>CM020225.1:22048788-24448788 GCA_009819775.1 Phoenicopterus ruber ruber
CTCTCGCCCTACGATCTTTATTTCAGCTCTCGCCCTACGATCTTTATTTCAGCTCTCGCCCTATGATCTTTATCCAGCCCCAGCTCTGGGAGATTCCAGCCCCAGCTCTGTGATGCCTCAGCCCCAGCCCCTGAGTTTTTATTTCAGCTCTCGCCCTACAGCCTTTATTCCAGCTCTAGTCCCAGGTATTTCAGCTCCAGCCCGGAATTATTTACTGGTTTCGGCCCCAGCCCCACAGTCGCTATTTCGGCGCCAGCTCTGGGATATTTCGGCGCCAGCTCTGGGATATTTCGGCGCCAGCTCTGGGATATTTCGGCGCCAGCTCTGGGATATTTCGCCCCCAGCCCACAGTCGCTATTTCGGCGCCAGCTCTGGGATATATCGCCGCCAGCCCCACAGTCGCTCTTTCGGCCCCAGCCCCACAGTCGCTCTTTCGGCCCCAGCCCCACAGTCGCTCTTTCGGCCCCAGCCCCACAGTCGCTCTTTCGGCCCCAGCCCCACAGTCGCTCTTTCGGCCCCAGCTCTGGGATATTTCGGCCCCAGCTCTGGGATATTTCGGCCCCATCCCCACAGTCGCTATTTCGGCGCCGGCTCTGGGATATTTCGGCGCCAGCTCTGGGGATATTTCGGCCCCATCCCCACAGTCACTATTTCCGGCGCCAGCTCTGGGATATTTCGGCGCCAGCTCTGGGATATTTCGGCGCCAGCTCTGGGATATTTCGGCCCCAGCCCCACACACTGTGTTTCAGCTCCAGCCCTACGTTATTTATTTCAGCTCTGGCCCTGTTCTCTTTATTTTGTCTTTAGCCCTGTGATCTTTATTTCAGCTCCAGCCCTACAGCCTTTATTCCAGCTCCAGCTCTGCGACGTCTCAGCTCCAGCTCCAGGCTCTTGATTTCAGCCACCGCTCCAGGGTCTTTCGCTCAGCTCCAGCTCGGCCCCAGCCCCAAGGTCAGTGATTCAGCTCTCGCCCTACGATCTTTATTTCAGCTCTCGCCCTACGATCTTTATTTCAGCTCTCGCCCTACGATCTTTATTCCAGCCCCAGCTCTGTGATGCCTCAGCCCCAGCCCCTGAGTTTTTATTTCAGCTCTCGCCCTACAGCCTTTATTCCAGCTCTAGTCCCAGGTATTTCAGCTCCAGCCCGGAATTATTTACTGGTTTCGGCCCCAGCCCCACAGTGGCTATTTCGGCGCCAGCTCTGGGATATTTCGGCGCCAGCTCTGGGATATTTCGGCGCCAGCCCCACAGTCGCTATTTCGGCGCCAGCTCTGGGATATTTCGGCCCCATCCCCACAGTCGCTATTTCGGCGCCAACTCTGGGATATTTCGGCCCCAGCCCCACAGTCGCTATTTCGGCGCCAGCTCTGGGATATTTTGGCGCCAGCTCTGGGATATTTCGGCCCCAGCCCCACAGTCGCTATTTCGGCCCCAGCTCTGGGATATTTCGGCCCCAGCCCCACAGTCGCTATTTCGGCCCCAGCTCTGGGATATTTCGGCGCCAGCCCCAGAGTCGCTATTTCGGCGCCAGCCCCAGAGTCGCTATTTCGGCGCCAGCTCTGGGATATTTCGGCGCCAGCTCTGGGATATTTCGGCGCCAGCTCTGGGATATTTCGGCCCCAGCCCCACAGTCGCTATTTCGGCGCCAGCTCTGGGGTATTTCGGCCCCAGCCCCACACACTGTGTTTCAGCTCCAGCCCTACGTTATTTATTTCAGCTCTGGCCCTGTTCTCTTTATTTTGTCTTTAGCCCTGTGATCTTTATTCCAGCTCCAGCCCTACAGCCTTTATTCCAGCTCCAGCTCTGCGACGTCTCAGCTCCAGCTCCAGGCTCTTGATTTCAGCCACCGCTCCAGGGTCTTTCGCTCAGCTCCAGCTCGGCCCCAGCCCCAAGGTCAGTGATTCAGCTCTCGCCCTACGATCTTTATTCCAGCCCCAGCTCTGTGATGCCTCAGCCCCAGCCCCTGAGTTTTTATTTCAGCTCTCGCCCTACAGCCTTTATTCCAGCTCTAGTCCCAGGTATTTCAGCTCCAGCCCGGAATTATTTACTGGTTTCGGCGCCAGCCCCACAGTCGCTATTTCGGCGCCAGCTCTGGGATATTTCGGCCCCAGCTCTGGGATATTTCGGCCCCAGCTCTGGGATATTTCGGCCCCAGCTCTGGGATATTTCGGCGCCAGCTCTGGGATATTTCGCCCCCAGCCCCACAGTCGCTATTTCGGCGCCAGCTCTGGGATATATCGGCCCCAGCCCCACAGTCGCTATTTCGGCCCCAGCCCCACAGTCGCTCTTTCGGCCCCAGCTCTGGGATATTTCGGCCCCAGCCCCACAGTCGCTATTTCGGCCCCAGCTCTGGGATATTTCGGCACCAGCTCTGGGATATTTTGGCCCCAGCCCCACAGTCGCTATTTCGGCGCCAGCTCTGGGATATTTCGGCGCCAGCTCTGGGATATTTCGGCGCCAGCTCTGGGATATTTTGGCCCCAGCCTCACAGTCGCTATTTCGGCGCCAGCTCTGGGATATTTCGGCGCCAGCTCTGGGATATTTCGGCGCCAGCCCCACAGTCGCTATTTTGGCGCCAGCTCTGGGATATTTCGGCCCCATCCCCACAGTCGCTATTTCGGCGCCAGCTCTGGGATATTTCGGCCCCATCCCCACAGTCGCTATTTCGGCGCCAGCTCTGGGATATTTCGGCCCCAGCCCCACAGTCGCTATTTCGGCGCCAGCTCTGGGGTATTTCGGCGCCAGCTCTGGGGTATTTCGGCGCCAGCTCTGGGGTATTTCGGCGCCAGCTCTGGGGTATTTCGGCACCAGCTCTGGGATATTTTGGCCCCAGCCCCACAGTCGCTATTTCGGCGCCGGCTCTGGGATATTTCGGCGCCGGCTCTGGGATATTTCGGCGCCGGCTCTGGGATATTTCGGCCCCAGCCTCACAGTCGCTATTTCGGCGCCAGCTCTGGGATATTTCGGCGCCAGCTCTGGGATATTTCGCCCCCAGCCCCACAGTCGCTATTTCGGCGCCAGCTCTGGGATATTTCGGCCCCAGCCCCACAGTCGCTATTTCGGCCCCAGCCCCACACACTGTGTTTCAGCTCCAGCCCTACGTTATTTATTTCAGCTCTGGCCCTGTTCTCTTTATTTTGTCTTTAGCCCTGTGATCTTTATTTCAGCTCCAGCCCTACAGCCTTTATTCCAGCTCCAGCTCTGCGACGTCTCAGCTCCAGCTCCAGGCTCTTGATTTCAGCCACCGCTCCAGGGTCTTTCGCTCAGCTCCAGCTCGGCCCCAGCCCCAAGGTCAGTGATTCAGCTCTCGCCCTACGATCTTTATTTCAGCTCTCGCCCTACGATCTTTATTTCAGCTCTCGCCCTACGATCTTTATTTCAGCTCTCGCCCTACGATCTTTATTTCAGCTCTCGCCCTATGATCTTTATTTCAGCTCTCGCCCTACGATCTTTATTTCAGCTCTCGCCCTACGATCTTTATTCCAGCCCCAGCTCTGTGATGCCTCAGCCCCAGCCCCTGAGTTTTTATTTCAGCTCTCGCCCTACAGCCTTTATTCCAGCTCTAGTCCCAGGTATTTCAGCTCCAGCCCGGAATTATTTACTGGTTTCGGCCCCAGCCCCACAGTCGCTATTTCGGCGCCAGCTCTGGGATATTTCGGCCCCAGCTCTGGGATATTTCGGCGCCAGCTCTGGGATATTTCGCCCCCAGCCCCACAGTCGCTATTTCGGCGCCAGCTCTGGGATATATCGGCCCCAGCCCCACAGTCGCTCTTTCGGCCCCAGCCCCACAGTCGCTCTTTCGGCCCCAGCTCTGGGATATTTCGGCCCCAGCCCCACAGTCGCTATTTCGGCCCCAGCTCTGGGATATTTCGGCCCCAGCTCTGGGATATTTCGGCCCCAGCTCTGGGATATTTCGGCCCCAGCTCTGGGATATTTCGGCCCCATCCCCACAGTCACTATTTCGGCGCCAGCTCTGGGATATTTCGGCGCCAGCTCTGGGATATTTCGGCCCCAGCCCCACAGTCGCTATTTCGGCGCCAGCTCTGGGATATTTCTGCCCCAGCCCCACAGTCGCTATTTCGGCGCCAGCTCTGGGATATTTCGGCCCCAGCCCCACAGTCGCTATTTCGGCGCCAGCTCTGGGATATTTCGGCGCCAGCTCTGGGATATTTCGGCCCCAGCCCCACAGTCGCTATTTCGGGGCCAGCTCTGGGATATTTTGGCCCCAGCCCCACAGTCGTTATTTCAGCGCCAGCTCTGGGATATTTCGGCCCCAGCCCCACAGTCGCTATTTCGGCGCCAGCTCTGGGATATTTCGGCGCCAGCTCTGGGATATTTTGGCCCCAGCCCCCCAGTCGCTATTTTGGCCCCAGCCCCACAGTCGCTATTTCGGCGCCAACTCTGGGATATTTTGGCCCCAGCCCCACAGTCGCTATTTTGGCGCCGGCTCTGGGATATTTTGGCGCCGGCTCTGGGATATTTTGGCGCCGGCTCTGGGATATTTTGGCGCCGGCTCTGGGATATTTTGGCGCCAGCTCTGGGATATTTCGGCCCTAGCCCCACAGTCGCTATTTCGGCCCCAGCTCTGGGATATTTCGGCCCCAGCCCCACAGTCGCTATTTCAGCGCCAGCTCTGGGATATTTCGGCGCCAGCTCTGGGGTATTTCGGCCCCAGCCCCACAGTCGCTATTTCGGCGCCAGCTCTGGGATATTTCGGCGCCAGCTCTGGGATATTTCGGCGCCAGCTCCACAGTCGCTATTTCGGCCCCAGCTCTGGGGTATTTCGGCCCCAGCCCCACACACTGTGTTTCAGCTCCAGCCCTACGTTATTTATTTCAGCTCTGGCCCTGTTCTCTTTATTTTGTCTTTAGCCCTGTGATCTTTATTCCAGCTCCAGCCCTACAGCCTTTATTCCAGCTCCAGCTCTGCGACGTCTCAGCTCCAGCTCCAGGCTCTTGATTTCAGCCACCGCTCCAGGGTCTTTCGCTCAGCTCCAGCTCGGCCACGTCTCGGCCCCAGCCCCAAGGTCAGTGATTCAGCTCTCGCCCTACGATCTTTATTTCAGCTCTCGCCCTATGATCTTTATTCCAGCCCCAGCTCTGGGAGATTCCAGCCCCAGCTCTGTGATGCCTCAGCCCCAGCCCCTGAGTTTTTATTTCAGCTCTCGCCCTACAGCCTTTATTCCAGCTCTAGTCCCAGGTATTTCAGCTCCAGCCCTGAATTATTTACTGGTTTCGGCCCCAGCCCCACAGTCGCTATTTCGGCGCCAGCTCTGGGATATTTCGGCGCCAGCTCTGGGATATTTCGGCACCAGCTCTGGGATATTTCGGCGCCAGCTCTGGGATATATCGGCCCCAGCCCCACAGTCGCTCTTTCGGCCCCAGCCCCACAGTCGCTCTTTCGGCCCCAGCTCTGGGATAGTTCGGCCCCAGCCCCACAGTCGCTATTTCGGCCCCAGCTCTGGGATATTTCGGCCCCAGCTCTGGGATATTTCGGCCCCAGCTCTGGGATATTTCGGCCCCAGCTCTGGGATATTTCGGCCCCAGCTCTGGGATATTTCGACCCCAGCCCCACAGTCGCTATTTCGGCGCCAGCTCTGGGATATTTCGGCGCCAGCTCTGGGATATTTCTGCCCCAGCCCCACAGTCGCTATTTCGGCGCCGGCTCTGGGATATTTCGGCGCCGGCTCTGGGATATTTTGGCCCCAGCCCCACAGTCGCTATTTCGGCGCCAGCTCTGGGATATTTCGGCCCCATCCCCACAGTCGCTATTTCGGCGCCAGCTCTGGGGTATTTCGGCCCCAGCCCCACACACTGTGTTTCAGCTCCAGCCCTACGTTATTTATTTCAGCTCTGGCCCTGTTCTCTTTATTTTGTCTTTAGCCCTGTGATCTTTATTTCAGCTCCAGCCCTACAGCCTTTATTCCAGCTCCAGTTCTGCGACGTCTCAGCTCCAGCTCCAGGCTCTTGATTTCAGCCACTGCTCCAGGGTCTTTCGCTCAGCTCCAGCTCGGCCCCAGCCCCAAGGTCAGTGATTCAGCTCTCGCCCTACGATCTTTATTTCAGCTCTCGCCCTACAATCTTTATTCCAGCCCCAGCTCTGTGATGCCTCAGCCCCAGCCCCTGAGTTTTTATTTCAGCTCTCGCCCTACAGCCTTTATTCCAGCTCTAGTCCCAGGTATTTCAGCTCCAGCCCGGAATTATTTACTGGTTTCGGCGTCAGCCCCACAGTCGCTATTTCGGCGCCAGCTCTGGGATATTTCGGCGCCAGCTCTGGGATATTTCGGCCCCACCCCCACAGTCGCTATTTCGGCGCCAGCTCTGGGATATTTCGCCCCCAGCCCCACAGTCGCTATTTTGGCGCCAGCTCTGGGATATTTCGGCGCCAGCCCCACAGTCGCTATTTCAGCGCCAGCTCTGGGATATTTCGGCCCCAGCCCCACACACTGTGTTTCAGCTCCAGCCCTACGTTATTTATTTCAGCTCTGGCCCTGTTCTCTTTATTTTGTCTTTAGCCCTGTGATCTTTATTCAGCTCCAGCCCTACAGCCTTTATTCCAGCTCCAGCTCTGCGACGTCTCAGCTCCAGCTCCAGGCTCTTGATTTCAGCCACCGCTCCAGGGTCTTTCGCTCAGCTCCAGCTCGGCCACGTCTCGGCCCCAGCCCCAAGGTCAGTGATTCAGCTCTCGCCCTACGATCTTTATTTCAGCTCTCGCCCTACGATCTTTATTCCAGCCCCAGCTCTGGGAGATTCCAGCCCCAGCTCTGTGATGCCTCAGCCCCAGCCCCTGAGTTTTTATTTCAGCTCTCGCCCTACAGCCTTTATTCCAGCTCTAGTCCCAGGTATTTCAGCTCCAGCCCGGAATTATTTACTGGTTTCGGCCCCAGCCCCACAGTCGCTCTTTCGGCGCCAGCTCTGGGATATTTCGGCGCCAGCTCTGGGATATTTCGCCCCCAGCCCCACAGTCGCTATTTCGGCGCCAGCTCTGGGATATTTCGGCGCCAGCCCCACAGTCGCTATTTTGGCGCCAGCTCTGGGATATTTCGGCCCCAGCCCCACACACTGTGTTTCAGCTCCAGCCCTACAGCCTTTATTCCAGCTCCAGCTCTGCGACGTCTCAGCTCCAGCTCCAGGCTCTTGATTTCAGCCACCGCTCCAGGGTCTTTCGCTCAGCTCCAGCTCGGCCCCAGCCCCAAGGTCAGTGATTCAGCTCTTGCCCTAATTTCTTTATTTCAGCTACTGCCTGGATGCGTTTATTTTATTTTTCGGCATCCAGCGTTTATTTCAGCTCCAGCCTGACCGCCTTTATTATGGCTCCGGCTCTGCGTTGTTCCAGCCCCGGCCCCATCGTCTTTATTTCAGTTTTAACCCTGCTCTACAATATTTATTTTCTGTCCCAGCCCCAGCATCTTTATTTCAGCTCTACCTCTGCGGTGTTTCAGCTCCAGCCCTACATTGTTTCCTTTAGTTCCTGCTCCCTTGTGTTTATTTTATGTTTAGCTCTAAAGTCTTTCTTCTAGCTCCAGCCCTCTGCCATTTTTTTCAGCTCTTGCCCTTCGGCTTTTACTACAGCTCTGATCCAGCCACCCACCCTTTATTCCAGCTTTTGCCCTACCGGCTGTACTACGGCTCCAGCTCTGCGTTGTTTCAGCCTCAGCCCTGCAGTGTTTATCTCAGCTCCAGCTCCTGGTTCTCTCAGCAGCGCTGGGGCTGTTGACAAGGTGGTAAATCAATCACTGACACAACTGGCCCCCCGAATAAAGCCTTTTCCCCCAGAGACTATCTCATGCGTTGAGTTCGGCCTGGTGCATGCCGGCCTCCCACACTTTGGGGGCAAACGCGACCGGACCCCCGCCTCCGGCGAGGGTCCCGCAACCCTGCCTCCCCCCTCCCTGCCCAACACCCCCCCCCCGCTCTCGCCCCCACCCACAGGCCAACCCCCCCACCCGGCGTTTGAGGGCAGGGAACGGCCACTGGGCCCCGGTTCCCCGTCCCAAAGGCAGCCCTCGGGCTAGGCCCAGCCCCAGAGATGTAGGCCCAATCCTGCTGCTCCGGCTCCCACACGCAGCACTTAGTCCCTGCTTCGTGAACCGGGCCGCTGCTGCAGCCCCGCTGTGCCAGGGAAGGGGGAGGGCACCCACCCGCAGCCCGGGCCCGGGAGTGCTTGGGAACTGGGGGCAGGGGGGCACCTCCCGGGGGAGGAACCGGCCCCGGGGCAAAGCTGGATGACACGGGGAGGGGGAACACACACACATTTTATTGGGGGAGGTTATCGTCACACAGTGGGGGTACAGCAACATAACGGCACAACAGCAACACCTTTATTCTGCTCCGTAGTTATATGATCAGGCCGGCCCCTCGCCGCCCCCCCCCCCCGCCGCAGCCCCGCGGGAGCCGAGCCCGGGCCCCCCCAGCGCAGCCCGGCCGCGCCACGACCCCCCACCGCCCCCGCCTCCCGCTGCGGCTCCGGCCCCGCTCGGGCCACGCACACCCCCCTCTCCCGGGCAGCGGCCGCCGCCCCTCGCCGACCCTGCGGGCCCCGCCACCCGCTCGGCGCCGCACCAACCGCCGCGGCCGCCGCTGCTCGACCCCAGCGGGGAGCAGCCGCCGGCCCCGGGCCCCGCTCCCCCGCCGGGCGCGCGCACACGCCCCGGCCGGCACCCCCGCCCCGCCACACCGCCCGCCCGGGCCCGCGTCGGGCCGGGGCTCCCCCCGCTCGCCTCCGCACCAGGGCTCCCGGCCGCGCCGCTACCGGCCCCAGAGCACAACGCGGGGCCGCTCGCCCGGCCAGCGCTGCACACGCAGCCCGCCGCCCCGCTCCCAGCGCCCCGGCCCGGCTCACCGGCGCTCCTCGGCCCGCGGGGCGGCAGCACCAGCACCACCATCCGCTCACCGCGGCCGCCGCTCCGCACTAACGCCGCCGCCGCCGCTCGCGCACGCGCTTTATAGCCTCCGGCCCGCCCCGCCCAGCCAATCCCGGCCCGAGACAGTGCCCAGCCCCGCCAATCCCACCCCGCCTCTTCCTGCCCCGCCCACCTCCGGCTCCCCCAATCGCGACCCGTCTCTTCAATATGGCCCCGCCCCACCCGTCTCCGCTCCGCCCAATCAGGGCGCGTCCCTTTAATCCGGCCCTGCCTTCCCCGTCTCCCCGGCCCTGCCGCCTTCGTTCCCCTGAGGCCCCGATCCCGTCGCTGCCGCCTCAGGAGAGCGGAGAGTACCAGCCGCACTGCTGTAGCCCCGGTAGGCGTTGCTGGGTCCTGGGGACGGCGGGTAGGGGCTCTGTAGCAAGGTGCGCCCAGTTCCCGTTCAAGCTCCTAGAGTCAGGAAACGCCGGAGCTCCCAGCGACGCCGCGATTCCGGCACTACCCAGGTCAGGAGCTCTCCGGGGATGAGGCGGGGACCGGGCTCCCTGTGCCTCCAGCCGAGCCGCACCGCCCGCAGCTGCGGCGGCGGGATCGGTGCCGAGCTGAGTAGCGGGGCCGGGGAGCCGAACGGGGGAGGCAGGGCCGGATTAAAGGGACGCGCCCTGATTGGGCGGAGCGGAGACGGGTGGGGCGGGGCCATATTGAAGAGACGGGTCGCGATTGGGGGAGCCGGAGGTGGGCGGGGCAGGAAGAGGCGGGGTGGGATTGGCGGGGCTGGGCACTGTCTCGGGCCGGGATTGGCTGGGCGGGGCGGGCCGGAGGCTATAAAGCGCGTGCGCGAGCGGCGGCGGCGGCGTTAGTGCGGAGCGGCGGCCGCGGTGAGCGGATGGTGGTGCTGGTGCTGCCGCCCCGCGGGCCGAGGAGCGCCGGTGAGCCGGGCCGGGGCGCTGGGAGCGGGGCGGCGGGCTGCGTGTGCAGCGCTGGCCGGGCGAGCGGCCCCGCGTTGTGCTCTGGGGCCGGTAGCGGCGCGGCCGGGAGCCCTGGTGCGGAGGCGAGCGGGGGGAGCCCCGGCCCGACGCGGGCCCGGGCGGGCGGTGTGGCGGGGCGGGGGTGCCGGCCGGGGCGTGTGCGCGCGCCCGGCGGGGGAGCGGGGCCCGGGGCCGGCGGCTGCTCCCCGCTGGGGTCGAGCAGCGGCGGCCGCGGCGGTTGGTGCGGCGCCGAGCGGGTGGCGGGGCCCGCAGGGTCGGCGAGGGGCGGCGGCCGCTGCCCGGGAGAGGGGGGTGTGCGTGGCCCGAGCGGGGCCGGAGCCGCAGCGGGAGGCGGGGGCGGTGGGGGGTCGTGGCGCGGCCGGGCTGCGCTGGGGGGGCCCGGGCTCGGCTCCCGCGGGGCTGCGGCGGGGGGGGGGGCGGCGAGGGGCCGGCCTGATCATATAACTACGGAGCAGAATAAAGGTGTTGCTGTTGTGCCGTTATGTTGCTGTACCCCCACTGTGTGACGATAACCTCCCCCAATAAAATGTGTGTGTGTTCCCCCTCCCCGTGTCATCCAGCTTTGCCCCGGGGCCGGTTCCTCCCCCGGGAGGTGCCCCCCTGCCCCCAGTTCCCAAGCACTCCCGGGCCCGGGCTGCGGGTGGGTGCCCTCCCCCTTCCCTGGCACAGCGGGGCTGCAGCAGCGGCCCGGTTCACGAAGCAGGGACTAAGTGCTGCGTGTGGGAGCCGGAGCAGCAGGATTGGGCCTACATCTCTGGGGCTGGGCCTAGCCCGAGGGCTGCCTTTGGGGACGGGGAACCGGGGCCCAGTGGCCGTTCCCTGCCCTCAAACGCCGGGTGGGGGGGTTGGCCTGTGGGTGGGGGGCGAGAGCGGGGGGGGGTGTTGGGCAGGGAGGGGGGAGGCAGGGTTGCGGGACCCTCGCCGGAGGCGGGGGTCCGGTCGCGTTTGCCCCCAAAGTGTGGGAGGCCGGCATGCACCAGGCCGAACTCAACGCATGAGATAGTCTCTGGGGGAAAAGGCTTTATTCGGGGGGCCAGTTGTGTCAGTGATTGATTTACCACCTTGTCAACAGCCCCAGCGCTGCTGAGAGAACCAGGAGCTGGAGCTGAGATAAACACTGCAGGGCTGAGGCTGAAACAACGCAGAGCTGGAGCCGTAGTACAGCCGGTAGGGCAAAAGCTGGAATAAAGGGTGGGTGGCTGGATCAGAGCTGTAGTAAAAGCCGAAGGGCAAGAGCTGAAAAAAATGGCAGAGGGCTGGAGCTAGAAGAAAGACTTTAGAGCTAAACATAAAATAAACACAAGGGAGCAGGAACTAAAGGAAACAATGTAGGGCTGGAGCTGAAACACCGCAGAGGTAGAGCTGAAATAAAGATGCTGGGGCTGGGACAGAAAATAAATATTGTAGAGCAGGGTTAAAACTGAAATAAAGACGATGGGGCCGGGGCTGGAACAACGCAGAGCCGGAGCCATAATAAAGGCGGTCAGGCTGGAGCTGAAATAAACGCTGGATGCCGAAAAATAAAATAAACGCATCCAGGCAGTAGCTGAAATAAAGAAATTAGGGCAAGAGCTGAATCACTGACCTTGGGGCTGGGGCCGAGCTGGAGCTGAGCGAAAGACCCTGGAGCGGTGGCTGAAATCAAGAGCGTGGAGCTGGAATAAAGGCTGTAGGGCTGGAGCTGAAACACAGTGTGTGGGGCTGGGGCCGAAATATCCCAGAGCTGGCGCCAAAATAGCGACTGTGGAGCTGGCGCCGAAATATCCCAGAGCTGGCGCCGAAATAGCGACTGTGGGGCTGGGGGCGAAATATCCCAGAGCTGGCGCCGAAATATCCCAGAGCTGGCGCCGAAAGAGCGACTGTGGGGCTGGGGCCGAAACCAGTAAATAATTCCGGGCTGGAGCTGAAATACCTGGGACTAGAGCTGGAATAAAGGCTGTAGGGCGAGAGCTGAAATAAAAACTCAGGGGCTGGGGCTGAGGCATCACAGAGCTGGGGCTGGAATCTCCCAGAGCTGGGGCTGGAATAAAGATCGTAGGGCGAGAGCTGAAATAAAGATCGTAGGGCGAGAGCTGAAATAAAGATCGTAGGGCGAGAGCTGAATCACTGACCTTGGGGCTGGGGCCGAGACGTGGCCGAGCTGGAGCTGAGCGAAAGACCCTGGAGCGGTGGCTGAAATCAAGAGCCTGGAGCTGGAGCTGAGACGTCGCAGAGCTGGAGCTGGAATAAAGGCTGTAGGGCTGGAGCTGAATAAAGATCACAGGGCTAAAGACAAAATAAAGAGAACAGGGCCAGAGCTGAAATAAATAACGTAGGGCTGGAGCTGAAACACAGTGTGTGGGGCTGGGGCCGAAATATCCCAGAGCTGGCGCCAAAATAGCGACTGTGGGGCTGGGGCCGAAATATCCCAGAGCTGGTGCCAAAATATCCCAGAGCTGGCGCCAAAATAGCGACTGTGGGGATGGGGCCGAAATATCCCAGAGCTGGCGCTGAAATAGCGACTGTGGGGGTGGGGCCGAAATATCCCAGAGCTGGCGCCGAAATATCCCAGAGCTGGCGCCGAAAGAGCGACTGTGGGGCTGGGGACGAAATATCCCAGAGCTGGCGCCGAAATATCCCAGAGCTGGCGCCGAAATAGCGACTGTGGGGCTGACGCCGAAACCAGTAAATAATTCCGGGCTGGAGCTGAAATACCTGGGACTAGAGCTGGAATAAAGGCTGTAGGGCGAGAGCTGAAATAAAAACTCAGGGGCTGGGGCTGAGGCATCACAGAGCTGGGGCTGGAATAAAGATTGTAGGGCGAGAGCTGAAATAAAGATCGTAGGGCGAGAGCTGAATCACTGACCTTGGGGCTGGGGCCGAGCTGGAGCTGAGCGAAAGACCCTGGAGCAGTGGCTGAAATCAAGAGCCTGGAGCTGGAGCTGAGACGTCGCAGAACTGGAGCTGGAATAAAGGCTGTAGGGCTGGAGCTGAAATAAAGATCACAGGGCTAAAGACAAAATAAAGAGAACAGGGCCAGAGCTGAAATAAATAACGTAGGGCTGGAGCTGAAACACAGTGTGTGGGGCTGGGGCCGAAATACCCCAGAGCTGGCGCCGAAATAGCGACTGTGGGGATGGGGCCGAAATATCCCAGAGCTGGCGCTGAAATAGCGACTGTGGGGCTGGGGCCGAAATATCCCAGAGCTGGCGCTGAAATAGCGACTGTGGGGCTGGGGCCGAAATATCCCAGAGCTGGCGCCAAAATAGCGACTGTGGGGCTGGCGCCGAAATATCCCAGAGCTGGTGCCGAAATATCCCAGAGCTGGCGCCGAAATAGCGACTGTGGGGCTGGGGCCAAAATATCCCAGAGCTGGCGCCGAAATATCCCAGAGCCGGCGCCGAAATATCCCAGAGCCGGCGCCGAAATAGCGACTGTGGGGCTGGGGCCAAAATATCCCAGAGCTGGCGCCGAAATATCCCAGAGCTGGCGCCGAAATAGCGACTGTGGGGCTGGGGCCAAAATATCCCAGAGCTGGCGCCGAAATAGCGACTGTGGGGCTGGGGCCAAAATAGCGACTGTGGGGCTGGGGCCAAAATATCCCAGAGCTGGTGCCGAAATATCCCAGAGCTGGCGCCGAAATATCCCAGAGCTGGCGCCGAAATATCCCAGAGCTGGCGCCGAAATAGCGACTGTGGGGCTGGGGCCGAAATATCCCAGAGCTGGCGCCGAAATATCCCAGAGCTGGGGCCGAAATATCCCAGAGCTGGGGCCGAAAGAGCGACTGTGGGGCTGACGCCGAAACCAGTAAATAATTCCGGGCTGGAGCTGAAATACCTGGGACTAGAGCTGGAATAAAGGCTGTAGGGCGAGAGCTGAAATAAAAACTCAGGGGCTGGGGCTGAGGCATCACAGAGCTGGGGCTGGAATAAAGATCGTAGGGCGAGAGCTGAAATAAAGATCGTAGGGCGAGAGCTGAAATAAAGATCGTAGGGCGAGAGCTGAATCACTGACCTTGGGGCTGGGGCCGAGCTGGAGCTGAGCGAAAGACCCTGGAGCGGTGGCTGAAATCAAGAGCCTGGAGCTGGAGCTGAGACGTCGCAGAGCTGGAGCTGGAATAAAGGCTGTAGGGCTGGAGCTGAATAAAGATCACAGGGCTAAAGACAAAATAAAGAGAACAGGGCCAGAGCTGAAATAAATAACGTAGGGCTGGAGCTGAAACACAGTGTGTGGGGCTGGGGCCGAAATACCCCAGAGCTGGGGCCGAAATAGCGACTGTGGGGCTGGGGCAGAAATATCCCAGAGCTGGCGCCGAAATATCCCAGAGCTGGCGCCGAAATAGCGACTGTGGGGCTGGGGCCGAAATATCCCAGAGCTGGCGCCGAAATAGCGACTGTGGGGCTGGGGCCGAAATATCCCAGAGCTGGCGCCGAAATATCCCAGAGCCGGTGCCGAAATATCCCAGAGCCGGCGCCGAAATAGCGACTGTGGGGCTGGCGCCGAAATCTGCCAGAGCTGGGGCCGAAATATCCCAGCGCTGGGGCCGAAAGAGCAACTGTGGGGCTGGGGCCAAAATATCCCAGAGCTGGCGCCGAAATATCCCAGAGCCGGCGCCGAAATATCCCAGAGCCGGCGCCGAAATAGCGACTGTGGGGCTGGGGCCAAAATATCCCAGAGCCGGCGCCGAAATATCCCAGAGCCGGCGCCGAAATAGCGACTGTGGGGCTGGGGCCAAAATATCCCAGAGCTGGTGCCGAAATATCCCAGAGCTGGCGCCGAAATAGCGACTGTGAGGCTGGGGCCAAAATATCCCAGAGCTGGCGCCGAAATAGCGACTGTGGGGCTGGGGCCGAAATATCCCAGAGCTGGCGCCGAAATATCCCAGAGCTGGCGCCGAAATAGCGACTGTGGGGCTGGGGGCGAAATATCCCAGAGCTGGCGCCGAAATATCCCAGAGCTGGCGCCGAAATAGCGACTGTGGGGCTGGGGCAGAAATATCCCAGAGCTGGCGCCAAAATATCCCAGAGCCGGCGCCAAAATATCCCAGAGCCGGCGCCAAAATATCCCAGAGCCGGCGCCAAAATAGCGACTGTGGGGCTGGGGCCGAAATATCCCAGAGCTGGGGCCGAAATAGCGACTGTGGGGCTGGCGCCGAAATATCCCAGAGCTGGCGCCAAAATAGCGACTGTGGGGCTGGCGCCGAAATATCCCAGAGCTGGCGCCGAAATATCCCAGAGCTGGCGCCGAAATAGCGACTGTGGGGCTGGGGGCGAAATATCCCAGAGCTGGCGCCGAAATATCCCAGAGCTGGCGCCGAAATAGCGACTGTGGGGCTGGGGCCGAAATATCCCTGAGCTGGCGCCGAAATATCCCAGAGCTGGCGCCGAAATAGCGACTGTGGGGCTGGGGCCGAAACCAGTAAATAATTCCGGGCTGGAGCTGAAATACCTGGGACTAGAGCTGGAATAAAGGCTGTAGGGCGAGAGCTGAAATAAAAACTCAGGGGCTGGGGCTGAGGCATCACAGAGCTGGGGCTGGAATAAAGATCGTAGGGCGAGAGCTGAAATAAAGATCGTAGGGCGAGAGCTGAAATAAAGATCGTAGGGCGAGAGCTGAATCACTGACCTTGGGGCTGGGGCCGAGACGTGGCCGAGCTGGAGCTGAGCGAAAGACCCTGGAGCGGTGGCTGAAATCAAGAGCCTGGAGCTGGAGCTGAGACGTCGCAGAGCTGGAGCTGGAATAAAGGCTGTAGGGCTGGAGCTGGAATAAAGATCACAGGGCTAAAGACAAAATAAAGAGAACAGGGCCAGAGCTGAAATAAATAACGTAGGGCTGGAGCTGAAACACAGTGTGTGGGGCTGGGGCCGAAATACCCCAGAGCTGGCGCCGAAATAGCGACTGTGGGGCTGGGGCAGAAATATCCCAGAGCTGGCGCCGAAATATCCCAGAGCTGGCGCCGAAATAGCGACTGTGGGGCTGGGGCCGAAATATCCCAGAGCTGGCGCCGAAATAGCGACTGTGGGGCTGGGGCCGAAATATCCCAGAGCTGGCGCCGAAATAGTGACTGTGGGGCTGGGGCCGAAATATCCCAGAGCTGGCGCCGAAATATCCCAGAGCCGGTGCCGAAATATCCCAGAGCCGGCGCCGAAATAGCGACTGTGGGGCTGGGGCCGAAATATCCCAGAGCTGGCGCTGAAATAGCGACTGTGGGGCTGGGGCCGAAATATCCCAGAGCTGGCGCCAAAATAGCGACTGTGGGACTGGCGCCGAAATATCCCAGAGCTGGTGCCGAAATATCCCAGAGCTGGCGCCAAAATAGCGACTGTGGGGCTGGGGGCGAAATATCCCAGAGCTGGCGCCGAAATATCCCAGAGCCGGCGCCGAAATAGCGACTGTGGGGCTGGGGCCAAAATATCCCAGAGCTGGTGCCGAAATATCCCAGAGCTGGCGCCGAAATAGCGACTGTGAGGCTGGGGCCAAAATATCCCAGAGCTGGCGCCGAAATATCCCAGAGCTGGCGCCGAAATATCCCAGAGCTGGCGCCGAAATATCCCAGAGCTGGCGCCGAAATATCCCAGAGCCGGCGCCGAAATATCCCAGAGCCGGCGCCGAAATAGCGACTGTGGGGCTGGGGCCGAAATATCCCTGAGCTGGCGCCGAAATATCCCAGAGCTGGCGCCGAAATAGCGACTGTGGGGCTGACGCCGAAACCAGTAAATAATTCCGGGCTGGAGCTGAAATACCTGGGACTAAAGCTGGAATAAAGGCTGTAGGGCGAGAGCTGAAATAAAAACTCAGGGGCTGGGGCTGAGGCATCACAGAGCTGGGGCTGGAATAAAGATCGTAGGGCGAGAGCTGAAATAAAGATCGTAGGGCGAGAGCTGAAATAAAGATCGTAGGGCGAGAGCTGAAATAAAGATCGTAGGGCGAGAGCTGAAATAAAGATCGTAGGGCGAGAGCTGAAATAAAGATCGTAGGGCGAGAGCTGAAATAAAGATCGTAGGGCGAGAGCTGAATCACTGACCTTGGGGCTGGGGCCGAGCTGGAGCTGAGCGAAAGACCCTGGAGCGGTGGCTGAAATCAAGAGCCTGGAGCTGGAGCTGAGACGTCGCAGAGCTGGAGCTGGAATAAAGGCTGTAGGGCTGGAGCTGAAATAAAGATCACAGGGCTAAAGACAAAATAAAGAGAACAGGGCCAGAGCTGAAATAAATAACGTAGGGCTGGAGCTGAAACACAGTGTGTGGGGCTGGGGCCGAAATATCCCAGAGCTGGCGCCGAAATAGCGACTGTGGGGATGGGACCGAAATATCCCAGAGCTGGGGCCGAAATACCCCAGAGCTGGCGCCGAAATAGCGACTGTGGGGCTGGGGCCGAAATATCCCAGAGCTGGCGCCGAAATAGCGACTGTGGGGATGGGGCCGAAATATCCCAGAGCTGGCGCTGAAATAGCGACTGTGGGGCTGGGGCCAAAATAGCGACTGTGGGGCTGGGGCCAAAATATCCCAGAGCTGGTGCCGAAATATCCCAGAGCTGGCGCCGAAATATCCCAGAGCTGGCGCCGAAATAGCGACTGTGGGGCTGGGGCCGAAATATCCCAGAGCTGGCGCCGAAATATCCCAGAGCTGGGGCCGAAATATCCCAGAGCTGGGGCCGAAATATCCCAGAGCTGGGGCCGAAAGAGCGACTGTGGGGCTGACGCCGAAACCAGTAAATAATTCCGGGCTGGAGCTGAAATACCTGGGACTAGAGCTGGAATAAAGGCTGTAGGGCGAGAGCTGAAATAAAAACTCAGGGGCTGGGGCTGAGGCATCACAGAGCTGGGGCTGGAATAAAGATCGTAGGGCGAGAGCTGAAATAAAGATCGTAGGGCGAGAGCTGAAATAAAGATCGTAGGGCGAGAGCTGAAATAAAGATCGTAGGGCGAGAGCTGAAATAAAGATCGTAGGGCGAGAGCTGAAATAAAGATCGTAGGGCGAGAGCTGAAATAAAGATCGTAGGGCGAGAGCTGAATCACTGACCTTGGGGCTGGGGCCGAGCTGGAGCTGAGCGAAAGACCCTGGAGCGGTGGCTGAAATCAAGAGCCTGGAGCTGGAGCTGAGACGTCGCAGAGCTGGAGCTGGAATAAAGGCTGTAGGGCTGGAGCTGAAATAAAGATCACAGGGCTAAAGACAAAATAAAGAGAACAGGGCCAGAGCTGAAATAAATAACGTAGGGCTGGAGCTGAAACACAGTGTGTGGGGCTGGGGCCGAAATACCCCAGAGCTGGGGCCGAAATAGCGACTGTGGGGCTGGGGCCGAAATATCCCAGAGCTGGCGCCGAAATATCCCAGAGCTGGCGCCGAAATAGCGACTGTGGGGCTGGGCCGAAATATCCCAGAGCTGGCGCCGAAATACCCCAGAGCTGGCGCCGAAATAGCGACTGTGGGGCTGGGGGCGAAATATCCCAGAGCTGGCGCCGAAATATCCCAGAGCCGGCGCCGAAATATCCCAGAGCCGGCGCCGAAATATCCCAGAGGCGGCGCCGAAATAGCGACTGTGGGGCTGGGGCCGAAATATCCCAGAGCTGGGGCCGAAATATCCCAGAGCTGGGGCCGAAATAGCGACTGTGGGGCTGGCGCCGAAATATCCCAGAGCTGGCGCCGAAATATCCCAGAGCTGGCGCCGAAATAGCGACTGTGGGGCTGGGGGCGAAATATCCCAGAGCTGGCGCCGAAATATCCCAGAGCTGGCGCCGAAATAGCGACTGTGGGGCTGACGCCGAAACCAGTAAATAATTCCGGGCTGGAGCTGAAATAGCTGGGACTAGAGCTGGAATAAAGGCTGTAGGGCGAGAGCTGAAATAAAAACTCAGGGGCTGGGGCTGAGGCATCACAGAGCTGGGGCTGGAATAAAGATCGTAGGGCGAGAGCTGAAATAAAGATCGTAGGGCGAGAGCTGAAATAAAGATCGTAGGGCGAGAGCTGAATCACTGACCTTGGGGCTGGGGCCGAGCTGGAGCTGAGCGAAAGACCCTGGAGCGGTGGCTGAAATCAAGAGCCTGGAGCTGGAGCTGAGACGTCGCAGAGCTGGAGCTGGAATAAAGGCTGTAGGGCTGGAGCTGAAATAAAGATCACAGGGCTAAAGACAAAATAAAGAGAACAGGGCCAGAGCTGAAATAAATAACGTAGGGCTGGAGCTGAAACACAGTGTGTGGGGCTGGGGCCGAAATACCCCAGAGCTGGGGCCGAAATAGCGACTGTGGGGCTGGGGCCGAAATATCCCAGAGCTGGCGCCGAAATAGCGACTGTGGGGCTGGGGCCAAAATATCCCAGAGCTGGCGCCGAAATAGCGACTGTGGGGCTGGGGCCAAAATATCCCAGAGCTGGCGCCGAAATAGCGACTGTGGGGCTGGGGCCGAAATATCCCAGAGCTGGCGCCGAAATATCCCAGAGCTGGCGCCGAAATAGCGACTGTGGGGCTGGGGCCGAAATATCCCAGAGCTGGGGCCGAAATAGCGACTGTGGGGCTCGGGCTGAAATATCCCAGAGCTGGCGCCGAAATATCCCAGAGCTGGCGCCGAAATAGCGACTGTGGGGCTGGGGCCGAAACCAGTAAATAATTCCGGGCTGGAGCTGAAATACCTGGGACTAGAGCTGGAATAAAGGCTGTAGGGCGAGAGCTGAAATAAAAACTCAGGGGCTGGGGCTGAGGCATCACAGAGCTGGGGCTGGAATAAAGATCGTAGGGCGAGAGCTGAAATAAAGATCGTAGGGCGAGAGCTGAAATAAAGATCGTAGGGCGAGAGCTGAATCACTGACCTTGGGGCTGGGGCCGAGCTGGAGCTGAGCGAAAGACCCTGGAGCGGTGGCTGAAATCAAGAGCCTGGAGCTGGAGCTGAGACGTCGCAGAGCTGGAGCTGGAATAAAGGCTGTAGGGCTGGAGCTGAAATAAAGATCACAGGGCTAAAGACAAAATAAAGAGAACAGGGCCAGAGCTGAAATAAATAACGTAGGGCTGGAGCTGAAACACAGTGTGTGGGGCTGGGGCCGAAATACCCCAGAGCTGGGGCCGAAATAGCGACTGTGGGGCTGGGGCCGAAATATCCCAGAGCTGGCGCCGAAATATCCCAGAGCTGGCGCCGAAATAGCGACTGTGGGGCTGGGGCCGAAATATCCCAGAGCTGGCGCCGAAATAGCGACTGTGGGGATGGGGCCGAAATATCCCAGAGCTGGCGCTGAAATAGCGACTGTGGGGCTGGGGCCGAAATATCCCAGAGCTGGCGCCAAAATAGCGACTGTGGGTCTGGCGCCAAAATAGCGACTGTGGGGCTGGCGCCGAAATATCCCAGAGCTGGTGCCGAAATATCCCAGAGCTGGCGCCAAAATAGCGACTGTGGGGCTGGGGGCGAAATATCCCAGAGCTGGCGCCGAAATATCCCAGAGCCGGCGCCGAAATAGCGACTGTGGGGCTGGGGCCAAAATATCCCAGAGCTGGTGCCGAAATATCCCAGAGCTGGCGCCGAAATATCCCAGAGCTGGCGCCGAAATATCCCAGAGCTGGCGCCGAAATAGCGACTGTGGGGCTGGGGACGAAATATCCCAGAGCTGGCGCCGAAATAGCGACTGTGGGGCTGACGCCGAAACAGTAAATAATTCCGGGCTGGAGCTGAAATACCTGGGACTAGAGCTGGAATAAAGGCTGTAGGGCGAGAGCTGAAATAAAAACTCAGGGGCTGGGGCTGAGGCATCACAGAGCTGGGGCTGGAATAAAGATCGTAGGGCGAGAGCTGAAATAAAGATCGTAGGGCGAGAGCTGAAATAAAGATCGTAGGGCGAGAGCTGAAATAAAGATCGTAGGGCGAGAGCTGAATCACTGACCTTGGGGCTGGGGCCGAGCTGGAGCTGAGCGAAAGACCCTGGAGCGGTGGCTGAAATCAAGAGCCTGGAGCTGGAGCTGAGACGTCGCAGAGCTGGAGCTGGAATAAAGGCTGTAGGGCTGGAGCTGAAATAAAGATCACAGGGCTAAAGACAAAATAAAGAGAACAGGGCCAGAGCTGAAATAAATAACGTAGGGCTGGAGCTGAAACACAGTGTGTGGGGCTGGGGCCGAAATACCCCAGAGCTGGGGCCGAAATAGCGACTGTGGGGCTGGCGCCGAAATATCCCAGAGCTGGCGCCGAAATATCCCAGAGCTGGCGCCGAAATAGCGACTGTGGGGCTGGGGCCGAAATATCCCAGAGCTGGCGCCGAAATACCCCAGAGCTGGCGCCGAAATAGCGACTGTGGGGCTGGGGGCGAAATATCCCAGAGCTGGCGCCGAAATATCCCAGAGCTGGCGCCAAAATAGCGACTGTGGGGCTGGGGCAGAAATATCCCAGAGCTGGCGCCGAAATATCCCAGAGCCGGCGCCGAAATATCCCAGAGCCGGCGCCGAAATATCCCAGAGCCGGCGCCGAAATAGCGACTGTGGGGCTGGGGCCGAAATATCCCAGAGCTGGGGCCGAAATAGCGACTGTGGGGCTGGGGCCGAAATATCCCAGAGCTGGGGCCGAAATAGCGACTGTGGGGCTGGCGCCAAAATATCCCAGAGCTGGCGCCGAAATAGCGACTGTGAGGCTGGGGCCAAAATATCCCAGAGCTGGCGCCGAAATATCCCAGAGCTGGCGCCGAAATATCCCAGAGCTGGCGCCGAAATATCCCAGAGCCGGCGCCGAAATATCCCAGAGCCGGCGCCGAAATAGCGACTGTGGGGCTGGGGCCGAAATATCCCAGAGCTGGCGCCGAAATATCCCAGAGCTGGCGCCGAAATAGCGACTGTGGGGCTGACGCCGAAACCAGTAAATAATTCCGGGCTGGAGCTGAAATACCTGGGACTAAAGCTGGAATAAAGGCTGTAGGGCGAGAGCTGAAATAAAAACTCAGGGGCTGGGGCTGAGGCATCACAGAGCTGGGGCTGGAATAAAGATCGTAGGGCGAGAGCTGAATAAAGATCGTAGGGCGAGAGCTGAAATAAAGATCGTAGGGCGAGAGCTGAAATAAAGATCGTAGGGCGAGAGCTGAAATAAAGATCGTAGGGCGAGAGCTGAAATAAAGATCGTAGGGCGAGAGCTGAATCACTGACCTTGGGGCTGGGGCCGAGCTGGAGCTGAGCGAAAGACCCTGGAGCGGTGGCTGAAATCAAGAGCCTGGAGCTGGAGCTGAGACGTCGCAGAGCTGGAGCTGGAATAAAGGCTGTAGGGCTGGAGCTGAAATAAAGATCACAGGGCTAAAGACAAAATAAAGAGAACAGGGCCAGAGCTGAAATAAATAACGTAGGGCTGGAGCTGAAACACAGTGTGTGGGGCTGGGGCCGAAATATCCCAGAGCTGGCGCCGAAATAGCGACTGTGGGGCTGGGACCGAAATATCCCAGAGCTGGGGCCGAAATACCCCAGAGCTGGCGCCGAAATAGCGACTGTGGGGCTGGCGCCGAAATATCCCAGAGCTGGCGCCGAAATAGCGACTGTGGGGATGGGGCCGAAATATCCCAGAGCTGGCGCTGAAATAGCGACTGTGGGGCTGGGGCCAAAATAGCGACTGTGGGGCTGGGGCCGAAATATCCCAGAGCTGGTGCCGAAATATCCCAGAGCTGGCGCCGAAATATCCCAGAGCTGGCGCCGAAATATCCCAGAGCTGGCGCCGAAATATCCCAGAGCTGGCGCCGAAATATCCCAGAGCTGGCGCCGAAATAGCGACTGTGGGGCTGGGGCCGAAATATCCCAGAGCTGGCGCCGAAATATCCCAGAGCTGGGGCCGAAATATCCCAGAGCTGGGGCCGAAAGAGCGACTGTGGGGCTGACGCCGAAACCAGTAAATAATTCCGGGCTGGAGCTGAAATACCTGGGACTAGAGCTGGAATAAAGGCTGTAGGGCGAGAGCTGAAATAAAAACTCAGGGGCTGGGGCTGAGGCATCACAGAGCTGGGGCTGGAATAAAGATCGTAGGGCGAGAGCTGAAATAAAGATCGTAGGGCGAGAGCTGAAATAAAGATCGTAGGGCGAGAGCTGAAATAAAGATCGTAGGGCGAGAGCTGAAATAAAGATCGTAGGGCGAGAGCTGAAATAAAGATCGTAGGGCGAGAGCTGAAATAAAGATCGTAGGGCGAGAGCTGAAATAAAGATCGTAGGGCGAGAGCTGAATCACTGACCTTGGGGCTGGGGCCGAGCTGGAGCTGAGCGAAAGACCCTGGAGCGGTGGCTGAAATCAAGAGCCTGGAGCTGGAGCTGAGACGTCGCAGAGCTGGAGCTGGAATAAAGGCTGTAGGGCTGGAGCTGAAATAAAGATCACAGGGCTAAAGACAAAATAAAGAGAACAGGGCCAGAGCTGAAATAAATAACGTAGGGCTGGAGCTGAAACACAGTGTGTGGGGCTGGGGCCGAAATACCCCAGAGCTGGGGCCGAAATAGCGACTGTGGGGCTGGGGCCGAAATATCCCAGAGCTGGCGCCGAAATATCCCAGAGCTGGCGCCGAAATAGCGACTGTGGGGCTGGGGCCGAAATATCCCAGAGCTGGCGCCGAAATACCCCAGAGCTGGCGCCGAAATAGCGACTGTGGGGCTGGGGGCGAAATATCCCAGAGCTGGCGCCGAAATATCCCAGAGCCGGCGCCGAAATATCCCAGAGCCGGCGCCGAAATATCCCAGAGCCGGCACCGAAATAGCGACTGTGGGGCTGGGGCCGAAATATCCCAGAGCTGGGGCCGAAATATCCCAGAGCTGGCGCCAAAATAGCGACTGTGGGGCTGGCGCCGAAATATCCCAGAGCTGGCGCCGAAATATCCCAGAGCTGGCGCCGAAATAGCGACTGTGGGGCTGGGGGCGAAATATCCCAGAGCTGGCGCCGAAATATCCCAGAGCTGGCGCCGAAATAGCGACTGTGGGGCTGACGCCGAAACCAGTAAATAATTCCGGGCTGGAGCTGAAATAGCTGGGACTAGAGCTGGAATAAAGGCTGTAGGGCGAGAGCTGAAATAAAAACTCAGGGGCTGGGGCTGAGGCATCACAGAGCTGGGGCTGGAATAAAGATCGTAGGGCGAGAGCTGAAATAAAGATCGTAGGGCGAGAGCTGAAATAAAGATCGTAGGGCGAGAGCTGAATCACTGACCTTGGGGCTGGGGCCGAGCTGGAGCTGAGCGAAAGACCCTGGAGCGGTGGCTGAAATCAAGAGCCTGGAGCTGGAGCTGAGACGTCGCAGAGCTGGAGCTGGAATAAAGGCTGTAGGGCTGGAGCTGAAATAAAGATCACAGGGCTAAAGACAAAATAAAGAGAACAGGGCCAGAGCTGAAATAAATAACGTAGGGCTGGAGCTGAAACACAGTGTGTGGGGCTGGGGCCGAAATACCCCAGAGCTGGGGCCGAAATAGCGACTGTGGGGCTGGGGCCGAAATATCCCAGAGCTGGCGCCGAAATATCCCAGAGCTGGCGCCGAAATATCCCAGAGCTGGCGCCGAAATAGCGACTGTGGGGCTGGGGCCGAAATATCCCAGAGCTGGCGCCGAAATACCCCAGAGCTGGCGCCGAAATAGCGACTGTGGGGCTGGGGCCGAAATATCCCAGAGCTGGCGCCGAAATATCCCAGAGCCGGCGCCGAAATATCCCAGAGCCGGCGCCGAAATAGCGACTGTGGGGCTGGGGCCGAAATATCCCAGAGCTGGGGCCGAAATAGCGACTGTGGGGCTGGCGCCGAAATATCCCAGAGCTGGCGCCAAAATAGCGACTGTGGGGCTGGCGCCGAAATATCCCAGAGCTGGCGCCGAAATATCCCAGAGCTGGCGCCGAAATATCCCAGAGCTGGCGCCGAAATAGCGACTGTGGGGCTGGGGGCGAAATATCCCAGAGCTGGGGCCAAAATAGCGACTGTGGGGCTGGGGCCGAAATATCCCAGAGCTGGGGCCGAAATAGCGACTGTGGGGCTGGCGCCGAAATATCCCAGAGCTGGCGCCGAAATATCCCAGAGCTGGCGCCGAAATATCCCAGAGCTGGCGCCGAAATAGCGACTGTGGGGCTGGGGGCGAAATATCCCAGAGCTGGCGCTGAAATATCCCAGAGCTGGCGCCGAAAGAGCGACTGTGGGGCTGGGGCCGAAACCAGTAAATAATTCCGGGCTGGAGCTGAAATACCTGGGACTAGAGCTGGAATAAAGGCTGTAGGGCGAGAGCTGAAATAAAAACTCAGGGGCTGGGGCTGAGGCATCACAGAGCTGGGGCTGGAATAAAGATCGTAGGGCGAGAGCTGAAATAAAGATCGTAGGGCGAGAGCTGAATCACTGACCTTGGGGCTGGGGCCGAGACGTGGCCGAGCTGGAGCTGAGCGAAAGACCCTGGAGCGGTGGCTGAAATCAAGAGCCTGGAGCTGGAGCTGAGACGTCGCAGAGCTGGAGCTGGAATAAAGGCTGTAGGGCTGGAGCTGAAATAAAGATCACAGGGCTAAAGACAAAATAAAGAGAACAGGGCCAGAGCTGAAATAAATAACGTAGGGCTGGAGCTGAAACACAGTGTGTGGGGCTGGGGCCGAAATACCCCAGAGCTGGGGCCGAAATAGCGACTGTGGGGCTGGCGCCGAAATATCCCAGAGCTGGCGCCGAAATATCCCAGAGCTGGCGCCGAAATATCCCAGAGCTGGCGCCGAAATAGCGACTGTGGGGCTGGGGCCGAAATATCCCAGAGCTGGCGCCGAAATAGCGACTGTGGGGCTGGGGCCGAAATATCCCAGAGCTGGCGCCGAAATAGTGACTGTGGGGCTGGGGCCGAAATATCCCAGAGCTGGCGCCGAAATATCCCAGAGCCGGTGCCGAAATATCCCAGAGCCGGCGCCGAAATATCCCAGAGCCGGCGCCGAAATATCCCAGAGCCGGCGCCGAAATATCCCAGAGCCGGCGCCGAAATAGCGACTGTGGGGCTGGCGCCGAAATATCCCAGAGCTGGGGCCGAAATATCCCAGCGCTGGGGCCGAAAGAGCAACTGTGGGGCTGGGGCCAAAATATCCCAGAGCTGGCGCCGAAATATCCCAGAGCTGGCGCCGAAATATCCCAGAGCTGGCGCCGAAAGAGCGACTGTGGGGCTGGGGCCGAAAGCAGTAAATAATTCCGGGCTGGAGCTGAAATACCTGGGACTAGAGCTGGAATAAAGGCTGTAGGTCGAGAGCTGAAATAAAAACTCAGGGGCTGGGGCTGAGGCATCACAGAGCTGGGGCTGGAATAAAGATCGTAGGGCGAGAGCTGAAATAAAGATCGTAGGGCGAGAGCTGAAATAAAGATCGTAGGGCGAGAGCTGAAATAAAGATCGTAGGGCGAGAGCTGAATCACTGACCTTGGGGCTGGGGCCGAGCTGGAGCTGAGCGAAAGACCCTGGAGCGGTGGCTGAAATCAAGAGCCTGGAGCTGGAGCTGAGACGTCGCAGAGCTGGAGCTGGAATAAAGGCTGTAGGGCTGGAGCTGAAATAAAGATCACAGGGCTAAAGACAAAATAAAGAGAACAGGGCCAGAGCTGAAATAAATAACGTAGGGCTGGAGCTGAAACACAGTGTGTGGGGCTGGGGCCGAAATACCCCAGAGCTGGGGCCGAAATAGCGACTGTGGGGCTGGGGCCGAAATATCCCAGAGCTGGCGCCGAAATATCCCAGAGCTGGCGCCGAAATAGCGACTGTGGGGCTGGGGCCGAAATATCCCAGAGCTGGCGCCGAAATAGCGACTGTGGGGCTGGGGCCGAAATATCCCAGAGCTGGCGCCGAAATAGCGACTGTGGGGCTGGGGCCGAAATATCCCAGAGCTGGCGCCAAAATAGCGACTGTGGGGCTGGCGCCGAAATATCCCAGAGCTGGTGCCGAAATATCCCAGAGCTGGCGCCAAAATAGCGACTGTGGGGCTGGGGGCGAAATATCCCAGAGCTGGCGCCGAAATATCCCAGAGCCGGCGCCGAAATAGCGACTGTGGGGCTGGGGCCAAAATATCCCAGAGCTGGTGCCGAAATATCCCAGAGCTGGCGCCGAAATATCCCAGAGCTGGGGCCGAAATATCCCAGAGCTGGCGCCGAAATAGCGACTGTGGGGCTGGGGACGAAATATCCCAGAGCTGGCGCCGAAATAGCGACTGTGGGGCTGACGCCGAAACCAGTAAATAATTCCGGGCTGGAGCTGAAATACCTGGGACTAGAGCTGGAATAAAGGCTGTAGGGCGAGAGCTGAAATAAAAACTCAGGGGCTGGGGCTGAGGCATCACAGAGCTGGGGCTGAAATAAAGATCGTAGGGCGAGAGCTGAAATAAAGATCGTAGGGCGAGAGCTGAAATAAAGATCGTAGGGCGAGAGCTGAATCACTGACCTTGGGGCTGGGGCCGAGCTGGAGCTGAGCGAAAGACCCTGGAGCGGTGGCTGAAATCAAGAGCCTGGAGCTGGAGCTGAGACGTCGCAGAGCTGGAGCTGGAATAAAGGCTGTAGGGCTGGAGCTGAAATAAAGATCACAGGGCTAAAGACAAAATAAAGAGAACAGGGCCAGAGCTGAAATAAATAACGTAGGGCTGGAGCTGAAACACAGTGTGTGGGGCTGGGGCCGAAATACCCCAGAGCTGGGGCCGAAATAGCGACTGTGGGGCTGGCGCCGAAATATCCCAGAGCTGGCGCCGAAATATCCCAGAGCTGGCGCCGAAATAGCGACTGTGGGGCTGGGGCCGAAATATCCCAGAGCTGGCGCCGAAATACCCCAGAGCTGGCGCCGAAATAGCGACTGTGGGGCTGGGGGCGAAATATCCCAGAGCTGGCGCCGAAATATCCCAGAGCCGGCGCCGAAATATCCCAGAGCCGGCGCCGAAATATCCCAGAGCCGGCGCCGAAATAGCGACTGTGGGGCTGGGGCCGAAATATCCCAGAGCTGGGGCCAAAATAGCGACTGTGGGGCTGGGGCCGAAATATCCCAGAGCTGGGGCCGAAATAGCGACTGTGGGGCTGGCGCCAAAATATCCCAGAGCTGGCGCCGAAATATCCCAGAGCTGGCGCCGAAATAGCGACTGTGGGGCTGGGGGCGAAATATCCCAGAGCTGGCGCCGAAATATCCCAGAGCTGGCGCCGAAATAGCGACTGTGGGGCTGGGGCCGAAATATCCCTGAGCTGGCGCCGAAATATCCCAGAGCTGGCGCCGAAAGAGCGACTGTGGGGCTGGGGCCGAAACCAGTAAATAATTCCGGGCTGGAGCTGAAATACCTGGGACTAGAGCTGGAATAAAGGCTGTAGGGCGAGAGCTGAAATAAAAACTCAGGGGCTGGGGCTGAGGCATCACAGAGCTGGGGCTGGAATAAAGATCGTAGGGCGAGAGCTGAAATAAAGATCGTAGGGCGAGAGCTGAAATAAAGATCGTAGGGCGAGAGCTGAATCACTGACCTTGGGGCTGGGGCCGAGACGTGGCCGAGCTGGAGCTGAGCGAAAGACCCTGGAGCAGTGGCTGAAATCAAGAGCCTGGAGCTGGAGCTGAGACGTCGCAGAGCTGGAGCTGGAATAAAGGCTGTAGGGCTGGAGCTGAAATAAAGATCACAGGGCTAAAGACAAAATAAAGAGAACAGGGCCAGAGCTGAAATAAATAACGTAGGGCTGGAGCTGAAACACAGTGTGTGGGGCTGGGGCCGAAATACCCCAGAGCTGGGGCCGAAATAGCGACTGTGGGGCTGGGGCCGAAATATCCCAGAGCTGGCGCCGAAATATCCCAGAGCTGGCGCCGAAATAGCGACTGTGGGGCTGGGGCCGAAATATCCCAGAGCTGGCGCCGAAATAGCGACTGTGGGGCTGGGGCCGAAATATCCCAGAGCTGGCGCCGAAATATCCCAGAGCTGGCGCCGAAATAGCGACTGTGGGGCTGGGGCCGAAATATCCCAGAGCTGGCGCCGAAATACCCCAGAGCTGGCGCCGAAATAGCGACTGTGGGGCTGGGGGCGAAATATCCCAGAGCTGGCGCCGAAATATCCCAGAGCTGGCGCCGAAATAGCGACTGTGGGGCTGGGGCAGAAATATCCCAGAGCTGGCGCCAAAATATCCCAGAGCCGGCGCCGAAATATCCCAGAGCCGGCGCCGAAATATCCCAGAGCCGGCGCCGAAATATCCCAGAGCCGGCGCCGAAATAGCGACTGTGGGGCTGGGGCCGAAATATCCCAGAGCTGGGGCCGAAATAGCGACTGTGGGGCTGGCGCCGAAATATCCCAGAGCTGGCGCCAAAATAGCGACTGTGGGGCTGGCGCCGAAATATCCCAGAGCTGGCGCCGAAATATCCCAGAGCTGGCGCCGAAATATCCCAGAGCTGGCGCCGAAATAGCGACTGTGGGGCTGGGGCCGAAATATCCCTGAGCTGGCGCCGAAATATCCCAGAGCTGGCGCCGAAAGAGCGACTGTGGGGCTGGGGCCGAAACCAGTAAATAATTCCGGGCTGGAGCTGAAATACCTGGGACTAGAGCTGGAATAAAGGCTGTAGGGCGAGAGCTGAAATAAAAACTCAGGGGCTGGGGCTGAGGCATCACAGAGCTGGGGCTGGAATAAAGATCGTAGGGCGAGAGCTGAAATAAAGATCGTAGGGCGAGAGCTGAAATAAAGATCGTAGGGCGAGAGCTGAATCACTGACCTTGGGGCTGGGGCCGAGACGTGGCCGAGCTGGAGCTGAGCGAAAGACCCTGGAGCGGTGGCTGAAATCAAGAGCCTGGAGCTGGAGCTGAGACGTCGCAGAGCTGGAGCTGGAATAAAGGCTGTAGGGCTGGAGCTGAAATAAAGATCACAGGGCTAAAGACAAAATAAAGAGAACAGGGCCAGAGCTGAAATAAATAACGTAGGGCTGGAGCTGAAACACAGTGTGTGGGGCTGGGGCCGAAATACCCCAGAGCTGGGGCCGAAATAGCGACTGTGGGGCTGGCGCCGAAATATCCCAGAGCTGGCGCCGAAATATCCCAGAGCTGGCGCCGAAATAGCGACTGTGGGGCTGGGGCCGAAATATCCCAGAGCTGGCGCCGAAATAGCGACTGTGGGGCTGGGGCCGAAATATCCCAGAGCTGGCGCCGAAATAGCGACTGTGGGGCTGGCGCCGAAATATCCCAGCGCTGGGGCCGAAATATCCCAGCGCTGGGGCCGAAATATCCCAGCGCTGGGGCCGAAAGAGCAACTGTGGGGCTGGGGCCAAAATATCCCAGAGCTGGCGCCGAAATATCCCAGAGCTGGCGCCGAAATATCCCAGAGCTGGCGCCGAAAGAGCGACTGTGGGGCTGGGGCCGAAACCAGTAAATAATTCAGGGCTGGAGCTGAAATACCTGGGACTAGAGCTGGAATAAAGGCTGTAGGGCGAGAGCTGAAATAAAAACTCAGGGGCTGGGGCTGAGGCATCACAGAGCTGGGGCTGGAATAAAGATCGTAGGGCGAGAGCTGAAATAAAGATCGTAGGGCGAGAGCTGAAATAAAGATCGTAGGGCGAGAGCTGAATCACTGACCTTGGGGCTGGGGCCGAGCTGGAGCTGAGCGAAAGACCCTGGAGCGGTGGCTGAAATCAAGAGCCTGGAGCTGGAGCTGAGACGTCGCAGAGCTGGAGCTGGAATAAAGGCTGTAGGGCTGGAGCTGAAATAAAGATCACAGGGCTAAAGACAAAATAAAGAGAACAGGGCCAGAGCTGAAATAAATAACGTAGGGCTGGAGCTGAAACACAGTGTGTGGGGCTGGGGCCGAAATACCCCAGAGCTGGGGCCGAAATAGCGACTGTGGGGCTGGGGCCGAAATATCCCAGAGCTGGCGCCGAAATAGCAACTGTGGGGATGGGGCCGAAATATCCCAGAGCTGGCGCTGAAATAGCGACTGTGGGGCTGGGGCCGAAATATCCCAGAGCTGGCGCCAAAATAGCGACTGTGGGGCTGGGGCCAAAATATCCCAGAGCTGGTGCCGAAATATCCCAGAGCTGGCGCCGAAATAGCGACTGTGAGGCTGGGGCCAAAATATCCCAGAGCCGGCGCCGAAATATCCCAGAGCCGGCGCCGAAATAGCGACTGTGGGGCTGGGGCCAAAATATCCCAGAGCTGGTGCCGAAATATCCCAGAGCTGGCGCCGAAATAGCGACTGTGAGGCTGGGGCCAAAATATCCCAGAGCTGGCGCCGAAATAGCGACTGTGGGGCTGGGGCCGAAATATCCCAGAGCTGGCGCCGAAATAGCGACTGTGGGGCTGGGGCCGAAATATCCCAGAGCTGGCGCCGAAATAGCGACTGTGGGGCTGGCGCCGAAATCTGCCAGAGCTGGGGCCGAAATATCCCAGCGCTGGGGCCGAAATATCCCAGCGCTGGGGCCGAAAGAGCAACTGTGGGGCTGGGGCCAAAATATCCCAGAGCCGGCGCCGAAATATCCCAGAGCTGGCGCCGAAATATCCCAGAGCTGGCGCCGAAATAGCGACTGTGGGGCTGGGGACGAAATATCCCAGAGCTGGCGCCGAAATAGCGACTGTGGGGCTGACGCCGAAACCAGTAAATAATTCCGGGCTGGAGCTGAAATACCTGGGACTAGAGCTGGAATAAAGGCTGTAGGGCGAGAGCTGAAATAAAAACTCAGGGGCTGGGGCTGAGGCATCACAGAGCTGGGGCTGGAATAAAGATCGTAGGGCGAGAGCTGAAATAAAGATCGTAGGGCGAGAGCTGAAACACTGACCTTGGGGCTGGGGCCGAGCTGGAGCTGAGCGAAAGACCCTGGAGCGGTGGCTGAAATCAAGAGCCTGGAGCTGGAGCTGAGACGTCGCAGAGCTGGAGCTGGAATAAAGGCTGTAGGGCTGGAGCTGAAATAAAGATCACAGGGCTAAAGACAAAATAAAGAGAACAGGGCCAGAGCTGAAATAAATAACGTAGGGCTGGAGCTGAAACACAGTGTGTGGGGCTGGGGCCGAAATATCCCAGAGCTGGGGCCGAAATAGCGACTGTGGGGCTGGGGCCGAAATATCCCAGAGCTGGCGCCGAAATATCCCAGAGCTGGCGCCGAAATAGCGACTGTGGGGCTGGGGCCGAAATATCCCAGAGCTGGGGCCGAAATAGCGACTGTGGGGCTAGGGCCGAAATATCCCAGAGCTGGCGCCAAAATATCCCAGAGCCGGCGCCAAAATATCCCAGAGCCGGCGCCAAAATAGCGACTGTGGGGCTGGGGCCAAAATATCCCAGAGCTGGCGCCGAAATAGCGACTGTGGGGCTGGGGCCAAAATAGCGACTGTGGGACTGGGGCCAAAATATCCCAGAGCTGGCGCCGAAATATCCCAGAGCTGGGGCCGAAATAGCGACTGTGGGGCTGGGGCCAAAATATCCCAGAGCTGGCGCCGAAATAGCGACTGTGGGGCTGGGGCCGAAACCAGTAAATAATTCAGGGCTGGAGCTGAAATACCTGGGACTAGAGCTGGAATAAAGGCTGTAGGGCGAGAGCTGAAATAAAAACTCAGGGGCTGGGGCTGAGGCATCACAGAGCTGGGGCTGGAATAAAGATCGTAGGGCGAGAGCTGAAATAAAGATCGTAGGGCGAGAGCTGAAATAAAGATCGTAGGGCGAGAGCTGAATCACTGACCTTGGGGCTGGGGCCGAGCTGGAGCTGAGCGAAAGACCCTGGAGCGGTGGCTGAAATCAAGAGCCTGGAGCTGGAGCTGAGACGTCGCAGAGCTGGAGCTGGAATAAAGGCTGTAGGGCTGGAGCTGAAATAAAGATCACAGGGCTAAAGACAAAATAAAGAGAACAGGGCCAGAGCTGAAATAAATAACGTAGGGCTGGAGCTGAAACACAGTGTGTGGGGCTGGGGCCGAAATATCCCAGAGCTGGCGCCGAAATAGCGACTGTGGGGCTGGGGCCGAAATATCCCAGAGCTGGCGCCGAAATATCCCAGAGCTGGCGCCGAAATAGCGACTGTGGGGCTGGGGCCGAAATATCCCAGAGCTGGCGCCGAAATAGCGACTGTGGGGATGGGGCCGAAATATCCCAGAGCTGGCGCTGAAATAGCGACTGTGGGGCTGGGGCCAAAATAGCGACTGTGGGGCTGGGGCCAAAATATCCCAGAGCTGGTGCCGAAATATCCCAGAGCTGGCGCCGAAATATCCCAGAGCTGGCGCCGAAATATCCCAGAGCTGGCGCCGAAATAGCGACTGTGGGGCTGGGGCCGAAATATCCCAGAGCTGGGGCCGAAATATCCCAGAGCTGGCGCCGAAATAGCGACTGTGGGGCTGACGCCGAAACCAGTAAATAATTCCGGGCTGGAGCTGAAATACCTGGGACTAGAGCTGGAATAAAGGCTGTAGGGCGAGAGCTGAAATAAAAACTCAGGGGCTGGGGCTGAGGCATCACAGAGCTGGGGCTGGAATAAAGATCGTAGGGCGAGAGCTGAAATAAAGATCGTAGGGCGAGAGCTGAAATAAAGATCGTAGGGCGAGAGCTGAAATAAAGATCGTAGGGCGAGAGCTGAAATAAAGATCGTAGGGCGAGAGCTGAAATAAAGATCGTAGGGCGAGAGCTGAAATAAAGATCGTAGGGCGAGAGCTGAAATAAAGATCGCAGGGCGAGAGCTGAAATAAAGATCGTAGGGCGAGAGCTGAAATAAAGATCGTAGGGCGAGAGCTGAATCACTGACCTTGGGGCTGGGGCCGAGCTGGAGCTGAGCGAAAGACCCTGGAGCGGTGGCTGAAATCAAGAGCCTGGAGCTGGAGCTGAGACGTCGCAGAGCTGGAGCTGGAATAAAGGCTGTAGGGCTGGAGCTGAAATAAAGATCACAGGGCTAAAGACAAAATAAAGAGAACAGGGCCAGAGCTGAAATAAATAACGTAGGGCTGGAGCTGAAACACAGTGTGTGGGGCTGGGGCCGAAATACCCCAGAGCTGGGGCCGAAATAGCGACTGTGGGGCTGGCGCCGAAATATCCCAGAGCTGGCGCCGAAATATCCCAGAGCTGGCGCCGAAATAGCGACTGTGGGGCTGGGGCAGAAATATCCCAGAGCTGGCGCCAAAATATCCCAGAGCCGGCGCCGAAATATCCCAGAGCCGGCGCCGAAATAGCGAATGTGGGGCTGGGGCCGAAATATCCCAGAGCTGGGGCCGAAATAGCGACTGTGGGGCTGGGGCCGAAATATCCCAGAGCTGGCGCCGAAATAGCGACTGTGGGGCTGGGGGCGAAATATCCCAGAGCTGGCGCCGAAATATCCCAGAGCTGGCGCCGAAATAGCGACTGTGGGGCTGGGGCCGAAATATCCCTGAGCTGGCGCCGAAATATCCCAGAGCTGGCGCCGAAAGAGCGACTGTGGGGCTGGGGCCGAAACCAGTAAATAATTCCGGGCTGGAGCTGAAATACCTGGGACTAGAGCTGGAATAAAGGCTGTAGGGCGAGAGCTGAAATAAAAACTCAGGGGCTGGGGCTGAGGCATCACAGAGCTGGGGCTGGAATAAAGATCGTAGGGCGGGAGCTGAAATAAAGATCGTAGGGCGAGAGCTGAATCACTGACCTTGGGGCTGGGGCCGAGACGTGGCCGAGCTGGAGCTGAGCGAAAGACCCTGGAGCGGTGGCTGAAATCAAGAGCCTGGAGCTGGAGCTGAGACGTCGCAGAGCTGGAGCTGGAATAAAGGCTGTAGGGCTGGAGCTGAAATAAAGATCACAGGGCTAAAGACAAAATAAAGAGAACAGGGCCAGAGCTGAAATAAATAACGTAGGGCTGGAGCTGAAACACAGTGTGTGGGGCTGGGGCCGAAATACCCCAGAGCTGGGGCCGAAATAGCGACTGTGGGGCTGGGGCCGAAATATCCCAGAGCTGGCGCCAAAATATCCCAGAGCTGGCGCCAAAATAGCGACTGTGGGGCTGGGGCCGAAATATCCCAGAGCTGGCGCCGAAATAGCGACTGTGGGGCTGGGGCCGAAATATCCCAGAGCTGGCGCCGAAATAGCGACTGTGGGGCTGGGGCCGAAATATCCCAGAGCTGGCGCCGAAATATCCCAGAGCCGGTGCCGAAATATCCCAGAGCCGGCGCCGAAATAGCGACTGTGGGGCTGGCGCCGAAATCTGCCAGAGCTGGGGCCGAAATATCCCAGCGCTGGGGCCGAAATATCCCAGAGCTGGCGCCGAAAGAGCGACTGTGGGGCTGGGGCCGAAAGCAGTAAATAATTCCGGGCTGGAGCTGAAATACCTGGGACTAGAGCTGGAATAAAGGCTGTAGGGCGAGAGCTGAAATAAAAACTCAGGGGCTGGGGCTGAGGCATCACAGAGCTGGGGCTGGAATAAAGATCGTAGGGCGAGAGCTGAAATAAAGATCGTAGGGCGAGAGCTGAAATAAAGATCGTAGGGCGAGAGCTGAATCACTGACCTTGGGGCTGGGGCCGAGCTGGAGCTGAGCGAAAGACCCTGGAGCGGTGGCTGAAATCAAGAGCCTGGAGCTGGAGCTGAGACGTCGCAGAGCTGGAGCTGGAATAAAGGCTGTAGGGCTGGAGCTGAAATAAAGATCACAGGGCTAAAGACAAAATAAAGAGAACAGGGCCAGAGCTGAAATAAATAACGTAGGGCTGGAGCTGAAACACAGTGTGTGGGGCTGGGGCCGAAATATCCCAGAGCTGGCGCCGAAATAGCGACTGTGGGGCTGGGGCCGAAATATCCCAGAGCTGGCGCCGAAATAGCGACTGTGGGGCTGGGGCCAAAATATCCCAGAGCTGGCGCCGAAATAGCGACTGTGGGGCTGGGGCCAAAATATCCCAGAGCTGGCGCCGAAATAGCGACTGTGGGGCTGGGGCCGAAATATCCCAGAGCTGGCGCCGAAATATCCCAGAGCTGGCGCCGAAATAGCGACTGTGGGGCTGGGGCCGAAATATCCCAGAGCTGGGGCCGAAATAGCGACTGTGGGGCTCGGGCTGAAATATCCCAGAGCTGGCGCCGAAATATCCCAGAGCTGGCGCCGAAATAGCGACTGTGGGGCTGGGGCCGAAACCAGTAAATAATTCCGGGCTGGAGCTGAAATACCTGGGACTAGAGCTGGAATAAAGGCTGTAGGGCGAGAGCTGAAATAAAAACTCAGGGGCTGGGGCTGAGGCATCACAGAGCTGGGGCTGGAATCTCCCAGAGCTGGGGCTGGAATAAAGATCATAGGGCGAGAGCTGAAATAAAGATCGTAGGGCGAGAGCTGAAATAAAGATCGTAGGGCGAGAGCTGAAACACTGACCTTGGGGCTGGGGCCGAGCTGGAGCTGAGCGAAAGACCCTGGAGCGGTGGCTGAAATCAAGAGCCTGGAGCTGGAGCTGAGACGTCGCAGAGCTGGAGCTGCAATAAAGGCTGTAGGGCTGGAGCTGAAATAAAGATCACAGGGCTAAAGACAAAATAAAGAGAACAGGGCCAGAGCTGAAATAAATAACGTAGGGCTGGAGCTGAAACACAGTGTGTGGGGCTGGGGCCGAAATATCCCAGAGCTGGGGCCGAAATAGCGACTGTGGGGCTGGGGCCGAAATATCCCAGAGCTGGCGCCGAAATATCCCAGAGCTGGTGCCGAAATATCCCAGAGCTGGCGCCGAAATAGCGACTGTGAGGCTGGGGCCAAAATATCCCAGAGCCGGCGCCGAAATATCCCAGAGCCGGCGCCGAAATAGCGACTGTGGGGCTGGGGCCAAAATATCCCAGAGCTGGTGCCGAAATATCCCAGAGCTGGCGCCGAAATAGCGACTGTGAGGCTGGGGCCAAAATATCCCAGAGCTGGCGCCGAAATAGCGACTGTGGGGCTGGGGCCGAAATATCCCAGAGCTGGCGCCGAAATAGCGACTGTGGGGCTGGGGCCGAAATATCCCAGAGCTGGCGCCGAAATAGCGACTGTGGGGCTGGCGCCGAAATCTGCCAGAGCTGGGGCCGAAATATCCCAGCGCTGGGGCCGAAATATCCCAGCGCTGGGGCCGAAAGAGCAACTGTGGGGCTGGGGCCAAAATATCCCAGAGCCGGCGCCGAAATATCCCAGAGCTGGCGCCGAAATATCCCAGAGCTGGCGCCGAAATAGCGACTGTGGGGCTGGGGACGAAATATCCCAGAGCTGGCGCCGAAATAGCGACTGTGGGGCTGACGCCGAAACCAGTAAATAATTCCGGGCTGGAGCTGAAATACCTGGGACTAGAGCTGGAATAAAGGCTGTAGGGCGAGAGCTGAAATAAAAACTCAGGGGCTGGGGCTGAGGCATCACAGAGCTGGGGCTGGAATAAAGATCGTAGGGCGAGAGCTGAAATAAAGATCGTAGGGCGAGAGCTGAAACACTGACCTTGGGGCTGGGGCCGAGCTGGAGCTGAGCGAAAGACCCTGGAGCGGTGGCTGAAATCAAGAGCCTGGAGCTGGAGCTGAGACGTCGCAGAGCTGGAGCTGGAATAAAGGCTGTAGGGCTGGAGCTGAAATAAAGATCACAGGGCTAAAGACAAAATAAAGAGAACAGGGCCAGAGCTGAAATAAATAACGTAGGGCTGGAGCTGAAACACAGTGTGTGGGGCTGGGGCCGAAATATCCCAGAGCTGGGGCCGAAATAGCGACTGTGGGGCTGGGGCCGAAATATCCCAGAGCTGGCGCCGAAATATCCCAGAGCTGGCGCCGAAATAGCGACTGTGGGGCTGGGGCCGAAATATCCCAGAGCTGGGGCCGAAATAGCGACTGTGGGGCTAGGGCCGAAATATCCCAGAGCTGGCGCCAAAATATCCCAGAGCCGGCGCCAAAATATCCCAGAGCCGGCGCCAAAATAGCGACTGTGGGGCTGGGGCCAAAATATCCCAGAGCTGGCGCCGAAATAGCGACTGTGGGGCTGGGGCCAAAATAGCGACTGTGGGACTGGGGCCAAAATATCCCAGAGCTGGCGCCGAAATATCCCAGAGCTGGGGCCGAAATAGCGACTGTGGGGCTGGGGCCAAAATATCCCAGAGCTGGCGCCGAAATAGCGACTGTGGGGCTGGGGCCGAAACCAGTAAATAATTCAGGGCTGGAGCTGAAATACCTGGGACTAGAGCTGGAATAAAGGCTGTAGGGCGAGAGCTGAAATAAAAACTCAGGGGCTGGGGCTGAGGCATCACAGAGCTGGGGCTGGAATAAAGATCGTAGGGCGAGAGCTGAAATAAAGATCGTAGGGCGAGAGCTGAAATAAAGATCGTAGGGCGAGAGCTGAATCACTGACCTTGGGGCTGGGGCCGAGCTGGAGCTGAGCGAAAGACCCTGGAGCGGTGGCTGAAATCAAGAGCCTGGAGCTGGAGCTGAGACGTCGCAGAGCTGGAGCTGGAATAAAGGCTGTAGGGCTGGAGCTGAAATAAAGATCACAGGGCTAAAGACAAAATAAAGAGAACAGGGCCAGAGCTGAAATAAATAACGTAGGGCTGGAGCTGAAACACAGTGTGTGGGGCTGGGGCCGAAATATCCCAGAGCTGGCGCCGAAATAGCGACTGTGGGGCTGGGGCCGAAATATCCCAGAGCTGGCGCCGAAATATCCCAGAGCTGGCGCCGAAATAGCGACTGTGGGGCTGGGGCCGAAATATCCCAGAGCTGGCGCCGAAATAGCGACTGTGGGGATGGGGCCGAAATATCCCAGAGCTGGCGCTGAAATAGCGACTGTGGGGCTGGGGCCAAAATAGCGACTGTGGGGCTGGGGCCAAAATATCCCAGAGCTGGTGCCGAAATATCCCAGAGCTGGCGCCGAAATATCCCAGAGCTGGCGCCGAAATATCCCAGAGCTGGCGCCGAAATAGCGACTGTGGGGCTGGGGCCGAAATATCCCAGAGCTGGGGCCGAAATATCCCAGAGCTGGCGCCGAAATAGCGACTGTGGGGCTGACGCCGAAACCAGTAAATAATTCCGGGCTGGAGCTGAAATACCTGGGACTAGAGCTGGAATAAAGGCTGTAGGGCGAGAGCTGAAATAAAAACTCAGGGGCTGGGGCTGAGGCATCACAGAGCTGGGGCTGGAATAAAGATCGTAGGGCGAGAGCTGAAATAAAGATCGTAGGGCGAGAGCTGAAATAAAGATCGTAGGGCGAGAGCTGAAATAAAGATCGTAGGGCGAGAGCTGAAATAAAGATCGTAGGGCGAGAGCTGAAATAAAGATCGTAGGGCGAGAGCTGAAATAAAGATCGTAGGGCGAGAGCTGAATCACTGACCTTGGGGCTGGGGCCGAGCTGGAGCTGAGCGAAAGACCCTGGAGCGGTGGCTGAAATCAAGAGCCTGGAGCTGGAGCTGAGACGTCGCAGAGCTGGAGCTGGAATAAAGGCTGTAGGGCTGGAGCTGAAATAAAGATCACAGGGCTAAAGACAAAATAAAGAGAACAGGGCCAGAGCTGAAATAAATAACGTAGGGCTGGAGCTGAAACACAGTGTGTGGGGCTGGGGCCGAAATACCCCAGAGCTGGGGCCGAAATAGCGACTGTGGGGCTGGCGCCGAAATATCCCAGAGCTGGCGCCGAAATATCCCAGAGCTGGCGCCGAAATAGCGACTGTGGGGCTGGGGCAGAAATATCCCAGAGCTGGCGCCAAAATATCCCAGAGCCGGCGCCGAAATATCCCAGAGCCGGCGCCGAAATAGCGAATGTGGGGCTGGGGCCGAAATATCCCAGAGCTGGGGCCGAAATAGCGACTGTGGGGCTGGGGCCGAAATATCCCAGAGCTGGCGCCGAAATAGCGACTGTGGGGCTGGGGGCGAAATATCCCAGAGCTGGCGCCGAAATATCCCAGAGCTGGCGCCGAAATAGCGACTGTGGGGCTGGGGCCGAAATATCCCTGAGCTGGCGCCGAAATATCCCAGAGCTGGCGCCGAAAGAGCGACTGTGGGGCTGGGGCCGAAACCAGTAAATAATTCCGGGCTGGAGCTGAAATACCTGGGACTAGAGCTGGAATAAAGGCTGTAGGGCGAGAGCTGAAATAAAAACTCAGGGGCTGGGGCTGAGGCATCACAGAGCTGGGGCTGGAATAAAGATCGTAGGGCGGGAGCTGAAATAAAGATCGTAGGGCGAGAGCTGAATCACTGACCTTGGGGCTGGGGCCGAGACGTGGCCGAGCTGGAGCTGAGCGAAAGACCCTGGAGCGGTGGCTGAAATCAAGAGCCTGGAGCTGGAGCTGAGACGTCGCAGAGCTGGAGCTGGAATAAAGGCTGTAGGGCTGGAGCTGAAATAAAGATCACAGGGCTAAAGACAAAATAAAGAGAACAGGGCCAGAGCTGAAATAAATAACGTAGGGCTGGAGCTGAAACACAGTGTGTGGGGCTGGGGCCGAAATACCCCAGAGCTGGGGCCGAAATAGCGACTGTGGGGCTGGGGCCGAAATATCCCAGAGCTGGCGCCAAAATATCCCAGAGCTGGCGCCAAAATAGCGACTGTGGGGCTGGGGCCGAAATATCCCAGAGCTGGCGCCGAAATAGCGACTGTGGGGCTGGGGCCGAAATATCCCAGAGCTGGCGCCGAAATAGCGACTGTGGGGCTGGGGCCGAAATATCCCAGAGCTGGCGCCGAAATATCCCAGAGCCGGTGCCGAAATATCCCAGAGCCGGCGCCGAAATAGCGACTGTGGGGCTGGCGCCGAAATCTGCCAGAGCTGGGGCCGAAATATCCCAGCGCTGGGGCCGAAATATCCCAGAGCTGGCGCCGAAAGAGCGACTGTGGGGCTGGGGCCGAAAGCAGTAAATAATTCCGGGCTGGAGCTGAAATACCTGGGACTAGAGCTGGAATAAAGGCTGTAGGGCGAGAGCTGAAATAAAAACTCAGGGGCTGGGGCTGAGGCATCACAGAGCTGGGGCTGGAATAAAGATCGTAGGGCGAGAGCTGAAATAAAGATCGTAGGGCGAGAGCTGAAATAAAGATCGTAGGGCGAGAGCTGAATCACTGACCTTGGGGCTGGGGCCGAGCTGGAGCTGAGCGAAAGACCCTGGAGCGGTGGCTGAAATCAAGAGCCTGGAGCTGGAGCTGAGACGTCGCAGAGCTGGAGCTGGAATAAAGGCTGTAGGGCTGGAGCTGAAATAAAGATCACAGGGCTAAAGACAAAATAAAGAGAACAGGGCCAGAGCTGAAATAAATAACGTAGGGCTGGAGCTGAAACACAGTGTGTGGGGCTGGGGCCGAAATATCCCAGAGCTGGCGCCGAAATAGCGACTGTGGGGCTGGGGCCGAAATATCCCAGAGCTGGCGCCGAAATAGCGACTGTGGGGCTGGGGCCAAAATATCCCAGAGCTGGCGCCGAAATAGCGACTGTGGGGCTGGGGCCAAAATATCCCAGAGCTGGCGCCGAAATAGCGACTGTGGGGCTGGGGCCGAAATATCCCAGAGCTGGCGCCGAAATATCCCAGAGCTGGCGCCGAAATAGCGACTGTGGGGCTGGGGCCGAAATATCCCAGAGCTGGGGCCGAAATAGCGACTGTGGGGCTCGGGCTGAAATATCCCAGAGCTGGCGCCGAAATATCCCAGAGCTGGCGCCGAAATAGCGACTGTGGGGCTGGGGCCGAAACCAGTAAATAATTCCGGGCTGGAGCTGAAATACCTGGGACTAGAGCTGGAATAAAGGCTGTAGGGCGAGAGCTGAAATAAAAACTCAGGGGCTGGGGCTGAGGCATCACAGAGCTGGGGCTGGAATCTCCCAGAGCTGGGGCTGGAATAAAGATCATAGGGCGAGAGCTGAAATAAAGATCGTAGGGCGAGAGCTGAAATAAAGATCGTAGGGCGAGAGCTGAAACACTGACCTTGGGGCTGGGGCCGAGCTGGAGCTGAGCGAAAGACCCTGGAGCGGTGGCTGAAATCAAGAGCCTGGAGCTGGAGCTGAGACGTCGCAGAGCTGGAGCTGCAATAAAGGCTGTAGGGCTGGAGCTGAAATAAAGATCACAGGGCTAAAGACAAAATAAAGAGAACAGGGCCAGAGCTGAAATAAATAACGTAGGGCTGGAGCTGAAACACAGTGTGTGGGGCTGGGGCCGAAATACCCCAGAGCTGGGGCCGAAATAGCGACTGTGGGGCTGGGGCCGAAATATCCCAGAGCTGGCGCCAAAATATCCCAGAGCTGGCGCCAAAATAGCGACTGTGGGGCTGGGGCCGAAATATCCCAGAGCTGGCGCCGAAATAGCGACTGTGGGGCTGGGGCCGAAATATCCCAGAGCTGGCGCCGAAATAGCGACTGTGGGGCTGGGGCCGAAATATCCCAGAGCTGGCGCCGAAATATCCCAGAGCCGGTGCCGAAATATCCCAGAGCCGGCGCCGAAATAGCGACTGTGGGGCTGGCGCCGAAATCTGCCAGAGCTGGGGCCGAAATATCCCAGCGCTGGGGCCGAAATATCCCAGAGCTGGCGCCGAAAGAGCGACTGTGGGGCTGGGGCCGAAAGCAGTAAATAATTCCGGGCTGGAGCTGAAATACCTGGGACTAGAGCTGGAATAAAGGCTGTAGGGCGAGAGCTGAAATAAAAACTCAGGGGCTGGGGCTGAGGCATCACAGAGCTGGGGCTGGAATAAAGATCGTAGGGCGAGAGCTGAAATAAAGATCGTAGGGCGAGAGCTGAAATAAAGATCGTAGGGCGAGAGCTGAATCACTGACCTTGGGGCTGGGGCCGAGCTGGAGCTGAGCGAAAGACCCTGGAGCGGTGGCTGAAATCAAGAGCCTGGAGCTGGAGCTGAGACGTCGCAGAGCTGGAGCTGGAATAAAGGCTGTAGGGCTGGAGCTGAAATAAAGATCACAGGGCTAAAGACAAAATAAAGAGAACAGGGCCAGAGCTGAAATAAATAACGTAGGGCTGGAGCTGAAACACAGTGTGTGGGGCTGGGGCCGAAATATCCCAGAGCTGGCGCCGAAATAGCGACTGTGGGGCTGGGGCCGAAATATCCCAGAGCTGGCGCCGAAATAGCGACTGTGGGGCTGGGGCCAAAATATCCCAGAGCTGGCGCCGAAATAGCGACTGTGGGGCTGGGGCCAAAATATCCCAGAGCTGGCGCCGAAATAGCGACTGTGGGGCTGGGGCCGAAATATCCCAGAGCTGGCGCCGAAATATCCCAGAGCTGGCGCCGAAATAGCGACTGTGGGGCTGGGGCCGAAATATCCCAGAGCTGGGGCCGAAATAGCGACTGTGGGGCTCGGGCTGAAATATCCCAGAGCTGGCGCCGAAATATCCCAGAGCTGGCGCCGAAATAGCGACTGTGGGGCTGGGGCCGAAACCAGTAAATAATTCCGGGCTGGAGCTGAAATACCTGGGACTAGAGCTGGAATAAAGGCTGTAGGGCGAGAGCTGAAATAAAAACTCAGGGGCTGGGGCTGAGGCATCACAGAGCTGGGGCTGGAATCTCCCAGAGCTGGGGCTGGAATAAAGATCATAGGGCGAGAGCTGAAATAAAGATCGTAGGGCGAGAGCTGAAATAAAGATCGTAGGGCGAGAGCTGAAACACTGACCTTGGGGCTGGGGCCGAGCTGGAGCTGAGCGAAAGACCCTGGAGCGGTGGCTGAAATCAAGAGCCTGGAGCTGGAGCTGAGACGTCGCAGAGCTGGAGCTGCAATAAAGGCTGTAGGGCTGGAGCTGAAATAAAGATCACAGGGCTAAAGACAAAATAAAGAGAACAGGGCCAGAGCTGAAATAAATAACGTAGGGCTGGAGCTGAAACACAGTGTGTGGGGCTGGGGCCGAAATATCCCAGAGCTGGGGCCGAAATAGCGACTGTGGGGCTGGCGCCGAAATATCCCAGAGCTGGCGCCGAAATATCCCAGAGCTGGCGCCGAAATAGCGACTGTGAGGCTGGGGCCAAAATATCCCAGAGCCGGCGCCGAAATATCCCAGAGCCGGCGCCGAAATAGCGACTGTGGGGCTGGGGCCAAAATATCCCAGAGCTGGTGCCGAAATATCCCAGAGCTGGCGCCGAAATAGCGACTGTGAGGCTGGGGCCAAAATATCCCAGAGCTGGCGCCGAAATAGCGACTGTGGGGCTGGGGCCAAAATATCCCAGAGCTGGCGCCGAAATATCCCAGAGCTGGCGCCGAAATATCCCAGAGCTGGCGCCGAAATAGCGACTGTGGGGCTGGGGACGAAATATCCCAGAGCTGGCGCCGAAATATCCCAGAGCTGGCGCCGAAATAGCGACTGTGGGGCTGGGGCCGAAAGCAGTAAATAATTCCGGGCTGGAGCTGAAATACCTGGGACTAGAGCTGGAATAAAGGCTGTAGGGCGAGAGCTGAAATAAAAACTCAGGGGCTGGGGCTGAGGCATCACAGAGCTGGGGCTGGAATAAAGATCGTAGGGCGAGAGCTGAAATAAAGATCGTAGGGCGAGAGCTGAAATAAAGATCGTAGGGCGAGAGCTGAATCACTGACCTTGGGGCTGGGGCCGAGCTGGAGCTGAGCGAAAGACCCTGGAGCGGTGGCTGAAATCAAGAGCCTGGAGCTGGAGCTGAGACGTCGCAGCGCTGGAGCTGGAATAAAAACCCTGGCTCTGGCCTGAAACACTTACCATGGGGTGTTGAAGAAACGACGCAAAACTCGAGCCAAATGAAAGGTACTAGGGCTGGAGCTGGAATAAATGCTGTAGGGCTGGAGGCGAAATTAATATCTAATCTAAACCTCTCCTGGTGCAACTTGAGGCCGTTTCTCCTCATCCGACGGCTCGTTATTAATGTGGTGCTGGGGCTGGAATAAAGATCCCGGGGTTTGGGCCTGAAACACCGACCTTGGGCTGGACTAGACCCTGCAGGGCTGGAGCTGAATCGACGCAGAGCTGGAGCCCCAGCAGAGACCCGGGCAGGTCCCGCAGCCCTCCGGCCCGCCCGGCCCCGGTCCGGGACCCCCCGCCGCCCCGCCGCGCTCCCCGGCTCGGGCCCCGCTCCGCCCACCGCCCCTCACCCGGGCTCGGGGCGGCCGCTCCCGGCTCCTCGCTGCGCCGCGGGGCCCCGGCTCCGTGCCCGGGAGGGAGGCAGGGCCAGGGCTGCCGGGCCCCGGAGCCCAGCCCTGGGGCAACCCCGCACCCGGCGGCGCCGCTCGGTCACGCTCTTCCCGGAGCCCCGGAAGCGGCCCCGGCCCCGGCCGCCGCTTGTGCCCCGCGCAGGCCGCTCCTGCCCGGGGCCGGCGTGGCCCCACCGAGCTCCTCCAGGCCGGGACCAGGGGCCACGGCACGGTCGCCCCCGGCCTCTCCAGGCGGGACGGCGGCCCCAGGGTCCTGGCCCCGCGGAGCCCGCTCCTTCCCGCCCCAGGGCCCGGGCACCGCTCGCGGGAGGGGGGACGGGGACACGGACGGGGCTGGGGACGGCCCCGAGGGACGCGGGGACACGACGGCTCCCCCGCCCCGGGACGGGGGCGAGACGAGCCCGGCGCAGCGAGGGGCAGCTCCTCCGGCCGGGCACGGCCCGGGGAAGCGGCAGGCCCGGAGCGGAGCCGGGGCAGCGCCGGGAACCGACACGAGTAGCGGAACGGGGCGGGCGGCGCTTAAAAGGGCGGGGCGAGGGGGCGGGGCGAATGGAGACGGGCGTGGCACAGCGCGGGGGGCGTGGCGTGGCGAGGGGGCGTGGCGAGGAGGCCCCTCCCGCCGGGCCCGGCCCGGGCGGGGTCCCGGCTGGGTGTCCCTCCCTGCCCCCAGTCTGGGCGCCCCCCGGCCCTGCTGGGGGTGGGCCTGGGCCAGGCTGGTGGCAGCTGAGGGGAGCAGCCGGGCAGGGGGCTATTTGGTCCCCCCAGCCCCGGGAGAGAGGGGGACCCCCCGCCGCGGGGGGCAGGGGAGCCGGGGAAGCGCCTCCGAGCGATGCCCCAGCGGGGACCCCACCGGGAGCGGCACGGCGGGCAGGCGGCACCCCGCGGCAGGCTCCGGCCCCCCCCTCTGCTCCCCACCGTCTGGGGGCCACAGGAGCTGCGCCGTCGCTCTGCTGCTCATCCCCGAGCCCCCGGAGCCGCGTCTCCTGCGCAGGAGAACCTGCTGAGGAGGAGGAGGAGGAGAAGGAGGAGGAGGAGGAAGAGGATGAGGAGGGGTTTGCTCCTGCAGAGACCTGATGGAAGCGCCCTGCCCTTGTTTCACTTCTCAGCATCTTTCCCCCAGGAGGGGGAGAACCGTGTTAAAGTCGATGCCAACTGTCAGGGCTGGGGGGAAGGAGGAAGAGGAGGAGGAAGGCACAAGAGGCAGCCCAGAGCCTGTGGCATCGCGAGGGCATTCCCGGGGACTGGCCCTGAGCAGGGGCCCGGTGCCGGCTGGGCGACCCGCGAGCAAGGCGGCACGGCGGTGGCATCCCAGGCACCGGCGCTCAGCAAGACCCAGCGGGTCTCAGCGCCCGGCGCGGGGCCGTGGCGGGGACCAGGCGAGGGGGACGCTGCTGGCGGGACCTCAGGGATGCCGCAGGGTTCAAGGGCACCAGGCAGGGACCCAGCAGCTACCGCAGGCCTGGCAGAGCAAAGCAGTTGCCAGGCCCCCGTCGTTCACCCCAGCGACCTCCAACTGCCAAACAGCCCCACCGTGTCATTTCTAGATGGACCAGGGTATTTTCCCCCCCCCGCCTTGTTTTTCATCATTATGGTTTGTTTTTTCCAGGCTGACTCTTACGCTCGCTCGGCCCATTTGTTGGGATTCCCCTTTTTTTGGCACACTTGCTTTCATCGCTGCAGGCCGGGTGGTTCCTGCCTCCGCCTTCGGGTAAGTGTCACTTCTAGAAAACCATCATTTAAAGAGATTTCTATAGAAACGCTTCCTTTTTTCCTCCTAAGTGCAGCAGAACTGGTCTGGTCAGGCTTTGGGTTACACTTATTACTCTTTGCTCACGTGCTGGGGGTAGGCGACATCCAAGAGAGGAGGTGAGTCAGTTCTGAGGAAGTTCTCAGCCCTCGATTTGCAAAGCCAGCCCTACAGATTTGAGTTGACAAACAGTAGCAGCTTCGGGCACCCGAGCTCCGATTTTCCCAAGGTTTGGGGATGCAGCAGGTTCTTCCCCCCACCGAGGACCTTGCTGCTTGGGGGTCATTTCCAAGCAGGAGCTGGCAGGGGAGGTGAAGAGCACAAAACGGGCTCCTTGTCTTACCCAGCGCTGGGAAGGGCTGGTTTTAGCCCCTTGCCACAGCGCAGGGGAGCTCAGCGCAGCCCTGCCAGCGGCAGCCGGGCCCCCGCTCCCGTGGGACCAGCCCTCCTCCAGGGCACAAGTGGGGAGAAGCACCCCAGGAGCAGGATGGGGCCCGCTCCGCCCCTCGCTGCAGAGAGGCCCTTCCCTGCCCGCTGTCTTGGAGGACCGGGGGAGGGGGTGACCTTTGGTTATAGAATAAAAAAAGCAACTGAAATTTCTTTTTGAAGTGAGTGTCTTTATGTAGAGCCTGCTTTCTGCCGCCACGCAGAGCCCCGTCCCACACACCGGGGAAAAGCACGCAGTGAAAAAGGGAAAACCCAAGCTTTTGGGTGGACAAACTTGGCCTGGTAGCAAAGCAGGCAGCGATAACAGCCCCCATCATGGGGTGCTTTGGCTGTTGGGGTGAAGGGAAGCATCCAGCACGGAGCAGAAAGGGCTGCTTTATCCAGGGAGCAGCCCAGGACTCGATTCCCCCACCCCAGCTCCAGGAGGGATGCACTTACTGGCCTTTTAAGTCCCTAGCCCCCCGAGCAGTGGCTTTGCAGCAGCCTCCACCCTCTTGAATAGTTAGTCCAGAGCTGGAGAAGACCAAGCTTGGCTCATCGATGCGAGTTAGACCAGCAGCACATGGCAGGGGCTGCTCAGAGCCAGGCCTGTGCAGGCAGACCATGCAGCTCTTAAGCAAGCCTGGGTGTAAAACACAAGCCAGAGGGGGCCCAGGACCAGCACCACCCCTACAGCAGAAGCAGAGACCATTCACAGCTGGCTTGGACATTCTATAAACAGTTTATTAAAGTTCAACATACAAAGTTAGTCCTTCATACACAGCCCGACGAGCAGGGATAGCTTCTCCGCATCTCTCCCCCCACAAGCCCCTCTTTGGGCTTCCCCCCCACCCCCAGCTGCATCTTCTCTCCTCAGGCAGAATCATTTTGCCAACACGCATGAGCATCCTCAGGGCCCTGCGGGTGAGAGGGGGAGCAGTCAAGGGCAGGGGGTGAATATGTGTGTCCTCCCCCAGCCCCGAGGGGTTTCTCCAACCCCTGGCATTGCCCAGGACCATCACCAGGTACAACAGGGACCCGTGACCTGCAGAAACACCAGCTGTGCTTCAAGGTTCTAGCTCCAAGGCACAGAAACTAATTCCAGGGCCTGTAAAGGCCTCTTGCCTGCTCAGAGGATTCCCAGAATCCTTGGTTATCCATTTCCAAGGTCTGCGTCCCCGCTTCAGGGTCTCTTCTGTCCCAGAGGGCCACCACATCCCGCCAGCGGAGCCTCTTGGTCCTCAGACACTAGGGAGGAGAACACGGAGGCTGCAGCCGTGCCCGGCCCCACGCCAGCCCTCTGCTCTGTGCCCCCCTCGCACAGGCACCGGCGCTGTTTTGCCCCAGCTTGTTTCCGTCCGCCCCAGCAGATGGACGGACATCGCCCTTACCACCAGCAAGACGATGGGAGCAGTAATGATGCAGAGGCCGCACACAACCATGATGGCCACGCCGTACTCGGGAAAGCCTGGCTCGGGCAGGGGGGGCTCCAGGGTGGCCTCTGGAGCAGAGCAGAGCAGTCAGCAGAGCCTGCGGCACAGGGGCTCTGCCCTGCAAGGCAGCAGCCACCCACCCACCCTCCTTGGGGACACAGACAGCAATACGTAGGATGCCAGTGACATGTATTTGGCACCCTCCATGTCCTTTCTGGGTAAGGCTTCCCCCCCATCCTATGCCAGCCTGCAGCAGACGGGTCTCTCGCCTCCAAAACCTAAAGGCTGTGTAGAGGGACAGGGCATGTTTGTTACTAGAATTGTACGTTCCGATCAACCATCGCAAGCTGGTCACCTCGCCAGCCAAGACATCTCATCCTCCCTTTGCACGAGAGATCTGGATCTAGTTGGTTACGGATCAACTCTGCTGACACTGCAGGCGTGGAGCCTCACGCTGGTGAAGCTCCCGTTCCCCCACCCCAAAGGGAAGCTTACCTCCCACAGCAAGAGAGTATGGGTCCACCTGGAAGTCTGAACCAGCCAAAGCCTCGTTCGGCCCAACTGAGAGAGCAAGGGCCTCCAAAACCTCCAAGCTGGTCGGAGCAGGGTGCTGGAAGACCACATCCCCATGGCAGATCAAGGAGCCAGGCCTGTGGACAGGGTTGGGAAGAGCTCCAGCAGCTGCCGGTCCCACCGTGACCCCACAGCCACGTGCCAGGAGAATGTCTCTCTGCTCTCGGGGAGGCATTGGCTTTACAGCCGCTCTTTGGGATGGAAGGGACATCCCTGGGGCTCCAGCAAGCCACTCTCGAGACAGGGGGCAAGTGCTTGACCTCAGCTGCCTGCTGCAAACCCTCCTGTGGCTGAGATGATAAACTTAACAGCCATGTCCTGCTGGTTGATGTCTGTAGGGACACCTCCCTGGCTCTGTACATCCCTGCCCCACCCTCCTGCCCGGGCAAGGCCTCTGCTCCCACTCACAGGAATCCTCTTATCACCACTTGCAGGAAGCTCCTGTGGTCCCTCAGGGCTCTCGCCACCTGGAAGAGAGGTTTTGCTCAGCTCCCCACCAGCCTTCGGGGTGCTTCACCCAGCCACACCACCGCTTCCACAGCCACGAGGGAGCTGGGACAGCCACTGCAGTGAGGACCCAGGGCAGCTGCTGGGTTGCTGCACCTCCGGGTCCCCGGCTGCATTGGGGTGGCCTGAAGCACCACTAGAGAAGATATCCCACCACTACAGCCTCAGTGCCTGCCTTCAGCAGGTTTCAGCCACGGCACTGGAGTTGAGGGTCTGGTTTGGACAACCCCCAAGCAGTCCCCTCTTCTTCCAGTGGTCCTCAGACCCCGGCCCCCTCCCACCAGCCTTTCCTACCGCATCACCCAGGTCTCTGGTGAGCTCCTGGTGCTCTATAGCAAGCGGATCCAGAAGGTCCTCGCTGAAGTGTCTGTTGGTGATGAGGAAGGAGACCGGGTAAACCTGCAGGTGAAGCCTGGCTCCTGAAGAGGCAAGACACAAGTGCTGGGTCAGCAGAGCAGGCAGCGAGCCTCACCCCACACAGGGACTGTCCTTACCCTCCACGGAGAGGGAGGTCAGGTCCACAGAGCAGGTCACGAGAGCTGTCAGGGCTTGCAGAACCTCTGCAACATCAACGTGGACGATCGTGTCGAGATAGATGTCTCCAGTGATCTCCAGGTCCCCACTGATGTTTCTAAGGGGAGAGAAGGGCTCTAAGCAAGGCAGAAGAGCTGGGACCAGGCTCACCAAGCACACCCTTGCTGGTCTTTCAGCAGCTCATGACTACTCAGCCCAGAGAAGGTGCCCATTACGGTATTTGCCACCGGCTGCTCATCACCCTCCCAGGCTTCCCAGTGCAGCACAACTCATCCTCTCCATCCCTGCGGCATGGCTCATTAGCCGCAGAGCGCACAAGAGGTAGCGAAGGCAATTTCATGAAGAGCTTTGCAGAGGGGTAGTTGTGTCCCATACCTGAGCTGGGCGATAGTGAAGTTCCTCACGTGGTAGAGGGCACTGAGAGATGACATTACCTAGAGGAAGAGGAAACAGCAGCTCACCCCCTGCTCCAGCACACGTTATCCCACCTTGCAGGCAGCGAGCAGCCAGCCTGCGCCTATTTTCCTGATAGGCCAAGTTCCCAGCATCATCCTTTGGAAGAGCCACCAAGGCTTGCCATACCTTGCTGACCAGCCTCTCCAGGGCGTCTGTCCTGCCCCTGCCAAGCTGCAAGACAGTAAGAGAGATGGACAGCTTCTCCGGGTCCAGGTTCTCCGGGCTGAAGCCTAAAAGAGTTCAGAAGACAGTTATGCCTATGCCTGTTCCTCCACCTTCCTTGGGAGATATCAGTCAGCCTCGAGCTTGTCCTCTGCCACATGCTGAAAGCAGAAGCCAGCAGTGAAGATGAAGACCTATCCCTTTTGTGGTGGGAAGGGCTTGGTGCGCACCACCTCCCAGGAGAGGAGAAGCAGGTCAAGGAGGGGAAGCCAGACAGTTTAGCAGGAGCCCCGGACCACACAGGTCCGACTGCTGCAGATGTGGTCTCCAGCATCCTCAGCACTAGAGGGTTTTGCACGGGTCAGGAGAGGGGATGTTAACTGAAGGTGAAGCCTGAAGTCCAAACTGGGCAGGTTTTGGCTTCCATAGATGTATAGGGAGGACACTGACAGGAGCCACTCTGCGGTGGGAAGATCTCCACGGCTTACCACTGGACTGGACAGATTGTGGCTCCAGCTGCCAGCTGAAAGTGCTGCTTCCCCTCCTCGCCTCTGTGATGACTGTCCGGATGAGGTGGGAGTTGGTGGGAGCAGGAGCATCCCCCCGGAACAGAGCCTCCCCTCGCACGACCACCGAGCCATTCCTGGGAGGGAGATGGGATGATGAGCGGCCCACCTCCTCTTTGGGAGCAGCTTTAGAGCCCCGTCATCCCCACATTAACACCCCACCCCCAGAGAGGTCTCGGGAGGCTTTGCCTGGAGCCTCAAACAGTTTCAACAAGGATCCCTTGGGACAATGAGCCTGGGGAAGGAGCGTAGCCCCTCACAAGACCTGTCTGGAGCATTTTGCGGGGCAAACCCTTCCCTCCAAGCCAAACCCACCCCTCCCCACCAGGGCAGAGCTGCGTACTCACATGAACTCGAGGACGTTTGCCTGCAGGAATGTCTCGTAGGTGGCCAGCATTCGGTTTAGCTGGAAGAAAGCCGCATCTGTTAATCGATCAGCTTTCACTAATTCCCCCATGTGAAGGGGCACGTACCAGGAGGTGTGCAATAAATACAGGGATGTGGGCTCGGTTTGCCCAGGGGCAGGGCACGGCTGAGCTGGCGTACCCGGGCTCCCGTCAGCCAGGAGGGAACACCCCAGCACCACCACGGTGTGCAATAGCCCTGCCAGAGGGGACGGGAGCCCAGGCTCACCTCACACCAAGCCTCCCAGTCCAGCTCTGGTGGAGCAGTACCAGGGATTTACTGGTCTCCACCATGCCCAGGTGGGTGATAACCCAAGCCAGGGCTGATGCAGCCTGCAGGCTCCTTGCCCCAGCAAGGCTTGCTGCAGCAGCTTCTCAGCTGCCCCCCCTTGCACCGCGCACCCAGAAGTACCAACATCTCCACCGCCCAGCTCCTGCGCTCACCATCAGCCTCACTTCTTCCTCCAGCTCCCTGTAGCTCCCCGATGAGCTGCTGCTCAGAGCCTCGGTGTAAGCGATGCCCAACAGCCGGAACCGCAAGGGCAGCACGTGCGCAGGCCGCGCAGGAGAGGAGACCCCAGGGGGCTTCACCCCTGGGGAGCCCGGTTTGCTCGCTGTCATCAGCTCAGCTGGGGTGAAGGCCTCTCCTGCAGCTGCAGGGAGATGCTCTCCGGCTGCGGAGGGGTGCTGGGAGGGGACAGAGTGGCTGGACATGGACTGAGCATCAGGCGTCATTCCCGCTGGTGCAGCCTCAGTCTGCGAGCTGAGCGGGGAGCTGGCAGCACGTGCAACTCCGGTAGAAGTCGGCAGGTAGGATGGAGACGGCAAGGTTGTGGTGCTGGTGTGGCACACAGCCCCAGAGCAATGCTCCGGAGCAGGGTTTCTGGAGCTGAGAGGAGGCACAGAGCCTGGGCTGGCACAGGTGGGCCCTGGAGGTCCTACCGATGCTGTCCTGTGCTTGGTGTGCCCAGGTTCTTCTGCCACAGCCACCTGTCCAGGCAGCACGCTCATCTCTGCCGCCTTCGTGGCTTGGCCTTGCCCTGCAGCGGGCGCGTCCTCAGACGCTGCTGTGGGGAAGGGATCTGGATGCAGAGACGGCCGCTGGGTAGGTGACCCCAGGGGGGAGACACGTGCGAGACCTGCAGCTCTCGGAGAGGGGGAAGCCACCGTAGCAGCTCCATCCTCGCAGGGGGCTTTGGCCGCTCCAGGCTCTGGGATGGCATTAGGGGCTGCCGAGCTCATCCCGGTTACAGCGGGACCAGCAGCACTGGGAGCCCTGGCCCAAGCAGGGGAAGGGTGGGCGTTGGTGGCTGTCGGCAGGGTCTGCTGTGCCGGGGAGGAAGACAGATCGCTTGGTTTCCCCGAGGAGACAGCAGGTCCCCCGGACACCTCTGTAGGAAGGAAGGGAGCCAGCGCTTGTGGGTGGTTGACACCATGAGCCGGTGCAGCGCTGGGAAGCGATGCCAAGAGAGTGACCAGAAGTCCAGACCCATTTCCTGGGACCTTGGCCAAGACCGTGTCCCCCATCAGAGCAGCTTCGCCATGCGGGGAGGTGCCAGCAGGCCGTGTGTCCCAGAGCATCTCGGGTGTCACAGCAGAGGGTACCCACGCGGGGCCAGGATGCGTTTTGGCTGGGCTGGATGTCCTTTCTGACGGCAGAGCTGAGGGCACCCCTAGAAGGGGCACCAGGTGAGGAGCAGCGGTGTGGTCCTTGCCCACACCAGGGTCAGGCAGGCCAGGGCTTGGTCTCACCTCTTCCTTCTGCTCATCAGAGCTCCTCGCTGTGGCTCCGGCAACTGAAGCTCCGTGCCGGACACCAGAGAAGCCACTGGCTGTAGAAGGCTCAGGCGCAGGCACGCTGCTGGGAGCCCGCGCTGCTGTCGCAGCTCTGGCCCGAGAAGGCAAGTCGGTGGCTGGGACCACAGCAGGCAGTTTAGAGCTTGCAGCTGGGCTGAGATCTGCTCTGCGGAGCACGGTCCAACCGTCAGGGGATGCTTCGAGGGTCAGCATCTGGTCACCTCCGGGTCGGTCCGCTGTGCCGTGGCTCTGGGAGGGAGTAACCATCGGTGGCCGTGCTGACCCTGCGCGTGCTGGGGCATCCGATGGGGCACGAGCCCCCCCAGCAGCCCCTTCAGGTGAGACGGGCTGGGTGGGCACCCCCTCCAGCCAGGCAGCCCCTGCAGAGGGGTCGGAGGCAGCCGTGGGCAGGGAAGGAGGCTGCCGCCGTGCCGGGGAGGCAGCAGGGACCCAGGCAGCCGGCTCGCCCCGAGCACAGGGGGTGCCCTCGGACCTCCCCCCCGGGCTCTGGGGCTCAGCCGTGCCCGCTGGCTGCCCAAAGCCGTGGGCTAATGTCACTGCAGGCACCCACATCGCATCATGCAAGCCCGGTCCCGCACTGGGGAGGCTCCCTGGAGTGAGGTGATGCCGGGAGCCAGGACTGGGGTCACCCATGGTCTGGAGGAGCCAAGGCGAAGTAGCAGACACCCCTGCGCCAAGCTGCTGTGCTGGGGAGCGCGTCACAGCCACTGCCGTGCCCAGCCTGAGCCCTTCCCCGGGCTCGGATCCAGGCTGCGACTGTGGCGAGGGCTGAGCTGTCAAGGGAGGAGCAGTGGCTGCGGTCGGTGTCCCCAGGCTCCATCCCTTGGCATCGGTACCACAGGACGCATCTCCTTCGACCCCCGGGAAGCAGCCCGGGGTGCCCACGGAGCCCATCAGCACCCTCCCGTGCTGACGCATCGCTGGGTCATTGAGCGGATCCCCGTGTGTCACCACCAGATCGTCACTTGTCCCTCTCTGGGAGGCTCGCAAGCCCGGCTGAGCGCGGGAAGGAGGCAGGGAGCCCGAGGGGGCCTGGGGACGAGCAGCCAGAGACCCCAGGCCGTACGGGAGAGCGGCGGCAGACAGGCAGACGGCCAGCACCAGGAAGGCTTTGCACCACAGCCCGCTGGCAGCGGCGGCCACACGGGCCGTGGCCACAGCCCCTTCTCTCTCACCACGGAGCATCATTTTTGGCTGTAGGGCAGCAATGTCCACGGGGTCCGGTGGTCCTACCCCTCGGCTCTGCTGGGAAGAGGCCATGGGGAGAGCGCAGCTGCAGAGAGGTACAGCAGGAGCCTTAGGCTGGTCCCTCCAGGCTCTCCCCCTCCCTGCCCACCCCAGAGACAGCGGCTGGCCCATCCCCAGAGCATCCCACGCACCAGAGCCAGGGGCAGGAGCTGTCAAAACATCTCCCCGCTCTCCAGCAGCACTGAGCAGCTTCTCCCACCCAGCGACGCTTGTGCCAAGCCTCAGCATCTCCCGGGAAGATCCAGGGAGGCTCCGGGTGCGGAGCAGGGCTGTAACCAGCCTTGGGCTCAGACATTACCTCATTCCCTGCCCCAAACAGCCACCTCATCCCAGAGAACCTCACCAGGGACAGCAAGACTCTTCACCCCTTACCTGGCAGGGCCCAAGGAGGAGAGAGCACCAGGCCCCCAGCCCAGCCCTGCGCTTTTATCTCACTTCCCAAGGGGGGGGTGGCTCCGTTCCAGCTGCTCCCAGTTAACACACAACCTAATTTGCGCTCCCCCAGGTGAAGCTCTTTCCCGGCTGGAGGGGTCCCAGCTTCCCTCTGCTCCTCATTAAGCCCTTGGCAGAGGGAAGAGTTTGCATGCCTGTTTCTCCAGGCGGGTAGCTCCCCAAGCACCAGCCCCAAACACCACGGATGCCCCCCCAAATGCCCTGCTTGCAGGGTGGGGGTTGCGGCAGTGCTGGGGCTCAAGCAATTTGGGCTGAAAAACGTGGCTTGGGGTGATTGACTCTCAGGACCAGGCAGCTTTTGTGTGTCTGATGGGGGCAGGGTGTCTCGGGGGTCCCCGCTGAACCGGCCTGGGGTACATCACCCCGGCAGCAGGCAGAGGAGCACAGTGGGACCGGTGTCAGCCCCGCTGCACCCCACGGCTCTCCTGCCCCGTTTCTGATGCACAGACACCTCCACCAGCACCCTCCTCCCGGGCTGTCACTCGGGGGGCTCGGGGCGTACCCCTCACGGGCGCTGGGATGTGCTCCCTCACCGACGGGCGACCCACGGGGCTCCCCGGGCACCCACGGCGGGTCGGACGCTGGTCCGTGACGGGATGGAGGGGCTGGGCACATCCCTCGTGGCTTGTTGCAGGGAGAAGCAGGCAAGGGCATCGGACGGGGGGCCCAAACCCGCGGCCTGGTGTGCCCAGCCAGCTGGGAGAGGCAGGGCATCGATTGGGGACCCCCCCCGTCCCCAGAAAGGTCCTGTCGTGCCCACGCTGGCAAGCAGAGACCGAAGCACGGCGTGTTTGAAAACGAGCCAAACCCTTTTAATCAGGCGAGGCACCTCTTAAAATTCATGTTCTTACAAAATATTAAATAAAGTGAAGGAACTTTCTTCCCTGGAACGTTATATATATATATATATAAAAAAATTACAGTATTATTAACAAACACTGCTTTCCGAATCGCTTTACAACGCCACGCACAGACCGGCATGGCAAGGGAGAGCGAGGAGAAGAGCAGTCCCCCCTTCCCCGTGCCCCGCACGGCCAGTACATCCCAGTGGAAAACCAGAAAGGCACCTGTAGGAATCACGGCAGCGGCAGCCGCTGCCTCCCCAGCTGGCAAACACGCCTTTCGGCTAAAAAAGAGTCTGTGGTACGGTTTGGGTAGGGTGTTTTTTTCTTTTTTTCCTCTGTTTTCTTAGCTTAAAATAAATATTTCCTGTAGTGAAATTAAAAAAAAAAAAAAATAAAAAAAATCCTCATTTTGTTCCTCCACGCCCTGCATCAGCTGGACAAGCACCTGAGTGTCGAGTTTGTAAGGCCTCTGCTGTGTGCCAGCGCTGCAGAGCGGGCGAGGGCGACTCCGTCCGTCCTTGGCTGCCGGGATCGCTCCCGGGATGCCCATCCACCTCTCCGTGCCCGCGGGATGGAAAGGATCTCTCCTTCCGAGGTCTCGCAGCGTCGCTCCCCTCTCCTGCCCCTCCGGCCACGCCGGGGTCGTCCCTAAACGTGCATCTCCCACGTTCTCCTGTGGGACAGCGGGGATCTGGGCTGTAAAGTGGTTTGGTTTTCTTTAACGGTCTTTAAATCTTTCTCGGGGCCTTTTTCAGCTACGATCGGACTGACGCTCTCAGCCCGAACAGCGTCGCTCCCGCCGCCTTGGCCCAGCACAGTAACCAGGTGAAGCCGTGAGTTTAAATAAAAAGACGAGCATAAATTACTATTTTTTTTTTTTAAAAAAAACCCCGCATAACCTGAAGGCAGCAGCTCCTTATAAAGGTGAATTTGTAACATTTAAAAAATGTCTTCATTTAAAACAACAACAAAAATCGGTCCTGGAACTACAGAAGTTGCGATTCCCATGGGCCTTAATGTCGTGTTAAGTCTCCGTAGCACTTCAGAGATGAAAAACCAGGAGGGAGGTACGTTTATTGGGAACGAGGTGTATAAAGCAGGAGAGGCGGGTTAGAGGAGAGAGGAGGGGACGTGGTAAAGCACGCCTGCAGCAGCCAGCCTTTCTCCAAGGCCGGGGACGGTGGCGTGGCCGTGCCCACGCTCCTTCTCTTGCGGGTACGACCGCGGCTCCAGCCCCGCTGGGATTCCAGCCGTTCCCTCCCACTTCACCGGCGGCAGCCCGGCCGGTCGTGGGTGGAGGTGGGACGGGGCGCCAGGGGCCCGCGCCAGCTCCTGGCCCCGGAGCATCTCCGGGCCGTGCGTCCCCGCCGCCGTTCTCCACCCCGAGCATCGTCCTCGGAGGGTCCCCGCGGTGCCGGTGGCCTCCGGGCGCCAGCGTCCCGGGAGGACCTGTCCCCATCGTCGGCGCGGCCGCCCCGCCGGCGGGAGCCGCGCGTCTCCCTGCACGGCTGCTGGCCGTCGCCCGCTTCGTCTCGCCAACCGCGCCGCTGCCGGGTGCGGACCCCGCTCTGGGGGCGAGGGGGACCTTCCCTGTCCCATCCTCGCGGGCGGGCGGCTCGGCCGTTGCCCTTGACACATTCCTTCGTGCCTCCTTCTTCTTCGTGCTATCCGCGGCTAGCGCTTTGCCGTCAGCTTCCAGTGCCGCCACGCCAGGGCTACCTGCGAGAGGAGAGTGGTTAGGGACAGCAGGATCTTCACCTCCCCATCCCGAATAATCCCCCGCCAGGCACAAATCCCCCCTCCAGCCCAGCCCAGGCAGCGGAGCCACTCGTCTGCTCCTCCCCAGCCAGGCCGAGCTCCCCATCATCACGGCAAACACCCACAGATACACACACCCCCTCACGTAACTACGCAGAAACCCTACAAACACGTAGGAACGCACGCGCAAGAAGAGTTACCTACTTGGAGGGATGCTGGCCAGCCTGCGAGCTTGAACCTGTAAGAAATAAAGGTGTCGGCAATGGCCTCGAGCAGCAGCCGAAGGGCGAACGGACAGGGAGGGGCGGTGGGACCATCACCGGTGGGATGGGACAGCCGTGGGTTGCAGGTCCGGCACGTGGCGTGTACGCTCCCTGCATGTTCCTGAGCCGCCTGGCCCCGCTGCCCTTGGAGGGGGAGAGGTGGCCAGGAGGTGACCGACACCTCCTCGATATCCCCGGGATGACTTTTCTCTCCCAAGCAGGCAGGGACAACCCCCGGCTCCACCACCAAGCTTTTTCCCCCCACAACCCACGGAGAAAAGCTAAATATTCTGCTCCGCAGAACCCTTGGTAGGACAAGGATGCTGAGGGACCACGCAAGCGATGGATGCTCCCACCAAACGGCAGCATCTGGGAGGCAGATGCGGCTGGAGCTTCCCTGGAAGAGTCCCAGGGACCCACTGGTGTCACCGGCCCTCCGCGGGAGATGCCGGGCTACCTACCGAGCTGCTGCCTGATGGAGTCCTGCCAGTGGAGGTTCAGCAGGTCCGGGTAGATGTTGGGGAGCTGCTTGAGCGCCAGGAGCTTCAGCATGCGTGACGTGCAGGTCTTCAGCTCCAGGTCCCTCAAGTGCCTCTCCTCGGAGAGCGTGGTGGGGCGCAGCTCCACCTTGTGCTCCTGCAGCACTTGGTCAACGGAGGCCCCGGGGAGCTTGGGGAAGAGCTTCTCCTTCACCACGTGGATGGGGATGAAGACAGCCCCCGCCCGGACTACGTGAGGGAAAGGACACTTGCGAGCGAACATGAAGGTCTCCAGCTGAGAGAGCAGGTTGGTGAGGAGAGTGGCCACGTCCTGGAAAGCCAGCCAGATCTCCTTGCCTTTGGTGGGCTTCTGAGGTTCGGGGATCCTGGAGCCGTTCTTGGGTTTGGGGGGGGATCTGGGCATCTCTCCGAGCTCCTCCGCCGGCTCTGCCTTCTTCAACCACTCCCGCAGGAGCTCCGGGGAGGACCTGGACACCGAGCACGAAATCACGTCGCAGAGCGAGGCGTGCAGGGTGGTGAAATACTGCCCGGCGGAGGTCTGCGGGGCAGGGGCCTCGCACTGCCCGGCCAGCGAGACGCTCTCCTCTCCCGGCGCGCGGGGGGCTTCGGGCAGCGGGGGCTGCTGCGGGTCCGGGCAAGCCCCCCACGGAGCCGAGGTGCTGGGCTGGGGGCCGGGCTGCGGGGCCGGGGGGCTGCCGGCCGGCGGGGAGGCGGGGGGGGTCCGCGGCGGCGGTGTGGGGATGCTGCCGGAGGGGGCCGGCGGCGGGGGGCTGGGCTGGGGGGCACGGGGGCTGCTGGCCTGCCGGGGGGGCACGGAGCCGGGCGGGAGGGAGCGCAGGATCTTGTATTTTTTGAACATGAAGGTGGCCGAGCTCTGGAAGTTGCTCTTGTCCCCAGAGCCCACCTCGAGCAGCAAGGGCAGCGCCCGGGGCTTGGCCCCCTCTCCCACCCTCACCTTCCCCCCTGGACCCTCCTTCTCCTCCTCCGCATCCTCCCCATCCGGCGTCCCCTCCGTGCGCCCGATGGGTCCCTGAGTCTCCCCAGCTTTCACCAGTCTCTTCTTCAAGCTGAGGTCCAGCGCGATGTCCTTGGGGGCCGGCTCCCCTCTCGCCGCCCCACTGGGGCTGCCCCCCTGAGACTCCGGGTCTTGGGGCACCAGCTTTGGCTTTTCGGGGACCCTTCCATGACAGCTTTCCCCTTGGCTCTGGTCCGCGCTGCTGCCCATCTTCAGCGCCCGGCCGGCCGCCGTCCCCGCGGGCAGCAGGCTGGACATCACCGAGACGTCTCCGAGGGCAGCGGGCTCCCGGCTGCTCCCCGCAATTTGGGGTGGGGTGTCCTCCCGCAGATGCTCCCTGGAGAAGGGGACCCGGGCTGAGCCCTCAGTCCCCTCCAGGTAGTCTCGGTAAGGTGCCAGGCTGAAGACGTTGTTGATCACCGGCATGGGTGGGGAGGAAGGAGAAACCTCGCCGTCCCTCGGGTCTTTCAGCCTCTTCGGGGGGGAGGCGGACGGAGAACGGGGGACGAGCTCCTTGGCCGCATCCTTGACCTTGCAGGCGACGACAATGGGAGCCGGGGGTCCCCCAGGGACAGTCTCCTGGGGGGCCGGGCTGGCCCTCCTCCTCCCCGGGTAAGGGGACTCCTGCTCCCCCTGGCTGGGTTTCACCCAGCCCCCTTCTCCCTTGGGAAACGTCTCTGTGCGCTCACCGCAGCCCCCGGGCACCTTCTCCGGGGCGCAGATGGGTTGGAAAGCGCTGTTGTGTCTCACCGCCGCTCGCCGCCGAGGACTTTCCGCCCGGAGCCGCTCGCAGCCCGGCTCCGTGCTGGCAAAGGAGGTGCTGAATACGGCCGTGTCGCCGGGGCTGAAGGCAAAGCCGGGGCTCGGCAAGTAGCTGGCTCGCCGCGGCGGCTCGGCATCCCTCGGCAGCGCTGCCGACTTGGCGGGCGGTGATGCCACCGCGCCGGCGCTGGCTGCCCTCGGCACGTAGGTGTCCAAGGGGCCGGGAAAGTAGCTCCTGGGGGCTTGGGGCTTAAGGTAAGAGCCGGGAAAGGGCTCCCCGCTTCCCGCAAAGCCAAAGCCTTTGTAGGTGCCGGGCAGGGCGCCGGGCTGTGCCTCCACGGCGGGAGGCGGGGGGTGGTAGAGGAGGGCAGCCTTATGGAGGGGCAGCGGGTAGTGGGTGTGGGGGTAGCACGCCGGCGGCCTCTCCCGGTACGCCGGGCTGGCGGGGGGCGGCTGGAGCTTGGGCCAGGGGTCCGGGCTGAGGCTGGGGACCTCGGGCACCTTCCTCTGGCTGTGGGCGGCGGGGCAGCTGGCTTCCAGGAAGGGGGTACCGGGGGGCCCCCTGTATTTCTCAAAGGCGGCGTAGTAGGGGGAGAAGGCGATGGGGGGGCCCACCTTCTCCTTGGCGGGCAGCACCAGGCTGGGGTGCAGCGGCGGGAGGCTGGGATCGGAGTGGGCACCCCTCTTGTGCAGCCCGGGGCCGCCGCGGGGCTCGCCGGGGTGGAGAGGGTGGCTGGCGGGGGCGGCGGCGGGCAGAGCCCAGTCTGCATCCCCCGGTCTCGGCTGCAGGCTCTCCGCCCGGGGTCCCAGCGGCAGAGCCATCCTGGGGTCCACGAAGCACGCGGGGGCTCTGTACACCGGCTTGGGGACAGCCAGGGGGGCCGCCTTGTTCACCGCCACCGGCTTCTTCACCGGGAAGGGGTGTCCCAGAGCCGGCGGCGGGCTAGTCCACTTCTCCCTCGCCAGCAGCAGCTCCCGCATCAGGCTGTCCTTGCCCTTTTCGGCGCCCGGGGGCTGCAGCCCGGCGCCCAGGCTCTCGGGCCGGTACAGCAGGCAGCTCACCAGCGGCCCCTCCGCCGGCACGGGCTGGCTGCCGGCGCCGGTGCCGTAGTGCAGGTAGGCGGCCGTCGGGCTCCAGCGCGCCAGGGGCTGCTCGGGGCCATCGGGGCTTTGCAGCGGGCAGGCAAAGTAGGAGCCCTTGTAGTTGAAATGGTTTTCGGAGCCGGGGTTGGGCACGGGGCTGGATTTGCAGAGGCCGGCGGGGAAGGCGTCGGCAGGCTCCGTCTCCAGCCGAGGTAGCTTGTTGAAAATCACGGGGTCCAGAGACTCCAAGTGCCGTTTTGAGGCCATTTATACGTTGGTGCCGGCGTCCCGACCAGGGCGTGCGACGGGAGAGGTGAGCTGGCCTTCCTGAACGGGGGAGAGAGAGAAAATAAACCATGAGCAAAGCAAGTCCCCATGGCAAGCACTCAGCCCCAGGGTGGAACGCACGGGGTGACACAGTCGTCCGAGAGCTCCCCAAAAGTCACCCTGCCCACGTGCTGGCTGGAGAAAGCACGTTGGTTTTCACGTGCAGCTTTTCTTTATCCATTTGTGATGCTCAGCATCACACTGGAAGGCTAAAGGAGAGGAGAGGAGCCGTGGGAAGCCCTGCTCGTCTCACAGTCAGCCTCTGCCAAGGGCAACAGGGACTTGCTTCCCCTTCTCCCATCCTGCCGGCACTTGGCAGAGATCCCAAAAAAACCCAGCCCACCCCAATTGAGAAGCAACATTTGATCCTCAGCGTGGAAGCTAGGGATCCGGTCAGGCGCTGCCCTCCCTCGGTGCCGGCCGGGGCAGCGCTGCACGAGCCCGGGTGGGAGCCCGAAGCCGGCGGGGGGGATCCTGGCAGGCTGGCTGAGCATTTCTCCTCCCGTCTCCCTGGAAAAGCCCTGAAAAGCTCTCGCCGCTTTGGTTGCAAAGCCTCAATGAGCGTCTGTTGCAGGCAGCAGGGAGCAAAGCCGGGTCAGCTCAGGTGAAGAGCCAGCAGCCTGTGGCGACGCACAAACACAGAGTGCCCAAAATTCCCCCCCAGTTTCACCTTCCGAGCTAATTTGAGGCTTTTCCCCGAACGCAGCTCAGAGGGACCCTCTCCCTTACGGTCTCTTCGGATTTTGGGCTGCTGCTGCGGTGGGGCCCGGGTGCTGGCCCGCAGCGTCAGGCGGTGCGTGCCAGCAGGTGGAGCTGGCAGACCGTCCCCGCGTCGCCTCGCAGCCTCTGAGCATCGCAACTGTCCCCCCAGTATCTCCTGGCATCGCCCAGCATCCCCCCAGTACTGCCCAGCATCTCCCGAGCATCCCACTGACACACCTGAGCATCGCTTGAGCCCCAAGAGCATCGCTGGACCTTCGCCCAGCATCCCCCGGCATCCCCCGGCATCACGTACATCACCCAAACAAGCCCCAAGACCCGCCTGAGCATCGCTGGACCGTGGCTCAGTGTCCTCTCAGCACGGCCAAACATCACCCAGCGTCCTCCCGGCACGGCCAAATGTCACCCAGCGTCTTCCCAAGCGTGGCCTGGCATCCCCCAAGCCCACGGATGGACTTACTGCAGCAGGATCTCACGTCTGTTCTTTACCCCCCCCCATGGGTTTTTTTTTTTCTTTTTGTGGCAAGAGTTAGCAGCGAAGCAAAGAAGGAAATGGAGGAAGAGAGCGGGGAGATAAGATAAAGCCTTGTCCGCAGAAAGGGAAACGGAGCAGATAACTGGGGAGACTTGCGAGGGCAGATAAGGACCCGAGCGTGGCGGCTCCGCTCTGCAGCGCGGCTGGAGCCCAGGGCCGAGCCGCACACAGCCCGCTCCGGAGAACCACGCGCTACGCCCTGCCAGCTCTCCTGCCGCGCAGGCAGGGCCCGGCCAGGCCGCGTACGGGCAGGAACAGGGGCCACGGGCCCAGCGGCCACCCAGCCGCCAGCGCGGGTGCCCCTGCCCAGCTGCAGCTCTGCCCAGCCCGGCCGGGGGGACCAGGGGACGGCCCCGCGCAGGGCGGCCTCTCCCCAGCTCAAACCCAGCGGTTTTCCCCAAAACAGCAGCTCTGGCGTGACCGAGCGGGCTGCGCCCCTCTGCCGCTCCTTCGGGTTGGGCTTCTTTTCCAAACTTCCACAATTTCTCGCTTTTCAGGGAGGATGCTGCTCCTCTGGAAAGCTCTCTGGAGAGTTGATGCTTCCCTGCGGTCGAGAAGGACGCTCATCTCCCCGCTCGCACCCCCAGAAGCGGCTCCCCAAAGCAAGGCGTCGTGGGGCGACCCCGTCACTTCCAACAGCGGTACCCGCAGGAGCCTCAGGGTATTTCCAAAACACCCAATTCAATTTGCCATCACTTAGATCCGGGGAAAATACTCCCCTCGAATTGAAAAAGACTGGAGAACCCCCTCCAAAACCCCAAACCCCCGCTTTCCAGATGAGCCCCTGGCCCCAGGCAGGTCGACCCGCAGCGGTCCCTCCTCGCCCTGGCCCGCGGCCGTTGCTGGTGGCTCCTCCGTCACCACACGCTGGCTGAGACATTTTGGGGGCCCGTGCCCAGGAGGAGAAGTCGGCTGCATGTTGCCCCCCCCTGAAACGAGCCACGGGCTTTCCTTACACCCCGATTGGGAGGATGCGAAGCAGGAGGGGGCTCGGCCAGGCGGGCAGGGGGTCCCAAACTGGGTTATTTTCCTTCCAGCCGACGGCTCTCGCCGCCCGCCAGCGGCCCGAGAGGGATCTCTCGGGAGGGTGGTGTTTCAATCCGTCTCCCTGGGAGACGCCGCGTGGGAGGGAGATGCGGGCATGGGATCCCTTCCACGTGGTGACGATGCTCGGGGTGGACAAGCTGGGACAGAAACCCGGGATCTTGTGACTTCCGACATTTCCCTGCTGCTTTTTCCCCTTTCCCTGAAATGCACCCATCTACCAAACCCGCGGCATCGGGGACATTGTGCAACCGGCCCTGCCGTCACCGCGGGACCGGGTTACGCCGCCGGGCACGTCGGCGGCACCGACGCAATCGCTCCGTTTCCAAATCGCCTGCAACCGCAGCGGCAGAGACCCCTCTTCAGGGGGGAAGGGGGAAAAAGGCCTCGTAACCCTGTTACAAGGAGACCTTTCCCTTCGGGAACGCCCCAACCCCTTCCCACCGATTCAATGGGAAAGCGGGCAGCCAGCTCGGGCTCCCAGCCTTGCCGGAGGGACGCAGAACGGCAGCGGCCGGAGCCAGGCACGTGGATTCTCTGATGCCTGGTAGGGGTTGAACTCATTAACCTCGTTAGGGCGAGGGCACCGATGGGCTCCCTCTTTCTATGAAATACACCGGGGCTTTGCCCCAGCCGGCGCCGTCCCTACACCTGCGCCATTTCAGACCCAAGAAAACAGCTCTGCTTTTGTTGTCACCGTCAGCCCTTCCCCTCCGGGACTATCCCCTCGCAGCCGGTGCGGCGATGCCCTCCTTCCTCCCGGCCACGGGGGAGCCGGGGGCCGTGGGGACGAGAGGGGCACTCGGGAATCGGGGCCGGGGGGACGCCCGGGCAAACGCTACCACGTGCGGCCAGCGCTTGCGATACCGAAACCCCACAGCTGGGGAAAGCAGTGGGCGGATTAAACACAACCGATTTATTCCTCTTATTTTTTTTTTTTTTTTTAATTTTTTTTTTCCCCCCTCCCTCTTCTTCACCAGGGTTTTTCCCAGAAGGGGCCGTTTGGCTGGGGAGGGAGAAAAGTAAAACCAAATGAAAAGGAGCACGTGCCGCCCCGCTGCGTGCAGGCGAAACCTCCCCGATAAGCGCTCGCGGGCCACAGCCAGCTTTATCTGCCGCCTTTCGGATGTCGAAAGGGCACGGGAGGGCTCCCGCGGCCCCTCCGCCGGGGCTCCTTGGCGTGCCGAGGCTGCCGGGGACGGCTCGGACGGCTCTTTTTGCTCCGACAGCTCCGAACAAGCGCGGCCGTGTCTGTTATCGCCGGGGCAGTCAGGCGCAGCGCAGGGCTCCCCGGCATTTCCTCCCCAGGATGCGATGCCCTACCGCGGCGGTAATAAGTGGGAGCCTCTCATCGCAGCCTCCCGCCTCCTCCATCGCCACGTGACGCGAAGAAACAGCCGCCAACTCCCAGCCGGCCCGCGGGAATCAAGAAATAAACCCCCAAATCTCCTAAGCCCGCTGGCATCGGGCCCCCCCAGCCGTCCCGCAGCCCCCCCCGAGGCTCCCCCCGGGGTCCCGCGGCGAAGGGCCGCTCACGGAGGGGGCTTTCCCCGTGTCGCCCCGACACGAGTGGACTTCTCCTCCGGTAAGAAGGCGGTTTCCCGTCCGGCTGCAACAGCGGTTTCGCCGTCGCGGGGACCCCGGGTCCCTGCCGAGGAGGTCACCTTTCCCATCTCTCCGATGGGTTCGGATGCGATCGCAAGGCTCCCCCCGCTGAGGTCGTTTGGGGGAGCAAACGAGAGCCCTCAGCGGTCCCAGCTCCCTCATTTCATACCTTATCCCTCTTCAAAAAAGTTTGCAGCTCCCGAGCTTTGCCCAGGTAGACAAAAGCCCAGCCGGAGCCCTCGCTCGGACCAAGCCAGCTGCTTTTTAAGGCAGTATCCTCACCGAACACACGCAGCAAGCCGTCGCTTGTACTGCAAACTGGGTCTTTAGTCCTGAAAAAGCCCCAGCAACATTCACTTTTATAAAAAAAAATCCCTTAATTAAGCACGTAGCAGCCACCAGAAGGGCACAGCGACCGCCTCCAAAGTGACAGCTGAATATTTAGGGGATTAACCCCCCCCCGACACACAGGCACAAACGCGCCGATCCCACTCTGACCCATCAGTGTCCCGTCCCAGGTTGGCCAGGGCCGGGCAGGGACACGCCGTGCCCGCGGACCCGGGCATCGCAGCATCGCCCGCTCCTGCCCGGCCGCGAGGCACGGACCGGGCGAGGGCTGTCCGGCCGCCGTCCGTCTTTCTGTCCCCTCCGCACAGCCACGGCGTTCGTGGGGGCAACGCTGCGGCCACCACCAAAACACCCCTCGGCGGGTTTACGCCCGCGCAGGGGAGGCCGAACGCGCATCAGCCGCGCGAACTGAAGTGGCCATAAATGGGTAAAACCCCTGGAAGCGGAGCCTGAAGCCCATTATTCCCAACGAGAAACAGATGAGCTGCAGGAAGGCGTGAATACCGGGTACAGCAAAGCGGGGGGACCCCCCCCCCCCCCTGCGGTGCACAGCCCTGGCCGGGGCCTTCACCCCCCGGGGGGAGCGCAAAGGCAAGCGGGGCCCGGTGCGGCCGGGGGGCCCGGGGCCTCGGGGGGGGCCGGAGCCCCGGCTGGCGCCCCGCATCCCTCCGGGGTGCCCTCCCGCAAGCCCGCGGCGCAGCGGGGGCCGGAGCCGGCCCCGCACTCACCTGCGGCGGCGGCGGCGCGGTGCCTCCCCCGGAGCATCTCTACGGGGCCGGGCGGGGGGCTCGGCGGCGGCGGGGGGGGCCCTGCTGCCGCTGCCCCGCTCGGCCGGCAGCCTGCATTGTGCGGAGGAAGTGGGAGGAGGAGGAGGAGGAGGAGGAAGGGCTGGGTGTGCGAGTGGGCCGGCCGGAGGAGGGGACGGGCCGGGCCGGGATGGGACAGCCCAGCCCAGCCCGCCACATGTGCGCTGAGCTGCTCGGGGCTCTGCCCGGCGCGCTCGGAGCGGGGACCCTCGGTACGGGGTAGTCCCCCGCCGTTAAGGGGAGCCCCTGCAGCGGGGACCCCCTGTTGTGGAAGGGCCCCCGTTGCGGCAAGCCCCCCTTATGGAGGAGTAGCCGTCTGGGGAGCCTACGCGGGGGAGAAGCCCCATTAAGGGGACCCCCCATTGCAGGCAGTCCCCGTTAGGGAGGAACCCCTATTATGGGGAGCCCCCATTAAGGGGAGACCCCATTGTACGGAGCCCCCATTAGAGAGGACCCCTCATTAAGGGGACCCCCCCATTGCAGGCAGTCCCTGCATTGCGGGGAGCCCCTGTTAAAGAGGAGCCCCCATTACAGGGAGACCCCCCCCTTGCACAGGGGTGACCCCCCCAGCCTGAGCCTGCCGGGATGGGGGGCTGGATGTAGGCGGGGATGCAGCTGTGGGGTCCGTCCATCCGCAAATAAACGCTTTCCCATCTTGTGTGCCGGGACAGAGGGAAGCTGAGGGCCCCGCGGGCGGTCTGGGGTGGGCTGGGGATGGTTTCTTAGCCCCCCTCACGGTCACCCCCCACCCCAAAGAAAAGACTCTCCTCCTGGATTTAACACCCCCCCGGACAGGGGACCCCCACGCAGCGCAAAGGGTCGAGCCCCAAGTCTATTTGCCGGCATTAACATGTAGCGTCTGTCCGAGGAGTCGTGTCTGAAAAGGTCCGCGCAAACATTCCCCAACTAATAATTAACCCGCATAAAAGGCCTGTAAATACGATTAACCCAGTGACACAGATGCTGCGAGGTTCAGTGAGTCGCCCAAGGCCACGGAGCGAAGCGGTGGCAGAGGCTCAGCTCCTACCAGGAGGGAGAACTAAAGAATTCCAAGGGAGAAATGCAGATTTCCAAGTGACAAATGCAGATTTCTAAGTGAGCAATAAAGATTTCTACTTTTCGAATATCCTTTTCTTCCAATATAGTCCACGTTGCTCCTTGTGCGGCATGGAGCTGCCTCAAAAAGCCATCATCTGGGTACGGTTTTATCGGAACCCCAAACCTCCAAGGATGGAGAAAGGGGAGGAAAACGCCTCCCTCGGAGGTTTCCCCAGAGAATGAGCTTTGCGTTTACTAACCGTAAAGGCAACGCAGTGATTAGTGATGGGAGGGGGCTATCTGGATTATTTTAGGAAGGGGTCTACCCCAGCCCCAGCTCACCGAGATGTACGAGGCAGCTCACCCTCTTTTTGGCCCCAGTTCAGCACAGGGCTCAGGAATGTGCCTAATTATTAATACCGGTGATTAAGGACTTTATTGAACCAAGACCGAGACGCAAGTGTTTGAATTCTCCTCTCCTTGGCCTCCCAACCATTATTTTTCCCTCACGGCTTTATTTAATTTATAGCAGTTTGGTGGCAGCAGCAGTTGGTCCCTGCAAAGAAAATAAGTAGCCGGGAGGAGCCGGCTCTGAATTTCCAGCCCCTGAGCTCCGGTGTTTACCCACGATTGCTTTGTCTGGAGTCCATCGATCACGGGCCGCTGTAGTATTTGCTTTGGCTGAATTGTAATGCAATTATATAATAACGATCGATTGAATTATTAGATATTAGATTGTAGGTTAGTATGTAGTATATAATGATTATGCATTAAAACGAGGAAAAGGAAGGATAGTGAAGCTTATTATTATTAAACGCTGGGACGTGTGGCAAGAGGCTTTCACGGCGGCCTCCTCTGATTTCTAGAGGATGTTTTGGGGTTATGATGACTTATTCGAAACCGCACATTATTTCCCATATCGTCTCCCTCCTGAAATAACTCCGGGTCTTACATTTCCCTAGGGCAGAGAGGGGGGTTCTACCTGTCCGCTCTGCAAATACCTGCTCTGTTTTCTTCTTTTTTTGCTGTGAATTTCCTTCTCTCTCTCGACTTCCTGCGTGATTCATCTCTTCATTAGCAACTGAAATCGGCTCAGCGGCGGCAAACCTGCTCCTTGCTGAGGCATCAAACCCGCCGGCACCATGAGCGCAGGAGACACCAACCTCAAAAGAAACCACTGGGTTTTTTTTTAATTTTTATTTTTAACTTAAATTTTAAAAAATTATTTTTTAATGTTTAAATTTAAATGTTTGAAATTTTGAAATTTAATTTTTTATTTTTTTTAATTTTTAATTTTAATTTTTTTTATTAAAAAAAAAAAAGAAGACATAAGCACTTGGGGAAATGGCCTTTGGGGGCAGATGGGTGGTGATTCCCAGCTCCGGTGCCCCCAGGGCACGGCTGAAGCGCTTTGCCCCTCCAGCCAGCAGCATCCTCCGTGGCGGCGAGCACCCGGGGGGCTCGGGGACCCCCCTGACGGGGAGCAGCACAGGCAGCCCCGCGGGGCGGATGGGAGCCCGGGGAGCTGAGGGTTTGACTGAATTAGTGAAATTTCGGCCGTGTGGTTTTCAATTTTCTTTTTGAGGCTTCTCAGCCTCGGCAGCGATGGCGTCTATCTTCGGGTTCATCGCTCGGGCGATTCGATCTGTGGTTTGCCGTGCTGGGGCTCAGGAAACCTGCTGCCTTCGGATTGCCGTCGCCTCCGGCAAGCCGGCTCCCGGGACGGCTCCCCAAATGCCGTGCCCGAGGCGGGGTGCCCGCTCTCGGGGTTCGCCCCTTGCAGGGACGGGGATGGGGGGCTCGGGGCGGGAGCTTGGGCGTCAGGCTCCCTCCTCCGGGCAGCCTTTCGAGTTCAAGTCATCGCTGCTCCCCAGCCGTGCCGCTTCTCCTGTACCCCAAAAAGGGTCGGTTCTCGTCCCAGCTTGCGCTCCCCAATTTGCCCTGGTGCTAATTAAGCCCCTCGGGAGGAGTTAAGCCCCTTGAGGAGGGCAGCACCCGGGGCGACGCAGGCCAGGGGGCCAAGTGACGGGGAAGGGCGGGTGGGGGTGGCTCTGGGGTACCCGGCCGTGGTGTGGGTGCACTGCGGGGTCCCAAAGGGGCGCAGAGAGCCGGGGAGCGACGGGGCCCTTTCGCGCCCGCGCGCCTGCCGAGAAGGCGGCTCTCCAGGGCAGCATTCGGAGCGCAGGAAGGACAAGCCCTGGCTGGATGGTGCAGTGGGCAGGAACGGGGAGCAGCCCCCAGCGCCCCTACCCGCGGGTGAGACATTGGGGTGCCCCTTCCCTCCCTCTGAGCCTCGCAGCTTGTGGCCACGGGGCAAACAGGAGCCACTGGAGCGCGGCGTCCCGGCGTCCGCAGAGGTGCGGGCAGGGAGGGTGCAGGGTCTGGTCCCGCGTTTCTCTGGGCAACGCGCGGCTCCCCCAGCTCCCGGACATGGCAAAGACGTGGCCACGACACAGATCCCTGCCCGCCTCCTCTTCCCATGGCGGACCGGTCCGGGAGCATCTTCCCTTTATTCCTTTTCCCTCTTTTCCCTCCTCCCTTTGATTCACTCCCTGATAAAGTTGTGCTCTAGTTTCCAGAGAGCGACAGGCTTTGGGTGATCTCTTGGCAGCAAGGGGAGGTGAGATTTAAAGGCCACCCGCCGCCCACAAACACCGCAGCCACCAAGTGTTCGAGCACAGCGTCCTCCCGAAAAGGCCCCGGGTTTGCTCCTAGTGCCCGGACAGGCTTCGGAGCCAGACCGGCCACTTACGCGGCGATGAGAAAATCCCCCTTGCCTCCTCACATCATCTAGCAACCCCCAAATTATCCGCCGAAGCCCCAGCGGAGAACGGGAGATGCCTGCTGGCGCGGTGTCCCTGCGGATGCCTTCACGGGGGACGCCGGGAAGCAGCCGTGGGCTCTGCGGAGGGGCTCGCCGCCGTTTTAGGCTCTCGGCTGCCGTTGTCCCCCGTTTCCTCCAGAGCCCAAGGGGGTTTCGTGGAAATGTCTTTGATTTCTGCTCGGTGCCAACCGAAGCGAGCGTGGGAAGGCGGCGGGCGGTTTGCCTCTCCCGCCGGCAGCTCCCCCCGCCCGCGGGCAGCCCGCCTGAGCCGGGGGGGCTCCGGGGGGACGTTTCGGTTTGGGCAGCTGCGCGGCCTCCCCCGCCGCAGGACGCGATGGCTTTTCTGCCTCCGGAGCCCTTCTGGAGGGGAGCAGGCGGCGGGGTCCTCCTCCGCATCCGGAGCGCATCCCGTATGGGAGGAAGGCCAATCCCCGGGGCGCCGCGGGGAATTTGGGACACCGGCACCCATCGCTTCGTTCAAGCGGACAAGAGGCGGCTTTAACCCCGTCCCACCGCACCCGGGGCTCCCTCCTTAGCAGCTCTCGCCTTGGAGACATCCTTGGAGGCAGCACCATCCTTGATGAGGCTCTAATTATTGAGCTAATTGGAGTAAGAGAGCTGTACCAACGGTCTTCTTCGTGTTACTCAGCCTGGCTGGAGGAGAGGGGCTGGGTCTCGCATCACGCTGGCGAGGGAAGGAAAAGAGGGCTGAAGGGACGGAGCGGTGGCGGGGGAGCCGGAGGGAGGAGGCTGGAGGGTTACGAGGGAGGGTTCCCAACAGCTTCCAGGGCGCTTGAGGTTGAAATACATTTATGGAGAAGAGAGCGAGGTCAGGGTTTCCTCCTCCCACACGTTTCTTCCAGTGCCAAGATGGGGTCGAAGGCTCGAGAGCTGCCGGCGAGGAGACCCGAGCACCCTCCGAGGGGCTCAGTCCTGCCCCTCTCCCAGTTCTGGAAGTCAGACCCATGCTCTGAGGGCTACGAGGTTTGGGGAAATGCCCCGGGGGGTTGTTTGGTGGCAGCTTTACGGCTTCTCCCACCCCTTAGTAAAAATTCCCCTTGCATCTGCGGTGAGATGACCTTTTAGGATGAATTAGGAGAAAATAAGGCACAGGCAGGTCTGGTTGCTTGCCCAACGCTCTGCCAGCTTCGTCTCCTTCAAAACTTTGATTTATATCACATCAGGGCCTACAGTTATTTGTAAATAAATAAAAACTCAACCTGCATGACTCACTGCCCCAGGAAAGCAATAAGGACGAGACCCAGGAGACCATAGATGCAGGTATCTCATTATCTCTAGATAATTATCCATAGATAATGAGATATCCAACCCCCAGCAACAGCGGAGCGGGTATAAATTCCCAAGGAACATAAAACATCACCTTCCCGCCCAGAAAAGGGGCAACACCTACGCGATGGCAGTGGAAGTGCCATGGCTTCTCTGCCCCAGGCGGGGTGGGAGCAGACGCGACCGGCCGAGAGGGTTTTTCTCCTCTAAACCATACCCTCAGCAAGCTGCTCTCAAAGGGACGTTGAAAACAAAATGAATCCTGTTCTCCCAGGGGGAGGAAAACAAAAATAACCCTGCGGATGAATGAGCAGCACAAAGCGAACTGCTGAGGCTCGGGTACAGTTGGGGAGCTGAAAGCTCTCCAGCTCCGTGTCCCTGCTTGAATTATCGCTTCTGCATTCACATGCCGTTCCTGCACTTCAAAAAAAAAAAAAAAAAAAAGCCCCGGTGTTTCTTTTTGCTTTTGTTTCCCAACACGGGAGGTTTCGCCCTGCGAAACCCTTGGGGAGGACACAGGGAGGGAGAGGCTGAGCAGCCCCCGGGGCGCCCGGTCCTGCCCCTGCCACCTTTCCCCGGGTGATGGAGCTTGCAGTGGGATTATGTTATAGTCCTGCAAAACACAGCCTCTCCCCTGCTTTTTTCTTTTCCTTCTCGAGTGCAAAAACAAAGCCACCGTTTGGCGGTTGGGGCGGCGATGAGTTAGGGCTCTCGACAGCTCCTCGCCCCCTCGGCGGAGGGGAGGCTTCCTGGAGCGGGGCTGGCAGGAGCCCGGCCGCATCCGTGATGGGGTGAGGCTGCCAAGCGCCCTGCTTCAAGGCCGTGCCCCAAATCCTCCCGCTGGGATGTTCCCAGGCGAGTCCCGGGAGGCGGCCGGAGCGGCTGAGCCATGCTCGCCCCTTGGAGCGGCTCACAGGCTGATGAAACCCATCCAAAGCCGAGGAAAATCGCTCTTGCATCATGACGTGGGCTTGAAAGCCCGTGGCTCCGGCGCTGAAGCCCGGCAGCTGGACTCGTTCGACCTCGGCATGTTTGGATGCTCCGACTGAGGGAAGTCCCGGGGCTGGGGCAGCCTCGGCGAGGCTCCAGCCACGCTCCCTGCTCTTTGGGAGGGCAGGACGCGGGCGCTGGGGTGGCTCACCCGCTCCCTGCCTGCGGGAAGGAATCAACCCCAAACCCAGCGACCCATCCCATATCCAAGGCAGCCCCACGGCACGGCTTCTCCCCAGCACCAAGGCACGCGCAGGAGCGGGGGAGCCTCCCGGGCCGTGAGAAAAGGGTTTTTGCAGGAATCCCACGCCCAGGAGCAGAGATCCCCGGGGCCGGGGTTCCCCTGTGAGTTTCCCCTCCTTTCGCCGTCTCCACAGCCTGCCCTTCCAGCCCCGAGGCGCAGCCCCTTGTTGGGTTTGTTCCCTGGGCACCCAGCTCCCGTCACCTCCGGGGACACCCCCAGCATTCCCCAAAGGCTGTTTTGGAGGAAGAGGAGGAGAGCAGGCAGGGCAGGGAAACTACCTTGCTCAGTGCTTCGCGGTGAGGAATAGATCTGCGGTCTTGAAAAAGGCTTGGATGTGGCAACAAGCGAGCCCGGGGAAGCTGGCGAGCTGCCCTCTGCTCCGGCGAGCAGCAGCCGTGCAGCTCCAGCCACGGGAACGTCGGGACAAGCACGCACATGCGGGAGCGGGGCCCGCGCCCAGCACCCCGCGCCTGCCCGGCCTCCCAAAGCAAGCCGTGCCCCGCTGCAGGCCCTGCTCCCACCGCTCTCCCGTGCGCCAGCACGGCATCCCTCCAGCGACAGCACCGGGGCTCGTCGCCCCCAGCCCCCGGAGAGCAGGAGACCCCTCTCCTCCTCCCGTAGCAGGGAGCAGCCTGGCCAGCACAGCCTCCCGAAGCCCTGAGCCCCCGGCCGGGGGGGCCGAGCCCCCCCAGAGCTCAGTCCATCACCCTGCCCCTCCGCTGCTGCACCCTGCAAGGCAACGGAGCCACCTCCCCGTCCTCCCCCAGCGCTGCCCCCGCACCCAGGCCAGGGGCTGGGCAGGGACAGCGGGTTCCAGGCTTGCCAGCTTTTTGGGAAGCCGGCCTCGCTGGCCTGGCGGTGATGGCCGCTCGCTTGCGGGAGCCTGCTGAGACTGGGGTGCCATCCCCTCCTGGCCAGGGGGTCCCCACGTCCCCGGGGACAGCGCTGCCCAGCCCCTTCCCGCTACGCCGCGGAGAGCTCTGGAGCCGTAGCTGTCGGGGAGGCTGGCGGCGAGCTGAGAAACTGCATCCTTTGGAGGTGCAGACCTTCGAAGGCTCTTCCAGCCGCCGGCCCTTACCCCACAGCACTCTCCGTGTCGGTGGCTGAGGGTCACGGCGCTGCCTGGGAGCTGCCCCCGGGCCGGGGGTCCCGGGAGGGCGCTGCCGGAGCAGGCTGCCGGCGGGGCCGGGGCCGAGGGCTCCTGCTGCCGGCGCCTAATGAGCACCATGATGTAACTCTGGGCGAGCCTTGCAAGAGATCAGCCTGAGGAAGTTGCAGTTTCTTTGTCGCGTTTGTTTACCTCTTTTTTTTTTTTTTTTTCTCCTTTTTTTTCCGCTCTGGTTGAGGTCACCTGGTTTGAACTTCAGCAACACATGGACCTTCCTCCCCTTCTCCTCCCAGCCCTGGCCACAGCGTGCCCGCCCGGTTCTCTCCCAGAGAGAAACCCTCGACCTCTCCAACACTCTCAAGAGCAACTGGGGGTTGCATTTCTTGCTAAACTTGTGGTTGGGCTGCCTCGGAAATGCTGCCTATAGCCACAAATGAACCAGATGCGATGACTAAGGAGGCGGCTCTGGCTTGCACGGCCCCTGGCCTTTTTTTACTGTTGAAGGAGCTGGGAGAGGACGGGTGGACTGAGGGATCAGCCTCTCCAGGGAGCTGATGGAGCTGAACCTTCTCCCTTTCCCTGCACCAGACCCCGGGGCAGTGGCACAACACGGCACAAAATGTCCTCGCCGGGAACGAAGGGCTCCTTCGTCCCAGGCAGGACCGCTGCCCAGGGCAAGGAGAAACGGGCTCGCAAGGCTCTGGAGCAAGCAGCCGGTTGCTTTCTCCATGGGCTCTGAGATTGTGGAGGATGGAGGTGGCCTCTGCCAGCCGGGCTGGAGGTTTTTCAGCTCCTCAGCTGCCTTCGGGGCACTGGGGACGGTGATAACTCCGCCGGGAAGGCAGGCAGAGGAGCACAGAGGAGGCGGGAGCATCTCTGGCACTTCCCAACCAGCAGCAGGATCGTGGGTGCCTTCTGCACCCCAGCAGCCCGGCTCACACAGCCGGGGCACACAGGGGACGGCACCTCGCACGGGGCCGCTGATCGGGAACCGTGGGACACGGGGATGGAGGCAGAAGTTGATCGGGCAGAGTACGGCCCCTGGGGCTGACCAACAGCCTGGGCATTACGCTCCCCAGCCCGGGAGCTGCTCCTTGGTAGCTCCAGACCATCCCAGCCCCGTCTGCCCTGTTCCCACCCCCAACCTTCCCTTCCACCAGCAATAATAGGTGAGATTAGGGGGTGAAGATGCCCAGGAACTGATGCCCAGGATAAAAAAAGGGGCTGATTTCCAACGCCAGCGCAGCAGACCCACGAGGTGGGACTTGTTCAATGGGGTTGGTTTGGTTCAGTTTGAAGTGGTTTCCAGCAGCAAACACCAAGGATGCCGAGTTGTGTCTGCGCCATGCGGGTGGCACATAAGCTGCTGCGTATTCCTAAAGCTCAGGAATGGTTAATTTATTTATTTCTGTGTGGTTCCCAGTGTGGGAATGGCCACAAGACTCTGTAACCTCTGGACTGCGTTCTCCATCAGTCATCTCTGATATCCACGCGCTTCGGTGCTCATTCGGGCCAGCCTGCAGCTATCGCCCTGCGAGCTGCCTCCCGCCCATCCAGCCCGCACAGGTCTCCCACGGACGCACCGAGATGCTCCCGAAGTCTCTAAACCATTTTTGGTTCCCTCCTGGCTGGGGTCAGAGATGGGTTCACCTCTCCAGGGTGTTGGCAGTTTGCTCCGCTCCCCCCACGCCACAGAGTGAGTCGTGAGCGTCGTGACCAGAACCGAGGGCGATATGGGCGATAAAGCCACCAGAAGCGGTGGGAAAGGGCTGCCTTCCTCCCGCCGGGAGATCTTCAAGGAGCTCCCCGCAGGAGGGGACGTCGTGGGAGACTAACCGGAGCTCCGCGGTTTTCCTCTCCCGGGTGGTTTGGCTCGAGGTCTCACCAGGGGAGAGAGCAAGACCATCCCCTTCGTCTGCCGGGGTGGATTAGGGCTCATCTCCTCCAGCCTGCAGAAACGCAGCTTAATTGCCAAGGTGGGACCAGGAAGAGGAGACTTCTCTGTTTACTCGCATAGTTTCAAGGTGAATAACACACACACGTAGCCCGGCTCTGGCTTGACTTCGGTGGGGCTGTCAGAAGGGAGACCTTCCTCTCCCGCCTCACCCAGCCCTTGGGGTGTCGGGGTGGGCAGAAGCAGCTCTCACGCGGAAGGACATGGGGCTTTCAACCCCCTTCTGCACACCCTGGCTGGGGGCTGGCGGCCGTAACCCCCTCCTCGCCCGGCACAGCAGCTCTTTATCCTCTTTTCCTCTCCCTCCCCCCTCGTTTTGGCACACAAGGAGCTGCTTTGATGCCCTCACGAGACAGATTTTCCACCGATAACCGATCCTTGCGGTTGCTCCTGTGACTGGCTCTTACTGAGTCATTCCTCCCGCGGGGCGAATTCCCGGCGGCTCCAGCTCCCTCCGGCCCTTGGGAATGGGGATATCTTCTTTCCCTCATCTCCACCAGCGGCAAATAACCCTCCCCTGCTCCCAACCTCGCTCAGAGCTGCGAGCCCTGACCCAGGGCTTAGCCCACCCTGGGCTGGTGTGTCCCCGGGGCCTGACTGCTGCTCTGTGCCGTGGACCACGGTGCCAGCGTGGGTGAGCAGATGTGCCACCCGCCTCCCCGGTGGGTTTTCTTTGCTCCCCAACCATCGGCTGGAGCAGACGACCAAGGGAAAACGTAAGACCTCGGCGAACAGAAGTTCCTTCTACCCGCCTCGGTAGCGAGGCGGCGACGGTCCCGGTGTCCTGGGTGGCTTTCTCTTCCAGGAATTGCTTTTTGAAGCCATCCTCAGCCTTCCACATCACGCTGCCCTACGGCAAAGGGCTCCACGGCTTAATCGCATGGAGAAGCATCTCCGTCGGGTCGCTTTGAACCTGCCGGCTGCTGGATGCGTTTGATGGCCCTAGTTTTTACACAACAAGAGGAAGTGAGTAATCACCCACTCATTTATCTTCTCTGGGCTCATGATATTACAGACCTCGGTCATGTCTGCCCCGGTGTCTCTTTCCCAGCCTGTTTCATCACCCTTTGCACAGGAGCCCAAGTTTTCACGGAGGCGGGCAGGGGACAGGGGCTCTCCAAGGGCGTTTGCCACGGGGAGCTGCCGGGGGAAGGACTCTCGTGGGATTTGGGATGCCTCCCTTGTTTGCCGGGGATGCGGAGGGTGTGGGGAGGCTTGTCCGGGAACATCTTGTGCTCTCCAGCTGCTGGCAATGGGAGGTGGGGATGGCTCCCGCTGGTTTTAGCCATACTGGTGAGGTAAACTGGATTAGCGCAGGGCGGTTGGGAAACAGCCCGGACCCTCTCGCCTGGGCTGGGGCCGTAGCGCAGCAGGAGCACGAGCAGCTCCTCACAGAGCCCCGGGCGTGCAATTACTGCCCCGGCGCGCTGGAACGCCTTATTGCCCTCGTAAAAACCTCGTTTCACTCATCGGGCTAATGCGTTTTTTAGCTGGGGCAATTACAGTCTCATGAAGGGACCGCTCGCCGCCTGCCTCCCACCACCGCATCCCCCAAGCCTTCCGCACGCTCTCCCCTCACCACGGCCCTCGCTGGGGCTGGGCTGCGAGGAGAACAGCCAAGCTTTTCCTTCTCCTTCCCAAGGCAGCCCATTTGCTCTGCAGCGAGAATGAAGAAAAAAACCCAAACCGGCCATTTTTCCCCCCCTTTTTGCCTTGCACCGAACCCACAGGCGCAGGGAGCTGTCGGAGCAGGAGCACTCGGGGTTTTGGGCACGGCGGCAAAACGCAGCTGGCCCGTCCCATATATAGCGCGGGGGGTGCCGCAGGATCCGGCCCCGGGGAGCCCGCAGCCCACGTGGAGCCGAGCCTGCCAAGCTGCCGGGGAGCTGGAGATGAACCTGAAGCCGTTCCTTGACTTGGGAGCCGGCCAAGCTGTATCGGCCAAGCGTCGTCTTTATTCCCTTCCAGGCTTTTTCCGTGCCTGGGTGTATTTCCACAGTGCGGAGCCGGGTGGAAAATTACTGGTGATGCTCCGGTGCCAGGTCCCTGCCCCGGCAGAGGTGAGCTAAGGCTGCGCGTTCAGCTGCGGAACTCCTCGCCACGGGATGCTGCTGGGGCTGAAACGCCTTCAAGAAGCGGCTACATCATTTAAGAAAAGAAACAGCAAGCTATTAAAAACAAATATACCCGTTTTGGCTTAGAAACACTTCCCGGGAGAGATCGCAGCCCACGGGAGAGGGGTTTTTGCAGCTTAACAGCTGCCTGAGGTTTGCTCCTCAGAAGCATCACCAGAAGCTACAAACACATCCCAAATGGCACAGTGAAGCAGATAAACCGAGATAAACGATGCGCACCAACACCACCAGCCCGAAAACCCAACCAAGGGCCTTGCAAACAGCAAAGGGTAAAGAAATGCTTCGAAGCCGAGGAGCAAACAAGCCGTCAAGTTTCAACCTGCGAGCTCAGGTTTTGCAAGAGGCTTTCCCAGCGAGCACGCGGCTGGCGTTGCTGCGGGAAGGGGGGATATACGCTGGGGAATAAAAGCGAATAACCCACCCTGGGGGAGGAAGGCGGCATCGGCAGAGAGCTTGGGGTGACAGGGACCACCCGGGCTTGGTGCAGCCACTCGGGGATGGATGGACGGATGGTTAGAGGAGCAGGGAGAAAGCCCTGAAGATCTCCTTTCTGCTAACCAGGGCGTGATTCACAGACCACAAGGCTGGCCAGCCGAGACGCTGCTCCTCCAAGGGCGCAGAGGGGAACGTTGCAATCCTCCCGGTACGGGAAACCCCCGATTTCAACATGCAAACCAAGGAGCCAACACCCGGGCGCTGCTCTCAGCTCGGGTGCAGCATCCCCATGACCTGGGAGCATCCATCGCGGTGCGGTTCCCCGCGGGACTTGCGCCCGCGTCCTTTGATGCCTCCCAACGCCTCTCTGCGGGCACCTTCCTCATTAGAGGGTGCAGCAGGGAAGGCGTGGGACCCCCTTGGGCTCTTTGCAAGGGCTGAGTGGATGCCTCCGGGCTCAAGGATGCTTGCCCGACCCGGTTCCCGTGCCGCAGGACTCTGGGGCGGCTGAGCCAGGACCGGCGGGAGGGATGGAGCGTGCCCTGCTTATATCCAGGTCACTGGAAAATCCCCTTGGCTGGGACAGAAACAGCACATGGACATCGCGCACCTCGGAGGGCCGGGCTCGGCCTCTCCCCTCCGCTCCCACGGCTCTGCACCTCCAGCCTTCCTGGTTTTCCTCTGAAACTACCAATTTCGCTAGTATTTGTGACCGGTTTTGGAGGAGTTCGCTCTTCCAGCCAGGAAGGGCAAGCGCAGGTGTCTGGTGCCCAGAAAAAGAAAACATCTGTTTGGCAAACACGACAAAGCCATTCGTCACCTCCAAATCCCCTTCTTCCCACGCAGCAATTTTCAGCGCCTGGAAAGGAACAAAAAAAAAAGTAATAAATGAGCGAAGCTCTTGGCCGTGTCCACCACGGCGTTTCTGGATGCAGGCCCGAAGCTGGGGCTGCGGCACCTTCTCCAGCCCCGTACGGGAGCGGAGGTCCCACCAGCCAACTGCTTTGAAGCTCAAGCTCTCCTTGTCCATCCCTCTGTTACTGGGATGAGGAATTTAGGGCTCACCTGCTGGTCCCCAGGTTCCATCAGCAGAGCTTGTATTGCGAAAACCCTCCGTGAAGACGGCTACAAACGCGGCGGTGGCGGGATAAGCCACGCTCCCGGCGCCAGGATGGCTTCACCACCCCGGGAACTGGAGAGGGACGGCTGCTCAGGGCTTAGGGCTGACACGACCCTCTGCCCTGCATCTCCCCCTCCCGACACCCACGTCCTCATCATCTTACAGGCCACGGCAACCTGCGTGAAGGAGGCTGACCCCCAGCTGAGCCCTCCCTCGGGATACCTGTTGCCCAGCCCTCCCCACCCGATGCCCCCAGGGGACCACAGCTTGGCCCGGTTCGGCATCTCCCCCAGGGTTAAGGGGCTCCCTGGCCCCAGCTGGCAGCCGGCCTCGATGCCACCGAAGTCCCCAGGGACTTCCCAGGGCTGGCCCGGCTGCGCCCAGCCCTGCCGGGGTCAGGGCTGAGCGGGAGCAGCCAGCTGGGGCTGGGCAGCCCTTGAAAGGGCTCACGCTGCATCGGCCAGGCTCGGAGGAGCTGCCCCGATGACACCCAGGGATCTCCTCCTCCTTCTCTTGCTGCCTTACGAGCTTTTCCTGCTGTGTCTGTTCTCCTGTAGCCCCGTCCAGCAGCCAGAGAGGTGGAGACCACCCCGAACCCGTGTCCTCCGAGGCGCAGCGAAGCCAGCCCTGCAGCAGGGCAAGCGACGCGATTGCACCTGTAAACGCTGGAACCTGCCTGTGATGTTCCCTCCGTCAAGGTGGGATCCACACGTCAAAAGCACTCAAGAACTCTGACCTCCCCTATTTATTTATTCTCTCTCTTTGCCGTCGCACATCACCTGCGGTTACACATTCCCTCCGATTTTCGCTGCGATACAGACCCACTTCCCAGGCATTTTCTTGGTCAAGTACTTTGATTGCACCATCCCAGTTGACTGAGAAGCTGCTGGAGAGGGCAAGTTTTGACCAGCCCTGGCTTCGCTCTTCATTTCTGCCGTGATGTTCCTGACACGCTGCTGGTGTGCTCGGTGTCCGCAGGGACGCGCCCACACGCTCAGCATCCCCACGTCCCCCTCACGCTGGGCAGGCAGGAGGTCTGCAGCCTTGAGAAGGAGCTGTGGGCAGGTCCTGGCAAGACGGCACCTAAGGCCAAACAACGCGGGACCACGGCTGGCTGGAAGGGCCGCTGTTTTGATGCCCCACGAGGGCGGCGGGGCACGTTGTGGGCACCCCAGCGAGCACCCAGGCAAAGCCGTGGGAGATGCACCAAGCTGCGGCAGCGGAGCTCTCACCCACGGCCGATGGACGGCAGCCGTCAACGCCGGGAGCTCCATCCCTGGCACCCCTGGGGATTTGGTCAGCCCAGCCGATGGTTTGAAAGCTGCTGGGGCACATGGATAACACGGCTACGGAGGTGCCTTAGACTTAAGAAACCAGGTGAAAAGCCTTGGAGGGATGGTGTACACCCAGCCCCTGGCACGCAGGAGTCTCTGGCTGCTAGAACATGAAGCAGAACCCCCCCTCCACCCCCAGAAGGCCACCAGGTCTCCCTGGGGCACTCTTGGGTACCGTGATGCCACGCGGGATGGGGACCTGCACAGACCAGATGCTAACAAAACCCAAACGCACAAGCTTTGTCCCCAGGCAGGCAATTAGTGGGCTGGGCTTTGCTTACGCCGCTTGGAGAAGCCCGGTGGCTCTGCAAGGCACGGCAGGTCCTGGGTTTTCCAGACCTTTCGTCAGCTAGCCGGTGGCGTATGTAAATCCCAGCTCAGGGAAATCCTGGCTGAGCTCTCCCTGGTCTCCCCGGTCAAAAATCCCAGCACTTTCCCATCAAAGCCCAGCCCTGGCAGAAGAGCTACGCTCAGGAGCCAAGGTGGGCTCCTATGAGACCTTTTAGCCCCAATAAGACCTTTCATCCCCGAGCAATGGTGATTTTTGGAGAAGACTCCATTGCCCAGCGTAGCAGTGGCGTGCCACCACCACCTCATGATATTCCGCCCCCCACCCCCCAACACCCTGCAGCAAGAGAGCAAAATTCCCCATAGCCTTCGGGCCTCCCGTCATACCTCAGGGCAGCACCACCTCAGAGCTTCCCGGCTGGCCGGTCTGACCCCCTCGCTGCTCCCAGCTTCTCCTCCGCACGTGCCAAGCCAAGCCGTGCCCTGCCGCCTTCGCCTCCGAGGGATTGGGGACAGGCTGGGGAGGCAGCCCAGGATGCCCCATGGCCAAGTCCATGGCCATATGGACCAATGCTTGGAGACACCATCACGGCCGCCACGTTAAGCGTGGGATGGTCATAAGATGGTGCCATCCCCAATACCCCCATCATCTTCCTCCCCCCCAAAATTGTGGGCAGCACCTGGGGAGCTCCTCCTCCAAGTCACCTGGAAACCCATCTTGGTACCACCTGTGAGAAGCAGTTAGAAGTCCACGAGCAAAAAGAAATCCCAGAGGATACATCGATAAACTGCTCCCAAGCGCGGTTCTAATTCTCATTATTAACGCAGACTTTGGCGGGAGGAAGGAGAGGAGAGCTGGCCACGCGTGGCCGCCGAGGCTGGGGCAGCAGAGGTAGCTCCGAGTTACCCGGTTAAGCAACAGGCCTTCGTCTCCAGTTGTTTGCAGGGAGCAAAGATTGAGAAACGGATTGGTTGCGCAAAACAGACGTTAACACATTTGTAACCCCCAAAGCATGAAAAATACCCCAAACCCCCCCATTCCTGCAGTGCCGCCCATCAGCTCCTCCCGAACGCACGTGGCCGCCGTTGACGCGGGTTCGACGAGCGCGGGCGGGAGTGGGTGAGCCGCCCCGCCGGGAAGACGGCCATCAGCCGCGGAAGCTGTGAGCAAACCTGCCCGCCTCGGAAACACGCGCCTTCCTAGTTTCAGGGGGCTCTTGCCAAGGCCAGCTCATCTTGGGCGCGATCCCCCCCTTATCTGCGGCTTCCCCATCACCCCCGAGGCTGCTCCTTCCCAGCTCGCCCCCACTGATCCGGCTGGGTGGCCGCTCCTTATCGGCACGGGGCAGGGAGCATCGCTTCCCTTCTCCCCTCCGGGGAGGCACGCCGAGCCGAGATACGGATCCGCTGGCTCCAGCGCTGAGGCGGGGAGGGAAGGAGGCCCCCCCGAACCACGCGAGTGCCCCCCAAGGCGGAGGAGACCATCTGCCATCAGACACCCGCTCTGCCAGAGCGCCCGAGGGCACCTCGCGCCGCAGCCCTCCGCCTACGTGGCCGTCGGGCGCCCGTCGCCCGGGCACGCCTGCGAAGGCAGTGCCGCGGCGCGTGGAAAGGCGAAAATTAACATAAAGTGAGATAAAACCAACAGAGGAGGTGCGAGAGAAGCGTTGCCCTTCGCCAGTCCTTTCCAAAGGCCTTTTCTCCAGAGCTGCAGGGGAAGACGACCGATTTTCCTCCAAAGCTTTGTGCAGATTGACACCAGCGGCGAACCGGGATCTTACCACAGGCTTGGGAAAACCCAAACCCGTATCCACGGCGTCTCGCATCTCTGCCGGGCCTGGAAGGATGCTCGGGAGAGGGGGAGCCCCCAAGGCCAGCTGCGGGGGGTCCATCTCCACCACCTCCGCGGCCAGGAGGGGCCCTGTTTTCCATCAGCCTGCCCGACGGGGAGGGGAAGGGAGATGCCGGGGCGATGCCGGGGTGATGGACCCGCACCTGCGCCTCCCCGCAAGGGTGCGATGGGAGAGATGCCACCTCCGGGGGGTCGGCGACGGCCGCGCAGCGGGGCCGGGAAGGGCTCGCGGGGAAGCGCCGGGGCTCACCGGGCGAAGCCGAGGGGCCGGAGCCGAAGGGCAGCCTCCCCCGGCACGCCGGCCGGGCTGGGACGCGGCCGGCCGGGATTTTCAGCAGCTGAGTGAGCCAGCAAAGCAAACATTAGCAAAGAGCTCCCGAGTCGGGTAAACAAACAACCAATTAAAAGATGAAATAAATCTCCCAGGTACATAACCTTTCTATTTAAACACCGGCCAGGCCTGGAAGAGCTCCAGAGCATCTGACCCAGCAACGCCTGTGATCTATCTACCGAGCTCCTGCGGGATGAAAGCGGTTGTGTTTCAGGGAGTGGCTTTAAGTTTTCTGCCATTCCCCCCCCCCCAATTATACTATTCTTTGTTGTGTTGATTTAATTGAGAGGGGAAAGCCCCCAGCCCCTTTCCTTCTGCATCCCCTTCCCCGCGCAGGGCAGGACCCGGCAAGTCGCTGCCTCCCTCCTGTCCCGGTTTCTCCACCTCTGGAATAGCACCGACTGCGTTGACCTGCTAATTATGGGATTTAAGGCTGGTCTATAGGAAAGGCAGGGGCCGTATTAACCCAGCAGCATAAATGGAGGAGGGGGAAGAGAAAAGCAAGGCTTTGAACGGAGGGCAGGCCTCCCTGGGGAGAGCTCAGCACGAGGTTGTGCAGGGGTGAGGATGCTCCTTCCACAGCAGGGCAGGCCCTGGGCGTTTTAAAGTCAGAAATCCTGAAGCAGGCTAAAAACGATGGGTGTATGCGGGAGGGATGCCGATTTTTTTTTTCCCTAAGCCCTGTGTTTGGGGAACACTTACCTTTGCCTTAACAATTCAGGGTGATTTGGCCTTCACGCCTTACGTTAGCGGGACAGAGCAAGCAAGGAGCCGTCGTCTAAAACGGGAGCCAGGAAAAACCCCGAGGAAAAGCGGCGTACTTTGCAAACCTCACCTTCAGGCAGGGCAAGCTGGGAGCACAGCTTCGTGGCAGTGCCGTCCCGGAGCATCCTCACCGGCGCTGCTCGTCCCTCGCCGCGTCCCCGTCTGTAACGGCGGGGCCGGTGCGAGCTGCCCGCAAGCCGCTCCCGTCGCGGTGGGACCAAAGCAGCACGCTTCACTTGGTAGCCAAAGGTGACGCTCAGTAGCCACGCGCTGGAACGTGAGGGGGTCCAGGCTCAGGGCTTCTGGCCCCCTGCAAGATGCTTGTCGAGGTATTTAATAATAAATATATAATTCCCCAGCACCCAGGAGAGAAAACAAACCTTACCACCTGGAGGGCTGTATCCTCCATCACCGAGGACTCGGTCCAGCCCCCTGTGAACGGCGACACCAGCCTAAAGATTTACCCTAAAGATTTCACGGGGCTTTCTGTCCCCCCCAGCTCAGCCCAGGGATGCAGGGGACCAGCTCACGGCTGGGCACTTTGCCCCGCAGCCAGCAACCTCTTCTCAGCACCCAAACCCGCGCTCCCCACGCGCTGCCAGACCCCTCGCCCGCATTCACCCCGGCCAGCTTCAGCACGGCCTCTAATCCCAGGCTTAACTTTAAGCCAGGTTTGGGTCCTGCAGAGGACAGCAGGCTTCTCCCTGGGCAGAAAGCAGCCAAAGACCCCAGCCAAGCTACACCAACCCTTCCCAGGGATGGGGCCAGTGGAGGGAAATGCAGTATTTTAATTAGAGTTGCTAATTGGGCTTAAATCCGTGCACCTGCAGGCTTTTGCCACCCAAGACTAAGCGTGGAGGCTGCAGCGATAAGGACCGCTAAGGGGGAGCACGGCTGCTCTTCACGGCTGCACACTTATTTTCCACGTCAGCCCGATGCCAGCACCTCTCCACGCCGCCAGCACGTCGGGTCTTGGCCAGCCCTCGCCGCTTTTGACTTTTACGGAGAAGGAAAACACTTGCTCGACTCCGGACCGGATCAACCCTTCGTGACAGCGTTTCGTCTGTCACAGAAATGGCTTTTATTGAGGTGCTTGATGTACCAAAGCACCCCGCTCTGCTTGGCAGCTGTCCCTCCCAAACCCCACCGCAGCAGGGATGCTCGGCAGTACCCTCCCAAACCCCACCACGGTGGGGATGCTCGGCAGTACCCTCCAAACCCCACCACAGCAGGGATGCTCAGCGGTACCCCCCAAACCGCACCGCAGCGGGGATGCTCGGCGGTACCCCCAAACTGCACCACAGGAGGGATGCTTGGCTGTCCCCCCCGAACCCCACCACAGCAGGGATGCTCAGCGGTACCCCCAAACCCCACCACAGCAGGTATGCTCAGTGGCACCCCCAAACTGCACCGCAGTGGGGATGCTCAGTGGTACCCCCAAACCTCACCGCAGTGGGGATGCTTGGCGGTACCCCCAAACCCCACCACAGCAGGAATGCTCGGCGATCCCCCCCAAACCCCACCACAGGAGGGATGCTCAGCGGTACCCCCAAACCTCACCATGGCAGGGATGCTCAGCAGTACCCCCAAACCTCACTGCAGTGGGGATGCTTGGCAGTATCCCCCAAACCCCACCGCAGTGGGGATGCTCAGTGGTACCCCCCAAACCGCACCGCAGCAGGGATGCTCGGCTGTCCCCCCGGAACCCCACCACAGCAGGGATGCTCGGTGGTACCCCCAAACCCCACTGCAGTGGGGATGCTTGGCAGTACCCCCCAAACCCCACCATGGCAGGGATGCTCAGCGGTACCCCCAAACCCCACCGCGGCAGGGATGCTCGGCAGTACCCCCCAAACCCCACCATGGCAGGGATGCTCGGCGGTACCCCCAAACCCCACTGCAGCAGGGATGCTCGGCGGTACCCCCAAACCCCACTGCTGTGGGGATGCTTGGCAGTACCCCCCAAACCCCACCGCAGTGGGGATGCTCGGCGGCACCCCCAAACCCCACCGCGGCAGGGATGCTCGGCGGGTCCCCGGCTTGGGTCCTCTCCGAGCCCCCGTGGCACCCACCTCCGGCGGCACCAACCCCACCCGCCCCAGGGAGGAATTTATGAGCAGAGAGCAGGGGAGGGGGAAAAATAGACCGAAGCCAAGAAAACCTGCGCAGACAGGGAAGTGAAAGCCCCAAAGATAGCGCTCCCACTCTTTCACATCGGGGCTTTCAGTAATCACAGCTGCTTTCACTTCTCCTTCACCCCTCCGCCTGTTCCTCCGCCGGTGGGTTTTGGTTCCTCTCCGCTCCCCCGCCACCTTCCCCCTTTCGAGGCCAAGCCTTCAAACCGCTTCAGCTTTTATTTCCAGTTTCTAAACCGCAGGGGTGCCGCCAGTTCCCATGTCCCGCGCCGTCTCCGCCTGGCTCCTGGGCCGCCGTCCCCCCGAGGAGCTGGGGACGTGGTGGGGACGGGCGATGAGGCTGCGGCCGTGCCGGGGTTTCTGCCCCTGCCGTGGCCCGGCTCGGATGGATGCTCTGCGGGAGGATGGATGCTGGGCCAGGGCAGGAAGGGAGCGGGGAGAAATAAGAAGCAGAGCAGAAGGTCGAGCTCTCTTTCTCCACGGCTTTTCCCGGATCTTTGACTTCCAATAAAACCCTAATAAATACAACTATTTTATTATTTTTTTTTTTTACAGAATCAGCCAACAAAGCCGGGGCTGGAGGGAAGCACGGGGCTTTGTTCTGCTTTTGGTAATTTTAGTGCCGACGCATGCAAATGCTGGCAAAGGGTCAATATTGACTTTCTGCTGAAGCAACTGGCAGGGTTCATTGACTGGAGGCGTACGGGTGCTCCAGCTCCGGGCCGCACCCTGCCCGCACCCTGCCCGCACCGCCGGAGCTTTTGCCCTCGCCGTGAAAATCCTTCCATCCAAAAGCAATTTCGCATCAACGCAAAAAAAGCCGCTGCGAGTAACGTCCCCCCGGGGCCCGCGAGCGCCCAGCCCGCCCCGGGGATGCGCGGGGGTCTCGCCACTGACCACCTTCCCCGGGGCCGCTGCGAGGGCAGGCTGCAGGCAGGAGCTCCCTGCCCTCGGCCAGGGCCGGGAGGTTATCCCCGAGCGGAGCAAGGGGCAGAGGTCTGCCTGCGCCTCGGCACCCCGCTCCCGGCGCTGAAGGTCTCGCCGGCATCCAAACCCACGGCTCCATCGGCCGCGGTCTCCCCTCGCTGCGGTGAGCAGCCAGATTTTGCTGCCTTTATAAAGGGGCCGCGTTTGCCAGGTCGAGGCGTGTTTGCGCGGGAGTCGATGCTCGCGAGGGCGGCGGGAACCTGCCCGCAGGCGGCCACCGGGTCAGGGCTTTCCCCGCTGCCGTCGTCCACGGGAGCCTCAGCACAGCGTGGGCTCCCCGTCCACGCGGCCGGCAGGCAGGCGGCACCGCCCGGCAGAGCGCGGGGGGGCGAAGGGACGGCGCTTCCCTCGCTTCCCACTCACGCAAGGTCGCTCCCGGCCCCCACGCTGGCTCCTCATCCTCGGGGAAGCGGTGCAGCGGTCCGAAGGGCGGCTGCAGCCCCGGGGGGGGGGGCTGCGGAGCACGGTCGGCACCGTGCGAACACGACAGCAGCTCGGCTCGGAAATTATTCCCAGTTACGAGCATCCCCCCGCTCGGCTGACCCGGGCCCGTGGAGTTTGCCTGGAGCCGCCCCACGGCCTCAGAGCTGCCGCAGATCTGGGGGACGTAAGCCAGGCCAAGCGAGCTGTGCTTTCCTGCGGCGGGGACGGGCGGTTTCTGGCTATTTTTTTGGGCATGCGTTACCATTTTGCCCCATTTTACGCCTGATCCCCCATCCCGGGGCTCCTGCCAGCTGCAGGCTGGGCTCTCTACCGGTCGCATTCCTTCGGGCTGACGTGGCCTTTCTTTCTTCCCCCATCCTTATCACGCTCGAGTTCGTGAATCATATTTCTCCAAAACTATAAAGCACCCAAGCGAGCTGTGTAAATCAAGCGGGACAGAAAGCAGAGGCAGGCACAGGGGTTCGGGCCGCTCCAGGGGCACGGCTCTCCTGGGGAAAGGCTCTTCCAGCCCTGCAAAAATAAATCGCCTTTTATAAAGCTTTTATCTCTGCGCTTGGTCCCCCCACGGCCACGAATTCTGCTTTCCCTTGCTGCGGCGGTGGCGGTGGGAAGACGGGGCGGATTTTCTGGCTGCCTCCGCCACGGGCAGGGCGGGTGCCAGGGGGCTGAGCGGGTCCCTGGGCTGCCCGTCCCCCCGCAGCCCCGTGCTGAGCCCGGAGCTGGCACCGGCCATCGGTGACGTGCCGGAGGCGGCACGCCGTCGGGCCGGGGGCTAGGAGCACACCAGGCTCTCCCGGCTTTCGGCCTGGGGTTTCTTTGCCATCCCACTTGATGGAGCCTGGTTTTAGGAGTCTCCACGGCAGAGCCCGTCTCTCTGCACTCCCTGAGAGAGCCCAGGAGCCTGAGGTCAGGAGCAGAGTGATCTTATCTTAACTGCATGCCTAAAAGTCACCTTTATTCTTCATCTCCCCGGCCAGCATGAAGGTGTTCTGCTGGGTCTGTCCCCTTTATCCTCCGTTTTCTCCCCAGAGGGTCGGAAAAGCGAGGTGCAACGCCAAAGCCAGGATTTCCAGTACGCAGCCAGGAGAGAAATAAATCCCAGTCTCCATCTGAAGGATGCCACGACGTCCCACGAACAAGAACCCAAACAGGGCGAGACCTGGCAGGGAACGACCGCCCCGATGGGATAATTTCTCTCCCCCTTCCGTGCACCTCCGAGCACCTTCAGCCCCTGCATGACTCCCGACAAGCACAGAAACCCCGAGCAGCGCAGCCCCGGGGAATTCAACCTTCTAATTATGCTCAATTACTCCTGGAAACAATTTTTAAACTATTCGCCGAGGCTGCTGGCCAGGGCAAGAACATTGCACCTGCACGTTTTAATTGCAAGGTTGTCACCGCCGAAGCCAAGCTATCAGCGTAGCTGGTGCCAAGGAGTCTGTGCCGAGCGGTGCCGGGTCCTTCGGCACCGTCCTTATCGCAGGCCGGAGCGGCTGGGCTGCTTTCTAACATCTCCCAAGAGCTGGGAGGGCTGGAGAAGCAGAAAACTGAGGCAGATGGAAAGCAAAACCGCAAGGGCAGAGGCCGGGACCGCCGCAATCCCTTTGGATCCCTTCCTCCAGCTCTGCTTGCAGCAGAAACACCCGGCACCAAGGGGAAGCAGAGCAGGAGCCTCGATGAGCCGGCAGAAAGGAGGCGGAATCCGAAAATCTCAAACCATCTCCCCGGCAGAGACAGAGCGCTGACCCCTCGGAGAGCCGGGGACATCCCCGGGGCTGCTGATGGCACCCGCTGGGCCACGGGACCTGCTGGGCGCCAGCAGAAAGAGACTCTCGGGGCGCAGGATTTGCAGCTACCCCGGCTTTAGTCTGGGGAGAGAGATGTTGGGGAGACGGGGGCATCGTCCCCCCGTTCGACGCAAGCAGCCGCCCGCGCGATACCGTCCCGGCGGGGTGGGACGGCGCTGCCGTGCCTCGGAAGCGAGGGAGGGTTAACGGGGAAGCAAGGCGGCAGCTGACGCCGCGAAAGGCTCTGCGAAGGCCCCGACTCACCGACGGGCAGGTCACGATCAAATATAGCTGATTTTATAGCGAGCTCTCGCCCTCGCCCGGTGCTCACCCTGCACCTTTCTGAGCCCCCAGCCCTGCCACAGCCGGAGCAGGGACACTCTGCGAGCTTGGGGTGCACGGGATAAACCCCAAAGCCGGCTTTCTGTAACAATGGGTTACAAAGAGGTGGATCAGCAGTTCCTCTGCAGCAGTTCGGAGCCTGAGACCCCGGAACCGCCTCCCTTTTCCACTAAAAGAGCACTTGCCCATCACCGGGAGGCTGCGAGTCGCTAGGCTGAGGGCGGGGAGCAGGGCAGCGCCGGGGGCTGCACCACCGGCGAACCCCGCAGCTCGCCAAGCTCACCGGGGCCCGGCTTTGCGAGAGCGGAACACGCTGCCGCAGCCTTGCAACCTCTCTGTCATCTCTAACGAGCCTTGCAATCACCGTGTAAACCTTACAGAAGGAAGAGTCGCTTCTCCGGACTTGATCTGGGTATTTTTAATTCCGCCAGAGCAGGGAAAGCCCACCTGTACGAGCACCCCCACGGTCTCCACTTGCCACCACCAATTCGTGGCCCTCGGGCGGCCACCACCCTCTCCCAGCGCCCGGCCCCGCTGCGGTCGGGGAAGGAAAAAAAAACAAACACGCTTCCTGCCGCCCCGCGCTTTCGAAGATACGAAGCAGGCAGCGTCCCCGCTCGCCGGGCGGGCAGCGCCGCGGAGGTGCGAACCCCGCCGCCCGCCTCGCTGCAGGCAGGTGTCAAATCCGGAGCCCCGGGGTGCGAAGCCGCTGCACGCAGGTTCTCGAAACCAGGCGCGTCGCCGAGACATGACTGCTGAAAGTCTAAAAGCTGGGAGGTTTTATCACCTTTTTTTTTTTTCCTTTGACTTTTTTTCTGCAATCTGTTTGCGTGCCTTCACTCCCACTGCCTGCTCCCAGGAGAACGGCAGGCGGGGTGACGCACCCCCCCATCCCAAGCGACGGCACCGGACACCCGGGGAGCCGACTCCTGACCAAAGCACCGCGCTTGGAGCCAGACCAGCCGGACGACGCGGCATCTCCGTCCTCCTCCTCGGCCCCGCGAAGCCAAGCGGCAAAGGGATCGCATGGAGTTTGGGATGGGGGGAAGCAGCGGAGAAAGGGACGCTCAGAGTCCCGTCCGAGCCCAGGCGAGGCTGGGTCTAAGCACGGGAAGAGAGGAGGGCTGCGGCCTTAGCTGAGCTGTTGTCCCAGCCGTTTATCGCTCCCAAGCCCGTGCTGAGAGAAACGGTTTTAAGCAGCGTGAAGGAAATTGCAACGCAGCAGGTTTCACGGGGACGCTGCCTCGGTCATCGGCGAGTTTCACAGGAAAGCGAAACAAAATATCAGCGTGTGGCTTAAAAAGCAGAGCTGAAGGAAAAGAAAAAGCACGCAGGCAGCATCTCGGCCTCCCCTGCGAACCTCCAACACCCACAAAGCTGGAGGGGCCGGAGATGTCCGTCTGTCTGCCCCGAGGAAGCCGTCGCTCCACACCTCTGTGCCTGGCCAGCGCCCGGCCATCGCGGGCCCGCACAGAGTCCTGGCTTTGAATCGCGTCCTTCGCTCCTCGTCCTAGAAAAGCCTTGTCCCAAAGCCGAACGGGCTTCCCCAGCTCCTCCTCCTGCCGCTTTTCCGCTGCGAGCGGCCAGCGAACGTCCCTGCCCGCAGGCTGCCTGCGCCCGCTCTCGCTTCAGCCCTCCGCCGCCAAAAAGCAACGTCAGGGTTTCTTCTGTTTGCCCCGAAGGAACGGCGGCTCGGGCACGGGTTTGTCCCAGCCTGAACTGCTATCGCGACCTGCCTCCAATTAGAAGTCACAGCAATTAAGCAGAGGATCAGAGAGGCACAATTAGTATCTGTTTCTGCAGCAGAGACGAGCCGGACCAGGAGCGGTGCCCTCTACAGAGGAGCTCTCTGTGGGTTTTTGGGCCGCTGCGAAGCGCTCCCCTCCTTCCCTCAGGCTCTGCTCACCTATACGTTTCACTTGCTGCCCTATATATTTGCGGGACAGAGAATTAACTCCCTTTACTCGGGGATCTGCAAGTTCTTTGCAAGCCTTAATTTAAGCCTCTCAACAAGCCTGAGAGGCAAATCGGTCGCCTTAGCAGTTTCTTTCTGCCTGTACAGATCAGCCCGCCAAGAGCGGTGCTACGACCGCAAACACCAGAGCTGTGTGCTATCAGGCGGCGCGGCCTTAAGGTCTGGATCTAAAACCGCCACGTTACCGCCTTTCTGCTGAATTACCAGAGCTTGCGCTCCGCAGCGTACGCCGTACGCCTTCTTGCCCGCTCTCGGGTGCCAGGAGAAGCCAGACGATACCTGCCAACGCTTCTGGAGCAGCTTAAGGGAGCAGATCTGTGACAGATGAACGCTCCTGTCAAGGACACGGCGTTTTGACCCGGTAGGAGGAACCTTACTGTGGGATTTCCTGCACTGCCAAGTCACGGACTAGGAGGAAGGATAAGCGACTCCAACCGCACACAATATCCGCGGCAGAGCCAAGAGGAGAGCCCCAAGGCTGAGTTACAGCTGCCACTGCCAGAACACGTATTTCTCTGTAAGTAGAAGAAACAACATTCGCTACAAAACTCGTGGAAACCAAGAGGCATCTCCTCCACCGCCTCCGATAAGCTGAAAGGGAGACCCTCTGACCGTGGCGGGCAGCTTCCACCGCGCTAAGGACACGAGCAGACGGCGCAGGTCACGCCACAAAGGCTTCACCGGCAAAATGCAAAGTTCACGCCCACGGTACCACTACGGCCCTTCGGGCAAGCCACAAGCTCTGCTCCCACGAGGACCCTCCTGATCCCCAGGAGCTCTGAACCCCCAGCTCTCTGTTAGTGGAAGAGCCAAAAATGAGAAAGTTCAGAGGTTTTTATTTGTGCGGAATAGATAAGGAAAGCAAACATACCCCGATAACCTCTTCCCTTGTGCGCAGCAGTCTGAAGGTTGCCCCCACAGGCAGGATGCATGTTCTGTACCGAAGGCCTTAAATTTGCCCGGCTCTGGTTAAAAATAAACCCTCGGGGTCAGCAGCGCTCTGCTACAGCAACGCGTTCGACAGCCCCCGTTTGCTCCCCTTCCCCTCAGGAGCAGGACCACGCTTCCGAGGAAAGGCTGGGCTGGGGGAGCCCTGGCTGGTCTGGCCCACGGGGTCACAGCATTTCCCAATTTTTTCATGCCAGGCGGTTAATTTTCAAGGCAAAGTTTGACTTCACTCCCTTGGGAAACACCCCCCTGGCTTGCCACAAGGGCCCAGCCTGTTCACGTCCTGCGTGGAGCACCCAGAGGGGCAGGTGTCACTTTGGTTCACAGTTGACGTCCGCGTCCCTGTCCAGTCAACAGATACAAAAGGGCAAAGGCTAAGCTGCTTTCGGTCAATTTTTTTTTCCCCATTTCTGATAAAAAACAGCACGCAGACACAACAGTTTAGCAATGACGTTAGGCACAACCCCCCCCTCGAGCAGCTACAAGAGGCAATTCTTCAGGGGGAGAATTAAAAGCTCTCTTTTATTAAGTTCCTGGAGGAGAAATGCTTTTTGGACAGTGACTCCTTCTGGGAAGGCGAGGCCAGCACAGCTACAGACCAGGCTCCGGAGAGCAGGGATGTCCCCGTGCCGAGGGGCTGGAAGGAGCTGGCATTATCCCCGCCGCCAGGACCGGCACAGCTCTCCTCTCTAGCCACCCTTGGGGGAGCCGCTGGACCTGCAACACACTGGCAATTCCTCCTGCAGGCTCCTCAAAGGAGCGCCTGCGAAATACCGGGGGCCGAGCGGCCTAGGGGAACGTTACTCCCTCTCCGCGAGACACCGCAGAGTTTTCCCACACTAAAGCAGCGCGTTCTTGGCTTTGGTTTCCGAAAGCCTGCAGTGATGTACCACATTTCGGTTTGGCACCAGCTGGAAGACAACGGTTTCAGTCCTTCGGTTGAAGGGCAGGCTGTAGGTACGGCATGCCACCTCGACTCAGCTTCCTGTTGGTTTTATCTTCGAATCATCAGGGAGGCACACAAATACGTGCCAAACCATCAGCTCTGCGTTGGCGAGTCCCGTTCTTCAAGGATCCTTTTCACGCTCTCCGCGATGGTCCACACTTCTGCCATGGCACCTCGGCCTGCAGGGCGAGAGCAAAACCGCGCGGTGAAATCCAGGTCCCACAGAGCCGGCGCGAGGCACGTCCTTCCCCCGTCCCACCTCCTCGCTTCTCCACACGCTGCCGAAAATTAGATATACAACGGCGGCACGGCACAGCAAAGCTCACCAAGTATCCCCAAGTGTTTCCTCGTGACCCGCCCAACAGAAAGGAACTGCGGAGGCCAGAGGATCTGCTGGGTCCACCTGGTTCTGCAGGGCTTTTGTGGCACGGCTGAACGCCCTCGGGGAGGAGAGCGAGAGGAGGATTCGCGCTAACTTAGCTTGGCTCGTAACTCAGAAGTCTAAGCAGGAGCACAAGCTCCTCAGACAGTCAATGGAGAGAGGCAGGAAACCTCAAAAGGCGACTCAGATGACCTTAATAACTACCTCATGTTCTGACTCATCTCCAGAGGTGTCTGCAGCTAACCCTTGACCGCACAGCGAGTTACTATCTTAGCTCACACTGCCCCGGGGGCAAGTGTGTACAAGTGCCCCCAAAAGCGCGTGGGTAGCCAAAATATCCTATTTCACCTCCCTTCTCCAGTGTAAACATTGCGTGTGCTCGGTATCTTTTTGAAATGGCCTTTGCCTATAAAAGGGGCCTGCCAGATTCATACCATTCCCGTGACTCTGCAGCTAGACCCACGTTAGAGAAAGCTGTCCTGGATTCGCACCAGCACGAGTCTTGGGAGTGATTCTTGGAGAAGACCCGAGTGCTGGACAGAACAAAATGTAAAAGCTTTTCCTTTTGGACTGGTTAGTTGCCAGATGAGCATCTAATCTACACTGTGCTGTTGCTTCCCTCTGAAATACTTTTTCAACTTGGGTTCAGACTTTCAGGGCCAGAGAGATCATTAAATCGTCCTGTCCAGCCTCGTGTACTGAACTCAGTCCCTTCAGTCCTGTAATTTGCTTGGGGCTGAGGAAAGACACTTCTCCCACCAGCATTTTTCTCTCTTGGAAGACTGAAAAGATGAAGTCTCTATCGATCTTTTGTCCTGCTGGCTAATTGCTCTAATAATTTAAAATATGTGCCTTATTTGTCATCAGACATTAGTTCTGGAAGGTTTTGTTTTCCTCTTTTTCTGGTCTGCTTCCACATGTAAGTTAGCGAGCGCACGGACGACCCGTTAAGCCAGCAGCCTCCGAAGGACAGAGAGACGGAGGGGAAGGGGAAGGGCTGACCTGAGCAGCAGGGAGAGGTGCTCTCGGGGGGCAGATCACAGCCCCGAATCTGCCCGGACCCGCAGTTTTCCAGTACAGATGAGCCAGCCGAGCCTTGTCTGGGACAGAAGGCGTAACTGGGGATACCTGAGGATTTGCGATGAAGAATGATACTTTCGGAAGGTCAAGAAAATTGGGTTTCCCTGCAAGGTAAGACTCATTCTCCACCACGCCTTTTTCGGACCTGTGAATCCCCGGAGGTCTGAAGCACCCTACGGACAAGCCACAGGCAGACGTGGGCCCTTCTGATCGCCTCACCTCGAGGAGAAGAGCTGCAGCTGACAGGTCCCGCTAAACAACAGAAATTCCCTGACTGCCTCTGCACGGTTTGGCAGAGCTACGCCCTCCAAGAACATTTCCAAGGCCTGCCTTTGTCCTCCACCACCCGCTTCCTCAACATCTTTGGCAATCCACAGCTGGATTTTTAGGTTTAGCAGAGCAAAACCTTGCTAAAGCAGCCTGTCTTGCAGCCCAGCTCATGCCTACAGGTAGAAGCCTTCCAGCGTGGCAGGCTCTAGAAATCCAGCCAAGGATGATGAAGATAGTAGCAGTTTGGAAACGGTTTTGCAAAGGCAGATTGCTGCAGGCCCACGTGTGGTACAGCACCTCTCAAAGCTCTCTTTATATCGTGGCACACGGATACCATCAAGGCCAACAGCCGGTAGCTTACATTTAACTATCCAATCAAGGAAACATTTTAACTGTCAATTTAATTTGTGGTTTTAACTCTTTTAGCTGGACTCTATGTCTAAAAACACTCATTTACTACGGAAGAATTAATCAGGTAAAGCTTGCAATGCAGAAACTCGGCAGCAGTCAGGATCTGGCCCATTTCAGGTGAGACCAGCCACATGAGTGGAGGAAGATAAACCTCTTTTACAGCAAGACAAACCACAATGTCAACAGACAAAACTGGTGCAAACTGAATCTCTCTGCTTCTGCACCAGATGTGCAAGCTTTGCTACCTGCTGGGCAAACCCCTTTGTGGATGAAACCCACAAAACCGAAATTAGTGTGGAAGAAGAGGCCTTGGGGTGAAAGGCCTGAAAAAAGAGGGGGAGAGAGGAAACAAGTCAGTGGCGGAGACCGTCTTGGGTCTTCAGAGACCTGGAGTCCATCACTGCCGTGCTGGTTTTGGCTGGGGTAGGTTGATTTTCTTCCCAGTAGCTGGGATGGGGCTGTGGTTTGGATTTGTGCTGGAAACATGGTTGGTAACACAGAGATGGTTTCGTTACTGCTGAGCAGGGCTGTCTGTCTTGGGTATTATTTCTCTCTCTTTGCTATTTTCCTTTTCCTTGCAATTTTATTATTATTATTTCAGTTATTAAACTGTTTTTACCTCAACCCAGGAGTTTTCTCACTTTTACCCTTCCGATTCTCTCGCACATCCCACCGGGAGGGAGCGAGCGGCTGCGTGGGGCTTAGCTGCTGGCTGGGGTTAAACCACGACAACTGCTTTGCCATCGTTTTCCTACATACTGCCAGGAAAATCCTGGCGTTCGCCAACAGGAAAATCTTGTTGTGAATTGACTCACAAACACCAGCGGAGCCGAGTCAGATGTGGCTGCTGCCGCCCCGGCTGTCCGTACCACCCCGCTCCTACGAGCTCCTTCAGGAGCTTGTTCTCACAGCAGAGCGCGCCGAACTGACGATGAAGCAGCTCCCAAACGACCGCTGGTGTAATGAGGTAACTCCCCGTCAACGCCGGTTTGCTTTGCCATTCTGAGCCACAAACCACGGCGATTCGCACGCCGCCTCTCGTGTGGCTCACATATCCCTGTTGCGAGGGCGGCAGCCCCCGGGAAAGGGGCAGGGCCGAGCGGCAGGAGGTGGAAATTGCGTTCACCGTCCAACTCTAATCCACCGGTGGTGGTGACTCAACTCACGTGGCCCTTTTGCATCTCAGAGCTGTGAAACGGGGGTGACAAGAACACAGCTCTGCCTCAGGTGCAGGAACCCGCACGAATAAGCACGTTCCCCATTAGGAGGCCCTCAGCTGCTTGCCGCAGGAATAGGGACCCTATATATGTACTAAAAGAGATGAAGGGAAAAAATAAAGGACAAAGAAGCTATGCCAGATGGCCTCTCCACTTCTGCCAAAACGTCTGCGTGGAATGACCTCTTTTGGGCGTTTTCCCTTAACATTATTACACGTACGTAAGAAATTTGATGTAATCAGGTCTAAAATCCCAGCGGAAGCATAATTGTCCAGGATATTTCAGCTGATGCCTGAGTTACTTGACTACACTTACCGAACTGTAAATATTTCTTAGTCTTGGGCTCCCAAAAAACACTCTCTAGAAGCACTGCATCTACCGAAGAGTGCAGAAACTAAGCCAGCCCTAGAACTCAACCATGAAGAAGATTTTAACATCCTGTCTTCGCTGCAGACTGTTTATTGAGCTACCTGACAGAGCGGTTAAAATCCTGCTAGAGTGGGGTGGCTAAACAGAAGTACGAGTATGCTGCTGTGCAGGTAATAACACATTTGCTATTACGGCTAGAACTGAGTGACATTTTACAGACAATTTGTCCCAGAAAATATAGATAAAAAAAGTGAATCCATTCATCCAAATTGCTTGTATAAAAATGCTTCCCCAAACCTCCCAGAAGTCAAAATACCTCCATTTAAAGCAGCTCCTAAAACACAAATGAGACCATTTTAGTAGTATTTCTTAGCGCCGCGAGTTAAGTCTTTTGAAACTGAGTGTGACAACTTTCCCTACCCCCCTCTTTCGCTTTACAGACAAGTCTGATGTCAAAACCCCAAATCCAAACTCGATTGGGAAGCTGAAGAAGTAACCCAGGCAACAAACAACAGCAAATGTTAAATGCATGTCCAGCTACACCCTCAGCCATGCCTGCAAAGCGCCCATTCTCACTGTCTGCTCTCAGGGATAAGATACTATCTCTGTGGCAGAGATGAGGAACTGAGGCGTGATGAAAACAGCCCACAGTCACAGCAGAGGGCAAGGTCAGGACACCCAAATCCCAGGCTGATAACGCTCACTGCAAAGCCTTCCTTCTCTTTGATCTCCTCTCTTCCTGAATGGGTATTTCTTTTAAGTATCAGGCCTCTCTAACGGCTCATTTGAAAGCCTGGCTTGGGTGGTCTCTTAAGGCTACGTAAAAATGAATGAACAAGAGTAACAGACATCAGCTAGCACAGAGCAAAGCTTCACTTTGTTTCTGCAGACCCTGGCAGCGAGCACCTGCTCCCCGCAGTCCAACGTCCTGAAGGCCACACGGCAAAAGACTGCACGTCCCTTCAGGATGAGAGCGGCGCTCGTGCAGGAAACCAGTCAGAAGCCAGGCAAAAGGACTGACCTTCGTCTCCGCACAAGAGTTTCTTCACCACGCAGGGGATCTCCGTGTAGCCAAAGCCTTTCAGCTGCTCCACCTGCCGAGCTGTGATGGGATGTTCCCACATGGCCGTGTTCATAGCTGGGCAGAAGAGCAGAGGTTTCCTCAGATCCCAAGCACGGACGACACAAGTCTGCAAGAGAAGCCAAGAGGTTCAGCTCTGAGATAGGTTGTCCTTCCTCGTTCCTCCTCATCACTTTGCCACGTGGAAAGGCTTTCCCAGCCTGGGTGTCATTGGAGGGCCAAAAGCCTCAATCTGTCAGTGCAGCTGGACGAAGCCGCAGGCAGATCCACAGGGCTGCTACTAATTTGTACTACATTCCGGGAAAGCTCATCTCCGACAGGCAAGAAAGACGAGGGAGGCTACAAAGAGGATAGATCCCATCCTACTCCGGCTCGGGGCCAAGCGAGCAGCCCAACCGCTAGAGCAAACCAAGCTGGAACACGATGCGTGCAGACTGCCAGCCCATGTGGGAGACCGAGAGAAGCTGAGGGGTGGCCACAGATCGTATCAGCTACGGAGAAATCCCCAGGCAACACTTCAGGTAAGCCAGCTGTAGAGCTAAACACAAAAAGTTGGCAAGTGAGTCTTTTTTTTAAATGGTATGCCAACTGGATCCGTAACTCCTCGCCGCTGCAGCACTGCTGCTTCCAGGAGACAAACAGAGGCTAACGCGAACACATCTGGGCTGCTGCAGAAGATGCTGGCAGATTACAAACCATCTAGCGGCTCCTGCGTGCTACAGGGACTCAGATCTGACTCCTCGGTAATACAGAGCTTCCAGATAACCCAGTATCACCTCATCTCCTTAAAAAGATAAATGCTGGTTGCTCTTAATGCAATGTCCATCAGGTTCCCTAGGCCTAGCAGCGTTTAAGCCATGCAAAGGGAGCTTCCCAGGTAGCAACAGTCCCCGGTGCAGGGTCTCTGCTCCGATCAGAGTACTCACGAGAACTCTGCCCATCCCTTTTTATGCCCTGTGATTTGAACCCTCCCCAGCGCAGGAAAGTCTGCTAGAATCTGTTCCAACTCGCCAACCAGCACCTCCAGCACTTGCTTTCCTTTGCCGGAGCTACCTCTTCCCCGCACCGGGCTCTCCGAACAGACTGGCAGGAGTTTGTGGAGCCATGCATCCCCAACATCCTTCCTGAGCTCTTCCCTCTGCTACCACCACCACATCTATAGTACCAAGGACACTGCTCGTCCCTCCCACGGCTCCTTCTGGCTCCTCTCAGATCTCCGGTGATCCACTCATACAAACGAGGGCTCTTGCTCCGGGTGTATTTTGTTCATTTCTACGCCCTTCCCCTTACCTGAACAGCTAAGTTGGTGGTGCAGGGCTCCCCGGCCAGAGCTGACGCGCTGCTCTCCGTTCCTAGCTCTAACCTCCTTGCGTTACCGAAGGGTGACGCGCCGCAGCAACATTTGCAGATCTGCAGCTTCCTGGCAGATCTTTTGGGTGGTTAATGCTTATGACAGTCTCCTAACAAAGACCTAATGCCTGGACACAAAGCATTCAGCCCCGCTGAAGGTCCCCATCGCCCAACAAAAGCACGTTCTCTTTTAATACATTTTCTGATCAGCCTTTGAGCAAAAGCACTTTTATTACCAGAAAAACAAGCCTGAACAAGCAAAATCCCCCGTAGCTGAAAGTGGAAGGCAAGTAAGTGTGAGCATGTTTGAATTTCTGTGCTACGTAGTTAGGTGAGGGAGGAGGTGAGGTAGCAGGAAGTAAACAATTTTATCTGATCTCACAGGTGTCTTTCCAGCATCTAAAAAATGCAGAGAGGAACTCAAAAGTGAGCGCAAGTGTGTATGCGCACGTGTGTGTGTGTACATGCATGACGGAGAGAGGGTGGAGGTAGGAAGAGAGAAATAGCACCCCTCAGAAAAAGCAGGAAAGGCACAAAGCAGGGACTGGGAAGTAACGGGAGAGACTGACAGAGCCGAGGAGTGGAACAGTGTGTCGGTCAGGGAAGGAAAGAACAACTGTTTGAGGAGGTACAGGGGAATCATACTGGAGGAAGAGAGAGACAAGCACATGAAGTGGGAGCACAACATGCAAATCTTGCTCTTCTCGACGCTGCAGAAGCACAAGAGTTTCCATGAAAGAAAGGTCAGACCGTCTAACGCTGGGAGGTGAGAGAACTCTGAGGCAGAGCTCCGGTTACTCACCAGCAGGTTGTCACAGATGCCGTTCGCGAGCTTCGCCAGCGTGTTTGCATCAAGAGGTGCCACCAACATAAGGTCAGCCCACCGCCTGAGCTCGATGTGCAGGACGGGGTCCGAACGACCTTTCCACAGCTGGGGATGAGACAAGATGCAGATTACCGAACCCTCACAACGAACGCTGTGAACCACGGGCACTTTATCAATCCCCCGTCAGTAACCACCCTGTAAACCTAAGGGGAAAGAATTACTCTCCCATCGAGCGAGACCTGACAGCGTGGGGAACCAGGGGCTGCAGCCACGGTGCTCACTTTTCTGATTCCCTCCCTCTCCGGTGAAGGCCGTGTTGCAGCTCCGTTTAGGAAGCAGAGTTAACGGACGGTGTGCTCGGTGCTCTGCGAATGGGTGTCTTTTCCCCACAGGGACAATTCACACATCCAACAACCACAGATTTCAACTCACAGGAAAGAGCTTTCCCCATCCGCTTCCCATTCACATCATCCCTCAGCTTCAGAATTGTTAATCAGAGCTCCCTCAACGCGTAGCACATCTGAGCGGAGAAGAGAGCTCCATCCTATCAGCCAGCTGAAGCCAGACAGGACCAAACCAGGGGTCACGTTTCCTGAGGAACCCGGGTGATTTATAAGCTTCACATTTCCTTGAAGTGAAGCTGTCTGCTGGCTTGTAACGAGGTATGGACCCCCAACTGCACAAGTCACTTTCAGTTAGGATGCACACCCCTACGCACACTCACAGCAGCAAAAGAAACCCTCTAAGGACAGAGGGAACGGTCCTGTTGGCTTTCTCTAGGACGGATGAGGGGTTTAGGGCACTTCCCTCCTCTCTTGGCTCTTAAACGAGTATTTCTGATTTCACTAAAGCTCCGAGTTGCCCAAGAGAGTGCTGGTCTTTTCTTAAGAGCGCAGTTAACTGGGAAAAAGTCAAGAGAAGCAGCGAACAACATCAGGTGCTCAATCCCCAGAGGACACACACAACCACAGGCCAGCAAGAGGTGCATCAGGGCCACAAACTGTTCCTTCTCTGAGTCACTGGAAACCACAACAAAAAGACAGCATCCGGAAAGCTGGTGCTTCCTGACACCTTTCCCAGCTCCTCCGCTCGCTTCTATTTTTTCTAGAAGCACTGAAATTTGTAGTTTTGTTTTCAGAGTAAAATACCTCACAAACAGATGCTGAGCAGGCTTGTTTCCCACCCTTCTGTCAGAACAGCGCGTTACGAGGGCTCCATGCCTGCGTTCCAGTGTGCCAGCAGACCTCAAAGCCCGACCTGCACCTCTTCTATCACCCCTCCGAGGGTTCCTCAGAAATAACTGCCTGGAGCTGCAGCACCCTGGGATCCAGCAGGTCTCCGCCAACCTCCTAGACCAGGCAGAAAGCTTCCCGGCCATTGCCATTAGCATGCCTCTCTCCACATAAAAGCGATGCTCAGGTGCGAGTGCATTGGCAAGAGTACGGGTAAAGAGTAGATCACCTCGTACTCAGATCGGTGCTGCAAAGTAGAGATAAAATGTATAGAAAAACAAATGTTGATGTTTATACAACAAACCTCTTCATACTCGGGGACTCTCCAAGCACGTCAGCAAAACTGTAGTCAAGAGAAAAAGTGATTTTACAGGGTCTAGAGATGTTTGCAGCCCTGACAAGTGAGCTATCCCTTACTGGAACGGCTCTTCTACGTATGCGCACGAGCCCAGGAGCGGACACCTCCGAGATAAACACCGCTTCCACCAGGAGAACCTCTCTCACTTCCAGCCACCTACCACACTGGTGCACGACGGCTCCAGGTACCGGCCTTCCCCTGCACCGCTACAGCGGGGCAGCCCGACCAGCACAGGGTTACGCAGTCAGACACCAGGCTGAGCTTTAAAGCGGTGTGGGTAGTTTTGTGAACGTCAGCGACGTCTGTAGATTCAGAACACGTAGCGTTAAGGAGAATTAAGCTGTTGCCTTCGCGACAAGTATGACTCATGACAAGCACCAAACACCCTCACCGCGACGCTGCAGTGGCTTTCTTGACATTTCCTGATACTCCTCCCAGAGCTGCGGATAGCGGCTGAGCCCAGGGCGGCGAGAGACCGCTTCTACCTCACTGCCTGCTGCAAGCCTGCTAGGGCGGCACAAAATCCGCCGGTACAGTCAGGGCAGCCTTTCTTTTCTTCCTCCTTTGCAGCAGGGTTGGAACCACGTTCTTTGAAAGCCATATTCCAAAGCATACATTACTAGAACAAAGAAGCGAGTCTTGGCCCAGGATTAAAAAAGAAATAAATGTGGTCTCCTGCAAAGAAACTGAGAGGAACACTTCTATTTGCTGTTCAGCACTTGAACAAGTCAGTGCATCTCCCAGGGAGCCTGCTTTCTTTCTGAAGCGTGACCCGTCGGCCTTCTGGAAGCAGAAGGCACGAGTGCATGACCAAACTACTTGAATTACAAAACGTGTGGCTAGTGGGGACAGGACAGAAGCCCTTGCAGTCTCCAAAGAAAGAACAACTCACCTGCCATTCATCTTCATCGCTGTAGAGGGTGACAGGAATCTCCTGGGCATTGTAGAAATGCTTTGCTCTCTCAGTAGTGACCACCTTCACTTCGAGCTAATCAGGAAAGAAAGAGACAGACAGACCAAAGGTTAGACTTGAGGACAATCCTGTAAAGCTGGCTAGAGGAGGAGGGCTCGAGCGGCAAGGATTCCGAAAGCTGTGTGGATTCTCAGAGGACTGTTCCCTACCGTGCACACGTGCGTAACTGCACCTATTCAGAGCCGAAAGGCCAGGCCACTGCAGGCGTTCACGGGAGCCGAAGACTCATTTCATGGCACCCTAAAACGGGCAGGTGATTAGTCATCGCCTGCCAAACACGTTCACATGGCCAGTTCACAGCGGGGACAGCAGAGAGGACGGAGCAGGTCAGAATGAGATGCAGCTCTGCACAGCACTTCAAAGAGACAGCAAGAAGCAGCAAACCAAAGCTCTGTGAAAGCTGCCCTTTAATCTCAAAAGACGCCTGCCAAAGGGAGTAGGAGAGCATCTTGCTTCAGTGGATTCCCTTAATCACAGCACAGAGGACTGCCGAGGGGTGGCATGCCTTCACGGCACTTGCAGGATCACTCTTCCCACGCTCGGAGCCAAGAGGAAGCTCTGTGCCAGGAGAAAGCACAGTGCCGAGCGATCACAAGTCCTGCTGAGGGACAAGTCGGCTGGCTGGGGCTCAGCACCGCCAGCGCAAAGCCAGCCCACCTCTGCTGCGCAAGGCTTCACAACAAGGAGCGGCTTGGGAAGACAGAGTGCCATTTCTTGGTCGAATGGATCACATCACGCACCTCCCTCCTGTCAGGTCCCTAGGATGTTTATTTGACACGCGCAGTCAGGAGGTGCTAAGATGCCCTACGACATGAGTTCCTTTCATTTCCTCCTGCAGAAATCTTAACAAGTGGAAAAAGAGGGGGTTTTCCCTGGTTTCTACACGTCGCATGACCTGCTCAAAGCTGTAGCTCTGACAAATGTCGCGCGCAGCTGCCCGCCACGTGCAGCGAAGCGGAGGTGCTCTGCGTGCGCTGGGATCAGCCGCAAAGCGGAGCCAGTGTTGGAGCAGTTCCGCGGGCACCGATCCCCCATGCGGCACGTGCAACCGTACTTCCATCCGCCACCCCTCCCAAGGACGTACCTTAACACCGGTCAACAGACGGGCCAACACAGGGAGAGAGCGCTCCGAAAAGACTGTCATTGTGGAAGATGCAGCTCAGGCCACCGATTATAGTGACAAATAACCCTTCTCCTCATTATTGGCCACTTTTTGACCATAGCCCGCTCCTTCAAGCAGTTCACAGTGCAACCCACCGCACGGTTCTATTAGCCCAACAGAGAGATGGGGCGAAAGCAGCCCCACCAGCAACTCCTTCCCAGTAGAAAACTGCGGCCTGAAGTACACAACTGATGAAGCACTCGGTCTGCGCACTCGTGCTAAAACAGACTGCTGAAAACCTCCAACCTCCAAGAACAGCAGCGGTTAAAGTGACAAAACATGCTAACCTATCTCCCCAACCTATCTATTCGACTGGGAATGGAGCGGTGTTGATTATCTGCACCCTACGTGACTAGAGTAACGGCTGGGAGCAGTGGAAAATCCCAGCCTTAGCATAGCACGGTCTTTGGTAGTTTTTCCCGTTTCCTGAAGAAAAAGTAATGGGAAAATATAGCTGCACATAACACCAGTGTTTGGTACTGTATGTCTGGTTGTTTGCCTCTTCTAAACGTCTGCTCTTGCTCAAGCGACCCTAACTTGGAATCACAGCTGCATTTCTAGTGCTTTCACGTGTGAAGATCGTACGCACAGCAATCAACCGTATTGTTTCCATATTACCCTCACCTCACAGGAAGCCGTTTGGAGCCAAGCAGCGACACCCACAAAGGTGCTAACGCTGCTCTCTGCTGTGCCATGGGCTTCAGTGAGGTGTTAACCTCCCAGCCTGCAAGACACTGTTTATTTGGTGATTTTAAAGAGCAACGTGCAGTTTAAAGGGGCACGTCTGCCCTCTGAAATGGTACCAGTAGGCCAGGTCTGCACTAAAAGCTTTCAGCAGTCATGTTTGTTAGTGGTATTCTTATTTTACAGTTAGCCGTAACGATGTAAGGATTTTTAGTTAATACAACTCTACCTCGTGACGTATTTTGTCACTCGCTACTTCAGTTGTGTCATTATTCAAAATTTTCTAATCTAGACAAGAAATACCCCTCTAAGGCTAAAGGATACACAAAAAACCCCAAAAGACACTCTGTTTTTTTTTTTTTTTTTAAGATAGTTTCATAACCATCTGTGGTCTTAAAAAATACTTTTTTCTTCCGAGCATAAGCCCAGGAAGAGGGAGCAGCTGGCTATGGGGTACCGCATCCAACCCACCACAAGCTAGAGCATAAAAGGGGGATACGTTCAAGGACTCCGAGTGGCGGTGACTCCACCACTCTCCCAAGAAACTCTATTAGTTAGAACTCTATTAGTTAAATATTCTCCTTAATTAAGGTTTTCTGCTGGGGTGGGCTCCTGGATCCCTTGTTCTGAGCAAGTCCTTCAAGCCCCTCCAGCTACGCTGGAAAGAGATCAGTGTTCTCAAGATCACTTCAGCCTACATAGGTTTTTTTTCCTTCTATTTACCTGGCACACCCTCTGTTTGCCTGTGGTTCTATCTCTGCTTAAACAGTAAAGTCAGTCTAGCCACACTCAAACTCCTTCACCGGAGACAGTTTAGAGTAGTTAGAGTTCTTTTATTTGGACCACTTCGGGCAATTCTCCAGAATAAGCTTTACTGCAAAACTGCTCTCCTGTGTTTGCACAATACCGCTGGTCTCTGTGAGAGCGTTCTCCTCTCACAGCCGTTTCTGCTCGGGGTGAGGGTGTGCGTAGGATTATTATTTTTTTGGGGGGGGGTAACTTTCTCGGTTTTGACGGCAAAATCTTTACAGACAGAATGAGCTTCGGTAACAACGGCTGCAGAAGAGAACGAGTAGCTCCTCTGTTAGACGGCACCCACAAGCTGACGTAGAGGCTACCCAGCAGCAGCGCAATGAAATGACATGGTGTGATTTAAACCTGCGAGTCCTGATGACATCCTGTAGCTTCACAAGCAATACATTTCACCCACAGAAAAGTTTGCCGTTTCCTCTCTTTATGACTAATCAATATCCTGCCAATGTGATTTTTGTCATCGTATTCCTGCCAGGCCGTTCAAAAATCCCAGGAATCCGCCTGAGACAGCGCGTGAGCGTAGCACAACCACAAGAGCTACCCACAGCGTCCTGACGAGACGCTGTGTGCCGCCTCCCCACAACACCAGGTGCAAGGGTAATAACCTGAAAGGCGTAATAAGCTGATGCCGTAGAAACGTCCTGGCTCTTGAAGGAGGTTAAACAAAAGGCAAGAAGATGTAGTCACATCCATTATCGCCCTCAAGGAGATGTTAAAGTTTAATGAGTGCAAAATCACACGGCCAAGCTGTTCGCCGAGGATCATCTCAGCAAAAACATCAATTTAAACTAACCACTCCGGTTTTAAGCCTCTGACAACATCTCCTTCGCTATCAAAGCTTTCCTCTGCTCCTGCCCTGCTTCCACCGATGGCTCTGTAAAGTTCTGTTCCATCAGTAACGAAATCGATGCAACAGGCTCGTGCAGGACTTAAACTCAACGGCAAAGTCACACTGACTCAGCAGGCTTTAAATCAGGCCCTGAAATTGTGTCAGAAATGAGTAAATAAATAATTTGAATTAACAAATTAAGTACCAGAAGCTCCTGGGCTGGATGCTTCACTTTCACTTTTTACGCAACAAAAGCAGTGGGCACAAAACTGCAACGGATGTCACAGGACCTTTCGGGTCGAGTAACAAATTACCAGCGGCTCCTCTCTGGAACCCACAAGGCCAGCCCAGCTGGCAGAACAGGGGCCCAACGGCTCGCCGCAGCCTCAGGACCCCCCTCAGGCTATCACCATCAACCAGACACTTCAGAGTTACTCGGGGATTGCACCTCTTCTGACTCTGTGTTAGTGTATCTACAGGTAGAGCCTCCTAAATCATCCAAAAGGATATTCATTAAGCGACCAAACAAATGTATCTGCATACGTAAATGCACCCTCTGGCTCCTGCCACTCTTTCTTTTCACTGCTCCAAAACATTTGCTTCGTTTCTTAAAAGCTAAAGGTTTTCTATGTTTTCCTCTACCTTTATCCTACAGCACAAGTCAGCACATCTCCCTCCCTGACTGTAGTCACTGGTGGCCTCTGCTGGACACCTCTGTTACTCCAGACAATAAACTAGTTAAAAAAAACCCCACAGACACATGTAGCGCCTTGTATTTTCTATCTCTGTTTTCACAAGACCCCTTTTTCCCCTCTGTCGGTCAGACAGCAGCGTCCATCTTTGCAAACCCCACATCTCGCCTATGGAAAACAGCAAGGTCCTGATTAGGGATTTCAAGTTCCAGAAAGCGTCGCCTGTGTCTGTAGCCAGGTCCGATAATTTGACTGACAAAGACGTATTCCACGAAAAAAACAACCACCACGACAAGGACCTAATCAATCATTTTTGAGAGACTGAAGCGAGCTGAACAGAATAATGCTACTTTCATATTCCAGAATCTAAATATCTGCCTATGGAAATATCCAGGACAGTTACTGCCCTTAAAACCGGATTTAAAGCTAACTCTTAAGTATAAAGAAGTATGAAATGATATGGAAAAGTATTAATTGATTTTTAAAAACAGGAGGATCCCCCTTCAAACGAATTTTCAAACTAAAGGGCTCAAAGCCAGACAGAACTTTTCATTTCAACAGAAGCCATCAAACCTCTCCTAGAAAAAAGAAACAGGATAACACCGACTTTACAATAGATTTACTCACCCCTGGGATTTTGAGCAATTCGGCGACGAGGAGGGGCAGCTTCAGGGCAGCCACGCTTCCAGTCACACCCACCAGGACACGGTGTTTTTTCTGCGGCACCGATGAGCTCTTTTCCGCGGGAAACCCCGGTTCTGGCGGCGAGAAGGGCTCCATGCTCCCATCAAACTCTGCGAGCACAGAAAAACAAGAGACACTTGACTAACAGTGCCTCCAGCACCAACATATTCCTGAGGGCACAGATCTAAGCCTGGACTAGGCAGGACCCGGAGTAATTCAGTCTGAGGATGAACATGCAAAGCTCTCAAGCATCAGCAGGCCTTTAAGCACAGCAGCGGTCTGCTCCTCCTGTTTAATGGCAATTTTTTCTCGGATACAAGTAAACAGAACGCTAAAAACTGCACAGGGAGGCCACCAAAGTGTTCCGGTAAAGCCCACAGCCCCCAGACCAGAGATACACTCTCACGCGTTGAACACGGTCCAGAATGCACAATGAAGGTACAACAAAGGTACCTTTCACGCTGACTGCTGGGAAGACACGCAACCCCCGGCTGAGTCGGTCTCCCTTTGCGCTCTCTGGTGAGTAATAAATGCAGGGAAACATTTTAATAATTAAAAAATCTGGGGCCCTGAGGCAAGTATTCTCATCTCCCGTCCTATTGTATCGCTATGTAGTTGCGGCCACGCTAGAAATGACTCTCCAGCAGACGGGGAAAAAACCAAAACAGCGAATGAGACGCAGAAAACAACAGCCATGGAGTGAAAACGCCTTCTCAGGGACGTGAAGGTCGGAACTGCTCGCTGCCCCGCCAGCGCCGAGCCAAGCTGAAGGCAGGCTGGGCCAGCAGCTCTAGCTCCGGGCTCCCACCTCCTCCCGGCTTCCCCGCCGATAAATCGCAACCGTTTGCTCAGGCGAGGAAAAGTGCTCCCGCGCAGAATCAATGGGATCATCTCTGCTTAGTGAATAATTAGCAAAGAGTAAACTCACGTCTTAAAAAAACCTGAAAAATGTGTTTGTGGCAAAGACGTTACACCAGGATTCAGTAAAATTTGATCCATTTTAGTGACATCCTTGTTATCTGGAAGCGTTTTGGGTAGAACAAAGAGGAAGAAAGAGACGCTTATGCTGCCCTTATTTTTAGTACCAACTCAGATGTTGGAGTGAGGGGGCCGGAATCCCAAGAAAGAGGAATTCACCCCTTTGGTCCTTCCCTGGGATGATTCGGCAGCGGGTTTAATTCAGGCTCCCTCGCGGAGGGATTCAGATCATGCCTGTGCAGCACTTACATGTCCGTCCGACTTCCGCACCCAGATGCGGGGGCACAAATGTCCTTTCTAACCTCCTCGCACCCATCAGCAGCGACATGTTCTTTTTCCACGCTCTGCTTGGAATTAATACATTCAACCCTGCCCGGGAGGTTTCTCGGTGTGTTTATACAAAATTGCTCGGATCGGAACATGTTATCAGCTTGAGCTTCTACGCGCTGATGAGCAAGAGTAATTAGAGGCGAGGAAACCCAGCACGCGTATTGGCTAGGCGACTTCGACGCTACTGCAGCACTTTACACGTTTAGCTATATCTAATTAAAATTAAGTTAACACCATCACAGCAAGGAAAACACCCGCTTCCCTTACGACTGCTAAATGAGAATTAACTCACCGAAGCATCCCCATCTCGCAGCCCGGGGAATAAGACGTGGTTTTTGAATAGGCAGCTTTCAAAAAGGGATGTTAGCGATACAACAAAAGCACAGCGTGCTGGGCCGCGCTTTCCTCCCACCCAAACGCACCCCTGGGGGAAGCAGCTGAGACGCCATTAGAAAGCAAGCCGTCTGCAGGCCTACTTCGTTATTTTATTCGCTTTTTAACTCCGCGGTTACGCTGAAAACAGCTTCAAACGGCTGCTGCGGCGGCGAACAGAACCGAGACACCCCGGGGACTTCCCAAACGGAAACAAGCAACGTTTATATACCGGTAGAGGCACAACGGAGCCCGGTCAGGAGAGCGACAAGCCCCTGAAGGTCAAAGCCCCGGCGACCGCAGGGGCCGGGCCGCGGCCTGCTCCCGCGGGGCCTCCACCCACCTCGCTGCCCGCTGTCGCCCAGCAACAGGGGCGCGACCTCTCCGCGCCCCGGAAGGCGAAGGGCACGCTGGGAAAAGCCCCTCCCCGCCCGGCGCTGATTGGTGCCGGTTGCGCATGCGCGCCGCGGTGGGCAGTCCCGAGACGGTGACATGGCGGCGGCCCTCAGTGCTTCCCCCCCCCCCCAGCCCCGCGGCCCGGCCCTCCCCGCCCGCCCGCCCCGGGGCCCTTCCCGCCCCTCGGGCCCCGGCAGCCCCCGGAGCGCTGCGTTGGGCCGGCTCCGGCGCCGCAGGGGCGCGCTCGCTGCCCGTGGCCCCCCCCGGTACCAGCCGCTGCCCGGCGGCGGGGAGCAAAGAGCCCACGCGAGGGCAGGCGGGCGGGGGCTCCTCGGAGGGCGGTTTCCAGGAGGGTCCCGGCTCACGGCACGGGTTCCGGCGGCGCAGGGGGCAGCAGAAAGCTCTGCTAGGGGAGGAACGCGCGTGGGGAAGAGGGCAGCGAAGAGGCGGGGGGCGCGGGGCCACCGGCTGCTCCGCATCCCCGCGGAGCCCCGTGTGAGTGAGCAGCACCCCCCGCTCGGGAGACGCACCGGCGAGGAGGGTTAGAGGCTGAAGCGACGCCCGTTAGTTACAGCTCGGCACAGTTATTATTTATGCGTCTTATTGTAAATGCAAAAGGCGAAGTCCCTCCTCCGAGAGGGACGAGGGCGCGGGACGCGGCAGCGCGGGGTTCGGCTAGCTACAAGCGAGTCGCACAACACTGAAACCTGCTTCAGTACAGGGCAGGCTCGGCAAAGGATTCACTTTTCTCCTTACATTTTATACATATATATATACACACACACACACGCGCGCGCACAGACAGGCATTTTATCATCGGCTGCGTTCAAGTCTTGTCGAGAGAGGACCGCCTACTGCAGGGGGACGGAAGTGGCGCCCTCAAAAAGGACACTATTCTTGGGGTGGCTTTGCTGGAAGGGAGAAGCTGCTCCTTGGGGCGGTTCTTGGGGTCCCAGAGGAGCATCACCGGGGGGGGATGGGGGCATCTGAGCACCGAGATATTTGAGCCAAGGGGCCGGATGGGACTCTGCGCTGCTTTTTTTTAGGGCTCTGCACCAGGAGAATACACGGCCACCTTTCGCTGCGCTTTTTAGAAGCGAGCGGGAATCCCTCCCCCACCAGCCCGGAGGTTTCCTAAAGAGCCTTAAATTAGCGGGGACGAATCTCGGCCTCGCCGTTTACATTGTCAGCGAGGCCGGTCGTATGTGCTTGCGTACGGGGTGGCGAGGTCTGGCCCGGAGCTTTACCCAAGAATAGGTCCTCTGAGAAACACTCTGCCCACTCGATAGCCGCTTTTCAAAACAGAAGCCTTTAAAAAACACAGTCGGGGATGCAGAATCCGGAGCGGGACGGGTCGTATCCCTCAGGGAAAACCCGTCCTCGCTCCGCAGCGCACGCACACGCACACCGTGCACCGGGGCTCCTGCCCGCAGTCACGCACAAACACTGGTTTTCCACGTCAAAATGGGAACTACGCATTTACACCACCACACACTGAGAAGTTGTAGATCCTGAGCCAGGGTGTGGATTAGGAAGCTCTTGGCTTCCAGCATATCAACAGCAGGATTTAGGGTTTCTTTCTCTTCTTTTTTCCCCCCTCATATTTTTTTTAACTGCTAAATCAGCCAGCCACCTGCTAGTTAAAAAGCAAAGGGAAAGGGAGAATTCCTGGGATTGCTTGCCCTTGCGGAGACGCGGCAAGTGGCTGGACGCTACCGACTGAAGGAGAAAACACGTTGGAAACCTGCGGTTCAGGGCTTATTCCAAGAGAGGAGATGGGTGCTGGTTGCTATTTTTATCTGTCACTTTTGGGGGGGGAGGGGGGAGCTGTTGGCTGATGTAGTTCTAACGTACACCTATCACCACAGGAATTAAAAAACCACCACCACACACTATTTCACAGGGAAAAAGAAGACACGTGAACGTACACTTACTACCACGCACAACAAGAGCCCTGCAGGTCAACTCACGGCCTCTTCAAAACGAAAAACAAAAGAGAAAAGAAGAGATAAGACAGTAACGGGGAGGGGGGAGAAAAAGAAAAAATCCAAAAGGATCTCGTTACAAAGAACGGGAAAAGAACCACCGTTATGGTACACTCCGACTTTCTGAAACAGCTGCAGAAACTCGGCTCAGCCTTCTTCCTCCTCCTCCTCCTCCCTTCCCCCCCGATCTTTCGCCCGAGGACAGAGTCCTGCTGCTCACATCTCGTTGGAGTAGGTGTAGTTCGGGGTGGCCGAGTACTGCGTGTCGTGCTGCATCATGGCCCCCTGCGCCGCCCCCATGGCCGCGCTCTGTGCTGCCTGCTGGACGTGGGGGTTCTTCCACGCCCCCGTGGTCCACTCCTCCTGCGCTTTGCTGAAGCTCCCGCCGCTCCCCCGGTAGAACTTATGCACCTGTTGGGAAGAGAAAAACCCAGAGGCGTTGAGCGACCGCAGCTCGCGCTAGCGGCAAGGGCTCCCTGAAGCACGGCGGCACCCTCCCGTCTCCTCCGTACCATAGTGAGGGCGATGAAGGAGAAGACTGCCATCCCCGTGAACAGGATGGTGGGGATCAGCATCACCACGGCCGACCCCACGTTGGTCCCGAAGAAGGAAATCGCTGCAATCCAGCCGCTGCAAGATCAAAACAACCGGTCTGTTCAGCAGCCTGGGGCTTTCCCGGCTGGCTCCGCACACTGCAGCCCGCCAGCGTCCCTCCCAGCTCCTCAAACCATCTTCCCCAAGGGGAGAAGCTACTGAAGCACCGAGGATGTTAAAACACCGAGAGGCCACAGCACCAGCCCGACGGCGGCTGTCCTTGCACCCGATACCTTCCTTACCAGACACCCCAGCCAGGGATTCCCACCGCCTGGATAATGCTGATCACCAGCTGGGCCATGAAGGTGAAGAAGAAAGCCATGAAGCTGAAGGAACTGTCTGTCCTGCAAGAGAAGGCTCCGGTCACTCCCTCCGCCCCCATCCCTGCTGCACCGTGAGGGAAGGGAGATGCTCCCACGTCTCAGACCCTTTTGGGGCAGAAGCAGCTGTGGTTTAGCGAGAGGGTGGAGAGAAGCGGAGCTGCCTGCGGAGAGCAGGCACCGGAGCAAAACTACAGGCAAGGGAGAAACTGCGAGAAGCTGAAGGTGGTGAAGGGGCACCTGGGAAAGCCACGGGGCATCAGACCCTCCCCACGGCTTGGCCAGCTCTGCGCATCGGGCGAGAGGGCATCCCTGTTCGGACACGGCGCTCGGCTCACGCCACCCTACCCTCACTCAACCTTCCCGCGCGGGGAAGAAACACAGCCCCAGTTTTCTAGATTTGGGGATACTGCACTGGGCATCGACCTCAGCAGCATGGATAATCGATACAAGCACTTCGAGGGCTCGTGGGAAAATAGAAAAGAAGCCTCAAGGATGGGCGGGAGGGGAGGGAAAGCGGGCACCCCAACTGCATCCTCGCCGCTCCCCCTGACGCTGCGCAGAGCCACACGCAGGGTGTCTTTCTACCGCATGGTTGGGGTTTTGGCCCTCGGGAAATCCCAAACGCCCTCGCTTTGAAGGTTAGAAAGTAAAGCTAAAGGGCTGGACAGAAAGAGCACAAATTCCCCCGAATATTCAGGCAATGCCCCGAGCTAAGCGCTGTTTGGGAGGGAAAGGAAACAAAAAAAAAAGACCATGAGAAGCCAGGCTCAGGTGTGACCACTTACTTGAAAGCTTTGTAAATAGGTCTAAACCAGCAGACATAGGAGCAGGGCGTAAAGAGAATGAGCCAGAGAATTGCCAGTCCAAAATTAACAGCTCCACCGCCTCCAATCAGCCATGCGAGGCAGCCAACGAGATTCACCGCCAAGGTGATGCTGTTCACTGCAAACACACACACACACACAGAGGGAGCACAGTAGCGTGGACGCAAGGACCTCGGTGCGATACGAGAGACCCCGACCCCAGGAATGCCCGTGCGGGGCTGACCTCCAGCGGGTTTGGCCAGCAATGTGTTACCCTAGCCGGATTTCCCTGAACTTCACTTAAATTAGGCTGGCTGAGTCTGGGGAGAGTCCCCAGGCGGCTCAGCCAAAGCGGGTCTAACCTCAGCTGAGGAGCAGGAGTTAAAAAAATATATCGCTCGGAGTTGTAATGCCTTAAGCAGGTCCAGGGCTCGTGGGGCTCCGAGGATGGGGAAGAGCCGTGCCCTCCTGCTGCCGGCGAGCCGGGGCACGTTTCCACCAACAGAAGGAAACTGGAGGAATGGAAATGAAGCTTTTTCGCTTGCCTCCAGCTACAGTTTCGCTGAAGGAGCTTGTGCAAGAGTTCCCCGAGCTAAGACCCCCCCAGCATCGCCGAGAGCTGAAGTCCTGAACTCCCGGCCCCCGCCTCGCCAGTTCAGGGGGGTGGCGTGTTTGCTTCTCCCGCCCCTGCTCGGGGTTAAGCGATACAAGGGCTATTACTATGAAGCCCAGCTTAGCAGACACAGGACAAAGCAGAGAAGGCTCATCTGCATTCTGACGCCTCCGATTTTTGAGAATGATTCATTATTTTGACGAGAATTAAAACCCTCCCACCACCGCCAGCAAGAGAGCTGCAGCTGGCAAGAAAGGGAGCTCAGCTGGCCGGGCTGACCGGGCGCTTGCTGCTCCCTAAAGCCCCCAAGGACACCGAGGGGACCTTTCAGCCTCTCTGCGCTTGCGTCTGGTTGGGTGTTTGCGGGGGAGTTGGGGAGAAAATAACGCAGAGAGGAGCGCCGGAGACAGAAACCAAGAGACAGGCAGAGCTGGTGCTTGTGCTGTGGGAGAGGCTGGAGCAAGAACCGAGCTCTATTAAATTAAGAAGAGCCAGATTGGGATGGGGAGGGAAGTGAACACCCCCAAGACAGCTTCCCCAGGGAAGCACAGCTTTTCTTCTTCCTCCCCTTTCATAGAAAAGCTAACACTAACCCTCCTGACACGATGGGGGAAGTCACCCCAGGGTCACCCTCCCAATGGGACGCGGCCCCCAAAAGCCGGAGCGAGGCACCGCCCTGAAGGTGCCAGCCTGGCGCCGTGCCGAAAGCACAAACGCCCCACCTCTCCGGTGCCAGCTCAGCTCCTCGTAACCTGCCTCCAAAGCACAAGGCACTCCCTGGGCACTGATGCTTCCAAAGTTCAGGGAAAACGCCTGATTAAGGAACAACGTTCTTCTAAAAAGAAATAAAACGACGGTGCCAGCTTGCCCCGAGCTGCGCACATACGTTTCCACGTTATGTCGGGGTGTGATCTGTCCCTCTGGCTCTTCTCACCCGGGGTTGGTAAGGAAGAGAAATCCGGGCTCGTTTTAAGAGTTAGAAGACAGTGGTGGCTCTGTTAGCACAGCACAGCACACAGAGGCATGCAAGAGGAACAGGCAAGACCTGGCTTTGGGGGAAGCCTCGGGCTCCCACATTTTGGGGAGCAGGCACGCCAGCCCTCCAGTCCAAGCGGCATCTCAGCCTCGGGCTGCTGCCAACAGGCTCATGAGGAGCTTGGGGTGGCAGAAAGAGCCCTTCCCCAGCCCGGCTGCCAAAGGAAGCTGGCGGAGGCTTGGCAGCTCTCCCGGGGGGCAAGGCCGGCAGCCGAGCGAGACGGAGAGGGGAGTAAATCCTTCGGCAGGAGGACACGTGGGTGCTGAGCCGTCTCCTCCTCTCAGCGGGCTCCAGCGGGACGTCAAGGTCACCACCGACGGCCCTCGGACACTGAGCCAGCTCCGCACCTCCATCCTGGAGGCTGGAAGGGCTGAAACCCACGGGATGCTGCAGCCCACGTCCCATCCCCAACGGGTTCTAACAGGAGATGCCAAGACCTGGAGGGGCAGGACTTCCCCCAACCTTGCTCTGCTCTTTCAGCCGGTGACTTCCAGAGGAGCAGCCTTCGGAGAGGCCAACGCAAACCTGCCCGAGCCCTTCCCTGCCCAGCGACTCACGCATCCAGAGGTAGTAAAGCCGCTTGGCCATGGTACGGTGCTGCGGCGGGATCTCCGCATCAAAGTCCTGGTAGAAACATGGCTTCAAGGGGATGAACTTCGGCAGGGGAGGGAAGTTGTTCACTTTTTCTGCAATAAAAACGTTTCACTAGCATTGAGCGCTGCACAGAGCTGAGCATAAATCAAGAAGCTTCATAATTAGTCTTGTTCAGCCCCAAGAATTGACGAGTTTCATGCAGGAATTAGGGATTTCCCCTTGTAACCACCAACAACCCACCCACAAGCATCAAGACAAATTTAGCCCTCGTTGGCCACGTGGATCCTGCAAGCGCGGACACCCACAACCCCACTGGGGACTAACGAGGTGACATCATGGCCAGTAAAGCCTCAGACAGGCTTCAGAGGCGAGGGACAGCCCCACCAGAGACCCCCCCGTACCTGCCATGCTGGCACACGCTCAGCCTCTCCGTTCCACAGGAGAAGCAGAGGAAAAAAAAACTGGGAGCTTTACCAAAGCTGGAGGAAAAGAAGAGAAAAAGCAATGTGAAGTGGTCAGGTACCTCCCTGAAGAGCCTTCACCTCCCCCCCAGCTCCAAAATAGCTCAAGGACAGCGCGGCAACAAGGCACTTTGCTTTATTTATGCAAACACTTTCCTCTACACTATTTACACATCCAGGCTTTCTGCCGGCACCTGGCTGGCAGCAGAATAAATCCCGGCTCCTACGGCCCGAGGTTTACGCACCCGCTAAAGCAGAAGATTAAGAGAAGATATGGGGCAGGGCATGGGCTTAACCTCCCGCTCCCCACTGACCTACATCCAGCCCCAGGAGAGGGGCCAGGCTGGATGGGAGGGATGCAGCCCCACCGGAGGCAGCTGTGGGCAGTTTGAAATCCTCAAGTTCATTACCTGGCCCAAAATCTATTTTTATTTTAATTTTTCTTTCTGGAAAGAGTTCCAGCACAGGGAACTAGCTGGCTGCCTCCTGACGGCATCACAGCTCCCGTCTCTGCAAGCCCAAGCCAGAAACCAGGCCAAAAGGGAGCAGGGAAATCAGCTGAAAATATCAGCTGGAAAAAAAATAAATCAGCAGTGCTTGTCACTAATGAGTCACTTGAGTGCTGGCTTAACAGTTACTCATGTCATTTGGCACCTTGTACGGTATCTTCCAGGTGGGAGAGGGGGGCGCTCAGCGCCCCAGGACAGTCCCAGACCACACCATGCTCAGCCCTGTCCCAGCAGCAAAAATTAAGCAAAATTAAACCAAAAATTAAGAGCTGAGGTTTTAAATATAAGCGTGAAGACGGCTGCTCTGCCTATCCCCACCTGCCTGCCCAGCCCTGCCAGGTGCTGCCTCCAGGTTTTGCCCTTCCCCAGGCTATCTCGGGTAGCAGCGCACACGTTTCTCCCGACATGGGGTCCCCAACGGTCAGTGCTTCAGGCTCTCTGGAGGATTTGGGGGTCTCTGCCAGCGCAGCCCCCCCTACAACCATCACGCAGTGCCAAAGGCACCGGCCAGGCAAAGCAAACCCCCACAGCTCATCGACGGCGCGCTGTCTCCCAACATCTGACGGCAGCCCACAGACGACTCCGTCTCCCGACATCCGACGGCAGCCCACGGACAACTCCATCCCCCTGGCGCTATAAATATGAGCTGCCTGCCTGCGGCTGACGTCTCCCCAGGCAGCAGCTGGGCGACGCGGCCCCCACCCACGTGTGCAGGTGTGCCCCCCAACCTGACACCTGCCCTCGTGATGCAAGAGCTGTGCAAAAACAAGGGGCTTTTGCAAAATTGGGGAGGGTTGCAAATTAGGGGGGGCTTTTGCAATGCACCACACGGGTGATAACACCCAGGAGAAACCCCAACATCCCCTCCAGGTGCCTGGGGTGCCAGCCCCGTGGTGCACTGCTCGGGGTGAGTTTGGGGAGGGCAAGCAGGGCTCGGCCTCGGCGCGGATTGCTGCCCGTGGGTTTCCACGGGCGAAGGGCCGCGTGCCCCACGCACCTCCTTTCCCCCCCTAGCCAGGTGCGGGCCTGCCAGCAGTGGCCTGGCTAGGGGAAAACAGCGGCTTGCCTCACGCTCGGTCCTCGGCAGCAGGGGACTGCACCCACGCGGGTGCGGGCGGCCCCGTGGGCGCCTCCACGCCGCGCACCCCGCTCCAGTAGGGTGCAGAAGGGGGGGGGGGGGTCGGTGCAGAGGGCGGTCGCCCCCCGCGGAGGGAGCATCCGACCGCTCCCCCCCGAGGCAGCCCCCCCTCCCCACGGCCCCGGGACTCACCGGCGTGGCGTGGCGTGACGTGACCCGACCCGTCCCGCGGCGGGTGGCGGCGGCCGCCCGCCCGCCCGCCTGGCGCTGGTCCTGCCGCAGCGGCCGCGTTCTCGCGAGACTGCAGCGCCGCCGCCGGCCCGGCTATGGGCGGCCCCGAGCTCTCGCGAGAGCAGCCGCCGCCGCTGTCCAGGGTCCTGCTGCCGCCGGAGGGGAGGGGCGGGGCCCACTAGAAGGGGCGGGGCCCACAGGGTCGGGGGGGCCCCACAGGGTCGGGGGGGCCCCAACCCCTACCCGGGGCAGGGCAGCCCCTCCACTGGGCATGGTAAGGATAGGAGGAGACCCAGGCAGGGCAGGCTGCCTGTACCCAGGAGGTTCAGGGGAGCCTGCAGGTCCCACCAGCAGGACCAGATTTAGGGGACCCCACGTCCACCCTCCAGGCCGGGATCCCACAGGGCCAGCGCCTGCCCACCCTGCCCTGCTCTCAGCTCTGTGTCACCACTCACACTGTCCAGCATTTCGGGACTATTACCACTCCTTAAGCCACCTTATTCATCCTTTAACCAAGCACAAGGGGGCCGCAGCAGCAGGTAACGCACCCACACGCGTGCCCGGGGGCTCTGTAGCGTGGAGCCGTTTGCCATCGCCTGCCAGCGAGGTCAGCGAAGTTGGTATTTTAAGGAGAAAAGAGCCTAAGCGAGGATGCTGGCGATACAGCAGGAGCTATTTCTCCCTCCGGGTCCCAGGGCTGCTGGAGGAGCTGCCGTGCTGCTGTTTGTCCCGTCCCGCAGCTGCAGGGCTGCTCGCTGGGACAGCAAAAATGCCCCCTCACTGCTTCCAGGAGCGGGGAGTTTCCCGCTGTCCCGGGGAGGTCCGAAGCCACCGTTCCCATCACCCTGCCTGGGTTCCCACAGCGGTCTGCCTCACACCCAGTGCCGCTCCGTGCAGTAATTAATTAATGGCTTGCACGAAGGGCAGAGGATACGGTGATTGGTTTTGCCAGCAATGCCAAGGTTGGGAGGCAAAGGGCAGGGGAAGGGACTGGATTGACTCACAGGTGGGCTAGGATAGCCAAAAAGCTCCTAAAGGGAACATAAATCCCAAATCAGCCTGAGGACTCCAAGCGACAGGAGGAGGACTGCGTAGGCAGCGTCCCTTGTCCTTGGCGTCATCGCAAGGAGCCCCCCGCAGACCCCTTGGCCCTCCTGCCTCGGTGCTTGTGAGCACGTCAGTGCGGCGCCATGGAACCGGCTTTATTCGACAACTAAATCACCCTCCCTTCCCGGGGTGCAACCTCCGGCTTCGGCACACGATCACGCTTTTCTGGGCGCGGAGGGTCAGCGCGGACAACCTCCCACCACGGGAAGGTGTGGAGGGCAGGGAAGCAGCTAAAGCTCTTTCCACCAGCGAGCCCCGGTTGCCAAACACCCCTGGCAGATGAACGGCATCGCTCTGTGGGATGCTAGGAAGGAAACCTGGCAGAAACAGGGAAAACGCCTATTTCACAGATGGTAAAATGGAGGGAAGCAGGAAAATAAGCGTGCCACAGATGACCCCATAGCTGAGGGCCCAGCTGTCCACTCTAAGCACCTTCTGGGGCTTGGACCCTGAGCTGTTGTTCCCCGCAGAGAGTGGGGACCCCCGCGCACCCAGCTCTGTCCCCTGTGCGACAGGGGGAGAGCGAGGGCAGGAACACAAGCCGCAAGGCGAGAAAGGGACGTGGCTGTGGATCCCCACTCCTGCCAAGCGCCGCCGCTCACCCACACGTGAGACCTCACGGGGGTGCTCTCAGACTTGGAGTGCTGCGCTGGCGCTGCCTGCGGGCATCTCTGCACCCGCGGGCACCGAGCGCCCCGGGGATTTGGGGCTGCCCACAAACCCCAGCCCCGCTCCCTGGGGAGGGTTTCTTGGCAGACTCGGCTCAGCCCCAATTTCACCACAGATCAGCTGCGATATCCCTGCCCTGGGCCCAGGACAAATGGAACTGCTTTGCATTCCTTATTTCTTGTCTCTCGAGCTTTCTCTGATCTGGAGTTGCTCCCTACCTGCTTCTCTGCCTGCCTCAGGTCCCCCAGCACCTTCCCATCTCCTTGAGACTTCGGTGATGGCCAACTGCAGAGCTGTTCCTTGCCCTCGGCACCACCACATTTCCATCTGCCTGGAGGTGTTAAAAGAAGAGATTGTCAGAATTTAAAAGGATGAGTGCTCCCCCTGCTCATGGGGATGTCTGGGGAGCCCAGGGGATAACACAGAGGCAGGGTAAGTGCCTCACTGCCCAGCGCCCATCCCACACTACCTGAGCAAGGCAGGCTGAGGAGGAAGGTCAGGTTCAACCAAGAGTCCAGAGCAACCACCAAGCTCCCAGCAAGCAGGCAGGTTCAAGGCCAAGCCATGAAGTCAATCTGCAGGTCAGGTTCAGGGTCAGCCTAGGGGCTGGGATCTAGAACAGCAAGAACCAGGCAGGAAAGTGGCTGTAGCTGAGACAGAGACCAGCCACAACACAGCTCAAACCAGGACTGAATGCCCAGGCTGAGCTTAAATAGAGCTCCTGGCCCACGGGCAGGGTGTGGGTGGGGGGTCCCAGGTGGGGCTGGTCAGGACCATCAGGGTTTATTAATGCCCTCAGGGCCCTTACAATGTTTCCCTACTCCTTGTGCTGCAGCTTTGCAAAGGGACTTGACCACAAAAGGTTTTTTTTCTCTTTCTCTTTTACTACCTGCCAACTCAAAATGAAGATTATTTTGACCTCTGCTGTTTTCTGTTTATGGTGGGGACAAGAGGTTTCTCTTGCTGGCTTAGTTAGTGAAGAGCTGGTACCACTCTGGGATACTCCTAGAGCTCCTCCAGCATCTCCCTGCATCCTGGGGAGCCTGGGGTTGCATCCTCTGGGGGCTGCTCCTAGGAAGCAGCAGCTCCCAGACCCTGGGGGCAGGGGGCTGTGGCATGCCAGGGGTCCATCTGCACCCCCTCAGGGCTGCAATCAGCCCGCTGCCGAGTGCAACGTGATGAGCGCCTGAGACCTGAGCCGGTGCGATGTGACGCAGAGATGGATGGTGGTGACAAGACTTTCCTTGTATCGGATGCTTTGACTTTCCGACCCGCTCCCATGTGGGGCCACCTTGGATGAAAGAAAATATAGAGAGGGCAGGTGGAGGACAGGGGCTCGGGTTACTGCTCCTCTCCAGCTGCCCTGCTCTCCATTAGGAATATGTTTCCAGGGTTTTTTTCCCCCCCTTTCCCAGGCTTGGCTGGGGCCGCTGTCAGCTCTGGCTCCACGCTGTCCCCTGCAGCCCTTTCCATCCTTGCCACTGCCAGCCCTTCTCTCGGCTCCTCTGCCAAATGGCCCTTCCCCACTCCTGTGGGGTCAGGGCTGGGCAAGAGGGTCCTGTGGGCACAGGGAACCCCCCTGGGATGGGACCCCCAGCCCTGTGGGATACTGGCAGCCCGTGGCACTGGGATGTGGGATGCTTGGAGAGAAACTGTTACAGGGAAAGGGAGGAAGAAACAGGTTCCTGAGTCCCAGTGTGACCAGAGTGGATGCTCAGGGAGGCCAGACATGATATGCAGGGTGTAATTGCTTTATTCCTATTTTTTTTCCATTCCTGTCTTTACCATTTGCCTCTTCTCCATTTTAAATGACTCCCCATCCCCCTTCCCAGTGGTTTTCTCCCAGTGCCCCCATGGCTGGGGCTGTCTGTGCCTTTGTCCCCCATCCCTGCTCTCCTCCCTCTCCCACCCCACTGTTCCCTGCGGCTGAGCTCATTTCAGCTATTCCTTCGCTTGGAATAACCCATCCACTCTGTTGTCCTCCAACAAATAAGCTGACAGGCTAATGAATGGCTTCAGATGGTAATTAGCAATGGAGTTGCTAATAATGAATTTCATTTACATTTTAAGTGCTGCAGAGGAAAAGCAAGACCCTGTCATTAATGCCCCCCCTCTCGCCGCAGCCTCTGCCTTGGGGGGAGCGCACCCTCTGCAGCTCTTTGGGGGATGCAGAAAGGCTCAGCCGTGATTGCACCTCGTCTGCCTCCATTTCAGAGGCTGCAATAAGCAGAGTTTGTTAAGTGGCAATTAGAGGCGGAGGGGGAGAAGCTGCTGCTGCTTCCATCATCTGATAGGTGGGGAAGGCACCCCAATACCACAAAAAATGGGCTGTGGGAGGCAGGAGCTGGTCCCAGGCCAGGAAAGAAGGGCTGGATGGTTCACCCAGCACCAGGGATTCATCTGGCTGCAGCTCGGCACCGAGCAGGCCTGGCTCGCCTGGAGCCCCAGCGCTGCCGGGCCCTCAGTGGCCATGCAACCCTCCTGTGCTGCCGGTGGCTGTTTGCACACCTGAATAACGACTCAGGGGGACTTCTCAGCTCCCTCAACTGCACGCGCTCTGCAAATGGTTGCTAAAATCCTTCCTGATTCTTTTCCTAGGGTATTAGCATCTTTTGAAGGCAGCAATTTCCCTGAGCGGCTTAATCCATCCCTGCCTGCCCGAGGAAGGAGCCAAGCGCCTTCTGCAAGGATGCCACAAACAATCATCGAGCAGAAAGGGGGGAAAATGATGTTGTTTTGTCTCGCAGGAGCGCGGGATTCATGGTGGAAGCGCAGCGACTAGGCATGCTCGCTACTGCAGAGCGCCGGGCGGGACTTAAGGGATGCTCAAAGCCTGAATCCACCGCTGGTGCTGGGGGTGAGCCTGGGAGCATTGCGTGCCCTGCCTCAGTTTCCCCCTCAGTGCCAAAGGGGCCTCGTGGGGTGTCAACTGGATCAGGATGCTCTCCATCCCCTTGGGCTTTCCAGCGCAGCGGGGCACTGCTCTTAGACGGAGCATCCCATCCCACATGGCTGAGACACCGGTGCTGCCCTCCCATTGCCCGCAGACCCCTCCGGACCCCAGACTGGTGGTCGGATCAGGGGGTGTCCCATGCCCGCCCCCCATTTAGGGCAGTGGTACCCACAGACAGCTGCTTTGGGGACCACAGGGATGCAGGGGCTTGCCCCAGTTGGGACAGGCAGCCACATCCTGCCTTGCCACATCCTTCACCTCCGTGGGCATTGGATCGATTGATTTATTTATGTATTTTTTCAAGCCCTGCTCGGAGTGAAAACAATCCAGGGGCCTCCAGAGGCCGATAAGATTTGACTGCAAGTCAATACTCGGCATGTCTTTCCACTGTGTGATGATCCCCCAGCCAGCGGGGCGGGAGGCAGGCAGGGGACAGGCAGGTGACAGGGGCAGGCAGAGGGCCAGCCTGGGGCAGGGACATCGCCTCTGCCCGGGGAAAGGATTGGGGGCGGAAAGGGGAGACCTTCTGGCCTGCAATAGGTATCTCCTGGGATGCACAGCCAGGCAGTAAATAGGATGGTGACCCCGCAGCGGGCAGCCCCGTGTTGGGGACATGGAGATGAGCAAGGGACAGGGTCTGGGAGAGCAGCGGGGAGAGGGAGGGATGGGGAAGGAGGAGTAGGGAGAGAAATCAGCCGTGAAAACCGGCTCTGCCGTGACATCTGCTCCTCAGGGCTTTGGGGACAGAGCGCTTTTCCTGCGGGGGGAGCCAGGGCTGAGGCTGTGGGGTATCAGGGGGAGCAGAGCCCTGGCACGCTCGGTGCATGCCCCAGCTCCACAGCTGCTCGACAGGCAGCCAGGCACGGCCACGATGCCATCTGCCAGGGTTTTGCCTGCCTGCGGGTCCCAGAGCTGAAGCAGCTTCTCTGATGGTTAATAAGGATTGATCTCAGGCTGCCAGCTTCCCCAAAGTACCTCCTGCATCTCCGTGCCATCCCCAGGACTCCCCATCCCTCTGGGGATGCTGCTGGGGAGAGGGGTGCAGGGGAGGCAGGCAGGCAGGCCAGCTGCCCGCACTCTGCTGACATTCGCAGTTAGCACTTGGCGTCCTTGAGCAGAGCAAGCACACAGAGAAGGGACCAGGTTCTCTTTAAGGGGGCAGGACTCTGGGAGCATCATGAAGGTAAGAGTGAGCTTCTCCCTCTGCCTTTCACCTTCCCCTCCTTCCCTTCCCTGCCTGCTGCTTCCCTGCCTGCGCGCTCCCGGCCGGGGACCAGGGCTCTCTGCCCACCCCTTCGCCTTCCCTGGCTCTCCGTGCTGGGCAGGGATGAAGGCAGAAGCTGGGTGTTGGGATGGGAGGCTGAGCGAGGGGAGGAGGAGGGGGGGGGAGGGAGAGGGGGAGGATCTGCTAATTACACAGAACAGCTCTGGGGGCTGCTGAAGTCCAGAATGAAGCAAAGAGCAGCAGAAGCAAGTGCTGCAGTGGGAGCGGAGGAGCCCAAGCATCACCGAGAGCCGGAGCCGGTCGCTGTCCCCACTGGGAGCGACCGGGGGCACCCAGGGGATCCTGCAGCCCTGTCCCCCTCAGGGGACAGCCTCGGCACAGCTGCCGAGCCCGCTGCCCGCTCCTCCGCAGCCAGCCCCGGGCGAGGAGGGGAAGGGGCTGGTGGTCCCGGGGACGCAGGGTTAAACTCAGCCCTCCTGCGGGCTGGGCTGGAGGGCAGCGGAGCCAGCCCTGCCATGGTCCCAGCGGGCTAGGAGCCCGAGTGGATCCATCGGGAAGGCGTGAAGGATGGCTGCCGAAGGAGGGGGAGCCAAGCCCGTCACCCAGTCCAGGATGGAGAACTTCCGAAAGGTGAGGACCTCAGAGGAGGAGAGCCCCTTGCCCTTCCCCGACCTGCCCCCTGACGTGGTGGAGATGAAAGTGAAGGAGGGCAGCAAGATCAGGAACCTGATGAACTTCGCCATGGCCCAGATGGAGCTGAAGGGCAGCCGGCAGATTGTCTTCAGCGGCTGCGGCAGGGCGGTCACCAAGACCATCACCTGCGTGGAGATCATGAAGCGGAAGCTGGGAGGCCTTCACCAGGTCACCAAGGTGCGCTACAAAACCTTGCTGGAGGTCTGGGAGAACCAGGACCCGCTGCCCGGCGGCCCGGCACAGAACCTGACCGTCCACAAGAACGTCCCCTCCATCTGCATCCTGCTCTCCCGAGACCCCCTGGACCCCAACCAGACCGGCTACCAGCCCCCGGAGCCCCGGCTCGGCGAGGCAGGACAAGACACGTCCAGCTCCTCTGGCAAGGGGCTGAAGCGGCCCCTGCCACCTCCCCACGAGGAGCTGCTGACCAAGAAGTTGCAGGTACAGGTACCTGACAGCCCAAGGGGCTCGGGGACCACCGACTGCCAGCTGGAGCACCCCACCACGTCCCACCCTGACCAGCCGTACGCCGGGTGTATAGGGAGGAGTACGCCCTCTATATAGGCAGGAGATTGTATGCTGGAGAAACTCCGGGGTTTTTAGCCGCTTTGCTGCGGATAAAGGCAGCGCCGTGCTTGCTCCGGGGTCACCGGTGTGCTGCAGGCTCCCCCCGACATGCTGCCGCTGCTCCAGGTGACCCCTGTGCATGGGGGCTTGCTGTTGGGGGGGGGACCATGTCCCCAGATTTGGGGTGAGGGTTAAAGGGTTAAACCTGCAGCCCTTGGTTAAGGACTGAGGGGAGGGGGGGTGTGTTGGGGGGAGCTGCTGACCCTGCATTTGGCCACCCAGAGGCAATGCCACCACCAGCCCTGTTTCTGCAGTGACTTCCACGGAGCCAGAGCACCCGTTGCCTTTCACCCAGGGGTGCCCGGACCGGGGAAGGCGGCTGCACATCATCGCTCCCCATTGCAATGTCTCAGCCATCAGGAGAGATGGGTTTGCCTCAAGCCAGTTGGAGTAACACCTTCATTATCAAAACCGCTGCAATTACACCCGGCACGGAGCTGTCAGGTTTATTAATGCCGGGCTCAGTGCCCCACGGTGCCGTGATTCATCTCGAATCAAACAAACAGACTTCCCGCTCCCTCCCCGCGTCTGCAGATCCGAGCGCTGCCTGCCTGCGGGACAGCAGAAGAAAATAAAACAACCGTTCTTCTTACCGCATCAGATTTTCAGGTCTTTGCTCTCCTGGAGGTGTTTGTAGGGTCCGGACCTGGGGTGAGGCCACAATGTCGGAGGCCGGGGGCGCTGAGAGCGTTAGGTGGGTTGTCGTTGTGGCTGGATGTGGTGCCCGGCGCAGGATGGGGAGGTTTTGGGGTCGTGGGCTTGGCTGCAGAGCCCTCACCACGGGCTGGCTCCCCAGGAAAGCCCTTCAGAGCGAAATCCCCGCTTCTTCCAGGGTGTAAAATGAAATGAAAAGAAAATAAAAGCTCTTTAGAAACAGTTGAAATATGTCTATAGGAAAAGGGGGGATTGTCTTGGCTACAGACCACAGCACGGTGAGGGTGGGACTGTGGCTGCCACCAAGCCAGGAGAAGGGGATCCTGGCCAAACCCTGTCCCAAGGGGGGAGAGGATTGAGGCCAGTTTCTCCTATGTGCCCTGGCCCCTGCCAGCACAGCAGAGCCTCGCAAAGCCCCCGTGCCAGCCTCCCCGGCCGGCACAGCAGGGACCGGGGCGATGCAGGGAGGGCAGGGGACAGGTTATGGGAGGCCAAGCAAGCCCCGATCCACGCAGTCCCCCTTGACTCAGCCCAGGCACCCCCTGGGGGCACTACGGGATGAATTAAATCGGCATTAATGAGCGTACCCTTCCCCGAAACCAGCCAGGAGGGATGCTCCGGCTGCAGCCGCGTTCTCTCCCCACCTCGCTCCATCCCCTCTTTTGTCAAGGGCTTGCTTGGCAAGCGCTTTGCTTGGCTGGGAGCGGGAATGAAAGGAGACAAGGGGAGCGAGGAGGAGGAAGAAGCAGGGGGCTGTTTTGTTTGGCGATGACCTTGTTATCTCCCTCAGCAGGCAGCTTCTCCTCCGGGCCGGAGGCTCGCGCTTATCAGCCCTGCCGCAGATTGCTTCGCTTCACTTATCTGCCATCATGTAGTTGAATATTAATTTCCAATTGTTATTTTTTTACTATTATTTTTTGTGGGTTTGGGGCTGGGAAAGCTTTGGGCTCCATCCCACCCAGCAATTGCTCTTCTCAGCCTCCTCTCTCCGGTGCAGACACCATTCAGGCTCAACCCTCCACCCTGCATGCGAGCCGGAGCACCGTGTACAGCCCTCTACCCTAAACGTATTAAAAATCACGCTAATAAATAAAATTCTCTGTAAATGCTCTGATCGGAGCCTAAAATCTTTCACGGCCACACAGCTGAGAACTAACAGCCCTTCACCTCCCCAACCCTGCCCCACTGTTGCCATCTCACATTGCTCCCGGTAAGGAGAAAGAGAGGAGAAAAAGATCAGTTGTTTCTTTCTCCTTATGATTTTGCTAATGTGCAAAATTATTTTTAATTTATTTTATATGCAGGCAATTTCCAATTTTGGAGGCAACATTTTTGGGGATTTTGCACTCCTCGCTTTGCTGGCTGTGGACCAAGGATTTCCTGCATGAAAAAATGGTGAAAAAAAAATGACTGTAACCCCAAATATGAAGCGTTTAAAATAGCATGATGACATTTGGCTCCACACCATCCTAAGGGGACAGGGCGAGCAACATTATCACGATGATCTTGTGCTGCACTGCTGAGGCACAGCCCCAGGCGCCGGCAAAGAACGATTCTGGGGGTGATTTTGTGAGGCCCACAGTGCCCAAGAGCTGGTGGCTGGCTCAGCCCTACCCTCCTGCTGGCACAGGGGGCCATGGAGGCCGAGGGCAGCACCCTGCGGGCAGGGTCTATGAGGTTTGGGGACAAGGACGTGACAGGGCTGCCTTGCCCGGTGCCACAGAAAGCCTTGGAGCTGCTGAATACCACAGCCAGAGCCAATCCGGGTCCCATTTTCCTCTCAGTGGGAAGAAGTCAGGCAATTTTCCCTTGCCAGAGTTGGCAGCACACGGCTGTCACAAGGAGGGAGGCCCCCCTCGCTCCCCTGCGGTCCCGATCCGTGAGGGGACACACCTGCATGAGCTCGGTTAGGAGGGCTGCCGGGCCGCACGCCACCGCACACGCAGCCCCCGAAGCACGCCGAGAGCCGCCGCTGCGGCCTTTCAGAAGGCGGGAGAGCCCGACGGCGGGACCCCACCCGCCCCGCCGCCGCTACAAAATGGCGGCCGGCACCGCCCCCCGGGCGACGCGCTAAGCCCCGCCCCTTGCGGCCTTCCCGCCGTCACGCGGCGGCGCGGTGTGTCCCCGCGGCGCCGCCGTAGCCGCCTCCCTCCCTCTCTCCGTCCGTCGGTCCCTGCCCACAGCGCGCGCGGTCCGGTGCCAGGAGCGAGCGGCGCGCGCCCCCGCTGCCCGGTGCTGCCTCCCCGCCGCCATGCTGGCCGCCGCCGCGCTCCTCCGCCGCTGCGCCGTCTCCGGCCTCCGCGCCGCCGTCCGCCGGCCCGCCGGCCCCGCAGGTGAGCGGCCGCCCGCGTCCTTCCCGCCCGCCGCCGCCCGCCGCCCGTCGCGGCCCCACCCCGGCTCGGCGCGGCCCTTCAGGGCTCGGCCCCGGCGGGTGCTCGGCGGCGGGGCCCGGCCGGTGGCGCCGTGTCCTTGTAATGACCCGCCGGCGTCACTCGAGGGCAGGCCGCACCTGCGGCCTAGTGCGCGCCGCCTCCGCCGGGCCCGGCCGGTGCCCTGCTCCCGCCGCCCCGCTCCCGCCGCCCCGGTGACCCCCCGCCTTTACTGTCCCAGCCGCCTCCTGGGGGGCGCCGGGCCCCGTCCCGGGGCTGTAGCGACGGGGCCGGCGGCGGCCTCCCCGGGCCTCCCGCGAAGGTGACATTGACGGAGGTCGGCGGTGACCTCTGCAGCCGGTAGCTCAGCCCCGGCCCCGGGGGGCACCGAGCCTCCCCCCGGCCCGGGGGCGACCGGGGCGGGCCAGCCCTGCTCCCGCTCCTGCCCTCCTCTCGCTCTCCTTATTAACAGCCCAATTAATAGGAAGAGGAAGAGAAGCAGCCACAGGCAGCGCGGTGTGAGTGCTGAGCGCGGAACCGGAGCTAAAATACCGAGACTGCAGAGAAGACGGTGCCTGTGCATCTCAATTAACAGCTAATTAACAGACAGGGATCAGATGCAAAAGCCTTGCAGACCTGTGTGTGCCTCTCCTGTAGCGCACGTGAACGAAACAGTTGCCGTAGGGAGTGTGTTTTTTAAAAATGCGAAATAATAAGTAGCTGTCATTCTGTTTGCACGCTGGGATTTCTTGGATGTTTCTTAAAAACCTTTTTTTTAGAACAAAAACCCACATGAACGTTCCTTGCTCGCAGTGCCTTTGTGTTCCTGCTGAACGCTGGCCGCTCGTGGCCCTCGTTTCCCGGTGCCTTTGCTAACGAGCAGCCTCCATGTTCTTCTTTGCCAAGGTCTTGTATTACAAACGCCCCGCTTAACACTTCTGACCCGATTCGCCTTTGCTGCTGGCCTCGGGGGATTGTGTTTCGGCAGATCTCGCACGCTGGGCTCATCTCCTGCGCCCGTGGGTTTAGGTTTACCTTCAGTAGCGTCGCAAAACGTTCTGCTTGTAGTGCACATGCACCCCTGGGCTTTTTCTTGCCCGTCTCACCTTTTTCAGTAAATTAATGCTCTTCTTGATGCACGTGTTTCTTCTGTGCTCCTTAACAGGGAAAGCCGACAAATTCTGGCACTCGGGCAAGATTTACCACGTGTTTGTGTAATATTAGGTGATTTTAGGCTTCTCGGGCTCTCGAAGCTTGTTGAGTTCTCTTAAAAACGCGCCTCTGCAAACATACTTGCCCTTCGCCCTTGCCTTGAGTTGGAATCTCCACACGGATGGGTTGGCGTGGTTCGACTGTCGCGCACGCGTCGGGTGGGTGACAGTGACCTTGAGGGACCCTGCTGAAACGCGAGGCACGCGGCTGGCTCCTGCTTCGCCAGAGCGGCTCGCAGGCTCTGGTCGCCAGTATATGCTTCCAGTCCAGTGTATAGATATAAAGAAACATCACGGCAATTGGAAGATGCCTCCTGGAAATCCGGAGTTCAAATTTTTGTAGTCTTTTTTTTATTTTTCTTCGTGACCCTTTTAGTCTAACCAAGTCATTCCGTTGTTTAAGGCTAAAGGGAATGGTTTTGTTGAGTGCTCGGTGGAAGGAGACTTTAGTTTTTCAGCTTAAAGCTGGCACTTGAGAACTTCAATCTGGGCTTTTCTCAAACTGCGATTTGCTATTTCTCTGTAGGATTTGCTTCGTGTTTAGGAAAAAAGGTATTCTCCCCGAAACGGCCAGCATCTGAGGGTTTTTAGCAGTGTCCTTTCCCTCCCTGCCTGGGTGCAGGAGCATTTAAAGAGGCGCGCTCTTGCTCTGAGCTCAGCTGTGCACGTGGTTTATTGGAGAAAGCAGGGTCAAAGATCTGTTTTGGAGCTGAGGAGAGGATGAAGAATGTCCCTTCAGAGCGGCGAAAGAGCATTTTAATTCCGGCTTGGCCTGTCGTTTACTTTTCCCTTACCTAGTTACGTAGATAAAACAAATGCAAATATTTCCCTGGTTTGGGAGGCATTGCCTAGACCAGCATTGCAGCTGAAATGTTGGACCTTGTTAAATTTTGTTAAAAATCTGGATTGCTTTCTGATCGGGCTGAGGCTAAAGATATTCCTTGAAACTGTTGTGGTTCGTTCCGTTATGTTTTATGTAGAATTAGGATGCTGCTTCGCAGTGTGCTACTCACTGTGATCTGCAAAATAGAAAAATATCTCTGGAAAGTTGCAAAAATGCAACCCGGTTTGAGGATTTGTTCTTTTAAATAAAACTTGGTAGTTGGTCGGCGTGAGTAGTTCATGCTGGGTTAAGAAAGAAAAAGTGACTGGCTGTATCTGACTTCCTCTGAAGCAGAGTTTCAAACTGGCAAGGTCATATCTAGCATATGACCTCTCTGCAAATATTGGTGGAGTGAAATTACCGGCGGGGAAAGGGAAGCGGTCTCCAGCCAGGCAGCTCGCGGAGCGCTCGGCCTCTGCAGGGAGGACCCAGCACAGCTCTGATGCGGGTGGAGCTGGCTGTACCCTGGGTTTTAGTTCCTTTTGAAAAACGCTTCCAACCTTTGTGGATGAAAAAACAGACCAGCAAAAAAGCAATTTGTGGTAGAGTAGTGTTGAGGGAAGAAATGGGTTTATAATCGTATCAACCTTATTTGCCTGTTGGAGTACAATCCACTTTTGTGCTTTATTAATTATGAAATATGAATGCCGTTACAACCCTGAGATCCAGGAGTTTTATCTTGGATAGACACAGAGGCAGCAGTGATTTTGTTTTCCCCTTGAACTCTTCCGTAGCCTGTAATAGCTCTCATCCCTTGCGCTCCTGAGAGCCTTTATAATTGGGCTCGGGTCATTTTGCGCAGATTCCTAAAACCGCTTTGAAACAAGCCTTTGTCAGCTCTGAACTCGTGGCGGAATCAAAGACCTGCAGCTCGTTGCTGTTGAGTCATCCATCACAGTCAGTCTGTTGGTTGGGAAATCTGCTTTTCCTGGATTACAAAAATGGTTATGGAGCAATTTCAGGAGTCGTCTACAGTGGGCAGTTACTCCAGAATAAAGCAGCGTATTCATCTTAAGTGCCTAACGGTATAACTAATAGGATATAGGGTTTTATTTCTGGAAGGAATGCCACTGAAAAACTGATTCATGTGGCTAAACTCGCTGCACAGATGCGTCCTATGGTTTTGAGAAGGGTTGAATGTAGGGGACAGAACAATCACGCTGCTTCAGAGAGTCTGTTGGCAAAGTACATGTGTGTTCTGGTTCTCTGGCTTGCTTGGCTCTGGGAAGAGGGAAAATTCCTTTGTCTTATGGAAACGGGTCCCAGAAAACTTCTCTTAAGGACTGGTTATACAAAATTGTTTTTCTCTTGCATTTCCCCCTCTCCTTAAATAATCCTGCTCTGACCAAAGGATCTGGGAATGCTTTGGAAGTCTGAGTAGAACAGAAAATACACACTTTGCCACAAAACCAACGACCGGTATTTAATAAGCTACATCCAGCCAGTGCTTCTCCAGGCTGAGGACTGATCCAGACTGACTGTAGTGGGTGAAATAGAGATTTTATGGCTTTTGGTCCCTTGGTCAGGACTAAAGTACACTTATTTTCCATTTGCTCAAAGCCTCTTCCTTTCTCTTTGCCTTCAGCTGTACTGCATGCCCGCTGCTACTCTCATGGGTCACAAGAATCAGATGAAGAATTCGATGCTCGCTGGGTGACGTATTTCAACAAGCCAGATATTGATGCCTGGGAGCTCAGGAAAGGTATGTCGAGTGAAAAGGGAAGAGTAACACGGAGTAAATATAACTGCTTTGTAATCGTTTTGTGACCAGAAATAACAACTTCTTTTTGCTTCGCTCTTGGAGAGCAGAAATAGTGAGAGCAGGGGGGTTGGTGTAGGAGAGCAGTCCTGTAAATACCCAGGGGGGCACGGCACCACGTGAGCCGTATTTGTTCGGAGTTATCTGCCTGCTCCGCATGCTGCTGTTTGCTCAGCTCCGAGCCTGTTGCAGTAGGTGATGGCACCTCACCAACCAACCGAGGAGGTGGGAAGGAACCACGGCGTGCGGGATGAGGGAGAGTGGGGGTACAAGGCGGTGGGAGTCCAGGCTTTGTAAGTCTTAATGCTCCAGAATACGCGTTTTAACACCTGAGTGGGAGGGAGAGAAACGTTTGCTCCGAGGAAAGTGTATTTGAGCTCAATTGTTGTTTAGTGAATAACCACACACGTTTTTCTTTGGACTTTGACTTAATGGTTTGGCCATAACTCACTGTAGACTGTTTGTCTCCAGTTTATATTTGCTGTGGAGTTTGCCAGCTCCTGCTAAACTACCCCAATTAGAGCTTATAAATGTGTTTGCTTAACAGCCAGAGGGATCATTCCAGCATCACCTGGATGACTAGGTGTTGGGCCCTTCCCTTGGAACGGAGAGGAAGGGGATAGACAGCAGCTCGAGTTCTAGTTTCATTACACCTGTAGGAATGACGTCGTTTGGATTTCTTAATGATTCTATAACCGATGTGCCGTGGTACAGACACTGACTCCTTTTGGGAGCGTGGATGAAACTGGCCCACTGGGATTTCATGAAATCCACTTAAAATCTACAGTAGCGAGCGTCAGTGAGAGGGAGAAGAGCAAAAGAAAGCCCTTGGCTCTGTGTGTGTCCCCAAAACAGCAGTGAAAATTGTAGTCGGCTTCTAACGGCGACTGGTGGTGTTGGTAATACTTAATTCTTTCATGAGGTGGAGCAAAATAATGCTCAGCAGGTTCCTTTTGATGGCATCAGCTCATCGTGCTAAGTTCCTCTTGGTGTTTCCTTACATTCGCAGGCATAAACACGCTTGTGGGTTATGACCTGGTTCCGGAACCAAAAATCATCGATGCAGCTCTGAGGGCGTGCAGACGGTTAAATGACTTCGCCAGTGCTGTCCGCATCTTAGAAGTTGTAAAGGTGAGTGGAATGGCAGCCTGGGGCGCGACTGCTGTGCTCGCGTTGCTGAGAGCCCGGCAGCAAAGAGCGTTTCTTGCCTTACTGTTAGCGGTGCGAAGGGAAACCGCTGTTTCCTGCTGCCAGAATCAATAGCGTCATTAGGAGCATGTGCTCGGTGGCTTGAAATAAGTGGTTTGAGGTAAGAGTGCTCAACAGCACGGCTTCACAACTGTAACAGTCTTACGCCCCGATTTTCCTTTCCTGATGCTGACTCTGGTGGGAAATTCTTTAAGGATTTTTCTTCCTTTTTTTTTTTTAATAAGCATTACTGGAAATACCTCAAGCGAAGGGAGCTTGCTGGCTTCTCAAGGACTGAATACTGAGCTGCCTGGGAGTGGTAACTCGGGAAGCTGCATAGGCGTGAAAACCAACATAAAGCAGCACCTTGAAACCCGAGTCTGGCCTTCACTTAACAGGGAGTTAAAGCGGGGGGGTGGAGGCAGGAGTTGTATTTCAGCCGTGGAAGCCGGCAGCTATGTTCTTCCAGCTGTTTTTTTGCCACAAGTGAGGACTGGCGTGGAGGTCTTTGCTGCTAGCTGTCAAATACACTTGCTTCAAACTTTATTCCACAATCAGTTGCTTCTCAGTTTGCCATTTCTGCTTTCTGCATTCTTCTGTAGAACTGAAGCTCTTTCAGTGGTTGTAGAGACGTAAGACCAATGGAAGAATCTTCATATGTTTTCCTTATCTCTTTTTTCTTTTTTTTTTTTTTTTTTTTTGTCCCCACCTTTTAGGGGAGAACTCAGTTTATCAGAACTTGGGGACAAGTATATGCTCTTCCTGGAGCTCCACCTAACTATTACTCAAGGGGTGATGTTTTTCCCCTGATTTCCAAGCAGGTTAAATTTTCTCCCAGGTCTGCCCAAAAGCTGATTTTATTTTTGCTCTTTTACTGACGGGATATCATTTTCATTCCGTTTCCTGAGGTGTAAGCGGTCTTGGGGCTGGTTTGCAAAGCATCCCTTGTGGCAGGAGCTTGGCTTGACCTTTAGTTTTGTGTGGTGTGACCCACATGTCACGGGTCACATTGGCCTGACGTTAAGCGAGGGAAAGGTGTTAAGAATAATCAGCAAACCCCCCCCAGGGGAGTTCAGCGTTATTCTGGGGTGCTTTGCGGCCGCGGTCGACTGGCGGGAGGACTTTGCGGTGTAGCTATACGCAAGCCTTGCGTACTGGGCATGGGGAGGAAGCTGGGCTGTGCTCTCCTGTCCTGCAGGAGCTGCTCTCGTGAGCAATAGGTGGGTCAGGCCGTGCACCCTTTTCTGAACGCGCACCTTGATTGCGAACCTGGCCGGTGTACGGTGGGCCTTGACAAGAGCTTGCTGTCGAAATAACGCCGTTCCTTTTCCTTTAGGACAAGGCAGGACCTCACAAGGAAATCTATCCTTACGTTATCCAGGAACTTAGACCAACTTTGAGTGAACTGGGAATCTCCACTCCAGAGGAACTGGGCCTGGACAAAGCGTAAACCTTACTGGTAAGGGATGCCCTTGCTCCCGAGACTCTTGGCATGGGAGCATGTACCCTAAAACTCTCCTGACCAAGACAGAGTCCCCTTCCTGGGTCTGCGAAAGGCTGTGAAGTTCAAGCTTGTAAACGCGATTCTTCAAATATAACTGCAGGTCTCCTTGAAAAGGTACTAAGCCTTTTCAAAGAAGGCTTAAAAAAGAACAGCGCGGTTGCTTGAGGAGGGATGGGGTGGTTGGCAACCGTACCCGACCTCCCCGAAATTTCTAGATAGTTGCCAAGACAACGGGTGTCGCAGCATTTCGTCAGCAGTGTGTCGACCTGCGCTCCTCGTCACCTTGTCCCCCAGAAGCATTTTTAGCAAATGGCAGGATCATTTCCACTGGAAAGGCACAAACGTTCATTTTATTGTCACAGTCCAGCCAATTTAGAAAACTGGGAGACGCTAATTACTGGCTTATGCTAGAAAATGGGCCCCACTGGTGCTAAGTCACCCAACAACACTGAAGTTTCTTCGTGTTACACTTAAAATAGCATCTTTTTTCTGTAATTAAACACTGCTTTGGAGGGCCCCTCGCTTACAGAATAAACAGATCAGCTGTAGCACAGCCAGAGCTGAGCCGCTCTGCACAGAATATCCTTTAGCCTCAATAGATGATTTTGGGAGCAGAGTATATAGTATTTCATCCGTGTTGCAGCGGCCTCAAGTCTCTCAAAGCCGCTTGTTTTACTGGCTTTTTAGAGCTGAACTTCCGAGTACTTTCTAAACTTGAAAACGACTGTAAAGCGTTTAGATCTCCATCATAAATGCCGTGTTCTTGCATGAACTGCGGCGTAAGAAGGCGTGGTTACTAAGCAGCGGCTTCTCTGGTTAATGAGGATCTGTCATTAAGTATAGGCAAGACCTAACGTGCTCTGATCCCAGACTAAAATGGAGCCCTAAATAAAAATCCTCATGGAAGTGAAGTGATGTAAAGGCAGTCTCTTAACTCGGCTCCTTCAGGAGATGGCCAGTGTCGCATTCCAGCCTTTTTCTTTTTTTAATAGTGTGCTTAGAATAGAGCTGTCGGGTGTCGGACTGCAAATAGTACTTAATTCTGGAGCTTTCGGTCCCTGCCCTCCTCCTTGCCCTGGGGTATGAAGTCGGGAATGCAGTAATTGCATTTGGAAGCCGTGCGTGGTTAAATTGGGCTTTGAGTGTAAAAGCCAGCAAAGAAAATAACACATTCGAGACCCCGTGGAAACTTTGTGGAGACAATGGGCTGCTGCTTTAATGGCTTTTCTGTTCTTTTCTGTTCCAGGTGCATTACTCGAGCATTTTCCTGATGCTACCTGATTGTACACAGTCGCCTGGAGACACAAACGTTAAAATATTACCTTATTTGAAATAACTTCTTCCTTTATTGAGTCACAATGTATGTGATGGGAAGTTGGACCTAATAAAGGAAAATCTGGTTTGACTGATGTGGGGAGCGGTGGCTTGCGTGATGATTTCTTTTCGCTTTTCCGGGGAAAAGGAAGAAGCCCAAACTGTAAATGTGCTCTGCCAAGAGGTGATGCGTAAGAGCTTAGATATTATTTTTGTTTGGCCTTGCCCGAGCACCTAGCTCCACCTTCGGGAAGGGAAAGGTAAGGCCTTGCCTGGAGGGCGCGGTGACCCTCTCTGGTGCAGCTTTGGCGAGGGGGAGAGCGAGGGGGGGGGTCTCCTCCCGGCCCCGTGGGGGGGTCCCCTCCCTGGGAGCCGCTCGGGGAAGCCCACCCGCGGCTGCTGGCTGCGAGGGGCGTGCTCTGGCGGCCCTGCCTGCGTGGGCTGCTGTCTCGCAGGGCGGGGACTCTGCTCCGGGGTAGGTGTTGCTCTGTTTTCCACCCGTGCGGGCAGGGGTTTGGGCCCGAAAAGGGGGAAAAGGGGAAATTCCTTTATTTTATTATTTGTAGCCCCTAGAAAAAAGTGGGATTTCTCAGGAAAAGGGGGATTTGTGCCGGGAAGCGGCTCCCCGTCGCACAGGGGCTCGGGCAGGGGCCGTGCGTGGCGGGACCACCCGCTGTCCCGTCCCGCTGCCCCACGGGCGCGGCCCGCATGCGCGGCGGAAGGGCGCGCGCCACCTCCCCGCCCCCCCATTGGCTGCGCCGCGCGGCCGCCGGGCGCTGCCATTGGCTGGCGGTGCGGGAGGGGCGGGGCGGCGGGCGGCCATGGCGACGGGCGGCGGTGGCGGCGGTGCCGCTGCGAGCGGAGCCGGCGGGCGGCGGGGACCGGGGGTACGTGCGGGGCCGGGGGGGCGTGGGGTGGTGTGGGGGGTGTGCGTGGGGGGGTATAGGGCTGGGGTGCGTGCGTGGGGGGTGTGCGTGGGGTGCGTAGGGCTGGGGTGCGTGCGTGGGGCGGTATAGGGCATATGCATGGGGGGGTGTGGGGCAGTATAGGATATGTGCATAAGGGGCAGTGCAGGGCTGGGGTATGTGCATGGGGGGCAGCGTGGGATACGTGCTTGGAGGGTGGTATGGGGCTGTATAGGGTATGTGCATAGGGGACATAGGATGGACTATGTGCACGGTGAGTATAGGGCTGGGGCATGTGTATGGGGCAGTATGGGATACATGCATGGAGGGTGGTTTGGGGCAGTATAGGGTATGTGAGTCAGGGTATAGGATGGGCTATGTGCACGGTGAGTATAGGGCTGGGATATGTGCGTGGGACAGTATAGGCTATGTGCGTGGGGGGCAGTGTGAGATATGTGCATGGAGGGTGGTATGGGGCAGTATAGGGTGTGTGCATAGGGGGTATAGGATGGGCTGTGTGCACGGTGAGTGTAGGGCTGGGGCATATGCAGTATAGAGGCAGTGCATCCGGCTGTAGGGGGTATACGTGTGGAGGCACAGCGTAGGGTAGGGGCAGCGCACGTGCAGGGGGCTGTATGGGGGGGTACGGCACACACAGGGGGTGTGGGCAGCACTTCGCTGCCTGCCGGGTTAATCCCGCTGGCTCGGGCGGCCCCGACGCCCTGCGCACGGAGTTGTTCCCGCGTGTAAGGCTCTGCCCTGCTAATTCCGGCTTGAGATGCTGGCGCTGGTCCTGGCCGCGCTCCCCCGTCCCGCCGCGGGTCCTCTGCGATGTTCCGTCATGAGCTGCTGCCTCAAATTCCCCGTCCCTCCTGCACCGACTCTCTCCCCCTGCTTTCTGATTTTTCCTCTGTTTTCTTCATTAATTCTTATACGTGTAGAATTTTTCTTCTGCCCGTTGTCGTTCAGCAGCGCCAGCTCTCCTTGACGATAGATAAATGCCGTACAGACGAGGGAGGCTTTTCCTTAAAGCCCTGCCTCTCAGACCTGATGATGTGACACTGCTTTCGCTTTAACGATGTGGCTTTATTATTGCATGGGGAGAAGCCTGAAAGGCTCAAAACCTGGGGAGAAATTAAAATAAAGTATCCTTATATTTTATTTGACGAGCCTGCTGGTTAAATCTCCTCCACCGCGTCGTCTCCCGGGTATTATTGGAGTTAGGCTTGCAAAGGAACTGCCGGTCGCCATGTGCGCTTTTAATTTAGCCTCGCTGTTCCCAAATAATCCCTTCGTCGGCTCGTAGATCTGCTTATTCCTGTCTCTCTCCCTCCTCCGGCCGCAGCGGCAGGGCTGGGGAGGAGGAGCCCTTCCCTCCAGCCCTCCCCAGCCGACGTGGTGGCAGATTCCCCGCTGACCTTGAGTTCCCCAGAACGACCAGATGCTCTGAGATGACTCCGGTTTACTTCATCCCCGTAGAGAGATGCTACTAAATTGGCTTCTTTCTCTTTTTTTTTTTTTTTTTTTTGCTGATTCGGGCTGAAAACAAGAGGCTGAACAAGCCGACGGATGCGGTGGAGAAAAGGGGACCGTACATCATGAGCAAGCCTCCCTCCATTCACGCCAAGCTCCGTAAGTGCTGCTCCCAAGGGACTCTGCCGGGATTCGGGAGACATCTGCGCCTCTCGCCTAGGGCGGAAGTGACCGCAAGCTTTTTTTATTCCTTGGTGGGATAAAACCATTAAAAAACCCCGTAAAACCCCATAGGCGCTGCCTATGGAATGCACTGCCATGCCTAGGACCCACCTGCGATGCCCTCCCCCCAAAAAAAAGAGACCTTTGGGGAACGCTTGGGGGTTTTTAGCTCTGCCCCTGTGCTTGGCTTTCAGAGAGGCAGCGCGAGCTGGCGAAGGCGGCGCTGCGAAGGCAGGGGCTGCTGAGGGGACCCGCGCCGCACCAGCCGAAGCCGGCGGCTAAAAGGTCTGATCCCGTTTGTTCTTTTCCCGAGGTGTATTTGTCGCGTTCTTTGGGGAGACTGGGAAACTCGGAGGATGAAAAAATGAGTTTGGGATCCTAGCCTGCTGGCTCCGTTGCGGCCAGCAAGCGTTCAACGTAATAAAGAGAGAGCGCTTTTCCTCCAAAAGTTAGGAGTTGCTCTACGAGGGGCCGCGCTGCTGCTTCTCTTTGTTTTGGGGATGGTTTGGTGCTAAGGATTTGATGGGGTAGCCTAGAGCTTAGATGGAGTTTATTCTTAGCTGGTGGTGGCCCTGGGCAGTGCCTGGTGGCAGCGCTCGGTGGGAAGGGACATTCAGGACGGGGATTTCTGCCCCGTTAGCTTCGCGGCTGCATTTTCGCACCAAAACGCCTGTGGCGGGCTCGCTCCTCCGCTTCCCTGCAGGTCGGTGAAGTTTAACAAGGGCTACACGGCGCTCAGCCAGACGGCAGATGAAAACCTGGTCTCCCTCGATTCGGACAGGTGAATATCCCAGGATTTTGGCGGGGGGGGGGGGAGTGTTGCAGGCTCACAGCTGGCTTTTTGGGGGGAGTGATTCACCTTGTCACTTGTAGAGCATCCCCGACTGCACTGGGCACCTCTCAGCAGCGAAACACTCCTGTTGTCCCAAATTTAACAAATCCCTTGGGGTTACGCTGCCGGCTCCCTTCCCCCCCCCCCCCCCCCCCCCCCCCCCCGCGATTCCCTTGTCTGCATCCCAAGCAAAGACGCCGCTCCCCGGCTGGCTCTGACCGTTTCCTTCTTCTCTCAGCGACGGGGAGCTGGGATCCCGATGTTCCTCAGGCTACTCCTCCGCCGAGGCAAGTCTGGGGGTTTGACCCCGTCGGCGCGGTCCCCGCGGGTTCCCTCATCCCCGCTACGCCTCGGGGTCTGCGTAGGGGCTGAAATGAAGCATGACCCTATGGAGTATATACGTGTGCGGCCGTCCCGCAGAGCTCTGCTTTGCATTTAAGCCATGCATCGATCTCCCTTCTGCGAGCCCCACCTGGCTGTACGTGCTTCACCCGTTGCACCTAAAGCATCGGCTCCCCCCGGCCCCCGCAGCGGGGCAGCTGACGAGCTCCGTCGTGCAAGGGTGTTGCAGCCCGCGGGTGTTTTGGGGTGCACGGGGTGCGTGTCGGGGTGCCGCAGCCCAGGAAAACCTCTTTGGTCTTTTGCCTTCGTCTGCTCTGCTCTGGTTGCGCGGCTTCTCCCTGTGCAAAGGCGCTGGAGGGGGGACGCCATGCCCTTTCTGCTCGCAGCCCTACCCTTTGCAAGCCCCGGCACCTAAATTTTAACTAAACTGGGACTAATTTTAACCAGCTCTGCCTCCTTTGCTCCCGCCTCAGCAGGTGAACCAGGACCTGAGCCGGCAGCTGCTGCAGGATGGGTACCACCTCGACGAGGTCCCCGATGACGAAGATCTGGATCTCATCCCCCCGAAACCCGTCGCCTCCTCTTCCTGCTCCTGTTGTTTCGGAGAAAATCTCTCCTGCGTGATCCAGTAGGCGCCGCTCGGCTGGAGCCGTGCAAGAACAGGTCAAAAGCCAGCACTTTCTTTGTCCCGTGGGATGGCTGTCGGTGTCCGTGTCCCACGCCGGGATGGCGACACAAGGACTGAATGATGCTGCGTGGCTGCTCCAGGTGAGCAGCAGCGGCCAGCCATCCTCAAAGGACTTTTCCTTACACTCAGCAATATCGGGGAGGGGTGGCACGGTGGCGTTCAGGTGGCCTGGGTGGGACCTGTCGCCTGGCTGGGTGGGGAGGGAGGAGAGGCAGAGCCCGGGCACCTCCATGGGGGTACAAAGGGAGTTGGGAGGGACAGCAGCCAGCGCTCTCCGGTTTGCCTGACCTCCTCTTCTCCTCCTCTAATCAGCCATGTCCAGGATTAGGACCTGGCCCCGGGCAGGGGTTGCCCTCCCCAGCCCTCCCTAATGATGGTGGGGTCGAACTCCCGTGGTGTGGGACCGGGCTGGGAAGCCCCGAGACCCCTTTTCTATTTATTTTAGCTTTAGTCACCCCTCCTCCCTGGCAGGCTGGGGCCAAGCCGGCGAGGTGGGGGTCGGGGTCGGCTGGCAGAGAGCTGCTTCGTTTACCGATCTCGTGCTGCTTGCGGTTAATTGCTGCTGGGTTTCCTCCTCCCAAAGCCTGGGCTGATCTGAACCAAAGATTGCAGCTCCGATAGAGAAGGTAAGAAGGGGGGAACCCCCCGGAGCGGATTGCGGCATGCTGCTGAGCTGTGAGCGTCTGCATTTGTTATATCCAGCAGCAGGCACCGCTCAGGCTGGGACCTCCCCGCTTTCCGCCTCTCGAGGGACCCGTTAAGTCCTGGGTTTGGAGCGAACGGCTTGTTCCAGTTCTCCCCAAAGCTGCTCTGATGCAGGCGAGGGGCAGCCCAGACCCCCGTGCCAGCTCTGCACAGCTCCTTTTGGGTGTGGGTTTGGGGTGGCTGGGGGGAGGCTACCTGCTGGGAACCTTAAAAGCTGCCTTAAATCATGGTCCTGCTCTATTACATTGAGGACAATCAGCTTCTTATAAAGAAACCTTGTTTAAATATTTCGTGTCTAGAGACCTGAGCTGTTTTGTTTGGGGTTTTTTTGTATTGTACTTGTTAAAGGGAGCACTCAATAAACTGGATCTCGTTACTCGGAGGGTGTGTTGGTGCTGTGGCGGGGGGCTGAGCCCCACTCCCCCCGGCAGCCCCGCTTGGGAGGGCTCCTTCCCTGACCCCGGCGCATTTTCGGAGCGATCTGGTTTCCCTCGTCGCATTTTACCCTGGTGTCCTGTTTCCCTGCGGAGCTGCCGTGTCGCCCGGGCTGATGCTGCCACGGGGCGATGCAGGGAAAGTTGCAGCCGGTGCCGGGGGGGGGACACGGACGCCAGAGTTGCCCCCAGCCTCCTTCCCTGGTCCCCGAGCCCTGCAAACGCCACGGCTGCTCCCCGTCCTCCTCCTGCTCCCTACACCACGCTGCCTGCGCCGAGGACAAAGTCACCACTTTATTCACGCAGCACCGGAGGCTCTCCAGCCCCATCGCCCCCCCAAGCAGCCCCCTTTTACAGCCGGGGAAGGGGCGGCACAGCTCAGAGGGCTGCCTGCCATCAGCCAGGCTCGGGAAGAGCCCGCCAGGCACCCGGGAGCGGCAGAAAGCCTCAGCGTCACATTCACAGCGGGGAGCTGCAGCTCCTAGAAGCCGGGCAGAGATGCTGGAGAGCTGGGCTGCAGACCTCAGGCCTCCCTGCTGCTTCTCGGCGAGAAGGAACGGGGGGAAAGAAAGAATAAAAGGAGTCGCCGTATGACATTAGCAGCCCCCAGAAGGGATGATGCTACAGGGATGTGGCTAACGAGCTGTGAGGGGAGGTGCTCGTCCCCTGCCCGCTCTGCTCTGGGCCGTGTCCAAGGAGCCGATTCGTGGAATTGCTCTCTATACGTGGGCTGCGGGCTGTCTTGGGGGTTTAATAGATGGAGGGGAAACTTCCAAGCGAGATGACTTTGTCCAGGCCAGTTTCTATCTACTCGAATGTGGAGTGATGGGGTACGCGTCCCGGGTCCCGCTCAGAGGAGGCAGCAGGCTCGGAAGAGCAGCATCCCATCCGGCGAGGAGAGGTGGAGGGAGATGCTCTCGTTGGCAGAGATGAAGAGCACGGAGCCGCGACGCAGAGTCATTTCGGAGGCTGCGGCTGTGGAGGTGCCCACGGCCGTCCCTTGGATCACCAGCAAGATGCTGGCAGAGTCCACGGCGGAGACGAGGTACAGCTTGATGGAGGGGGGGATCTGCAACGCAAAGGGTCACCGTGGCTTGAGTCTCCCCCAGTTTTGCTTCTCTTCGGAGAGCTGGAAGGGGGTCGTCCCCATTCCCACCCTGCAGCCACCCCGTGCCTGCAGCAGCCCAAGCCCAGGGACCTCGGCTTAGCTGGGGACAGCCAAGCTGCAGCCCTGAGACCTCCTCCTGGTCCTCCCTCTGCCCGGAGCTGCTGGAGAAGGGGAACAGGGGAGGGAGAAGAGCCTGCAGCGCTGCCCGGGGGTGACACAAGGATCCCCAGCAGCCCCAACCATCCCTCCATCCCCCCTGGGGCAGTAGCCACAAGGGCGAGCAAACCCGTGCCAAGAAAACCCCAGCCAAGACTGAGACATCCTACCAAGAGCACGGCCAAGACGGGACAAAGCTGACGCGTCCCCGAAGCGGACCCCTCGCCCCTCACCTCTATCCTCATGATGGCGAAGTCTGGCACGGGCGGGTCGTAGAGGTAGACGCTGGGGTCGAGCTGGCTCTGCGCGGCCGGGAAGATCTTGGAGCCGCTGGGCGCCGGCGTGTAGTTGAGCATCTCGCACAAGGTGAGGACGTCGATGAATTTGGGGGTGAGCCCGGCGCGCACCGTGTTATCCGAGCACGCCATGCACTCCACGCAGTCTGCGGGGAGGAGGCGGCGCCGTCAGCCCACCCCAGCCCTCCCGCCTGTCCCGCCGGGGGTCCAACCTCGTGCCGGAGGCCACGGCCGCCCTGGGGGACAAGTCCCCGCGGGGTCCTGGGGGGGGAAAGCCCACGGCGATGCTCACCTCCGTGCAGGTAGGCGTGGGGCTCGTTGGCTCCCAGGAACATGGCCTCCCCCGGCTCCAGCCTCACCAGGTTGAGGAAGTAAATGGTGAAGCAGCCGATGTCCCCGGGGTACTGGGAGTGCAGGCGCAGCAGCAGGTCCCCGTTGCTCCCCGACGTGTCCTTCCCTTCCGCCGCTGCGTGGGCAGAGACCGGGCGCAACGCTGGGGAGGGAGCTGGGGGGGTGCCCCGTCCCCTCCCCTAAACGCAGTCCCCCCAAAAACCGCCTCGGGGGGCTGCGGCGGGGCAGAGAGGACCCACCTTCCTGGGAGATCCTTTTCACCAGCATGTTCAGCTGGTCGACGAAGGACTTCTTCTCGCTCTTCATCAGGCGGGTGAAGCAGACGCGGAGGGCGGCCGAGACGCCGCGGGGGTCGTCGCTGCCGCTGCGCTCCAGCTGCTCCGCCGCCACCTCCCCGATCAGCGCCCGCAGCTCGGGGACGGCTGCCGGGGTGGTCAACACAAGTCATCCCTGGCGGCTGCCACCACAGGGGAGCCCCGCACCCCATCCCGAGGTATCGCAGCCACCGTCCCCACCCCCAACCCACCGCAGGGAGGGAAGGTGGCAGCGGGGTCCGACCTCGCGACCGCCCTCCCTCGCCATCCTTACTCTGGAGGAAGGAGACGATCTCCTCCACCGGCCGAAAGCCGCACAAGCCCTCGAAGGGGGTGAGAGCGATGGCCATTTCGGGCTTGTGGTTGGCGTCGGGGTAGTGCTCGGGGAACTGGGTGTGCAGCTTCGCCGCCAGCTCCTGGAGAGGGGGGCAGAGGAGCTGGGTGACCTCCCCAGGGACACCGGGTCCGGCCAGGGCTGCCCCCCCGGGGTTCTCCCTACCTTGTTGGGGTGCGCCTGGATGGAGAGGGCGGTGTTGACCGACAGCACCTTGAAGAGGAAGGGCAGGCGACCCTGGAAGGCGTCCTTCACCTTCGCCCCCAGGCAGGCGGGGTTGTCGGCGATCCACTGGCCCAGGGTCTTTTGGGGGATGCGGTTATCCCGGATGACGGCATCGCCCCGGGGGTGCGCGCCCATCCAGAGCTGCGGGAGACAGACGGACAGACAGACAGACGGACCCCTGAGCCGGGCAGCCAACGGGATGACTTGGGCTTTTCCCGAGGCTGCTTGGCCCCGGCAGTGATCGATGCGGCCAAGGCAGCTCCCTCGGGGGCTGAGTCACGCCGGGCTTCTCCTCTCCTCCCGGGACTACGGGGGACGGGACGGGGACCCACATCCCTCCCCGAGCCGGCCGGACCCGGGAAGGCGAGAGCAGCAGCCGGTCGGGACGGACACACGGATGGGACGGACGCGCGGCCGGGCACTCACCTCCGCGTAGGGCCGGTCGGGCTGGATCTGGACCAGGGGGTCGCTGCTGGCCAGCAGCTTGGCCACCTCGCTCTCCAGCCCCACCTTCCCCCAGGAGTAGCTCTGCACGGCGCAGGAGAGGGGGAACACTGCGGGGGGGAAGCCAGACGTTGGGGGGGGGGAATAACCCTCTGCCCCCCAAAACCCTGCCGGGCAGCCCCAAGCCCTCCGGGGCGGGGGGCGAGGGGGGCTTGGGCAGGGCGGGTGTATTTTGGGGGGAGGCAATTTGAAATCATCATATAGGGGGTTTGGGGGTCCCGGTGCCTCTGCCCCACCGCCCTGGGGGGGTGTCCATCCCCGGGGGGGTGACCCTCCCACCCAAGGGCCCCGATCCCCACGGGGGATCCCGTCCCCCCGGGGCCAGCGCAGGGGTCCCACGCTCCCCAGGGAGGCGCCCCCGCCCCCGGGGCCCGCTCACCGCGGATCTCCGCCATGGCTCGGCCGGCACGGCACGGCAGGGCACGGCCGGGCAGGGCAGGGCAGGGCAGGCCGGGAGCCGTAGTCCCGCGGCGGCGGCACCGCCTCCCCCGGCCGGGCTGGGCGGGGCAGCGCCCTACGCGCACCCTATAGCGGCCATAGGGGTGGGCAGTATGGGGCTGGCCGGCCCGAGCGCCGGCACTGCCCGCCTGCGTGAAGCTCTGCGGGGGGACCTATAGGGATATTCTATAGGGGATATTCTATAGGGGATATTCTATAGGGGATATTCCATAGGGGATGTGCTATAGGTGACGTGCTATAGGGGACGGGCTACGGGACCTATAGGGACACCCCCTGCAGAGCCTGCCCCCCCCTCCTATAGGCACCCCCTGTAGAGCGCGGCCCCGCCTATAGGGTACCCCCCCGCCATAGGCGGTGGCCGCCGCTGTGACGTCACGCGGCCCCGCCCCACGGGGCTCCAGGCGCCTGCGCGGCGGGCGGGTCGCGTCCCGTGGCTGGCGGCGCAGGCGCTGCGGCTGCCCCGGAAGTGCCTGGCGCGGCGGCGGCGGCGGCGGCGGGAGCGCGGAGCGGAGCAGCGGGGACCGCGCCCATGTCGGGCTTCGACACCAACCCGTTCGCCGACCCGGTGGACATCAACCCCTTCCAGGTGGGCGCGGGGCCCGGGCGCCCCCTTCCTCCCCCTGCCCTGCCCGGCCCTCCCCTCCCCTCCCCTCCCCTGCCCGCCGCCGCCGGCGGGACGTGGCACTGACTGAAGCGTCGCTGGCCAATGGCGGCGCCGCTCGCCCCCGCTGTAGCCAATCGGGGCGAGGGGGTGGGATTGGGGGGGGCGTGCTGGGAGCGGGGCCGGGACCCCCCGGGGCCGTGCTGCGCGGCCGGGACCCCCGGGCGCTCCGGGGCCGGCCCGCCCCCGCCTCGCTTGCCCCCCTCCGTCCGCGGCTGGAGGGCCCCGGGGGTGAGGCGCCCTCCGAGGAGGGCTCTCACGGCGCCCTCTGCCTCGAGCCCCGGCCGCCCCCCACCTCCGCAGGTGCCGGGGAGCGGGGTCCGGCGCCGGCCGCCCGCCCCTGCCTCGGAGGCTGCCGGACGGCCGGGGGTGCCCGGGTTGCAGGGCTGTTAACGATAACCCGGCGAGAGACCCCTCTTAGCCGTGCTGGGCGGCGGCCCCGCCGGCCGCCGGGTCCCTCCGGGGCCCGCTGTTACCGTGCGGTAGCGCCGGCTCTTAAAACTGAGCCTAGAAGGCAAAGCGCGTCCTTGGGGCTGTGGTTTTCGGCGGGCAAAGCCTTTGAGGCTCTTGGAGACGTTGTCTGCTCGCGCTGGGTTTCCCCTCTCCGGGATAAACCTCCGCGCTTTGGAACGTGGGGCGGTTTATGCGGGGGGACGGCCGGGAACGGTCTCCCGGACCCGGCTGGGTGGCGTGAAAAGGAGCGTCGGGGCTTTGAGGCTCGTCGGCGGGCGCTGCCGTACCTTTGCTGTTTGGTGGGCCGGAATCTGCGGGAAGGGCTGCCTTCCTGGCCTCTGATTTCGTGGCCAAGCTAAAGCGAAACTGTTTGTTTACGGAGCTCATTTTGAGGAATCAAAGTGAAATCGGAAGAGAAAAATCCTCTCTCTCCCCCTCACCGTCATTTTAACGTGCTCTCATGCGGCTCGGGAAGGGTTTGGATGACCGTGTTCCTGTAATATCCCTTCCATGGGGGGAATGTAGGGTGGCTCACACCTACAGTCGCTGTTCCTGTAGGGATTTATTGCTTCGGCACTGAGGAAGTAAATACTCTGTTGCTTTACGCACGTTATAGCTGCCCTGGTATCTGATTGAACAGGGCTGTGCTCGCGCTTTGCTCACTGTTTAAACAAAAAAAGATTGGACGCGATCTGCGACAGGTAACTCTGATGTCAGGCGTGCTTTTTAACGAGGACAAACGTACGTCGCACCGCGGATGCCCCTGCGGTTGTGTGACGGCTCTTTGCAGCTACAGCTGGGCTTTGTGGCAGGTTTTATATCCTCTTTTGGGCGCGTGAGGTTTTGTGTTTGCCTTTATCCTTTTTGTTAAAGAAACGTTCCCCCAGTCACCAGCAGCTGGACGCGAGGAATCTCCGACTGCTGCTGCCCGGACCCTCGAAGCCTCGTCTCTCCGATGAGAAAACGGCATCTCGCGGTGTAGGACGGCGCTGCCCCGGTCTTGTAGATGTGACGGAAGGAGCCGGTTCCCTGCCGGGGTTTGGATCCGCGTGCCGGCTGGGTGCTGTGCAGGGCTGGGGGCACGGTTTGCCCGCCCGGCAGGCGCGGACATCCCCTTCCGCACGCTCTGGAGATCTTGCCGAAAGGCTAGAAGCGTCTTCGCCCTCCCAGCCGTGTCGCGCTGATGAATATCTCTGGGCAGAGCACCAGGGCTGGCTTTCCTCCTCGCGGATCCCAGCACAGCGCTTCGTACTCTGCGAATCCTGGCGTAACTGGGGTCTTTGCCTTTTTGGGAGGCTCTGTTGGTGATGTTTGGCAAGCTTGGTGTCAAACAAGCTGGTTTGGTCCTGTTAAAGATCTCTCTGGCTTTTCTTGCTGTTACTTATCGTAACCGGTTAAGGAGAGATGATTAACTGCCTTCGTTTCCTCAGTAACCTGCTCCAAGTGGCAGCTACCTCCAAAACTTTGATGCAAGCCTCAGACAGGGCTGGAAACTTCTATCCTCTTTAGAGATATCGATAATAAAATCCTTGAGGTTTCTCTCACCGCGTCTTCCGGGCAGTGGCAGCGCTCTGAGGTCCTGCGCTGGCGATATTTGGGGCAGTTCCTGGGACATTCAGACAACCACGTTAAGTTCCAGGTGATTCTCATCGGGGTTCTCTTGCCTTGATCTCGTCTAGAGAGGCGTCTCGTTTTGCTTCTTTAACCTGTGGGAACAGAAAGAAATGGAAGAGTATCATTTCTTGCACAAACCTGTTGTGTCAAGCTCTTCCAGCAGCTCTGTCAGCTGGCACGGTGCGACAGCAGCTTCACATTTGCATTAGACGCTGCTTTTGAAAACCGTTTTAATCTTCAGGTCAGTGCAATTTGGTCCAAATGCAAAATTATTCTGCTCTGGGGAGTTTGAAGTAATGAAAAAGGGCATCATGTATCCCTCCCGCTTGTGGAAGCGGTGGTAGGAAGGGTAACAAATGGGGATCTGCTCGCTGGCATTTTGCAGATCAGTCTAATAATTGATTTGTGAGCACGAGGTTTGTGGCTGGACGTGCTTATGAAATGACACGGAGTAGCTGGAGAAGTAAGAGAGCTTTCAGGTGCTCAGGCAGCCCTGAAGCAGGAAAGAAGTTGAGAAAGGATTGCTCGAGTGTAACTGGGGGTCCTAACAACTAAGCCCTCCCAAAGGAAAGGCACGCGGGCCTTCGGAGCAGGGAGGAGAGCGCCGTTACTTCCTCGGAGGAGGGACAGACAGACAGGTAACACGGCCCCAAGTGGTTCAGCGGCTGAATGAAGTCCCTGTTTCCCCATTTCACAACCTAAAGGATCAGGCTTGTGCTTGTTTCGAGAGGGTCAACTGTCTTTTGGTCTGGAGCTTGCCGAAAATAACTGTGAAGCGTGAAGTTTGTGGGCAACTTCTCGTTCATCTCCTCTGCGTTTCTCGTGCTTACTCACCCTCCACGTTGTGTAGTCCAGGCTTGCGGAAGCCGCTGCCTTTATATCACCCTCTGTTTCACAGCTGCCGTTTTCCTTCCTGCCCTATCCAAGGCACAGAGGCACGCGTCCAAACACACTTCAGCTTTGTGGCAAATTCCCTGCTCTTTCTGTATTCATTTCAGACGCGCTTGCACAATAGCGAGTTAAGCTGAGCTGCCTTGCCTTGGCCGTACTGCCTAATTAAGTAGATTTCTTTTTTTTATTTAAGCTGTGCAATAGGATGAGAGGTCGTTTCCCTTTGAAATCAGGCTGTTCCGCAGCTGGAAGCAGCGAGACAGTGGTGGTGCTCGGGCCGCTGGCAGCCTGCCCTTTCCCTAGCAGTGCTGCGCTCCTGAGCCTCCGCTGAGCTTCGGAGCTTTCTTTTTGAATGGAGGTGAGCGACGGGAAGAAGAATGTGTGGTTTGCCTCTGTATTCTGGCGTTTCCCCGTGGTTCCGAGCACTTTCCTCCTTGGCTGCGGTGACCGTGGAACGGTGAAGTTCAAGATCCTTAGGGCAGCGAGGAGGGCGCGCAGCAAGCTCACTGCCCTGGACTTCAGGAGAGCAGACTTTGGCCTCTTCAGGGGTCTGCTTGGTAGAGTCCCACGGGATAAAGCCCTGGAGGGAAGAGGAGCCCGGGAAAGCTGGTTAATATTCACAGATCACCTCCTCCAAGCTCAGGAGCGAGGCATCCCAACAAAGAGAAGTCAGGCAGAAACGCCAGGAGGCTGCAGGGATGAACAAGGAGCTCCTGGACAAACTCAAACACAAGAAGGAAGCCTACAGAGGGGCGAAGCAAGGACAGGCAGCCTGGGAGGAATACAGAGAAATTGTCCGAGCAGCCGGGAGCAAGTTAGGAAAGCTAAAGCCCTGATAGAATTAAATCTGGCCAGGGACGTCAAGGGCAACAAGAAAAGCTTCTATAGGTACGTCAGTGATAAAAGAAAGGCTAGGGAAAATGTGGGCCCTCTCCGGAAGGAAACGGGAGACCTGGCTACCCAGGATATAGAGAATGCTGAGGTACTCCGTGACTTTTTTGCCTCAGTCCTCACCGGCAAGTGCTCTGGCTGCGCTGCCCCAGTCGCAGAAGGCAAGGGCTGGGACTGGGGGAGTGAAGAACTGCCCACTGTAGGAGAAGATCAGGTTCGAGACCATCTAAGGAACCTGAAGGTGCACGAGTCCATGGGACCTGATGAGAAGCATCCGCGGGTCCTGAGGGAACTGGCGGATGAAGTTGCTAAGCCACTCTCCATCTTATTGGAGAAGTTGTGGCAGTCTGGTGAAGTTCCCACTGACTGGAAAAGGGGAAACATAACCCCCATTTTTAAAAAGGAAAAAAGACAGACCTGGGGATCTACAGGCCAGTCTCACCTCTGTGCCTGGCAAGATCCTGGAGCAGATCCTCCTGGAAACTGTGCTGAGGCACACAGAAAATAAGGAGGTGACTGGTGACAGCCAACGTGGCTTCACCAAGGGCAGATCGTGCCTGACACATTTGGTGACCTTCTACAACAGGGTTACAGCGTTGGTGGGTGAGGGAAGAGCAACTGACATCATCTGCCTGGGCTTGTGCAATGCATTTGACCCTGTCCCGCACGACATCCTCGTCTCTGAATTGGAGAGACATGGATGTGACGGATGGACCGCTCGGTGGGCAAGGAATTGGCGGGACGGTCGCACTCAGAGTTGCTGTCAACAGCTCGATGGCCAAGTGGAGACCAGTGAGGAGTGGCGTCCTCAGGGGTCGGTGTTGGGACCGGCGCTGTTTAACATCTTTGTGGGGGACATGGGCAGCGGGATGGAGCGCACCCTCAGCAAGTTTGCCGACGACACCGAGCTGAGTGGTGCGGTCGACACGCTGGAGGGAAGGGATGCCATCCAGAGGGACCCGGACAGACCTGAGAGGTGGGCCCATGCGAACCTCCTGAAGTTCAACAAGGCCAGGGGCAAGGTCCTGCATGTGGGTCGGGGCAATCCCAAGCAAAAACACAGGCTGGGCAGAGAATGGATTGAGAGCAGCCCTGAGGGGAAAGTGTTGGTCACTGAGAAGCTCAACATGACCCAGCACTGTGCGCTCGCAGCCCAGAAAGCCAACCGTATCCTGGGCTGCATCAAAAGCAGTGTGGCCAGCAGGGCGAGGGAGGGGATTCTGCCCCTCTGCTCCGCTCTGGTGAGACCCCCCTGCAGTGCTGCGTCCAGCTCTGGGGCCCCCAACACAAGAAGGACATGGACCTGCTGGAGCGAGTCCAGAGGAGGCCATGAAGATGATGCTGGAGCCCCTCTGCTATGGGGACAGGCTGAGAGAGTTGGGCTTGTTCGGCCTGGAGAAGAGAAGGCTCCGGGGAGACCTTCCAGCAGCTTCCAGTCCCTAAGGGGGCCTACAAGAGAGCTGGAGAGGGACTTTTGACAAGAGCATGTAGTGACAGGACAAGGGGCGATGGCTTTAAACTGAAAGTGGGGAGATTTAGATGAGATCTAAGGAAGAAATCCTTCCCTCTGAGGCTGGTGAGGCCCTGGCACAGGTTGCCCAGAGAAGCTGTGGCTGCCCCATCCCTGGAAGTGTTCAAGGCCAGGTTGGACGGGGCTTGGAGCAACCTGGTCTCACGGAAGGTGTCCCTGCCCATGGCAGGGGGTGGAACTAGGTGATCTTTAAGGTCCCTTCCAACGCAAACCATTCGATGATATGATTCTATGATTCAGATGGTCATGCAGCCCTTGCTTTCTTCTTCCCGTACCATTAAGGGAGTTTCTCTTCCTTGTGCAGTCGCCTTCTGCTGGACTTTAGTCCGACGGGGACCTCGCCTGGTCTGGATTAAAGGGTATCGTGCTAGCACGCGGTAGCTATCCTGCCTTAACTGACTCGTAGGCTTGTGCTGACAGCCCCCGCGTCTGCAAAACTGGTTAAGCCGAAGCCTCCGGAGGAGTAAGCAGTGAAATAAAACCCGTGCCTTGAGTCCTTGCAGCCCTTATTTCCAGCGTGGCGGTTCGGCTGGTGCTCCCCTTTTTTTACAGCCCTGCCTCGCCGGGGAGTTGTACTTCATCAAGCCGCATCCGAAAGCTCATCCGAGATCCCTCGGCCCCGGGTGATTCATAAACTAGCGCAACCTGTTGCGTGGGGAGTGCCTGCTATCGAGGAGATGTGTGAGGTTACTCATTAACTGTTCCGTACGCAGCGTGCTCGGCAGAAGGCTGCGCTCAGACCCTGGGGGACGGCTCCGGCGCGTTCCGGACAAGCCCAAAGACTTTTCTGCAGCGCGCCGGCTCCGTCAGCCTCTGCGCTCCTCCGTTGCTCGCTCTTACCCTGTCGCAGCCTCAATTGCTTCTCACCCCATTGACCACAAAATTAAAATGACTAAGCTCAAGCCACGAGTTGCTGGGGCGGGGAGAGGGAGGGATAAAAAGCCACTTTTTAATTTTTTTGCCCACATCCAGCTATCAGGTTGCCAGGCTGTTCTCGCAGCAGGATTTCCGAGTTCAAAAAGTGCCTTGTTGCTTTAATAACTGAGGAGAGAAGCACCGCAGAGGTCAAACTCTGGCTGTCAGAGGGATCTTCTTATGGAAAGTAGCGTGTATAAAAGAAGAAATAAAAATAGCTGCGTGGATTGCAGGTGAGGGAGGAAAGGCTTTTTTGGTGCAGAGCGCCCTTTTTTAAACAATCGGACTATTTGATGGAGACAAGCAGGAGATGCTGTGAGTACGGGTGAACGCGGCAGCATTAAAACCTCCAAAAGTAACGGGTGTCACACCTCCAGCTCAGCTTTCCTGGGTGTTTTACCTTCTCGGAGCAATCATTGCCATCTCAGCGTGCTGGTCCGAATGCCCTGGGTGGCAGCCAGGCCCGGTTTTGCACCTGGAAGCTCATTTTGTGAGGCCCTGCTGTGCTCTGTGGTGCAAGTGAGGTTTAGGAGGTGGTCCTGGGTGTCCAGCAACTCTCTGACCGTGGGCAGATGAATCTGTGCCCCGCTTTGAGCCCCTGGAAATGAGGAATAAGCTAATGCTGACCCGCGTCCGATGCTGATTTCTCTTTTCTCTCCCCTTTCAGGATCCCTCGGTGACGCAGCTCACAAACACTAGCCAAAGTGGCTTGGATGAATTCAACCCCTTTTCTGAGAGCTCCCAGCTGGTACGTGCCGTGCGGCTTCGCACTGGGTATCTTGGCGGGGGGGGTTAGCGGTGTAGAACGTCCCTTGGTAAGCGCAGCTTAAAAGAAAAAGAGCGAGGCGTTCGCGGCCGATTCCCCACGGACGGCGTAGTTCATGGCGCGCGTGGGAAGCTGCGACCGCTCCTGGACTAATAAACTCCCAGCTGGAGCTCTCCGCTCGCGTGGAACAGCCTCTCTCGAACTCGCTGCTGGCTCGCAGAAAAGTTATATGAAGCGTGAAGGGGAAGATGTTTTGTGGCAGGACGCGTCAATATTCATTTGGTCTCTGGGCGGGGAGCCGAGCTGCTGCGGCGATACCGCTGATGGATCGCTGCGAGAGCTTCGTTCTTATTTCCTGGCTGCTGCCGTGTGGGAGATGGGAAAAGGGGAGCAGGAAACCAGGGTAAAGCAATATTTGCGGTTGAAACGACCGATCAAAATCCCTTTTTGTTTCTCCTCTGCTTAATACCTGTAATCCTCAGGTGCCGCTGCCCCAGTGCATTAAGGAACTAATAAACTCTTGAAAACGCAGAGTTGCTTTCTGCTAGCGCTTTCTGGTTAAGCAGTGCTAAAACTTGAGCTGTCCTTTGCGAAAAGAAGCACCGTGTAATGTTTTTGCCTTGTTGCTTGTGATTTCTGTGCAGACAAATGCAGCGCGGACGACGCCGGCCCCGCAGCCCTCTGGCCACTCGCAGCCTGCAGTTCTGCAGACGTCCGTGGAGCCCACTCCCCAGGTATGGCAACCCCTCGCTGCCGAGGGCCTCTGGAGGCATGCGGGAACAGGAGGGGCAGGAGATTCTCCGCGGTTGGGTGTGGGAAGCTGCAGGGGATCTTTTAAACGTGCATTTGTACCCGCCTCGCGAAGCAGAGCTCTATAGGGAATACATACGCGCAATTTCCCTGTGCTGGTGGCAGAGCGCGCTGCCTCGTGTCCTGTTTGCTCTGGCTTCCCTCTGCAAACACTGAAACGTATCCTGCTACTGCTTTTGGCTTCGTTCTGGTGGCTGGTGAGGCACGCTCCGTTCCAGGAGTGTAAATGCAGTCTAGCTATACGTTGCAGCCGCTGCTTAGACCGGCTAGCAAGGACCCGGCTGCCAGCACCACCTCGTCCAAAGAGCAGGGAAGCCGAGGCTGCTAGGGGAAAGGATCGGCTCGCAGAAGAGCAACAGGGAGAAGAGATGCTTAATCTTGCCTCTCCTTTGACCCTCCTTCCTTAGCTGGGAAGGGAATTGTCCTGGTAAACTCAGGAGTCCTGTGGCAAGGCGCTTAGAGCAATGAGGCAAGCTGGGAGGCAGAAGAAGCTGCAAGAGAAGTAGAGCTTTGCTGGAAGGGAAGGGCGGAGAGGATGGGCAACAGCCTCTTGAGGGCTTTTCCAGCCCTGTCTTCCCGTGGGATGAGAGAGGAACACCTGGGTGGAGTTCTGCATTGATCTTGATTTTGTCCTCCGGCAGGTAAGGCAGAAAGCCTCCAGATGTTTCAGGTCAGCCCCGGGAATTCAGCTTTCACCTTGTCCTCAGCCCTTGCTATCGAATCGCCTTTGTTTCCGTTCCCGTTTGGCATCTGGTGTGTTTGCCGGCGGTGTTGCCGCTGCCTCGGTTAGGGAAGGACTTACTCTTTCTCCCTCTGCTCCAGGCTGTGGCTGCGGCAGCGCAGGCTGGGCTCCTTCAGCAGCAGGCAGAACTAGAGAGGAAGGCGGCCGAGCTGGAGAAGAAGGAAAGGGAATTGCAGAGTAACGCAGCCAGCATTAATCGTGAGTAGCGCTTCCCGCCCTGCCCGCCGTGAGCGTGATGCCCGGGGAAGCCTGGGTCGCTCGGTTTGCCAGGATCTGATGAAGGCCCCGCCTGTCCAAGTGTTGTATGAACTTTTTTACAAGCAGTAAAGCTTTGTTTTTTTCAGTCTTGAGCCTCTCAACCACAGCAAAACAATATTTTCCCCTAAGCTTGGTTTGAAATGGCGGAATCTGGACTTGCGGTGCTGCGTGGCGATGGTTGCGATGGGCCTTTGGCCGCTGCGGGGGAATTGTGCCTCCCGGGGGAGGGAAGCCCTCGAACCGGGCCGGTGTGCCTCGCTGCCGCCGGCAGAGTTACGGCATCCCTGCTGCGCTGCCCGCTCAGGCCTGCCGAAACCCGGCCTGCCAAAACCAAGCCTACCCAGGTTTTCGTGTCAGTGTGGGTGAATGGCTACTTGCACATCTTTCCGCGAGAGAAGAGCAAGTGACGAGCTGCTCCCCTCTCCTTTCCGCAGCGAGGCAAAACAACTGGCCGCCCCTTCCCAGGAAGTGTCCCATCAAGCCGTGTTTTTACCAGGATTTTTCGGCAGACATCCCAGCTGACTACCAGCGGATATGCAAGATGCTGTATTACTTGTGGATGCGTAAGTAAGAGCTTGAATTGCGATAAAAATGCTTCCGAAGAAGATTCCGTATCAAATGCTGAGCTTTGACCTACAGTAAATTCTGCAGGTGTTGTCTGCGAGGGTAAAATAATGTCTCCCTTCTTTTTTTTATGAAGGCGAACGGAAAGGACTCAAGTTTATGCTTTGGGAATAGCTCATTCGTGACAGAATTTTGATTATTGTTTAATGGAGACTTTAACAGCGCTGCTGAGGCTGAAAGACAGCAGATAGCGCAGTTCGGAGATCGGGCGCGGAACAGTCTCACCCGTATCCGTCAGCTTTGGTGCTCTGAAAAGATGTAAGATTGGGTTGTAAGCGGCAGGATCAGATGAGGTCCTTGGGTTAAGCTCTGTTTTCCTTGCAAGGGAGGGAAGGAAATCAGATGGCTCGAAGTCTCCTTAATTTCTGCAGAGCTCTGTGTGTTCAGTGAGAGATTAGGGATGCTTGGAGAGACTTCGGAGTTCTCCAGGAGCTTCCTGACGTTTCTTCTCTCTCTCCCATCCCAAACAGTGCATTCGATTACCCTGTTCCTAAACCTGCTTGCTTGCCTGGCGTGGTTCACAGTCCAGACGGAACGAGGAGTAGACTTTGGTCTCTCGATCCTGTGGTTTATTTTATTCACCCCTTGTGCCTTTCTCTGTTGGTACCGACCAATTTACAAGGCTTTCAGGCAAGTACCATTTTCTTCTGTAACAAGGAGATATCTTTTAGTGGGAGGAGCTTTGGTTTTATCTGTTCCAATCGTATATCGCCTGCAGGATTTTTCCAGCTCTCTGCATCGTTAAATAGATCAAACCCACTTGTTCCTAAACGTATTAGAAGTATCTGATAGAACTGGATTATCGGGGTCTTTTTTTTTCATCTTGAAATCCAAGCCTAGCCAGTCGTAGGGTCCTACTTATTAATTTCTGAGCAGCTGTTTGGCACGTGGATGTGTTGAGCACGCTGCGTGCCTTAAGGAAGCCGCCTGCACCCTGCCTTGCGCTGGGCAGAGCGGTGGTTTTGCGATACGCAGCGGACGCGTTGTAAGTTGTATCGCTGCACGAGTTCCTTCTGAAATCGCCTCCCCTTAGCGGCTTTCCCCCGGAGGAAGGGATGTGCTGAATTTGTTTCCCTCCTCTTGGAGGAGGGAGTCTGTACAGGAATCGTGACCCTGGGTTTCACTCCTGCTGCCGTCTCTCCTGCAGGTCTGACAGCTCCTTCAGCTTCTTCGTCTTCTTTTTTATCTTCTTCTGCCAAATAGCAATCTACATCATCCAGGCTGTCGGCATTCCTGGCTGGGGAGACAGGTAAGCTTGCCTTCGCGCGCAGCCGTCTCACAGCCCTGCACGGATGCTTTTTCTCACCGGGGCTGTGACCGTCGGAAGCTTCGGGGTCCGTTTCCGACAGCTGTCTGTTCTTTCTCCCACGGTTTTCCTCTCTCACCTGGTACGCAGCTCTGGCAGGTCCCAGCTGGGCTGCCTCTCTCCTCCGCTCTTCCCCTCCTAGTCCCAGCGAAGGCACGTACCTCCTCTGCTTCCGCAGCAGCCCGGTTCCGTCCCCAAACTCCTCCTGAATTTCTCTCGAGCGTGGTGTCGGTGGGCTGTGCTTCCAAAAATAAGCAGAGAGGGTTTTATCCTCGCCCTTTCTCGACGGCATCGTACAGAAGGGGGAGCCTGGGCTTGTGGAGCGGGTCCAGCAGGCCTCCGGTCAGCGTTGCCCCCTGCGGTGAAAGCGCTGGCTTTCTTTTTGCCGTGCTGCGCTGGCCGCAGGTCGGAGTCCCGACTCGCTGCGAACAGCGGAAAGGTTAACAGCTAGCGGCTTTTCTCCCGCGGGGGAGCCTTCGGGTGACGAGCGCCCTGAAACTGCTGTCTATCGCCCTGAAACTGCTGTCTATTTTTGCCCGCTGCCCGCAGAACGGCTCGCGGGCAAAGCTGTCCTCGCGCTCCCTCCCCTGCGGGCTGGTGCTGCCTGAGTCACGGGGCGCGGGGAGGGGGCCCTCCGGCTTTCATCTGACTCCGGAGTGCGTTGAGCTTTCCACTATCTTTCCTCAAGCCAGACAGCGCATTTATTTTTGGCTGTAGCGCGCGCTGCGCCGTTCCGCTTCCTTGTAACGGGCGAGAAGTTGCGCAGCGCCTCAAATGGGGCGGTTTGGCTCCCTCGATTCCCTCTGTCCGGGCGGCACACGGCTCGCTTGGGTTTGCAGTTGGAAAGGGCCCTTTGTCCAGCACCCAGGAGGGTGTTTGGAGCGAGGCACCTTGGCGTTTTCGCCCCCAGCCAAGCACCGATAACTCCTAGTGTACTCCCTGCCTCTTCCCTTCAACACCTGCCAGCTTGTTCCTTTCTGTAGCTTCATCCCTTCCTTCCTCTTCCTCCCCCTCCCGACGCTTACGTCCCTGGCCAGGCAGAGCTGTCACGGTGACACGTAGGTCTGGGCTCCAGATCTGCCAGCTGATCCCTTCCAATTTAGACGTACCAGCCTGTCTTTGCACTACGTGGCTGGATTTTGGGAAGGCGTTGACGGAAAGGACTTGATTTATGACGGCGCCAAGGGTATCGATCGCTGCCTAAGGCGGGTGGGCCGGGGGCCAGGGCCGTAACGCGGGTGGGGTGAGCACGATTCTCTCGTGTAGAGGCTGGCAATGGAAATTCCAGCCCCCAACCGAGTGCCTGGATGAGCTCTGGGCCCCTCTTTCCACAGCCGATCCGTTCGGGTTTGCGCTTCCCTGTAACCTTCCCCCAAAAGCTCTTGTGCGACCATCGGTGCCTCTTCTCCCCCCCCGGCTCCGTCTCGTCCCGCGCGTCGCCGCGCTCATCCCGCTCTCCTCTCCCGCAGCGGCTGGATCGCGGCGCTGTCGGAGCTGCACAATAACCTGGCCGTGGCCGTCATCATGATGGTGGTGGCAGGATTCTTCACGCTCTGCGCCGTTCTCTCGCTCTTCCTCCTGAAGCAGGTGAGCGGCGCGGAGCTGCAGGTCGGGCTGCTCCCGGGGTATCCGGGGGGTGCCGCCTCCTCTCATCCCTCTGGGGATTAGCTTGCTTTTGAAGACGGAATCGGGGCGCTGGCAGGTTGCAGTCACCGCTGCCGCCATGCCGCGGGAGCTTTCCAAGCCTGACGGGATCCGAAGCGGTGCCTTCCCGCTGCCTCCCAAACGCAAGCCCCTCTTCCTCCTCCTGACGGACCACGCCGGGGCTGCTTTTTTCCAATTAACTGCGGAAATTTGGCTTTGGGGAAGGCAAGGACAGGCTGAGCTCCTGCTCCCTCCTTGTGGTTTAACCCCACGCGGTAACCCAATACCACGCAGCCGCTCGCTCGCTAAACTGAAATTCTCCCGAGTTGTATCTTGAAGGAAATACTTGGCGCTTGTAGTTCCAGGCGCCTTCAGGTCCTGCCCTGCAAGTGTCTGTGACCGGCGAGGTTGATGTGCGGGAGCACGGGGAGGGGAGTTTTTGGTCCGATACCTGCCGTTTTGCATGCTCATTTTTTTTTTCCCCCCCTCTCTCTGTTTCCCAGGTGCATTCCCTGTATCGGCGCACGGGAGCCAGTTTCCAAAGGGCCCAGGAAGAGTTTTCCCAAGGCATCCTCACCAACAGGGGCTTCCAGAACGCAGCCGCTGGGGCGGCCTCCTCAGCCGCACAGAGCGCTTTCCGGGGCAACTAGCCCTTCCCGGGGCTGCCCCCCCTCGCTTCCTCTGCCATCGTCACCCCAACCTTCGTGGGTTTCGGTTTTTTTGGTTGGTTTTTTTTTTGTTTTCCTAAAGATGCACTTTTCGGGGGTACTGTGTTAGCTCCGTGATGCCGACTCCAGATGAGAAGAGGTCTGTGGGGTTTTTTTTAGCTTCGACTGGCCTACGTTTATGACGATTAGTTTTCCCTGTCTTGTTTTAGGGTGCGGGGAGACAGGGGAGACGTTCTCTGAAGCAAATATATTTCTCTCTCCAGGACATACCGAGTGTTTGTCTCTCTTGCCCCTCTCACCCTATCTGTAGCAGGAACGCGAGGGGAAGCGTGTTTTTGATCTTACTCTCTCTTCTCTTGGCCTTTGCTATGAAGAATTTGATTATCTGCTGTTTTGGGGGGGGTTTTGTAACTTGCATGTAGTTTATGTCATTCATTTTAAGAGCGGAAACTGTACTTTTGGTTTATTACACTTCCACGATGCTGCATCTTGCCCTCCTAACTGCTCGGCTGCCTCCGAGTTGGGTAACGTGGCGTGAGCCTGGGAGCGGAGGGGTTAGAGAGACGGGGAAACGTCTTTCTCGTGGCAGATCCCCCCTCCGCTTCCACGAGGATCCTGCAGATCGGGGCTCCTGTGCCCTTTCCCCGGCACCCGCAGCCCCGGGCACGGAGAGGGGGGGCTGAGCCGTCACCGTGGCCTTAAACCAGGGCAGGGAGGGGGAAAAGGGATTTTTTTTGACTCACCAGCTCCGCTCTTTGGGAGCAGCCGTGCCGAAGACGCCAGCTCAAACACCACGTCCTTCTCCAGCTAACCTTGAGAGCCTGCCAGCCGCGAGCATGAATGAAGCTTTCTCCAGCCTCCCTGCCTTCCTCCTCCCACCTATTTTTTGTTTTTTTTTTCAGCTGGGAAAGAACTGGTTTGCCATATTTTTATTTTTTTTTCAGCTGCGAAAGAACTGGTTTGACATATATAATTTTTTCAGCTGGGAAAGAACTGGTTTGATTTTTTTTTTTCTTTTTTTTCATCCGGGAAAGACCTGGTTTGACACAAATATTTTTTTTTCAGCTGGGAAAGAACCGGTTTGCTGTGCGTTTAGCCTCGAAAGCTGCCTCCCCAGATGGGGATGTCCCTTTGGATGGGGATGAGGTGCGGGGTGGGGGTGCTGGTTGTGGCAAGGCGTGATGGGGACAGCCCCCCCGTGCTCTCCAGCCCCGCGTTGATGCGGGAGGGGGTTTTTACTTGTGGACTCGCCTTCTGTCCCCTGCCCCGGGGGGGGGCTGCATTTTGTGCCCCAGCCTCGGCTGGGGGAGCGGGTGCTGGAGCTGGGGGGTGCCCGTTCCCAGCCTCCTCATCCCGAAATCGGCATTTTTACGCTCCCTTCCTCATGTAGTATATTTTTGGTTTTGTCCCACGCCTGATCTTTTAATGTAAAAAAAAAAAGAAAAAATTAATAATAAAATGTATATGTGCTCCAAGGAAGGTCCCCTCCTGCCTGCGGGGGCGGGGCCGGGGGCGGGGCCGGGGGCGGGGCCGCGGCCGGGGTGCGCCGGGAAGGCGGAAGCGGGGCCGGGGCCGGGGCCGGGGCCGGGGCCGGGGCGGGCATGGCCGGGGCCGGCTGGGCCCCGCCGCGCCTGGATGAGTTCATCCTCACCGAGCGCCTCGGCGCCGGCACCTACGCCACCGTCTACAAGGCCTACAGGAAGGTAGGGCCGCGCCCCCCTCGGGGACCCCCGCCACCCCCCCCCAAATCTGCCCCCCCCCCTTCCCGTGGGACCCCCCTTCTCACAGCCCTCCGTAGGGGGGACCATCCCTATAGCCCCTACAGGGCGTCTCGTCCCCTGTCACCCCCTCGCCAGGGGTTCCTTCCCCCCCGGGCCCCCCGTGGGAGGCTGGGGAAGGACCCCCCGGGGCGGCCCTTCGGGCACGGGGGGGGCTCCAGGGCTGGCTCCCCTCGGCAGAGGGACACGCGTGAGGTGGTGGCCATCAAGTGCGTGAGCAAGAGGAGCCTCAACCGGGCCTCGGTGGAGAACCTGCTGACGGAGATCGAGATCCTCAAGACCATCCGCCACCCCCACATCGTGGAGCTCAAGGACTTCCAGGTGGGGCTGGGGGCTTCCCGGGGAGGGGGACCAAGCCACCATCCGTCCAGCTCCGGTCCCGGGGCCCATCCCGGCTCCCCAAGGGTGTGTCCGTGGGGTTGGGTGCCAGCACCCGGGCCAACCAGCCCAGGCGGCCCCAGCGTGGGTGGGGTACGCGGCAGGACCGGCCGGGGCGGCGTGACGGGCCCCCTCTTGCCTCGCAGTGGGACAGCGACCACATCTACCTGATCATGGAGTTCTGCGCCGGGGGGGACCTTTCCCGCTTCATCCGGATGCGCAGGATCCTCCCCGAGAAGGTGGCACGCGTCTTCCTGCAGCAGCTCGGTAAGGGCACCCTGCCCCGCGCCCGCCCCGGCCCCGTCGGCCGCCCTCCCCGGGGATTTGGGGGGCGGTGGTGTCCCCGCTGCCACGTGCCCATCTGCCCGCCCAGCCTGCGCCCTGAAGTTCCTCCACGACCGCAACATCTCCCACCTGGACCTCAAGCCGCAGAACATCCTCCTGAGCACCCCGGAGAACCCCCAGCTGAAGCTGGCAGGTCAGGGCAGGTCCCCGGGGAGGGGCTGGGGGTGGCGGTTCCTCGTGTCCCCCCCCTCCCACGATCTCTCCTCGCCCTCCCCTGCAGATTTCGGGTTTGCGCAGCACATGTCGCCCTGGGACGAGAAGCACGTTCTGCGGGGCTCCCCGCTCTACATGGCCCCCGAGATGGTGTGCCGCCAGCAGTACGACGCCCGGGTGGACCTGTGGTCGGTGGGCGTCATCCTTTACGGTGGGCTTTTGCTTGTGTCCCCCCCGGGGCTTGGCTCGGGGCCGGTTTCCCCTGCTCCATCCCCCCCCGCCTCTCCCTTTCCCCCCCGCAGAAGCACTTTTTGGGAGGCCGCCCTTCGCCTCCCGCTCCTTCGCCGAGCTGGAGGAGAAGATCCGCAGCGACCGGGCTGTGGAGGTAACGCGGGATGGGATGGGACGGGACGGGACGGGACGGAGCCGGGTGGGATCTCGCAGCCCGTCCCCGTGGTCTCAGCCCCCTTCCCTCCCCAGCTGCCCAGCCGGCCCCTGCTCTCCCCGGAGTGCCGGGATCTCCTGGGACAGCTCTTGGAGAGGGACCCTTTGAAACGCATCTCCTTCGAGCGCTTCTTTGCCCACCCTTTCGTGGATATGGAGCACGTCCCTGGCCCCGAGAGCCTCTGCAAGGCGGTGAGCGGGGTGCCGGGGTGCTGGTCCCCGGGGAGGCAGGGGGGCCGAGCCCTGAGCCCCCCCTCGTCTCCCGCAGACCGACCTGGTGGTGGAGGCGGTGAAGAAGGATCAGGAGGGGGATGCCTCCGCCGCCCTCTCGCTCTACTGCAAAGCCCTGGAGTATTTTGTGCCGGCTCTGCACTGTGAGTCGACACCGGGGGACTGCGCGGGTGCCGGGTGTGTTTTGGGGGGGCCGGTTTGCAGCTCACTCACCCCAGTGTTCGATCCCTCTCCCCCCCCAGACGAAAGCGATGCTCGCCGGAAAGAAGCCATCCGGGCCAAGGTGAGCCAAAAACCCCTGGGGAGGTGGGGGACGGCGTCCCCCCGGCCGAGCTCGGCAAGGTGCCCCCCCATCCTCTGTCCGCCGTGGCGGGGGTCCCCTCACCGTCCCCCGCTGTGGGCAGGTGGGGCAGTACATCTCCCGAGCGGAGGAGCTGAAGGCCTTGGTCAGCTCCAGCAGCAAGAACCTCCTGCAGCAAGGGAACCCGGCCAGAGAGCTCCTTAAAGGTAGCGGTTTTTGGGGACACCCCCTCCCCGACATTGGCGGGGCAGGAAGGGGACACCTGGGGGGGTTTCGGGCTGAAGGGTGGCTCCGGGGGTGCTCCCCAATTCCACGTCCCCTCTTGCAGAGATGGCCAAGGACAAGCCTCGGCTCTGCGCTGCGCTGGAAATGGCTTCTGCTGCCATCGCTAAGGTGAGCCATGGGTTTGGGGGTCCCCTCTCCCCTCGAGGGGAAGGGGAAGGAGCAAAGCCGGGTGGGGAGGGAGCCGGCGTGTCCGCCCAGCCGCAGCCCGGCCCCCGGGGTCTCTCGCAGGAGGAGGAAGGCAAGGACGACGGTGACACCCTGGAGCTCTACCAGCAGAGCCTGGGGGAGCTGCTGCTCCTCCTGGCCGGTGAGTTGTGGCCGGGGCGGGTGCTGCGGGGCAGGGCACCCATCCTGCGCCCCTGGCTGACCCCGCTTCCCTCTGCCTTCCGCAGCGGAGCCCGCGGGGAGGCGACGGGAGCTGCTGCACGCGGAGGTGAGTGCCGGCCGCGGGACCGCGGCGTGGCCCCGCTGGCGTGGCTGCGGCGTGGCCCTGCTGGCGTGGCTCTGAAGGGACTCCCTCTCCTCTCTCTCCGCCAGATCCAGAACCTGATGGCCCGAGCTGAGTACCTGAAAGATCAGATGAAGGTACGGCTGCTCGGGGGGGCTCTGGAGCGTGCTTGGGGGGCTCTGGAGTGTGCTCGGGGGGGGTTACAGGCTGGAAAACGCTCCTTTCCTCTGGCAGATGCGGGAAGCGCAGTCCATGGGCAAGGAGGCGCTGGCAGAGCCCGTCCGGAGCAGTGAGTCCCCATCCCCGTCCCCTCTTGTCCCATCAGAGGGGGCTTGGTGAAAGCGTTGCCCCTCGTGGCTGCGGTCCTGCGGCGGGGAATATCCCTACAGCCGCGGGGATGTTCCTGCCCGGGGGTAATCCCGGCCCGGCACGCCCTCCTCTGCCCCGGCGCGGGGTCATCCGTGCCCGGGAGCCCACCCGGGCCAGGTGACGATGCGTGCAGCCGAGTGACAGCCCTCTGTCCCCCCGCACAGCCTGTACCTTGCAGTGATGCCCGGGAGCCGGCCGGCGGGACGCTGCTCGCCGCCCTGGCCCTGCCGCGCAGAGAGATGCCCTTGGCGGGGTGGAGGAAAGACGAGGCTTTCGTCCCGACCGCGTCGGGGTAACCGCCTCGGGGGCTCAGCTCCCAGCCCTGCCGCGACCGTCTGCCGCCGCAGCCTCCCCGCTACGGCGGGCGGGTTATTCCACTCTAATTCCCTCCGCTGGCTGCGCCGGGCTGCGTATTTTTATCCTGGCACCGGGCTCCGGCAGAACATCCCCCCCCCCCACCAGCCGCGCACGTCTCTCGCCTTTTCGGCCGGCCGGTTCTTCCGCCTCCCAAATTCTTCTGGGGGAGCCCCGAGCCCGCGCGGGGACGCTGCCGGCGCCTGCCCTCCGCTGTGCCTTTCTCACCCAGCCACTACCTCTCTGCGCCCGCCGCCGCTCGCCCGGCCTCGAGCGCCCGGGTGCACTGGCCGTACCTCCCTCTCGCTGCTGGAGCATCGCGGGGGTGAGGCTTTTGCTTCCTCAACCCGCCCGCGCCGGAGCCTGGCAGGTACTGACCGCCTTCGCCATTTGTGTGGTGAGGTGTTTCCAGTGCTCAGCGGGGACTAGTCGATTTGTGCGTGCTCCCTTCCGCGGGTATAGTCGTCGAATAAAAGAGATGAGCGGAAATCAATCACCTTCAGGGACAGAGTCGCGCGGCTGCGCGCAGCGATACCTCCCCGAAGGCAGAGCCTGGGCGTCCTGCCTGCTCTGCTCCTCAGGGCTCTGAGAACCCCAATATCCAAATTGTACTCCCCAGAGCCCCCCGCAGAAGTGGTGAGGTCCCGCCTGTCCTGCAGAGCAAGGCACTTGTCTCAAAATCTACTGTATTTCAAGGGAATGTAATTTATTGTCTTTAATAAACACTATTTTTGTTTTCTCTGATTGCTCCAGTCTGGGGGTTTGTGCTTTAAGACTCAAAAGGGTTCTCCAGGCAAGCCCAGGACCCAGAGCCAGCCCGGGGGGCCTGGAGCCGTGCGGAGGGGCTGGGGACCCCTCGTCCCTGCCCGGGACCGGAGCCGGGGGTCCCCCCATCTCCTCCGGCCGGCGCTGGCTGGGAGCGCCCGACCTCCCTGGGTTTGCCCTTGGTTTCGCTTCACATCTATTTTTTGTTGCGTGTACAACGTGGAGCAGAACACCGTGAAAGGTTACGTAAAATCGCACTTTTCCCAGTAGATTTTTATGGCGGGTGAGGAAGGGCTGGGCTGGGCTGGGCGGGGTGGGGGGAAGGCGGAGGGGCTGGAGCAAATGGTGGGGTGATTTGAGGGGGGCCCTGGGGCTGGGACCCCAGCACGGCTCCTCCTGAGGCTGCCTTGGCCCCAGCTGCTGCCCTGGAACGTGGTTTCTGCCTCCTCCGAGCTGCTGCCGGAGAGCTTCCCGGGCAGATGTGGCGAGGCGTTTTTCTGTCTGTCTTTTTTATTATCATTATTCCGAGCAGAGATTATATCCTGAGGCTTTAAAGAGCTTTCGAAGCCCCTGCCCTCCCCCGGCCCGTGGCCAGCGCAGAGCCGCCGGCGACGGCTGAACCGGCTGGCTGCGGCAGCCGGCGCGGATAATCGCATCTGCCTTTATGCTCCGCTGAAGACGCGGCCGAACCCGGAGCCTTTTGAAGCGGGGAGAGGCTCCGGCTGCTTCCCAGGGGCTGTGGGAGCTCGGGGGGCCTCGGCTTCGTGTCGGGGGGGGGACGTGAGTCTCTTCTGCGTCGGGGCTCGCGAGGCGCTGCCCGAGCATCGCGGCGCAGGCTGAAGGGAAGGAGGCACGAAGCGAGCAGTCCCCAGCCCGGCGGCGCAGGGCCGTGGCCTCTGTCACTCGCCGTGGCTTCGGCCGCGGCGGGGAGCGGCGAGCGCTGCCCCGCTTCTCCCGTCGGCATCCCGGCAAAGCCCGGTGGGGACGTGCCCAAGCGCTCCTGCCTCCTCGCGCAGCCCCTGCAAAGGGCTCTTCCCCCCCGTGCATCGCTCGCGGGGCGGCTCTTGGCTCCAGGACTGTCACCCCGAGACGGACACGGGCGGCAGGCGGGTTTATCGCGCTCCTCGTACCAGCCCGCGGGTTACTCGGTGATGTGTGTTCAAACGCTTTGAAAGAAAGCGAGGGTTGGGGGAAGCTGGGTCAGTGCGTGGAGCCAATCCTGGGCTCTCCCCCCTGCTCTTATAATCCCAATTAATCCCGGTATCTGGACCAGCAGCGCGGCGATGCTGCAGTGGGATGGATGGGGCCATCCCTCCCCGCAGCGGCTCGCGGGGAGATTTAATTGCCTGCAAAAAGAAAAAGGAAGCGTTGAGCGCAGCTCCCCCACCCTTCGATGGCGGTTCGTTTGTTCCGGCGCCTTAACGATTGCTCGTTTAATGCTTTGCTCACTGGGGAACCCGCTCGCATCGTCCCGCGCCCGCCAGCAGAACGGAGGCCCGAGCCTGCGGCCGTAGGATGAGGGGTTGCTCCGCGCCCGGTGCGGATGGGCAGGGGACAGGAGGGCTGCCCGCCCCTGCTCCCCCCGACCCAAACCCTCCTCCCCAGTGCGGGCACCGGGCCAGCGACGGGAGCGGGGCTGCGGGCTCGGAGCATCCTCGGAGCTCCCGACGCTTTGCCGGGAACGCTTTGCTGAGGCTTAACGCGTGGCGGAGCCAAGCGGGGCGAGCGCGCGCTGCTTGCTTTTCACATGCCCGGGGGTCACGGTGCCTCCTAAAATAAACCCGCCGAGCTTCACGCGGCCTTTACGTGGCGGCACGTGGGCCGGGAGCGAGCGCGGAGCAGAGCCGAAGGTCCGCGGCTGGGGGAGAGGGGAAGCGGGGGGCAAATAAAAGGTGGGGGAGAGGGTCCGGGCTGTGTTCTGGGGGGGTTACGCTGGTCACGGGTGGGGATGAACCGAAGGGCTGCATCCCCCGGCCCCATCTCCCTCCCTCTGCCCCGGCGGGGATCCCGCTCACCCGCGGGGTGGTTTATTGATCCAGCCTTGCCATGAGCCGGGGATTTCGGAGCCAAGCCAGGCCGGAGGGCTCGGCTTGGTCAGCGCCTGCGCTGTGCTCTCCCTTTCCCGGTGGGGGTTTAAATGAGCTTGTCTGTCTGTCCTGCCAGCCAAAACAGCGGCTGATCGCTTCTGAGGTGAGACAACCCCTGATTTTGGAGGGTATCGGGAGTTCCTCAGGACTGCCTGGCCCCAGCACGGCGTTAGCAGGGGGCAGAAAGCGATCTCCTGGCCGTACCAGGGAGCTTTGCTCAGCCCGGCAGCCCCAGGCACGGCCTGACCCAGCCTCCTTGCTGCAATAATAATAATAATAACGATAATAATGATAATGCCAGGTTCTCGGTACCCTCCCCTGCGTTTTCCTGGATGACCCACCCCCCCCCCCGGCAAAAGCAAATCGCAGTTAATCCGCCCCGTTGGGATTCGGGGCAGTGAATTCCCAGCTTGTGGCAGCTCTTTCCAGGAAGCCTCGCCGCGGGAACCCACCACCCGCCGGGATGCCGGCGGGCCAGAGCTGCTCCGGCTTGAAGTCACACCTGTCCTTATCCCGCTCTTGTCCCCGCGGAGACGCGTCCTTGCTCGGAGCAGCGCCGCGGACACCCCGCAGTGCCCGTGAGACTGAGGTGGGGAGCTGGTGAGCGATCTGAAGGCTTTTTACTAAAATAGCCCCAAATCTGTGAAATCTGGGGGGGGGTTGTTTGCTTTGAAACCTGGCTGCTGACGAAGAGCCGCTCGTAGCATCCCTTCGGTACGAAACGTGGCAAAACACCCGGCCACGACCAGGCGTGATGCTTTCTTCTGGATTTCTCCCGGGAGCTCCCCCCGCTGCTCCCCCCTGCCCTCTAAAGGGGATGCGCTCGGTCTCTCTGCACCCCTCAGACCTCGGGGAACCCCAACACCTTCATCAGGAAAGTACCACTCGAGGAGAGAAAGGAATGCATAGACATCTCCTGGTATTTATTCCACCGGTTATGAGAGTACCACGGCACGGGGACAGCACAGGAGGTGCAGAGACACTCGGCTGAGCATAGCGCACAACTACAGCACGACAGAGGAGGGGCAGAGTTTTCCCTTCTCGCTTTGTTCTTCTCCTGGAAGGAACAAGGACGCGAGTGGATCCCGCCCCGGGAGAGGGAGAGCGTGCCACCACCGCTCCGGGGAAGGGCTGGTGTGGGTTCGGATGAGCACCGGGGAGGGGTTTTATTCCTCTCTGGCATGAATTCAGGCTTTACCCCTCTGGTCCTCAACGCCCCCCCTTCCCGCTGGGCTAGATGGGATCATATAGCAGGTCCTTCCCAGCTGGCTGCTTTGAGAGGGGCCCTCAAGGGCAAGCGGTCGGTATTCCTTGCATGGACGGGATGTTAGTTCTCGCGGGATGGGTACGGGATGCAGGGAGGGGGGCATTTCTCATTGCGCCTCGTCCTTGCAAAGCAAACCGGAGCCTCCCTGTCATTTCTGGGAGGCTCGGTCGAAATGTGCAGGCAGAGACAGGGCGTACGGCCACCGCTCCGCTGGGAAGCCTTTGCCTTCCCGTGCTGACGTGGTTCAATGACACTCCAAGGTCACCCGGGGCTTTCCTTCCCTGCAACCCCCCCCACCCAGCTCTCGCTAAAGACACCCACCGCCACGGGCACGGGAGGAGGCGTTGGGGTACGGGGAGGGGCAAGCTGGCTCTTTGCTCTAACCTCGGACCGGAGAACGAAACAAAAACCACACATCAGGGACATCAGGGTCGGGGACTCGAGGCTTCGCATGGCTCGGGAGGAGGACCCGACTCACGCGAGGCAAGGGTGACAGCGTCAGCGGGGTCCCCGCCGCAGGCCACAGCCACCGCCAGACCCTTCGCCGCGTCCCCTCCCTTCTCCCCCACCGTCGCGTCGACGGGGAGGGGGGGGGTTCAGCCGCGTCACATCACGGCGCATTTCTCAGCCGATTGCTTCAGGTCCTCTAGCGTGGCCGAAGCTTTGTCTTTCAAGGAATCAAGGTCCAGGTTCTGGATGTGGCTGAGCTGGCCGATAACCGAGTTCTTCTCTTCCTCCTCCTCGTTGTCCTGCTCGATCATCTTGGCCAGCTCTTTGGGCAGCTCCACGTCGCCTCCCACCAGCTGGATCTGGTTGTCGTCCGTTTCGTTCTGAAACGGGCCAGGAGAAAGTCAGAGGCGGGACGCGGCGGGCGGGAAGGGGGGCTGCTGGGGGCTCTGAAGGCACGCGGGGGGTTCCCGGCGGGGTCTGCGCGGCCTTTGGGCTGCCCGCCCGTTTTAAGGTCCGCGCGGGTCGGTCCCTGGGGCTCACAGTCACCCCCGTGCCGTGGGTGGGACGCAGACCCAGAGGGGACACGGCAGAGCCCGGGGACACACCGGCCGACACAGCGAGGGCCGGGCCGATAACGCGAGCGCGCCCGCAGCGGTATAAATTGGCTTTCGGCTCGCATCGGCGTGGCTGGGGAGGTTTGGGCACCCGATTAAGCTACGCGTGCGCTTAACGGCTGCGCCCACCGGGGCTGGGGCCGGCTCCGCGCCCAAGAGCCGCGGGGAGACTTTGCGAGAGGCAGCCGGGGCTGCCAAGCGGGATCAGTCGTGAGCAGAAGAAACTTGTCGGGAGATTAGAAGGGACATCTCAAGCACGAGAAAGCAGCAAAGGGATCGGGGGGGCCAGATCTGAACAAATCCCCGTTTCCCCTGGAGAAAAAAAATCTCCATCTCTTCTTTTTCTGCCTTTTCTGGCTTTTGGCAGGGGGGAAATAAATTCTCCAGCTGTTTATTTCCTGGCAATAAAAGGGGGGTGAGAAGCAGGGGGGGTGTGCATCCAGGCTGGCTGAACAATATCAAACTATCCGAACAATATCCCTTGGCTTAGCTGACCTTTCTGAACTAAAATTAGCCCGGCTCCAATTTAGGGTATTCACCGCTGAGAGGCTCCTGCTGAATAAAGGGTGGGCTGGGGGGAGAAGAGCTTGGGACAGGTCCAAGAACGGCTGAATTATCCCTTGATTAAATTGTTTCTAGTGAATCATTCATCGGGCGGAAATTCCAAAATAGGAGTTTAGCTCGGAAACCTTTGCCAAATAATCCGGGGAGAGGAGCTGGCTAATCCAGCCAGGAAGGCGTAACTCCGGCTCCGCTGCCGGCTGCGGGGCTGGGAGTCCGGGGTGAAGGCGGCTTTCCCTCGTCCGGCTGGATTTAGGGGACAGGAGAGAGGAAGGGGGTGATCAAGCAAGGCAGAGGGGGTGTGGGGGGGTCCCGCTGGTTGGGGCTGGCAGCTTGCGGTGCTCAGGGGTGACGGAAGGGGCCAAGGTTTGGGTGGAAGGATGCTTTTTAGGGGAACTGGTTTGCACTTGGGCGTTGTAGCTTCAAAACCCACCCAGCCAAGGGGGTCCGGTGCCCCTTCCCCTCCCCGCAGAGCAGGGCCGGTGTCCGTCCCCCCGTGGCCCCGTACGCTAAGCCCCCCGTGAGGGCTGCGATGGGGCTCGGCTCCCCGTGTCCCCCCCACGCCCGGCACGGCCGTACCTTGGGGAGCCTGTACTTGTCTCGGAAGTGGGACCTGAACGTGGCCCTCTCCGCCTTGCGCTGGGCAAACTGGGCATCTCTCTCCATCCTGCGAACCACACGGGGCAGTTACCGGTGGCTGGGGTCCCCCGTCCCCGGGTCTGAGCACCTCTATCCCGCCCCCCAACCCGGGTACCCCCCATCGCTTCTGCAGTGTCCCGGTTCCCCCCAGTTTCCTCCCCCCAGCGCAGCCTGAAAGGAGAAAACAATCCCATCTCCCGGGCGAGGAAGCGGATTAAGGGATTAGGGGGTTCATTAAACTCCCGCACGGCCCTGCCGCCCCCAGCGCTGTCTCCCCCCAGCCCTCCCGCGCGCGGGATGGGGGGCTGCGGAGGGACCCCGGGGGTCCAGCCCACCGTGGTACCCGGTGCCGGTCGCACTCACTTCTCCTCCACCAGCTGCCGCTGATATTCCTCATACTCCTCACGGGTCATGCCCTGCGCCTCGGCTGGAGACTTCTCACCCTCGCTCTTCTCCTCGCCGCCCAGGCCGCCCGTCAGGTTCTTCAGCTGCCCCCCCACCATGCTCTTCACCATGAACGCCATGGTCACGGTCCCGGGGGGCCGGGGAGCCCGGGGGCCGGGGGAGCGGAGTTACCGCAGAGCTGCGGTGCTGGGAGAACTGGGGTTAATGGGGAGCGGGGAAGACGGGGATGCTGAATTACGGGGCAGCCCGGGGAACGGGGCTAAGAGGGAGCCGGAGCGCCGGGGAGCCGAGGTATACTCGGTGCTGGGGTGCCGGGAGTAGGGAGTTACCGGGAAGCCGGGGTGCTGCGGGTGCGAGTTCCCGGGGAGCCGGAGTACCAGGTTACGGAGGAGCCGGGGTACCGAATCCGCGTGATGCCGGAGTACCGAGTTCCTGGGAAGCCGGAGTACCGGGTTACGGAGGAGCCGGAGTACCGGGTTACGGAGAAGCCGGGGTGCTGTGGAGGTGAGTTCCCGGGCTGTCGGGGAGCCGAGTTCCCGGGGGCCGGGGTGTCCGGGCTGCGGGGGATCAGCGGGGCCGCGCCGCCCCACCGCCCATGGCGGGGCCGGGCTGAGCGCGGAGCGGAGCGGAGCGGAGCGGCCGGCGCTGCAGCACCGGGGCGCGGACAGCTCCGGTGTGCGCGCGGCGGGCGGCGGCACCGCCCCCGGCCCGGCCCCCGCCGCCCCCGGCCCGGCCCCCGCCGCCCCCCGCCCGCCCCCCGCCGCCCGGCGCAGAGGCGGAGCCGCCGCCCCAACCCGCGCCGGGGCCACGGAGCGTCCCCCCGACCCCCCCCCCCCCCTCAGGGGAACCTTCAGCGGGGAAGGAGCCCCCGGAGCCCCCGCTGGAGCAAACCCACCGAAACACCTTTTTCCCCCTTTTTCTTCCCACCCCGCGGGTCTGGCTGGAGAAGAGGCCGGGATTCGGCGCTCCGCAAAAGCCACACGTGCCGCACACGGCTCGCAGCTGTTTGCTTGTGGTTGCAAAGGCGCTCTGGTGGGCCCGACAGCTTGCTCCGATCTTTCCTGGCGCTATTAATGACACGAATTAATTCCGAGAAGAGCCGCTCGCCGTCCCCACGAGCGCTGCCTCGCTGACGCGCCAGAGCCGAGCAGGGAGCCGCGCGTCCATCCGTCACCTGCGCCGGGAGGCCGCGGACGGAGCAGGCGTGGATTTCGTTGTGTAATTCCCTCGGCCCCTCCAGCTCTCCTGGCTCCCGTCCTGCCCCCACTCCCACTCCCACTCCCGCTCCTGCTCTTGCCTTCGCCTGCAGCCGTCTCGCGGGCCTTGGGGAGCGAGCAATTAACGGCAGCAGAAACGCACCTCCCTTCCAGATGGCCAGCCTGGCCTTACCATACATTTCTCCCTTTTTTCTTCTCCGCTCGTGAAAAACGAGCGCGGATCCAAACCCCAATCCCGGCTTGCGGGAAATCATTTCATTTCCGAAATTTGCAGACAATCTCCGCAGATTAAAATGATGGAACAGCTGGGAAGCGATAGAGTAAAGGGGAAGAGGGAGGGGGAATCGGCCCGTCTTCTGCCTTCTCCCCCAAGGTAGCGCCGGGCAAAAATTTGTCTAAAAAGGAAAATTAAAACAGATAAATCATGTATTTTTCTTGGATAATAATCCGGTCTGCAGTTAGGCAGCGCCCGCTGCTGTTACGGATCGCAGCCCACTTCTGGAAGTGACAGAAGGGGATTTGTCCCGGTGAAGGCTCTGCGGGGCTACAGACCCCGGCGGAGCGGAGCCCCCCGACAGACGCCGGCGGTTCCCCTGCGCCCGCCTCGACCTGCAGATCGCCCATCCGCACGGCCGCGGGGCCGCGGGAGAGCCGTCCGAGGCGCCGCTTGGCACGGCCCCAGCGTCACCCGCGGCATCTCACCGCCACCCCGGTGCCCCTGCGCCGCTGCCCGCCCCGAGCCCTCGCTCCGCTGGCCGCTCCTGACTCCTGCCGACTGTTTGCAACGCAGGGTTTCGCTTTTCGCGCCGATCTGCAGACCCCCTAAGCGTTTTGCCACGGACGAGCCCGTGGAAAATGAATTTTAACCCACAGTGAGCTTTCACAGCCTGCTTAGAAACAGGCTGAGAGCCCCGGGCACGCTGCAGACCTCCCGTCGCCAGCAGCGTGCTCAAGTTCTGGCTGTCGGTCAGAGAAGGACTGCGTGAAAAGAGGGGCAGAGAGGAGGAAAAGCATCGCTGCTTGTGTCCCAGAGCCGCTTTGCCCTTGGATGCCAGGCGGGTTTGAGCCTTGGGTCGGTTCGGAGCAGCCTTCCGATGTGGCTGGTCCTAGGAGCTTTGCTCAGTCCGGATTCCTGTCTCAGCAGTCTCTAACAGTAAGAGACTTGAAGTCAGGACCGATTTTTTCCAGCTGGGTTAGATGGGTCAGCTACCGGGTAGCCTCCCTGTCTGAGAAACTGAGAGAAAACACCTCCTGACGAGCCGAAACGCTTGGCCGAAGCAGCTAGGGGAAAATTAGCACGCGATTACGGGCAGCGGCTGGGACTCGGTCGCGCGTGGCAGGGATGCTCGCTCCCCAGGAGACGGCCGTGCCCCGCGGAGCGGGACGTGAGGCTGCTCGTTGCAGCCCAGGGTGGTCGGGGAGCTGGTTGGATAGGGCTGGAGCAAAAGGCAAAGGCAAGGGCCTGCGGCGAGGTCCCACCGCAGCCGGCAGCTCTCCCTCCCCTCCGGCTCTTTGGGCCGTGCTCTTCCCGGAGAGGGCAGTGTCCCACCCGGAGGCGGCAGAGAGGGAGCTCGGGGGTGCGGAGGGCGGGGGCTCAAGCCCACGGCGATGCTTCAAGGGGGTTGATTTCCCATTTGCTTTTCTTGGGGCAGCTGAAGTGTTCCTTATCCCTGAAATATATTCAAGTAAGAATGACTCATCCTTCCTCCCGGGACTCTAACCTGCAGTAATGAGATGTAAATCCTTGCATGACCTATTATATTAGCTTATGCTATATCACACATCTCCGTGGATTAGACGGGAGGGAGATGAAACATCCCCCGGTAGCAGCCAGCCTCAGACAAGCCGGTGGAAGTTAAGAGGATCCTCTTTCAGCCTCGACACCTGATTTGAATAGGATGTTTGGCACTTCGGTTCCCTCTGCCATGGTGAGAGGGATCATTTCAGCTCTTCTTTCCGGGTAACGGGAGAACCGGCTCCAAAGCCAGACCTGGAAGCGGGGATACGGCGCGGTGACATTCGTGCCGTGACGGTGACATCCGGAAGGGACCCGGGAGCCGAGCATCCCCTGGGCAAGGAGCTGCTGCCAGCCGTGGGGCGGCTCTTGCCTTGGGGACAGCGGGGGACATCTGCCCCCTTCCTTTGGGGTCTCCACCAGCCCAAAAGAGTTTGTCTTGGCCGAGGAAGACGAAACGCGACGCAGCGGTCTGCTGTGTACGGCAGTGAAATCCAAGCTGCCTTTCCGTGACCGAGGGAAGGCATTTCAATGTAAAGCCTCCCTACTCCTATAGAACCCAGCCTTTATGTTCCCCAAATCTGTCGTCATCGCCTAAGGATGAAGAAACCCCAAAGGGGGGGGGGGTATTACTGTTCTTATTTGATATTAAGCCTTAATTATACTCAGGGAGAGCCATATATCACGTAGGCTCCACGTCACATGTTGCGTCACGTAACGGATTTTTATTTTTTTAAAAAACGTGTGTTTAGTCGCATCCCGAGCTCCCGTGGGCCCGCAGAGCACCCCCCAGCAGGGGTGTTCCTGCCTCTGCTCGTGGAAGAAGGAGAGCCCTCGCTGCCCAGGGAGGCTCAGTGCCAGCCCACGGAAAGGATCGGGCCCTCCCCGTGCATTTCTGGGCGGGAGGAGATGCGACAGCCGGGAAGCCGGGAGCGGGGATGCTGCTGAGATGTGCCCCCCGCTTCCCTCTGACCCCCCCCGTCTCAGCACGGCGCCCGGCAGAGGATTTGGGGGGGATTTGGGGTGAGTGGGATGGGAACGGTCCTGCCAGAGCCGTGTGCAGGGGGACATACAGCCTTTGCCCCAAGGGACGGGGGGTTCGGGGTGCCGTGGGTGCGTTATCAGAAGCGGAGGGTAACCAGGCAGGGGAGCGGGTCGCACGGAGCAGGGGTGGTTTAATCCCTGCCGGCACACGTGCTGGGAGGGAGGGATGCTGTCGGGGGGCGAGGAAGAAGAGGGAGGTGATTGGGGTGGGGGGGGGTCCCATGGCAGAGTCTGCACCCAAGCAGTGACACAAATACGCACGGACAGACACACGGAGCATGTAAACAGGCACATGGGGAGCCCATGTGCTGCTTCCCTGCCGGTGGCGGAGAGCAAGCCCGGAGCAAAGGCACGCGCCAGCCGAAACACACGCACGGCCACACACACACGCACGGTTTTCCCGCGGGGGATCTTCCCAGCCTTGCCTTCATTCCCCGGAGCGCTCGGAAGGAAAAGGCAGCGAGCGGAGCCGGAGAGGTGAACGGCACGGAACGGTGACGGGAATGGCTTTGTACATCGCGCTAAATATAGTCCTGGTGATAAAGTCAGTCGCGGAGGGGGAGGAAGCGCGGGCAGCGCACAGATGCCGGCGAGGTCTGCCGGGCGTTCGGGACCCCGCGCATCAGGGACGGAGCAGAAGGAGCCTCGTCGGGCCATCATTAGGGCTGGTAATTTGCTCCAAGCAGCACGGAGGGAATGGAGCAGCGGGCAGCTTGGGAGGGGGCCTGCCCGGGCACGTTACGGCCCCTGCTCTTGGGATGGATGCTTTGCAGCCCTGGGAAATGGGAAGCAGCCAGCGCTTGCTGCCGCTGGAACTGTGCTGGGAACAGATGGGCGCGCTGGGCTCCTTTGAAGCCAGCCTCGGGTTTGATTTGTTTGGAAGAGGGAGGCTCTCCGCATCTCCAGGGCTCTTGGGGTAAAAGGGGGAGAAGGCAGGCAGGGGCTGGGCCGTGGGGAAGGCGCTCAGGGAGAGCCGAAGCCAAAGGAAAGAGCCTCGGTGGAGAAGGGAGAGGATAACTGCAGGGAGCAGAGGACAGGCTCCGGGAGCCGGAGCCGGCGCTGGAAGAGATGCTCTGGCCGGGGTGACCCCAGGGAGGCCGGGCAGGCGGAGGAGCCGGCAAGGTGATGGGTAGGGACAGAAAAGCAAAGCACGTGTGACTGCAGAGATCGTCCTTTCGCCTCCTGCAGCTTCTGCACACGGAATCAGCGCCGGTCCCAAGCGCTCCCCGGCCCAGCCAGGCCCTGCCCGCAGACACCCGGAGCCGGCTGGGGATGCTGAGCTCCGGTCCGAGCTGGGACCCCGACCAGCGGCGCGGAGGGGAGAGACACGGGGGCCGCCGGAGCTGGAGGCTGAATTTTCAGCGGCGTTTTAAACCCGGTGTCTCTGGGCTCCTTGCGTGCCACGCGGCAAAAAGGCGTCGGGAGAGGCCAGGGCCGTTTGTGCCGCGGCACGGGCAGCCCCGCGTTGGGCAGCGCAGCGGAAATAATTCCCTGCCTGCCCTTGCCGACGATGATTCACGCTGCGAACTTGAGGCAGGATGGGAGCTGACACGACCGGGCCCAGTGCCAACCTCCCCATCACTGACGGGAGGAAGAGGAGGAGGAGGAGGAGGGGGACATGTTGTGAGCCAGCACCAGGGAGCCACAGGAGCCCCTGGGTGTCACACAGGAGCCGGCGGCCTGTCCCCTCTGCTCGGGCTGCTGCTGTGTCCGCAGCTGATGGAAACAGCCCCCCAAATCCCTGGGGAGACATCCTCTAGTGGGATACAGGCTGTCCCTGGCTGCCCATCACCAGGCAGCCGCCCAAAGCGGGGGGACCCGGAGACAGGAGCCAGGAGCAAACAGCCGTGTATGGGGGAAACTGAGGCACGGACACTGGCGGCAGGAGCGTTTTCACAGAGTTAAGCTCACCTCTTCGCGGTGAGGAATGGGTAGAGACCTTGCGTGGGGCGCAGGGAGCCGTTCCCCGTGGATTTCTTACAGCTGACCTCTCTTGGCATCCTCCAAACGCATCCCGGAGGATGCCGAGGATGTCGGTACAGCACCAGACCCCCTCTCCTGCCCAAGGGATTGGGCACAGTCCCAGAGATTGGGAGCACGGTGCCTTTTAGAGGAAAAACAAAGGTCTAAAGGAGTTTTGGGTTAGGTTTTCTCCCATTTTCGAGGGCTGGCACGGGTCCATCGGCCAGCGGTAACCCAGGGCAAGGGGACCAGAGGGGCTGCGACGGGGGACCGGACCAAACCTCCTCCCTGCTCGCTGACGTCTACCAGCACGCGAAGGCGCCGGGTGTTTCTCGCCATTCCAAAAGCCGTGCCTCTCGCAGGCTTTGCCTGCAAATGACTTTAATCTTCATAAGCCCGAAAAGTAAAGCAGCTTATACGGCTGGGGCCCGCCAGAGCCCCGGGGGGGGGATGCGGACAAGAGGAGGTGGGGTTAGTCCGGGGGAAACGAAACCCTCCGGTGGGTCGAGCCCCGGCACACCCCGTCCTGTCCCCTCCGGCCATCGGACACCCCGAGGTCTCAGGGAAGGTCGGGAGCGCTCGACTTCAGCTACTGCCGTCTCCCCCCGCACCGGAGGGCTCTCGGTGGCCGTGTCACTCCACCCTCCGTCCCACCCATCCCACCCAGCCCCGAGCTGTGCCCGCTGTCCCAGCGCTCCCTATTTTTCCCTTCAACCCCCCCCAAGAGGAATCTCCGTCCCAATCCCGGCCCCAAACGGCCCGAGAGCTCTCGACTCCAGCTCGCGAACCAGGCAGCCGGGAAAGCCGATGCCCCCGCGCATCGTTTAACGCTGAATAATTCTCCCTCGGATGAAGGGACCTATTTTAAACCTGCTGAGCCCTGCGTGCCAGACCCCACCTCCACCCAGCGCCCTGCAAGAGAGCAGGGACCCCGTGGGGACACCCTTGGGCTCGGGGCTCCAGGACACGGGGGGGGGGTCCCATCTTTATCCCCTCGGCTCGGTCAAGCAGGGCAGGGATTAAGGTCCACAAAGTCCAGGGATCAGCCCCAAAATGCATCCCTACATCTTCCCCCGCCTGCTCCAAGAGCGGAAAATAAAGCCCGGCTTCAAAGTGGAGCGTCGCCATCGCTCGGCAGCGTCATCACTGTCACAACCTCGCCAGTTCTCAGGGGTGGGATGGAGCCAAGTGACGCCCAGGCTGCTCAGCCCAGCTATGCCGGGACCCTGGGAAAGAGAAGGGGGGGACCGTCCCCCACCTTGTACCCTGCCAGGGGATCCCGGGACCCCCGGGGCGCTGTGTCCCCCCCCCAGGGCTGCGTCCCATGGGAGCAGAGCCGGAGACAGAGGGGCGGTGAGGCGGGATGTGCCGCGTCCGTATGGAATGGATTTTTTTTTTATTACAGTTTTAATCTCACAGTCGGTAGCATTACATGAGAATAAAGCACTGGACAGGACTGGAAAAAAAGGCCTCTGGAGACAGCATGCAAACATTGCAACAAGTTTAAAGCAAAACAACCCAAAAAAAAAAGCGTCTCGCGGGGACGCGGCCGCGCTCTCCCGACCGGGCGGCGAGTCCAGCGTCTCCCCTTTAACCATCACTTCTGTCGCTGGGGTTTCCTTTTCGTGTGTCCGTTTCATTGGCTTATTTATTTTATTATTATTCTTCTTTTATTAACCTTCTTCTCTCTCTTTTTTTTTTCTTTTTTTTTTTTTTTTCTTCTTTTAATTACATTAAAAAATAAGATTCGTACTTTAGTAAAATGCCCGGTTGGGCGCTGCTTCAAATAATAAAAAACAACAACAAAAAAAACAACAAACCCCCCCCCCAAAACTGAGAAAACAAAAAAACCCACCCAAAAAAATGAAAAAAAAAAAAAAAAAAAGAGCCTGGGAGACCAAAAAAAAACCCCAAAACCTGAAAAAAAAAAAAAAAAAAGACTCATTTGGAAGTTTGGAAGCGACCGGGAGAATGGGGGGGGGGGGAACCCCCCGGGGCTCCCTCCCGGCCGCTCCCGGTGCCGGGGCCGGGCAGGGGGGATGCCCAGAGCCCGGGCCCCCCCCCCCCCAGCGTGGGTCCCCTCGGGCTGCCGGGGCGGGCGAGCCCCCCCCTCACAGGTAGAGCTCCTTCTCTTTGATATGCACTAGCTGTTCGCGGAGCTGGTGGAAGGACGGCCGGTGGCCGGGGTCCAGCGTCCAGCACTTCTTCATCACCTCGTAGACGACGGCGGGGCAGCCGTCGGGAGCATCCATCTTATAGCCCTTCTCCACGCGGGGTACCACGTCCTTCAGGGGCTGCGGGTACAGCGGGTGGCTTTCAGGATGAGGGGGAGTGGGGTCCCCCCCCGCAAACGGGGGCTCAGCCCCCCGCAAAAACCAGCCCCGAGGGGAGGGGGGGCGGTCCTCACTTACGATTCTCGGATAAGGCACTCGCCCGAAGGAGTAGATTTCCCAGAGGAGGATCCCGAAGCTCCACACGTCCGACTTGGTGGAGAATTTCTGGAGGTGGGGGGGGGGAGAAGCCCCGTGAGCAGGCTCAGGCAGGGGTGGGGGGCAACAGATCTTCCCCACCCTCAGGGCAGCTGCTTTTTGGGGGTCAGCCAGCGGGAACTGGGTGGGCAAACCCACGACGTGCCCAAACCTGGGCTGTGCCCCCTTCCCCGCAGCCCGGGACCCCCCTCCCTCCGCTCATCCACCTTTTCTCTAAGTGCTTCTGGCGCCGTCCACTTCACCGGCAGCTTCCCCGTGTCCTGCGTGGAGGAGGCTTCCTTGGTCAGCCCAAAATCGCTGACCTTCGCGATGTTGTCCTCCGAGACCAGGACGTTCCTCGCCGCCAGGTCCCGGTGGACAAAGTTGTTGGCTTCCAGGTACTCCATGGCTTCACAGACATCTCTGGCGGGGGCGGGGGGAGAAGGGGGTGAGCGAGGTGGCCCCAAAACGCTGGCGGGCGCAGGTCAGGGTGGTGGGCACGGCCAACCCTTGGTGCCTTGCCCCGTACTTACAAGGAGAACTTCAGCAGGCAGTCTGCACCGAGGACCGACCGCCCGCGCGACCGTAGGTAGTCTACTAGGCTGCCCTGGAGAGACGGACAGAGATGGGGCCACCGCGGTCAGCATCCCACCCGCCGCCCCCTCCCACGTGGGGCAGCACCGGGGACGGCGTCCCTCCCTCGTGGGGCGAGACCCGGGGACGACGTCCCTCCCTCGGAGTCGGCGATGCCACCCCCACACACCGTGGTGGCCCCAGGGAGATGCCACCCAAGCTGGGATGAGCCAGCTGCGTCTGCCAGGGTGAAGCCCTGGGACCCCGGGAGGGTGCTGGGGGGGGGGCAAAGGGGGCAGAGCGGGAGGGCAGGTGCCCGGGGCGAGGGTCTCACCTTGGCCATGTACTCGGTGACGATGTAAAGGCCGCTCTTCTCCTCCACGATCACCCCCAGGAGCTGCACCAGGTTGCTGTGTCGGAGCTGCCTGCGCAGGGTAAGAGGGCTCAGGGCAGGGTTTGGGGGAGAAAGGGGGCTCCCACGGTCCCCGCAGGGCAGCGGGGACCACCCGCCTCTGCTCGTACGGACAGGGGTGCCCCCAGCCTCGCGTCGTCCCCGCCCTGGCGACACTCACGTCATCACGGACGCCTCCGCCAGAAAGGCTTGCGCTGTGGCATCGTTTTTAATGCACTTCACGGCGACTTTGTTCCCCCGGTAATCCCCCAGCATCACGTCTGTGGGCCAGGAGAGACGGGCACGGGAGGCGCTGGGAAGCATCCCGGTCTCCTGGGGCCCCACCATCACCCTGGGGGGGCTGCAGAGGAGCCCCCCCCCCCCCACCCCGCTTAGGGCCACTGCGGTGTTGGGGACATGGGGCTCACCTCCGAATTCCCCTTTGCCGATGATCTGCAGCAACTTGAGGTCCTTCATATTGAGGGCCCAGCCGCCTGCGGGGGGGGTAAAGGGAGAGTGAGGGGGGTCTGGGGGGGTCCCCAGGAGCCGGGGAAGGGCCACGGCCACTCACTGCGGGAGAACTCGTCCTGCGCCGCCACCGTCCCCTCCATCACCTTCGGTTTGATGAGGCGGGTGCAGAGCCCGTCCGCGTCCGTGGTGTAATGCTGGGGGGAGACGCGGGTGAGAGGCAGACCTGCCGCGGGGGCGTCACGGCCGCGGGGAAAAGGCGGTGGCGTGGGGGACACCCTGGGGTGGGGGGGTCCCCGCCAAGGCGACGCCGGGCTCTGGGATCCCACCAGGTGGCAGCATGAGGCCACGGATGGGACTAGGGGGGGGCTCGGGGGTCCCCGTCCCTCCTCCTGGTCCCTCTGTCCCCCGCGCATCCCGCCCTGGCCATCCAGCCACCCCCTCCACCCTGCCCCCGTGCCCCCCCCGGCCCCAGGGGTCTGTCCCCAGCAGCCCCAACCCAACCCACGGGGTCAGCAGAGAAGGTCCCACCACCTCCTGGGCTCCAGACCTGCAGCCCCACGAGCTCCGACCCCTGTGTCCCCTCCCAAAACCTCAAACCGACGGTCCCCAAGCTGGGGACGGGAGCGGTGGCAGCTCCCGTCGGCAGGTGAGACCTCACCTCCACCAGCTGCATGAGGTTTTCGAAGTAGACCTCCTCGTCGATGCTCAGCTTGCTGGAGGAGTAAATGATGCGGTAGTGCTCCACCTTCCCCTCGCAGCTCACGCACAGGGTGTAGTCCCCAGGGTAGTTGGTGCTCTCCCGCACCAGGAAAAGCCCTGTCTCAGGTGGGTACAGCAGCCGCTCCGCCTGCTCCCGCGTGATCTTCCCGTGAAACCACCTGCGACGGGGCGTGGAGGGCACGTCAAGGACCGGGGACGCGCTGGCCGGACCCCCGTGGGGCTGGGTTTGGGGGTAATGGGGACACAGGGCAGCCCTCATCCCTGCCTGCACGGGCTCAGCTTCCCCGTGCTCCTCCTTGCTGCCCCCATCCACCCCGCCACACGGCTGCTCCCGCGGCGTCCCCCTGCCCTCCTCCTGGTCCCCAGCCCAGGACTCAGCCCCTCCGCGCACCCCCGGGGGCTTCTCCCCACGGCAGCCCCGGCTCCTCCAGCCTGGGGGCCACTGGTGGCTCTGGGATGCACCAGGGACCTCAAAACCATCCATCCATCCATCCACCCACCTGCCTGCCCATCTCCTATCCCTCCTGTACAGACCCCGTTCCAACCCCCCTTCTTTCTCCCAGCAGCTTTTACAGCCACAATTTTGGGTAAAAGACCCCTTTTGAGGTGCAACCCAACCACCCATCACCTTCCCGGCTCTGCGGGCAGCTCCCAAGGCGCTCAGAGCTTTCCCCAGCAGCAGCGGGTCCCAAACCAACGCTGCCGGGGAAGCCCAAGCCTCTCCCCTTCTGCCTTTCGACCTCGCTAAGCCCTGCCAGGGACGTCGCTTCTCCTGGGACACGGGGTCGACCGGCTCTGCGGTCCGGCGCGGTGGGGATGCTCCAGACCAAGCCAGCTCCCCCCAAATTCACCTCGGCAGAGTCCCCGGCGGATACTCACGGCATGAGGCTGAGCTTGATCCCAGCTTTCACTCCTTCCCGCTTCTGCACGTAGTTAGCGGGGATGATGCCCTCCCGGCCCACCTTGTTCTTCGCCTTGTACCAATTGGGATCCTGCGAGGACAGCAGAGACGTCACGACGAGCCTGCGGCCCCCGGAGATGCCAGCGTCCCACCAAAGAAGCCCACGGGGGGAGTCAGGGCCGCCCCTCCTTTCCCAGGCAGCTGCCTGCGTGTCCCCAAGCGCCCCGGCACCAAGGTCAGGGTCAGCGCTGGGGGCCAGCAAACGATGCTGGTGGCCCCACGGGGGTCACTGCGATCCCCCTCCCAGGCTGCCGGGCATCCCGGAGCCCCCCGACCCTCGGCCTCTCGCTTTTTCTCCCCCGGAGCCGAGCGCAGCATCGCTCCCCGATTGCGAGCCTCTCCCTCGAGAGGCTTACATTTCGGAGAAACCTTAACTAACGAGGCCGTGAATTAATTAACCGAGCGCGTGGCCCGATTCCTGCCCTGCTGGCTCTGCGGGACTTCCAGCGGGACAAGGGGATCCCAGCGCGGGATGCAGGGATGCTCCGGGCAGCCCGTGGAAATCCCGGCACGGGGGGGCGACGGCCTTACCTTGGTGACAGCGACGATGGTGAGGACGTCTCCTTTGCTGAAGGGCAGGTCCTGCTCGGCGGTACCGTGGAAGTTGTATTTGGCGATACATTCTGTACCGGACGGCCAAACGGCCTGGCCGGGGAGAGGGGGACGGCGTCAGAGCCCGGCTGGGCACGTCTCCCCCCACCTTGACCCATGGGGACCCCCCCACAGGCACACAGGGCTCTCATCCCAAAGGGATCCACCTAAGCCAGAAGCAGTTTGGAGGATTTGGGGCGGCCCTGGGCGCTCAGATGGTGTTTTTCAGCTGGGACAGGGGACACACACAAAACCGCAGGTCCCCGCGGTGCTGGGCTTCTGCAGGGGGACGGGGACAAGTGTCCCCAGGTCCCTCCTGAGCCCCGGGGCCACCTCCGAATGGCTGGGGAGCCCGCTCCATCCCTGCCCCTCCTCTCCGCCCGGCGCTCACCTGCATCCCTGACATCTTCTCAGGAGGTTGGGGGGCGCGAGTCTCACAGGGGGGACACGTCACTCGGTACCATGAGACCTGGAGGGGAAAAGGACGGCTGAGAGCCGGGCACGGCGGGGAGGGCTGCGCAAGGACGGTGCGCGGGGAGCAGCCCCCCGGGCCACGCGAGCGTCTCTTCTACCGCCCACAGAACAGGTCCTGCCCGAGGCGCTGCTTCCGAAATAACCCCAAAACGGTGTGAAAGTGGGAGCTCCGGGTCCGCTCAGCCCCCCAGCAGCCGGGGACCGGACCGGCGCGGAGCTGCTCACCCGGATTATAACGTATTTGCACGGATACAGCTTCTTAAGAGCGGAGGTTTTACGTGCTGCGTGGCCACCGCAGCATCTGCATCAACGATCCAAGGAAAAAACCAGTACGGTACAGAGGGCTGGAGACGCCCGGGGATGGGACGGGAGCAGCGACAACCTCCGGGAGCAGCTGAAGCCCGTTCCCCAGCCCAGCGCGTTACTGCACCGCGGCGGCCGGCCGGGAACCAGCCGGGAGAAGCTTCAAACCCTCTGCCCGGCACGGGTATGACTGCCCCTGCCTTGGAAAATCCCACCAGCCTCGTCCCGCAAAGCCTCCTCCACCCATCTCCGGGGACGGCCAGCAAGGCGGTTCATGGGCCCTGCAGCATCAAGGGGGAAACTGAGGCACGGGGCGGCGAGGGGACCCAGCCAGCGAGGAGCAAGCCCCGCGTGCGCATCCCGGCGAGCATCCCGGTCCCTTCCCCGGCAGCACCGGGGGCTGCGCGGCCGGAGCCCCGCTCTCCCACGGCGCCTGGCGACCCACGTGCGGAAACATCCAGCCCTGGGAGCTTCCCAGGCCCGGGATCCCAAAGAAATATAAAAAATAAATCTATTTCCTGCAGGATAAAACCCATCGGGACACAGCAGCTCCCGCCAGCTCCTAAATCCCAGGGGGATGCACTGAGTGGGGGTGCTGCGCTCCCCGCGGCAGCGCCCCGAGGCCCCGGGCTGGGTCGCATCCTGCCCCGGCGCGTGGGAGGGGAACAAACCCAGCTTTATTCTCGCCGCTTTGACCCCCGGGAAGGGATGAAGTCACCGGCCCCGGCATCAAATCAGGCTTTCTTGAGCCGGGGCGCAGGGGTCGCGCCGGGCTGGGGGCACGGAGCGGGATGCGCGGGATGTGCGGGATGCGGGCAGGGCATCCCTGCCCGCGCACCCCAAAAACCACCCGGGCGTTTATTAATTCATCGTATGGATTCGGGGCCGTCAGCGGCCACCGCTCCCAGCCCTGCCGTCGGCAGCTGTCGGCAGCTCAAAGTATTTTGGGAAGGAGGAACTGAAACGAGGGGTAAGGGCAGCAGAGACGGGAGGAGGAAGAAGATAAGGGGCAGAACTGCGGGGAGGAAGAGAGCGGGTGAGAACGTGGCCCCGTTTCCACCGCAGCCGTGCCCGGACCCTTCCGGAAAAGGCGTCACGCTGCCACCACCTCCCTCACCTTCCCCCGGCACAGGGACACGCCACAAATTGCTTATTTTTGGCATCAGAGAGGAGAAATCGAGGCTCAGACGCTCACCCTACGGACGGTTTGGCGACCCGAAGCTGAGCGCTGGGGTTGCCAGCGAAGCCCATCACCGCAGCGTCTGGGCCCCGGGCGGCGGGTCGGTTTTCTCCCCAGCCAGCCCCGGGGCTGCTGCTGAAGTAAAGCCTCCGGAGGTGGCACCCAAACCAACCCGATGGCATCCACGAGCCGGGGGACACTGCCACGGAGATGGCCAGGACCCGAGGGAGGGCAGCGCCGGATGACGCTGGACCGGAGAGCGTCAGCTGGGAGCGCAGCCCCCCGAAACGGCCCCAGCTCAAACCCTCTTCGCTTTCAAACTGATTTTGGGCTAAATTCTGACTTTACACCGGGCGCGGAGCAAAAATTTCAGCAAAGGGTCCAGATACCGCCAGTCTGAAACGCAGCCCGAGAAAAATAGGGAATAAACTACGCCGCTCCAGCGCTCCATAGAGGGATTCGGCTAAAGCCTGGAAGGAGCTTTAGAAGAAGCTTCAGAAGAGGTGTCCCTGCGTCCCTGGGGAGGGAAGTGTCCATCGCCGGGGTTTTCGGCCCCGCTCCCCATCCGGCACCCCGCGGGGAGGCCGAGCGGGAGCCAGCCCGGGGTGTTGCTCAAGGAGCCGCTCGTCCCCAAAGCGCCGAGTCAGCGCTTCCCACCGGCCGGGCGCTCCGACGCCGCTATTTTAAAACAACCGAAAGAGAAAAAGCAGCAGGATGGAGGTTTCGTTCGAGATGTGACTCCGGCTGGAAAATCCTGGCCGAGCTTTGCCGGGTCGGGACGACGGGGTGCATCACCTGGAAGGGATGTCCATCCCCGGACCGCAGCCCGTCGGGAGGGTGGGAAAGCCATTTTCCACCCCGTGTGAGAGTCGGATCTTTCCAATCCCGAAGGCTGGTTGTTTGGGCTTTCAGCTCACGAATGTCACCAGCATTTATATTTTATAAATGCAGAGAGGATACAAAATTTATAGCCCGCCTTCGGGCTTTCGAGCCTTTCTAAAGGGTATTTTTTTTTCCTCTTTTAAAGAGGAAACTGTCCCAGCAAAACCCTGCCAAGAGGAACGCGCTGCAGCCAGTCCCAGCATTTTTACCTTCCTGGACCGTGGAAATTCGTGGCATCGGACGGTGGCATTGTTATAAATATAGCGCACCAAATTTGCTTATCAGTTTTACGGGGAGCGGCGGTTAACGGCACCGGGAGCCGCCTTCTGCGGAGCCCCCGATGCCCCCTTCTGTATTTCAGCACAGACCTTCTGCCTCCCGAGGGGGACTTTTAAGCAGCAGCCTGATTTCTTTTTTTCTTTTTTTTGGTTACCTAATTTCTGCCTCGGAGCCGAGGCTTTCCGAAGAGGAGGAAACCACACGCCCCCGAGAGCGCCGAGCTCCGGGGCCGCTGCCAACCGGCCCCCCGAAGGCGCCGCTGCCTGCGGTGGCCTCATGTGACAGCCGGCGGTTCCTGCCGAGCGCGTCACCCGCCGTCACCCAGGCCGGCCCCAACCTCGTGCCCGCTTTCGCTTCTGCCGTCCGGCCTCATCCCTACGGGATGCCGGGATGGGAGAAGGATGCGGCGACGCCGGCGCGGATCCAGAGCCCAAAGGCAGCGTCCCTTGCCTTCCCCGGCGGCGAGCTCCGGGAGAACACCGGCATCGCCCCTTCTCTCCTAAAGCAGAGGTGCTTCCCCGAGGAGGACGCGTAAGCAGCAGAAGTCAGCTTGAAAAAAATAAATGAGAATTAAAAAGAATAGCCAGGGAGCAGCCCACCCGCTTCAGCAGAGCCGAGCGTCGGGTTTGGCTACCTTCGGCCCTGCCAGGCGAGCGTCTCGCTCCCCCTGGAAACTCCCCATCCCCAAAGGGGGGCTCGGGGGGGAGCCGGCGCGCGCAGGGGAACCCACCAGCCTTTTCTGCGCCACCGTTTCTTCCCCACCCTCCGCCCGAGCATCCCTCGAGTTGCTCTGCCCGGTGAGGAACCTCAGCCCGACGCTGCACCCCGAGAAGGGCCGGGGCACGTGCTGGTCCTCACCACCTCCTTCCAAGCCCTGCTCCTGGATTTCCCCCTGGGAAGCCTGGCTCAGCGGCCGAGAGCCGGGGAAGGCGGGCAGCGCAGGTACGGCAGATACCTTTGCCGCCTCGATAATCCGAAGGGCACCGGGGAAAGGAGCCGGGGGAAATCTTTCCTCTCGTTCATCACCAGCCGAAATCCGGGTGCGGGACCCCGGACCGAAGAGCACCGGCACCACGGGATGGGTTGGGGGAAAGATGCCGCGTCTCCATTTCAAACGGAGCCGGAGGGAAATGGGGAGCAGAGCCTGCCCAGCACCAGCTAAGGCCGCCTCTATTTTAAATGAAGTTTAGCTGTAGAAGGTAGGAAAGCTTCATTCCCGTCGGAAATCAGCGTGCGGGCACCATCCGCATCCACCCCGCTCCGCTCATCCACCTCGCCCTCGCCGAAACGTCTCCCAACGCTCAACAACCCGACTTTCTTTAAACTTCAAAAAAAAAAAAAAAAAAAAAGAAAAAAAAACACCCAACCCCAAAACAGACAACAACCTCACCCTCTCCAAAAGATCTTATCGCCTGTTATTACAAGTAACAGCTACGATTACTATAATCGAAAGAAAAACGTTCCTCCTTTATCTCATCAGCCCTCGCAGGGGAGGCTTCTGCTGCTGCTCCCCCGACCCAGCCTCGACCGGGTGCCCCGCCGGCGGAAAAGGGGGGGGGGGGTCTTCCTTTTTTGGGGTGGGTTGGGTTTTTTTTAATTCTTCTTTTAATAAGAAAAAGAGAAGATGTTGCTGTTCGGACCGCAGAAGGCGCCTGGGGGATAGTCGGAGGCAAGCGGGGGCCCGGAGGGATGCTGCTCTCAGCCTCCTCGGCGTGGAGGGGTTTTCCTGGTCCTCCTCTCGCCTACAAAAAACCTCATCAGGGCGATTCCCCACCCCCCCGCCCCCCCGTTACCCCACAAACGGCCCCGGCATCCTCTTCCCGGGTCCCGGAGGGTGTCAGGGCGTCCCCGGGGACGGACACGTGGTGTGGAGAGGAGCGGCTGCCGGTGAAGCTGCCCCGGCGCAGGCTTGGGGCATGCCGGGATGCGGTTGAAAGGTTTTTTTAAGCAAGCGCTCACCCCAAAACAAAAAGGGGGGGGGGAGGCAGCGGTTGTGGGGTGAATTGCACCCCGAACAGCCCGGGTTCACGGTGACCGCATCCCGGGGGCACATCCCGGTGCTGCTCCCCACCACGAGGCCTTGCTTCATCACCACCGTCCCGCTGGCGCTCAGCGAGGGACGGGAGGACGGGGAGCCCCTTCTCCCGGGGATGCTCCCACAACCTCCTGCATCCCTCCGCCGCGCTTCCAAGGATCTCTCCGGCCGCTCGCCGCGTTGCCGGCGTCAGGGTGGGCTCCTGCGTGGACCCGGTGGGAACAAACCCCACGGGAGCGTGGGGGGCGAGATCCCCTCTGTCCCGGGAGGAAGGCAGCCATCCTCCTCCTTCTGCTCCCCGGCCCTCACACCTTTGGTTTTAATTTTTTTGACTTTTTTTTTTTTCCGCATGATGGCACGGCCCCTTTCGCTCTCGATAAACCTACGAGCAACAGCCACGGCTATAAATAACCCGTCACCGCCTTATTGACAAAAAAAAAAAATTAAAAAAAAAAAAAAAAAAAAAATTGCTGCCAACCCCTTTTGACGCCCGGACCGAGCTCCCTCCTTCCGCCCCAACCGCTCTCAAAAACCCCGCCAGCAGCTCGGGGCTCGGCCTCACGGTACCAAAACGGCCCCGGCCTTTGTATGGGATGGGGATGGAGCGGGAGGAAGGGGCTGGCAGCCCCCTCGCCGGGCAGCGGGTTCGGGGGCCAGGCGACAGCCCCCCCCCTGGGATGAGGGGATGCGGCCGGGGTCCGCCGCTCTCCCCCTCGGCGGGGCGGGCAGGATGCGGCCCCCGGGCCGGGGATGCTGGGGTCCCCGGGGCCGGCCGCCGAGCGGGAGCGGGGGCGGCCCGCGGGGGGGGCAGCCAGCGGGTCCGGCGGCACGGAGGCGGCGGTGCCCCCCGCAGCCCCCCGCGCCCCCCCGCAGCCCCCGGCCCGCCCCGCAGGCCCCATTGTCTGGGCTCCGCGGCCGCCGCGCTCCCGGCCCCCGGCCCCGCTCCCCCCCCGCGGCGGGGGCGCGCCCCCCGAACCCGGGGGGACGCGGGGGGCGGGCGGGCACCCCCCGATGTGCGTGTCCCCCCCCCCCCCTCCGCGGGCAGCGGGGCTCCCCGGCGCGGCGCGGGCGCGGGGAGCGGTACTCACCTCCCTCCGGGCAGGGGGCTCAGCCCGCCGCCGGCTGCTCCATGCGGCGCTGCCGGGGGCCTCCGGGCTCGGCTGGGCCGGCGGGGGGGCGCGGGGGGGGCGGAAGGGGCGGAGGAAGCCGGAGCCGCCGGAGCAGCCGCCGCCGCCGCCCGGCGGGGCCGAGCCCGGTGCGGCGGGGAGCCGGTGCGGCGGGCTTGGGGGGTCGGGGGCGGGCGGGGCGGGGGGTGCGAGGGGAGGGGGGGGGAGCGGCGCGTCCGCCGCCCACCTCGGGCCGGGCGAGGGGCGCGGGGTCCGCCCGGGGCGGCGGGGCCTGCTGGAAGGAAGCGGCGCCCGGAATCGGAGCGCCCCGAGCAGCGCGCCTGCGCCGGCACGGCTCGGCTCGGCTCGGCTCGGCACGGCGCGGCGCGGCGCGGCGCGGGGCCGCCACCTGCCGGGGGCCGCCGCGCCGCCACCCGCGCCCGGGCCCGCGCCCGCACCGGGACCCGCACCGGGACCCGCACCAGCCCCGCGCCGCTCCCTGGGTTCCTGCATGGGCCGGGGGTGCCTGCTGGGTGCGTGGTCGCCGAATAGTCCTGAAGTAATACGCAAATACCAATAAAATCCTAGTAAAACAGCAATAATAAGAATAATAATAAACGCAAGCCAACAATAAATAATAATAAGACAATAATCGAATGCTCAAATAACAAAATAGTAGCAAAATAACAATATAATTTATAGTATAACATAGTATAACATAGTATAACATAGTATAACATAACATTATATAGCATGACATGATATGATATAAAATAAAATATAACACTGTAAAAATATATAAGAACATAATATAGTGTAATGTAATGTAATATAATATCTAGATGATCTTTAAGGTCCCTCCTAAGCCAAACCATTCTATGGTTCTGTGGGTCTATAATACAATATGAACAACGATAAAAATAACGATGATGATGATGGGGGGGTGCGGGTGGGGGCGGCGGCGTCGGGCGCAGCAGGGGTAGCCCTGAGTCAGGCGCCTCGCGCCGGCTGCCTGCCCGGCCGGCTGCGGCATCTCGGCCCTTCGGGAGGCCGCAGGGTGTCGGAGGGGCGGCAGCGCCCGGCCGCAGGCGCCTGCGCGGGCCCTGGCCTGCCCGCCCACGTGCCTTTGGGGTCGGGATCCGTTCCAGCCAGGAGCGGGATGGGAAGAGCGATGGGAGAGAGGAAACGGCGGCGCGTGGGCGTCCTGGCACGTTTCCTTAGCCGCCGCCATGCGGGTCCCTCGGTTTGGTCGGGTATCGGCTCGATCCCCGGCGCATCCATCCCCCGGGGAAGGGCGCAGGGTCGTGGGTGCTGGGGCCGGGGACCGAACGGGGAACGTGGAGAGGCCGCGCTGGCCGCGGGAACGCCGAAGCGCGATGGTGCCTCGCCAACGCCGCGATGGCTGTCACTTCCTGCCCCGGCGCTGCCGCGGCCATGTACGGCAAAGCAGGAAGCCCGAGCACCGGCTTCCCTCCGCTTTTTGGCTACCCCTCGCTTCTCCCCGTGCTTCGGCAGCCCCTCGCTGAGGAATGGGTGACCAGAAACCAGCCGGGGGGCAACGATGACCCGGGGAGGCTCTGAAGAATGCCGTTGCGTGGGAAGCGATCGCGGCCGACTTCCCTGCGTTGAGCGGGAGAGCCCCAAGGATGCTGGGGGGGCTGGAACCCTTCCCACCCCCCGGCCCTTCCCTCTGCCCCTCTCCTGCTAGATAAGGGGCTTGGAGGGCTCCGAAAACAAGCCCGAGTCCTGGCCCTGCGCGGCTGAGAGGGGAGGATGGACCGGGACGAGGTGATGGAGACGTCTGCGAAGGGTGCGAGGGGACCACGGGGAAAGTCAGGGGACGGAGCCAGGGAGATCCCAGCGGCCAAGGGAGCTGGTCGCAAAGCCCAGCTCGTTTTTAGGGAGCACGTCCTTGCTCCTACGGCGTGTGGGAAAGAGCCTGGGACCCGCTGCTGGAGTCGGGCACCCCAGGGCCTTGGCAGCCCCGAGCTTCCCCCGGGGCCTGGCGGGTTCATTCGGCATCGGGGAGGTGGGGAATGGGCTCATCCTCGCACAGCCCCCGAGCAGAGCGGCTCTGGGAGGAAACGAAACCAGCTCATGCATCTGCCTGCACCAGAAATGCACCCACAGATGCAAGCCCAAACCCACCCACGCACGCATCAGTGCATCCACCCGGGCTCGCACACGCATCAACGCACCCGTGCACGCTCACGGGCACGGACGGGCGTGCAAGCACGGATGCACGGCGTGCGCGCGCACACGCCAACGCCCGGCTGCGCACCCAGCACGCACAAACCCTGCTCCGCTCTTCTCGGGGTGAAGACGCAGCCCACCGGCCTGCCTGCAGCCCAGGGCCAGAGTGCTGCCTGCTCCTGCCTGCCCTTTCCCTGCCACATTTTGCCCACCGGGACCGCGGCACAGCCCCGCTGGCTGTCCCCCCCCCCGCTGCGGTGCAGACCCCCCCTGGGTGGGCTGCACCCAGGGGTGACGCAGCAGTGGGGACTGGAGACCACGGAGAAAGGGGGTGAGAATCCGGGTGTTTCCATCAGCGGGTGGGAATTTCGAGCAGGTATTTTGTGCGACAGTAGCAAGAAGTCTGGAAATATCCTTCCTCCCAGCGCCACGGGATCTGGGAGTCCCCCTTCCCCGGGGCTGGGGAGCAGCACCGGGCTGGTGGGTCTCAGCTCTTGGGTGAAAAGACCAGGCGTGAACCCGACCTGGTGGGGAATCATGCCCAGTCCCAGGTTTTCCCAGTCCATCAGACGTAGGAAAAGGGAAATACCCCCATGACTTCACAGCCACGAATGCTCAGAGCTGCTCTCGGGGTTTATGTCTCCCCTCTGAAGGTCCATCCCTGAAGCCCCAAGACCATCAGCATCCCCAGGGACGGCTGGAAGGGTGACGCAGGTGGTGGTGGCCGAGGCTGGGCCACGCAGGAGACCCGGAGGGGATTCCTCCAGGTGCGGCTCACTGCAATGTCCCGGCTGGGATTTTTCCTAGGAAGGGTCTTGGCTTGTGGGTGGGCGATGCCCTGGCCGGAGGGCTGGGAAGGATGGATTTGGCCGGCCGGGATGAGACGTGGGCAGCCATCTCCTTGCCTTGCACCAGGAGAGGGGGCCCTTCAGCTGGTGGGAATCAGCAGGAAAAGGGAAAATAAAAGAAAGGGAAAAAAAAAAAGGCAACAGAGCATGTTGTGGCCAAGGAGGAGCTGAGAATAAAATCCCGACCGGGCGATATTCCTTGGCTTAAGGGAGCGAAGTGTGGGCAATCACCCGCCCTGGTGACCTGCCCCTTCTCTGCATCCCCGGGCTGGCTTAGTCCCCGCTGGGCAGCGGGTTTGGTGCCTCCGAGGGATTCAGGCAGCGCAGGCTGGATGCGGAGCGGCGGGCAGGGCAAGGGGAGGGTTGCTGCCTTGCATGTACTAGACAGCGGAGAATCCGCAGGCAGTGGCTGGGAACGTCAGAGGAAAGCCGGCGTGAAAGCTCCCGGCTCATTCCACCCTGGAGAATTCACCTTCGAGGTGAAAAACCCCCGAAGGGACCCAGGTTTGGCTGGTTCTGCGGCTCCCAGAGCTACAGGGGCGATGGGGGATGTTGGGACGCTCCGCAGGGGGGTCGGTACCCTGACGTGCCTCCCCCCAAAAACTCCGAGCGGGGGTCAAACCCCTCGCTCGTGCGCGCTCAGCAGCGAAAGGCACTCGTGGAGCTGGTGTGACAGGTGCCACGGGAGGGCGTTCATGTCCCAAACCCCAGCCAGAAGGGACAAAAATGCTTTGGGAGCACCAAAGTGAATTAGGATCCTGTCCCCCCCCAGTGCTGGCAGTGGGCCCTGGCTCTCGGGGGGCTTCTCCCCCCCCTGCCGGCCCCAAAAACCCTCTTGGGTGGGGAGAGCAGCCTCATTTCAAAGGCTCTGCTGGGGAGCCCTGGGTTCCAGGATGGTTTTAATTAAAGAGAAGGGAGCTGCCTCTCAGCGGGTGGCCTTTCACCTCCAGCGTGGCATCGGGCTGGCCCCCCCGCTCTGCCCGTGTGCCCCCCGCCTGCCCTGCTTTACCTGCCCTGACAGGGTTCGGGGAGCTGATTTTAGGGGCGTGAGAGCGGAGCGGTCAGCTGGGACCCCTTATTATGAGGCCAATTAGCAGGGGGTAAACGGGGGAGATGAAAGCCCGTCCCCCTGCGTGCCCCCCCCAGATCTACCCTCGCTCTGCGGTAGCTGGTGCTACCCTGCCGCCGGCAGACCCAGCGCCAGCTTTGGGGACATACGGGTGACTGCCAGCCCTGGATGCATCCCGGCTCTCCATCCTGCATCCCGGCTCTGCGTCCCGCATCCCGCTGCCGAGGCTGGGTTTGGGAAGCCCCCCAAATCCCAAAGGCTTTTGGCTCATGCTTCCAGCGCTTGCGGGACCCGATGGCCCCCGGCTCTGTGGGGACGTGTCTCCGGGGCCACTCCCCATCACAAGCGCTGGAGTCCCCTGTGCCCCCCTTTTCCTTCCCCCCATGGGAAATGGGGCCGGGGTCGGGGGGCAGCCAGGTTTGAGGCCATTCCCGGGAGCCTGGAGCTGTTCTCCAGCAGCCCTTTGCGTGCAGGGAGCGGTTATCTCTGCATCTCCGTTGTTCCCTTCTTAACCCGAGGACAAACTCCATCCTTCCCCGCTTTCATGTTCTCTGATTAACAGGTACCTTGTACCTCTAATGACACGGGGCAATCAATCAGCCCAAACGCCGTCTCCTTTCCGGAGCGAAGACGGAGGTGAAGGGTGGGAGGAGGAGGAAGGGTTCATGCTGATTTGGGAGCCCTCACAAAACAGGGGCAGAGCCACTTACCAGGTTTAACGTGCCCAGCTCTGTCGGCTCAAGCTCTCCTCCATCCACAGGTCCAGCCTGGGTTGAGCAGAGGACCAGCATCTTCTCCAACCCACCGCAGAAGGAAACTTCACCAGGGGAAGGTCCCACCAGCTCCAGCGCTCCAGAAGCTGCTCAGTCTTGGAGGCTAAGCAGAGATTTTCTCCCCCAAAAGGCAGAAACCAGCCGTTATCCTCACTGCAAAGCGGCTGCTCCTGGGGTTCAAGGCACGGGGGGAGCCTGGCTTTGGCCCAGAAGCGGAGCTGCAAGGAGAAAGGTGGTGTTTGGGGGTTTCCTCCTCCATGGGAAGGAGCTCCCAAGGCCTGACGGTGCAGCGGGGCAAGCAGGACGCCGGGGCAAAGACCACCGCGCTTAGAGGATCGGCTGCCGCCAGCTCAGAGGGAGGTGTCCCCAAAACCACTGGCAGAAAGAAAGCACCTGTGGCTCAGAAATAGCGGTTAAGGTGCGATTCAGAGCTTTACTGTAAGCTCTAGGGCATCAAGAGATGGGATTTTCGATGTCAAGGGACCGTCACCGGTGTTGGGGACAAGCAGCAAAAGGGAGGCACCCAAGAGTTAATCCCTGTGGGGAGATGACTCCCGATAACAGATCTCACGGGAGAATAAACAAACAGCCGAAGGAAAGAAGTTAGAAATACAGGATGCGCTTTAACGAGGAGGGTCATTAAGTGTTGGAGCAACTCCCCTCTTCCTTCCATGTGGGAGGAAGAGCCACAAGTGGTTCCTCTGGCCCGTTTCGGGGCTGGGTATGGACTTGCCCGGCGAGGAGATGCCACCCCCCCGAATGCCGGCACCAGGCAGGTGTCTCGGCTCGAGGGAGAAGGTGTGCGGACGCCTGGACCTTTCCCTGCGGGAATGAGGGAGCTGGGAGCGTCCCCCCGCTTTGGAAGCGGAGCTGGAGCCCGGCTGCCATGGCTGGTCTGCTGACTCATTTTAAAACCAACAATAAAAGCAATTGGCTGTGGGGTGATAAAAGCTTCCCTGGCTTATCACCACCCCGGTTCCAGTAACGAAATCACGGCACTTTCAAGCTAATTGGAGGGCTTAATTGAGGAAGATCGTTAGGGGAAAGACAAAGATAGGGGAGCCGAGTCCCTTACCTACTGTGAGCAATTGGGGCTTTCGTGACAACGCTGGATCGCCTGCGTTTGGGATCGAGGTGGCTGGGCTGAAGGGATGGTTTAATTACAGCATCCCCAGGAAGAAACGCGGGACCTCGCCCCGGGGTCACCAGGCTGCGGAACGGGCCAGGATGTCCAAGGAAACGTGCGCGTGCAGGGACATCGATCAGAGCAAGGTCTCGGGGGCTCCTCCTGCCTGCGCGGCCTGCCGGGAAAGCTCTCCCGCAGCTGCACGGGACGTCTCCCTCGGCATCAGCGGGAGGGAGAGATGCCAAGTGAAGACGGGGCTTTATAAAGTGGGGCGTTTTGGCTCCGACACCGTGGAGAGAAGGGCTGCGTGGGGAAGGGTAACCGCCTGCTCATTTCTCTCCCCTCGAGCCTCTTCCCTTCCCCTTCTCCATCCTCACACTGGGGTGACTTTTTCTCCCCGGTCTCTGGTCCCCAGGCTGTACCCGACGCAGACTGGCAGCAGTGTCCCCAGGGGAGGCAATCGGCCCTTGATAAATGTATCTCGGGGAGACCTTCCACCAGCAAGGGGCTGTTTCACCTCAGTAATGTTAATATTAATCTGCTTATCTGCCCCGGGGCTATAAAACACTCATCTCCAAAGGGAAAAAAAAAATTCCTGCTGTTCTTTCTTTATATCTGCAGTTGCTTATTGCAGGCCTTATCAGCAAACACGGCCGGCCTTCAAGGCAAGAGAGTCACGCAACGGCTCCAACAAACGGGGCCTCTGGTCCTACACCAGCATCAGCATCGCGTGTTCCCGCTGCAGCTGGAGTCACCGGGCCAAGTCCATGAGAGCCTCTCCACCCCACGGGGATGGCGTGACATGCTGCTGCCGAGTCCCTGGCGGTCCCGGTGCTCTTCTGAATCACTGAGAGACCCACATCCACGTCCAGGATGATCCCACCTTCCCCTGCAGTAGATGAATGCCAGCTTTGGGATGTCCCTTGCGGAAAGGTGGTTCCTGATTCTATTGCCTTGACCTATGGCCCTTGTCATAGGTAGCGGAGACGTTATTTGGCTGATGGACCTCATGGGTTGCCCTAAACCATCCTTCCACTTTTCCTCCAAAGCTTCTGACAGCCTGCAACTCAAACCATGGTTTGGACCAAAGTCCTCACCCTTGCTTTTCCTGCAATATTGGGATTATGGCATTAAGCGGTGAAGACAAAGCTGGAGTGAAGCTGCTCGGGCTGGTTCAATGAATTCAGGTGGGTCTGAGGCTGTATCGTCTCGGTGTTTCATCACAAATTGCTGGCCGGGCAGGACCTGGACACACAGAGACAAAGAGTTACTCCTTTTCCTTCAGGCTTGTTTAGCGGGTCTGAACACCTCCCTGCTCTAGCTGGAATCTCCCTGAAGTCTTGGGCAATCAGCTACCCCATTTTCTTCCCCAGCACGCTCTTTTGTTTCCATCTCTCCTTGGAAGTTTTTGTGCAATGCATGACGAGTGACTGATATTCGGACCTGAAAGGAGCTCTCATTGGTCAGGGTCCGGGGCTACGGCTGAGCCGATGCCACCCACGGGAACGGATTCAAGAGCAGTGCGTGTTGCACCGGATGGTTATACTTGTTCCCGTATCGCTGCTTGCCAGGTACTGGGTTGGCCAAGATGGCTTTGCGTGCAAGCTGAAGAGAAGGAAGCATCTGGCTCTACTGGCATGGGTTGACTGGCAGCCAATGTAAACTCTTGAGTTTGAGTTGGAGAAAGGCCTGTTCTCCCTCTCTGCCCTGTTGTGAAAACACCTTTGCTCCGGTCCAGAGTACCGGCAGCTTTGACTTTCTTAATAGCAAGGGCTAAAGGCGTCCTTCCATGCGTCCTTCAGGGCCAGCAGCGACTATGGTGAATGAGGCTTAAGGTGGCCGAAGTCCTCCAACGCACTGGTCCCTCCAGAGAGGCTTTGCTCCAGCCCAGTTCTTTTGAAGGATTCCTCTCATTTTTCTGCAGAAAGTAATCAGAGCAGCGGGAGAACCCCTGGTGCAAGGTTGTCTGATAGGTTCTCAAAGAGGCACTAAAGTGCTTCGAGGTCCTCTATGGACAAAGATAAACCTCTCCTGAACGGGACCTTAGAGCGGCATGACAAGTCAACTAGGCAGTTAAACACATAGTGTAGAAACAAGGACTGTCCTTAGAGGACTTGGAGAAGTATTAGTGTTTTTCCAAGGCTTCCGAGGGTTCTTTCCCTGCAGACACATCCACAGTGAAGGTAAATTTCAACCAGTGAAAATTTGTCCCGATTAGTCCAGAAATAGTGATACTGGCTGGACCTCAATAACATCCTCCTCCTCTCCACCCAAGCTTTGGGCATCAGTTCAGCCAAGATCTTAAACATCGATGGAGGCCGTGGGGTTATGGCATAGGCCGGCTGTTGTCCTTCAGCCAGCAAAGAGCGGTTCTGAAAGAATACAGCCCAATGGTATTCAGAGGGTCTGGTTTTGGGTACGTTCCCTCTCCCTCTACCAAAAGACAGTTCACACGGCCCATGAATGTGCTTTGTGGTACTAAGACTAGATGTGATGGGATAGCCAACATTGGATGGAATATCCAGCACTAGAAATACTGGAAAATGAAAAAGGCAAGAAATGCTACAAAGTGAACAAGGTAAGAGAGGAGTTTCGATGGCTTCAGTTTATTGTATCATCCCGTACAGTTGTACCGGACCCAGCTTTGCTACAAGGACACCCAGGTCTTTGCCCCCCGGCGATGTCTGGGCAATGGATAAGCCCACTGCTCAGTTCATGCTCTTCATGGGGAAGCGCTGCTTGACCTGGAAGTGCTCACATCTTTTGTGCTTCAGGACCAGCCCATAGAGCGGCGTCACGTCCACCTTCTTGCCATCACAGACACTGAACTCCAGCTGCTGGAGCAAGGTGGACAGGAAAAGGAAGACCTGCCACCTGGCGATGGGTTCCCCGATGCACTTCCTTTTCCCCAGGCTGAAAACCAGCACCTTCTCCCCATCCACTTTGTTCAGTTTGGTCCCTTTAGCGCTGAGGAAACGCTCCGGGTTGAAGGTTAGTGGATCCTTCCAAAGTTTCCTGGAAGGGAAAATGTCAGATGCTGAGATGGTGTCTCCTGGCCACGGGTGTACGGGGGACGCTGGGAGGTGGGAGCTGTCAGTAAGAATGTCCCTGAATTTAGTAGCTACCTCACCTGCTCCCTTTTCTCTTAAAGCAGGTTGACCCCCCTTCTGCCCAGGAAGATAACTGTGCAGGAAGGGTCCTGCGCGTCACCGCGGGAGGCTTTCTGCCTCGGAAGGTACTTACTCGTCATGATTCACTTGCCACTGATTGATGAACACGCAGCGGTCCTTTGGGATGTAGTAGCCGTTCAGCACTGTGTCCCTGGTCGTGCTGGAGAGAGAAAAGACTCTGAGAGTTTAGGAAGCAAAAAGGTTCTTCTGCATTCTCAGGGGACTATTAGTTTGCTTCTGATGCTGCTGAAGTGAGGATGCGGCCCAAAGAGATGGCTTTATGAGGGGCAGTTGCATTGTCCGTGAGCTGGATTGGGCAACCCCGACTTGAGCTGGGTGGAGTATCTTCAGCTAAGCCAGCAGAAGGCAAGAATTGCTCTTTGGGAGCTCCTACATTGCCCTGCACAAGAGCTGTGAGCTCGCCGGGTCCGTGATGAAGCCATCATTCTACAAGTCGGTAAAAATCTGCCTGCCTCTCACCGCACCGCTGCTGGAGTGGCTGTACCAAGGTGCCTCAAGTTCACCTCGTCCCTCCACCTCCTTTGCAACCTCGGCACTTGCCTGTGCGGGATGGCGAAGGGCACGAAGGAGGAGTGCCTGAACACCTCCAGGATAAAGGCTTCTGTGTAGGGCAGCGCGCTCCGGTCCGACAGCCTCGGTCTCCTCTCCCGGCCGATGGTCTGGTCTGCGGGAGGTTGAGAGGAGGGAGCGGGTTGGCGTCAGCCCTCACCGGAGAGGCTTTGGCCCCGGAGGAAGCAGGTTCATGGACTCACCTAGTTCCTCCTGGATCCTCTTCTGGTTGTCGGGGTAGGTCACGAGATACATGAGGCTCCAGGATAAGGCAGTTGTCACGGTGTCAAAGCCTGGTCAAAGAGGAAAGCGTGCAGATGAGGTCTGTACAACACGCAGGGCACGTGCCTTGGCTTGCTACCTAACCATCCCATGGAGCAGTCTTGGATGGCTAAGAAGGCAGAGGACATCCTGGGCATACAGTAAGACTTGGGTTTCCATCCTGTCAGAGCAAATTTTGCTAAAATACTCTGCTCTCATTCGTCCCGATTCACCCTTGGGTTATGTCAGGTTTGTATAACTTCTCTGGAATCGGGGGAGTTTCCACAGAGTAACTCAAAGATGAATCAGTCAATAGACATCTCCCTCAACCAGGAAAAGCCGCTGTGGCTTGTGGAGCTTGACTGAGCTATAAGCCGTGCCCTTTGCTTTTCCTTGAAGCCTCTCTCCAGAGCTAATGTCCCATGCTGGTCTCTAGGGGTCTCCAGGAAGACCAGTGAGCAGGAGAACGAGTGCCTAGACCCAAAGGTGTCGGACAAAGACGGGTCAGACAGAGCTATAACACAAGGAGCCTGAGAAAATCTGCAGTAGCTGAGGGACCGGTGGGAAAAGATACCTGCTCCAAAGAGGTCATTCACAAGGTTGATGATCTTCTCCTTGGGGATCTGCATGGCAGTATTTGCTTCCACTTTTTTCTCCAGGCACTGGTCAATGAGGGAGTCAGTGATGTCTCGGATGTTGTTCTGAGAGGAAGAGAAGACAGGTCAAGGAAGCAGAACCAGCAGAGGAATGGGTATTACTGAGCAACAGCCTGATGCTGGGGGAGCCCAGGGTCATACGAGCTCTGGAGAACATCATCTTTCAGCCCCCATGGTCCCTACTGCTTTTGCAACCTGTGCAAACAAGGAGATGGTTCTCCAGGGAACCTGTGGCACAGATCAGATGTTCCACCAACAAACTGTCCCTATCGCACGGCGCCATGGAGGAGAAGGAGGACCGCAGTACTGGACTGCACATGGAGAGACTGCAGGTGAGAGAGACTACGGCTGGACTCGCTAAATGCAGCAATACCTGCAAGAACGTAGATGTCCATTGACGCTTGGCTGCAAGAAGAAAAACAACTCGCTAACAGGGAGGGGCAGAGAGCGGGGACGCACCTCTGGTGCAGGTGAGGGTCCTGCAAGCTCTTACCTCGTCGTAGGTCTTGTAGTGCTCTTGGACATTCTTGTGCAGGAAATGGAGGAATCGCTTGTTGAAATCTTTAAATAACTTGATGGTGCGGCTGGGAAAATACTGGAGCACGGGAATGAAGTCAGAGGGGTTGCCAGAAGCAGCAGCGTCACTAAACTGCTCACCTACATTCACTATATTGAGCAGGTCTTGGTCGTTGTGGTCGTAGCGCTTGCCAAAGCACATGGCGCAGACGACGTTGGCCACAGAGACCACCAGGTACCGGAAAGGGTCAAAGCTCTTCCTCTCATCCATCAGCTGCAGGAACTTGATGACCAGGTAGTCAGCCTCCTTGGAGACGTGCTCCTCCAGGAGGCAGGTGGAAGAGGAGGTGGGGCTGGGGGCAACGGAGAAGGTCTTCAGGGCGTTCTGGGCCAGCTTTCGGCGGGCTTTCCACACCTCCCCCGAGTCGGGGCTGAAGGCCAGGCTCTGCCCATCTGTAATATGGCGGAAGCTGTAGAGGTCAGGGCGCCCCATGAAGTCTTCTCCTTGCTTCACCAGGGCTTGCTTGATGGTCTCCAGCCCGCTCAGCACCAGCACGGGCCGGGTGCCGATCCTGACCTCCATCACGTCTCCGTACTTCTGGCTCAGCCTGGTCAGGGCCAGGTGTATGTCCTTCCTCAGCTCCAGCACGTTGCCGAGGATGGGGTAGCCTCTGGGCCCTGGGGGACTCTTCAGCCCCGGGGGCACGCGCTGCTGGAAGGACTGGATGAGCAGGAAGACCAGGCAGAAGATGGCAGCTGCGAGGAGGACCTCGGTGGCCAAGACAACGCCTTGGCTTCCCACCAGCGACATCGCAGCCTTCATCGCTGCCGGCGTGCAGGAACCCTAAAAGAGTTAACCAGAAGTGTGGCGAAAAGCCAGGATTAGCGAGAGGCTGAGCCCTGCAGATGTTCCTCGTGCTGAGAAAGGGCACCGAGTGCCCTTAAACCCTTCAGGGTGATGGAGCTGCCTGTGCCGCGCTTTGGGGTTTTCAAGGGGCAAAAGCTGGAGACCTATAAAGACTCCAAACACACCCCTCACTTAAGGGGGACCTCAGCCCCCCAGAGCCTGTAACGGCCCCCCTTCCCCTGCAGAAGACCCCAGCACCCGCTGGCACAGCCTTGGCTGTGCGTGGGGGCACGGGGCTGCCACGGGGCTGCCCTGCAGGAACGCACGGCTGGCTGGCTGGGGAGAGCCTGGGGCGTGAACTTCTCCTTCAGACCCTCGAAACCAAACACACACACACACAGTCTCTCTCCTACGTACGCGGCTGGGTTTACTGCCTGTGGCTCCCGGCAAAGGCAGGCAGAGGGTGTCTGGCAGCTGCCCGCCCTGGGGAGCAGAGGGGGTCCTCTTCTGCCGCCTGGACCTTCTTCTCTTGCCTCCTGGACCTTCTTCTCCTGCCACCCGGGAGGCCACGGCTTTATATGTGCTCCCCGCGTCACATGGCCGGGTGCTTATCTCGGGGGGTCACGGCATGAAAGCCCTGGGGAATAGCTACCCATTAACAAACAGGGCCGAGCCTGACTGGAGCCAGCCCAAGAAGCCAGGGAAGATATTTCCTCAGCTCCAACAGGCTCTGGGGGACGAATGGTGACTTCTCCTCCCGCCCAGGGCATGTGCCTGCCCTAGAGCCCAGGGCGAGGAGGCGGAAGGGGGTCCCTAGGACAGGGAGGCAGAAGGGGGTCCCTAAGCCCTGCCCTGGGGAGGATGGAGGACACGCTCTCGGCATCGCTGCCCCGTGGGGTGCCAGCATTTCCCCCAAAGACCTTTCCTGGGCTGACCGGACTGTTCCCAGCACACAGACAGGCCTGTCACCTCCATGGCTGCTCTGGAGGTGCTGGGAGCCGCAGGCTCCGGCTGCTTCCAGCAGCGAGGGGATGTGTTTGCAGCAAGGCATCCACAGCCACAGCCCTCTCCATCCCTGGGGAATCATCCGGCAGGTCCCCGTGCCCCGGGACCGGCGGTGGCAGGACCTTCTGGCCCAGCGGCAGAGCCAGGCTCAGGTTAACGATTGCCCAGGTTTGCGTGAGAAGGCGGCTGGCTCACTTCCCCCGGCTCCTCGGTGGCAAACACGCAGCGAGGGAGAGGAGTGGCGGGGCAGAGGGGAGGAGGTGAGCCGGAGAGATAGGAGAGGTGAAAGGGGCAGCGCAGGGCAAGGCTGGGGCAGTCCATCCCTCCGAAAACACGGCGTGCCACCCGGCAGGAGATGCGGGAGCGAGCGGGGCTGCTGCTCGAGCTGGGGCGAAATTCAGGGCTTTGGGAAGTGCAGCCGGGATGAGCTGGGAACATTAATTAGCCATAAGGAATGAGCCGGAGCTTTGGGGTTCGGCCCTAAGTTTCCTTCAGTCTTTGAAAACTACAGAGGGAATTTGGCCCGGGTAAAAGCTGAGCTGGTATTTAATAAAGGCTTTCAACATCTGGTCTAATCAGGCTCATTAATAGCAATGACGCCGTTCATTAACGCTTGGCAAGAACAGTTACAAAACCCCGGCTGCTAATATTCGTTCTGATAATTGCCAGGCACCTCGCAGACCTACCGGCCCCGGCTTCGCCAGGCGATGCCTCCCAGCCAGGCAGACGCTTGGGAGCGCTTTTCGGGCGCCAGGCTGGGGTTTCGCAGGAGCAGGGCAGTGCGGGGCTTGTCTCGCGGGCTGGATCCGGCCGGCGTCTCCCATCCCCGTGGATCTACCCAGCTCCGTGGGGGTGTGGGGGGGCAGACTGACCCCCACCGGGCAGCATTTCGGACCTGGGCGGCCATGCATTGATGGGGAACGCACCCCAGCCTCTCCATCAAGCGCTGCAGAAGCTGGGGAGGGTCCTGGGGCTGCACCAGGAACCCCAGAGGGGTTCCCTAGGACCCACCTACCCCTCTTCCATGCCCCCCCCATCCCCTCCCCTGCCCCCCCAGCCTCCTCCGTGCTGGCTGCCAAGCCCTGCGAGGGCAGGGTGCCTCCTGATGAGAACAGCGTTAAGAGCTGCTGCCTTGCGTGCCAGGCAGCCTCACGCCCCAAACACATCCTCACCCAGCGCCGGGCTCGCACCCCGGCCACCGCCCCTCGCTGAGCCCTCGGCTCCCCGGAGCCGGCCGGGGGGCAGCCGCAGGAGAGCCGCTGCCGGCCCCCCGTCCCTCCGTGGGTCAGCGCTCCGGGGAGGGGCCCGGCTGCCCGCCTGTGGGTTTGTTAGTGCGTACGGTCATGCCAGCGCGTGTGCGCAACCATATACGTGAGCGAGAGGACGACGGCGCCTGCGGGCGCGTGCACGCGTGGCGGAGCATGTGCGTACGTGAACACGTGCAAATGCATACGTGCAAGAGCACAAATGTGCTGTGCGTTTGTAGGCAAGCGAGCTATTTACGCCTATATAAGCACATACAGCATGTCTGTGTACACGAGAGTGTGCTAAAATGTGCACGCGTGCGCTGCGGGAGAGCACGGATGCGCCTCAGCTCTGTACGTGCAATGCGTCCGTGTAGTCTGTATGTGCAGCAACACGCCTGTACAGGTGTACCTATAGATGAGGGGAATGCACGCACACCAGCTTCACCCGTGTGAGCGCAGCGCGACAGGAGGGATGTGGGTTCACCGGGAGCTGTGGGCGTGGGTGCCTGCGCGCGTTTTACAAGGTGCCGCGGTGCGTGCGAGCGCGCGTGGAGACATCTCCGCCTGGGGTTTATGGACACGTCGACATGTCCTGCATGGTCCGTGTGTCCCGAGCAGTCCCTCTCCCGAGCCGTCAGAGCAGCTGGGGGCACCCTTCAGTGTCCCCGGGACCCCAAAGGGGACATTGGTGTGGTCCGACTGAGACCCCCCCCCCCTTTGCACGGTGGGAAACCGCCCTGTCCCCCACTCCTCGCGGCTGGAGAGGGCTGGGATGCCCGTGTCCTACCGAGGGGGACCCAAGAGGTGGGGGGGCTGCTGTCCCCTTGCAGGTGATGGCAGCATCCCGGGGGCAGAGGGGGTGCAGCCCTGCTACCCCCGACGGTGTGCCGGGTGCTGGGGAGCCCCCCCGTCCCCAGCCAGCCGGGGGGGGCTGGTCCCGAGCGGCTCCGGCGCCGCCTTGACCCCGGGCCAGGCTCCTGGACGTGGGGCCACCGCCCTGGTCATTTAAAAGCCATTTCCCCCCCCCCCCACCACCCATAGCGTGACTGCGAGTGACCGGGGCAGCCCTCCCGGGTCTGTCCGGAGCCCCTTCGCACGCGATGTCCCCAATGCCACCTCTGGGACACCCCGGCGGGGCGGGACCCCCCCGGTCCCTCTCCCATCCCGCTGTGGCCGGGCTGGGGACAGGGGTGCGGGTGGAGGGGGTGAGATTTGGGGTGCGGGCTGGTCCCCCTTGTCCTCCCTGAAGCGCAGGTCCTGGCCCATGAGGTCCCCCATGGGGACCGGGGGTGGGGGGGTGCTGGAGCGGCAAACTCTGCCTGAGACCCCCCTTGATCCCCCGGGCATCCCCCCCGAGGTGCCCCCCCCCCCCCCCCAGCTGCACCCCTGCGCCATCCCCGCGCCTCCTCGGCCCCCGGCCGCTCCGTCCCCCGGGGACGGGAGGTGACAGAGGCCACGGTGGCTTCTCACGCGAACCTGGACAATCTTTAACCGGGCCGGGGCAGCGAGGGCCGTGACCCCCGGGGCTGCCCCGCCGCCCCCTCCCCGACGGGGACCCGATCCGGGCTGGGGGCCAGCAGAGCGGCCCCGCAGCGTGGGGGGGGACGACGGATCCGGTGACACACACCCCCCTCCGCCGCCCCGGTTCTGCTCCCTCTGCTTTACCGGGGAGCACCGGCGGCGCCGGCCAGCGGGACGCGGAGGGGGCGATCGCGGTGGGGAGGGTGGTCCACGCTCATCCCTGCGTGTTCGCCGAGCCCCGTGGGGGGGGTGAATCCCCCCTCCTGCCCGGCACCGCGCACACCGGGGCTATTTTCCCACGCTCCCGCTCGCCCCGCGGCTCCGGGCACCGGGGACACGCCGGGGCTGCGGGCACCGGCGGCTGGCCGGGGGTGGGGGGGCTGGATGGCGCCGGGTGCCCGCAGCGAGGGCTGCGGGGGCGGGGGGGGGGGGGAAGCAGCGGAGCCGGGGCGCTGCCCGGGAGGGCCCGGGGGGGAACCGGGGCGCGGGACCGGCGCCTTTAAGATCCTGCCGGTAGCGTGACTGGAGTGACCGGGGCGGCGCGGGTTGCCCAAACATCCCGCCCGCTTCGCACGCGATGCCCCCCCCGGTCTGGAACCCACGGGCGGCACCGGCACCCCCCGCCCGACCCGTCGGAACCCCCCCCTCCCCTCCTCCGCCCGCCGCTTCGCAGCCTCCCCACCGGGGACACGCAGGGGAGCGGGGCTCCCGCACCCCACGCGTGAGGGGGGGCGGCGCGGCCCCTCTCCTGCCCCCGCGGGGAGGGGGGTGTGGGGGGGTCCGGGTTAGTTCTTTAGGAGTTTGGACGCACGTCAGCTTTGATTAGGCTTCGGTCACGTGACGGGAGGCTGCCGGGCCAATCGGGGCGAGCGGCGATGCATATAAAGCAGGAGCGAAGGGCGAGCGGGGTACCTGCCGCGAGGATCGGGCCCCCCGCCGCTCCCCTCCGGAGGTGAGTACCCCCGGGGCTGCCCGCTGCCGGGCACGGCTCTCTGCCCGGAGGATGGAGAGCATTGGGGGGCACTGCCAGCTCCCCCAGGGGACCCTCGAGGGATGGAAAGCCCGGGGGTGCCCTGCTGTGGGGTGTCCCCCCTCTCTGGCTCCCCAAATCTCCCATAGCATCCTTCCCGCAGCTGTCGGATGGTGATTTCTGGGGGGTCCTGGGCTTAATCCTTGCCCCACGGCCCCTCTCGCCCTGGGGTGGCCCCGATCTGCTCCCGTGGGCTGGGAGGGGGTCCCAGCCGGGCTGCACCCCCTGGGGCGCAGGGGTCCCAGCAGCCCCCCAGGCTCCTCACCCCCTGCGTCCTGGGTGTCCCACGGCGGGGTGTAGCACCTTGCCAAACCCGAGGGGAGGTGGGATTTCAGACCCAAGCTCTTCCTACCCCTGGCTCGGGATTTTCTGAGGGATTTCCAACAGAGCTGGGAGCGGGGTGCCCGCACCTGCCGGCCCCACGCCACAGCCACGGTGACCGTTTGCGGCCATCGATCTTTAGGAAGATTCGTGGCAATGCTGCATTTAGTTTGCTGGCGAGCAGTGGCTCAGCATGAGCAGCCAGATGACTCAAATCCAGGAGGATTCAGCTCTCCTATAGTCAAGCGCTCTGGAAAAGACTTTGCAGTACAAAAGAGAGGTCCCGTAGTTGAGAGAGCACGTTTCCTACCCTGGGACGCAGAGAAAAAGCCACGGGACCTGTTCCTCTCACTCCCAGCTAGCAAAAAACTGCTTTTAAGTGCAAGCAGTTTCCTAAAGTGCAGAAAACTGGGGCAGCTTTGGCTCAGAAGTTAAACCCAGCTCTCCTGCCCGCAGTCCTGGGCGGTCGCTACCAAGAGCATCTCCAGCTAGAGGTGCTCCACAGACCTCTCCCTTCATAATGCCTCTTTGGTTTATTACTAAGGTTCCTGCACGCCGGCAGCGATGAAGGCTGCGATGTCGCTGGTGGGAAGCCAAGGCGTTGTCTCGGCCACCGAGGTCCTCCTCGTGGCTACCGTCTTCTGCCTGGTCTTCCTGCTCATCCAGTCCCTCCGGCAGCGCGTGCCCCCGGGGCTGAAGAGCCCCCCAGGGCCCAGAGGCTACCCCATCCTCGGCAACGTGCTGGAGCTGAGGAAGGACACGCACCTCGCCCTGACCAGGCTGAGCCAGAAGTACGGGGACGTGATGGAGATCAGGATCGGCACCCGGCCCGTGCTGGTGCTGAGCGGGCTGGAGACCATCAAGCAAGCCCTGGTGAAGCAAGGAGAAGACTTCATGGGGCGCCCTGACCTCTACAGCTTCCAATATATCTCGAACGGGCAGAGCCTGGCCTTCAGCCCCGACTCGGGGGAGGTGTGGAAAGCCCGCCGAAAGCTGGCCCAGAACGCCCTGAAGACCTTCTCCGTTGCCCCCAGCCCCACCTCCTCTTCCACCTGCCTCCTGGAGGAGCACGTCTCCAAGGAGGCTGACTACCTGGTCATCAAGTTCCTGCAGCTGATGGATGAGGGGAAGAGGTTTGACCCTTACCGGTACCTGGTGGTCTCTGTGGCCAACGTCATCTGCGCCATGTGCTTTGGCAAGCGCTACGACCACAACGACCAAGAGCTGCTCAGCTTGGTGAACCTCAGCCACGAATTCGGGGACGCGGCTGCTTCTGGCAACCCCGCTGACTTCATCCCTGTGCTCCGGTATCTTCCCAGCCGCACCATGAAGCTCTTTAAGGACATCAACAAGCGTTTCAACTTCTTTGTGCAAAAAATTGTCCAGGAGCATTACGCCAGCTTTGATAAGGTAAGAGCTTGGATGTTCTTGGATGTGGGTGGAGATGCCTACAATTGGCGATGAGAGGAAGAGGGTACTCCCCTGTCCCCCCACCTCTGCCCAGGAAAGCTCCTTGGAGCTTTCAAACCTGCGGTTAATCCCCCCAGGAGCCAGCAATGGCTGGGGGAGGAGATGTTTCCCCAGCCTCGGGTGTCTGTGATGTCCCTGACCCACCGTCTCTTCCTCAGGAGCACATCCGGGACATCACGGACTCGCTGATCGAGCATTGCCAGGAGAAGAACGTAGGGGAGGACGCCCGCGTCCCGCTCTCCAATGAGAAGATCATCAACATCGTCAATGACCTCTTTGGGGCAGGTGAGAACATTTCTGAGGGTAAAGCCTTGCTGCTGGCAGCCTGGGAGGGGGAGCCGGAGCTGTCGGGGTGAGACCCTGGCCACGCTTGGGTGTTCGGAGCTGCTGCTGGGCTCTCGGGTGCCCTCCCGAGCAGGGACCAGAGCAGACAGGTATAGCTGACAGGGAACTGCTCCATGGCAAACATCTAGAGCGATGGGATCTGTAAATACCCACTCGCCTGCCCTCTCTTGGTAACTAAATGCCTTTTCCGTGTCCATCCAGGCTTTGACACTGTGACAACTGCCTTATCCTGGAGCCTCATGTATGCCGCCTTGTACCCCGACATCCAGAAGAGGATCCAGGAGGAACTAGGTGAGTCCATGAACCTGCTTCCTCCGGGGCCAAAGCCTCTCCGGTGAGGGCTGACCCCAACCCGCTCCCTCCTCTCGACCTCCCGCAGACCAGACCATCGGCCGGGAGAGGAGACCGAGGCTGTCGGACCGGAGCGCGCTGCCCTACACAGAAGCCTTTATCCTGGAGATGTTCAGGCACGCCTCCTTCCTGCCCTTCACCATCCCGCACAGGTACGGGCTGGAGCGGCTGACACATTATTTGGGGGTTTTTTTGGAGTGGTTTTCTGGGAGGTGCCCTTTAGGCAGATCATCGCCTGGGAATCGATCCCTGCTATGCGGAAATATTCCGGTGCACGGCCTGAATTACTCGCGGCAAAGCTCCCCGGGGCTCTCACGCTCGCCGGGAGCGCAGCTGCCGCGTTGGGGTGGTGCCTGTGGCTGCATCCGCTGCCCTCGGGGCCGGCAGCTGCCCGGCTTGCTGCCCTCCCGGGCTCGAAGCCCTCGCTTTGAGGGCAGTTTCACTCCAGAGCCTTTGCTAGCGGAGGGACGGCGAACACCCCTGGGTTTATATTTCCCCTTGCCTTGGGAGAAACCACATCGTAACTCACCCAGCTTCCTGAGACCGGGATCTTTCTGCTTGAGGAAAAGCGTTAACCGAGACTAGTTAGTCTCCCAAATACAAACTGGGGTATTTCCTAGCCAGTCCTAAGAGTACAAATAGAGCACAGAAAATGAAACACCCCTAGGACTTGCCAAGCTTTGTTCTGCCGTGAATCTGCGGGTCTCCTCTAACTTCTCCTCCCCTCCGCCCGTATTTCTTTCAGTACGACAAAAGCGACGGTGTTGAACGGCTATTACATCCCCAAGGATACCTGCGTGTTTATCAACCAGTGGCAAGTGAATCACGATGAGTGAGTATACCAAATCCCCCCCGCTCATCCAGCCTGCGATGGCTTTGCTTGGCGTTAGGACCGCTCTGATCCTTCAGAGCGACATCCCAAAAGCCGAATGGGTTGTGAAGGCAGGAAAAGGCAGATCGGACCAAAAATCACGGGGGTTTGATGCTGAGCCCAGCCTTGGCTCTCCTGGGCGTGGAGCCGCTCTGGGTTGACTTGGGGTTCAGCAACCCCCCAACACCAGGGCTTACCCAATTTATGTGCAGTAGCGTGGGGGTGTCCCCAATGCAGCGGGCTTTCCACGTACGTGCGAGGGCTGGCAGCTCGGGCTGCTGAACAAGCAGGAATCCGTAGGTCCTCCTGCCAAGCAGCCCCGGTGATCCGGATTGACGGCTCTGGATGTGCTCAATGCGAACCGTCCGGTTCCCTCTTTCAGGGAGAAAAATATCCTGATGTGGCTCTCGTTAAGCTCAATAGGCTCGTGTCGTTATTGCTGATAACCAGCTTTGGTGCATGAAAGGGGATCTGGAAACCAAAGCCCCATCTTACCCCTCCACTGCTCGCCGGTAGAGACCCTCCTGGGGGGAGTACGTTGACTAAAGTTTGACACAGAAGGTGGTTCCCACATCAGGTCTTTTGGATCAGAAGCTCAAGACCTTTGTATCCCAGTAGCCCAGCGGCACAGAAGTATTACAATATTCCTTCTGCTCCTGCATACGCTGGCGAGCATTGCAAGGGGACCCCCGTCCTTAGGGCCAGAGAGGATTCCCCGTGCCCGAGCAGCAATTCTCAGCTAAGGCACTGGAAAATCCCACCACAGCCGCCAGGCTGGGACAGGTTGGGAAGTTTTCCTAGGAGGATTCAAGGTGGGAAAACCCTCAGGTCTCCAGCCTTCCTCTTTAAGAGGTGCTGACCGATTTCTGTGCACAGTTTTTTTCCCCTTTCCGCTGACACTGCAGGACCTCTAATATCACACGCTGAATTAAATCCATCCCCGGTATCTGCACAGGCAAACACGACCCGAGTTTGAAACAGAGGTTTCAATAGACCGAGCTGACGGGGTCTGACACGCAGTTGGCATTTTAGATGAGGGATAGAGGTTGCCAAAGCTTTTGGGCGGTGAAATGAGAAAGTATGGCAATGCAATTCTCTCCGCGAGGAGTTTTTTGACTGCTGTCCCCGTCACGGTGGCTGAAAACGGCTTCCTCAGGTGTGTCTCCTTTCTGCTCCAGGAAGCTTTGGAAAGACCCCTCAACCTTCAACCCCGAGCGGTTCCTCAACGCCGCGGGGACCGAAATAAGCAGGACGGAGGGCGACAAAGTGTTGGCTTTCGGCTTGGGGAAGAGGCGGTGCATCGGGGAGTCCATCGGCCGGTGGGAGATCTTCCTCTTCTTGGCCACCATGCTGCAGCAGCTGGAGTTCAGCCTCCGCCCCGGGGAGGAGGTGGACGTCACTCCTCAGTACGGACTGACAATGAAATACAAGAAATGCGAGTGCTTCCAGATTAAGAAGCGTTTCCCCACGAAGAGCTCTCCGTAAGGTGCGGGAGGAAGCGTGGCTTTGCGGAAGAAAGCCAGCCCTCGGCGTCGGACACTCAGCCTGCTTTTGCTAACGCTCTCCAGAAGCCGGCACAGCCCCTCGCCGTGGCGCTTCGCCGGAGGCTTGTTCAGCTCCTGTAAACGCGAGCGGGGAGGGATAAAGCTGGCTTTGTCGGGCTCCTCGCAGCCCCCCCAGCCGGCTCCATCGCCCTCGCCTGCAGAAAAAGCTCGGGTCCCGGGGGACCGCAGCCCTGCGGTGGGGAGGAGGATGCTCCGGGCTGGGAGAAGCGGTGCGGGTAGGGGTGTCCTCGCCGGACAGAGCCGGAGCTGCCGCGGGCAACTCCCTCCCTCCCCCCAAATAGGAATAAACCTGCAGGTTCCTCCCCAAGAAACCTGGCCAGCCTCTTCCCACGGGGTGAAAGTCTTTCAAGCTCCTTTGGCAGAGCTGTTCGCAAAGCCTTCAGCTCCTTGCGCCGACAGGAACGGGCTCTCCCCGCAGCTCCAGCCACCTTCCGAAGGGCTCTCGAGGCGATGCGGAGGCCAGACCCGCGCCAGCACCCATCTCGAGTGGGCCCGCTCTGGGTGCACCCTCGCACAGCTCAATTCCCTGAACGTAAATTCATTAAATGAATCCCCCAGCGTTTCTACCAGTCCTTGGTGACAGCCTGACTACTGGGAAAAAAACCTATATCTATCCATAAGTAGAGCTGTTCACAAATTGAGACATTATTAGCTAAACTCCTAACAAGAAGCCTCCTGGAAAATATCAAAGGACTGAGAATAAGGGACAAGAAGCAGTTAAGAGGCACGGCAGAACACTTCTGGCTTTCAGACTATTTGCTGCTTTTCTTAATTACTATTTTTTTTTTTAGCAACCAAGCAATAAATGTCTATGTTCAGACTAGTGAAAGGAGCAAGGGTTTGAGGACGGCAGGAGATGCCCTGCCTTACGTCGCAGTCGCTTCAGGCAGCGTGAAGGTGAATTCTCGCGGCAAATGGAGCGGCGATTCCTGCGTGTTTGTACCCGTGCGGAAGGCACCCGCACGCTGCGAGAGAAACTGCGCGGTATTTCTAACCCAATAAATACTTATACGAAAGTCTCTTGCTGGTTTTATTCCAAGGAATTTCCTGGGAAAAGATTTTTTGGGGGAAAAAAGCACCCCACACCTCTTTCTCATCCTTAAAAATCTGCCTTGGAGATGTTGGATCCGGGTTTTTCCTACGGGGAGGGGAGCTGGTTGTGCCTTTACTGTGGGGCTGTGGCACCAGTGGCATTAGGGGGAGTTTTTAGTCCTCGTGGGTGCTGGCTCTGGTCCTCGTTCGGCTGTGGTTTGTGGAGAGGTGATGCCGAGCCCCAGCTCAGTTCAGGATTTCACTAAAAAATCAGGACTAGCTCTTCTATCCCTGAAAAAAATGAATCAGTAGCTTGAAAACAGCCTTTCACAACCCTCAGGGAGGAGATCTGCCGAGGGATGCTTCGAGCCATCGCCTGCTCTGCATTTCCCCAGCTCAGAGCACAGTTATTTCCAAGGCTTTGCGTAACCTCCTTTAAAAAAAGGCAATAAACATTCGATTGCCATGCAAATAATAAAGGAGTTTATGGAAAACGGGGGTCTGGGCGTACCTGAAGGGGCACCCCTGCAGCGACCAGCCCTCGGCAGGGTAGGAAACCACTCTTGCCCCCCAGGCACCTTTTCACGGGGCACAAATATTTAGCCAAGCCCTCAAATGGGGGTTTAATGTCAGGAATCTTGGCAAAATTCAGTCTTCTGCTGAAAAGCGGGCTCCTGCCCTGGGGTGCTCTGTGGTGGGAGCTACTCTTGCATCCCACACAGGGACAAAATCAAAGTAAGTGCAGGAAGGTTAATATTTGACTCCGTCCATCACCGAGACATAAAGGACAGCTGAATAATTCAGTGACCTTTTTTACCGGTGCCACCCGTTGTGCCATGGAGTTATTTTTCATTTTGCGGCTGTGCCGTGGAAAGGCTGCTCCGGAGGAGAGGAGCCTTCCTCCCGCCGCGACCTCGCTCGCCTTCGCGTTGTTGTTACCGACTGCTATCGTAATGGTTTTGTTTTTAGTTAGCGTGCCCGGCACAGCCTGCCGTTTAGCTCGGGAAGGTCAGCCGGCACACGGATCCAGCACCCCACCCGCTCCTTCCTCCGAGTAACGAGCAAAACAGCCTCCGGCTTCGGGGGGGGGAAGCTGGTTTTAATGGAGCCGAGGAGAAAGCAGGAGATGAACGTGTCCGTGCCGCTGCTGGTGACCTGGAGGGAGGTGATGGAGGTGATGGAGGTGGTGAAGGTGTGACGAAGGTGATGGAGGTGTGACAGAGGTGATGGAGGGGTGACAGAGCTGATGAAGGTGTGACAAAGGTGATGGAGGTGTGATGGAAGTGATGGAGGGGCGATGGAGGTGATGAAGGTGATGGAGGTGTGACAGAGGTGATGAAGGTGTGATGAAGATGATGGAGGTGTGATGGAGGTGAGGAAGGTGTGAGGAAGGTGATGGAGGTGTGATAGAGGTGTAATGGAGGGGTGATGGAGTTGTAATGGAGGGGTGATGGAGGTGTAATGGAGGGTAATGGAGGTGATGGAGGTGTAATGGAGGGGTGATGGAGGTGTAATGGAGGGTGATGGAGGTGATGGAGGTGTAATGGAGGGTAATGGAGGTGATGGAGGTGTAATGGAGGTGTAATGGTGGGGTGATGGAGGTGATGGAGGTGTAATGGAGGGGTGGTGGAGGTGATGGCGGTGGGATGGAGGTGACGGGTTCGTGACGGAGGACGCGTGGCAGCAGTGATGGAGGGCTGACAGGGGTCACAGAGGCAACGGAGGTGTGACGGAGGCGGGGGAGACACGCCGGACGCCACGGGGGTGAGCGAGGACGCGTGACTGGGGACGGTGGCGTTGTGGCGGACACGCAGCAGCGGTGCTGGGGGCGGGATGGAGATGGCGGAGCTGTGACGGCGGTGACGGAGGGGTGACGGACACCGGCGACCGGGCGCCAGGGACACGGGAGGGCGGTGGGCGCACCGGGGCGGGCCCGTACCGCGCATGCGCGCGGCGGCGCTCGGCGCTGCACGCGGGGCTGTGGGTTTCCGACGCGCATGCGTAGTGCGCAGCCGGCGTCGCCCGCCGCGCCGGAGCGCGGCGTTGCTGCGCATGCGCTCGGCGTCAACTCCTCCGCGCCTCTCTATGGTCGCCCGCCGGTGGCTTGAGCGCCGCTGCCAGGCGGGGCGCGGGGCAGGAAGTGACGGCAGCGCCGAGCGTCGCTGAGGCGGAGGGGCCGCGTCTGAGGCGGGGAGCGAGCGGCGGGTGCAGGTGAGGCGGGGGCGCCCCCCTCCCCGTCCCCTCGCCCCGGGGGGGGCCGGCGGGAGCGGGCCGGGGCGAGCGGGGCCCTCGGTGGGGGGTCGGGCCTCGCCCGGCCCTCCCGTGAGGCGCGGCCGTGGCGCCAGGCCCTCCCCGGCCTGCCCGGGGCCGTCGTGGGGAGGCCGGGGCCGGGGGAGAGGCCGGGGAGGGGAAGGCCTGAGGAGGCAGCGCTGAGCGCCGCCCCTCGCTGCGCTCCAGGCCTCCGCGGGCCGCCTCTTGCCGGGGCCTGGGCAGACGCGGGCTGTGGGGGCCTGTGTTTGCCTGGGGGGGGCTGTGTTTCCCCTGGGGATGAGGCCGGGGGCAGCCCGCCCCGATCCAGCCTGGGGAGGCGAGCCCTGCATATGTCCCAGGCCAGCATGTCTCGGGTACAGAGCAGGCAGGCTCGGTGGCTGCTTCTCTCGTAAATGAGTGAAACTGCCTCCGTGCGAACGCATCTTTTGGATGGGGGAACGTGCATAGTGGCATCTTTCTCCTCAAGCAGCAGCGCCCGGTGTGCAAAGCTGTCGACTCGTCACCTGCTGAGTTATCGCTTACAAACTCCGTTTATTAAGTGCTGCGTGCATGTCTGAGTAAGCTCTGTGACTTGAGTTTCTTTTAAAACTTGCAGGAGTATCGGTAATATACACTTGAAATAAGAGATGTGGGGGAATACAGGATGTCTGCGAGTTGTATGACAAAAACTTGGAATATAAGACAGGAGGTTTGACTTTCCAGGTGTATGTAAACAAACGTGCTCGTGTTTGTCACGTGTGATGCAGTAAATCATTCACTGCGTGTGTAGTTCATTCCCTCTTCTAACGGATTTGCACATAGAGTAGTAGGATGAGATCTTTCGAGATGAGTTTCCCTTGTTTTGGTTTATGTTTGCACACAAACATAGATCTTATGTTTTTTTTCTTGGGAAAAGGAGGCTCTCATTTTTGAGGAGGATCCTTGTAAGATGGTGATGTGTGCTGAACTCTTGTTTTCAAGGAGAGATACAAAAAGCAGGCAAGGGAACGAAATTCTACTGTTACTGCAGATACTCGGGATGTGTTATCTGTGTTTGAAAGTGCTTTTTATCAGCCGTCATCTTGGAATAATCCAGACGTTGTTATCATGGGTTAATATAAATACACAGAAACAGGAACGAGAGGAGGCTGTTCCTCAAGAATTTATAGCGTAGTGACCAAATTTAGTGTTTGCTTCCCTTTGAAGCGTCCCCTCTTTTCAGTCTCCTGAAAGTTGGGGGAAGTGAGTTGTTTTCTGGTAGCATGCATGCATCCTTGTTATTTCCAGGCATTTTTGTTCCTTGCATCTTTTTCCAAGAAGCTCAGGACGGGAAGGGCTTGAAGAGAATGAAAACGACTCTTTCAGAAATGTGGTTTATATATTGGTGTTAATCTTCCTGGGTTATGTCCTGTGCTTTCTGTCTTTGTGTTCCTTACAGTAAATATCGAGCCTTCTCCCTCTCGCTGCTGGTTACAGCGTGAAAGGCAGATCTGTACGGTAGTCGTTTCCATTTATGAGCTTGTCAGCTTTTGGCGCTACCGTGATGCCTGGCATCTTCCTGTGTTCTTTGTCTGGAGGAAGAAATCTCGGATCAAAAGATGTGCTTAGCTGCCTCAAAGTGTGCTGACACAAGTTCAGTCAAGCAGCAAAACTGAGGGAATTACGTGGGACTGAACATCGAGCTAAGCAAAGTGTGTTTTTTCCCCCTGTATTCTGGTAGAACTCGATGCTGGAAAGGAGTGCAGCTTTCTTTTTTCATTTATTTAATTGTGGCGGTGATACTAACCCTCCTGGCTCTGGAGAGCATCAAGACTTTTGTCCTGGACTCCAGTGGTGGTGGTTTTTTTTCCTCCCTCTGTATCTGTCTGTTCCCTTAGAGTGTTGGTTTTTGTTTGTGTGGGCAGAGATCAGTCTTCTCACTGCTGATTATTCACAAACAGCTGTTCTGTTTGTACACCAACGTTTTAAAAAGAGGAGTGAAGGTAAATTCCCCGTTTGAAATAACAAGGAGAATGTCTGCAGACAGAACTAAATATTAAATGTTGCTGTTGGAAGCTTGAATTCAGTTAGAAAATTATTTCTTTAATGATGCAAATGGTGATCTGCATTACAATCGTATAGGCAAAGCCCTGTCCGGGGATTTACACGCTCGCTGTGATCCTCGCTGTCTGTATGGATGTTATTTCCACCCCGCAAAGAAGAGAGAAGCTGACAAAGCCGGAGCCTGGGTGGGAGCCGGGGTTCTGGGCCAGGGCACGCAGTTGATGCTGATTCGAGATGTCAGTTTTTGCATCTTGTTACAGCCCGGCCTGTGTCTCTTTACAGCAATTGTGTGCCGGAAATATGGCTACGGACTGGCTCGGGAGCATTGTGTCAATTAATTGTGGAGAAAGCTTGGGAGTCTACCAAGGACGAGTGTCTGCTGTGGATCAGGTCAGCCAGACCATTTCCCTGACGCGGCCCTTCCATAATGGGGTCAAGTGCCTCGTGCCAGAAGTCACCTTCAGGTTAGTGTCTGTCTTTTCTCTTCCTGCCTTTTTCCAGGCAAGGTCTGGGGTGGTTTGGATGTTTTGTTTTGTTTTGTTTTTCCCCAGAAATGGGCTCTTTGCCTTAAATCTCCCTTCTGCTACTGAGCGTCTTTGGATGAGAAGTGCCTCTCGTGTTCCTGTTAGTTTGTGTGCGGGAGATTATTTTCTGGCTCGGTGATCCTAGTGTTAGAAGTGGTGTAGCTCACCCTTGGAGGTTATTTGTGGGTGTACGTATATGTATTGTGTGTATACATTCTGCGGTTTGTTTTTTGGGTAGTTGAGGGGGCTGGCACGCTCTCTTAAAGCTTTGCCCTCAGCACATTCGCTACATGTAATCAAAGTGTGACACAAGAGAAAGCAGAATGGTAGATCAATTAAAATTATTGCCCCGATACAATTAAATTAAGTGCAGTTGTTAAACCCAACTCCATCCTCCCTGTCTCTCGCCATGTTCTTTTCTCTGCATTGACAGAAGAGAGTTTTGAACCAAAAAGCTGAAGTGCTGCAGCAGTGTTGTAGCTCTGTTCTTTCCCACCAGCTCCTGTGCTTAAAAAGAATAAATAAAAGTTACTTGTCACTGGACATTTTCCTCTTACCTGGCATATGATAATAGTAAAGACTCTGAGTCACTGATTTTTAAATAAGATTGATTCCCTGAAGTCGATACTCTTTTTTTTTTTTTTTTTTCCCCTTGAATTTTGAAGAGAGAGAGTGGGAAAAGACAACAACCATATTCTTCCCAGCTATATGGGGAAGTCTGTAGCAAGCTCTGGCTACTTTATATCCCAGTTGGACAAATACTTACCAAGTTTAAAACAGAAGACGCTAACTTCTGATTTATTTCTGGCCATCAGTGCAAATGGAGGTCTCTGTAACCACTTCTTTCTTTCGTTTTGGCTCCTGCCCAGCGCTACATTAGTTTTCTTTATCCGGTTTCTGAGGGAACGGGAAGCACCATCCTTGTCTGAGCATGAATTGCACTAATCTAACGGTAGCTTTCTGTAAAATGGATTAAAAGTAATAGTAGCCTCAAGGCTGAGATTAATTATATTATTTAGAAACTGTTAAATTAATGCAGATCTCTGGAAAGGTCTGTGCCAGTTGCTTCCATTTTCTGCTTGGCTGATTCCCGTTTCATCTAGGAACAGAACCTTTCAAACAAAATCCAGGTGCAGTATAGAAATACTCGAGTTGTTGGTTTGAAGGTTCATGCCGTTTCGGTTTAATATTTTGATGTCTGTGGAAATATCCTGTGTGTTTGAGTAGCAAAATCCTTTTTTTTTTTTCTTGTTTCTACTGATAATGGCATGGGGAAAAAAATACTGTACAATGTTGCGTGTTTTTCTCTAGGGGTTGTTTTTTGTAAAGGCACCTTGAATGCTAAATTCCTGGTTTTCTTTTCCTCTTTTTAGGGCAGGTGACATTACTGAGCTGAAAATTCTGGAGATCCCAGGGCCGGGGGACAGCAGACAGTGTGGGGACCTGCAGCAGACAGAAACGGGCATCCCTGGTGTTGGATGCCAAGTGGGCCCCAGTCAGAACGGCACTGGGAAAGTGTTAAAGAAGCCCATCTCCAGCAGTGCCCCGCAGAATATCCCAAGGAGAACGGACATGAAGAATCAGGATATTATCATCTCTCCACAGCAGCAGTGCTCCAAGAGCTACATGGATCGACACGTGGAAACATTGACTCAATCCAAAGGCTTCCGTCGTAGACACAATTCCTGTGAGTACACGTGGTATCCCGCAACTTTCCTTTTTGCCCACCTGAGTTACCGCTGCAACATCTTCCCTTCTTCAGCGAGAACATTTCAAACGGTGCTGGAAACCTTTTGTTTCTTTGCTTTCATACTCGTATTGCCACCTAAAGGTCTGGAGAAGAAGTTAAACAGTGAGGAGAAAGACTTCCCAAGCTGTGCCTCGAAGTTTTACAAGTATAGATCTTCCAAATGTCTGGCACTTACCTTTAAATCTGTTATGATTAGATGATGATGCAGTCTCATCCATAATCTTGGGTATGCAAAGAGCAACATACTGGTGTTTTCTTTACTGCAGCGTTTCTGAGAGAAGTGTGGTTGACGCCTATTGACATAACAAACAAATAATTCTTTAACTTTTTTTTTGTTAAAGTGAATATTCACATTTAATAGTGAAGTGGAGATATTCCCTGTCCCACCCTGTGTATTATCCTACTTCACCAGCATCAAATGTTACAAAATGTAGAGCCGATTAATGCCGGTTGCAATGATTTCCTCATTCCTGCTATCTTTCCTATTTGAAAATTGCCCAGTCGCCAGCCTCCGTTTTTCCTCTAAAAGGAACTGGAAACAAATTGCAATATTATAAAGCTTTTCTATTTAAAGCCTGTACAACCATAACCTATTACAACATCGCCCTACAAGTAGTTACAAATGTTATTCGCTGTGGTGTTAAAAATACAAATGAACAGGCTCTAATGAGGATGATGTAAAGATGCAGTCAGCGCATCTCCCAGTCAAGCATCCATTATTTGTATTTCTGTTCATAAAATCTTCAGCCAGCTCTCACGCTGTGCCAAAATTGGGTATGTTCTTTTTTTCTCAAAGCCCCCTGGGCTATGCTCCTTTCCAGATCTTCATCATGCAATTATTGAAACGTCAGGATACTTCCAGCATATTTCCATGACTTAATTGTTGATATATCCAGCGTATTTCCATGACTTCATTTTTTCCCCTTGCTTTTGTGTTTAGCAAAGAAACAAAACCAAGGGGGGCAAGGCCAATTAAACAGGGAGATCAAAGGCTGTATTTATGGGGAGAAGTTCCGGGACCTCTGGAAGTCTTCCTCCCCCACCAACAGCTGTAGTATTTTCTGAAAGGGTCGTAACTCTCTTCATATTCACTTCTTTATTTCAATGATTGCCGAACGGGGTTGACGGGAGGAGGAAGGCCAGAACGATGCGGAGGGGGAGGCGCGCGCGCTCCTTGGTCACCTAACCATCTTCAAGCCTGTCTGGTTTTGAGTGTTTTACTTCTACCCAGGCCTAAACACTGGAGTACTTGCTGTAGGAAGAGAGCTGTGGTTCTTTAAGCTTGATTTATTGTTGGGTTTTTTTTTTTATTCTCTGACTCTTCCTGAATTCCAATTAGTTATTTGAGTATGTTACTTCGGTTGGTTTTAGGAAAACTTTCCATCTTCTGCCTAAATGTCTAAAGTAATTTCTGCTTTGCTTTATTCTGGCTGGCTGGAGCATGTAGGAGGATTACCTCACGTACCGCTGTTTTGCCAGTGTCTGGGGCGAGCAGTGAGAACTTCAAAACCGCCTCAACCCACAAATAGCCTGTGTTGGTTTTGCATAAGCACAACAGCAGGACAGATTTAATTGTACAGACTTTGAAACAAGGTGAGCGAGGTGCTAGATGTAGGTTATTGTTAGCTTGGATTCAGTTTAGAATAAAAGAGGTAGAGAAGTGAACTCTTACCCTCTAAAATGTGTGTATTTGGAGAGTAGGGCAAATGATGCGTGAATCTCGGGAGGGGGATGGAAGAGGTCCTGGCTCTATGGAGGCTCTGCAGGCGTCCGGGCAGGAATGGGCCAAGATGTCACCTAGAACTTCAGTCCTGTAGGGTTTAGTACAGCTGAAAGTTGACCTCTTGATGCCCTTTAGCGTGCTAAGTCAGGGACAAAGGTCCCCCTTTGGAGTACTTGTGTGACGGGAATCGATAAACAACAAATATCAACAGAGTTTCACAACAATGGCTTCTGTGCCGTGCTGGCACCGGGCTCGTTCATGCCAGCGCTGGCAGCCAAAGCTCCCACAGGGATCTCGCAGGAAGGCGGCCAGCTCGCTAGAGACTTGACATTTGCTTGTGGGCTACACATGAAAGGTTTTCTTTCCTAAGAAACAAAAAAAGCCTGGGAAGTATTGTTTATCTTTTGAGGGAGGCACTTTTCTATGCGGCGTCAAGCTGCCAACTTGACGTGGAGCCATGTGCTGTTCTCCTTAACAAGCTTCACGCATGCACACCCAGGGCAGAGGCGGTGGAAGTTGTGACCCGAAAGGAGCTGGACTAGAGGGTCTGGCTTTCTGTAGCCACTTGGATCCGGCCGTGGAAGCAAGTGCAGCTGTGAATAGCAGCTTTTAGGCAATGGCTTGGTCTGGTGTGTCACGCTAGCACCCTGGAAGGCAGTGGACACTTCTCCTCTTAGCCTTATCTCAGATTCTACTGCCTGAGTTTTCCCTTCCTTCCCCTTGCCTTCTTTTTAGGCTCTTCTCTTTTCCCTGAACGGAATCAGCTGCCGGTCGTCTTGCCTGTCTAGACGGCGATGCTTTAAGAGGAACACCGCATAACTTTGCTCGGAGTTTGTCGGAGGCCTCTGCCGTGTTCTGTGCAACTTCTGTCACGAGGTTGTAACGCAGTCTGTGAAAAGCCAGCCGGTTGTGCGGGTCAGCAGTATTTCAGAGTTGGCATCCATCGGTATGGATTAGAGAGCTGCCCACCACAATGCCGGCACGTCTCGTTTTGATGAGGTACGGTCTTGGCTCCCGTTCATTGTGTCTGCGGGGGAGCCCGGGGAGCTTTCCAGCCATTGTTCTTGCAGCTTTTCTGGTGCAGCTTTTTGTTCCGTCAGCATTTACACACTGCTCGCATCAGCCGCTTCTGTCCCCTGGATCCACTGCGTGGCAGCGCATCTGTCCCCACGGTTTGCTTTTCGGGTCAGCCGAGGGTAGCGTGGGGTTGTTCGCAGAAGAATCTGGCAGTGAGTGTAAAAACTCTTGTTGGGTAACGGGAACGGGCTGAGCTGCCGTAACACTTGATGTTGACACAAGAAGCAGGCTTGTTTTGCCGTTGTGGTCATTGTAGGCTCCAGCTTATTCAGCTGAACTCTGGGACTCCCTTGGCTATTGTTTCGACCTGGAGTTTGTGAATGTTTGGAGAACTCTGCCTGTTGTATTGGGCTGGGCGTTCATTTCTTGTGTGGCCGATAGCAGCAGCGTGGGATGCAGTTCCCTTGTCGGAAGAGCAGTTGCCAGCTCCATACCAAGTTGTGTATAACTTTGGAGTGGTTTATATGTCAAATTTGGAAGTGAAAAGCTTTCCCTTTCTCTCAGAACTGTAAATGACTGGTCACCGCTCATATACCGGAATTCTCCTTGCCAGAAAGACTCATCCTTCCTCTCTGCTATATCATGTCACCAGCAATTCTTGAATTCTGCTAGCTGTCCTTCAGTGGCTTCTTGGCAAAAGGTGTATTACAGTAGTCTGTTCTCGCCCAGTTGTTTATAAAAACTCCTTGACGTCTCCAGCAGCTTGAAAAATCACTGTTCTGAAAATGAACTACCCGCTGTAGTTAGTAGTAATTTCAAATTATTGTAAATAGAGAGTATTGTCAAAGTGTGGTGGCGCTGACCACACGACTCAGTACGGCTAGTTACACTTGCTCCAGTACGTGCAGAATAAATACTTCATAGAATCATAGAATCGTTTTGGTTGGAAGAGACCTCCAAGATCATCGAGTCCATGCTGGCTGTTGCACTGATACTGCTGGTTTGAAGAGGTGAATGGCTTTGTGCTGCGGTCAGGGGGTTTTCATGATGCAATGAGGTTAGAGTAAATCCAGTAGGCAGGGTAGCTGTGTTGCTGCGAGAGACTTATGCTGGCACCTGCCTACCTTTGTAGATTCCCTTTAAGATATTTTATTTAACTTAGCAGTGCTGTAGCTATACCGGTGTTGGAGAAGAAAGGGAAAAGGCAACATATTTCCTTAGGCCAGGTGATAAAGCTGGGGAAAGTTGATTCCTGCAGTCTCTTTAGTGCTTGCTAGGGATGCTTGGGCAAAACTGTTTTTAAACTGGTATAACGACAGCACTCAGACTCATGTTTAAAACAAAAACCCCACCAGAACAACAAACTACTCGCATTAGGAAAATGATCATTGGGGGGGTTTTGCTTGATGATTCCACAAAGCCTTGAAGATTTGGGGTCTTACCTCCTGCTTTTTAAAGTGGGAAGTACTGGACTCTGAGTTCTTGTGCACTTTTTTGCTGTTGCTGGACTTGTGAATTATGGTGTAGTTGGAGACTGGAGCTGCAGCAGCTTTGAGAGGGAGTGTTTTAGGGTGTTCAGGTCTGTTTTGTTTAGCTCACGTACTTAAGACACATTCCAGAGAAGGAACTGCTGGCCATTTCAAAGAGCTCCCTTGCTGTGAGGGCTGGGAAGGCTTTTAGGTTAGTCACTGAAACAGTTCTCTAGAAAAAACAAGTGACACGCTGTCTAAAATATGGGGAAAAATAAATAGGGGAAAATCCTCACTGAGACAATGCATTCCTAATTAAGAATAAAACCAAGTGCATGTCCTTAGCAAGTCATCTTTCAGCGTGGCATAAGTTAGACGTGGCGTTAGATAAACTCAATATCATGCTGTAAAACAAATTTGCCAGAGCTTACAAAGTCCTTGATAAGGGTCTGAGAACTCCAGGCAAGCCTGCCTGTATCTTCCAGGAAAGCGCGCTCTGCTCCAGTCTGGTTTTGTAGTGTTTTCTGTAAAGGCTTCAGGTAATTGTAAGGTGTTCTGGAGTTAACGGCTGCAATTTAAGTTGTGTGATTGAGCTGCTGAACAGCTTTGCTGTAGAAAGATGAGTTTTGTTTATTAACTTGGTTGAAATCGGCATGTTGGTCTTGAACGTGCCAGTTCCCATCCGGATCCTGAAATGAACGAATGCTCCTGTAGAAAACCCTGTCAGGAGGAGAGTCCTTCGCTTTCTAGGGAAGGTGCTGCTCCTGTCGATGGAGTGGAGGATTTCACTTGGGAAATGTGGGAAATTAGAGCTCAGGTTTGTTAGGGAGGTTGTGGCTGCTCCACCAGTCTGTCCCGAGGTTACAAATAAGCCTTTCCAGGCAGGGAGGAGGGATTTGCCGACACCAAGCTAGACTTGTCTGCACTTCTGAAGGTGACAAGTAACTTTACAGGAGGCCACGAAGGTTGTGCCTGTTGCAAATCTTTTGGGGATGTTTTCTAAGTATCCTTAGACGGCTTGAAATTCTTCCTGTCTTCTCTCACTGATTGGCAATAATGTGTAAAGACAAAAAAATGCTGATTTTTCGTTTACAGAGGAGCTATATAAAGAGCACACATCATTGTGGTAATTTGTTTCTCTGTTATCAAATGGATTCTGTCAATAAACTCATTTCTGTCAATTCCTCGTAAAGTTGGTTATCTTAAACTATGAGAAACATTTTAGTAGAGCAAGCAGTTTTGGCGTGATAACTCTTACTCCATCTGTTGGACCTGTAATTGCTGGAATTGGCCTGAAATGTTTTCTAGTAATTGCAAATTTAACAATGGGTGTAACAAACAGATTCATGTTGTCTGGACCTGAGTTTGTAGGGGTGACCGGAATAATAGTGTAAGAAATAAGCAAGTAGAGGGATATGTTGACCTCGTAATTGCACGTGGTTTTGTATCGGTCCTTAATCTCCGGCCGTCTGTTGGGAACGAGGAGACTTTCATCACTCTCGCTCCAGGGAAATCAGGCTTTCACAATTCCTTGTGGTTGGAAAGACGTGTATTTAAACGTGCAAGATGATGAATAAGTAGAATAATGAAATAGGAATGAGGAAAAAGGCTTCGTATTGGTACAGAAATGTGTACCTATCGATAGCAAGTGCGAGGAAAAAGAAACGCTTTATATTCAGTGTTTGAAGCTCTCCCTTAAAGATCATTAATAGGTGGCCAGCCTGTTAATGGAAGAAAACACCTACATTAGTCTCTGAAATTTAGGGAAATTCCAAAGAAGGTCTTGGGCCTCATGCCTGCGTGAACATGAGCTCAGTATAGGAGGAAAACTGTCCTAGGTCACGGCTCACTTACACCTTATCACTAACGTGACGCTGTCTTGAATGAAATCAAATGTGAAGAAACACTGATTTTGCTACTGTGGTCAAGCTTGTTTTTCTAACCTTGCCGGCGGAAAGTCCCTGAAAGTCTCTCCTGATGCTCCCGTTCTATTTTCTATTAGCTTATCTTAGGATGAGTAATGCCAAAGACGAGGTCTACAGCTTCTTTGGGAAGCAAGTATCCCTTGAGTCAGAGGACTGCAAGCATAAGCTCCCCTCTTACAAAATATGCTGAGAAAGTGTATGAGCAAACGTGGCTTTTTCAGTTTATGACGCGCTTTCAACTTGCTTTTATTTTTGTTTAGGGTCATCCAGTAGCCGTCATCCGAACCAAGTGACTCCAAAGAAGAGCGGCCTGAAAAACGGGCAAATGAAGAGCAAAGATGATGAGTGCTTTGGGGACGACATTGACGAAATCCCAGACACAGATTTTGATTTTGAAGGGAACCTGGCCCTTTTTGACAAGGCAGCTGTGTTTGAAGAGATCGAAACTTATGAGAGGAGGAGCGGCACTCGTTCCCGGGGGACCCCAAATGAGAAACCGGCTCGCTATCGGCACGACGAGAACATCTTGGAATCGGAGCCCATAGTCTACAGAAGGATTGTCGTACCCCAGAACGCTAACAAAGAATTCTGCACGGGTATGCCACGTCCCTTGCTGATAAGGATGCAAACTCTGCTGCTTTTCTGGGGCACGTGCGGTGGATTGCTTTCCCCAAGGGGTGTCTACCAGCTTAATGTGGTACAAGCAAGGGCATTCGTTTACGTAAGCTTGGATCTGTGCCTTGTATCTACATGCAACCTTTATTTGCGGTATTTCCGAGATAAAAAATACTCAGATAGGGCAACGAGGTAAGTGTTTTTGCAGTAGGCAACGGAACTGATGGTTGGATAACAAGAATGGAAACTGAATAGGAGCCGTTTGAATCCGTGCTTTGATTTCAGTAGCATGAGGAACTTGCGTGGACGTGATTGCTGGCTCTTGAGAGGGGAGGATGGTCTCAGGATTCCGGTATATGGTAGCGTGTCGTAACTTGTGCTTCCTCGGTAAAAGGCAGGAGATTTCATGTGTTTCTGATGCTCCTCGGGTGGTAGTTACATATTTCCACGTGGTTTTGCAGAACTTTAAATGTTGTTGGTGTAAAAAGAAACGGTTCTGGCTCTTCCCATCCGTAATTCCAAACATTCATTGTACAAAAGGCTTTTTCTATGGGGTCTCTCCCCCACTTACTGTCCACTACTGCTGTGTGAAAGATCGAGCCCCAAAAGCTGGATGAACACAGCATTAACATGCGTGTAAAGTACATGTTCCGAGAGCAAGCTGTGTCTTTCTCTCCTTTGCTTTACCTTTAGTCTTAGCTGTAAAAGGGAAGAAAAACTTGTCGGGGGATGCTGGAGTTGAAGCATTCGTTGAGTCTGTCATCAGGGGAAACTAGTTCAGCACGCTGGTGCCAGCTGCTGTGCACGTGTTCTCCTGCACGTCTGGTTTCTGGTCCCCGCTGCCGCTGCGTGGGCTCTTGGACGGAGGTGCCGGCAGCGGGGTGGATCAGTGAGCTGCCTGGCTGCAGGGGGGCAGCGCTCCGAGAATTGAAGTGCGGAGAACGGGTATTCAGCTCCCAATCCGTGGCTCGGGGGTGCAACTGGTTTCATTTCGTGTTCCGCAGTATTTTTTTTTTTTTTTTTAAGCCAAGCACCAAGTAGTGGTGCTGTCACCAGGAGCCAGTTCTGTACGCTGATGGATTTTACTACGAGGAATCTTTTTATTTCTATACATACACATGCTGTGAAGTGTAGCATATGTAGTTTATGCTACGCTTGGGTGCAAATTCCCTGTAATGTTAGCCTGGTTGTGGTTTGGTTTGCATGCTTTCTAGCGCTTGCAAAATGTAGGAACTGGGGCATTCCAGGAACATTTCTTTTCCACATCAGAATAAAATCAAACTTCAGATCTCTTTGTAGAGAGACACTGAATAGCTAATATCCTGGTGGTCTGGCCACCGAGCAGAAGCGTGATCAGGTCCGTGATCTGTCCTTCTTTCTCTCCCCAGAAACTCCATCTGGGGTGTGAAACACTTCAGAGAAGGAAGCTGGTTCGTTTGCAATGATTTGTTGCTTTTTAATTTAAAAAAAAAAAGTCAATTTTTTAAATGGTTCTGCTATACAGTAATATCTTAGTTTTCCATTTGTGTCGTCCATCTTCCTATTGATCTGTTCTGCGCTTGAATGAGATAAAAACCTAGTGGGTCATATCAGAACTTGTCCAGCTCAATATTGTGTTTCCAAGGATACTTAAGGAAAAGTGAAAGAACAGAGTAAACACGCAGTGAGACTTCCCCCCCCCCCCCCGAGTGCTTTGTCTTTCACAGTTTGAAGACTTCCTGAAGCAGAAGTGATAGTTTAGTATTAATAGCTTTTAATGAGGGTTTTTTTCTTCTGCTTAGTTTAACCTATTGCTTTTAAATCTACGTAAGCTTTCAGTATCTCTACAGTGTCCTGTGGCAAGAAGCTCCGCCAATTGCCTGTGTGAATAAGCACTCCTTCATTTTTGGATGTGATTTTTTTTTTTTTTTTTTTTTAAATTTGCTACTTGGCAATTCATCTTCCGGCTGGCTTGTTTGAGAGGAGACAGGGTCTCTATGTCTGTCTAGTCTGAAACAAAAGCTAACCTACTGTTAGCTGCCAATTTGAGAAGTACGGCTAAGTACGGTGTTCTAGCCGTGCAGTTCCTGGGAGGAAAGCTCTGACATGCAATAAGCAGCATGTAAGTAAATTCGGGGGATGAAAATGAAATTGTGTGTTGCTAAACTCCATGGGCTTTTACTCCAGAAACCCTTGGCTCCGCGTTTGCAGCGTGCCGAAGGGAGCAGCCCAGCGAAAGCACTGCTGTTTTCTTGTTTCGTTCTTGGCACGCCTGCCCAGGGAGGGTGGCAAACGACTCCCCTCTGTAGTTGCAGGGTCTCGCTAGCCTCATTAGCTACTGTTGGGTGATTAGTCTCCCGTATGGAATTCTGGATTTGTTTGGAAGAAAAGCTGTCGTGTCACACAACGGGCAGGGGATTGACAACAACAGTTCCCTGTCGCCTGTGCTGAGCAGGGCGCATTCACAGTCCTGTGAATGATGATAAAAGTGTCTCAGTGCTGTGTCTCTCTGGATGTTTTTCCCACAGAGAGTGACTTCTTTTGTGTCCGCTGAGGAAGTTTATTTTTGCTTAGGAAATGCTAATGGCTGTCTAGCAAAAGCTCTTGTAAACAGTTGTAACTTGCCTGCTGTTTCTGGCATTCAGTCTAGCGCTTTTTGTAGCGAGTTAGCCCTCCGAGGGACAGAAAGATACTCAGTGTCCTTGGAGCAATGATGGACTGTCACTTGAAAAAAATCCTGATTTTCTTTTGTTTAGCAACTGGAAGGAGGATGCTAAGCAGTAGGCAGCCTGCCTCTGTTAGTGGCTTAAAGAGCAGCAGCTGCTGAAATTAAATGAGAGCGCCAGTAGCCCCGAAAGCCATGATTTTTGGGTCTATCTGTGGCAGGATTTCTCTTTCTGCTTCTGAATTCCCCCTACAGAGTTGTCTCTGGGCTCCTAAGGGGAGCTTTACTTGCAAAAAGCACTTCCTAGTTGTAGGAGAAATAAGTACTTTGTATTTTTTTTTCCCTAGGCTAATCTTGAAGCTGATTTGTCTTAAGAGCCCTGGCTGATAGAATAATTATTCTGTCTGCTATAATAGCGCAAACAAAGTGATGCTGGTGATTGACAGTGAGCTAATATCCAGCTCTTGTCACTGTGAGAAGGGAAGAAATCTGTGAATCTCTCTTATGCCATGTTTCCATGGAGCTAGGAAATAACCAGGATTGTGCAGCAGTAAAACCAGCAGACTGCCGATGCCAGCTCTCCAAAAGACTCATCTGCAGGGCTTCCAGGCTGTGGTTTTATTGCTGACTAAAATAAGTTGATCCGTGTAGGGTGTAAGCAAAGCTTGATAAATGCTTCAGTCCACCAGGATGCTTTTCTGAGAGCTGATTCTATGGAGCCAGGCTGTCAAGTAGGTGTGTTGGCGTGTGTTTTAGAAGTAAGCAGGGAGTGAAGATGGGGGTCTGTTCCAAACAAGAATGAAAACCTGAAGCTGATAGAGCTTATCGGGTCTTTGATCGTGACTGAGCTGAGCCCATATAGGACTCCACGTAGGAATCGCCCCCAAATACGTAATTAGTCTTTACTCTTTTGGGCTGGCTGCTGTTGCTCTGTCTCTCTATTTACCATTACATGACACTTGAAAGGGGAAATGCGACTGTTTAACAAAAATCTGCCTCCCCAGAAAGGCTAATCCTAAGGTGTGAGTTGTCTTTTTCTTCTTCCAGAGCTAGAGAATTTAAATGTGTGTTGGCATAGGTCTGTCTCTGTTCCTTCTGTGGGCTATCAGCATTGAAACGATCTGTGTTTGAACAGCACGGTGTTTTGGGATCGGGTCTTTTAGCAGTAGCTGCAAAGCCAACGTCGTTCTGCAGGTATGTTGGAGCTCAGAGGAGTTGGCAGTAGGATGGAGTATCTCCCTTCATCGTCAGTGACCCTATATTAGATGATCTCAAGCATACCAGCCTCTCCAAATCGTTCTTTTTCTGCAGTTTGTCTCTCCTTTCCTCTTAACGTTGTTTCTGCCAAGGAAGTGTCTTTATGAGCTCACTGAGATGAATAAAGAGGAGAGCTGTATGCCACGTAGGTAAGGTACGTATTTCTTTCCCTGTTGTACTGGTAAGGCTTTGTCCAAAGCAGGTTGTCTTCTCTGTTAGGGTAGAAAATATGCTGTTTCCATCCCCGTGTCTCTTCTGGAAAATAGGTGGGATTTTTCAAACTCGGCTGCTCTAGAAATTTGAGATAGCCACTTGTCAAGTGAAAGCAGGACTATGCTCCAAAAATCAGACAAAGTGTCCATATTTATTTCTCCGGGCTTCCCCTAACGAGGCTTCAAACCTATCCTTCAAGAAACGTTTTTTCCCCACAGTAAGGAGACAGTGAAAGAAAATGCGTGCTTAGGAGTAACGCAATGCAGCAGGCAGAGCTTACGTGCCAGAATCGCACTACAAAACTACGGCTGGGTCTGTTCTGCGAGGATGGTGCCGACAGTACGGCTTTTTTTGGCGTGCCGTGTCCTCGACTGACTTTTCTGCTCTCTAGCTTTTAGCTCTTCAGTCTATGGATGACTGCCTTACAGCGATTGTGTATACTGAATGTGTGAAGTGTTTCTGGGATCTTTTGAGTTGAGTGCAAATTAAGTTCACTTTATCCAACTGCAGGAGAAAACAAAGTGGTCACGGGGCAAAGTCTCTTTGTCCCTCAGACGGTTTTTTGCTCAGCCGGAGTGAGTTGTGCGCTAATGCTGGGAGAAGCTAATGTTGGAACGTCGGCCAGAACTCCCACAGAATTTGCCTTAATTAAAACTAATGATGATTAAAAAAAAAAAAACTAGCCCTTAAAGTTGCGGAGAAAAATGATTCATGTTTGTGGGACAAGTAACTGTGTTTTGCTGAGTCTGCAGGCAGGTGGCTCCGGCTTTGCAACCAGCAGAAGACGGCAAGTCACGTCCCATCTGCCTGAATTGGACGAGAGTAGTACCCGCTTCACGTAACTGCATCTTAGACCACGAGCTGGGCGGCTCTGGACCCTGGAGTTAGTTATCGCTAAAGGAAAGAGTTAATAGCTTTACACGCAGCTTTCGGGAGGTCCTAAACCTAGTTCCATCTCATACGCTCCTGCATCTTGCCTGTGTTTATTTTAGCAGCTGCAGAGCTGCTAAAATAGTCTAGAGGAAAGACGGGGCTTACACACCGAGCCACTCTAGCAGCAACCCTCTCTTTTTTTCCCCTCCAGCTGAAAGCACAGGAGGTGTTTGGACTTCTGACAGCAACGTTGTTCTGGGCTCATTTGGGGGAAAACTCTTATTTCGTTAACTTCTGGAGCGTTAGCTCAGCCCTTCTGCTGGCATAGGGTGTTTTAATCCAACCAGTATGCGTGTTACACTGCGTAGCGAAGCTCGAGGAGATAACTTGTTCGCAGTCGTAGTGCCCAGGACAGAGCGTGCCTCGTAAACAGAGAATACTTCATGTCTAATCAGGCTGCAGCAATACTCCGCACGTCACAAAACTATTTTGTCTATATCTGCCTTTTTTTTTTCCCAGGCAGCTGTGAAATACATTTATTTAATATTAAAAGGCCTTAGCTAATTTATTTTATTACCTTCATTACCAAACAATAAAGATGCACCGTCCAACCCAAACATAATTAAAGTTGGCAGGGGTTCAGGTTTGTTGCAGTAGTGTTATTGTTTGTGGGTTTACACATCGCCTCCTTGATTGCTTTCTGCCAGAGTTTATTTAACTCCCTCGGCCTGGTTTTGATAAGCCAGTCTGACTGGTTGGACCTTGCGTGAGTGCGGAGAAGGGAAGTTCTCTTGGCATTTAAGCCTGCTCTTGAGAGGGAGCAATTAGGACAAAGTGTAGCTAAATGCGAATTCGTCTCGTGCCTCTGCTGCCTCCCTTTGCATTAAGCCACTGGGCACTGAGTGGCGTCTCGCTGATGGTAAATGCGGCTTTGCTAAAGCTCGTGGTTTTGGGGAAGTGATTGAGGGGAAGATGTAAATGGTTACAGACGTCAGCACCAGTCATACTGAATCGGGTAGATACAGAGCATAGATCGGCTGTTTCACCCCTCTAGTTTGGGGAGTTTGTGCAAGATTTAAGCAGGGAATTTGTGATCCTGCGGTTCAGAAGGAGCAAAGCGACAGTTTGGGAGCCCTCTGTTTCGGAGGATGCGTCCCATCAAACTGTTTGGAGAGATCCTGACCTCGGGTCACTCATTCCAAGTCCTCCCTCGAGCTTGAAAAACAAGACCTGATGAAGTAGCAAAAACATGAATGGGAAAGAGGCAGAGCCGAGCCTTGCGTGACTCTGGAGGCTAAGAGGGTGTGTGAACACAGGGCAGGTGCGTGACTAGTGTGCCGGGCTTAGGATTATGAGTGGCTTATGACTCCAAGCGTTCAGCGGCTGCTATCAGGAGTCTGAAATGACTTTGATAATGTGCATGCTTGCATGTGTGCTGCATGTCGTGAAAGACTATTAGCGGAAAGACTTAATCGGCGGTTAGCATGCAAGGTCAAGTGTCTGAACACGTTTGGGCCCTCTGTATCTGCAAAGCACTGGCCTGTGAGTTCAGAAATGAAGGCTAGAAGGAGTCGGCAGGATCTGCTCCATGCCATTTTACTGTTACCTTGCAGGAATACCTCCGATTTGAGTCTAAAAACCTCAAGATGTACAAAACCTGCCATTTCTGCCGTAGCTTGACTTAGTGGTTTGTGACTGGGGCACCCTGGGGAAATATGGCAGTACAAATAATTCCTCACAATTAAAATAACACGCCGCTTTTCTCGTTTGAATGTGGCACTTACTTGTTACAACTGGTTCACGTTATGGTTTTTGTCTGCAAAAGAGCCCGAGCCCGCAAGTAACTGTTAGGTTTCCTCTCTGAGCGGATGTGTACGCTGTGGCTGTTCCCCTTTGAGCTCGTATCGCTGCAGAGTGTTTTCACTGAGCCATGTCATGTTCCCACGACTCCTTCCCGTTAGCCCTGCCGTGCCGCTCGGCGCCGGGCCGCCGCGAGCACCCGGGTGGCTGCCGTCGCCCCGAGTTGAGCGGTTCCGGGAGCGCGAAGGTGAGGCCGGGCTGCCGGCCGTTGAGCACCGCCGAAGCAGAGCGTGCCGGTGGAAGGGCCGAGTCCACGCTTTGGCCTGACGTTTGGCGTCGTGCCTGAGCTGTAGCTGGGGTCAGTCTGAGTCCTGGACCTTTTTGACCCAGAGTGCCTGACTCCCGTGCACCTCGTCTGCCTGTCCCAGAGTAGGAGCTAACAGTACGTTTCCCAGTAAACTCACAGAGCCCTTGCACAGCCCGACTCTGCTCGGATTGCTCGTTTAGCTCAGAGCAGCGCTTATGAATGATGTGAACAAAGGGAGCTGAGAGCTCTTCTTGCTGGCAGCTGTGCTCCAGCTATGTGGCCGTCGTATGTAGGAAGGGAGCTAAGCTGTGCCTCTCCTTAGCTGGGAGACAATTAAGGATATCCAGGCCTTGCCGGAGGATGTTTCAAGGGAAGAATAGCGTGCGTTTCTGATGCTACATAGATGCGAATCCTCAAACACGGAGCGAAGGGACTTGGATATCAGAATCATTTTGGAGCAAAGCTAGAATGAAGAGGCTGATTTCTGTGGCTGAAGATATTCAGGGCTATCCGGCTGGCTGCTGCAGCAGTTTTCTCACCTGTCACTGATGTTTTGCACTTCTTTCTCCATGTACCATGAGTAATTATCTTCAGTTTCCTTGCCCTCAACAATTCAACACACTGTCAAAAAATTGCTGTGGCTCCCTTCAGAGCGAGCTGCCTTTTGGTGGCAAGAAATCCTCTGTATTTATTGCCCGGAGAGTTTACAGGTGTTACTGCAGGGTTTATTTCTGCGAAGTCAGTGCCAGCCTGGCCTGCTTGGAGAAGGAACATGGAAAGAATCAGCCAGAATAGTTATTCAGGTTTGCGTTTCTCTTACCTGCTGATTCCAGGCAATTTTGCTGTAGAGGCGAGCGGGAAGGCTTGTATTGCTGCCTACTGCAGGCACGGTTCTCGGCGCTCAACAAAACCTCTCTTGTTTGTTTTCCCTTGATCCACATGCTGGAGCGTTTCCTGGCTGGCAGACCGGGCTGTCAAAAACATCTGAGTAGTATTTTTCTACAGGCTTTATGGTTTTAGCTGCCTCAGTGTATCGTGACGCAGCTTTTGTGTCTGAAGCCAGCCGTTCTGGCACGGCACAGCTCAGGTGGTGGGGACACCTGCCTAGTAAATGTGGGACGTCGTCTTGTACCGTGGTGTGTGCGTTAGGGGCTGGGAGTTTGGGGCTTGTTACTACTGTGTCAGGAAGCATAATGCATCCAGGCTTTTTTGGTGGGAGTATCTGGCCCACAGCTTCCCTTCTGACTTTCACAGTGATTAGGAACGCTTATATGTGTATGGGCATGGGTGTGGGTTTAAGCACTGGGGGCCTGGACACCATTAAGAACTTAATATTCAATCTGTAAGTCAAAAAGACCTTCTCGGTCCACGTGCTGCTAAAATTGCCGGCTGCCTGCTGAGTTTTCGTGGAAACGTACGTTTTTTCAAGCCCAGCAGGTGTGTTTACCTGTCACTGCTGCACTCAGAGTAATCTGGCTCTGATGCACTAGTTCGGATTCATTTGATGGTCTCGGGAGGAACCTGGATTACTGGGTTAAGCAGACCCTTGGTAACAGCTATTAAGCCTTTTCACTGTCATCATTTCTAAGTGTTGTCACGTAAAACCTTACCAGTCTGCAGCATTCTGGAAAAGTCTCTGATTATACCTGTTTCTGTCTTCCTCCCTCCCCTCTCTTTGAACCCTAGACTCCGGGCTGGTGGTTCCAAGCGTGTCTTATGAGCTCCACAAAAAGCTGCTCTCGGTTGCTGAGAAGCACGGGCTGACTCTGGAGCGGAGGCTGGAGATGACGGGAGTGTGTGCGAGTCAGATGGCCCTGAGCCTCCTCGGGGGGCCCAACAGGTAAAGCTGCTCCCTTTCGCTCTACTGTGGATTTGCCCCCGCTCAGCAGAGCTCAGTTTACCTTCTTCTGCTAAGTGGGGGCGAGGGAAAAGAGGCCGAGAGGTTACTTTTGAGGTAAATGTAATGTGGATGCCTGCTGCCGCTTGGGTTAGTCCCTCGGCGGGCCTGCAGCTGGAGGCAGCTGTCGCCTCTCTGCCTTCCTTGCCTCTAAAAGAAAAACCATCCCAGTGCTGTGCAGGCCTGCGGTGTAGCTCCTGTGTCAGCCTGTTTCCGAATAATCATGAAAACAAGCGTGAGGCTCAGGCTCCTGAAGTGGGAGGAAGACTTGCAGTAGGTTTCCACCTTCACACTGCTTTTTTCCCCTCTCTAGCAAAGGGCTGGCTGAACACCCCAACATGGATGAATGACTTACTAGGGGCTGCTTTTTGGCTCCTCTGTCCCAGAAGCAGAAGTGTCTCTTGGGTCAAAGACAAAACAGACAGAGCTGATATTTTTTTTCTCTCTACCTACCGGGCATTTTTTCAGGGAGCTGAGCTTTGCACAGGTGTAGCCCAAGGCAGATCAAACCATTTCAGAATTTCTGGCGAGCTGCTCCTTTTTGCAAATAAATAAACCTTTCCTTTGTTGCTTTTACGTGTTACAATTTAATGATATCAATAAAACCAAAAGTCAGCTCGAGAAAACAAAGTACTGCTTAGCTTTTCACAATGCTAAATTAGCTTTCAGGCCTCTACGCTGAAACTGAGCATATCGGGCTCTTTTGGAGGGCTCAATTTGCTCGCAGGTTGGGAGTGCACTTACTGCTCTTTGCATGAATATACGTGCTGCCTCTTTGGAAGAGGTCTGCTCTGGGCCCCCACTGCTGTAGTTGTTGATGTGGGCAGACAATTGCACGTGTATTTTTATGTTGTTGAGAGATGCTCCTAATTATTTGCTCTTGAAATGGAAGGTAAGCCTTAAGTCTCCATCTCTTTCTTTGGTGGTGCTTTCCCAGGACCTGATCGTTTGATGGAGAGCAGTGAGTGCTGACATACCAGGCAGCACCGACCCTAGCAGCTGAAAATCCTACTGTAAGCCACCCTTGATGGCTTGCAGGCCGTTTAAATAAATCAGCGTTTATTGTGCAGTTGATGAGGCTTGGGGAGTAGAAATTATTTTTCTTCTTGTTTTGAACTGTGGCTCTGCTGACGGAGTAAATCACCCCGTATTTTTAAGACTGTATACTTAGCATTCTCCTAAAATCAGAGGGGCAGAGGAAAAAAGCCTCCTAAAAGTGAAATTGCACTGGATTCAGGCTTGCTACATGTGCAGTGAAAATGCCCCCTGCTTTGAAAGCACAAGTTGGCTGCGTGATGAGCTGGGATAGACTGGCACCTTGTGCGCTCTGCTGCGGGCGCAACGAGGTCTTGAAGGGAACCTGCAAGCGGAGCAGCTCTCTAGCGTCAGTGCCACAAAAGGATGTGGGTTCCTTCTCGGAGGCAGCGGAAGATTTGCAAAACACCTGTAAATTTGCATTTTACTGCTTTTTTTTAATAATTTTTTTTTTTTTCTCTTACAGGAAGAAGGTAAGAGATTCTTGCGTTTATTAAGTCCCCTTTTGTCTGCGTTTTAGGCTGAACCCGAAGAACGTGCATCAGCGGCCCACGGTGGCCCTGCTGTGTGGCCCCCACGTGAAGGGGGCCCAGGGGATCAGCTGCGGACGGCACCTCTCCAACCACGACGTCCACGTCATCCTTTTCCTCCCCAATTTCGTCAAGATGCTGGAATCCATCACCAACGAGCTGAACCTTTTCAGCAAGACGCAAGGCCAGCAGGTGTCCAGCGTCAAAGGTAAGTGAGCGAGGAGCAGACCCGCTCGCCGCCGCCCTCGCGCCTTGCAGAGACCTGTGCCGCCCGGCTCCCCGGTGCCCGCCCGGCTCCCCGGTGCCCGCCTGGTCTGGTGGCACCATCTAGTGGCACCGCCGGAGGCAGGTGGCTGGTCGGAGGCTGGCGGGACAGCAGGGACTCGAGAGGTTCAACAGTGGAGCGGTTGTGCTGGTACAGATGTTTCCTGTATGAACAAATACGGAAGAGCTGCTGTATGGAACTGAGTCAGAGCAGCCTGCTCGTAGGATAAGGGCCTTCCTTGTGCAGCGTATCGAAACTGCAAGTAAATGAGTGTCCCGCTGCTGCTTCAGACCAAGCAGGCAGCTTTGCTGAACTAGGCCCAGCAGCTGTCAAAATTCTCTTAGTGTGCCCTAGAATAAACTGACGCTCCGTCCTCTGTGAGAGAGCTGGCTTCTGTTTGTCATTTCACCAGCGGTGTTTTCAAACCGGGTTCATTTAAACTTACTGGGAGAAACAAATCTGCGATTTAGGGCGCTGCACGGTTTTGTGTTGCTGCGGGGGGCTGTGCTGTGCTGGCTGAGCTACTTGCCTGTTATAAAAGATGATAAAAGGTTTTGCACCGAGGCCTTTGTGGTCCGTGAGGTAAGCGGAACGCAGCAGATGTGGTACAGAGCAGGTGAGTGCAGCGAGGCCGATGGAACTCAGTGGGACAGGCAGCGGTGCAGCACGCAAGCTGCCTTTTCGTAGCAGAGGTAGTCGGCGCGTTCCAGAAAAATAGACCTTTTTTGCAGCTTGTGGAATATAAAACGATCCTTTTTGTAACGGAGAGAAAACGCCACGGCTTCCCTGGGCTGCCTGGACTGGTGAGCCAGCTCAGCGGCAGCACCGGGGGCTGCTCGGATGCTGTCCACTTGATGAGATTTTGTACCTGAGAGTCTGTGAACGTTCTCCACAGTGCTAAAGAGCTTTTAAATATCGGTGTCTTTTGCAGAAGGACAGCAATAACAACAGGTAAGGCCAGGCTCTGTGCAGCGAGACTGTGGGTGCTGGAGGGAAACAAAGGAACTGTCAGCTGGCAGTGCAAGGAGGGAGGGCACTGAGCCTTAGTTCATGGTTTCAGGCTGGTCCTCAGCGCTCAACCGTGTTTGTGTTTCTTTCAGATCTCCCAGATACCCCTGTTGACCTAGTGATCAACTGCCTGGATTGTCACGAAAATGCCTTTTTGAGAGATCAGCCTTGGTACAAAGCAGTTGTGGACTGGGCCAACCAGAACCGGGCACCCGTCCTCAGCATAGACCCTCCGATAAACGAAATGGAGCAGGGCATCGACGCCAAGTGGTCGCTGGCCTTGGGCCTGCCCCTGCCCCTGGGCGAGAGGGCAGGGCGCGTGTACCTCTGTGACATTGGCATTCCCCAGAAGGTCTTTCAAGAGGTGGGAATAAACTACCACTCGCCCTTTGGTTGCAAATTCGTCATCCCCCTGCACTCCACTTAGAGCCCATCCATCCGCACGGCTCTGAAGGGAGAGAAGAGAGAAGGAGGGGGTCTGTCAAATAAGCTGTCCAGTGGATCCTGACTAGTAAACTCGTGACGCCTTAAGGATGTGAAGTTCTGGAGAGTTTTCCTTCCGGAAGAAACATTGTGTATTTAAAAAAAAAAAAAAAAGAATAATCATAAAATGAAACAAAAAAAGAAGGAAGCGAATGTTCCTGCAAAGCTGTTTTCGTTCTCTTGTGCCATTGTATGAAGGAACACGCAGGAAGATGGTGTCTGTCCCCGGCGAAGGCGGCCGCTGCTGCCCAGCCCCGGCCGGGAGGCTGTTTAGCGAGGGGGCGTACGTGGAGGTGGTACAAGTGACGGGTGGTTTGGAGATTTGAGCTGTGTGTCCGTCCTTCTGGGCGGATAGACCCAGCAGGGGTGCCCTGGTGGGAAGAGCGCCCCTCGATTGTGTAGAAATACCTTCTGTTGCAGTCGTACCGGGAGGGAGGATTTGGTTTCGTTCCGTTGTTCTGTTTGACTCCCCCCTCCCCTGTTGTACGTTCCTGAAGGCAGCTGTAGCTTGCTCTCCCTCCTGGACCCGCCAGCCCCTCGAGGAGAGCGTTCCCTCTTCGGAAAGCTTGTCTCAAGAGCCAGAAGCTCTCAGGTTGCACGTGCTCTGGGAACACCGATGTCCTCAGCTGGGCCTTACTTGCTTATACAGTCTGTTGGCTTTTTGTTTGTTTGCTTAGTGGGGGAAGCCCAGGTCTATGGGAGCGAGGCGTGTTTTGGGAAAGAACTTCTCCAGGATAGTTGGTTTGGTTTGGTTTTGTTTTTCTTTCTTTCTGGCACAGCGAGCGGCTGAATCGGGGAAGGGATAGCAAAGCAGGGCAGCATCACTCCGGGTTTGTTGCATGGTATATGGTGCAGGTGATGTTTGGGTAAGTTCCCCCAGTGCTTCCAGTGTCCCTCCTACGCTCAGTGGGGTTTGGGAAGCAGGTCAGGTATCCGTTCATTCCCTTTGGGCTCGCAGCCTGCGTATAGGGGGGTGGGCTTGTGGGTGTGCACCCGTGTGCTGGCAGCCAGCTTGAGGAAGGACTTGGGTCCTCTGCTCACACAGTCCTGTTTGCCTGCAGGAGGTGGCGTGGCGAGAACTGCTGCCCTCCTGGAGGGGTACGGCAGGAGGTTCTTGTCTAAATTACTGTAGGGGTTGCTCTGCTAACTACCCTTGTGCCGCGCTTGCTTCCCACGCGCTGCCGGTAAGCGTTGGGTTATCTTTTCCTGCGCTCGTGTTGTTGGCCCGATGGAGCCTCGGTGCAGTGCCTAGAGCAGGGACAAGCTGAGAAACCATCGGCTGGCTGGCTTTGGGAAGCCGTCGCGCTGGCTCTGCGCGCGCTTGCTGGAGGCTTTGCGCCCGGTAGTTGACCTGGGGAAGCGCTGAACCTGGAGCGATGCAGGAGGAGCTGTGAGGGCGAGCTGTTCCGTCGGAGGAACCGGGCAGAGGCAAGGCAGGGGCCCTGTTCTCGCAAAGAGGTGCTCGGCTCGGCTCACACGACGCTGTGAGCGTGGGCAGTGCTTGAAGCTCTGCTGCTCTTCTGGTACCTTACCTGTCCCCAGAGCTCCTGCAGGTACCGAAACCTTGCACAGACCCTGTTCTGGCAGCTGGGAGAACTTCAGAGCTTCAAATGGTGCCTTTTCTCCAGGGGAGCTGGATCTCTTCTGAGGCTGAAGCGCAGGGACGTGTGGGAACGGTCACCTACTGTTGTAGCTGCTCTGTCGCTGTGCTCTGCTAAGCAGGTAGAGCCCCCCTTAGCAAACCTATTGACCCACTTGTGCTCTGAGTGGTGAGGATTTACGGATCAGACGCTTGCCTTTCCCTTTCATCTGCTTAGAACAAAGGCCGAGTGTATCAAAGGAGGAGGGAAGAGACTTCCCCGGTTGAAAAGAAGCAACTGAGTAGTTAATACTGCCTGGAAGTGTGGAGTGACAGGGGAAGACCCAGCCCGTAAGGAGAGGAGGCTGGTGAGCGCCGGGCTCGCCCCCGCGGGCGCCGAGGTCTTTTCCCCTGCCAAACTGCGTCTACCTCAGCAGGACGAGGGGCTCTGCCCCTCTCGCTGTCTGGACCCCTGGTTCCCCGGAGCTGCTTTCCCCGCCGAGGGCTGGACACTGAACCACCGAGTGGCTCGATGAGTTGTCAGTGCTGTGACGGGGCCTAGCCTACCCTCGAGCGGCTCCTCTCCCGTAGGAAGGGCAAAGCCGAAGCACCTCTTCCTCAGGTGAACCACGCTTCAGCTAGAACTCTAGTGGCATTTAACAAGCTGTGGTTCTGGCCCAGATGCATTGGGGAGGGACAGGGATGTGGTTATTTAGGGTATTTAAAATACAACCACGAGGCTTCCCTCTGCCTCTCTTGTTTCTTCGGCTGTTTCAGCTTCATCTAACCTCTAGCCAGGCAGAGGAGCAGCGGCTGGGTTAGAAAGGTGGACGACCGTCCCTTGGTCGTCGCTGTAGTACAGTGTTAGCTTTAGTCCCCTTATTTTCACTTTCCTTGCTCACACCACTCGATAAGAGAACTTGCTGTTTCAACTTCTTCCCTCGAGCCAGGCTGCAGGCTTTGCTTGCCCCTTCTGGGTTGGGCTGTTAAACTGCAGATTGTACGCACCGAGCAGTCACCGTGTAGAAACATTGACGGGGTCCTTCTCCGCTGCTGTGCCGCTGGCTGAAGCGGCACTGAGCCCGGTGAAGAGGGTTTTTGCAGGTCTGTGCTCGCTGCCGCATAGCTCCAGGAAGCACGAAGGCCCCGTGCATCGCCAGATGTGCAGCAATAGGGTTCCCCGCGTCTCGGCAAAACAAAAGCGAGCAGCGTTGCGCAACAGGAGGGTAGAAACCCTCACGTAAGGCACGGGATTCCCAGTCCCTACTCGTGCAGTGTTCAGGGCACAGCAGGCGGCTTTGGGCTGCGTTTGGCACAGTTCAACTTGACAGCGTGCTCGCTTTCTGGAGATGAGCATAGATTTGGGTATTTGGCTGTACTTTCCCTCCGATACAGAGGCTTACTGGGGGAAGTACTGGCCTCACCCACATGAAAGGCAGCTTACGTGCCAGTGTGAGCTCTTCTGGAGCACTCAGAGACCTAGAAAGGGGTCTGGGTCCTTTCTTCTCCCCCTTCCCCCACGTTGCCAGAGTTAATTCAAAGAATGGAACACTTTTTTTATCTGTGTTTGAGATATAGTTTCTACCCTCAACCTTAACCACCGTCATAGGAACTGCCCACGGGTGCTGCTCTGGTCACTAACATGTGAAGATCACTGCACTATGTCACTGCTTGATATTCCATTTGTGACCTAATGTTTGTAACGACTAATTCCTGCCGCTACTGGGGGATGCCCTGAAATAAAGTGCAACTATTCATGTGTGCTATTCGTGTGCAGCTCTTTATTTGTGTGCTATTCGTGTGCAGCTCTTTATTTGTGTGCTGTCCTCCTAGAGCCCGATACCACAAGCCTTCCTGCTGCTCTACACTGTTCAGAGGAGCAAGAGCAGAGACCAGGGAGAGTTCAGTCCACTCACCCTCACTTTTTGCCCTCCAGTGAAGCAGAGATTCCTGCTGCTTCGTTTTCAGTTAATTTTTCAACATCTCCCTCTTCCTTAGCAGAAAAGGCAAAGCTGGGAGCAAGAGAACCCTACGCCTGCCTACAAGGGAAGTATCAAACAATAAGAAACACTTTATTTTAACTTTACAACATATAAATAGACAAATCTGTGCTTTCCAATGTAGCTTTTCTTGCCCTCCGCTACCCAGGGTCCTTGTTGCAGTGCCCCAGCCCCTCTGAACTCTGAGAGAGGAGAGCGAGTGGAGCCGAACTTGCAGGGGCTAGACCGATCCCGTATGTACAAATCCAGCTGTCATCTGCTCAGGTCCCGGCTGGCGCCTCGACCGCACAGCATCCTTTCCTCTGCCGAGAGGCCAGCAAAGAAGGGATGCAGGAGGGCTTCCGAGAACGTGATCCGCCGGGAAGGGTCGAATTCTAACATCCTCCTCATCAAGTCAAAGAGCTCGGCGTGCTCCAGCGAGTCGTGCAGCATGTACGTCTGAAAGAGAAGGGCAGGGGGCAGAGAGAGAGGTGTAGCACTGAACCCTAGGCCCTCGTTTTGTCATGCACAGCGAGGTAACGGCCGTCTCCTGTCCTGATTCCCCAGTCCCGATCCTCCTTCAGCCAGGCCAATAAACTCTTTCTGCAGATGAGAGTCAGGGGCTCTGTAAAAGCCAGTTACCAAGGGAAATTCCCACCCCTGAGCCCCACACGGCTGATCCGGGGAAGGGAACCGCACGGCGGTTCGGCCTCGCAACACAGCCAGCCCTCCACCAGCCGCGGAGCAGCACCTACCCGCAGGGGCTTGCAGTTCTCTTGGACGTATCTCCCGTCGGACGTGTTCTCATCCCATACCAGGTTCCCGTTGTGGAAATATTTTTGCTTCCTGCAAAGGAAAGGTGTTCAGCAAGGCTGCTCGTAGGGCGTGCGTACCCAGAAGAGCTCACCCACACGGGCAGAGGGGAGGCAGCAGCCTGCACAACTCAATTAACGCCGTAATCTCTGCCGTACATAGGCAGCTCAACCGTTTCCCCTAAAACCTGCCATCAGGCTCACAAACAAAACTTCCAGCCTGGCTCCCGTGGCTGTACCCGGTGTGAGGACAGAGAATTGGTATCCTGAGTGATTAGCTGCAAACAGTTGACTAGACTGCCTGAGTTCAGTGACAGGTTCTTACCGAGTTTTGTGGATCATGTGAGATGGAATTGGCCCGAGGATTTTTTCCATCATGACAAGATGCTCACGGTTCTCATGGGTCTGCAAAGGAAAAAAAAACAACGGTGCATTAATTCAGATCTGATGACATAAGGTCTGTCTCCTATACGAGTACAGGGGAAGACGAGACAGGCCTCGCTCAGGAATGACACAGCTCCTGTCCACCTCTAATTCCTCTCTTCATTTTCTGTTCGTCGCAGGCACAGCGAAGAAACCAGACGTGATCTGAACCTTGTCCTTCCAGCAAGGCACGAGCCCTCAAACTGAGTTTTCCTGGGCTTATTTTCAAACTCAGCTTCTGATTTTTAGTTCCTGGTCTGCGTTTCCCTTCCCTTCCCTTCCCGTTAAAGACTCTTAGGGTACAATGCCTCTTGCAAGAACCATACCTGGAAGAGCGTGAAGCCGCGGTAATACTCAAACAGAATGCAGCCGGTACTCCAGACATCGCATGGCTGTGCCCAGCCCAGCTCTGGAAAGAGAATCAAGTTAACTTTGCGCTCTCAACTAGTCCCACCAGATTTCTGCTAGTTCCTCGTTGAACCTGCAGGCATTAGATGAAGACAGACCTAGAAGTTGTCTATCTGTGCACTTTCCACTGCTGCACGCTGGCAAGAGGACTGCCAAGTCCCCCCCAAAAGACTCTGTTTCAACTTCTGCTGACTCCGCGTTCCCCTAAAGCCAATGTGAATGCTTCCCGAGTCTCACAGGCTTTCCTCAGCGCTCCGTGTCAAGCGCCTGCACTATCCATGAACACCTTCCGTACAATCAGGACCTCGGGACCACTGCGGTGGTGTTGCAGCGATGCATGGAACACATTGTCCCCAAGAACTAAGTGCTCTCAAGACGTTTTTCCTCTAGACAACGTCATCCTACAGCATCCCTGGGAGAAGCGTGCTCCTCCAGCCAGCCGGGACTGCCGAAACCCCAGCGGTACTCACCCAGAATCACTTCTGGGGGACGGTAGTGCCGGGTAGCCACGATAGTGGTGTGGTGCTCGTGATCGAAGGTGGCGCTTCCGAAGTCTGCCACGCGAATGCTCGTGTTCCGAATGGATTTCTCCTCGCAGCTCTGCAAGCAAACAAGCAGCCCTCAGTGCTTCTAGTAGCTGGCTCAGGATTAAGCCAGGCTTTGAGAGGAGCCCTCTGACCCCAGAACCACCATGTCTGCACTGATCAGAAGGATTGTAACTGTGAAGCTCTGAGCTCTTTCCGTCTCAGATCAGTGTTAAGGAAAGCCGCTGAACGCTCCACTTCATGGCCTGGAGCCAGCGAAGCAGTCTTAAGGCTTTTAGAAGACATGGGAGAAAGAAGAGCCCTGATCTCCAGTTTGTTCCCACTAAAGAGACTTTTAAGGCCTGGTGGGGCACGTACGAAACAGGGAGGGAAAGGCAGGCTATTCCCAGTCTATCCACGTCTCTTCTGGACATAACCCACCTTTTTCTCATTGTACAGAGTGTCGAAATCCGAGTTGACAAACAAGATGTTTTCTGGCTTGAGGTCAGTGTGAGTCAGCTGGTTGTCATGTAAAACTGCACAGGCGGTGAAGAGGAGAGAGAAAAATACATGTATGTAAGAAGCACACACGGAAGCACCCATACAACTCTGCCCGTCCAAGCGCCACATTCAGCCAAGCCAGCTCCTCCTCAGCTCCCTCCCAACCCGTTCTGGCGAGAGGCCATGGCCGAGCGAGGCTGGCCCTGGGTGACGTACATCTCAAGGCGTGGCAGAGCTGGTAGGCCATGTGCCGGATCTGAGGGAGAGGGTATGGCTGGAAGTTATTCTCCTTCAGGAACTCGAAAGTGTTCTTGCCCAGAAGCTCAAAGGCAATGCACATGTGGCCGTGGAAGTTGAACCAGTCTGACATCAGGACACACAAACTGCGCAGAGAGAGACACAAGGATTAAGCATCGTTCAAGGACTCGACAGAACAGTCATTCTCCCAGTTGCTGGCTACTTCAGAAGTGGTTGGCGAGCAAAAGCTCTGAGCCGGCTGACTCAGCAGCACAATAATCCCTCTACGTACACCAGAGAGCCGCCCCTCCCCGCTTTGCTTGACCGCCTTTAGATAGAGATCTCCGACTCAAGTGGGACAAGGCAGCAGGTGGTTGTCAGAGACGTTTTAGTTCATTTTTCCTCACTAGGACTTGTCACGTTTAAGAGTTTTAAGTAAACAAGTGTTCAGTAGAACTAGAGACAGACTCTCTTCCAAAACGCAGAGGAAGGGGACAGGTTTTCCCCCACGTAAGAGGCAAGTAGCAGGTATTCCAGTCCTCAGCCCCGGATTTCTTTGGACATCGCCCAAGCAGACCGCTTGTCTGGAAGGCCATGGTACTGACTACCCAGGAGTCTTGTGGGAACTTACAATTTGTTCTCCTTGTCCTTCTCTTTGATTTTTTTCAGGACGTTAATTTCCAGCCTGGCTGCTTCTCGGTATTTTCCAACATTTTTTATGATTTTCAGTGCCACCTGAGATTTGCCTCTGTAAGGGAAGAGACAAAAGGATGGAGTCAGAGAAAAAGCCTACATATGCATGTCCTCTGCCCACCGAGCGAGGGCACGTCCCAGTTACTCCAGTCATGTTTTCAAGCGTTAGAGGCTTAGGCATTTCTGGTGCCCAACAACGCTCTCAAGGTCTGCCAAAGATTTACGCTGCCTGACCAGCAGTTAAATACCCCCATGGAAATGTGAGGCGAAAGGCTATTGCTGGGTAACGCTCCGAGGAGAGCTGCAGCCAGCTCTGCCAGCACACCGTTCCCTGACACAGCAGTCCCTAAGGTCACTGCGCCTCCAGCAGCCGCCGCCAGCCGTGCCAGAGAGATTTCTGAGGAGGCAGGAGATCCCAGCGGCTCCTATACGAAGCTGACCCCGCGGCTCAGAGCCAGACAAAAGGTCAGGAAGAGACAGGGGTCAAGTGTAATCACAGGAGAGGTTAAAAAAAAATGGAGAAGTACCCCGGCAGATTAAGAGGCCACTTTCCCCAGCTGCCTGGCCCATCCCTCAGCCGGAGTTCGCTGCTTTTGCAGCAGGGCAGTACAACAGCCCGTGCCGAAGCTCTGAGCCACTGAACGAACTCCCCTGCTTCCCTTAACACATCAGCCTGCAAACTCGGGGGGCTGAGGTATGAACCAGGCCCCTTTCCCTTTGCTCTGAGAAATAACTTCTGCCGTAGCGCCAAGCGGAAGGGGACAAGGGCTTGGTGCAGCAGCGTCCCAGGCCCACGCAAACCTGGCAGCGTTAATCCTGCCGCGCTTGTGAGCATCTGGGCTTGACGCACAAGGGACAGACAAGTTATCCGGGAAGGGAAAGCTGCCCACCTGGCATGGTCCACGCACTCCACCACTTTGCCAAAAGTGCCTTCGCCAAGGCTGCCGACAATTTCGTCTAGGAGAGAAAACAGGAGTGGATGTGAACTTCAGAGGCTTGGCGAGAGCCGAGGTCCTGCAATTTCACAGCAATAAAATGTCAAAGCAAAAAGTGTCTCTCACTGCTACACTCGTTAAAACTCAAGCGTCTATTGTCTGCCTCAGGCAATTTACTGGTCAGTCCATTTATAAGCAATAAAACACTAGAGACCCCTCCAGTACAATACAAGAGATCTCGTCTAACATGGGGATAGAAAGTAGAGAGGTAAAGTTTTACGAAAGGTGGCTGTACATCGCTCTTGAAGCCAATCGCCGATCCTGCACACCAGGTGGCCTTCCTTGTCATCTTCCACGCTCCTGCTGCGCTTACTGCTCTGTTGGCTTCTCTGTACACACCGCCCCCCGAAACGGCATACGACCAAGCGCGCACAGCGGGCAGTTCCGAGTGGCAGGATTGTGTTGTCATTCAAAGGTGGAGACGACGGTGCGTCGGTGGTTGGATTTTCCAGATCCCAGCATTTCATAAGGCACACAGCATATATAACGATAGGGATATTGCAAGGGACACGTCAAGACACAAACTAACTTCAAAACAGAAAAGTAATCAACAGCTACAGGTATGTAAAGAAAACTCTCTCATTAGCTACGGCCTCTGGTGCCGCCGCCTCTTAGGCAGGAAAACGCCCCCCTCTTCTCTGAAGGGAAGCAGCAGCTGGGGAGCTCCAGGGTTAAGGTGGCTTGGCTTGGCACCACCGTTCCCCACAGAGGAGCAGCTCCCTCCGCAGCACCGGAGGATGCTGCCAGAGGCACGAGGAGGAGGAGGGCTTTGCCAGAAGGACGTCATTTTCTCCGCTGGCAAGCGTGACGAAGGGTATACGAGCTGTCAGTTTGGGCAAGCTGTCCAGTAGAAGCCAGAGTAGCAGCTCTCCCTCTGCGTAGCCTGCTCTATTGTACCTCGGTTAACACAGCGCCAGCCACCCAGAGACGTGTCCTGCCCTGCCTGCGAGCCAGCCCTTCCCTTCGTGACAGAACCACCTACCACACTGATCCTCAATCCCTGTGCCCGACTGGCTGCAAACAGACCTAGCGTTGCACATCAGCCTTAGGATGCCATTTTAAGCCTGGGAGAACTTTAGGAACAGGGCGGTTAAATGAATCCCCAGGGAGCGTTTCACTCGGCTTCAGGCATCCACTAAAGGTACGAGGTCACGTTCACCCCTGCTACTGCTAGCTTCTACTGGAAAACCAGCCCAACATTCCCGACGGGACCCGGGGTCCACAAACCAAGCTGCCCTAATTCCTGATCTCTCCTAGTTAGCCTTAAAAATAGTGACAATCTCTACAGCCAAAGACATGAATACAAAGCTCTACGTTTCCATGCCCGAGCTTCTGTCAGGCTTCTCTTCTGCACCCCTCGCCCCCCCAGCTAATCCAAAATAATGAGCTACAGTCGAGCCCCCAAAGGTCAGCTGAAACAGAGGGGAACGCAGAGGGGACAGGCGAGGCAGCTGCCAGGCTTCCAAGGGTTTAGATCACGCCAGCCCAAACCTGCGCACCATTATCACCGCACGCACGCAGGCAAACCACGCTGGAGCGTTCTCGTCCTAACCCTGGCTCCTTCTAAAACTAAAATTAAAAAGTCAACTGGAAAGAAAGAAAAGGAGGAGAGCAACAGACCGTCAGAAGTTCCCAGCCATGCAGATATCTGCTATGACTGCAGGGATCAGGACTCGGTCATTTCGTTGTAATAACATTTAAAAGCAACAAACTTGTGAAAGACAGAAGCGTTCCTTACAGGAGAGAAGCGGTGAAGCAGAGACGCTTGGTCTGATACCTCACGACACTTCCAGGGTCTTCCCGGTCCCGGGACCAGCCTCCCCACCCGGTTCCAAATATTCCCTGTTAATCCTCGAAAGGAATACTGCGTTTTCAGGGTGGAAAACGGGGAAGTTTGCAAAGAAGCCGAAACCCAAGGAGACTTGTGTGGAAACAGTCAAAGAGGACACGTGCACATCCTCAGAAGGTGGAAGCCTTTCTCTACGTACGGTGGGACAGGGGTTAATAACCACCGGGCTCTCGGCTCGGGAGAACCAGGCTGATTGATCCCGCCTGCTACGGCATCCTGGCACAAAGTCAAAGGGACGTGCCGTGCTGGGCGCGCTCCGTCCCACCGCTGCGTACCAGAACCCCCCAAGCAGCAGGAGTACGCAGAAGCGGAGCCCTGGCCCTGTATAAACCTGAACCGTGACCCGTCCCCAGCAGCCAGGCTGGCCTGCGGCCAAGGCTCGCCCTCGTTAGCCTGCCACGCGTGTGCCGTTTGAAGCTTTCCCCGATCCCCTCCCCGGCCGTAAAGAATACAGCTTAGTTTCCTCATGTGTTAAGGCTACGGGGGCTGGACTAGTAAAAACCGAGAGCTACAAACGCTTCCCGCTTAACAAGACACAGATTTTGGACTATACGTTCCACGTAATGAAAACAAACACAAAAATGGGATTAGAGGTACTCACCCAGAGTGTTCAGAGCTGAAAGGAGGTAAGAACGGTTAAAACCCTCAACAATCCTGAACTCGTTCTGGATGCTACTCACCGAGGAGGCACTGCTACAAGACCTGGTCCTGCGTTTCCGGCAGTGATGCTGATGCTTCTTCGGACGGTGCTGCTCTCTGCCTCTGGATCGCCGCCAGTTTCGTGAGCGGGTCGAGTAATAGTCCTCTCCAAAAGACGGGCTTCGGTCTTCAAATCTGTAGGCGTCGCTGTCCCGCCTGTATCTCCTGTGGTAAGGCATCCTGTCATGGCTGTAGCGCAAACAAGAACGCGTTTAGAAGCCGGGAAAAACACAAGAAAAACACAAGGACAAGAGTCCGGCTGAAACTAAGTGCTCCTGCTCCCGCTCGCTGGCGGCAGGGAAACAGCAGCAAGCGTCCTGGCTTCTAACCACCCCTCCGCTGTGGCTCAAACGCTGACCGCTTCTCAGATAAGAAAAAGGAGAAAGTTTGCAAGAGAAAACGGTGTGGCACTCCCACGTTTCGAGGAGCCGGAGGGAAACCACCCACGCAGAGCTCGATCCGAGCCGCCTCCTCATCTGAGCCACCTCCGCCACCATACGCAAGTGTTTTTCGAACATCTCCTCCCCCGGGAAGGTCTCTCATTAGCTCTTAAACAACGGCGAACTGAAGGCAGCAGCGGGGCTCCAGTCGTCACCCCGGGGGGGACCGGAGTCCCCCAGACACCAAGCCTTGGGCGTACACACGCACGCCAGCTCAACACACCGTTAGCGAGAGCCAGGAGGAAAATTCGTTCTCCACAGTACGGTCAAGCTCCCGCACCCCTGGTGACAACTGAGGGCTGCGAGTATGTAAGAACTTTTGACCAAGCTCGTCTCTGCCTCGGGAAGGGCTGGAAGACCTCAGACAAAGCTCCCCTGTGTGTCCCGTTACGAGGCCTCTTTTAAACCGGACAGCAAAAGTGGTATCACGCGGCAGCGGCCTGCTCATACCCCCGAAAACATGACTGTCTTCTCCACCCCAGCCGTTACAGTTGGTCTAATAAAACAGCTTCCGCTACAAGTCTTGCTACACACGTCACTGAGCGAGAAGCCACGGTTTAGGTAGAAAATGTCGCAACTCGGCCATAAGCCCGGCGTGTTGGCCGTCCAATGCTGAACAGCAGCATTCTGGGCACACGCCTGGCCAGGCTGGTGCTGCTCTAGCTGACAGGAACAGCAACGGCTTCTCCAACCGAGACCTCCCTGCAGGTGCTTCAGGCCGGGAACAGGAACTTTTGTTGTTTGTGCCTCTCCACTTTGGCGGCGATTGGCTCTCTCGCTGACGGCTTAACGGGACGCAGGTACGCGTGCGGTGGTTCTTGGGGCAAGGCTAAACCATCAGACTGGCTGCCGAGACAGCAGCGGCTCCAAGTCACCGCTGCGCTACCCAAAACACCAAAAAAAACCCACAGCACCGTTCCAACACCGATCCGCAACTCCAAACGCACCTTTGCGAAACTACTTTTAAGCTCGGACTCAGAAAGACCCGCCTAAACTACAGAGGAGACCAGTGAACCTGCGAGAGGCTGAGACTAAAGAGACAAGGAGGTTTTTGCCTAGCAAAAGCCCGTTTTCATCCAAATCTGCCCTACATAACCCCTCAGATGAAAAAATGGAAAAGCCCGTTGCGCGCATCAGCTGTATTTCACAATCCACTTCCTTTGAGCAAACAAAAGCCATGCTCAGGAGAGGAATTAATCCGTAGAACACGTCAGGAATTTAAAGATGAACTCAGCTCCCTTCTGGCTGCGCCTGCCCTGTTCAACCAGTGGAACCACGCCGGCTCCGGCACCACCGAGCAGCGAGGCCCGCCAGCCGATTTCAGTCGCGCGCCCACGGCACACCGCTCCCGCCTCTATTCCCGAACCCTCGCGCAGCTCCTGTTACCAGAGGCCTCATCCACCTCGCTCCCAGGACCTAACTGTCCCCGGGGAAATGCTGAACAAAGAGAGGATCCGAGGTAAAATCCAGAGCCGAGGCAGGAAAGATCAGTGAGCGCTGCTCAGATCCGTTCTGACAGCGGAGGGAAAAGTATTGTTACTTTAAATCTGATTTGTAATAGTTTTGGAAGGAAACGGGTAGTCGGGAAAGATTTTAATGCCCCCACAGCGTTAGAACTGGGAAACATGATTCCAGGGCAGGCTGTTCTCCCTCATTAATATTAACAGCGCCGCTTTGGGAAGAACTTTTGGCTAGATGGCAGAAATGTATAAGGGAAGGCACACGCAATTAAGCCCTTTTTACTTCCATCCCCGGGGTTTACAGGTTCAGAGCTGACCCGCAGTCAGGAAATGAAAGCTGCCCAACTCACGCTCGCCCTGAAACAGGACCAGAATGGAGGCGGAGGGTTTAGGAGATAACCCTCCCCGCTCGCTCCCCGCTGCCGGAGCGGCTGCTGCCAGCCTGCCTCTCTCTGCCCGAACCCGCTCGCACCTTCTGGATCGCGATCTCCTGGGGAGATCCCTCCGGGGTGGGTACCGCAGTCTCCCCTCGTACTCTCGGCTGCGAGACCTCTTCCTCTTCCACCTGTGACCCAGGTAGCTCTCCTGCTCCGGGGACCGGTATCTCTTACAGTGATGCATCTGAGGACACAAGAGGGTCCCGGCTCGTAAAACCCCTCGCCCCTCGCCCGCTCCCCGAAGGAGGGAAGGGCCTTCCCGCCCCGCCGTGCCCCCGGCCCCGGAGGCTGCGGACACCGGGAGGACGAGAGCCCCGCTGCCCAGCCTCGGCAGCCTTAAAGCCTTTAGGCCGGAGGCCTCCCCTGGGGAAGCGGCGGGTGTAGAAGGACGTTACCGGTTATCTCCCCGGTGCCCCCTACGATAACCCAGCTGCAAACCGGTTCCCCCGCGGCCGCGCAACCTGCGATAACCGCCTGGCAGGGGGTGCCCGAGGGACGGGAACGGGGGGACTCAGGGCCGAGGCACCGCCGCCCCGCCGCTGCCCGCACCGGGAGACGAGCCCCTCGGCGGCTACGCGTACGGCGCCGCGGCTGGGCCCAGGCCCGGCCCGATCCACCCGCCCCGCCGGAGGCCCCGCCGGCCGCCCCCGCCGAGCGCCCCCCGCCGCGCTGCGCCCCGCCGGGCCGGCCCCGCTGGCTCACCGCCCCTCCGCGCCCCTCCGCGCCGCGCTCGGCGGCTGCGGCCCGGCCCGGCCCGGCCCCACCGGCCCAGCAGCGCCGCCGCTCCGCTCCCGCTTCCGCTTCCGGCGCCGCCCGCCCCTCCCCGCGCGGCCAGAGCGGCTCCGCCGCGGGGCGCTCCCGCCGCCTCTCGGTGCCCCGGAGGTCGCCGTTAACCCCTGCCGCGCCGCGCCGCCTCGGCCGCCGTGAACGGGCCTGCGCGGGGGGACGGGGCCTGGGTCTGCCTCGGCACGGCCCTGCGCACCTCGGCACGGCCTGCCTCCCCGTGCTCTGCCTCGGCACGGCCTTCCTCACCACAGCCATCCTCACCCTCAACACGGCCTTCCTCCCCGTGGTCTGCCTCAGCACGGCCTTCCTCACTGTGGCCTGCCTCACTGTGGTCATCCTCACCCTCAACATGGCCTTCCTCTCCATGGTCCGCCTCACTATGACCTTCCTCATCATGGCCATCCTCACCTTCAACATGGCCTTCCTCCCTGTGGTCTGCCTCGCCATGACCTTCCTCACCCTGGCCTTCCTCACCCTGGCCTTCCTCATCATGGCCATCCTCACCATGGCCTTACTCACCCCACCCTTCCTCACCGTGGCCTTCCTCGCCATGGTGACCCTCGCCACGGCCTGCCTCGCTGCGGCCCATGCACCTCCTCTCCCCAGGGGCTCTGCCGACACTCTCCTGCCACCAAACGGGGCTGGGAGCCGCCGTTGTCCCCACGGGGACCTGCCCCTGGAGATGGGTCACGGCCAGAGGAGCGAGGAGCTGGGGGAAGAGGTTCGCAGTCCAGTTAATCTGCGTGGAGAGAGGGCCTCGGGCCCCTTGAGTCACTCCTTAGCACCCCGCAGGGGTTATGTGAGTGGGGCTTTGCTCCCTCCTGCCCCACGACTCGGTGACCATCCCCTCCCACCCCGGCCGCCGCTCTGGAGTTCTTGCCCCTGCGGCCGGACCACGGACGCTGCTGGCCCGTGGCACAGCCGAGGAAAGAGCACCGGCATAGGAAAAAGCTTCAATTACTCCGCACGTGCAATCATGCTCGACCCCTTTATTTATTTATCCGCCGCTCGTTTGGGCCAGCCATTAATTAAAAATGCTGATGAACACCTTTAGAACGGGTGCAGGGAGGGCTGGGGCGATACCGGCGAGTCCTTGCGGTTCTTCTCGCGGGGGAGCAAAGCAGGCTGTATCCCGGCCCGTGGGGATGGGGAAGGGTCTGGTGAAGGTCTTGGCCGCTGTGGGACCGGGTGGGAAGGGTGGGCTGGCGATGGTGGGTTAGAAGGGGCAGTAGATACCATCACCGTGGCCATCAGTGGGTGGGCACGGGGCTGGTCTCCCAGTTGGGTGATCTTCCCACCCGTCTCCTGCCACAGCCAAGGTTTCAGGCGCTCGGGGCTTGCTCTGGGCGCAGACGCCGAGCGGGCGTCCAGTGAGTGTAGCAGAGAAAGGCTCCTGCTTTGCTCTTCTCCTCTCCCTAAGGCTGAAGCCATCTCAGACGGGCTCGTTCCCCTCCAGAGCCGCTCAGAAGGGGGTTTTGCCGACCACCGCCCATCTCCAGCCCCGGAGATGGAGCCCGTGATGACGTGCAGGCTGAGACCTCACCTCTCCGAGGCTCGGAGATCCCCCTTCGCTCACTCCCGCGGGCAGCTGAGTCCCGGGCAAGCCCTGCCCGTGGGCTGCGGGCGAGATCAGGGTCCGAGGGCGTCGGGCTGGATGCGGTGCCACCGTGCCGACTCCAGCTGGCCCCGGCTGCACATCTCCCTCCAGTGCAGCAGCCCGGCCCCGGGGGCGCGGGGCCCCACCTGCACGCGGCCCAGCGGGGAGCTGCGGGTGTAGATGCGAGCCTGTGGCGGGAGAGGGGCAGAAGCAGTGCGGGACATGGTTGGTGGCCTTCGAGCAGAGCTAGAAACACCCGTTGCCTCAAGAAGACCAATCCCACCCCAGCAACCTCCTGTGGGCAGCAAGAAATAGCTCCTGCGGGCTTGCCTGCGCCCCTCCCGCGAGTGGGGGCTGAGACCCCCGGTTGCAGGAGAGGCTCCTGAGCATGGGTGATCCAAGCCCCCTTCTTGGCCACGGTCACCTCCGTCCTGCTCACCTGCATGACAGTGAACTCCAAGGACAGCTCTTGCTGCTGGATGTCCCCAGCGGGGAGGTTGAAGAGGAAGGGCATGTTCCAGACGGGGTTGTAGCCGGTGATGGACTTGGTCTCCTTGGTGTCAATGACGTGGCCGTTGTGGTAAAGGTGGATGATGACGTAGTGGCCTGGAAATGGAGACAGGGCCTTGGTGAGAGGGACCTGCTCTGGATACACGCCAGGGAGGGAGGCCGGAGGTTTGCGAGCCAGATTCCTGCACGGCATGGGCAGCCAAATTGGGGTGCCCGGGGGGCTACAAGACCTCTGCAGGGCTCTGCAGAGCTGTGGGGAGAGGACAGAGGGGTGCTGTCCATCTTGGTTGCACCTACCCCTCCCTGGTTGGCACCAAGGACCTCCAAGTCCTCAGCTCGCATCCCTGCCCACATCCCAGGCTTCGCAGGAGCTGGGGGAGCCAGAGATGACAGCCAGCAGGACAGAAAGCCACGTGCTACTTTTTTTTACCATAAATATGTCTATTTTAAGCATTTTGAGGCCATATCGGAGATATCTAGGTCTTAGCTGCGCTACCTGTGCTCATTCTGCTTAGAAAAGAGAAGTTCGGGAGGAAATAAGACTATCTGCCAAGCAAGAGGAGGGGAAGCCACTCCCTGTGCCCACCCGGGCATCTTCTCACCCCCCATCCGCGCCCAGCGCCCTACCTGGCGTGCCCGGCATGCGCGAGAGCCGGCCGAGGTGCTCTGCCTTGCGGACCAGCACCTTGATGCGGCTGGCCAGAGCTTGGTACTGGAGGAGAAGGAAGAGCTGGCCGAGGGATTTGGGTGGGGAGGAGAGGACGCTGCGGCTCGTGCCGCGGGCGCCGAGACACTGCAATGAGATGAGAGAGCGGGAGATGCCGTGAAACCTTCTCCAACCTCATCCAGCCCCTCCAACTCAGGGATGCTTGTCTCCCACCTACGCTACGGGTGGGTCAAGAATGGGCCAAAATGAGTCGAGAAGGCAAATTTGATGCTTACCATCACCATAAGGATGGTGCCAGCTCTGCGGTTACCCCTGCCACCCCAGCACCCCCATCCGCAGCAAAAGCCCCCAAGCAGAGATGCTGCCGGTCACTCCGGTTGATGGATATTAATTGCAGGCAGCTCATGAACCTGCACCAGAAGGGAGGACACCGTGGGGACGGGGGGCTGCTGCCTCAGCACCTTCAGTCCCTCCGCTACCTGCCACCGGGTGATGCTTGGAGGAGGCTCTGCCTCTCACCGTGGAGTTTTAGGGCTGTGGGAGCCAAAACATGAAGATGACCCCCTCTGCGTTGGAGGCCGCTGCCTTCCTGACCTTTCTGAGCTTGGTTTTGGTGCTCGACAGCTCCCAGCTGTAGCTAGAAGACGCCCGAGGGTCCCAGGTGGCCTGAGCGCAGGGGAAGAAGACCTCTCCCACGAAGGAGTCCTTGAGGCTGCGAAACCTGGCGTAGACGGTGAAGCGCAGGGTGAAGCTCCTCAGCTGCTCCGGGCTGTACGGGCCGAACCGGCACGGCTGCCGGTGGGCAGGGGGGAGGCTGCTGCGCTGCGATGCCACACGCCGGGGCGCCGGGAGCCGCGGGAGCAGGCACACCTTGACGTAGGAGCCCCGGCCGCCCTGCAGCCCCTTGGGCAGGTGGGAGACACCGAGGACTGTCACGGTGAGCGTGGCCTCGGCTGGCGAGTAGAACAAGTCGCAGTGGAGCCGGGGACGCTGCCTGGGGCTGGTGCCGGGGGGCAGCGGGGTGGGGGGTGCCAGGACGGGGTGGACCAGCGGGCCTTCCTCGTTGCAGAGGAGGCTGACTCTGGAGATGGTGCAGCGGCGCTGCCATGCTCCCGCCGGCTTCGGGGAGAAGGGGAGGCTGGGCAAGGAGGCTCTGCCGTGGAGCAAACCCCCGTGGGATGCCAGCGATGCCGGGGGACCCTCCTTCGCCCGGCCACCCAGCACCTCTCCTGCCACCTCCTCATAGTGCCGCTGCACGGGCACCGGCACCGTCCTGGCGGGCAGAGCGGGTCCCAGCTCCACCGTTGCCTGCTTCCAGCCGAGGCGAAGGCCCAGGCGCCGGCGGTGCCGCCAGCACACGGCGCAGCCCAGGAGGATGCTGAGGCAGAGCAGGGCCAGCCCCACGCCGAGGAAGACCTGCAAATGAGCTGAACAGAGAGAGATGGGCACCGTCAGCACGGTGGATCTTGCCAGGGCTGCACTGCCGTGGCTCTCCGTGGGCGACGGAGCAACGGCGAAGAGCAAGACCTGGGCGCCCACCTCCCCTGCCATGCCTGTGACCCACCCCCCATCTTTGCAAGCTGGGATTGAACTGGGGCATCCCAAAGCCGGAGAGGAGCCGGCGGGGCCGGGGCCGTGCTGGGAGGCTCGGCATCTGCGGGCGCGGGCAGCCTGACATCAGTCCGGCTCTGGTGAGGCTAAAACAAACCCGGCCTCACCCCGGGGATGATAAGGGCTATGGAAAAAGTGGCAGTTATCGGCCCCGCTGCCGGGCTGACGCAGGTTGGACACGACCGACGATTAGCTGAGTGCTTGGTGGGGGCACGAAACGCGTGGGGAGGCACTGGCGCTGCTGGAGGGGAGCGGGGGCACCTGCAAGGGGAGGATTTGGGGGTGTGCGAGCTGGATTCAAAGTGGCAGCAGTCCCCAAGTGTTATATAGCCAAGCCTGGCCCCAAAAGAGGGGGAACCTCCTCCCTGAGCTGTGCCCAGAGGACCGGCGTCCTGCGGGCGATGAGCTGGGCTTTATCCCTCCCGGCGGGGATGCTCGCAGGATTTCGGGCTCCCCGGCAGCTGAGCAGGGTGGCATCTCTGCACATTGGTCGTTTAAGGACCAGGGAACCGAACTCCTGGACAAAAGGGCTGAAGTTTCTCAGCAAACTTGGGTTTCAGAGGTGGACGACAAGCGCCAACGCAAATGTCGCTGTGCCAGTGCAAAGGCTGCCCGTGCCCGGAGCTGGCTTCGCCTCCAGCCCTGCAGCCGGGGATTACGGAGAACAGGGTCTGGACAAAGCTCTGCTGGAGCCTGAGCCGGCTTCGATAAAGGGATCTTAATGTTTGAAAGAGAAAAGCAAGCAGTGTCTCACGCCGTGGGGCTGGGCTTTCCTACCCAGACGCTTTAATCCGCACTGGGCTCTCTTTAGCCCTTTGTTATTTGTTAGGGAAGCCAGGTTGCGGCTGGGATGAGCGGTGAATGGCGGCATTTAGGGGAGGGATGGAGGGAAGGGGCTGGGATGTGAACTTGCCCAGAGGATTATATTCCAGCGCAAACACCGGCTGCCAATCCCTGCGACCGTCCAGCCCCGGGAAAGCGAGTTGGGGGGTCTGGAGCGTGACCGCCCCGGGGGTACAGACCCCCACCGGTCTGTAGGGCCGGAGGGGTATCGGATCCCTTCGGGTGCCTGCTTTTGGGTGCTGGGGCAGCCGGGCTGGAGGAGGCTGCGCAGGGACCTGCTGCACCAAGCAGGTAACGGGGCCGGAGGCTGGGAGGGCTACGGGGCTGCAGGGATGTCCCGGACCCCAGTGGTGGGGTTGGGGTGGCCCCGTGGGGCCCCCCCTACCTGAGACCAGGTCGCTGAGCACCCCTGGAGCTGGGGGGAGACCCCTCTCCAGCCCGGCACCTTCCCACCTCTGAATTTAAGGTGGACAAACCCCACGGCAGCGCGCACCAAGGGCGTTTGCTTCCCCAAGGTTTCCAGAACCCGCCTTACCTGCTTCGGGCATCTGGCTTTTAAGGCGAGCCGGGAGGGCAAGCGAGTCCTTGAGCCGTCTCAGCTGAGCTCGCGTGGGGAAAAGCCGGCGCTGGGAAAAGCCGAACCCGTCGGCGGGCAGGAGGGGAGGAAACGCGGGGGGAAAGGCTCTGCCTTCACCTGCCCGCTGCCCCGATAGGCTGGGACCGGAGCCCAGGCGAGGTGAGCGGCTCCGCCAGCCTGCTCTCCTCCGATAACCGGGATCCTCGGGGGGGGGGCATAAAACACAGGCACGGCTTTTCTGGCGCAGCGCAGAGTGAAATCAGCCCAGACGCCGACGGGCAGCTGAATTTTGCGGCTCGGGCGCTGTGCGTGCAGGGGGCTCCTCTGCACCCATCGGCGAGCGCGCTGGTCCATCCTCTGCAGAGAGGCAGCCGGGACGCTCAAAGCATCCCGCCCCGGCCGCGGTGAGGCCGTGCCGGCGTGTGCCGCAGCCCTGGCACAGCTGTCGGATGGGCATTTCACAGTCGTGCATGGGTCTCCCCGGCAGCCAGGTGCTGACCGAGAGGCTGGCAGGCAGCGTGGGCAGGGTGCAGGCAGGAGGGGAGAGGTTTCCAACTGGGGATGGAGGTTTCCAAACCGGAGTTCGGTGGGAGGATGGGGAAGGTCGTGCGCTGGGCCCCATCCCAGCACCCAGCCGCCACGGACAGGCTGCCGGCCAAAACAAACGCAGACACCGGCGCCTCGGAAACGCCATTACGAAAAGGGCTGGAAACCAGTTCCTCTCCAACTGCCAAACTGGTTCAATGACTGGAAAAACAACATCAGGTGCTACGTAAACAGCAAAAGTGTCAGGAAGCATTAAATGTCCTTTTTGTGCACGGGAGGGATTTGGGAGAGCAGCTCCCACCCCAGGCTGGCCCTCGCAGAGCCGGGCAGGGGACGGGGGGCAGGTGCGGCTGCGAGCCCTTCAGCAGCGCCCGGGAAAGCAGCTCCAGAGTAACTCCTGTTTAACGTCTGTTCTCCCACAGAGGCGTGCGGAGCGGGTTTCCCAGCCAGCGTCCGACCTGGAAGCCGGAGCATCTCACCCCACAGGTAACCAGCTCATTTCTAGCCACCGCTCCAAAACACCAGCCCAGCTTTACAGCCCAGATCTCCCCACGAAGGTCCAAACTGGGAGCGTAAAGATCTGCAAGGACACAGAGCTCATCTAGGCTGACCCAGCCTCCGGGAACACTTTCCTGGGATGAAGGAGGGGCCTGGAAGTCTTTAATTTGCACTTTAGGGAAGCAGCGCGGCCACAAATGAGGCGTGCGGGGTCACTGTGTGAAGAGGTAGAAGTTTATTGGAATATAAACATTCAGATAACGTGTAAGATAGAAAAAACCCAACAACAACATATACAGACACTTGTTGGAAGGAGATGTTGAGGTATTTATCCACCGCCTAGGCTATCACATTTCTTTTTTTTTTATTTATTTATTTTATTTTTTTTTTAAATAGGTAAGAAAACTAGTAGCAAGGCTGCTGCAGCTGTTTGGTGAGAACATTTTCTGAGCTGAATCCGTTTGGAGCACGCACACACACACACGCAGTGGCCAAAAGGACTTGGTGTGACACATTCACTTTGGGAGCCGAGCAGGCGCGCAGCCTCCCCCTCGCCTCTTCCCCCTTTCCCAGCTCCCAGCCTTTGTGCCTTCCCAGCATCGACTGGGATCTGCTGGAAGAGGACGAGCAGGTTGCTCTGTTTTTTTCTTTCCCCAGCCGGGCATGGAGCCCAGCCGGCAAATCTCCCCCTGAAACATCAAGGCTGCATGGAAGCAAGCTGGGGGCTGCTTTTTTTTTTTTGGCTGCTCACTGCAAAACCTTCGCTGGTCTGGAGTTGAAAGAGAATTAGCCGCACTGCAAAGCGGAGCACTTCACGCAAGGAACAGTCCTACCCGCAGTATCAAAACCCCTGAGTACTATACAATCGAACACGGTCGAGTGAAATGAAGCGGAGCCGGGGAGAAGGGGGGGATCCGCCACCCTTTGCTCAGCCTTCCCTGGCTCCCGGCTCCTCCGCCCCGTCTCTGCTGCTGGTTTCCGTAACCCTGTCCCCAAAGCCTGGCAGCTCAGTAGGAGATGTGGAGCTCGGCGAAACGTTCAGCCAGCCGCCAGCATCAAAGCCAGGCTGAGGGAAAGGGTTACTCTTCACAGTCTGAATGGCCGGTCCTCGTCATCGCGTACTGAGAAAGGACCAGTTTATTGTTGCAGCTTATTTTTACTGAGGTATCTGTTACGCATCCCGACTTGATTCTTTCCCTGAATTGGATACAAAACAATCTGTTAGTCCCTGTCTATTTCCAGTCTAGTTGTGTAAAGCTTATAAACATTAATACTCTAGTAGTGTCAAAGCTGTTTAGCAGTTCAGTGATTCGAGTGCCTTTCTGTGCAAGAAAACACAATGTTAGCATGTGATACATAAGCAAAACCACCCATTACTAACCTCTGCTCCCCAGGACCAGAGAAGAAAGCATAAGGAAAAGCAAAAAGTCCCCCAGTCCCACTCATAGGAAACAGCTCCCAAACCCACCCCCAAATAAAAAAAAACAACCAAAAGAAAACAAAAAAGGGAAAAAATCCCTCATCTGAACGAGCCCCAGAGTCTGGAAGAGCCTCTCCGAGCCTGCGAGGATGAAATGCCGTGGAGGCCTGCGGGATCTGCCAAGCAAGCGCCCTGCAGCCAAGGAGCAGCGCGGCTTCCCCGTGCCGGCGGGCGGTCGTTGCTCTCGCTACAAGCGGCCGGAGACGGGACATCTGGGAGCAGCATCTGTCTCGGGACATGTGCGTTCTCACCCACCTTCCCTCTCCCTCCCACCGAGTCCTCCTGATGGCGGGTAGCAGGACAACTCGAGCCGCAGCGTATAAACTAACAGAGAGAGAGCGTAGAGCTTCTTGCAACTAGGAGGTCCTGCCCGTGGTTTACACGAGCCTTAGCACGAGCACTCGGCTCTCAAGGACAGAGCAGCAGCGCAGCCGAGTAGCGCTGGGGGATTAAAAAGGAGAACCTGACATTTAAGAGTTTAAAGGAAGGATTATTCATTTTGTTTTCTATGTACATTTTTAAGCCCAATCCTCAGGTTGCTGACAGGGCTTTTCCTGTGGCAGTATCTGGCCCGGTGTTTTTAAAAGCCAAGCTCTTTTCAGTAGTATAAAATAAACAGCTCCTGGGAGCAGAACATCCTGGGAGCGCAGGGACCGTGCCACGGCTAACCAGGGGTATTCCAGGCGGTTGTTGCACAGGCACCTACGCAGAGGTGAAAAACTAGAATTAACTGATTCCAGCGCAGCCGAGGAGGTGGTTGGGCGCAGCACCGCGAGACCACGCTGTGCTTTCGGGTGCCAGAAACGGCTTTCCTGCCACTCTGTAGTGTAAGCAGTGCTGTCGTCTCCCAGCTGCACTGAGCAGCTCAGCGAAAGGCGAGCACAGATCCCGGAGCTTGGAAAAATAAGAGGGACTTTGGAGGCACCCTCGTGTCCAACTGAAGGACAGATCTAAGCCAGCCGTCACTCTTGCCCTCTTTTCCTACCTCTACCTGTCCTCCTGGGGCACGCACATGTCCCGGGACAATGCTGCTCAGCATCCCTGGCCTAAGGGATGGGGAAGCCACTGCTCCTTCGCTCAGCTTTTCTTTCTGTCTTTGGTGATACAATTAAAATTAAAAAAAAACCAAAACAAAACAACAAACACAACGTCAGCAAAACCACATATAAAAAACAAGCGATAAGATATGCCAATACTTCCTGAAGAGGTTAAAAAAACCAACCCAAAACAAACAAAAAAACCCAACAACAAGTACATATCTGAGGTATTTCATCTGCTCAAAAAAACCTGACTTGGGCCTGGAGGATGGGAAGGACGTCACCAGGGCAGGATGGATGGTGCTTGGACCCGGTCTCCAGGCTGGGGAAAGCACGTGGGGGCAAGGCCAGAAGCAGCGAGGGGACAGAACGAGGCCGCCCGAGCAGGAGCCGAGTTCAGGGAGTCCCGACACCAGCCTGGTCGGCTCCGGGCACCGGAGAGCCACGGCCAGCCTTCGCTTACTTTCAACTGGAGGTTGGAGGGGAAAGGGCAAGGAAGGGCTTGATTTCCTTTCCTCTGCTTCCACCCAGCAGAGCAAAAGTCTGACTCAGCCGAGAGCAAGCCGCTTGCTTTTCGCTCACGTACAATTTGAAGGGGACTGGGCACCTGTAGGCTTGTCCAGAGACCAACGAAAAAGACGCGCGTGTAACGTTAACCGCAACACCTACGCGCACCCCGCAGCCCCGCCGAATTAGATTTGAAATATCACCTTCTATTTTCTCAGCGCACGGATGTGGAGAGCTTCCAGGGGCTATGGAAGGACACCTTACGAGAAGGAAGCCGCTCCAGGAAGCCTACATCAACCTAAATGACAGCCCTTTTGTGTCAAGGGGGCCGAGGATCAAAACACCAAGCCAAAACGAGCCCGGGCTGTCAGGGTGAACGTCAGCGGGATGAGTTCCTCAAGGGGAGAGAGACAAGGTCAAGGGCATTTAAAACTTGGCTGAAAGCCTGAAGAAGGCAACAGTAGGGACTAGGCCAGCGCCAGCCGGGAGAACGAAGCAGCCGATCGACAGGTTTTTAACATGTCTGTGGGTCAAACGTAGCGGCGAGAAAGTCCTTCCCCTCTCGCCAAGGCCTCGGAGAGGGGGAAGGAGGATCACAAGCCACGAGCACACGTTTTAGGGGAAAAAAGACATGAACACGGGACCACGACAGAGCCCGAAGAAGAAAAGCGAGGAAGCTCGCCTGCTCTGCAGCTGCCTGGCCTTCTGCAGCACAAGCCACGGCAGGACCGGGGCGAGGCACCCCGCCGGCTCTTAGGATTGTCAATACACGGGGCTGCTTTGTGGGAAGGGTCCTTGTGGCTACCGGTTTGAGGAGAACCGAGCGTCCCCGCCCCAACTCCAGCTCCTTCCACCTGCCTTGGTGACGTCTCAGCCATCTCTCAACCCACAGCTCCTAGAGACGATCCCTGATTGAAAAACGCCAGGCGTGCCCCCCGCCCCCCCCACGTCCCACCCCCCAACAGGAACACAGCAAACCCTGGGAGGAGGAGGAAGAAAACAAAAAGCCAAAGGGAGGAAGAAAGGGGAGAACAAAGAAAAAGGCTGGACAAACAGACGATGAAGAAAAACTCGCTGGCATGGAAAGGTTTCAGCATCATCATCATCTTGCCGTTGGCCAACCACAAAAGCAGGTTCCTTGAGATGAGGTAATCTGTGCGACTCCTTCCCGGCTCGCTCCCCGCCGAGAGCAGAGAGGAAGAGCTGCCGGGGGCCAGTGTGAGAGACAGCGGGCTCGGCCATCCATCAGAGAGACCAGCTGGTGGAGGGCTCTGCGCTGGGGGTTCCCCGCGATGAGGTAGGGCTGGGAGAGCAGTGGGAGCTGCTGCTGCTGCTGCAGGAGCTTTGGGTGCTGGAGCCCGCAATGAGATGGACGACTGGCTTCTGGGCAAAGAGCACTCCTGCAAGGCACAGAGAGGGAAAGAGAAGGGTTACCGGGACTACGGGGCGGCACGGCCGAGAGGGATAGGGTACAGAGCAAAGAGCAGTCTCTCCAACCCCAGAGACCTCATCCGAACAGAAAGAGCCTCAGGGCAAGACAAGCAGGCTTGGAGGCAGATGAGAGGGTCAGTGACAACCGGGATAGAAGAAGGGATCCCCCGGGACTTGTTCTGGGAGCCTCTGTCACGGGCATGTTTTTGCTTACAGAGGACTGAAAGATCCCAAACGGCTTCACCACCTTTGGAGGAGAGAAGCAGCTTTCATGGCAGCGCAGTGCCGGGCCTCCCACCTGGGCTGCGTGCCCTGCAGAAGCGAAACGGCTTGCGCAGAGTCCAGGGGACGACAACTCGTGCTTCCCAGAGATGCGCGAGGGAAGCCGAGTAAAGCCACTCCTCAGGAGAAGAGGGATAATACTCCTATAGAAGCGTTAACAGGAAGAAGTCCCTTCCCTTAGATTTTAAAAACACTAACAACCACCACCGAAAGGAAAGGGCATTCGTCTTGACTGCCTAGGACCACAAAAGAGAGACCAGAAGTCATCTCCTGCTGGGCTTTCTAAGCCAGACGGGTGGTGCGTGCTGCGCTTTGGCGAAGCCCGGCCCTGGGAGCACGCCACCCTCTCCACGTCCTACTCTGCGCCACCAGCCTGGCTCTCCACCCGTCCCCGGGAGCCGCTCTTTCTCACCAGCGTAAATTGTGCCGTTAATCTCCACCGACATGTTAATACTCCCAATGCCGTTAGGTGACAAATTCAGTGCTGCTGCTGCCGCCGAGTCTGGTTTATCTTCTTTCAAGAAAGAAGAGAGGCAGAGTTAGAGAGTAACTATCCTGTTCCCTGCACTAGCCAGAGATGATCAAGGGTGTACACAGCCCTCCTTTTGTCTCCTCTGTGGTGAGGACATCCCCACGCGACGCCCACTAGAAGTCTACAAAGGTGCTGCAGTGCTTCAGCGTGAACTGAGGATAGGCTGGGAGCCCACTGGCATTTGCAAATCTCTCCCCGACTCGCACACTGGAGGGCCAAATGAACACCCCCTCCAAGGAAACAGCCGCCAGCGCACGAGGCGAGACCACATTTACATCGGGTGGATTGTGGCTGTGTTTGCAGCAGACTGGGAGCGCAGGCAGAGTCCTCTACCCCTTGGCTGAGGGGTGGCAGATTCCCGGGGAGCCGGCGCGACTCCCTGCGCAGGGCTGAGCCTGCAGCAGCTCCAGCAGCCGCTGGAGGGAGGGGACGACCCGCAGCGCCAAGGACTGCCACCCAGCAACGCTCCGCTGCGTGCGAAATGCGGCTTCTTCCGTCCTCTGAGCCCTTTCTAAGCCGTGGCGGGCAGCTCTGCAAGTGTCAGCGCAGAGCGGGGGTTCAGTTTGCACTGATGTTTAAGGGGAGCTGAACATCAAACCCTCCCGGACACTTCTGAACCTTCCAACCTAAGCAACCCGTAACCGCGAGCCCGGGTTGCGGGATTGCTGCTCTGCGCTCCTGAATGCGCGCTTACAGTTTGCACAGCCGTATCATGGTTACCAGCCCACCCGATGTTGGTTTTGGGGCGTTGGGCTATTAAAACAGAGAGGGATTACGCAGACAGTCTGCTCAGGCTCTGGCTCTGCACGTAAAATGCAGGGGTTTAGCTCCTTTCAAGTCTGCCGGGACAGCAAGTCCCTGTAAAGAATGCGAAGGACATTGTTAACATTTAACCTAAACGTTGCTATCGAGCTACGATAAGCTCACGCAGTGCTTTTCAAAAGCGCCTCTCAAAACACTTTACAGTATTATTTTTATTTTGCAATTGGGAAAATTAGGGCACGAAAGACAGGACAGACTTGCCCACAAGGTGGGAATAGTATCATTGAATCCTTAGGGCTCAGCCCGTTGCTATTTGTAGAGGCTAAAATTGTTGCTAGTATTTTGATTTAAGAAGTTCAGGGTGGAGAGGAAAAAAATAAAGTGAGCTGAGAGGGAATGAACATTACTCGATAACATCTGTATTCCCTTTTACTCACTATTTTCGTTTTTGTTTTGTTTTTCTGTAAATGTGCAATTTAGGTGGATGCACAGCTGTCGGGAACTGTGATGAAGTCCCAACCCCCTTTGACTCCACAGCAAGCTGCTACTGCTTCAAAGAGGAACCTGCTTTGACCCTCTGCCGTACAAATTTCTGGCAAAGCATCTCAATAAAGCATGTACCAGCATCACTAGCAAAGGCCTCGAGAACAACTCTCCCCTTTCTTCTAAGCCGTGCCAAACTTGCCTGGCCTTGTGTCTACATCCAAATGTACAATTAATAGGGGGTCTGAGACCTCTAATTTTAATGGATCAAAAGGTTTGGAGGAAGCAGCTGTTGGGACTGAAATTTTCCGAGGCTTTGCTGCCCAGTGAAGTGCAGCCCCCGGGACAGGTAAGGGAGCCACGGCACTTAATCAGCTTTTGAAGCCACTATATAACAGTATTGATTCTGACAACGTGACCTTTACGGGGTGACTCCCCTTTTACAAAGCATTTCAGGAGCGCATTTCCCAGGCCATGAATGCTGCTTATACGTGACCTTCTAACCCAGCCTTGCCAGGAGTTCTTTGCCCGGAGGCTGCGCGTAGGGTTGCGGCAGATGTTGGTAGAAATCACCTGACTCGCTAAAAGCCCTGGGACGCGTAGGGCCTCCTGCAGATACACGGGTCTTTGCGGCCTCCTCATCGCACCTGACAAAGGATTCCTAAAAGCTGGGCATCTCTCTCCCCCCGTCTCCTGCAGTCTGCTACCCATACGGGAAAAGCCGTTACCTCCACGATCAATTAAAAGGGTTCCTGACCAGGAAAGGACAGAAAATCGTTCCCTGCAGCACCACGCTGACACGAGGCTGCGATGGGAGCAGGGGAAAGCTCAGCATCTGGCACACGCTGGGCTTCCCCTCCAAAAGTCACCTTATTGCCTGCGGAATCACAGGGCTGCCCGTGGCGAGGCCAAACCCTGCTCTCGGATCTGAACTACGCACCAGGTATTAAACACGAGGGGCTCAGATACACGGCCCAAAGCAATTGCAGCCAACCCATGTGCTTCCCGGGAAGGAAGGAGCGCGCTTACAGCACGCGACAGAGCGCTGCTGCAAGGATAGCTGAGCTAGCACGAGCCGAGACTGGTAACTCCCCGCGCCGCAAGTTCTATGGAGGCATAAGAGCTTGAATCCTGGAGCAATCTCGCTGTGATCAACACAGGAGGTCCTAAGCTCAGAGGAAGGGTCTTGCTCTACGGGTCAAGCGGGCTTCATCGGCTTAGATGCAGCGCTTTCTGAACGCAGCTAGGGTGTTTCTGAGCTCAGGCGGTGCTGGATTACGCAGCAACAAGAACAGAACAAAACCAGCAGCGGTAATTAAAACCTAACAAAATGTTGCTACAGCTTAGCTTTGCAGTTACTGTGCTCCGTTTTAACGGCTTCTTGACAGTGACCTCTGCCTGGTACCCAGAGACAATCAAGCCCGTGTGTAAAGAGGTGTTTGACACCCTAGATCGGGAGCAGTTTCCTCCCCACTGCAGCCTGCAAAGACCTTTTGCGTATCTCGAGGCGCTGCTTACCCTTGCCATTGATTTTGATCTTCATGGGGATCTGCCGCGCCATGCTGAAGAGGTTGCGCTGAAGAGCCTGCTGGACGAGCCGCTGCTCCTCCTCCGTCATCCGTGAGACCTTCTTCTCTGGAGGCTCGCCCGACTCCAGCCTCTCCCTCAGCTGCTCCAGGGTGGCTGTCCGCGCTGCCACCGTTGCCTGCTGGCTAGCCAAGGTCACTGGCACGGCAATACGATTTGGCATAGACACGGTCAAGGGCACGCCGTCGCCTAGAAAAGGAAAGAGTCACTTATTCCCTCCCACAGCCCTTCCTAAAGCAAGCAGGCAAAGGTTTAAACCGCAGGCAGAATATTCTGCGAACCCCGAGCCACCCAAGCCCCACCGCTCTCAAGTCCAGACTAGTCTGGGTGGAGAAAATGGAAAATAATTGTGTTTCAGTGCCTGCTCCTCTTAACCCCGCCACCCTCTCTGCTGCGGGTAAAGGCAGCTGACCTTTTCTGACAGCCGTCGCTGGAGACACCCGAGGATTGCTGGTCCCGCTGCCTGGCGCGACGCCGATGATGGGGAAGCGGATCTTTGGGGGAGACAGGAGGGAAGGAGGCCCCGTGGTGGTGGGCGAGTAGCTGAACAAGGAGGAGCTGTAGCTGGGCCGCCTGCCTTCCCGCCTGTTGCCATCGATTGCAGCCTGGAGCTCAGCGGGAGAACTGAGGGATTTCTTCTCGCATTCGTAGGCATATAGGTACTTCATATACCTGGGAGAGAGGCGAGCACAGGGCAACTCAAGCAGGTTCCTCAACAGAACGGGAAATTATAGGCTACAGCAGCAAGCATCGCCTTCAGGAAGGCTTTCAGACTGAGGTACTCTGCAGATCCGGAGTCTTTGGCTGCGTATCGTGACCGCTGCTGCGCTTGGTTCCATAAGCATTGAGCGGTTTGGGTGTGAAGCACAGCGCTCCCAAAGGAACTCTGAGTTTACTCAGTGTTTATAGGGAAGAACGTAGTTACACACTACTACACCCACAAGGGCAGAAAAGAATCATCCAGAACGCCTTCACAACTGAGATACCACCTAAAATTATAACAATTAAGATCTTGGACTGTAACACTTAATGCGAGGAAGGAACTTTGAGGAATTACCCCTGTCCGAGTCATTCGCATCGGGCAGTGCCAACCCTTGCCGCTTTTGCTGAATTCTGGCACGCACGTTTGCGGGAGACGGCCTGCTTGTACCAAAGGCTGCAGGAACGGCCAGGAGCTTCCCTCCCTGGGACTCAGGGGCTCCAATAACGTCCCAGCAAACCGAGTCTGCGTAAGAGCTGGGTGTGGATTCCCAGAGCCCAGCCCTCCATGCTCCAGTCACTGAAGCACAGCTTCAATTTTGCAGTAAGTTTACTTTCACCATTCTTTTTCCTCTGCTTATTCCACTTTTTCTTCCTTTTTTTTTTTTTCCCCTTGCCTAATCACTGTGAGGTACCGCGGGTCAGAAGAGCAATCCTCACCATAAGTAGGTGCTAAACGCAAGTTTCCACAGCTTAGTAGTGATAACAGACATTAAATGATCAAGTTCATACTTGACGCCTACAAATCAGGAGGCCTCCTCCCTCCCTCCCTCCTCCTCCTCCTGTGCCAAGCGCTCTTCAGAGACAGAGCAAGACCCTCCTTGCCCCGAGGAGTTTAAGCTCTGAAAAGCAGAGGACGGAGGGAGGCGCAGAGCGCGGCGAACAAGGCGATGGCGTATTAGTGCTGGGACTGTAGGGGTGGAAGGGGAGCGAGTTCGGGAAGAATCATCGCTAAGAAAAACAAGAAGGGAAGGAATAGGAAGGAAAAAACTGCGAGCCTTGGGTGAGAGGGATAAGTAAGGCAATTTATCCCGCTCTACGTTCGCATCCATGCTGGTAGACCTTCTGGACTTACTGGGTTCGAAGCGTGAAGGCGGCACTGGTGATGGAGGTGGGCAGATTAAGGCCTTTGGTGATCTCTCGCCAGATCTTCTTGTTGATGATTTCCACCAGCCCTCCTTTCTCGGTCACCAGCTTGTAGAGCATGTAGAGATCCAGGATCTGCTTTGCCATGATGGGGATCCGATTGATGGGAGTTCCTGCGGGGAAACAGCAGGGAAGGAGACACGGAGTCAGAGAGAAAATGAGGCCAAGAACACGGCAGGTTGGGGCTATCGATCTTCCTTCTAATAGGAAATTCAGGCAACTCTATTTGTAGCCTGGCTTGAGGCCTCTCGATGGGTGAGTAAATGAGCCAGAGAAGTGTAGCTACATGGCACGTCCTTTCAATGAAAAATCCTTTCCTGTAGGCAAAAGCAATTATCAGACAAATAATAACCTGCAGCTAAGAGCAACTTCTAAAATAGAAAGAGGGGAAGTAGGGACTATTCAGTCCTAGGGGTGAGGGAGAGGAATCATTTTTTATGAGCTCCCAGGGCAATCTCAGATAAAAACCTGTATTGCTTGTGCTCAGGAAGGGGCTGAGCAACCAGGCAACTCGAGCTACTCGTGCGTCGGGATTCAGCTCCCTCACTCCCTAGGATTTGCTGTCCCGTATTGCTTGGGAACAGCGACAGGAAAGGGTACGTGACACTTGAGAGCATCTCCCTCCCCCACGCACATTTACCTCTGTCCTCCCTCACAAGCACATGCGTAACGTTTTGCTTACAGCTCCTGCTCTCGCGAAGCACTTCCACCCTCCCACTCCTCCTCCCCGAACACGCTCCCCAGCGACGCACCGACGAGGCCACACCGGGAGCAGTAACTTGTTGCGAGAAAGCTACAGAAATCGTGTGTGATGGTGGGGGTGAAGAAACGAGCAGCGTAAGGCAGCATCAGCCTGATGGCAGACACTGGCAAACCAGGCGTCCTCGCGGCTGCCGTGAGAAGCACCGAGCGTCCAAGCGCTTTTTGGAGCCCCAAACAAGGTCCTGCTCTGTCCTTGTAGGATGGACAGGGCAAGCGGGGAAACGGCTCTATCCTTCCTCTTCAGTTTTGTCACCTTGTGGGTTAACAGAGGTAAGGAAATCCCATTTTTAACCGGATAGCGCCCTTTTAGCAGCACCTTAAAGCGATAAAGCGTGCAGGGTTTGAAAAGGTCAAACTAATGAGATTTAGGCAAGGAGAGGAAGAGGGGGAAAAACATGCTGATGCAGCAAACCTTTTATTTTGCATAGGAAACACTGTCCTGGATCAAAGAGCCGTCCATCTGAGGTCAGTATCCTGTCTGCCACAATGGTCAGCACCAGCCTTTCCAGGAAAGGCTGCGAAGCGCTGTAATGGACAATTACGGACCGCCCAGCCCACAGGGGAGACTTCTGCCACTGCTCATCAGCCAGCGATTCGGTTAATGCCCCGAAGCGGAGCGGTTTATGGCCCTTATAAATGGGGTTTATTCTGCTTAGTGAAAAGGAGTTCAGCTCAGCTCTGCAGATGTCCTCATTATACATGTAAGTGTAATTTTTTTTTCTCTCTTTTCTTTTTGAAGCCTGTTATGCATTAGCTCACGGTACCAATTCCCACAGGTTAATGAGATGTTGGATAGAAAAAGTAAACTTTTTCAGCTTTAAAAGGGCTGCCTTCAATTTCACTGAGCTACTAACTCTTAAACTGTAAGAAAACATAAAGAGCACCCTGATCAGGCTCGGTCTGCGTGCTCCGGCGTTTTATATCTACCATATCCTCTTTTCCTTGCCTTGTCTAAACAACCCCTTCCCTGGCCACAACAGAGAAGTCCACAAAGCAGTAATTTCACAAACTGCATCAGATCCTCTTCCTGCATTTCAGAGAGGACGGCTCCCTCAGGGAGGGGAGACAGAGACGTTTCCCAAGTGTTTAAACGCACTGCGGCTCCATCTGTCCCCGCAGCCACTGGTCCCTCCCAAAAGGCCAGCCCGTGTAAACGCAACCCTCGATTTGCTTCGGTTTGTCCTCGGCCACCATTTTGTCTCGGTGCGTTATTGCGAAGATTAAGAGCACACTAACAGCGTCGCTTCAGACACACAGAGGGCCGGGAGCGATCATGTTACCAGCCTTAAGTTATCATTCATCAGCTGAGCCACAGTAACCAGAGTCACACCCAGCCCGCTCCAAATGAAAAGCAGGGAAATACTTATCTCCGAGGTCTCTAGGAAGAGCCAGGGGTGGGTTTTTTCCACCCCAAACCACCCCTTCGTTACCGGTTCAGCATTTCTGCCCCAGCAGCAAGGAAAGCCGGGGGGTCCCAAGCGGCACCGCGTTGCCTTTGCTGCACCGGGGCAGGATCAAGACCCTCTCCCCACTCCTCCAGCAACCCCACGCCGCTCAAAGCCACCCGCCTTTCCCCAATCCAATTTAGGGAATAGCATTAGCTTGTCCAGAAGGGACTTTCATCCAGCTCTCCTTGGACAGTGACCAGATGGAGAGTGAAAGGGAAGGGCCGTGGATAAGGCTCCTCAGGCAAACAAGCCACTAATACACAAGTATGAGGAAATATCTACTTTTTAACGTGCTGCATTTATCCTAAACACAGTTCTACTCTTCTCTAGATTCTCCCACCTCAGCATTTGAAAAGGTACACAAGTATATTTATCCAAATGCTCCTGTGAAAGGCACAAACATGATCTACATCAGTGGGAAATAAAGGCTTAAATGTATTTCCAGAGAGCCTGCTCATAGCTGGGATAGAAACAGCAATCAGATCTGACCTCCCCGCCTCATGTTACTACCCCTTTGACACCTTCCCTTCCTGAAGTTGCTTTTAAACAAGACCCACAGACCAAAGTGCCCTGAAATTTAATTAGTAGGCTTTATAAACTAAGCTAAAACCCATAGCTTTTATTTTTCCCCCCATAAAATTTCTTTACGCAGGCTGAGAAACTTTACAGCAGGGACTAAACCACTTCCATCCTTCTACCACTTGAGCATGGAGATGCAATCATTTTCCTCCCATGCTTTCTCCTAGTACCGCTCCAAGTAACATCCCCCAGAGCTGGCAAAGAGTGATTTGGGGCTTGGAGCTGGTAAATTAACTGTACTTTTCAGAGTGCGTTTCTTAGGATCTGACTGCCAAAGAGGCGAGAAGCGCGGAAGGGCTGCTCTCGCAGCCCTCTCCTCCCCCAGCCCCTCTCCGAGGAAAGGCAAGGCGATAAAGTCTTTATTGGAAACCCCCAGCGCTCAAACAGGAAAGGCTGAAAAACGAGTATCATGGGACGATTGGATGCTGAAGCCGAGCGGATCCTTTCACAGGCGGCTGCAAGGCTTGTCAGGGGCCATGATGGATTACTGTCATCTGGCAGCATCAGGATTAATGATCCGGAGGTCAGAGGGGAGAATTCCAGAGGGAAAGGTCGGCAGCCGGGGGCACAGCGTAAGACTTGTTGCCTTTTGATGGCAAACTCATTTTACTGTACTTTCAAGCCTCTCTATTCCGCCGGCTCTCAGAAATGCTGTACGTACCGTGCTTGCAAAGAGCTGGAAGCCTTGCCCAACTCGAGATGAGGAAGACGACTTGCTCCTCTCCTCGTTCGCTCGGTAAATTATTTTTTTTCCTTTTAGTACAACTCCAGCTACGCAAGTACAGACCATTCCTGCAAGGAATCAGCCAAAGGGGGGGCACAAGGAGTCTGTCTCTACTGGAAAAGGGATGATGAGCATGTGAGACCTCAGGAAGACAAACTCTGGGGCAGGCAAACTCCTGCTACCAAGACCCAAGAGTGCGAGTATAGCCTAAGGGTAAGAAGCTGTAAGACTCCAGACAACCTACCTCCCCCCTTTGCTAATAGAAGGGCTGTGAAGAGGACAAAAAGCCCGGGAATGACACCGGTTGGAGAAGGAGGAATCATCCCACAGCCACGGGCTCCTGGGTTTTGACGGGAAAGACAGCTGTAGCTACAATTCAGATTTCTGGAATAAAGAGTTTCCCTGGAGGAAGCCTGACTGGAGCTATAAACATCTCTGTCCTTCAAGGGAAATAAGCAGCCCCCTCTGCCAAGCTGTTTCACCCCGTTCAAAAGCCTCTTCTGTTTCAGGCAGACGTAACAGAAGCCTAAAGGGCTTATTCGGATAGGCTTGAATGTCCCCTATGTCCCCTACGCCGGAGAGGCAGGAGGAGCAACTGTTTGATTTTCGTCCTTCCAGAGCTATTAAAAAGGGACTGAGGAAGCTGTAAACCCCAGATAATCTTTGACTGACTGCTTTTACATCTATTGGCAATGAACCGGTATCTGGGGAAGGGGCAGCAGCTGAGCCATCGGCACACGCAGGCTCCGCTCCCCTGCAACAACAGCCTTTCCATTTCTTGAAAGGGACCTAAGCTGTGGACCAACACCTTCCTCACCCATCCAAGCACGCTGCCCAAGGTGGGATTTCTCCCCATTCTCCATCCTACCTTAGCCAGATTTCAGAGTTAGATCTAATTCTGAAGATGTAGACTGATGTTAAACAAGGAAAACAGCCCCTAAGACTGCTCTTAGCCAAATCATAGAAAATTAAGTCCCCACGTTTTGCAGGGATTTGCTTGGCTTTGCGAGTCCTCCATGATGGAGCTCCCCTGCCAAGGGCCACCCTCTCCTCCTCCCCTCCCCTCGCGCTGAGCCATGCCCACCGCAGGGAGTTCCCCACCGTCAAGCAGTCTAAGCCGCGACTTGTCCTGCGCGCAAGAGACAAAGAGCAGTTAATTATACCCAGCCTGGAGCATTACTTTTTCAATCACCTCCTTTTTTTTTTTTCCTATCTAATTTACTTTCAGAAGTGTCCATTTTTTTTTTAGTAAGGAACAAAGGAGGTGAGAATCCCAAACATTTATTCTGCAGAGCAACATTCAAATGGCAATAAAGCATGCTCCGGAGTGAAAAACAGGCACGAGGGGGCATTTTTAAGCCACAACCTGTACAGGTAAGGAAAGAGCTGCTCTTTCCACCTTCCACTCTAAATACATTCAGAAGAGAAACAATATCAGGCAGCCAAAAGGAACAAGTTTTCCCAAGGAAACTGGGGAAGTCCACAGTGATTTAAAATAATTTTGAACTGAATCTTGAAGAGCTCTTCATGTTTCTTTGAAGGGAGACAGAGTAATCACTTGGTATGAATGATCTCCCCGCTCTCCCAGGCTAAACGGAGGTAAAAATCAGTTCAACAGCAGATCGGCAGTGTAGGATAGGAGCGAATCAACTTGAACCCTGCGCTGCCTCAGCTCTCGGTTTGCTTGAATCCTTCTCCCAGGACAAACCCTGGCTGGCTTCAGGCAAAGCTGCCTGTTCAGCCACCCCAGCTCCTCTGCATCCAAGCTGTATTTGTTGATTCGGTTTGAGTCTGTCCCGAGCCCTCACTCCACGTGAAAATAAAAAGCAAAGGTATACAGAAGGGAAGCAACCTCTCCCCTCTTCCTCCCTGCCCGTGCCACGGCTGATCTAATCTCTCCCTACGCATGGCATCTCCGCAGCGGGCATTCTCACCTCCCGACGGGAATGTCACCACCTGATCCGCAAGCCTGCAGACCATTAGACACTCCTATCAAAGCAGGAGCCGGGACAGAGGGCAATTAATCATGCTCTATTTGACAGGAGGCCCGCTTCTTATCTGCACCCCTCGAAACCCCATCAGTTTCTGCTTCCCTCTTCAGTAAGTGAGGCTGACAGCGGCCCCTTATCAGATTTCGGCTCCTGAACCGGAGGCAGCCTAACTGGCATCCAGTGCCCCGTTTGCACTAGCCAAGGCTCCAGCCGCATTCACCTCCCCGCGCGGGGCGCTTCTCCGTCCCCGAAACGGAGAGCCCAGCTCAACTGCAGTCCAACGGCTCGGCTGTTACCCACACAGCTGGGTCCAACACATCTGCTATTACAAATTTCTTCACCGGATGTTGAAGAGCCACGCAAACCGAGGTGGGTTTCCACACAGACGGGCTCGGAACTGAACGGACAAACTCTTCTTCTCTAGGCAGAGGTACAAATACGGAAGGCGATGCAGAGAAACGGGGCAGCTGGGGGCAATACAGGTTGGTCAGGGAGGCTCCACAAAGTCCCAAAATTGGGGCATCTTCATGCCAAACGGTTCCACCTTCCTCCGTCCACCTGGATACCTACAGGGTCATCTCTTCAGCACTGAACTGCCTCTGGAGAGCAACAGTTGATTAATCATTTGAAAAACACGCTGTCAAATTCAGGAGGGGAGGCCAAGAACACCCATAGCAAAGAGGAAGTACCAATATACGAAAGAGCCTGAGAAGACCAGGACTTGAAACACAAACATCCAGTCTTTGAGATGCTGGAGAAACATCTGACAATTCAACATCTCAATCTTCAGGGGCAGCGAGGAAAACACCCCTCTGGCTCCATCACTCCGTTCTGTAAGCCCGGGAAGAAGCACCCGGGACTCGGGGATCCTCAGCTGGCCGTCACTAGAGGCTAGCGGACGAACACTACGGAGAGGTTCACGCAAAGCAACAGCCAGTCATTGCAAATTAATTTCCTTTGTGCCCCGTCCAATGCCGACTCAGTTCGTAACAAAACATTTAAGCTGCTCAAACATTCTTCACGCTGGCTAAATTTCAAGCAGGTCTCCTGTAAGCCAGAACCAAGTAAACTCCTAATAACTATTTTCCCATTAATTCCAACTGCAGCTTCCACTATGATTTTTCTTTGGCGCTAAAGCAATATTCACTCTAAACCACCATTTTTCAGCTGCTTAAAAGCCAGGGACGTTAATTACTTGGACTGAAAAATTAACTGTGCTGGGTATTTTCCCAGAAAAGATGTTTTTAGATTTTTCCAAACGGAAACTTACAGGCTTTTTTTCCAAATTGGAGAAAAAAATCTCCTGTCTCCGTGACTGGAACGAATGTTTTGATTTATAAAAAAACAGAAGGGGGAGAAAGTTTGTTTCTTATTGGAAGGACCTGCTGATAACTACTAAGTTATTCCAAATATTCCCAGGTAAACTCATCTGGAATATCAACTTAGATATCTGGTGAAGACTTTTAGTCACCCGGCACCTAAAGCTGATGAGCAAAACAAGAGATCCCAAGCACTTTGCTTTGCACCTGTTTCTATCCTATCCTAGTATCACTTAAAAGCGTTTAAGAACAAGTAGCACGTTCCCTGGCCCGAAAGGCTCAAACCACTTCAAGAATACAGAGGAATGTAAACCAGAATGCCCGTTTCCTCTGAAACTTAAGGAAAAGTCATTCTTTCTGACGATATAAAAGCAAAAGCCTGAAATATTTCACTGATCCCCGCTGCTTACCATCTGCAGGAGACACTAGTCACCGTTTTTCCTGAGGCGTAAGTCAGAACAGTTGACCAAAGGGGTTCTCTAAAGGAGGTACGAGAGGCAGAGATTTAGCTGGGTACAAATCCAAGGGTCTAACGGGGAAGAGGACTTTGCCTGGTTGATTTGGACCGTCCAGAACAGACCTTTGCAGCGCCTCGAGTGAGAATTTTCCACTGCAGAACGTCACCTGCTATTTAGGGAAGCGTTTGCTGGGGCTCAGCATTAAGCAGGTAGCACGAGCAAAGGATGCCGAGAATTTATGTCTATTGATGTCTCATTTAGAGAACTACATTGCTTCATTCCGATTCAAAAATATCTCCAGAGGATCAAAAGAAGAAACCTGCAAAATTGAATCAGTAGAAGAATGAAGCATATTCCCCGGACAAACATTTCATAAACACCACTTGGCCTATAGATAAAAGAATCCATCAGTAAATGCTTTTGTCAATACCGTGGATTTGTTGTATTTCCACATCTAAAACGTGCAGACAGAGCATACAACAGCAGGAAAACATTAAAACCACACGGTCAGACTTACAAAGCCCCTTCTATGTATATACACATAAAAACCCAGAATGGTCAAGCCATCTGGGAAAACCAAGGTCACGCAGAAACCTTGAACAAAATTAGTAGAGCTGTACAATCGGAGACGTTTTATGAGCTCTTCACAAAGGCAGTACTTAAAATGAACAAAACAGCTTCCCTTGAAAGGCAGCCTTCCCTAATACACCATCGCACGCAGTTAGATCTCTTCCCCATCAAACCTTTCCTCAAGAGGAATGTCTTGCACGAACACCGCTGATCCTTCCAGAGGAGGAAACAGCCCCGCTACTCCAACTCTCTCCTGACCAGCACTACTGGGATACGACCAGCTCTATTACTGGTGGCTGCCTCAGTGGCTGCAAGAGTCACGCCACTAACAGTCCTTCGCTACCTGGGGACAAAAAGCGGCCTGGCTATGCTACCTAGTACATGCTACTGGGCTAACAGCTACATTTTTCTACTACTCATCGTACCTGTGCCTCCTATCACACACAAAACAGCCAAAATTTAGCTTCAGGGTATGTTCGCGGGGTGAGAGAGATGTGAAAAGAAGTGGAAGATGTCATCATCTCTAACACCGAGTCTGAGCTGAGTAAATCTGGCTACATACGCTTCTGTAATCAAATTCTTTTCAGTCGTACAAAAGATGGGGGAACACACGATTACCCCGAGTTACTGTAATGGATGCAGCTCCAGCCCGGGCACTCAGCAAGCTGCTCCTGCCCGCAGTGCCCTCGGCAGCAGGCAGAGCAAATCTAGCCTCCGTATCCGCACGGCAGCCCGCTCCGCAGCGCACTAGCAGAACAGCCTCAGCCCGTGCCCTTAAAAAAATGCCCTGAACCACAAACTCGCCCATAGAGTGGCTCCTCATGCAGCAGGAGGGTAAAAATACAGCTTCTCAGAAACCGGACCTCAAGACATCAAGGCTCAGCTCGTCACAAGACACCAGATCAGCGACGGAGTGGAGGGAAGCCACTGCTGAAGCTGCTTCTCCCTGCTCAGTTGGAGGAAAGACAACCTTTGGTTTGGGGCTGCGGAGGAGCTGAGAAAAGGGAAGGTGGAATGTTACTGCACCAAGCTAGCGTCGTCCTCGCCGAGCTGCCTCGGGTCGCAGGCCTGGTTGGAAGTTAGTCCTGCGCGCTAATTGCTGGTCTCCCCTCCTCTCCCCATCTGCCCCTTCAATCACAGCCATGGTGGGACCCATTCACCTAAACACATACAAGGAATAAAACATCCAACAAAGGAAGAGTTACAGCTTTCCTCTCATCTCCCTCTTCCATCATTATTGCCACTGAAGGGCCATTTTATCACTTGCAGCTGTGGTCATTCAGTGACAACCTGCTGTGCTCAGAGGCAGATGAGACCTGCACATTTGATCTGCATTAAGCCTGTTTCATGGCTTCACATTTCTAGGTACATTCCTAACAGCAGCACCAACAACCAAATCTTTTCATCCCTCCAACTACTCAGGAGCTCCTGTGAAATCTGTCATTTATCTTTCACATCAGGCTTTTTTAGTTCAGCATCGGTTAGCAATCTGTGCCCCAAATCCGTCAGCCCCGCACAAGGGCCAGCGCTTCTCCAGCTCCTCCTGGACAACAGCAAAATCCCCATCTTTATACCAGCAATGTTTATTGGAAGAGCTGCTTTCCATTCCCTTCAGACACGAGGTGCAAATTAACCAGCTCTTCACACGTACCAGCTAAGAAAGACAGCACTTTGCTCTCAGGTGCAATGAGCCCTCGGTTGCATCCATCTTTGGGGGACTCTTTCAGAACAAGGCAGCTGTTCAGCCTCGTTTGGTTTAGGATGCTGGTGTGGCACATAAAGCAAAGGGAAGAGAAATTAAAGCCTGAATGGTATCCTGTAACTTTGCTGTAGAAGCTCCCAGATTTTTGGAGATCCCAGAACAGGACACGGTGGGCAAATCCATCTGCTGCCGAGAAAACCAAAGCCCTGCTGTAGACAGCGGCAGGGAGAGCAGGCATGGGAAAAGCGGACAGTACAGCTTCCGAAAAACCCTGCCAAGTCAAAAGATTCCCTCTGCAGGAAGACACGGCAGCTCCGATTAACGACAGAAGAGAAGCTGCCTCCTATAGCTCAGCATGTGCTGCTCAGTTCTCCTATCAACCTGAAGAAACTTAGCTCCCCAGAGTCCTCCTGCCCATTTCTTCTGGGGATGCCAAAACATAAAACAAGCCCACAACTGCCTCGTTCCCTGCAATCTATCCAGTTCCCCAGAGCAAAGGCAAAAACATCCAGCCCCTCTGGCAGGGGGCTGCGAGTTCACTGCATCTCTCCCCCACGGGCGCCGGGGCTCTTATGTTTCATTTTCAGCCTGCCAGCAAGCAAGAAAACAAGGGAGTCTCCAGAAAACAAATGCACTTGGAAATGTCCAGATGATTAAGAGCTAAACTCCTACAGCAACCAGCTGGTGACCAGCTCAGCCCCTGCGCCGGGAACATGTCAATTATAAATAATTAAAAGGTAACAGGAAGGAGACACTGAAGTATTAAGCAGATTTCTCTCTAGGTATCCGGAGGTTTCTATTGCTGCCAATCACACCCTTCAGATGATTGTCTTGTCTGTCAGTCATCCCAGCCCCTACATTAACATGTGAGCTCAGGTTAACATTCGCAAGCCAACTAATTAAGCCCAGCTATGCCTCTGCACACGAAAGCCAAAAATATCGGCAAAACCCCGCTCTAATTTTTAACCGACATGGAAGCAGAACCTCAGACCGCTGGAGAGTGAAAATTCCCACAGGTCAGCTGGCAGCTCCAGCCACGCCAGGACAGACAGACCCGGATACGAAGAGCAGTCGCAATAGCTGCGTTTTGGATAGCCCTTCCGCTGCTCGTCATCCAGTCATCCTCAGAGCGGGCTGCGTCGGAAGGCGCAGCGTTCAAAAGGCGATGGAAATGAGACCCCAGCTCGAACCCAGCAATCAGATAATTTTCAAATAGATGAGCCTGACGTGTCGCACGTTTAGACTTTATGAGACTCTCACGGCACGATATTGCCGGTGACACTAAGGCGGCCCCCTTCCAAATAAGCACAACCTGGCTTGGTTGGTCCGGCACACACCCAGAGAGCGTCACGCCGTGAGGGAGCAAAGGCTCCTTTCTACGTCTGCTCTTCACACCCGCCTTCAGCAGACTTTTTGGAAACAACGAAAAGCTCTGCAGCACAATTGAACACTTTTTGTCTAGAAGGATCTTTGTTGGGAGAGTCCGTCTGGCCCGGCGTGCTTGGAGGGGTAACAGAAAAGAGCACCACAAAGGATTTACCACAGATGTTCAGAGACGCACGGTACCACATAGACGTACATTTTTATTATGAATAGTTTGCAACGAGGGAATTGAACTTTGCTAACTAGGGGACAGAGAGAGACTTTTGTGACATCCCAGCTGAGCTACTTCACACATGCACCGTGGCTCCTGTAGCAAGGAGAGATGCAAGTTGCTGACACCACAGAGAGGAATGTGAGAACGGTTCTGAACTGTGCGCTTCTGCGCTCAGTTACACAAAATTACTAACCGGAAAGCTGACACACTGTGAATCTACAGGAAAATGTGGCTCGGCGTCTATTTTCCCAGTCCCCAGATTGCGTGCCACTACTCAGTGAAGGCATTCACACTCAGCCTCCACATGCCATTGAAATCAAACGTGGGAAGATGTGTGATCGTGCCACCTGAAAGGGAGACCAGAGGATCCGCAGTGGGACTCAGCCCTGATTCAAAACTCCTTGGGGAACCAGGCTTCTTGGGCTCTTCAGCGCATGGACAGCTTGAGTATTAGGTAGGAGTGAGGGCAGAAAAAGAGTCTGTGAAATTAAGTTACAGGGCAGAAGAGTTCTTTCCTACTGTGCTCCTTATCTCCCAAATATCTCAAGTCTTACCGCTGCTCTTCCACCTGCTCTGCAAGTTCAAGGGCTGAATTTGTTCTTTCAAACTCAGAAGGGAAGAATTCAAACTGCAGCAGCACCCCTCTGCCCCGTTTTACCTTACCAAGTTCAACCGAATGCTCACTCACCCCTCTTCTGCATGAAGATGAAGAGGTCATCCAGGAACTCTTTCCGTTCAGGGTCACTATCCAGTTCATAGAGCTGGGGGGGGAAAAATAAAAATGAAGGCACAATCCACGAGACAGAAAATAAAGTAATAATAGTAGCTTCTTCCAGCGGGTGATCTGGTGTTTGCACTGGGGGGATGAAAAGCAGCCACAGGCAAAGGGGCAAAACGAGGATGGGCTCCTGGGCAACTCAGCAGACAAGGACAAGTTTGAGGACCCCCTTTACGGCTTCTCTCGCTCAGCCCCGCAGTCGCTTGTCCAGGCATGGTACAGGCTGGCGCCCTGAAGGGAATAGGATTCAACTCGGTTAACAGCGCTGCGGCAGAGGGAAAGGGGAGAGGAACTATGAAGACGAGCTGGAAAGAAAGATGGGACAACCAAAAGGAAGGGGACAGTGGTCCAAGGCGGGTTAGCGGTCTGTACCTTTGAGGCACCAGGGAGGTAAACCTCTCTGCAGCTTCTCCTAGCCTCGCGATTCCCTCCTTCGGGGATTGTCACATAAGTGACAAACTCCGAGTCCCTTGAAGGAGGAGATGAAAGGATAGAGCTTTCCTGTAACTACTAATGCCTGGCAGGAAAGGCTCCTCTCAAATAAGCCAAAAAGCCTTGAAAAATATCAGAAACCAGCCTGGAACCAATTTGCTGCAGAAATCATTTTACCAAAAGGCTTAAAAACCCCAAGCATTTAAAGCACAGTTCCACGGGCAGCTCATTCCAAAGGCGAGGCACTGCATGCTAGCGTTATCCACTATTTTTCAGAAGGGACAGGCGTGAGTGTCATCTTACAGCTACCTCTTGAACAGAAAAATCTAATTTTCACCTATCAAGACTGCCACGAGGTCACAAAGTGACAGGCTGAAAGGGCTGAAGTCAGTCTCTCGCTGAGATACAGGAGGATATAGAACAAGACAGAAGACACCGCTGTACACGAAGGAGAATTCAATTCCTTCTCGCCTTTGCATTGAGGAAGACTCCTGGAAGGGCTTTTTGGGCTCATTCCCTGGGAAGCTCCGTGCTTTCTCACACGCTGAGCGCTGGGAAGAAAACGCACCAGTGTATTTGCAGAGCAATTAGCTGCGCCTTTGCAGAAGGAGCCAGCTTAGTTTAAAATGAATTCCTCCGGCTGATGTGACGCACAGCTGCCACATTCAGATCCACGACCACAGTGCTAATCAGGTTCAAGGAAGGAAATACTCTTCTCCCAGGTGGAGGAAGTACCGACTAAGATTGTAAATGTCCGAAGTCTGGTTATGAAGCCTTAGCTCAAACTACATTCCGGTGACCAAAGGCAACAAATCAGCCCAGGTTTGGGCTATATATAAACAACAAAAATAGCAGGTTTGTAGGCAGAGGGTTACATTTTCTTACAAATTCACTACAGAGGAACAGTGAGGGCTCCGTAGTCATCCTCTGTCACAGATCAGGGGAAGAACTCCCCAAAGTCACCCTCTCCCCATTCCCCCAAGTCTCTGTGATCAGACTGACCTTGGCAAAGTCTCGTGAAATTTCTCTTCCTCGGCATCCGTCGCCTTCATCGCTCCAGGTCACGGTGCCGTTCTAGGGAGAGAGAAACGAAAGGGTGAGAGGATCGCCAGGGAAAGGCTGTGCAGACAATTCCAGAAAGCTCGCAAATGTGCATTTTTGGGCACAAACACATGCGAAAGCAGCTGCTGGCTTAGACCAAAAAGACTAGAAAGATGGGGATATTTGCGCATTGTCACAGCACGCTTTCCTGGAATCGCTGACACTCGGCCCAAAACGGGAAGTGGCATTTCACTTTCCAGGCAGCTACTGAAGGTAGGGGGGAAGTTTTTCAGCGCTAAGATTTTTCTCACAGAAACGAATCTCAAAGTTGTCCTGACGCCAGGGAAAACCATTCGAGGGGAAAGTCCTCAACACCTTCGCCAGCCACCTTCCTTCACCTGCTACCCAGACGGATGCTAACCCCGCTGTAGCAGGTGCTTTGCTGTCATGAGGTCCAACGCCTAAACAGAGACGTGCTGCTTTTGCTCTCCACGTCCAGCAGTTTCACCAAGTGCACATCCTAGAGTCCCTGGTGAAAGGCGCAGGTTACCCAGGTGTCCTTCCTTTCTGCTCGCCAGGGGACACCCAACTGCTCCCTTTCACGCTTGGGAATGCCCTTCTGGTCTCCCCTCGCTTGCCTACAAAACCGAAATACGCCAAAGAAAGAGGGAGATAATCCCGCTGGAACACTTCTTGCCAACCCAGGACCCTTACTCCCAGAAGCTACTGGCTGTGGATTTTCCCCACAGAAATGGAAAGCTCAGCTTTGCTGGATTAAGGTTCATTCTTCTTAGGCATTAAAAGGATTAGTCTAGTTAGGCCTACTCTACTTGGTAAATCATCATCCTGAAACGATCACCGGGGCTGGAAACCAGCAGAGGCAGGCTCCGGCTGTACGGCACGATCGAGACCAGAAGAATGATCCTGCAATATCGTCAAGCATCTTTAAACCATAAACTTCCTAAAGCTCCGGTAGAGCAAGCGCTCCGGAGCCGCTCAAGGAAAGGGAACAGCCAAATCCACCTGGCAAGGTAGCTTCGACCGCCCTGTCCCGATAAACACACGGCATCCTAACACAGATAGGGAAGCACTGAAGGTAGCAAGAGGTTTCAGCACACACACACACACAAAAAAGCACGTGAATTAGAGAGGTGGTCCAATATCTGAAATCTTGGAGTCATCTGGTTGTGACACGTACATTGAATTAGAAAGATGAATAGCTCTTGTCAAGGCCAGGCAAAGCTACATTTCCCCCTTTAAAAAACACTGCAGTGAGCTGCCCTAATGCCTGCTGATTTAGTTTGAGCCAGTAATTCCTGCTGGAAAGTCAATTATCCAGTGAGTCCCATCAACTGAAAGATATTTAATGGGGGATTATTGCCACTTCTGTTATGTCAGCTGTTTATTACAGCAGATCAATTCCCAGCCCTCTCTAGGAAGGGATCTGAAGACCGGTTTTGTTCACAGGAGGATTCATCTGGGTGTCCTTTGCTAGCAGAGATTAAAAACACAGGTTTTTTGCTAATTACGGTAACATCCAGCTGCTCCTAAAACCCCACTGACTGTTAACTCGGATCAACAAACCTGTGTGAACAGTCAGAATAAGAGACAGGCTCTTCAGAAGGCAGCAGCTCTTTCCCATCCTCAACTTTCCATACTCCAAGGCAAAATGATTTGTAGAGGGCTGAGCCGCTTTCTTCCCGAGTTTGTACTTGATTATAAATGCAGACGGCAAAACCGCTCGTGGTGTTAAACTGGGTGAAGTTTAGAAGCAAAACACTTGCTTTCATAGGGAACTTTGGTCATGCTGAGAGCTTATTCCGCTACATTTGAGGACAGGGACAGGAAAGAGAAGAGGGCTTAAAGGAGACAATTCTCTACCGCCAGTGGGTTTGAACTTGGTAAAATTTCCAGGAACGAAACTTTCCATGGGATTAAAGACTCTTTAGAAGTTATTTCACTTGTTCTGTTTGAAGAAAAAGGGTAATTAGAAAAGAATGACAAGGTTTGATACAGAGAATAAGCAGAATATACACACCCTACGCCCCGGACCTACATCCCGAGACGCTCGAGAGCACAGAAGTAATGCTCCCCCACACCTGGCTAGCGAAAAGGAGCTTAAAGCTGGCCGAAGCTACCAGTGTTTTGCCATATGTCCAGAAAATTGGCAGAGCTGGCCATCACCTGGCGTGACACGGAGTGATGCGAGGTGAGAGACAGCGGGCAATATTAGCGTCTCCTCCCGCGATACCTGGAGAGGTTTAAAGCCCGTTACCATTCCCCACGTTAAGCTATCGGAAGAGATAAGGAGAGCGCTCCTCATCCACCTGGGTGCAAGCAGCCGCTGCTGTGGTGTAAATCAGGAAGGGTGCACCGAAACGACACACGGGCTGCGGAGACGTGAGGGCAGAGCACAGGTTTGTTTTGGGTAGCGGAGTTAGCAAAGTCTCGGGCCAGCATGAAATGTCAGCTCAGCAGCCGGGGAATAAGGCCTTATTTATTCAGAGAACAGAGTACAAGCACCGACGGGCACTTTCCCAGGCCTCAGCTTCAATCTTGAGGGACTATTCTGCTCACCAAAACCTTTGGGTTCGTGCTGAGGCTCCAACCAAAGATACCAAATTTTGGCAGTGGTCAGAGCAGCGACCGGAGCGCAACTGGAACAGGTAAATCCGTGAAGAGCCCCACGAAGCTACCGGAGCAAGAGGTGCTCCGTAGGTAGAATAAACTACATTTTGCCCAGCAAGAGAGCTCAGCGGGAGCTTTGGTACCAAGCTTCCCTTCTGTTCCTCCTAGGAAAACAAAGTTACCCTATGCTGAGAAGCCCTCCTCCGTATGAACAGCAGGAACCTGAGAAATCAATATATCCTCACAAGTCATTAAAAGACCTTTGTATAAGTCAGGCAATAGTAGCAGGAAGGAAAAAACACTGTTCAGAGAGGCAGGTCATTCTCTGGGGAGAGTCCCGCCTCTCCCTCCACCCGTTTGTGTCACGGGAATTTGCTGATGTTTGACAAACAGCCCTCGCGTTACCACGGGCAAGAATTTCTCCGGTTTCTTGCAGAAAAGCAGCACCGGCTGCGCCGTACCCCTGATGCCGAGCGTGAGGGGGAAGGCAGAGGTGTCGGGAAGGGCTGGCCACCTTCACGGGCTGCTGGCAGAGCCGGGAGCCTTCCCCGCGCTGCAGACACACCTCGGAGCCCGTCCGAGCCCCCCCGGACCGCCCTCGCCCCGAGAGGCTGCGGGCCTGGCTTCAGAAGCAATTATATCTGGAGCTATTTTAGGATTACTCCCTAACCACCTGGAATATCTTATTAGAGGGAAGCTCAGATGTCCAGAGCAATTTTGGTTTCCAAGCCCACATTCAAAAGCCAGAGTTAACCCTGAGTTGCCGAGCAGACAGAAAAGGAGATGACAAACGCTTTCCTGCTTCATCCAGCCCATTCTTTTTGAGGACAAAAACCTTACAAACAAGCAAAAAACCTTACAAACAAGCAGCCTAAAACTCTCTCTGCAGGATACCTACCTCTCAAATATCACCACCTCACACATCTGTCCCTCCGAGGGACTAGAGAACGAATCAAAACTCTGTGCTCAATCAAAAAAATGAAGTATTAAGGCAAACAAAACAGCAGCTCATCGTCTCCATCTCCAGTTGTGCCTGCACAAATTGCAGTGAGTGTGCAAGCAGGCACATCGATGAGAAATTCAAAATGCTCCTTTTCCAGCTCATTCCCTTCTCCCCCACCCCAGTTCCATACAGGTGTTTGAGAGGGGCTCAACCTAAAGCCCGACAAGGTTTTACCGGACAACAAAGTTGTATTCTAATGGCAAACTCTGAACTGCAGAGAACCCGCTAAAGCTTTAATACGTAAAAGATAAGAGAAGAAGAATTCCGGCGTGAAACTCAAAACCGTTCTGCGCCTCCCTACTGCAGACCTGCAGCTTCGATGGAGGTTTTAGGCCAGAAATCTGCTGAAATATCCACTTAGGGACTAGGCTAAATGCTGCGGTGAAAAAGAAAGCCCCTCCCCTACCCCATGGGTTAACTGAAAGCACTGAGTCAATGAAAAGGTACAGGGGCAGCAATTTCAGGATTATCAGAGAATCCACAGAAATTCCTTTTGTGGGTAGAGTTAAGCCTTAGGAAGTGAAACAGATGCTATTATAAAGAAAACTGTTGTACTACAAAACGCTGATAAGATCAGGACTACTGCCCTGAGCTGCAAGTTCTCAAGCACGGAGAACCAAGTTATAATTACTGCCTGCACAAGCTGCCGGGTAAAGCTCTGCTGAAATTGGAATAAACCCTTCCCGGTCTTCCTAATAACAGAGCTCAATTCAAGATCTACAAGCTTCAAAGATGGGGCTTGAAAACATTTTAGTGATTTCAGGAATGGCAGGGAGCACGGGGAAGGAAAGAAAAAGAATGGACTGAAGTTAACAGATAAATTACTTTTTTTTTTATTAAGTTGCTTTTTTGTGCTCCCATGACCTAGCGACTGCAGCACCAACACAATTCTTTGCAAAACAGGAATCTGCTTCCTTATCCTTAAGGAAAAGTCGGACTCTTTGTGAATGACTCCTATTCACAAATACTCAGAGGAATTAACTACAACGCAAGTGACAAGCAGATTTGTTCAGTGCTATATGGCTGTGGGAAGAGAAATTCTCACTGCCACACGAGAGAGGCTCGGATTTACCCTGAAGTGAGAAAGAGAGACGTGGAAGAATCCAACACATCCAAGCTCTTTCCACCTACCGTTCTCCAGGGTTAGCTAGAATTTCTATAAATTGGCACCGAAGGAGACAAGCTGCAACTAAAGCTAAATTTAGCGCCCGAACAAATCCTAAAATGAGCCGTATCTTCCCCGGGATATAAATGAGCTCCTCGCTCTGCTCCTTTGCTCTGCCTCCAGATATAGCACAGTCGCTGCGCTATAGCATAACCTTGATGAAGCCTATGAACTGCCCCTCGAGATGAAGGTCTGGGGGAACTCTCTGCTGTCTAAATACAAGTTGTTTGTAGGCTGCTGCCTACAGTCATCACCACAAATGGTGTCTTGGTTCTCTTCTCCCATACGTTATTTGTTATATTAAGCAAAAAGGAGACTTTTTTACCAAGATCCTGCTCTGCTCCGGCCACCGATGCTGTACTTTAAGTTACATATCAGCAAGAACTCCAAGCCAGGTGCTGCAGCAGAAGCAGACCATCGCAGGGGTGAAGACTTCATCAAAACAAACCTAACCCATCAATTCAGGAGAAGCGGCCACTGGCAATTTAAGAATTAAAATCCGTTCTTACGGAAAACAGCTCTCATTAAAGAGAAACCAAATAGCTAACGTCGGCTGTTAATGAAGAATTCTCCTCCTGCTACATCAGAAAAAGAAAAATACCTAGTGACCTGCATAAGGAATTAAAAATCCAACCCTTGAATTGGGCCCTGGATACCTGAAATAACTAGGAGGCAAAAAATGCACCGTGTGAAATGCAACTTTTTTATTCCTGGGACCTTCACCCCCTCTGGATTAATGAGTATCTCCTGAGCAATACCTCAATACGCACAACATTTGAGGCACATACTTCAGGTTATGGAATCTCAGCCACTCATTCCTAGACCCTAGAGCAAAAGCAAAGTAATTATTTTAAGCTGACTTATCTTAATAAATACCATGACCTTTCTAAAAGTTTAGGTCAGGATTTTCAGGAGTGACTGGTGCTTTCTGAGAATCTAACATGAGACGTCCCCAAAAACCAGACCGCAAACCACTCTCTGAAAGTCAGACAGCTGCTTTAGGGAGACTTACCTTGCTGCGTTTAAGAAGGCATTAAGTATCAGCAGATGCCTGCAAACCTTGCCTTTATTTTTACATTCCACGAAGGAACGCAGCGCTGTAGTAACAGCCTGACAAAACTGCTCACGCTGGCGCTGCACGCCAGCCTCGAGTGGCAAAGGAGCAAGGAGCACCAGCACGACGCGGCTGCGGTCCTGCCTTCCCTACACGGCTCTCCGGGGTAACCAGAGACATCGCCGAGCAATGCGAGAACCCACGGGACGAGGTCCCGCACCCAACCATCTGCCAAAAGCAACGTTTTCACCCGCGGAATTAAAAACTCATCTCTCTTCAAAGACAGGCAGCTCACAACGCCCTTTTGGAGGACGGCTGCGGGAGCCTTCGGCTGTCAGAGCCGTGATGGATTTGCAGGGGATTCGAGCAAGCCCGAGGAGCGAGCGAGCTGAGCGCGCACCCCCCCGGCTCTTCTTTCGGGACTGCAACTCCCCGACAAGCAACTCCACTCCCTCGTTGTTTTGTGCTGACAGGATTCCCACCGCCCCTGTGTCATAAGCTGAGCCAGCTCTTTTGTCTGCCGGCTTGTTCTACAATTATTTACTTGGCTGTCCGGGACCGAACAGAATGGGGCTTCATCTTGCTGGTAGTTTCCTTCTTTCTGCCATCTTCATGCCACCTACCTTCCCGGCAATCTTAGCCTTACACTTTCAAGATACTTTTTTCTCCTTACACTTTCAAGATACATTTTTCTCCAAAGGCATCACTTTCAGAAGAATAATGCACACTTGAAAGAAAAAATAGGAGTGACTTTTTCCCCTCCTTCCGCAAGCAACAGCCATTATGCATACCACAAATACTCCCGGAGCAGAGCTAGCCGGGAGCAGTGTATACGGACTGGTTATTAGCCTCCATCTCAACAGCAGCTAAAAAAAGACAAGTTCAGGAATCATTTCGAAAACAAACTGGAGAATGCAGGCACTTCTGCATTTCATCCTGGTTTTCCTGCCTAACGCAACCATTTCAGACAAAAGAAAAAGCCCGGTATCTTTAAAGTATGCCTTTGAAATGAAAAATTTCCAGCAAGGCTCGCGCCGGGGCAGCGTGCTACCACTCAGCATCCAGAGTTCCGTGGACGGTCCACAGCTGCGCACACGTTTCTCCCCCAGCTAACAGTTCTCGTCTGCCCCGCCGCTTTATTCCTACCTCCAGGCAGCCCCCCCCCACTCACCAGCTCTGAACTGGTATAGCGCAGTTAAATTTTTACTCCCTGGTATGCAGACTCCGCCGGTGAATGCAAACAAGTTGATCTGCAATATTTACCCTCCTCAAGGTGAATATTCTGCACCAGCATCACTAATATCGGGCACTTCAACGTGGCCTTTGGAGCGCGCCATCGCACCTTGCAATGTCGTTCGCCCGCACGACTACGAGTACGAGGCACGCCTCGCTGGGGCAGCCCGCCCAGCCCGGTACTCCGTCTCCAGCCACGGCACCAGGAGACGGTATTTCGGGACAACACGTGAGCCTGCCCGCTTTCTGCCATCCCTTCCCACCATCCAGAACTGTTGTAGCACACCGCATCCCTGATACTCCTTTATAATCCATTCCTTCACTTGATGTCCGTGAATTTCCTTTCTTTACTGCTGTACTGTCTGCCTCCCCAGCAGCGAAAAAGGTTAACACAGCAGCAGCAAGAGAGTTTTTCTTTTAGTTTTGCTTCCCAGTGAAGCTCTGTGCACTTTGGCTTCCAGAATAAGTTGGCCTGAAATCAGATTAAGCTGCAACCTCCTACCAAAATACTTGATTACTGCTGAAATGGGCCAAAGTAACTGGATCAGGATTAGTGCGCAGTACGCCAACTGTAAAACAGTATTTATTTTATTTTTTGGGGGGTTCCACATCAGCTAAGACCAAATCTGACACGCTTATGGTCATTTGTCTTCCCAGAACAGGGCACATGACCTAGGAATCAAGTCTTTTGATTCAGTAAGATTCCCAGGACTCTCACGAGATAAGCAAGTATTGGAAAGCAGCACAATGACGTACTTGTTAGCACCAGCCGAGCTAGAAATAAAGCCAGGCAAAGACTAACGCTAACTTTATTGGGTTTTTCAGAAAACGAACCCCTAACACCAGAGTCCTGCCTACTATTCTCCGCCCAGAGACCTGAAAGAGGAAGTTTTCACCAGTCACCCCAGTCCAGTAAATTCTGAAGCAATTTCTCTAGCGACCGTCCCCTGACCGACATACCCACCTCATTTCCCTACAACAGCTTGAGTAACTCTTTTCTTCCCACCCAGCCCCTCTTGAGAAGCAAGCGCAGAGAAAACACGTGCCATTCACCCGCCGACCGAGAGGAGCTCCTGCCACACGCCTCGGTGTAGAAACACCAGACCGGCACGCTTTGGCAGGAGCAGCTGGGCATGGGATGGGGGAAGAAATAAAGCTTCAGCAGTTCTTCCTCGAGCTGCTGCCTGTGACAGCGTAAAACCACCAGCTAAGGGGAGAGCCTGCCCCGAGCGCCCACAGCAAACTTCCAAACACCTACGGGTCACCACCCACCACAAAGCAGCTCCAGCGTTTTGACTTCCCCGGGTTTGCAGGAGGGAAGGAAAAACCAGCTCTGGTTTTTGTCCATACAAGGTTTCTTAGCTCAAAGAACTCTGTCTGAAGGAAAACCTAACCCTCTTCACGCTCAGGCGAACATCTGCAGAAAAGGACAATTCAGTCCAACTATTTTCTTTATTTAAACCATGCAAGTCCTTTGGCTCAATTTCAATACGCATAAATGCTGTAAACGTCTCAGAGTCTGCTCGAGTCAGCTCTGTAACAAAACAGCACACAAGTGCCACGTGACCTTTAAAGGTCCCTTGCAACCCAAACTATTCTATGATTAACTGAAATACCCACTTACAACAAAGAAAGAGTTCTTGATCCTCTGGCATTTATCTACAAGGAGTAGCAACTCTTCATTCAAACACACAATTAACCTCCTACCAAAACCAAGCGGCAGCAAGTTAGCGCCTTCCTTCCCACACATGAAATACCAAGTGGCTCTGCTTACTCACGGGATCAGGGGCAGGACACGCGCTCTTCCCCGCCACCAACCAGAAATCCAAAGCCGCCGCATCCCGGAGGTCTTACACAAAGGGGTTATAGACATCGTGCGTGAAATAACTCGAGTGAGACATTAGCAGGCAAGTGTCTGCACCAAAAATAAATATAACACCGGCCTGTTCCATTCTGAATGGCACAGCAGCAGCGAGAGAGAAGATAAACGAGCCAAAGAGCAAACCTCTACCTCCCCACAAAGGTTCTTACAGATTGGGGGCTCTCTACCATTAGCCGGAAACCTGCATCTGGAAAGCAAATCAAGTTCTTGGGAAATCTCTTTATAGAAGAATAAACCCAGAAGAGTACACCAGGGAAGCATCGCTCTGCACGGGCCCGGTTCTCGCACTCTTTCCAAAGCGCCCGCAAACAGCCAGCGCTTGTAACGGGACACCGGGCTAAAGAAATCCTCGGTCTGACTGAGTATCGTCATTCTTACTCAGAAGGAAGTCGCGTTAACACTGACCTGTTTGAGCTGCTCGTCCAAGCGCCAGTTCTGGCGTCCAGACGGGGAACCGGAGTACGGTTGCTTAGTAGTGTCTTTACCCTGTTCTTCTTTGCCCTGCTGTCCCCGCTGGTGCCCCGGCGCTGGCAGAGGGTTAGAGGTAGAGGCCACTCTTTGGTTGTGATGGGCAACTTTGGGAGCATGAAAATATTTCAGAGCAGAGCAGGTTTCTTTTCCAGTCACATCAGCGCCATCCTCAAGATCGCCACCTTCCAAACCGCCTTCCTCCTCCTCCTCTTCTTCTTCCTCCTCTTCTTCTTCATCCTCCTCTTCCTCTTCTGGCTCTGAATTCATGCTGCTCTGATCAAAAGCCCGCGTAGCTCCGGCTGCAGGTGGGCCTCTGGCCAAGGGAGCCGCAGCGGAGCCGCCCGAAGCCCTGCCAGATGTGGCTGCGAGGACGGCCTGCTGCACTGCCAGCTGCTGAGTGTAGAGCAGCTGGGCTTCTCTCATCTGCCTCTGCTGTCTCTCCCTGGAATCCATCTGCAGAGGCGTTTGCTGCTTCTGCTGCTGCTTCTGCAGCTGCTCGACCACAGCTTCCAGCTTCATCCCGCAGTTTGCATGGCTGGGAAAAGAGGGGGGCGTTTTTGACTTTATCTGGCAGGGTTCAAGCCCCGACCTTGGGAGATTGGCAGAATCTGAAAGATAGACAAATATTTGTCTGTATGAATATAAAATGCTTTCATCTTTTCCCCAGGAAGAGGATAAATAGAGTGCAAAGCCAATACTCTTTCCTGTGCAGGAGACCGTGAAACAATCAGCTTCATGTTTAACAGCCTCAGGCTCAAACTTGCATTCAATTTTCAGACTGTTTAATTGTATTTTCAAGCTGAACACATTTGCTATAACCTCAGTTTCATCTACCCCAAAGACAGCATCTCAAATGCCTTTGTCCACTGTCCCAGCAGTTCATTTTTTGTCAGAATCCTTCCACGCCTCCTAAATAATTACTTTTGAAATGTTAGGTTTAACATCTAGGCTTCGGTGCTTCTGAAAACACTACCTTAAAAGGAGATAGCCGGGATGATAAGCTTGACCATATTTCTATTAAGAAACGGGCAGGAGTTTATCGCACACCGGTTATCTCCGAATTCTTTTATGCTTTCATTACATTACTAAATTCTTTACACTTCATGTGGCTGTCTTAGAAGAAAACCCTGTATTTAGCCACTGTTTTCCCCAGGAGAGCGAGACGAGAGCAAAGCAAAGACCGCTGTAGCCCGAAACAGAGCGCTGAGCACGACGCAGCTCCCGCCTCCGGTTCCCAGAGCTGCCAGCGCATCTCAAGCCCCGGCCGTGGCCTCCCTGCGATTTTCCCAGCCGGAGGACCCGCCGGCTTTCCTAGCTCTCCATTTTGACCTGCAGCAAGCCCACGCTGAGCCAGCACCAGCCTCCTCTTGAGCAAAGACCAGGAGAACGGACCGCAGCGGGAAAGGCAGCTCCGATCTACAGTAAATCCTAGAAAGACGACTACGCCTTTAATCCCCAACCATTACAATCGGCACGTGTATTTTGGACTTTGTCTCACAAACTGGACCCGCTGACAGAGACGGGCCTTCTCAGCTTTTTTTTTTTTAATGTAAAAAGATGCTTAAACGGATCTCACTTGCTGCCCTTCAAGGTTCATCGATATCAAAATACAGTCGGCTTGGAGAAACAAAGGAAAGGCCAACTACAAACAAGCCAAGGAGTCTCCTGGCCACCTCCCACCACACTGTTTACAACCAGCACTGCGCTATTCAAGCCACGTAACTGCAAAAAAGAGGCTATTTCGCTAGCACGCGTTTTCACAATGGACGCAGTTCTGTTCTAAACCACCCAATAACCCACCAGAGAGCAGGTTTAAAAGTGAAAGACAACTTCCAGCGTCCCAGACGCAAGGCCAGCTCTTCCTCTAAGGTGGGCAGACAGCGGCTCTCGTACAAAGCGCCCGCGAGCTACGATGCCCGACTCATTTTTCCTCTGCGAACTCTTCCCCACGCTAAATAACAGCCCGTCGCCAAAATGAAAAGCCTGGCCGGGGCGTTTGCGTTTTTAGCTAGCGGGCAGCGGTATAGCTTTAGCTTGCAAATGAAATAATATGAAGTGGATTAGCGGTTTGAATGTCAGGAGCAATAACGCATTACCTGGCAGCTCAAAAGAGTCTTAGACTCCTCGGGAAGGCACAATACGCCATCTGGCCCAGCTCCACACCCGCACGCTCGCCCAGGGAAGCAACAATGAACCGGCCGCGGGTGTTGCAACAGCAACCCTAAACCCGGCTGGGTGTTAGAGAACCTACAGCCCACACCTCGCCGGGTGTTGTCGCACCTGAGGCACGGCGCGGTGTCACCTCTCCTGCCCGGGGGATACTCGGCAGGGCGTGCAGTTCGTACACGCCTCGGGTACGTTAACGATAATAAATGACCCGAGACTCGGTTAACAGGCCGAGCAAACACACCTCAGGTGCAGCAACACCCTGGTATGCGGCGCCCGCGTACTTCCCGGAGTTCAGGTACAATAGCGCGCGACAGGTTACGGCAGGATTTACGCTGAGGGGTTGCAGCGGAGCCCAGCGCGAGCCTCGCCCGCCTCCAAAAAAAGGGAATTTTGGATACAGCAGACGCGCCCTCAGCCAGTATCGACGGTATTGTGGCGAGGCGAGGTTGAGGTCAGCGAGGAGGTGCGTTGCTCGCAGCAAATAATGAAGTCACAATTCCAGATAAGAACTAGACTAATAACGTTAAGCCAGTCGGGGTTTTACCACCCGTTTTACCCCTCAGCACGGAGATTTCCTTACTTTGCGCCTCTCTCCTACCCAAGGCAGCGAAAGGATCCAAACGGACCGTCGGGTCCCGGCGCGGCGGCCTTTGTGCGGCTTCCGAGCCCCGGGAGAGCGCGGCGAGGGACGAGCCCCCGGCTGTGACTCCGGCACGGAGCTCCACGCGCGGCGGCGCCGGGGACAGCCGCCCGCCGTGGGGCCGGCTGCGCTTGCCGAGGGGTGTTCCAGGCGGAAACCACCTGGAAGCGCTGAAGCGGGAGGGGAGCCGCCGAGGCCAGCCCGCCTCCCAGCCCCGGGGAGGGGGGAGGTCTCCCGGGGCGGTAAACAACTCCAGCCAGGCCCCGCCGCCCGGTTTTACCGGGGCCCTCCCGCGCCCCACAGCCACCACGAAACCACCGACCCCCCCCCCCAAGGGGACCTACCCGGGGAAGGGCGGCTGTACCCGGCGGCCAGCCCCGCTCCCCCGGCCGCACCCGCCGGGCTCCAGCCCACCCCTCCCGCCTCGGTACCGGCCTCCGGTGCAGGCCTGGCCCCAAGACCGGCACCCCCCCCATTCCCCCGGTACCACCCGCCCCCCCTTCACACCCACCCGCCCGCCCGCCCCCCCTCCCCACGGGGGCCGAACGGGGCCGTTACCTCCCGCGGGCCCCGGGAGAGGGTCGCAGCCGGCCCGTGCGCGGCCGCCTCGGCTCCGCCCGCAGCACAACCTCCTTCCTTCGCTTCGCCCCCCCCGCCCCGCGCCGCGCCGCCCCTCCTCAGCCCGGCCGGAAACGGGGCGGCGGAGGCGGTACCCAGCAACGGAAGCGCCCGCCCCACTTCCGGGTACGGCCCCAGCAACGGAAGGCGAGCGCGACCGCCCCGCACCCGGAAGCGGCTTAAGAGAAAAAGAGGCGGGGCTGCGCAGGGGGCCGGGAGCCAATTAAATAGCGAAGCCAGAGGCAGCTTCCGGTTCCGGGGAGGATAAAAGGACGCGCGCGAGGCCCGGCCCGGCAGTTGCTGAGGAGGCGCCGCCGCGGGGCTGAGGGAGCACGCGCAGGTGAGGGCTGAGGTGGCGGCTCTCCGGGCTCCCCGCTCCGGGCCCTCGGGGGAGGGGGTCAGGGGTCCCCGCTGTCCCTTCGGGCCCCGGCAGGGAAGGGGGGAAGTGCTTTGTGGTGGGGCTCTTCTTTGTTCCCTCAGGTGTGTGGTAGAGGGGTGTGGGGGGGTTTGCTTTGGGGGGTCCTCGCTGGCCGGTACCGGCTGCTCCCCTCACGTCCCCGGGGAGGGAGGGGGAAGGGGCTCTGCTTCTCTTCTCAGGGGCTGCGTGTATGTATATGTGCGTGCTTTGAGGGAGCAGATAGGTATTATGCCTCCCTGATGTCTCCTCTCCACGCAGGCCCTGAGGGCTCTGTGGGGCAAGCTTTGAGGGTGCCTCAATATCCCCTCTCACCTTAGATCCCTCAGCCCTGCTGTTAGGGCTCCCTAGTGTATGAAATCCTTTCAGGCCTATAGTGCATGGGGGTAGGTCTCAGGGCTCCTTGATGTTCCTGCTCTGTTCCCTCCGAGGAGGGACTCTGTGACACCTCTGTGTCCCTACTCACCCCAGGCCCAGTCAGCATGGCGGATGAGGAGATCGCTGCCCTCGTGGTGGACAATGGCTCTGGCATGTGCAAGGCAGGCTTTGCGGGGGATGATGCCCCCCGCGCTGTCTTCCCTTCCATTGTGGGGCGTCCCCGGCATCAGGGTGTCATGGTGGGCATGGGGCAGAAGGACAGCTATGTGGGGGATGAGGCCCAGAGCAAGAGGGGCATCCTCACCCTGAAGTACCCCATTGAGCATGGCATCGTCACCAACTGGGATGACATGGAGAAGATCTGGCACCACACCTTCTACAATGAGCTGCGTGTTGCCCCAGAGGAGCACCCTGTCCTGCTCACTGAGGCCCCCCTGAACCCCAAGGCCAACCGAGAGAAGATGACCCAGATCATGTTTGAGACCTTCAACACCCCGGCTATGTATGTAGCCATCCAGGCTGTGCTGTCCCTCTACGCCTCTGGCCGCACCACCGGCATCGTCATGGACTCCGGGGACGGTGTCACCCACACCGTGCCTATCTACGAAGGCTACGCGCTGCCCCATGCCATCCTGCGTCTGGACTTGGCTGGCCGCGACCTCACCGACTACCTCATGAAGATCCTCACGGAGCGGGGCTACAGCTTCACCACCACGGCTGAGAGGGAGATTGTGCGGGACATCAAGGAGAAGCTCTGCTATGTTGCTCTGGACTTTGAGCAGGAGATGGCCACAGCTGCCTCGTCCTCCTCCTTGGAGAAGAGTTACGAGCTGCCCGATGGGCAGGTGATCACCATCGGGAACGAGCGTTTCCGATGCCCCGAGGCCATATTCCAGCCCTCCTTCCTAGGCATGGAGTCCTGTGGCATCCACGAGACCACCTTCAACTCCATCATGAAGTGCGACGTGGACATCCGGAAGGACCTGTACGCCAACACCGTGCTCTCGGGGGGTACCACCATGTACCCCGGCATCGCCGACAGGATGCAGAAGGAGATCACGGCCCTGGCGCCCAGCACCATGAAGATCAAGATTATCGCCCCGCCGGAGCGTAAATACTCCGTCTGGATCGGCGGCTCCATCCTGGCGTCTCTCTCCACCTTCCAGCAGATGTGGATCAGCAAGCAGGAGTATGACGAGTCCGGCCCCTCCATCGTCCATCGCAAGTGCTTCTAGAGGGACTGCTGGCAGTCACCCGAGGGCCGTCCTCGCCCGGGGCACCCCCCCCTCCTCCTCCTGCCTTGGACCAGAATTGTTCGGCTGTTCCTTATTCGGTGTTTTAACTAATCTGTTGAGGTCCTGAGTAGTGACGTGTGCGTTTTAATGGCCCGTTAGGCTGTAGTTCCGTGGCTGGCTAGCTGCTGCTCCTCCTCCTCGCGGCCCTCTGGGGCTGGGGAGTAGACGGAGGGTTGTTCGCTTTTCCTCTGTAGCACTGGTAGGATGACACTAAAGTTAGACTTGTCACCTTTAGGTTTGTCACAACTGACTCCTTTGTAGGAAAACAAATAAACTTCTGAGGCTTAAAAACTCTAAGGGGTTATTTCGCCTTCTTTCGGGGGGGGGCTCTCCATCTCCTTGCTGCAGAGAGTTGTGTAATATGCTTTTTTGGACTCAAAACTGGCCTCGAGCTGCCTGCTTAAACCTTAGAGAACGAACTTTGGGGTAAATGCTGTAAAAGTGATGCCGTGGCACCTTCTAAAGCTGCCTTGCGCTGTGCGGACCATTTTAAGAGCTGTTAGGGAGGAAAGCTTGAGTGGTATGTGGCTCTTGCAGCCCTTCTGGACTTTCATGGTAACTCGGCTTTTTTTAGAACACAAACAGCTCTTCTTGTCAGAAAAAGTTGGCGCCTTGGTGTGGGTCTTGGTGACCGGAGGAGCGGCTTCTCCTTTTTTGGGAGAGGGTCGAGATGAAGCACAGTTTGCACTGAAGTGGGGGAGCTGGTCCCTCCTGGGGGGAGCTGAGGAAGGCTGGCAACCCCTTAATTAAATATCGTTAATTGAGGGGCTGGCAGCTCTTGCTGTGAGGTGAAGGGGGGTGTTTGGTCCTGTCCCTGCTGGCTGCTGCCCTCGTGGGACATCCACCCTCCTACCAAACCTCGTTCTTCCCTCCCTCACCTCCTCGCAGCTCCTGGTTTAGCTCTGTCACCGCTCCCCTCCGTGCCTGAAGGGCTGGCAGCGGTGGTTCCCCTCGCTGTCTGACCGGTGCCCGGGGGGGGGCCGGTGCCCTCCCCGGAGGAGCTGCCGGTGCCGCGGCGCTGAGTGGGCACCTCCCACCGCGCTCCCCCCCTTTAAACCCTCGGCCGGCTGCCTATTGGCTTGCTCCGCTTCGTCTCGGTGGGGCCAGCCAATCGGCAGCTTCCCCGCCTGATGTTGGGCACCGCCCTCCCCTCTGGCGGACTCCGTTTCCCAGGGTGCATCGCGTGTCCGGAGAGCACTTCCGCTTCCGGTGCGGCCCGGGGAGGCGGGTGGAGCGGCGCTGAGGGGCGGCTGCGGGAGCCGGTGCCGGGGGCTGCGCGGCGGGAGCGGGGCTGGCGCTGCTGGGAGCCCTCGCTGGGCGGCCTCGGGTGCCCTGCCCCGCGTCCCCCTCCGCTCCGCCGTCTCTGTGCCGGGAAAGGGCGGTTTCGGGGGCTGGGGCGAGCCGGGCCGGGCCTTGCTCTTGGCTTCTCTTCTCCCTCGGCCGGCGTTGAGGCTGGCAGGGGCGTTTCTGCCTCCCCCGCAGCCTCGGGCATGGCTTAAGGCTGAGGTAGGACCCTTAAAAGCGCGGCCGTGTGTCGGTCAGGCCTCCTGTTGGTTCCCTGCGTGCTTGCCAGCAACGGTGCGCCCCGTGAGTTCACAGGGTTTTATTGTCCGGTTGGGGGAGAGTCTCACCTCGGTTTGTTTTCCTCCCTCTCCGCAGCTCAGTGGCTCCCAGTTGGGCTAGGCTCTGTTCGGGGAGAAGGCCGGAATGTCCCTGCCGGAGTGGCACATCGCAGTGAAGCTGGCGGATCAGCCGCTGGCTCCCAAATCCATCTTGCGTTTGCCGGAGACGGAGCTGGGAGAGTGCCCGCTCGGTGGGTGCAGCATCTCGTACCTCAAGCAGCTCATCACCGGCAAGCTGCAGGAGTCTGTCCCGGACCCTGAGCTCATCGGTAGGTGCCTGCGTGGGTCGTGTCAAAGTCCCGCCGCTGGAGGCCACCCTCCTCCTCTCCTTGCTGCGGCCGGGACACAAACAACCTGCCGTTAGTGATTTCGGGCGGGTGGGGAGACTTGGCGCAACCGCGTAGCACGGCCTGGGCGCTCGAAGCTCGCTCCAGGGACTCTGCTGCGCTGCAGCGGGCTTAGTACCTTGTGGGTTTGATAGTTTGTTCTGCGATTGCTGGGGATCGCGGTGCTCCTGCGGTGTCGGTGCCCTTGTTAAGAAATCGTTTGACTTGCTAATGCTACCGTGGCCTTGTGAGATCTCTTGTGAGAACCGTGAGAGAGGCCGGCACTTCTAAAGGAGGTGGTGAAGTCCCATTCTCTGAATCTCAGCTCCATGATTTCCTCCCTGAATCTCAGCTCTGTAACTTCCCTGAGTTGCAGAGTCCCTGTGCTGCTGAGCAGACGAAGCAGCTACGCGTGGAGCAGTAACCCCCAGGCCCTTTCTGAGTGTTCCATGGGTGTTTATCTTGAGATATTTCTTCCTCCTAGACCTGATCTACTGTGGCCGGAAGCTGAGGGATGACCAGACGCTTGATTTTTATGGCATCCAGTCTGGCTCCACCGTTCACGTCCTGCGCAAGTCCTGGCCGGAGCCTGATCAGAAGCCAGGTGAGGAGGAGACAGTGTGGGTCACCGCTTAGATCTCCTCGGGACGTGTTTGTCCCTCGTGACTGAGGAACAGCTGCTCCTGTGATTTGTTTCCGGGAAGCCGATGTGGGGTTTGTGAGAGGAACTGATATATCTGGTGGGAGCTCTCCCCTCTAACAGCAGCAGATGGGTGTTGTGTTTTCTTGCTGATGGGAGAGTTAAGGGATGAGCTATGTAATGTGGAGAGTGAATATCCCTTCCTTAATTGACTATCGTCAATTTTAAGGTGTTGCCAGAGAATCGGGAGCAAAGCGACTGGTTACTCAGCTCGAGGGATGAGGAGGCGCATGTGTGTTCCTAGCCTGCCTGCCTGGGCAATAAGACGGGTTAGTTTAGAGCTGTTGCTTTAATACAGCTCCTTTTGTACGTGTAGGAGCATAAATTTCTATATTTTTCTGTGCCTGGAAGCTGAGAGTGCAGTTCCCTGTCACGCTGTGGTAAACGTGCTGAGACATTTGCAATCGTTAGCCTGTACCTGTCCCGTCTCGGTCAGTGGAATCCAGGGGAGTTAAAGAATCACCGCTGCTGCTGCAGCGTGGAAGTCCCAGTGGCACGTAAAACGGCTAGTAAAGCTGACGAAGGGAGAACTGTGTGTTGTTCCCTCAGAGCCTGTGGATAAGGTGGCAGCAGTCCGGGAGTTCCGGGTGCTTCACACCGCCCTGCACAGCAGCCCTGCCTACAGAGATGCGGTGAGTGGGGCTTTGGCCTTTGCCGTCTGGGTGTCTCTTGTCTGTCCCCTCCCTGTGAAGAGAGGCCTCGAGTGGAGCCTCGTTGCGTGACGCCGCTGATCTGCTCCGATTTCTCTCGTAGGTCTTCAAGATGCTGGGGAACAAGGAGTCGCTGGATCAGATCATCGTAGCTACTCCCGGCCTCAGCAGCGACCCTGTTGCTTTGGGTGAGTCCAGATGTGATCCAGAGAATCTGAGGCAAGCCGAATAAAGACAGTCCGTGCTTAATTCCTGACACGGGGAAGGGGGAGTTCCCCTTCTCTGGAGAAAGTGTCTTTTTTTGGCTTTGTGGAGCACGAGAGGAAGCGCCTGCTCAGGTGTGGGAGTTGGGCTCTCTTGGCAATGTTTGGGGATGGAATTCAAAAGGATCAGGGAACGCGGAGCCCGAAGAAGAGCAGTGGGGATGGATGTGTTTTCCCCGCTGCAAAGCGTTACAAAAGTGTTCACTGGGTCAAGCTTGCTTGCTCTGCCCCGGGCTGTTACCAGCTTTTTTGGCACGTTGCTACGAGGCAGGTGGCATATGGGATGCGGCCGGCTGGGGTGAGCTGGGTGCCAGACTTGATCCTGCCCTTAAGGTGGGGCTGGCTGTGCTGGAGCACAGCCCCTGGGATCTGCTGGGAAAGCCCCAGCTCTTGGGTGAGAGTCTCTCCAGGAAGACGTAAAAGGCTTCAGAGAGAACAATCATAGAGTATTTATGGTGTCTGCTAGTGACTCAATTCCTGAAAAACAACTAATCCTTTTGTTTTTTCCCATGGCTCTTGTTTGACTCCTGTTTCTTGTATTGTCTTTTACTCACCGTGTTTCCTGGTCCCTCCCAGGAGTCCTCCAGGACAAGGATCTCTTTTCGGTGTTTGCAGACCCCAACATGCTGGACACGTAAGTTCACGTAAGCCGGTGCAGTGACTAAGCAAGGCCTGTGTCACACTCTTGTATAGACTGCTTCTCTCCGGGTGGGGGGGAGAGTTCCGCTGCTGCCTGCACGGGTACGCCAGGCCAGAGATTCAGGATAGAACTCTTCCTCCTCAGCAGCAGAAAGGAGGGAGCTGATGCTTTCATAGGCCTCTGCCTCCGCTGTTGGATGTTTTGCGGGAGACGGGGCCATCATCGCCTCCAGATCGTGGGTTCAGATCTGGATCTGGTTGCTCGCGGCAGAGTTGCCCCCGTGAGCGCGTAGGGGAGACGTATATGCTGGGCGGGTCAGTGTGGGCTCAGGGAGGAGCCTCTGGCTGTGTAGAGCCAGGTGGGGACAGCCAAAGGCCATATCTGAGGTGGTGTGGGCGCAGCCAGTGGGGATCCTGACCTAAGTTGTTTTTGCTGGTATTGAGCTGCCGATTTCTTAGTTTCCCTGTGTCCGTGATTCACCCTTCCGCTCTCTCTCCAGGCTAATCCCAGCCCACCCCGCGCTTGTGAATGCCATCGTGCTTGTCCTGCACTCGGTGGCTGGCAGCACCCCGCTCCCGGCCCCGGAGACGTCCTCCCGAGGCATGTCCTCTGGCTCCTACCGGGACATGCCAGGTGCGTTCAGCCACACGGATGGGTGGGGAACCCCTGGAGATGATGCGCTGCGGGATTTGCGGACAAATCTGTGCCGTGCTGACACGGTCGTCCCCAGGCTGGAAGGAAGAGAGGTTTGGGTTCCTGAGCTAGGAAGGTGCGCTGTGGTTTGATAGATCTTGTGCTGTGTGAGGCTCATCGAAGGCTGGTAGCAGAGTTCTGTGGCCTCTGTTTTGTGCAAATGACGGGCCTGAGCTGTCTTCCACTGACCTGCTGCACGTGAACTTGTTGGTGCTGAGGCCTCTGTCCTCACCGGTGCGTTAGCTGGGGCTGAGCCTGGCTGCGTGGCCAAGGGCTCCGCATGGTTCTTGTCTGGTGCCTAATTCCTGCCAGCGCCCAGTTTTCTGTGTCTGTTGATTCTCCTTTCTTTTGCAGGTGGCTTTCTGTTTGAAGGTCTCTCTGATGACGAAGACGACTTCCACCAGGTACATGGCTGGGTTGGGTGGAATGGCTGTTTTGGACTTGTAATATGTGTTTAACTTGTAGCCCTTAGAGACTCCAAAAGTTTTCTCTCTCCTTTTCGCATGAACAGCATGAGCCGCTCTGGCTCCTAGGAGACAAACATATCGATTGTAATGTGCTTGAATGCTGTTTGTGTTTGGATTTTCTTGAGTGCTGAGGTAGGGCCACTACAGAAGAATGCAGAAGCACGACTCGCAACAGCACTTCTCAGAGTAAACACCTTCATAGTCAAATTGACGCAGAGCCGGAGTTGGCGCAGATTGGGCCTGGCTGAGAAGCATGGGAGTGTTGGTCCCTGCCCTTCTTCTGTAACGTAGGGAGGTTTTCCTCTCAAAGTTATTTTGTAAAGTATTTTGTACAAAGTATTTGGTAAAGAGAAATTACATGTTTAGGCAAAAAAGTGCCTGTCAACGATTAATTGTTTTGGTATAGTTCAATACCACTTTGGTTTTAGCTGATGGATGGTATATGAAAAGGCGTCCTGCCAGTTTCTGCGGCTCTGTAAAAGCTGAGTTTGTGGAAGAAAGCACATCCGATTCTGTCATGTTTATTATTTAAAAGTTCCGCACTTGGGTTTCAAGTACTGTAGGAAGGGGATCCCTGGGGATGAGCACGTGACGGGTTTTACTGGGACACAGACATCAGAGGTGGTGTGGTTTTCCCCTCCATGCAGAGCACGAGATCTACGCCATCCAGCAGCACTTCTGGCTCCCGCCCGGCTTCCCTTGGCTACGCCGGGGCTGCTGGACCCCGGCCGATCACCCAGAGCGAGCTGGCGACCGCGCTGGCGCTGGCGAGCACCCCAGAGAGCAGCTCCCACACGCCCACCCCTGGCACCCAGGTACAATAGCAGCACAGCAGCTAGGGACATCCTCCTGGGCCCTGAAACCGGCGCCTGACCGATCGCAAGCCCTGCTCGGGTCTGGGAGTCCTCGCTCTTTTGTTTTCTTATGTCTGGGGTCTTCTCCGTACGGGCTTGGGGAGGCACGATAGTGGGGGTGCAGCAGGCGTTGCCCTGCGCTGGCTCTGGTTCCTGTGCTAAGTGTTCCCCTGATCCGTATACAACTTTTCCTCCTAGGGTCACTCCTCTGGGACCTCCCCGATGTCATCCAGTGTCCAGTCAGGAACGCCCATCACCAACGACCTCTTCAGCCAGGCCTTACAGCATGCCCTGCAGGCCTCAGGGCAGCCCAGCCTCCAGGTCAGTGTCCCAGCCTCTTCCTTTGGGAGCCCATGAAAGCCCCGTATCGTGCCCAGCGTTGCGGGGTGGAGGTGGTTCTTCCAGCCGCCTCCTGTGGCGGGACGGTCAGCCGAAAGGGGTGTCACCCGAGAAGTGGTGCTTGCAGGAGGCGTGATAGACTGATGCAGAAGTACTGGGTGGAAGCGGGAGGGGTGGGCTGGTGCATCTGGGGAGTTTGCAGCAAGACTTTGAGCTTTCCAGATCTGTTTGCACTGTACTTGTGAGCTAGAGAGAGGTGGGAGAATCCAGCGTGGAAGAGTGAGCTGTGGAGAAGGCTGTTTTTTTTCTGCTGGGACTCTCGCACCTACCTTTAGCTTCTTTTGTTTCTTGTCTGTAGAGCCAGTGGCAACCACAGCTTCAGCAGCTGCGAGACATGGGCATACACGATGATGAGCTAAGTCTCCGAGCCCTGCAGGCCACTGGAGGGGACATCCAGGCTGCCCTGGAGCTCATCTTTGCTGGTGGGGCTCCCTAGCTCTTTGGGCAGGAGAGGCCGGACTGGTGAGTTGCACTGAGGCAGCTGTGACGTTCCTTGGTTGGGGACCTGGCCCCGAAACTCTCCTCTGCGCCGGGGTTCCTCTCTCCAGCATGGACAGCCGGGGTGGCTGCTCCTTTCCGTGCAGCGGGCGGTGTGCTCCTGTTTGGGAGCGCTGACGGTGCTGAGGGCAGCTCCTCCAGCTCCACATACCTCTCTCCAGCCTCCTCCTTCTGGCCACCAGAGACGAGACCTCAGAACTTTGTCCAGCACGGAGAAAGAAGTGGCTCTGTGTGTTGGAGAGATGTGGCACCTACGGTTCTGCAGTCTCAGATCTGTCAACACATTCTCCTGCCTGTTGTTTCGTTCCTGCCCCCCCCGATGTGCCTCAGTCTGGCTTGTTTTGCTGTTGTGGTCCCTCTGTGTTTGACTGCATTAAATGGACTGTATTCACTTGCCTGTTGCTTGGGTTGTGATCTGTCTTGGTTGTGCTCCAGACCTGCGAGGCGATGTGCTCCTTGCCTGAAGGAAACTGGAGAAAATGTTTTGCCTGTTGTAGGACTGTTGCGACTTCAGCAGAGGGCACTCCTCTTACAGAGCAAAGCTGTATCTGTTAGGAGAGCAGCGTTTGGGGGGTAGCTGACCTGCAGAGCCGTCCTGCCCTGAGTTAGGCTGGTGCGAAAGAACTGTTTGTGCTACAGAGATTCTCCAAGGCGCTGCGTCATGTCTCCTTCTTAGCAGAAACCTACCTGTTCTCGGTTGTGTTGGGTGAGGCTGGTGAAGTCCTGCAAGCTGACGAGAGCAAGGGCAGGTGCAGGAGTTTGTGGCCACCACAGGGTGACAGTAAAAAAAAAAAAAGACAAACACAAGGTTTGAGGCAATTGCGGAAGAGCGTGAGGTGCTGCCAGATGACTCGGTAGGAGAAACGCCTTGTCGCTGACGCAGGTCAGTCTGGTCAGCGTTTGCCAAAGTGTCTTCTAATTAATCCTGGGTGCCACGTTCGAGGTGCCTAAGCCCTGAGCTGCAAAGACAATCAAAGGCGTTTGCCTGTAATTACAGTAAATGGGAGCTGAGAGAAGCCAGAACCGGAGCTGGGCTTGGCTTCGCTCCAGTTGTACCATTGAGATTAACAAGGCATGAAAATGGGAGCTGCTTTGCCTGAAGTGCCACCGCGCGTTACTAGGGAAGCTAAAAGCAGCAAATGCTTTCCTACCTTCAGGCTGCCTGTGCCCCCCTCTAATTCCTCTCCAAGCGCAAGGATCGCTTGCTGATACGATCTCGGCTGTCTCCCAGCAAGTGCTGGATTGTTCTCTCCAGGGACTGATCGGCTTTAATCCTGTCTAGAGGATTAAGCCTCTCAGGAGGGAGGGACTGTTTTTATTTTTCAGTAGGTAGGAGATAAGATGTGATGGACGTAACCGGCTTTCCTGACTTGATACACCCTTCTGGGTTCCTGCCCTCGTTACCTGCTTTGGAAACCCAGTCCAGATGATGGCTGTGACTTTGTGCATGAAAAGTGATTAATTGGTTCCTGTCCCTGGTGCCTTCACTCTTTGCTTTGCTGGAGGAGTGGACGGCATACGCACAGCGTCCTCCCTCCCTTCCCCACTGTGGGGACAAGCCCTGCTGTCAGCCTTCAATCCTCCCGGGCTAACTGAGGATTAGCTGTATCGCAGATGCCGCTGCCCAAAGCTGGAAAGCATTGGCAGGCTCTTGCAGACCTGCTCAGGGCTAGCAGGGCTTGCTTTGGGACCAGGGTGACTAGTTTGCTTTGCTGTACCGTGTCAATTCTCAGGCGAGCTTGGGGTTCTTGGTGTCCCAAACTGGTATTTCTTTTCTGTCCTGACCTTGCTCTTAGGATTTGATCGGTTTGTTGACCCGTGTTTTGTATTAAGTAGTTTATTCTGTTAGAATGGCTATTTCTGCTTTTCCCTGCATCCTCGGATAATTGAGAATTGCCTGGATGTTTTGCACGGAAAGAACTTTTTTCCCATTTCTTTCACAAATTGCATTACTTGGCTTGGAGTACCGCATCAGACATGTTCTCTGTCTGAACTGGCTATAGCAGAGAAGAACTTGGCACCGATGTTGTTCACGACGCAACTGATGCGTGCGCTTCGCTTCCCTCGTCTCGCCTGCCTTTGGCTGCCTAGAATAGATGTGCTCAGCAACCGGGCAAATTTAGAGATGCAGGGATGGGAAGAGAGGCTCTGCCTGGCACTTGCAGGGCTGGTGAGGGAGGAGGGAGGGAAACTTTGCTGCAGGAGCTCTTGCAGGAGAGCAGAAGCTCAAAGTGACTTAGAACTGGCTCTGCAGCAGCCGGGTGAGCGCTGCCTTCCCGCCTGCTCCGATGGCCGAGTGCCTCCTGCCTCCCGGCCCCGGGATGAGAGCGCTCAGCCAGTGCAGCCTCTGCCGAGGGGGAGGAACCGGCCGGGGGGAGGCTGCAGGAGGCTCGTGCCCGTTCGCAGAGGCCCTTTGCCTGGGGTTAGCAGCCTAAACGTGGCCTACGGGGATGTAGCGTGAGGTCTCTTGTCCAAGCCAGTTGTCCCAACTTCTGCAGTCATTGGAGGAGCTGATATCCCAAGAGAGATCTCAAACAAAACCGGAATGACTCTGGGAGATGCTGGTATCCGTTGCTTGCTGAGAAAGCAGCTAAGTCCAGGCATGAGTTTGTCAGTGGCTGAATACAACAGATTCCGCTCTTGGGGAGCAAATTGCGCTGTGCCATCTCCCACCTGCCCGTTCCCTGCGGTCCATCCTTGGTGCCACTGCCCTGACGCCTTCCCCTCCTCCTTGCTCCTTCCCTGCTTGGGTCAGAGCTGTATCCGTTCTTGTTGGGTCTCGATTTATCTGTAATCCTGCCCGTGTGCCCAACCTCCGCCGCGCGCTCTGTTCGTCAGCCAAGCGTGTGTGGCCCGAGCGCCTCACCGGCACCGCTGCGGGCGGGCAGGCGCTTGGCTGACCCTTTGGAAGAGGTGGAGGTCAGACCACGGTTCCCCAACGTAAGCGCTTTCGGTAGGGACTTTCTGGTTCTGACATCAAAGAGAAATTTTTGGTTCAGTTCCTTCCTTGCCTGTAGCGGAGCTGACAAGGGAAGCACTGACAGCGGGTGTTTTCAGCAGCAATGGTGGCAGCTGTTTGTACTCCCATGTTTTCGGTAATCTTGTTGTTTGTTCAGGTGCTTGACCGGCAGTGCTGGCACGCTGCGGACACCTGCAGAGGCTGGCAGTTTGGCTGGGACCTGGGCTTCTCACCATACATGCTCTGCTTTTCCGCTTTGGCCACTTTGATGGCTTTTTCACCCTTTCCGCCTTGTCTCTTCTTGCCTAAGACAGCTCTGAGCTGACTGGCTCCACGAGGAGCGAAGCAGTGTTGTGAGGGGGGTGATTTTCCAGCAAAAGGGTGAAATGGAGACGGAGCGGAATCCCCCAGACTTCGCGTCCCTGATGGCTTTTGCAGTACCTCGGCCTGCGTGGCTGCCCACCCCCGTCTTCCTCTGCTGTCGCAATAGTGCTGGAGCCTTCCCATGTGTGAAGTGAACGCAACTGGCCAGATCTATCCCGGGAGCAGAAGTTGATGCTTGAGGTATTAATTGTTTATGTGCAGATGCAGTCTCTGGTGTGGGCGTGCTTGGATGGTTTGGATCAGATCGTAAACCATCAAAGTTTCGAGCTCTTCAGCCTTGATTTCTGACTTTGAGTAGTGTTGGAGAGAATTCCTCTCATCCTCCCACGTGTCCCCAGTATTTCGGAATAAATGTTTCTTCCTTGCTCCCCCAGCCAAACAGAGGCTCTGAGTGTCCCCTGCTTGCAGGACTCTGGCACAGGAACCAATTCCCCGTCTGGGCAAGGCAGCAGGGCACCTTAAATCGGTGTTGCTGTTTTGCCCGGCTCCATCCACAAACAGATGTGCAGGAGCCGGAGGACTAACGGTCGCAGTGCCCCTGCTCATCGCGGATGTCTGTACTGAGCTGAGGGGAACGTCGTTCTCTTCTCTCCGGCGCGGTGTGGGGCTTCACGCCTTGGCCCCCCAGCTCCTCTCTGGCACGTTAATTCAGCAGGTTGGTGAAGGTGACTTTCTGCAGCGCTCCAGGATGCGGCAGCTCAGCGTATCCCTCGGGATTTGTCAGGGCAAGACTAAGTTTGGGCAGCCCGGCAGGATACGTCCATGTCGTGAGCAGCAGCAGGAAACTTGTCTGCCTGAGCCCTTGCCCATCGGCTTGCTTTCTTTGCGAAGGACTCGGTGGTTTCCTGGCTGCTTTCGGCTTTGTCCTTGTGGGGAATGCCAAAGTGTCAGGAAACACATAATTGTTTTTAGTTTTTCTTCTTCTTAAGTTAACTTGGTGCTGGTTTGGTGAGCTGTCTCGCTGCGGGGGGACAGGGCAAAGGGGAGAGGGGACAGTGGGACCTGGTGGGCTTTCCTTGGCAATAACAAAATCTTGGTCTTGCTCTTTCTCAGGCAAACTTTTGAGGAAGGAGGAGAGAGTTTTCCTGATGCTGGGACAACTGATCAGGAATAAGGTGAGAGCCCAAAGATCAGGGCAGGTGATGCAGCGCAGCTTCCCAGCAGCCTGTGTGCTGTGGGACTCGGTCCCTTTCCTAGCATGAATCAGTCTTTTTCTTTAGAAGTGACGAGAGGGGAGCTCTGACTTCAGTCACCAAAGCATCCTTTTAAGGAGCTGTGCTTTGCACTGCTAAGAGTCCATGTGATGTGAACTGGAGAACAGCACAAGAAGCCAGGGTGGTTTTAAGGCGACTCTTCTGCTTTCACCAAGATAAAATAATGTACTGAAAATGTCACACTATGAAAATATTTCTCTTTCCTAGTATTTTCTTCTGTATTTATAGTACTCTAATATTTATAAACCAGTGTTATGAATAATCCTTTGATTTATAGTAGTGCGTATAGTTCTAGTTCTGCCTTACAAGGATGAGTGAGTTTAAGAGTATGGTAAGCACGAGGAAAGTTCAGAGGGGAGAAGATAAACATCCCCTGATACATCCTTTGAAGTGAAGACAATGGTGGAGCCACTGGCTCCAAACATGAAGCTTCCTGACTCTAGTCCTCTTGAACTGAGTCTGGATACTTTAGACAAAAAAAACCCCGACACTTTTAAGGTGAGACCAGGGATTTTGGGGAGCATTTCAGACCACACAGTCTCTCTAGCTGACTTCTGGGTGTTCCAGGCTGCCAGCAAGCAGAAGGGTTGTTCCAAAATCACTTTGAGACTTTTTTTTCCCCCCTCTGCCACTGAAATAAATACCTTGCTGATTTAAGAGCATGGTCCACTCGTTCAGTGGGGTGTGTTAGTTTAGGTGTTGAGTCTGAGGGAGAAGCTGGAGAGCTGTGGGGTTCCACTCCAGGGGTGATAAAAGCATCTAACAGGTTATGGAGGATCAGAGACGGTCTGGTCCTACAACGGCCGGTAACAGATGCTGCAGAAAAACTTAACAAGAAGAGAAAGATCCATCTCTAACAGATTTTCCAGCATCCTGTGATCTGAGGCTTTTAGGGACTTTTAGAGCTAGAAATGGGGTGTTAATAGTTAACAGACCCCAGACTTTTTTCTTTGAACACAGACAAACTTGTAGCCTCCGTGCCACCCCGCAGCAAGGAGTCCTGCAGTTTAGCCACAGGTTCGAGGTCCGTGACCCACAAGTGTTCGCCAGCTGGAAGGAGGAGATGGTGTGCAGCCGTGGGACTGCGGCACAGGTAACTTCTGGGTTGTCACGCTCTAAAGGGGTGGCGGCAGTCCCAGGAAAGCTCTGAGGTTTAATTTTTGGGTGCCTGGAACTGCTGTGGCCGCTGAAGCAGCAATAGGTGACAAGGTTAGCTAGGGGAGTCGGCGGTCAGGAGGAAAATTGTCACTTTAATCTCCCTAAAGCAGAAAGGGTTGCTAATGACAGCAGAGCTCTGTAATCCCCCAGCAACGCTCGGCGTGCTGCCCTGACATCCTGCAGAGCAGACTCCAAACTGTTTACCTTGGTGTTAATGGGTTTGTTTGCGTACACCACGTTCCAGGGAAGGAGCGGTGACCGTCCTGTCCCTGGAGGATTCCTTTCCGAGGTGTAGCTCCCTGGCATTAAATGCTTTGATCCCAGAGGATCCTCTGTTAGGCATAATTAAATCATCCCACGGATCCTGCCGGCTGGTGTCATGAGTTCATGTCCATTTATTCTTCCTCCACCTCATTTTTTTTATTCTTTTCCTCCCCTCCCAAAAGTCTGTGACCTGGTTGCTTATGGCTTCCTGCAGTTGCTTTCCCCAACGAGCTGTGTGGGAGCTATGTGGATGCATAATGACCAGGAAGCAGGTGACAGGCACGAAGCCTGTACAAGGAAAGGCAGATGGGAGGCGAGAGGAAAGAGGAGCTCTTCCCTGCCCAGGCCGGTGTCCCTTTCAAGAGGGGAAAAATAAGTCAAACGGGTCCAGCCCGCGGTGAGATCCTGAGCTGTTCCCACTCTCCTGCTGGATGAGATGGCAGGCTTCCCATGTCTGGTGGAAAGAGAAACCGGTGCATCTGTGGTGCCGAGCCTTCGTGTCACCAGGCAGGCTCTGAATTTAGAGCCAAGGACAGCGCTGAACTGCAGACGCTTACCTTCTGCGTCATTTGGCCCAGGGCTGGCTAGCAGGGGCCAAAATAGGAAGGAGGAGCAGGAGACAAGACCACTTAGATATCTGTCCCTTCCTGGCGAGACAGATATTGCTGCTGGAAGTAGCAGAACACTGCAAGGTCAACTTAATATCTTTAAGTGGAAGCTGCTCAGGCAAGTAAACTAATTTCATCTTATGTGCCTGGCCAGCTTGTAAGAAATTCTGTTGGCGTTTTTCCCAGCAGCAGTGGTTTCTTGGGGACTAGGTGACTTGCTCCGATTCCCCAGGGAAAAATGTGGACTTGAATTCCAACCCATGTAATGGCAGGGGATGGGAGAGCAGATTGCAGAGAGTGAACCTGAATTTGTGTATTGCCAGGAGGACTTTGTGGGTTTGATGGAGCTGATAAAGGGGGCTTATAAGCTTGTGTATGGGATGGTGGGTGCTGGACCCTTCTTAGGACCATGCAGAGCAGCTGAGGAGGCTGCTTTGCCCACTGAAACATAGCCATTCCTGCAGGGAGAGCGTGGTAGCTGCTCTGCAGCACGGGGCGATGCTGCCCTGAAATCCAGGCCCTGCCAGGAAGCAGAGGAGCGCAGCGGTCAAGAAAAGAAACACCGAGAGTTTCAGGTAAGCAAAACAGTCTGGCCTGCTGGGCCCTCGAAGGAAGACAGCGCTGCCGTGCTGTGCAGCACTGATACATCAATATGCAGCTCTCGTGGTGGGAGTGTAGCAGATCAATCTTGACAAAGCAGCTTATTTCTGTTCTTTTTTGATTTAACTTTCTTTTAATTACGTGGGACTCCACATTGGGTTTTATTTGCTGTGCCTAAAGCCTTTGGCACCCCTGTCTGAGGTGTGCGCTGCTCTTGGCAGTCTGTGTCACAGATGTGTATCTGTGTTACCTCCTTTCCTGCTCTCAGTGAGTCCTCCCTGAATTGCTGTTGATAGTGCTGCTTGTTAATGTAACGAGCATTCAGGTGAAATGCTGTTGCCAATTAAATGGGTGTTTGCAATGGAAAGGGTGAGGTGTAGTCTGGGGTCATCTAGATGAGCTGAGGTTGTGGCTAGTCCTCGGGCAGGACCTGTGCAAGCTACTGGGATGGGTGAATGGTGTTGTGCAGCTCTGGTCTGGGAGGTCCTGCCTGGGGCGAGCCCCAGGGCTTTCCTCAGCAGCAGGGGGGAAAGCGCCGAAGAAGGGGAATCCCAGCTAGGGGTTTTGTGCTGCTCTCCAGGGAGCTGAGTGCGAGACTGCTCTGGCAGAGGCTTCCTTTGGCAAGTCAAAGGGGTTAATCTACTGGCAAAAGATGTCCTGGGACACGCGGTTCCTTCGCCCCTTCCCTGACTCCCTTTTAAAGCCCTGGGGGTGGCATTTAGCCCATGGGGGCTTCTCGCCCCTTTGGTGACCCTTCTTGGGGCAGTAGATTTACTGTGCTGTCCTTCAGCATCATGGCAGAACTGATGGGGGAGGTATACCGACTGATGAGCCCCCCCAGACTCAGTCCAGCTTAACCAGCTGATGGAGGTGAGCTTGCACGAAAACAACGTGCCTGGAGAGGCTGAAGGGTCGACAGCCATCGCAGGGCTGTGGCTTTAGGACGGGATGGCCGAGGGTGCGGCACCTGTCTGCGAGGAGTGTGAGTCAGGGGAGGATTTGTGTGGCAGCTTTGCTTCCTTTCCACCTCACTTTGTCATCTGAGGACTCAAAGACCTGTTGGTCAGTGCCAAAAGAAACAGTGAGTGGAACTTCACTTTTTTCCTCTCAAAGTTCGTGCCTATAAGTCTACTTGCTCCCAAAGGCAAAATGCAAGGGGCAAGAAACTGAAGCTCTGGTCTGCCAAAGCTCTGTAATGGTCACTTATACTTGTGTCCCAGGCTCACGGGACTTCAGTCCGTCCTGCGGCAGGGTTTAACAGAGTGGAAACATGCACACGTGCGGCATGATGGACCTGGGGAACGTCCTGAGCCCTTTGTGCCACGTTCAAAAAGGTCCCTCTTTGTGCTTTTCTGAAGCTGCCACGGCTGATGACAGCCAGAGATCAAGATACACTTGTCAAGTTTCTGGAAGAGATTGCACAGCCGAGAAAAGATCTTGCTTGGCTTTCCGAGGGTTAGGAATGTTTGTGTTGTTGATAGGATTTTTTCTGTGGAAGATTTGTCTGTGTTCAAATCCGTGACGCCTGCTGGCTGTTTCCCAGGGTCGCATTCCTAGACCGTTAGCAGAAGGTAACTGATACGTTCTTGTGAATGATGTTTTAACGTACCTGCTCTTATCTAATCAAAGGATGCCAACTAAACTGGGAGGTTTCATAGTAGTTGGACTGCCAGGGCCACAAACATTCAAGCAGTCGGTCTCCTCTGCAGCGATGAATAAAACTGTTCCTCTTAAGGAAAATCTGTGCTGTATGCTTTTTAGAAGATACTTGGGGGAAGCTGCCTTGGAACTGAGTAGCATGATCTGGAAATAACCGCACATAGTTTGCGCTGTGGAAGTTTTGATACTTGAGTGAAGCAGATGGAAACCTCTGCAGGAGGGAGGGAGGGGTTGAGCAGGGAGTTCATGCCTCGACTCCAATTTCTTGTGTACACATTCCTTGTTGGTGGCGGAGGACATAGCATGTGGCTGAGCAAACCCTGAGCAAACGCTCTCACAGAAGGGCTTTGGGATGGGTGCGTGTGTACTAAACGTGCAGCGGGTTTCTGGCTGTATTTGGAGCGCTCTTCGGCACCCCCTGCAAACTGGTACAGGGTTGGAGCAAGCTTGAAATCCGCTCTGCCCCCTCCCCGGGTGTACAAGCCGGGCTGCTCCTTGATCAAACCTCCCTGCGTTGCTCTGTATGTCTCTGCGGGACGGCCCTGCCCGTGAGCAACTCGCGGAGGGGTTACTTTCCCAATGTGTGGCACCGTGTGTGTTGTGCCGCTCCCTTGACCCTCCAGCTCTTGCCCGTGCGTTGAAGGCACTTTCCCAATGTTGTCCTGTGCAATGATCCGATGTTTCTCCATCTGGAGGAGTCAGGCTCACCCCGGCTGATCGGTTGCGCTGCTGCCCTCAAGGAGGGTGTGGGGAGGAAAAAGGACGCTAAGGGGAGCTGTAGCTTCTGGAGGGAGCAAAGGCGTTTGGGTGAAAGCTCAGTCTCAATGAAGACCGTGCATTTGAAGAGTCATAACCAGCATTTTGGGCGAGATGCTCGTGTATACTTGCCTGTTCTACCGCTGTCGCTTTTCTCCTCTGCTGCAGGCTGCTTTGGTGAGCTGGCATGCAGAGATCTCGCACAGCTTTGTATTTAATGGATACGCACCAAGCTGTCTGCCGAGTCTCTTGCTTAGCAAAAGCAAAACGTGCTCCAGCATCTCTCTGAATCCAGGACCACGATACAGTCACGTTCATGGGGTGGCTCAGCTCACGGTCTGGAAGATGGAGTGGGTATCGTGTGTTGAAGTAGAAAGAGCCTGGAGCGGAACACTTCCAAACTCTTGGGGGGGTTTGAAGCTGAATTTTATAGCCAGGAGCATTGTATTTAGCTGTAGGTGGAGAAATACCTAAAAGCTAACCATGCGGAGTCCCCAGCTGTGCTAGTTAGGGGCAAGGAAAAGGGAAAAGCAAAGGGTTTATGGTTCTAATAAGGCAGAAACTCTCCTTGTTCATCTCTGATCATAACCCTTCTGTGTTTCCAGTTGGCAACTCTGTCAAGAGTGGGAGTTGAAAGCTGGTTTCCTAGCCCACCAGCTGCGTCATGTCATGAAAGGCAAAGCAGTTAATAACATATGCAAGTCTCATAGTGTAGCCCAAATCTGGGGTGCGTGCAAAATGCTAAGTCACAGAATCACGGGATGGTTTGGGTTGGAAGGGATCATCTCGTTCCAACCCCCTGCCATGGGCAGGGACACCTTCCGCGAGACCAGGTTGCTCCAAGCCCTGTCCAACCTGGCCTTGAACACTTCCAGGGATGGGGCAGCCACAGCTTCTCTGGGCAACCTGTGCCAGGGCCTCACCACCCTCAGAGGGAAGGATTTCTTCCTTAGATATCATCTAAATCTCCCCACTTTCAGTTTAAAGCCATCACCCCTTGTCCTGTCACTCCAGGTCCTTGTCAAAAGTCCCTCTCCAGCTCTCTTGTAGGCCCCCTTAGGGACTGGGAGGCTGCTGGAAGGTCTCCCCGGAGCCTTCTCTTCTCCAGGCTGAACAACCCCAACTCTCTCAGCCTGTCTTCATAGCAGAGGTGCTCCAGCCCTCAGATCATCTTCATGGCCTCCTCTGGACTCGCTCCAGCAGGTCCATGTCCTTCTTGTGTTGGGGGCCCCAGAGCTGGACACAGTACTCCAGGGGTCTCAGGAGAGCGGAGCAGAGGGGCAGAATCCCCTCCCTTGACCTGCTGGCCACGCTGCTGGGGATGCAGCCCAGGATATGGTTGGCTTTCTGGGCTGCCAGCGCACATTGCTGGGTCATGTTGAGCTTCTCAGCAACCAACACTTTCCCCTCAGGGCTGCTCTCAAGCTGTTCTCCGCCCAGCCTGTATTTGTGCTTGGGATTGCCCCAACCCATGTGCAGGACCTTGCCCTTGGCCTTGTTGAACTTCAGGAGGTTTGTGCAGGCCCACCTCTCAGGTCTGTCTGGGTCCCTCTGGATGGCATCCCTTCCCTCCAGCGTGTCGACCGCACCACTCAGCTCGGTGTCGTCGGCAAACTTGCTGAGGGTGCGCTCCATCCCGCTGCCCATGTCCCCAACAAAGATGTTAAACAGCGCCGGTCCCAACACCGACCCCTGAGGACGCCACTCCTCACTGGTCTCCACTTGGCCATCGAGCTGTTGACAGCAACTCTGAGTGCGACCGTCCCGCCAATTCCTTGCCCACCGAGCGGTCCATCCGTCATATCCATGTCTCTCCAATTCAGAGACGAGGATGTCGTGTGGGACAGTGTCCAACGCTTTGCACAAGCCCAGGCAGATGATGTCAGTTGCTCTTCCCTCACCCACCAACGCTGTAACCCTGTTGTAGAAGGCCACCAAATGTGTCAGGCACGATCTGCCCTTGGTGAAGCCACGTTGGCTGTCACCAATCACCTCCTTATTTTCCGTTTGCCTTGGCACAGTTTCCAGGAGGATCTGCTCTATGATCTTGCCAGGCACAGAGGTGAGACTGACTGGGTCTGCTTTTTTCCCTTTTTAAAAATGGGGGTTGCATTTCTCCTTTTTATTAAGGGAATTTATTAAGTCCCTGTGTTTGTTAAGGAACCAGCATGGGTTGTATGGCTTAGGCTGTTGATTTACAAACGCTGTTTCTTTTTCACTCCTGACTGTGTGAAAGAGTCTTAATGAATTAGATGTTTTTCAGGAAGCCGCCTGTGCAAGAAAACAGGGGATAACAGGGTTAAGCCCCTCTGGGAGCCATGGGGCAGATAGAGAAATACCTGCCTCTGGGGGGAACAGGCAGTGGTTTCGAGGTGAGCAGCACTACAAAACGGTTCAAGACTGGGAATCACCATGTCCAAAAGTGAAAAACGAGATGATCTGTATGTTATCATACTGTAATTACCCAAGCAGACACTTAGTTAAAGAGAAAGATGAAACCTCATGCTTAGAGTTGGTGGGAAATCCCTGTGGGTCCCTCAAATTCACCATTAGCTGGCTCACTAATTTTTTGCTTCCTCCAAAATGCCCCCCTCGCCCTGCCGCTGTTCATCTCCTTCAGGAGCAGAGCAGTCCTGGGTCGAGCTTCAATACCGACTTTAAAGAGCGCAGCTGCGTCTCTCATCCTTGCGAGTTCCCCGTGGGGCTCTCCTATTCTGGTCACGTCCGACCTCCGCTTTCCTTGCACGTAATGCCCTGCTCTTCTCATTAACAAACCTCGCGGCGCTTCACAAAGACCGTCAGCCCTCCCTGGCCTCCCGACGGGGAATCGGGAGGACGGGGAGGTTTGACAAAGCGAAGTGACTTTCCAAAGGTGGTGCCGCAGCCCTGTGAGCGGGCGTGCTCGTCCCTTCGGAGTGCATTAGCATCACAAAAGTTAGGGCAGGCTCTTAGGGAAGGGAGTGTTTCTTCACCCTGGCTCCGAGTGGCTTTTCCACATGCGCTCCGGGGTGTCGTTTGCTCCCACGCGGGTGTGAGCTCGACTGGTCTGGCGAGGGGGGGTGTGACACAGGATAAGGGACAGGCTGAGTCGTTGTCACGTCTCTGGTATGTCTCGTAGTCTTCCTGACTTGTAACCGTGAATGAATTGTGGGGCAGCGTTTTGTTTGCCATTGTCTCGTTGTGGCCCTAGCAGGAAGAGGGCTGGCCGACGAGAGATGCTGCAGCCTCCCGAAGGTAGAGCCGGGTCTTCTCTTAGCCAGCTCTTCCCGCTGCCTCCGCATCCCAGCACGGCTTTCTGGCCTCGATGCCTCCCTCTGAGCAACGGGGAGCGGCGTCCTTTGTTATCGGACTCTGCGCCCTTGGTCTGCTGTTGCCGCTTGTGTGTTCTCACACATATTTTCATTCTTATTTCATTCCTATCAACCTTAAGACTCCTCTTAGGAGCCTTGGTGATAAGTCGACTGCGAGCCGTGGGTCAGCTGCAGCTCTTCTTGAGAGCCTGAAGGCGAACAAAGCTGTCGGACTCCCATCTTCCCCTTATGGAAGGAGGGGAAAAAAAGAAAGGAGGACCCAAAACCTCAGCAAAACCCGCAGGTGCCAACTGCTGAAGATCGGGTGCTAAATGAAGAGAGTCACTTTGGATTTTTTTAAGAGGCTTGCTTCCTGCGAAGTTAAAGTCCCGCCCTCTGTTTCAGTCATTGGCTGCCCTGGCTGCTGCCCACTCTTTTCTATAAAGCAAGCGATGCAGCTGTCAGCCTCACAAGCTCCGGATCTCTGCTTGCTGAATAAGTAGAAATGGGCAGGCGGTCACCCGTTGCCCTCTTCGTGGCCCTGTGGGCCAGCCAGCTGGGCGTGTGGGCGGCGGGGCGCTCCAAGGTGAACCCCAGGATCATCACAGCTCTGCAAGGTAAGTCCTGGGCTGCAGTCGGCCCCAACCTTGAGATGCAGCAGCAGCAGCAGCGTCTGCGGCTGACAGCTGCTCCCTGCGCCGTGTATTTTCTACCTGTGCCTTGTCTTTTGAGAAGAGTCGGTCTTTTTTTTATTTCTTTTGTCTCTTCAGGGAGACTTTTGGCTCTCATTAAAATGAGCTAAAATGCCTGTGATCTCAGGAAGGGGCTTCTGGCTTCCTTGATTGCTTTTAAGTGAATTTTTAGATCCCTGTTCTTGCTAAGTCCCTTCCTTTATATATTCTGAAAACATTTTCCTACAAGCTGGGTATGTTAAAGGCTGTTGAAAAGCCCTGAAATAGACGCAGTAACCATTTCCCCTAACTTGCAGGGGGAAATGGAGAAGTGTATTTGCATAATATGGTTAATTTTCTTATTCATCTGATGTACTTTACCCTGTTAGCTGCAAATGAGTTCTGTGAGTAAATGTTTGCAGAAGACCTCTATTCTCTGAGAAAATATATACGCCTGAAACGGCACGCAAGGACTTATAATCAGCTCTGATCTTAGCAGCGACTGAACAAAGCACTGTTTTCAAGGAGCAAGCTCAGAGGACAGCCCCAGCTTCGTGTGTTGAAAAGAGCGGACTAACGTTTACTGGTTTTATCATGTGTCTTCCAAGCTTTTTGATTAATACCCTCCAGGGAGGCTTTAACAAAAGACCTCGTCTTTTCCCTGGCGGTTCTGGTGTTTGGCTAAGCCGGCGGGTTCAGCCGAGCTGCGGATCTCGTGCTGCTCTGCAGTACAACAGCTCCTCTGTGGTTCCTATTCGCCGGCAACTTCAGAGGACGCGAATTTCCCGTGGCTTATTCTGCTCCATCTGTTAGTCTTCTGCCGTTATTTATTATGCCCTCCTCCTCCTCCTTTGGGCCGATCGCTGCCTGCAGATGAAGGGCCGGGAGCAGAGGGAAGGGCGGTGGGCGCGTGGCTCGGAGGTGGCCTCTGCCTGCCGCGTCTGTCGCACAAAGGGGAGAGACGCCGGCAGGGAGGGCAGCGAGAGGTTGCTCCTGGTATTGCGGCATTTGTTTTATTTCCCGGGAAATGAAGTGGCTCGGAAAAGGGGGATGTGAGCGGGGGAGAAGGCGTGAAGCCCGAGGCTGAACAGAGGATGGGGTCATGTATTTCTCCGTAGGCATTTCCCCTGTGCCGCTTAGGGGAGAGGGGGGAAAAGTTGAATTGCCGGGGTGTGATGTGTTTGGGAATGCCTGTCCTGGAGTGAAACCGGGCTGAGGGGGAAGAGCAGGCTCGGGGGGCTGATTTCCACCTGTCTCTGTGGGCCGTGCTTGGCACGCACACACGGTGCGGTCATCTGGCCTTTCCCTGCATCTGTGTCAGATGGTGGCTTACCCGGCATCGAACGCAGCGAGGACCTGTCACCGAGAGGCGCCGAAGCCAGTTAGTGTTAGGACACTTCCCTACAAGGGGATCAGCTTGTGCTTATCTCTGTTTCTCTCTCTTTTTTTTTTTTTTTGGTGAGAGCTTAGCTGGGACACAGGCCGAGAGGGATTTCAGCTAGGGAGGTGTCAGAGGTAGCTGCGTGGCGTGCTCATTAAGAGTCGCTCGCGTGTCCTATTTAACAGATTGCATTTTGCTCGGCGTAACCTCTACCCTTTAGGAAGTGGGTCTGTGGGCGAGGAGGAGGGTGGAGAAATGGGACAGGGGCAAAAAGGACACGATGGGCAGCAGGGAGCCCTCTGACTTCCCCAGTGCTCCGGGCACAGTGAAAGGCAAGCGCGGCATCTTTAGTAAAGCCTGCAGGTCAGCACGCTGCTGCCTGCTTGCATCCGCGTATAGAGACTCGTCCCTCGCCGTGGGGGTGACGGCGTTGCAGGGCTCGGTTTGCGGCTCGAGCCCCGGTCCGGGACGTTGGCACGGCCGTTCGTGCCGGGGCTGGGCCTGGTGCGCTGTGTTTGCCGTGGTGCAGTGCTGGCCTCGGCCCCGGGCTCTGCGGGAGCTGGCAGCTCTTCACGTAATTAAATTTCCTACACGCCACAGCCCATCACTAGCACCAGGTATGGCAGCCTCAGCAAATACACCTAGAGATGTTACAGCCCTGCGGGCGAAGGGAGATATTCCTGGTGCTGGCTGGAGCCCAGCTCTCTCCAGGAGGGAAGAGTACATGTGTGGGATCCCTCCCCGGGCTGCGGAGCTGAGGGAGAGGAGGAAATTGGTGCTGGGCAAAGCTGTAGCTGCATTCCCATCCCTCAGCCTTGCTCCCCTCGCCAGCACCCCGCCAGACCCAGGGAGAGAGCCCTGGCCTCGCTGCAGGCAGCCTGAACTACTCTGCCATTTTGCCCCGCGGTCCCTCATTGTCCGGTTTTGTGGTAAGAAATAGGTGAGGGGACATTGCAAGCTGGGAAAAAAAAACGTAGCTGGGCTTAGGTGGCGTGATCCTGAGCTCAGATCTGGAGACAAAGAAACCGAGTTGGCCTGTCTCGGGGCTTGGAGCTGCCTGGGTTTAAGTAATTTCACAGTCCTGGGGACTTGGACTTGCGGCGGTGGGTGGCTGGAGCACCATGCTCTGCAGATCTGCCTTTCTTTGATTGCAGTGCGCATAAAGCCAGCCCCGAGGCCTCGGCCGCAGCTACTGTTCTGCCTTTATTTTGCCTCCCTGATGCCGCAGTGCAGGAGAGGGTAAGGCAGGGATACTCTTTTCCCCACCGTCAGCCCCGTTTCAATGCGTCCTGGGGAGTGTTTGCCACCGAAGGCAGGGTGAGGGATCCCTGGAGCCCTCCCAGCACCCGGCACAGGTGGCCAGTTCTCGAGGCCAGCTGGGTAAGCAGTTATTTGAAAGCGTGTCTGACTCTGCAGGATTTCTTCCTCTTAGGGGAAAGACAGGGGGAGCAAAGGGCTGAGGTCAGCTCCTGACCACTGGTCATATCTAAAGTGCTTAAGATCCTTTTTACTGACAGGGACTTTGCCCCTCTTCCCCTTTGCAGCTGACCCAGCACGCAGATGGGTCAGGGTCTCTTCTTGCTATTACTTTCTGCAGTGTCCTAGCAAAGGAAGATTGTAAATGGCAAGTTCCCTATCTGTTGAGATTTGCAGAGTGGGAGTGAGTTCAGCCTGGGCTTGCGCAGAAGCAAGTGCTTCAACCTTGCACGCTGTGTTCTTGCTTATCTTCCCTTTTATTTCTGTCCTCCCCCTGCATCCATGTATTTTTCTAACCAAACACTGACCAGCTGGGTTTGCTTTGAACAAGGTGCGTTCGCATCCCACACTGAGCTTTCGCCTGTCAGCACAGACAGCGTGTTTACTCTTCTGATCCGTCTGCAGAGACGGACACCGCTGTGTCCCGGGGCTGGGCAGAGCCGTCGGGGTGACGGCGCGGGCAGATACAGCCCCTCTGCACGGAGCAGGAGGGTGGCATCCCCGGCTGGCAGTCTCATGACCGCAAAGTCGCTGAGCATCGGGAGTGCCGTGAGGACAACAAGGAGCTGGAGGGCTGCGTCAGGCTCCTATAGCTTGGGGCCTTCGGTGCAGAACAGGAATCATTTTTAGCTACTGCCGTCCTTAAGATTGTCTTGTCCCCGTTTACTCACACGTGCGTAGATCCGAGACAAACTCTCAGCCCCTCTCTGTTTGCCTGCTGCATTTACACCTTGGAGCAGGATGGGGGCTGACAGTTTAATGATTCCCCTCTTTCTCATTAACAGATGAGGCTGGAAGCTGGAGGGGACGGGTTCTGAGCTGGTGTGTAAGCTCACAGGAGATAAGCAGGACCTGCAAGGGAAAAGAAAGATTATATCCTTGACACTTGGCTGCCTCGGCTGGGTAAACTGGCTCTCGCCTGCCCTGGGTCACGAGGGGGCAGTCGGAATGGCAGTTCCTGAAATTGCCCACGCTGCCCGTAGTAGCTCCTGGGCTTTGCCAAGCTCAACTGCCTCTCCTTGCCACGGGAAAACTGTGCCAGCAAGCACCTCTGAGCGCTGTAAGAGCTCTTCAAGGAGCTCTGCGTGCCCACCGGTGCGACAGCGCTGCTTTCAGCTAGCAAAGGAAGCGGAGAGCTGAATGGAGATGAGGCCAGACTCGTACTGATTGGGAGCGTCAGCAAAATGAGAGATTGTGGTGCGAGCACCAGCTTTTACTCCTCGGTGACAGCGGCACGGTTTTCTCAGGAGCTGTGGTCCCTATGGGTGTGAAACATCTTTGTAGGACGGTTTCACATGAAGCTCTTAGAGCATCAACATTTCCAGGAGAAAGCTTCTCACTTTCCCAGCAGCGCTATTTTCTGCAGACGGCTCGTTTTCACAGGGTGGGTGATGCTGGTATCATAAAATGTTGGTTCAAAATATTTTTTGCTCTGCACAGATTGAAAAAGAAAAACAAACCAAACAAACCAAGCGAGTGAATCACAACCACCTCCTGTTGCAAGAGCCTGACACAAAACCAGGCACGGGCGAGCTAATAGAAGTTGTGGCTACTGCGCTGAAATGCTCAGGGCTGTGAAAGAGAGCCAAATGCAAATTGCTGACCTGCTGGCCCTCGGTGCTGATTCAGGGTCAGGGCTGCAGAAAATTGGCCTGGGAAGGTTTTCTGTAGTTGATGTAGTCTGCCTTGGTGCCTTAAAGCAGGACAAACTAAATCTAAGCCTGTGTACTTGAGTACAAACTAAATCGCGGTAGCGAGTACGAGATGCTTTTTAAAGAAGCTTGTAGCCAGAAAAGGGGCTGGAAGGTGAGTTGGAAGAAGGAAATTGCTTGTTTTGCAGCCAGCTCTCTTCTGTTGAGCTCCTTCCTATGGTGTGCAGCTATTCCTGGTTGCTCCAAGAATAGACTTGTTCCTCCTGTTCGGGTACTCCTTTCGGTCCCTGCTCCACCCGGTGTAGTAAGCTGGGTCTAACTGCATCCGGTGTCTGGTGCGACGGAGACGTGCTGCAACAGTGCCGCGGGAGCTGGATGCGGCCGCATCTCCGACCGTCTCTGCTTATTTCAGAGCAGCTTAAGGCTGGAGCAACAGGTTTCGTGTAATAAACCTGACATTGCCCTTAATGACAGCTCTGGTTCTCTAGTGCTACAACTATCCAGTCCCCGGTTTGAACCCTGTTAACTGGTGTCGTCATCCTCCTGCAGCGATGACTCCACATCTAGTTACCCACTTGGGTTACATTATTCTCCATTATCAGGCAGGTGTGTACTGGGAGGGAGAGGGTGTTGCAAGTTTAAGGAGCTGCAGAAGTTTCCTTGAGGAATGCGTGAACGATGCCAGCCAGACACCTGCCCTTGGGTTGCTCACGACATCCGCGGCCGAGGGTTTGCCTCGTACCTCGGATAACGCAAGTTTTGGAAAGTCTGATTTGAGTGTCTGGTTGAAAATGACTGTAACACAACATGGTGGTTCAGCTTTTCCAGGTCTGAGTAATGCGGTGCTGCGGTCCAAGATGGATGTGAGAAGAATGGATAGCGTGTGTTCTTGCTGGGGGGGGCGGGTCAAGCAGGCGGAAAGGGGGTGCTAGGAAGGTCTGCGTGGCCTTCCCCAGCACAAACCCAGAAGGCTGCAGGGCTGAGACCTAGCTGACATTCGTTACAGGTGTGGGAAGCCTATGGCGGCAGGTAGGAGGGCTGCAAAGAGCATGACAGGGCCCTGCCCAATCTAGCGAGTAAGTCCCCTTTGCTGCGTGCATAATATCATCTGTTATCTGTAGGGAGCCGAAACTTCATCCTCTCTCCGGAGCCACAGAGCTTTCTCCCCACCTTTAAACCTCTGCAGAGGCTGGAGGCTCCACGGGGGACGCTCCCCTGACGCTGCATCCGCGTCCTGGGCTGGGAGAAGCGGGCATGTGCCCGAGAAGGGTTTCTCGGCTGTGCTGGCCGCCCGGCAGCAGGGAGGTGGGAGATGGCTGCCAATTAAGCGAAAAGGGAAAGCGGCTGCTTTGCCGGTGGATGCTCCTGGAGGTGCTCAGGGCAATTTTTATTCTGGAAGGCTTTTTAAGATAAATCAGTCTCTGGAAACTGATCTTCCTCGTGGGAGGGGTAGCCGTGTTCTCCAGATAGCAGCTCTTCTGCTAAAAGCATTCTTTTGTTGTTTTGCCGTTGTTCCGGTGCCTGTATAATAAAATACCATAATCACAGGCCAAAGTTCCCCAGCTTCCAGCAGGAACACGGCACAGCTTGGGACTGTCATTACAGAGAGCGGCTTTTGGAAAGTAACAAAACCTGGCTCTAAATTTAGCACCAGCAATCCGTAGGGTGCAGCCGGCGGCTCGACTTCAGGGCTGGTAGGGAAAAATGTACCTGCTAGATGACGAGCCTTGCTGCTAGCTGCACGTGAAATCGAGGGCTCTGGACTCACCTTGCAGTGGCACAGGCTTCAGTGCTGCATAATTTTGGGGGGGTGAGCACGCAGGGGCGGGCAGGGGATATCAGTAATGTGTTAGCACGCATAGAAAACACTGCCATGCCTGTCGTGTAGTCCTTTTGCGTTTAAAAAGGAGAAACCCATCGTTCCCAGAGCGCAAAGCGCTCTGGTTCGAGCCTTTAGAGGGTAAGCGGAGCCCTGCAGCGCTGCCTGCGCTCACGAAGCCCTGCCTGATGGCAGAGGCTTTGAATTCAAGGCTGGTTCCTTCCCGGCTGCGGGTTAGGGGTCTCTTTTGTCGCTTGCCGAGTGGGCGTTGGGGACCGCTGCCGCCTCTGGCTCCGGCTTGGAGGCCCCTCGCAAAGGGGATGTAGGCTGCATAGCTCTCGGAAGAGCTTTTGAGCAGGCGTGCCCATGCTCGGCAGCTGGGTTACCAAACCAAGAGGTTTTTCTTCTCTTTCTTCCTGCCCTAGCTCACCCCTGCGCTGAATACTGCTGCCAAGACGCTCTGGAGCTTACCAGAAATAGAGTGGAAATCATTAATGCGCCAGAATATTTGCCTTCTGTAGTGTAGCTCTGAAAAAGCGTATTTGTCTAGTTAGAGTGTACTCTGCGAGCTTGAGCTCTGCAGCGGCGCGGCCCTCCCGGGCATTTGGATTGCACACAGGCTGAGAGCTTTTGTAGGCTATATCCCCGATAATGCACGCTGAATTGTTTTCTCTGCTCCGGAGCATTTTGCTATTGATGGCGGGGATCTCTCGAGGGCAAGAGAAAGAAGCCAAAGAAAAGGCAAGCAGCTGGGAATGTAGCTTGGCCAAGGGTGGAAAAGACCCGCTGCGGAGAGGATGTAGGTGTTGCTGATACCCGTGGCCTTGCCCTTCCCTTTGGAGGGGTGCTTGGGGGGAGTCAGCAGCAGTCAAGAAGGGGTGTGAGAAAAGATAGCGTGAGGTTTCTTGGCAGATGATTAAATGCTACTTGTCTCCAAACTGTCTTGAGGGAGAGACAGAATGAGAAATACCAGACAGATGAAACCCGTCGCTCTGACTTGCTGCGAACTTAATATAAGGAAGAGGAGTGAAATGTGTAAGGCCATCGGGTCTGGGTTTGAGTAACGGGGGTTTCTTCCTTCTGCGTTTCCCACGAGTGCGTGGACCCCTTTGCAGGGGTTCAGGGTTACGCGTCCCCCTGATGCTCTCCACCCTCCTGGGGGCTGCCCGTGCTGCCCCGTGCCGGGCTCGCTGGTTCTCCGCGTGAAGGACGATGGTCACAGATGGAAAACGAAACGGAGAGCGGCACACAGCCCAAGCCCTCGCTCTCGGCTGTGCTGCTTTCGGGAACAGAACTGCCGTGTTTCCTACTGGATGGAGGGCACGGGAAAACTGCGGTCAGGGCTTTTACCCACCTTGGGCTGATGAGAAAGCACTTTGTCTTCCCTGGGAAACCATTTTACTTACTCTGTCCTTTCTGGGCACACACATGGTCTTGGGATGCCTCTGTGGGAGGGTCTGGCTAAAGCAAAGGCGGCTGCTCTCGCCTCGCGGCATTGCTGCCCTACCTGCCCCCGTGGGAGAAGCCGTGTCGGTTATGAAATACGTGGGAGATGACCGAGCCTCAAGAGGGCTTGTTCCATCTGCTTTCCTGACCCTGCCCTTTCCAGAGCAGCTGGTCACAGCCGGTGGCTGCTCTTGGACTCTGGCCGTTGATGTTAGAAATGAGCGTACCTCTGTCATCAGTGCTTTCCCTGCTTGTGCTGCGTGCTCGGGGCAGAAAGGAGGAGAGATTTAAGCGACATAGCTGCTGTGTAAGGCTCCTCGGGGTGGGCAGGGGCACGAGCTGGGCATATCCCCGTGCCAGGGAGCTGCGTGGACCCTAGGAGAGCATGGAGGGCTTTAAGGAGCAGGAAACACGTGTGTCTGTGTCTGGTCCCACTTCACCAAGAGACATTTTTAGCACTCTTTCTGGTTGCCTGGGTTCCGCTGCTGCTGCTTCCCAATGCCTTTTGGCCCATCGCAGGCTAATACTGCAGAGGAGTTTTGGGGGGGGTCGCTGCAGGCATCCTGAAAAGAAGGCAGGGGGGAGAGGGGAGACCGGGAGGGGAAGGCAGGCAGCACAAACCCCTTCCGAGATGTGCCAGGCACCGGGCTGATGGGCACCAGCTCACGGCCATGCTCCCAGTCTTCCACGTCGTGCCAAGGGGACGTAGGTAGGGGACAGGGAGGGGGTGAAAGGGGGACAAGGATGATATTTGGCCCTGGGAGGGCTCTGGAGGGAGCTCTTAGGGATCCAGGATAGAAATCTATAGGGGGTAGAGCTGTGTTGTTTCTGCTCTTTGTATTTTGCTTTCTCTGAGAAATGACTGATGTTGGAGCGTAGGTGGAACAGAAATGGTGCGGGTCTGCCCCGCGCACCGAGCGATGTTCCCCGAGGGGTGATCCTTCAGCGTGCGCCTCCGCTTCCCCAGCGCCCAGAGGTGGCTGTAAGGGTCCCGGCGCCCAGGGGTGCAGCTAAATCCCACGGCTGCACGCTGGCGGCGTGAGCCGGCGAGAGGAGGCAATGACAGGCCAGGGTTTTTTTGTGAGCAATGACAAGGAGTTGGTTTTCCCACATTGTATTGCCTATTTTACCCCTTTCTCAAATCCCTCCCGCAAAAGCTTGTTTTCCATGAGGTGTGTGGGCCGGTGGCGTGTTGGAGACTTTGCAACTCGCGGCCCTTCAATTACTCCGTGACAGGTCAGAGCAAACCTCCCCCCCGGAGTGTCCCTCCTGGGTCATCTCATCTAGAGACAAATTGTTCCTATAAAAAAACCCCTGGTTTTGCAGGATCTGCCAGGTCCCAGAAGCCCGTCAGCCTGCTCGAGGCGTCCATCCCCTGGGAAAAGGGGATGGCTGGCGGGTGAGCAGGGCTCTGGGGAGCACGTCCCTGGCCTGACTGTCATTCCCTTGTGTCGCGTTGCTCCCTTCGGGCAAAGTCGCAGGGGAAGGAAAACCTAGCCGCTCAGCGAGCACAGCAGCTCCCTGGAGGCACGCTTACTTCCTCCTTCCAAAATGTCTCAACTCGACAATTTATAGATCATCTGAAAAAAAAAAATGCAGCTTTGCTTCTTGCCAGCATCCGTGGTGGAGCTGGGGAAGACAGACGGTGCATGGCTCTTGGATGGGAGCAGTCCTCCTCCCGGGGATGGAGGGGACCCATGGCAGCCCTGTGGGGTGTCTCCATCCCTCTGGGGTGGGTGCTGTGACTTCCCAGGCTCCCCTTAAAGGGGTCCGTCTGCTGGTGGGGCTCCCAGGGCTGGGATCTGGCCAAGCAGGTAGGAAATCCAGGGATTGTCCTCCCGGTCTTGCCTTGGGGGACTAGTGAAACTGGAGCTGCACCATCAGAGCTGGGACTGGGAGTCCTGACCCCGAAGTGGGTGAGTAAGGCAGTGGGCCTGAATCCCATTCCCAGCCCTTAAAGGAAAGCGGTCCAGCTGTCCGTGCTGGGCTGCTGGTCATGCATCCTGCCTGTGCTGGGGAAGAGGAAGAGGGATTGATGTCACCGAGTCGAGACGGCTCTCATGTTCCCAAAACCGGAGTGCTGTGCGGGAGCCTGGAGCGCGCAGTCAGCCCTGACTCACGGCCGGGCCCGCATTGCTGGGAGATGAGGGCTCCCGGCACAGGTGGGGGGACAGACCTTGGGGCTTCCCCTGCATTGCCTGTCCTTGAGTCAGCGTTGAGAAGGCAGCTTTTGCTTTTGCGATCGGAGCCAATCTCCGTCAGATTGTAGCGGAAACATCCTGCTATTAAGGTCATAATCCATTCAGTCTATTCAAAAAGGAAGGAAGAAATCCAATCTGGAACTTGAGCAATTGTTTGGAGAAGGAGGGGACCAAGAAAGGATCCAACCAGTGCCATGATTCAGGCAGGAGCGTGCTCGCTGTCAGACCTACAGGCAGCAGAGCAGGTGGCGGTGTCATCGGCGTCGTGCCGGGGAGGGTAGGAGGCGTGACGGTGACGACTGACAGCCTTAGGATGTGTTATAGCGAGAAGAGTTCCCGGGGCTGCCGTGTGGATTGCCTGGGCGTCGGGGAGCGCGCGGCGGCACCGGAGACTTGTCTGTGTTTGCCGCAGTGGCGAGCTTCGGTGCTGCACCAGTTTCAATCCCATTTTGTCATTTGGCGAGCGGCCCAGCCCTGCGTCCCTGTCCTACGGCAGCAGCGGGAGAGTTTGGGAGAGCACACGCGGCTTAGCTAAAGGAACTCCCCCCGCTCAGGGCAGCACAGGCCTCGTGGTGTGGAGCGGGTAATGCCAGCGAGCAGGTAAACCCCATACCCTGCCTGGTATCCTCTCTTTGTATTCCAAGGGGAGTCCCACTTAACAAAGGGGTTTGTGAGCAGCGAGTAAAGGACCTGCCTCTCGTCTGCATCACCGCCGCTCCCAAGAAGCAGCAGGTCCTTATCTCGCTCTCCTTCCCTTTTTCATTTTCCCAAACTTCATTTCGGTTCCTTATTTTAAAATGCTGGTACCAGAGCAGATTCGAACCATCTCCTCCATTTTAGGAAGACGTCGTCCTCCCCCGGCACCGGTGAATCGTAGACCTGCAAAGACTCACCCGCTACCAGTGCTGGGAGCCGTGCGAGCCGGTGACTAAGCCGAGTGTCTGGGGTGCCAGACCGGGGAATGGTGGCTTGCGGAGGGGAGAGGGACCGCCGTAGCTGAGTCAGCCCTCCAGCCGGGATGAGAGCTGGGTTGTTGAGTTTGCCTGCGACAAGGCTGCACGCCCACGCTGCTTCTCTAGTTGGACATCTGTTCTGGAGGTGGGGGGGACACGCTCCCCCCTGCACAAAGCTCTGGGATGCTCTGGGAGCCCGACCTTGCTGTGGTGCTGGGGAGGGCCAGACTCTGCCCAGGCTCTTGGTGCCTTTCCGAAGGGGCTTCTGGACTCAGGAGAGCCCTTCGGTGTGTCATTAAAGCTGGCTTTGCCCGAGCCGTGTCTAGGGAGGCGGGCCCGTTTCTCCCTGTCAGATGGGAAGCGGGATTGCTTGTTTGTTATTGGCGTTGCTCTGTGTGTTTAGGACGGGCCTCCCTGCCCTCATCTCATCCAGAGCATCTCCCTCTTCGTTTCCATCCTCCTCCGTTACCTCACCCCGCAGGCATCCTTCCGAGATGCACCGGGCTCCCTCCTTGTCCCGCATTTAATATTATTCTTCTTCTTCAATCTGCTGTGGTGCTCTCCATCTCGCCTGCAAAGCACAAAGCCGCTCTTTCTCCCATTCATTCCTCCGGACCGGGGTTAGCATTTCAATTGACAATCGTGGCATTGATTTGCGCGCTGACGGTGGGGTTTGCAGTAAATGCCAGGCGAAGGGACTCGGCGGGGTTAGCGAGGCTCTGGAAATGAGCCCTGTGTCTTCCGAAGCTCCGGACTCGATTTTGGAGGGAGGGTGGTGACAGGGTCGTGCCTTCCCCCTTCCAGGGGGCCGAGCCTTTCTTTGCAGTGTCTAAAAGCAGCCTTGGACTTGCTAGGGGAGGCATGTCCCCTTCTTTGGGGACGTACTGTGGGCCATTAGATGCCCTCTGCCTCGTCATCACTGGCTCTTAAAGCCATTTATAACCCAGGCTCCCAGTCCGGGGGTGCAGGGCAGCTCCCCCCAGTCCTGCCGGATGAGAAGCAAGAGGCGAAGGGGATCGCGCCGCTTGCCTGAGCCGAGCTGTTTAAGGCAGAGCCGGGGCTGAAGGGCAGCTTTGCCGGGTCAGCCGGAGGGCTGGTGCGTAGGCAGAGGGACCCCAGCACCCGCTCGCGGAAACACCTTGACAAGGCTCCCTTCCAGATCAAGTTAAAGCAGCGCTGGAACCGCAAACGTGCTTCTGGGCCCTGGCTAGCAGAGCTGTTTACTCTCAGCTTAGTGATTCAGCGCAGTCCCCGGGGAGCAGTAGGATAAATAATATGTTGGCGCCAACCAAATTATTGTTTTGGGCTTGTTTGTTTCTGGCTGTTTGGAGAGAAGCGTGTCCTTGCAGGTTGGCACGGCTCTCAGAGCTGAGGTTAAGCAAGAGGCAGCGTTGTGAAAAAAAAAAAAAACCTCAAAATGAAACCAAAGGTAAAAGGATCCCACGGGGCTGGAGCGTGCGAAAGGGTGAGGGGAATGGCTGCAGGTGTATATTTTCCTGGATTAGCAGCAAATCTGGGGGCTGGGCTGGAGGTTTGAAACCAAGAGCAATGTTTGAAGTCCGGCCAGACCTGCTTGTGGCGTGTTGGCGATGGGCAGCGGGAGCTGGAGCGGGGAGAAGGGCCTTAGGGGCTCCCGTGTGCGCGGGCTGTTGCCTGCCCTCTCCGCAGGTTGGGCCAAGAGGGGGATTTTGAGGACTGCTGGGAAGGGGGCTGGTGAAAGGGAGGTTAGTTCTCTCCTTCCCAGCAAGCACAGATTGAGTCTGTGGCTGGTGCGGTGCCCGGGCTAGCTGGCATGCCCGGCTGGCTTCCCGCTTGTAGGGCCACTTAGGCAAATGAGTTGCACACTCCCTCTGAAAAGACTCGCTGCCAGCTTTTCCGCGAGTAAAGCGCATGCCGAGGGAGGGGACGGGCAGCGGGCAGGGACTCCCATCCAGCTGGGCTTTCCTGGCTGCGGGGTGCCGAGTGCCCCCCGCTGCTGCGCAGCCCCGCGGCGCAGGGGAAGGGCAGCCCGGAGGTGTTGCGTTAGCGAGACGCTGCGGGCTGGAGGGCAGAGATGGTTTCTGTACCGCGGCGTGCCTCCACCCTCTCTCTTTGCAGCTGAGGTGCCCTTGCGAAACAGCGGCCCGTGGGTCTGGCAGGGTTTCCCATCACCAGGCAGCAGCCCCCGTTAGCCAAGCCGGTGATGGGAAAGCCTCGCTGGCTGGGTGCCGTTTAACCCCGCAGGGATTAGAGGTCCCGAGGAGGTGCGACCAGCGTACCGAAGCGGAGAAAAAAGACGCAAATCAAGCGGGCGTTCAGTAACCCCAGTGACCTCTAATACGTCTTTTTTACTTTTGGCTCTGCGGAGCCTTGGCGGGACCCCTGCGCCCCCTGCTCCGGGCAGAGGGGGAGCGCTGGGCTGTGCAAAGGTTGTCCTTTGCCTGTCCTGCCAAATGTCCCTATAAATAGAGAGGGACACGTGCCGCTGATTAATTGCCTGTCTGTGCAGGCAGCCAGCTCCTGAGGCAGACGCAGCCTTTGTCTGTCTGCTGGGAGCAGCAGCACTTGCCAGGAGAGGGGCCCTCTCTTCTTTGGAAAAGGGAAAAGAGGGAGAGACGAAAGCGGAGCGCCCTGTCGTGCTAAGCAGAGGTCAGTCCCGATGGGAGATTTTTTCCCCTTGGAGGCACACTCTTTCTCGTGTTACTGCTGCACACTGCGGTAGGGGAGAGGGCAGCCGCGTGTGCCGCGTGCGTTGCACCCTGCCGCAGAGCTGGGCCCCGGCGTGGCTGCTCAAAGCTGCCCAGATGTGGCTGCACCCTCCCGGAGGCAATGCAGGACCAGCAGACCCTGTGGAGGGCCAGCAAAAGCCCCAGAGGAGGAGGCTCACAACGGCGCTGCGGTGCAGGGCCGTCCTCCCCCACCTGAGCTGGCAACGCAGAGGAGAAGGGAGGGTGTTTTTAGGAAAGAGGGGCTGGAAAAGCCAGAAGGTGGAAGAGGAAGGGAAGAGAGGAGGACAGGCAGTTCTTCCTCCCAGCTGGGCCTGGAAAGCTTCCCATCTGCAGCAACTGGTTGTGACATGGGTCCTAGGTCTTGCGGGGCACAAAAAGCTGCAGGCATGTCAAACGCAACAGGGCACAGGAGCCAAATCTACAAGGCTCTACAAGACTGGAGCGGTTGCCAGAGGATGGCCAGAGACGGGAGGGAGCCCTTCATCCCGGGGCCGGGAGGCAGGAGGCACTCGGCCATCGGAGCAGGCGGGAAGGCAGCGCTCACCCGGCTGCTGCAGAGCCAGTTCTAAGTCACTTTGAGCTTCTGCTCTCCTGCCAGAGCTCCTGCAGCAAAGTTTCCCTCCCTCCTCCTCTTCCTCCATCACGGGTGCTCTCTGCAATCAGCTGCGATTCCCCTGAAGAGTGTCTCCTCTGTGCTGTTCCTAGGTGAGAAAAAGTATGTGTTTCCCAGGAGTGAGAAGTACCCGGTCTTCTATCACAAAGAAAACAGCTCAGCCATCTACATCGGGGGAGAGGGAAAGCTTTATTACTACGACTTTGCAACCCACGAGAACTACACGGTAAGGATGCCCTGCTGACAAGTTTGGCCCCAGAGCCCTAGAAGAAAGTGTCCAGCATCCGTGTCTCAGCCCAAAAGCCAGATACCTTGCTCGGTGTCTTTGCCAGCAGCGAGGTCAGGCCTGGAAGGCTCAGGTCTCTGCCCAGCCTGCCGCATCCATCCGGGAAGCCGCAACGTCAGCGTGATGAATGGCTGCAGCAAGGGGGAAGTCTGCACTAGCCGTGGGTGGGTTCTTCCCAGGCTGTGACCCTCCTGAGGTCTTTGCTGTCCCAGAGGGAGGATTTTTCCGGTGAGGGACCCTTTCTTTAGCGTGAGAAGGGATGCTTAGACTCGCGTCACTGGGGAGAAGCTACGTTCCCATCCCTTTCCATTGTCGGAGCCCAGGCTGCTTTTCCTCGAAAGCAGGAAACTCTGGATCGGCCGGGCACTGAGTTAATACAGCAGGAAAAGCCCGGTTAGCTTTCTCATGACCCCCTTCTTGTCCTTCTCAAACAAGGCAGTTGCTGAAGTTTGGGCCCGGATACTTCCCCTCTTGTTCCCAGGAACAGGGTGGTTCGTGTGTCCCAGCCCTCGGACACCACCACCTGCTGTCGAACACCCATTCCCCACCACGACAGATCCTCTCCCGAAATCCTTCGGAGAGCAGCCCAGGCTGGCTGCCGGTCACACCTGCCGCTTTGGCCCTCCGTCCCCACTTCTCGCCATCACCCCGAGGGCCTGAGAGATCCAGCCCAGCCTCCCCAAGAGTTTTCAGATGCTGAGGTGGGGAACGGGGCTGCCTTGCAGTGTTTAATGACCTCTCGCCGACATGCTTGCTTTGCTTCTTGCAAAGAGAGTGACTAGCGTGGGGCTGAGCCCACACCAGTTGGCTTTTAGAGGGAAGGAATCAAAGCGCTTCTCTTTCTCTTTCATGCTAGGAGGACTTCCCGGTGAAAAATGGACAGTGCGTGATGCCTGGGAGTTCGGTAGGTCCTACCTGTGGAACAGCTGGATGGGTGAGGGTTGGAGGACTTGGGTTGAAGGACTGCTGGGGAAGGAGCTGTGTATGCTCCTCGCGTGCTCTCTCTGGGTGAAGACCTCCGGTGCCTGTGGAGCAGGAGATGAGATGAGACGATACTAGTTTCCTTCTCTGGTTTTAAGACCCATGAAAAAGCTAGGAGGCCATAGAGCAGCGTGCTTGGTAGCGCTGTGGGCTTGGAGCTGTGCTCTGCCGTTTGCAGCCGCTCACACTCCTCTTCTTTCTCTTGTAGGAGGACAATAAAAATTACCTCACGTTAGTGGAGAAGTATGGAGACGGGATGTTAGTGTGTGGGACCGGCGCCTGCGCTCCCACCTGCTGGAACTTGGTATGCTGGGGCCACTTGTGATGGGACCAGAGCAAAGCACTTGCTGCTTTATTTCATGCTATCTCCGTCTGTGAAACGGTGCCCTGAAATGCCCAAATGCCAGCTCCCTCGAGGAGCTTATCGGGACAGCCCGCGCGAGCAGAGGTCTGCACGTGCCACCTCTGTGCTCGTAGCCCCCCCTCCTCACCCCCTGCCTGCAGCGGGGGCTCTGCCTGGCCCGTTCGCCGATGGGCTGCCTCCTTCCCTCGTTCGGGCTGTGCCAGCCAAGGAGAGCTGCTTTCCTCCTGCCCCAGGGGTGGATGTGGGTGCCTGGCTTTCCCTGAGCTGATCACGCTTAGGGACCATTTCTGTCCTTACCCAGACACAGAGAAAGGAGAGCGTTTCGTGGGATGGAAGAGGTATCGCTCCTTTCACCCCTGACTCCAATACCCTCGTTGTCGTCGATGGTAAGTCTGGCTGCTCGCATATTTTCGGCCCTAGTGCTGTGCAGGAAGGTTGGCCTCTCTGTAACAAAAAGGGACACCTTGAGGCCGCTCCAAGGGCTTTGTCCCTCTGCTCTAGTTGGCGATCGGCCTTAGCCCTTCTTGCTTTTGCCTCATCGAAATGCACGGCCTTTTAGGACAGAGCATGGCACGAGGTTGCTTGTACCTGTCCCGGGTGTGGGGGTTGAGTCTTTGTGCGGGAGGGTAGAGCGCAATGGAAACAGCGGGGAAGGAGGGTCCTGCAGTAGCTCCACTGCGCTGGGCCTGGCAGAGGGACAGACGAGGATCCTTCCCAGAGGCAGAGCAAGAATCTGTCCCTGCCGCCCTTTAAGGAAAAGGATTGGGGGAGTCCTGCCGGGCCTGCTCAGTCCTAGGCAGTGAGAACTGGGTTTCTTGACCTGTATCCACCATGTCTGCAAGTCCATGTGCCCAGAGAGTTCTTGGTTCTTTGCTTCTCACCAACCCTTCTGCCCCCTCCGGAAACAGCCCACCGCAAATGAGCCTTCCTATCCCGCAGGTCACGATATCTACTCCACCATCAAGAAGAGCCAGCAGAACGGCAAGATACCCCGTTTCCGTCGAGTGAGAGGGGGTGGAGAGCTCTACACAAGCGACACAGTGATGCAGAGTGAGTACGGGGGAGATCCTGAAGGCGTGGGACCCGCCGCTTTGCCCCGCCGGGCAGATACGTTGGGCTCTTTGTCAGTCCACAACTGTGGGCCGTAAGCATGCGGCACAGCTTGGAGGGGTACGTCCTCTCTGCCCAGCTGGGGTGTAGCTCCAGAGCTTCTTGCTTGGGTTCGGTCACCCCTGGAGCCGTGGAGAGGGCTGATCTGGTCCCCGTCTGCGATGCCAGTGAGGAGGGACCCAGCGGCTCCCTCCGGCTCTCTTGCTGCCAGCTGGGGGAATTTCACCTCTTTGCTTCTGGTCCAAAACAACTGAGTTCCTCTTGCTTGGGGTGAGGAAATGGGGAAATAGAAAGAAGTGGGCGGCAAGTCCCCTGTCAGATGCTGGAAGGAAATATGGTTGTGTAAAGGTGCCTATCAGCTGCCGTGCAGCGGTGGAAACAGGAAGAACAACTTCCACTTCGGGCAGTGACTCTTTCCAAATCCCTGGCTAGGGTGAGACCTTGAGGCAAGAACATGTTGGGCTGTGCGTGGGACAGGGTGGGGAGCAGCGAGAAACGACCCTCCTCAGTTTCCATCAGCTTATTGCGATGCCTTCCCCCAGGCCTCCCCAGTGACGCCGGGAAACGGGAGATTATTGAACCCCTGGCCAGAGAAAAAAATCAAAATGACACCAGGGCAAAACAGAACTTGTGCGTGCAGGGCGATGGAGGGGGCAACCAAGGCACCGGCAAACAAAACTGATAGACCCGGAGCCGCGAGGCTGATCCCGTGCTTACACAGATCTCCCTGCCGTGGGGATGCCCGCTAATGATGCTCAGAGGGACCCTGCCGCTGCTGGGGATGCCCCTTACGGCGGTGTATTAATAGGAAGAGCGTCGTTGGGTTTTCCACAGCAAACACAAACAACGGTGCAGCTTGCTCCCGCCGAGGGAGCCGTCCTCTGTGATAATAGCTCCGCTGCGCAAGAAGGAAGAATGGGTTTCCTTTGCTGCTAAGCAGCCGAGGCTTCACCAGGCCCTGGGGACCCGGCCTTCAAGGGAAGGGGTGCGTGGAGTTGGGCAGGAAGGGGAACCCGCTGGGAAGGTGGCACGTGAAGAGCGGTTGTTAGTGCGATTCGCCGCTCGGGTGTAGAGGACGGGCTCGGACTGGACTTTGCCTGGGGCCCAGATGGTGTTTGCATTTCCTCATCTCGTCTGAGGGCGAGTGGTTAGCTGCAGAGCACGCTGGTGGCTTTTCAGATGAAACGTGTGTGTTCAGGCCAGGGGTTTCTGATGGCTCACTTCCCTTTGCAGACCCTCAGTTTGTCAAAGCCACCACAGTAAGGCACGAAGAGCCTCACCAGGACAAGATTTACTACTTCTTTCGTGAAGACAACCCGGATAAGAGTCCCGAGGCCCCTAGAAACATCTCCCGCGTGGCCCAGCTGTGTAAGGTACCACAGGAACGGTGTATGGTGGGGAGGCAAGAGAGTTACAGGGGTGGCAAACGGACATGCCAGCTCACCTGGTGTTATCGGCACGTGATTTGGCCCCTCTGGCTCACTGGGACGTTAGAGAGGTACACGGTTGTTGCAGTGACCAGCATCAAATACACCTCTGGAGCGTCCCCCAGTTATCCATCCCAGATGCTGACAGGACGGGACTTGGTGGTGTTCTCTGCCAAACCCTGACTCCCTGCTTTCCCTCTCCCCCAGGAGGATAAAGGGGGAACCAGTTCGCTCTCTGCTTCCAAGTGGACCACCTTCCTGAAGGCCAGCTTGATTTGTGTCGACCCAGTCACCAAGGGCAATTTCAACTGGTTGCAAGATGTCTTCTTTGTCCCCGCGAGTAACTGGCGGCACTCCAAAGTCTACGGGCTCTTCACAAACACCTGGTGAGGGTCTCTGCAAAATGGGGGAATGTCCTGTCCCGTGGGCCAAATCGGTGACGGCCAGTGTCTCCCTGACCCTCTCTTCGTCTCGTTGTCCACAGGGGAAGCTCTGCCGTTTGCGTCTATTCCTTTGGGGACATTGACAACGTGTTTCGGACATCCAAACTCAAAGGCTATAATGGTCCCAACCCAGAGATCAAGCCTGGGCAGGTGAGTGAGCGATAAAAGATACCCACGTGATGTGGAGAGGCCTCCCGAGGCCAGGAGAGCCGGTCCCTGCTCTGCCACTGCAGTTGTCCGAGTAGCTGGGGCAGGTGAGGGACTTTCCCACCACCGAGCAGCCAGGCGAGAGCTGGGGCAGCGAGGAAGGTTGTAGGCGCTGCGGGAAGGATCTGAGCTTTGTTGCCGGAGACAAAAGGAGGCTGGATAAGGTCCAGCACCTTCATAGAAAGCAAGGGGAGACAGGCCCTTACGTGCCTTGGCAAACGGGTCTGTGAGCTGTCGTGTGTGAAGCTGGAGCACAATGTCTGGCGCTGCGTTTGCTAACCCCCGCGGGTTTCACCGAGCCAGCCTGCAGCCCAGCCCCGCCGTTACGGGCGCACCACTGACCCGGCAGCGAACAGCGGGGTGGGGGGATGCTGCTCTGAGCTGCTTGGGGGGGACAGGGCGTGAGTCTCCTAAACTGCGGCTTCTGCAGGGGGACGGTGGTGATGGGGCCTGGCACGGGCACGCATTTACCCCCCCCCGGGGCAGGCTTGTGTGCCATGCTGGCGCGTCCTCCTCTGGGCTGAGGTACCTGCGCTGTGCCCTGCCTTGCTCTCCTGCCCTCGAGCCTCATCCCCAGCGACCTGCCTGACTCTGACGGTGGCTTTTGTCCCCTCTCGGCGCAGTGCGTTCCCTCTGGACAGCACACCCCGAGCGAGACCTTCAAGATAGCCGACAGCCACCCGGAGGTGGAGGACCGGGTGGAGCCCCTCTCCCCCACCAAGAGCCCCTTATTCCACAACAAGCACCGCTACCAGAAGATCGGGGTGCACGAGGTCTCTGCGGGTGACGGACGCCGCTACAATGTGCTTTATCTGGCAACAGGTACTGGGAACCGTTCCCTTTGGAGTTCCCCGGATTCTGCTTTTTCCCCTCGAGGGGAGGGAACACAAGGGAAGCAGGCGAGACCCCCAGTGCAGAGCGAAGCAAGGGGCTGTGTTCCCAGCTTGGCATATGTTTGTCAAGCAGAAAAGAGCTGCCAAGTCCCAGTACAGCCAAATACATCCAATTTGGCTGCGTAGGCAAAGACGGGCTGAAAGCAGAATCCCAGCACGTGGGATTTACCCTGTTGGGCTGCTTCAGCCTGTGGTACATCTCAGGCCGAGTGTTTTCAGGGCAAGGGAGGGGTAGCCCAGCTCTCCCCAGGTGCAGCTTTACACTGTCAAGCAGAAATCCTTTGCAAAGGGACCCGCTCCGTCATCTCCTGTCCCCGCTTGCTCTGGCGCGGCGGCGCAGGCTTCCTGCGAGGCGAGCACCTCTGGCTGGAGACACAGCCGGCTGATCACGGCTGCCGGCCGTCCTGGGGCAGCCGGGGATGCTGCGGAGCTGGGCCGAGGCAGTTCAGCTGCAGGCGAATGGGATGTGGAGAGCGAAAGGTTGGCGAGCTCGGTCAGGCAGCTGCCTGGGCTCCCCAGGAGGTGCAAAGGTCCCTAACCCGGCGCTTCCCTCGCTGGCCTGCCTGCCTCCCCGGGCTTGCTCCCTCCAGCTGTGCCCGTCCCCTCTTCTGCTCCCTGCTGTGGTTTCTTCACTGGCACTTGTTGGAGGGACTTTCTGGGGCTTTTGTTTCCTAATCCGTGATTAAAAAAATGCAGACGGCTCTCAGTAGGTGGCCTGGGTTGGATTAGGGCCCACCATGCTCAGATTGTTCTTATCTTGCCGAAGGCCTTAGCTTAAAAGCAGCTAACACCTTGCAGAGTCCCGCCGGGGAGCTTGCTCCAAGACGCAGGGCAGCTGCCCACCCTCGCTGGGGCAGGCGCAGTGGCAAGGGCCAGCACCTGGGGGGTCCTGAGCCCTGCCTGCCCTGGGGTCACGTCTCTCACCTTCCCCTGGTTGATGGTGGAGAAGGGAGCGACTGTTTGGGAAGGGGAAACCACGCAAGTACTAAAAGAGGGTAAACGATGAGGATTCCTGAGCCCTGTTCCCTCAGGATCTCTCTTTCCACCCCTCCACCAAACTGCCTCGTTTTCTTAAATCACCACTTTGGAGTCATTTGACCGGGGAGGGGAGTCAGTTTAATTAGAAAAACACAAAGGAAGAAACCCAAGTTTCAGCCTCAGGCTCACGCGGTGATCAAAGCAGAGCAGAGCTTGGGAGCGGTTGGGTTTTCTTGCGGAGGCCGTTTCGGCGCAGCTGATCAAAGCAGGCACAGCCAGGTCCCGAAGGGCCGTGGGAAGTGGGCTCCTGGTGGCTCTCGGCTGGGAGGATGGCAAGGCTCTGCTGTGGGAAACGCTGCTGTTTGGAGCAGCAAGCGAGCAGGCTCCTTCTGAGAAAGGTTCTCTGGGTGGCTGCTCTCGGGAATCCAGTCAGGGCCGGCTCTGCAGAGCGGGTGTTGTCTGCCGCAGCGAGGGCTGGAGGCAGAGCTGGTTCTCTGCCTGGCTTCCCCACCCCTGCCTGCAGCTCCTCTGCCTTGCCTTTCTGCTCTCGGCGTGCTTCATCGGGGCTCTCCCCTCTTTCCTTCTAGACAAGGGATCCATCCACAAGATCGTGGAGCTGCCGGACGGGGTGCAGAACATCATGGAGTTCCAGGTCTTCCCAAAGAAGGACCCGATCCAGTCCATGATCCTGGACCACAAGAGGGTGGGTCTCTGCTCCGTAGAAAGGAAAACAGTGGGTCGGGCTGTAGCTTTAAAAGCAGGCAGCAGGGGAGGCAGGGACTGGTGCTTTCATGACAGCCCCTGGATCTGGAAGCAGCCTCAGGGTGGGTTTGGGGGGGGTCCCGCAGCGTGCTTTGCTAAATCCGAACAGCTGGGCTGGTGTCCCCAGCCCTGGGTGACTCTGGCTGTTCAGGCCAGTGGGCGAAGGAGCTTTTCCAACACCTCCTCGCCTGGAGGCGAGGCAAGAAGGTGGCTGTTTGCTCCCTGGGTGAAATCCGCCCCGATATCACAGCGAAGCCGCAGGAGAAGCGCTAGAGGCTCGTAAGGTGGCCGCGGTGCCGAGATGATCGGGCCCTCTGTTTTCCTCCTGCAGGCGATGCTGTACGTCGGCTCAACAACTAAAGTGCTGGAGATACCCATGGACATGTGCGGGGTGTATCGCAACAACTGTGACAGCTGCTTGCTGGCGAGGGACCCGTACTGCGGGTGGTCCAACGGGAGCTGTCAGTCGGTTTATCTGAACCGGTACGTGGCACCGACAGCTTGCTGTTTCTCCATCACCTTCAGCCGGTTGCTTTCGTGTGAGAAATACCCAGACCCTCAGTATTCCCCTCCCCGGCCAGGGCCCCGCATGGTTTTGAGGCCGTCTTCCCGTCACAGAGAGAGATGAGCCCCCCGTGTCCAGGCAGTAACAGCGCAGGCGTCTGTGCTGTCCCCAAAAACTGCGCCTCTGCAGGGATCCGTCCCTCCCGCGCACCCCTGCTCTGCAGAGGGAGAGGCCGATGCGTTTGGAGCACCCAGCCCCTCTTTTGCCGTTAGAAACGTGCGCGGCTCTGCTGGTTGGGATGCTGCTTAAAGCAGTTGATTGCGGCGAGTTGCTGGGCCTCACGTTTGTCATCCACCAGCCTCCTAAGCAGAGGCGTGGGGGGTGTTTTTCCCTACCCAGGCAGTAGCAGGCATCTCAACTTCCTACCGCATCTCGTAGGGGCCATTCCTCTCCTAGCCCTGAAGCGCTGCTTCCCTGTGCTAGTGCTTTGTTAACGCTTGTTCCCATCTGCCAGGGAGGTGCATCAGAACCTGAACCTGGACCCGTGGCGAGGAAAGTGCCAAAAGGGGGACATTAAGGAAGGTATGGAAAGGTTTTGAGCTGTTTATCCGGGGGGGGTTTGGGGCAGGCTGACTGATTCTCAGGTCTTTGTCGGGTGCTGCAACTCATTGCTGGGGAACTGGGAAGGACCATGCTGAGACCAAGACGCCAAGCGAGTCTCAGCTTGGAGTTAATCGCTAGATAATGTATTTCTGAGCTGGGTGAGAGGGCTCCAACTCTGTATTTGCTGATGTCCCGGGAGAAGAGTCCCATGGACTTCACCAGGCGTGGGTCAGGCCCTGCCGTTGTCGTTAAATGGCTGTGCAATGTGTCCCCGTCGACCCAGCTGTTCTTCCCTCCGGACTTGTGGGGGAATCCGTGGTTCCTGGAGATGCCCGCCTCATCCCCCCCTTCTCGATCTCTTCCAGCAGATGACTATCAGAACATCACAGTCGTCCTTTTCTCCCGCTACTACCTCAACTGTCCCATCGAGTCCCACTATGCCACCTACAACTGGTACCACAACAACAGCCTCATCAAGACCTGCAACACCACCCACCCCCAGCAGAACTGCTTCCACTTCATCCAGAACGTGAGCCACGTTCACTACGGCCACTACGTCTGCATCTCGGAGGAGGACGGCTTCAAGCAGGCCCTGGTGAAGGAGCGCCTGGTGAACCAGCTCAGGTTCATGTCCCAGAAGGGCCAGGCCACCATGACGTTGGGCTCTTGGCTGCAGCTGCTCCTGACGGTGGCCTTGGTGGAGCTCTTCCACTGAACGCGACAGGACTGCGTTCCCGCCGTCCTGGCTGCTGCCGCTCTTCCTGCCCTTGCCTGAGGCGAGATCCACGTTCTCTGTCACTCCTTGGACATTTATCTTGGTCCCGACGGGGGTCCTGGGCAGCCACCCCTCCATCTTTGGCCTTGGTGGAAGAGTCAGGGCGAGGAAGATGCGACTGTGGGGCCAGATGGAGCGGCAGGGTTTGGGGACAGGGAGGGAAGGGGTACCCTGGCACGCGGGGGACGTTCGCAGTACCCAGCAGCGCGAGGGGAGACGCGTCAGCCTCTCCCCGAGCCCGTGCTGGTAGCTCCGTACCGGTTACGGTCCTGAGCCTGCCCTGCGTGCGCGTGCTCGGGGGGCTTCTGCCGATGTGCATGCACTGATCCTCGGGGCACGGCGCCTCCTCTCTTTGGGAACGTGCATGTGATGAAGAGGAGGAGCCAGCCCTTGGCCTTTCTAACCGATTGATCTGCGCTTCGCTCCGAGCGGGGACTGATGCCTCCAAGGTTTTAGTGGCTAACATCTGTCCGGGTTGGCAAGCAGCTGGAACGCTCCCAGCGTCACGTGTGAGTCCCCTTCTGGTCTGGAGAACTGGGCTCTGGAAGGCTTTTAGGGTTTGGTTTGTTGGGTTTTTTACATGGGCTTTGACGTGTGGGAGGGAGACTGGAAACCTGCGGGCAAGGGCAGGCACTAAGCTAGCGTTTTGCATGTCAAAGTCTTGGAAGATGACTAGATTTGGGGCGTGGGGAAGGATAGACCGAAGGGGACAGGAAGGGAAGGTGGAAGCAGAGCCCAAACCCGACTCGGGAGGCCCTGGAAAAAAATTTTAAACGCACAAATCCTCTGCAGGCAGCTAAGGGCATTTACCGTGGGCAGCAGGTGGCCCCTGCTCCCAGCACCTCTACTCCGGGAGAGGGACCGGGCTTCCTCAGGGAAGGAGGCGGCAAGCTGCCGCTCTCAGGGCGCTGCCGTCGGGCTGAGGGGGCCGCGGCTGGCCCCACCGCCCCGAGCAGATCTGCCCCTCTCCCTGGCGGTGAGGGGACGAGGGAGGACCAGAGTTTGCTTCCCTTGGGCTTCGAGGTCTCCGAGCATGACTAAACTGTGAAAAACGGGACGCTCTCCCTGCGCCGGTGTGCAAGGGGCGATCCCACACCTTGTCCAAACCTTTCCCAGCCCTCTTGACCGCAGAAACGCCCCAGCCTCGGGCCGTGTAACGGGAGGGGGCGTTGATCTCATGCTTCCAATAACCTGGCACAGCTCCTGCTTTGTGCCTGCTCAGAGACACTCAGGAGTGCCCGAGGGGGCTTTTTGGGCAAGGGGGGAGAGACGCCGCGTGCCTCTCGTGACCACAGGCTACGGACAACGGGCCAGAGCTTCCTACTGCACTACATTTCTGAGCTCCCCTCCCCAAGTCTAGGATAGAGCTTCTTACATCCCCTCCTCAAAGCACTTTAACTTTGTGAACTAACGTACCTATTTATTATCAACTAGCAATTACTGTACTTGGATAATTTTATAATGTTGTAGAAAGTGGGTTTGAGTTAGAGAAAAAACAACGCGACAGCTACCAAAAACCCTTTCAGAGCTGTGACCAAAGTGAGAATGCGGTGGTTGAAATAAAGAATGGAAAAGAGCGGGCGAGCGCTGGGTTTCTCACCGTCCCTCTTCACCCACGACCACGGCCTTCCCCCACCCTCTCCCCCGTCTTACCTGCCTTCCCCCCCTCCAGCAGCAGCCCCAGCCCCTGGGCTTGCTGCTCCCGCTTCGGGCTGGCACCAGCGGGAGCCAAGAGCTGGGTAACTTCCCGCTGGAAAAACCCGAGGAAGGTGGGGGGTGGTAGCAGCACCCCGCTCATCCTCACGCGGTAAAGCGAGGGATATAAATAGCGGCGGCGGGTCCTGGTGGGCGCGGAGCCGTCCCGGCACCTTCTGCGTGCCGCTCGCTGGGCCAGGCGTCGCGGCGCTCCTCGGCATTGGCGTCGGGATTTTGGGAGCGCGCGCAGGGGCTGCCTGGCTGACAGCCTGGGAACGAGAGCGGTGCTGCGCTCGCACCTCTCTTTTTTTTTTTTTGCTGGTTTGGGGGGAAAAATGAGGTGATGGCTGATAGCTGAGGGGGGCTTGGGATGGAGGGAAGCAGGGAAGAGGAATTCAAGCTTTAAAAACGTGCCAACAGAAGCAGGAGGGAACAAAAACCTCCCTTCTCTTTCAAACGCTCCCTCGAAGCGCCTGGGCACAAAGGCAGAACCGGTTGCTCCTTCTGCGATGCGGGACCGGCTGGGGCACGGGGACAGCGGCGACGGGCACCTCTGTCCCCCGGGACCTGCGCTAGAGGTCCCGCCTCAGGATTTGCAGAAGGATTTTGCAGGTCCCTGATCTTCGGGGCGGGGGGGTTGGCAACTGAAAGCGAAAGCCTCCCCTGCCTTATTCCTTTCTTAGTGCTGGCTTTAGCAGGAACCTTCTGCCAGCGCCAGCAGCATATGCAGTAGCGGTATCTTGACGCAAAGAAGGAGAAATGAGCCCGAAAGGCAGACGGGTTTCAGCGGTGCTAAAACAAGAAGTGTGATTTCTGGCAGCCCCCGCTCCGCGGCGGGAGGAGGTGGGGAGCTCGCCTGGGACAGGAAGGGGGAGAAGCCCAGCACCCCGGCGTTAAGGCTCGGGTGCTGTACGCGGCCGTCGGGACGTTTGCGCTTCCAGCTCCGTCGCTGCCAAGCGTCGGGTTACCAAAGCTCTGAAGCCCCGTGGTGTTCCGTGGTGCCCCGGGAAGAGGCGAGCGGGAGGGCTGGGAGCGATGCTGAAACCCCCCGGGAGCGGGCTGGAAGCGAGGGGCTGGGGCTGAGCGAGGCGCGGGGTTGCGATAACCCCGTTTCGGCTGCCCGGGCTCTGTTTTCTCGCCCGAGAAGCAGGCTGAGAGCGGCGGACCGAGCGCCACAGGGACAGCCCCGGGTCCCCGGGTGACACAGAGACCCCACGGACCCGCGAAGGGGCTGCAGCAGCCTCTCCTTCCCCAGCCCAGCCTTTGCAAGCGGGTCCCCGTCCCCGCTCCCTGGGGACGGCCAGCACAAAAGACGGAGCCTTTTGCTAAATTTCCTGAGAAAAGCAGCAAGGACTGAACGTTTCGGGCCACGTTTTATTCTGGGCCGCGTTTCCCCTGGCCCCTGGCTGTTTCCTTTAAATACAATGAGCCGAAAGCCACGGGCGAACGCACGCACCGGGGTTTATTGTGGGCTTCAGGGCTGCTGGAGGGGAAAGCCGAGGCCCTGCTTATGGCCTCATTGTTGGAGCGAGTTATTTTGGGAGCCTTGTTTCCACGAGAGCGGGCGTGCACGGGAAGGTCAGGTACTGCAGCGGCTTCTCCCGGCTTCCTCCGGCACAGGCAGAGCGGGACGCGGCCGCATGCCCGAAACAAAAGCCTCAAGAGCCTTTAATTTTTTCCCAGCACCGTTTTGGGGGGCTGTTTCTGTCTCCAGCCTCGCTGGCGGCCTTGGGGGCTGCTCCGGGAGGAGGGTCTGTTGGGCAGGACAATAGGCCCAGGAAATCCTGGATCCGGCTGAATGGGTTGCGAGAGCTGGTGGGAAATCCCACGGCAGCCGCCTGCCTGCTCCGCGCGAGGCACCCAGGGCACGCGCTGACCGCAGGCTCGGCCGAGATGCTGCCTCCACCCACGGCATCCCCCTGGGCGGCTTTTCCTGGCGGGATGGGGGTACGGAGCACCCCCAGACGGAGCTGGCTGGAGCCTGGAATCGCGATGCCGCAACGGCCGCCCCTGGTTTCACGAGAGCTGGGATCCCGTCACCCCGGAGCCGGCTCTCCCGTGGGTGTCCTGCCCCATCCCGCCTGGCGCAGGCGGTGCCACCGCCCGCTTCCCGGGGGACAGGCTGGCAAAGGGGAGCCGCAAACTGAGCTCGTGTCTGGATCGGGTGCCCGAAACCAGGCCACCCACCCGGCTCGCTCCCCGCCGCCTGCACCCCTCGCTCCTCTTCGCCTGACTTGTTTTTCCCGTCGGCGATGGGGCGGCTCCGTTTGCGGGGGTTGTTTTGCTACCCTGCAGCTTTTTCCCCCCTTTTCCCTGAGGATCTCGGGATTTAACAGGCCTCGGGCAGGCGTCTGTCTGTCCGTGCGTGCTTCTGGGCCCGTTTTGTCTGTGGTCCACGCTGGGGCACGGGGGATGTGGTGGCGGTGATGCTACACCCACCAAGGCAGGTCGGGGCGGGCTGTGGCGAGCGACGCGAGTGGGAAATCCGGCTGCTTACTAGAAATGAGATGACCCAGGAGATGCCGGAGGAAGTTAAACACGGGATGAACCAGCGTGCCTTCCTCCCACGTGGCCGTGCTCCTCCTCCCCGCAGCCGCACACACAAATGCTTTTCCCCCTCCGGCCATGAATTTCCATCCCGAGATCCCCGAGGGGCGATCGCGGCCGAAGGACGCGTCCCACCAGGGTGAGATACCCCGTCCCGGCTCGATGGGGACCCCGAAAACCAGGCACCAGCCCGGGAGCTTTTAGCTCTGGGACTGCGCGCAATCAGTTGATAAGAGGAGATTCAGTTTAATGGAGCAGGACAATAAAACCGAGCTCGAATCGCCCCAGTTTCAGATTAAAGCTTGTCCTGGTTGGGTCTGTCCTCCCGATGCCCCGGGCAGCTCCTCGAGCATCACGCGCTCAGTCCCGAGTGCCCCGGGGATGCTGCCCGACATGTGCCGGGTCATCCCCTTCCCTCTGCTCCCGGGGCAGAACCCTCCGGCAAAAACTGCTTGATCATGGTTACGGTCTGTTTGCAGCTGAAAGTTTTCTCTTTTTTTAACATAATATTATGAAAATGAGTTTCCCCCCCCCTCCCCTCCAGCCCTGAACTGAATCACAGGGGGTTTCTGGGCAGGAGTTTTACTACGGAAACTTTCCCAACCACCTGCTTGTGGGCAGGAGCCGAAAGCTCGCAATGAATGGATTCACCCCCTTCCCGGCTCACGCGGCGAGCAGGGAGGACCCCGGGATGAATATGATTCTATGATTCTATGAAATCACTGCAGAAAAGAAAAGAGCTTGTTGGAAAACACGTGAAAACCACCTTCCTTCCCAAGGGATGGGTGCGAGCGGCAGGGAGCCGAGCAGTGTGGGTCCACGTATGGATGCGGGCTGTATTTTTAAGGTAAGAAAGCAACGCAGGCAGCTCGACACCCTTTTTCCAGCTGCTGATTTCACGCCTGCTCCGCTCTCCATCCCAGCGATGTGATCCAGTCCCTTTATTCTCCCGCCTCAAAACAGATCCGCTTCCAGCATCGCCCCGGCTGAAGCCAGCCCCATCCCGGCCGGTTCCCATCGGCTCTGCGGGGCAGAGATGCCCGCAGCGATGCAGAAAGGACGAACGGCTCCACGAAAACACCTTCCCTCCGCCGAATCGCTGCGGCCTTGGCGTTCCCAGCCCCAAGCGCCCGAGGGATGAGATCACGGAGGGGGATTTTCCAGGGAGGTTGGGGTTTCGCTGGGGCTGGGGCTGCAGCGTTGGCTCAGCGAGGTTTCCTACCGCGGAGCAGAAAGCCGGGGGGTTTCTCAGCAGCGTCTCGGAGGTGTGATTTACCGGGGGGGGGGGGGGAAGGTGTGAAGGGCCGGGCGGTTAGTCACCTAGCTCGCTCGGGAGGTGTTACACGCCAGGAAAGCCCCGTGGATGGAAAGCGAGAGCCTGGTGCCCACGCTGCCACCTCCCAGGGAGGAGGAAATCCCGTTGGAGGGACCCTCCGTGTCCCCAGCGCGGGTGGCACGGGGAGGTGGCCACCGAGGAGGGGCGAAACTCTCTGTTTCGGCTCCTCCAAAAATAGCAGGGGCTCAGCGTGAGTCACGCGGGGCGCGTGGGCGAGCTGCCGCGGAGGCGGGCGAAACGCCTCCCCCCACCCGCCCGCCGCCCGCTTTCCTCCTCGTGGATGAGGCCGTCGGCAAAAGCGGTCAGAGCCCCCTCCCCGCCGCCGCTTCTGCTGGCTGGGGAAAGAGTGACGCAGGAGGTTTCTGCGAACCCCCCCGCCCCATTTCCTGGCCCCCCCCCCCCCCCCGGTTTCCGTCAGAGACCCCCCAACCGCGCGGGTTCCTGCGCCCGCCGCAGCAGCTGGCTGTTTCCTCTGCGAGCGGCGCGGGCCGCGGGAGGGGGGACAAACCGTCGCTTGCTGCAGGGGTGGCAATGCCCTTGGGGGGGGCCCCGAAAATTTAGAGACCTCCTGGGGTGGGGGGCACGGAGGGAGGAGGGCAGGGCCCGCACGTGGGACCCCTTGGAGCTGCAGGGGACAGGCACGGGGCGATGGAGCCCCTGAGCCGGCTCCCCGCGCTTCGGGGAGGCGGTGGGAAGAGGGGGTGACGTTGAGCGTGATGGGTGGCTGTCCCCTCTTGGGGCTGGAGCCGGTGGCCGACAGGGCCACCCAGCCCCACGCGAGGGCAGAGCTCAGCCGCGTGGCCGTGGGTCCCTCCGTGTCCCTCGGGCCCACGCCTGTGTTTTTACGAGCACCAAGGTGGCCAAACGGCTCCGGAGTGACCCCGTTCCCGCAGCCGGAGGGGCGGGAGCAGGTCCCACTCAGGACAGTGCCAACGCAGGGGTGAAGGAGAGGCGGGTGGCACTGTGCCACCATGTCCCCGGGGTGTGGGGCTGCTCCGGGGTGCACACCGTGTCTTCATGGAGACGGTGGCAGCTGGGGCAGGCCGTGGGTGGCTGGGACAGGAGGGGACGGAGACGGTGCCCTGGGAGGGGAGAGACCCTCTGCCCTGGGAGGGGACAGAGACCGTGGGGCAGGAGGGGACAGACCCCCTGCCCTGGGAGGGGACAGGGACCGTGGGTTCGAGGGGCCAGGCCAGTGCCCCGGGAGGGGACAGAGACCATGGGGCAGGAAGGGCCAGAGCCAGTGCCCCGGGGGGGGACAGACCCCCTGCCCTGGGAGGGGATGGGGACCATGGGGCAGGAGGGGACAGAGCCAGTGCCCTGGGAGGGGACAGGGACCGTGGGGCAGGAGGGGACAGACCCCCTGCCCTGGGAGGGGACGGGGACCGTGGGGATGAGGGGCCAGAGCCGGTGCCTGGGAGGGGACAGAGCTGGTGCCCCGGGACGGGATGGAGACCACGGGGCAGGACGGGCCAGAGCCAGTGCCCCCGGAGGGGACAGGGACCGTGGGGATGAGGAGCCAGAGTCAGTGCCCTGGGAGGGGACAGGGACCGTGGGGATGAGGAGCCAGAGTCAGTGCCCTGGGAGGGGACAGGGACCGTGGGGATGAGGGGACAGACCCCCTGCCCTGGGATGGGACAGAGACCATGGGTTCGAGGGGACAGAGCTGGTGCCCTGGGAGAGGACAGGGACCGTGGGAATGAGGGGCCAGAGCCGGTGCCTGGGAGGGGACAGGGACCGCGGGGCAGGAGGGGACAGACCCCCTGCCCTGGGAGGGGACAGTGTCCGTGGGTCCGAGGGCCGGGCCGGTGCCGGGGAGGGGACAGGGTCCGTGGGTCCGAGGGCCGGGCCGGTGCCGGGGAGGGGACAGGGTCCGTGGGTCCGAGGGCCGGGCCGGCGGCTGTGGCGGCGCCGGTGGCAGCAGCCGGGGCGGGCGCGCCCCCCGGTGCCCGCCGCCGCTCTCGCAGCCGCCGCGGAGCCCGGCGCAGCATCCCCGGCCGCGGCATCCCCGCCGCCCCATTCCGCCTCCCGCTGCCCGCGGAAAGTGGATCCCTACGGGAGGTTTAAAACCAGGAGAAGCCCCGCAGGGCTCCCGGACCTCCTCCTCCTCCTCCTCCAGGCCTTCAAGGCCGTGGGACGTTGTCCCTCAGGGACCCCCAGGTCACCCCAGGGACCCCCCAGGGCTCCTCGAGACCAACTCCAGGCACACCCCAAAGGGATGCCCCAGAAAGGCCCAGGGCCCCCCTCCCCGTTGACTCTCCCACACCCCATTGCTAACCGGTCACGAGTGGGTGTTACTGGGCCTGGGGACAAGGGAAGGTGTCTGCCACCACGCTCACAAGTGGGAGCCTTTGTCCCCAGCTCCGTGGGGGCCACGACACCCCAAAAATCCTTTCCCTCCTGGCAGTGGGGGTGGTATTTGGGGTTCCTGCGCTAAACGGCAGCCGATGCTCTGGGGCAGGAGAGCCTGGGAAGGGGGGGACCCGCGCCCCCCAGCACCCCCTGCCCCGGGGAGGGCAGAGGTGAGACACCCCCGGCGACGCCAGGCGGACCCAAGGCTGTCCCCTCCCGCGGTGACCCGTCAGGCCTGAGCTTTAGCAGCTCTAACCCACGCTATTTTGCCCCCTCCATCATTTTTATCGTTTATTTCGCAGACAAAACATTTCTCCCCCCCGGCAGCTGGGTTTGCACGTTCAGGGCTTGCAACAGCTTTTATCGGGGTGGCACGGGCCACCTGCCAGCGTCACCCCCCCGCCGCTCGAGACCCGCGCGTCGCCTTGCAAACCCCGCTACGGCGAGGCTGGTGGGGGATGACGCTCGGCAAAGCCCTCCTGGCCGCCCCGCGCCCCAGCGTCGGTCCGCCTTGGTGCCGGGGCGAAACGCCCGGCGCCTGTGCCCGGCCCTGGGCGGCCGTGACTCAGCGGGAGGCGGGCGAGAGCATCTCTCCTTGAGCGGCGGCCGAGGGGGGATAAGAGCGAGGCCACCCTCGCCTCCCGCTCCCACTGCCCGCTCCCATGCTCGCCCGGGCTGCGCCCAAGCCGGGCGCCTTGCGGGGATGTCTCCTCGCCCCAGCTGGGGGATGCCGCCGGGCTCGGGGGGCTGCCGCCCCGCTGCGTGGCCCCCCCATCCCATCAACTCCTCGACCTTTTAACCAGCTGCCCGGCGACTGGCGAACCGGCTGGCTCAACCTCTACCGCTTCTGGCAGGAGGGCGGCTTCCACAATGTCCATCACATCATGGCTCGCAAGTTCCAGCAGTTCGGGCCCATCTACAGGTGAGGCAGCGCCCGGCCCCGCCATCCCCCTCCCTGGAATCCCCCCCCGCCGGCTCCAGCAGCCTTTCCAGGCCGGGATGCTGCTGCTATTCCCAGCCCCGCTCCGGGTGAGAGGGGGTAAATGGGCTCCCAGAGCAGCCCGGCTTGCCGTGAGCCGGCCAGGCTCGATGCCACGGTGAGGGGTGAGAGGGGAGACCCGCTCGTGCCTTGCGGGTGTGGGATGGCGGGAGGAGGGGGCGGCAGGGCTGGAGAAGGGCTCTGCCCCCCCCAATCTCCACAGGGTCCGGCGCTGATGTCCCCAGGCAGAGCAGGGACAGAGGGGTCTCTGCCCTGGCACCCTGCCCTACGGCTGCCGGAGCCCTGGGGGCCTGATCCTGCCTGGCGCCGAGCCGCTGCATCCCCTGCGCTGGGACCCCCAGGCGGGACTTTGGGGGTGCGAGGCGGGAGGGCAGTTGATTTGCGGGTGCTAGGGGGAGGGCGGTCGATGTGGGGAGACGAGGGGCCGCGGGGGGGGGCGCAGGCGGGGGTCGGGGTGCGGGGCTGACCCCGCTCCGCGCCCCGGCAGGGAGAAGCTGGGTGTCTACGAGAGCGTGAACATCATCAGCCCCCGGGACGCCGCCACCCTCTTCCAGGCGGAGGGGACGCTGCCGGAGCGCTTCAGCGTGCCCCCCTGGGTGGCTTACCGTGACTACCGCAACAAGCCCTACGGCGTGCTCCTCAAGTGAGTCGGGGGCCGGGGGGGGGGGGCCCCCGAAAAACGGGGCTCCCAGGTCCTGTGGCAAAAGCCCCGGCACGCGGGGCGGCGGGAAGCTGGAGCATCAGGAGGGTGCCGGGGACGTCAGCTGGCCCCGTGCTTTGGGGAGCGGCGTCCTCCGGGGGGGTGTGGGGGGGACACACACCTCTGACCCCCCCACTTTGGTGTCCCGCAGGACGGGGGAGGCCTGGCGCTCGGACCGCCTGATGCTGAACAAGGAGGTGCTGTCGCCGCAGGTGGTGGAGGGTTTCGTGCCCCTGCTGAGCGAGGTGGGCGAGGACTTTGTGCGGCGGGCGCGAGCCCAGGTGGAGAAGAGCGGCCGGGAGCACTGGACGGCCGACTTCACCCACGAGCTCTTCCGCTTCGCCCTCGAGTGTGAGTGTCAGGGCTGCGAGTCTCTGCAAGACACGTCCCCCCCCGCCCCGAAACGCCCCTTTGCGGGGTGCCCGAGCCGGGCAACACGCTGCGTGTCCCCCGGCTTCGTCCTCAGAGATGGCCCCAAGCTTCTCCCCCAAAGCCTTAGGGTCTAGAGGGATGTCCTCTCTCCAGACAAGGAGAGGACGACTCAACACTGGTGATAAGTGTTTTGTCATCTACTGGTCATCAACTGGTAGCCAACTCTGCCCGACAAGGGATGCCTCCACGGCCTCGTGCTGCGAGGAACGAGGGGGAGGCCAAGCCAGGTCCCCGTAGCCGTGGAAAGGCTGGAGTTGGCCACGGGGGGGTGGAGGGGACGGGGTCCCCCCCCGGCCAGGTCCCCTCACGAGTGCTGTGCCCGCAGCCGTGTGCCACGTGCTGTACGGGGAGCGGCTGGGTCTGCTGCAGGACTTCGTGGACCCCGAGGCGCAGCGCTTCATCGACGCCGTGACCCTGATGTTCCACACCACCTCGCCCATGCTCTACCTGCCGCCCGCCCTCCTCCGCCGCCTCAACTCCAAGACGTGGCGGGACCATGTCCAGGCCTGGGATGCCATCTTCACCCAGGGTGAGCGCTCCTCCCTGTGTCACCCAGGGCCCCTTTGAGGACTTGGCTTTGTAGCTCAGCCTCGTCTCACCAGCGTGGAGACCTTCTCCTGGGTCCCATCACCCAGCACAGGGCCACCAAGGCCAAGAAGTCTTTCCACATCTGGAGCTTGTGGGATGGAGCAGCGGGGAACCATCCGGGAGCAATGAAGGGCGGATGATGGGCATCACATTGAGGGGAGCAGCTCTCCCAGAGGCGCTGGTGGGCTCGGAGAGCTTTTGGCACCTGGGACAACCCTCCTGCAGGGTGTCCCCCCCCGGGCCACCCTCACCCCCACCCTCTGTGCCCACCCAGCCACTGCTGGGTCCCGCAGCAGGGACCGCGGTCCCAAGCTGCTGCAGGGGCAACTCCCATGGAAAAGCCACTGGCACGGGGAGGCCGTGTCCTGAGGTGCCGCATCTGGTGCCTTCCTCCTCCACCACGGCCCTGGGGGAGGAAGGCCACGCCGCGTCTCCGTGTCTCCTCAGCGGACAAATGCATACAGAACGTGTACCGGGACCTGCGGCTGCAACGCAAGAGCACCGAGGAGTACATGGGCATCCTCTGCAGCCTCATCATGCAGGACAAGCTGCCCTTGGACGACATCAAGGCCAGCGTCACCGAGATGATGGCGGGCGGGGTGGACACGGTAAGGAGCGGGCAGGGTTGTGGGGCAGGGAGAAGGTCCTGGCTGGCGTTGAGCCTTGCTCCCTTGCCCCGCTCCAGACCTCCATGACACTGCAGTGGGCCATGTTCGAGCTGGCACGGTCCCCGGGGGTGCAGGAGCAGCTGCGGGCAGAGGTCCTGGCCGCCAAGCGCGAGGCAGCGGGGGACAGGGTGAAGATGCTGAAAGCCATCCGGTTGCTCAAAGCCGCCATCAAGGAGACGCTCAGGTGAGGAGGAGCCCCCGCTGAAAAACACCCCCAGCCCCTTCCCGCCCCGCGTCGCTGGCACCGCGGGGGTGTCGCGCATCGAGGCGGGACGTGGGCGGGCCAGGCCGTCCCCAAAATCGAGCGCGTGGGACCCGTTCCCCCCAGGCTGCACCCCGTGGCGGTGACCCTGCAGCGGTACACCACGCAGGAGGTCATCCTCCAGGACTACCGCATCCCCCCCAAGGTGAGCTCGGCACCGGGTCCCTCTGGGGGCTCTGGGAGGTGGGACCTGGAGCACGGGTGGGTGACACGGCGGGGAGCAGCCGCGGGGCTAATCTGGGGCTGGATGCCAGCCCTGCGCCCCCTTCCTGCACCCCGAGTGCTGGCGAAGCCCCGTGGGGAGCCCAGACCCACGGGGCTTGACCCTTCCCCGCAGACGCTGGTGCAGGTCGGTCTCTACGCCATGGGCCGGAACGCCGAGGTCTTCCCCAAGCCGGAGCAGTTCAGCCCCCAGCGCTGGCTGGCGGGCGACTCCAAGCACTTCAAGGGGCTGGGTTTTGGTTTCGGCCCCCGCCAGTGCCTGGGCCGCCGGATCGCCGAGCTGGAGATGCAGCTCTTCCTCATGCACGTGAGCATCCCGCTGCCGGGGACACCGGGGCCCGGGCGCTGGAGGGGACCGGGGAGGTGGCACGTGGGTGTCGGTACCCCCAGCGGTTTCCACCCGCTCTTTCCTCCTCCATCCCAGATCCTGGAGAACTTCAAGATCGAAACCATGAGAGCGGTGGAAGTCGGGACCAAGTTCGATCTCATCCTGATCCCGGACAAGCCCATCTACCTGACCTTACGGCCGCTCGAGTCCCAGCCGTGAGGAGCCCGATCCCGGGTGACACCCAGCCGCTCCCATTTTGGGGGACACCCCCGACAGCCCGGCAGGCGCTTTCGGCTCCTTCCAGCCAGGCTCCGGCTCGGGGACGTGATTCGGGGGACGGCTGGGAAGTTTTCACGGCCACAGCCTTGGCTCGGCGCATCCCTGCCTTCGCTCCAGCCCGCTCAAGGCTGCGCTTACGCCACAGGGGGAGATAAACCGGAGCAACCCCGGCCCCGCTGCCGCCCCTGTAACCTCCAAGGGACCACGGGGCGGGTGGGGGCTGCTGCACCCCTCCGGCTGCTTGGGGGTCCCCGGGTCACCCCCAAAGGGTCACGCCGGGGACCGCGGCCAACGCTCCCCCGATACCCTCTAACGTTTTGCTTCGCCTCTGATTTGCTCTGTAATTTCATCACCCGAAAAAGCACCGGCTCCTTTTCGCCAGCGTTAGGGTTCTCCGTCTGTGGCGCCGGGCGGGGGCTCGGGCAGGGGGGCCAGGGCCTGGGCTCTGCTCAGGGGGGCCGTGGAGATCGCCGGCAGGTTCTGGTGGGGCACGGGGAAAGGTCTCGGGGAGCTGTAAATCCATTCCCCCCGCTCTGGAGGGCATCAGGTGTGGGTTAGGGGGTCTGGGGTTGGTGGGGGGGTATGCTGGGGTACTGGGGGGGGTCCTGCGGCCCTAGGGACCACCCTCCCCCCTCCCTCTCGCCCAGGGTCCTGCAGGGAACGGAGGCAAATCCCCCCTGATGTGGGAGTGGGCACGGAGACCCCCCCGCTACCCCCCCACCCCGGCTGCCTGGGCGCAGAGGGGCAGCTCCGAGCTCCCCTCCTTCCCCCTGGCCGCAGCCACCGGCTGCCGAGCCCCATGTGGGGTGGCCCTGGTCCCCCCCGGGTGCTCACCGAGGCGGGGGCGCGGGGGAAGCCGTGCTCCCGCTCCAGCAGGCGAGTGCCGAGCTCCTGCTTCTCCCGTCCCCACCTCCTCGCCGCCTCCTCCAGCTGGGACAGACCCAAACCAGGCTGGCTCTCTCCAAAGCGGGGGGGCAGAGGTGCCCCCCCCCAGCCCAGCCCGACACCCCAAGCCCCCCGCCATCAAGCGGGGTGCAGGAGGGTGATGCCCACCTGCCTCTCCAGCACCCTCCCGCGGGCTTGTGCCTCTTCCAGCCTGGCCAGCAGAGACAGCTTCTCCGTGCCCCCAAAACCACCCTGCGGGCCACGGGATGAGCAGGAGCAAGGGAAGGAAACGCTGGAGTTGCCCCGATTCCCACCTCCTGCTCACGGGGGGGGAGCAAGCCACAGAGGTGGCTGTCACCCCACGGAGCCGGAGATGCCACCTGGGTGATGCCCCCAGTGCGCCCAGTCACCCCCGGTGTTGCTTTCTGGGGTGCCATGGCTCTGCCCCCCTTCCCAGCCCCGTGCCCCCCTCCCCGGTCTCACCGGCAAGGCTGGGGGCCGCGGGGCGATGGGGGGCGAGGGGTGGGGGGGCCTCGCCAGCTCCTCCCGCAGCCTGCGGTTCTCAGCCAGCAGCACGGCGTAGGCCTCCCCGGAGAGGGCTTCGCCTGTGCGACAGGGTACGGGGGGCACTGGGACGTGTCCTACACCCCCCTGCGCAGAGATGGGGGCTCGGAGCAAACCCCCATCTCCCCCCCGCCCAGGGATGGGTGACGGGGCTCAGGACCTCCTCTGATCCCCCCCCAAGCCATCCCATGGTGCCAACCATCGGAAGGGGATGGAAGCAGAGCTGTATATGGGGTCCCCCCCCCCGAGGGCCCCCGTCCCCACTTGCACCCACCCGCCGGCTTCTCAGCGCTCCTGCCCGCCCCGGCGAGCTTCTCCCGCAGCACCCGCTCCATAGCCTCGATCACCTGCGGGAGGGAGCAGAGCCATCCCCGTGCCGCCAGGGCATGGGGACAGCTCGATGCAGGCTGCGGTGGCCATCGCATCCCCTCTCTTCCCCATCCATCCATCCATCCTTCTCCAACCATCCTTCTCTTCAGGTAGTGCTCATGGAGGGGTGGACCAGGCTAAAGGGTCCCATTTTCTCCAAAGAGCCTTGTGCCCCTCAACCTGCCCTTCTCACCCCGACCTCGTGCCCCCCGACTCGCCTTCTCCTGCTGCCGCACCGTCTCCTCCAAGCCCTTCATCTTGGCCACCTTCTCCTGGCACCTCCTCAGCGTGGCTTGCTGCTGCTGGTGGGCTCGCTGGAGCAGCACCAGGTCCCTCTCCCGGTCGTTTTTCTGGGGGGGGAGGAAGGGGAAAAGCCCCCAGCGACTTCCGTGCTGAGCCTCAAGCCTTGGGGCGTCACTTGTAGGGCTGGGAGAACCTCATGGTGGGGGTCCTGGGGCTCTTGGGCACTTGCTTGGCTATGGGGGTGCCATGATGCTGTCCCTGCTGCCCCCCTGCTCCTCCACCCCCACCCTGTCCCACGGGCAGCCCCTGCCCGCTCCTGCCAGCGTCCGTACCCGGATCAGCTCGTTCTGCAGCCGCTGGACACGATCCTTCAGCCTCCTCATCTCCGCCGTGCCGGCCACCAGCTTGCGCTTGAGGGTGGCTGCAAGAGCCCGTGCCACGTCCTCAACACCCGGCCAGGGGACGGCATGGTGCCCTCCGCTGCGCCACGGAGAGGAGTCCCCTAATTTCCACCCCCCGCCTCCTCTTCCCCATCACGCACCAAGCCTGTCCAGCAGCTCCTCCCGGGTCATGACGTCCAGGTCCACGTCGGCGAGCAGGGCCTGGCCCAGCTCCTCCTGCGAGGCCAGGCTGCGCCGCAGGTGCCCGTTCTCCGCCTCCAGGCTGGCGACGTGCCGGCGCAGGGACAGGAGGTCCCCCGCCATCCGCTCCAGCGCCAGGCGGTGGCCGCTCGCCTCCTGCCAGCCCAGAGCAGAGCCGCTGGCACCCCGCTGCCAGCCCGGCCTCTCCCCGGCACCAAGAGCTCAGCTGAGGATACTTGTCTTGAGGGTCAGACCCACCATGGAGGAGCTAAGAAACAGCCAGGTTTTCCCCTCCTCTTGCTTTCATCCACCCTTCTCTTCCCCATCCATCCATCCATCCATCCATCTATCCATCCATCCTTCTCCAACCATCCTCCAACCGTCCATCCTTCTCTTCCGCATCTATCCATCCTTCTCTTTTCTCTCTCTTCTCTTCTCTTCTCTTCTCTTCTCTTCTCTTCTCTTCTCTTCTCTTCTCTTCTCTTCTCTTCTCTTCTCTTCTCCATCCTTCTCCAACCATCCATCCTTCTCTTCTCTAGTCATCGATCCTTCTGTTGGCCAATCATCCATCCATTCTTCTCTTCTCCAACCATCCATCCTTCTCTTCTCTAGTCATCGATCCTTCTGTTCTCCAATCATCCATCCGTTCTTCTCTTCTCCAGCCATCCGTCCTTCTCTTCTGTCCCTCCAAACCTTCTTCTCTCCACCTGCCCGCCTCTCCCTCCACCCCACAGACCCCTCCCGCATTTCCCCATCTCTTTCTACCCCCGCTTTGGGGGAAAAGCAACTCTCCCAAGGACGCGGGGTGGAGCAGTGTCAGAGCTGGGGCTCAGCCTCAAGCTCCGAGCCGTGCGGGGCTTTGCAGGTCTTCAGGGGAAGGGAGGCGGTGAAGAATAACGGAGGGATGAATGTTTTATGGAGATGGGTTTTTAGCACCCGTGTGGCCGGGGGACGCCGTGCCAGGTGATGCTGGGGGGAAATAATCCCCCGAGGGTTTGCATCTTTGCAGGCGGAGCCCTGCAATGCCTCGGGCTGACCCTCCGGAATCCCTCCCTGCCACGCTGGGCCGCGGGAAGGATCCCAGCGGCAGGGACCTTGGCCAGGGGGGAACCGCGTGCCTCCAGCTCCCCCGGCCCCCCGCTCCCAGCCTTGGGGCTGGCCTTGGCCAGCGGCCGGCGGGGGGGCCGGGGCGCGGGGAGGGGGTGCGGCAGCATCACGCAGCCTTGGGGAAGGGGGGAAGGGGGGGCAGGTGCAGCTAGAGGCTCGGCTCCTTCCTCCCCATCTGCCCGAGAGCTGTTTCATCCCGGACTCAGCTCGCGCCCAAGATAAAGCCCCCGCCAGCCCTGCACCCCCCCAAGACCTTCACTCACCGGCAGCGTAGAGCCGACAGCAGCCTGGCTTCGGTCCCCACGGGAGCCAGGACCCCCCCTGGGGACGCTGCTGTCCCCCCCACTGTCCCCCGCTCCTCCGGCTGCCCCAGCGCTCTCCGGCTCCTGCCGGTCCCCGATGGCCCCCTGGGACCTGCGGAGCAGAGAGCGGGGGGACACCCTGGGCCAGCCGCTCCCGCCAGAGGGAAACATCGGCAAAGCCTTGGCCGGGGAACCCTCCGTAGGAGACAGGAGCCCGTTTGGGGTGCTGGGGGGGCAAGGCAAGTGCCGGTGGGGATGGGGGTGCAGGGAGGGCGGGAGCCTGGAGTAGAGGAGGAGGAAAATTGGCGGTGATGGGGCAGGGGGAGAAGCTGCTGGGGAAAACACGGGGAGAGTGGAGGAAGGAGGAGACCACCCCAAGGAGGAGGAGAAGAAGGAGCCAAGAGGAGGCTGCAGAACCGGCGTGGCCCCCGTACCTCCGCTCCTCCTCCGACGCTCCTGTCCCACGTGGGAACGGCTGCTTCCCGGGCAGGACGCTGGCCACGGCGTCAGCTGCCGGGAGGGACACATCGTCTCGGTGGAGCTGGCAGGAGAGAGCAGAGCAGAGGGCGAGGATGAGGAGCAGGCTGCGGAAAGCCCTCCAAGAGGAGCAGCAAGCTCCTTCAGCCCCTTCCCCGCAGCCGGGAGCAGCTCTCCCGGCTTTCGCCTGGGGCAAACCGCCTTTGCCATCCTCGCTTTGGGGTCAGGACCCAGCCCTGCCCCAAAAACCTCTGGTGACGTCCCCGTCCCCACCCGCCGGCACTCACAGTGGAGGAGAAGGGTCTGTAGTACAGCGCCATGCCCGCTCCTGGGGTGCCCCCGTCCCCCCGGCACCGCGCTCCCGGCAGCCAGCCCTGCCCGCCGGCGGGTTGCCAGGCTCTGCCTGCCCCAAACAAACTCCCCAGCGCAAGAATCCCGTCCCCGCGCCGCCACCCGAGCGGCCGGCCGGGGGACTTACAGTGGTGTCGGGGGGCTCCGACATGAGGAAAAGCTGGTTTTCCCAGGCCCTTTGTGCTGGCAAAGGGATTTCGGTGGTGCCGGGGCTCCCGGCAGCCTGGCACGCCGGCGGCCGTTGCTACAACACAACCCTCCTCTTAGCAACTCCTCCCCGCAGCAGCTCAGCACCTAAAATCACCCTCCTGCGCCCAGGTGGGCGCATTCCAGGTGCAGGCAGGTGCAGGCAGCTGCCTCTGCTGCCGCATCTCTTCCCCTTTAGCATCCCTCTGACCGTCGCACGGCCCATCTATTGCCGCTTCCGAAGCCATCGGGGCCCGCGGGCAGCGCCTGCCTGCACGTCCTGCCCTTGAGACACCAGCCCCTCGCTCCCCAGCCCGGTTTCGGCCGCTGTTGCCTCATTTCCCAGCAGCGCAGACCCAAGGAGGGGACTCGGTGGCAGCCACCGCCGGGTCCCAGGGCGGCTGGGTGGCTCTGGCAGCGACAGCACCTTATTTCCACGCCTTGGATGCGGGCACGGAAACGCTCTCCCCTCCCAGCGCGCTCCTCCGACGCTTCAACCGCTCAATTAACTTCTGAGGACCCACGTCCTGGAGATGCCGGGCGGCATCGGGCTTCGGCTCTGCCTTGGGGTTTGGCCTCATCCCGAGCAGAGACTAATTCACTGGATAATTCACTGATCGAACCCCACTTTCATCCCGAGGTTGAATTTACAGCATTTGAAGGCTATAAATGATGCTCTGCCCCTGGTCCCGTCCCCCTTTCGGGGTACCCACCGAGGCTCTCGTGCCTCCCGCCCGCTGCGGCATCCCGCCTCCGCCTCTCCTTCGGTGTTTGGTAAGAAACAAAGAGGCCGGTGTCGGTCGATGGAGCCCCTTGATTCCTCGTCCCGTGCCATCAATTTTTCATCAAAAAGCCGGCGGGAAGCGCGCAATTATCCGCTCCATCAATAATGCACGGGACCGTGCTCGGCTCGCCCGGGCTGGGCAGCTGCCTTCCCTGCCTGCGCTGGAGGGTGCCGGCTTCTCCCACGGCTTTCCTAGGCTCAGACAACACCTGCGGAGGCTGGAAAAGCACCCCCAGCCTTTAGTCCCAGCCTAACGCTGCTGGGACACCCCCCGTCCCGTGTTTCTTGTCCCAGCATCACCCCAGGGCCGCGCCGGGGGCAGAGTTAAGGGTGTTTGAACACGCTTTTCCCCTACGCCTCGTGTCTCGCATCCACCCGGAGACAGCCGCCTCTCTCCTTCCCGCAGGGGTCCGGGATGAAAGGCTGGGAATCCGCGTCTGAAGCGATGGAAGCTTTGAAACTCCTGCCACTTGCTATTTATTTTTTAATGTTGTTTTTTTTTTTCCCCCCATCGTTTCCGAGCCTCTGAAGCCTCCCCTGCCTTCGGAGCCTTTCATCCGCCTCGACAAGCCGCCCCCCCCCTCCTTCCCGCGTTCGCTTAGGCCAAGTTTTTCCTTTTCTTCTTTATTTACTTAACAAATTGCTCCGAGACGCTTTGATGTATCCGATTAGCTGGAATCGAGTCATCTCCAGACGGGCAAAGGAGCAGCGCTGAGCAAAGCAAAGAGGGGGAGCTGGCGGTAAACCTCCACGGGAGGCAGGCGGGGAGCCCACGGGTCCAAACCCGGCCCGAAATAGGATGTGCCGGAGGATGCTGCGTCCGCGTGGCGGGGCCTGACCCCATCCCTGCCCGGGGAGGGGACATCAGCGCACCCTGGAGAGCGGCTGAGGACGGGCCAACTCATGTTACGTGTGAGCGCAGAGGGATTTGAGGCCCTGGCGGCGCAGCAGCCTCTTCTGCAACGCGGTCTCCCTCCAGCCCTACAAATAACACCGGTCTCCCTCCAGCCCTACAAATAACACGTCCCTGCACGGATACTAAGCCCAATTCCTTAATTGTCCTGACGATGGGATAAGCTCACATTTACATATCCGAGAAAAAAAAAAATTGCTGCGGCAGCTTAGGAAGATCAGAGGGAAAAAAAAAAATCCCATTTTCCCCTCTTTTCTGTAACAAAAGCTCACGAAGCCGTCAGGAGATCATGACGCCTTCACTCGCTGCGCCCCATGGTCCCGCCAACCTCACCCGTCCCCTCGGGACACGGGCACCGCCTGGGGCTGGCGGGGTGTCAGCTCCCTCCCAAACCCGGCCCGGGTGGGGGGATCAGGGGGCAACCGGGGTTTGTTTTCCCCCTCTGCTTCCAAAAGCAAAGCGTTTCCCCGGGGAACCCCAACCCCCGGGGGATTTGCAGGTCCCCCAGGGGAAATACGGAGGTTTTGAGCCCGGCCGCTCCCCGCACGCTTTGGCAGGACGCGCGAGCCGGCGAAAGGCAGCAAATGAGCGGGGTTTTATCTGATTAAACCAAGGCTGAACTCCCTTCCCATGCGTGGGGGCTAGGAGGGGGGCGGCTATATTAGCCAAAGCGTCACAATTCAATTGAAGAGTTAATTGGATTGCATCGAGAAGCGCTTAACGTGAGCCCGGTTCGATTTAATAGAGACACCACATCTTCTACTCCCTTCCTAACCAAGGCGACGACTTTAAGGCGGGCGATTACCATCGCTATCCAGCTCCGGGCCCGGCTGCCGGCTGCTGATATCGTGTCGTACAAGGAAATAAAAGCCTCTGGATTACACCGGGTAACGCGGGGAGGCGAGATGCTCGGCGTAGAGACGCCCGCCCGCCTGCTTCGTCAAGATAAGGCTCCAGAAAGCGGTCTGTGCCGCGAGCGGGGACTGCGATTCCTCTGCGAGTCGCTGCTGGTTTATTTTGCTCAAAGAAAAAGGAAAAAAAAAAAAAAAAAGAAGGAAAAAAAAAAAAAAAAGGAAAACGGCGGCTAGGCAGAGGCGGGCTGACTTTTGAGAGCAAACTCCGGCTGAGTCAGCTCCTGGCTCCTGAAAAACAGTTTTTCCCCCATCCCGCTACGCAGGGATGCTTTTGGGAGGGGTGGGGACAGCCGGAGCGACGTCCCCAAGCGACGTCCTGCTGCTCCCGGTGAGCAGGGGGGGAAAAGGGAGGGAGGGGAGGTCAGCAGAGCCTCCCAGGGTGGGTCGGAGCATCCCCCGGTGCTGCTGCTCACCCGGGGCCACCGGCCGGGGCCAGACCTACAAAAGCCCCCTCCTGAGATCAAAAAATGAGAGAAGCAGGTTACAACTGTTAGTACAGGTTCCCGCTGGGTCTTTGCGGGGTTTTTTTTTTCCTCCGAGGAAAACATCCTCGTCTGTGTTCTAAGACAAACACGTTTCCAGCAGCCGGGGATGTAAAGAAGTGGAGAAATACCGCAAAACCCCCCGGTACCAGCAGGAGACTTGGCAGCTCCCCGAAAGCCCCGTTTTCCAAACATACCCCCCAAACCCTTTTAAAATCTGCGCGTGGGACCCGAGTTGAACACCCTCCCTTAGCCCCGCGCTTTTTGAGCGCCCTCCGAGCATTCTCATCCCCTGGGCTTTGAAAAAGAAGCGGCTGCAGAGGGGTAAAGGCATCAGCGCCGGTGCCAGGCGCTGCGTGACTCGCCCTTGGCCCGGCAGGCGGGTTGCTGCCGGCGCTGTGGCCATCCGTTCTCGCGTTTGCTTATGTATTGACTCGATTTGCCGATAAACCCCCCCCTCGCGTTTCGGCAGCGAGCATAAATCCGTCAACGCCCCAAGCCGCCGCGCCCAGAGCACCCGCTGCCCCGAGCACCCCCCACCCCGAGCACCCCCCACCCCGAGCATCTCCCCCGGGGCCGTCGGGCCCCGTCCTTCATTAATTAGCACCGGGAAAGGCCGAGAAGTCACTAAACGAGGACGGATGAGCCCTTCTGTGCTACGTTCACGGAGGGTTTAGTAGCGCTGCCGGGACTGGGTTGGAGCAGGACACACAAGGGCGCACACGTGCCGACGCACGCACCCCCAAACGCACAAAAAACGGTATTTTGGAGCCAGTTTTCTCTTTTTCCCCTGATCTGGCTCGCTGCTGGGGTCCCCGGTCCACCCCCAGCGGGCTGGAAGAAGGGACCGGGGATATTGCAGCCCAGTTTGGGGTGGCTGGGGGGTTCTGCCATGCCCTAAATCCCATCAAGAGCCTTTCCCCGCTTTGCGACTGACGGCTGCGGGTCACCCCACCCATGGCCTGGTGTCACACGGGGGGACATTGGGGGACCCACCCTCAGCATGACGCCTTCATGCACCGGGCTCACGGTCGCCAGGGTGAAAAGCTAATTAAATAAACGGGGAAGCAAATTGCCGAATCCTTAATCTCCTTGAGAAGTAAAACGGGCATAAATATCGTCTGGGGTCACGTTAACTGATTTATGGGCCTCTTATTAATTGGCTTAATCCACCCGTAGCCACCCGGCCCGCCACGTGCTAAGTCCGGTGCCTGCGGGTGCTCGGGCACCCATGGGTGCCCGGCTCACTGGCGAACCTAACTGAGGGCCCTCACCCGGGGCCAGGGCAGAGCGGAGCATCCTCACCCCGGCCTCGCCACCGCTCCTGCCTCCGTCCCTGCCACCCCCAGCCCGGGGAAGAGGAGCAGCCGCCCCGGGCGCCGAAGCGGAGCCCGCCTGCAGCGCGGCCGCTCTCGGATTTTGGGCTGGCACTCAGGGTAAAAATAAAGATCAACGAAAGCCGTGTTCGTCCCTCTCCGTGGGACCCCGGAATGGCCCTGGGGGTTTGGGGAGCCCTGCGGGGCTCCTTCCCCGGGCTGCGCCGGGCGGGGCTGGCGCTAGAGGGGGCTGCAGCCGCACGCCCGGCCCGCGGCCTCGCAGCCCTCGGCCCCCGGCACCCTCACCCCCTGCAGCACCTTCACCCCCTGCAGCACCCTCACCCCCTGCAGCACCCTTTCCCCTTGCAGCATCCTCAACCTTCACACCCCCCTCTCCCTTCACACACCCTTCTCCCCTCGCAGCACCCTCATCCTTTGCATCCCCCTCTCCCCTCGCATCCCCCTCTCCCCTCGCAGCACCCTTGTCCCTTGCAGCACCCTCTCCCCTCACAGCACCCTCTCCCCTCGCAGCACCCTCTCCCCTCGCAGCACCCTTGTCCCTTGCAGCACCCTCTCCCCTCGCAGCACCCTCTCCCCTCGCAGCACCCTTGTCCCTTGCAGCACCCTCTCCTTTTGCAGCACCCTCTCCTCTCACAGCACCCTCTCTCCTTGCAGCACCCTCTCCCCTCACAGCACCCTCTTCCCTTGCAGCACCCTCTCCCCTCGCAGCACCCTTGTCCCTTGCAGCACCCTCTCCCCTCGCAGCACCCTTGTCCCTTGCAGCACCCTCTCCCCTCGCAGCACCCTCTCCCCTCGCAGCACCCTTGTCCCTTGCAGCACCCTCTCCTTTCGCAGCACCCTCTCCCCTTGCAGCACCCTTGTCCCTTGCAGCACCCTCTCCTCTCGCAGCACCCTCTCCCCTTGCAGCACCCTTGTCCCTTGCAGCACCCTCTCCCCTCACAGCACCCTCTTCCCTTGCAGCACCCTCTCCCCTCGCAGCACCCTCTCCCCTTGCAGCACCCTCTCCCCTCGCAGCTCCCTCTCCCCTTGCAGCACCCTTGTCCCTTGCAGCACCCTCTCCTTTCGCAGCACCCTCTCCCCTCACAGCACCCTCTTCCCTTGCAGCACCCTCTCCCCTCGCAGCACCCTCTCCCCTCGCAGCACCCTCTTCCCTTGCAGCACCCTCTCCTCTCGCAGCACCCTCTCCCCTTGCAGCACCCTTGTCCCTTGCAGCACCCTTGTCCCTTGCAGCACCCTCTCCCCTCACAGCACCCTCTCCCCTCGCAGCACCCTCTCCCCTCGCAGCACCCTTGTCCCTTGCAGCACCCTCTCCCCTCACAGCACCCTCTCCCCTTGCAGCACCCTCTCCCCTCGCAGCACCCTCTCCCCTCGCAGCACCCTCTCCTCTCGCAGCACCCTCTCCTCTCGCAGCACCCTCTCCCCTCGCAGCACCCTCTCCCCTTGCAGCACCCTTGTCCCTTGCAGCACCCTCTCCCCTCGCAGCACCCTCTCCCCTCGCAGCACCCTTGTCCCTTGCAGCACCCTCTCCTTTCGCAGCACCCTCTCCCCTCACAGCACCCTCTTCCCTTGCAGCACCCTCTCCCCTCGCAGCACCCTCTCCCCTCGCAGCACCCTTGTCCCTTGCAGCACCCTCTCCCCTCGCAGCACCCTCTCCCCTCGCAGCACCCTTGTCCCTTGCAGCACCCTCTCCCCTCGCAGCACCCTCTTCCCTCGCAGCACCCTCTCCCCTCGCAGCACCCTCTCCCCTGGCAGCACCCTCTCCCCTCGCAGCACCCTCTCCCCTCACAGCACGCTCATCCTTCGCCCCCCCCCGCGTCCCCCTCTCCGCTTCCCAGCGGGCCACTGCTGCCGGCACCAGCCCCGAGGGGCTGCTGGGCTCGGCAGTGCCATACCGTGGGGGTCCCCCCCGAGCTCGCCGAGGCAGAAGACCCCGCTCAGCGGGCGCAGGAGCCCCCCTCTTCCTCAGAGGTCCCGTGGCAGCTGGAAATGGGTCCAGCAAAGGGGCCCTGCTGCTGCTGGCAAGCAAGAAATCCTGTCCCCACCGCTGCTGCCCGTTCCACCAGCCCACGGGGTGTTTTGGGGGGGACAGGCCCCACGTCTGGGCTCCCATCTTACATGATGGAGCTGACGGGACACGCGCGGTGCTGGGAACAAAATGCCAGCAAGGAAAAAAAAATGGCATTTACTGCTCCCAGCCCCACCAGAGGCCCTTTGGCTTGTAAAAGCGCCGGCGTCCACGGGTCAGGGAAATACGGGCGATGGGAGCGGAGAAAGAAAGGCTTGAGGAAGAAATAAATGTTTGAAGAGGTTGGAGAAAACGCCCCCCTAATCGTTAAGTGCTGCTTGTAAATTATTCATCGTCTGGTAAGAGAGGCGCGAATCTATTCAGCGAGAGGGCAGAAGGGTAGGAAAACACGGTTAGGCTGAGCCCGGCATAAACCTCAGCCTAAGGTCGGAAAGCTCGCCTAGCAGAAACCGGCCCCAAACCTCGGTAAGCCCACGGGGGGGGGTCTAATGTCCCAGCCTGGACCCGCACGGAGGCTTTTTTGCCCCCCCCTCCGATGATATTCCTCATTGCTTTGTTTCCCTCGCCCCCTCCGCTTTTTAACGAAGGCGTTAAGGAGCGGATCCGGAGCAGCACCTCGAAAGCCGCGGGGTAGGGACGGGGCTGCGGGTTTGATCAGCCGGAGCGGAGCGGGAAGAAGTGACAGGGCTGTGATCAGCCGAGCGCTTCCCCCCCCTCCCCAAACCCCGCTGCCGGGGGGGGCTGTCGTGTCCCGGCGCCCTCCCTCCCGCACGCTCCATTAGTAGGGTGTCAGCCCCGATTCCCGGGGCTGTCAGGAGATGGGCTTTCCAGGGCTTTCCAAGCAAATCCCCCGCGCTGCAACGCAAGCGGCGTGAAAATAATTTGCGCTTTAGGGGGAAGAAAAAAAAAGCAAAAGAAAGAAAACGGCTGCCGAAGGTTGGAGCGGGGGGGGAATAATCCTACCGGCGACGCTTTCCAGCATTTTTAGCCGGAAAAAGAGAAGCTGTCGGGGCAAGGCAGGGGTGCCCAGGGCTTGTGCAAACCCTTTCTGGGCTCCCGTTGCCCCGCTCGGCCTTTAAGATCAGATGCTGGGAGCATCCTCGAGACCACTTCCCACCCTCCCTCGCTTTATCAACACAGGGATGCTCTTGTGAGGATACAGCGAGCCGGATTTGAGGCCGCTCGGGGCAGCGGCGCGAGCAAACGGCAAAGCCGGGGGTGAAAACGCGCCGCGCCCGCCGCGTAGCGATGGCAGGGCCGGATCCTGTGCAGGTCTGAAGGGTCTTGGGGCTTCCCCCGAGCCCCGGGGGCGATTCGGTCCCTCAAATTCGGCCCTGGCATCCTCATCGCGTTTAAGCTGTGGTGCGGTACCCGCCTCCGCACGCCCCATTACAGGTTTCTATTAGGCTGGGCGTAAAGCAGCCGCCGCGGCCACGGCAAAGGAAGCAATAAAGCTCGGTGGATTGGAGGAATTAAAACAGCTGGAGGACAAAAAAAAAAAAAAAAAAAGAAAATAGCTTTTCTGTATTTTTACGGTTGGTTTTTTTATGGCTAATTTTCTTCCTGCTTCGCAGCCTGAACCGCAGGGAGAGGGATTGGGTTGAAGGTGGGGTTTGGGCAGGCGCTGGCGGGGAAGTAACTGGGCTTTCGGGCAGTGCCGGGCCCCGCACCCCCTCCCTCCCGGCTATTTAATAAGCAGAATTGGGGTTTAACGACCTGTTCTTTTTAAAGCCAGATGGCTTAAAGTACAGGAAGATATTAGGACCACGAGGGCTGGGTTTGAATTCATCCAAGGGCTCCATTTATCAGTACAAAGAGCTGGAGGAGGAGAACAGCTGCTTTTTTTTTTTTTTAATTCCTGGAGCCGAAAGGTACGAGCTGGAGGTGCCTGGGGTCTCCGACATAATGCAGCGGTAATAGGAGCGAATTTGCTAAATGGATTTGGGATGGAGCAATCGGATCGAAGCCGGTGCATCCAGGCCGCTCCGGCGAGGGGATGGGATGCTGTCCCCCCTCCGGCCCCTGTGCCGCCCCGAAACGGCCGGGCACCAGGGATACAGGCACTGATGGAAAGTCTCCTCCGCGGGCACGACACGAGAAATTATTGGTCCAAGCAGGCTAGGGATAAACCCCACCGCTCCCACCAATGCCAACGTTGGAAGAGAGAGTAAAATCGGGGATTTGCGCCGTTTTTTCCCCGTTACGAAGCGGGGTGCGCGCCTCCACGGCGATGCCGCGGGCAGGGCGGTGGCACGGCGTCACCGGCTGCTCTCGGGGGTCCTTACCTGGCAATAAAAGGGGCTCCCGGGGCCTGCCCGCGGCTCTTTGCCCCTCTCGAGCACGCCGGTGGCGGCGGGGTCCGGGCTGGGGAGGGCATCGCTGCCCCACGGGGCCAGGAACGCTGCCGGTCCCTGCGGAGGGAGAGGCAACGGTCGGGAGGACGGACGGATGCGGTGCCAGGGGCAAGGAGGGGGCACCCGGGCTGAGCCGCCCCCGCTGCGTGGCCCCCGTCCCACCGTCCGCGGCCCCCACACGCCGCCAGGACCGGTGTGATGGGAAAGGGCTGGCCGCGCTCGCCTCGTCTTTGCAAGGTGCAAGGGGAGCCTTGGGCAGGGGGGGGATCCCTGGGGAGCCAGCGCTGGACCGACAGGGCGAGGAGGAGGAGGAGGAGGAGGAGGCAGTCCTTCGCACTGAAGCCTGCGTTGGTGGAAATAGCAGCTCTGTGCCCAGCTCAGCCCGTCTCTCCCCTTCCCCGCGCGGGCAGGAGGTGGGTGCCCAGGCCCCGTGGGTGCAAAGGGATGCGAAAAGCCGCTCTGCCGCCGGGCGCTGCCCCCCGGCTTTGTTGCCTGCCGGATAAGGCACCCCCGGCGCACGGGCAGCCCCTGCCAGACTCCCTGCCAGACGCTGCCGGCAGCAGTAATGCGATTTCCCTGCCCCTCATTTCCCGCGCCCGGCTCTGCGCGCCCCGCTCTCCTCCCGCCAGCCTGGCTTTTATAGACTCCCCTCTAATCCGGTTAGAGGGGGAAGTCGGGTCTAATGGAATAAAACCGATGGAGTCCGCGCGCTCCCCGCTGCCGCCTGCGATGGCAAGGTCACGGACAGGGACCCTCGCCCTGTCCTGGCCACCCCAGCTCCCAGTATCGGGGCAGGTTTGGGTGATGGGGACCTGCCTTGCCGCTGGGATCAAGGCATAGCACCCCGGCACCCACCTAATTCGCTGCCCAAGCGCCGGCGGCCGTGAGCGGGCAAATCCTCGGCTCCCCGCCGCCTCCCCACCCCGCGGATGCTCTCTTGGCTTCGCCGGCCGAGCAATCAGGCTGGGCGCCTTCGCCAAATTGGCTGCGGGCACGGGCAGCGGCCAAGTGGCCCTCGCCGCGTATTACTCCGTGCCTGCGCCTGGCCTCGCCTCGTTAGTGCGGCTAACGAGGGCAGCGCGACGAGGAGGTGTCCGGAGGCGTCCCCGTGCCCTTCCCCATCGCTGCCTCATTAACACCATCAGCATCACCGTCCCCCCCGTGCCGCCGCGTTTCATTACGCCCCGACCTCAACCAAACTCCTCCAGCATCAAAGCCGGGGTGAAGGTGCCCCCCCCCCCCGCCACCCCGCCGTTCTCCCCCTCCCCGGGGCCCGGCGTCATGCAAAATGCAACAGTTTAGGCTCTGCCTGCAATTACCGGGGCCGGCGGACAGCTGCTACCCGCCGTGCCGCAGCGATGGCCAGCCCGGCCCCGCCACCGTCGCCCACCGGAGAGCTGCTCGCCGGAGCGCGCCTGCTCTTAATTCAATTAGCGCTGCCCCGAGCGCTCCCCCGGGGCCGGCGGGCGGAAACCAGCAAATTCTCCTTAACAAAGACGTTCCCTGACGGTTTGGGTGGTTTTTTTTTTTTTTTTTTTACGCTCCCGTAATCTGCCGCGCAATAAGAGGGATGGGTGATGCGTTTGATTGACAGGTGTCAATCAAGAGCTGGCAAGCAGGAGCCGGGCTGCGCCGAAAGCCCTCGGAGGGTTTGCCGGCTCACCGAGAGAAGGCGCTCAGCGGGGAAGGGCGATGCTTCCCCCAGACGAGCCTTTCGCCAGCTTCGGCGTCCCCCGCCACGTGCTTTGGGGATAAAACCCCAATTTTGGTGCTCGCGGAGGACAAACCTGGCCAGCCAGGCTGAAACAACGGGAAACGCCCGGTGATTCCCCCCTTCCCAACCAATCGTAAACCCATTTTTTTCGCCAGCCCCAAAAGGGGCCTGATCGCCGGGCTGGCACGGTGACAATTTACACCCCGGCACTGTGACAATTTACGCCAGGCGCCGATCTGCTGCTGGTTTTAAATGGCAGCAATTACATAAATTAAGGCTGTTTAAGCAATGATATAGCCAGCCTGTTGATTTTTTTGGTCTTTTTTTTTCCCTTGCCTGGAAAAAAACAGCACTAGCTTTTCCCCTTTTTTCCAGCGGCCGTCCCCACGTGCCGGCGCGGCCCCAGACCCCGTCTCGGGTGACGTGACCAAGGGCGCTCAGCGAAGCGGGTGGCAGAGGCTCGAGGTGACCCCCGAAGGTCCCAAGCGCCGAGTTAACGGGCTGAGCAAGGTGGGGCCGTGCCAAAACGAAGCGTAAACCAGGGCGGGTTAATAAACAGGGGCGATGAATAAATCCCTTGGGAATAAAGACGCCTCCGGTGCGTATTTCCCAGCCCTTGGATGGGGCTCAGCATCCCCCGGGCACATCGGGGACCGCATCCTGCTGACCCTGCACGTGGGTTTGCTGCTGGCTACTGCACGGTCAGACTCATCTTTCCTGGGCAAGACGTCAAATTTGGGGTGGAAAAAAAAGCAGGACGAAGGGAAAACAGGAGCCCTGCCGTGAGCCGCAAGCCAGCGCGGAGGCGGAGGAAGTCGGCTGCAGGTTTTCCCCCCCGCAACAGTTTTTCAGCGGCGGCCGTTCATTTGCTAAAACGCCAGCGTTTTGCTGAAGTCTTGGATTTCTTTGTCTCCCCGAGATGATCAAAGTCTTTTGTTCTCGTTTGGGCTCCAAAGAGAGAGCGCAGGGGGACGGAGGCAGCGGGGAAACGGGCTGGGGGGGCAAACCCGGGGGGCTCGGTGCTTTTACCCGGGGGGCTGCAACCCCGCGCTGCCCTTTCCCTGGGCTAACCCGACTCCTGTTTGCTCATCCCCGGTGTCGAGGCTTTTAATAAAGCAGCTGCTCCAAACCCTTTCCCCGTGGCTATCGCAAACGTAGCAGGGTTTTGCGACCCTGCAGGAATACCGAGGGGTGAGTCCTATTTATGGGGAGCCCCTTATCCCTAGAAAACCCTGGCGCTGAGGGCATTTTCCCAGCGCAGGGGGTCGATGTGAGCATCCGACGCCAAGCTCGGGAGCATCCAGAGCCCTGGTAGGAGTCGGTGAAATCCCCGCAGAGGCCACGGAGCAGCCGGGATTTATACCCGGCTCCGAGCGCGCCGGGGAGTACAGATGGCCCGGGGTTTATTTAGCTGTTGTTTGTTATAAAAAGCCCAGCCGATCTAGGTTATGCATTTTCAGCTCTCTACATTAAAATAAAAAAGAAAGAAGAAGAGAAAGCAGGCGAGCTCGGTGAGTCTGTTCTCCTTTGCCATCTGGCTGGGGAGAGCTGTGGGGTGGGGAGCACGGGGCAGGACGGGCAGGGATGCTGGGGGTCCCTGCACCCCAGGGACGGGCAGGGATGCTGGGGGTCCTCGTGCCCCAGGGACGGGCAGGGATGCTGGGGGTCCTCGTGCCCCAGGGATGGGCAGGGATGCCGGGGCTCCTCACACCCCAGGGACGGGCAGGGATGCTGGGGCTATTTGCGCCCCAGGGATGGGCAGGGATGCTGGGGGTCCTCGCACCCCAGGGACGGGCAGGGATGCTGGGGGTCCTTGCACCCCAGGGACGGGCAGGGATGCTGGGGGTCCTCGTGCCCCAGGGACGGGCAGGGATGCTGGGGGTCCTCGCGCCCCCGGGACGGGCAGGGATGCTGTGGCTCCCTGCACCCCAGGGATGGGCAGGGATGCTGTGGCTCCTCCAGGGACGGGCAGGGATGCTGGGGCTCCTCGCGCCCCAGGGACAGGCAGGGATGCCGGGGCTCCTCCAGGGGTGGGCAGGGATGCTGGGGCTCCCTGCACCCCAGGGATAGGCAGGGATGCTGGGGGTCCTCGCACCCCGAGGACAGCCCTGGTACAAAGGCTGCCCCAATGCCTTGCTGGGTCCGTTCAGGTCCTGTATTGACTGTTTTTGCCTCTTGGGCCCCGTTTGACCACTTCTTGCTGTCCCAAAGCCAAGCTCAGGACTAATCCACGGGCTGAGGACTTGGAAATCCAGCCTTCAAGCATCCCTTGATGGCTGGGGCTGCCCGAAGCGGGAGAGGAGAGGCTCTGCCCCTGCAACTGCGGCAGCATCTCCCCTGCCCGCCGGGCTGCGATTTCGGGGTGCTGGGGATCACAGCCAGCCGGCTGGGCCATCTTCCTCAGAAAATCCTCACCTCCAGGCAAGAAACAAGGGCCTCGGCAAAGCCGGGAGGAGCCGAACCTGCCCTCACCCCGCTCGGTAGCAGCTCGCTCATTGATTTGCATCGCTCCGGGTCCGTCTGCCCGGGCTGCCGCCGGATGAATTAACCAGACGCGGAGCCCGAGGCCGGCTCTGGCTCTCCTGGTTTTTGTTTCCACTCCCAGCTCTTACATATATTAAGGAAGGCAGGGCTGGAGGGGGGGAAAGGGAGAGGTTGGGGAAGAGGAGAAAAAAAAAAATTACAGCTCCCAGATCAAAACAATAATCAGCTAAATGAATTCCGCAGCATTTTCCCGCATGACTGCGAGTGATAATTTAGTGCAGCAGCCAGCTGGAAGCAAAAGGATTAATTCTGCACTTAGTGACACCCCTGTGAATAATTCATCACACGCAGACCCCTTTTCGCTGACCCCCCTGGGCAATCACTCCGAAGCCCCCCACCAGCCGGCCCCGGCCCACCGCGGCTCCCCGGGGACGGGGGATGCCGTCGCCAGCGCCGCATCCAGACCTCTCCCAAATTCGCTTTAAGGGGAAGATATTTTTCTTCGCAGATGGGAGCAGAGGCTGGCGGCTGCAATAATTAGATCGGGCTCACGGCCTCATCCTAACCGGCCCAAGGGCCGGTCCCGGAGCCGAGGGCAAGCGGGATTCCTCCTCCCTGGGAAAAGCAGCCAAATTCCCTCCCTGCTGTGACATCCCGGGGCACCACAAATGCTGAGGGATGAAGACGGCTGGACATTTGTCACCGCGGTTAACCAGCGTGGCCCTTCTCCGCACGGGGACGGTGAACAGCCTCTCCCAAACGCCCTGCCTGTGCCCTGCCTGCCCCCCTGCCTCCGCCCGGGATTTCCCGGGAATACAAGCACGTGCCGAAAGCCCCGGGGAAAGCGATGGATGCGCGAGGGCAAGAACGACGCTGCTTTTCCCAGCTGCCCAGCGGCGTGATCCAGAGCCCTGAGACAACAGGCGCAAGGGATAAAACCCGGATCCAGCCCAGCTGATCCCCGCCTGGGAGCTTCGGAGAGGGGGTGGCGGCTCTGAAGAGCCCTCTCCTGCCCCGTCCCCACCCCTCCTCGCCTCGGGGCTCGCCGTCCCCAGCACCTCACCTCCGCTCGAAGGAGCCGCAGGCTGAGCCCCGCGGTCGGGATGGCCCCAGACGCGGCGTCGAGGTCCGTGCCCTGGGGAGGAAGAGGAAGGGTCACAGCCCGCGCCCGCCTCTGGGTTCCTACCGGGGCTCTGGTGGCTTTGGCATCCCCCAGATGCCATCCGGGGATCCAGGGCCGCGGTTCGGAGCTTCGGGAGCTTTCCCGTGGGAAGCTCTGCGCCAAGCTGCCCACGCGGACGCGGAGATCCCTCCCGCCGTGCCAGCAGCTATAGGTACCATCGCCTATAGGTACCATCGCCGTGCCACCCTGCCCAGCATCCCCCCCCCCGCAGCCCCCGGCTCACCTGCACGGCGAGGCCGTCCACGCGCATCCCGCCGCCCTGCGCCGCCAGCTCCCGGAAAACGCGGCTGGGGAGGGGCAGCACCGAGTATCCCACGGGAACGAGGGTGCCCGGAGCATCCCACACTGGGGAAGGGGCGAGAGCAGCTGGCCGGGGGCACGGCAGCGCAGGACCTGCCCCTGGCCAAACCCCGGGGCGAGGGGGAGCGTCCGTGGCGGGGTCCCCAGACTCACTGGCTTGGTACGGATAATATTCGATCGCCAGGGCGGTGTCTTCGGAGAAGATGGTGGCTCCGTCTCGGCCTTGGAAGAGGAAGGAGGTGTTCCAAGTCGGCTGCTCCGCGGGCCTGGCTGGTCGGGACATCTTGGGAGACAACGGGAAAATTATCATCCAGATACCTCCTCTCTCGAGAGATAAATAAACAGACAGAGAGGAGGGAGAGGAGCGGTAGGGGTAAAGAAAAGCACAACCTGTGCCGCTGCAGCCCGTCCCTGGCTCAAAAGCAATCCCAGTTGCTTGAACTGGTTTTCACTGGGCCGTCGAGCTTGGCTGCTTCTCTCCGGCTAATCCCTGCCAGCATCTTCCACCTCTCGGAGCCGGAGGAGGAAAACAGCGCATGGATCAACTACTCCATGCTTCAAAAAACACACGATGGGAAGAGCCCGGGGGATGAGCTGCACTGACTCCAGGGTGAGCCTTTGGATACCTAACCCGGAGCTTGCGCTTGGGAATGGGTTTTGCCGTGATATACGGACCCCGAAAGCCTGCTTGCAGGCTTTCGGGGTCCGTATATCACGGCAAAACCCATTCCCAAGCGCGAGGTCCAGGCCGCCCGATAGATATCGAACAGGCAGGCAACATGTTTATCCCCAGAGCCGCGATCCGTCGCTGGAAAAGGCATCGCTCCATCCCCGCCAGCGGCTGCTCGCCTTCCGAGAGCCCCGCCAGCTCTCCAAAGGTCAGCCTCAAAACACCGGCTGCCCGGCCCCAAGAAATTATCGACGGCGGCTCCTTTTTAATGCTGTTACTTCGTCCCCTCGCCCGGCATCGCCCAGCGGGGACGAGACGCCGATCGGCTTTTCTGCATCAGCACATTTCTGCTTCGCCGGGGGGGGGGAGGAGAGGAAGGGGGGGGGTCTCCCTCTGCTCACGTTTGGGGATGCTAATGGGCTTTACGCACCTCGGAGACCCGCAGCGGTGCATTACCCAGCCCTGGGGGCCGTTAGCGAGGGGAGAGCGGGGCTGGGATGCTGCAGAGCCCGAAAACGCCTCCACGACGGGCTGCACCGGGCAGCGCCGTTAGTGCTGGCTCAGCACCGGGCTGGCTCTCTCGCCTGGGAATTTACCCCAGGCTCCCTGGCATCAGCTGGGATTTTTAGCCGGGATGCAGCTTGCTCTGACTGCAGGGAGCCCAGTCTGTGCCTCTAAGTCCTCAGGGAAAACCCACACGGACCGGGGCAGCTCCCAGCAGCCGGATCTGGCTCAGCACCCTCCAGCCTCTCTCCTCCTTTCCCAGCCCGCGTCCCAGCCCACGGGGCTGTTTCGTCAGCCTCAGAAAGCCCAACTTGGGGGGAAAAGCTCCTAAGAAACACCGAACGCCGCCTCCGGTTACTTTTCCTGGCATCGACCTGTACCAGGCGCTGCGAGATGGTGCCGTTTTAGACTCAGCAGGGAAGGGAAAAGTCAAATGTAGGAGCATATTGTTAATTTGACCCCAATTGTCGGAGGTCCCGAGCCCACATGGCTCCTCTCACCGGGACAGGGATGGGAGGTGACGTTCCCGATTCCCCCCCGCCGGATTTGGGGGCTGGGAGGGGGGGCAGGAGCGCTCGCCAGGGCCGGGCTGTCTCCCACCGGCTCGGCGGGACAGATGGACGCTCTGCGCCGGGGCGTCAGAGCTGATGCACTGATTTGGGCAGACGTCTTGGCACAGCCACCGCCTCTGCCAAGGGCCACCTGGAGCAACACAACAAAGGCGATGGGGAGGAGGAGGAGGAGGAGGAGGAGGAAGGAGACGCCTTCCTCCTCCTTGGCTACCCCAGCTCGTCTCCCGAAGGCTGATTCAAAGGCAGCATCATTGGCAGGAGCAGAGGTGGAGGTGGCCAAGCCCACAGCCTCTCTCCTGCCTTCCCAAGGGATGGGGCCATCCCCTGGTCCTCACGGCTGCTCGTCTGGGCGGTGCAGACCCCCCAAGAGAGCGAGAAGCTCCAGATCAGCGGGGTTAAGCTGGAGAGTCCCCAAGGCAAAAAGAACCCAGAAGGAGATTTATCTTAGAGGGGACCAACATCCCCAAGGCTCGAGCTTGGTGCCGGGAGGACAGACGCCCCGTGGATTCGCCGTTGCCCCCAGCGTGTCCGAATCCATCTCCAGGAGCCCCGGTCAGGCAGGGAAGGGTTAACCACCCGGGAACCCCCAAACCCTCTAAGTAAGAGGGGTGCCCTGCTGAAGGGCGAACCCGAGCGCCGTTGTCTGCAGACGCTGATGGGAACTGACAGGCGAGAGGACGTGCTGGGCTGGCGGAATTACCGAATCCGATTAGCCTGCCCAGGAGCTCGCTCGGGGAAAGCCATTAACCCCTGGAACCAGAGCAGCAACGCTCCCTCCTCCTCCTCTTCCTCCTCCTCCTCCTCCCCCCAGGCGCTAGGAGTTCATGCTCCCTGGGAAAGAACCGCATCCTACAAGTGGGGAAACTGAGGCAGGAGAGAGCAGACGGGGGTTATGCAGCTCCCTGTCCGTGCATCCCCAGGGAGAGCCTCCTCCTCGGCGACGTGCAAAGACAGCCAGAGCCATGTGGGCGCGGAGAGGAGGAGGAGGAGGAGGAGGAGGAGGAGGCAGCAGCACGCACGCAGGCCAGATGGCCGGGTTTAATCACCCGTCCTCCCGCGCTGGGCTCCCCCGGCTCCGCGCCGGCACTGCCGCCTGTGCCAGGGCTGCGGGGCTCGGCTTGGGCTCGTCCAGCGCCCGCGTCCCACGAGTTCACAGGCGTTTGCGTGTGTATTTATCCCTATAAATCCCAAGGAAACGGATTTTACTGCCTTTAGAGCAGAGAAACAGCCCTGCTCTGGCCGGGAAAGCGCAGCCTCGGGGTGCTGCATCCTAGAGCAAAGAGACGGGGGGGAGATAACGCAGGGGCGAGCACGCCGGGATTTCTTGCCTAATATCTGCTCCGGAGCCGGCGTGGGCAGCCCGTACCCCAAACCCGTCACCATGGTGGGGCTGGGGGTGCTGGCCCCAGGGGCCCAAAGCGGGTGCAGACCCGAAGCAGAGGGTCCCCGACGCTTCCCCCGCCTCTCACCTGCAAAGAGCAACCCAGGGAGGCGGGGGGGGGAGCAATAAAACAACAATTATTGTAATGACTGAGACGCACTAGCGATTTTTATGATAATTCACCGCCTCCTGGGCAACTTGGCATTTGGCTGGCCTCCTCTAAGTAATATTTTATTTATGGGCTCCCCGAACGTGTTGATACAGGGCGTTTTGCTCCGAGACGATCAAAATTCACCGCACGGGGGGTGGGGAAGGACCATAACGGAGAGACGTGTGCTCCGCCAGCGTTCGGGACCAGCTGGATCCGTCTTTTCGGGGCGGCTGGACATCTGCCCTCGCCACGCTTTCGGCTGGCGCTTTTCGGAGGCGAAGGGATGGTTTCGAGGGGCGGCAGCTTCACGCTGGCTCCTGGCTCGGCTGCCCCATCACACCTCCTCCCTGCCCCAGCATCCCTCCGGTCCCCTGCCTCTCTCTCCCTGCCAATTTTTGGCAGGGCTCGGGAACAAAAGCGGGGCCCTCCTCCTGCTCGCCGATGACGCCGCGTGCCGAAAGCATATGTTTCCCTGGCAACAGCTATTTTGAAGATGTGCGTCTCTAGCTCTCCCGGCGGTACTTGAGCCCCGGGGAGGAGAAGGTCTCTGCCTTCGAGAGGCAGCACTCGAGCCGGAGGCGTGAGCGGAGCAGGGGGAAAAAACGAAGGACAAAGGCACGAACGAGGAGCTGCCTGTGGGTTTCTGCGGGCAGGGCGAGGCGGACGCGGGGACCGCGGCTTTGATGCTCAAAGCATCACTTTGCTGGGCTCCCCTCCCGAAGGAGGGATGCTCATCGGTACCCAGGCGGGAGGGATGCTGCCGGAGCCGTGCATCCCCGCGGATGCGCTCGGCCTCCTACCTGCGGGCAGCCGTGGTTGGCAGCTCGGGCGATGCTGAAGGCTGCTGCCGGAGGGTCCGGGAAGGTGATGGTGGTGGGGCTGATGCCGGGACAGGAGACGGGATGCTTCTCCATGCGGTGCCTGAGAGGTGATGGAAAGAGGGAGAGTCAGCACGTGCGGGGTCGTGCCGGCTCCGGGCAAGCCGAGTGCCGCAGGAGGGGGCGATGGCACCGGGGATGCTCGGGGATGCACCCCCCCGCCACGTCACCAGCAGCCCCCCGTGGCCGTCACTCACTTGTACTCCTGAACGTTGGTCACGATTCTGGCCACGGCGATGAGGGCCCCGACGGGGGTGGCCAGGGGGGCCGACAGCCCCCGCAGCAGCACCTGGGAGGTGGGGGGGGGGTGCACGGTGAGGGGGCAGCAGATGTGGGGGGAAAAAAAGCTGCTTTAAATCAGCAGCAACAGCCTCCGGAGCAGGAGACAACGTGCAGCAGCATCTTCCCCGAGCCGAGACGCTCTGGTCCATCCCGGGCCCTGCAAACCGCCCCCCCCCCGCCACCTCCCGTCCCCAGGGCCGCCTCTCACCTCCAAGGCCACGTAGCTGAGGCCATCGCAGCGAGGGATGCTGCTCCCTTTGCGGACGACGGTGACGTGCAGGACCGTCCCCGCGGGGTCCCGCGTCCTCGGCTGTTGGCGGAGGAGAGCGAACCGTGGGAGGAGGAAGGGTCAAGGGCGCCGAACGCGGGCGCTGGGCACGCCGACAGCCCATCGCTGGCAATAAAGCACCAACTGATAATTAAAGCTCAGCGTCCCCCGGAGCCTTCCCGGAAAAGATCAATATAATAAATCCTTCTGCATTTAAATATTTAATCGCTCCCGATCTCCGCGCAGGGAAGAGGAAACTCATTTCTGCCAGCCAGCGCAAAGGGGAGGCTGATTTGGGGGAAGGACTGAGTGAGTTTGCCAGGTCTCAGCCGCACAGGGAGCTGTCGGCCAAGTCCCCGGGACCGTCAACATGTTGGGATGGAGAAATCCCCACGGAGGGGCTTAGGAAGCGGCTTCTCTCCGGGGCTGGGTACCCGCCTGCATTAATTAACACGCAGTGGCTCCTGTTTAACGAACCCTCTGACATCGTGCCCAGCCCCGCATCTCCTTCCCCAGGATGCCGAGGGCGAAAGCACTTCCCGGCTTGCAATCCCAGGACTTTTCCCCCACGTTTTCCCACCGGAGATGAAAAAAGCCCAGCACAACGCCTGCCTTGTTCCCACCTCACGGGAAGCCCAGGCAGCTCTTTACTCACAAGCCTCTTTGAGCACCTTCCCCAACCTGCCAAATTGAGGTTTCCCACCGGGATTACGCCGTTACACAAGGCTCCCTTCGCCCGCAACCCCCCGGCTGGGGCGAAAAGCGAAGTTATAAGCAGGAATAAGCGGCGGGATGGAGGAGCAGGAGCCGTACCTACCAGCACCAGCCTGCAACGGTGGGGCTGGAAGGGCTGGAGGTGCCGCACCGGCAGCTGGAAGGTCCCCAACACCTCCTTGGTGGCTTTGTCTGCCACGGCGAGAGTCAGGGCTGGAAGGGAGAGGGTCGGCCGTCAGGATAAGCGGGGCCGGCCGCGGGGTTTGGGGAAGGGGAGAGCAGGCGAAGCGACGGGGAGAGGGTTGGGGAAGGTCTGGGTGAAGAAGGGACGGAGGCGATGGGGGGCTCGGTGCGTTCTCGGCAGCCCCTTCCCCTCGCCGGTCGTGGTGGGGTGGAGAAGGGCAGGACCAAACCCACCCTGGGCTCATCTCGCCCACGCTCGTGCATCCCAAGGAGCCATCGAGAGCACGTCCCAGGCACCCCCAAGAAAGCAAAGCCCGTGAAGAACTGGCACCGGCGCAGCTCAGATTCCCATTTAAGCAGCCAGGATCTCCCACTGATCCACCTAATCCACCTCCCTGGCTCCGGCCCACCCCGCTCGGCTGCCGGGTGCGATCCTGCCCCGAGCCCCCCTGCCCCGGCGCCAGCCCACGGGTGGGTTTGGCAGACACTTGCCCTCTCGGGGCACTCGGTCCCCGTCTGTCCCTCGGCACGGCAGCATCGCCCCCCCGGGCGCTGGCACCCCCAGCTCTTCCCTTAACTTCAAGCAAAGCTGCAATTTAGTTGACAAGCAGGAGCAGGAGCCTTTTATCAAAAAAAGGAGCTGATGGAAGGGAAAACCGCCCTCTCTTTATGCTGCCACATCAAGACTTGGGCTTCCCTTCCCCCAGCTTAATGACTGTGCCGAGGCCTTAACTCCTGCTTGGCCAACCTGGCGATGCCACGGGTCGCGCACGTCCCCAAAAATGAAGGCGATGGGCCAGGGAAGTGCACGGCCCACGCTTCCCCGAGCTCGTGCTTTTCAGCAAGCGCTCGATTTGCGCGGAGATTCTCTTTTGCTCCCAGCCTCTCGTGGAAAGAGCACCAGGGAAAACGTTCTGGGGTCGAGCAAGAGACAAGCGGCTTTTCTGCTACTCGTCACCGACGATAGATCACGCTCGGCGGCCCCGCTGACGGAAACTCTATTTCTGAGCAAGAAAAGGATGGAAATCGTATTTCTGGGCAAGAAAAGGTGCGAGCTGCACCTGGAAGTGACAGCTCCGCTCCGAACATCGGGGGGATGAACGTCTCCGAACATCGGGGGGATGCTGGGAGGCGGACGAGCGGGGCCGGAGGTCCCATCGAGTCTCCCCGCATCTCTCCCGTACCGCACGGGGCAGGTCCAAAGTACATCAAAAGCTCCTCGGTTTCATTTAGGTCAGGGCCTAACGGGATTAGGCACGACGGGAAGATTGGCTCCCACGGTTCGGTTTGCAAGGGTTTGATTATAATCACGTCCCGGCCTCTAATACCGTGAGGTTTATTACCATTACGGACTTGGCAGCCCTGCGCGGGGAGTAACGGCATCGTGACGTGGCTCCAACCGGTACGCGGTGCCGGGATGGCAGCGGGGAAAGATTTGGGGTGCTCCCTGCCTGATGCCCGTTCCCATGGGATGCTTTGGAGGACGCCCGGAGCTCGGCACCGTCACTTGGCCCATCCTGCAGCACCGTATGTGGGGGCACGTCCCTCCTGGTCCTACCCTGAAGCCACCGCAGCCACACGCAGGGCTCAGGACACAGCTTGTCCCCGTGGCGGCCACCCTCTGCTCGGGGTCCTTCGGAGCACGGGCTCCCAAATATCCCCAAATTAACCCTTCGAGGAGACGAGTCGCACGTCCCGGTCCCCAGCATCCCTGTCCCCGTGCTCCTCCGATGCTCTCACCTGCCCAGCCCGCGTCTTCAGCATCCATTTCCACCGTCACCTCCTCCTCCCAGGTGGGTGCGTGGGTGGGCACCGAGGACGCATGGGTCACCTCCGGCTTCTGCTCGTCCCCTCTGCTGGTCTTACTGGGAGGAAAAGGGAGGCAAAACAGGCCGGTTACCGGGCGAGGAAGGGGAACGTGTCAGCCAGGAGCTGGGCCCGGGAGAGGGATGAGCACCGTCCCCGCTCGGTGCGGCTAACAGCGGCCAGCCCACCCTCCCACCACCCTTAGCGAAGCTCTGCCCCTGCTCCGGGGGGGCCGCGCCGGGGGTCCAGGGCCGCTGTCACTCCTGGCTGCCGGATCCTGCCGAGCCCCCGGTGACGGGCTCTGCAGCCCCTTTTATCCGAAAGGCTATTTCAGACCCCGGAGGCTAATTATCCGGCTGTATTGACGAAGGGACAGGGAGGAGGCTGCTGGGAAAGGGGAGAGAAGATGATTGAATGTTAACGACCGCTTGTCATTAAAGCCGGCACATAACGAGGCTGAGCAATAATTACGGCGGCGTTCGCGGCTACGGCCCCGGGTAATTCTTCATCGGTGCTCACCACCAGGGCTGGTTTGGGCTTGTTCCTCCCACTTTTATCAATTGATCATCAATTACTCACGAGCTTGGCCAACGATAACAATGTCCCCCCCAATTAGGGGGGCTGGCAGATCTTTTCGGGGCTCTCCGCTGCCCAGCGAGACACCTTGGTGTTATCCTGGGAGCCCCAAGGCCGCGGCAGAGTCCCCCCGCCTGGTGACACGGTGCCCTCAAGCCCTCTCCGTCCTCGACCGTGGGGCGAGGGGGACGGTGACGCGGCGTCAGGCCAACGGGACACAGACGCCCCAGCCCTGTCGATGCGTTGCCATGATGATAAAGTGTCCGGTGCCGGCTCCTCCAGGGAAGCTCTTGCTGGAGCCAACGCGGCTCTTAGGGAGAGGTTACCAGAGCGCTGCGGTGACAGAGAGCAGATGGTGGCACTTCGCCACCCCGTCTTTGGGGGGAAGGAGATGAGAAAGGTCCTTCCAGGTGCAGCGTGAGCTCCAGGTAGTGGTGGGACCAAGCAGGTTCATCCCAGAGGTACGAGCTGGATGGGAGGATGCTCCACGCTCGCAAGACCTCCATCCCCTCTTGTTGCCGGAGAGACCGGTCCACCAGACCCTCCGCTTGCTGCCCCGTGCTCCTCTCCCATCTCCCACCTGTCCCCTTCCCCACCGGAGAAGCCCACCTGCGTTCCGCAGGGATGGAGCCGAGCCGGCCGGCTCTGGCAGGTGGGAATTAGCATCGGGCTGGCACTGCTAGGGAGGGGCTGGAAGGAAATCGGCTCTCCGGTAATGAGCTCTGTGGGGGATTGCTCTACCAGCAACGTGCCTGGAGTCCGAATGAAGCCAGACCTGGGCTGGGGGGGGGACGGGAGGAGGAGGAGGGTGAGAACCCGCTGCTCCGGGCCCCCTTCATTATAGACTTGCCTAAGGACGAGAGCGCATTCAAAAAGAGCTGTGAAGTGGGGAGGAGGGGAGAAACCCCCCCCCCACAACAGTACAACACATGGGGATGTGCTTCAAAATCAAATGAATAGGCCGGGGGCGGCAGGAACGGCAGAGAGCGGAGATGGTTTGATGTCTCCTCCTCACCCCAGCCGGCCCCAGACCCGCCACGTCTCGGCTACGGTGCTCGGGGACAACATCACGCAGCCGCCCGCTGCGTGCGACACCTGGGTGCCCGGCGAAGGGCTTGGCAGGGCCGTGCCCAACCCTCGCAAAGATTTATCTAGCGCTAGAAGTTGTTATCTTCACGCAGGGCAAGTTATTGCCAACGTCCCCGCAGAGGCCCCGTGGCGGCGCGAGCCACGCAAACCCCACGCGACGCGGCCACGGTTTGCAGGACCGAAATCCCGGGGAGGGGGGGTTACTTAGGGTGCAATTGCAGGATCCGGCCCCGGATTTTCGCTTGCAGGAACACCCTGAACCCCTTCCCGGGTGGAGCATCCCTTCCGCGCCACGACCAGGACCCGCTGCCTGCGCGGGCAAACCCGCAGGCAGGGCAACATCAGAGCCCCCCATCCCCCAGGCCGGTGGCAGATGATACATTCAGCAGCGACCTTGAGGTTCTTCTCTCGGCGCTGAAGAGCAGAAAGGAAGAAGCAAAGAGGTGCTTTCACCCGCCCGCGGTACTCAATGGAGAGGAGAAGCCGGCCGGAGCCGGGCGCTTTGTGCTGTTAATTGCAAATACACGTGGCTCCGGCGAGCCAAGGTCATCGCTGCGTCACGCCGGTCCGGGAGCAATTTATCTGCGCGCATGAGGGAGTGAAAGAAAGATGAAAAGCAGAGCCACGGGTGCCCCTGAAAGCAGGGAGGGGGGATTTGCTCATCATTCGGAGGATGAGGAGCAGAGCCAAGCTTCTGCCAGGTCCTCGGAGCATCCCCAGAGGAGACGCCCCATCCTCTCCGGGGCAGGGATGAGCCACAGCCCATCGGGATGCCTGTGCGGGCTCTCCTGCTGCTCGAGGCCTTTCGGATTCACTCTGCTAAGCCTTTCCCTCCCCAATCCTCTGCACCGAGGGCTGGCAGCAACGCGCGCAGCTCTGGGTTGGGCTCGGCCGGTGGTACCCAGCTGCTTCGGGGGGGCGGGGGACACACGGGGGACCAGCTGCCACCAGGTCCCCGTCACCGCATCCACCGACCGCTTCTCCTTCCCGTCCGTAAAAACCCACCTTTTAAATGCAACATGCTACTCTCCCTTCAACGGCAAGCGCCCTGAAAAACAATAACTGATTCCCTTCTGCCTTGGCTCCCTCACTATGGTTACTAAAAGGCCCCTCATGTGTCCTGCAGCCCTAATACCACCCTCCCCTCCCCTCCATCGCTCCCCCGTTACCATGGCGATGCGGTGATGGAGCGGCCCCAGAATGCAAAGAGAGACGCAACAATCACACGCCACCCTCGTGCTATCATTTAGGATATCGATGTTTAAAGCTCCTGAGATTATCTGAGCGTAATTGGTTTATGGAAATAGAGACAACTCCTGCGGTGGAGTTACTCAGGCTGCCGGGGCGGAGAGCGGGTCCTTGGCGTGGGGGGGTGGGAAAGAGGGGAAGGGGTGAGGGAGGGGCGGCAGCGGGGGCTGCCAGCCTGCCCCAAAAACCCCGCAGCCGCCGCCCCCGCGATGGAGAGCCACGTCCCTCCCACCCAGGGAGCCTCCGGGACGTCCGACGCGGCTGGCACCGGGCACCGCAGGGAAAAGGGACGCTGTGCCATGCTGACGGACCCCTCCACCGCGGAGCTCGGGGCTCCTACGTGGGAAAACGCCCGGGGAGCAACAGTTTGCCCTACTCGCTTGCAGAGAAGACGTTTCCAGGCTTTCACAGCCCCGGCTGCTGGTTGTCCCCGGCGGATGAGCCCTGTCCCCGCTTCCCCGTCCCCCGGCATCGCCGGGGTACCAGCCCGCCTGGCGCTGCCCCGGGGAGATGCCTCGGACACACCAAACTGCACAGGGAGCCAGGCGATGCTCCGAAGCCACCGACAGCCGCTTTCTCCCCCCTTTTCCAGGAAAGCGGTGCCGAAGCCGCTCTGCCTCCTGGAAGGGCTCTTTGGGATCCCGAGCTCAGCCCGCAGCGGAGCGGCCTCCCTCTTAACACAGACCAAAGCATGACCAGCTAATTGAGTCCCCTGGCACATGCATAATGCACGAGGAGCCACGTTCTCCTTACTCAAGCATCCTGTTTTATTTATTAAAACCCCCTTTTATTTCTTGTGATATCATCCCGAAACCCAAGCAGCATTACCCTGTGGATTCTTTGATATCATTTTATACTTTCAATATTAGGAACTCTTTCTTCCCGATGCCCCAGCGAGCCAAAGCGCCGCGTCCCCCGTCTTCCCCCGTCTCCGTGAGGAGTCCCGGCTCCTCTCCCTGCACCGAGCATCCCACGGAGGTGATCGCCCCCCCCCTCCCCGGGGCTCGCAAAGAGCCGAGAACAGGGTGAGAGCTCCTAAACCGCTGCCTCCCCGTCGTCCCCCTTCGCGGATGCCGGGTACTCACACGACGACGTACGGCCACGGCACCCGGCCCTCCCGCGTGGCCGGCAGGTTGCTGGCGCCGTGGAGGGTGACGGTGATGGCTTCCTTCCCCGCGCGGGCCACGTGCCCCCCGCCAGCCCCCGGCACGTGCCCGGGCTCCTCGGTCCCGGCGGGGGACTCGGATACCTGGCGGGAGCAAGCGGGAGAGACGTCAAGGTGGGGAGTGGCTGGCAAAGCCGCGGGCACGTCCCCGGCACCCAACCTTGTCCCCACGACCCCAGCTCGATGCTGAGAGCCCGGATAGGGGAGATGGTGTCCCCAGCCCATCTCCATCACCCAAGCTGTTCCCCACAACCTTTGCTTGATGCTGGGCGCCCGGAGCGGGGAAAGAAGCTGGGGAGATGGTGTCCCCGGCACATCCACCTCTTCCCTGTCCCCAGGGCCCGGCTGCGGCTCTGGGCCAGGGGTGTCACCGCGCCGCGGCAGGGCCACAGCGGGTGCCAGGCTCTCCGGGAGGACGCCCAGCGGCATGAGAGCATCCCGCGCGGGGCGAAAGCAGCATCCCTGCTCAGCGTGCTCCCGTGGGGGCCGGTTACACCGCGGCCCAGCCAAAGACCCCAAGCCAGGCCACCAAAACAGGGCTTAACCATCTGAAGCCCCTCCTTTTCCCCCCTGGCCCTCTGACCTGCCAACAACCCCCCCAAGCCCCTGCCATCCCCCTGCTCCCCCTCCTCGCCAGCCCAGGCATCTCTGCAATTTATAGGGACTCGGCGGGAATTGGGATCTCGGCCCAATCCAGGGGGGAAAGGGGAGAGCGCGGCGGCCCCCCCCCACCCCAGCTCATTAATTCCCACCAGCTGATGTGATAAGGAGCGGCAGAGCCGCAAGCTGCCGCTCCTCACCCCGCGGGGGGACCGTCCCCGCGCCCATCACACCCCGTCCAAGTGAGAGACGGCGCCGTCCCCCACCGCCTGCATCCTCACCGCGCCGCCGCCTTGGGCGGCCCACGGCATTAACGCGGCTGCTATCGCGCGGTGCTGTGGCTACAAGGGGTTAAAACCCACCCTGCACCGCTTCAGACCCTGAAGAGCAAACCCTTCGTGCGTCCTCCTGCCCTCCCGGGGTGAAAGCAAGAGCTCCAGCCCAGCAACCACCCCGGGGGCTTCTCAAAGGCGCTGCCTGCAAATCCCCTCCGACGCGTGGCTTTGCCTCCAAGCTCCGTATCGAGGGGCTGGCTCATCCCGAGCCCTCTCCCTCGTCTCTCCCGAGGTCACCCGGCTGCAGCCGCGATGGGCTTTGGCAGCGGGGAGGGGAGCGGAGGGTGGCCACGGAGGTCCCCCGGGGGGGATAACAACCCCACACCTAAGGATCGCTTCTGGGATGGAAACCTGGGTGCTCTGACCACCCATGGCTCAAAAAAACGTGTAAATCAGCTCCTCCCTGCCTTATTTTTTTTGCTGTCAGCTGGAACTCAGGGCTGGGTTCTGGGGACCGGCTCAGCATCCGCGACTGCCAGAAAGCGGCACCGAAGGAGCAGAAACGAGGAGAGAAGGTGCGGAAGGATCCCCCGACCTGCAGAGCGGATTGGGGGGACGGATCCCAATCCCACCCCGGCACCAGCTCCGTGGCAATTATCCACCTGCCCGGCGACATTGATGGAGAGGGGAAATTATGGGGTTTCTTGACCTGATGCGAGACGATACCCATCAAGTCACCCCGCACGGGCACAGGCTCTTCCCGCCGGCAGCCGGAGCGGCTCCGCTCCCTGCCCGAGCACCCCGGCTCTACGTATCTCTGAAAAACCCAGTAGGTTTTACCGCTAGCAATGGTTCCAACGCAGTAATTAGCAAGGGGTTTTAATAGAAAATTCACGAGCGGTTAAGCTAAGGAAAACTCAGCAGGAGAACAAAACATTTTAAAAATAGCAAGCGTGAACAATGCCAGGCTTCACAGGCAGCCGGTACCCGAAACCCTCAGCAAGGCTGTGATTAACTACTGAAAAAAAACCCCAGTCACTATTCAAAGCCAGGGGGAAATTCAGTATTTCTTCCAGAAAGGAGGGTGCCTGCAGTTCCAGGTAGAGCCCACGCTTGTTTTTCAGCTCTCTTACTCACCGGGAAGCAAAACTTCTCCGTCCCCGCCAAGCCAAGCGCTCTCACCCGGGAGTTTGCAACCTGGAGCTTGCGGGGACGGATTAAAAATAAAGTCCCCATGTCCCCAGGGGTCTCGGCTGGGGACACCGTACATTTAAAACATTTTCAGGTCCCTTGGAGCATCACCGACTCCTGCAGAGCATCTCACCCCATCCACCGCCCCGACCCCACGCAGCGCCTTAACCCCGAGCCGCTCTTAAAGCGTCCTTAACGCTGACGATTAATTATTCACCCTGCAGCGTTGCGGGGAGGTTGATTAACGGTGCCTGAGCGGGTCCTCGTCGTAATTTGTTTTCCTATCAACTCTTTATCATCTCGAAAGAAGCACCGGGGCCCAGGCAGCTCTACGTCGGCGCTCAAGCCAAGATTAAATTGCTTCTGGCTGCGGGCTGACAAGACATAAATAGCCTCGAGAGCCCGGCGTTTAGTTCGGGGAGGACAGCCCGGGCTGGGAGCCAGCAGGGACCTCCAGGCACGGCACCGCGGCGGGGCAGGGGCTCCTTGAATTTTGCTCCTTGAATTTTGATGTCTCCGGTGCGTTGGACGGCACAAGGCGGGAGGTGAGCGCCCGGGGCTGTACACCCGCGGCGTTCACCTCCTCAACCCCAAACGCAGCCCTGCCAGCGCTCCCCGGGACCGCGCGCCGCTGCTCTGCGGGAGAAGACCCCAGCCCCTGCCCTACCACGGAAGGACCGGGACCCTCCTGGTCCTTCGGAGCGAGCCCCACGAGCCCCCCAGCCCCGGCTAAAGCCAGGAGCGGTGCTGCCACGGGAGCGGGGATCCGCTCCGCTACGGCGGGAGCATCGGCAGCCCCGAGCTCCTCCCTGGCCCTGGCAATTTATGAGCGGCTGTTGGGAACGTGTCAGCTTTATCCTCCTCCTGAGACTTCATAAAATAATAGTAGGCTCCACGAGCGAAGATGGACTGGGGCTGGTGTGAGTTTTCCTACGTGATGTCTCCCCAGGCTCCTTTCAAGCCTCCTTACGGCAGCTAAACACGGGCAAGCCGCTTCCCCTCCCCTCGCAGCCCAGAGGATGGGAAATAAAGTGCCGCTTGGCTTTAAACAAGCGGCAAGATCAGGCCACGGGTTAAACCTCCGGCTGGGGGCTCTGAACACGAGGTAGGGCTGGAGCACGGCCAGGACATCCCGGAGCCAGGCCAGGACATCCCGGAGCCAGGCCAGGCTGAGGATGCCGGGTCCCCAGGTGTCCCTTGGGACATCCCAGCAGATCCAGCCACCTCTCCGGGCTGGACCTCAGGGCTCTGGGAGGTAAGAGCACACCAAGAGCCCCCCCGGGACACCGCAGAGCATCGGTGATAACGGGGGCGAGCGACCGGTTGACGACCGATGGGCTCCGTCACGGGCAGCGAGCAAGAACGCGCCTCTGCGCACGGGGGAACCCGGATGGGATTTGACGCGTCATCAGGCAGCAAAATGGGGTGAAATACGGGCTCCCAGGCCACGAGCAGCCCCGCGAGGGCTCGGCGGCCGACGGGTGAGCAGATGCGGCTGCTTCTCCCCGCATGCTGCGCGAGGGACGATTTAGCACCCCGAATTCAGGGGTTTCTGGGGGTGGGAGCTGCATTGCGTCCCGGCCGCACCGTGCCCGGCTGTCCCCGCAAGCCGGGGGTCTTAGGGTACAGCGTGCCATCCCGCATCCGTACGGGTTCGTCCCCCCCCTCCAACAAGCATCACGGCTCCTCGTCTGTCTGCCCCGCTTTCCAAAGCAACCGGAGCCTCGGCGCTAATCAGATTGGAGGCTGTGAAATCTCATTTGAGGCTCTATTAATGCATAGCTGGCATGACACAGGCCCCGGCCTGTCTCCAATGAGCAAAACAAGGAAAGCAATCTAGCTGGGAAAAAAATGCAGCTCCCGGAACAAGCTCGGGGGAGCCGGCCAAACGCAATTACAGTTAAAAGGAAGATTAAAACGGTATCAGCACTATTCTTCCTCCGACCCCTGCTCCCACCCGTGGGAGAGGAGCACCGAGCCGCACCGACGGGCAGCCCCAGCCCCGTGGTCCTTCAAGCAGGGATGCAACAGCGGCGGGACGCTGCCCCTTCCAAGCAAAGGGCTTTCGCACGGTGCCACGGTCTCCCCGCGTGGGTGGAAGGCCCGTGGGCTCGCCCAGGGTTTGCTGCTGCAGCACGGGGAGGTGTCGTCCTGCCGGGTCCAGGCGCAGACGCTTTCTGCCTCTTTGCTCAGACACCGCCGAGGTTTCGCTCCCCGACGCCTTGGAGCCGCTTGGCACGGGATGGGAAGAGGACGCAGCCCCCTTATAATGGCACCTACAATTAACAGCTGCTGGAGAAGCCCGTGAAAAACAGCCTCTAGGACGATACAGAGGTGGGCGCGCGCAAGACGAGGCACAGCCACCGGCTTCCGAAACGAAAGGAGCCGGCACGCACGTGGTTTCCATTTCTAGGAGCTAGCAAGCGTATCCTCCCCCCCCGCAGAGGCTCTAGACTCTGGCAAGCGCAGCTCCAAACGCAGCCCAAAGATAAACAGCCATATGGTTGGAGAACTTCAGCTCCACCGACGGCCCGAGGCAGCCCGAGCTCGGTTTTTGAAGCGAACCCAATTGTATTACAAGGGGTATTTCCCAACACCTTCGAGCAGCAGGTTCAAACCACCCTGCGAGGAAAAACACCCGAGCGGTTAAAGCCCTTTAGGAGATTCCCAGCAAAACGAAAGGCAGAGGAAGAAAAGCGCTGGGGGAAAGCAAACGCTGTTTGATTCACCGTTTCATCCTGCCGGCCTCAGCCCTCCCCGCCGCTCCAGTAACCCCCGGTGCCGCGGGCAGGCATCGCTGCTCTGCTCCCGTTTCCCAGCCAGCAGCAGGGACGGGGGGGATTTTTCCCTTGGATTCGGGCTGAGCTTGATACATTCTTCTTCTTATTATTATTTTTAAGTTGTTTCCTCGAGGGGACCCTGCGGGAGCTCATTAGAGATCACAGGGCGGTTTCAGGGCGCCGGGAGGGAGGATGGTCTCCCCCGTCGGATGCCGACTCCGAGCCGATTTCCCTTGGGAGCCCCATTGCCGCCGGCCGGGAATCCCTTTGGGCTAAAAATTGCCAAATTCATTTTCCTTCCATTTATGTAGAAAACTCCCAATTCACCTGTCAAATAATTAAATGGGCCGGCAGCCCAGCACCGCCTCGTCTGCTCCATTAGGAGCGTTTTACACTCGCTATATTTGTCAGTGGCACCGGTGCAATTTCCTCCCCCCCGCTTCTTAAAATGGAGCAATTTTCTCTTTTTAACCCCGTTTGCTTTTCTCATCAAGGCGGTTATTTGACACTTAAAGGGCCATGATGACTTAAATTGCAGGAATTAGAGCTAGCAGCCGCTCCTCCTGCCTGCCTTTCCTCCGAGCATCCAAAGAGTTTGCGCTTTACAGACAAGCAAATTGAGAAGCAGCTTGGAAAACCTCTGGAGGATCCGTCTTCTCTATCCGAGAAGATTTTGCTCCGTTTTAGCTACGAAAACGTGAATCGCCACCCTGCGCTGGCCCGTTTCCGTGACAGATCTCCACCCGGGCAGGGAGAAGCGTGCAGAGAACGGGACTTTTGGTCTCAGCTCCCCAACATTACGTTTCCTTGCAATGCATCGCTAGCAACGTGCATTTTCACACCCCAAAACCCCCCCGTCTTTCAGGAAGAGCTACGCGAGCAGCACCTCAAAGCCGTTTGCCTCAGGTCCCCTTTTGCCGGCAGCTCCCTCCGGCACGGAGCGGGGACGATCAAGGGACGCCGAGAGCCGGGGCGCTGCCGGAGGAAGGCGAAGGCCCCGATGAACCCGTCAAGGCGCGCTCCTCCCCGGGCTGACAGCTTTTCAAAGCCCTACAAATTGCTCGCCGGAGCGGCGTCATTCATCTCGCTCGCGTCCCAGGGTGAGCCCTGCCGGCGAAGTTTGTTTTTCAGCCTCATTGGGCTTTCAGCGAGTCGAGGCGGCTCCAAGCCCCTCACCCCGGCGTCGGGGCGGCAGGCTGGGGAGAAGGGCTGGACCCCTGCCACCCTCCCCGCGACGGCCGCTGTCATCGGGAGGAGTGATGGATGAGCTGGCCGGGGGGAGGACAGACGGGAGACACGCGCCATCCATCACCCGCTAACAGAGCCCTCTGCCCCGGCCCTGCCGCTCCGGCCATGGGAAGACAGGAGCTTTTCTCCGCCGGCATCGCTCGGCGAGACGGGGCGCGAGGGCAGCCGCATCCCGGCGCGAGCGGCCTTGCGGCCCTGCCTCGCCCCCCGCCACCGCGGAGGGACAGAAACGCGACATCTCAGCCCAAAAGCGTCCCCCGAGCCCCTCGGCACAGCCGGACGGTCGAGCCGGGCTTCGATTCGAAGCGCTCGGGAGAGGCCAGGGCTGGGCTCTGCTCCCCACCGAGAAGCAGCAGAGCGAGGAAGGTAATTCAGTTCACAGCCCGTCATCCACGTCTGACCGGTGGGGAAAGGGACCCCCCCCCGGCCTGAACCCCCCCCAAAAAGGGGCCAAAATTAGTCCAGCTGTAGCTCAGACTCCCCCAGGCCCTTGTGCCTGAGATGGACTCGGTGCTTGAGGAGTCACTGCTGTGTTTTCTGTATCCTGCTTAAAAAAGAAAGGTGATCCTTATTCCCGGGGAACTTTGCTCATCCCTGTGATTTCTGTTCCACCAAGCCACTTCGCACCCGCGCATGCTTTGCTAGGGAAGCTCTTTAGCTCCGTAGGGAATCCGAAGGGATAAAGCGCAGCGTAAGCGGAGCCAGGAGCTGTTTTGGTCCCATTTTTTCAGACCTGTCAAAGCTTCCCAAGAAAGTCGCGGCCAGCCTCGCACGGCGTGGATGGGGCGTGCTCGCCGCGGGAAGCACCGGCGGCAGCTCACCCGCCTGCCCGATCCCCCCGTGCTCTTGCAGCCCGGTAAACAAGCGAGACGGAGCGGGAACGCGAGCGGCGGGCAAACCCATTTGTTTGCTGCCGAAAGGCTGCGATTCCTTGTACCCTGACAGCAACAGATTGCGGTTTTGGGACGGGCGCCTCGCCGCCAGCTGGTCCAGGGAGACTGGAAACAAACCATCTTCTGTGGGCTTGCGACCAAGTCCAACTGCCAAGGAGATCTCCAAAAGCTGGCTCCTTCCCCCCCCCAGCACCACGTAGACCTGCTGGAAGTGAAACGGGAACGCTTCCCAGGGGAAGGGACCGACTTCTGCTGACCCGAGGGGTGATTCCCCTTAACTGAGCCCTGGGCGCTGCTGCAAAGTCCCCGAGGGTCCTGGTGAGCCCAGTCCCCTTCTCCTCCATCCCTGCCAGGAGGTATCCCCGGGGCTGACAGCTCCAAGGCTCAACCTCAGCCATCCCGGTGACCGAGAGATCATCCATGGCGCGTTATCGACCTGCTCGGTGCCGTGCCCGGGTCCTGGGACAATTAAGGAGCCGTCTGGCTCCGCAACACGCGCGAGGCATTCGAAAAGCCGGCAGAGCCTCCCGCTTCGTGCCCAGGCATACATTATCCGCAGGTTGCGGCGAGATGAGAAAATCATTATCCCCGTGCCTCGGCCTTTCGGGTGGAGCTCAGCGCCCATCCATCACCCCCACCGTCCTGCAGATGAGATGCTCGGCACGGAGGCAGCGCGGCGGAGCCCGATGCGCCCGCCTGTCTTTGCCGCTTGGGAAAGCGAAACAGATGGATGCGACACCCCAGCATCCCGATTTCTCAGGACACTGGGTCCAAGCAGCAGCCCCGCGATGGGACCCCTCACCCTTCTCCATGCCCCAGCGTTACCGACTCCCCAAACTATTGATCAGCTGAGTTTCGGAACATATCTAGGCTCTCAAACTTCACTGTAGGGTTCTCCTTCCCCAGGCACAGCAGGATCAGGTTCGAGATGCTCAGGTTTGGACCACCAGGAGCCGAACCAGCTCCAGACCGACAAGCAACTCCGGTAGCTTCAGCTCGCTCCAGGTTAGAGCATCCCAGGAGTGCTTTTGGAGAGTAAAACTCCCTCCCAGCTCCACTCGCTCCTTCCCCATAACCCAGCACAGCTCAACCACCCTCCAACACATTTTCCATCGCTCCAGGCCTCCCGGGAGGGCGGGGAGCCAACGTCCCCCCCGCCTCTCAGCTTTTAATTTTTAAATAAAAACCATCCTGGCAAATACTTGCCGGGTGACATCAGCAGCAGGTGATTTATTGCATTCCCTCCGGGGGCCCAGGAGCAAAATTGCATTTGCTAATGCCTCGCCTTACGCCCCTGGCTTGGCTCCGCAGCATCCCGCTCCGCATCCCAGCTGATTGCTATCGATTTCCGCAGCTCCGAAGAGTTTGCGTCTAGACGTTTGCTGAGCAAACTCAATCAGGCCTCGCTAATAAGCGTTTCTGGCTAGTAAATTTTCGGCCGATCGGGGTGGGGATAACAGATCCACTTGAAAATCAGGAGAGGCCGAGTGCTGTGAAGGGCGAGGAGCTGCTCCGGAGGGTTTGCCATGCTCAGCATCCTGCCCGCGGCACGAGGAGCGGGCAGCTGCCCCGGAGAGGGGCCGAGCAGCTCAGCGGGGCTCGAGCACCCCGTAACTCCCGTGAAATACATGGACCGAGTCCTCCAGAGCCAGCAGCAACACGTTTATCCTGCACGAGGGAAAGAGCCGAGGGGGCAGGACACCCCGCGGGGGAGAGGGATGCCAACCCCATTTTTACCCTTCCAGCCACACCAACGTAGTCACCAGGACCAAGGAGCACAAGTCCGGCGTTGAGGACACCCAGAAGCCCTTAGCCGGGGGGGCCGAGTCAGGGCTGCCAGCCCCATCCCTGAGCCGGTGGCCCAGAGGCTGCAGAAGACCTTGCCATCAAGCCCTCCATCCCCAGCTCTCCCACCGGCCCAGCTGGAGGACGCGGGGCACTCCCTGGAAGGAGAGGAGAGCCCAGAGGATGCCTGGGGAAGGTTCACGAGCTCAATCCCACCTCCGGTGCTGTAATCCAGCTTTCTCAAGCAATGTTTTCACAGGTGGGTGAGACACCTCTGAGAGCAGCGTAGGCAACGTCTTCATCAACGGACGTGTTATTCTTACAGCGAGATGCAGGAAACGGAGCCCCTGGGGTAAGGGCTGTCTTTTGTGCCTTTATTTAGACAGCTTGTAGCATAACCAAGGAAAGAGAAACGCAGCCTCTCGGACTGCGTTAGCCCTGCCCTATGGCTTCTGCAGGTTTGTAGAAGTCTGGATTTGAGCTGCAAGATGAAATATTCAAGATGCGTCAGCCTCAGATGCCCGCAGGCGGCATTTTAAGAGCTTCTAGGTGACACCATCCACTGCCTGGGAACAACCGGCTTGCAGGGCTGCCTTTTGGTACCAGAAACGCAAAGGTTGATGCCTCCTTCCCCCATCCCCACGACCAGGCTGGGAAGGCGCTGGCCCGGGAGCAGGAGCAGCGCTGGTACCCAGGCTGAGCCGGGGAGAGGATGGAGGTGGCCACGTCCCCTTGCACCCCTCCGTCTCCTCTCCAGCGCCGCAAAGCTCTAACGAGAAGCTACTACGAGTAGTAACGGTTTGTTATTAATTTAGGATGGCGTCTTCTCCACCGGCCGCACTCACCTGCGCTGGCGAGGGGGCCGGATCCGGGCTGGAGCCTGGCGAGGAGAGGTGGAAGCTGCTGCAGCTCGGCACAGCAGGGGCAGGCACCGAGGAAGAGGAGGAGGAGGAAGGATGCTCGTCTGCCGAGTCACCGGGGAGCTCCGGGGAGGAGCTGAGTGCAGGGTCAACCTGCAGCCTCTGCGGGTGAAAGAAGGGGTTTGAAGACCCAGCTTCGGGCTCCAGCACCCCCAATGTCCCCTCACATCCCAGGGAGACGCTTCTGCAGCCCAGCTCCATCCTCTAACACTTGGGCTGAGGGCCTCACCCTTCAAGGGCAGAACTTGTGCAAGAAATAAAAAAAAAAACCAAACCCAAACTAGCTATGACGACTCCAACATGTATTTTAGACCTAGAGACCCCCCCTCATGCATCCCTAGGGATTGCTTCTCTATAGCCCCTACTGCCTCAGTGGGAAAAAAAAAAAAACCAAATCTATTCATTTAAAAAATTAACTTATTAATCAACTTTTTAGCAGCCCAGCCCTCCCTCCATCTTTTATAGGGAGCACCTGCCCAGCTCCCAGCTGCCTCTGATGGGGACCGGCTGCTCCCAGCCCTTAAAAGCGCAGGGGGGAGGAGGGCAGGGTGATGCTGGGGAGCTTCCCCCTCCTTGGGGTCTCTGCTGGAGGGGCTGCCCTGCGCCAGCCGGGAAGGTGAGGGGGCTTTGGGTGGGTTGGAGGTTTGGGCCCTGGTGTGGGGTAAGCTGGAGGCTTTGTGCTTGCTAGGGGATGGTTAACATCGTGTTGGACTATGCTGGGGTGGGCAGAGCCAGGTGAATACCCTGTAAAGGATCTTTTCCTGCAGCTCTGAGCACGGTTTGGCTGTAGGACCCTCTTTGCTGCTCTGTTTGGGTGGTCGGTGCCTCACCAAGACCCTGCCTGTGTGTTGAGCTTGTCCCAGCTTGCTCCTGTCCTGGACAAAGAGGGTCCCGAATGTCGGTGGCAGGCAGGGAACAGGCACCAGGCTTCTGCCCAGCAATGCTGGGGAATGAGGGAGGGGAAACTGAGGCAGGGCTGTGCTTTTCACCAAAGGCACTGCTGAAAGCCCTTGAGATCTCTCCTGTTCTGCTTTTACTGCAGCTGGTGCCTGTGTGGGGCCCTTTAGCTACCCCAGGGCCAAATCCTGCCCGAAGCAGGCTGCTCCGCTCTTGGTTTGTGGGAGCGTGGGATCTCTGACCCCCAAACCCAGGCTTTCCTACCTCGGGGGAGCGGGCACGGCCCTCGGTGGGCAGCGAGTGGTAAGCGGACTCGGGGCTACGGAGCGAGCGGCTGGGGACGGGGATGCCCAGGGCTGGGGATGCTGTGGCTGCGCCTGCTGCTTGCTGGTCCTCCTCCCGGGCGCTGGGGCAGAGCGGCGGGGGCGACGCCAGCGCGGGGGGCGGCCGGTGCTCGTGCAGGGACGCGGCGAAGGCCAGCCGGCCGCAGTGCATTGCCGGCTGCTCGCTGCCCGCCCGCAGCAAAGCCATCACGGCACTGTAGCGGTACCAGTCCTCGTCCTTCCCGGCAGAGAGCTTCATCCGGGGCTGGTTGGTGCGGGGGTAGATGGCGAAGAAGGCTTCGCCCACCCGCCTGCTCCTCCTCATCCTCTCCGCCCTCCCGGGGAAGCGTAGGGCCTCAACGCGGAGCCGCGCGTCGTGGTTCTTGTCGTTCTTGCAGAAACCTGCCGGGGGCGGTGGGAGGTGAAGCCTTGCTGAGGAGGCCTGGTGGTCCCAGGAGCGTCTCCTGGGCTCGTCCCTCAGCAGCCCTGCTTAGCTCTGCGCTGTGAACACTTGCCAACGGGTTATCCGGCCTGGATACATCCAGACCTCGGGGCGGGGGGTGTTTGTATCGCTGGTGGTGTTGGCCCCGCTCTCCAAGCTGGACCTGCCCCGTCCACCCCGCTAAGCTCAACAGCTTTGACTCCCGCTCAGGGCTTTGCTGTGGGGGCAAAGGTATGAGCATGGTATGGGGGTCTGCAAGCCCGAGCCAGGCTGGGCTTGCCGCAGAGCTGTGCTCCCGGGGGGCCTCTGCCAGCAGCCCATCCCTGTGGCGTCCGGCCTCTTACCTCTGGGCAGGGTGAAGGTGAATTTCCTCCTCTGGAAGGAGTAGATCTGGTCGAGGTTGCTCTGTTCGATGGTGTCGGTGGTGGCGGTGCTGCTCGGGATGACGTCCCCGCCGTCGACGCGGAGCTGGATGCCGGCGCTGGAGCCTTGCAGCAGCGGGTTCTCCACGGTGAGCCGCAGGGCGTAGCGGCCCCGTCGATTAAACTGGGCACTGACCACCTCGAACTCAAAATCCAGGGTCTTCTCCTCAGCCTTCAGCCGGGAGCGCTGCAGGGTCAGGGGGATGCGAGGCTCCCCTGCCATGGGGCTGGAGGTGGGATCTGGAGATGGACCCTCCTTGAGAGCAGGGACCTGGCAGATCTCTGCCCCGGAGCAAGCCCTCCTGGCAGCCTGGGGCAGGTTTGTGAGCCGGCTCTGCTGCTGCTCTCGCCTTCTCTCCAGCAGGGAAAGCGCCTGGGGGTGCCCCTGGGTGCCTGTTGGCTTCACGTCTCTGCAGGCAGCTTTCAAAGGCAGCAAAAAAGAAATCCCTGTGCTTGAAAAAGCATCCTTCAGCGCCGCGGGGAGATGCTGAGAGCTTTCCTGCCCCTGTGCCGCCGCAGGGACAGGGGCTTTGAACTCCGGTTTGTTTACTGGGAAACCAGGTAACTGGATGCGAAGCGGTGGCTGCCTTCCAGCAAACAGCCTGGGACAGCCAGGGTGATGCCCGGCCCCGCAACGCAGGCGTGTGCGTGCGTACGGGGTGTGCGCGTCCCTGCAGCGAGGGGTCGACGGCTCCTCGAGCCCTTTGCTTTGGGAGATTCACCCCAAAGGGGTTTGGGTGCTGCCGAGCCTCTGTGAGATGCTGGTGCGAGCCGTGCCGGCTGCTCCCGTGTGTTGCTGAGCCCCGTGGGACTATCCTGCTCCTCCTGCACCCCCGGGCTGTTTGCTGGGGCTCCTGCTGATGGGACCGGGCAGCCAAGCCTGCAGCTGCTTTTTGGTTTGTCTCTAAGGCAAATTTTTAGCCGGGTTTGCTCGTGGAAGTGGCTCCCTGTGGGGTCAGGGGAGGGGAATGAGCCCAGGGAGCACTGCTCGGCTGTTAGATCAGCTCCCAAAAGGGATAGGGGGGGACATTTGCCCACCTAATCCTGCTGCCTGGTAACTTTGCAGGCAAACCCGAGGCAGAAACTGTCCTGTGACTTGAAGTGTCCCTGCAGAACAAGGAGCTGAAATGGTTCTCTGTGCGCACGGCTTGGCGATGTGCGTTCGCAGCCCGCCCGGGAGCTCGCTGGGCTTTGGGCACCAAGGGACTGACCCAGAGCTGGGAATCGGGGCTGGGGGGGTCCCTGAATGCAGGTCAGGAGCCTTTTGGGAGTGTTGTCCTGAGTCAAAGCTGGCTGCAAAGGGGTTTTGGTCCAGGTCTGCTTTCCTCTGCCTCACGGGCTGTTCTTTCTTGCGCAGAAGCGCGTGTTTCTGGCTGGTGCAACTGGAGCCGAGCTCCCTGCCTGCTAAACCTGCTGCCGAGCCAGCTGGGCATCCGGAGGTTAGTCCCGCCACGGGTATTTTGGGAATGACCTCGAGGGGGTTGAGGGTCTGGGGTGGGCAGGGAGCTGGAACGGCACCGTCTGATCCCCACCGGGAGCCCCCTGTCGTATCTCATTCCCCCATCGCTGCTGGGAATAGCACGTTCCCACAGCTTTTGGGATGTTTGGGGTGAAACGTGAGCCCGGAGCCAGGCTAGCAGATGGCCCTTCTCTAAGGCAGCTCCGTGCTCCATATAAAAAGCCACATTCCAGTCTCTTCACGCTGGTGCAAGCTTGAAACAACAAGGTTATCCTCAGGGGGGAGCGGGTTGGGGGATAAAGCAGCATCTGAGACCCTGGGGCATGAGACTTTTGCTTTTTTCTAGTGTGGGACGGAGCATGGGAGCAGCCCGGGGATCTGCAAGGCAGCCAGCCAAGAGCTGTACCGAAATCACTGTCTCCAAGAATCCCTTTGGATAGGTGCATGGGCCATGGAGGGACTCGCTACAAACAAATCCTGGTGTCTCGCAGCTCCTTGCTGCTTCTGGGGGTGCCGATTGTACCTCCTGGTCCTCCCTCAGGGCTTTGATTCGGGAAAGAAAAACACAGGTCGGAGTCTTGCCTTGAAGCACTGATCCCGAACTCAGCCCTGGCTGCTGCATTTCACCTCCTGCTGTGGCGAGGATGCTGCGGAGGTCAGGATGAGGACGGGAGGGGAAGGGGCCGTGATTCGGGGGGTTTAGGCACTGAGTCGGGCTTAAAGCAGAAGCAAAAGGTGCTCTGGGTGATGCTAAGCTTGAGCTGGTGAAATGGAGGGGAGGGGGGGGTCGTTCCCCTGCCAGTCAAGCCTGTCGGGAAGAGTGCTAATGTCTCCAGGGTGCTCGGCGGTGCCGACGGCTGGATTGCTTCCTCGAGAGGGCTGAGAGCGTAAATGCTTTTAATGCTGCTGGAGGAATTGGTGGTTCTTCTCCCCGCTGGCTGGAGACCGCTCGGCGCTCCCGACGCGGAGCTGTGTCGGAGCAAGGTGGTTTCTCCCAGCTGAGAGCCCGGGGATGGCTTGAATTGAGCGCGTGATGCTGCTCCGAGCTGCTTCACCTACAGATGTGGCCACCTGAGCTGCTCGTCCCCTATGGAGAGGTCACCCTCGTGCTTATGCGCGGCTGGGACTTGCTCCAGCCCCCCCGCTTGCACCCCCATACCAACTTTCCCCTGCCTCAATTAAAACCCTGCCGGGCTCTAATGTGGGACTATCTCATCCTTAACTAGCCTGCTTAATTCCCCTCCCGCCCTCCTGCAAACCCATTACGGAGCCACCGCTAATGACTGCATCATCAAAGACTAATTTTTTTGCACAATCTAATCGACGGCGCAGCTTGTTCAGGTGGCGTTTTCCCGGCTGTCCCAGAGGTGCACGTGCAGCAGGTCCGGAGGTGCCACCTCCAGCTAGATCTCCCCTCCAGCCTCTTATCCGATGTTACGAGATAAAACAGGCTCAGAGCATCAACGCACGCAAGGAGAGGACACTTCTCCAGCAGGAAAGGAATTCGGGAGAGACCTTACCGTGTGGGGCAGAGGCTGAGGATGCACCTAGTAAGGGGCTCGCGGTGTCGGAGGGTCTCTGCGCCCTGCAGCTGCTGCTCGGGAAGGCTCAGGGCTGGGCTTGATATAAGGAGCAGGAAAACCAGCTCATTTCCCTGCTTATCCAGCACAAGCAGCCGCATCTGGGGCTGCCACCAAGCTCCTGCTTCAGCCCCATCTCACGGGGCTCTTGCCAGCCTGGTCCCCGCTGCCCGCGACGAGGGCGGCCAACCCTGGCGGGGGGTCCCAGCAGAGCCTGGGTGGGGACCGCACATCCGAGGCTCGCGGCTGGTTTCCCAACAGCCTTTTTTGAATAGGAAATGCCAAACTGCTGGAATACCAACTTTTTGCAGGGCGTTAGAGTGCCTTGAGATGTTTTGGTGGCAGCAAAGCCCTTCCAGGGCTGTTGTGCATCTATAACGATCGCTTTGCTAAGATCAGGATGGATGTCACTGGAATATTTTTGTCTAGGGAGGGGAAAAAAACCCTGTGACTGAATTTCAGCCCTTTCCCCAGTCCCTCAGCTCTCCCGGGAAGCACCTTTGGGAGCCAACCACAGAATTTCTCATTTAAAAACAATCCTGAGGAGGGGAGGGGGGGGAACGCTGCAGGTCACTTCGTTCAGCATTGCCCCAAGCTTTTGGCTAAAAATTAAGCTCAATCTTCAACCTTGATTAATTTTCCTTTGCTTCGCTTGCTGTCACGTGTGTGTATTTGTCCAGACGATATTTTTTTTGTAAGCTCTGTCTCCTGGGCTCCGTGTGGCTGGTGGGAAGGACGTTGGCCAGGGAGCCGATGGATAAAGGCAGCGTGGCGAAGCTGCCTGTTCCTCCCAGCTGCCTGCGCCCACCGGGGCTGGTCACTCCTGCAAAAAGCAGCCCCCAGTTTGCACCCCGAGATGTTTTGCCTCCCTTTCCCGCCTCCTCCAGGCGGTTTCTGGCTGCTGTGGGACCATCTCACTGCACCCGTGGCACGCGCTGGGCAGGATCCGGCCACCTCCGAGGGGCTGCGGGGAGGATGCTCCAGTGATTCCCTCTTCCCACCCTCCCAGCACCCCGAGTTGTGCTGGATGGGGGCAAAACGAAATAAATCTGTAAGATTTGGGCAAAGGATTGGGCTCGACTGATTTACACCGGCAAGGAGCCGGCCCTTTGGTTTACCCCGGGAGGAAGCGGAGATGTTTGCCTGCCGTGGGAGGGGGGGACGCAGCAGCATCTCGGTCCCCGGGCTTCCCCCCGAGTCTGGGCGCTGCGGGGTGGAGGGAGCAGCTAAAATCCGGCGGAGAGCTGGGGAAGAAGGGGGCTGGGTCGAGCTGCCTCCTCTCCCGAAAAGCTCTGCCTAATCAAAGGGAGAACGGAGCACGGGGTTGGTTGTTTTTAATTTTCTAAACCCCAGGGTGGCCCCCAGCCAAGGCCTCCTGGCGATGGAGGGGATAAAGTTCCCCGAGCCACCGCAAGCCTCCGCTCGCTCGCCGGTGCTCTGAACTTTGCCTTTAAGCTTGCACGGCCGCATCCGCGCCGGGCTCCCGCACACGGATGCTTTAGACCCCGCTTAGCAAGGCCGCGCTTCTCCCGAGCCCCGCATCGAAGCCGAGCCTCTGGGTGCCTTGCGAGGAGGTCGCTGCTTGGAAGAAGGTAACTTTTTTTTGTTGGTTTTTTTTTTTTTCCTCTTTTTCCTCTCTTTTTGTTGTTGCTTCTCGCAAACTTGGCGTCCCGGGGGAAGCCGGGCTTAAGGAACCCGCGGAGTTGCTTGCTCCAGGTTGTAACTGGGAGCTTCAATCCGCAGCCTGTGTGCTTACGGTGGGGTAAATCCTGCTCGGGGGGGGTGCAGGAGCCCCCCAGAATCCTAGCTCAGCCCTTAAGCAGGGATTTCTCCTCCCTCTCGGGAGGGAATCCCGGGGGGGCTTTTCCTGGGAGATGCTCGCTCCCCCCCAGCATCGGAGGAGCTGGGATTATGGGGTGCTCTGCCCTGACCCCCCCCAGCGCCGCTTCCCGTGCTGAGGTATGAGTTTGTCGGCAGGTTTCCGTGCGATCCCGCAAACTTCTGGCTTTTCCCCTTTCCCTGGCTTGCGGGGGGGCTTCGTGCGCAGCAGGTGCTGCTGCCTTTGCTTCGAAATGAAGCTGGGGGGGCGGGGGGGGAGAGCAGGAGCCTAAAAATAACCTTAAACAGCCTCCTTGGCTTAAAAGTTTAAGCTGCCTTTGCGGTTAAAATGCAAAAGGGGCTTCTCCTTTGGCTTGCCGATGTGTTTATGGTCTCCGTGGTGGATTTATTATCTGCAGGCTCCAGCTTTGCAGAGGGAAGGGTTTGCGGAGAGCTGGCGAGGCTCCGGGGCTCTCCCCGGGGTGGGGGAGGTCGGGGTGCGGGGGGGATTTGGGGGTGAAAGGGGCTGATTCGGATGAGAACTGGCCCGCGCTGGGAGGAGGGAGGAAAACGCTGTCGGAGCAGGATGACTGCATGGGATGAAAAACTTCCTCCGGACCTTTCCCTGCCCCGGGCAGGGGCTTTCCTGAGAGGACGGGGAGAACCGTGGGCTGGGGCGCAGCGAGTTCGCCGGGCTTCCCGCATCAGCTCACCAGTGCAATGAGGTTGGTGTCCTCAGCCCCCCCCCAGGGGCCTGTCCCGGGGGGAAGAGTGGGCAGTGACTTCCCGGAGTTCCCAGCCTCCGGCTGGATGATCTAAGGTGTGTGTGTGTGTGGGCTCCTCGGCACTTGTGTTTGGGGAACTTGGGGACAGCATGAGATCTTCCTACTGGAAAAAGCTCTGCTTTTCCAGAAAGATGATCAGAGTCTTCAAAAAGCTCTGGGCGAGGGCTGGCCGGGGTGTCTTTGGTGCTCGGAGGGCTCCAAAGTCACCCGTGGAGGGAAGGGATGGGACCGACTGTCCCCTCACCCCTCCCAGCTGAGCGCAAGTGGCTGCAGACCGACTTTTCCCATCTCATTTTGGGGCTGGGACACTGAGTTTGGGGGCCGAAGTCGGGTAACTCGGCTTGTGCTGATGTGAGACCGGGCTTTGCCTCTCCGAGCATCGGCTCAAGCCGCTAAATCCACCGTTGGGAACGAGCATCTCCTGAGCTGGGTCACCAGCTCCTCTCTCTGCTGTCCTCCCAAGCCATCCCCGTGTCACCCGGCTTTGCGGGGACCAGCCCGGCAGCCACCAGCGCCGCTCCCGAATGGCAATTGAATTAGAGGAGATGTCACTTAAACAACTCCTTCCCCCCCCAACCCGGGCCCAAGGGCTCCCTGAACAATTGTGAAATGAGATCTTTATCATTTTTATTAAAAGCTGTACACGAGGCATCACCATTAGGCTGGATGGGAGGAGGGAAGGGGGGTAATTCCCTTATGGCTCCCCTCTTCTCTCCCCCCGGTTTAATTCATAGTGGTGGGATGCAAAAGCTCCCCAGAGAGTGATGGATAGTGGGAAATGAAGAATATGAGGGAGCTTTATTGAACCCATCAATCTCGGGCGAGGCTGCTGCGATCAAAGGCCCGGCCTGTTTCGGCAGAGGTTACGCGGAGGAGCAAAGAGATCGGGTTTCGGGGAAACGCAGGGCACGGAGGGGCTGCGAAGCCGGCGAGCTCCCGGCTGCGCCCCGGCCGGAGGAGCCGGCGCCCGCGGAGCAGGGTGGAGAGCGGTGGCCCTGCCCTGCCTGGGGATGCTGATCCCGCTGAGGTTTTGGCGTACCTGCTGCTCTTCTTCCTCCTCCGGGATACCGAGATCTGCAGCCTGGGCAGGAATGGGGGGGGTGACCCTTCCCTGTGCCACGGTGAGGCTGAAGACCCTCCTCACATGCTTCTCCCCTGCTGAAATGCCCATCCCCAGGGAGGTCTCTCCTCCAGCACAGCACCAGCCCCCTCGGCCAGGGCAGTAAGAGACCCATTGGGGTCCAGGCTTGGATGTCCTCGTGTCACCCCATCGCTCGTCTGGCCTTGTGCTGCCGTGGCTTGCCTGGTGGTGGCCAGCAGATGGGTTGGCGGCTCTGAAGCACCTCCTGATTTCTCCAGACCGTTCGTGGATGGTGACCGAGACGTTGCCACTCTGCTTGGTGAACCACAAGAGGGGACCTTTCCCATGAGCGGGACAGCATCCGTCTCATGAAGATGAGCGGGCTGGGCTGGCGGATTTGAAGATCAGTTGGTGCTGAGGCAGTGTGGACCCGTCTTGGCCCCGTACCCACCAGAGACAGGCAGCAAAGCCCTGGGGTCTGGACGTGCGTGAGACCCCGAGCAAGGATGTGCTGGAAGGGGAGCCGACACCACCCAGGGAGCTTGTCGGCTTAATCTCGTGATGTTGCTGCCCGGCACAGGTTCAGGCTGCGGCTTGCCCGGTGGGAATCCCTGGTAGCTGTACGTGCCTCTCCCGGGGCTTTTCCCTCCTTCCCTTCCTGCTTTTCTGCGGCCGCCGTGTCCCCGGGCGGCTGAAAATCGGGGCACTGGCAAGGTGGTGTCTGCTGGCTGGTTTGGAGGTGGGTCAGGCGGGGCCGTGCTGGTGGGTGGGTAGATCTTGCATTCTGCTGGTTGCCCTGCTTTGGGTGACCCCACGGGGAGGTGAGAGGGGCGCAGGCAAACCCACGGTGGCTTTTGGAGCCGGTCCTTCTTCCGAATGCTGCTTGGCAGGGTAAACAGCATTCCCAGAGGGATGCTGCCCCGTGCCAGGGCTGACGTGGCTCGTTTCACCTGCCTAAAACCCTGTCCCAGCTTCCAAGCCCTGCTAGCCTTCGGTGACCCCACGGGAGGGGAAAGGGGCTTGCAGACGTGTGTGTGTGCGCGCTGCCGTGAACTTTACGGGCTCCTTCTACCTTTTTACGGAGCGCTGCATTCCTGGGAGGTGAGGTCAGAGCCGCTTCCCCGCGCAGGCGAAACCAAGGGATGGCTGGAGAGTCGATGCCTTGAGGCTGGGACGTGCTGGGTGGGTCGAGGTTGGGGTCTGGGGTCTGTCTGAGGGCGATGCTCGCCTGGGGCTGGGGGGGTCCCTCCTTCCCCCGGTGGGAAGCGGGATGGTGGTGGCACCCTGCCGTGGACCAAATGTTGGGGCTAGAGGGGACTGGCTTTCTAGCCGAGTTTTGGCCCTCTGGGAAGGGAGGTGAAGGTCCCAGCCCACCCCGCAGGTCCTGATCTAGAGGGAGTCCCTGGAGGGGACCCAAAACCTGGCTGGGGGTGTGATATCCAGTGGAGCATCACGCCATGGGGCAGCGTGGCCGTGGTGGCGAGTGCCACTTGTCTGGCCAGAGACGGGGCTCCCTGTGGGGCCGCAGCCCTGATTTGGGGAATCTCTTTGAAGCTGGCGTGTTATATCCATCACGGTCCCTGGTGAACGCCAGCTGTACAAACAGCAGCCCCGAGCAAAGCTGCCGGCTCAGTCATCCGTCTCCTACCCGTCCCCTCGGAGCCACCGAGCAGACCTGGGGGGTTTGGTGATGTCCCTGAGCCATGGGATGAGGTGTTCCCAGGTCCCGGGCTGGTTCCCGGGGCTCGGAGGCTGCGCTGAGCACCGCTGCCCGGCGTTTGGGGATGTCTTCGGGCACCGCCTTTCCCATAGCCACAGGAGATGAGGCACGTTGCAGCTTGTGCGACGGAGCTCTGGGACATCAGCGGAGGGCGTGGGGCTGTCTGGGCCAAAGTCATCAAAAAATAACAGGGAGAAGGAGAAACGAGAGCTTGTTGGGTCTGGCACCGCGACAAATCCTTCTTCCTTTCGATTGCCGCAGGGGGAGAGGGGCTGAGGTTTCCTCCTGGGCTGGGGGGGTCCGGTGGCACAGAGGGACGTTGGGGACGCGGGTCACGGGCTCCCCAGCCGTGGTGAGATCTCAGCCCGCGCAGCCGAGCCCCAAACTTGACCCTTGCGCCAGTTCTCGAGTCGTTGGCGTAAAAACTGTTAAACAACCCAAACAAAGGCTCCGAGTCTATCAGCGTCCCGCGGCGGGCAGGGAGCGGCCGGGGGACGATTAGGTGTGCCCTGAGCGCTCGGGTTGTGCGGAGGGGGGGGGGGGGTTCATCCCTTGTCCCTCCCTCCAAGTCCAGATAAAAGCTGGGTTCTTGTAGGCACAGCTGGATTTTGAAAGCTCCCGGTCCCGCCTTGGCTGCAGCAGGGGGGTAAGGTGGAGGCGGGAGTGACCCGAGGAGATAAAGCCTCTTGGCTCAGCGCCTCCATCCCTGCATTTCCAAGGAGCCAGGAGGACGCGCCTTGGGAAAGCCCGGTTGCTTCCTCTCGCCATCTCTCTCCAGCCCGCGGAGGGAGGAAGGAGACGGCCATGGCAGCCAACGGCTCCGGCGGGATGCACGACGCTCCGCTGGACGACGGCTTTGCCGGCGCCGACGACCTCGTTTCTGACTGGTACATCTACGAAAGCATGGAGCCGGCCGTGCCGCAGGATGAGTAAGTGTCCGGCCTCGTACTCCTGTCCCTGCCGGGGTCACCCCGGGCAGCCGCCGGCCTCCTGCCCAGCTGCTCCATCCCCTTTCCGTAGGGCAGCATCCCCTGAGCAGCGGAGCCAGGATTTACTCCTGGCTGAGCAGGAGGTGGTTGAGCAGGGATTTTTGGCTTGGGGTGAAGAGAGTCGGCAGCACCCCCCCGATCCGCTGGCAGGGCTGGGATGCTCGGCCGGGTGGCTGCGCAGCACGGTGACCCTGAGCAGGTTCCCTACCTCCAAAATAGGGCTGAGCAGCCCTGGGCTTGCACGGATATCTTCCTTCCCGCCGCGAACCGGTGTGTCGGTGGGGCTCGTGAAGCCTATTCCCTCTCCGTCGGCAAAGATCCGCTCTTGAACTGAGCGTACCCCCCCCAGAGCAGCGCTGTTTGCCCCAGGGATGGGACCCCGGGGCCTGACCTCACAGCAAGGACCCAGCGCTTCGTGCCTTGCTGGCTGAGTGCCCTTCCCGAGGGCAAAAGAAGCGCTAGCGGGAGGGGAAACTGAGGCAGAGAGCAGCAGGGCAGTGAATCTGAGGTGTCCCAAGGCCCATCTATCGGCATCTATTGTCCCTCTGTTGTCTTAGTCCTCTGCGGGGGGGTTTTACACCGCTCAGCTGGCTGATACCTAATCCTGAGGGCAAGCGGGAGGAGATCCCAGCGGTGACCAGCCCAAAGGGTTCCTCCTCGTCCTTCATCTTCTGCGTTGTGAAACAGCCTTCGAAATCTCCTTGCCCAGCCCCGATTTCCCCAGGCAAACCCCCACCGGCGTGACCCACGCCTCTGCTAGAAGCCTTGGGGGTATTTTCTGGGTGTCCTCCTTCGCAGCAAGCCCTGGCCGGCGAGGGGATGGAGGTTTGCTTGTCTGCCGGCTCCTGGGTGCTCTGGATTTAGATTCTGAAGCCCTGGTGATACCCAAAAAGGGGTTTGGTATCTCTGCGCTCTCAGTCTTGTGGGTGGGTGCCCTGGATTTCCAGAGCCTGGATGTTTTTGGATGGCAGGGGCTTTCTGGTCTATCCAAGGCCGGCCAGTTGTCAGCAGAGGAAAAAAAAGGCAGAAATCGGAGCTTTGCTAATGGCAACGGGTCCTATAAAGCCTTTTCTGGCAGGTTGGTGACAGCCTCGGACGTATGATGCCCGAGAAATCCGAATTTCACTATGGGACCCTTCCCTGCAGCCTTGCTCGTGGGGCTCTGCTCTGCAGCCGGTCCCCCATCTCTGCCCACCCCACCGGTGCCGTGGGGTTTGGGAGGGCACGAGGGCTCATGTGGGGTCCCCCCCTGCGAGTTATGGGGCTCGGGGGGGTTCAGCTCAACAAGGTTCAACAGGGATTTGCTGCCCGGTGTTGGGAGACGGTGGCTGGGCGCGATCGCGCCTGGCCTTGGGGAGAGGAGGGAGGGCTGTGGCGAAGCAGAGATTAAGGGATGTGATGGAGGTCGGAGAGAATAAATAAGCAAAGCCTGGCTCGCCTGCTTGGCTGGCCTTGGCTGGCCGAGGGACGCAGCTCCGGGACCCCGTCCCGCATGCGCCTACCCCGGGGCAGCCATCGCCTCCACCGTGTCCCCCCCCCCAGCTCTGGGGCTGGTCCCTCTCCCGTGGAAAAGGGGGCGAAACACCCTACAAGAGGTCTTCAGCCTCCCGGCTGGCATTTACTAAGCGCAGTGCCTCAGGCAGCGAGGAGAACTGCTGCTTCACGGGCTGCTGCGTCCCTTGAAAAGACAGAGCCGGAACGGACACGGGTGTAAAAGAGGTAAAAAAGGGGCTTCATCCTTCCTTGCTGAGCTCCTGGTCAGCCTTGGCATCCCTGTGCGTGCCGGGAGGTCGCCCAGCCCCTGCGGGGGTCCGCTCGGGGCCGCTCCCGGCTGTTATCTCTCAAACGTGCTCATAAAATCATCTCGTGAGGGTGATTTCATCCCTGGCTATCGAGGGTTGCGTAGCCCCGCTCTTCGGAGGTTTGCCCCTTCTCAGCACCCGGCTGAACCCTCCGCCACCGCCGTTACCCCAACATCTCCCCTTTGCCTTTTGGGGACCAAATACAACCACGCACGGTTTGTTGTTGTTTTCCCCCCTTTTTCTAGCATGTTTCCCAGCGTGATCCCGGACTGCGACCCCACCGTTTCTCCCAGGCTGTACCACATCTGCATGGCGCCCGTCTCCGTAAGTACCTGCCAAGTCCCGTGGGGCGAGTTGTCTGCCCCGACGTTGTATTTGCTGTCCCCCAGCTCGGGTCGTGCCCGTCTACTCCCAAATGACGAGTCTGGGCTCCTCAGCTTGAGCTGGGATGCTTCAACGAGGGACTTGCACGGCTCCGGACTGTTTCGTGCCTGTACTCAATGGCAGGCTTTGATTTATTTTTATTTTTCTCCCAGTATGGTCCCTCTGAGGTGTTTAGAGCCCGTAACTCAACAGAGCAGATTGAGAAGCGCCTGTCCCTGCTTCAGCCGTGGCTGGGTTTAGGGGGGGTGGGTGGAGATGGTGTCTCCACGGAGGGTCCCATCACCTAGCAGCACGTCTGAGCCCCCCCACCCCACCCTGACAGCCCCCCCCACCATGTATTTATTGCTCCCTCGATTGGGTTTCTGGCAGCTGGCCGTGCTCGTGGGCTTGTCCTTGCTGGTGAAGCGCAGGCGTCTCCACCGGAGCTGCTGGAACGGCGTCCCGGGACTGCTCAGGTACCCTGCGCCCCGGTCCCCAGGGTCCCTGTCACCCTGCAGCCAAGCGGGTGGAGGGATGCTGAGGTGCGGCGTGGCGTAAACCAGCTCGGGGGCAGAGGACGGCGGGGACGGGGTGCCCGTGCTCTGGTGCCGGGCTCATGCCTTCCTTGGCGTGCAGCCCGGCCAACTTTCTGGAGGAGGAAGGCAACCGAGGGCTGGTGGCCGCTGTGTTCGGCATCCTCTTCTCCTCCCTGTGCGTGCTGGTCTTGGACAGGGACCCTCTGCCGCTCGTCGCCCGCTCCTCCCAGAGCACCCGGGGTAAGGCGAGCACCCTCCTGGCCCGTGGGCACCACGCTCCTCCCCACCCAGGAGGCGTCCGGCTTTGGGCGGCACCCTGAGCAGCCTGTTCACCCTGGTCCATACTGAGAGCTCTGCCTTCTCTTGCCTCTTTTGCTCTCCCTCCTCTCTTCCCGTCGTCCCATGTAGAGTACTGGAAGATCCTGGCTTTGCTCTACTACCCTGCCTTCTACTACCCCCTGCTCGCCTGTGCCACCGTCGGGCACAGGCTCAGCTACCTCGCGGGCTGCCTGCTCTCCTGGTCCCACTGCCTGGTCCACATCTGGCAGAAGGTGGATTGTCCCCAGTCGCCGAAGGTACGCGTCCCGCCGCCCGCGGAAGGAGCGAGGGGGCTGGCGTGGCTCGGGGTTGGAGGTGGCTTTCGCGTCACCTCCTCGAAGCGACGTTAAGGCGTCGCGTGCCCGGGACCAGCCCCCCAGGCTGGGGCGGTCTGGGGGGTGACACCTCTGCTTCTCCCCAGATATACCGGTACTACTCCACGCTCTCTTACGTCCCCATCATCCTCTGCCTTGTGCTTTTGAGCCTTTGGTATCCGGCCCTGCTCATCAGGAGCTTCACCGAACAGGAGGAGACCTTGGATAAGGAGGTAACGAAGGTCCATGGGGCAACTGGTAGCGTGGGAGAACCCCTTGATGGCCCCGCGTGGCTTCGGGAGCTCTCCTGCCCCGCAGCCCATCTGCCTGCCTCGGGGACTGGGAGAACTGGGCTGCTCCCAGGGCACGTGCTCCCCGCTTTGCTCCGGCACCGGGAGCTGCCTCCCCTCCGTCCCTCCGACGGCACGGCTCTGTTTATCTCCCTGGATTTGAAGAGGGAGTGCAAAATCCATCTTTGGAGTAAACTCCTTAGTACAAGAGGCTTAAGGCATCAATGCATCCCATTCAGGCCGGGACTGGGGTCGCCTTGTTTTCCCGGCAGGCTGGATAATCCCTGGCCCTTTGGGAAATGCCGGGCTTTGTTGGGAAGAGAGGAGGAAAAACCTACTTCAAAAAAAAAAAGCCGTCAGCCCAAGCGTGGACTGAAGTGACCCCCAGGCGCTCGCTGGGAGCTGGCTGATGGGAGGGCGAGGTTTCGGCTGTCCTACTGGTGCGCCTGGTTTTGTTAATGGGAACAAGGCAGATTTATTTCCACCCTCGTGGTGCCGGAAGATTTGCTGCCAGGCTCGCTCCGATGCTTTCGTTATCCCACCGAAACCACCCGCATCCCGTACGGAGGGCGCATCCTGCTAGCGATGGGTGGGTGGCCGGGGGTAGCGGAGCAAGGAGATGGGTGCCAGGGTGGGGGGCAGATGCTCTGAGAGCCCCCCCAAAAGGCAGAGTCGCCTCTCCCTGCCCCGAGTGCCTGAGCGCGTCCTTGGGCTCAAATCGGGCGCCGTGCTGCTGCTTTCCTTAAGGTTACGGGGAGCGGTTACTACAAGAAGTACCTAAAGGCCGTCCTCTCCAAACGCCCTCGGAAGGGGAGGTAAGGACGGCACCTTCCCGTAGCGCCTGGGCCAGCCCTGGCTGCCTGCGCCGGGGGCAGAGAGCATCCCTGCTCCCGAGGGACGTGCTTTTCACCCTCTCCGTCCTCCTCCAGCTCCACGAAGCTAGAAGAGAGCCTCCTCTCCAGGGTCCGGACGTATTTACGCTCCTACGTCTACGCTCCCGAGGAAGGTAGGCTGCGGGCTGCGCTCTTGGCTGCGGCAGCAGCTCGGCAAACAGGCTGCTGCCTCCCCCTCCCCGGGGGGGAGAGCAAATGCCTTTCTTGGCTCCTTCCCCCAAGCATCTGTGCCGCGGCAGCTGCCGCCCGCCGCACGTGCGACGCCTCGGCTTCGCGCAAACTGTTGCGGTTTGGGGTGGGGGGAGCTGGACACCCCCCCCCACACACACACACGCTGTGGGGACACGGGTGAGCTGAGGCGGCGAGGTTCGGGCACGGGTTGTGCTAATCTTGCAGCCTGATGCTGGAGAAAAATCTACGATAAGGGGATAAAAATCTACGATAAGGGGATAAAATCCCTACCAGCCCAGGAATGGGGAGCTACTCCGTGCCCCCCCGCCCGTGCAAGAAGCACGGCTGTCCCGGGAGGCGGCACTCGGAGGGATGCGGCTGCAGGTGCATGAGGTTTCCCGGGCTTTTGGGAAAGGAGGATCAATAGGAAGGAAATCATCCGGCTGAAGCGTGGAGAAACGGCTCCCAGCTATGCATCCTTGCAGGATCTCCCTGGGGAAATCCCAATTAGTACTTGACTGCCCTGTTCAGTGCTCTCCCCCGGGCGTTCCCTTTGGCGGCTGGGTGTTGGGTGGGCCTGCAGCCTGCTCCGCTCTTCCCCCGCGATCCCCCGTCCCGGCTCCTCTCCGATACACCCCTCTCCTTCTGCGTTCCAGGTTTCCGGATCCCGCTGAAGCTCGTCCTGTCCGTAACCACAGCCGCGATCGCTGTCTACCAGGTGATGCCAGTGGTCAAACGCCAAGCAGAGCCCCCTCCTTGGCTGCGTCCTCTTGCGAATGGTCATTGCCACGCCACAATTTGGGCTGCGGGGACGGTATTAACGTGCCTCGAGGTATTACCGTCCCTCGGCTGAGCCGCAGCGACCGGCCGTGCGCTTCCAGGGCTCAGCCAGCCTTAAGTCTTTAAGCTAAGGCGATGGCTCGGCGGTGGGATGCCGTGACCCCGGCTTCACGCGGCACCGCTCCCTCGCAGGTCGCCCTGCTGCTCCTGGTAGCCGTCGTCCCCACCATCCAAATCGTGCGGGCGGGAATGACGAAGGACATCGTGGTGCTCTTGGTCCAGTTTGGTTTGGTGCCCTCGGAGAGCCCGGCTGTCCCCGGCGACATGGAGAAGGAGCTCAACACCGTCAAGTACTACCTGTGGTCGCTGGAAGGTGGGTTCCCAGCCGGGTCCCGCATCCGTAGATGATTTTTGGAGGATTTCAGAAATTATCAGCGGATTCGAAGGCAGAGGACGGTCCAGGAAAAGGGTTGGTGATGGGGCAGCTTGCAGAGAGACTTCAAAACCAGGTGCCGAAGGCGCGGCCGTGCAGACGTGAAAGGCTGGTGCGGTGCCAGGCGGCCGCCGCGGGCCGAGACGGCGAGGCAGGGAGAGCCGGCAGCGCCGCGCGGCAGATGCTGCCCTTCGCCTGCGGGCTTTGATGTGTGCTGGAATCGAGCAGATGGCCCCTGGCCCCCCGTGCCCTGGATAGAGGGGGGGCTTGGGGATATCGGGGTGCCCCCCTCCCTCCCTCCACAGCACTACCTTGGGGTATCGCCAGCCAAGGGGGGGCCCTTCTTATGGCTTTTCCAGGGTCACCAAGCCTCTTTCCTCCTTTTTGTTTTCCTGACTCCTCCATCCCCCCTCCCAGACCTCCTTCCTCCCCCTTGCTTCCCCCCCCAGCACCCCCTTTTCCAAGAGCGTCTTCCCAGGCTCTCTCCACCGCACCGCCGGCTCATTGAGGCTCGCTCGATGGTTTTCCCCGCGCTGAGCTAACCGCTCGCGTTTCCCCTGGCTGCTCGCCTTCCCCTGCCCTTTCACTGTCCCACCGGCTCACGCCCGCCTGGGAGACGGACATCCCCGTATAGGGGGTAGGGAGGGAAACTGAGGCACGGCCCCCCGCTGGGGGGTACGTCCGTGCAGCCCCGTAACTCAGCCCCCCCGTGATGCTCCTGAGAGACGTTTTACAATAAAATCCCGTCGCTGGGGCCGGCCGCGGTCCTGACCCGGCCGTCTCCCCCGGCTCCTCCGCAGTCTGCTACATCTGCTCGCTGGCTCTGTGCTGCCTGCTGACCTGCGCCGTGCTGCTGAGGACGCTGGTGACGCACAGGTACGGGACGGCACCCGCTTCTCTGCCCTTGACCTTGGCGCCGAGCCGGGACGCAGCTGGTCTCTGTCTCCCCCCAGGAACAACCTGAAGGCGCTCTACCGAGGGGCCGTGCTGGATGTTTTCTCCAAAGCCCATAGCCTCTGCCCGTCCCGAAAAGCCATCGTCTGCTGGATGAGCTTTGCCAGCTTCCAGACGGCTTTTGCCTGCCTGGGTAAAGGGTGTTGGGGGGCCGGGGGGGGGAGGATGGGTGGTGGCCCCCCACCTTGCACAGCCTCCCCCGGGTTTAAGCATCTCTTCCTCCTTTCTTGCCCCATTTTTGCAAAGGGACGGCCGCGAGGCTTTTGTTCCTCTCTTCCCCAAACACAATCTGTCCTTCTGCGGGAAGGACCATGCTGAACACCAAATGGTAGGGAAGAGGGGAAAAAAATGAGGGGGGGGGGGACACATGATGACTCGTTTTGGCTCAAGCCCAAATATTTTGATTTGAGAAGCTGTCGCAGCATCTCACGCAAAGGACTGTCTGTCTCCTCCGGTCCCGGTCTTCGCATCCCGGGTGCTCCTCGCTGCGCGTCTTCCCCGGCACGGCCTGGGTCTCCCTGGCTGGGAGGGCTGGCTGTCCCACGGGTGGGTGGAGGGCATCAAAGGGGGTAGAAATCCTCACCCCGTCACGGTTTGGAGCCATTTGAAGGCCTCTCTGCCCCGTGGGAGGTGACTCTGGGCAGCGCGATGCATGTGCAACACCCAGCCGTATGAGCACCCCGAGGCTGCGCAGGAGGCTCAAGCCGAGGGTTTGGGGGAGCGACGGAAGGACAGGGGGTACCACCAGGTCTGTCGGTGACCACCCCTTGGGAAAGGGGACCTATTTTGGAGGCAGATTGCAGAGATCGGTGTGGAGGTAGGGGCTGGGGGAGCACCTTCGCCAGCGAGGAGCAGCCTTCCTTCGGCCACCCGGTGCTCGGGGCATCCCCGGCAGAGCCAGCGGCATCTCGCCGGGCTGCCGCGGATCTTCCTCCCGCTTAAAAAGCTTGGGCTCCAAGTCGCTAAAGCGAAGCAGCAGAGACAAAGCGCAAGCTCAAGCGCAAGGAACCGGAGATGCTGCTGATCTCGGTGTGATTTATGATTAGAAATCAGAGCTCAGGCTGATTTTTATGACGAGGCATCATAGTTGCAGCCCCGAGTGATGGCTCTTCTCGGCGGGGATAATGTGGGGAGCGATAAGAAAGGCTGAGCTCGTAATTAAATCCCACGCGGAGCGTTGCGTTCGGAGCAGGGGAGGCAGGTAAGGATCTTGCGGGCTTTTTATGGGATTAAAATGAAAGACATGTTCAGCAACGAGCACGGGTTTGGGGAATAAGAGCAAGAACCGCTTCTCCATCCTCCCCCGCCGCCGTTTCTCTCCCTGCATCTCCCTCCCAGGTCTCCTCATCCAGCAAGTGATTTTCTTCATCTGCTCGGTGGCCTTTACCTTCCTCTTGGTCATCCCGCTCCAGTCCGGCACAAACACGCACCTCTTCAAAATGATTCAGAACATGTGGTGAGCGCTCGCAGCCCTCAGGGAGGGATGGAAGACCCAAGTGGGTGCCGTGGCCGCGGTGGGTTTCGGAGTACTCTGTCCCTGGGAGGTTCCCTCTTGGGCTCTTTCAGCTTTGCTGGAGGTTTCTGCTGCCTGGGATGGTGTCTCATGCTTGGGACCCTCCTGGTGTCCAACCTGCCTCTTCCCTCCCGCTCAGGCCCTTCTGGTTGACCCTGGTGGTTGCTGTTATCGTGCAAAACTTGGCGGCTCACTACCAGTTCCTGGAGCAGCGTTCCCTCCAGAAGGAGCTCACCAACAGGTAGGGGAACCTGGGGGGCTTTTGGGGCAGAGCTGACCCTCCTGAGGTCTTCCATATGTCCTCCATCCCAAACCCCCAGACCCAGGCTGTGGCTGGTGTTTAAGCTTTCAAGGAGAAATGGAGACCCTACGTGTGCTGGAGGCCAAGCTTTGGAGTCCTGATGGTGCAGCAGGCCGCCTCCTCTCTGAGCCTGGAAGGGTGTTTGCTTCTCTCCATGGGATGGAGACACCTCAAACAGTGACCGCGTCTGCCAGGGAGGGAGAGAAGGGTGGGAGGCTTATTTTGGCAGGAGGTTTCCCTGGCAGGGAAGGGCCGTGCTTCCCGTCCCGTGGCGTTTGTGTTCCTTACTCCTCCTCCTCCACCCGCAGGCGAGCTCTCTACATAGTCACCTACCTGCTCTTCCCCATCAACGTCCTGGTGGGCGTCCTGGCCGGGGTGTGGAGGATGGTCATTTCTGGCCTGTATAATGCTGTCCACTTCTGCCAGCTGGACATCAGCCTGCTGAACCGTGGCGTGGAGTCCTTCGACCCAGGTAGGGCGTGGAGGGGGTCCCTCCCCAGCGCCCCTGAGAACAGGGGGGGCCCTTCTCCCACCGCCGAGCTCCTGGGGGACGTGACCCGGGGCTCCTCCATCGCCTGGAGCTGCCGGGACTGAGGGTGGCTTCAACCCACCCGCGTTCAGAAATGGGCAGGGGGGGGACAACTGGAGCAAGTGGCTTCTCCTGATGCCCGCTTGGTCCTGCTCTTCCATCCATCCATCCCCCAGGGCGAGTGATGCCCTTCTGGGGTTCCCTGGGCTTCCCCGGTGGCCAGACCCCACTCCCGTGGGCAGCGAGCACTCGTGTGTCCTGCGCCAAAGGCAGCGGGGAGGGGACCTCAGCCCTTCCTCTGCTTTTCCTGCTGGGATTTCGGGAGCGGAGCTCATCGCCAGCTCTGAAGGCAGGGCAGAGATGAAGCCCCCCAAAAAACCCTCCCCTTTGCTCCAGGGCAGGAGGGAGGGGGGAACCGTGAAGCGTGCCCCCCACACGCGTTTACGGTGGGCTGTGCTCCCCCAGGCTACCACGCTTACTGCCACTACCTGAAGATGGAGGTCAGCCAGTCCCACCCGGTGATGAAAGCCTTCTGCTTGCTGCTCCTCCAGCTGGCCAGGCCCGAGGGGCCGCCGGGGCTCCGGGCCGGCAACGTGGAAGAAGGTGAGACCTTCCCACAGCCATCGCCACCGTGGGGTGGCACCGGGGTCCCCTCTGCAGGTTTGCTGCTCCTCTAGAGATGCTGGTGGTGCCTTGGGGCAAGGGGACCGTTGAGGGTCGTGGCTCTGGTGCCCTCTCCCTCTTCACGCCACTTCTGCTTGGTGTGTGACCATCTCCATCCCAGAAGCTGCTCCCGTTCCTCTGCCTGTGCAAGGGCTGGTCTGCTTTCGCCCCGGGGGCAGACGGCATCTGGGCAGCCCCCGCGAGAGGCGGCTGGGGCTGAAATCGTTGCCCCCCTCCCGTCTCCTTTCAGGCATCCAGCTGATGCAGCCCAAGAAGGCGCCGCCGAGCAGAGCCCGGTTCAAGCGGAGCCGAGCCCGGTGGTGGCTGGCCTACACCCTCCTCAACAACCCCTCGCTGACGGCTTCCCGGAAAACCGCCCTCTCCCACCCCTCCCCGGCCAACGGCACCCAGCTCAGCCCCCCCAAGCCCTGACCTCCAGGGAAGCCCCCCACCTCCCTGCCTCCTGCGCACACTCCCGTCCCGTCCCATCTCTGTCTCCCGTTGACTCTCCTCCAGCGCTGGCAGGAGTTTTGGGCGCCTCTTGCCCCTCTCCAGCCTCTGGTCCCTCTCCAGCGGTGGCGGGGGCTGGTTTTTAGCTCTAGGTCCATGCTGAGCCACTACCAAGTTCCAGAGGTGAAGACAAATGGATCCACCTCCAAGCCTGACCTGGATGGAGAGGGGTTGATGAGCCAAGCTAAACCCTTCAGGCATCTTAAGAGTCACTCCTGCAACGAGCTCGCTAGTTCTCAATGGTTGCCTTTCCAATGTGTGGCAAGGCAGGCACGAGGGCCCAGCACCAGGGCGGCAAGGAAAGAGGGAGAAGGTGTGTTTGTGTGTGGAGGGATCCTCAACCGGACCGAGGATGAGGAACTACCCGCATCTCAGCGTGGTCTCCCTGTGGAGAAGGTCCCCACTGCCAACCCCAGCCCCAGCTTCTCCCTCTCAGGTCTGATCCTGGCTCTCCTCGGGTGCTGTACCTAACCCCGGGACTTTTTTCTCCCCAATTTTATGAAGGCTGAAATCCTCGCCTGCTCTGGGCCACGACGTTGCAGCGCCATTTGTTTTCTGCTCCCCGTAACCCTCGTCCTCCTGGTGCCTCTTGCTGCCACCCCGTTTTGTTTAAAGCCGGTGGCTCCCCAGGGCTGGTGACCCTCCGAGCGAGCGGAGCTTGAATCCATAGAAAGCAGTTTTACACCTCACTTGGATGTGCCGAGTTGAGGAAGGTGAATAAAACACATACCTCATTCCCACGCTCGGGCTGTGCTTGGTCTCTTGGCCCTTCCTGGATAAGCCAGACCTGGCAGGAGGGATATGAGGACGGTCATCGCTGTATCTCCAGGCGGTGGCTGGGGCTGCCTTGATGTGTCCCTTGAAACCAAACCCTGCCTTCGGTGCCCGGAAGGATGCCTGGGCTCTCGGTAACCGGTCCCCATGGCTCCTTGCTCTTCTCGCCACCGTCTCAAACACCTCAGCCTTGCTAAAGCAAGCGCCGTGGAGACGCATCTCCCGTCCCCAGCGCTGGGGCTCTGAGGGCGGCCTTCGTCATCCCTGAAATCTTTCACAGCTCTGAGCCACGGGTGGAGCTGGATTTCGGCATCTGTTTACGCAGCCCTGCCCGAGGCTTCCTGGAGACGTCTTGGCAGGCGAGGGGCTGGGACCGAGGTGAGAGACGACAGCCCCGGGAGGGAGACAGGAGGTGGCTTCCTCGATTTGCTTGTTTTCTTTCCCTTCTTGGACATGAGCGGAGTGCCCTGGGGCTGAACTGAGCTCCTCTTCCTCACGGTGGCTTCTTGCCTCCTCTCTAAACCCCCAGCATCGGTATGGCCGTGGGACAGCTCTGCCCCCGCTCATCCTCTCCTCTCCACCCAACCCTGAACTGATGGCGAGGAGGTTCGGGGAGCTGATCCGGCTGAATGCAGCCCTTAACAAAAAAATTCCATGCATAGGGAAAGGAAATTCAGGTCTGGGTCATGCTGTGGCTTTGCAAACGTGAGGGACAGAGGAGCTGATGGGGGTCGTGGCACCCCGGGCTTGCACCGGTTGGTGGCCGTGGTGAGCGGGGATGGTGATGCCACGTGCGGTATCACTTGCAGCATCCAACCCAGGAGCCACGGGGCAGGGCGTCCTGCTTGCGATGACGGAGAGATGCCATAAAAGCTGTGAGTAAACTTGGCGAACGCGGAGGAATTCGCCTTTCTGGAGACCAAACAGCCGTGCAAAGCTGGGGGGAGCTGCGCGAGCAGCTCTGCAAGGCGAGCAGAGACTTCCAGGCATGGCTTATGGCTGCTGGGAGCATAAATCTTAGTGTTTTTATCTTTATTCCAGCTCCAAACCCTGATCCCAGCTGAGGCTGCAGGAATAAGCTCCTCTACCCCCCTTATTCCCAGGCAGGCAGGGAGGGGAGGACCCCGGCTGGGATAAAATTGATGTTAAAAGCCGTATCCTAAGAACTGAAACCAAAACTCTTGTTGGGGCCGCGATGTTTTTCATCCTTTCTGTACGTAATGGAAAAAATATGCGCCTGCTTGTCAGCATCGGAGGCCGTTCGTGCGAGGAGCCTCTGGCTGTTTCTGCCCCGGGACCCCCGCAGAGACCTCGGCGCCGTCCCCGGACGGCGTCGGCGTGGGGCAGCTCCTCGGCTGCCCCTTTCCTTACCCCGCGAGCTGGCCGGGCACCAGATCGGGGGGCTGCAGAGCTTGTGCGGAGGCCCGAGGCTGCAGGACAGCTGGTTTTCAGCTGGTTTTGGCGTCCTTGCCTGCAGCAGGCAGCGATGAGGGGGAGTTTTGGGTACCCTATAAACGCATCCTCCCTCCCGGGTCGTCGTGGGGGGATGCTACAGCACTGGAAGGGCTTTGGGGGAAAGGAGCGGGGTGAGCTGTGGTACCACAGGGGATGCTGGGTTTGGGGGTGCACAGAGGCAGCACGTACCAGCTTGTTTATTAAAAAAAAAAAAGGTATTTATTGCTGTCCGTACAGGTTACAAGGCGAGGGTGGCTGCGGGGGTCCGTCCAGCTCCCGCAGGCGAGGGCTGGCAGAAGGCACGAGAGCCGGAGCGCCTGTGCCTCGAGGTGGGGGAGATGGAGACGCTCAGCCCCCCGCCGTGAGACAAGGGGTCCCCCAGCACCCTGGGGCAGCCGGGTATGGTATATATGTCCCGCGTAGGAATGCTAAAGCACTTAAGGAAAGTTGTGTTTATGGCTTATAGGTCAGCTCAGCCTCTTTCTCTCTCCTCTGGGTTTTCCCAACCTCTTCCTCCCGCTCCATCGTACGGCCCCCGCTCGGTTTCCCGTCAGAGAGGAGCGCTGGGAAATTATTTGGGTCTCTTTGGGCTCAATCCCTCCCCGCCGGGGTCGGAGCCAGAGCAGTGCAGCTCGGTGGTTCCAGCCCAGCCGAGCCTCTCGGACCGCAGGCTTCAGCGGTGAAAGGGAAGGTGGGGGGGAATCAGCCAGCATCACGGCTGGGAGGGGTGCTGAGGGTGGCAGGGCCTGATCCTGCGACGTGCCGGGAGGGTGCAGGCACCCTGGGTGCTCCCAGCACCCAGCCGGCGGGGGCCCTTTGTGCCCCTACAGGGATGAAGCCTGTGGGAAAGCTTCTCCTGCTCCACAAAATGGCCTGATCCCAGCCCGTGGCCCCCGCCAATGTGTCCTACCGTACCCATCCTGCTTACAAAGCACCATCACATCTCTGGCCCCCAGAGCCACGTGTCCTGGGAGCCCAGGACCCCCCTGCCCAGGCTCTTCCCCCTTTCCCACGCTGGTCCTTCTGCTCCTGGTGCTTCACGTGAGGTGGGTGGGAGGAAGGATGCGCCTGGCCGGCCAAGGGCCCGGGCGCCGGTCACGGCAGGGATGTCATCTTTGCCGCTGGACCGGTGGGATCCTCTTTACGAGAGATCCCCTCCCTGGTCGCGGGGGGCTCGTGGTGGGCTCTGGGGCTGGGTGATGGTTGCCCTGTTGAGGGTGGACTTTAATCCCGCAGCCGCGCTTTGGTCTCAGCAGGGAGACAAGTCAGGAGGTGGCAGACGTGGACACCTGGAAAGCGGCAGCACGGTGTGGATCTGCTCTACGTCACCCGAGCTCGTTTGAAGCTCTCAACTAATGGAGCCCAGCCCTGACCCCCATCTAAGGAGGGGTTGAACTACCAGCCCCGGGCCTGAGTCTTGGCCCCCTTTGACTCCTGCCCGCCCACAGTTCCCAGAAGCTCAGCAAAGGCATGGCACTACGTGAAGATAAATGCTACAGAAAGAGGGGGAACCCCCGAGGCACCGTTTCCTTCTCCCCCCTTTAACAGCAGAGCGCGATGCCCAAAGCCAGCAGGAGGGTCCCCAGGCGGACCTGGGGCACCGCTCCTCCAGCCCTGCTCTTCGACTCCCTCGGCATGTGGTAAACGATGACCAGCTTTTCTCCGGCACCGGAGGGATCCATTTCATCCCCCTTGTAGCAGCTCCGACCCCCGAGGGGGCTGGCATGGGGATCGTCTTGGAGCAGGTCTTCAGCCGGATTCTCCGACCCAGCCAAGGCCACGTTGACCGAGACATCCCGTGTGCCCACGTCGTTGACAGCGAGGCAGGTGTAGATGCCTTCATCCTCCTTGCTGAAGTTGGGGATGGCCATGGTGCCGTTCTTGAAGACCAAGAAGCGCTCCTGGCTCTGCTTAACGTTTCCGTCTCGCGCCACGTTGGGCCCGTTGATCTCGACGCGGCGGCCGGAGGTCTGGATCTTCCACCTGATCTCCGGCGGAGGGCTGCCCGCCACGCTGCAGTGCAGCGTCAGGGTGAGGCCGTCGTACATGACGGTGTTGTCCAGGTTGGAGAGGTAGGTGAGCTGCACGGAGGGGGCAACGCAGTGGTGGTCGGGGATGTCCGTCACGGCTCTGCCCTTCAGCCTGCCGGGAGCCACGCACAGGGTAGATCCTCCCTTGGTGATGGAGACGGAGGTGTTCTCGGTCCACTTCTTCAACCAGAAGACCTTGCAGGAGCAGTTGAAGGGGTTGTTGAAGATCTGCAGCTGGGACAGGGAGGGCAGGTTGTCAAAGGTGCCCTCGGCCAGGGTGGTCAGCTCGTTGTCGTTGAGCCAGAGGGAGCGCAGGTCCTTCAAGGAGCGGAAAGCGTCCCGGGGCAGCCCGGCCAGGCGGTTGTTGTTCATCTTCAGGATCTGCAGACCGCTGAGGTTGCGGAGGTCCTGCCAGGGGAAATCCGCGATCTTGTTGTGGCTCAGGTCCAGGTTCTTCAGGTGCACCAGCAAGGCAAAAGCCCCTGGCTCCACCACCCCGATCTGGTTGTAGCCCAGCCACAGCGACTGCACTTCGGGAACCTCGGCGAAGGAGCCCTGCCCCAACCAGCCGATCCTGTTGGCCGACAAGGTGAGGATGGTCACGTTGGAGGACAACCCCTCGGGTACCTCCTGCAGCTCCTTGTAGGCGCACTCGGCCAACAGCCGCCCGTTCTTCTTGGTGGAGCAGGAGCAGGCGCTGGGACAGGCCAGGCAGGGTCCCAGGAGCGTGGCCAGCCCCAGGCAGCAGAGCAGGGGCCTCATCCTTCCTCCTGGGAACAGAGATGGGGGGGAATGAACGGGACGGGTCGAGCCGAGACGGGGATCTGCTTTTTCTCGCCGAGTGCTAAGAGGAAGCAGCAGCAGAGCGAGGGATCTATGCGACTATCGCCAGCGCTTCAGCTGGAAAAGGCTGTTTGGCATTTCCTTGCCAAAAGCAGAGCCTTTGACTACCTCTGTGGGAACTTCCCCCTAAACCCTTTCCTTCCCCCGCTAGAAAACGCCTCTTTTTGATCTTTGATGAAATACCACCCCCCTGGGCTGCTCTTTCTCCAGGTTTCGGGATGAAAAGTGGGAGCCGGGGCTTCAGAGCTCACCCTGCTGAGGCCGGAATTAGGAGGAACGGAGCAACCGCAGCTCTTTCACAACCAGCCTTCCCCTAAACCATCGAGCTGCCGGGCTTTTCAGCACGCTTTCAGACCTCCAACCAACCCCCCATCTCCATATTTTTCCATGTCATGGAAAAAAACCAGCTCCTCCAGCGCTTTTTCTCAGCGAGAGAGTGTGGGGTCCCTGGCTGCTGGAAGTCTTGAGAGCGAAATATTTCTGAGCTAACTCCTTACTCCCCTTCTCCTTGCCTTGCCGAGGGGACTGTGCGCGCTGGGTTCCCGGCGTCTGGAAGCCGTGTCCCACCAGGGAAGAGGTTAACTGCGGCTCGGCGAGGAGCTGGCAGCCAGACCCCTTTGTCTGTGCCGTGTCGGCAAGTTTTGCCGCTCCTTCCAGTCCCCAACCCTGTCATTTAGAGCAGGAGGGGGGAGACGTTTTATTGGCGAGGGAGAGGCTGAATAAGCCCTGTGCCCAACAACTTGGGGGGGGGGTGAAAGGGGAGAGAGAGGGCCGTGTCCTGCAGGGATAGACCCCCCCAGGGCTGGGGTGCAAGGGATGGGGAAGGAGCCCTGAGGGCTCTGGGGGTGCTGGAGGGGTGAAGTGTGTGTGTGTGGGGGGGGGTCCCCTTGGTTGATGCGTTCAAAGTCCCCGGCTGGTGTAATTTGGGGGTGTCCCATATCTGTCCCTCCCCAGCGAGGGGTGGGTTGGGGTGGAGGGGGCAGATCCCCATCATCCCGCCCAAGGGGGAGCAGGGCCGGAGGGGGGGGTCCCGCACCGCTTGAGCTCCCGGAGCACCCCTCCACGCCGGCTCCCTCCCCCCCCCGCCAGCATCCCCCCGGCCCCCCGGGGGTGGTGGTGGGGGGGGGGCAGTTACCTCTCGCCGCCGGCGCTCGGTGCCCCGCGGGCGGGGCGGGCCGAGGCAGCCCGGGGGCGGTGGGAGCAGGGCCGGCACGCCGCATACCAGAGCCGTGAATAACCATCCAGCCCTCCTTCCCTCCCTCCCGGGCCCGGCCAGCCCGCTCCCCCCCGGCCCCGCCGCTCCCCGGGCCCCCGCTTCCCCCCACCCCGCCCCCGGCCCCTTCACCGGCAGCTTCACGGGGACGGAGCCCGGTCGCCCTCGCTTCTCCGGAGGGAGGGGGAAAACGGGACCGCCGGTTCCCTCAGCCCTCGTCGGGCTTCTCCTCCCCTCCCCGTCCCCCGGGCCCTTTTGTTTTCCATGGCACCGACCCACTCCCGCTGTCGGAAAACGGCTGCGGGGGCCCGTCCTCCTCCCGCCCGGCCCCCCCGGAGCTGCTGCCGGAGCCCAGCCGCGCCCGGCCCCCCCCCCCCTCCCCGCCCCCGGAGCTGGGGCAGCATCCAAACCTCTGCCCCTCGCGGGACCCCAGCCCCGCATCTCGGGGTGCATAGTGTCCCCCACATTGCAGGGGGCATCGGGGGGGCCAGGGCGGAGGGGGAGCGGCTTCTGGAGGACGTGGGGAGGCTGCGGGGCGGTGAGGCGCCTCTGAGAGGGGGCGAAAGGCTTTGGGGGTTCAGGGGCGGCGGGATGCCCCGCTGCAGGGCCGTGGGGGGCCGGGGCAGGGGGCGAAGGAGGGCGGGTGGGTGCCCAGAGGCCGGTGAGGGTCACGGGAGGAAGGCTGGCGAGCCACCGAGGCACAGGGATGTCACCGGGAACCGTCTCAACCGCTGACAAAAGCTTTTCAAAGTGGATCACGGGGGGTTCATCCCGCGGCCGCCGTCCTCCGGCCTGGCAGCACCCCTCGGGCAGAGGTGGGCATCCAGGCCCAGGGCGCTGAGCGGTCCTCGCTCCGTTGCCTCCCGTACTCATCCGCTGGCCAAACCGGGCCCTCCCTGCGCGGAAACCGGCCTGCTCCGGGGCTGGCACGGAGCATCACGGCACGGATCGCCCGCGGTGCGGGAGCACCGAGGCATTGGGGCAGGGGGGGAGCTGGAGCCCCCCGAGAGAGCTTCAACTCGGCGTAGCCCGGCCACAGCTTGTGCTGATGCCGCCGTCGCCGAGGCCGGGCTGCCAACGGGATGGGGGTTAAAAACAGCGCTGTGCCGTGCCGGGGAGAAGGGGATGATCCCGAATCCGGAGCAGTTCGCGGGGCAGGCTCGCAGCGTGGCTGCGGCGGGACGGGTGAGCCAGGGATCTTCCCCGTGGGGCTCAGGACCTGCTTTGCAAGGAATTTGTGGGGGGCTGTCGCTGCCCCTCGTGGGTGTGATGCTCTCCCAGACAGGGCCAGCATGGGGGTTGCTTCCTGACCCCTCCGTGGGTTCATATCGCTGGTGCCCATCATCCCAGAATGGGGGTCCCTCAGCCCCCCGTGCTGTGCAGCACGTCCTGAACATCATCCGAGCCTGCCTGGAAGGGTTCGGGGGCTCGGAACCGGTGGGGGACACGGAAGACCAGGCCTGACTCTGCCCACCCGCACCCACGGAGTAGGTGAAAGATGCTCCGGCCACTTCTGTGGGCACCCCAGACTCCGGCTGGGACCCCACCGAGGCACAACCCCTTCAGCGGGCGAGAGCCGTGGTGCCGCCGGTGACCGCAGCGCGGGGGACGCGGTGACGCTCCTTTCCCTTCAGTTTTTGATCCGGGATAAGAGATTATTTAGGGATGGAGGGGAGGAAAGCTGCTTTATTCTGGGGCTGGCCTGGGCAAAGGGTGCCAGACGCCTTCCCGCAGTTTAGGCGACACCGTAAGCGTGCGACAGCCCGGGCTGCGTGGGCGCGAGCGTGTCACCATCACGCGTGGGCACGTCCCACTCCACCCCCGGGCTGGCGACAGGCTCTGCAGAAGGGTTAATGCCTTAGGAGGGGCCGAACCACTCTGCTGGGATGCTTTAACCCTTTCCAGGAGAAACGCTTTCCAGGAGAAACCCTTTCCAGCCCCCCCCCGGCCACGGAGGGGGTGGGAGGAGGCCGAGCTCCATCCCTGACCCCTTCTTGTGCCTTTGGGCACCGGGCGCTAATTAGTGCCCTCCTGAAAAGGAGCAAATCTCAGCGTAATCCAGCGTCGGTAGGTTGCTCATCACGGCGAGATTCCCTGTAGATACGTTAGGCGGGGAAATCTATTACTCCCTAATTAAATGGAGGCAGAAATGATTGTTCTTTTTCTATTCCTTGTACGTTTCTGAGCGTGAAACTCAATTATAAGTGTATCCGCAGAAGGGGATTTGTCTACAAGGGGGAGTCTCTGCTTGGCACGGGGTTTTAAAAGCCGGAGCAAACACCTGGGCTGCCGCGGAGCAGCCTCCAATTCCCGGGATTTGGGGGATTTGGGTGGGCACCCCCCCGCCCGCCGCCTCTTCGCTTGGCGACCTGCTTTGTCTGTCTCCCCCGCGCTCCCTGCCGCAGGAGAAGGATGCAGAGGCCGGACTTAAAATAGAAAAGCGTCCTCGGGAGGATGGAGAAAGGAGTGTTTGCTCTGGGGGGGGCTCTGCTGGGATGCGGAGGCTGCGTTTGGGGAGGGCGAGGGGCTTCGGTGGGGCCACCCGTGGGTGCTGGTGAGCGGGTGACGGTCCCCACACGACGGCGGGACGTTGCCTCTCAGGCGGGGACGCTCGGAGGGCGCGTGGCTCCGTAGCTCCAGATAAGAAAAAGCAATCAAAGGCAGCCTTAAATCTTCGCCGTGTAATTGGGGGCTTAAATCATCGGCGGGACGAGACGGGGGTGCTCCCGGCCGGGCCGGGGAGGGGCCGTAAATCCACCGGGCACCTTCTTAGCACCCCCGGCATCCCTTGGGGACCGAGGTGCCACCAAGCCCTGCCCAGGCAGCCCCGTCCTGTCCCCGGCACGGCTCTGCGGGGCGGCACGGTGCCGGGAATGTGGTCACGTATGTACATACGTACAGGGCGTGCGTAGGAGATAAGCGCTGGGTGCGCGTGTGCACGGAGAAAGAACGTGTGTAGGCACGGGCAGTGCGGGTATTTAGCGTGTATCTGTACATATCTTGAGCACACATATTGCGTATGCATAAATAAACAGAGCTTATATCAATTATACGTATGTAACGGATGTATTCTTACTGCATACGTACGTATGTAGTGGACGAGTATCGATACATGTGCTGAGAGTGTTTGTGTATGTGCTGGGGGAAAATATTTGTATTTTGCTATAGAGTGAGCTTATAGAGAGTGTGTCTACAGGGTATATAATGTCTCTGGTTTATTATATTTTCATACATATGCTGTATTTATATCCGTATTGTGTGTATAGATTGAGTACGTACGAAACGTATGTGCCTATAACACTGATTTGTGCATACGCATAGTGCGCGTGCATAGAGATAAAATGAGTGTATACAGCATAGATGTGTATACATAGGGGGTGTGCATCTATATATATCGTCTGTGTGTGAATTATATATCACATGCATATACAGAAATACAGAAATATAACGTGTGCTGCATGAGTACATGGTGTATGGGTAGAAATATGTATATATATATATATATTTATAGCGGGTGCGTGCTTTGCCTGTAGCTGCGGCGATGCGTCTCCACGCCGTCTCCCACCTCCGAGGGGTCCCCTCGGCCGTGCCGGGCGGTACCGGGGGCTGTACCGGGGGCAGCGGGGGGGGGACACCGGGCGCAACCTCCCCCTCGCCCCCATCAAGCACGGACCCGGCTCCACTTTCAATCCCTTTTATTGACTCTTTCACAGACAGAAGCTCGCAGAAACGCGCCCGCGGCTCTCGCCGGCCCCGGGGCTCCCGGGGACCGGAGGAGGGGGGTTCGGCGGCGGTGACCCCTCGCCCCCCCCCGCGGCCGGGCCCCCCCCCTCAGCCCGCCGGCAGCACGGGCGCTTCTACGGCACAGACACTTGGCTACAAGGCTACTCTACCCAACACACATCGAGGGGCCCCGCCGGGCCGGGGGGCGGGAGGGGACCGGGGCCGGGGGTGGGGGGGGGGGGGGGTCGGGCCGCCCCGGCCCCCCCCGGGGAGCGGGCGGGGGGCGCGGAGCTGTCCAGCCCCGCCGGGTGCTGAACGGGGAGCGGCGGGGTGCGCACCCCGGCACCCACCGGACAGTGGAAAAGGGGGGGGGGGGATCGCACCGGGGAGCCCCGGTACCCACCGGGCAGCAGCGGGGCTCGCACCCCGGCACCCACCGGGCAGTGGAAAAGGGGGGGGGGGGATCGCACCGGGGAGCCCCGGCACCCGCCGGGCAGTGGAAAAGGGGGGGGGATCGCACCGGGGAGCCCCGGTACCCACCGGGGAAAATAGGGCTGCACCGGAGCGCGATGGGCACCCACCGGGGAGCGGCGGGGACCCACCGGGCAGCGGCGGGGAGCGGGGAGCGGGGAGGATAACGCCGAGGAGCGGTGGGGACCGCACCGGGCTGCGGCGGGGTTCGCACCGGGGCTCGGCGGGCTCGGAGCGGGGAGCGGGGAGCGGAGGGGACTCACCGGGGACTCACCGGGGACCGAGGGCGCGGCAGGACCGGACCGAGGAGCCGCAGGGACCCGCCGGGGACTGAACCGTTTCCAGAAAAAAAAAAAAAAGGTTTTGAGATATCGGGCTTTTTTCTTTTACCCCTTTTTCCTCCGTTTTTCGTTTTTTTCCTTTAAGGGGAAAGAAAACAGGGGGCGAGCGGAGGGCAGAGGCGGGCGGGGGACCGGGAGTCGTTGCGGTGTCGTCGCCGAGCCGGGAGCGAGGACCGCCGGTACCCAAACGCCAACGAAATCGTGGGAGAAACGTCCCGCCCGCACCGAGCATCCCTGGGGCGAAGTCCCTTCCCCGGGGACCTGCCGCCTGAGGGAGGAGGAAGAGGAGGAGGAGGAGGAAGGACAGGCGGGCGTCGCTGAGGATGCTCCGGTCTTTCCTCGGAGGAAAAGCAGCAGCGGAGCCCCGGGGGGCAGGGGGGGGTGGGGGGGGTAGGGGCCGGGGGGGGGCGGAGGGGGGCGGGGGGGCTCAGCGGGGGCGCTGCCGGTAGTTGCCGTTGATCTCTTGGGAGATGGTGACGGCCTCGGCGCCCAGCGGCAGCTTGTCGCTGTACTCGGAGCGGACCTCGAACTCCTCGCCGTTGGCTTTGGATTGCGACTCCGCCATGGAGCTGGCCGCCACGCTCTCCTCTCGCTCCAGCTCCGGAGCCCCTTCGGCTTCTCTCCTCCTCCTCCGCCTGCCTCCTTCGTCATCCTCCTCCTCCTCCTCGTCTTCTTCCTCCACGTCCGCTTCCCCCACCTCGCTGGGATTGTAGTTCTTCTCGGACTCCAGGTAGGAGGCGCGGGGGTCAAAGTCAGCGGCCATGTGCTTCTCCATCTGGTCGGGGTTCTGGGCCTTCATGATGAGCTTGTAGGTCTTCCCTTGGTACTTGGAGAGGAGGTGGCACCACGTGGCGCCCATCAGGGGTAAGGTGGCCAGCACCAGCAAGAAGATGCTCACGACCACGATGATGATGAGCGAGGGGATCTCTTTTTTGGTGGTGAAGACCACTTGGACCTGGCAGTCCTCCCCCAGGTAGGTGAGACACACGGAGTAGTTGGTGCCGGGGTTCAAGCCCTGGAACCAGTACGAGTTCACCCCTTCCTCGATCTTGGACCACTGGACCAAGGCGTGGCCCTGGCCGCTCTCCTGGCACAGGTAGAGCATCCTGAGGTGGACCTTCTCCGGCTGCACGTAGGTGGGCGTGAGCTGCACCCGGGCGTCGCGCTCCGACACATCTAAGGCGATCACGCCCAGGTCGAAGGTGTGCTGCTTGAAGTCGCCGCTCTGGTTGAAGGCGTGGTTGGAAATGTACTTGCTGGTTTGCGTGGAACCACACTTCTTCTCAAAGGGCGGAAGCTGGAAAGGGACTTGCCCGTCTCCCGTGGCCTCCGTCCCAGCCGCCGAGGACGGTTGGCTCTGCCGGGTGGGACCGAGGGGTTTGTTCCTCTCATCTGGCATGAGCACACTGTTCTTTGCTCCCTTGGCCCCAGGCTTCTTGTCACCCGGTTGCGCTTTACCCCCCAGCGGGTCCCTCCCGGGCTGCAGCGGGTATTTCTGGGCGCCCGCCACAGCCACGTTGACCGAGGTCTGGTTGCTCCCCATTTCGTTGGTGGCCAGGCAGGTGTAGGTGCCTTCTTCCCGCTTGCTCAGGTGGGGAATCACCAACGTGCCGTTCTTGAAGACCAAGAAGCGCTCAGGGTCCTGTTTGGGGAGGTCCTTCCCGGCGCTCTCCTTCGGGTTCCCGTTGAGCTCCAGGGTTTGGCTGGAGGTGCGGATCTTCCAGCTCACTTCGGGCGGCGGGGTGCCCGTCACGGCACAGTGCAGCGTCAGGGTGAAGCCGTCAAAGAGCTCCGTGGTGTCCAGGTTGGGGTAATAGGTGAGCTGCACGGTGGGCGAGGCGCACTGCACGTCCGGGATCTTCCCCACCGGCACCCCTCGGAGCTGCTCCGGGAGGGCACAAGTGATGGAGTCCTTCTCGGGGATGGAGATGAGCGTGCTGTCCATCCACTTCTTCAACCACTGGAGCTTGCAGGAGCACTCGAAGGGGTTGTTGTAGATCTGCAGGTGGGAGAGGGAACCGAGCGAGTCGAAGATACCCTCTGCCAGGGCGGAGAACTTGTTGTTGTTGATGCGCAGGGACCGGAGGTCCTTCAGGGTGTGGAAGGCCCCCTGAGGCACCAGGGCCATGTGGTTATTGTTCATCTTGAGCAGCTGGAGAGCGCTGAGGTTGTAGAGGTCCTGCCAGGGGAAGTCCACGATCTGGTTGTGGCTGATGTCGAGGTTTTTCAGCTGCACCAGGATGGCGAAGGTACCGGGCTCGATGGCGCGGATCTCGTTGTGCGCCAACCAGAGGGAGGTGACCTGGGTCACCTCCACGAAGGAACGCCGCTGCAGCGAGGTGATCTTGTTGGCCGAGAGGCTGAGGGTGGTCACGTTGGAGGGCAACCCCGTGGGCACCACCTGGAGCTCCTTGTAGGCGCAGTCGGCGAACTGGTGGGCGTACTTGTCCACGCAGGCGCAGGGCTCGGGGCACGCCCGGGCCAGGCCGAGCAGGGCCACCAGCCACACGGACAACAGCGGGGCCATCTCCCCCTGCCAAGGGACACGGGGGCGGGGGGGGGTCTCAGGGCTGTCGCCCCCCCTCCCCGCCCCGCTCCCGGCCCCGGCCCCGCTCCCCGCCCGGCGAGAGGAGGCGGCGGCGGGGCCGCGCCCCATTGTCTGTGCCCGGCTCCCCCCGGCTGCCGCCCCCGCGCCCCGCGCTCCTTCTCGGCCCCTCTCCCCCCTTCCCTCCCTCTCCCCCGTTTTCCTCCCTTTCCCCTCCGCTCGTCCCACCCTTCTCACTCTCTTTTTCTTGTCTTGGCCGCGCTTTTCCTCCCCCCCCCAAAAAAAAAGAAAATATTTAAATCTCGTTTTCTTTCTTCTCTGCTTTCATTTCTCCTTTTTCTGTTATTTCTTTCGCTTTTCTTTTTGCTTTCTTTTTCCTTTTCTCTCTCCCCACTTTCCTCCCTCCCTTCGCCGTCTCTCCCTAGTTCTTCCCGATTTTCCTCTCTCCCCTGACCCCCCCTTCGCCCCCGTCCCCCCCCCCGCCCCGCCGCACCGGGGCTGACCCCGCACCTTACCCGCTCCTAAGTGCCGTTAAGCGCCGCGCAGCCCTTCTCCTCCCCGTTACCGGTTCTCCGCATCCTCCTCCGAAGCCCCGTCCCTGCGGCGCGGAGGAGGCTCCGCCAGGCCGGACACGCCGGTGAGGGGCGCGACGAGGAGGTTGGGGGGACCCCCCCCCCCCCGCCCCGCCGTAGCCCCCGCACGTCGCCGGGCTGAGCTGCGAGCCGGAGCGGGGCCGTGCGGGCACTGGGCTGCCGAGGCGAGAGCGAAGGGAGGAATTAGCATTTCTGCCAGCCTCCCCCTCCGCACGGCCGCCCCCCCCTCCCTCCTCGCCACCCCCTTTCCCATCCCACCACCCACCCACCCGCCGCCGCTCGCCAGCCCCCGGCGGGGAAGGAGCCGGCTGCTTCCCGGGGCGGGCACGGCACCCCCCCCCCCCACCCCCCCAAAAAAAATATAACCCCACCCCAATAACCACCACAATAAACACCCTCCCCGCAGAGCAGCGAGTACAACTCACACGCACTTGGCAGCAGCCATAATCCAGCCCCCCCCTGCTCCCCGTTTTCCCCCCGGGTCGCCCCCCCCCGATGTGTGTGTCCCCCCCCCCGGAGGGACCGAGCTGCCGTCGGGGCAGACACGGGACGCGGCTACCCCCGTCCTCCCGGGACATGGCGGGGCCGCAGCCCTTTGGGAAGCGCTTGAGGACGGGGAAGGGGTGGTGGGGACCCTGCCCAGCCCCCCCGGGTGCCCCCCCCGCTGCTGCCGCCCACCCCCCGCCCGGGCGATGCGGTATTTCTGCGCCGCCGCCCCGGCCCGTCCCGTCGCGGGTGGATCCGCTCTTCGCCGCCCGAATTGAATGCAAAGAGCTTTCAAGCATTGGAGGGGAGGGGGAAGGAGAGGCGGGGGGGGGCACGGGGGGGGCTGCTGGGGGTTCCCGGGACGGGGCCGTTCTCCCTCATCTTCCTCCTGAAGGTTTCAAGCCCCTGGGAAGGTGCGGTAACGGGGAGCCCCCTCTCCCCTCCGCAGTTTCGCCTCGACGTGGGGGTCTGTGTCCCCCCCCCCCGCCCCGGCCCTGCCCCTCGCCTCCCCCCCCGCCATGAGAAACCCGAGAAATCATTGATTTTGTGAGCGGGATCGATTCCTGCCTCCCGCTACACCCCCCCCCCCGCCCCGCCCCGCATCCCTCCATCTCCGCCCCACCGGCGGCCGCGCCCGGGAGCTCTGCCGGGGGGGGGGCCGGGCCGGGCTCCCCATGGCCTCGGATGGGGCAGCCCGCTCCTCCCGCTGTCCCCGACCCGGCTCTGTCGCGACAGCCACCGGCCCCGCCTAGAGCTGCGGCCCGGCCCTGCGGCTACCGCGCCCCCCCCCACTCCCCCGCGGGGGCTGGGCACGTCCCGGGGGTGAGGAGCCCCGGGGGTCTTGGGGGGGGGTCTCGCCGCCTCCCTGCTTGCTCGCAGGCAGAGTAAAAGCCCGGTCACCTCTCCCTCGGGGAGAGCCGGCTCCGCATCCCCGCCCCGAGGCCACGGGGATGGGCGTGTTCTCGCAAGGAGGATGAGCGGGGAGGGGGGGGGAGCGGAGGGAGGGAGATGGCTGGAAGGGCAGAGAGGGGAAGCTGTTTGACAGCAAAAATGCCACGTCTGATCCGCGATGCCGGCTCCAGGCACCCCCAGCTTCCCAGGAGCTGTGCCCAGAGCCCTACGCCTGGTTCCCCGGGGACCGCCGCCGCCGCCAGAGCGGTCGGCCTCAGACGTGCCTCAGTTTCCCTCCAGCCCCCAGTCTGCGGGCTGGCTGACACCCCCGGGGTGGGCGAGGTGCTTGGGTGACGCGCGGCCACCAGAACCCCCTTGTTCCCGTGCAAGTGAACCAACGCTGCCTGCGTGTTGCGCCGTGGCCACCTACACCACGGCTGTCACCGCCAGCCCCCGGCACGGTTTTGGCCCAGCCCGACCGACATCCCCCCGAAAAGTTCCAGGGGACTGTCCCAAGCAGACGGACAAGGCCACCTCACTTTGGGGGGCTACGGGGGTCAAGCAGGAGGGCGGCATCGCTCCAAATCCAGCGCAGACATCCGCGGGGCAGCGCTCCCACGTCTGCCTTCCCGCTGGAGCGGAGTTGGAACTGCCGTGGTGCTCTCGGCACCTTCGGGGCCGAGCCCTGGCTCGCCGCCTTCCCCTCCCCGCGGCTGGCTGGCCGCCCAAGCACGCCCTCACCCTTACCGTGACGCTCTCCCAAGCACGAGCCATTTGCGGCTCCGGGAATTACGGCATCAGATGTTTGGAGTTGTGGTTTATAAGCGTTTTCTTTTTTTTTCCCCGTCCGTCTCGCTCGCTGAACCCCCACGGGCTGGCGGCCTCTCCCAGGCCCCACGGCAGGGAGTCCCCCGGTCAGCGGGGCAGCGCTTGGGGGGCTCAGCGTCTCCAAGCAGGCCAGACGTGCGCCCACAAAGCTCCTCGCCCCTCGCTCCTGCCTGTCGGGTTATTGCACGGCCCGAGCTCTCCGCGCCGCCGTGGGGCTGTGAGACCGTGGGTCAGCGAGACCGTGGGTCAGCCCTTGATGGTATTGACCCACCCCTGGGACTCAGGTTGGAGATGTGGGGCCGCAAGACCGCGAAGTTGCTTTGGGGAGCGTGAAAGTAGGTTAAAATGCCACAAGGACGTGGCCAACACGGAGAAGACGCGCTACGCCGAGCTCTTCCCAAGATGCCTTCATTCATCATGCAAGAGGAAGAAACCCAAGTGTCCTAGATACGGTGGCAGGATTTCGGGAGCATTGGAGGCAGCTAGAAATGGGTCAAGGGATGAGGCACGCGTGACGGGATGGATAACACATCCCTCCTCCTGCTCCGGAGGGCCAGAGCCTCTGCTCCACACTCCGGAGGTCATCGTAGCACGAAGCTGCGTGGCGTGGGTTGCGTCATCCACCCGCCTCCCCATTCACGCCAGCGGCCACGATGTGGGGGGGTTCCCGGCACCGCTTGTGGCTCCGTTTCCCGTGGGCTGAGCGCGGGGAATAACAGCAGTGCTCTGCGGTGGCTTGTCAGTCCCCTGGGGTGAGAGCTCCGAGAGAGGACGGTGGAGGATGGAGGCGTGGATGGATGGATGGACGGACAGATGGATGGATGGATGGATGGATGGAAAAATGGGTGGAAAGATGCGTGGATGGATGGACAGATGGATGGATGGATGGATGGACGGATGGATGGAAAAATGGGTGGAAAGATGCGTGGGTGGATGGACAGATGGATGGATGGGTGGATGGATGGAGGGATGGATGAATGGAAAAATGGGTGGAAAGATGCGTGGGTGGATGGATGGGTGAATGAATGGATGGATGGAAAAATGGGTGGAAAGATGTGTGGATGGATGGGTGGGTGGATGGATAGGTGAGCAGAAAAATGGGTGGAAAGATGCGTGGATGGATGGATGGATGGATGGATGGATGGAAAAATGGGTGGAAAGATGCGTGGATGGATGGACGGATGGATGGAAAAATGGGTGGAAAGATGTGTGGATGGATGGATGGATGGAGGGATGGATGAATGGAAAAATGGGTGGAAAGATGCGTGGGTGGATGAATGGGTGAATGAATGGAAAAATGGGTGGAAAGATGCGTGGGTGGATGGATGGGTGAATGAATGGATCGATGGAAAAATGGGTGGAAAGATGTGTGGATGGATGGGTGGGTGGATGGATAGGTGAGCAGAAAAATGGGTGGAAAGATGGGTGGATGGATGGGTGGGTGGATGGATAGGTGAGCAGAAAAATGGGTGGAAAGATGGGTGGATGGATGGGTGGGTGGATGGGTGGATGGAAAAATGGGTGGAAAGATGGGTGGATGGATAGGTGGGTGGATGGGTGGAAAGATGCGTGGACGGGTGGATGGGTGGATGGAAAAATGGGTGGGTGGATGGATAGATAGGTGGACAGCTGGGTGGGTGGACGGGTGGGTGGGCAGGTGGAAGAGCAGGCTCTGGGGCTGTCAACCTCTCCTTCTCACGCCACACTGCCTCAGCCCCAGGCACCCCAAGTTTCAGCACGTTCCTAAACACGTGACGAGTAGAAGCTGGGCCGGTGTTGGCCATCGCGGCTCTGGGGACACGTCTCCCACTGGTATAAACGAGGGCAGCCTCCCAGGTGGAGGAATCACTGGGTCACCGCTGCGGGCAATGAGGGTTTGCTGATTGACACCATTAATCTCCAACTGGTGTGGGAGGGAGGAGCCCCCCTCACCGTGCCGGTGGGGGCATTTAAGGAGGAGAAGGCCAAGCCTTCAGCTTGGGCTCTCCTGGCTTCTCTGCCTTCCAGCCCCAAGCCAGCATCTCCAGGTTCAGGTGAGTCCATCAAGCCACCGCCCTGGGAGCATCCTGGCTGCAGGACCTGGCCGGCCGGAGACGATGGGGCTTCTCTTTCCATCCAGATGAGGCTTCCCTCAGCTTTGCCTCACCGCTTCTCCAAATATTTCAGAGTCCTGACCGCCCCGTCCTTGCTCCTGGTGGTCCTTGGCCTCCAAACCTGCTCAGGTATTAGCAGGTTGATGTTTTTATTAGAAATATAAGCCAGGTGACCTTTCTCAGGGTGCCTCTTCCCCCGCCTTGGACTTCCACCCGCTCCGGCCAGCCAACCCGAGGGATCTCGCAGGGCGTAATCGAATGCGGAGGAACCAGCCCTTTGGCTCTGATTAGTTTTGCGTGATTGTGAGGGGAAGAAATCCATTTTCATAAGCAGAAAGGATTTACGCTGCTCCTTCTTCGCCCTTTTATTCCCCGCCCTCCCGAGTCCCAGAGCACTTTCCTCGGGGGCTGGCGGGGAGCCGTTTTGCGAAGGGTTTCGATTATATGCATTATTAATAACGGCCCAGCAAGCAGCGTATTGTACATCATTTCAGGAGATTCGCTTAATTCACTAAAGTTATTTATTGCTCTAAAAAAAAAACCACCCAGCGAGATTCTGATTCTTCCTTATCCCTCCGGCTCGGACGGGGGGGGGGGGGGTTTCATGGGGTGGCGGTGGGTGGGAGGAAGGTCCGAGTGGGGCTGCGAGCGTGTTGGAAGTTGCCTCTTGGAGATGGAAGCTGGTGGGACCTTTGGGGAGCCCTCACCCCGCCGCTGCAGGGCTGGGGCTTGTCGGATGCCGCCCCGCAGCGACAAACCCTTTTCCAGCAGGATGAACGAGCGTTACGGCAGCTCCGGGCACAGAAACGGCTAATCCGGCTCCCGCGGCCCGTTGCCTTCGCTGTTGTTTTACGGCGGGACAGATCCAGCACCGGGCGGCAGTTTACAGGGTTTAATGTTAATTATTAATGATAGGGTTTGATAGCCGGGGCAGGCAGCAGGCAGGACAGGCAGGGGGAAGGCAGCCCCCTTGCCTACCCCTGCCTCGCTAGCCAAGACCCACCTCCGATAGCCCACAGCCGTGTCCGGGCCACTGCTTGTTCCCGGGGGGCTCCCAGAAGATGGGGGGGGGGTCACGTTTCCTCCCCGACCCCCTCCAGTTTTCCAAGCCAGGCAGCTCCCACCGCACCCTCTCGGAGAGGAGACCTTCACCCATCCCTCTCCCACCCATTCTCACCCCCCTCCAGCCACCCAGAGGCCCTGCTCACCCCCCCCACCCCCCGCCCCAACCCCTCTCCCTCTGCGCCCGGCGCAGCAGACCAGACGCCCCGGTGATGGTCGCAGCACCTCCCAGGTACAGGAGGGACCACGGGTGGGCTCCAGGGGATGCGGGTGCGTGTGAGACGCGTGGGTGTGAGCGTGCACGAGTGGGTGTGCGTGTGCACGAGTGGGTGGGAGCGTGCCCGAGCGCGGGAGCCGGGCCTTGCGCGCCCGGCCGTGTGCGGCTGTACAAAGAGGACACCTGGCGGTGTGTCCCCCGCAGTGCCTTGTCGCACACAGCCCCGGCTGGGGACACGGCTGGGGACACCGCTGGCACCCTCTGCGGGTCCCCGGGGGGCCGCATCCAGGCTGCGGGGGGGCCGGGGGGGGACACGAGGTACCTGCTGCTGCCCGGGCAGGGCGAGCATCTCCCCTCCCGCCTGGCTGGGAAAAGGAGGGGTGGTGCCACCCCGATAAATTACGCTGGGCTGTGCTAATTTATTTTATAAAGATATTTATTTGATTGGGTGATTTCTTCCCCCTAGAGCTGACCGAGGGTCCTGAACCTATTAAGCCCCGTGCTGGGAGCAGAGAGGATCTGCGAGTCCCGCTTGATGCTGCTGCGAGCGTCCCGGTGTCCGCGGTGAGCGTCCCGGCGTCCCTGGCGCGGTTATCCTGAGACCTGGCCGGCTCAGCTCACGCCTCCTTCGTGTCCCGGAGGATGAGGCTGCACTGGGCCAGGGTCCTGGCCACCTTCCCGGTGAGCACCTTCTGCCGCACCAGGCGCCGCAGGATGGTGTAGTTCTGCAGGGTGCAGTGGGTGAGCATCATCCCCGCGTCGGCGTGGGCGGGCAGCTCCAGGGCTCCCCAAAGCTCCTTCAAGGCCTTGGCCGTGGCCAGCGCGCTGTTCTCGTTGAGGTTCTGCTGCAGGTGGCTCCTCAGCAGGTTCTTCAGCTTGTAGGAAGGGGCGTCGGGCAGCTTTTCTTTGATCAAGGACAACATATCCACGTAGCCACGCACAATGTGGCAGAAGCTTGCTTTGCTGCCCGTGGCAGCCAGGGCTTCAAAGAGAGCGGGCAGCTCCGGTGCCCAGAAGTTATAGACGATGAGGATGGGCCTGGGGAGCGGGGCGAGGTAGCAGAGGAGGTTCTGCATCCCCGCCTCTATGGGGACGTCCTGGAAGAGCAGCGCCAGCACCGACTCGGGCGTCCAAATCGCCGTCTTGAAGGTGTACTCTCCGTTGGCTGCCGCCACCTCCGTGATGCGCTGGGCTGCGGAGGGGAAAGGACGGGGCCGGAGTAAGTATTTGGGGGTGCGCCCCTCTCTGCCCCCCCAGCCCCCTGTGCCCGGGCAAGGCAATGCTCACTTTTCCGGTCAACCTTCAAGCTGAGGAACACCAAGGTGCTCAGCTCCGACCTGTCGTCCCAGGGGCTGCTGGGGCCGGTGCTGTGGTGGGGTGAGGTGCCGCTCTCGGACCACGTGGGGCTGGAGGACTTCTTGCCGTCCTTGGGCTTGCTGGGAGCCTGCAAGAGATTGGAGAAGTGGCCCCAGTCCCATCTACCTGCTTGGACCTGGCTGGGAAGGCATGAGGAGCGCCCTTGGGTGCACCACTGGCCACGGGCAAGGACCTGGTCGCACGCGATGCCGTGAAACCCGCAGGGCCTGATGTCCCGGCACTGCGTGGGATGGCTTGGGGGGGTGTGTTGTGTCCCAGGAGCGGGCTGGCCACGGGGAGCTCTGCTCAGAGCCCAAAACCAGGGGCTGGGCCGAGTGAGCGAGAGCAGAGCCCTGAATGCAGGGGATGGGATCCAGGCAGGGGCCAGAGGGACACGACACGCAGGTCCGGGGACGCGCCGTCCCTTCCTGCACATCTCCGGTGGATGCAGCTCATGCAGGGACACAAACGAGGCTGAGACACCGCTAGACTTAAAGCTCTGGTTGGTGTCTAGAGGAAAAGGGGACAGAATCGGGCCGGGAGGAGGCTTGGTGCCTCTCCAGGCTCAGCAGATCCAGCGCCTACAGCGGCGCTTCCCAAGGGCGAGTAAAAGCAGCCACGCCAACCGTCCCCTGCCCAGCCATCAGCAGGGACGGACAGCCACAGCGAACATCTCCCTACGGGAAGAGCAGGACAGTAACACATTCAAGAGGCTCCAACCTTGGTTTTCCTCTCTTTTTTTTTTTTTTTCCCCCAGGGACGATCCTGCACCCCTGGCCCGGGCACCCTGCAGCGACGGGGCGTCCGTCTCCCTCCTCCCCAGCTCTCCGCAACCTTCACCCGCAGCCCAGGAGCGGTGGAAACCGACGTCTGCAAGCGCGTGAGCTAAACCAAGCGCTCCCCAGCTCGGGGCATGCGGGATTGCTTCGACGCCAGGTTAAAATTGGGTGTTCGAAGGGCGTATGGGGTTGCTCCGTCTGGGAAGGGACGGGAGAAGGACGGTGGCGGTGGCTGTGCCCCGACCGACCCAGGTGGCCTGACGGGAGTTAGATGAACCAAGCTCGGCAACAAAACGTGATCGCAGATGCTCTTGTTACCCAAACCAGCAAGAAGCCGAATTAATAAAACCTTTTTGCGTAGAAATTCCAAGCGTTGGGCGGAGGGGGAAGACGTGCGGGCTTTGCGGGGAGGAAAAATCACCCGTGCGGAGGCGCACGCTCGTAGCACCGCGGTGCCCGCGGGCGATGGGCCCGGGCAGAGCCGGGCGCTGGCGATGCTCTTGCGGCTTCGGCTTGGCGGGCAGAGCATGACAGTCCCCGGGTGACCCCACAACTTTCCTCCCCAGCCCCAAAATCTCCTCGTAGAAGGCATCTGAGCCTCTAGGCAGGTCCTCGGCCCTCGCCCTCCACCCCTCGAAGGCTGCAGCTTCCCAGGCCCGCGTCCCGCTGCCTCATCCCATCGCTCAGCCTTTGTTCTCACTCAGCTCCCCCCCCCCCCCCCACCCCTTTTCTAGGCTTTAAACCGATTTTTCCCAGCTCTCCAGGTTGCGCTTTTCCAGTGCCCAGCACCAGACCATCGCTGAGATGTTTCTACCCCCGGGACCTCTCTTTTTTTTTTTTCAGCCTGCACCTTTGCTACACCCTTCAATCCACATCGTACCAAAGGACACCCGATTCACGTAGGGATTTCTCGCAGCAAGCTCCTAACATCCCCAAAAGCCCCAGCCTCAGGAATTTTTGGCGCTAGCCAAAGGTTTTAGGGACAAAGTTTTAGCCCCACAAGTCTTTTTTTTTTTTTTTTTTTTTTCTTCTCCCTCTGATAAAGATGAATCAGGAGAGCAAGGAAAAACAGCAAAGGAAAAAATAAGGAAGCCAGCAGCAGGCTGGGATTTAAACTGGAAATAGCTTTATTGAAGAGCAATAAGAGCTGCTGCATTAGTTTATACAAAAAAAAATTGGAGCTGTTAACCCCTCATTAAGCCAGTGCAGGAAAACCAACCCCCCCCAAACACACCCCACACCCCCCCCCCAACCCCAAATCAGCCGCGCTCGTCTCCATTTCCAAAGGGATCCCCTCCTCGTGCTGGCGATGGAGCATCTCAGCAGCGATCCCACGCCCTTGGTTCATCTAACCACCTCGGCCAGGGCCGTTTTGGGTTGCAACACACCCGTTTGGCAGGATCAGTGCTGTGAAATGTCACCACAGGGAGCTTGAAAATGTCGCTTTGGGGATGCTCAAGATGGTCCCTACCTGCTTTGGTGGCTCCCGGGAGCTCCTCAGCCTGTGCAGGCACAGGACTGACGAACCCCCCGAGCACGGATGCTACATTCAACTCGCAGACTTGGGTTTTTATATGAAAATCGATTTTTTTTTTTTTTTTTAAGCTGAGAACCACCTGCCCTGGGAGGTGGAAAGGAAGCGGCCATAAGGACCGACTCGAAAGGGTCGTTTTGGGGGATCCCCTCCCTCAGAGCAAATCAAAATGGGGTTTGCTGCCTGCGAGAGAGGACTCTGGCTGCTCCAGAACACCAGGAGATACCAGCAAAGGTCTCAGCCCAGGAGGACGGGATTTGGGACGGCCCACGTGCCCTGCCGCGTGGGAGCAACCCAAGGGGAAGAGAGAGCCGCAAGCAAGTCTCTGGCTCGCGCGAGGAAGGGAGAAGGCTCGGGTCTGGGCACGGCTGGAGGAAAGGGAAAGGCCCCCCAGAGACGATGGGGTGCAGCTGCCTCTTCTGCCTGCGGCGTAGCTCAGCAAGAAGGGGGGTCTGGCGTTACACTCACCGGCATGTCTTCCTCGCTGTCCCCCGAGCTGCTGATGATGATGCTGGCGTCTTCTGCAGAAGGAACAGGAGGATGCTGAAGCTTCAAGACCGTGATTTTTGGATCACACCGGTTTTCCCACGGGAGGACCCATCTTATCTCCTGATTTTTGCAGCAGAGGCCAAACGCTTCCACCAGGACCACGAACCACCCAGCCCTCGGGCGCTCTTGGATGCACCCCAAGGTGGGGGCAACCTCTCCACTGCTGCTTCACCCCATGGACCCTGTACCAGCCTCTCCAGAAGATGCATTTCGTCTTCCCTCCTGTTTGCAGCGCTGAGCCCGGGACCCCTCGCTGCGGGAGGCCGGAGCGGGGCTGGGCGAGCTCGGGGAAGAAAATGTCTTTTGCTGAAGATTGTCGGGGGTTTTGCCCCAGGGAAATCCGGAGCTCCCGGAGCAGGAGGCAGGGGAGTGTCTCCGCACGCTTACCCTGCTGCCGGGCTCTTCCCTAGCCTCGGGTTTTGGCTACCTCGGAGGCAGGACGCGGAGCTGGATGGAGCATCCGCGTCCACCCCTGAGCATTGCTCTCTTATTTACCAGCTCCCACCCTCTGCTCCTCCGACCCGGGGGGGTTGGCCCGGGCTCTGAGCGCTTCGGTGTGCCCAGAGGCTGGGCAAGGTGGGCGACCCCCCGAAGAGGGGGGGAAGAGATGGGGTAACCAGGAGGGCCGCGGCCCCGATCCCCACCTGCATCATTAACGCAGCTGCTGGTGGCAGGGACGCTGCTGCAGTTCTGATCTGGCCCGGAGGTGCTGGACTCGCTTCTGCCATCCTGCTGGTCTGAACTGGGATTGCTGGGGCCTGGCACGTTGTCGTACTCCAGCTTCAGCTGCTTGGGCGAGACCTGGCTGCCCCTTTCCATGCAGCGCGACCTCCGCTTGGGCCACGTGGTGATGGGGAGAGTCTGGAGAGAGGAGAGCACGGGGGATGTAGGGTGTCGGGGTGGCATCTCCTGGTCCCCAAAGGCTCCTGCCTGGCCGGGGCGGTTCTTACCGGGCTCATATCCATGTCCTTGAGGCTGATGGTGAAGGTGGACAAGACGCTCTGGCTCTCGGGCTGGACCTGCTCCTCTGGCTGCGGAGAGAGCACGGAGCAGCGTTAGGGTGAACCTCTGCAGGGCTGGGGTGTCCCCCAGCAGCGGGCAGAGCTGTGGGGGGGCAGAAACATCCTCAGCAAAGGGGAAACTGAGGCACAGCCTGGCCCTCCGGCTTGGCTCAAGGCTTGTGCCTGAGCTGCGGGTGTTTGGCAGTGCTGCAGCTGGGGGAGGCTACGGTTTTCCCTGCTAAAAACGAGGGATGGGGCAGCGGGATGGGGTAGGAGCACGCCTGGGTAGCAGAAAACAATGGCTACAAAGCAGGGTCTTCTCTGCCCGGGCTAAAAACAGCCCCGGGGGTTTGTTGTTGATGACGAAACGGGAGCGATGGGCTGGGGAGGGGAAGGCAGACCCTTGGGAAAGGCTTGCAAAGGTCAGAGGAAGGGGGGGATCCACGTTTCGGCTGAGGCAGGAGCCCTCCCTGCACCGCAGCGCGCCGGGATGCAACACGGACATCTCACCTGGTTGTTCTCCAGGGCCACCTCGACCGTGGGGACAGCTTGGGAATTAGTATCTGCAACGGAGAGAGCAGGGCTGCAATCCCGAATCGGAGCCTCTGGAGCTCCCACCCGGCCCCGGCAGCAGCCGAGCTGGGAAAAACCTGCCCGGCAGCTGCAGCAAGGAAGGGGCAGCTCTGGCCTCCTGTCCCTTTCCCAGCCCTTCGGTTTGGGATGGCCCAAGGGCTTCAGGAGCCTCTGGGGACCCAGAAATCAGCGTCACCAGAGCCTGTCAGATTGGTGGGAGACGAAAAGGGGCTCTGGCCATATACGCCAAGGAACAAATCTCGGCCCCAGTGGAAATAAGCACCCTACAAGAGCGGATCCGGGCTCGTTTTGCTGCAGGGAGGTGGCCCCGAACCCTGTGGGACCCAGAGCTGGGTGATGGCTTTCCGAGCTGGCCCAAGTCCCCGCTGCCTGCGGGGCGGCCGGATCCATCCCCGTGGCGAGGCCTCACCTGGACGCCCCGTGACGCGCTCCACCAGCGCCTGCAGCCTGGCTCTGCACTCGGCCAAATCCCCGGGCTGCGTTCGGTCCTCGGCCGCCGCCGGCTGCAGCCGCTGCAGCTCCTCCAGCGAGCCCTTGATGAAGGGCTGCATGTCCATCACCTCCTGCTCCGTGGCGTAGAGGCTCATCTTCTCCACCAGCCGCTCGCTCGCCTCCATCCGCCGCAGCACCCCCTCCACGCGCTCCAGCTCCCTCGCCAGCTCCCGCCGGCCCTGCTCCTGCCGCGCCTCCACCAGCCCCAGCAGCTCCTCTTCCTCCTGCCGGATCAGCCGCACCAGCTCCTCCGCGTGCTGCCGGATCAGCTCCCGCGTCTCCCGCTGCGCCCGCTCCAGCCGGGCGGCCTCGTCCTGCAGCGCCGCGTAGGCGGCCTCGAAGCCGCTTCTCTTGTGCTCCAGCTCCCGGCTCATGGCGCCCAGCTCCTCCTGCCTGCGCTGGGTCTCGCTGCGGATGTCGCAGAAGGGGGCATGCTGGCTGTCCAGCAGCGCGCACGAGCAGCACAGCGCCTTCTCGCACCGCCGGCAGTAGATGCTGGAAGGGAACGGGGGGAGCACCTTTCAAAGCCGGTACGTGAGCAGGGGGAGAAAAGCATCGCCGCCGCGCTGGGATTCCCCCTCCCCAAGGGGCAGCTGAGGAGTTTAACGTAAGCGGAAACTGAGGCACGGGGCAGGAAAGGGCTTTGCCTCGCATCACCAGCCGCAGATGTGGGCGTGCAGCTGGGTGTTTAACCCAGCTTTGCTCCCCTCCCTCCTCCCGGGGCCCCGCCAGCCCCACGTCACACCCTGCTCCTGCCTGGGGTCTCGCCAAGGTTGCAGCGGTCCCTCTCCAAAGGCTGCTGACGAAACCCCCTTGGCTCTGCCCTCCTGGCAGAGTCGGTCCTGGAGCAGCAGCCCCAAAGCCCTTGGTGCAAGATGGGGGACAAGGCATCGCTCTCACGTGGAAAGGTGGCCCTGGTTGGCGTGGCTGGGATTGGAGCAAAAGAGGCTGCAGGACTTTCTGGTGTCTTCCAGGAACCAATGGGCTGACTTGGCACGAAGGTCCTCCACCCTCCTGGCCTCGTGGCTCCTCTTCTTGAAGAACCACTGGTGGTCCTCGAAGCACTTGGTGCAGAGGAACTCCTCGCACTCGGAGCACCACACCACCGCCACTTCCCCCCGGCACCGGTTGCAACTCGTGCCGCCGTTGTCAGTGATCTTCTTGTAGACCTTGAGCCTGGCCTGCAGGTTGGTGAAGAGCAGGTTGTCCATGTCGGGGATGCCGCTGGGCTGCGGGATGGCCGTCCGGCACACGGGGCACCGTCCCACGGGCTTGTTCTCGCTCAGGCAACCGAGGCACAAGGTGTGGAGGCAGGTGAGGAGCTTGAGGTTGGGCGATTCCTGCCGGCAGCCCTCGCAGAGGATGAACTGGAAGTCATCCTCCTCTGTGGGAGGCTGGGATGGAGGGGAGCGCGGGGGGGTACCCGGCTGGGGTCCCATCTCCATGGGGGCGGTGGCACCGTCTCCGTCTAGGTGGGATGTGGGGGAAAGACTCTGTTGGAGCACGAGATGGGTGGCAGCACCCCGGCAAGGCGTCGGGGGGATTCTCCGCTGGCTCCAAAGGGTTGTGCTCCCTCTTGCCCTCAGCGTGGCACCCTTGGGGCCTCTCCTCCCCCCTCCCCGGCCCTCTTCCCTTCAAGGAACTTTGGATTTCAAAGGCGGGGGGAGGAGGAACACAGGCTGCAAAGCCACTTTGCTTTCGCTTTCCTGCCACCACCTCTTCCCACCCTGCGAAGGGGAAGGGCAGGGGGGGGCCCTACCCACGGTCCCCCGTCCCCCCCGGTTCCTGCAAAACCTCCCGGGCAGCACCGGAATGCTGGCACCAGCCCTGTCCCCAAGGTGTCCCCCTCCCCACCCCTCGCCCCCCCCGGGCCTCCCCTAGTCCGCCAGCGCAGGCAGGAGCCCCCCGAATACAGCAGGGACCCCCCCCCTTACCATCTCCTTCCACGCAATGGTGTTTCACCCCCCAAAAATACCACCCCTTCCATGCAACGGTTTTGCTCCCCCCAAAAAATACCACCCCTTCCATGCAACGGTTTTGCTCCCCCCAAAAAATACCACCCCTTTCCATGCAACGGGTTTGCACCCCCCAAATAATACCACCCCCTTCCATGCAACGGTTTTGCACCCCAAAAAACACCGCCCCCCACCCAAGCGGGCAATCCCCGCCGCTCCCTTTGGGGGGACCCTGGGCCAAGCTTTGCCCCGCTCCCCCCCTCCCAGCTCCCCCTCCAGAAAAGCGGGGTGCCCCCCCCCCCCCCCTTACCTGCTGGGGCGCCGGGGCTGGGCGGCCGGGGGGCAGCGGGGGTGCCGGGCATGCGAGCGACGGGGCCGAGCAGCGCTCCCCGGACACTTTCGTTTCCCCGGCCTGCGGGAGGAAGAGGAGGAGGAGCTGGCGGGAGGAAGGCGGGGAAAGCAGGGGGGCCCCTGGGGAGGAGAGGTGCGCCGTGTCGGGGGGGGGGGGGGCTGGTGGGTGGGAGGGGTGCGAGCCCGGCGGGGGGGGGGGGGGTCCCCGCTCCCACCCGGGCAGCGCCCTCCGCCCTGCCTGTTCCTGCCCTGGGGTGCCGGGGGCAACTTGGGGGGGGATGCAGGTACCGGGGTGGGGATGCAGGTACCGGGGTGGGGATGCAGGCACTTTGGGGGGGGGTCGGATGGCAAAGCTCTGCTTCAGCCCCTAGATAGGACCCCCGAGCTGTGCTGGGGCGCATCTGGGTGCCGGCTCGGCTGGAAGAGCAGCTGCTACGTGTGGGGCAGCGTCTCAGGCCCCCGCTTCAGCCAAGGGGGGCTATTGCCACCCCCCCCCTGCCCTCGGCAGCGCTGCTCCGGGCTGCTTTTTGCTCTCCGCTCCCCTTTGGAGGCCGATGAGATGGGGGGGGGGGGCTTTGGCACGGTGAGAAGGCCACGCCGGAGCAGGAATCGCTGGGCAAAATACCCCTCCCGATTCCCCGTGGGGCTGGGGGACCCTCCGGAGCCCCCCCCCCAAAGGCGAACGTGCAACGGAGGCCTCGATCCTGCCCGTAACCAGCGGAGCAATCCCTGGGCAAGGCCTCTGCGGAAAAAACTCACCGAGCCGCGAGCCTTCCGTCCCCGCGTCCCCGTGCCGTCAGCGGCCACATGACAGGCGGAACAGGAGCAGGAAGCACCGGCGGCTCCCTCCTTCCCCGCCGCCGCATCCCCACGGCCTCCGCATCCCCACGGCCTCCACATCCCCACGTCAGCCCCCAGCTCCAAGGGGGGCCCGAAGCGGAGGGCGGCTGCGGGGCCGCGGCTTTGGTCTCCCGGCTCGGCTCCCGCCCAGAGGGTCGCCGGGAGGATGTTGAAGCCCCCAGCCCCCGGCCTGGGGGAGACCCCAGCAAGGAAAACCCCCTGAGGGATTGGATTTCTCCTAGCGAGCCTCCTCCGTGACAACAGCAGGGCTTGCCAGCTCTTCTCCGGCGCCTCTCCGACTGCACGGCAGCGCAGGGAGGTTGGCCCTTGGATCGGGTCGGGGACAGGCAGAAGCCGCGCTGGCCACGGAGGTGGCTGCGATGGCGGTGGGCACCCGGGTTTAGAGGGCTCGGAGCCCCCCTGCAAGGCACCGGCGCCATGTTCAGCCGGTCGGGATACCAGGCCCTTCCCTTGGGAGACTTTGACCGCTTCCAGCAGTCCAGCATCGGGCTCTATGGTGCCCAGAAAGGCTTCTTCTCCTTCGGATCCAAGCAAGATCCTCTGGGGCCGGCCGGGAACGCCGCAGGTGAGTCCCAACCGTAGAGGGGAGACGCTGCCTTCCCCTCTATCGCCACTTTCGCTGGAGGGTGTCGCGCCGGCTGGGTGCCCCCCACGCTGCCGGCTTCCCTGGGGGGAGAGGCTTGGATGGGGGGTTCATGGGCAGGGAAGGGGGTTTTGGAGCGGGTCCACCTCCCTTTCATCCCCCTGCAGACTCTTCCCAGGGTTGGCTGTCCTGGATCTGCCATGGGATTATCACCTCCTTGGTCTTCTTGCTGATGGTTGTCACCTTCCCGATCTCAGGATGGTTTGCCTTGAAGGTAAGGGAGGGAAGCAGGCGAGGAGTGGGGTGGCAACCCGTCCTCCGTGGGGGGGGACCGTTCCCGGCTGCCCCTGGTCCCATTGCTCCTGGCACCACAGGACCCCGGGTTTTGCTTTGGTCTAATCTTTCCCGTTCCAGATCGTGCCCACCTACGAGCGGATGATCATCTTCCGCCTGGGCCGCATCCGGGCGCCGCAGGGACCCGGCGTGGTCCTGCTGCTGCCCTTCATCGATCACTGGCAGCGAGTAGATCTGAGGACGAGGGCCTTCAACGTGCCTCCCTGCAAGGTGAGTTGCCCCGGGCCTTGGGGCAGGATGGGGAAACACCTCTAAAATACCCAGAGCAGGTGGATTTGGGGCTGGTCTGACCCTTGGTGCCGTGCATGGACCCAGCTTTCAGTTCCTCCGACCTCATGGTGAGAACAGGGGGGTTGCGGCTGGTGCTGGGAACCCAGAGTTCCTACCTGCCTGCGGTTGAAAAGCTCCTCTTGACTGCATGCCTTGTTCAATGGGTGTTCCTGGCTGGAGACATCTCAAAACCATCCATCCCCAGCCTTCCCAGATGTCTCTCAGTAACAGCCCCATGCTGGAAACTGTCCTCACCATTCAGACCAGCCCAAACTTCTTCATCTGGGTTGGTTTTATTTCTAACAACACTCGTAATAAAGAGAACTAGAGCTGGTTGCCAGCTGGGAAAGAAGTGAATGCCTTTGCTCCCAGGCTCTACGCGCAAGGGTTGGGCCATGGGGTGGACAGGGGGAGACATCCTGACTCCCCTCTGCCCCAGCTGACCTCCAAGGACGGGGCGATCATCTCCATGGGCGCCGACATCCAGTTCCGGGTGTGGGACCCCGTGTTGTCCGTCATGATGGTGAAGGACCTCATCGCGGCCACCCGGATGACGGCGCAGAACGCCATGACCAAGACCTTGGGGAAGAAGAGCCTCCGTGAGATCCAGGTGGAGAAGCTGAGGATCGGGGAGCAGCTGCTGGTGAGGACTGCCCCAGCCTGGCACAGAGCCCCCCAAACGCTCAGGTTCATGGTGTGGAAGTAACAGTAAGGGAAAGCTGGAGCTGCCTAAAGTCCATCTGGCCACGGACTTGGCCAAGGAGGGGAGCTGGGAAGACGTGGTGATTAGTGGGAAGCAGATACCTTCGGCCTGTGGGTCTCTGGAGCTTTGTGGCTTATCTTGAAGGGCTTTGGCCACAAAGAAAAGCCCACGTGTGGTCAGCAGGCTTAAATTTGACCTCCATATCTCCACCGGGAAGATGTCCGGAGTGGGCTGCAAACTGGAAAGGGCTTTTGGGGAGAGAAGCAGGGCAGGGCGGTGGCAGAGGGGCGATGAGTAGTGCCCACAGCTGACCTGGACCAGCCCAAGAGCTTGTGGGTTGAATGACTACAAGGGATGATATAAAAGGAGGCTGGGGGGATATGCTGGTATCTCTGCAGTGTCTGGGGTGGTTTGAAGGCCAGAGATGCTGCCTGGTGGAGCACCATACCAGGACATGTTGCCCAGGGGGGAGCGAGGAAAGGGGCCAGCCTGGGAGCGAGCCGTGGAAAGGGGAACAAGACAGAGCTGTCCTCCCTGTCCCGACCTCCTCCAAGCCAGGAGAGCAACTGGGGGAGCTGGGTTGAGCATGAGAGTGGACAGCTTGGAGGAGGTGGGCCAACTGAGCCTGGTCCAACACCCCATATCTAAAGCTGATGGGTAACAGAACTATAAGCTATGGGATACCCATGGGTGGAGGTGCTATGGTGGTGGTCTCCATGGCCTCACCCGGCTCTGCCTGGGCTGCCAACACCTCTCCCTTTCTTCCCGGCTCTGCAGCTCGAGATTAACGACATGACCAAGTCCTGGGGCCTGGAGGTGGACCGAGTGGAGCTGATCATGGAGGCTGTGCTGCAGCCACCTCGGGAGAACTTGGTGGGCCCTCTGGCCACCGTGCCCCCTGTCCCCGGGCTGGAGGGGCTGGATGGCACCATTCAGCAGCTGGCTGCCCATTTCTTCAGCAGCACCCTGGCTCTGGCCGGCAGCGGGACCGGCGCTCCGGAGGCAGGTAACCATGCCACTGCTTCTCTGCTGGGGGGATGTCCCTCCTGCCCGATCACCTTTGTGTCCGTTGGCTGCTTGACAGAGGAGCCAAAGTCCGGGGGGACATCACGCTCCCACGAGCACCGCACAACTAGGCTGGTAGGGGGGAGGAGAGAGGACCGCGTCGGGCACGGCTCCGTACGGCACGTGGCGCAACACAACCTTTCTAACAAGACGTTGGAGATGGGAGTGGGGAGGTGGGAGCAGATCTGCGGGAGCCCGGGCTCAAGACCAACTCAGACCTCAGCATTTCCATCAGGCAAACCCCAGGGAAGGGCCCGAGCTCGCCGAGAGAGTCACATCTGAGGACAAGATGGATTTTTTCAGAAACCCGGCACCCATTTGTGCCCCGCTATTTCTTTCAGGGATAATTTTCCACCCCCTGGTAGCAGGGGAAGAGTAACCCATGGCAGGCAGAGCAGGAGGCAGTAGGAACTGGCAAAACCATGTTGTCCTCTTCTTGCTTAGCTGGAAACTTGCTGGATAAGTGGCTTTCTCCGCTCCGGAGACCTTTTCTGGTGGGTCCATGCAGATCAGCAAAGTTCACCACCCAAGGGTGTCCCCTCAACCCGCTTCTGTCCCATTGTCCCCAGCAGACAGCGTGGAGACGGTGAACGAGGTGGAGCCTCCCACCGCTCCCCTCCTCGCCGCCGCCGGCAGCACCCGGAGGAAGCCCAGCGCGGATGAGCTGCTCTCGGCGGTGGAGCCCGTCCTCTCCGAGGCCCTGGTCGGCCAGGTGGGAGCATCCTACCAGGTTGACATCGCCCTGCCCAGCGGCGCCCGGAGCACCTACTTCATAGACCTCTCCTCAGGTCACCGCTCTTCGGGGTTGTTGTGTTGGAGGTGGGAGGGTGTTTCATGTCCATGCTCCCTTCATGTGCTGCAAAACCCACCGGGCTTGATGGTTAGAGGGTCCCAAACCAAGCCTGTTTGGTAGCTTCATGAAAGGTACCCCAGGGTCCATCAGCTGAGCACTGCAGTTTGGCGACCGTGGCCTTGAGTCCGTGCTCCGTGGAAGTCCAAAGCATAATTTGTTTTGGGTTAAACCCATGAATTTTCCTTCAGAAGGAGAGCATTGATAGAAAATGGGCAGCCAAGTCTCCTTGTGGCTGGCCAAGTGGGATGGCTTGGAGACCTCAGGGTTTGTTGGCTCTTGTATGCCACCAGCCCAAGGGGGTAGGATGGAGGGACATGCATGGAGCTGGGAGGGGACACAGCCGGGACAGCTGACCCCAACTGACCCAAGGGATATTCCAGACCATATGGCGTCATGCTCAACACATAAAGCTGGAGGAAGAAGAAGGAAGGGGGAGGACGTTTGGAGTGATGACCCCATACTAGCTACTACGAAGAAAATGAACTCTGTCCCAGCCAAAACCAGCACATCACGGTCCAACTTACGGTTGGACTCGATGATCTTAAAGGTCTCTTCCAACCTAAATGATTCTATGATTCTAAAAGAATGACAAGGGCTTGGAGGTGGACCACTGTAACAGGACGTTGGTGGAGGAATACAAGAGAAATGTATCTCCATAAGGACTCCTGTCTCCAAAATCTCCCTGCCAGGCCCTTGTCTGTCATCTGGCCCAACTCAATCCTTATGAAACGTGGGGGGGAAACGCCAGCCCACAAGCCCGGCTCCTGAAGCTCGCTGTTTCTCCTTCTCCCACCCATCGTGTCCTACAGGCAGCGGACGGGCTGGCCGCGGCGTGCCCGAGGGCAGCCCTGACGTCGTTCTGGAGGTGGCGGAGAAAGACCTGCAGGACCTCTTCTTGGGCGACCTGCGCCCCTTGAGTGCCTACATGAGCGGGAGGCTGCAGGTGAAAGGCGACCTGCACCTCGCCCTGAAGCTGGAGGAGCTCGTCAAGGCGATGAAGCAACGTCGATAGAGCATGCGCGTGGGTGCGTGTCTGTGTGCATGTGTCTTTGTAGGTGTGCGAAAGGCGGGGGGACGTATAGGGGTGCTGCGTGGTGGGGGCCTTGCCCCGCTGGAGCTCCTGCTGCCCTCCTCGTGGAGGCCGTAGGAGTTGGGTGAAGACCTCAGCAGGGAAACTGAGGCTGAGCTCCGTTGCCTGTCCTTGTCCTTGGCTTTACCTCCCCGGCCCATCCGTCGCCTACAACGGTACGGGATGGGAACCAGTTGGCACCCCAGCCCATGCCTGGGAAATCCAGTTTGCTTCCAGGTCCCTTGGCCAATATGCCACCAGGGCACAGACCGACGTCCCGCTGCCCCCGCAACGGGCTGCGTGGCCGGGCATCTCGGACTGGAAGGGGCGCAAGCCGAGCACGTCGGATGGAGAAGAGCTTGGGGACACTGTGGCCAAGGACAGTAGGCGTGGGGTGGGGTGGGCAGCCGAAGCGGGGCACGAGGGCTGGCTGGACCAGGCTGGGATGCCACCGGCGGGCTGGAGTTGGGGACCAGCGTGGCACTGCTACTGGGATACTGGCATTTACGGAGCAGGAGCGGAGGCGGCGATTCGGGGAATGCCCTGCCTGGAGGCACCTGAGCCTTCCCGACCCAGCGGTTCGTAATAAGTGATTGCGCTAATTTGTGCTTCAAAGTGCTTCTGCATGCGTGCTGTGAGGTCTGTCCGTGGGGCGTGGGGACTGTATATAGGCATATATAGATATTTATTTATTTTGTAAGCTTCCTTTCTATCGCCTCGCGACGGACAATAAACCTGGTCTGCAGCCTTGTGCTTGGGCAGCGACGGGCTGATGAATTCCGCGGGCAGACGGGGCTGCGCCCCTCGGTGCCTCAGTTTCCCCGCGGGACCCCGAGGTGCTGCGTAAAGAGGCCACGCGCTGGCCAGGGCGCGGGAGCTTCTGCCGGTCCGGGAGGCCGCGTGGTGTGACTCCATCTCGTGGTCGCGATGAACCCCTGAAGTCCCGCCACGGCGAGGAAGAGCTGTCGGGATGCAGCACGGCCTCTCCAGGGGTGCTCGGCTCCCCGCCAGCACCCCAGGGGTTAAAAGGGCTGGGAGCTCCAGGCAGCTTTACCGGCCCCCAGGATCTTTTGCTGGTCCCGTCTTCCTGGCCTGGCCTGGCCATGCAAGGGGCTGCTTGCCAGGAGACGACGAGGAGAACTGAAACGTTTCCAGAATCGAAAAGTTATGAATTTAAATGCTTCGAATTTAAACGTTTCGTGGGTGCGCTCAGGCCAAATCACCCGCTGAAGGTCTTCTGCAAAGCCTGGGGCTGGGTGGCACCGGCCTGGGCCAAGCTTTGGGGATCCCCGGGGCAGCAAAAGCCCCGAAGGGAGGTGACAGTAGTGCCCCACCGTGCCCTCTCCCTTTGGGGATGCTAGGTTGGGTGAACCCCGAGTGCTCCTGGTGGCCCCCCTCTTGGGGGGGGTCCCCCTCTTGTGGGGGTCTCCCTCTTGGGGGGGGTCCCCCTCTTGTGGGGGTCTCCCTCTTGGGGGGGTCCCCACGGTGCAGAGGGCAGGGGGGTACTGGTGCCCTGCTGGAAGGGCAAAGGGGAGCCAGGACACAGCCAGCCCCCCAGGACGAAGCGGGATGTGGAAATGCTCTCCAAGGCGGGGGGGGGACAGTCCCTGAGCCCCCTCACAGCCGCGGGGTGCAGGGGACAGGGTGGTCGCAGAAGCCGAGCCCCCTTTGGCGCTGTCCCCCCCCCGGAGCGGGGCAGGGCACTGGGGCCCTGCAATACATTTCTGGGGGGAAATGCCTTTTTGGGGGGGGGTCTTGGGGTCCCCTCCGGGTTTCTTCCCTCCTGGCCGGCCGGGAAGGGCTTTCCGGGGTGCCGGGGGGGGCCTCTGCGCAGCTTCCCCCCCCCGCCCCGCCCTGCCACGAAGGAGGATTTCCTGGCAGCGCCCGAGGAACCGAAAGTGCAGGCAGCGCAGGCAGCGCAGGCAGCGCAGGCAGGCGGAGGGGCTGCCGGCCCTGCCCGCCCCGCCATGGCCGCCCCCGGCCCCCGGGTGAGCGCCGGCTGGTCCGGGGACGGAGCGGGGGGTGCGGGCGGGGGGCGCGGGGGGGTCGGGGGAGTTGGGGGGGGGGGGGCAGGCCACCGCGAAGTCCCCAGCCCCAAGGCGGGGGGGGTGGGGATAAGAGTTTTGGGGGGATCCCCCCCTTCTCCCCGGTCTGGTGGGTGGCAGGGAGAGGGGGGCTGGTCCCCAATCCAGCCCCCCCCCCCCCCCAGCCACGCGGAGGCACGGGGGTGGGAGGCCGGAGGGATGGGCTGAGCAGGGGGGGGTGGCAGGTCCCCACCCTGCCAGGGTGTCATCCAGGGGTCTTTAGATGCTTCCTATGGGCCCCGTCCTCTGCGGTGCCCCTCTGCAGGCCCCCCAGCCCCATAGCCAGGGGGACTGTCCCGTTTCCCCGTTGCCGGAGGGAAGCGCTCCCAGGGCCCCGTCCGTCCACCGGTTACGGGGCCTGGGCATCGCTGGTGGGCAGTGGTTGCTCGCTGGTTGCTCCACGTAGGGTCTGCAGGTCACCTCCCCTCCCCACGCTGTGATTTCAGAAGCTCTTGAAAACACGCTGCAACGCTCATTCCTCTTCCTCTTTCTCTCCCTTCCAAAGCTCCCAGAAGATGACTTCCAGTTCATCCTCTGCGAGGGCTGCCGGCAGGAATCGCCCAACCTCAAGCTCCTCACCTGCCTCCACACCTTGTGCCTCGGTTGCCTGAGCAAGAACAAGCCCATTGAGCAATGCCCCATGTGCCGGACGGCCATCCCGCAGCCCAGCGGCATCCCCGACGTGGACAACTTGCTCTTCACCAACATGCAGGCCAGGCTCAAGGTCTACAAGAAGATCGTTGACGGAGTTGACTTGTTCTGCAACAACTGCAAGAGAGCCAGTGAGTTCTGGTGCTCCAAGTGCGAGGAGTTCCTCTGCACCAAGTGCTTCGAGGCCCACCAGCGCTACCTGAAGAGGGAGAGCCACGAAGCCAAGAGAGTGATGGACATCAGGGCAGGGTCTGCTAAGGACTTCCTCAAGGACGCCAGGAGGAGTGGTAACTTGTTCTGCTCCAACCCAGACCACAAGAACGAGACTGTAAGGTAGGTCTAAGGAGGTCTGTCCCCATCTGGGTGGTTTCTTGTCACAAATCTCTTTGGGCCAGTCCATGATGGGACTGAGCAGGGTGTCCCTGTCCCTCTGCTGCCCCAATTGCCACCATGGCGTGGAGAAGACGGGTGGGAAGTAGTGCCTCTAGGGCGTGGAGGGAGGGTTTGGATGAAGCCGGGCTTGAGCTCGATGATGGGAGAGTGGGGACGGGGTAGACCGAGGGAGGGGAGCATGTGGGGTGCTCCTAGCAAGGGTAAGGAGGGTGAGGTTGATGGAGCTCAGCGAGAAGAAGGCCTGTTGCTTCAGCTGCCGTGATGGACAGTAGAGAAGGGTGTGTTTTGCTGATAGACCAGCTTGGAGAGGATGTGGGGAACAGCGTGGGTGCAACGCAGGACAAGGTTTAAATGCCCTCAAGGGAAAGTCCAAGCGAGAGGGGAAGGGGCTGGAGCATCCGTGGAGGCTAGCACTGATGCTAGCCACGGCGGCCCAGATGCATCCCCTGCCTCAGCGTGTCCCTAGCCCACCGCTTGCCAAGGCTACCAGGGCTTATACGAGGGCTGGACGATGATCTCCACTCCTCGCTTCTTATATTCTTGCCTTAGGCATCTTAGGGAGGTAAGATAGTCTTTGGTCTTATGTTCTTAGACATAACCCCGATAGGTGCTCGTGGAAGGGCAGAGAGCTCATTTCTTCGCTGCCCTTGCGGCGCGTGGATGAACGTCTACCATAACGCTTGCACAGTCACCGCGGTGGCTTCAGCCAGCCCAGCAGAGGAGCAGAAACCCCGTGGAGATAGTGAACCAACGTATTTTTCTGCAGTCGGGAGAGTATAGAACCAAATGCCTGGCCCAAACTTGGTTGTAACTTAAAAAGTCAATGAATGAACGAATTCGCAATTTGCTCGATGAACGAATCGCAAAGCGCGCGGTCTAAACTGCTGCTCTGCTTGTGCTTGGCCCCGCAGCATCTACTGCCGGCGGTGCGAGAAGGCGCTGTGCTGCTCGTGCGCGCTGCTGGACAGCCAGCATGCCCCCTTCCGCGACATCCGCAGCGAGACCCAGCGCAGGCAGGAGGAGCTGGGCGCCATGAGCCGGGAGCTGGAGCACAAGAGAAGCGGCTTCGAGGCCGCCTACGCGGAGCTGCAGGACGAGGCCGCCCGGCTGGAGCGGGCGCAGCGGGAGACGCGGGAGCTGATCCGGCAGCGCGTGGAGGAGCTGGTGCGGCTGATCCGGCAGGAGGAAGAGGAGCTGCTGGGGCTGGTGGAGGCGCGGCAGGAGCAGGGCCGGCGGGAGCTGGCGAGGGAGCTGGAGCGCGTGGAGGGGGTGCTGCGGCGGATGGAGGCGAGCGAGCGGCTGGTGGAGAAGATGAGCCTCTACGCCACGGAGCAGGAGGTGATGGACATGCAGCCCTTCATCAAGCGCTCGCTGGAGGAGCTGCAGCAGCTGCAGCCGGCGGCGGCCGAGGACCAAGCGCAGCCCGGGGATTTGGCCGAGTGCAGAGCCAGGCTGCAGGCGCTGGTGGAGCGCGTCACGGGGCGTCCAGGTGAGGAGGCACTTGGCCAGGCGGGCTGGAGCGGGGGGACCAAAAGCAGAGCTGATGGTTATAATCCCTGGTTAGACCGTATTCTCCATGGGTTTCAAGTCTCCTTCTGCGCGGTGACTTGAAGGACCTGTGCCTCCAGCCTTCGTTCATGTGGTGGGCACCCTCTAACCTCCCCCAAGGGTGGGATGCAGTTGTTGCATCCATCGCTTCCAAAGCCACGCTTGTCCCTTGCCCTTGCGGGGTGCAGTGGTCCCCCAAACGCAGTCGTACCGGGAGGGAACATGGTGAGTGGCTCGGGACGGAGCCATGCCGGGGGTTGAAGGACAGAGGAGGTGAGTGGTACCTGGAGACGGGGCGTGAGGAGCAGGGTCTCGTAGGGGCTGGTGTTGGCAAGGAGGAAGCAGGTGGAAGGGTTGGATCAACTCTGCATCCTCTCTGGGAAATGTTTGCTGGTCCCTCAGGGGTCGTAACCATCCTCTAGGCCTTAGCGTCCTGCCACTGACCGCTTCTGCTCCTTAGATCTCCAGCCAGCTTGTCTTTGCTCAACCTTTGTCCACAACGGCCTGGGGCAATTCCCTTTTTGGGCTGTTGATTACCGCCTTGGGATGGCATATCCAACCGGGAAGGCGAAATGTTCCCCGGGAGCGCTCCCCGACAGGGATGGCGAGGGGTCCACGACCGCTGCTGGGTTGGTCCAGGTCTTCCCCCAGCTCTTCAGCAGCAGCGCTGTGGAGGAGATGCTGGTGGCTGGGGAATGGCGAAGGCCTTGGCATCTGTGGTGTGTGCAGGGATGGCGTGCTGGAGGATCCGGGTTTGGTCAGAAGGTGGTGGCATCCTTCCAGAAAATGGCGGGGGGCGGGGGGGGGGAAGAAATGGGAGGAGTAGGCTTTGCAGGCTCTTCTGCTCTATCCCCCTGCTGCTGTCTTCAGACCTGGGCTATGACCAATGTCCTCCTTGTCCCTCTGTGGGCTTCCACCACTGAGCTCCCCAGGGCAAGCTCACGGGCTACGGGCAGTCCATAGAAGAGCCCAGGGGCGATGTCCTGGATGGAGCTTGGGGTTCCCTGGGCACGAGCTGCCTCCCACCCCACTCCTTGCATCTCCATCCCACGGCAGGCATCGTCCCTCCGTCTCCCCTCTCCGCCCCACCGAGGCAGGCTGGGAGGACCCTCCAAGCCCTGGTTCTCCCCTCCTGCTCCCTTCAGCCCCCCTCCCCACGACAGGTACCTCCGCTCCCCAGCACGACTCCCCGTCCGAAGACGAGACCACCCTGATCCTCGACCTCGAGCCTCCCGGGGAGCATTGCCAACCGCACGGAGGACTCTCCGCGGGGCTGCCTGCCCACCGCCAGCCCCGCGCCCCCATGTCGGACCCCTCCGGCAGCAGAGGACACGTGTGTCCAGACCAGGGAAGGGATACGTGCCCCACCCCACCCACACCTCCAGCCCTTCTGATGCAGAGGGATGAAGAAGCAGAGGAAGACTCGGGGTCAGCCCGTAGGGACGCTGCGCCTCTTCCCAGGAGCATCCAGGACTCTCTGGCCTCCCTGCAAGAAGATTTCAGTGGCTGGGCCAGGTCCAACATGCAGCAGGCGGGCAAGCTCCTGAAGATCGGCCATCGCCTCCTGCAAGCTCAGCTCAGGGCAAACAGGCACCTGGTGTCCGTGACCCAGGAGATCCAGGCCGTGTCCCACTCCCTGGCCACCATCGCCTCTGGCCTGACACCCTCGCTGCTGCCCGCGGCCAGCCCGCGGGACCCCGCCACCGCGGACGTGGAGTGGCCGTCGCTGCCCTCCGACATGCTGGAGTTATTCCCTCTCAGCAGCCCGCAGAAGCAGGAACCGCTGGTCCCGGCGGCTCCCACGGCCCCTTCCCCCAGCAGACCCTCTCCTGCCACCCCCAATGCCAGCCCAACGTGCTCGGCGCCCCGCAGCCCAGCCTCCGAGGGGGAATGCCCCAAATCAAGGCACCCCACCAGGGCCAAGCGTGGCGGGAAGCCCAGCACCAAATTTCAGAAGCGGAGGAAGAAGTGAGGGTCGGCAAACCAGAACGTTTGCCACGGACCGCGGCTGCTTGGAAAACCCTTTAAAGGTCCCTATGGAGACCAGGCTCTCCATCTCGCCTTGCTATGCCAATAAATCCTCCTGGGATGAACAGTGCATTGGTCTTTTCCTGGGTTTGGGAAGGCAGCGTCTCCCCCGCCAACGAACCCTCGCTGCTGCGTGGCAATAACTTGCTCAGGAAGAGCATGATCCTACTAATCGCCTTTTTTCTTTCCTTCCCAGCACGTGCAACCTCCTGGCTTAGGGGTCTGGGATGGGTGGGAGGGCAGCAAACCCCCGTATGCGAGGGCTGGAGGAAAGGCTTTAGTGCGAGGATGGGCGAATGAGCTGGCGAGTGGCCGGGCACCTCTCCAGCCCAGCCTGCAAGCTCACTGCCGGGTTTCGGCCTCAGTAGCACCTCCGAGAGGTGACCCTCCAAGGAGGTGGCCCCAGAGCCACCTGCACCTTCTGCAGAGTCTTCTCTTGCTGCTCTCAGACGTCCCCAGCGTTGCCCCTCCTCCTCCTCCTCTCAGCTTGCTGTGTTTTATTTCTTTCAGAAGCCACCCCAGCTCCAGCCGTGGAAAACTCCCGCCAGGTGAGACGTGGGTTTGCTTTGCTTTGGGATTTTTGCCTCGTGGGGTTACCCGGCAGGAATTTGGGGCTACCCCCAGCCCTTGCAAGGTTGCTTGAGCTCTGGCATTTCCTCGCCGCTTTCCAAGTTCTCTTTTGAAAGAGGAGATCGGCCAAGCTGGCTGGGCATAGGGCTGCAGAGCCAGGGTAGACTTTGTGCTTTGGAGGCACCTTTGTGGTTCAGGTGCGGACATCTCGGCGTGAGACATGCCGCTGCACGCGCTCCAAAGAGCTCTCGCAGGCGTGGTGGCTTGCAAGTCCTTTCCTGCCTGCGCCCCGCCCTGCCCTGCCCTGCCCTGCCCGCATCCGGGGCTGGCGGGGGAGAGATGCTGCAACTGGTTGGGATGGATTTGGGGCCCCCGAACACGTCTCCCACAAGAAGATGGCAGAGCCCCGCCCAAGCAGAAGTGGCCTTCAACGATGTTGAAGGCAAGCTCTCTTCTGGTTTCCAGTCCCGTGGTGCGCAAAGGGCTTGTCTAGCATCAGCCCTGCCCGCCTTTGCCTGGGACGAAACAGCCGTCCCGGGGCCGGGGCTGGGGACCCCCGGGCTGCCCCTCGGCAGAGCACGTCCCCAGCCACCCCAGCCTGGGCGCAGAAGGGCTCGGCCCTGCCCGCAAGCCCTGCGGAGCCCGGGAGCCTCGGGGCTCACACGGGGAAGGCAGATGATTCATTTCCCCAGCTCAGGAAGGGGCGGTTCCCATCTTCTCCTCTGCGGCCGTTAAGCAAAGCAGGAACTTTTCCTGACCCTTGTCAGGCAGAGAGGGGACCTTGCCCAAGGCCGTTGAAGTGGCCACAGCCCAGGAGAGCCGGGGGCTTCGTGCCAGAAATGAGGACGTGGTGCTGGGTGACCCCAGAGCAGCGGAGAGCATCTGGGCAAGCAGAGCGCTTGCTTTGGGCAGGGACAAACTCCCGCGGTCAAGCTTCTTCGGCTGCGCTCCAGTGGCAAAGGACATCTCCACCCCTGACCACGCGGGGCCACTCTCACTGGGGTCCTCTTTGCACACTTAGCTCTCCCCCTCCACCTCCGCAAAGAAGAAGAAAGTCCAAAATGCAAATATCCTGATGCCACTGATGAAGGCGTTGAAGGTTGAAGACAACGACGATGGGTGGAACCAGACGGTGCCGCAGCAGCCAAGCTGCTTGGACCAGCCTGGGACCAGCTGGGCGGTGTCCCCCATGACTCTCGCCGAGGAGAACAGCCTGCTGGAAGATGTGCCGGATGGCAACGATGGGCTGCGTGACTCAGGTAAGCGGTGTCCCCCATGACTCTCGCCGAGGAGAACAGCCTGCTGGAAGAGGTGCCGGATGGCAACGATGGGCTGCGTGACTCAGGTAAGCGGCGTCCAGAGGGCTGGAGCCACGGGTAGACTTTACGGGGCGTAGGCATGGAGGCAGGGCAGGTGGCAGCATCTCCATAGACCTCCCAGGAAGAGAGTTATGTCCCAGTGCATTGTCTTGTTCGAACACAAGGTGTTTGGTGGAGATCGATGGAGAACCAGACTTTGTTCCTTCACCTGCTTGCATACTCTTAGGCTATGGGATGTTGCGTTGTGGTCCCGTAGGATCTTGCCCAGTGTGTACTCTGTGTCTGTGGCTCGAGGGGGAATCAGTCCTTTTTCAGGTGGACCCTGAGAGCCCTGCTTGCTCCCCACCCACTTTGCTGGTTGTCCAGGGCCACCTCTTGGCATGGTTGGTGATGCCGATCGGGGAACCATCGACACTGGTGCTCACTATAGGGGTGGACAGCCCCGCATCCGAAAGGTGACATGTCTTTCCTACCTTGGCAGATAGCGATATTCTCCACGTGGAGAGCTGTGAGGAGGACAGCATTGATGAGGAGTCGATGGTGAGTGCAGCTAAAGGGCTTTCAGTGCTTGGCCCTGCATTGCGCGGTGTTTAAGCCATGAAGACTGGACCACTTGGTGCTTCCAGACCTTCAGGACCATCCCGTAATCCCCCTTAGAGCCTGGCAAGGAACTTGTGAAGTCCTTCCTGAGTGACAAAATAAATCCCCTCTAGCTTTCCTCCACTTTTGGGGGAACCAGGCTGCCCGGCAGCTTGGAGACCGTGGTGGGCACCATCTTGGTGACACCAAGGTGGTGAGCAGCCAAAATGAAGGCCAGCAAGAAGAGGCAGTCCAAAACCTCTTTGCGGCTATGGATGGATGGGGTTTTGCTGTTACTTTGCAGCACCGAGCAGTGCCCGTGACAGTCTGCGCGACCAAAAGCTGGTGACCAGCTCTTCAGAAGAGGTTTTAGAAACGGGCAGCTTCCCTTCCCTGCCCGCTGTTTGCTGGGTCAGGCCCTTGGCTCGCAGCCAGAGGGAAGACGTTGGGTGGCCCCAACTTTTCTGTCACTTTTGAGCAGAAAGCCAGTCAGGAAGGATCCGAGCGAGCTGTCCCATGTGGACATGCACGGAGTACGCGTGTCACTTTGTTTTGCGGTGCTGGAGGAGGCGAGTCTTCGTGACCAACCGGAGGGGCTTATTACACCCTAACTCCTCTAGCAGGCAGTTTGAGTAGATCCTTGAGCTTTGGTAACCCCCAGGACACACAGCTGCCCCGAGCTGCTGCCCTGGTTCTTCCTGTGACATTTATTAAAAGCAAATTGTACGCTCTTCCAGGACTTCAGTCTGCTAGATGACCTCAACAACATCCTCGGCGGCGGCAGCACCGGCGAAGACTGCGTGGGCCTTCCCATCAGCCGGCGGAGGACACTGGACGATAGACAAGGACACCTGGTCTTCTTTGACGTGAAGATTTTGAGTAAGATCTAAGCGGGGAGGTCCCATGTTGCAGCCGGCTCAGCATCTCTTTTTTTTGGGCGGGGCGGGGGGAAGTTCAGGCATGTCCACCACGGCCTTGGCTGTGTAAGGGAGAAGACAATATCCTGAGCTCCCGTGAGGCCTTGCCTTTGAGTTTCAGGACATCTGGAGGAACGTGGAGCCCGTAGGGCCATGGGGAGATTTCTCGGAGGTGGCTCAGCCAGTTAACCAGCCCTTGCGCCGTTATGCCAGCATGGGCTCCCCTGCTTCTCCTTCCCATGGGCCAGTCTCTCTTGGGTGAGGTGGATTTTACTTTTCGAGCCCCTCTCCTTAGTCCACCCTCAAAAAGCTGTAAAAGCCCTCATGTTCCTGGTGGAGAGAACGATCCCACTGCAGGAGGTGTTGGTGTTGATGGGAAGGACGCTCCTGAAGGATGTTGGAGATGCTGGAAGCTGAGGGTGTGACTGAATGGTGGAAATAGGTGAAATGATGGATCAGTCTCCCAGCTGCTATCGATGGTGAAGGCTGTTAGAGGCTGAGCAACTCAATGTTTTAATTTCCTGCTGAATAAGAGACTAATTCTGCCTTTCCTCCCTCTCCAATTCTCTTTCCCTTCCCCCTCCTCTTCTCTAGAAAATGAAAGCATTCAGATGACGGTGGTAGATGGAGAGAAAATATTCCCAGTCGTGATTCAGCCGATGAAATATTTGTCCAGCTTGATGGCCCAAAATAGGGTCTACGAGATCGGTCTGAGGAATCTGCTGTGCCACCTCAGCACTGTCCACAGGCCCGTCCTGGGTGGTTTTGATCTCTGGTCACTCCCCTTTCCCACCCTCTTGAACGCGTTGGCGATCATGAACAAGAAAGAGGAGTTCAGCTCTGTCGTGTATGGTTTCCTGGATATTTTGCCCCTGATTAAGGAGAAGATCCCCAACGTGGATAACTACAAGCTGAAGAACTTGGCCAGCACTTATCTCTGGTGGCACTTCAGTGACTGCAGCGCCATGGAGAACGCCAACATCATGAAGTACCTGTGCGAGGTCCTGGATGTCAACCTGGCGATGCAACCCAGACTGATCCGCAGTCAAGCCAGCCTGGAGGCCTTCATCTCCCTCCAGCCCTTGGTGGATGAGAAGCTCCTCACTAAGCCATCAGTCCAAACATTGGCCATCCACAGCGTCGGCCTCTCTGAGCTCTGGTCCTGCTACCAGCGCAACCCCGAGAAGGGGCTCCAGAACATGTGCTATCTCATCAACGCTCGCCGGCACAGCTCCGAAAAGAAAGTCCGAAACCTGAGCAAGGTCAAGGTCTACTTCCAGCACCACAAGGAGTTGTTTGAAAGCCAGAAGACCCCGGCAGGCAGCAATTTCCCAAGAGCCGTACAGACCGAGGAAAAGTAGTGAAAGATGCTGGTGCCTTTGAGGCGCTCGTTCCCCTCTCACCTGTGGGAAATGAGTCCTGGAGCCAAATCCTGGCTCACATCAGTAGTTTTGCCTTCAGTATATCCTGCCTGCTCCTGCCTTCGGTATATCCTGCCTGCTCCTGCCTGAGGCGATGAGTCTGGGTCTCTGGGGTGCGACAGCCTCTTGCTGTCCTCTCTCATCTGCATTTGTGCTAAGGTGAAGAGGTGAGGACACCAGCTTGGCTGGGAGATGTCCTGGCTCTGGTCCGGCACCCTGCAGCCACACCGTGCCTTTGTTTCCCCCCCGGGATGGATCAAGCCAACGCTTGGGAGAAATCTTTCGATCCGTTTCTGGGCTGGGTTTTTTAGGGGGGGTCGATGGGGAGGGATCCGAAGCCAGCTGGAGAAACAGCACGTGGGGAAACTGGTTTGGAAGAACCAAGGGTGGTGGTCGTTGCCGGGAAGGAGGTTGGGTAGAGCTGCTCTGTTCCCATGAGCTGCTGCGTGGGACACGGCTGCGAGAGGAACTGAAAACCCTCCTTCGGTCAGCAGGATCCAACCCCTCTAGCCTGAGATACGAATCTCCTAAGTGGGCACACAGGGACATGGGTTTCCTACCTCTCCCCCTCCTTCCCAAGCTCCAAGACAGCCAGGGAATCGCTTGATCGGGGGGGTGCGCCTCATTGCTCTTTTGCTTCTGCGCCTGCCTGCAGATGCGGATGAAATAAACCCTTTTCCCAATTCGTTGTGCGTTGCAAATGATTTCCTTTTGCTGCCGTGGTGGGTGCTCTGCAGCGCGGCGGTGGCCCCTCGAGCCCGCGACGCAGCTGAGCTGAGCACCATGAGCGTGGTGGGATGACCCGCGGCTATCCCCGAGACAGGTGTTGGCTTGAAGACCACGCAAGGGAGCACCGAGAGGTTCTCTTTGCTCAGGGAGGTGCCTGCTCCCCGTGGGAACAACCCAAGTCGTGTCCCTTCCGATGGGGCACAGCTGTCCTGCCCACCAGCAGCTATCCAGCTCGGATCGTGCCAGAAGAGCCTGATTCAGCCGCGGCTGTCGCCCGAAACTCGCGGGCACCTCACCTGGTCCTCACGTGCGTGCGCAAAGCAAAGCATTGAGCACGCCAACGTTCGCCCAAAGGCGGGGCCAAAGCAAACGTCCTCCCCGTCCTGTCCCTAAAACCCCGTACGAGGACTCCTGTCCAGAGCCCTGCTCCTCCCCGGTGTCGCTTCAACACGCAAACTGCTCTTCCTCCCGATTTACAGCCTCTAACCCGGCACGAGGAGCCTCGCAGGGTGACTCAGCTGGGCCCACCTGCCCCCGTCCCCTCCCTCTGGGGACCACGGAGGGGACAACCCGCTCCTGAATCATCCCAGGAAGGGATGGACTCCCCAGGGACCGTTTTGCCCCAGGTCTAATAATTATTTCTAATACCTAATAGCTCTAATTATTCCTGATAAGGATTATTCTAGCCATTATTTTACTGCCACTCATTTCCACACCAGCCCTGCCCAGGAAGCCGGTGGCTCCAGGGGACAAATCTGTTCAGGAAACAGTTAAACAGCCACGAGTGCACAAGCGTTTTCCTCCCTTTCGCTAAAACCCCCGGGAAGCACAAGGAAACACGGGTGGCCGCACTGGTGTGGATGCCACCGTGTGGAGTCTGGTCCTGCAGGAGCAGGGATGCGGTTCAGGGCAACCGATGGGGATCTCCTCCACGATCCCTCTTTTTCCTTTAATTTTCCCACCTAATTCAAGTTTAAATTTCCTCTTTTGCCTCCAAAAAAATCAACTTTGGCTTGGTAGAGAAGAGCCAGCCGTGAGTCCCTCACACCCTGGAAAACCCCGATCGCCCCTGACATGAGCGGCTCCGTGAGGATCGTCACCACCTTGAAGGAGCTGGGGACAGGGACAAGTCTGGGCACCTGAAGAGTGGGTTTGCCTTGGGAAAGTGTCACCCCCCGTGCCATCCCCCAGTGACCCCGCGGGACCTTACAGAGCTGGTCGTTACCCAAAAACAGGGGAAAAAACAGCAGTTGGCCGCACAGCAAACTCAACGTCTCTCCTGTGGGCAAGGGACCCGATCCAGCACCTCCTTAGAGCCCACCAGGATGGGTTCCCCAGGGAAGTGGGTGCTCCCAGCTGTCGCCAGTTGCCCTTATGGGAGGTGTGCTGAGCAGCTGTGGGAGGCGTGGGCTATAAAAGGTCCCCGGGCAGCAGTTGCTCCTTGTGCTGGACCCTGGTAGGCAGGATGAGGCCTGGAAGCAGCTTGGGGTTTGCTCTTTTCTGCTGGGTTTTGGGGGAGGTGGTCGCTTACACCCCCTGGGGCCTCCTCAGAGGGGAGGCCGAGCTATGGAGGTATGGAGGGGATGTCTCCTTGGGGCAGCCCCGTGCCCTCTCCCAGCCCTCCCCCTGGGCGTGGGTGGATGTCTCCCAGCTCCAGGCTGCTGCCCCGCTGCACCCCGTGGCCGTGCAGTGCCGGGAGGCGCAGGCGGTGGTCACGGTGCGCAGGGACCTCTTTGGCACGGGGCGCCCGGTCAGGGCTGCGGACTTGACCCTGGGCTCGGCTGCCTGCCTGCCCGTGGCCCGGAGCGCTGCTGAGCCCACGGTGACCTTCGTGGTTGGGCTGCACGAGTGCGGCAGCACCCTCAGGGTAAGGCTGGAGCCCCGGGGTGGGGGGGGTCTGCCTCTTGGCTTGCGCCTTGGGGTGCTGAGACTGGCTGGGGGGGGTGGGGTGGTGGTGTAGGTGGGCTCAGGGAAACGTTCCGAAGCCTTTCCTAGAGGCTGAAGGTCTCCGTCTGTTTTCCAAGGGCAGCAGAAGCTGTGCTGTCTGGTCCAGGGGCCAGCTCGGCTGCTGCGTGAGCAGGCAAGAGGCAGAGAAATTAGCTTTTTCCTGATGGATACGGGGGTACCTAAATCTTCCAGGACTATCAATGCTGTTGCTGCCACCTCTGGGGTGGAGCCCGGGTGACCCGGTGCCGGGAGCCACTGCACAGCGTGTGGGTGCTGCTTGAGCGTAGCATGAAGCTCCTTCACAGAGAACGTACGTTTGAAGCGGTGCCTCTCCCCGGGGAGAGGCTGGGGCTTGCCGGGGGAGCAGATACTCCAGCGAGCAGCTATCCTCATTAAATCCCCCTGAGCAGAAGTTGCCCTCTGATATCCTGGGGGACAGACCTTCCTGTCTGTTGTTCTGGGGCATGGAAACTAGAAGGAAAAAAGGAGAATGAGCTTGAGCACGTCTGCATCCAGCTCTGCTGCTGAGCAGAGGCTGTCCTGGGACAGGCTGGAGCAGCTTCCCAGCCCAGAGCGTCCCTGCAGCGGGATAAGTGCCGCTCGCCTGCCTCCAGCGCTGGCTGATGACCAGAAGAAACATCTCAGCACTGAGTCTCCAGGCTTAAACGTGCTCCTCTGTGTGTGTGGCCAGAAGAACAGGGCTCTTAATGGCTGGATAATGTGTCTTGTCTTTCCCCAGGTGACCCCCGATGCTCTAGTCTACCGCACGAGCTTAAATTACAACCCAGTTCCTACTGGCAACCCTGTCGTCATCCGCACCAGCCCTGCCGTGGTTCCTATCGAGTGCCACTACCCGAGGTGAGCCAGCGCGGATGAGGAGCAAGCAAGCCCTCCTCCTGCCGCAGAACTTAACTACGGGCCTCTCTCCCCAGGAGGGACAACGTGAGCAGCAACGGAGTCAAGCCCACGTGGGTGCCCTTCCGCTCCACGCTGTCCTCCGAGGAGAAGCTGCCCTTCTCCCTGCGCCTCATGAGCGGTGGGTTTGGGGTGAGGGTCTCCTTTGGTGCGGGGCACCTCTGAGATGGCCGTGCTTCCTCTAGATGGCACAACTGGCGCTGGTGTCACCCCAGCGCTCCTGGTGTGGTGAGCACCCAAGGCCTTGCGCCTGCTGGGGTTCCCTTGGGTGGAAGCAGTGAAGCACAAGCGGGCTTCTCGTTCATGAGTGCCTGGTGACTTCTCTCCTGCCAGATGACTGGAGCACCGAGAGAGTCTCCACCATATTTCAACTGGGAGAGGTCCTCCACTTCCAAGCTGGTGTTAACACAGAGAACCACGCACCTCTGAGGCTCTTTGTGGACAACTGCGTGGCCACCCCGACGCCGGACGGGAGCTCTTCTCCCCAGTATGCTTTCATTGACTTCAACGGGTAAGAGCTTGTTCAGAGACACCTTTCTGCAGGTTATGGATAGCTCTGGCAGTAGGATCCTGCTGGTCCTCCCTCACTTTTTGTGTCTAGGTGCCTGGTGGATGGGCAACTGGATGATGCCACCTCGACTTTTATAGCCCCAAGGCCCAGGCAAGATGTGCTTCAGTTTGCGGTAGATGCATTCAAGTTTGCAGGAGACTCCAGCAACCTGGTAAATCCTTCCTAAAGCAAGGGAAGGCCCTTGTCTAGATGGGGCCATGGCCTCACTCCGTTGGGAAAGTTAATGTGGTTTTTGTCTAGAATTGCATTCCCGAGGCAACTGCCTCATTGCAACGTGTGATCGAGGTCACCTTGTATTACTGCTTCTGGATCATGGCCCTCTGAGCCGAGAATGTTCCTTGGAGACCAGTGCTGATACTGGTCAAGACAAGCCCTTCTGATGAGCTTCAATAGCTGAACCCCTGAAGGGGCTTGAAGGAAGCAGAGCGGGCTTGAGCTGCCGTGGGGAGATGGTGGCCCCGTTGGGGGCTGACTTCATGGGAAAGCCATAAAGGCAAGTGGCAGCCTAACCCCTCTGCTCTGCCTGGCCTCCCCAGATCTACATCACCTGCCACCTGAAGGTCTCCCTGGCTGACCAAGCTCCTGACCCTCTGAACAAGGCTTGCTCCTTCAACAAAGCCAGCAACCTGTGAGTAGCTGGAACAGCAGCTCGCCCAAAGGTGCAGAGCTTGGGCTTCTCACCCGGTGTGTCACCTCCCAGGAAGGTGGGGTTGGCCATCTGGGTGGGAGGGGTTTGCTCTCTCCCAAGAGACCCCAAAGCATGTGAGGGACTCCTGCCATAGGGTGGGCTGGTCACCAGGCTCTCTTCTAGCTGGGCTCCCGTGGAAGGCACCCGGGATGTCTGCTCCTGCTGCGAGATGAGGAGCTGTGGCTTGGCCAGGCACTCCAGGAGGCTCCATGCTCCCTCCCGATGGCAAGGAGGACGTGTCCGGAGAGAGCTGCCCTCTGAGCTTGGTAGGTCTCAGCATGCCTCTTGGGCTTTGTCACCATCGTGGCAACTTGCCCAGAGCTGGGTGGCTGGTGCTGGCTCCTCAGTGCTGATCCAAGGCTTGGGAGGGCTGGATCTTCAAAGAAGCTTGTGAGTGCTCAAAGGTCCTCCCTTTCAGATGCCTCGGTGAGAGAAGCAGATGTTGTGGTTGGACCTCTCTTCATCCACAGCTGGCAGGATCGCCCAGTCAGGAGGATGCCTTTACGAGGTAGGGCAAACCCAGGGAAGGGGGGTGGTTGGTGGGGCGGGTCCTGGCTCTGGCCATAACCACCTCCTTCCTTCTCCTTCCTAGATGCAGGTCACTTGTGGATGGTACTGGGGCTGGCCGCAGTTGCTGGTTTGGTCATCCTCATCCTTGCTGTTCTAGGAGCTCTGACTGTCTGCGGGAGACCCAGCAACCCCGTCTAGGTCCCTGGTTTCAACTTCTGTCGTCTGTCCGACAAAAAATAAATTGGAGGACTGCGAGAGGCTTGGGGGGGAGTGGAGAAGTCTTCCTGGAGACAGAGCTAATCACAGCTTCATGTGAAGTTTAACTGTGCTGCTTTGTCCCCCTAAACCCTGTCTGAGTATCTCATTCTCCTGAAGCTCTGCACCTCCTTACACCCCCCTGAACATCTCCCAGAGCACCTAGCTGGGAACGGATGCAGAAAAAAATAAACCACCCACCCTACAGACGCTTGGTTTTGTTCTTTCCAGAAGCACGGAGTTCTGTTTAACCCCAAAACGCTTCACCTCTCTGTGGAGCTCCTTGGGTCTGCTCCATACGGGTAACTCTCTACTCAACGAGTCAAGGGGAGCTAAGGGTTTAGTAAAACGGGGACCGCTCTCCTCCTGCCCGAAGCTGTTTCTGGGAGAGGAATCGGGCCTTGCTGGATGAGGAAGGGAGCGCAACTCGAGGGTTGGAAGGTTGGGCTCTTCCTGGGACAGACGAAGGCAGGAATTCCAGTCCCTGCCCCAAGGACTGTTTACACATAGTTGTACTGTAACAAGCCTTGGCCGAAATGTGTAAACAGTCCTTGGGGCAGGGACTGGAATTCCTGCCCCCACTCCCCCCTCCAGAAAGGGGCTTTCTGACACGCCTGGGTCACGTTTGCTTTTTTTCCTCCCGCTGCTGTGAGATTTGGGCTCTTCTGAGCCGCAATGGCAAGATGTTCGTGCCCCAAACCCCAGGCCTGTTGCTCTCCACTGGCTGGGAGAGGTTCCCACTTTAGGAACGGGTGGGAGCTGGGACAACTGAACATCTGGGGATGCGGTGTTTGTCGTCGGAGCAAATTCAGGTGGCTGGATTCACGGAAAACTGAGACCTGTGAGGAGCTGGGGCTTGCCTGCAGCACGGCCGCCTCTTGAGCTGGTTTTGCAGGAGGACTCGTGCAACCTCTTAGCCCGGTCCCGGGGAGCTGGGGCAGCTCTCTTGGTCATGGAGGGCAGAGGAAAGCGGTGTCTCGCCCAAGCTGGCGTGTCTTTGGGTGTCATCCAGCACCTCGGAGACCCTCAGCCAGATGTCCTTTGATAGGTGTCCCCTTGCAGCGGGATCTCTTCGGTGCAAGGTGCCAAGCTGGACTTGAGACTTTGGGTCGCCTAAACCACCGTCCCATCCCTCCCCTTGCGATCGGTTTGGCTGCTCAGAGTTCTAAAAGCAAATGAGGCCTCCCTCAAAGTTAAAAGATTAGTTCTGGGCTGGGTCGGGGAGCTGTTCTGACTTGGGGTTGTCAGCGTGGCTTCTTTCCTCGCCCACGTGAGCTGCGAGCTGTCAGCTTTTGGGGCAGAAGGGAGAGGAGGAGGGCATGGAGATGAGGGTGGAAGGTATCTCAGAAGGGCTTCGGTCCAACACCAGATCTATCTGCCCGGCAACGTCCATGGATGGAGATCCCCCACCTCCACGTGCCCGGCCCAGGGCTGCACAACCCTCCTGGCGAGGAAGTATTTCCTCACCCAACCTGAACCTCCCAGACCACGAGCTGTGGTTGCCGACGTGTTAAATCCTCACGTAACCGTTTCCTTCTTGACCGGCATCTTCTCCAGGCGTCCGATGCCCCGACCACCCCTTGGCACGTGTGCTCTGAGCAGGGACTGTCTCTCTGGTTTGCTGAGACACGCAGAGGAGCCTTTGAAGCGAAAACCCGTCTCTGTGCCGCTCGGCACAGCTGCCCTGCAGCCCGTCAACCAAAATTCCTCAGCTGGCTCCAGGAAGGGAGACAAATATTGGCCAAATCTGGTCTACAAGGGAAGTGGAGATGGGGAAATACCCTCTGGCTTTCCAGAGCAGCTCTCGCACCCCAGCAGCTCCTGCCGCATCCCCGGCTCCGGCGAGGCTCAACGGCAGCACTGGCCTCGCCATCTGATGAGAGGTTTTTGACTTAAAACTTTACGTTATAAGGAAAAATGAGACGTGCTTTAAAGTCTCCTTTATGCGACGGGGCGGGGGAAACACTGGGTTCGTGCTTGTCCAGCGCCCCGGGACTTTCTGGTCTCTGCCTCTTCCAAAAAAAATGAGCTCACGCTCTTTCCCAACCGCGCTGGTCCACGGCCAACGTCGTGTTGTGCTTGGAATAAAGACGGGACAGCTGGTCCTGGCAAGGGCTAACCTGGGAGCAGAAATCCCCTTTTTCTCAGAGAAATACCTCCTCTCCTCCCAACCCGGGCGTGTTTCTCCACCTGGGATCCGCCTCTGCTATACCTGAGCCGGGTAAACACAAGGTGACCCAGCTGAGGGATTTATTCTCCTGCCGGGATCAAGCCCTGGTACCCCAGAACCCCACGACCTAACCCCAGAGCTGGCCCCTGCGCTCCGGGATGAGACCAGGCATCTCCGGCGGTCCTTGCAGCCAAGGACCCGGCCGAGCGGCGACGCTCGTCCCCGGGGAGGGGGGCAGCCGCTTATTTACTGATTCAGCATCGCCCGCTGCCGTTATCTCCCTGCCGCACGGGGCTCGGCCTGCTGGAATCCCTGGCATTTCTACGCAAGTGCCAGTCTCAAGGTATTTTAAACACGAAGGCGAAGTCCCGGACCCGCTGCCAGCGGCAGGGACGGAACGTCGGCTCCCCCGGGAAGGGAGCCGGTGGGAAAGGCAGAAGGTTTTACTCTGGTCCGTAATTTTTTCTAGGATTTCTGCTAGGAGCGAGCTGGCCAACAGCTGCCCCCAAACCTTTCTGTTTCTTTTCATTTTCCCAGAAACGGCTCAGTCGCTTCAGCTCAAACATCCAAATCAGAGGGTTTCGACTGTCCCTAAGGCTTGCCAGGGACATCCCGAAAGACGGAGAGGGATTTGGGGTACGCACGGAGCATCCCTGGCAGGGAAAAAGAGTTAAAGACGCTCAAAAGACGGGACAGAAACCCCAGTAATGAGGCTTGGAAACATATAGGGTTTATTTTTAAGCAGCTTTCCCTGTTCTCCGGCTGCGAGGAGCCAGGCAATGCCCGGCCCTGCTCGCGGGGGGTGGGATACAAACCGGGGTGCTGCGGCGTGGGGAAGGGAGCGATGGGTGCGGCGCCTCGCCTCTGGCTTCTTCTACCCCGGGCTCGTTTCCTTGAAGGCAACAAAACAAACACAACCCAGAGAGCTGGCGAAGGGCAGCAGAGATAAAAACGAAAGGTTGCGGCTCTGCAGCTAAAACGACCTCGCTGCCGAGGCCGAAACGGGGGGTTGTTCGGCCCCGGCTGAGAACGGCCACGCTCGTGTCAGTGGTGAGGGCTGTCGCTGGGTCAGCACTGACCCGACGTCCCAGTCCGGGGAGCGGGGAGATGCTTAAAGCCCCTGTTTGGGCCGCAGCTGTGAGCACGCGGGTTCCCGGCCCCTCCAGCATCCGAGCGGAAAACCAAAGTCCCGGGGGGGCCGGCGGCGCCGGGCAGGGCTGGTCCCCGCGGAGGGGACGGGAAGCACCCGGATCGGGATCACGGACCCTGCTCTCCCCACTCCTGTCACCTCCCCAGCAGCCTTGAAAAGCCCCTTATCACCTTATAACCTAAACAAGCCACTTTGTACCAGTCTCCCCGTCTCCGGCTTCTGCTGAGTTTTATAAACAACTTCCCCAAATGGGCTGACGAGGATGTTTTCTCTCACCTTGGGCAGCCCGGGAACGGGGGGTCCCAGCACCCCGGAAACGCCTCGGTCGTGCCTGCCCTCTCCCCGCACCCGCGAGGGCTGGCCTTTGGGTGCCATTGGTCCCCAAACGGGAGCCCAGGGGCGGACGGCTCCTGCTCTCGGGGGGATATAAAGGCCGGAGAAGCAGCCCTGGCTCTCTGTGCCGGGGTTTGCTGGAAGAAGGAGGGATGGGACCCGAAAGCGGCTTGATCCTCGCTCTTCTCTGCTGGGCGGCGGGCGAGGTGGCTGCCTACCCGCCCTGGGATTTCTCCTGGGGTGACCCGGCGAGCCGGGGGGCACGGGCAGACCCCCACGCCTGGTCTTGGGTGGAGGACCCCCAATCTCGAGCCATCTCCAGCCGGCAGCCGGTGACGGTGCAGTGCCAGGAGGCTCAGCTGGTGGTGACGGTGCACAGGGACCTCTTCGGCACCGGCCGCCTGGTCAACGCGGCCGACCTGACGCTGGGGCCGGCGGCGTGCAAGCATTCCTCGCTGAACCCTGCCCACAACACCGTCACCTTCACCGCCGGCCTCCACGAGTGCGGCAGCATCGTGCAGGTAAGACCTTCTCCCCCCTCGATGCTTCGGCCCGCGATCCCGCCTGGCATCCCCACCGGAGCAGCTCCAGGCTGCAGGACCGTGCGCCGGGCGTCCCCCGTGATGCCGGGGGAGCTCTGGGTGCCGGACGCAGAGCACCGTCGAGGAACACCCTAGGGGGAAGGACGAGCGGGTATTTCCCCCAAACCAGCGTGTTTTTCCCCAAAGCTGCTTTGCCCTTTCAGCTGGAGACACGCCGATGGTGCAAAGCCCCCACACCAGACCCATTTCGCTCGTGTTTTGGCCCATTAGGGAGTTTAACTCACTGAGAACAGAGCAGGGCTCCCTCTCCTTCCCCTTTTCCCTGGCTTTTCCCCCCTTTCTTTGGATTTCCCCAGCGTTTCCCGCTTGGGAAAGGATGGATACGCAGCTCGGTGGCGGTGGGAGGTGGGGCGGCCTCGCCGCCGGCTTCTCAATGCTTTTCCGCCCAGATCACGCCGGATTCCCTCATCTACCGCACGCTCCTCAACTACGACCCCAGCCCCGCCAGCAACCCCGTCATCATCCGCAGCAACCCCGCCGTCATCCCCATCGAGTGCCACTACCCCAGGTGAGGCCTCCCCCTCCTCGGTACCCCCCACCGCGGTCCCCGGGGACCAGCGCAGGGCCGGGTCCTGACGCGCGGTGGTCCCTGCCCAGGAGGGAGAACGTGAGCAGCAACGCCATCCGGCCCACCTGGGCTCCCTTCAGCTCCGCGCTGTCGGCGGAGGAGAGGCTGGTGTTCTCCCTGCGCCTCATGAACGGTAGGTGGGAAACCATCCCGACCTGCGGGCGGGGATTTTCCATCCTTTTCCCAAGCGGGGGAGCTCGGGGACCCAGCACCCCACTGGGGAAGCCAACCCAGCCCGTGGCAAACACCGGCGCTCCTGCTTTTGGGCTGAGCCTGGGCTCTGGTCCCGCGGGAGCCCGGGGACGGCCGGAACCAGCCCCCCTTCGTCACCCCGGCGCTGCCTTGCAGAGGACTGGAGCGCCGAGAGACCCTTCACCGGTTTCCACCTGGGCGACGTCCTCAACATCCAAGCGGAGGTGGGCACCGAGAGCCACGTGCCGCTGCGGTTGTACGTGGACAGCTGCGTGGCCGCCCTGAGCCCCGGCACCGACTCCTCGCCCCACTACGCCATCATCGACTTCAATGGGTGAGCCCCGGGGACCCGGCGCTGGCGGGGGGGGACGGACACCCGCCGGGATGCTGACCCCCACCCCCCGTCCCACCCCAGGTGCCTGGTTGATGGGAGGTCGGACGACACCAGCTCTGCCTTCATCACCCCCCGGCCCCGGGAGGACGTGCTGCGCTTCAGGATCGACGTGTTCCGGTTCGCGGGGGACGCCAGGAACCTGGTAAGGCTGCGTGTGTGTGTCCCCCCCCGCCGGCCCCAAACCAAGCCGCTGGCCCCCACGAGTGGGTCCCCACCTCTCTCCCCTGCCCTCCCCGCAGATCTACATCACCTGCCACCTGAAGGTGACCCCAGCGGACCAAGCCCCGGACCCCCAGAACAAGGCTTGCTCCTTCAACAAAGCCAGAAACACGTGAGTAGCCGCCGCACCGGGATGGGGCACGTCTGGGCAGGTCCCCGCCAGCATCCCGCAGCCCCGGCGTGGCACGGACCCACACTCGGGGGGCACGAATGGGTTCTGGGGGGGGGGGGGTCCGGTGACCACGCTCCCACCCCACCGCAGCTGGGCGCCCGTGGAAGGCACCCGGGACATCTGCAGCTGCTGCGAGACGGGCAACTGCGAGTCCCCCGCGCTCTCCCGGCGGCTCAACCCCCCGGAGCGATGGCCCGGCCGCCGCTTCCGCCGCCACGATGCCAACGGTAAGGTCCCCGCGGGGACGGAGGGGACGCCCCCGGGGTCATGGGGCGAGCCCGCCTCATCGCTCCTTCCTCCCCAGGGAAAGAGGCTGAAGCCGACGTGGTCATCGGCCCCGTGCTCCTCTCGAGGGACCCGGGCGCCGTGGGAGAGCGGCAGGACGGAGGCCAGGGTGAGTCCCCCCGCCGGCCGCGGGCCCGTGGCAGGGCCCCGGTGACAAGCGCTAACAGCCCCCCTTGGTTTTGCAGGTGGGGTGACGGCGGGGCCCGGCGTGGCGACGGGGCTGATCTGCGTGGCGGCCGGCGTGGGGCTGGCCGGGGCGGCGCTGGCCGTGGGCGTGGGGCGCAGGAGGTGCGCCCGCGCCTCGGCGTGAGCGTGGGGCGAGACACGAATAAAGCCTGGGAAGGACAAACCGCGTCCGTGCTGCTCCCTCTGCGGTAGCACCCTGGGGACACGCCTGGGGGGGTGCAAGGCCGGGGAGGGAGCAGCCCCCCCCGGCTCCCGGAGGGTCCCCCACATCTCCACTCGGCTTTCAGCCCTCCCCGGGGCTCGCTTTTGGCAGCTGCCCCCCTCACGGGTGACACCGGGGACTGTCCCCTCGGCCTAGGGGGGTCCCGCCTCCGGCCCCCGGCCCACACCCACCGCGCCGGGGGGGGCAGAGCGGGCTGCGGGGGCTCCGGCTCGGCCAGGGAAGGACCCCGGCTCCTTCGGGGGGCGCGTTTGGGGGGACCCTCCAGGAAGGCGACAAGTGACAGCCCCGGCACCGCCTGGGCCCCGCGGGACGAGCCGGCCCCAGCCCGGACAGCCCCGGGGCGGGGGAGCCGCCGTGTCCCCGCCCCCCTCGGGGCCGCCCCCAGCCCCGACCCCCTCCCGCGGGCGGGGCCCGGGCCCTGGGGCGGGGCCGGCGGAAGGGGCCGGGCCGGGCCGGGCCGGGCCCAGGAAGCGGCTCCCGCGGCTGCGCGGGGCACAAGCGGCGGCTGGGCCGGGAGCGGCCCCGGGGCTCCGGGAAGAGCGTGGCCGGGCGGCGGTGCCGGGTGCGGGGCTGCCCCGGGGCTGGGCTCCGGGGCCTGGCAGCCCTGCCCTTGCCTCCCTCCCGGGCACGGAGCCGGGGCCCGGCGGCGCAGCGAGGAGCCGGGAGCGGCCACCCCGAGCTCAGGTGAGGGGCGCCGGGCGGAGCGGGGCCGGGGCCGGGGAGCGCGGCGGGGCGGCGGGGGGTCCCGGGCCGGGGCCGGGCGGGCCGGAGGGCGGCGGGGGGCGGCTGCGGGCTGGGCGGGGGCTGGGGCTGGGGCTGGGGCTGGGCGGGCCGAGCCCGTCGGGGAGCTGCGCCCCCGGCCCGGGCCAGGCCCCCCTTGCCGGGGGCGGCTGCCGGGCGCGGGCCGGGCCCTGCCGGGGAGCCCCAGCCCCGGCGGCCTCGCTGGGGCCGGCCCCGCTTGGCCCGGGGCCGAGCCCTCCTTGGGGCCGGCCCTGCAGCCCCGGGCCCCTCGCTCCAGCCCCGGCTCCCCCCCGCTTCGCTGCAGCTCCCGGCGGGCCCAGCCCTGCCACGGGCGCTCCGGCTCCGCATCGCCTCGGCCCGACCCCCGGCGGGGTTTCAGCCCCAGCCCCTTTCTGCCCCCAGCCCCGCAGCGTCTGTGGCCGCTCCCGCCCCGGCAGCTTTGCTTCAGCGCCAGCCCCGGGGTTTCTGTTTCAGCTCCAGCTCTGCGTCGTTCAGCTCCTGCCCCACGGTCTTTATTCCAGCCCCAGCTCTGGGAGATTCCAGCTCTGCCACGTCTCGGCCCCAGCCCCACACTGTGTATTTCAGCTCCTGCCCCGCTGGGTTTATTTTATCTTTCACCCACAATCTTTATTTCAGCTCCAGCCCGACCAGCTTTGTTACGGCTCCGGCTCTGCGTTGTTCCAGCCAGGGCCCCAGGGTCTTTATTTCAGCTCTAACCCTGCCCTACAGCCTTTATTTGTGCTTCAGCCCTACAGCATTTATTCCAGCTCCAGCCCTGGGAGATTCCAGCCCCAGCATCTTTATTTCAGCTCCAGCTCTGCATCGTTCCAGCCCCAACCCCAGGGTTTTTATTTCAGCCCCAGCTCTGCGTCCTTTCGGCTCTGGCTCCAGCATCTTTATTCCAGCCCCACATTAATAATGACCCATCGGACGAGAAGAAACAGCCTCAAGTTGTGCCAGAGGAGGTTTAGATTGGATCTTTATTTCCCCCCAGCCCCACAGCATTTATTTCAGGTCCAGCTCCAGTTTTTATTTCAGCTCTCGCCCCACGGTCTTTATTCCAGCTTCACAGTCTGTGTTTCTGCTCCGGCTCTACTGCCTTTACACGGGCTCCAGTCGGTGTTTCGGCTCCAGCTCTGCGACCTTCAGTTCAGCTTCAGATCTACGGCTTGAGCTCCAGCTCCGCATCCTTCCTTCTGCTCCTGGTTCTCTCAGCAGCGCTGGGGCTGTTGACAAGGTCGTAAATCAATCACTGACACAACTGGCCCCCCGAATAAAGCCTTTTCCCCCAGAGACTATCTCATGCGTTGAGTTCGGCCTGGTGCATGCCGGCCTCCTACACTTTGGGGGCAAACGCGACCGGACCCCCGCCTCCGGCGAGGGTCCCGTGGCCCTGCCACCCCCCTCCCTGCCCAACGCCCCCACCCGCTCTCGCCCCCCACCCACAGACCAACCCCCCCATCCCCCCCTCCGGCGTTTGGGGGCTGGGAACGGCCACTGGGCCCCGGTTCCCCGTCCCCAAAGGCAGCCCTCAGGCTGGGCCCAGCCCCAGAGATGTAGGCCCAATCCTGCTGCTCCAGCTCCCACACGCAGCACTTAGTCCCTGCTTCGTGAACCGGGCCGCTGCTGCAGCCCCGCTGTGCCAGGGAAGGGGGAGGGCACCCACCCGCAGCCCGGGCCCGGGAGTGCTTGGGAACTGGGGGCAGGGGGGCACCTCCCGGGGGAGGAACCGGCCCCGGGGCAAAGCTGGATGACACGGGGAGGGGGAACACACACACATTTTATTGGGGGAGGTTATCGTCACACAGTGGGGGTACAGCAACATAACGGCACAACAGCAACACCTTTATTCTGCTCCGTAGTTATATGACCGGGGCGGCCCCTCGCCGCCCCCCCCCCCGCCGCAGCCCCGCGGGAGCCGAGCCCGGGCCCCCCCAGCGCAGCCCGGCCGCGCCACGACCCCCCACCGCCCCCGCCTCCCGCTGCGGCTCCGGCCCCGCTCGGGCCACGCACACCCCCCTCTCCCGGGCAGCGGCCGCCGCCCCTCGCCGCCCCTGCGGGCCCCGCCACCCGCTCGGTGCCGCACCAACCGCCGCTACTCGACCCCAGCGGGGAGCAGCCGCCGGCCCCGGGCCCCGCTCCCCCGCCGGCCGCGCACACGCCCCGGCCGGCACCCCCGCCCCGCCACACCGCCCGCCCGGGCCCGCGTTGGGCCGGGGCTGCCCCCGCTCGCCTCCGCACCGGGGCTCCCGGCCGCGCCGCTACCGGCACCGGCCCCGCAGCACAACGCGGGGCCGCCCGCGCGGACGGGAGCTCCGGCCCGGACAGACGGACCGAGGGGTCCCGCGGCCGGCCGGCCGGCCAGCGCAGCCCGCCGCCCCGCTCCCAGCGCCCCGGCCCGGCTCACCGGCGCTCCTCGGCCCGCGGGGCGGCACCACCGACCACTCCCCGCGCCCGCCGCTCCGCACTGACGCCGCCGCCGCCCGCGCACGCGCTCTATGGCCTCGGCCCCGCCCCGCCAATCCCGGCCCGACACAGCGCCCGGCCCCGCCCTACTCTGCTCCGCCCAATCCCCGCCGGCCCGGCCCCGCCCCGCCCGTCTCCCCGCCGTCCAATCCCGACCCGTCGCTTCATTCCAGCCCCGCCCCCGCCCGTCTCCGCTGCGCCCAATCCCGGCCCGCCCTACGGCAGCGGGGCGGGACGCCTCGAGTCTCCCGGAGCGGCGGCGGCGGGATCGGGGCGGGCGTGGATTGAAGGGACGGGCCGTGATTGGGCGGAGCGGAGAAGGGCGGGGCGGGGCTGGACCGGCGGGGATTGGGCGGAGCGGAGATGGGCGGGGCGGGCCGGGATTGGCCGGTCCGGGCGCTGTGTCGGGCCGGGATTGGCGGGGCGGGGCCGAGGCCATAGAGCGCGTGCGCGGGCGGCGGCGGCGTCAGTGCGGAGCGGTGGGCGCGGGGAGCGGTCGGTGGTGCCGGTGCTGCTGCCCCGCGGGCCGAGGAGCGCCGGTGAGCCGGGCCGGGGCGCTGGGAGCGGGGCGGCGGGCAGCGCTGGCCGGCCGGCCGGCCGCGGGACCCCTCGGTCCGTCTGTCCGGGCCGGAGCTCCCGTCCGCGCGGGCGGCCCCGCGTTGTGCTGCGGGGCCGGTGCCGGTGCCGGGAGCGGCGCGGCCGGGAGCCCCGGTGCAGAGGCGAGCGGGGGCAGCCCCGGCCCGACGCGGGCCCGGGCGGGCGGTGTGGCGGGGCGGGGGTGCCGGCCGGGGCGTGTGCGCGGCCGGCGGGGGAGCGGGGCCCGGGGCCGGCGGCTGCTCCCCGCTGGGGTCGAGCAGCGGCGGTTGGTGCGGCGCCGAGCGGGTGGCGGGGCCCGCAGGGGCGGCGGCCGCTGCCCGGGAGAGGGGGGTGTGTGTGGCCCGAGCGGGGCCGGAGCCGCAGCGGGAGGCGGGGGTGGTGGGGGGTCGTGGCGCGGCCGGGCTGCGCTGGGGGGGCCCGGGCTCGGCTCCCGCGGGGCTGCGGCGGGGGGGGGGGCGGCGAGGGGCCGGCCTGATCATATAACCACGGAGCAGAATAAAGGTGTTGCTGTTGTGCCGTTATGTTGCTGTACCCCCACTGTGTGACGATAACCTCCCCCAATAAAATGTGTGTGTGTTCCCCCTCCCCGTGTCATCCAGCTTTGCCCCGGGGCCGGTTCCTCCCCCGGGAGGTGCCCCCCTGCCCCCAGTTCCCAAGCACTCCCGGGCCCGGGCTGCGGGTGGGTGCCCTCCCCCTTCCCTGGCACAGCGGGGCTGCAGCAGCGACCCGGGGGGGTCCGGCCCCCCGAGCGGGGACTAAGTGCTGCGTGTGGGAGCCGGAGCAGCAGGATCGGGGCTGCGTGTCTGGGGCTGGGCCCAGCCCGAGGGCTGCCTTTGGGGACGGGGAACCGGGGCCCAGCGGCCGTTCCCAGCCCCCAAACGCTGGAGGGGGGGGGCGGGGGGGTTGGCCTGTGGGTGGGGGGCGAGAGCGGGTGGGGGTGTTGGGCAGGGAGGGGGGAGGCAGGGTTGCGGGACCCTCGCCAGAGGCGGGGGTCCGGTCGCGTTTGCCCCCAAAGTGTGGGAGGCCGGCATGCACCAGGCCGAACTCAACGCATGAGATAGATAGTCTCTGGGGGAAAAGGCTTTATTCGGGGGGCCAGTTATGACTGACAGCTCCTACTGGAGTGGTGACACTGATTGATTCACGACCTTGTCAACAGCCCCAGCGCTGCTGAGGAGCAGGAGGAAGGATGCGGAGCTGGAGCTCAAGCCGTAGATCTGAAGCTGAACTGAAGGTCGCAGAGCTGGAGCAGAAACACAGACTGTGGGGCCGAAATAACGGCTGTTGGGCTGGAGCTGGAATAAAAACTGGAGCTGGACCTGAAATAAAGACCATGGGCCTGGAAAAGAAATGACGCAGGGCAAGAGCTGAAATAAATGCTGGGGGGAAATAAATATCCAACCTCAACCTCCCCTGGTGCAACTTGAGGCCATTTCTTCTCATCCGATGGCTCGGTATTAATGTGGGGCTGGGGCTGGAATAAAGATGCTGGAGCTGAAACACCAGCCTGGGGCTGAGACACAAACGCTGGAGCTGAAATAAAAACCCTGGGGCTGGAACGACGCAGAGCTGGCGCTGCAATAAAGATGCTGGGGCTGGAATAAAGGCTGTAGGGCGAGAGCTGAAATAAAAACTCAGGGGCTGGGGCTGAGGCGTCGCAGATCTGGAACTGGAATCTCCCAGGGCTGGAGCTGGAATAAATGCTGTAGGGCTGAAGCACAAATAAAGGCAGTAGGGCAGGGTTAGAGCTGAAATAAAGACCCTGGGGCCCTGGCTGGAACCACGCAGAGCCGGCGCCGTAACAAAGCTGGTCGGGCTGGAGCTGAAATAAAGATTGTGGGTGAAAGATAAAATAAACCCAGCGGGGCAGGAGCTGAAATACACAGTGTGGGGCTGGGGCCGAGACGTGGCAGAGCTGGAATCTCCCAGAGCTGGGGCTGGAATAAAGACCGTGGGGCAGGAGCTGAACGACGCAGAGCTGGAGCTGAAACAGAAACCGCGGGGCTGGCGCTGAAGCAAAGCTGCCGGGGCGGGAGCGGCCACAGACGCTGCGGGGCTGGGGGCAGAAAGGGGCTGGGGCTGAAACCCCGCCGGGGGCCGGGCCGGGCCGAGGCGATGCGGAGCCGGAGCGCCCGTGGCGGGGCTGGGCCCGCCGGGAGCTGCACCGAAGCGGGGGGGAGCCGGGGCTGCAGGGCCGGCCCCAAGGAGGGCTCGGCCCCGGGCCAAGCGGGGCCGGCCCCAGCGAGGCCGCCGGGGCTGGGGCTCCCCGGCAGGGCCCGGCCCGCGCCCGGCAGCCGCCCCCGGCAAGGGGGGCCTGGCCCGGGCCGGGCGCGCAGCTCCCCGACGGGCTCGGCCCGCCCAGCCCCAGCCCCAGCCCCCGCCCAGCCCGCAGCCGCCCCCCGCCGCCCTCCGGCCCGCCCGGCCCCGGCCCGGGACCCCCCGCCGCCCCGCCGCGCTCCCCGGCCCCGCTCCGCCCGCCGTCCCCGGCGCCCCTCACCTGAGCTCGGGGCGGCCGCTCCCGGCTCCTCGCTGCGCCGCCGGGCCCCGGCTCCTCGCTGCGCCGCCGGGCCCGGCTCCGTGGCCGGGAGGGAGGGAGGGAGGGAGGCAGGGCCAGGGCTGCCGGGCCCCGGAGCCCAGCCCCGGGGCAGCCCCGCACCCGGCACCGCCGCCCGGCCGGCCCGGCTCGGGCCGGGGCTCGGGGCACGACGCTCCGAGCCGGCCCCACTCGCCGCCGCCGCCGCCGAGCTCCCCCACGCCGGGCCCGGAGCTCGCTGCTGCCCGGCCCCGGCCCCGGCCCCGCCCCTTCCGGCCCCCGGCCCCGCCCGCCGGAGGGTGGGGGCGGGGCTTGGGCGGGGCCAAGGGGGGCGGGGCGAGTGCAGAGAGCGGGGCGGGGCCTGAGGAAAGGGGCGGGGCCAGGGGCTGGGGGGGACACAGGGGCTGGAGGTGGGGACAGCAGCTGGGGGGGGCGACAGGGACTGGAGGGGGGGATAGGGGCTGGGGGGGCACAGGGACTGGAGGGGGGACAGCAGCTGGGGGGGGGACAGGGGCTGGAGGGGGGGACAGGGGCTTGGGAGGGGACACAGGGGCTGGAGGGGGGGGACAGGGCCTGGGGGGACACAGGGGCTGGAAGGGGGGGACAGGGGCTGGAGGGGGGACACAGGGGATGGAGGGGGGGACAGGGGCTGGGGGGGGACAGGGGCTGCTGGTGGGGCCGTGGCTCTGGGCCGCAGCACAAAGGGTGTCACCAAGGGGGTGGCCGTGCCTCACGCCCCCTCCCCAGCCAGCAGCACTTGGGGGTGTCAGGGGCGCATCCCCCCCGCGTGCGGTGCCCTTTGCTCCCCGGCATCCAGGGGAAGGGACAACGTGAAGCAGCCGGCGGCTCTCCCTGGGGTCGCCTCTCAGGAGGGACCCCCACCCCACGCGTGGCCCGGGACACCCCGGGACGTCCCGCGGGGGCCGGCGCGGTGGCACCGGGGCCTCAGGCAAACACCGAACCCGCCAAAGCAACGTGTTTTAATGGTTTCTGGTGTTAAAGCTCGTGAAAATAATAATAATATTAATAACAATAAGGATAAACCAAGACTTCCAGTCAGCTCGAGGACTCCCGCCCGATTTCAAAAGCCGAACAGACGGAGCGAGCCCCCTGCGATGGGATTTCCAGCGCCCGCGGTCCCCAAAATAACCGGAGCATCACGGTGCGGCACCGCCTCGAGAGGAGGGGTCGAGCATCCCTGCCGGGGCAGCACCCCCAAACCCGGGCTCTCTTCTCCCCCCCGGGGAGGCGGCGGCGCCCGAGACCCCCCCCAAAGCAAGAAACGCCGAAGGGGTTACAGCCTACCGAGCTCTCTAGGGCTAATACGCGATTTACAGCATTCCTACAGCATTTACGGGCCCCCGCCTTCACGCCAGCTAAAACTTAGCGCCGGTTTCCCTTCGGAAACGGGGGAAAAAAAACCCGAAGGTTAAAGAAAAGTTAAGTACAAAAAAACCTAGTTCAAAGAGTCACTCTCGCTTCCCCTCCTCTGACCGTGGAGCAGTGGGGGTCTGGGGGGGTCTCGAGGAGCCGGTGCCGGGCGCCGGGGTCTGCGGTGGGGCGGAGGAGCAGCTCAGGCGCTTTCTCGAGGGGGCAGAGGCTGGGGCAGGTGACGTCCCTCCGGCCCCGCTCCCATCAAGATCTGAAAGGAGACAAAAACAAACCCCAGGATTTGGGGAACGCGCTCCGGAAGACGCTTAAATGTTATTTCAAAGGCGGAGGGGGGGGGGGGGGGGCGGTTCTTTTGAAACTCGGCTTCGTTCTTCCCCGGAATAACGAGGAAATTCAATCTACGGACCCCAAAGGGAGGGATACGCCGAGCCCAGCCCCACCGCTGCCGAACCCAGGAGGAGAAAGGGATTAAAGCGCTCGGGTCCCACCCCCATCTCTGCTTCTTTGGCCAAGGGACGGACGGGGAAGGACAGACGGACACCTCCTTACTGGGAAATCTTGCAGTTTGTGGTGGCGACGTAGCGCCCGGTGTAATGGATGTTGCACCTCACCACGTTGTTGGTGAAGTCCGACTCCAGGACGATGTATTTGGGGTTCACTTGCACCTACGCACGGGAGAGAAGGAAGGCAAAACACCCCCAAAATTAGTCAGAGGGGGGCCGGGCGGCGCCTAAACCGGGACGGCACCGAGGAAGGCGCGTGGTCCCGCGCCCGGTGGCTGAGGAGATCCCGAGGCAACCCCGAACCCCGATGTTCGCCCCGAAAACTCCCCGCCAGCGACCCCGGCCACCTTCAAGACGTAATTCCCCGGCTGCACGTCCGTGATGTCGATCCACTGGCAGTCGATGTCGGCGTTGTAGGTGTCGTAGCAGCCCGGGCTCAAGCCCTGCGGGGAGCAAAGGGGGGTTCAGGGTGTGCTGGGGGGGGGGACGGGACCCCAAGGAGCCCTGCGAGCGTCCCCCCCAAAGGCACCTGGGTGTGGGCCGTGCAGGCGTAACGCTTCAGGTTGCCGAAGTCGCAGGTGGTGTCCTCCAGGCAGAAGCTGGCCTTGTGGCCCTCGGCCACCTTCCTCCCCGTGGTGGCATCCAGCAGGTCGTAGTGGCTGAACTCGTCCATGCTGTGGTAGTGCCTGGGGACAGGGGGGACGGCGTCAGGGTGACCCCCCCCCCCCCCACGGCGCCGGCCCCTCCCCACGCGGGATTTGGGGGGCTCCCCGTCACCCCTGGGCCCACAGCAGCTTGCCAGCTCCCTCCCTGGGGACGTTCATCGCGGGAGCGCGGTGGCTCTGGGGACACAGGCAAGGTGACCCCCCCCGAGATGTCATGAAACGCCATGAAACGGGCGCAGAAGCGCCCCGAGAAGGGGGGACACGGACACTCACTGGTGGCAGCTGTGCCACTCCCAGCTGTGCCGGGGCCGGCTGGGCAGAAAGTCGGCCGTGCCCTGGTTCTTCACCCGCTGGGGAAACCGCAGCAGCACCCGCACGTCGTAGTCGGTGGCTTCGGCCGTGTAGGCGGTGCTGGGGACACGGCCAGGGTCAAGGCCAACGTCCCCCGGCCCGGGAACCCCCGGGAGGAAAGTCCCCGGTGAGCGGCTCGGCAGGGAGAGAGAGGGTCCTCCGTGGAAAGAGACGACGGCGGAGGAGAGGGAGAGGGAGAGGGAGAGGGAGAGGGAGAGGGAGAGGAAGAGGGAGAGGAAGAGGGAGAGGGAGAGGGAGAGGGAGAGGGAGGGAGAGGGAGAGGGAGAGGGAGAGGAGAGGAGAGGAGAGGAGGAGAGGAGAGGAGAGGAGAGGAGAGGAGAGGAGAGGAGAGGAGAGGAGAGGAGAGGAGGTCGCCTGCCCTGCAGCACCCACCAGACACCTTCCTTTCTGCTTGGCTGCTCCCTTCTCCCTTCCCTCTTTCCTTCTCTCCTCTCCCTTCCCCTCCTCACCTTCATCCTTCTTCCCCTTCCCTTCCCCTTTCTTCTTCCCTTTCCTTCTCCCCTCCATCCTTCTCCTCCTTCCCCTTTGCTTTCCCCTTCCCTCTCCCCTTCCTTCTCTCCTCCATCCTTCTTCATCCTTCTCCTTCTTCCCCATCCCTCTTCCCTCTTTCCTTTCCCCTTTCCTTCCCCTCTCCTCCTCCTCCCCCAGCACATCCCCCATTGCCCCCCACCATTCCCCCCTCCCTGCCCACTCCCCACCCCTCCCCTCGCCCCCCAGGACCCCCTCCCTGGCCCGTGCCCCCTCTCCCCTCAACTCCAGGACCCCCCTTCTCCCCCCGTGCCCCTCTCCCCTCACCCCAGGACCCCCCTCCCTGCCCGTTCCCCCTCTCCCCTCTCCCCAGGACCCCCCTCCCTGCACCGTTCCCCTTCTTCCCCTCTCCCCAGAGGACCCCCCCCTCTCCCCCCCTGTTCTCCCCCCCGTTGCCCCTTCCCCTCGCCCCAGGACCCCCCTCCCTGCCCTCTCCCCACCTCCCCTCGCCCCAGGACCCCCCTCCCTGCCCGTGCCCCCTCTCCCCTCACCCCAGGACCCCCCTCTCTCCCCCGTGCCCCTCTCCCCGCCGCAGCCCACCCCCCCGGCGGCTCCCACCTGGCCAGGCACTTCTCCTCGGCCGCGCAGCGCAGCGAGTACAGGTGCGCTCGCTGCACGTAGGTGGACGCTTGCACGTAGTTGGGGTCCGGCACCAAGTCGGGGAGACCTGCGGGAGGATGGGGACGGCCCCGAGGCCTTGGGGAGGGGGCCTGGGGACGGGGCTCGGGGGCACGGTGGGCCCAGGCTGGCGGCAGCCGACCCCGGCCCCGCGGGGAAGGCTCGCTTCGGTGGCCGCCACCTTTTTTTCATTTGAAGCTGCAGATGGAAAATCCTCCCTTCCCCTCCCCTTCCCCCCGGCTCCCGCTGGCAAATCCCGACCCTCCATTTTCCTGCCGCGGGATTGCTCAACCCGTCCTCCTGGACAGGATTCCACCCGGCCCTGGCCGGCCGCCGTGCCCGGCTGCCCTGCGAGGGCTTATTGGGGTCCCCCCGAGCCCCCCGGCTCCCACCCCTGCGGCAGCCAGGGACGGGGGGTGACACCACCCCCAAAAACGGGGGGTCCCTATTTCCTGCCCTGCTTTTCACCTCAAACCCGGGCTCTGCTGACCCCAGGCCCCCCGTGCCGTGAGCCCTCCCCCCCTTTCATTCCCCACGCTGACCCGCGCTTGGGGCCGAGCCGAAGCAAGCTGCAGATGGACGGACGGACGGACAGACAGACAGCCGGCCGCAGGGACGGGCGGGGGCTGCCTTGCTTTCCAAAAGCAGTTCGGAGCCCAGCTGGAGCCGGCGCTCCCCCCCCAGCAACGCCCTCTCACACCTCCCCTTCCCAAAGGCTCCCGCGGGATCAACGCCCCGGAAAGCATCCCTACGTCTGCGGCGAGAGGGACCGGCATGGGGGGGATGCTCCCCAGGCGCTCCGTGCCTCAGTTTCCCCCTGCAAAGCCAAGCCCTGCTCCGTGACACCCTCTGCTTGGCATTCCTCCTTCCCGCGAGCTCCACAGCCCATGCCCATCCTCATCCCCATCCTCATCCCTGTCCTGTCTCCATCGTCATCCTCATCCTCATCCCCACCCTCATCCTAATCCCCATCCTCATCCCCATCCCTTATCCTCAGCTCCATCCCCATCCTTATCCCCGTCCCCATCCTCATCCCCATCCCTCATCCTCATCCCCGTCCTCATCCTTGTCCCCATCCTCATCCCCATCCCCATCTTTGTCTCCATCCTCATCTGCATCCTCATCCCCATCTTCATCCCCATCCCCGTCCTCATCCCCATCCTCATCCCTACCCCCATCCCCATTACCGCCCTTGTTCCCACCCTCATCCCGCTCCCTATCCCCATCCTCATCCTTCATCCCCATCCTCATCCCCATCTCTGTCTTCATCCTCATCCTTGTCCCCATCCTTGTCCCCATCCTCATCCCCATCCTCATCTTTGTCTCCATCCTCATCTGCATCCTCATCCCCATCCCCATCTTCATCCCCATTCCCATCCCCATCCCCATCCCCATCTTCATCCCCAGCCCAATCCTTGTCCCCACCCTCTTTCCCGTCCTTGTTCCCGTCCTTGTTCCCACCCTCATCCCCATCCTCGTCCCCATCCCATCCCCATCCCATCCCATCCCCGTTCAAGGGACCGGGGGCTCCAGCCGCGCCAGCTCCTCCCTTTGCACTCCGACACTTTCCAGCACGGTTCCTCCTTTCCCTCCTATTTTCTTATCCCTGTTTTCCCGGTTTGCCGCGGGCAACCAGAACAATGCCTTCTTGTTTCCCGGCCTGCCTTCCCCCGCGGGATCACGTCACTCCGCTGGAGCTCGGTTCCTGCCCCGCTCGCTTGGTCATCGCTGCTGATGTAATACCCAGGGGGGCCGCGCGCGCCGGGGGGGGGGGGGGGGACACGTCGGGAGAGCTCGCCAAGGCTTTGCCCCCCCCCTTTACGAAACCCCAGTAATTAAAACAGCGACGCGGAAAGAGACCCCTGGGCCCCGTCCCGCTCGCGAGAGGAACATTTGTCATCAGTTAGAAAACAGCTTTGCCTCCCCGCTGGTGTTTATAAGAAATTCTTGGACGCTCCGGAGAGAAACCCGACTCCGTTACCAACGGGGAGTTGTGTTTCCCCCCCCCCCCACGACGGAGCTCGCCCTGCACGGCCCCGTCGTTATTGTAGGGTCTCACGCCCCATTTGGGGCTCGGGCCCGGCAGTGAAAGGCCAAAGCGCAAGCGCCGGCGCGGCTGGGGTTACCGGGACGGCCCGATCCGGCCCCACCGCCCTCCGCACGGCCCCTGACCGCGGCGGGGCAGGATCTGTCCCCCCCGGGGCTGGCCACGTCCCGACCCTTTTTGCTGAGACGGCGCTTTCCCGCCTCCTGCGAGTCGGGGGCCCGGCAGCCCCCCGCTCTCGCCCCCGAAAAGGGACAACCCCAGCAGGAGCGCGTTTGTTTTGCCTCCGCCGCCCCTCGCCCGCCCCGCGGAGCTGCCGCGGAAGATTTCCTTCTCCTTCCCCGTCAAAACGAGAAGAAGGAATCCCGGCAGGCCTGCTCCCGCCGCGCTGTTCGGGCAGGTGTGCCGGGCTCAGCCCCCAAATCCCCGGCTCCGGCAGTTTTCCCAGGGGGCGGCTGCTTCGCCTCCCCCTGCCCGGCAGGGCCGGGTCCCAGGCCCAGACACGGGGACCCCTGAAGGGGGTGGCTGGGAGCAGCGGGGACGGAGACGGGGGGACACCCCCGAGGGACCAAGACGCACCCCTTCATCCCCCGTCCCATCCCTCCCATCCCATCCCACCCCATCCCATCCCCACAGCATCCCTCCTCCAGCACCTCCTGACGGACCCCTTCATCCCCCCGTCCCAGCCCCACTGAATCTTCTCGGGATCCCCGGGTGGTTGTGCCGGGGAGCCCGAGGCGCGAATGCCTGAAGATACCAACGAAAGGAACCCGAACCCACCCTCAAGCTCACAAAAGGGAGACTTTCCCAGCAAGATTGTCATCTCCCGGCCCAGGTGCCCCATCCATGGGTGACGGCATCCTCAGGTGTCACCACAGCCACCACGACCCAAGCTCAGTGGGTATCAAAATCCCACGGGGTTTCCAAAACCTGCTCCCATTCAAAAACCAACCCCGGGTGACCCGTTCATGTGAGGGCAAGGTGAAAAACCCCGCTGGAGATGGAGAAAAAGCAGAGGGGAAGGGTCCGGGTAGGGGTCAGGGTGAGGAACCCCCTGGAGATGCCTCCTGGGGGTCGGTCGAGAGCGAGGAGCCCCGGTGGGAATCGGCGCCTTGGCCGAACCCCATGAGGAGGGGTGGGCTATCTGCCCCCACGGCTTAGATGCCACGTGGGCTTGGCTTTCACCAGCCAAGATCTCCTTTGCACGAGGTGACTCAGCCCCTGGGCAAGACTTGGGTGACACTTGGGTCCTCTGCAGCGGCCGCGAGCAGGGGACATGAAGGCTTTTGGTGTCTCCTCCCCACCTCCTTGCCAAAGCCTGGTCTCCTGCCTTTATCTCCCTCTCTTGACCAAGCCACACGAGATGCTCCTCTCCCACCTCCACCACGGCCTGGCCACCGATGGATTTAGGGCTGGAAACCATTTCAACTCTCATCTTCTAAGGTGGCTTCACCGGCTGGTTGGATGGAGGGAGGGGGATGATCCATGATGCTCATGCAAGCCCCTCTAAACCCCCTCATAAAAGCCGGTGGGATCTAATTCCTTAATTAACCCCCTAGGTGCCCCAGCGAGGGGCCTGGAATGCTGCACATTCCTGGCGGAGCCGATTAGGAGGCTCTTGAAGAGCTTAGGCGCATAATTAACATCTGATTCGGCTTTATAAAGCGTCTTGACCAATTAAGAAACCTGCCTGAAGGGTGGCCCTGCGGGTCACAGGCTTGGGGGGGGGGGGTTTTTTTGGTGACCCCCAAGGAGGCGACAGCTTTCCCCAAACAGAACTTGGCTGGCGAGAGCAGCAGGTGACCCGGAGGAGAGGCCAGGCAGTGGGGTGGCCCCAGAGAACCACCTCCCTGGGCTGGTGGGATGATCTTTATTCCCTTCTTTAGATTTATTACGGAAACACGTGAAGAAGGAGGCTGGGGGCTTCCGCACCGAGAGGCGGGCGTCCCGCTGATGGGCTCGTTGGCCGACGAGGGTCGTCCACCCACCCACGGACACCCCGATCCCTCCGGCAGAGCCGCGGCCCAGCTTCCAGCGCTCCTTGAAGGACACAGCCTTTGCCAACAGGGAGAAGATAAGCTTGGCAGGCATCTTCTCATTTCCCTCCGTCGCCTCGGGTCATCTGCAGGGCAGCCGTCCCCCGCATCCCTCCCCAGGGACACGCCAGCATCCCTCGCCCCCGCATCCCTCAGCCCCCCGCATCCCTCAGCCCCCCGCATCCCTCAGCCCGGCGGGAGCGGCTGCTCCCGGCGAGGCGGGCGGAGATCCGGAGGAAGCTCCTCTCCGCACAAACCCCAAGCTCTTTCCCACACGTCTTCGGCGGGGCTGGCCGGACCTCGGGCTGACCCAGCCCGGCCGCTCTCGCCGTGTTTACTCGCTCGCACGCAACGGGGCAGGGCTGGGATGAACGCTTCCCCCGGCACGAACCCTCCGGGACGGGATTTTCTCAGAAACCAGGGATGGGGCTGGATGGGTTATGGGGTCAGACGGGTCAGAGGCTCCAGCTGAGATGGGTTTCCCGAGGGACGGGCAGGGAACAGATCCCCCAGGCTGCTGCTCCTCACGCCCTCCAGCCTTGCTTCCAATTTCACCGCGGAGCAAAAACACTCTCGGCAAGCCTCAGCCAAAAGCCACAGGATTTCGTCAGGATCGGGGTCAGTAGGACGTGAAGCGACGGCGTCCCTGCTGCGACCTTGGTCCCCTGCTGCGGCTCCGATGCGGCCGGCACAGGGGGGGGGCGATGGGGGCCGTCGGCCCCCGGCGAGGAAGCACGGATCCACCCGTGCACAGGGCACCCGGCCGGGATGACCCACAGGAGACGGCACTGTCCCACCCAGGAGCACGGCGTGTCCCCAGCCCACGGCACCCAGCCGTCCCACGGATGCAGGGTGACCCGGGACACGGCACACGGCCACCCCACAAAGGCGGGATGACCTGGAATATGGCACAGAACCCCCCCCCCCTTGAGCACAGCGTCCCCCCATCCCACAGCACAGACCCACCCCATGAGCGTGGGATGACCTGGGACGCGGCACAGACCCACCCCGAGCCCAGACCCTCCTGGGACTCGCCCCTACGCACCCCTTCCCTTTCCTCCCCGTTTGTCACCCCCTCAAACATCATTCCCAAAACACGCAGGGTCTCCGGTGGCCCCCTCGGCCACATTTGTCCCCGTAGCACCGGGGCAGCACCCTTGGGGAGCGACTGGCACCAGACAGGGGTGCAGAGGGCTCTGCCTTCGGGGGTACCTTTTCCCCGGGGTGATGAAGCGCCCGGGGCACCGTCCCACCCCGGGGAGCTGCCACCCACCCCAGGGTCCCCCCCAGACTCACCCCGTCCGCCGTGGCTGGGCCTGTAGACGCTGCCCACGCTGACCCGGGCTTGGTTATCGGGGACGGCTTGCGGCATTTCGGGGCTCCTGGCAGGCAGGTAGGACTCGGGGCGAGGAACCCCGTAAGGCTCCACCGCCCGAAAAGGCGGCTGCGGCTCGTAGGGTGGGTACTGGCCCCCGTACCCCGTCCCGGCGGGAGCTTGCAGGTTATCGGCCGACGCGACGCCGTGGCCGGCGGGTTGCTGGTTGGCGTACGAGTCCGGGCCGCCCTGCTCTGGCGAGCCCCCCGCGTCGTGGTACAAGCTATGGGAGTACCGGCGGTCCAGGCCGTCAACCGGTTGGGGGGCGGCGGGCACGTAGGGGCGTTCGGCCGCCGGGTAGTAACCCTGGGCTCTATAGGGGCTCTGCTCCTCCCCGTAGTCCTCGTAGCGCGCCCGGGGTTGGAAGGGGTACACCACGCTGGCGCTCGCCGCCGCCGAAGCCACGGCCGCCCCGCCGGTGCCGGTGCTGCGGTAATAGGTGTACGCCTCGTCGTACGCCCGGGGCGCCTCGTAGGGCTCGTATTGGGGGGCGAAGGGGAATTGGGGGTACGCCGGCTGTCCGACGGAGGCGTAGGCGAAGGACGAGGAAGAGGAGGAGGAGGAGGAGGAGGAAGGTTGGCGCGAGCGGCCGGCGGGCCGTACCCGTTGCGAAGCGGTACTGTCGCCCACCGGTCCCTCACGCCAATTTTCGGGCACCTGCCCGAAACCGAAGGGGTGCCGCGTCTGCCCCCGCACCGTCTCGGAGCCCGGCCGCGGCGGTACGGCCGGTGCCTGCCGCCGGACGCTGCCCGTTCCTCCGGTCACCGCTCCCGCCAACAACAACCGGTTCCCTCCGGGTCTCTCTTGCCCCGCCGGTACGTACTCGGCGCCGGTGTTAAGCAAGCTGTAAACGCGGCCGTTGTTCTCCCATTGGATCAGCTGCCTCCAGGGCTGCCCGCCGCCGCCTGCCTGCTCCTGCCCGCCCGCCAGCAGGCAGAGCCCGCAGCCCAGCGCTGCCCACAGCCCCCAAGCTCCCCGCCGCGCCATCCCCGCGGCGCCTTCCCCCAGCGCCCGCCGCCCAGCCCCGGCGGAGCGGCTCCCGGGGCGGGCGGAGCGGCTCCGGGCGGGCGGAGCGGCCGCGCTCCCCGGCGGCGGCGGCGGCGGCGGCGGCGGGAGGGAAGCGGGGCCGGGGCTTGCGGGGGGGCGGGGGGGGGGGGTGGGGGGAGAGCGGCGCTGCCGGGTCCTAGGAGCCGCCTCCGGCACCGATCCTGCCCTCCCGGAGCCGGGAGGAGGGGCTGCAGGGTGCTGGCTGCGCGCCCAAATGCATCCACTCGGGATAAAAACCCCCGAGTTTTCGGTTTGGTTTGGTTTGGTTTTGCGCTTATTGGAACCCTGCAACCGCTTCCTGCCTTCAAAAATTTGGGGTGAATTCCGCGGGGTTTTGGTCCCAGGGAGCCGCCTCCGGCACCGATCCTGCCCTCCGTAAGCCGGGGAAGGGCGGGCTGCGGGGTGCCGGCTGCGCGCAAAAATGCATCCACTCGGGATAAAACCCTGCAAATTTGTGCTTTTCCACTTTTTTTTAACCCTTCAGTAAGAACCTTTTAACCCTTTTAACGCACACCTTCGCTATTTGGGTCGAATTCCAGGGGTTTTGGTGTTATACAATGGCCTACGAAATAGGGGTCGGGCTTGTGGAAGGCATTGCTGGGGCAAGACGATGCGATCCCGCCCCGCGCCACTGCTCGGAAGGACCCCGTTTCCCCCCAAAGGGACCCAAATTCCCACCAGTGACTGTCCCAGGCGGAGGCCTGATACCAGGGTGAGGGCCTGGACAAGCGCCTTCACTCCCCGACAAGAGCTTTGGGTAGGTTTCAAAGGGGAAACTGCCCCCAAAATGGAGCTTTCCCCCAGGATTTGTCTCTTTGTGACAATTTGGGGGGTTTCCCCTTTATATTTTATCCCAAACGAGGACGGATCTTGCGGAAAACATTTATTCCGGGGAGGAATAAAACGGGAGATGGGTTGGTAACTCAGGGCTGGAAATATTAAACAAAAGAGGGGGGAATGAGGAGCGAATCCAGGGGGTCCCCAACCCCACCGCCAGCCGGATCCGGCCCGTGCAAACCCCGAATCCATCACCACGTCACCCCGAATCCGTCATCCGTTGCCCTGGCTCGCTCCTCCGCCTCCCCGAGCGAAGCAGAGCGCCGGGGCCTGGCCGCCTCGGCCTCCCCGGGGACCCCCCTGCACCCCCTCCCCGCCCTTGCCCTGGCATCCATGGGGGGATATTTCGGGGCTGGGAAAAAGCATCCCGGCATCCTTCCCTCCATCTTCCACCCTGGGGAAACTGAGGCAGCACCCCGAAAGCCGGAGCGGAGCCCCCAAAGCCCTGCCACGCCCCCCCCCCCCGTCCCTGGAGCTGCCCTCGGGCCGCCCGGCACTTTCCTGTTGCTTTAAGTCCCGGCCGTCGGGACGTGTGTTTTCCACGTGTAGATTTTTCCTTTTCCCCTTTTCCCCCCCTCCTGCCGCTTTCGTTCCCAGCCCCGAAGCCCGGGATGGAGCCAGGATGAGGCCGGGAACCGAGGCCAGCCTGACTACGGGGGATCCCGGCACCGGGCCTTAGCGGCGGGCCGGAATCCCCCCCCGTGGGACCCCCCAATTCCCTTCATCCCCCAATATTTCTCCGCTTTTCCTTGCTCCCCCTGCTCCCGCCCGCGCTCCTCCCTTCTCCCCGCAGGGACTGGAAATACCAGAGTTGATGTAATAGGCAGCGCGGCGCTGGCCGGGAAGGAAAGCCTGGCCTAACCTCCTCCTCCCACATCCCCACGGCCCCACGGCCGCCTGTCCTGAGTGGGGCCGGGCAGACGGGGGGGGCTGGCTGTGGCTTGCTCCCCTCCGCATCGCCCCGGCCCTGCGCACGGCCAGGATTTTGGGGAGGGCTGGGACTCGGTGGGATGTAAGGGGGGGACACACACGCACGCAGCAGGGACAGGGTCACCCCCACCCCGGTGTGGGGCAGGAGGGGGATGGAGGGATGATGGGGGGGGGTCTCTATAGGTTTGGTTCAAGGGGGGGGTCCCCGCGTGGCTCCGCACCCCGTCCCGCTCCCCAGGCCGTGAGGTGCCACTGGGATGCGGTGGCCGAGGGGACAGGCTGCCAGCCCCGCACCCCGTGGCGGGGAGGGTTGAGGACACGCGGGGCTCCCACCCCGCACCCCCACGGGCCCCACGCGGGTCCGGCGTCCCCAGAGAGGATGCGGGAAGGGGGCGGGAGAGGGCGGCTCTCCCAAAGCCACCGCGAGGTGCCACGCGGGGCCGTGTCGCGCTGTATTGGGGGGGTCCCACCCCCACTAGATGGTGCCAGCAGCCCACGCTTGCGGTGCCACCGCGCCTGGGGGTGACAACGGCGGGGACAGCCCCCCCCCTGCAGCGGCTTCTCCCACCCCCGCCCCACAGACACCCCTTCCCGAGGCGGGGGGGGGAGAAGGGGGCAGAGGGGCTGGCCCCCCCAAAACATTTTCCTCCCCCCCTCTTTTGTTTTGGAAGGAGCCCACGGGGGTGGATGCGGGGGCCCGGAGCCAGCAGCAGAGCTGGGGGTGTTGCGGGGGGGCTCCCCAAAAGGGACGGTGCCGGGGAAACTGAGGCAGCGCTGGCCTGGGGCAAGCGCCCGGCACAGCTCCGGTGCCTCCACCCCTCCCCGCCGGCCTCAAACCCCAAATTTTAAGCTCGGTTAACCCCTCGACCTGTCCCTTCTGCTTTCCCTTTGCAGAAATAATGACCAACACGGTGAATTCGTTTCGTTCCCAAGAGATTAAATTACTTGGCAACTTAATTACCTACAGCCTCGTTTTCTATTATTATTATTTTTAGGCAATTCGGGGTAACCAGTCAGGTGAGTAATTGGGCGTCACCTTATTGAATTAACGGGGACACGTGGTCACCGTGGGGCACGGTGGCACGAAGGCTCCTCTGGCTCCAGCCACGTCAAACTCACCCAAAAAGCTCGTTCCCAGGATTTTCCTGCCTCCTTTTGAATACGGATTTTCCAGGACTGACTTGATTTTTCAAGCCAGCCAGGTGAGGGGGAGAAAAAGGGGAACTGAATGAACTTGAACCTCCGCTTTCTTGCCCCAGTTTCGGTTGGTTTCGGTTTGTCCCCTCTTTGGTTGGTCTTGCCCCCCGTTCAGGCTGTTTTGGGGAGCGGCAGACTTTTCCCACGAGTTATTTTGAGCAGTTTATGGCAGAAATCCCCGTCTTTTCTCCAGTTCCCACCGTACCAAGCCCCAGGAGCAAGGGGATGAGTGGATGGGACCGAGGCCTCCCAGCTAAGCCGGTGACAGAGGACAAGGACAGGCACGTGTTCCTGCCGGAACCAGTCTCTTGCTCTTCATTTTTCCCCCCAAATCGGCCAAATTTAGAGATGCTACGGCCTCACCGGACAAGGAAACCTGCTCGTGCCGCCGCTGCAGAGGAATCACCTCCTTCCCCCGTGATCCGACGGCTCTGCCCTCCCCAGACCAAAAAAAAAAAAAGGACAAAAAAATATAAAAAATAATCAAAATTAAAAGGAAATCATCAAAAATGAGGGTTCTCCACATCCCTCCGATCGCTGGGAAAGCTGCACGGGGACTTTGCGTGCGATGAGTGTGCCAGGCCTCAGCCGTCCTTCGGGATGGACCGCGGGGGAGCCGGGATGTCTGCTCCTCCATCCCTTCACCCCCGTGCCTGGGTGTGTGGTCCTGCATTTACCCCCCGCCTGCCCTGGGCTGCTTGGGGAAGGGAAACTGAGGCACGGGGGAGTTTCCGCTGGCTGGCCCAGGCCACGCTCACACGGAGACCCGAGCAAATCCCACCCGGCGTTTCGGCATCCAGCAGCAGACGGAGGAGCCGGCAGCGAAGGAAACCCGGTGAGCATCCTCCTCCTCCGCATAACTCATCCGACGTCTCCAGCCGGAGCCGGTCAGCGCTTTCAGCGGGGGAAGGTGTTTGAAACTTCATTTTTTCACGGACCTAAACGCAAGACACTTGATTACTTTTATCTCTGCACCTCCGTTGAAATACTCAGCGGCTGGGTGTAACCCGGGGGGCAGCCGCTACAATCCATGCCTTCAAAATCCCCCCTTCAACCGTCCGCTGCTTCATTTTAAGCGTGGGGTCATTTCCAAGCCAGGGAAAGGCGGATTTGTCATCCCTGCTGCCCCACAAAAATTCCCCCCCCCTCCCCGGCTTTATATTCCCGGTTTCCCAGGGCGGGTAGAGGAGAAGGGAGAGCATGAGGTGATGCTACGTATCCTCCAGCAGCTAGTGGCAGAGGGAGGTTTTTGGATCCTCTTGTCCCTAAAAATCTTTGTCCTCCGTGAATTTGTCCGGCAAATGCATCCCGTGGGAAGGAGCTCCAAAGCCGGACGAGGGTTGTGCAAGCTCTTTCCTCCCTAGAGCCGACCTTGAGGCAGGATGGCAAGAAAAGAAGGGGGAAAAAAATATGACCTGGGGTAATAAAACTACAAACCGAGCTTGGGGTGAGGTGGCTCCTCTCCTCCTTTCTCCCCAACCTGGGCAACACCACAAATAACTCCAAATCCAAGAGGAATTCCACGGCGAGACCTATGGGATGGAGCAGGGAGGTCCCAGCCCTGCCACCACCTTGCCTGGGCTCAGCCGGCTCCTTCCCCGCCCCACGCGCGAGCCAGCGATGGCTGGGGAGGGTCTGCGAGGGACGGGGGTCCTGCTCCAAACACGCGCTCCCCTAACTTGCTTTACGGCTTCCCAGGATTTTTGAACCCTCGCCGGCGCTCCTTGCTTTCTACGCTGACATTCCTCCATCACATTTAGCAATTAAAGGTGATTTTTCGTTTCCCCCCCCCTCCATGTTCTTAACGGAGCTTATAATTAACTGGCTCCTGCTTCGCGTCCCTGTTTGCACGCCGGCCTCATCAGAGGTGTCAGCAAAGCTCTTCAATAACGTCGCCTCCGGGTTTTTTATAGCCGAGCGCAGCTTGGGAAGCGAATCCGGGGGGTTTCTTTTCCCAAAGGATAAGAAACTCGCTGTCCCCGGGAGATGCTGCCCCTCAGCATCCCCCCGCGGGGACATCCGTGGGCGGATGAAGCTGGCGGGAGCCACGGCTTCACCCAAATTCCCGGCTCTTTATCCCAGCCCAAGCCACGACTGAGCATCCCTGCCAGGGCAGCAGGGTCAAAGCCCGCGGAGAAGAAATCCAGCTTCTGAGACCTGTCTTGGTAGCTCAAATTAGTTTTCGGTGCCGGATCAGCCGTTGGGGACGTTAAAGGCGACCGGGAGAAGCATCCGTTTAATCGGCGCGGCCGCCCGCTCCCAGCACACGTGCGGGAGCGCCTGCGTTTTGCCGGAGGTTTCTCTTAGCTCTTGCAAATTGAATGAAGTCGTCATCACCCTCAGCTCAGCAGCCCTGCGCGGGGAACGTTCCCTCCCTTACCTCCCCGAAACTCCTGCCTCGGGTTGCCAGCATCGCTTGGACGCTTTGCGACGCAACCGGGCTCTTCGCTACGCCGGGAAAATCCCTCCCGTTCCTTGAGATGCCAGCAAAGCCCGTCAAGCTTTCAACCTACAGCAGCCTTCCCGAAGGGCATCGTCCTCCCACCTCCCGAGCCTGGCCACCGTCACGGTCCCCAGCGCGAGCCAGCCCTGCTGGGGGGACACCGCTTGCCCCAGGCGGGGAGGATGGGGTGGAGGTCGCTGGGGACGTCACCCTCGGCGGCTCTGGCCTCCTTCCCTCCCGGCCTTCCCGTGCTCCCGTGGTCACAGCCAGGGTGTCTGAGTCCGGGGTTGGATTTAGGGGTGGGGGAGACCTTCATCCAGCTCTGCACAAGGCGGGCAGAGGCTCAGGAGCACCCGTCAGCTGCTCCTGCAAAAAAAAAAAAGGCATTAAAGCTTCCTTTGGGGAGCCAGGGGAGGGGTTTTTCTCCGGCACCTTCCCACCTGGAGCCGTGGAAGCAGCCAGGGATGCACGGTTGGGTCTGGCAGCGCCCAGGGACCGAACAACCCCGGCAGCGCCCAGCTGAAGGCCAGCCCTCCCCGGCTCTGCCCCTTACCCCCAGCAGCCAAATAACACCCTAAAATAGCAAAACCACCGGAAAAATCCTTTTTTTTTTTTTTTAATTAAATCTTAACGCAAGCAGCAAGCGTTGCCCTGCCCAGAAGGGGTGACCCGAGGTGGCTCGGCTGTCCCGGCATCGGCAGCCTCGGCACCCTAAAACCCCCCCGCCGCTGTCTCACCCGTCCCCACAGCGTCGGCCGGGGGGCTCAGCATCCCCCTGGGGGTCTCAGTTCCCCCCCAAGGGTCCCAGCTCCCCGCCAAGGGTCCCAGCTCCCCGCCAAGGGTCCCAGCCCCCCCCAAGGGGTCCCAGCTCCCCCCCCCAGGGGTCCCAGCCCAGCACACGTGCCGGGTACCCCGCGGGCTTCGCTCATGGATGGCAGGAGATGGAATTAATTAGGGAGGCAGAGTGGATAATAACATGTTTTTTAAAGCGCGTTGTTTGCGGCAGACTTCTCTGGAGTGGGTTATTTATAGGATGTGTCTATAACCTAAATAAAGCAGCTGAGTTTTGCCGCGTTGCTCCGAGGGGTGATGCTGGCCGGGTCCCGGGGGTGCAGACCCCCCCCCTCGATGCTCCCCAGGCACCCCCAGCCCCTCCGGGGGTGCAGCAACACATTTAGAAGCAAGTCACCAGCTTGAGGACCCCGAGCATCTCCTTCTCGGCAGCAGCGCTGGTTAAATGAGCGGGTTGAACAAGCAGACCCTCGTCAGGGTGCTGCAGCCCCCCCGTGCCTGGCCCCTCCCGTGGGACCCCGAGGAGGAGGAGGAGGGTGCGATGCTCACCGCGAGCTGGACCGGCTGCTTCACCACGGCTTCATCCCAGCCCTGGGCTGCTGCAAACGGGGAGCGGGAGCCAGGGCCGGATCCCGAGCAGGGTAGAGACAGGGCAAGGCTGTGTCCCAGCCCCAGCCGTCCCAGCCACGGCCCAGTTGGGAACTGGGGGGGGCTCTCAGACCCCCCTAACCCAGTCCTGTGCACCCCAAGGGAGCCTCGCGTCAGCTGGCAGGGATGCTACAGCCACCCCCCCACACCGGGAGCAAGGAATCTCCTCCCGCCACCCTCTTCTTCGTGTTCCTCTTCTTCCTCTCCCTCTTCCTCCTCCTCCTCCCCGTTTATTCCCTCTGGCTGCTCTCGGATGTTTAATATTTGCCCCGGGTTTAACCCAGCGCTGTCCCCCAGCCTGGGCTCTCCTGGGTGGGCTGGGACGGTGGGGGCAGCCGCCACCGACAGAGGATCGTCCCCCAACCTTGCCAGGACGACGCGTGCTTGCAACGGGGGGGGGTCCCCCAAACCCTCGTTTCATTCACCAGACACAGTCAGCGGTGAGGTCGTGGCCATGCTCCCCCCGCCCCGTGCCTCAGTTTCCCCCCCCCGCTTGCCTGCGAGAGGCCCCAAAACCACCCGCGGGAAGCTGAGCTGGTGGCAGGGAGGAGAAATACCCCCCCCCCTGCATCCCATCGCTTTCCTACAGCCGCTTTGAGAGGGGAAACGCCACCCCCCGCCGTGCCAAACGCCTCTGTCTGGCTCCCAAGTCGAACAGCGAACGCCCCGAGAGCGGTGGCTGCTTGCGCTCCGGAGCGGTAGGTGTATAAATACACAGCGAATAAAATGAATAGTTTTGTTTGTTCTGCTCTTATCTCGTTTAATAGCTTCTGGGTGAGCAATTACTCTCTGTAACAAGAGCAAATAAGCAGCATTAGAGTAATTGGTTGAGTATTACTCTGCTCTGCGCTATATAACGCAACATTAAGACCTTGCTCTTAAAAGAAGGTTTTTCTTCTCCGGTCAAGGCTGGAGGGATGCTCGGTGTGGGTTAGACCTGGTTTTACCCTCAAAACCCCAAACCCAGCTCCTTTTCGCCATTCCCAGCTAGGAAGAACCGCGCTTTTTTTCCTCAATATTTACTGCAGAAGATCTGCAGGATGAAATATCTCCTGGAGGGAGGGGGGAGAGGTCTCGCTATGGGTCTGGCTGCACCTCACCGGGATGCTCATCCTCTCCCGCAGCCAAAACAAGGCTGAAGGTGGCCCGGGCAGCCTGAAAACCTCAGCCCTGCGCGTGGCTGGGTTTAAAAGAGAAGGAAAAAATTCACCTGCCAAGAAAGCAAGAGAAATCAGCCCATCATCTTCGGCCGGACCAGCTATCGACACGGGTTTAAATGGTCATTAATGCATCCCTTCCTGCTTGGAATCATATCTGGGTTAATGTCCTCGCCGGCGCGCGTCGTGATGGACATCTCCATTAGAAGCAATTGAAAAAAGCGACAAGAACTGTCTGGGGAAAAAAAAAGAGAAATTGGCTTTTGGGTCGGGGAGAGGTGGAAATTTCATCTAAATCTGCTTGTTTACTTTGTGGCTGGCGAGGAAATGGAAGCGGCAGCTCCGGATCCGGGGGTGCGTGGAGAAGGAATTGGGAAATGGGAGCTAAAAAAGCCCAAACCACAACAGTTTTGGGGTTTTGCTGGAGGGGAACAAGCACCTTTTTTTCCTCCGGCAACCCCAAATCCTTCTCCCCACGCCCCTTGGGAGCTTTGCCCCACGGAGGAGACCGTTCATCCCTGGGGAGCAGAAGTAAAGCCCAATTCTTCCAGATGCCCCCTGTTCCCCTTTGAAACGGTCCCAGCAGCTCCCAGTCTTTCCAGTTGGCCTCACTGGTCTCGGAGGAAGAAACTGGAAAGCCGGTGGGTGCTTGCCCCGGCCGTGCCTCAGTTTCCCTCCCTGTGGAAAAGAGAGGGGGTGGAAAAGGGGACACGTGGACGGCTTGAGTTGGCCCAGAGGGAAAAGGATGCAGCATCCCATCCCTTCCCATCCCATCCCATCATCCCATCCCATCCCAGGGACCCACTTCTGCGCGCAGGGATGGGCTGAGCCGGGCCATAGACACGGTGTCACCCCTGGAGAGAAGGAACCAAGAAGCCAACCCCTGTATTTGGTGCCCCCCAAGCTCTCCCCACGGCAGCCCTGCCCCTCATTAAGGAGGGGGGAATAAAATAACGGATGAGGAGGAGCCGGGGAGGATGGTTTAACCCCGTCGCGGTGTCCGTCTGCGGGAGGGGTGGCTCGTCCCCATGTCCGAGGGCAAGAGAGGGATGGCTTGGGAGCAGAATAGCATCGACCCCAAATCGGCTCGTGCTCATCGACCAACTTCGCTCATCCTCCAGAGAGAAAAAAACCCCACATGCAGGAGCTCGAGGAATTTCTGCTGCCAGCCCAAAGCCAGCTTCATTCCAATAAAAGCAATTTATTGCTAAATACCCAGAAGCAGCCGATGAGGCCGGCGGAAAGCGGTTTGAAACAGGCAGAAGGATGAGCGGGGGTTTGCCGGGCGGGATGCTGCGGGCGGCCGGGCCAGCGTGCGTCCGTCATAGACCAGACAGATGCAGAAATCACTTTATTGGGGTTAAGAAAGGCAAGCTTGGCAGAGAGAGGGGTGGGGAGAGCTAGATACCTGATACAATGGGGAAAAATATATAATCCAGAGCAAAAAAAAAATGAATTTTGAGGTACGGAGCCTGTGTTTCAGCAGCAAACTTCTGGCAAGGAGACGGGTTGCAATCCCAGACCTGGGATAACGCTTCTACCGGCTGGGAGCTCCCGCTTCGGTGCTCTGTTTATCCGGATGCCGAGCTGCCCTCAACGACGGCGAATCACCCCAAAACGCGGCCAGCACCTCCTTATCCGTGCTGCGGAGCCCGCCGGGTCCTGGGGCTTTCCCGGAGCAATCTGTCTGCCCCTTCTCGTGCCGGAGGGAAATCAAGGCAGCTCTTTCTCCGTCGCTGCACGAACGCAGTCGATCGCTTGCAGCGTGTGAACGTTTAAATGCCTCTCAGGGCTGGAGAAAAACCTGCCGCTAAGATGGTTTTGGTCTCCCCCTCTCCAAGTCCCCAGCTCAGGCTTCACTGCCTCCTCTCCAGGCACGACGATGTCTCCCCTCACAGCCGACAACGCTGAGAGGCTGCACGGGGACAACCCAAAGCAACCCGGTGCCGCCCTGGAGAGTCTCAACTCAGGGCCAGGGCCACCGAGACGGATCAGCATCCATCTCGGGGATGAGACGAGTGAGGACCAGCAGCCTCCTCCCCTCCTGCCTGCCACGGAGGGAATTTGCTTCCGCAGCAGAGAAGGAGCCACCAAACCCCAGGCCCATCTCCACGCGCCGGGTCCCACCGCCATCCCCAGTGGGTTCCACCTTCCCACCCTCCTGCAGAAACCAGAGGCAGCGTTGCCCATGGAAAACCACCTCTTGAGCCCGGTACAGGAGCTGAAGCATCGCCCAGGGTCTCATTCCCCAAGCCCCAGCTTGGGGTGACATCCCCCGTGAGGGAGCTGCTGCCGCTGGTCGTTCCACCTCACCAGCATCCTGAGGAGGAAAAAACAACCCACCCCAAAACCAAATCCCGCTGCACGCAACGTGCTTTGGAAGGGGAAGGAAGGAGGAGGAGGAGGAAGCAAAGCAGCGAGGCTCGGGAAGCATCATCTTGTTAAAAGTCTCAGCAGGGACGCGGTGTAATTAATCCTAACAAAGTCATCGTGGAACAACCCCTCGGTCATCTGGGGATAAATCAGGAGCCCACGGCATCGTCACGAGGAGGTAGCAGGTACCTCCGGGTACCTCACGGCAAGCGAAGCAGGATGAATCCCCCCCTCTCTGCTGCGTCTGGGGCTGTCATCGCCGCTGAAAAGGCGGCTGCTTGCGAAGGAGAAGGGGGTCTGCTGGGTTATAAAAAATAGGAAGCATTAAAAATCTCTCCTGTTTCAGCTGGAGAACAATGTTTGGCTTAAAATATATAGGGATAAACGTGCTTCGATGCCTCGTGAAGACGGAGAGGGACGTCTACGCTTCATCATCACGCTCTGCCTTTTAAGATGTCCCAGGCCAACAAAACAATCACGAAACACCCTCAACTCTGCCAGCTCTTCCTTGCCAGAGCCTGGGGACCACTAGGTTTAGCATCCCGGTCGGCCCTGGAGCAGGATGCTTGGGTGCCACCGGCATCCCAATGCCCTCACATCGCCCTTCCCGGCGCGGGAGGCCTTTCCTCCCCGGAGGCTTTCCCGACATTCCTCGTCTCCTAAACAAAGGCTGTCAGGCAGCGTTAGCGCAGCCTTCCCCTGATCCCTGCCCGGGCAGCATCCCTCGCAAAACAAATCGCTCCGTGTCAGCAGAAGCGTCGGGAGTGATAAAAGCCGTTCGGCGGCGGCGGCGGCTCCGTATGACCGGCCACCGGACGCTCCCAAACTTATTAAGACCTCGAATATATCAGCGGATTTTCCGCTCCACCTGCCAGCCTGGCCAAGGATGAACGAATTCCTCACGCCAGCCAGAGTCTCTCGCTTCTCCTTCTTTAACCCTCGTGGAGATTTACGGCCCTTCGGTGGCTTTCGCCTTTCTGGGGAGACGACAAAGTCCAGCCCTTCCTGAAGAAGACAGAAAACCCAAATTCCTTGATGAGACCCCAGATCCATCCCCTGGGTTATGAGCGAGGGTCTTAGACCTGGGACAGACCACAACGGTCGGAGGGATGGACACAGCCCATGCACACGGGGGGGGGTTTGGGGGCCCCACGTTTTGGTTTTGATGTTTTCCTTCAAAAAAACCCAAGCAATGTGCAGTTCAGGGACCTCCTGAGCCACGGACGCCTCTGGAGAGGTGATCCCCCGCCAGCCGGAGGATAACGCGAACAAACACTTGCCGCGCGGGCGTCACCGAGCCAGGCGAGCGCGGAGAAAGAGCCTGGGCAAATATTAACGGAGATAATCAAAGCTGCCGGGGAGCTGGGCTGAGGGATGAGCTGCAAGGAGAGAGAGCTCTCTCCTTCCCGTGGATGGATGGATGGGGCTGGCTGGAAGGATGCAGGATGCTCGAGGTGCCCGGAAAGATGCAGGACAGGTAGAGGCAACCAAGGATGGGATCTTAACACATCCCTCACCTCCCACAGCCTCCAGACATCGGCTAAGGACTTGAACGCTCGCTGGAAGGAGAAGCAAAAGTAGGGGACCAGCAAGTGAACAACTTGCGGGATTTTTCCTTCCGAAAGATGAGAAACACAAACCCTGGGGCAGCAACGATGCTGCCTTTTAACGGCAAACAGGAGCAGTTGCAACCCATCGGGACGGGAGGTAAAAGCCAACCCGGCCAGAGAACATCAGGCCGTTAAGCCTGGAGGAGAGGGAAAATTTTCTGCCCAAGCAGCGTCAGCAGGACACGAGAAGGGCTGGCCCGGGAAGGACAGCTCGGGAGAGCTCAGTGGCTGCAGCTCCAGCTCCTTCTTCATGCAACTCACAGAGTAAAGGAGATAAATTCAGAAGAGCAAGAGCAAAGGGCTAAGGTCTTCCCGAGTCTCGCCACGGAGCCATCTCAGGAGAGCCAAGAGGCGTAACCGCTGCTCGGCGGCCCTGACCTATGGTGTCAGCAGATTTAGGTGACGCCAATCGCTGTGCAAATATTTGCTCTGCTTTGCTGGCATCCCCTCTAAGTGCTGCTGCTGGATCTACGGGGGTGTTTCCTGCTGGGTCCGTGGAGGTGCTGAGGAGGCTTGGGACTCACCCAGGTGTTTCGCAAAGGTGGGATCCATAAATGCAACCGAGGTCTTCAGCGTGATGAAGCTCTTCCCCACGTCTATGTTCATCACACAGCCGTGCTCCTGCGGGACACGGAAAGCAGGAACCCAGGGCAGGGAAAGCTCCTGTGGCTCAGCTTCTCCATAGCCACAAAACCCTGATAATAGAGGATTTGACCCCTTTACCACAACTCCATCCCCTGCAGGGATCATCAGCACTGCCTGGGCAAGACGGATGAGGGCCACCCCAAACCGATGCTCGGGGAGAGGTGGCCGGGAGGAGGGACTGTGCCTGGTGGGGGGCAGAGGGGAGCTGAAGGCCGTAGGTGGCTGTTTCCCCCAGGGTGGGAGGACATCAGGCCAGGAGCAATTATGGACGTTCACCACCTGGACTGTTGGATCTAAGGAAGACGCACCCAGAAACTTACTGTTTTCTGGAGGAAGAACTGGAAGAGCCAATAGACCTCATGGTCCCTCTCGACCAGGAGATGGAAGAGCAGGAGCGTCTCACAAAAGCCTTGCCGGTACTCTGCCAAGAGAGGGGTCATCCAGACATGCTCGTTATGCCGGAGGGCAGAGATGAGACCAGATGCCAGCGGGAAAGGTCCTCCCTGGAAAAACCCCCCTGCCCGCTCTCCAGCCTCGGCATCGCACACGTAGCTCAGCAGAAGGATCTTCTCCAGCTGCTTTTTGTCCACCACGCTTCGGCCTCATCTCACGTGCAGGTCCAAGCCTGGAGGGAGAGACCTCCACCCACGCTGGCCATTCGGAGCAGGGTGTTCGTACCAGGCTGCTTCACACCATCACATCCCGCGCACGTAAACGCCTTTGGGAAAACACTCCAGGGGCAAAACAAGCTCGAGACAGGGCAAAGCTGATGTCCTCACCTGGAGGACTCGAGGGGGCTCCAAGACAGCTCTCCTACCCTGATTTTGACCACAGATCCTCCTGGTCCGAGAGTCCCACCGTCTCTGCTGCCTCACGTCCTGCCTGCACGCTTGCCTACGTCTACAAGAAGTTTGAGCTCCGAGCTAACCCAGCTCTCTAAGCAGTTCCCTTCATGCGGAAAGTTGGAGAGCGGTTTCTTCTTCACCCAGTCACGAGAAAAAAAAGGGAGCAAGGAGATGTATCGGGCTGAAGGCGTGACATTTTTCTAAGGTCTTCTCCAGCTGGGTGCAGCATCTTCCCTTTCTGAAGCAGGGACTTTGTCACAGCAAGGCACTTGAAAAAAAAAAAAATCCCCAAGCCTTACCTTCTTGCTTCGGCTGCGTTGATTTATGCAGGTTACATTGATTTGTAACATAAATTTTGCAAGATCATTTAATATTCCTTTTGTTGTACAACTTGGAGAAGCCTAAACGGGAATCTGAATAGAATAATGCTCTTCACTGAAGTAAGCTGCTTTCATCCGCAAAAAAAACACGGGCCCAGAGGTTCTCTCCCGGCTCCCAGCTTCTCTCTAATGACAACTCTGTCTCCTGTCTTTCTATATTTAATTCCATCTCTCTGGGTCACTCGACCCGTCGCTGCAAAGCCGATGGCTCCAGGCGATGCTGTAGCAGGTGCCAGATCTAGCAGTCGAACGCTGCAGCGCACGGCGAGAGAAAAAGAGGTAGAAAAACACCATAAATTGGAGCGGCCGTGGGGATTTGAAGGTGTTCAGAAATATAACGATGTGTGCTGAGGCTGGGCCAGCCGGGGGGGAGCGCGGGTGGCCGCTGGTGGGTTGTGGTCCCTCACCTTGCCGCCGCCGTGGGGCAAAAGACACCCATCCCGGTATCTCAACCGGGTAAAAATCCAGCACGGATAAGCCCCGGTCCTGCTGCAGCTGGTGGAGAGGAGGGAGGATTTTATTGCAGCCCCTCTCCTCAGTGCCAGCACACAGTTTCAAAAACAGCTTAAGGTGATGCAGGACCTTCACGTGGTCTTTGGTGGCGTTGACCCCATCCCTGCTGCAAGGACTAGTTGCCAGCCGGATTAGGGAGCCGATCAGGCTTGCCGGACCAAAATGGGATTTCTTATTGATTTTTTTTCCCCATTTCAGACCCAGAGGGGTGTGCAGGATAGGGGAATGGGCTGGCAGACAGATCTCCAAGTGCTGTCGACCACGAGCATCATCTCGGGAACTGCCCTGCGAGATATTTCCATGTCTCTGGCTGCACAGAGGATGCCAGGCCCTGGGGAAGACAACGCGGTACCTCGGGCACCCCATCTGTGTCCCCAGGGGTGGCTTTGGGGCCATCGGCTGCTCTTGTGGCCAACAGACCCTCACGAAGGTGGCAACATCCCAAACCGTGCTACTCGGAGAAGCAGTTTCAGGGTTTCCTGCTAAAGCAGCCCCAGTTTACAAGTTCATTTAAACCCCAACAGCTCAGCAGAAGAGTTTTCAGCCCAGATTTGCCCATTCCCAGCCGCAACGGGGCTCCCCAGTGTCAGGAGAAGGGAGGGGGGGCTCACAGGACACTGCAGGGGCACACACAGCGGGGATGCTCAGCACTTTTGCAAGATCAAGCCCATGTCGTGGTCCCTCTTGGACAACCCAACTCCGTTTCCAAGGAGGCAGGAGCATCCTCTCCCCCACCTCCCCATCCCCTGGGTCCCGGAGCCGTAGCTCCATACACCAGCTAGACAGGGTCTAAGAAGTCACCCTGCCAAAAAGCACCGTCCCCAGCCTCCGAGCCACCAGCGAGCCAGCCCTGACCTCCCCAGACGCTTTCCAGACACGGCCTTTAAGCCCAGACGGGAACATCTCTCACCACCAGCCCAGCAAGGGGGGAAGCAGACTGTTTTCGCAGCTCTCCGCGAGCGTGACAAGGTGTCTGGGTTCATCTCAGAGCTCTCCCGGCTGCTTTCAGGGGAACGAAAAGCTGGGTTTAGAGGCTTAAAAAAAAAAAAAAAAAAAGGTGTTTCGCTGTAAGAATCAATTCTCCCTCGCTAGGCAAAGCTGACTAATTTGTAAACTGCGAGAAAAGAATAAAAAGAAGCCGGTGAGCAAGAAATGCCAGACGAGGACAAGCGCAGAGCATTGCTAGGCAAAGCGATGCTGGTTCCTCAAGGGCTTATCTCTTCTCCTAGAAAAACGAGGAGGAAAAAGGAAATCTTTTGGGGGGTGGTTTCCCCTTCAGACGCCACCCAGGCGGACCTTCCGGCAAGGTTGGGGACCCCCTGGAGCCACCCTGTCCACCGCTGAGCCTGCTCACCCTGTTGATGGGCATCTTCTCGGCTCTCTACAAGCGAGAGGAGAGCGGGGCCAGCCAGGCAAGAGCAGCAAAAGCCCCCCTGGGTTAACACCATCCTAAAGCTCATAAACCACGTCAGCAAACCAGCTCCTATTGACCGCATACCCCGACGCCCTCGGTGGGAAAACGCAGCCCCGAGCCTACGCCGTTCCATTTAATTCCAGTCCAAGCCTGCTTTTAGGGGAGGATAAAAGGCAAGCGCAGCGCGGGTTGGTGTCGCTAATTACAAAAGGACCCAAGAGGAGGAATTAAGGGGCTGAAAACCAGGAGAGGAAACAGTATCGGAAGCTGAAATTTCTGCACCCAGCAGAAGAAACACTTAATCGCGCGATTCCTGGGCTCCAAAGGCAGGTCCTGGAGGAAGGGCTGTGCTGGCAGCGGGGCACGGGAACACCACCGATGCTGCTGCCCGGCTCTTTGAAGGGAGGGGATGCAGGGAAATTCACTTTTTTGTTTTAAACCCGGCACCAAACCGAAAGGAAACGGGTGAATTTGTGCTTCTGCTCCCTCCTTACAAAAGGGTGGGCTTCGGCAGAAGTTCGGCCGTCCTGGGAGCAACCAGATGGCATCCCCGTCGCCGGCACCCGCGTGGCAGTTCTGCCGCCTTGGGGCTGTGGGATTGGAGAAACACGGTGCAGAAAGCCCTGGGTGAGCCAGGTCAAGGTGTATTCCCAAACCAGGAGACCTAAACTGGAACATGCCCAAGGTCCTGAGCGATGCCAGCGAGGCCCGAGTCAGAGATGCCTGATCTTTCAGATCTCCAAAACACCTTCACGGCTTGTTTCAATCACCCTGTGCACGTACAGTTGGGCTTCCATCTCCCAAGGAAATCCCCTGGGCTGGAAGTAGCATCTGGGAGCGTGTTACAGTGGAGTCTTGCCCAGCTTTTACTCCTCTCCAAGCAGAGGAGAAGACAGGGCCCAGGAGGGCTGCCCGGACCCACGGAGCAGCAGGGAGAAGGAGGGAGAAGGAGGAGGGTCTGAGCCGAGAGAGGTTGGATCTCCTGAGTTTGCTGATGACCCATTTACGATGGCTTTGGTAGATCTCGGTCTACAGCCCATGCATAATGTGATTACAAGGCTGTGTAATTGCTGCATAATTGTCCTTCTTCCCGAGGCTGGTGCGCCCTGGGGTTCCAGCCTCTCCATCTTAATTAAAAAGAATAAATCTTAATCAATCTCAATCCTAATTTCAGAGCTGGGGGGATGGGGGTGGGGGGGGCCCTCAGCACACAACCAACCTGAACCCGTGGGGGGAAATGACCCTGACAAAGCATCTCGGAGGTGCCATGCCCCATCGTTAGGGGTCTAATTGAGGACTCTTTTAAAAAAGTACTTGAACTCCTCAGCGGCTGATCGTTTGGCAGAGCAAAGCCTCGGGACCATCCACCTGCCAGCTACAGAGCATTTCCAAGCATCCTCTTCCCTGCATCTCCCAGAGAAGGAAAACAGGGAATGAGCAGAGCTGCTCGCCGTGGGACCGGGATGCAAAGCAGGTCCCACCTGGAAAGCGGGAAGCCGTGTTAGTGATGGGGCAGAGCTAATAAAGCTTTGCCAGGATCTGGCCGCCAAGCTGCTGGGACCCAGGGAACGCGAGGATGAGGAGAAAGGGCTTTCCAAGAGAAGGATTTTCCAAGGCAGGGATCTGGAAAGGGCTGCTGAAGGGGAAGTAAGCGTGAAGGCAGGACTTAAGGACACTGCGAAGGAGAAGAAGCCACCCCAAGGACTTTGCAGATGCCTGCTGAACGTGAGCTGCCCCACGCGGAGAGCTTCCTCCTGGAAATAAAGTCAGTGCCTTGGCCTCGTACCTGCTGAAGGGGTGGGCCAGACATCCAGATGACGGCTGGGGTGGTCGGACGCAAAAACAGGGAGAAATCAAACAGGAGCCAGGCACTTGGAGAGCTGCGACGGTGTTAGACAATGCAGCACGTGAAAGACGAGAGGTCTGGATACAAAGAAATGCTCTTTCAGAGCTGCCTCGTTGAGGAGTAACTGGGACAGGTCTCATCTCCTGTATTAACCGCTTTGGCTTCACTTCTGCCTGAGGCTGGCAAGGATCTGCCCCACTCGCTGGCCAGGGAAACCTCAGCAAGTTGCAAAAGGGCTAGGAAAGAGTGAAATGAGGAGGAAAAGAGAAAAGAGTGATCCCAAGAAGCTTTGGAGAGAGCTGATGGAGGAGGAGAACTCCGCTAATTACGTCCTCAGAAACCTCGCCACTTCCAAATGAATTTTTAATGAAAAAATAATGCTCTTTTCCAGTTGTTTGACATAGAAAGGAAAAGCTCTGGAGATTGCCACACCATCCCCCAGTAGCTACTGGGTCTGGGCATCTCAAGACTACGCAGAGAGGTGAACTGGAGCCTTTGCCAGACCGGTCCTGAGACCGAATTCATTCCTGGTCCTGCCTCCCAATCTCACACAGACTGAGAAAACGCTCTTTAAAGTGGAGGCGGGGAGATGGGAACTCACCGGGGTCAAGCGGCGATGACAGCCCTGGGAAGAGACTTGCTCAGAGGCCCCATCTGGAGGCTGAGGGGGAGTTTTCTGTTTAACACAAGGATGCACCTCAATTCCCAGGGCTCCGAAAGCCGTGAGAAAGCCCTGCCTAGCACAGGGCTGCGGGAAGGCAGATGCTGCCACAAACCGAGCGCAACCAGTCCCCCCAAACACCACCTCCACCATCCAGAGGAGCCCTCAGGATGGACTTCACCTCCACACCCACATCATCTCCTGGCACGGCATGGAGATGGGCATTTAGCATCATGGTACATGGATTTTACCTCCCTGCAACACGCCCTCGTGGTCTAACCTCCCTCTCTGAGCTGTTCCTTCGCCCAGAAGGCAGCAGGGTACCGCAGTTGGGGTCTCAGCGTTGCCGTTGAGCTCCTTTCCAAGCCCTCTGAGCAAGGTCTGCCTGGAGCCGGAGCAGGAGGTGATCCCTCATGAGCCACACGCCCTGAAAAACTTCACTCACATAAAGCAAAAACCCGAGTGTAGATATAGGGAGCAAAACCCACCGTGGTTTGTTCAAAAAGACGGAGAGAAGTTCTAAAACTCCAGCTTCAAGATGAGAGGGAATCGATCCGCACCGTTTCCAAACGGTCGGACCCACCACCACCGGCTCCTGCCAGGGACGCTGCACCTCTCTGCTAACGCAACGGAGCTGAATGATGGGCAGCGCAAACAAGCCCTGTCTTTGTTTTAAAACTCCTTTCATCTGATGTCTTCTGGTTCTCGCCCTGTGAGGAAGAGTAATTGTTCCCCGCTCGCCCTTCCCCGCCGCTCGGGTTTTTATGGACCTCTGTCACCGACCCCATCCGTCATCCCTTCCCTATGCTGATGAGAGCGGATTATTTAAGCTTTCCTCGTACGCAAGCCGTTCCACCCCTCTGATCTCCCTCGACACCCCTCTAAATCGTCACCCAGGGAGCTCCGGTCGTCAGCAGAGCAGCCAGGAGCCACGAGACGCCCGAGAGAAAGGAGCGGGCGCCGTGCTATCTGGCTGAAACCTCCAAAAGTGAAAATGTGATTGTTTCCACCTTTAACCATCTCACAGCCACCCGAGACTCCTTTCAGGCAGCGTTCAGACCCACGATCTGGAAGCCCGATGTCCTAAAATTGCGTGTCTGCAAGCACTGGGCAACTCTTGACTGCTCTGCCTGGCGAGTTCAGCTCGGCTGTTGTGCTCTCCTGCCTTCTGGCTCCCAGAAACCAGGAGATTAAGGGGAAAAAAAAGCATAAATATGAATTTCTAAGAGATTTTCAAGGAGCTGTTGTCTCCTGCTTGAGTGGGTCAAAGCTGGACCCACAGAAAGGAGCAGGTGAGTTCTTCTTTGACACAGGTAAGGTCTTGCTTTAAAGAAATTAAGGCAGGGATACTTTGAGGCAGGAAAGGGTGTCGGGATGGAGGAGCCCCTTTGGGCAGCAAACCCACCATCATCCAAATAGCTGTTTAGCTTCTCTGACAGCATCTTCCAGCGACCCATTCATCTTTTATGGATGGAGGGCTGCAAACTCTCCCTCCCTGTCCCCAGTTTTGCACTTAAAAACTGTTCCATCAAAGAGATCTATGAAAGGCTCAGTTCCCAGCTGACAAGCTATCTATTTAAAGTTTATATGCCCGGGAACATTCACGACGACTTATTAATGGGAAACCGCCGAAGGGAGCAAGCCCATATGCAGCCGCTACACAAACATGTCTCCATTATCATTTAATGCCCCCCAGCTTGGCGAAACAGCACGTTCTCGCTCCTCATCCCGTCCTCTCCCTGCTTCAGCGCTCGGGACTCACTTATTCCCCACCAGCAGGAGCAGGTAGTTCCAAGGATCCGGCAGAGAGGGATGAGACAACCCACGGAGGTCTACCTCACCAAGAGGGTGAAGCTGGATGCACAACCTGCCCCAGTGCTCCAGGTCTCCAGTTACAATGACAAGAAGGAACATGATCTAGGAGATGCCTGCGGTGGATGGCTCGCGTTGAGGAGCTGCGTCTCCAACACGGACCACAGCGCTTCAGCCTGCGTGGGAGGAGAGCGGCTCCCACTGCAACGAGTGGACATGGGAGTAGCAGAGTCGCATCTCCTGGGGATGAGAGGAGCAGGCAAGATTAAGGTGGACAAGGTGAAACCATCTCCAATGCATGCTGACAACTTGGATAATTTTAACCATCTCTGCAAAGATCCCAGGAGATATATGGATGGTCTGGGTGGAGGAGGAGGAGGGTTGGGGTAAAAAGGGCCTTCCACCCTTCCCGAGCACTTGCTGCCCAGGGAAAACCCCCCTCTCCAGCACTGGCTTCGTTCAAGCTGAGAAAATACAAAAAATGAAATAAAAGCGTCCTTCCCAACCCCTGTCAGCGAAGAAACGTCAGCGATTGCATTCACGTACGCGTGCCCTGGGCGATGTTTTACTCCCGGCACGCTGAGAAGCGGAGCATGACCTTGGCTCCTTGAAATCCAAGATTTATCAGCAAACACCCGCAAAGCTCATCAAACCAGGCAAGGAGCGGAGCCGAGATGAATGGACAATAAGGGCATCGCACGTGTAATAAACGCGGCGTCCCCAGCCAGGCGATGACACACCAAACGCGGCCGATCCAAGGTAATTGCTCGTGCTTTTTCTGGCTTAAGATTTCCAACCTTGGGGTTTTCCGCGTGGAAGAAAAGCCCCGCTCTTCTGATAAATACCTCTGGCCGTGCAGCTCGCGTTTAGTTGGACAAGAGGACAAACCGATAAAAGCCTTGAAATGAGAGACTAAAAAAAGGATATTGAGCACGAGACGACTTTCTTCGGGATGAGGGATGGAAGAGCCTGGGACTGCAAAGCCCGGATGGCTGAGCCTGGTGGAGATAAGCAAAGCAACGCATCTTGGAGAGGGGTCAGCAGGGAGCTGCCGGGCCCTCCATCCCTGACCACGACCTTACGCACCTCCGAGCAAGCTGGCAGAGGTTTTGGAGTGATGAGGCAGCAGGGACCGGGATTTCTGCCCTTATCCTTGCTCAGCCTTGCACCGCGGCTGGCGCTGAGCATCTCCGTCTCAGGGGACGGAGTCACACACCTCTCCTGGCAGCAAGAGAGCTGCTTCGACACGCAGGCGAGAGCTCTGCTGAAGGCAGACGGTGCCCAGGGTGGTGCTTAAACCCATGTCTAAGCCCGTAGAGAGGCTACGTAAACAGACAGCAACGCCAAACCTCGTTCTTCCCCCACAGCCGGGTGGGAAAGGCCACCAGCAGTTGAAAAAGGCATTCCCCAAACCCCCACAAATCCGTCTAATGGAGCAGCCTCACATATTGATTACCTGCTGTGGCCAAATTAAGCAGCTGCTGGGAATTCCCACCAAGATTTACGGGCACCGCTTCGCGGCACATGGGTTTTTCGCGAGGACACAAAGGACGTCATTTTTGGTAGCGCTCCATTTGTTCGTGATATTACTTCCTTTTATAGGTGCAATAAATTTTTTACAAAAGCGCTTTTATTGAGCCATTTCCTAATGAACAACCCCGCCAATTGGCTTCCCGAAAGAAGTCAAGGTAATATCGACAGTTTATGTCAATGCGGTAAGGAGCAAAATAACGTTGTTCACTCCTCAAAGCTCACAGGTGCTCACCTGCATGGAAACGCCTTGGGACACGAATAGATCCACCATAAACGTGGAACCGTGAATCACTTACTGCACCCCAGCACCTTCTACGGAGCCCAGGCTTGGGTTTCCATTGGAAATACATAAGCTCCTTGGAGTAAACACTGAGCTGAAAGTTCCCCGTCTACCGGGAAAGGTTTTCTTTGGCTCAGGCTCTACGGCCAGGTTGGATGTTGTGTTGGGGCATCCCAACCTGGGGGTCACTGCAGGGAGGTGGGACCAGCGCTGGACCCCACCGAGAGGTAACCCGAAGAAGCAAGCAGACCTGGAGAAGGAGGGCCAGATTTCACAAGGACCAAAGAGATGCAAAATGGGGTCAGACGTAGCAAGCGCGGATCAAAAACCAGCAGGAGCGAGTGGAAAAGGGGAGTCAGAGACCCTGAGCGCCTTCCAAGTTCATTGCCTCACCTTGCAGCATCGCCGACAGACGGCCCATCTGGCTCAGCCCCGGCAGCCGGGCTGGGAGAAGATGCTCTGGTCCAGAAAAGCAGTCGAGGATTGGGAATAGAGAAGAACAACTGGCCTCAGCTTGGCTCGCGAGCTCCAAAATAGCCACCCACCGCAATTAAATCGTTGGCGGGTTATTCACCGACATGGTCGGCCCGGCGCAAACCTCCTCATTTGCAGGCTTCGGTCATCGGAAATAAGGTTTATTCGGGGTGAGCTGGAAAATTACAGGGGGCGAGGAGACAAATCACGCTGAGATCACCTATCCTGTTGTTTGCTCGGAGTGAATTACGCTGGTTTAAATTCAGACATGAGGTTATACCCAGCACATATTTCCTAGATAAATAAGCCGCTCGCCTTTTCTGCTTGTAACCAGGCAACATGCAGACACGTGGGTGTAGGACGCCAATGAATGTTTATATTGGGTATTATAACCTTTATTTACTGTTGGACCGGCGCTATTCTCTCATTCTGAAGAAGAAAGGAAGGTTTATTGCCAAGCTGAGTGGATCCGGACTCCTGCCTTACAGCCAATCCCCACATTAAAAAAAAAATAAGAGGTCTTAGACCTCCATCCTCCCCAAGTATCAGATCAAGGGTCCCCGCCGCAGCTCCTGGCGCGGGGAGCAGCTCTTTAAACATTTAACATGCTAAAATCCGCAGCGAGCAAGATGGAAAAATGAAAAAATGAAAAAAAAAACCCCATCCAGAGCAGCCTGATTTTTTTTTCAGCTTTTAGAGACAGAGAGTCGTTAAACTTTCACGTCCGCCCTTCGCCTCCTCGCTGCCCGGCTCCGGTCCGATTTAGGACCCTTTAGGTCCCCCAAGGATTGGGACCTGCTGTGGGCCAGGTCGGGAAAATAAGTAAGGCACCAGCGCCCGGGATGCCGAGACACCAAGTCCTAAAGAAAAAGGCGGTTTCTTGGGGTTTATCTTTTCAGGATGACTTTCCGCCGGGAGATGTCCCTTCCACCAGCCCTGCAAGGCTGCCGGGGACAAAGCGGGCATCGCTGGGGCTGTTAGAAAGGTAACCGGTGTGGGCATATATATATAAAAAATATATATAAATATCTATAAAAACATATGAAAGATATGAATAAAACATATATAATAAAGAAATATTTATATTTTAGTGACGTTTTCTCAAAAGGATCTCATGGGAGTGATGAAAACTAAACTTCTTGGTAAGCTAGCCACTTCAATAATACAAAAGACAAAGGGAAAAAAAAAATAAACCGACCTCCAGAATGGTTCAAATTAAGGCCCTGCACTTTTTTTCCTCCCCCACTCCTTGCTGCTCTGCAGCAGCCGTCCCGAATTCCCCACTTCGCCCAGGTTTCCCCCGCAGCGCGGCACGTTCAGGCCCTCCCTTTGGCGGAGCAAAACCACACGCGACAAGCGGACACGTTTGCGGGAGGTTTTCAACCAGCAGCGTGACCAAGTCACCCACGTTAAAAAACAAAAATAACCCCGAAAGCCACATTTTCTGGCTGCCCAGCGACGCACGGAGCCCGGGGCACGGCTGGTGGGCAACCCCTCGTCCAGCCAACCCAAGGGCGTTTAAGCCCTTAACGAGGTGGGGGGCTCCTGTCCCCAGCACCCATGGGTGTCCTGCCCCACAACCGAGAGCCTGCGAGGCGCAGGATGGTGCCCGAGGCCACCCCAGACGCAGACCTTCAGCCTGAGGAGGTCCACCTGCACGCTGCCCCACCGCCGGCGCTGTGTCCCCACCTTTTACTCCATCTTAGAAATCCCCAGAGAGGGTTTTTAACCTTCTCCGCTCCAGGAAAAAACATCTCCCAAACGAGCAGCTCACGTAAAACACGGCCAAACCATCCAGCAAAATGAGCTTTAAGGGGCAGCGGTGGCTTTACAGCAAGCAAGGTGCCTCCAGCCCTTGGCACAGCCCGATCTCCAGGTCCCACCACCCAGAAGGATGCTCCCCCGCCAGATCCCCTTGCATGGTCACTGCAGGGGTGACCCCCAAACTCTACGGCGGGTACCAGCACCCCCACCTCCGCACAGCATCGCTGCAAAGCCCAGATCTTGGCCAAGCTGGCACCCGCGAGGAGATACTCCAGAGTATTTGCCATGGCCAGAAAGTGGCAGCTCCACTGCTCCTTCTGACCCACCAAGCACTCATTAACCGCCAGTCTCAAGCCGCTGACAGCCCACTATGGCATCCATGCAGTAAATCCATAGGTATGATTAGATAGTGAAGCATTACAGCTAAGCCCTCAGGCTGCCCAGCCGGTGGGGATGGTGGGTACCAGCTTACTCGTGGTTCTTCTCCTTCCACGCCAGCACAGCTGCTCCACACCCTGGTGACACCACACCGGGACGACCACAGCATTGGGCTCCACGCTTGATTTCTTTGTGCAAGCCCATAAACACCAGAATTCCTCCCGAAGCAGAAAACAGGCAGGAGATGGAGATGATAGAAGTGCTGATGGCACCAGCGATACAACCAGGGGAGGTTTCAGCATCTCACAGTCAGATGGACTCAGCCATGGACAATGCCCTTAAAACAGAAGATCCTCACGGACACCAACTGAGCATCCTCACGTGCTGATGGGGAAAACCTGCCAGCCCAGCTACCCAGAGGGGACGTTTGGAGGAGGGTTGGGGACAATCCCACGCTCAGAGGATCTCCTGGAGCCCTCCAGTTCCTGCAGGCAGGCGGGGGGTGGTTAGGGTGAAGTTCACACACCCGATGCATCTACAGCAGCATTAAGAGGGTTTAATTTTGCACCGCCTTGACTCAAAATTTTGGTGCAATTCTTTGCCTGCTGCTTATCCCCACGAAATACGTGTGGCCTCCTTCTGCAGGGACCTTTCTGGGACACTTCCCAGCCTTCTGCCTCTGTTTGTCTTGCACCCTTGATAGGGGAACAAAAACAAACCCTAAACCACAACCAACCTCCGGGCAGGCAATCTGGTCTTTTCACTGCACATCACATCTTCCTTCCCCTTCTTGTCTCTATTCTTCCACCCCTCCTTCTCCCATCGGCTGCTCTATTAAAAACCGGCCTTTAGGAGACCGAGGGAGGAGCTGGATTTGTCTCGCTGCAGCCCCGAAAGCCAATCTACCTGTCTTCGGTCCGCTTAAATGGGCCGTTTCACCTCCGCCGCATCCCGAGCCCGATTAATATCAGGCTAAAAACTGCCTCGTGTGCATGTCTGGAATAAAATAAGTAGCGGGTTTTTTTTCCTAGGAAGGATTTGCTCTCAGCCAGGGATGCAAATCAGGGTGGTGATGCAGGGAGAGAAACTGCTTTTTGCTCAGACCATTTTTTTTTTTCTTTTCCCCTGTTGTTTCTGACAGTCCAGAGATCAAAATTCTTCCAGTTCTTCCAAATTCCACGAATTTTTTTGGATGCCAGAATGGGTTTTCTGCAAGAGGTTGATGTTTCCTTTCAAAGTGTTCAAGAAAGAGAAAAAAAAAAAAGGTTTTTTTCCTTTTTTGGAAACGCAAATACCAAAATAATGGGCTTTGACAAGCACAAGTCGCTCTGCTCCTGGGTGTTTGCACCCAGGGATGCAGCTCCCCAGCCGGCTGCAAGGCATGAGGGTACCTCGGGACCCCCAAAACCCTCCGTGGGGACCAGGGCAGCAGACCCCAACCCACAACAGAGGATCACGGGCCGTTCGCCTTCCTTCAAAGGCTGTTTTCCATCCCGTAGCTCTGCAGAGGGATGCTAAAAACTGGAGCCGGGTCTTGCCAAAGGCTGGCTGGGACGGGATGGAGCCGCGTGGTGGGCACCGAGGGTCTCGCTGGGGACCTGCTCGCCAAGGGGGGGGCTCCCATTTTGGGGCTGGGGGTTATAAATAATCCCCAAACCAAGAGGAATCGACTTATTTAATGCTTGAATAGAAGACTTCAAAAGCAATCACGCTATAAATTCACAGGCTGGGTGCCCCCCCCCGGCAGAGGAAGGGCTCGGGGGGGGCTACAGCAACACCCCAAGGGGTCAGGCAAGGGGTGCAGCTCTCCCCACGGGCAGCTGCCTGCACCTCTGCCCAGGGAATTGCCCAAAGCTGGGGATTCGCAGCCCTGTTCCCGCTCCTGCCTGCACCGCTGCTTCCCCGGGCAGAGTTAAACCAGCCACCAGCTGGTTAACCCAGGCCACCAGCTACGGGGGACAGGGAGGGTTTCCACGCTCCGTGTGTCCCTCAGGGACATCAGCGGCACAGGGCGAGCCAGGGAGGTGGAGCAGCTCCAGGCCCAGGGGATTATTCAGAGGTAACTCACAGCATCAAGCCAGGACAAAGCAGCAGCTCCTGGCAAAACCTCCGTTGGCCAAGAACGCTCCGTTGGCCAAGAACGCTCCCAGCAACCTGCCCCCACAGGGAGCAGCCACCTCCTCCATCTCATCACCTCACCTCTTCCAGCATCACCCCCTCTGGCCCAAGCACCTCCCTCTCTCCACCTTTTATTATCTAATTGATCAAAGTAATTAAGCTCAGCTTGAAGCAATTGCTTCTGTGGTGCTGGGAGGGACCCTGGATGACAAAACAGGCTCCGAGACAGGAAGCGTAGGAAATACAATGCTAAATTGCCTTCTGTAGGGTTCAGAGTGAACGACTTGTCGCCGCCACCAAAAAAATCGCTGGAAAAAGGGGTGCTATATCCCAAAATGAAGCACGTCTCAGTTTAGCACCGCAGGAAGGAATTTTATGTCCTGTAGGAAATTCCAAAAGGGAATTTCATTTTGATAAGTACCAATGTTCCGCTCGGGTAACATTTGAACAGCGTAATGCGAAATACGACATGAAGCCTATGCGTAAGTGAGACAGTAGAAAAGTCTGGATGAAATTAAATCGATAACATCTCAAGGAAACATTTTGACAATCAAAATGAAATGAGATGATTGAAAAGATTCATTACGACACTTTTGCCATAATAGGGGGGGTTTTTTTGGTCTTAATACGCTTCTAGGAATTTTTCCAGTTCAATAAAACTGCATGTTCTGCAAGAAAACTGCAGCAGCGACATCGCAAAGAGCTCTGCCGTTGTATTCCCCTTTGGGAGAGATCCTGAATATCCCAGAGGGTTGGAGAGGATTTTCTTTCCTGCAGGGAGCGCTGGCACAGCCAGCCTGGCGCATCCCTGGCACAGCCCTGGGCTTCACTGGCTCATCCCGGGGCCACTGTGCCAGCTCCGGGGCACCTCGGCCGGGCCGGGAATGCCGGGCTTCACAGCACCGGAGAAGGAAAAGCCAGAGGGGGAATACATATCCCAAGAGGGCTGCCAGAAACAGGGAGGAAAAGGGGATTTTTGGGAAGAGATGAGGAATTTGCCAGGCGCAAACATGGGCAGAGGAGACCCCGGGCTGTGCTGTGCCCGCGCCTACAGCTCCCTTTTGTCCATCTGTCTGTCTTCCCGGCTTCATCAGGTCCGTTGTGGTGGTGGGAAGCCCTCCCCAAGGGCAAACAGGGAGAAAAGAAATACATCCATCCAAATGCGTCTGGCCAGTGGAGACATGGACCAGCCCACCAAGAGCTGGTGAGGCTCTTCCACCCACCGAGCGGTCCCCACCGCTCCAGCGTGCCACAATTTACCCAGACTCCAAGGGCGTGGAGGCAAGGGGGGGGGGGGAAAGAGAGAGAAATCCCTGATGCATTTATTAAAGATCATTTTGGTCACAGCAGAAAATTGCTGGCAGCTCCAACCCCATCATCTGAGCAGCTGCCATGTGGCCTCCAAGCCTTCCCTGCTGGAAGCCAGCCTGGAAATGAGCTGGCCCCAGTACCAGGGTCCGACCCCAAGGACGGGAGGAGATTTGTTCCTTGAAATCAAACCCGGTGAATGCCCTGCCTGACTTCGCATGGGGAAATCGATGCACACAGGGTGCTCCCGGAGGGGAGCAGGGCCCTGCAGGGCCAGCCCGGGCTAGCACAGGTACCCCCAAGGGCATCAGGGCTCTCTAGCAGGGTGAGCACACGTTGGAGGAGCAAGAGGAAAATCAGGATACCCAGCACAATTATACCAGCCTGGAAACACGGAGGAAGCATCGTCTGGTGCACGGTCCCTGCAAACGAGCACGGCAACGAGAGCCAAGGTAGGAGACGATCGCCCGTCCCCACCGTCTGTCCAGCCTGGCCTCCTGCTGCACCCCACCAGAGAAGAAACCATCAGCCAGAGCCCGACTGACGCCCAAATGCTTCCCAATGCTTTGGGGCATCACGGTCTTCAAAGCTAAACGTCCCGGAGGGCTGCAAAAACGCCATGCAAACGGTCCAGCCAGAGCTTCTAGTCTCCCATCGATGCCCCCGCAGAGGGAAGGGTTGGGGGACACTTGCCTGGGTCGAGCCCCTGGTCCCCATGGTGGCACAGTGGCTCCCCACGGGCATCAGGTACCACCTCCAAGCCGGCTCAGCACCACCCGGCGCGGGCAGCATCACCCTCCTGCCAACACCGCCAGCAGCGGTGGCGACGCGGCAAGATGCCACCACCCATCTGGAGCTGTGTCCCCTTCCTCCCAGCCACCAAACTCCCCCTCTGCTCCCTGGCTCCATTGGCCAAGCGTGGCCCTTGGGAGAGGGCACCTCGGAGACCCACCCTGCACCCCGGCATCCCGCTCCTGCCCAGGAGTCCCAACCAGGCTGGGGCTGAGCTGATGTCCCAGCCAGGGGACACGTCGGCCGGCGCGCAGCGGGGCGGATGCCCCAAGCCCACAGCGCCACGGCAAGTCTTGCGCAGATGGGCAGTGAAGATCTCCCAGCAGGAGAACTTCATCTTTCATCAGATCGACTCCCGGGGATGACTTTCAAAGGCAAAGCGAGTCTACGCCGGAGAATTTGAGATCCCTCTTTCATCGTAGGAGACATGACAGCCTCCCTCCCTCCCTCCACCTCCCTCCCTCACCTCCACCTCGCTAAAATCAAATTTGAAAGTCACGGCATGCCAGCTTGCTATCCCAAGGGGGGCGAGGAGCAATTTCCTCTCCTTTGCGCACTTCAAAGGCGCTCGTGATCTGAGAGCGTCTCCCTCTGGTTCCCTTCCCCTGCAGCTCGTTTCCTCGCCTGGCAGCCTCCGTGCTTCCAGCTCCTCTTGCTCTCTCCCTCGCCCACGGAGCTGGAAGAGAGCTGCGTGCGGATGGCAGCTCGGCTCGGCGTTCAGAGGCACCAGGTTAGCAACCCTCAAGGACTTTTCTTTAATTTTTCTCCCGTTTTTCTCTTTTTTCGAGCTTTCTCCCTGCCAGTTAACTCATTTCGGCTCCAACGCACTGGACGTGTGCCTAGCTAATGCTTGGAGAAGATGACTCCATGTCTGATACCGCATAAATGGTGGATCCTTTATGATTTGTCGTAGGATCACGCGTGTTCAAGCTTCATTTGTGCAAGCAGACCATGTCCCATTCCCCAAGGTCTGGGCAAGCCCCAACTTCGAGGAGGTACGTCGCTGCACGCCCACCCCGAGAAGATGCACTGAAGCTGGAGATGAAGCGGAAGGTCTCACCAGGGCCCTTCCTACAATGTCACGGGAGAACCAGTTCAGATCCACCTTGCAGAGAGGATTCGATAAAGAGACCAAGTTGGGTGTCCCAAACCCAGAAGGAAATTGGGAGCAAGGTGCCACTCGGGGGAAGTTTGGGCTGAAGACAACCGATTGCTTTCACGCCCTGGAGCTCATCCACCAGGAAACTTTACTTGTATGCTTGTGGTCCTTTTTGCGTCCAAATCAGATGGAAACAGTGACAAAACACTGATCCGCAACCTGACGAAGCTGCTCCTCCTGCTTCTGCTGGCGGGGGTTAACGGGTGCAGGCACAGCCCGAGGAGGAGAACATCCCGAACGACACCGGCATGGACAGCCCGCGGCTTTCCAACCAGAGTGCCCTCCTCGCAGGCCCAGCTTTCTGGCAGAGGAGATGAAATAGGTGACAAAAGGCGCATTCCAGCATCGACGGGGCTATGAAGCAGCTTGCAGAGAAACTAAATCCTTTCCCGGTGGCAGGAGGGAGACACGTGTCCTACCACGTTGGAGAAGGCTGCCAGGAGAGGAAACCACCCAAAACCGGTGTGATGGGAATAAGCTTCGTTCCCCGGCTTGTCCTGGGATTACCTGCCGTGTCAGGACCGAACAACTTGTCCCACCGTTGTCTTTCATCCCTCTAGACTGTATCAACCACCAGACTAGGTTAAACCTAGTGTATCAACTGAAAAGGGCAGGAATCAACAAGCCGAATAAATCACAGATGCAGATTGATTTATATGGTTTCAGTAAAGCCTTTCAAATGGAGACATTACCCACTGGAAACTCTTAAGGAAAAGTTAGCGATGTTCTCAGAAGCAGAAATATTCCCAGCGTGAAGGCAGGACATCTGTTAAAGCCAGAAGAATTAGACGAATGGGGCTCAAAGCTAGTGATTTGTAATACACTAGCTGGACATTGCGAATTTAAGCTAACGCCATTTGGAATTAGTTCTGCTCCCAAGGTATTTCAAAGAGTAACTTAGCAGATATTTGCAGGCTTAGGAGGTGCTGACGTTACAGCAGGTGATATTTTAATTTGGACTGTGGAACCCCAAGGAACATCATGAAAGACAGAGACAACTTCTGCAGACAAGCGAGAGGAAGAAAGTCCTGTCTGCATATTTAAGAAGTTCAAATGCCATGGGTATAATCGGCCTCGGGTGAATCATGTGAGCCGCGGTGTTCTCCAGAATATACGCCAACCAGCTGATGAAACGACCTTCAAAACTATTTCGACACCAAGGCCAAGATGCTTTAAGCCAGCAGTCAGCAAGCTGGGCAGTGACGGCTTCTGGAAAGGTGCCCTCCATTAGCCACCCAACAGAGCAAAGATGTCTTCACCATGGTGGGAAGCTTTTCAGTTGAGATTTTCATTAGCAAGGGTTCCTGCACCTTGAGGACCTCCAAGCAGAGGTCCCACGTGGGGAGGATCTCCACGAGACCGAGAGGAGGCTTCCTCCTGCAAACAACTGTCCCGTGCAGAAGCAAAGAGCCTCGCAAGGAGGAGCTGGATGGTGGCAGGGGAAGCTCCCTGTGGGAGGATGTGCCACGGCGGGAGATGTCCTCCTGCAAGGGTCTCCTCTTGCTGCACGCAAGGCTGCAGGCACACCCTTGCATCTAGCAGGAGCAAACAGCTTGGCCGGCTCCTCCCAGGCTGTAGCCTTGATCATGAGGACATGGGGACCCTCCTTTTCCTTCCAACCAACTCTATGAAAGACACATCTGTCCTCCAAGAAACTCCTAGAAGACCTGGACTCGCACAGACCTCCAGGTCCCCCCTGAGACCTCACCCGGTGGCCATGGTCAAAGAGACACAGGCAGGTTCGGATGGCCAGGCGCTTGGGTACAGGTTATTTTTATCTGCTGTTATTGAGGGTGGCTGCAGGACATCTCCGGTGACAGAAGAAGGGTTTCATCAGCCTTGTTCCACCAAAAAGCCCAAGTCCCATGCTAATTCACGAGGGACGCTCTCCCTTCGGGGGTTCGTACAGTCGCTGAATCTTTAATAGCTTGTCCTCACGCAACCCAGCTGGTTTTTTCCGAGTCTGGAAGCTTCCTCTCCTGCTCATCAGCAAATCAATTTTCTTAATAGCAAAGCGAAACGACCTGAGAAGTAAGGAAAAAAGGGAAGGATTAAGTTTTCCCAGGGACCTTGATCTCTTTTATCATCTCATTGTCTTCAGAGTGGTGGTTTCCTTTCAATCTAATTATCTAGCGGGTATGTGTTGCCGGCTCTCTTACGCATCCTAGCTTCCATCAAAACAAAAACAGACGACAAATCCCCTGTTATTGTTTTTTTGATGAGAAATTCATGCTAACAACTTACGCTTGGGAAATAATTTCAGCGAGTTTACCTTGTTTTCCTGAGAGGTGTCCCGTGGGAGCTCTGCCACGGAAGAAATGGCCCCGAGGAAGAGGCAGCTGCTGCTAAGAAGAAGAAAGGGATATGCACGCCCAACGTGCTTCCTGAAGGACTTGACCCTGGTGTTGAAGAACTGTAATCCACGTGAGGCTTTCCATGGCTGGTGGCCACTTTTGGGAAGAGCTTCCAGCGAGCAGGGTCCAGCCAAGCTCCTTGAGCTTCTCTCGCAGAGGCATGAGTAAGAGCATCCATATGACGAGAACACCAAGGTACCTGTGACTTTGGGAGACGTGCCTCTTGCTGGGGCCACTCGAGCCCTCTCCCCGGCACGAGGAGCAAAGCAGGCTTCTTGGAGAGCCACATTTAAGCAGTGTCACCTGCAAAGGTGGAAAGGGCGTTGAGTGCCTGTGTCCAAAGAAAGCAGCTGGGGCTTGGAAGGGGTTGATTCACCCTCCCCAGGAGGAAGGAACACCGAGCTGGGCGAGCAGAGGAGACAACGTCCTGCTCCGGGCTGCCCGTGCTGGCATCGAGAAGGTTAAACATCAGCAGGATGGCTTGAAAGCAACCCAAATTGATGTTTGCAACCCCGGTGAGAGCTTGGAGAGAAGGGCTTATTCCTTCCCCAGGACCATGAAGACCCTGGCGACGTCTCCCCAGGGCTTCGCGCACCTCCTCGCCACCACCGTCCTCCCATCGCAGCCCCTCGCAGGGACGTGCCCCAGCGCCACTTCACGTCCCCAAATGCGTAACGGGCGTAATCGATCAAATCCCGCACTAACGACGTCTTTTCTTAAACTATTCCGCTCAAGAGGAACGGCGGTCATGGTTAGGAAAAGTTGCAGCATGCAACAGGTAGAGCGAGAAAGAGAATCGGTCCGAAAGCCAAAATTTATTCAAAGATGGAGAGAAAGGGAGAGATTTTATAGTTAGAGTGATGGCGATACATAAGGGCAAGAGAGAGAATGCAGAAAGGAACAGGCATAGATATATGTTGAAAGATATTCCAGATAAAGAGGAGACAGATAGATGAATAGATATAAACGGATTAGATACATTGACTGTAGGAAGGGAGAGGGAAAAAAACCACAAATGAATATACAGAGAGTTTTATTTCCCAAATAAATCCTGATCTCCTATTCCAGTGTTTGGTTTGCAGATGTAAAACGCATCCCCTTTGACAGATGGGCGAGAGAAAGGATAAAAAACTTCCTCACGTGTTTTCCAGCCTTCACTAATTATTTCTAGGCCACAGGAAAAACTAAAAAAGGAAAGTAATTTCCTCGTAAAAGGTGGAAACTTTACATGAAGGTGAAGATCCTGTTTGCTGTCGTGATTTACCCTATTTTCTTGCCGGTGTGTTCTGTCCATCCTGTTCGCAGCTCCCAGGAAGAAGAGATGGGGCTCGGCAGCCCCGTGAGATGCCTCCAACCTTTGGCTGGCACCATTTCTGCGCTCGCCGGGAGTGGAAATCTCGCCGGAGACCCAGAAGCTCCTCAGGTTGTGGCTCAATCCTGCACGAAGCCGGAGGCAAGAGCTCGTTGTGTGCAGGGCTGGGCCCAGCCCTGGCTGATGGGGAGAGCGAGGAGATGCCGTAGCTGCGTCGCAGACCGGCTCAACGCCTGCGTAAGAGGCAACGTTATACATCCCCGAAGGAGAAAACACCTTCTTGCTTGATGGAGAGAGATAAAACGCAGGAAGAGAGGGATGGATAGAGAGCCCACGCGCCCGACGGGAGCCATCGCCCTTCCACGAGCCGGGTTTGCAGCATACAAACACGCGTCTTTTGGGATCAGCTCAAGCAAAACCCCCTCGAGTCGTGTTGCCTTTGCTAGAGGGTTGGAGCGCGCACGTGTATCTCGAGTGGCAAAAAAAAAATCCCTTTTTTCCTAACCCAAGCCTTCAGGGAAAGAAAGCGAGCACAGGCTGCTTCGCGCGGGGCGCAGCCAGCCCGGGGACCTCACCGCCGTGGGACATCACCGAGATCAAGGGCTCTGCAAAGAAAGAGTTATTGCGAGATCTCCTGCAAGAAAATCTATCAATCGGGAGCGATGGATGGACAGTCTGAGGCGGGTTCGGCTGCACGCTGCAGGGTCTCGGATCTCCACGCGAGATGTGAGGTTTGGTGGCAAGGTGGGTCCCCGAAAGCCCTCGCTACCTCGGGGGCTTTGCTGGCGCTGCCGGGACGGGAGCGCAGCTTCCGAAAGAGACCCTGAGGCTAAACCACCTCAGCGAAAAATTAAACCCTGCCTTCCCCCCCCACCAAAATCACCTGCAAGGGATTTAGTTTAAATAGATCTCCATCACAGCTTGCGTTTCGAGCGGTGCGTCGGATGCTGGCGGCGGGGTAGGAACGGGTCGGAGCATCGCGGGCAGGCGCGGGCTGTCCCCGGCGTCCCCGCGGGACCCCTCTCTATGGGATGTAAGCAGGGAGAGTGCGGGACAGAGCGGGCGTGGGCTTTGGGGAGCGCGGGAGGGGGTGTCAGTGTGGAGCTGGAGGTATATTTAGGTGCTCGGGGGTGGGAAGGAAGAGGAGTGTGCGGTGGGGGTGGCTGTGTGCGTGAGTCACGGCCCGTGCTGGCATGTACGCGAGCCGGGGGGGGATGCTGGGGCTGTCCCTGAGGATGAGCGATCCCTGGGCAGGGGGCGACGAGGGGGCCGATGCGGCGGCCGTCACCGCTGTCGGGGTACAGCAGCCAGGCTCTGATCCCACCACCCCATCCCGAGTGCAAAATAACCTCCCGCACCCTTCGAAGGCTCATGGAGATGCCCAGGGTGGTCTTTGGTGCTCACCTTCCGTCTACCCAGCAGAAACATCGGAGAGGGGCCCGGGTGCCCCCACCGAAGGGGAAGGGCACTCGGCATCTGTCCCCGGGGTCTGGCCAAAGACAAGGCAACCGCACATCCCCCCGGCCATCCAGGAGAGAAGAGCTACCTGAGCGTTTTCTTCCGGCAGATTTTTTGCTATTTCGCATGAAATATTTTCCAGAGCAGCCCCAGAGACCTGGGCACCCTGGAGATTGGCACGTGGGCAAGCGCCAGCCGGGCCTTCCTCCTAACGAACGCGAAATCTGTCCATAAAGCCTGCCAAAACCCAGAGTCAGGCAAAAGACAGACGGCAGCCAGGGGAACGTGCATCAATAAATAAGTTTTATGGAAACCCCCAGCTTTTACACAGCTGCTGAGTTTCGATGAATCTCGACAGCTACCGCGGGATGCTCGGGGCTGGCTGGGACCAACCCCCCCCCCCGCATCTGTACATCGTGTTTCTGACACGGCTGCAAAGAAACGAGGGGGTTGCGTTTTCTTTCCTTCCAAAGGGTGGCAGGACACAACCGCTTCTTTGTCCGGCTTTGCTGGAGTCATAGTGATACTGAGAGACCTACCGAGCCAAACCTCCGTGGGGAGGATCTCCACGCCGCCAACGCCAAGCTCCTCCAGCCCAGCATCAAGTTATTCTCCAGAATGTGTTTTCTGAAGGATGCTCTAGCCCCTCTTGACACTGGACTCCCCCATCGCTAGCTCTGACCATGACGGAGACGCGACCGAGCTCCTACCGCGTTAATCCAGCATCGTTCCCGTGGAGAAGCCTACAAAGAGCATCAGCAGGAGAGGGCTTTCCGCTCCCAAAAATAACAAGCGGTGGAGGTGGCTCCAAGGTGTCAATCCACCCTCCAAGCTCAACCCATCCTTGGGAAGCGCCAGCCTGGAGCTCCCAGGGGCTGCTCGCAACCACCCGCGGGAGGACACCCACTTCCAGCCCGCTCCTCCTCGCGCCCGAGCCCTTTTCCAAGGTCCTGGGCCACTCTAGGACAAATCCCCGGGATACTTATACATTTTTTAAGAGCTTCTGTTGGCAGCGACAGAGATCAAGGGCTGCCAGCAACGCTGACCCGCCGCAGACAAAACCGAGCCTGTCAGCAATTTGCAAACGTCGGTTTGACGTCGCTGCACTTGCGACGATGCCGAATGCTCCCATCACATCGGGGACGGGACCTGGATGCGGCCCTGCTCGGAGCAGGGAGGTGCGGAGGGTCCAGGGGGAGCAGCAGCATCTCATGGCTCCTGGGATAAAAATGTATATAAAATTCCATATGAAATGTCAGCATTTTATATAAGATTTATGTAAATTTATAACCCTCTGCGGATATGAGTGCGTTCTGCAATGGCGTGGGCTCAGGAGCACGGACCGGCAGCGCCGGGCTCAGCAAACGCATCCCGTGGGGATCACGAGCAGGACTAAGCTGGCACCCCCTTAGCGACCCGTTTGGGGTTCGATCCGGTGGGGTGCAACGGTTCGGGGCTATGTGCTCACGTCGGCGGTGCTGGATGAGACCCGGGAGATGGACACCGCCCTCTCCTTCAGCAAACGCCCCGCGACCTCAGCCTCCGCACAAATCCGCAGCCCCCTCCCCGCCAGCACAGCCGGCTTTGGGTTTTTCTCTTGAACAAATTCACGGACGCTTCAGGGATGACCAGAACAGCTTTTTCCCTGTAATTAACCGTTCCCCTCCCTCTCCTTCCCCCTCTAATGACCCGTAACTCGCAAAGTCGAGCCGCACGGTGGGACACCCCGAGGGATGCTCCAGGCGGGCCCGTGCTCCAACAGCCAGCAAGTGAGGGCCGGATCCTGCCCCACCGCCACCTCCCTCGTTACCCTCAGCCTAATTAAATTCCAGACAGTCTCTTACTACAGACCAAGGAGGCCGGGGGTTGGTCTGCGCCCGCTGAGCTGTTGGCTTTATGAAGCTCCTCTGCATTTTTTGGGGCACGGCCACCAAAGAGCAAAGCTGAAGGTAGATGCAAGCGTGACCGGCGACTACGTCGGGGCGTTTCCAAGATCCCCTTCCCAACCCTTTCCATCTGAAAAACATCAGCTTGGGGCAATAAATGCATCCCTAATTAAGGGAAAAAAAACCTTAAAACAACCCAAACACACCGGTCCGAGTGGGAACTCGGCTCTTGGTTGTCCCCGTGTGGGCTCACCACGTTGGGCTCACGTGAGTCAGGGCGAAGAGACCCTGGAGCCACCTTCCTGCTGAATTTTAATTCAATTACTTTTCTCAATTTCTCTTAAAGGTCTGATTTGAACCCGCCGTTGCTAAAGGAGGCCTTGCAGCATTCGAAACGCCCCTGCTTATTTAAAACCAGCTCCGCTCCCCTGCATTGAGCCATCCCCATCCTCGCCGCGGGTTTCGGCGCATCCCTACAAACCGACGGCGACGCTGAGCCGTCGCAAACAAATCTCCCTTGGCAAAATAAGCGCTGAATACACGAGACCAAGGCTTGGATAGGTGGGACTAAGTCCTGCCCTATATGTCCACGCAGGGCAAGGGGAGTCCGGCAGCGGTGCCTCGCCACGGCAGCGCATCCCCAGGTATCTTTTCCCTCTTGCCTATTAAATACTTTTACCGAAAAAGAAAAATAAAGCAGAAGCCATCTTCAGCGCGACGCGGAGCTTGCAGGGGCAAGGAGAAACTCAAAGCAAGTCTGAGGCCACCTTCCCCCAGCACCTGCGAGCAAATATATCGCGTAATCCCACTCCTAAATGGATTCAATTCCTTCTTGAAACCAGATGGCCCCTGGCTGTCCTCAAAATCCCTCCAGAAACTCTCCTGACAGCCAAAAGAACCTTCTGCTAATTTTTGAAGCGCCTACATCCTAATTGGCTGTCCTACGCGTTGCTGCGACCGTGCATCCCGTTTCATCTGCCGAGACAACAAATGCACGCGGCGTTCCGTTCCCCCCGACTTAAAAGCCGCTTTCTAGCCCGCAGAGGAAGAGATTGCCGCTTACGCCGCAAACACACAATGCGGCTTCAAATTTTGCGCTTTCGAAGGCGCTCACGTGTTTTAAACCCCTCTTTTTTTGTCTCGGTTTTAAGGCAGAGTTAGAGTTTGACTGCGCAAATTGGCTACGCTTTGGTAGAAGAGTTTGGGATCGTACTTACTTCCATCGTAGCTTCGCTTGAGTCGACAAAGTAGGGCTGGAAACGCCACGTGCCCGGCAAGGACGGCCGATGGCGGCACGTCGATGCGCATCCTCTTCCTTTTTACACCTGCCTTTCTATTTCTGCACCTATAGGGGAAGAGCGCAATTATGAGTGATTAAAATCATTAAGAGGGTAATCAGAGCAGGGCAGCTTCTGGATCCTGAGCGCCCTCATTTAAGACCCTGGAGCTTGCAGCTTCGTGCGAAGAGCGGGGCCCTTCCCTAAATGTTCGGTGCTTGCACCCTGTTTCCGTGATAACTGAGGAGAAGCAAGCAAAAATCAAGCAGAGTTCCAGTTTTGTGTGGTTTCTGGCTTTTTTATTCACACTAAAACATTCAGTCTGGAGCCCAAGATGGGGACCCCAAACCCACCCTGAGCCCAGAGCCACGGGGCGTGGATGGGGACCCCAAACCCATCTGAGCCCAGAGCCACAGGGCATGGATGGGGACCCCAAACCCACCCTGAGCCCAGAGCCACAGGGCATGGATGGGGACCCCAAACCCACCCTGAGCCCAGAGCCACGGGGCGTGGATGGGGACCCCAAACCCATCCTGAGCCCAGAGCCACGGGGCGTGGATGGGGACCCCAAACCCACCCTGAGCCCAGAGCCACGGGGCATGGATGGGGACCCCAAACCCATCCCGAGCCCAGAGGCACAAGGCATGGATGGGGACCCCAAACCCATCCCGAGCCCAGAGGCACAAGGCATGGATGGGGACCCCAAACCCACCCTGAGCCCAGAGGCACAAGGCATGGATGGGGACCCCAAACCCACCCTGAGCCCAGAGCCACGGGGCGTGGATGGGGACCCCAAACCCATCCCGAGCCCAGAGGCACAAGGCATGGATGGGGACCCCAAACCCATCCCCAGCCCAGAGGCACAAGCCATGGATGGGGACCCCAAACCCACCCTGAGCCCAGAGCCACGGGGCGTGGATGGGGACCCCAAACCCATCCCGAGCCCAGAGGCACAAGGCATGGATGGGGACCCCAAACCCATCCCGAGCCCAGAGCCACAGGGCATGGATGGGGACCCCAAACCCATCCTGAGCCCAGAGCCACAGGGCATGGATGGGGACCCCAAACCCATCCTGAGCCCAGGGCCACAGGGCATGGATGGGGACCCCAAACCCACCCTGAGCCCAGGGCCACGGGGCATGGCCAGGAGCAGTATCAGCTGTTGGGGGGTTCCCTTTTCTGACCTGAACCTCCTTTTCTCTGCACCAGCCAGGGCAGCCAGCTCGGTACTTTCCCTCCTTCTCCTCCTTCTCCTCCTCCTCCCCTCCGCTGTTTCGGCTGCCTGCTGATTTCCATTTTAAGTGACAGTCACATCCCCATCGGAGGTGCCGTTCCCGGGGAGCGGGCTGCGGCAGGGAACATTCGCTCCTGGCAAATTGCCCGGCGTGAGACGGGCGAGGAGCGGCACGCGCGGGCACGGCCCGTGCCCAGCATCCCCGCTGCTTGCTCCAGCGTGCGCTTCCCCTCCATCGCTCCGGGTCCCACCGGGCTGATCCGTAGCGGACGAAACGCCCGTCAAAGGATCTGGCAGCTCGCAGGCAGGTCGGGCAGCAGCATCCTCCTCAGCAAGCCCGGCCAGCCGGCGACGGATGGAGCGTTTTGGGATCCGCAGTGACCCTATAACCTGCCTCAGCAGGAGGAGATGCCAGCCCACCGCGCAGCCAAGTTCATCTTGTTTTCAAGAAGGCGCTGCTTGTTCGGGTCCCACGGCGGGCGCCGGGAGCCAGGCGTCCCCCCAAGCAGCCCGGCCGTGGGAGCCCAACGGGACCATCGCGGGCTCAGAGCAGCCCTCGGGGCACCTCCGCTCCCCACGGCCAGGCCACCGTATTAACCACGCCGTTCCTCCGCAGCTTCTTTTGCCTTTCATTAAATCAGTGTTCTGAAAAACCAGGTGAGGGATTTTTTCTGAATGGGAAGGAAATAAAAACAAGCTTAAGTTATTTCTGCAAAGCGGAGGCAAAAAAAAAAAATATAATACCTTTTCCTGCTGTTGGCACGCTGCTTTGATCTTGACTTTGTAGTTACCATAGCGACAAATAAAAAAGGCATAGGTGGAATAAATTGCTGAAAGTTGGTGATGTCCTATATACGTTTCTCCGGCGCACGCGAGCGCAGCCCGCAAACGTCCCCCAGCTGCTGCGGTGTACGCTCGGCTCCCGGGGAGGATTTACGCTCTGCCTCCCATGAAGGGCAATTCAGCTGCGGAAAGCTCTGTCGCTGGTGTTTCGGGGTCTGGAGGAAGGAGGTAGAGGGTTTGTCTCGTCTGCAAGGTAATATTGGAACTTGGGGATGGAGCAGCGTCCTCATCCGGGGCTAGAGGGGAGCTGGGGGCTGAGGATGGGGGAGAATAAAAAGGATAGAAAACAGCGGAGGAAGAGAGCGGGGAGGCAGCCTGCAGCTGATGGCCAACGCAAGAATATCTCCAGCATCCCATGAACCTGCTTTCCAGCTGCTCTGCACTAATGCAGAAAAAATACAAATGTATGAAGCCATTTTTCCTGAAAAATGACGTCCCCGATTGCTTTGCGTTCCCCTGGATCGTTCACCCCGAGGTTTTACCTTTAGGACAGAAAACTGCTGCCAATTCCAAAAAAGCCAGAAACTTCGGGGTTTTCCATTTCTCCTCGAAACCACCCAAAAACCGCTGCCCAAGCCAGTTCCTACTGGTTAGACGAGATTTAACAGTCCGGACAACCTTCCTCCCAACCTCTTGCAGCTCTTTATTGCGGCGACCTAACCTGGAGGTATCTGCTCTTCCCCCCACCCAACCTCCCCCAAAGCCTTACTACTTCTTTTTATACTAAAAAAAAAAAAGGAGCAAACCCCTATTAGCATCGATTCCTCTCCTACGGAGAGGTTGGTTGAAGGTTTGGATGGATGAAAGCATTCCCAGCGAGAAATTGGGACGTGCTCCCACGCCGGGGCAGCCCCTCGGACTGGCCGGTCCCCGTCCCGTGGAGCAAGAAGCAACGAGGTGCCGTCGCGGACTCCGATCGTCTTGATATTCCCACGTAGAGGCAACTGGAAATTGCTAATTCTTATGTTCCCATTGATGGAGCAGCCCAAATATTAGCAGGGCTCTGAGCCCGAGCAGCCGCATAAAGGCGCAGAGCGGCCGGCGATGACGCCAGCCCCCCACCACGCGTACGCGGAATAAAATATAATAGAAACCAGAAGAGCAGGGCCAGTATGGGCACAGCGGAGGAGCTTTGAGGGCTGAAAAAGAGCTGGGGTAAAGAGAGTTACCACCTGGAGGGACAAGGCAAAGGCAGCGTGGGTCATCGCACCCATCCGGCGGGCAGGGAGGTGGGGAAACCCCCCAGATCCCTCTTTCCAAAGTCCCAGAGAAAGACTGTAGGAAATCCCAGCCGCTCCTGAGCGCCCATCGACTCCTTTCAACCCAAGAACCCGTGAGGACGGAGCCGTGCTCGAGAGATGCACCCAGCCCCGGGCTTTGCCAACCCCTGCCTTGCTTCGATGCTGTTGACACGCAGCTCTTAAGTCAATCCGTGCACGACTAATACGCTACATCTGCTGTGTATTTTGCCCGGCGTTTGTTTGCTTTAGTTGTGTTGAATCGCTTCCCGCGCTCCCTGGTAAGCTCTAATGACGCGCGGCGGCTGCTGTTGTTGCACCATGACGCCGCGATAATCTTTGGACAATTATTTGCTGGATTCACCCCGTTGCTGGATGAAACGGCGCTTTCGCCGGCTGTCAGTTATACGTTTCTCCGAGCCGAAGCCAGACCGCAGGGAACCATCCCGGCAGTAAATGAAGAGTTGCCGATGCCAGGAACGTCCTAGAGGAGCGTCTCCGGCTTCAGGAGCTCGCGTGGGTGGGGGGAGGTTGGGTCCTGGGGCAATAGGTGATGCCCACGGGTGGTGGGAGAGCCTGCACCCAACGCGGAGGTAGGGACGGGGCCGGGCTGCTGCCACGCTTGGCTCCGAAAGACACCGTTTCTTCTCCAAACCTCACTCCCATTTTTATCTTCCCTTCGCTCCTAGGAAAAGCAAGGCTTTTCTAAGCCAGACTTATACAAGAAGAGGCGGCAAGAGGGCACAGGTTGATTCCTCGCTGTGATGTCCCTGGCCCCCCTAGTCCATGCGCTGCCCCCCCATACTTGTGGGGCTCCCCAGGTGGAGCAGACAGCCCATAAATCCAAACGAAATCGTCGCAGGCGAGGGGAAAACCCATGCAGCTGGTGGGCTGGAGGGTCTGGGCTCTGGGTCGAGCTCGGGGGGGGGGATTTATCCAGCAAAGCTCCAAGCGGAGCCTTGCAGGAGAGGAAGGGATGCTTCTGCAGCAGGGAGGGCTGGGGAGACGGCTCAGGCCCCTGCGCTTAAAGCTTTTAGTCTCAAAGACACCAAAAAAAAAAGGTGGGGTTTTTTTTTTTCACGGTTATTATTTTAAAACAAACCCTCGGAAGCTAATTTGACTTGGGGGATCCTCCGAGAACATCTCAGAGGTAACTCGGTTGCAGATCAAAACACCTGGTACTTTACATGGAGCTTTCATCTTCCCTCGCCGCCTCTGCTGTTCCTGTAATTAGAGACAAAGGTCCTTTGTCTCCAGCTAAACCTCCCCTTTCCCTCTCCCTTCCAGAAGATACCGACTCCGTTTGATTTTTGATGACCGGCCTTTTTTTTTTTTTTCTTCTTTTTTTTTTTTTGTTCCTAACAAGCTTGCTCCTGCGTGCCCCATTAGCCTGCTTTCGAGCCATCACGAGGTTTATTTTTGCAGCGTCCTCTTCCCTGCGTCATTAACGTTGTTGCTCGTCGGGTCTTAAATACGCTCGCCCGGCCCGTCTGCCGGCGTGCTCAGGGCTCGGGGGGCTTCTAACCTCCCGCTCCCGTTTAAGTGATGCCCACCCGGGTCGGGAGCAAGCGCAGGCAGCGTTAGGACCTGGGATTTTTTTTCCCCTCCTCTTTTCAGCAGGGTTTTACCTTCCACTCCTCATTTCCAGGTCGGAACGGAGAGAGGAGGCCCTTCCCGTGCAGCCCTGGAGCTATTCCGCCCTAGGACACGTATTAATGGGTTACAGAGGTAACCAGCTGCTTACATCTGGTCCCCCATTACCTTCCCATCAATGATGCGCGAATCCCTCTCCACGGCTTCAACCTGTCCTTGAAAACCCAAATTAAGACGGGGATTAACGGCCCTGCCCGGACAGACCATGCCCGGCACCGACACCAAAGACGTCGGGCGAGCCGACGATGTAGCGGCAAAGCTGTAAAAAAAAAAAAACCCTTTTTATTTCAGCCGCGCCGCTCGCGGAAGGAATTGTTTCATTCAAACGAGCGTAGCGAGCGGGGCCAGCCTGCACAATGAGATTTCCCGACAGGAGGAGGAGGAGGCGGAAAGCCGGCCGCCTGCCCCGGCGCCGCGTCCTCGCGTCGCCGCTTCCCATCTCGCCTTTAATCCTTTGCGTTATTACAACAGGATATGAAATCGCCGGAGGGGCGAGAGAAGAGATACCGCTGACATTCCACCCTTTGCTTTCGTTGCTCCTGATTAAATGCATCGTTCCAAGAACCGTCGCCGAAGGGGGTGGCGAGGCCATGCCGAGCACCGCTCACGACGCTCCCCAACCCCGGCAGCGAGGAGAGCTGGCAGAAAACAAACCAAGCCGGGTTTGTCCGGCAGAAATATCGGACGGGGTAATAAAATGGGAATCCTGAAGGAGAAACCCAAACCTTGCTTCCGACAGCAGACACTGGCCTTCAGATGGCCCAGGAGCGTGGGGAGCTTGACCCAGGGCTCTGCGGGGATGGATGAGGGATGGACGTGGTACCCGAGCCCGGTACTCGGCGTTTTCCTTGAACACCCAGTTGTGGAGCTCGTGGGATTTCCAGGGAGATGCTGCCAGCTCCATTCTGTGCTCCGTGGCTGGCAGGGAGCGCTCCCGCCGCCGGTACCTCCCTTCCCATCGCCGCTCGGTAGCTTGAAAAAAGAAATTAAATGACACAAGGTCTGGATATCCTTTGGGCAGCATCAGGACCCGGGTAACGAACCGGGTACCCGCACACGGCGTCTGCTCTTTAAATAAAGGCTGAGCTGCAGCACCGTCTTCGTGAGCCTGGAAAGAAGATGCCACTTGGAACGGTGCTGCCACGAGCCCAAACCCGGGAATGCCGGGAGGTCCTTTGCCCCCGCTTGGCGGCATCCGCCACGTGGCTCGAAATCCCGAAGAACCCAAAAACTCGGGAGCTGCCGGGGCGTCCGTGGCGCGCCCCGCAAGCGCGAGCCTTATTTGTTCCTTAAGAAAGGACGATGGAAGAGTTAGCAGGGAGGAAAGCAACCAGGGAGCAGCAGAAAATACCTGATATATTAAAAAAAACATCAAGAAGCCTCATTGCTCTGAGGGGTCTGCACCCCCCCGTCCTCTTGCAATACACCAAACCACCCCAAAATCTGCACCGAGAGATTCCCTGGTTTCTTGGGAATGGGGAAACAAGGGGTAAATACATCCACCTCTGGTCCGGCATGGCACAGGGGCCGTGCACAAGCCAGCTGCTTTTTGGGTATAAATATCGCTGTTTCTGTACAAGGGGCATTTGCTCCTGTCCCGTCTCCAGCAGGATGAGCCAAAGCCGGTAAAAACCAGGGAGCAAAGGACCTTTTGGTCGTTGGCACGGCCGCCTCGCTAGGAAAGGAGAAAATACAGCGGCGAGTTGCTGGAGCAGCGGGAGTTAAAGAGTTCTCCTCATCTGTCAGCACCATCCAGTCCCCTGTGAAGTTCAGGGCGAAAAAGAAAGGGGAGGAACAAAAAAAAAAAATAAAATAAAGCCTGACAACATCAAATTAAAACGGCAGCCGTCCTTTCCTCCCGTTGCTTTAAACCGCGAGCTCGCGCAGCGTCCCGCTTGCGGGGAGACTCAAAGCGATTTTATTCCCCTGCAAAACAGATGCTCGAGGGTCCAGCACGTCGGGGGGACGTGGCCGCGGCGGTACCCGTCGGCCGAGGGACCCTCGCACGACGTATGGAGCGAGCGTCGCCGTCGGCTGCTTTTATCCGCGGTTAAATCAAGCCCAATTACGACAGGTGCGGTTTTATATCACCGTTTGGCTTTTATTGCCGTCGTAAACGGTCCAGCTGGCATCAGGCTGGCGGCAGCTCACAGCCAGAGCTGCGCCGAGGTGAATAAAAGAAGGAGAAGGGGTTGGTTTTTTTCTCTTGTGCCGTGCCCGAAATCCGTCCCCGCGTGGCTCAGCCCGACCCCGGGGCCAAGGCTGGCGAAGGGAGAAGCCAAAGCGTCGCAAGGGAAGGTGCTCCCCGGCGTTTGCTGTCGGACCCCCCGCGCGGCCGGGGTCGGGAGAGCAGGGCTGAGACCGTTTGCCTAACGAGGGGCCGCGGCTGACGGGCTTGGCGGTTCCCCCACCAAACCGAAGAGGGTGGGACGGAAAGCGGCCCCAGAGCTCGTCCCCGGGAGACGGCTCGTGCCGCCCAGCCAGGTACGACGCGCGGGAACGAGCGTCCTCAAAGGCAACGTTTTGGGGGTAAATACTTCACCGCAGAGCCCAAAGGATAAATCCTGCCTGGGGCTGGTGTTATTCCAGCATCTCCCGCCCCCATCGCCGGATCCGCTTGAATCCAGGGACCTGATTCTCGTTGCTCATCGCCCGGGTCAGAGTCAAGAGCCGGTGCCTGAGCCAAGGCTCCCCCATCCCCAGGTTACTCCCGAGCCTTCCAAACACATCAAATCCATTCCCATCCCACCCAGCACATCCCAGAGGCAGGTGGGCATCGGCAGAGAAGCGCCCCGAAAATCCCGCTTGTCCCGCCGGCCTCGAGGAGGACACCTTCTCCTGGAGGAGCGTCACCAGGGATGGGAACAGCAGAGCAAACGGCGAGGGCAGCTCCATGACCAGCTCCAGACCCTCCCTGCGGCGGGGAGGGAGCAGCCCACCCCAATGGGAGATATACGGGACTTCAGCCTGGTTTTAAATTCACGGGAGAGCTTTTAAATTCACAGGAGAGCTTGGAAATTCACAGGAGAGCTTTGAAATTCACAGGAGAGCTTGGAAATTCACAGGAGAGCTTGGAAATTAACTCAGAAGGCCGGGAAAGGGGTAGCTACCCCGCGCCAGCCCGCTCCCTCCCCAGCTATTTAGAGCCAGTTCAAGGAAAAATAAAAAAAATGGAAAGCAAACGTAGCAGGAATCGCCCCGTTTACCCCAGCGATTGCACAGCGCCGAGCAAACCCCCGGAGGAGGATGAAGCGTCTCGGCCGCTGCGGCAGAGCATCACGGCAGCCGGCGCGTGGAAAGGAGGAAGAGATTTACTATCCCCGGTGCTTGTGTTTCTCTTTCCCCACCCCCTCTTTTTTGTAATAAGAATCGTAGGAAGGGGGGGGGGGGGGGAATTGCTCCTGCACCTCCCCATGATGCTGAGAAAAAAAAAGTGACAATTAGTCATTTGAAGAAGCGACAAAGAGAGCCGGCGTCGGAGAGGCGCGATTTGAATGTCAATGTGCTCTGGGAGGGATGGGGAGCCCCGGCTCTGGGAGGAGAGCTGCCAACCTCCCCGCAAAACCCGCGGGCACCCCTCTCCGCCCCGGCTTTCCCTGCTCGGGGACCCAAATGTAGCCCACAGCGAGCACCCTGCTCCGTCTCCCCCCAAATCCCTCCTGACTCGCTCAGCTCTCAGCCGGGTTCGCACGGGATGCCGAGCACGGAGGGCATCGCCCCCCCCTGCAAAGCTGCTTTGCTGCTAAGGGCAGCCTGTGCGGGAGGGCTGGGGGGACCCCAAAAGCCCACCGCGAGGCAGCTGGACCCCAACGAGCACGGCCCGGGGTCCTGAGGAGCTTTCTGAGGATGCAGGCTGGAGCGGGAAGGATGGATGGATGGATGCAGGCTGGGGTGGGAAGGATGGATGGATGGATGCAGGCTGGAGCGGGAAGGATGGATGGATGGATGCAGGCTGGGGTGGGAAGGATGGATGGATGGATGCAGGCTGGGGTGGGAAGGACGGACAGATGGATGCAGGCTGGGGTGGGAAGGATGCAGGGCTCAGCCCAGGGCTGCCCTTCCCCACACCTCTCCGTCCTTCTCCCTGCAATCCCTCCGGAGGCTTTAAAGGGAAAATTAACCTGGAGGAGGCTGGAGGTTGAATGTAAAAGCTGCGTCTCACCTTGTTCTCCTGAACGCGGTCACGGTCCCACCCCATTTCCTACATCCCCAGCTCTAGTTTGCCAGGAGAAGCCCGAAAACGTGACCCAAGGTCACCCTAAAGACTCAGGATCAAACCCATGAGAACAGAAGCCAAACACATTTCTGACCACAGCAAAATGAGCCCAAGGGGGTACAAGGGGCTATAAATCCCCCCAAAGCCAAGACCTCCGCCACAGCTGAGCCCCCAGACCCCTCCGACCCCGGGGAGGAGGTTCGGGGCAGGCTGGGCTCACATTTTACCCAGGACACGGCTCCGAATTCAGAGGCCGAGAGCCGCCAGCCAGGGAGGATATAAATGCAGCCCCGCAGCCCAGCAAATGAACGGTATCTTTATTAGCATCTTCCTTTTATTATAGGTTATAGGGATTTTTTTTTTCCCCTTCATTGCCTTTCTCCTCTTTCTTTTATTCCCATGAAAAGTGACGTTTATGGGACTAGACGGGCAGGACGCCTTCGCCCAGCATCCCCCCGGGGACACGCAGCCGCCCTGGGGACACCGGTCCCCCTTGGAGGAGGGCAGCCGGCAGGTACGGCGAAGGCATTGCGACGGCCGAGAAGGGGCTGGAGCATTTCCCCCGTCAGCAGCGAAAGGGGGGGGGGGGAACCCCAAAGCTTTCGGCTCCCAAGGAAAGCGCCGAGCCGGGGGCTCGCCGCCCCGACGAGCCAGACATCGCAGATGGAGGGACGACAGGCAGAGCTAGACGCGCTCCCCAGCGCCAAATATAGGAGCCCCGTCTTCTCCCTGCCTCCGAGCCAGCCCCGTTCCGCCGCGAATAAAACCTCCCCGATTACGGAGCCGGCTCACCCCTTCGCCCCTTGCGTTCCCCACCCCGCATCCCCCCGGGGACCTCCCGTGTCCCCCCAGCATCTCCACCTGCCGCGGCGAAAGCTGCCCCCCTCCATCCCCACGGGCTCCTCTCGGTACCCGGCATCCCGGGGGAGACAGAGATGCTCGGCGACGTGTTTAAAAGCGAGCCGACCTCTTTAGCCACGCGTGGATGCCGCCGAAGAGCCGTCAGGCCAGGGAAACATCCGCAGTTCCCCCTCCCAGGGGGTGCAAACAGCCTCCGGGTGAGGCAGGATCGGGCCCAGGGGGGGTCGTGCTCGAGAAAAAGGTGCCTATAAAAATAATAAATGGACCCATCCCAGCAGAGCCCCGGGCTCCCCCAAACCGTCCCAACCCGCCGCTGAGACCCCCGAGGAGCAACGCGCCTCGGTTTGCAAAGAGGAACAACCCCAGGGTTTAACCTCAGTCCCTTTCCACCGAGTAAAAAGGGATTTTTTTTTTTTCTATTCTTCTTTTTCTTCCCATCCCGTAGGTGAAACTCTGCATTTAGAGGAAAGAGCAGATTGCAGCGTTTAATTAAAAGCCCTAAGCCTTTTCCTGCTTGGAGTTGCACGAGGAGCAAGCTCTAAACAACGTTCAGCAGAGAGGAAACGGCACTGGCTGCTGCTCTGCTTTAAAAAAAAAAAAAAAAAAAAATTAAAAAAAAATTTAAAAAATAAACCAGCACAAGCCACAGAACAGGGAGTTCTTCCAACAATCTGTTTTCTGTACCCTGGAAAATAATAGCAACCCATATGGAAAGCCCACGCAGCTATTTTCCAGGTGCTTTGCGCGGCGTGAAATCCACGGAATAAATTACCTGTGTAACAGGGGAGGGCGCCGGGGCTGGGTTTATTTGCTGCGTCTCGTTCCCTTCGGATGCAAGCACGCGGCGCGGGTGCGGGATTTTCCCCTCCGTGGGCGACGGCACCCTAAATATCAGCCCAGCCGGGAGCAGCCGGGGACGGCTGGGAAAGATGTTCCAGGCGTAGCTGTTCCCGGGGTGGTGAAATTTAATGGGTTTGCTCCCCGTCGCGTATTCGGGGTGTTTATGGGGCGCCTGGACCCCCCCAGCCGAGCCGCCGGCGCCGCGGGTACCTTTACGGGCAGCGGGGAGGGAGCAAAGCCGGCGCTCAAAGGGAAACTGAGGCACGGCGCCGGCACGGGATTTGCTTCAGGACGGTGCTTAAATCGGATACACAGAGGAGATCGGAGCAGCTAAATAAGTGATGAAAACATTCCCGTTCTTGGAGATGCCAGCAAGATTTTGGCTGGTCCGCGGATAAAACCCTGTAGCCACTTGCAGGCACACGGGTTTCTTTCTCGCATCCCAAAAAACCCCCTCCCCCGGGTCCTGCGTTCGACGAGGAGACGAAGGACACGGCGACGCGCTCCCGAAGAGGATGCTCTTTTGGGTTGGACGTTTCCCAAACACCTTGGAAAGCTGTTTTCACTCGGCAAGCACCGAAAGGCGCGCGGTAATTCTGTTCCCGTTCTGTCTCCGCTCTAAAACCTGGGGCTTTTATTTCGTTTCCTTTTTTTTTTCCTGGCCAAAACAACATCGGTTCGGGTACGTGCTCAGGCTGCCTGAATCTCCCCTTCAAGCTGCAGCAGGTCCCGGCACGGGGTCACCACCTTCTTGCAGCATCGAGCAACCCCTCCATACCCTCAAAATCCTCTGCACCTCCCTTTGAGCCCCCTAAACCGGCTCCGAAAGCTTTAATCCCTTCTCCCTCCTGTTTTTAACCCAAAACGGGCAGATCTCCGTGGCCGGAGGCTCCAGGACCCCAAACCCCTCCTGCCGCGGCACCCAGCACGACGAGGAGCGTCCCCGCTGCGGGGCTGTCGCGGGGGGACCGTCACCCCGGGGGCCCAGCCTGACCCTCCCAGCCCAACAGGCATCGCTCGGGCAGGGCCCCCCATCCCGCAGATCCAAATTTGGGGTCCAGTTCCCACATCCCGGCCCCAGAAGCACCGAGCAGCCCCCGTGCCCGGCAGGAGCCACTTTTGGGGGACGCTCAGCCCCAGCCCGCTCCCCGGGGGGACGTTAGCGGCACCGAAGGGCTCTCTGAGGGCTTCAGACCCCCCCCCCCCAAACAGCGAGAAAAGCAGATGAGGTGGTTAACCCACAGCTGGGGGGCTGGGGGGGGAAAGCGGGGTGTCCCCAAGCATCAGGGTTCGTCCCCCCGCGTTGGAAGGGACACACGGCACCGTGAGGACGAGCCACAGCGGGAAACATCCCTTTCCAGGACGGGGTTACCGTGGGGGACGCCCAACAGCCTACAGCACCCCCAATTCACCATCCCACCCCCCCCCAAGCAGCCAGCACCAGCCCACCCTTGGCTTACACCCCACTCACCGCACGACGCCCCGATTTCAGGGGGCTGGTGGTGGCACACGGAGGGGGTCCCTGCAAGGACACGCTCACGCTCCCGGGGTCCCTACAACGCCGCAGCTCCCCTAAAAATACAGCCGCCCCCGACTCCCCCAGCCCTCTAAGAAAGCCCCAGCAGCACCCCCAGGCGCTGGCAGTTGCACCCCTTTCCCCCCGAGATCCCAACCTTTCTCCTAAATTTCATTAAAATCGGGCAGCGGCATAACCTGATGGAAGGGAGGACGGGACAGACGGGTGTACGCAGAGCACCCCGTTTCCTCCAGAACTCCCCCAAAAAAGCCCCCAAGCAGCCCCTGCTCCCACCGCCTCCCCGGGGAGGGACAGCGCGTAGCTCCAGGGTTCACATTATTCCCATTTTTGGGTGCCGGCTGCCAAAAACGCATCGTTTGAGCCCAAGGGGCCCCACCGACCCCTCGCCCCGGGGCGGACCGCGGCGAAGACGCTGGTCTCCGAGATGCCTGTCAACCTCAGCCCCGAATTATTGAGGGAATAAAACCAGCCCAGGGTGCGAAGAATTTAATAATACAAGCTGTTGCGTGACAAAGCCCGGAGAGGAATATCCCTATTACGGTTATTATTAAATCGGAGCAGCCTGTGTTTTGTCCTGCCTGTAATTTAAACGGATCCTCGGCCACACTTGGGGGCTTTCGCGGGGAAAAAGCCACGAGCCGTGTCTGAGTAACCATTAAAAGCGCCTGGCGAGCAACGTTTCTCCTTCTAAATCAAAATCTAAACACGAAATAGCTGGTTTTTAAATATTTTCTAGGGTTTTCGCAACCTCTTAGCGCTGCCGCCGCTGCCTCGCCGGGTGCCCTTGGCCCGGCGAAGCAGACGTGTCCCCGTGCGATGGGACGTCTCACGCAGGGAGGGGACGTTTTCGCCGGGGGTTTCCCCCGAGACTTTTCAATCCTCGTCTGAGGGAATTTCTTTCCTTTTTTTTTTTTTGGCGGTTCAATCCCCCTGCTCGTTTGCGCGGCCGATGCTCCCGCGTCCCGGCAGCGTTTGACGAACGCCACGGAGCTCCTTCCCCGTTAAAAACTGAAGTTATAAAGTTTGGTACCCAAGGAAAAAAAAAAAAAATAAAGAAATAAAAAAAAAATCCTCACCGATTCCAACTTGAAGGCGCTTTCGAGGATCAGTGGGGAGAGCAGCGGTGGAGTTAGAGCTTCTCCCGTCTCCCGGGAAGCCGTCAGCCGCCGTACGGAGCCGGAGGGTGATGGAGAGGGACGGGGGGGACTCTGCAAGCCCTGCGGGAAGGGCTTGAGGCTGGACACCATCGGGCGACAGAGCCTGGGCACCGCGGGGTTGGCATTTGCGAGGGATTTGGGGCCGGGTGTGTTTAAACGTCCCCGTTTCGCCTTTTCCAGCGCCAGGGACTATTTATGGAAAGGCTGAACTGGGCTTCTTCCACGGGCGATTTTGCAGGGGGGAAATAACTTCCCGGCTTCGCCGCCAAGTTTTTGATGGGGAATAGCGATCGGCGACGTGACGACCGAGTCGGCAACGGGGCCGGCGGTTCTGTGCCGGAGGAAGCTGCTGCAGGGGACCACAAGTGAAACGAGTTGCGTCGGGTCGACGTCATTCCCCGGGGGGGACCGCGCCAGGGGAATGATGCCTGCCCCTACACACCCCCAAATGAACCCTAAAACCCGAGAGAGGATGAACCCTAAAACCCGAGAGAGGACCTAAATAAAATTAAACGGAGGCACCACGCGATGAAACCGGGGGAAAACCCCGGCGAGGGTCCGCGGGCAGCCCGAGAGCCGGAGCCAGCGGAGCCCTCGGGCTGGCTCCGAGTCTCGCCGAAGGGACCGGAGAAAAGCAAACGAAGCCCCCGAATCCCTCAGCAGCACTTTGTAGGATCAAACTACCCTCCGGAGCGGGGCCTGCCTCTCCGTAAAACACTCGGGCTCTCTCAGCCCACCAAATCTTAAAAAAAAAAAAAAGAAAAGAAAATGTGTTTCCCGGGAGGTGAAAATGAGTTTGCTTCTGGGAGGTAGGAATCACCTTTTCCTGGTAATTACGAACAAAGAGCATCCTTCACTAAACGCCTGCGAGGTGGTTAATTAGCAGCGAAGTGAGCGTCTAGCAATTAAGAGGTGTTTTTCCAGCGATTCGGGGTGGCAGGGTCAGGAAACAAGAGAAGCGGAGGATCAGAGGGAACGCTCGGCTTCGCCATCCACCGCTGCGCAGGGACAGGGAAAGGCTCGGCCCCAGGATCCACGCCCCCCAAAAAAATAAAAAGCAGAGGTACGGCGTGATTTCAGGGTGGAGGAACCATCGCCCGTGTAGGCCTTATGCTGCCCCGTGCCTCAGTTTCCCCCCCCCCGCGCCACCGACGGGTACAGCCGTTGGGGAGACGATGCTGTTGGTGCTGCTCCCCGCTGAAGACCATCCGCTTTGAGACATCCCCTCTGAGCACCTCCAGCCCGGCTCACCCCCCCACCGAGGCTCTTCCCTGGGAACACGGATCCCACACCCCCTCCCGTTTGTCCTCCTCGTCCCCGGGTCTGCCTCGGCATTGCGACACCAGATGGATTTCAGCAGAGCCCCAGCCCTCCGCGCCGCCAGGGCCATCCCTATTTCACAGGTTATTTGCTTCTCCTTCAACTCCACCACGTTTCAGCAGCTGCAAATACGTCCAGCGCTTATTTTATATATCACTTTTCAGCTCGGTGCCAAATACAGCAAAGAGCAGAAGAGCAACACCGACCATCTCGCCATTAACCGGCTTTTAATCCATTTAACGGGGGCCGCGCTGGGTTTTTATCAGGCCGGGATGCGCGATGAAGCCCAGCGTCTCACAGAAGTCAAAGTGCATTAAGTCAAGTTATCTTGACTTAATAATAAATTTAATAAAATTTATTTAATAAAAATTTTAATAAAAAAACCCACAGTCTCGAGGTTGCTCGGCCAGAGCAGGCGCCGGCATCGCTGTAGGTTCGAGGGGGCAATAACCCACGGGACACCCTGGGCGCAAGCGCTGGCAGGAGCTGCCGAGGCCGCCCTGCGAGCACCGGGGGTCGGGATGCGGTGCTGCCCCTTTGGGATCTCCGGGGAGGGGTAAAGGGGTGGCGGCGAGCGCAGGAGGGGCAACTGGGGGGTGCTACCTTCCCCCCAACCTCCCCATCCTTGCTGGAGCAAATGGAGGCCATTTCCTACGGAGGATCCCGCAGCACCTGCCCGTGAGTCACCGCAGCCCCAGAGCCGGCAGACGCCGATCTCCAGCAAGGCACGAGTATCCCAAAAAAGCGACCGTACCGTCCCCGCGTCCCCCCGAAGGACCTCATCGGCTATAAACCATCCCGAGTGCCAGGGCTCTCCTGCTCCAGGCTTCCTGAGCGGCAGAGCAAGGAGAAAGGGAGGGATAAGAGAGAGGCCAGGCTATGGAGGAGAAAGACTGGGATAAAGCTGGGAATGATGAGTATTGGGACGGGAGATAGGGATGGGTCCCCATCCCTGGGCAGAGCTGATCCAGGGGGGAGAGGTCTTGGGTAAGGTGGCTGCTCTGTCCCAAGAAACCACCACCAATGTTTTGTCCTGGGTGGTCTGAAAGCATTAAAACGCCAAATAAATCCAGGAGGCACCAGGGAAAGGGGAACAGTAAATCCCAGGCTCTCCCAGTCGCGTCTCTCCGGCTTCATCCCAACCCTAAAGCATCGTCGATACCCCGATGTCCCCAATCCCCCAGGGCAGAGCAAGGACTAAACCCCTTCTTTGCCCTCGCCATCTCACCCCTGCCCTGGCCAAGCTCAAATTGCCCGTTGATGCTGGGACGGAGCTGCTCGGGCGCGGCGGGATGTGCTCTCATGGACATCTCCACGTCGGAGGGTCTGGGGCCTCCTTTTCTAGCTGTGAAACGGGGACAGCATCAATTTTCTACCCAGTGAGGGGAAAAAATGGCTCACGTGGCTGCGTTGCCTCCACACGCTAAAGAAGGCTCAACCACCATGGCAAGCAGTGCTTTGAAGACCATCACCATGCAGCCACCCTGGACCTCTGGACCAGCTTTTGGTTCTTTCTTCCCTCACTGAGGGGATTTGCCTGTTCCTAAGAGCTCACCAGGAACCAGAGACGGTCTCACGTTGGTCCCCGGCATCGGCAGAGCAGCCTGATGGCAACTGCTGGCAGCAAACGGGCCGTTCCTTCAACCCCAGCAACCCCAGGTGGGATTCAGGGTGGCTTTCCCCTTGCTCGGTCCTTGCAAGAGCATAGCGTGGGACTCTAGGCAGACCTACCGCAGCAGACCTAGCTTGAAAAAGCCTCCTAGGTGCTCCTGGGGCTCGTGGTGGCTCTGCTGTAGATGACAGATGGACGGTGGGAGCTCGAAGAGCAGGGTTTGAACGTGCAGCATGGTGGGACACAGAGGTTCATCCAAGTCGGCCCTCTAGGACTGATGTTCTTCATCTGGGCAAGGCAGGAGAGAAGGTACCAGCGAAGGTCTGTGTCTAACCTCTAAGTGGAGCAGGTAACAGCACGGGTAGTTAATTCAGGGAATAAACCAAAAACTTGAGGAAGAAGAAACATATTTGGGTTAATGCAAAACAAACTTTTGCAGAAAGCTTCAGCAAAATTGAAGAGAAAAAAAATAGGTTGAGGACAAGCAGAGATATTTTCTTTGCCTCAGGACAACGTGTGTTTCTCTGCCCCAACGCGGCGTGTGCCATTTCAGGTTTTTCTACTCTCTATTTAGATCCATTTTTACATTTAAAAAAAATAATAATTTAAAAGGCAAAAGTCAAACTGGTTGTTTTTTTGAAATTAGCAGTGTGCCAGGATGGCAGAAACAAAACATTTCATTAAAAAGAAAATAAAAAGGCAAGATGAAAGATCTCAGAAGTTCCTCCTTCACTTCCCCTGAGGGCAAAGGTTGACCCAACGCTCCCCACAGCCCTGATGCACCAACGCCAACACATCGTACTCGTGGAAAAAGCTGCACGGATGGCCACGGCCGGGCTTTTCGGAGCTCCTGTCCCCAGGAGAGGGCCTGGCTGGTGGGACCACCGCGAGGGTGGTCGCTCAAGAGACTCCCAGATCCTGCTCCTTGGTCCTTATGGTTCAATCTAGATGGTGCCACCTCCATCCAAGCTCAGGTTTGCAGGGTCCTCGTGGTGAGCGACATCGAAGCACCTTTAGGAAGGGCCCAGGACATCATCTCCGCTTGGTTTTGGGGTAAACGTGGGGGAAGTCCCCTACCCCGGAGCAGCTCCTCCAACGCGTTGGGTCTGGCAGCTGGGAGGGACCTCGCTCCTCCCAGGGACGACATCGGTATCTCGCCGCCTCCCTTGTTTATCAGCGAGTTTACGCTGGGAAATCTAATCACCATTTTGGAGTTAATCCCTCTAACAAATCCTCGCAAATCCCTTCATCCAGAAGTTTATTAATATTAGCTCCTCTCGAGCAGAAGTGAATTAAGTGCCTTTACCTCCCGTTCGGCTTTTTGTTCCTCTTCTCCGCGCCGCTGTTAACGGGAGCAATTCAATTAAGGAACAAACGACTTCCCCAATAAAAACCCTTCCTCGTCGCCTCCCTCCTCCGTTCGCTCAAGGACTAATAATGTTTAATTGGGGAAATGGGCTCGGCTGGTGGTCCTGGTGGGGGCGAGGAGAAGCCCCGGTGCGCTCTGGGCATGGGGCGGCGGGGCTCGGCTCATCCCAGGGAATGGAGAGGCATGGACGGGAACCCCCAAACCCCGTGATTTGCTGGAGGAAGGTCTCCCAGCCCCAAAGTGGCTGTTTCTGTGCCCAGCTGATGCCATCCTGCTTGGTTCATGGAGAGGAGAACCCTTGAAGGCTGCATCAAATTGGGAGTGTGGAAGGCAAATGCTCTCCAGCTGCCCAGCGTCTTGTTGGTGCTCAAAAAAGCCCTGAGATTTCTTCCGTCTCGATGTAAAACCACGTGAATCTCAGCAGGCACTGCTGCAGGTCCACCAGGACAAGGGTCTGAACCTCACACCAGCTGAGCTGGCTGCAGTGGAGGGCTCAGGACCAGCAACGAGGCTCGAAAACAGGACAACAAGCCGTGGGTATAGCCTGCACCCTGCACGCAAAAGGACAAGCCCCCTCCAAAGGGGCATTCAAGGGGTCCCAGCCCCTTTCCAAGGGGTCCCAGCCTGCCTTTGCCGACACCATCTCCAAGCATCACGCCGCCGCAGGCACGGTCCCCACCGAGCAGCGCTGGAAGAGGGGGCTCAGGGAGCGATGCCGCCCGTCAGCTCAGCTCCCTCGCAAAGGCCGCGACATTTCCCGGCTGTCAGAAAGGATTTGTTCGGCGCTGCGCGCTCCCTCCTCCACCTCCTGCGGTGACAGAGCGGCTCTTCTCCTAAACCCGGGGTTGTCCTGGGAAAGGAGGTTGCATCTCTCTGTCCAGCCCAGGCTCCTGTCGTGCGTTTGGCTTGTCTGCATCAGGAGGACATCATGGACCAGAGATGTTCGGCCATGAGCTGAACCTGGGAGGAGAAGACACATGTGAGCAGGGACACGGAGCAGATCAAGGACACAGAAGATGCCTCAGCCTAGGAGAGCTGGCTCAGGGAGGCACATTAAACACCAACCCCTCTGATACCTGCCCATCGTCTCCCCCAGACCTCCTGCTGAGGTGGAGGGGCAGCCAGGCCCTGGGACCCCTCCCTTTGGGGTGCCCCACTCGCTGGCCAAGCTCTGCCTCTGCCATCCCTGCTCCGGCACAGGCCGACCCAGAGGCTGCACCGCACCTTCACCGGGACCGAAACCCTTCAACGATGAACTGATGTGAAAAAAAGTCACGGCACAGTCTGGGGTGGCCTCTTGACACACCTCACTCGCGCGTCACCCCAGAGCCTACCTGGGGACCCTGCAATGGAGACCATCCCCATGCTTTCACCCACCTTTTCCCATGGTTTTCTTTCCAAAATAGCCCTTTCTCCAGCCCTCAGGGTCCTTCCCGCAATGCCCTCCTGCCTTGCATTGAGTGTCACCCCCCCGTCCCCGATTGCCAGCAACGAAGGATGGGCACCCAGCCTCGCTGGTGGCCACCTTCCAGCAGCAGCAGAAGTGACCTAGGAATCCCTTCGGGAAGAAACGTGCTACCAAAATGTTGGGGCAGTTACCGTAATGGGAGAGACGGGTTCGTGGGGCAGAGGATGGTTCAGATCGGGACGGATGATGGTACCACCAGCGAGGAAAGGGCTGTGGGATGCTCCAGCATGGGTCGTGCCACCTGGCCTGACCTACCTTTAGGGCAGGATGGAAGTCGGAGCCGCACTGCTCTGCCTCCAGTTTAGTCTGTCTTGCTGAGCAGGGTCCACACCTCTTCTCAGAGCTGTTGGAAAGCCTCTAAGACAGGGCTGCAGCAAGGGTGGAGCGGCTTTAAAAAGAAGACTTCCACGAAGCAAAGAGGATTGAGTGTACCGACGGTGAAAAAGGTTTCATTTCTGCTCTCTGCTTCTTCCGATCCCCCCCAGGAGACACATCCCCAGCGGTCACATCCCCAAGACCCGCGCCTGGGTCTCCTCCAGACCCGTGTTCCTTCCAGACTATTACATTTGGACCCTGGAGTTACCCACCCACAGAGAGGTCCCATCTTTATCCCAACAGGGTGGTCACATCCAGCCCGTGCCCCTGGCAAGTCGGGTCTCACCTTAGTGTGGTCAAGGCAATGGAGCCGCAAGCATGCTCATCCAGGCACATCTGCACGGGGTCATCACCTGAAGAACAGCAAAAGCTTGAGATGAACACATCAACAAGCATACGATGGCACCCTTGGGGGAGGGGAAAGGGGCTATACCCCCTTCCCGAGGCTGAAAACCAAAAAAAGCCCCAGGAATGAAGCTCTCTGCGTCAGCATTTTCTCCTCCCGCGCAAGGGGAGGACGCCGAGCCGCTCCGCAAGGCGCGTAATACGGCTACGGGCCCCCCTTGGCCTTTGCTGAAGGGATGGCTGCTCGTTAGCCAGTGGCACTAATTGAGAGGAGCGAACCTAATTTGCAAGAGCAGAGCGAAGAGCCTCCGCCTGCTCCCCTTTGCGCCAGCCGGCAGCTTCGCAGAGGGTTATCGGGCCAATAGACCACGTTGAGGGCAGTAAACGCTGGACCACGTGTACATCCCACCTAGGATGAAGAAGCTCTTCTGGGGCCCACAGGCACTTGCAGACCCAGATCCCAGGAGTTTCAGCAGAAATCAGACGTTTTCTTTTCACGACAGTCACAGAAAAGCACAGTTGAGAAGTCTCTCCAAACCTCGCCGTGCCTGCCTTTGATTTCTTCAAGTCAAAATAAGGTTTCCACAAATTAATTAATTTCTTTTTTAACAAGGAGTTTCTCGTCAGGTCCTCTGACACCTGCTGACCCAAAATGGAAACTTCAAAAAAATACATTTTTTCCCCCAAAAAACCCATTCAGTTCACATCGACCCAAATTTGGAGCTTTTTTTATGATTCGTTTTGACTCTGGACAGTGAATGGAAGAAGCAGCCGCTCTCCCATCACCGGGGGACACCCAAATGATGCTTATCAAGCACTATGAGAACAGGAACATTATAAACCATGCAGGTGGGATCAGCAATTCCCACCTCCGAAGGAGGCCAAGAGGAGATGCGGAAGCTTGCGGGCAGCAAAACAAGAACGTGGAGAGGTTCCTCCTGGATTTAGAAGCTCATGGCTGGCTTTCAGCATGTCCTGGCACGGGGAGGCTGAATCCAGACCGCGATGCTTAAAAGCCCCTCGAAACCTCTTCTCCGTAAGCTGGCAAAGCACATTTTGTCCTCCAGAGCATCCTGCAGCAAGGAGTCCCACGAGCGCACGTCCCGCTGCAGTGAAACAGCATGAAAAAAGCAGGTGATTTGGGTTTTTTAATTAAAATAAAAGACATAAACCACATTATATAGGACAAGCTTAGCCTTGGACCTCCCAGGGAGCTTGGCAAGACCTGGCTTGCAGATGCAAATGGAGGAGGAGGAGAGAGCTGAGCCACCAGCAGCTCCTCCAAGCTCTAGATTTCACCTCTAATCTATTTCAGCGCATGATTCAAGCGCATTATCTGCATGAAATGCTGCATTAGCATCAAAATGAGGGGAGTTCTGTTCAATATATTCAAGTGTCTCTGATGGGTTTGAAGGTAGCTTAGCGCAAGAGAGGCATTAAGGAAGCAAATGCCACATTTGTATTCAAAAGAGCTTTCTTTTTTTCATTTAAAGCCATTGATGTAAGAAGTGGTGCTTAAGACGGGCTTATAAAAGCGAGAGCGCATCTTCGCTACGCGACGAAAAGCTGTGTTTATGGCGAATGGTAAAGGAAAGCAAATAGCCCATTTCGAAAATATATTTCGTCGGGGTTTGGGCACATCAAGCTGGAGGAGCAGGGACAGGGCCTTCGGGTGGCATCGCCACCGAGAGCCCTTTTCTCCCCCGATGCTTTTTTTTTGGTTTAAGCCTGGAATTAGAAACGGTTTTTCCAGGCTGGCCACCCCCCCCCCAATCCTTTTTCCTGGGGAAGACAAATAAAACGAAGGATATTTATTGACCCAACTGCCTGGCAAACACCCAGTTTGCCTTTGTCTGCAAGATTTCAAGGAAAAAAAGTGGCCTGTTTAGGGATTTTAATTATTTTTTTTAATTAGGCTGGCTTTCTGCTTGACAAGACGACTTCAAACTTCATTTGAACATCAACAGTCGATGTCCTGTCAAAGCAAACGGCGCCAACGTGTCCGCTAGGACAATTTCAATGGTCTTGTTCACCAAGAATTTTTAAAAAATGGTAATTCTGCTTCAGAATATTCTTCATATCTTTATGCCGCTCGGCTACAAAGTCTATTTTTTAACCAGTGCTGAGAAAAGCACGTTTTGCCCCAAAACGGGACTCCACACCGCAGCCCTGTTTAGACCACGATGAATTTTTACTCGCTCTGTTAATGCCGGACAAGGAGCATTTTAGCTAAAACCCACCAGGATTTCGGCCAAATTTGGGGGATCAAACTGGTTTAGTTGCATTATCTGAAGCAAATAGAAACTGCGCCGAAAGCTCAGGGCGAGCGTTAACCGCCTTCATCCATCTTCGCCACCTCCATGGACAATTAATAATCCCTTGTCTTCCCAAATGGAGTACGCGAGGGGTTAAATTAATTGCTTCTGACCACTTAACGAGTCAGGGAGAGACCCGGGGAAGCTCGTCTCGCTGCTGCCTGCAAATCAGCCAGAGGAAAAATAGACTTTTCTTGGCCGAGGCACGTCGTTTATGGAGATATTTACGCCTCGGAGCTGGCGCGGGTGTTATCACCCCCCGGACACGGGGCTGTCGGAGTTCGGCGCCCTGTGAAATTCAACCCCGGGGTGGCTTCCCTGGCCATCGGGGTGAATTAAATAAATCAGAATATTTATCCCAGAGGGAGCCGCGAGCAGCACAGTTTGGGAAAGCTGGTTCCTCGCAGGCACTGTGAGATTTTTGGGGTTGTCCAACCCAGAGCACAACCAAGCCTGGAGAGACACCAGGACCACCCGTGACCACGCTGCCGACCCGTCACCGATGTCACCCCTCCCCGGAGAGCCCCGCCAAGAGGAAAACACACCAGGGAAAGAGCCAGACATCTTCAAGTCTTAATAAATTAACAGCTCCTTCCTGCCAACAGCACTAAATCGTAGCCCGGAGGATGGTGGGTTTTGTCACTCAGCCTCCGGCCTTCCTCCTTGCATCGCACTCTTCCTCCATCACCCTACAAAGCGAAACCGGGAGTCTCGGGGACATCTCAGCTCTCCCCACCTTTCTGCCCAGCTCCCCCAAATGCTGGGTCTCCCAGGGGACACCCAGCCCATGGAGCATCCCCCAAGCCCACGGAGCATCCCCCAAGCCCACCCATGAGGATGGGGTTGTTGCCTTAGGAGAACATCTCCCAGTTTGGGGGAGCAGACCCTGCTCCCACCCAGGTATCTCCCACTCCCAACTTTCTTCCCCATCGCAGCTCGTTTTCTCCCTCCTCCCCGCAGCGGGTTGTCACGGCACAGAAGAAAGGAAGGAAACAATGCGGAGGAAATTGATAAGCGTGGCTCGAAACCCAGAGAAAAGGAACATTTGCCTGGGAGAAGCTGTGATTAGATCCGTGTGCGTGTGTGTGTCCTTTGCCAGCGCTCCTAAAAATAGAGCTTGGCTGCACAGACTGTCACACGCATGCAGACATGCTCTCGCTGAAGCTATATTTACCCGTCTGAGACAGCCAGATTCCCATATATGAGCCATACGTCCCCCCCAGCACGCAAACGCAGGGTTCACGTGGCCAGGAAAGGACCACAGTGGTGGTGAAGGACCTGCCCAAGCATCCCCGGGAGCTCGGGGGCAAGGAGAGAAATGGGGTGGGAGCACAGGAGTGGGGAAATTCATTTCTGGAAGGTCCTTGAGACCATGTAGAAGAGCCAAGAGCTTGATTTAGAGACGCACACATGGGACAAACGTCACAGAGGCCATCCAGATGGCCAGCATTCCTCTAGTCCTACCCTTCCGCATAGCTCCCAAAGCAGCAGCCCCCAAAAGAGGTACCTATCCTCCAACGCATCTTCCCATATCTGCCCAAAAGCAAGTGCCCGTGGCCCAAAAGCAAGCGCCCGTGGCCCAAAAGCAAGCGCCCGTGGCCCCGTCCTCCAAGCCTGAGATCTGGACAGCACAAATATCTACAAGCCATGGGCTGCAGGAGGTTCCCGGTGAGCTCCAGCGCTTCTTCGATTCATGAGGCCACTGCTCGGTGCCGTCGGCCGTGATGCTGCGTTCATGGGCCTGGGCATGAATAGGTCGGGAAGGAGGAAGGTCCCACAGCTGCTTATTGGAGAAAGAAAAACTGGAGCATGACCTACATCGCCTGCTGGAAACCAGCTCCTCCGCCCCCTGCCACGCTCATTAGCCTCGTGATAAATCGGGGAATGTTTAAAGGGACAAAATTGAGGCATTTTAGTCATATTCATGAGGTTTCTGAAGAGGGTGTTTGAAGACCGAGGTATTATTATCTACATATGTCTTCACAGAGGTTTTGTGCAATTAGCATTATTCAGAGATATGCAATTAGCATTATCCAGAGATATGTATTTCGGGTGGGGAAAATCATTGTTTTCCTTCCCAGAGAAGTTGTTTTGCGCACAGTTTTCTCAGCTCTGAGCGTTTCGGTCCAGTTGGAAATTGGAGAAGTGCCATTTGCCCCAGCTTGGCTCTGGAAAGGGAGCAGCCAGCGGCAAAGGATGGTTCTGCCACTGCGGCTTTTGTTTAATTGGTGAATTTTGGACAAGCTCGAAGTGCCTGCAGATCCAACGGGCACCTACGCAAAAACTGGCCCAATGCCACCTGCAGCATCGTTCTCTGGTGGCCAACACCACGTCCCCAGCAGCTCCGCTCCCCATCCTGCCTGGTGCAGAGCATCTGCCCTGATCCTGTGCTGTCTCCAGGAAAACGAGTCTCATCTCATCAGGGGAGGTTCAGATTGGACATTCGTAAAAATTTCTTCACCGAAAGGGTTGTCGGGCATTGGAACAGGCTGCCCAGGGAGGTGGTGGAGTCCCCATCCCTGGAGGGATTCAAAAGACGTTTAGATGAGGCCCTAAGGGATATGATTTAGTGGGGGACTTGGTAGTGATAGGTTAATGGCTGGACCCGATGATCTTGGAGGTCTCTTCCAACCAGAAGAATTCCATGATTCTATGATCTCCAGATCAAGGACCCGAGTCATGGCTTTGGTTGCAAGCCTCCCCCTTCGATGCTTGGGGGTGATGCTTGGGTGGACCTGGGCTGCAGGTGGGTCCCCATGGGGGGAGCAGGGGACAGCAGCTCCAAGAGGGTGGCACATGGTCCCCTCAGTCCATTTTCACAGTCTCTTGGCAAAACAAGATGATCTTCCCCTGCACGGAGAACAGCAGTCACCTCCTGGGACTTGTCTTCATTTTTCAACTGGAATATCTTCTGTTGAATCAGCTGGCGGTAATATCACCTTGTGAAACGCCGTTAACGGAGGGCGAGAGGCAAGCAGCGAGCTCCGTCCCACTGTTGAAATGCAGAAGCATGGAGCGGCTTGCTCCGAGCGTGCAGGTTTGGGCGTCCGGGCACACGGGGAGCACTTGTACTCACCCACCTCGGAGCACAGCATTGAAGACAGCAGCAGAAGACGCTCTCCAACAGAGAAAGATCAATTCGGTTCGCTGTGCTAGCAGCCGCCAGTCTTGACAGCAAGCTAAATCATGCCAATAAACGCTAAAGAAACAGCTTTGATTTAGCTTGGTGAAGATCTGAGCTGTATACGAAGAGGCATTTTGTAAATTAAGAATTTGAGGGTCATTTAGTGAGGCCAACCCCATAAATCCAGTCCTTTCCCTCCCCCCCAGCTTTACGTTTAGAAGCCCAAGCAAGGGCAAGGTCCAGACCTACCCAGATGCTCTCAGCACGACTTCACTGCCTGCAGGAGTCCTCCACGTGAGGACTCCAGACGCCATCGCTCACAACCACACTGCAAACACCACTTGTCTCACTCCAGGTAGGTCCTTTCTCCATGGTTGGCAGTTTGGTCACCACATCCATAGGGTCCTTTGAATGGAATCTAGCTGGTCTCTGGAGACACTGGTGCTCTCAGGAGTGGACTAGTCCCAGCGAGTGATGTTCCACTGAGCTCTTTAGGCAAGATGAAGGGTGTTGGGTGCCTTAAGGGTTACTTAAAACTGCTCGAAGGCACCAGTTGCTTGGACTTAGCCGAGTACCTTGACTTTGCAGGTGACTTGAGGTGGGACTGTGGAGCACAGCCCAGGAGTCCTCCTCTCTTGTAGCCGTGCAATGCTGTGGGAGCACTCATTCCCAAATCCTCCCCCCAGCCTCCTGGGGGGCAGGTTGACCCAACGACACAAGCACAGAGAAACCACATCACAAGGGCAGACATGGTCCGATGGTCAAGTCAAGAGCAGACCCCAATGCCCTGACCCCACCATGGGCTCCAAGGGCAGCAGGGCACCACCGTACATCTAACCCAGCTTCCCAGCTCAGAAGGACCACAGGGGCCACCGCACGGTCCTGCTGCTTCTTTCGGAAAGAGCCAAGCCCTGCAAAAACACATCATTTGTCACCAGCAGCGCTTGCTCCAGGGCATCCCATTCCAGGTGGCTTCATACTGTGCCAGCCCCTGTGTCACTCCCCGCTCTCCCTTGCTGCAGCTGAGGACCTTTACAAATAAATAACGTTCCACTCCAATCTGCTCGAACAAGCTGGCCTCCTCGATGCCACCGGGGAGGGCGGCAGATGAGAAAGGGTTGAGAAGCTGCACGGAAAACACCTGCCCGTTGCCCAGAAATGCAAACAGCCTGCCTGGATGCTCTAAAAATATCTGAAATCCGGCAACGTGACATTGCATCTATCAGTGGTGCAGCCGGCATCAGCTCCCCAACCATCACGGCAGAGAGGCAGAGCCCTGAGGGAGGTTCCCAGCACCCCAAAGGCTTGGGGCAGGGGCACGAAGACTTTCCAAGGGTCGGTGACTTGGGATGAGGGACTGGTTGCAGTGGAAGGAGGCCAGAGTGAAGCACCAGGACGAGCTCACCTCTGCTGCCAGAGGAACCATCCGCTCGCAGGCAGCTCCAGGCTGGGCAGGCGCTCGCTCGGCTGCATGAGGATGTCTCCGCATCCATCCTCGGGGTCGTTAAACACCTTCGTTTCCCCAGCGAGAGCATCACTTAAGTGCAAGCGACAGCGAAGCCACAAGTGGGCTCTGGAGCTAATGCACAAATTATATTTCAAAAGCACTTCTCCCCAGCGCTGGCTACGAAACACGGGAAAATTGCTGTAATAAAAAGCCATCCTCTCCAGATGCGAAAGGCGGCGAGGGGGGCAGGAGGGAGCAGGGCCTCACGGCGAGGCCGGCAGCAGGGCGGCCCTTTGGGGTGGGATTATACAGCACCCCTCACCTCCGAGTACGAGGTGATGCTCCTCCAGGCAGCCAACCAGGCACGGGGCTTTCCCAGCGCGATGGCTGCGAAACGCGGATGCAAACCACACTGGATCAGAAGGAGCCGGGGTGAGGAACCCATGCTACAAAAAAAACCACAGGGTGCAGGTCCTGTTCCTCTACTAAAAGCCTCCAGGGTGGGCTCTGGGGCAGCATCTCCAGGGCACAGCGACCAGTTTCCTCTTCAGCACCTTTCTGTTGTGGGCTTTCTAAATCTGAGGGTAAGCATCTGACGATGCAGGTCACCCTTCAGGCTCTGCAGATGCTCCGTCTGTGACTATAATCAGTGGTAAACCAACATCAAGCCCAGACTCACCGAGTTTAAAAGCAAACTTGCTGCCGGGCCCTTCGTGCTCAACCCCAGCACTCCCCAAAGCAGGGTTGTCCCAATAAGTCATTTATAAATGAGCACTAGGAAACAGATTATTCACGCAAATTACGAGAAGGGTAATTCCCAAGAGCAGAGTGCGCTGCTAGCAACGTTCAACACCCACTTTTCGCAACAAGCTGCAAAACCCGCTCGAAACAAGCTTCTCCAGCTGGGAATCCGGGATGAGGAGGTGCAGGGGAGACGCCTCATCCGCTCGCCCTTTCACGATGCCTCGCTGCTGACCACCAGCCCACGGCCCTTCTAAACATCCTGGTCTGGAGCAGAGCCAGCCCTGGGGAGCACCCGGAGAGGAACCCAAGCCGGGGAAGCCCTCATGCCAACATGCACGCCCGAATAGCACCCACAAAGGTCGCTTTGCAGCCTTCAGGGACCCGTCACCCACGCCGATAGCATCCCTCTCCTCGCCAGCTGGTTACACGCTACAATTTGTGAGTAGAATCATAGAATTGTTCTGGTTGGAAGAGACCTCCAAGATCATCAGGTCCAACCGTTAACCCAACACTACCAAGTCCACCACTAAATCGTATCCCTTAGCACCACATCTAAACATTCCTTGAATATCTCCAGAGATGGGGACTCCACCACCTCCCTGGGCAGCCTGTTCCAATGCCCGACAACCCTTTCGGTGAAGACATTCTTACCAATACCCCAGCATCGGCCAAAAAAAGCCCACAACCCCATCTTCTGAAAAGCTACTATTGCTCAGGAGGGGCTCAGGGTGCAGCTCCCCCCCCAAGCAAGGCTGAAGCTTCATCCTCTGACCCGCAGTTTGATGACATCAAGCCGATTCTCATTTGGGGCATTTTTCAGCCCAGAAGCGGATGCATCAGTGTACAAAGGGTCAGGACAACCGCTAGCTGAGCAGAAATGAGAGCAACCCCTGGAAGAAAAGCAGGTCTGGAGCTGGCTGCCAGCCAGCCTCAACCATCCACCCACTCAGGGTTGGGGATAAGATACAGGAGCCCCCAAACCAGCCCCAGAAGCCCCATATTCACTTTATTTTGTGCCCACGTGCCGTGCTCGTGGCAGGAGCCACGACTGTGAGAGGCCAAAAGCAGCTCCCTGCCCCGATTGCTGCTTCCTCTCTGGTTTGGGGATTGCTCCGCAGTCACAGATGAGAGTCGGAGCGGTGTTGGGGGGATGCAGAAGGCGTCTCTCCCGCTCCCAGCACCTTCCCAGCAGAGGAGCCCCAAGCTCTTCTGCTGCCCCCATAACACATGGGGTGCCTCCAACCCAGCATTCAGAGGCTGCGCTGGGATCCTCATCCCTGAATCCCAAAAAGCCTGGAAAACATGACATGGACAGACTCAGGATGCCGGACACAAACAACCCAACGTTTTGGCAAAGTCTAGGACTCAAGAGGTGGAGGAGACCATCTCAGCTGGGGCTTGGCAGGGCAGAGCTGCTCAACTTTGAGAACGACTAAAGACCCCTCCGAAGGCAAACCCACCCCTGCTCAGCTCCGCGGGGTGCAGGGTCAGGTCAGCCCTTCACCCCCTGGGTTAAGGCAAGGCCAGTAGGAGAACCCAGACAAATGCTGCAGGACTCCACGCATGGAGAAGCGCCCGGTGAATAAAGCCCCCAGGGAGCCCAGGCAGGTATTCACCAGGTCCTGCAAAAAGCAATGCCCGCTTCTACTACAAAAGCACCAGGGAAGCAGCTTGTCTGCCTCATAAAAGCCCTGGGCACAAAAATAACGATAAAGTTTTCATGGAAGAGGGAAAATTCAAAGCTGCTTTAATTTGGTGGTGGATCCTCCACCCGGCTCATGCTTCCAAACTCATCAGCCGCCATCCGATTCTTCCCCGACAGCAGGATCGCTAATTTTGCACATCCCAAAATAATATTTGCCGAGCAGCACTCCTCGCTATGATTAAAACAATATCGGGCACTAAAAATATACAGCTCCTGGGGGAATCCTGCCTGCCCAAGACAACAAACTATATAAGACACATCAAGGAGGAGCTTCTTTAATTAAATTCAGTTCAAGGCAAAGCAGGTCCATGCTCTGCAACGAGGTCAGGAGGGATGAAAGGCAACGAGGGGAAACTGAGGGTGAGGGAGGGACAACAAGGGGTGGAAGAGGTTTCCTCAAGCACGAGATACCCGTGACGGGAGAGCCAGGGCTGGGGAAGGGGTAGGGGACACCTACCAGCGACGAAGCCCAACATCTGGAGATGACCCCAGGTGTCATCTTGGTACCTTCCCCTATGGCTCCTGCCTGCAGGAGCTCCCATTGCTGGTCAGATCATCGTCCTAAACAGGTTACGCTACTAAGAGCTAGGAAGCAGCCCCAAGAGCATCTCTCCGTCGCGGTGGCTTTACAGGTTTGCTGATCCATCCATCCTCTGGACGTTTTCTCCCCATTTCCAACATAATTATATCCCCCAGCGGGTTTTCCCCATCTGTTCTTGTGCCAATATTGTCTTTTAGCTTAGCCTCTCCCCAGCCCCTTGGTCCTCTTCCTCCCCAGGGCATTGCCCGATGCCTGCGGGCTGCACAACCTCCTTGGAGCCAACATTGTGTCCCTGGGCCAGCGCAACCCAAGAGCTGCGAAGCCCCACGCCCTTCCCCAGCTAAATAATTAATAACCACTTCTCTGATCCCACGATGAGCATGGCCAGCAGCCAAGGTCGCACCACGGAGCTCTTCCTGGCAGAGATCAGCCTCGGATGGATGCCCCATCGCCTTTGACAGCCCAGACGAGGGCAAGGACCTTCTCGGTAGATCCTGGGGCAGGTCCCTGCAGAGCAGTCCCTACCGCAAGCTCTGGTTTTAAACTCAGCCTGCTCGCCGCTCCCTTTGATCTCCCCTTCGTTAGTCTCTCTCCTTCGCTTTCAAACGTAATTAATACTCCCCTGATCAAAAGCCCCAGCGCAAGGAAAGCTTTAACAGCTCTTGTTTCGCCACGTGTTCCCATTAAAGGAGGGCTCGGGCAGAGGGGAGGAGTGAGACTTCGTCTGGAGCCTCAAAACCGCAGCAGTTTTCCCCCCTCCCAAAACCCTTATAACTTAATCAACAGCTTTGCTGCTCGGCCACTTGACCCACAATCCGATAATCCAAGAGCTACGTGACCAAAAACCCCCGGTTTAAGCTCCTCCACTGCCACAACCCCCCAGCAGATATCCCATAAGGTCTTACTTGGCTCATGGGGCCATGGAAAGCGGGCAGAGTTGCTGAGGTCAGGGGGAACGGCACAGGGCAGGAGGTGGTTTCTGGGATGACCGAGAGCATCAGGCACCCACAAAGCCCAGCTTGGTCGCTCCATCCCGGCGCAGACCCTCTATGGACCACGATGTGCTGCTTCCAAGGGCCACAAAGCATCGCGTGACGTCTCTTCTGCCAACCACGCGTCTCACCAACCAAAACCACCCACCCCGCACCTCCCCAGGGCGAGCTGCAACCCAAGACGCCGGGAGGAAGGTGCTGATCCGACCCCCAGCCTTTACGGGGCACCAAGGGTCTCCAGAGCCCCCGCTCCCCCCTGCACGGCGTGAAACACCCTTTCCCCAGGCAGTACGGGGAAGGAGACGCTCATCTTGCATTTTCATGCGTCAGCAAGCGCTTTCCAATTTTGCTGAGAGGAAAAGAAAACCAAACCACCATCCAAAGCATGTTCAGCCCCGGCCAGACACACCTTCCCCCCCCCGAGACATCCGAATTTTGACAAAAGCACGTTGCCCGCACACAGCATCCCCTGCCGCAGCATCCTTCGCCCCTCCAGCTCAAAGACAAAAGGAAACCAGAGATATTTTTTAACATCAACGGTTGCTTTTCGGGCTCGCCAGAGCTTTGCTAACCTGCCTTTGCACCAGCCGGGACAGCAGGGACCCGCCGACGCCGGAGCCAAGGTCATTACACCCAGGTGACGTTCCCCAGCAGGCGCGTTCAAGGGCTTGGCTTTGCTCCCTGGCACCGTCAGCGCGGCCAGACCTTGCAGAGTCACATAAGGTGACATTTTTCCAAAGAATTTAACTCGCCCTGATAAAAAGCCGGCTAAAAAACCCTCCTGTCTGTACATATCCCTGCTGGGAAATACTGTTCCGGGGGGAACAGGCTGGTTTTACTGGCATTTACTAGGGGGAAGGAAAGGGAACAAGCTCTTTCCCAAGGTAGGAGCCACATAAGAACATTTTTTTTTTTTCCTTTGAAAAGGCATTTGGTTGGGCTCTATTTTTTATTTTGCGCCGCAGAAGGCACGACGATACACATCTGTTCAAAGGCGAAAGGAGAACACAGCGCTCTCATCCGCTCGGACAACTCCGACCGCCCCTCCTCTTACCACAGTTCAGCTTTCCTCTCGCCAAAAGCAGCGGCTTTTATTCCACCTGCGAAGGGCAAGGAAAGCGAGGAGCCAAATGCCGAGCCCTGGCAGCCCTCAAGCACTTCGGGAACGAGCCTCTGCCCCCCGAAACCTGGATTTTTAATTTTTTTTCCCCTCCTTTTCATCCTTGCAGCGAGGAGGAGGAGGATGGTAAAGAGCAGGAAAAAGCCTGAAGCTTCTTAAGTCAAGAAAGCGACCAAAAAAAAAATCTCATTTCAAGATGTTTTCACAACCTCCCTCTTGCTAGAGAAATCACAACCCCCCACTCGGGCAGGCCAGCAACTGGAAAACACGGCTTAGGAGCAAAGGTTTTACTTGCCTTGCCTTAGCCTTGCGCTGATAACATAAGAGGGGGGGGAATGGGGTCATCTTCCACCTTGGGGTGTCTCCGGGGGACCTGCCTGCCCAGCTCTGGGAGCTCCCGCGGCTGGGGAAGGAGCAAATTAAAAGAGCTAAAGGAGATGCGATGCTCACGCTGAGGGCTGGAGGACTCGAATACAAGAAAACAAACCCAAAGCATGGAAAAAAAAATAGAGCAGCAGTAAATGTCTTCTCCTACTTAAAAGCCATTCTAATATCACTTAAGAGCAACCCAAAGTTACTCCCAACTTCTCCACCAGCGAGGAAATGTGCCCTCTCGAAGCCCAGGATAGCCGTCCCCATGCAGGGCAGCCTGTTCCAGGCAAATCGGAGCCTGCAGCAGGCTGGAAAAATTCATCCAGCTCTAAACACCATCAGGAAGCATTAAAAAAACCACAAATTTAATGTCTCTGGACAGGGAAAAAACCTGTAAAAGTTGATATTTTATGCACCTAGCAGAAGCTGGGAAATATTAAAACAAGTAGACCGAGCACGGAGCATTAGGAAATGTTTTTACAGGGTCATTTTATTTCACTCCCTCCCCTTACCAGCCCAGCACGCTTATTTCTTGCCGTCCCACCATGTCTTCCCAAAACAGGAGCGCGTGACCTCAGGATCAGTCTCCCATAGGGATGCGCAGAGACGGGGATACAGGCGCAGGGAATTACCACCCGAGGAGTCCGGGCTGGAAGCACTAAGTTATGGAGGTTGAGGAGTTTGGGGCGCTTTTTTCTCCCCCCTTTTTCCTTTTCTAGCGGTATGACATAACCCTCTCAAAGCTATTTTTAAGCCCTCGTGACTTGTTTCGTCTCAGGACAGATGCCGATCCCGGGAGCGGGAGGTAATTCCCGCACAGCGGCGTTACTCCGGGAGAGACGGCACGGCCTCGGCTGGTCACCTTTTAGACGTGCTGAAACGGTTTCTAAAAATACCTGGGGGTTTTTGTAACAGAAACGAGGAGAGGAGAGGGGAGAAACAAAAAAGTTTGGTTTTCCTGATGCATTTCCTCGCCCCTGAGCTCATCGGAGGACACCGCTGGGGACAAACAGCCCAATTCCTCCTTCCCAGAGCCCATCCCAGACACTCATTTTGGGGTGCATCACCAGAGCTGAGGGTTTCAACCGTTTTCGGATAGCAGGGAAGACCAGGACTGCCCCTTTCTTGGGGGGGCCTCTTCCCAGGACACCTCTTTGAGCAAGGAGGAGCATCCAGAGCTACCACAGGGGCACGAGATGGGCGAGGACAAGGTCCAGGAGACACCTCACAAGCTTTGGCCTCCAGGGTTGCCGCACCAGCGGGAAGGGCAGCAGGTCCTCTGAGGTCCTCCTCCACCTCTGAGCTCCCGTCTCTCCCCCAACGCTCTCCCACTTCTTTGCATGAAAGAAGTTTGAGGTGTCTCAGCCTCAAAATCCACACGGTGAGGGCTGGGGAGGTGTTGGTGGACATCTCCAAGCTGTTGGATTTGCAAAGTAACTGTACACCAATATCCTGGGTGCACACAGAAGTTGCTGGATCAGCCCTGGTCCTGGTATCAGGGTCTGACAAGAGACTTCTACAGCCTCAGCATCCCCGAGGTTTCCCACCGGGCAGATGGGATGTGCCTCCAAAATAAAACCAGCCTGGTCCCAGCACCTCCTCTCCCTTCCTACAGCTGGGCAGAGAGGGCTCAAGGTGGGGGTCTCAGGTGGGAGAGGGAGGGAAGAAAACCCTGGTGAGATGGCAATCTGCAGCCAAAGCCAACCTCAAGCACCCAGACAGCACCCAAACCCCACGGGAGGATGGCTGTCCCCTTTCACGTCCGGGTTGTCCCCCTCCAGGAGATGCAATGCTCTGAGGAGGGGCTGTCACACCAAGATGCAGGACCCACCCATAGCCCCTGGGGGTTTACGGGGTGCTCTGCACCCCAAACACAACGGAGAGCTGCCCAACCACAGCTTCAAAGCCTCAATACACGCTGGGGGGACACAGCCCGGAGCTCGCAGGACCCTCACGGACACCAGCCAGTAGCTCCACACACGAGGCTTAGTTTTGTCCGACTTCCAGCGTGGGGAGAGCTGGTGCTTTCCTTCTGCCGGGCAGGAGCGGAACGGACACGCTGCTATCGGAGCGGGGAGAGCATCCTCCACACGCCCCAGCGGCGCTGAAACCCGACAGCAGCTCGTCACCCCCAGACCCGAAACTCAGCCACGGCCAAAACTCGAGGTGATCCGAGCACACGCACGTGCGCGATTTCACAACCCCCCCCGCCACGAGCGAGAGCCCAGACGCTCCAGCGACACGTCCCCACCTCACCCAGACACGCAGCACCCTCCCTCGCTCCCGCCCACGCGCCCGCAAAGCGCTTTAAACAAACCGTCCTATTTTCCCTATACGCTTTAAGGGAAGCAAAATATATATATATATATATATTGCAGCTGCTTCTATACTTAAGCACTAACTCTTACCAAAGAGCGGGAGGCGAGGCAGATAGCGGCGGGCGAGCCGAGCCTTGCAGCCGGCGTCTTTGAGTCGGAAAGGTTGAACCCGCGTAACTAAAGTGATGCCTTCGGAAGTCCCAGGCGCGGCACCCGCATCTCACCGTCGCCTCTGAAGCAAAGGAGGTTTCAGGAAAATTTGGCTAATCCTTTCCGAGTTATGAAGATTTAAATCCTTTGCATTTTCATCCAGCGTATTCCAGCTCACGTGGAGGACCAGATCCTCTTCAAGCACGCCGAGAAGAGCGGAGTCAAGCATGCCTGGGGTTAGGAGCGCTTTTTCACGGCGTCCTATCCACATCCCATCCCTTGCAGGGCCTTGCAGCAAAAAACCACATCAGTCGCAGAATTATGTCTGTTTTCCCCAAAGCTCAGAAGCAGCCAGCTGTATTTCCTTCAGCCTGTCCCAAAAAGCTCCCAACAAAGAGGAGAGCAGAGCTGGAACGTTGTGCCGGATGATTCTGAAAGCCATGAAGCAGCTGGGAAGTCCCCAGGCAGACGCAGCCCATTGGGATGCCCCATGCCCTGCAGGGTCCCCGTTTCCTCCTGGAAGGGCTCAAGATGGGGGAAGGAGAGGGAGAAGAGGCCACACGTTGATGCTGAGAGCCCACCAGAACATCTAGACCTGCTCATCCAGCTCCCCGCCCCAGCCTCTCCTCCGCAGACAGTGCTGGAGTAAGAAAGGCTTTGAGCCATGACACAACTCTTGCAGAGACCGTTAAACCCTCCCAGGCTCATCAGCAGAGGAATTAAACTCCTCCTTCACACCACTCATGGAGAGGGTGCCTCCTCAAGTGGCTCACCTGGCCCCGGGAACACCTCCTTGTGCTTTTAAACCAACAAACAAGAGGTAGAAATTGAGCATAACCACAACCACGTGAGGACCAGACTCAACAGCAGATGGTAGGAAGGACCTGCCGGTGGAAGAGCTGTAAAGCCAGGGCAAGGAGCAGAGCGAGGGACAGGGGATGGACACCTAAAGCCCATTTTTCTCATTTCCCAGTAGAGCTAGGAAACAGGGACAACACCTCACTCGTCTTTGTTTCCTAAGCTCTTGAGATGATCCCAAATAAATCTGGCAATGCCAAACTTCTGTAGGCCACAAAGCCCTTTCCACCAGGCTGATGGATGGATGGTTCCTCGCCAAGCCAAACCCAAATCAACCCTGCCCGCAGCTCCCCGTGTTTCTTCCGACGGGCCGAGATGATGTTCTTTGCCACAGGCCTTGCCTAGGAGCATCCCACCGGGGCAGGGGACACCAAAATGAACGTTTCCTAGTGGAAGGAGGAAAGTGAGCATCAACCAGAGGAGGAATTGCTAAAAAGCAGCAAGATAAAAAAACCCAGAAGCCCTTCAAAGTCAGCTCCTCAAGGTTTGAAGGAACGCGGCCTTCATTTCACCAACTGCCAAAACCCAGCTGCACGAGCCCCTTCCTCCTCCCCATCCCCTCACGGAAGATTTTGGGGGCAATCCTCGGCTTTTTTCCCCCCTTAAAAGCACCACGGTGGTTTATTTAACAAGCCCTAGCTCTGCCACAGCGGGGAATTAGAAGGCAAACAGCTCTCCGCTGTGGCCTCCGATTAACAAAATATATTATTAGCATCCCGGAGCGAGCTCTGCCAGCGCCTATAAATACGAGCCAGCGGTGACTCAGCAAAGCCGTAGCTATTCGCTCCCCCCCCCCCAAATTTTCCAGGTATTTGCAGCTTGGGGTGTGCGTGCGTGCACGGTCCTGGCTCCCGGGATGCTGCGCAGGTCGCCATGGAAACCCAACGCTGCCGAAATCATCCCTACTCCGGAGAATCCCGCGCTGAGATTTCCCCCCCCCGCCCCCAGCCTGGCCCAGGGATGCCCCAAACAGACACAGGACCAGGCTGTGGCATAAATCGGCAGCAAAAAGAGGAGGAAAATGAGGGTTTAAGCTTTTTTTTTAAGCTATCGCCGGCCTTTAAAGCCAGGGAAGATTCTCTGCTGTCTTGTAGGAGGCTGTGCTGGGCACCCTGCCCTTGTCCGGCGCCCAGCCCGCGTGCCCACGGCCAGGACATCACGTCACGCTTGATATTTTTTACCCAGCAAGGTCATCTCGGCAAGAGCAATCGAGGGATACGACGTGAAAAAGCACACGAGAACAAGGGTTTCCCACCGCCTTCCGCCGCTAATTAACCCTGCTGTGAAATCCAGCGGATTTAACACGTCTGCCCCCCCCAAAAAATACCAACACCAGCAACATTCGGGGTTTCTAACAGCCTGAATTAGCGGCCTCACCCAGCCTCAAGGCGCAAAACCCTTCGGTTATTACCGAGCTTAAAGGATTTTCAGTTGCAAATTCACCACGCTAAGCAGGGCCCCGGAGCAAAGTTTTCCAGGAAAAAAAAAAAAAAAAAATTTCAGCCCCCCCAAAAAAAACCCCAAACCCCCACAGAACGCTTGGCAACCCCCAAATTTCCACGCCTTTGTCCGAGTTTCAAAGCGCTGCCTGTGCCTGGAGGGTGCCGGCGCCGTTTCGCTGCAGCGTTTAAACGAGCCGCCGCCGCCGCAAAGGCGATTTGCATTCAGAAACTCCCCGTGATTTTGCTTTTCCATTCCTACGGCAAAAAACAACAAAAAAAGAAAGATGCAATTTGAAAGCAATTTCGATAGAAATTTCTCTTTTGGCTAATCGCAACCGGAGCACCAAGGGATGGCTCAGACCCTCCTGGCCCAGACACCACGGGGATGGGCGCTGCTGGGCGAGACGGGAGCAGTGACCAACCCCATTAATATTAATATTTCCAAGTAGGCAGCAGCAGCTTCTGACCAGTGAAATAAGGAGGCGGTGGCCAAAACGAGCAGAGTTTGTCCCCCATCCCACGTCCTGCCCCAGAAGCGGCCACATCCCCGTGCCCGCAGCCAGCTCCGCGGCAGCCCTCGGGGGCCAGAGGTCCCCCGATTAATTAATTATCGTTGCACACCGTAAATCACAAAGAATTTGAAAGGGAAACCTTCCCAAGCAAGGGCACCTTTCCCCTGCCAGGGCTCAGCTCTCACGTTCCCGGGCTCAACACCGAGATACCGGCCCAGCGGGAGAAGACGCTGTAATTACGCCCAGCCCTCGCGACGGTCACGTACAGCAACCAGAGATTCCATCTCCCCATCCCAGCCCCGCAATGATCCAAAGAAAGAAGGAAGCAAATGGAATCTGGGGTGAAGTTATCAGGGAACATCAAGAAATCCTTAAATGCAAGTCACCCCAGCGAGCATCACCGTGGCCGGGCTCAGCCAGGACCGCTGGTCCCAAGGGATGCTCAGCCGGCTCCTGCAGACTTGGCCCTGCAAATCGAACTTGGCTTTTGGAGACCAAACCACCCCCAAAATTCTCCAGGGGCTCCAAAGCCAACAAGGCAGCGCATCCCTAAACCCGCTGGTTTTATCCTTCCTATTTATAGGCATCTCCCCAGCCCCGCCGGAGCATCTCCGAGCCCTCGCCAGCACAGCTTGGTCCCCACAGAGCTACGGAGGAAGGAGGAGAGCCAGAAACTCGGATAAGGTCACGGACAAGGCTTTTAAAAAGGTAAATGAAGCCCAAGGAGTTGGCCTAATCCTGCAGGCAGGCGCTGTGCACCAACCAAAAATGAGATTAGCGCAAGGTCCCCTTGGCGCAGGTCGGGTCCGTCTGCTTGGTGTTCTCCTTCCAGAGGGTCTCCCCGAGCTCCCGAGGACATCTCCTGCCCCAGCACCGTCCTGCTCGGGCATAATCACCCCGGCAGGTGTCAAATGGGGGGGGGAAAAAGATGCAGTTTTGGGCCAAATCAGCATTTCACTCGCAGAACATCGCTGCTGATGCCGCATCCCTCGAAGGGAAAGGAAAGTGCAAGGGAAGCTGGAAAACCCTCTTCCAAAGCTTTGGGGAAAGGCTTATTTTTCCTTTCAGCATTTATTTGGGTAGGGTTCGGGGGTTTTTTTTTTGAAAAGCAGCTAGAAAAATCCGCTTTGCTGGCGAGCTCCAACACCAGCCCGCAGCCCGTGGCCGCTGCGGGGGCTCCTCCAAGCCCGGCCTTGCTGCAGCCCTGGTCCCCCCAGGGAGCCGCTCTTCAAATCCGCATCTTTCTGAAAGCTTTCCACTGGAACCGCGGCACACCGAACTCCCAACGAGACGCTCGTGGACGAGCTGAGGACGTTTTTAAGGCCGCCCATTTAGGGCACCCCCAGTTTCACTGGGCTCCACGCTCACTCCCCGCTTCAGCGCCAGCAGGGATGCTCAGAGGTCTCCCCTCCGCTCATTTCCAGCGCCGTTTGCGCTGATAAACCATCCCCGAGCAGACGCAGCTCCCCTTCCCGGGGTGATTAACGGCCGTTTCGCTAATAAAACAAAAGGCCGTTAAGCGCGCTAATATTCGCTCTCCCCGCCCGCTTCATTTCATACTTCAACGCAAGCCCCACGCGCTTTCCCCGACGAGGAATTAACAAGGGCACGAAACCCCATTGATTTCCCCCGCTACGGGGGATCGGACGCGTCTCCCTGAACCCAGAGACGCCCGGACCCGCCGGCCGTGAAAGCGAGGATGCTCCCAGCTCCATCCACCCGGATAAGGGATAAAGCCCAGGCAATGGGGACGCCCTGTCTCCATCTGAGACCGAGTTTTGGAATATTAAGGGGGAAAAGCAGCATTTCCACAGGGCTTTTAGGTGACCTGGTGATGGAGAGAGGCCCACATCCATCCCCAGCCCAGCCCTGCAGCAACAAGGACCCCGTTAACAGAGAAAAATGTCATTAAAAGCAGCTCCAAGCAGCCCAGACCCCGCAGCCCAGACCCCACAACCCCTAAAAAGTTCAGGAATCAAGGAATAAACCCCGAGGAACCAAATCCCGGGGAGAAGAGCCCCACTTTGGGGTTACTCACAGCTCACCGGTGCCACAGCTTGCACAGGGACAACCTCCTCTTGCCAAAAACCTCAGAGTAAGGGGGTTCCTCCCGCTCAGGAGGATGCTGAGGTGCCTTGAAGCCTTTTATACCCATGGTCCCACCCTTTCCAGGTGGGATGCGTCTGGGATAAAAGCCCCAGGGAAGGAGGCTGAGTGCCTTTGGGTTTATTTGGGCTGTCAGCTCGGGGGGGGGGGGATTTGCTCCGGCGCTTTATACGAGAGCCCAACAAGTCAGTACGACACAGGCCAACAGCCCCGCGTGATGGGATGCAGGTTTTCCAGCGAGACAGAGCCAAAAAAGAGCCCGTCGTGGATCATCTCACCCAAAAAAATCCCTCGTTATCCCCGAGCGCGAGGATTTTGCTTTCAGCCCAGCCCTTGGCCCGGGGAGCCGAGAGCCCAGCGGGAAGAGGAGCCCCCTTCTCCCCTGGACCACGTTCTGGAGCGTCTCGGAGATGAATTTCCACGTCCCGTGTTTCCAACGGCCCAAGGCTAAAGTCCCTCCTGGAGAAGGCTGTTTCACCACGAGCATCCCGGGGGGATTCCTCCCGGGAGAAGGCACCGTCTGCCGCTGTGGGAATGCGGCAGGGTGGAACTCGTGGGTCTGCAGGCCAGGGAAGGGCGACGGAGATGGGGAAAAAAACCAGATTTCGAAACATTTCTCTGACCAGGCTTCTTCGGGGATTATTTTCTTTCTCCGTCTCAGTTTCTTGCCACGTTCTCCGCAGGTTTTCCCCAGGCGGCCGGGACCCGAGGTGCTCCCGGGCTCGGCGCTGCTAACGCGTATTTCTGTACTCTCACATCTCTCCTAGCTAATCTTTAGGGAAAGAGGAATTGACAAACTGGTGAAAACCTGACTGACACTCCAATCAAAATACAAAAGAAACAGAAATAAATGGCTCTGAAAAGAATCGCTATTTAATTAGAAATTACATCTGTGCCAGTGAGTCACGGCAGGGAAGCGATACATCAGCCGGCTCGGCAGCGAAGGGCACCTGCCAGCGGCACGACAATGGGGACCGGCTCCATCCCGGGGCCGCCGCGGGAGATTTTGGGGGGCCAGAGGGGACCCCCTCTCGCGGGGGTCCCCTGCTAAGCCTTGCCGGGCCGTGAGCAACCCTGCAGGAACCAGCCTGGCCCGACCCTGGCAAATAAAACGCCTGCGAGCTTGAAAGCTTTGCGGAGAAATCCCCTCCTAGCTGTTTTCCTGCTGGAATGGGAAAATCCCCGGTAAATCAGATCTAATGAAAGGCATAAATAAAGATTGCGGAGCGAGGGAGGGAGAGAGACTAGGGAGGGGGGGATAAAACGGCTCCCCTCTCTCTGTCGCGCTCCGGCAGCGTCCCTCCCGCGGGGAAACCCCGACCCTCCGTTGGTGGGGTACCAAAGCTGGGCAGCATTTGGGGATCCCCCCCAGCTCCTCCGGGAGACCCCGAGGAAGGGGGGATGGGGTGGGAGAGGAGCTGGGGGACACGGATCAGTCACAAGGGACAGGAGATGCTGAGAGCGGGGTGGTGCGTGACCCCCCGAATCTGGGCTGTGGCGCACGGGTGGGAAGCAGCATCCTCGGGGAGGCTCCCGCTGAAAGCCGCGTCCTGCGGCGAGGAATCCAGGCTTTGCAAAGCAGCAAATAAAAGCAGAAAATAAACGTTTTTTTTAAAAAAAAAACCCCAACACCCTCTTTCTATTCTTCCTCCACAAATGCTGAATCCGCCAGCAGCTGGGCTGCGCTGCGCAACAGCAGCTGGAAACACGGCGGCTTTCGCAGCGGGAGCACGGCAGGATGGACGGACATCCCTCCCCGCAGCCGCCGCTTTGCCCCGCTCCGGTGCTGGGGGTCTTGGGGGGGGGGGGGAGCCAGGCTTTGCTTCTCGGGTGTCTCGTAAAGGCTGAGCACATGCCACGGCCTTTCCGTCCCCCGCGTTTCGCATCCTCAAGACACCAGGCAGAGGGTTTCAGAAGGCGGTAGGAAACCCGGCTCCGGCCTCCGGCCTCACGCTGGAGGCTTCGGACATCCCTGCAGGGACGTTTCTGCTGCCTTAGGTTTTCCAAGGCTTTCCAAGGCGGATTTTGGGGCAGCGCTGACACTCAGGGTCCCGCTCCCCGGCGCTGGTAATGGGTATTTTTGAGCATCTTTTATCAACCTGGCTTGGACCAAAAGTCCTCGGGCTGCCGGTACCCATCACGGAGGCGATGAGCAAATTATTACATGGAGGAGGTTCCTGCTGAAAACTTCCCGCCGGCCACGCGGCCACCCGGGAAAATAGCGTTACAATAAGGCTGTGCACTGCGGGATTGCTCGCCGACGTCCGCCGCGCATCCGGGCATCCAACGCCGGACCCGAATGTCCCGCAGGAATCAGAAGAGCCCCCCCCCCCCCCCAAAAGCATCGTCTCGCGACGAGCTGCTCGCTAAAGGCTGAGTCAGTTCGGGTCCACGCCAAAAAGTGTGTTCAGCACTTTTGAACACACTCGATAGGAGGCAATAAATAACACGTACGCGCGCACACGCCGGCCGCCTCGCCTCTTCCAGACCTGGGATTGCCACCTATCGTCGCGGTTCGGCTCTAGGAAAAGAAACTCTCCTTGTTCCCATCGCTGGCTGGATTTTCCCAGGCTGGATCCCTGCTTCGGGCCGGGTCCCTCCCATCCGTGGGGTGCTCCCCAGGCCAGCCCCCCCCCACACGCACACCCAGGCCCGTGGTTGTTATCTTGCTCCTGCCCGGGCAAGTCCTGCAGCAGGGCCCTTTGCTCGGGTGCTGCTCCCGCGTCCCGGCCGCGCTGCTGGTTTTTTTTACACATCCTGCAGAAATTGCCCCCAAATATGACCCACAGGGCGGGGGGGCGGCATTCAGAAGGGACCAGCCTTAATGAGGCTGTTATTTAGAGGGGGGGAACAGAGTGGGGAAACTGAGGCACAGCCCCCCCCCCCCAACAAGCGACCCCCCCCCCAGCGCTGCCTCAGTTTCCCTCGGCGCTGCCCCCCCCCCCCCCTCCCCTCTCCGCCCCTTGCGAAGGGGCTCCCGGCCCCTTTAAGCCCCCCCCGCCCGGCGGAGGCTCGGCCCCTTTCTCTGACACAGCAGCCGCCGGGGCGAGCCGAACCGGGAGCCGCGGGGAGGCTGCGGCGGGGGCCGGGGGCCGGGCGCCCACCGCCGCTCCGCCCGCCCCATGGCTCTGCCCGGGGCGCCGGGCGCCGCCCGCCCCGCTCCGCCCGCCCGGCGCCCAGGGGGCGGCCGGCCCTGAACCGGCAGCGCTGCCGCCGGTCGGTCCCGGGGGCACCGCGGGAGGGTGCGGGGGTGCGGAGGGAGGGAGGGCTGGATGGATGCGGGGGGGATGAGGGGCTGCGGGGATGGAGGCTGGAGGCTGCGGGCACCGAGGATGGAGGCTGCGAGCAGCGGGGATGGAGGCTGCGGGTACCGGAGATGGAAGATGCGGGTACCGGCCTCCTCCATCCCCGCTGCCCCGGAGAATGCGGGTACCAGGGATGAAGGATGGGAGCAGCGGGGATGGAGGATGCGGGTACCGGGGATGGAGATGCGAGCATGCCGGGACCCCCCCCCCCTTCCCTGTGCGCACCCCCGAGCTGGGGGGATGCGCCCCCCCCTCCCTCCGCCTCCATCCGTGCTGCTCCCCCCCCCCCCCGCTTCCCGCGGGGGGGATTTGGGGGCAAGGTGGGTTCTCCCCCCTCCTCGGCCGAGGCGGGGTTGGGGCTTGAGCCCGGGAGGAGGATGGCGGTGGGATGGCCCCCGCGGGGGGAGGAGGCTGCCTGAACCACCACCCCCCCCAAAGCGGAGGGGTCCCCCGGGACGTGCCCCCCCCCCCCCCCCCCGCCCCGGGCGGGCTGTCACCTCTGGTAACGTCTCACCCCTTCCAACAGCGACCGAAGGAAAGTGGCCCCGGGACTCCTCCTGTGCCACGCAAAAGCCCTGAGGGAGGAGGAAGAGGAGGAGGAGGAGGGGGAGGAAGTAAGAAAAGGAGAAGAGGAAAAAAAAAAAAGGACAAGGAAGAGCTTGGACTGGAGCCAAGGGGGGTCTGGATCGCGGCGGTAAGTTCCTGAGCTCCACAGCTCTGTCTGTCTGTCCGTCCATCCGTCTATCCATCCATCTGGCTCAGCGAGACCCCGCTGCGCCCAGTCTCCAGGTCTCAAACTGGGGGGGGGGCAAAAGGGAGGGTGCCAGGGACGGTGCCAGGCTCCATCCTGCCCCCCCTCAATTAGGGGGGGCTGCTGTGGGGGTACCCGGGGGCTTGTCCTCATGCTGGGGCTGAGATCAAGGCAAGGGGGGAGTGGGCAGAGTCCCCCCCCAGCTTTCTGGCTCCAGAAAGGATGGCTCCTTCACGTTGTCTGTCTGTCTGTCCTTGCAGGAGGGGACCCCGGGCTCCCCAGGACGCCTGCGCCCGGCTGGGAGACCCCCCCCGCCACCACCCCCCAGCGTTGGAGCTGGCGCCACCCAGCCCCGCGTCCCCCTCCCCGGCATCGGGGAGCAGGCAAGGCGTGAGCCGCTGGATTTTAGCTTCCCGGGACATCCGAGGGACTCTTCCTCTTCCTCCTCCTCCTCCCGCTCCGCCACAGCAGGCAGGTGAAACTCTGCCCGACCAGGCAGCGCTCGCCTCCTCCCATGGCCACCCCACGGCTCCCCGCGGCCACCGGCTGAGCCCCCTCCGCAGCGTTCCCGACTCCGCATGGTGCATCCTGACCCCGCTCCCCGCTCCGAACCGGAGCCCCCCGACCTCGCAGGGAGGCGAGCGTGCGGCTGGGACTTTCCTGGAGGCAGGGGAACGTTAAGATGTTGAAAGCTCCCCGGCCGAGAGGGGCTGCGCGGACGCCAGGCCACCCGGCTAGGGGGGAGCAGGATGGACAGAGCCGTCGGGGCCGGGAACCGAGGCCGGTAGGGAAGGATGGACTCCCGGACCTGCCAGGACAGGCAGCCCAGTGACCGCCCCAGCAGCAGCAGCAGCAATTGTAGCAGCAGCAAGAGTAATTGCGAAAGGGAAAGGATCCGGAGTCGGATGAAAATGGTGATCGGGCAACTGGAAGGCATCTTACAGGAGCTCAAGGAGGTGGCCAAGGAGCTCCGGGAGGTAGGAAAACCCCGGGGTGCCGTCGCGTCCCTGCGCGGGAGCTGCTGGCCCCAAATGGGGGTGCCCTGTCCCCGTCCCCCACCTCCGGGTCCAGGCTGGGGGGGAGCAGAGCCAGCTCAGCACCCACAACCCGTCAGCCCCAGGAGGGACCCTGCCACAGCCCGGCTGATTTGCAATAAGATTTTCAAAAAGCAGGAGGGAGAAAAAAGAAAAAAAAGAGTCGTGGTTTGTAAAATCGCTCTTGACCTTGACACCGGGGTTTGCTGGGGGTTAGGGGGGCCCCGCCGAGGCACCGGCCCCGGGGGTGCTGGCGGCGGGAGAAGCACCGTGGGGTGACACGCTGGGGCTGGAGGAGCCGGTGCCGTCGGCGCTGTGCCGCAGGCACGGAGCCGGCTCGGCTCTGCCTGGGGGGTGTTTTTGAAGCCCCTTTTCAAACCCCAGGGATTTGGATGGAGATGGGGCAGCGGGTCCCCCGGCATTGCAGAGCGCACCGAAAATACTGGCACGTGCTCTGGGTGCGATGAGGGGGGGGGGTCCGTGGGACGGGCAGGGGGCCAAAGCGCCTGGCTGTCCCCTAGCCCGGCTCTCAGGGTCCATTGCCCCTGCAAAAAAAAAAATATATATATACAGATATAAAGTGTGGTTGGAGTTTCCTCCCAGCGCGGAGGCTCGGCAGAGTCGGTTTGAGGGGAATTTAAGATTTTTTTGTGGCTGAAGGGTTTGGGCCACGCGTTTCCAGGGGAAGGCGACCTGGATGGGGCTGGTCATTTGGGACGTCTCCGCAGGCGACGGGGGAAGCGGCGGATGGAAAGCGCGCGGCGGCAGCTTGCTTTTGCAACGGGGCGGGTGGGTGTTTGCGTCCTCTCCGCGGCCTGAGCCGAGCGCGTTGGGGTTAGATCCAGAGCCGCGCGAAACCTCGTCTCCTCCCGGGAAGGGCAGAAATTGGCGGAGGTTTCGCCGTGGGGCCGTGCCAGAGCAGCCCCACGCGGGTCGGTGACGCCTGGGTGCCACCGAGAGAGTGCTGGTGCAGGTGGCCCAACGTCATCCCCGGTGCAGACGCGGCCGTGGTCGGGGAGGTGACATCTCCCAGCCTGAAGCATCCCCTGGGATGCAGTGGCCTCCTTTGGGATGGCTCTGCTCGGTCCGGGGGATTTTAGGGAGAAAGCCAGCGCCGGGCAGATGCCGCGTCCCACCGCACCATCCCGCTGGGTTCCCGGGAGGGCTCGACCTGGCCACAGCATCCCTAGAGATTTTCCTTCCTCCTCTCGCAGCTTTGCCGGTCCTTCCTGCAGCAGAAAGCAAACCCGGCCACCCAAAGCCAAAAGCCCCCCCTGACTCCCGCAACGCCAACGGGGGACCCCAAAACCCCTTCGACAAATCTCTGATGGTTTAAAAATGGTCATAATAATAATAATCGGGCTCTTGGGGCCAGAAGGACCTTGAGCATCCCTGCGGCATCCCTGGTAGGCTCCCTGGTAGTCAGGTTATACCAGCATGGGTCCAAGTGGAGAAGAGGAGAAGGTGGCCCGAGGACACAGGGAAGGGGTAAAAGGCTCTCTACATTCCCTGGGGACACGTTTTGGGAAGCAGGCTCAAAGGAGGAGGAATAACGTTGGAGGGTGGAAGAGCTGAGCTGGGCGCAGCAGGTCCCTGTGCCTTGAGGAGCTGAGGGCGTCCATCCTGTGCCCCTCACCCTGGGGAGATCCTGCCTTTGAGCCAGGGAGGGGGTCCATGCCCCATGAGATGGCTTCTCCAGAGGGTGCTGGGAAGCGTTATGGCCCGGAGATGACTTTGCCACGGAGCTGGCGCATCCCTAGACACCGGCGACCTCCTGGGCTGCATCCCAGAGCTGCCCTGGAAGAGCTCCTCCCATCATGGAGCAAGACAGCCAGGTCAGGGCAGAGCTCGCCCCGAGGTCCCCACCACGAGGTGGGTCCTAAGCTTCAACCCTTCTCCACAACTCCTACAGCGGACCCATAGAACTTGGCAGCAATTAGTTGAATTTATACAAAACGGCATAAAACTCGGCACAAGAGCAGGCTCCGGAGATAAAACACACCGGTCCAACCAGGCTAAACCGAGCTCCGGCAACTCCAAAGAAACAGAGGTCCGGTTTTCCCCAAAACAAGCAGATTTGGGGCATTTAGAGGCTTTGGAAATTCAACTTCTTGTCTTCCGGATCGCTCAGAGCAAGCGCGGCAGGAGCGTGTTACGTGGAAATCTCTTTCAAGCCCACCCAGACAAGTACGTGGTAGACACCAGGCTGGCAAATCGCAAGCTCTAGGATACTGCTGAAAGAGAAGACGATAAAAAAAAAAAAGAAGTCCCTGTGGTTGTCTACCTTGCGTGTGGTGATGCTCTTCCTCAGCTGGAGGTGAGGGCCAGGACACGGGGACAAGGCTGGGGACAGGCAGCCCCAGGCAGGGACTAATGGGCTCGTGGGTGGGGGTCCCAGGAGGGGCTGCTCAGGGTCGGTGAAGCCCGTGAGTGCCCACAGGGCCCTGGCGCTTGCGATAGCGGGGTGCTCTCCAACGGAGATGCCATGGAGGCTTTGGGAATGTCCATCCCTGGGGCCATCTCCTCTACTCGGGGCTTGGTCAGGGTGCGGGGCTGGATGCGCTCGGTGAGGGCAGCGGTGGGCCCGATCCTGCTGCATCAGACGCACCCGTGGAGCTGGAAAACCTTCCCTGGGTGATGCTGGACCTGCTCCTTCCAGGTCCTCCTTGCAAGAGGAGCTGGGTACCGGGATTTTGCAGGTCTGGAAGAAGCAGGCAGGTCATAACCATCTCGATAAAAACAGCCCCCAAAGCCATCAAAACCCCTGTGTGGGCACAAGGGCTTCCACCCGGGGACGATTCCTGCTCCGAAACCACTCGCCAGCTCCGGGCGCAGCCGGCTCTGGCTCACGGAGGGCTTTTCTCCCAGGTTGTCCCTGCTTCAGCAGAGATTTTGAGTCCCGGACTCAGCTGGGATTGCTCCGGGGGAGGCTTCAGTGGGGGACCCCGGCTGTAGCCCCGCTCCGCTGGCACATCCGCGGGGATGCGACGCGGGGCCAGACCCTGGTTCAGGCACCGTCGCCGGCTCCCGGGAGCGGTTCCCACCCGAAGGCTGTCGTTCCAGATGTCCGTTTGATTCAAGATGCCGTTTTACCAGTTCCTCCGCTCGCTCCCTCCCTCCCTCCCTTTTGTGTATATAATTATTCCCCAGCGCTCCGCGACAGGGCTGCATTACGTGCGGGGGAAAATGATGATTAAAATCTTTGATTGAAACGGCACACTGGAAGTGGAAATCAGGCAGGAGGCAGGCAGGGAAGGTGCTTCCGCCGAGCGCTCGCCACGCTGCCTGCCCTCCCACGCGCCTCCTGCCAGCCCCGGCCTTTTCCCGCGGGATAAGGGCGATGCCACGGGGGAGAGGGCCCAGGCATCTCCGCGACAAGGCTGAGCTCCTTCCCAACCTTGGGGGATCCCTTTGGCGGTCCGAAACCATCCAGGGGAGGGAAATAAATATTCAGAGGTGGGAAATAAAAACAAATATCCGTGCAAGTCTCCCTATGTGCACCCTCCCCCCCCCCCCCAAATCCCATGGGAAGGGGATCCTCTCACCCCTGCACCCCCTGACATGGAGCAGCGGGGTCCCACCACGCAGGGAAGCGGCACCGAGGGGTCCCCTCCGAGGCTTTGGCAGGAGGAAAACCCTCCCTGCGACCCCTTAGGATAATAAATACCTTAGTGACGTTGTAATCAACAGGCGATGAGCTGGGAACGCTCGGGGAAGTTCACGGCGAGAAGGCGGCTTATTATGCTCATAACAACGTGGTTTAGAGATCTGCGCGATGATTTTGAACTATTTAGCGGCTGATGATGTAGCAAATGATCCCGAGATCCGCCGCACGCTCGTTTGTGAGCGTTAGCTGGGGGAAGAGAGGCCCCTGTAACCCAGCTTCTCTTTGCAAGCTCCAATTAATCATTTATTCCTTATTAAATATTTACTCACCTCTCCTGCACCGGGAAGTGGTTTGGGAGATGCGGGAAGGTCCCCGCTCCGGGTGTGTTTGCCTGTGGGGTCGTGGGGCTTTGGGGTGGCTCTTTTTTCCCCCCCGTGGAGGGAGGAATCGATGTTCGAGGCGACGGCGCCCGACGCCTCCGGGACGATTTGATGCTTTGGGAATAGGGATGGGGATTTTTTTCGCACGGGCCGCACGGTCCCGTTGCACGTCCCCTCCGCGTGCCAGCTGGCGGCAAAGCGGAGCGCGGGGCTGGGCAGGTCGGATCCAGCCTGGGAATGCAGCCGCGTAGCATGGGAGGATGCTTTGGACCCCAAAACGTGCTGCTGGGGGTGCGCAGCGGGGAGATGGGGATGGGGACCGAGCCGGCAGCCGAGGGAGCGTGAGGTCTGGGGGGGGGATGCACAAAAATCCCTGTTCTCTCCCAGCCCGGCTGGGGACGAGATGTTTGGCTCGGGGTTGGGAACCGGTTACGTCTCGCCGGAGCGCAGCCGAGGGGACACACGCCCGCCACCGAAGCGGAGACACCCCGCTTTGATCTCCCCACCCCAGACCTCCCCCTTCGCCCGCCCCGAGCGCCGACCCGCTTCAAAGGCCGCGCCGGGATGAAGGGGCCGTTAGATCGCACCGCTTTGATCCCAGGCATCTTCCAGCTCCTTCCCCGGCCTCGGGAATACGCGTTACCGATTACCAGCCACGCAGCCGGTTCAGCCGAAGCCTTTGAAGTCCCCTCTCGTCCTCCCGCCTCCTCCCTCACCTCTCCAGCATCTTCTCGAGGAGGTTTAGCTCCTCGATAGGAAACGACACGGTCAAAAACGTGGAAGCTGGAGCCGCCGAGCCCGATCCGCAGCCAGGGACCTCCGTGCTTGATTTGCAGCCAACGAGCAAAAATCCCATTAAAAACCCAACAACGTTCCAGATGTTCAACATCTGGCTCAGCCGAGGAGGGAAACACCCCGTTTGGGGCACTCGGGCTTTTATCTGAAAAGCTCCGGCCGCCAGCAACGTCCACGGGTGCGGGGACCGTACCTGGGGCGAGGGGAGCTCCCAGCGCTCCCAGTTGGGCTGAATGGTGGGAGCTGGGTTTTGGGGTGGGGGTGAACCGGTCGGCGCCGCGGTTTTGCGCGTCCTTGCTCGGTGCCGGTCCCTACGGGGCAGCACGGGGACGTGGGCCCATCCCTTCAGTTCATCCTTCAGCCCCTCCAAGCTCATCGCTTTGGGCGAGAGCTGAGCACCCCTGGCCCCCCCCCAGCACCGGCTTTCAGGGCGCTTGGCCACTGCAGGATGAGGCCCCTCGGTGACACCACGCACGAGGTCAAGGGGAATTATTTTTGCTGCCTGTTTTCCTCCTGCCGGGTGCCCGCGGTTTGACCGGGGATGTTCTGCTCTCAAAAAGGCGGCTCCTTGCAGCGAGGTGAAACCTAAAGGCGAGGGAGGATGGGGACACATCCTCTCTTGGGCACCCCCACGGCACCTCCAGCACGTGCTGAGGACCCCCCAACCCTCCTCGCCTGCTCGGAGGGGGACAGAGCCACCCCAATTCACTGGGGGACGAGAGCATCACCAAGATCTCACCGCAAACGACCCGATCCCAGCTCCGATCCATCCATCCATCCCTCCCCATCGCTCTCACCCCGGCTCCCTCTGCCAGCAGCGATGGCCTCCGCTAAAAATCATTGACAACCTGCCTGGGGAAGGAGAAAAAGGGGGAGAAAAGCCCAAATCCTACTTTACATTTAAATCCTCAGCGGCTACCAAGTGTCACATAGGTATTTAATGCCCCCAACCCCACCACCCCCCGTTTAAAATAGAAAGCGCTCCTAAAAATAGCCCCGAGTGAGCCACCGCTGATGTGACACTAATCCCTGTGTGCCGTGGCGAGGACCGGGATGGGGACGAGGACCGGGATGGGGACGTGCCTCCTCCTGGCACTCACCGAGCCCGAATCGCAGCAGGTCCCTTTAATGAGGATGAGGAGGAGCAGGGACCCCGGGGTGACAGGGACCCGACTGGAAGCCCGGGGAGATGCTCGCCCTGAACCCGGCGGTGTAATCACGGAGCCTTCCTGAAAACAGAGGTGATCTCATTTGAGCTGAGGGTTTCAGCAGAATCGTTTGCTGCCTTATTAAAAAATAATAATAGCCGGGTGTTTCCCAGAGACAGCTCTTTCCCTGCCCTTCTTCATAATTCTTTCTCGTCGCCAAGAAAGAACAGGTCACGTCATCTTTTTTTCCCTCTTCTCCTCGAGTTTCACCCTTTCTCCCCCAAAGAAAAGAGATAAAAAAAGGAGGGGGGGAGAAATCTGATGGTGTGCTGGGAGCAGATGCAATTGCCTTTTCCAGTTTCAAGACTTCCTTGGGGATGCTCCCAGCTTGCCCTCAGCGCCCTTCAAAGCCAAAGCCTGAAGGACGGATGGGTCCCTGCCTGCCCTCCCCGGAGGTCTCGCGTGGGCAAGAAGGCAGGAGAAATAAGTCGGAGACCACGGGTGAGGAGCTCAGGTAAAGCCCGTTGCCTTCTGCTGACTGGGATGAGGAGCCCTCAGCTCACCATCCCCAGCACGACCCCGCTTTGGGGATCCAAAGTCCCTCCAGGTGACAAGGACGCGACGTAGGTCCAAGGTCCATCCCCAAGGCAGGACCAGGGATGGGCTTCAACGTACCTTCAAGAGGTCTGGCGAGGAGAGAAGCCACCCATGGGGCTGGGGAGAGGTCCCCATGCAGCACAGCTCAGGAGGGGGCTACCAGTCCTGGGCTGGGCTTATATGGGCTCCTGGGCCATGGGCAGGGCAGGGTGGGGGTCCCAGGTGGGGCTGCTGGAGGCCATTAAGGTGTGTTGACGCCCATCACCGTGTGCTCAGGTCTGACGGTGGGAGCGCTCCTCTCATTTCCAACCCAAACTTCATCCGGGCTCCACTGCACCCTTTTTTCCCTGGAAAGATGGGGGGTTTGGCGGCTTTTATTGCCAACGTGTCCAACACGCCCCCGGGCAGCAACCCCCAACCCTTCAACCTGCGTTTTCCCGGTGACACCAGCCGGTACCATCTCAGAACGGGTCTCCCCGTTCCCAGGGGCTCCCCAACTGCTCCGCTCCGTGTTTGTACCAGGCGAACGCACGCATCCGGCCCCGTCACCCTCACCCAAACCGTATCGGGACCCCTACGCCCCTTGAGCTTGTGCCCCCGTGGAGGTGACGCTATTTTATCCTCCAGAGGGGTCCCTCCAGGTTGTCCCCACCTTGTCCCGCAGCATTTGGTGGCCCGAGAAATGCTCCTCGCTGTAGCCAGAGCCTGGAGATGTCCCGTGGGGACCTGCAGCTGATTTAAAAGAGGGGGTGCCGCGTGCCTACGGCTGGATCCCCCCAACAAGCAGCTGGGGGGTCGGGGTCCCCTGTCCCTGGCGCCATCTCCTCGGGAGCTCGGCAGAGCGGGAGAGCCGCGTGGGCAGGGCTGTCGAACAAGAGAAATTTGGAGCTCGAACACGGGAATTTTGTTAAAATTAGGTCAGCAGAGCGTTAACGGAGCCACTTCGGCTGCTGGCAGCGTCATCATCCCCTCGGGCTCCCGGTTTCAGCTGCCCAGACATATTCAATTACCCTTAACTCTGCCCACGCGTCCTCATCCACCGCGAGGGCTTTGCGAGGAGCCTGCCCTGCTGAGCTGGGGTTTATGGCGCGTTTCTAGCGATTTATGGTGTTGATCCAAACCTCCGCGCCCTGGCGTCTAGCAAAGGGACGCAGAGACCAAGGGCAACCTGGCACCGTGACAGCAGCTTTGGGGCGCCCACCCTTGGCCACCCAACACAAGGATGGGGTGTCTAAGCCCAAGGAATCGGTTTCCCCCAGCAAAAGTGCTCGAAAAAATGGAGTTATGGGCTAACAGCAGCCTAAAAATGATGGAGGGATTTGCCATGATTAATTCTTCTGGGTGGATGAGGAGGTTCAACACCCGTTGATGAACCGTGGCACCGGTGGAGATACGGTAGGGCTTTCTGGTGGCATGAGGAGAAGGAAACAAAATGTGTCTGGCAAGATATTGCCCATTGATTCGTCTTCCCTCCCTTATTTTGGGAAACTTGTGGCTGATTTTCACCAGGAGAGGACGTGTGGAAGGGCAGGGGAAGGAAAAAGATGGGGAGAGAAAGGCAGTGATGCAAAATGAGCAGAAAAAAAACATTTATGCATGGAGAAACCACCTGGAAAAAGCCAAGCGAAGGGGTTGTTTCGCTCCCAAATGCTCCGTGAGTGGGGTGGGGGGACCGGGGAGCAGCGGGAGGGACACAGCCCCCAGGGTGCCGGGGGGCACCGATGCCCGCGGATGCCCGTGATGGGGAGGAAGAACAAAATGCATCAACTGGCTGCACAAACGGGTACGGGGGGTGTCGAGGGGTTCCCCTTAGCCCCCCTCCTTGTCTGCCGCTGCCCACCTCCTGCTTGGCAGCGCTGGGACCGGCCAGGCCCTCTGCCAGCTCCCCGGAGAGGAGGGAGGGAGGCGAGCCAGCAACCCTGCCAAAAATACGCGCTTCCAACTGCCGCCGAGTCGAATTTTCGCGTCGTGCTCTGCCTCCCACGCCAAATAAAGCCACGCACCCCCACACACACACTCCACACGCATACAGACACGCAGAAACGCCAGCCAAGAAATACCCCGGAGAACCAGCGATGGCTCCATCCGGATGCCACGGCAGCGGGGTGCTCGGGTGGCACTGGGGAGCCCCGGGCAGGATTAGTGCTGTGCTGGGTGCTGGGCAGCCCTTGAGCTGGATGGGGTTAAAGACTTGAAGGTGGGTGAGGAGCCTCTTGCATCCGAAACCTCGGCAAGGTCGTTGGGTGGAGACCACGGTCCACGGGAGCCATCGGAGGTCCATGGGAGCCATCGGAGGTCCTGCCTCCCTTCCTTCCCCTTCCAGCCCTGCCCGTGGCTGGAACATCAGCCAGGACATTACGTTTATTATTTTTAATTTTTTTAAGGGCTTGTTTGATTCACGCCCCGTGTGGGGTCCGTCCCCTGCGGCGTGGCGGGGCCACCACCCCGTCCCCGAGCCACCACGGGTCTTGATAGACTCGATGCCTTGCAAGAGACGGGGGGGCTGGGGACGGAGCCCGTCAGCACCCCAGCCAGGGCGGGGGGTGATGGCGTCGTCCCCGCAGCCCCCCCGCCTTCCCGTCTATTTTGTCCCACGACCTTGGGACATTTGCCACCCCGTGCCTCAGTTTCCCCACCCGTGGAGCCGCCTTTTCCAGGGGGAGGCGGTGGCCGTCGCCGGTGGTTGCCCATGGTCAAGTGGGAGGGCCCAAGGGACACCACGTGCATGGGGATTTGGGGTGACATCCGTGGTCCCAGGGGACAAGGCAGACCCCAGAGTCACCCTGAGAAGGGCCCATCCTGCCGCACCGAGCACCCAGGGGCACCCAAGGCTTCACCGCCCGCTTGGGGCCCGTGGGTGCTGTGCCACCGCGTGGGCTTCGGGCCCTGCCAAGGGGTCCCGGAGCGGCTCCGCTCGGGCTGAGGCCTCCCAACTCATTACACCAGTGGTGCCGGGGGAAATGGCAGAGATTTAGGGATGCGGTGTTATTACGGAGGCAAAAACGAGAGGGTCCCGTCCGGCGGCTCCTCTCTGCCCGTCCGTCCGTCCGTCTGTCCGCAGGTGGTGAGCCAGATCGACCGACTGACGTCCGACTTCGAGTTCGAGCTGGAGCCGGACGACTGGACGACGGCGACGGCCAGCAGCACCTCCAGCAGCGAGAAAGGGGGAGGCGCCTTCGAGCTGGGACCCCTCGATTTCACCGCCTCCGACATCCTTTCCGACAGCTGGGAATTCTGCTCCTTCCTGGATGCTTCCACCCCCTCCGACCCGGGCGACGGTCCCGAGCCCCCCCGGCCGCAGCCGCAGCCCCCGCCGGCTCGCCAGCCCGATTACCGGCTGATGAACGGGGGGATCCCCATCACCAACGGTCCCCGGGGCGGCGGAACCCCGGATTCATCCAGCGAGGAAGCCTTCGGCTCCGCGGCCGGCCAGAAGATCCCTCACCACCGCCCGGCCGGCACGCGGGAACGGGTCCGATTCAGCGACAAGGTGCTTTACCACGCTCTGTGCTGCGACGACGACCGGGACGGTGACAGCACGGCGTCCCCGGGGGACGACGGCCCCGAGGAACCCGGCCGTAAGGTGCCGGCGGGGCCAACCTCGAAGCATCCTTCCGCCGCTGCCGGTGCCGGTGCCGGTGGCGGTGGCGGTGGCGGTGGCGGTGGAGCCCCGGCGCGGCGGCTGACGAGGAACAGCAGCACGCAGACCGTAGCCGATAAAAGCACCCAGACGGTGCTGCCTTACATCCCGGCCAAGCAGAAAATGAAAACGAAAAACTGACGGCCGGCTCTCCGCCGCACGGATTTGGGGAGCGCGGGTGGGGTGGGGGGGGTGGGGGGGTGGGGGAATTCCTGGGGAGGGACAGAAAAATCTATATATATATATATAAATATATATTTAAATAAATCAATACTAATAATAAAATCAACATGAAAAGGTGGCAAAGAAGACAAATGTCCCAACTACCTACCCGTCATTTTCGAGGCTCAGGGAATTTTAAACTGTTTATTTTGTGGACAGAAGCTTCCGATCAATAAACCGTCCGTCATGGAGAAATAACAACAATAACATATATATATTATATGTATATATGTACCAAGAGAGGGAAGCCTATACGGAGGGGCGAGCCGGCGCATCCGAGGTTGTGGCTGGGGGATGGATGGGGACGTGGGGACGCCGGAGGGGGGGTTGGCTGGACCGGGGAGGGCAAATATCCCTCCCTGGGACATTTTATTTCTTAAGAAGAGCCGGTGCGATGTGCTTTGTCACATCCGATGGCTGAGCGGAGCGGGGATGTCACCGGGGACGTCACCCCCCCGGGCTGGCACGTGGCCCGAGAGGGACGGAGAGGGGCTGGCCGAGAGCAAAACCACATCGGTGCCGAGGAGTCGGGGTGGGGACCCCCCCCCCCCGCAATTTCCATCCTTTATACCGGGTCCGGGGGAAATATTGGTGACCTCCAAGTCTTAAGAGGACGCGGGAAATGCCGCCAGCTTTTCTTTAGGTACCCGCTCCTGGTTTTGCGTTTCAAAAGCCGCAGCCCCAATTTGCGGCGGCGGGGGGGGAGCTGGATTTGCTCTAAAAAATGAAGGCGTCTGGACCTCTAAATCCACCCTCGGCGGGTTTTTTTTGGCTTCTAGGTTTTGCCAAAGCCTTCAGCAGCCAAAGGGGTCAGCGCAGCGCGCGGTCCGGGAGATAAACACCCCGTGTCCTCTCCGCCGGCTCTTCCTCCGGCAGGGATGCGTTTGCACCGCCGGCCCTCCAGCATCCCTGGCACAACGGTGGTTTTTCCGAGCCTGGCGGCAAAAAAAAACCCCCCACCACCTTGCCCGCTTTGTTTTAATCCGGGTCAGAGATGCTCTGGCTCAAGCCCTTTTCCCTGTGCCACCCCCAGCGTCACCCTGGAGCCGGGACCCTCGCCGTCCCCCCGGCGTCGCTACCGCGGGCGAGGGATGCTGGTACGAAGCAGCCGTCGAAGGAGAAGCGGCGCTGGTCCAAACGCCCTGAATTCAACCCGAATCGTAGCAGGAGAAAAGCTTTTTTTCCTGGGTTTTTTCGCTTTTAGGACCCAAGGGACGTGGCGTCGCCTGGGGGATTCCCACGACGTGCAGAGCCTGGGAGGGTTCAGTGCATCCCATCCAGGGACATCCCGGCCCCGGACAAAGCCAGGAGAAGGAAAAGCCCCGCGGAGGGGATCACGAGGGGAAGATGATGCTGATGATGCTGATTCATCATCTTCCTCCGCATCTCCCCTTACCCCCGGGGCTGGGACCCCGAGGGGAGCCTTAACCCCTCGTTTTTCACAAACAGGGCCATCGAGGGCCGGGATGTCCCCATCCCGCATCCCGGAGAGGGGACAGCCGGGCTCACCCAGCACCCGCACGGGGACACGGGGGCTGGGACGCCTCCTCTCCACTCCCTCCGTTCCTCCGCATGTCGCCAGCTGGTTACTTATTTATTTTTATGAGCTTTTTACAGCCTGGCCCCATTGTAAAAGCATGATTAATAGATGTAGCTCTGTTCTTTAATAACTCCTCCCGAAGGATGCCAGGAAGAGGACGAGGCAAAAATTCAGAGCAGCCGGAGCCGCACGAGGAGATGCTTTTCGGCTTGATCCGGATTTGGAGGCACCCGCATCGCCTCCAGCCCCGGAACGAGCTGCAAAAGCAGCCAGAGGGGAAACCGAGGCACGGCGCGGGGACGCAAAGCTCGGGGCAAAGCCGCTCCCCTCGGGGCCGGGGATTTAAAGCCAATTGCTGCAGCCGGGGCCGTACGGATGAGGGTAACAAGCTTCTTCCCCCACGTTTCTATTGAGAACGTATTTACAGCCGTGCGAGCTTGCTTTCGGGCTCTCCGATAAATCCAAGCGACGGCGGCCGTAAGCGCTGTATTAACCTTCCGGGCCCGCAGATGGAAAAGCTCCATAAAACAGGGGTAAACAGAGACGGGGGCAATTCCTCCGCTCCCGTTTGCTCCGGGTAAAGGGGTAATAAAAGCCACCGCTGACAGACGGAGAACGGCGGGCGGTGTCCTTGCTGCTCCTCTGCGCGCCCGGGGGGGGGGTTTGCTGTTATTATTTAGGAGGAAAACTTGCTGGTTCAGGGGTTTTTGGGGTAAAATTCAAGGGGATGGGAATGATTATTAACACAAATAGGGAGAAACCATTCCAACGAGTAAAAATGGCTTTGTTACACCAGTAACGAAGTTGCTAATGATGTTGTTAATTGTACCGCCAACCTAGTTATTACTGATGAATTAATAGACTTGGCTCTTGCAGGGACAAGATCCAGCTCGTCCGAGTTATCGCCCGTGGCTGCGGGGAGCGCGATAGGGGATGGAGCCGGAGCTGGACTGGGAAAACACCTTGTCTTTGTGCTGACGCTATATATTAAGAAATTAACGAGCTTTTCCCCCTCAGCATCCCAGCAATGTCCCTTTCCTCCACCCCCAACCCCTCCCTGCACCCCAAAACCTGTTGGGGAACACCCGAACCGGAGAGTCACCGGAGCCGGCCGAGGAAGGGACAAAGGGCTCACGTTTCTTCCCAGAAGCAATAAAGAAACCATCAGCAAATAAAATAAGGACACGGGCTGGCCGGCGATCCGGAACGGCAGGTACCTCTGCCGTGCATCCTGCTGATTTTTGGCCGGGAAGGACGCTCGGCGGCTGCTCCGGCCGGAGCCAGGGCTTGACGGAGTTTAAAGCAGCATTTCAGCTTCGCGTTCGAATCCTCCGGCTCCTATTTGAGTTGACCTGAATGACGAGAGGCTCTGCTGGGGTCTGCGTTTCGAAGAAACTCCTCCAAGCTCACCCAATCCTGCCGGCTCGCGAAATCCAGCTGGAAAGTTTCCCCCCCCCCAGAATAAGCCGTCTTGCTGCGTCTCGCTTCGGCGCGGGCTGAAGATAGACCCCGACTGCCTGGAGACTTCACTTCTGAGCTCGCTGACATGAAAGGCAGCCGTCAAAGTGGATAACAGGATATTTTCCAGCCTAAGGAAGAGCTCTGGCTTGGGGTCGGGCTTTGGGAAGGCCGGTTCTGCGGGGGACGGGAGCACCCATGGGTCGCTACACTCATCCCGGCCACCCCTGGGAACCCAAAACCCAAACTGGCCCCGTACAGATGCATCTTTTTTTGCTCAAATCTATTATGACCCGCTCTCAGGGGACTGCGGCAGCCTCTCCCCCCGCTTGATTTCACAGAGCCCTGGCTCAGACCAGGCTACAACCAGCCCCCGTGTAGCTCGTCAGCCGGTAAAAGCATCCCGGGATTTTTTAGCTGCCCCCCCGGCGTCGCTCAGGGCTGGTTGCTCGCTGCGGCTGGGAGACAAATGCTTTGTTTTCGAAGGGAGAGGCTGCGCCTCCTGCCTCTGCTAATGTACAGCATCTTGTCCTATTTGTTCCTCGCTGTTCCACAGCTGAATTACCGCGAGTGATGTACCGGCGCTCGGCGCGATGATGCTTCTTTATAGCTACAAGAGGAGCGCTCCCTCAGCCTCGCCTTCCGGCTTTCGGGAGATAAATCCACCTTGCGCGGGGTCACCGAGGCTTTTCCCTCCTCATCCTCACCCCCCCGGCCAGGCTGCTCTGCTCGAGGGGGACAAAAGGAGCATCCCCTAAAAGCTGCGGTCCCTGGCTTGATTTTGCTCCGTGGTGCAGCGAGCCGAGGGTCGCGTCCTCCGTGTCTCTGCTTATCTCCAGCCTCGGAGCCAGGTAACTCGCTGGCGGCCCTTATCTCCTCACAAGATAGGAGCAAGCCTACCCACGCTGCTCACAGCACCCCGAAACTGTGCCCATCCCCGGCGCAAACCCAGCCCTCGTCCCTGGGGAGCCACCGCAGCGTCCCGCAGCGCCCTGCATCCCTTCGCCTCCCCGCCCCAGCCCAGGGCATCCCCGTCACGGGTGCTCGTGGCCATGGCACGCTAATTAATCCTCGTTTGCGCCTGGCACTTGCCCGCCTGTAATTTCGCAGCTTGCTGGAGGCCTCGGTACCGCGGGACGGCTGCCAGCGGCTCCGTGGATGCCGTGGCTTCTTTCCCCGCGCTCGCGGACGGAGCGGTGGGCTCCAGCCTTCTCCAGGGCTGCTCACCCAAGGACGGAGCCGTGTCAGCGGAAAAGAAAACCTGCTCCGCTGGGAGAGGGAAAGAGAGGGATGGGGAGCTGGGATAGGTACCCCACCTTCACCCCACCCTCAGCATGGGGGGACGAGGGGGGAACCGGTGCCAACGGGGAGCTCAGAGCATCAGGCAAGGTGGTGAGGATGAGGCAGGTCCGAGGCGAGGTGGAAGTAAGTTTGCGGTGAACGGGCCCGGCTGGAGAGCAGCATCCCCGCGGCACGGCTCGAGCAGGGACCGGTAACCCCAGGCTGAGCTTCAACGGGCAGGGGGGGTCCCAAGTGAGGCCGCCCAGGGCATTTAATGCCCCCAGGGCGGTGGGAGGCCTGACTCGGGGTGAGGGTCTCTGCCTGACACGCTGAGCTGAGCTGGCAGCTCCTCCACCACCTCCAGCCCAGCAAAACCCACTTCTCCAGCGGCCACCACCGGAGCTCAACCCTCCGGTACCTGGAGACGCCGACGGGAAACGTATATTTATTTATGACGTTCTCTCGCCTTATGGAACGGGTCTTGCTGGGCGAGGGCTGGGTGCTCTCCCACCACCGGGTGGCAGTGGGTGTACACGCGTGCCCCACGCACACGCGTGCCCCACGCAGGGGCTGCCTCCAGCCTCGCCGCCCCTCCGGAGACCTGCGCCGGGGGCCGACGGCCCCGCGTCGCGTCACCTCCGCGGGCGAACGTTGGCATCGCCCCGTGCTTCATCCCCCGCGGGGACCGGGCGGCTTCAGCCCGGCCGCAGGTCTTGCTTTGAGCCTGGGAAAAGGGGTGCTTGGCTGGAGCACCCCCCATTTGCAGGGCAGCACCCCCCAGAAGAGCCCCAGAGCTCCGCGGAGCTGCCGGGTCCAGCTGAGCCTGCCGAAACGCAGCCGCGCCGGAGGAGCCCTGGAGGTACTTGTAAGACAAGGGATGACATGCTTGATGGGACTTCTTAATTAGATCTCGCTAAACCAAAATGTACCGGGGCTCCCCTGGCAGAACGACGTCAGGCGAAACATTAATCACGCTCCAAATAAATAATTAAAAGGTTGGGGCTCTTAGAAAGGAAAAAAAATTTTAAAAAACCAGGAAAAATCAAAGGCGTCGGCGCCAGCCCGTGATGAGGAGCACTTCCACGGGGTCCAGCGATGCCCCGGCCTCGAGGGCGAGCGGAGCCGTGTCCCCAAGGCCACCTGAAACCCAACGTCTCCATCAAAATCTGTGCCCAAAGTCCCAGGAGGCGTCAGGACCAGGTTTGGGACCTCATAACCTCAGGCTTGGAGTCATGGGATTACATCCCCACCTCAGCTCCACGTTAACACGTGTCTTTTCATAACGAACACCTGCGGCCTCAAACGATGGATTTAAAAAACTTATTTCCCCAGCAACTGGCTCACGCAGCACCCTGGGACGTCACCCACAGCCACCTCTGGGATGCTGGATGACGCCCAGATCCCGGGCTCCGGCGGATGCCTGATGCAGCCTGGGAAAAACCTCTCCACCCGGCACTTCGGAAACACTTTGGGGAGAAAAAAGAAAAAAAAAAAAAGGCTTGAAAAAAGCAAGCTCTCCCTCCCTATCCCCTCGTAGCTGGAGGGGAGATGATTACTCCACGTAAGCAACCAGGAGCTTAAATTATGCATGGAGACATTTGCATCCAAGAGCTGGTCCCGTCCCTCCCGGCGGGATGGTGGGAAGGCTCCTCGGGACCGTGCATCCCCCATCCCAGCAGCAGCCTTGGCCAAAGCCTCTGGTCCAAGCTTACGGGGGGAAGAAGATGGAAAAAGAAATACGAGGGGCTGCAGAGCGATGTTTTCCCCCTGCGCCGCCATCGTGTCTTTAAAAACAAACACCCCCTGTGCTCCGCTTTCTCCTTCGCCTTTCCTAGGAGGTATTTATCGCAAAGCAAGGACGGGGCAACCCCACGGCCCTCGGACGTGGCCACCAGAAGGTGATGGGCACCCGTGAAGCCTCACCGGTGGGCAGCATCCCTGACCTTCCTCCTCCTCCTCCTTCCCCTGCGTACAAAGCTCCCTGGGAATGAAGGACTCCACCAAAACCCGCTTTATTACGTGAATATTCGCTGGTAACGAAGCTAGCTAGCACTTAGAGCTCCAATCAAAGCAGGAAAGCTATAACGAACGAGAAGCGGCGCATTAATTCATTAGCGGGGAATTACGCTGAACGATCTCGGCAAATACGGCACAACTTCAATGTGCCGGCGGTGTTTTCAAAGGGCTTTTGCTCCTTCGTCTCCATTTACACCCCGGCGCTTTTTTTTCTGGCAGCAAAACCACGAGAAGTGAATGAACTCCAGCTTTTGCTCTCGAACGAGAACAAATACCCAGAGGAGAAACCAGAAATTTTCCTTTTCGGGTTCCTCTCCAGGCCTGCGCGGGGTAAATGGATATTATTTACAACAAGCAACTCGAGCGCTCGGGAAACACCGTCGCAAAGGTCACTGCCTGTAAAAAAGCTCCACCGGCAGCATCCCAAGGCTTAGAGCAACATTCTGCTTTCCTGATCATCACAGAAAGGGAAAAAGGAGGACAAAAAGGTGTAGGAATGGCCTCGAAGGGGTGCAGGCAGGGTATTAATAACGCCCATCTTGGGGAAATCAGCCCTGCGACTCGGCTGCCGGCTCGGACGCGCTTAATGCATAAATTTAGGCAGCAAAGTTTAACGGCCTCTTTAATGGCCGGCTGCAGAGGGCTGAGAAAGGACACAACTCGTGTCACCTCCTCAGCCTGGCACGACTCGAGAACTCAATCCCTGGGCTCTCCCCATCCGAGCGCGTCGCATCTAGGGCGGTTGCCCCTCGCAAGAGCCAGCCCCACAGAACATCGGCAACGGAAAAGCCCCTCTCCCCACACCTCTTTGTGTTAAAAAAAATAGAATATAACTTTTAACACCACCAGAGGGTATTTTTCCTGCTTTTTTTTTTCCAGTACAGGGAATATTTGTTTCTTTTTAACGAGCTTCCCGTGTTTTCACGGGACTCCAGGAGCGGCTGATGCCGGGACACCTCCGCAATAGGAGAGCAGGGTTAAAGCCCCAGAGCCGGGGTCAAAGCCTCCAGCCTCCTATTTAAGTGACCAGATCTGCAGCATTTAAAGGCAAGAGGGCCCTTGGCTTGGAAAAAAAAAAGCAATAAGTGGGGGTGGGGGTCCACAAACCAGGTTTTATTTGTGTTTAATCGCGAGGCAGGCAGCTTTCTAATTAAGTCTTGACTCAGATGCTCACGTACGCAAGGGAAAGGAATGGTGATAAAGTCCAGAAGCAGCAGCGATGGGGCTGGGGTTGATGGGGCTCACAGGTGGGGAAGAGCAGGCGAGTTGGGCATCGCCACCGGCACACGCCCTGCGCTTTCCCTCTTCATCCATCAAGCAGTTGCACAGGGTTACGTTAAATCAGATGGGGGAAAAAATGGACCAGCAACGTCACCTACCACAGCTCCAGCAAGAGGTCTCACCGCCTTGGGGACAGGAGAGCAACACCCAGCCCTGCCCAACTCTTAAGAGCATCCAGCTGCAAATTCCTGGCCGGTACCTTAATCGGATAAACGCTCCGTCATCCTCCACGAGACACCTTTGCCTCCCCAGCTCCTTAATCCACCTACCGCAATCCCGGCTTTGGGAGCTCGGTGCTGGATTTCTGGGAGCAGTTTCTCCACCAAGCCTTTCCTCCTCCTTGGCCCTACTATAATTTTTTCCTGGTAAATAGGGGGGGGGGGGGGGAATTAAAGATTGGTTTATTAAAGAATTAATAGCCGAGTTAAATCATAATGCTCCATGCACACGTGTGCTGGCTACCGCAGGGGAAGCCAACGGTGTTACAAGCAGCAGTAGCCGACGTGCAGCCCCTCCTGGGCTGGGAACAGGGCTTTGGCAGGAGGGGAGGAGAGCCCGGAGCCCGGCAGCTCCCAGCACAAGCCTTTCCTACTGAAGATGGACCTCAAAAGAAGATCTGAGCACAGGCTGAGGGATTAGTGCTAATAGGATCGGATCGAACCGTGCTTGGAGCCCAAAACCCAACCAGATCTCCCTCCTCATGTCCTAGCCTGGATGCTGAAGCCCTCAGAGGGGAGGAGAAGTCCTGTACTGCTGGTTGCCTCCTCGGAGCCTGCACCAGAGGAGGTCACAAGTCCACAGCTTGACTTAAGAAGAAATAACCACAAAGCTTGGCTTGCTTATGAAGCTCCTCATGGGTCAGAGAGGGGAGGTGATGCTGAAAGAGCTTGCAGGAGAGACGCGGCACCCAGAAGAGCACACGTCTCCAACCCTGTGTCATAGAGCAAGTGACATGAGCCCCAGGTCCTGCTTGGTGGCAGATTTCTGAGGGCAAGAAGGCAGTGGCTTTATAGATGAGTGAGGAGCCCTAAGACAGATGGTCAGAAGAGGACCGTGCATGTGGGGCTGCCTGTAGAGGACAACCTCCAGCTGCCACCCAGGGGACAGGGCCGGACCTCCGTGCCCTCAGGAGGAGCACCAGCAGCCTTTTGGAAGGGTAGCGTCCAGCCTGGCCACACACTCAGCCCAGCCTCACAGTGCATGTCGCCCTGTCAAGGTAAAAATTAAGAAAAAAGGGGTTTTAATCTCCTGGAGCTCCTTGAGGAAGTCGCTTGTGCATAAAACATGAAGGCTGACAGCCTGATCCGGGAAGATTTCAACCCAAAAAAAGCTTACCCTGCTGCCTCATTTTTCCACCCGATTTTTTTTTTTTCCAGCTCAGCCGTTTAATTCACTGAAAACAGAAGCAAGAAACATCTGTCCCAGGCCCATCACCCCTGGGCTTTCAAACTGAGCTTGCCTGGGGAGGGGGGTCCTGCTCCGCACCCTGCCGAGCCCACGGAGCACGAGCGCCAAGCCGATCTCCCAGCCTTAGGGAAGGCTCCTTTGCAGAGCTGTAGCTGCTCTCGGGCTTCGTCGGAGTGGGTTGCAAGGCGACTCATCGTCGCTACGTCGCGATTTGACGGCTAGGGGATCGCAGCCCAAGAGCTTCAGGGCAGAAGTGCCGGTCTCAGCCTTCACCTGCCAAATTTGGGGAATGCCTTCGACGGCAGCAGTTTCCAGAAGGCACTAGCAAAAGCAAAGGACCAAACATCTGAGAAGCGGGGCTGCTGGCGTTGCTCTGGGTCAGCTTTGCCCCTTTTTAGCCAGAGCCAAGAGAAGTTTCCTCAGCTCAGAAAAGGCTGTTGCAAGCATCAGGTCTTTGACTTCTCCCAGGACATGGAAAGGAAGAACATGAGGCGCAAGGTCACTCAGACCAGAGGGGTGGAGGGGAGTCTCCCTGCAGAGCACACAAGGGTCACCAGCACCAACCAAGGCACATTCATGCTTCAAGACCCCACTGCTGTGCTCACCCAGGAGCATGGGGTCCCACACCACGTAAAACAAGGGGATTAGGTCACCCGATGCAGAGCTGTGATCTTTAGACCAGGTAGCACCTCAAAGCACATGGCCCTCCAGCCATGGGATAAGAAAATCCTGCAGCCTCCGGGTTGGCCTGGAGGTGACCGCCGCTCCTTGGGGCACACAGCCCAGGATCAGCAAACCACTTCTGAGAAGGATTTGTGTCACTCAAGCTCCTGAGAAGCACAACTGGCCTTCAACTCACTGCATTAGGAGTCACGCCACCAAGAGCTCCTACCCAGCTTGAATTCCACCAGGCAGAAGACACCTCAAGCCTTCAGCAGCCTAAGCCAAGAGGTCAGGATGAGCCTATGCTGCGTAGGAGGGAAAGCCACAGAGCACCGAGAGCAGTTTAAACATCGCTTTAAGGCTTGTCTTGTCCATATTGACCAAATTTGAGTGTGATGAGGACTCCTGTGCCCTATAGCACAGCTCCTCCAGCACAGCAGGGACAGAGTCCCCAAGGCTGCTGCAAGGGGAGGTGATGATAATCCAGGCAGACCTACTGCCTACCTCTTCCTCTTCATTACTAAGTCACCAGCTCCCCCTCCCCATCCAGCCATTGCTCCCTGCTCTCCATACAGCTGAGGCCATACCCAGAAGCAACACCCACCTTTAGCCCTTGTCCATCTCCAATATGAGGTTTTCCCAGTTCTCCCAGCAGCAGGAGCCATACTCAGCCCCAGCACCCACAAAAACCCCAGAGCTAGAGCTTCCTTCAAGAGGTAGTGCCTCCTCACCCAGGCTGCAACAACTCACACCAACAAGCTCAAGACAGAGCTGCTGTTACCACGTCCTCCGGTATCACCCCTGCTGAGGAGGAGCAAGCAGGACTTCTGGAGTCAGAAATCCATTTAGCATCTGTTAGGAGCACCAATTCTTCCCTTATTTGCCTGAAAACAGGAGCCATACCTTGTCTGCAGCCAGTATTTAGGATTCCTTGCCGTCAGGCACGGCATTGCGTGCCAAGCACGCAACGTACAGGGAGCCTCAACAGCAACGCTGGACACTTGCAAAGCCCTCCTGCAGAGAGGCACCTTCCATCTCCAAGTGCCGTGCTTTGGGAGATGCTCTCAGGCAGCGACAGGCTCTCCACATCTTTGGTCCCACCATTGGTGGCTTCCCAAGAGCTTGTGGCCACCCCAGGAGATGGCTTACCTGGAGAATGGTGCATGAGCACAGCCAAGACTCCCATCCGAGCAGACCAGAGCAAAGGGTGACTGCTGGCCCTCCTCCCCACCGAGGACACAAGGGGAGGACAGAAACATTTCTCTTTATTAGGGTTGGGGAGTTACAATGACGCTCCAGGAGGACAGCTACATTTTCTGCACGCAAGAAACAGCCCAAGAGCAGTTAAGCTCAGCACAGTGGCTGCCGTGAGCACGGCGACTTGGACCAGCATGGGAAGTCCTTCAGCAGCACCTGGAAGAGACAAGAGCCACTTACTACCCATTTACTGGCTTCCCACCATCTGTCAGTGGATGAACTTGCAGGCAGCTTTGGGCAAGAGTCCTCCCAGACAGTCTTTTGGTCAGAGAGTCTCTGTCTGGGTGTGAAATCATGGGGGATTCATGACTAGAGCAACCTGGGGTGACCTTCAATTGCGACTTGAAGGCACAATCGCAGAAAGCATCCATACCCTGTGGGGTCCTCCCTGCTGGTGCAAGGCCTCCTGAGGAACTCCATAATCCCCGAGCTGAATCAAGGATTAACAGCGGTCCAACTGAGACTTCGGCTTCTGCTGCCCTTGAGGACCCACCTAAGAAGAGATGGACATGAATGAGTTCACGGGGGAGGCAATTCCTGCTTTGTCTGGATTTCAGGGCTTGAAGAAAGGTGGACCCTGCAAGAGCAGCTTTCTAGTGGCTTTAAACATAAGGACACCCAGACACAGTTACTTGCCCAAGGACACTGAAGAGCCAGGTTTGTCCTTAAGATGAGATGCATTCACTAAAGACCTTCCAGCATCTTGGCCATCCCAGCCTGGAGGGTCACCCTGCCTTGGGGGTGCATTTTGGACACGCAGGGCCCTACCTTGCTTGGAAGGGACGTCTCTCTTCAAGCGCCTCCCCGGCCATCTGGCTGGAGGGTTAATTCTCCGGGAGTATCCTCCATACAACGGACAGTTGCCAGTCTCACAGCAGCTGCAGATGTCTCCAGTACCCTCCACGGGAGCCCAACTGAAACAGAATTACCCGTAAGCCCTCTTCTCCAGGCTGGCCCCCTCCCTACATGCACCAGCTACTCACAGGCTGCTGGCTTTGTTGAAGGAACAGGCTTTGTTCAATGGATTTGGGGCTTGGTCAACTGGGGAGACCTTCAGGTGGCAGGTGATGTAGATCTGGAAGGGAAATTAAGCCAACATCCAAGGTTAATTAAATTTGCTCATGCAGAACAGCACAGCTTCCGAACACGCTGGGGGAGGAGGAGCAGGCGCCACATCTCACCAAGTTTCTGTCATCTCCTACAAACTTGAATGCATCAACCATGAACTGCAGCGTTTCCTGCCTCGGCCTTGGCGAGATGAAGGCTGAAGTGGTGTCATCGGATCTCCCATCCACCAAGCACCTGGATAAGGGTCAGAAGTCAGGGACATCCCAGCCAGCTGCAGCAGTGCCACCCAGAGAGCGCTGCACCCCTTACCCGCTGAGGTCAATCAAGGCGTATCGGGGAGAGGAGGTCCTGTCCGGACTCAGAGTAGCAACACAGTCATCCACAAAGAGCCTTAGAGGTACGTGGTCCCCAGAAGCAACGTCAGCCTGGAGGTGCAGGCTTTCCCCCAGCTGGAAGCCATTGGAGAGTCTCTCGGTGCTCCAGTCATCTGGAAGGTAGATTCCAGGTTACGGGTCAATTTGGAGAAAAGCACATTGCCCTCCCTCGCACATGGGACCTCTTAACTGAGCAGCAACCCCATGCGCCACTCCTGCGGGATTTGGTTTTAGCCCAGATCGTAGCTCCGGGCTCTCAGGATGTGGCCAAGAGCTGGCAGGAGCAGGAACCGGGGGGAAAGAGGGGGCTGCCAGGTCTGCACCCACCGTTCATGAGGCGTAGGGAGAACACCAGCCTCTCCTCCACTGACAGGGTGGAGTGGAAGGGAGCCCACGTGGGCCGGATGGCGTTGCTGCTCACGTTGCTCTTCCTAAACGGGAGAGATGTGCCTTAACAAAGATGCCACCACCACCACCTCAGGTCCATAGGAGGAGAGACCCAGCCCCCATTTGCTCACCTGGGATAGTGACACTCGATAGGAACCACAGCCGCGTTGGTTCTTACGATGACCGGGTTGCCAGAAGGAGTAGGTTTGTAAGACAAAATTGTTTTGTAGATCAAGGAGTCCGGGGTCATCTGGAAAAAAGATTGGGGAGAGCCAATAAGTCAGTAAAACAAACCAGTCGACCAGAAGCTGAGCGCCATCAGATACCCAGCACTGACTGTACTGGGACACACAGGTCCATCAGCTGTGAAGGCACATCCTCCATGTCCCTCCACGTTCCCAATCCAGTGCACGTAGGACGCTGTGAAGCTTCGCATCCCAGCACCGGAGAACAAGGGTGCCAGCCCTGCGGGAGGTCAGTCTTGACGAATCTGGCACTCCAGCGAGCACCCACATCAGGTGGGCTGGGGCTGTAGGCCTACAAGCTTCCTCCCCCAGGTGAACGGGGGCACACCAGCTCCAGGCAGCCCTTCTCCTCCCCTGCTGAGGAGGTCAGCAAGCTCCCAGCAAGCCCCTTTCCCAGCAGGAGGCACTGCAGTTTCAAGCTATGCCCAGTTCCCCCATACACTCATGCATCCAGCTGGATTTCTCTCTTCCCAACTCGTAAAAGGACCACAAGCCTTACTTGCTGTTGAGTGTGCACCTCACCTAGGTCCTCAGGATGGTACCTGTACTCCAAGAACTAGCTCTGGTACGGTCACGCCACCCCTCACTGGAGAGCCGCTGCGACCAGGTGAGCCCCTTCTCGCTGCAGCATGGGGTTCCTTCACCCCAAGCCCTGGCATCACCTTTACCAGGTCATTCCTAGGGCTGAGATCTTTGCCAAGATGAATTCGGCAGCGTGACAGCACGTTACTCTTCAGCAGTCAAGCGGTCCACAATAATCCCCATTTACCCACCCAGTGCTGGTCAAAGCGCAAAGAAGGTCCATTGGCATTACCAGAGATGGAGGAGCCCCTCACCCCGGCGTCCCACCTCACCTGCAGGGTGCTGCCGCACTCGTGCAGCCCAACCACGAAGGTCACCGTGGGCTCAGCAGCGCTCCGGGCCACGGGCAAGCAGGCAGCTGAGCCCAGGGTCAAGTCCGCAGCCCTGACTGGGCGCCCCGTGCCAAAGAGGTCCCTGCGCACCGTGACCACCGCCTGCGCCTCCCGGCACTGCACGGCCACGGGGTGCAGCGGGGCAGCAGCCTGGAGCTGGGAGACATCCACCCACGCCCAGGGGGAGGGCTGGGAGAAGGAAGGCACGTGGGGCCGGCTCCAAGAGGAGTCCCCCCGGACCCTTAAGACCCCCGAGTCCCTTTGAGGGAAACCCCAAGAGCTGTAAGACGCTGCTTCAGCCAGCGCCCAGCACAACAGAGCGACACCCAGACCACCTCCAGACCCCATCCTGACCCCAGTAAAACCAGCTCATGGAGAAGCTGCTGCTCAGGAGCCTTTTATACCAGCACTCCCAGCAGCCCCAGCCCAGATGGGGCACACCTGGGGCCGCAGGCAGGTCCCCACCCAGCCAGGAGCAGCCCAGGGCAATGGGATCCAGCTGGGACCATCCCTCCCTCCCAGGGCACGGAGGGTGATTTCCCTGGAGCAGCTTGTCCCATGTCTTGCCTGTTTGAGGTGGCATCGGCCGCTGCCACCTCAGTGGCCAGCTGGCCACAAGCCTTCTGCCCGTGACCTCCTCGCTAGGTGAGATGGAGCCGGTTTTGGCCACCAACACGGCCAGGGCTCAGCCAGACTCCCATGGGCATCTCACCCCTGGTCTCCCCCACATCAGCAGCATCAGCCGTTCCCCAAAACCCTGGGGCACCGCTCGAGGTGGCACGTTCGGAAACGGAGAGGACTCCAACTGCAAAATCCACCTGGGCTGTGGCCCGTGCGCGTTGGCAATCTGTCCGTGCTCCGTTTCATGGGTATCTGCGCTGGGTAATTATAGACCGAGTAATGAAGGCATCATAACCGGCTTATTTGCATAGAAAGCAGAGGTACAAAAGCCGATCTTCCCATAATAGCAGCTGATAAGTGAATGGCAGGCGTAATCAAGAGATTAATTGGCCCTCGTGTGTTAATTATGCTAATTGGCACAGCTGCTCGCGCGTACAGTACGGTGACGAACGGCTCTACGTGGCCGAGCTGGATGGAGGGGTTGGGGGTCGCTCAAAGCTGCTCGCTGCAGCGGCACAGCCCGGCGAGCGGGGTCCCCTTGCCGTGGGGGTGACGCCCTGCGCACACCCGCCCTTCACCGGCGCGGCTGAACAAGCCGGGAGGGGGTTTTTTAGCCTGGGTGGTTGCCTCCGTGCTACGTTTCCGCTGGTGCTTTACACGGGAGCGCAGGAAAATGGGGTTTACCGGCCGAAGCAGCTTCCTCCTGGTCCGCTAGGATCCGCGGGATGGGTTTGGGGTGGGGTGACCGGCACCGTTTGCTTGACCGCAGCGACGAGCTGGATGAGCAAAGCTCCCACCAAGACCGGCGGGGGTGCACCCAAATCCCAAATCCTGGTGGGAAATAAATCCAGGCGTCTGGGATGAAACAAGGATGGGAGATTCACCGGCTGTAAAAGCCTGAGCCTGTTGGGTGGGGAAACAGCTTTTATTCTCGTTTCGGTGCAAAAAGAGATCAATAGGCAGCAAAAAAAAACCCCCATCCAGCACCGCCCGGCTCTCGCACCACTGCATCCGTCACTGTAATTTGTATTTAATAGCTCTGAAGGAATAGCCCTTTCCCTCTGCAAAGTCCTCGGACTATAGATTCCCTCCGGGAACGACGGCCAGCTCCTTTTGCCGCAGCGGTCTCTCCTTCCGTGGGCTAAGAGGAGCTCGGGGTCTTCCCTGAGCCCCTGCCAGAAGGGGAAGGCCCACGGTCGCGTACGCCCCATCCCTGCTCCTCGGAAAGCCTTCGGCTGAGCAGGCCGAGCCCCACGGATCAAGTCTTCGATCCACGCTGTAGGAAGCGGCATCACGTCCTCCCTTTGGGATGGGCCTCCCCCTGAATTTCTCATTTTCATACGCACTTTCACCACCCCAGATGAGAAAAATCACGTCTCTGTCGGGCAGCGAAAAGAACCGCGCTGCCAGCGCTTTTTCTCCGGGTGGCTCATCTGAAGGCATCCGCTTATTTGCCAGCGTGGTTTTTTCCCTGGAGCGTTAAATACCGTATTAATAGGGGAATCGAGTACTTCTCCGGCAATATTTAAGCGACATCTCCTTACCCGGGACGCCACGTGCTCCTCTAAGGCTCATTAAGCACCACCAACCTCCCTTCGCCGCTCACAAACCGATGCTGTCGCCGAGCCCTTGCGAAAGCGTTGCCCGAGGGCGGGGGGGGGGGGGTTCGTCTCACCCACCGCGAGTAACGATGCTAAAATGACATTGAAACGCCACCCGATCGTAAAACGACATGGAATTTTGTGTGTGTGTGTGTGTGTCCCCGATTCCCTCGCCCCCGCGCCACGCTTCGGCTGCGCATCCCAAAGAGAAACGAACCCCGCCCGGCTAACGCGGGAAAAGAGGGGAATCGGAGTTGGAAAACGATACCGCTCGTTAATTTTCCTGGCTGGAGACAACTTCTTAATGCCAGGTAGGGGGTTGTTAAGCAACATCACCGTTTCGTTTCAAATCTTTCCTAAACGACTTGTGAGTCACCGCGATAAATAACTCCCTGCGCTTGCTTTCTGCTTCAGATCCCTTCTAACTGCTGACGGATAAATCGCTCGAGTTATCCGGGATAAATCACGCGGGACAGCCAAATCTGTAATTAAAACATCTCTCAACCCCTCCGTTAACTCCTGACTTAGCGGGACCAGACGCATTGCGGCCGCAGGGAATAACCCGCTCGGGATCGGGCTCCGAAAAATGGGTCCTGGGAGGGAGAAACCGGCTCTGAAAGTGCCGCCGCCACGCGATTCCCGTGGGAATACCACGGCGCTCTTCATCCCCCATCAAAAAGCTTCGGGTACCGGGATCGGTGGCACAAGCGGGGAGTTTTTCAGGGCCTTTTTTTGCCGAAAAGGAGCTTTTGAGCGTGCCGGCGCTTTGCGTTGGCTCCGACTTGCCCACGGAAAGCAAATTCCCCGAGGAGAGCTGGCACGGAGCTGGGTGCTTTCTCCATCCCAGTTGTTTTACTGGGAAGAAACAAAAGGGAAATGAAATACAAACTGGTCATACGCAACAAATCCTGGATCCTTAGACCAATTTGAATCTTTTTTCGGATGTTGCTTCCCAGGAAAAGCTACGAGCAGAGGTAGAAAGCAAGTTTTCAAATTCCCTCTCCCTAAGACGAGCTCCCCTCCGGGCTCACGGCTCTGGCCTCGGGGCTTCGCTCCTCGCCTTCATCCGCTGAGCAGCACGAAGCTCCAGCCCCGGGGCTGTTCCTGGGCTCTGCTTTTCCCGGGAAAGTCAGATATTCCATTTGCAGCAGCCTTAAAATCAGAAAGCGGCTCGGCCGGGTTGCTCTGAGCTTTCCGGCTGAATTTGGGTCTGGCCTGGCAATTTTGAGGCCAAGAACCGGGTATTTGGGGACAGGCAGCAACGCCGCTCCCCGGAGCACCACGGGGGCATCATCCCGTCCCGTCTCATCCCATCCCATCCCATCCCATCATCCAGCCCGCACGGTTCTCGGGAGGAGGCAGCAACAAGGCTCAGCATCTCTCCCCTCCCCTCCCTCCGTAATTAGGTCAATAGGAGAAGCAGGAGCCCTTTATTTATTACGGATGGGGAGAATCAAGCCGCCATCGATCGGCACCGGGGAGAGACTCGCCCCGGCGCTTTACGAAATAACCTGCCAAATGAGATTTTTGTGTTGTTTTTTACCCGACGAGGGTGTTTGGATGAACTCGCAGCCTCGCCCGCTCCCAGGAGGAATCGGAGCAAACGCGAGCCGAGCCGCTGCCAGCTCTCTGCATCCCTGTTAAATCCCATTTTCCCGGCTGCCAGGTTTGCCGTTATCCGGGAGAGGATGGAGAAGGATGTTGGGGCTTTTGATGGCACCTGGGGACAAGGGGGACAACTAAGCTCCTCCTGGGGTGCTTTATCCCGCGCCAAAGCACGGCGCATCCTCCCGGGACAGCGCCGAGCGGCTCAGCCCCGAGCAGGAGCTCACGCTTCGGGAGGGCTCAGCAGCCCGAGCCACCTACGCGCCGTTTTTCCTGGGTTGCCACAGCTTAATCCTGATTTTCTCCCTCGCTGCCCTCAAGATCTCCCTTCCCTGCACGGCCCAGGCTGTATTTTGCCCCAAAACCCCTCAAATCTGCCCAAAGAAACGGCCCAGGAAGCTCCCAGCCGGAGGAGACATCCCTCAGGATGGCACCGGCACCATCTCAGGACCTTTAAAGATGTCCTGGACGCGGGGACAACTCATCCCCCTGCCCACTGAGGAGCCGGGGGTGGTTAATGGCTTCATTCCCCCAGCTCAGCGTCTGGCTGCTAAATAATATTAATGGTACCTCCTGGCACCTCGTTACAAAACGCGCCGGTGCTTAATTCAGGCCGTAAATCAAAACCCCTAAACGAAATCACCATCCATCCCCCCCCTAATCCCCGGGTGATACCAGCACGCTTTCCCTTGTCTCCCTTTTAGAAATAGTTTTCGATTGAAACGCAGAGCCTGGCTTCGCGCCCGGGGAAGGACAGCTAAAAATAATCCTCGGCGGGTGATTTAGGAAGGTGCCTTCCCCGCCGGCCCCGCCGTCAGACCCCGCTCGCATCCCATCGCTGGGATTAACCGGCCCCAATTTCAGAGCCATCTCGGAGGGATAACGATGGCCCTTCGGGATTTCCGCTCTTCGTTCCGCTGCTCCAGGTATTGAAATAAAGAGGAGGGATGAGGGCAGGCATCGCTCCACCGCCGGAGCGGATTTCTCCCCGCGCCGGGTGATGGATGAAGGCGGCACGGCGCGAGGTGCTGCGGTGGCAGCAGGGGACCGAGGGACAGATGGGGCTGGGCTGAAAGCGGGACATGATGGGTTTGCTCCGGGAATTTTGATGTTTAAACTAATTACAGCCAAAGCTGCAGCCCCGAGACCGCGCCGAGCCCGGAAAGCACTGTCCGAAACAACCCCCCAATTTATTTGTCAAGGCACAAAATTCCCCTTCGGAGTCTGGATTTTAAATAACGACGAAAACCAGCAGAAGAGCCATCGAGGGGCACAGCGGGGACTCCTCCACCCACCGGAGCGGGACCGGGGACACCCCACCCTGTTCACCCCAGGTGCCCCCACAGAGGGAGAACCCCCAGGACACACACGGGGGCAAAGACCCCCCAGTCCCACGGGAAACACGAAGGCTCGACCCCACGCACCGGCCAGATTCGTCCCCACCGGTGCTTTCGCCCACAAAGCATCGGCTTTGTCACCACGGGGAGGACAGGGGGGCTTCACCCGGCCGGCAGGTTCCCCCCCAAGCCCTGCCTTTCACCCCCTCCTCAAAAAATCCCCCGGGTTAATTCGAGGCAGGGGATAAACGCAAAAGCCCATTGGGGCGGTTAAGGCAAAAATAAAAGTCCAGCGGAACCACAGTGGTGCAACGTGAAAAAATAATCGTCCCCGGAGCAGTGCATCCAGCGGGACCAAGTGCCTGGGGGTCCCGCAGGTCCCATCCATCTTCCCGGAGCCTCCGGGGCTCCGTCGGTCGCTCCCAGGGACCTTGCTGAGCCCATCACCCCTCTGGAAGCTTCTGGGCTTGGAAAGAGCACCGAAACTTGCCCTGGAAGGCACCTGGAAGGCGGCTGGCTCGGCTGCGGCCACGCGGGAGCAGGCACGGAGGGTGCCGGGGGGGAACGGTCGACCCCGGTTGCTCTCAGCACCACGTGGGGACAGACAGACGGACAAGGAGGAGCCTCCTCCCCGCACACACCATCCCCGGGAAGGATGCACCGGGCTTCGGGGCTCGCCGGGGACAAAGAGACGCAGCCTCTCTCCAGCCCCAGGGCGCCCCGAAGACGCGGCCGGGGGGGGGAGGAGGGTGACGGGGCGCGGGACGAGGGCGGCAGCAGGTCCGTGCCCTCCCCGGGGGACCCGGAGCTCATCCCCACCGGGGACATCTCGGCTGGTCCGGGGCACAGGGCGCTGCCTGGGGGTGTCCCAGCTCCCGTCAATCGATTTCTTGCTCGTTATCTGGGGAGAAGAAATAAAAATCGGCAAAGACGTTAAAAAAAAGAATAATTCACAGGTCCAAATTAATGAGTTAATTTGGTCGCTGGCAGCTCCCAGCTCTCCCTGCCCTGGAAAACTGGGATCGCTCAGCAATCCTCCCCGCTCCCAGGGCTGATGCCAGCCCCGGGCAAATATGACCAGGCACATATAGGTGTGTTTTTATCCCTCCATCCATCCTCCTGGCTAGAACCCCCCCCCTGCAGCCAGCAAACCCTGGGAGATGGTATTATTTAAGCTTTGTTTCTGCTGAAAAAGCGGTCGAGGAGCAAGCGGGGGGTGTCCCGCGCACGGGGTTAAGCAAACAGGCTGCATCGGGGATGGAAAGCCAAGAGGCCGGGAAGCCGAGCGCGGTCTGTGGCAGCTTGTGAGGGGGAGATAAGGGCAAGGAGGAGGAAAAGGAAAGGAAAAAAAAAAAAGAGAGGAAAAGCGGAGTCGTGGAAGCTTCGCTAAAGGTGTGAAGGGGAAGGGAGAAAAGGCAAATAAACCTATCGGGGTGGGGGAGAAAACAGCATCAGAGAAAAGCCGGGGCTGTTACTAAAAGAGGAAGGGAGGGTTAAATTAGCAGCGATTCACCAGCAGCCTCTGCCTTTAATAAGAAAGGAAATCAATTAAAAAATTGAGATCTTGGGAGGAGGACGAGGCGGGGAGGAGCGGGGCTGCCCAGGCACGGAAAGCGCTGGAGCCCAGCACCGGGCTGGGCTGTTGGCAGCATCGAGCCGGGAGTTCGGGAGAAGATACCGAAAGACAGAAATAGGAGCTAGGACTTCAGTTTTCACGAATTTCCACCAAAAATTCAGCGCCGGGCTGCTGCTGGGGAATTCCGCGTGGGGAAAGGATGAAGCTCATGCCTCCCTCTCCGCAAGGCGAGGACGGACCCCAGCGATTCCCCTCCTCTTAGCAAACCCATGGCAACGCTCAAAAAAAGACCCAAATCCCTTGCAACGACCCCGGTTGGTGGCTTTTCTCAGCCTTGAGCCGCCCGAGAAAAGGAAGGATAAGAAGAAACGGCACGTTGAAGCCGTCGGTCGCATCGCTCCATCGCTGCCGGGAGACAGGAGCAAGCACAGCCCATATCGGAAGGGAAATGGGTGCTGGGAAATAACTGATCTGGGAAAAATTGCTTGAAAACTGGGGGGAAAAAAAAGGAAAAAAAATGAAATAAAAAGGAAAAAAAAAAACCAAACACCCCAGTGATGGATGATGGAGATGCAACAGATGCTTCGCACTTCGATGCGAGCATCACCTCACGGTCCTACGCCGTCGCCTGGCAAACACACTCACCCTCTTTGCTCTCCGCGCTCTTCAGCGGCTGCAGAGCTGCGAAAAAGCAAACCAGGACACGGGTCAGTCCCCACCGCGCGGGCCGGGGGAACGCCGACCCCCGAGGAAGCGGCTAAGGGCCCCGTTTTGGGGAACTCACCCCGATAATCGCGCCCCCTGATCCCCATCGCAAACCAACCCCCGGTCCCTAAATCCGCCCGCAGCGAAGGAGCCGGCGGGCTTGCTCCTGCGCCAGCAGATAAAGGCAATCACCGGGCGTATAATTAACCCGTGTAATGACGGCGGAGCACCGCGAGTGGGTTTTTTATTAGGAGATAGGGCGGCTTATCAGGGAGCCGCCAGCCGGAGGGGCCGCGCGGAAGAGCGGGCGAGCGCGGGGGGGCTGCGCGTCGACGGAGGGTGCGCGCCGGGGTGTTTCCTTGCGTAGGGGACGGCGGCACGAGCGCACGCTACAACGCGCTCGCGTATATCATACGCGGGCACCGCGCACCCACCTGTCTTGGGTTCTTCCCCCTCCTCGTCCTGCTCCTCCGTCCCTGCAAAAGAGCGAGCGGGAGCGCGTGAAGCATCTGCCCAGCGCCCGCCCTGAATCCCACCTCCCCGGGGAAGCCCCTTGGTGGATGCCCCTTGGATCGCCACCATCCCCGGCTGCTCGGATCGCCGCGCATCCCGGGCTCTGCTCGGGACCGGGAGCCACTGGTGATGCCAAGGGAGGAGGCGACCGGTACCCACCCGCACCCAGCACCCCCTCCGGCACCCCGCGGGGGGATATTTCCCCCCAGCACAAGGCTGTGCCGGGGTGGCACGTCCCCTACGAGCAAAACCAGAAAAAGCCACAGCTCCGGGCGACGCAGCGCAGCCGCTCACCTCCCTATTTATAGCACAGCCGCCATCTGGAGCGGCGCTCGGCGAGGGGCTTAACGGGGAGACCACGGATCCCCCGACGCCTCCGGGACACCCCATCGGCACCGAGGGATGAGCACCCACCCGCAGCACCCACCATCCCACCCTATCTGGGAGCCCAGGAGCTTTGCACCCCACGGCTAAGACGTGCTGCGATGCTGTTCCTGGCCAGAAAAACCAGCAAAAATTGCTGCTCCTGCCTCCCGTGGCTGCCGGGCTCACGGGCAGGGTCCCTGCCTGGTTTCTGGTTGCCCAAGAGCCAGAGCAAAAGGTTATTTCTAAGGGCGCGCAGCCATCGGTGCAAAACATCACGGGCTGGGAGCCGTGGCCTGATGCTAAAGGACTGAGGTCAGCTGGCCCGAGGCCACGGCTGAGCGTCACGGCACTGCAAATCCCCTGGCCGAGGAGAAAATACTCTGTAGCAGAGGGGAAAAATATATATATATAAAAAAAATATATATATATCTCCTACAGACAATTCCCTGGGATCTGCCGGGGGAAAACCCTCTCGGTCCCCACCGCTGGGGACTCCCGGCAGCCAGGCATCACGGTGGCATCATCCTCTGCGGCAGAGCGAGGAGGAGCGAGGCGGGAGCCCCCGGGGAGGAAGGCTGCAGGTCCCAGCCCCGGCAGCACGATGCTGGCAGGGAAAGGCTTTGGCAGAGCGAACGCCTCGGGAAGCAGCGAGAGAAAACAAGCAGGGAACGCCAGCAAAGCTGCCTCTGCAGCCATTTTTGGAGCATAGCAGCTTTTTTAAAGCAACAAAGCCCCCCTTTTTTGGGCAAACATCTCTCCATAATAAATAAAAAAAAAAAACCCTAAACGGGAGAAGGATGCAGAAAACAAGAGCACGGAGCATCTCTCTCCTGCTATTTCCATGCGTCAAAGCGCTTGGCATTTCCACAAGCGCTAGAGGCACCTTCTCGGAGGAGATGCTCCACGCGCGTGGGTACCAGACACGCAGGGGATGCTCGGAGCAGGACGGCGAGAGGGGGGAAAACCAGGGGTATGTTTGAAAGAGCCGCCTGGAGCGATGCACGCAGCCGGCACGGGCTCTCCAGCGTGGATCTGCTGGTGGCCGCCAACCCCGGCAGCTCCGAGCATCCCTTCGTCCTTTAGGGGATTCCACCACCAAGAAAAACTCACGCTCCCATCCGTCATCCTCCATCCATCCATCACTCCCCGCAAACCTTTTTGGGGGTGGGGATACCCGCCGCATTACCTGCGTTTTCCTCCTCCTCCTCACAGCTCTGGCGGATTTTCTTCTGGCACACGTACGCCAGGACGGCGAGCAGCCCCAGGACGCAGACGGCGAGTCCCACCGTCACCCAGAGAGCCACGGTGGGGAAGGCGAGGTGTTGGCCTTACAGGGGGGAGGAAAGAGGAATACCACCACGGTGAGCACCCCTGCCCGATCGGGGGGGACACGTGCCCGGCATCCAGGACCCCACGGTGGCAGGGGCACGTCCCCACGGAGGGAGTCGGTGGCACAAGGGGTGGCTTTGGAAGTAAAACCATCGGTGCCTCTAATTACAGCCTCTCCCAGCAGGTCCGGATCCGGCCGGGGAAGCAGCAGGTTGAGTCACTCCCTGAAATACTCGGTCGACCTTTAAATAATGGCACTAATAAATTCAAACGGCAGGCTGACCCTTCCCTCGCTAAGAAGCTCAAAAGCAGCACGAGATGACGCTGCACTCGCTCCCTTTCCCCTCCCATCTCACGCCATGGGGCTGGGAAGGACGGGGACACCTTCCCCAGGGTCTGGGATGGCCTGGCAGGGACCGCCAGGGCTTGGGGGATATCTCCTGGAGCGCTGGAAATCTGCTTTTTCCCCGTAATATTGCTCCTTCTTCCAATAAAAGTCTTGCCTTAAGCCCTGCCCCTCCACAGACGTCACCCCAAGGCTGACCATTTGCTCGCGCGCCTGGGAGCCCACCCAAAAGCCACCCCTCTGCTCCCAACCAGCAGCACCCCCGCGAGTTTTCCCCGCAAGACTTTGATGCATCCAGCCAAAAAGTTTATGCTCCACCAGGGACCCACCTTCCCAATCCAGCAAGTGCCGTACCAAGGGTAATTAAACACTAATTAACGCTACCGGGGAGCGCACGAGGTTATAAAGAGCTCCGGGAGGGCAGCAGAAGCTCGGAACGAAGCTGAAGGTGCTTGATGAACTCCTCCAGTCTTTATTTCTGAAGGATTGTCGCAGCTGGGATGGAGAACCCCAATGGAGAGCGTCCCATGGCCACGTGCTAAGGAGAAGACAACTACCGTGCCCTGTGCTGGCTTTCTGGGGTGGTTTAGACTGGGACGGGGCAACTAGCAAAGCTAGAGACTACGACCTAGGGATGCTGGTTCTAGCTGAGACGCTGGCGTGGGGTGACAAGTCACCCTTGTAGGTCCGTGGAGACAGCGGGGATGTAAGGTAGCAACCCCCAGGGCGGCTTTGGGCCACAGTAGGGATCCCAGTGCCACCGCGGTCACCTTCAAACAAAGCCCATCCCTTCCTTCCCCCAGTTTTGGCCCTCGCTGGCTCACCCGTGATGGTGACGGAGGCTTGGGTCTCCTGCTGCAGCACCGGGTTTCGCACCAGGCAGGAGTAGGTGCTGCTGGGCTCCACCAGCACCTGGAGGACGCTGTGCACGTCAAAGAGACCTTCTTCGTTGGCCACCTGGGACGTGGTGACGTTTTCCGTGATGTTGCTGCCCCGGCTGTCCTGCCAGAGGACGCTGGCCTCGGGGTAGCCACGGGAAGCGTGGCAAGTCACGGCTGCCAGATCTCCTGGCTTCAAGTCCTTGTTGGGCTCCAGGTTCATATTGGGCTTGGAGTACGGAGCTGCAAGGGAGAGGACAGTCGGCATAAGGCGACGGAGAGGACCAAAGGATCTGGAGCAACCCAATGAGGCTGGACAAGCCCCAGGACAGACTCTTCCAGCTGATAAGACCAACCAGCTGAAGCCTCCCCAGCTTTGGTTCATTTATGGCCATGCTTCTAGGTGGCTTCTCAACTGAGAGCCTCTCCATCACGGCAGGGAAGGGATCGCACCCCCCACCAGCAACATTTTGGGGAGATGCAGCCGGTTGGTCTCTAACAGACCTGACTTCACGGGGAGACCACGGCAAGGGTGGAGAGAGAAGGAGGCTCCACAGAGGAGCAAAGCATGATGGAGAACCCTTCTCTTTGGGGGAAGACACATAGGGACACCCCAGCTCTCCCTCTCTCACCTGCCACCTGCAACGTCACGGCCGCGCTGCTGTAGTCCCGGACCCGGACGAAGCAGGTGAAGCTGCCCTCATCTGCGATCTCCACGCGTCGCAGGAGCAGCGAGACATTGCCCCGGGCCAACTGGTCATAGAAGAGGGCCGTCCGGTTGGCGTAGCCCCTGCCCTGGTCTGCCAGCTGGTCCTGGCCACCGGAGAAGCTGTGGACCAAGCGCTTGGTGTCCGTCAGCTGCCAGATGAGGCTCAGGTCGTCGAGGCTGAAGTTGGCCTCGGGGGAGAAGGAGCAGCGCAGGGTGGCGTCTCGGCCGAAAAGAGCCACCACGGGTTCATCCGGGACCTGGATCTCCATGGCACCTGCGGGAGGGTGGCGAGGGCAAAAGCACGCGGTAGTGAGACCCTCCTCAATTCTCCATCCAGGTAACATCTAAGCAAATCGAGGGATGCCCACGGGAGGGACCAGTGGGCTGGTGGCATCTCAGAAGCCTCCCCAGCCAAGCCCACCCTGCCCGCAGGGAGACGGCCCCACATCGGCACCAAACCTGGGGCATCGCTACCCTCAGCTGCAGCCGCGGGCACCCAAACCCGCACCCCCCAGGACACGCAGCCCCGTTTCTCCCCACGGGGAGAGGAGGTCGGTGGGCGACGGCAGCGGGGACACACAGTCCTGGTGTCCCCAGGACGAGCCAGCTCCGGGCAGCGCCGTGGCCGGGCTGGCAGGCGCTAGATGGCACCAGCGCTCCAGCGCGATGCCAACCGGCGTGCCGTGGCACGCGTCCCAGTGCCGCGGCACGGTGCCAACCACGTCGCCGAGCCACGGCACGCCGCCAACCCTGCCGCTGCGTCAGGGAGCGGTGCCAACCGTGCCAGGGCCGCCGGACCCTCCGCGCTCGGAGCTGGTCCCGGGGTGCCCGTCGGCAGCGAGCGGCGACGTCCCTCAATGCAGACCCAGGGCGCTTCGTTCACCGGTTCCTCCCGACCCCAAAATGGGGAGGAAAAGGGGAAAAATCTCACCTCAGGCCAAGGATTTGCTTTCTATCCCGACCTCAACACTGTTGCAGGACACAGCGAAGCCGTTACCTGCAGCAAATACCTCTCTGGGGACAAGGGCAGCAACGAGACGTTAAATTTTAAGCAAGAGCCCGAGGAGGGAGGATGAGGAGCTGCGGGAAGGAGCCGGGCTGGAGGAGACCTGCCAGGGGCCGCAGACGGGCAGACAGGCAGGAGAAGAGCGCTCGGGCAGCCTGCCTGGCTCTTGGCAGACTCGAGAGCGTCACGTCTCCCTCCGGCTAATAATAAATGCCAGCGGGTTTTAGGAACATATCACCCAGCCCAGCCGGAATGGCTGCCGAGCATCCCGAAAGGATTCGGTCCCGACGTCTCTCCCAGGTTGAGGTGCTGCAACTTGGAGGCAGGGGGGGCCGGGAGCTGCAGCGCACGGGGACAGACCCAGGTAAGTCAGAACCCGTCAGGATTTAGCCCTCCCGTGGCTTCGCCACTCAGCTGCGGGAGGTGCTGTCCCCCGCTACGAGAGCCAGAAGCCGTCGCACCCCCGGGGCGATGCCCCGGGCAGCTGGAGGACCCCGAAACCAGGAGAAACACCTCGTGGGAGCTGCCACCAAGGAACCACAGGTCAAAGGCACCTTGGTCGGGATGAACGCGGCGCTCGGGACGTCTCCCGTGGGGCGGCGACACGCAGACCACGCCAAGCCCGAAGCTCCCCCCGGCCCGGCCCCGCTCACCTGCCAGGCTGAGCACCAGCGCTCCCAGGGCGAGCGGCGGGCAGAGCATCCTCGGCGCGAGCAAAGCCTGGGTGAGAAAGCAGAAGCGAGCCCGGCCCCGGGCGTCCTCCTCACGGGGAGTCCTCTCTCACAGCAAGCGAGCTGAGCTGGGAAAAACCAGAAGGAAACACTGAGACGGTGCTGAGAGAGCAGGAGACCGGCATCAGGCAAGGGATGCCGTGCCAGCCGGCCTCTCCGGCTGCCATGCGGCAACCGGAGCACGCACCCCGTCGTAAAACGCAGGAGGGGGGTTTGCCCCCAGCCTGGCACCGGCCAAGGGACTGGTGCATCCCCTGCATCGGGGAGCCGACGGATCCGTCGGCAGCTCTCGTGCCGGAGGCGTCAGCCGGTGGCCGGGGAAGCCACGTGAGCCTCTTCCCCTCCTCGCTGCTTCCACTCCCCTTTTGTTTCTCTCTTTCCCAGCTCTTCCCCGCAGCGTTGGGCTGTTACATCCCTGTTCTCCAAGAGGAAGCAACTCGCTCCCGGTGTCCAAAATGGCTAAAAACCAAATATAAGAGGTTTGCAGATTCCTGGCTCCGCCAGCGGCTCGAGGGCTGCGAGGTTCATCCCTGCTCGCGGCAGGAAAGTCTCCGGCACGAGGTTGCCCCGAAAAATGGGGAATAAAACCATCTCGGAGCTGGATGCAGGGAGAGGAGAGGGCAAGCTGCCCGGCACCGCTGGCTACCGTGGCTCGCTTCCCGAGCATCCCTCCCCGGCTGTGCCAAGAGCTCGCCGGGCCCCTCGTGACCCGCGTTCCGCCCTCGTAGCATAACGAGCCCCAGATATCGCAGCCAGCGTCGCCGCCGCCGCGTCCCATCACATCCCAGAGCCCCGCTGCTTCCGCTCGGAGCCCTCAGCGCCGACGCTTTTCGGCACGATAACCGTATTTGCGATAAATCGGTGTCGCGGCACCGGTTTCCCAGGGTGAAACGGCAGCCCCGAAGCTCTGCTCAGGTCCCACGGGGGAAACCGAGGCACGGGGGAAACTGAGGCACGGCTCTGCCCCAAGAGCGCTGGGGGAGCATCTCCTCTCCTTCCCTCCCAAGCATGAAGCTCCTTTGGGGAAAAACAAATTATCCAGCTTTTTTTTTTCTCTGAAACCACATCCCGACTCTCGCCTTTTCCCAAGCGGACGAGCGCGGAGCCAGCCCCGTGCCAAACCCCAGGCAGGCGGGAAGGGAGGGAGCCGCGGTGGGAGAGGGCGACGGGGCATCGCTCAGCTGCCCGGGCGAGGGAAACGGTGACTCATCTCCCTCACGCTCGCCCTTGGAGCTCTTTCCTTTTCTGGCGATGCCGAAATAAACGCTATTTTAGAGGGTTTGCGACCTACAGGTCCTGCCGGACCATCTCAGAGGCGTCACGGGAAGGGGACACCCGTGTCCCCAACCCTCCTTCTGCAGCTGGGAGTCTTTCCATGGGTCGCTTGCCTTTCCGTGACTCAGTTTCCCCGTCCCCCGCGGTACGAGCCCGGCCGAACCCTCCAGAAACCCGAGGAATAATGAAATCCCGTTACAAAGCATCCAAAAGCCATTAACAACCCGGGCAAGCGGCACCCGCACCACGTGTGCCAGCTGTTGCAGCGGGACCCGGGGGACCACACGTCACCCGTTCTCCGTCGAATATTGACCGTCGCGCAGCCAAAACGCCGCTTTTTTTTTCTTTTTTTTTATATATTTTATATTTTTTTTATAATACCCAGATTATCCGCTGCCAATTATCCCTCGGAGAAGGGCGGAGGTGTCAAGAAAACATCTGCTGGTCCAGGGAGGAGAAGTCCTCGCCCACCGGCCTGGGGTCGCTCCCGGCTTTTGTGGGTGCCGGGGCTGAGCCCCCCCGCTTTGCCGGGGGGTTTGTGCCAGCGAAGAGCCCGGCTCTGCTCCAGCCTATTTTTAGGCCCGCTTAACTCGCCGGCGCGCAGCCGGAGCGCCCCGCTTGCAAAGCGGGACCCTGCGGGGAAGCGGGGGGGGGTGGGGGGGGCACGGCCTGCAAAGGAGGGGTGGGAAGACGGGGTGCGAGCCCAGGGGTGCACCCCGATCTTGGGCGGTAGGAAGGAAGGGATGGGGTATCCCTTCGCTCACCCCCAGGAGAAGGGGCACAATCCCGGGAGCTGGGGGTTTTTGTCTCACGCGTGGGGCGGGGCTTAGCGCCGTACATTACATTTTAAATCGCACGGATCTATAAGCACCCGGGGGCGCTGCCCGTTCCGCGGCCACGGGGAACGGCGGGGACACCGCCTGCCCCCCCCCCCCAGGCCCCCGCACCCCCAGCGGCAATGGGCGGGGACCCCCGACACCCCCACCACCACCACCCCCCGCCGGAGCTCCCCGAGCCCCCCCCCGGCTCCGGCGGGGCACGGCTCGGGGGGAGCCTCATTCATTGCGCCCTCCCGGAACCACGCCCGGCTCGCCGAGCCCGGTCCCGCGGGAGGGCAAACGGGAGCGGCGGCGGCGGCGGCTCCTCCCGCTGCCCGGCCGGGACCCCCCGGCGAGCCCCGGGCCCCCGCTCCCCGCCACGTCCCCAGCGCCGCCGCTCGCCGCGGCCGGGCCGGGCGCGGGCACTTACCGGGAAGGCGGCGCGGGACGGGCGGGAGCGCGCGCTCCGGTCGCGGGGCTGCGGCCCGGCCCTGATTGGCTGCGGCCGCTTCCGGCCGGGGTCCCGCCGGCGGAGCGGGAGGCGGAGGAGGAGGAGGAGGAGGAGGAGGAGGAAGGAGGGGCCGCACCGGGGGCCGGCCCGGGGGTCCTGCGGGGGCCGCGGGGGCGGCGGCGCAGCTGCGGGGGCGGCGGGGGTTGGGGTGCACGGGGCCGGGGGGCTGGGTGCACGGGGCAGGGGGGTTGGGTGCATGGGGCCGGGGGATTGGGGTGCACCAAGCCGGGGGGTTGGGGTGCATGGGGCTGGGGGATTGGGGTGCACAGAGCTGGGGATTGGGGTGTACGGGGCCGGGGGATTGGGGTGCATGGGGCCAGGGGTTGGGGTGCACAGGGCTGGGGGATTGGGTTGCACAGAGCTGGGGGATTGGGGTGCACGGGGCCAGGGGATTGGGATGCACAGACCTGGGGTATTGGGGTGCATGGGGCTGGGGGATTGGGGTGTATGGAGCTGGGGAGTTTGGGGAGCACCCAGCCAGGGATTGGGGTGCACGGAGCTGGGGAGTTGGGGAGCACTGAGCCAGGGGGCTGGGGTGCACAGAGCCGGGGGTTTGGGGTGCATGGGGCCAGGGGATTGGGGTACACAGAGCTGGGGGATTGGGGTGCATGGGGCTGGGGAGTTGGGGTGCACGGAGCTGGGGTATTGGGGTGCATGGGGCTAGGGAGTTGGGGAGCACCCAGCCAGGGGATTGGGGTGCACGGAGCTGGGGCATTGGGGTGCACAGAGCTGGGGAGTTGGGGAGCACTCAGCCAGGGGGATTGGGGTGCACGGGGCCAGGGGATGGGGAGCACTGAGCCAGGGGACTGAGGTGCATGGGGCCAGGGGATTGGGGTGTATGGGGCTGGAGGGTTGGGGTGCATGGGGCCAGGGGGTTGGGGTGCACGGAGCTGAGGGATTGGGCAGCACTGAGCCAGGGATATTGGGGTACACAGAGCTGGGGATTGGGGAGCACAGAGCCTGGGGACTGGGGTGCATGGGGCTGGGAAGTTGGGAAGCACCAAGGCAGGGGTTTGGGGTGCATGGAGCCAGGGAGTTGGGGAGCACCGAGCCGGGGGGGTTTGGGTACACACTGAGCCTGGGGACTGGCATTCACGGAGCCAGGGGATTGGGGAGCATGGAGCTGGGGGACTGGCTACACACTGGGCCTGGGCATTGGGGTACATACAGCCTGGGCATCAGGGTGCACGGAACTGGGGTACACGCTGACCCAGGGCATTGAGGTGCACCAAGCCAGGGGATGTTGGGGTGCACAGAGCCAGGGTGTGAAGCCCTCAAAGCTGGGAGATGCAGACACGCAGACCCAGGGGACTGGGGTACACGGAGCCTGCACAGAGCTGCGGCTTTGGAGCCCTCAAAGTTGGGGGGCTGGGGTGCACAGAGCCAGGCTGTGGCAAGGCGGGAGGGCTGAGCCGTCTCCTCCGGGGAGAACAAAAGGCAGCTGGAGTTTCCCCTGCGGAGACACAGGCTGCTTCCCAGGGAAAAACCTGGCTTAGGATTTACCCACGCCAGCTGCCCGAGGCACCAGCAACCCCCGCGCTCGGTGAAGGATGCTGCTGGGGGCTAGACGGGGGACCCCCAAATAGCTGAGAGACACAGTGCTGGAAGGGGACACCCACGAGGGTCCCCCGTCTAGAAGAGCAAGACCTCAGACGCATGAGGCATCGGGGCAGCTTTCCTCCTGCATCACCCATGGAAAGGGACCGCAGTTTCCTTGGAAAATCCACCTCGCCGCCTTTCGGAGTTTGTTTTTCTGGGGGTGCAGCCTGGCTGGGCTCCCGGGGGACGCCGCCATCGCTCCCCCAACCCATCGGGTCGCTTTTAGCCGGGGCAGGGCCGCGGCGCTGAGCTTCCTCCCACGCTCCCGCGCACAATGTCTCCTTTTGTACAGCCTCGGGCGGACGGGCACCCGGCCCCGCTCCCCGAAACGCACGGGGGGGGGGGGATGCATCGGGACTGGGGAAGGCAGCACAGCAGGAAAGGAGGAAGAGGAGGAGGAAGAGCGGAGCACTGGGAGGGAGCCAGGCTCTTTGCAAGGGCGATTTTTTCAGCTGCACACACAACATCTGTTTCCCTAAAGGAAGCAGGTTCTTGGGTTTAACCTGTTTTTCCGAGAGGGCCCCTCCACACCAGCGGCTCTCGCCCCGACCCCGAGGCTCCGGTGGCCGCAGGCCGTGCCCCGGAGCCAGGTGCCCGCGTGGGAGGTTTGGGTCTTTCATTGCTCCGCGGCAAAGGAAGCTCCTCGCCCTTTTGATTACGGAGGAAAGCTGGCACAACCAAACCTAGAGAGCTTAAAACTAAAGGCAAATAAAAATAACCTGCAACGTGCTATATTTAAAACCATTTAAGGGGTTTTTTTTCCCCCCCCTTGCAGGCAAGGAAGGATTTTGCAGCGACAGAGCTGGTAATAAGGCTGCACGTCTTGACCCAGGCACCGTGGGTGACAGCAGCAAGAACGAGAAAGGATGAAGCCAATATACTTCAAAAGCCTGCGACTAAATCAGGAGCTCTGTGCTCGATTCGCAGATGTGCCCTGCGAATCAAGAGGATTTCTCTTTCCGTGCCCAGCCTGGCGTGGGTAGCGCTGGATGTGCCGAGCAGCTGTGCGATCCCAGCTCACGCTGGCTCCACCCGAGGAGCTCCTGCAGACCAGACACGAGCCACGTCAACCCTGTTGGCACATCGTCCCCGTCCTTTTTGGGGGCTGATGGAGAAGATCCAACCATCCGTCCCCGAGGCCGCAGCAGCGAGACAGAAATGGGTTGCAGGGACCTTCTGCGTAAGCCCATTCCCTCTCCCAAGCCACATCAGCGACGTGTCCATGGACATCTCCATCACCAAAGCTCAGCAACCCAAAAATGCAGGTGGAACCCAAGGGTTTCACAGTGACTCCCCGAAAAAAAGGACTCAAACTCCCGGCGTTGCCCAGGGCAGGCTCACAACCATCACAGCTTCATCCCTTTGTCCCTTCTCCCAACAGTTCATGTGATAAAAGCAGCATCGCGGCTTTGATATCTTAACTGCGAGCACAACTCCGCTCCTGTTAGTCTTTGAAGATACAAAGCGAGCATCTAAGCACTGGGAGCTTTCTTAGTCTTAAATAGAAACACACACACACACACACACACACAAGAGTAAAAACTAAGGAGCTTGGAAACAAAGGCAGATTTTTCAACATCAAAACTAGCTAAAAATTAAAATCTGTGCTGCTTGCAAGCCTGCTTATAATTAACAATGAAAGGGCTTCCACGGAGGAATTTAATAGTAGATGTTCTCCATCCCAAGTGATTATTTTTGCTTAATTTCCCTTCCTCAAACCCTGCAGTACAACGTATGTGCATAAATTGTCACAGTTTAACCCCAGCCGGCAACTGAGCACCACCCAGCCGCTCACTCACTCCCCTTCAGCAGGATGGGGAGAGCATCGGAAGGGTAAAATGGCATGGACTATCCCTTGGGTCAGTGGGGGTCCCAGCTGTGTCCCCTCCCAGCTCCTTGTGCCCCCCCCGCCTCCTCGCTGGGTGGGGTGAGGAGCAGAAAAGGCCTTGGCTCTGTGTCAGCCCAACAAAATTAACTCTATCCCAGCCAAAACCAGCACAGAAACAGGCATAATGATGAAGCTGACCAAAAAAAAAAAAATACAGAAAAGCAAAGAAAAGGGCTGCAATTTGCAAGTTTAATTTCATGCTCAGCCAGAATTTGATCAAGGGAGGAGGGAGAGCCGGAGAGGACGGATGGAGGTACCAGGGCAAATCCAGAGCCTCCCAACAAGGTGTCTGCGGCGTGCGGGTCGGCTCTGCGCAGCCCAGGGAGGCTCGCGTGGCTGCTTCTCCTTCCCATCAGCATCATGGAAATACTGCGCAGCACCAGCGGTTTTCCAGCTGCTAAGGATGTAGAAATCAAATATGTGATGCCCAGGAGGATCTGCTGTATTTCCTTCCAGCACGGGGGCGTCTGGCACACATCGTCTTCCTAATCTATTTGGTACAAGGCAGAGGGTAAATCTACCTTGGCTACGTGCAGATTTCCATCCCCCCAAACCTGCCCACATCATCCGTTGCGGAGCCCTCGGGAACCAAACCTCAGCCGGATCCCCGCAGCGGTAACTGCGTTATCTCTATGGGTGAGCAGCTGCAGCCGCTCCACTGCAGGATCCTTGGACAGATGGAAAACATCTCTGGTTCCTCTCGCTGCAGCCTCAAGTTAGCGCGAGGAGCATCGCAGTGGCAAAAAGCAAAGGGTGGGGAGGAGCAGGGAGGAGGTTTTGAGGCTGCTTTGAACCAAGAGCAGAGCAGCGAGCCAGTCCTAAGAGAAAACAATCCCCACGACGCTAACCTGGGGCTCCCGAGCTTTTTTTTTTTTGATGAGGCTGCATCTGGATACACTCCATCCCGCTCCCTCAGGAGGATGTGGCCGTCCCGAGACGCGGGGCTGGGGACGGCGAGTCACTCGCCACCGGCCAAGTACAGATGTTTTAGGTCCACACATGTGGCAGGAGGCTGCTTTGGAGAGAGCTCGGCGTTTTTGCAGCACACAAGGGTCATTCATAAGCAGAGAGCCCGGCAATGGACTCAGATGGCCAACCACCCCAGCGAAAATGGGATGAGTTCCCAGATGTGGGTGCACATCTGGCCAAGCCCTGAACTTGCACCTGGGTGGCACCCAGGTACGCACCAGCCCTTTCCCCTCTCCTTCCCGAGCACAGGACCCCCCAGGAGATGCTCAAAATGGGGGCCTGGAGCCTAGGTCTGTCCTTCAGCTCAGACCACCTACTCCAAATCATTCTCCCCTACATTCAGGTGGGCTTTATCCACATCCTAAAATCCAGATGGGACCTGGAACGGCAATAGCCGAAGGTGCAAGAGGTCTGGGTTGCCAGTGCTGGTGTTCACCACAGCTGCAGATGAACCGATCCTGCTGACTTGTATTTGAAAAGTTAATTTATTGGGATCAGCACCCCAAATTCACACCGGGGAGCCCCAGTGCAAGGGAAGGGGTGGGAGCGTGCACTGGGGAGCAGGGAAGAGGCCAACACTACAACCAACCTTCACTTAGTTTTGCCCAACCTGTTGTGAAATTACCCCGAGGGGTCTGCAAGGGGTAACAAGGGAGGGCGAGCACAGGGTTACCCCACAACCCTGGGATCTGCACCCCCCGGAAAAGCCCGTGTCAGGAGAGCCCTGCCGACGCGCATGAGTGCCGAGGGCACTTGTTTTCAGCCGGGGGCTCTCTCAGCAGCGGGAAGGAGAAAGCTCTACTGTTTGCAGAGGCTTTTCTGCAGCCTGGAGCAAACACTGCTGGATGAAAAGGCTCCTTTTTGGTTTCAGCTCCGTCGCTTTTGAGCGCGCAGGGCCGAAGAGCGGGCTGTTAGCCTGAGCCGTGCACCAGGCCCTTGGAGAGGGCTTCTCCTCCCCCAGACGTGGAAATGAGGTTGTTTTTCCTCCTCCTTTCCCTCCCAGGCATCCCCCAGTCCTTCCACCCAGCTTTGCGGCCAACGGCACGAAGCACCTCTCCTGCAAGCCGCCACCTCTGTCTCTGCAGCAACCCCACGGGCCTAAGGGAGGCTGGGACTCAGCCAGCCAGCAAGGATAGTATGAAGCAGCAAAAAAGGGGGTTTTTTTGTCCCCCCAAATCTGAGAAATACGGATAACTGCTCCCCCAATACATTGCCCCTCTGCGCTCAGCTCCAAGCATTGCCAGAGCCTCCGTCTGCGGCCGCAGCATCTTCTGCTGTCCTGGAGCCGCCCTCACAGGCGGGATAGCCGGGCCTGTCCCTCCTCATCCTCCTCCAGCCAGGCTGTGGGTGCCAGCCTGGAAGGGAGCAGGCAGGAGCATCACACCTGCAAAACAGGGGGTCGGAGAAATGCCCCCAATTCCAGCACCGACGGCTTTGCAGAGCACATCTCCCTGTCCTGCCAGCGCCTCGGACCACGGGATACCTCAGCTCTGCTCCTGCCATGGGTCCTCGTTATACAGACTGAGCCGGAGGCAGAATGGGGGGCTGCAGAGCGACCCTGACATGGGGTGAAGGTCCCACAGCGCTGGCAGCTCCCTCCCTCCCAAATTTCACATGGCAGAGGCAGGGGGAATTTCACAGCAGGGACGTCTCAAAGGTCACATCCACACGTTTTCCCCCGTACCTGATGGATGCTCCCATTAAACCGCGCAGCTTTTCATTGCGTTTCCGATGACAACCACGGCCCACCTCCTCGCCACCGTCCCCAGCGAGCGCATTTACCGGTGTCCCCGTACCCATCGTCGCTGCGTGGTGGGCTCCGGCTCCCAGCCACGCCAGACGAATTGCCTGTTCACGGAAAAGCAGACAGGAGCGCAGGGTTTTCCTGGTTCAGTTACAAAGCGTGTACTGCATTTTGATCTCCCGGGAAATTAATTCCGTTCAGAGCAGGCTAGCTCATCTGTAAATATTAGTAAGGTGTTTTCTTATCAGAGAAAAGTCACGAGGCTTTTCTTTTCCCCAGTAACACCTCTGCAAGATTACTTTCACTACAGCTTTCATCAATTCATGATTTGAGGGGAAAAACACACAAGTTTTATCTCTAAAGCCTTTCCTTAAGGTGTTTTCTCCAATAAACTCAAACCCCCCATTGCAAACAGTAAGCAAACTCCACGTAGGCAGAACAGCAGCAACAGTACAGCCATCTCGAGCGCACACGCAAGGGAAATCAAGCAGAATAATACCCGGGCAGTGCCAAAGCGGAGCCGTCGCACTGCAGGACAGGATCACCACGGCCCAAGGAAAGTGGGGACACCACAGGGCCGGCCACGCGAACTTCAAAAGGTCTCGCACCGGCGAAGAACAAACCACACACAGAAAAACGATTTGCTTGGGCTATTAGGTACTCACCCACTTACGCACAAGATCTTGCTGCAAAGGGTACGTGCCGCTCAATTTGGTGCGCACAAAACCCCAGGTTTACCTCAAAAGCTGTACAGACTCTTAATGCAAACTCTTCAGGTCATTGATACGACACTTCTATTTGCAATTTTAAAGGCACGTGAAGTTGGCCAAACTTTATAGCAGGGTGTGACTGAGCTAACGCAAAGCTTTATGCTGTTCTCCCACAAAATATACCCTTCATCAGCCATGGGGCTGACTTTGATCTAACCAGCGGGGAGCTTGAGGCTGCATCACATCCCGATCCTCTTTGGACCTCAGCTCCTGCCTGGGAGATGCCCACCGGAGACCAGGCAGGACCTGTCGAGCCCCCGCGCGCGGCAGGGCTCGCTTGGCAGCCTCCGCCGCGTCCGGTCCTTGCTCACCGTCTGCCGCGCGAGCTCCCGAGGCAGAGCCGGCTGTCAGCCTGCAGACGGACACACAGCCCGGACCTCTCCCGCCCAGCATCCCCAAGGTAAAGGAACCACGATGCCATTAGCATCCCTGCCGTTAGACACACCAAATATCCCTTTTAAGCCCGGTTTCCTAGGGAAGCTAAGTGCTGTTCACACTGCTGGCTGTCCCTCTTCTCCCTAGGAACGCAGCAGCAAACTTTACCTAAGTCTGAAACGAGGTCAAAGCCTAAGGGGTGGTTTGGTTCCCTACCAGCTTCGGTAGAAATTCAGCAGAAGGAAACTCAGAGCAACGCACGCAGCCCGGGGCGGCAGCCAGCTGGCGTTGCGGCACGCGTCCAGGCTGCCCATCAGCCGCTCCGTTCCTAGCCATCGCTGTCCAGAAGGGTTCACGGGGGAGGAGGAGAGTTATCACAGCGGTGGGAAAAGGGGATGATCTGAAGGAAAATGAAGCCGGGAGAGGGAATAACCCCCACGCTGCTGCTCCCGGAGCAGCTGATTTCAGGAAGCCGAGCGCTTGTGCACCATGTTTCCAGACTCCACCCACACATTTTTGGAGCCCACCCCGTGCTGCACAGAACAGAGCTTTTTTCCAAAAAAAAGCCCTTTCCCAAAGCAGCCTCCTCCATCTCAGCACCATCCTCCTCCTCGTTCTCCTCTCTCCTCAGAGGCAGCTGCCAGCAAGGAAGGGAGTACAGCAACTGCAGAAGTCACATGAAGCTTGTCTGCGGCTGATGCTTCAGGCTTCTAAATTGCAGCTGTCCCAATGGCAAGTGTCAAATGTATCACAGCGCAAGATGCCGTGTTCGCACCATTATCCCCATCGAAGTCCTCCCCATCGCCATCTGTTGGAGCCGGGCCCCCTCGACATGTGGCTGGTGGGACGGCAAGAGGAACCGGCAGCTTTTTAGGGGATCTTGCAGCATGGGATACACTGACTTTTCCTCCCAAATCTCCTGCCACCTGCTTAGGAACAGTCCCACAAGGAGATTCCCACTCACAAAGCCAGGCAAAGACGTTGTCACGACAAACTGAGATCAGCTGTGTGCTCCCCCACCCTTTTGCGCAGCTTGATGGGCCTCGGGGGAGGTTTGCAGCATGGACCACTTGTCCCGCAGCGGGACCCACCTGGGGATGCGGCCAAGGTCCTACATGGCCTGCCCAACCCAAGCAAGCGCCCCATCAGGAACACGGGTACCGCCAGCACAGTTAATTGAGCTCAAACACACTCCTCTAGCAGCTTTGGGTGTTTTTTTTAACCTTTAGACTGTGGTTTGTTTGCTCTGTGCTCAATCGAGGCCCCAAAGAAGGGACGATGTCAGCAGGAAACCCGAAATAACCACATACCTCTGCACCCTCCTCATCTGCTTTTTCTGGAGATCACACGGCCTCGGGACCGAGGTTTATCTGAAGTTTGGGAACCATTCCCAAACCCGACAGCATCATGGCATACCAGGCAAGCCTGGAGACCCCGGCGAGGGGCCGGAGGGTGAAGAGGTGCTCATGGGCGCAGCTGCAACGAGCACCCACCTCTGCTCCCAGCACCCCAGCCGTGCCGGAGCACGCCATCCTCCCACCACCACCGGCTTCAAGAGGCAAACCAGCCGGGACTGCCGGCAGGGACCCCCGGAGATGAGATTTCCAGCCCTCTTGCCCCTCTTCAGCCTTTCCCAGGCTTGCCTCTCGCTCCTGGCAAGCTCAGGGGCCGGTTCATTCCCATCCATACATCCCCCAGGCTCAGCATCTCTCTATAAGGTCCCTTTTAACACATCCTTTGCTCTTCTTTAGGGGTTGCCCTGCCCAGTTTATCATCTTTTTTTTTTCCCCCAAACTAGTTCTGCCTTTCTAAAAGCACATGGGGAAGGAGGTTTCAGACTTTCCACCAAAACTGGCTTTTTCCTCTACCCGTGCTTCCCTAAAGTGTAATTCAGACAACTTTAATTGTATGGTATTTTCTTCCTGAATTGCCCCTATGGATAATTTATCTTCTTTAGCGTAGCTCTAGGGAGTACAATCTTATCTTTCAGTGACAGCAACGCTGACAATTTTCTTATCTTCTGATGCCTTCTGCTCTTTACTCTGTTGGGGCTTTGTTATATAGTTGATTAAGCAAAATTGCTTTTTGCTGCAATTTTACTGCAATCTAACCCAGAAATGCCCAAAGAATCATAGTCATCTTTCACAACGCTCATCTGTTCGCTGCTATAAAGTCCTCCCCGCTCAGTCTGGAGCTGTCTCTAATTCTGTACCAGCCATAACGTTTGCCATCAATTAAACCTCCCCTATTGACACTCCTCGAAGCTTCTGTAGGTGAGACACTGAAGATATTCAGCTGAGCCCATGGTCACTCGCTCCTATCCCCCGTTGTTCATTTTCTCCTATTATTAAAAAATTCTTCCGCTCAGAAATTGCTTTTCTTTTTGCATTTGCATCCAGAAGCTCTTCCCAAACCCTCTCCGCCGCAGCTTCCTCAGTAGCTTTTGTTTCTCAAAGGTGCAAAGAAGTCTGAAGCCCAAACATTACCCCAACACACACACAGCCTAAAGCCTCCAGGAAAAAACCCCAATTCTCCCAAGTTAGCTGATTTCCGGCCTTGGCAGGGCATGGCACTGACCACACAACCCCAGCCCTGAATCCAGGTTTTGGGGTTATAAAATCCTTTTTGGCTACTCTAGGTGACACTCAAGGACTTTGGCTATCCCCAGTCACCAGGAGAAGGTTTCTGGAAGGTTTTAGCTGCCTCATGCTCCATCCTCCTCTTCCAGCTCCCGAGGGGCAGCCAAATGCGTCATGAAAATGGCCTTTTTCATTGCCCTGATGATTGCTTGGAGTCTCACAGGCCGAGCCCATGTTTGCTGGGATGGGGAGCCCAAGCTCCCACCGCCCAGGGAAGGGGCACAACGGGCCCCTTGCAGCTATATTGGGGGCACAGCTTGCAGACCAAGAGACGACTGGGCACTGCCCCACAGCAGGATGCTGGCAAGACCCTAGGGAGGAACACGCAAACCCCCATTTCAGCCACAGGCACGTTCCTCCCTCATTGCTCAGGCAAAAAGTCAAGTTCAAGGGAACAGCTCCTGTCTCAGACACAAGGGTGAGGCCCCTGACAGCCCCCCAGACCCCCCACTAAGGGGTGCCCCTGCAGAAGAAAGCTGGCCTTGAAAGACAACAGACCCCACCGCCTTCCCCAAGCACCAGCGAGGAAGAGGACGGGGATTGAACCAAGAGACAAACGCGACATCCAGATCCCACCCCAGGAAAGCCCATCTAGGAGGCCTACACCAGGACAGACTCACCCCTACTCCAGCTCAAACCAAGAGAAGTACCTGGCTCTGAGCTTATATGGAGCTCGGGAGCAACGGGCAGAGGGGGGTGCAGTGTGGGGTCCCAGGTGAGGTCGCTCATGGCCGTTAAAACCTGTTAGTGCCTCACGGCTGGGCCCAATTCTTTCTCACGGCTGGTTATTTATTTTAGGTGTCATACTCTCAAGGGAGAAGGGAGCCTCAGGTTTCAGGCAAATCACTTTTATTAAACCATTGCATCATTGGCTAAATAAATGTGCCCAGACAGCCCCATCTCGGAAAGCCGGACCAGAGGGAGCCAAGAGGAGCCATTAAGGCTGGAAAAACACACGTCTAATCTGACCTGCATCACGCAGGATTAGGAAAATAGGTTGAGCTGAGCTACTTCTATCATTTACCATACTGTAAAGGACCGGCTAATACCTTAATTTTGATTTAGGTGGCAAAGGCTGAACCTGCCAGGGGATGCTGGAAAATAAACGCGATGTGATAACCAGCACACGCAACGCCTGCGGCCTCACACTGCCCACCATCAGGAGCAATCTGTGCTGCCACAGGCTGTTGTTTGTCAACTTGGTAATGAACTCATGGCCGGGCTGTTCCCTCCGTCGTCCCCCCAATGATCCAAGCCTGATGGTCTTCATTTCATTTTAATCATCGGCGTTTAGTCAAACGTATCGGCGTTTCTGCCTGGTTGGCTGCGCGCGGCTGGGACCCAGGGGGAGCAGCGAGAGGACTGCGGTCGATGCGAAGCCATGATAGCAGAGCTGTCATCGAGGTTTGGGGCGTGGGCTGCCTCCAGCCCCCCAAAACAGGCTTGAGCACCCCCGCAGTGACGCCTGTATGTGGGCGCTCCTTTAGGAAGAGACGCACGTCGTGGGGGAGCTGGGACCGGGAACCACGAGCCCAGGAGGGATGAGCAGAGAGCCAGGGGGGCACGGCCCTGCCGAGGAGATGAGGATCACGAGGCCTCGCTGAGGCGTCCCTTGGGGTAAAAACCAGGTGGCAGCGCTTTGGGGGTGGCACAAGCTCTCTACCTCTTGAGCAACCTACGCCTGCAGGCTGGGTGACAAGTCCATGGGGACGCTAACGGCCCTGAGCAGCCCCACCTGGGACTCCCACCCACACCTGCCCACGGGCTCAGGAGCCCATTTAAGCTCAGCCCAGGGCCCTTAGTTCTCCTTTGAGCTGTGCCCTGGGGTGCTGGTCTCTGGTCAGGCCTCAGCCATGCTTGTACCTAACTATGGGCTGTGTTGTTCTGAATCCTGATCCAGACTGATTTCCTAGCTGAGTGAAGGTCTGTTTTGTCACCTTGGACCTGCCTGGGGATCACCTGGCTATGCCTGATGCTAGTTGCCCTCACCAGGATTGATCCTGACCTGTGGATTCATTTCTCAGCTTGATCTCAAGCCTACCTTACTGCTCTGAACATGCCGATGACTGGGACCCTTGGCTGACCCTGGCTGCCTCCTGCTCTCCTTGCTCAGGTACCTTGGGGCTGTCCTTCCACCACCCTCCCGTGGTTGTCCCCCTCACTTCCCATCCCTTAGGGAGCGGTGCTCCCTGGCACAACCACCCTCCTTGCTGTGGGTTGCCCCTTGACAAAGCCAAGCCTGGTCCCTAGGCTAAGAAATGTGATGGGAATAGCCCGAGTGGCCTGGGGGAACAGCCCCAGGCCACCCCACATGGGACACAGGATGTCCCTGCATGCAACCAGAAGAGCCCTGCTCTTCTACCTCTTCAAGGGATGAAGCTAAACCCCAGCTGCAGGCGTTGCCCGGCCTGGCTCGCGCTCACCTGAGCAAGCCCCTGCGCTAATCCATGGGGCCACCGCCGTCTACTTCTGACGGCATCATCCGCCGCTTCACCTTTGCGTGGCGCAAATTGCTCCAGATGTTCAGGGTCTTCCCCCCTGTGACTTCTCGGGGCCTACGCTGGGACCCACGGCCTGGAAGAGCGAGTTGGGTGCAGCGTGGCTGTGGCTGGCTGGAGCTGCTCCCCACGAGAGCAGGAGGATAACGTTATCCCTTTCCTTGGGATAATGAGGTCAGGGAATAGCTCTTGTGTGTCTGTAACTGGAAACGAAGCTATTGGACCCAGTTCCCTAAAAATTGGGTGGAGAAAAACATTACTGCATGGCTGAGCTGGATGAAAAATTTGCAACTGAGAGAAATAACTTTGGAGTTGGGTCAGAGAGAGGGGGGAAAAAAACCCACTTTCTTTTTGTCCTTCTTGCTCCTTTTCTGCGGAAAATAAGGTTAGACAAGCTTCAGATTTTTGTCATAACAAAGATGAAATCAAATATGCCGATATTTCTCCTTGGACTCTGTGTTTACATTACAAATCAGCCTGACCAAATTACCCTTTCTGTCACAATGTTTATTTGGCGTGAAAAGACATGTCTTCTCAGAAAAAAAAACAAAACAAAACAACAAATCAGTTAAAACATTTTGACCAGTTCTGACAGGAACACTTGAACGTGTAGGAGGATGGGAGATGGCTCGAAATAACCAAACTGCCATTACCAGTGGGGTTGAGATGTGTAAAGCCAGCTTTCTGCAGAATAAAATGCATATTTATGTTCTTTTCTTATTACTACCATGGGATCTTTCCTCTTTTTTTTTCCCAGAAAGCCCATTTCTCTATGATTTTAGAAGCTTTTCCTTTGTCTCTCATTCCTCAGAGCGTGTTTCTCTGATTTTAGAAGCTTTTCCTTTGCCTGTCAGTCCTCAGAGCGCATTTTTTCTGATTTTTACAAGCTTTTCCTTTGCCTCTCGTTGCTCAGAGCGCTACTTTTCCAGCGCAATCTTTCTCTGGCTGTTTAGGATGAAAGCTTGAGGAGTCCCCTGTGCCACACACCCCTGTCCGTAAGAAGAGCCGGAGGGCCTTCCCTGGTGACTCACCGGGATGGGTGTCCCCTCTGTCTGGTGGCCTCCCTTCCGTTACCTGATTAGGTTAATGGTCTTCCCCACCTGCCATCACGCCTTTGGGGAGGTTAATATACATAATCCTATGTATAAGCAAAGGCCAGAGCGACCTTTTGGGATGTTTTACCTCCAGCAGTGTCGCTCGCGCACCTCTGCCACGCTGCAGGGCAGGTGAGAGACGGCAGCCGGAGTATGAGTCTGGCTGGCCTCATATAACATATATACATGCACACGTACGTTGTGTTTGCTCATTCATCTCTCGTCCCGCATGCGTGGAACAAACACAGCGCATTATCTCGATCGGGCACTTAAGAACGCAGTCTTACAGGGCCGAGGCATTGCGGTTTGCAAATACACCGCGCGCGTGCATCTGTCCGCACGCTGATGCGAGCCTCTTGGATATACGCATCTGTGTTTTCCCTAATGTGTCGCCCTCAACATATTAATTGGTGTTATTCAGCGTTTCTCAGCCCTGAGAACAGCTGCAGTCGCTGCGTTTCACTGCTAGGCGTCAGCGAGCGTTTCGTGCTCTACCCTACATTTTCACTTGCCAATAATAGATTCAGAAGAAGGTGACTGCAAGTGAGGCTTCTCGAGGCAAAGCCTTCTTCAAGTGCCAAAGCGTATCAATAAATACATCGAAATAACAGGGATCTCTTCAACACTTCCAGTTCAAGAATACAGGCTCAAAGACCATGCAGAAAAAGGATGATGCCTCTTTGCTGCTCTGCAATGTGAGAACCTGAAAGGCCTTCCTGAATTTGCTGCTGATTATGGTTTTTTTCTTCCTCTTTGCTTGTTCTGAATCAGAGATTTTTCTGTCCTGCTTTTGCTGAAGTCCTAAGAAATAATCAGAGAATAATGAAAATTGAGATATCCCAGGTGAAAAGAAAATGGGTCTTGATTGAAGGGGAAATGCAGAGATTTTGAGTTACTGTATTTGGAAACTTGGACGCATCTGAGTTCCCGCTGCCACTCGTGAGGTGAGGAATCACCATACCCACACAAGCAAACGCATCACCCGTAAGCCTGCGAAGACTCGATCTGGTGGAATACCAGCCTTTAAGAAAGCTCGTTCCTCACTGCCAAGCCACTACGTTGAATCCCTTGCTGGCGAATCCTCTTTTTCTCCACAACTCCGCTCTAAGCGCAGCCTGTCACAAGAGGATGCGCGGTAGAACAACAGGTTTGCACCCTGTACTAGCCATGGCTGGAAACCTGAGTATGGCAGGAATAGATCTTGCTATATATATTAGGGATCCGTAGGAACCCTGTTTACGTGCCCCAAAAGACTCTTGAAGGCGAGAGTGAGTTTCAGATCCGTCGGCGCAGTCGTCTTCTGGCCGTGACGATCTTCTGCTTTGGTTTTTCGTGTTGTACGTTCACAGCGCCTCCGCGTCAACCACAAACCCCAGGTTAGCTCAGTCTGTGCAGCGTCTTCGTTAACCGCTCTGGGTAACCATCTCCGATCAGAGCCTTTGAGGGAAACCCCGGCTCCGTGCTTCGGCAGAGCAAAGCCCCCAGCGAGCGCGCGCACCGGGGCGAAACCAGCGGAGAGCAGGGGAGGGCGTCCCGGGGTTGTCCCCAGGACGGAGCCGGAGGAAAGCGAACGTGACGGGTGAGTTGCGCAATTGTGGGGAGAAGATCTAGCAAAACAGCAGTGTGCTGAGCTGGTTACAGAGGGAAATGAAAAAAAGCCGCCCGCTCACTTCGGCCCAGGCCTCTGGCAGCGTGAGTCACTGCGAGCTGCCATGGTTACGAAACAAGTATTACTGTGCAGATACAAACCATGCTCAGAGGCAAGTACATCGCTAACTAGTTCCAAACTTGGAAAACAGTCGAGTGTAGGTAAGGCCTAATACCGAGTGGGTGTCTGAGTTAGAGCAAAACCCTCCAGAGCTAATATCCAGCAGGCAAACCAGCACGCAAAGAGCAGAAAGGAGGACACCACCGTGTGAAACCTTGATTTCTGGATCTTTTTGTCTGTTCCTTCTGGTTTGCACGGGCTGCTGTCAGAACTGTTCCACAGAGAGGGGGGGGGAAAAAGAGGATGTTTCTGCACCATGGCAAGAAAACAAATAGTAGTGTCACAGATGATTCAGCTGGCACGAACAGTGAGTCATGGAAATGCACCATGGAAATTCTCCAGCGCAGGGTACGCGGCGCAGTGGAATATCTGATGCACATCAAATCTCGCACCACGGCATCCTTGGAGTATTAGGGGCAGCCAGGATTACGTACAGCACTAGCACATGCCCAAACGTTTCTCGCGTGTGACCTCAGCCCTGTGAAGCTGCGGCCGTTAAGCCCACGATCATCATCAAAGTCCTGAAGTGCTCAAGCAGCGATTTTACCCGCTTCAAGCGAGCAGCAGGGTTTTCATGAAAAAGGTGTGTCTGATCCTCTTTCTCAGTCTTTGAGTCACACAACAATAAAGGACTCGGAGTCTGTTTGCTAATGATCAGCTGAGAATACCAGGCCAGGGAAGGAGAGGGATGCAAAGTCAAGCGGCTGCTTCGAGGGATTAGGGGGAGCGAGGGCGCGATCTGTGCAGCCGCTGCAGGCTGTGCCCTGGTCGAACGAGCTCTCGCTGCTGCCGTAGAGTGGTGCGAGGAATTACGACTGGTTTGGAGGTCACTAGTGCAAGGCAAGCGGGCACTGCACCCAGTCCACCCCGTTGTGGGTACACCAGCACCTGCAGAGATCTCTGGATTGGAAACAGGATGCTGCAGAAAACAGAAAACCTGTTTTTGAGGGATTTTCTGCCTTTTTTTTTTCCCCCAGTATCCTTCTCTGCTCTGCCCCATGGTCTCCTGAAACTCTCTCATCTCCCACTTTGGGTGTGCGTTAGAACGACGGGCTCACACTCGGCTCCAGCCCTTCGTGTAGCCCTATGAGGGAGAACAGTCAGAAATCTGGCTTAAACACCTACGTCGGGCTTGCTGTCAGCTGGGACCACCAGCACAAAGCAACCAGGGGGTAAGGACTAGGTCTGACCCCGGTACCTGTGTTTTACAGACAGGAAAATAAAGAGAAAACCTGCCCGAAGCTCATCAGCAGCTGTTTTTCAGGATGCCTGGCGGCTCCAGTGAACCGGGAGTGAGCTCTGGTGCTTTCCGCCACTAACCTGGGGCAAACACCTTTGCTTTTTGCAGCCTTGGTTTCCTACTTGTGCAAAAAGAACAGAGCCCTTAAAAAAAAAACACGTTAACAATTTTATTTTTATATAAATGAGAAGCAATGATTGAGAAAAGTGTGGTTTAAGTCATTTTGGCCTTTCATGGGTGTGTGGAGCTAATGCTGAGCACTTTGGGGTGGATTTTGTGTTCCTCTGACACCCCAAGCTCCTAAATTACCCCTGCAACTGTGACTGGAGCCGAAGTACCGGCTCCTGGCCTGCCTTCCCCCGCATCTGCCGGTGTTTTAAGCCCGTGAAGAACAGAAGCGAGGAGGAGCGTGGTGCTCCTCAGACCGCAGCTTTCGAGGCAGCCAGGGGGGACTCCCCCACCCGGCCCGCAGCCTCAGGCCCGGCCCCCACCCCGCCCGCAGCGCTCCTGCGGGGCCCGCAGCCTCAGGCGGGGCCCTGAGCGCCGGGGCGAGGCCCGGGCAGCCCGCCGGGAGCTCGGCGCCTCAGGCGGGGAGGCCGGGGCCGCCCGTGGCGGGGAAGGGGTGACCGGCGGCAACATGGCGGCTGAGGGGGGCGGGCGGCGTGACGCGTGACACCCCCCCCACCGCCCGGCGCCCCGCGCGCGTCGCCCCCCGCCCCGCGCGGTGCCGCCCCTCCCTCCCTCCCTCCGCCCCCGTCAAATCTCGCGAGAGGTGGCGGCGGCGTCGCGAGAGCGGGCGCTGCGCTGCGGTAGGAGGTCGGCGGAGAAGGACGGAGCCGGAGCCGCTTCGCTCCCGCCGCCGCCCGCCTCGCCCCGCCGCCCCCGTCCTCCTGCTTCCCCTCCCCGGCCGCGGACAGGAGGATGCCGCGCTCCGGGCCGCTCCCCGCCGCCCTCTCGCTGCTGCTGGCGACGGCCGCGCTCCTGCCGGGACCCGTCGCGGCGCAGAACGGTGAGGGCGGCGGGGCGGGGCGGGGGGGGGGCGCGTTGCTATGGGGGCGGCCGGTCGCTACGGGGGCGGCTACGGCGGGGGACGAGGGTCAAGCGGGAGGTGGACTCTGGGCTCCGCGGTCGTCCCCTGAGCCCGGGTGGGGGCCCCCACCCCGGTTTTGGGGGGGGAGCCCCCCGTGTTTTCGGATCCCTCAGGGGAAGGGGGGGCTGACAGGGCCGCGCCGCGGCGGTTTCTCCCCCCCCCGCTTCTCCTGAGGCGTCTCGTGCTGCCGGTAAAATGGAACATCTCCTCCCGCCTACTAAACCTGCCTCTGCCGGGCTGCCTTAAATCATTTATAATGCAATAAAACTGTAGTTCCTTAGCAACTAAAGAGGTCCTCTGATAGGAGCGTAAAAGAAGAAGGAAAAAAAAAAAAAAAACCCCAACCAACCCTTTTCTCTTCCTTGTAGGATAGCGTGAGCTAAATCTAGCGCGGCATGCCTCCTCCCTGATGAGTTTGCAGCCAAGTGCATGACAATTAGTGGCAGAACGAAGCGGGGCCAGAGAGGCTGGCCTAACCGAGCGCGAGCCTCCCGCTTGAAGGAAGGTCCTGCAGCGCTTATAAAAATGCACGCCTTATCGGGCGAGGCGAGGGCGAGCCGCGAAGGCAGGTTTTATCCGCTCCACACAGTCCTTCTGGAGCGGCTTCTTACGCAGCATCGTGGTGAAACTAATGTCAGGGCTGCTTTGGCCTGTAAATGCGGTGAAGGGCAGGGATCTTGGCTCATGAACGACTCTGGTCTATGTGCGTTTGGGGAAAATTTACCTAGAAGGAAGGGATACCTTACTAATATACCAATCCCACACAAGTTTTCATCGTTTCATCCTTCTTTCTCTCCCCTTCCTTTCTGCTCTGCAGATATTATTCAGTCCTAGCGTTTTCCTTCTCTTGAGGTGAATTTTGCCTTGCAGCATGAGCTCGGCTTCGTTGGCTCTTTGCTCTAGAAGAAACAATGAGGCTTTCAGCATATTTGACAATGATAGGAGAGATGGAGATGAAAGAAATAATGTCCTGAAGATCCCAGGTCAGAATTATTGCCTTAGTGTGCGCAGATTTTGCAGTCTGAAACCAGAACTGAGCCTCATGTCCGTTAACCAAACGGAAGAAGCTTTGGCATCCACGCTATATGAATGAAAACTGTAGGCTTTCTGCAATACGAGGGACTTCTTGAGGAGCCAGAAAGAGTGGGCAAATTCCACTGGAGTTCAGTGGGAATTAGGGACCTGACTCCCGTGAGCTCCCAGGAATGTGCTGGTTGGGCCGAGTTGTGGATGAAGTCTGGTTCTCTGTTGCGGAGATGCTGTCCGCTTCCTGCGATAGCAGTGCCATCTGAGCATCGCCTTGCCTTGGCAGGCGTCATTTGCCTGTGCTGCGTTCCCCTTGTATTTGGGTGAAGCGAGGTGAGCAGTCTTCTGACGTGCAAGTTAAATGGGTTGCGCGCCTGAAGCTGTTCCTGTGCCGAGTTAGCAGGCAAGGTGTCAAATGCTGGCAGCTGGTGTAACAATTCCAAATAGCTGGTAGGCAGTGCGAACGTTTGGTGTTTGATGGTAGTTACGTGTCTGGAGGTCAACAATTAAATAAATTTTTGAGATAGGTGGAAGGCTTCAGCCTCTCTGGGTCTTAATCATGACTTCCATTCTAGACATGAAGCTAACCAAGCAGTAGCAGATCCTGGCGTGAGGTAAGACTGCAGACCCCGGGTGTATCCTGAAAGCTCATTAATTTTTATTTGGTTAACGAGGGTCATCCAAGCAATTAGGTGGTAAGGGAGACTCTGGGTATCTGCTGCTGTAGGAGTTTACACAGGTGGGTGAAAACCTACTGGGAAAGGAGTAGAGCAGTTTAAAGCGCAGGGAGGTGGAGATCCTTCTGAATAAGGTTCGTTGCTGTTGAATTTTTTACCCCTCTTCAAATACTGTTGCAACAGAGGGAAATGAATTTAAAGACTGTAGGCCCTGCCGCAGAGGAACTATTTTCTTTCAGCAAATAACGGCCAGTGAGACGCTTCATGAAACAGAGCAATTCCGCTTGTGCTTTGGCATGAGGAGTAGCTACAGCCATCTCCTGAACTGCGTATACTCCTTGTTGTAAGTCATGAGAAAAATGATGTTGTGGTTTGAGCAGGCATGTGCAAGTGTGTCGGTGACAACTCCTTTAAAAAAAAAAAACAACTCGAAAACCGTATCTAACACGCAGGTGTGTGCTTTGCAGGTATAGGGAAGGATCCCAAAGTGTATATGCAAGAATCGCGTTACTTATGGTTGCTATGGAGCCGTCGCTGTAGCGAAAGGTGATAGTCCAAGTGCTGTTGAACGTTCGGTAACACGATGTGAGAAGGAATGGTAATGTACTTGTTGAAACTGCAGGGCAGGTCACCACTCACCTGGCGCAGAAAATGCCCAGTGGAATCCCGAGTGTCTGTGGGAAGCAGCCTTTTTTTCCTGCCTTTGACAGAAGATCGCTGCTGAATTGCCAGTGATTTTTCCAGAATTAATGTAATCCAGAATATTTTGAATCAGGCTCACCTACAGATTCAAGCTTACTAAAACTGGAAGTAGGTTTTTGACGCTTGTGTGGATTATTTTTAAAGCTCTTGCATAAACACCTAAAGATCACAGAAAAAGTGGCGTGTCAGAAATTTAACTTTTCCTACGTATTCTTCTGAGAAACGTGTCAGGTTCTTCGAGGCTGCATTTGCGATGCACGCTAGCTCGTTTAGATGAAGTGACAGAAAGGAGGGTTAGAAGAGAGATGAGGAAGCACGAGGAGGAACAGCTGGAAAAAGCCAGTCTGTCAAGAAGATTTGTGTAAACCTGTAGTTTCCAACTGGTATTTGTTGGAAAATCACTTTAGCACTTCAAACCAGACAGCATCCTCCTTATGGAATGGTGCTTGACTTGCTTTTTGGTGACCAATAACATGCCTTTTCCAGTTGCTGATTTTTAACCTTTGCATTATCTTTGTTTCTCCAGCTGCTCGTTTAAAAATAATGACTAAAGTGTATTAATACTTTTACCTTGGAGTGTTTGGATTGAAAGGAGCATGGCTGGATTTTTACTGTTGTCTAAAACAGATGCTTGGACTGTCCCCATGAAATCCACAGTGTTTCTTCAGCACACCGACGTGGGAGCTGAATTGGTAGCAATTTTTCAAGTTTCTTCCCTTTCAGAGAAGGCAAAACGCACTTAAAACCAGACTTTATCGTGTGTTGTGTACAGGAGGGAATTCTTAAACACCCCATTTTTAAAACTGAAAGTTGACTTCATAAAATTGCTTGGGTTATTCAAAGCTAGGCAGAAGTGGAAATAAAACCAAATTCAGGTAGGTGGTACTTGTTTAGCTCTGCCCTCTTCGTCCTCTGTTTGGATGAATGAGAAGGAACTAACTAGCTGGGTAAAAATAGAACGTGGCTTTTCTGTTGGCCGAAACCAGTATAGAAATGACCATGCAATCGGGAAAGAGGAGTTTCTGAGAAGAGCAAGTGAAAAACCTTCCTTTTATCCTTGTAACGCTATTTCTGACTGCTAGTTCTTGTCTATTTTGCACTGGTTGTGTTCTGACGTGATTTTAATGGTCCCCAGATAAAACCAAGTTTCCTGCAGCATTTATGGAGCGCGAGTGTGGGCTGAGCATCGAGGAAAATGTTCAAAGTTCTGTTCTCTTTCCCACCATTGCTGTTCTCTTTCCTCCTACAACTCCCGCATAGGAAACTTAAATACAAGCAATATGACTAACGTGTATGCGCTCGAAAATTGCACTGAATTCTGACAGGTCTCAGCTAACAGGTAGAGCGGCGATAACTGCTGGTGCTGACATTTCAAACAATAGTTTTAATTACGTCAAAAACCAGCTCAAAGCGAGGGACTCAGTGGAACTACTTGTCAGCGATGAAATGCGCCGAGAGCGTTAGCTGTCCTTACAACGTTACTACTGTATGAAGACTACTTCTTGCTAAATTCATGAATGAGGTGCATTCTCCCCTTCACAATGAGCTGTTTCTTTTGCTCTAAGTACTACTTTCCAGGAGGCAATTGTAAAAACTTGCCTTGTAAAGGACAATGCTAGCCTGTGATTCATCCTTGGGTTGTAAAACCAAAGCGTTCACACTCTTCTTAACTTCGAGTGCTGGAGGTGCTGCAGCTCCCACTGAGGAACCTGTTAAGACCGAAAGTTAGATAAACTCGTTCTGCTTATCGAGTAGCTGGACAGATCTGTAAATCTAACCTCAACCTGCTTTCCTGTCCTTTTAGGCTTTTTATTCTTTTTATCCATGCAGCGTAGAGTGGGGCGGAGGGTGTTACCTTCTCATCAGAGATTACTTTCTGTATTTCTCCAGCTTAATTGTCAGGGTTGTTCTTTACGAGTTGCGTTTTCCTGGCTGTTCCTGGTGCTTTTCTGTGGATTTTCTGGGTCACGTTTTCTGCAGTGTGATGTGTAAAACTGGCCACGCTTCCAGCTGGGACCAGACCAAGGTTCAGTGGAGTGGAAGGATCACTGTGTTGTGTATTGCATATGGCATTCCCGTTTGCATCACGAGACGAATGGTTTCTTACAGTACGATAGTTTTGACTCGTGTCCAGTGGGATCCTTTATGATGGTCAGATCTTCTGTTGCAGGACTGCTACTTTGTGTTCCTTTACTGCCTAAACCATCTAGTTCTTGTAAAATGGCATCCTACCTACTCTGATGTCTTCCCTCAGTTCACAAAAGTCCTGTTTTATCTTCTTGACCTCTTCAGCTTGCTTTGGTTTTATCAGCTTAAAAGACCCTCTAGCCCATCATCGGTCTTACTTCATTCTGTTTTCCATCTACTTATTCATGTACTATATCTCAAAAAAAAAAAATCCACATGGCGCACCAAGCTACGTTAATGAGATTTTATTTTTGGTTATGAGGCTCTTGTATAGGGCAGTATTAAAAGCTTTACTAAAATTAGGAAACGTGCGTCTGTTCGTTCTCCTCTGGAGTGACCTTTGGTTTTTATTAACTTTATAGTAGGAGGTCAGGTTGTCACGGGCAGGCTGTATCGAACCACAGGTAGGCGATACAGCTCTGTTCTTCCTCCTGTCGTGGTTTAACCCCAGCCGGCAGCTAAGATCTGCGCAGCCTCTCCCCCAGTGGGATGGGGGAGAGAATTGGAAAGAAAGGAAAAGTCGTGGGTTGGGGTAAAGACTGTTTCCTAGGACAGCAAAGGAAAATATGATAATTATAGTATTATATATTAATAATGATAATGGAATATAGAAAATGAAGGATGTACAATTTCTCGCTGCCCGTCCCGAGCAGCGACCACAGAGGAAAACCGAGAGCGATCTTGGAACGATCCCGAGCAGTGATCTCGGAACTCCAAGTTCCCGAGGGAGGGAGCAAACCTGGCCCACCGGCCGACCCCCGCTTATATACTGGGCATGACGACGATGGTATGGAATACTTCCTTTGCCCAGTTTGGGTCAACTCTACTGGCTATACTGCTCCCAGCTTTTTGCACCTGCACATCAGCAAAACCTGGGAAGCTGAAAAAGTCCTTGATCTCGTAGCAACAACTAACAACATCAGTGTATGATCAACGTTCTTCACATACCAAATCCCACACTAAATCCAAAACACGGTAGCTACTGGAAAGAAAATTAGCTCCATCCCAGCCGAAACCAGGACACCTCCCCCAAGCCCTCTCCATTTTTGAGCATTTCCAAGCAGATTTCTTCTGTTCTTTGTGGAGTCTGAAATTGGATTGACTGGTCTGCGATTCCCCAGTCTTTCCATTTCAAACACGGGCGCAGTCTGCCCTTTTCCACTGACCCATCTTCCGCAAGTCCTGCAGAAGGAGTTGAATTCAACCCAGCAGCTTGACAACACCTAGCTTTCCAAAGCAACCTGTAATCTGGTTTTACACCTCTTCTCCGAGGCAGTTTATCGCTATGATCATACTTTATTTTGAGTGGCGTATGTGATGGCACGAGCTCCTTCCAGTCTTTTCCAGGCACCTGAGCCTGCGCCAAAGTTGCGCCGAGGTTCGCAGAAACCCGCCGGTGGTTACGGTGCTGCTCCTGCTGCCAGAGCCGGGGGTTGAATGTGCACATTTACTCTCTGATCCTGCACGCGGTCCGTTAGATGCTTGAGGACAGCCTTTATGTGTGCAGTCAAACTTCTTAAAACAAGCTGCTTATCAGTATTTCATAATGGTTGTGGCGGCTTGTGATTTTTTTCAGTTAATGCTAGCATATGAAACGTGGCTTGTATACAGTCGGAGGAGGGAGAATGGCTGTTAAAACATAATTCAGGAGTTATCCAAGCTCCGTATCAAATATAATAGCCAGTTGTTCAAATCGTGATAATTATCTGAAATGTTATTTGCGTGCCTTTAAAAATGTTACTTGATGTCTTAAATTTATTTTCACTCTAAGTTAAATGCTTTTTTGATGTCTTGAATGGCATTATCTTTTTTTGGTGTTGAAGGAGATTCAGTCTAAACTAAGTATAATTTCAACCTGGATTGAACGTCTGTATCTGTGTCAAAACTTCAAAGTATTTATCCCCTAGTAAGATAACTGCTGTGGACTTTTAAAAATTCATGCCCCGTTGATAAGCTTGAAGCTTATTTGGGTCATCTGTGTGGTTGAAGTCGCCGCTTACGCTCTGACGCAAACTCATTCAAGAAAAAAAGACAATAACTTTTGAAGCTGTGAAGGGTTCTTCATCATACGGTGTCAGAAGCTGCAGATCTCTGCTATAATTAAGAATGAGAAGTTTTTTGAGAGCAAGGTGGGTTGTTGGTTTTTTTTTTTTTTTCACCGTTCCTGTTACAGAATGCAGCGGAAAACAGCACCGTCGTGTCAGCGTAGTATTTCAGCTGCTGGAAGGTGTGTGTGCGTGGGGGAAAGCGTGAACAGTGGGCTCTGATCCTGGGAAGCAGGTGCTGAGTAAATATGACCCCAGATGGCACGCTGCTGAAGAGCTGTAGGATACGAGAGCCGTTATCCTTTTCTGGATGGCTTTGATGTTGGAACGGGGTGGGATAGCAGCGATCTCTGCTTTGCAGCTGCTTTTGAAGGAGAGAGGAAGAGGCATCGTGTCTGTCTTCCGCTCTTTGGAGGTGTCATTGGAACTTCAGCACGTAAGATGGAGTCTCGGGGACACAGTGTTTATATCGACTGTGTTAGCTTTTGATATCGGGTTGGAAGCCTTTTGATATATCGAAGAAAAAACAAGGGCAGGGACGTTCTGAAAGAATCCAGATGAGGAGGAGGAGGAGGGTGCCCAAGACAGTAGGTGACTAGCTAAATGGATTCGCATTGCGAGACCTTTTTGTAGAGGAAAATTAGATCATAATGTCCTGTTCTGGTTTGAAGAAAGAAAAAAAAGTCTTAGATTGCTCTAATTCATATAGGCTTGTTTTACATTACATGTTTTAAAATGCCACATTAATGAATCTATTGAGCCAAAGTGCTACTTAGTGTAGCCAAGTAGCATAGCTACTTACTGCTTCCCACATTTTGTGAATTATTGCTAGCTTTGAGTGCACACAGAGATCACGGTGGCTCTCCCTAGAGCTTGCGCGTTTGTTTGGAAACCTAAACTAAATGCATTTTCTAACAGGCATATTGAAGACAGGAGAAAATAAGAGGAAGGGGAATATAATGGACTAGAAAAGGGAAGGCGTGAAAAGATGCAATCGGTCCAAAACATCAGTAATAAAAGTGGGTGAAAAAAAAGGATTTATTTCTGGGAGGTTGGTAAAACTGACAAAGAGTATCTTTTAAATGAAAAGAGAGAAAATTGAACTTAAACGCCTAGAAAAAAGAGCTTGACGAGGATTTTGGCAATGCAATAGGCTCCCAACAGACATCATGGCAGACCAGAGGCAGACTGAAATAATTCGGTGAAGGCGTACAGCAGGAGTTTGAAAAAACAGATGCTTGAGTGCATTTTTAAAAACCGAGTAGATACCATATTGACTGATCACTCTTGGAAGGTTTTTTTTGGCCTCGCTTATGTTAGAAAAGCTTTATGGTCGTTAACTAGGATAATCTACCTTAGCAGGTTCAATTTGTACACATAGAAGTATTTAAATTCCCATCATATTCATTCAGAACTCCTAATAATGAATTAAGTGATGCTAAATTGGTTTAAATGCAGTTATAAATGGGAGTTTCAGCCGGACTCTTTCTGTTAGTCTCGTTAAATTCATGCAAGTGGTGTAATGTTAAGACGCTCTTGTCTTTCCGTGGTGCTAAACATAGGACATAATGACTGACATGTGTGCAAAATCTTACGTGATACCTTCTCGATCGAGGAAAATCTGAAATTAAGATGACAGTCCAGAGCTGAAAAGAGCAATGAAGATTGCTCCAGAGGTGGTTGTGTAAGTTGAGGTTGGTTGGCTTGGGAAGGAAAAGAAGGTGCCTTGATTCGGGAGCTGAGATGGTGAAAGACATGGTGAGAATTGGATATGGGGTTTGGGGGTGGTTTTTTTGTAATTCTCAGTACAGTAAAGGATAATTAATAGAAGAAGGACAAAATAAATGCTATGTGGGGATTACTTTGATCTGTGATACGTAGCTTTTCACGGCACCGTGAAAGCCGGTCTCTTGCCTTGGGCACAAGGCTGTCAAGATTAGCCAGGCTGCTGCATGTGCAAGGATTAATTTTTTGCCTCGAATTATTGGTGGGGTGAGGGTAGCCTTGTGGTAAAAATCCATAGTGTTACAGAAGACGGACTGATTTTAATTCTCTGTTTGAGCAGGTTAGAATCATTGTTACCAGGAGGTAATGCAGGCTGATGGAGCAAAGACTTAGAAGATCCATAACATACAGTTTTGCAGTATATCTGTATATCTTTTATATATATATCTCAGTATATCTATATATCTTCAAGCAAGGACAGCAAATTTCTGTTTGGTGTACTTTTAATTGTTAATTTCTGCTCCAAGTATGCTAACCTGTATGTACCAATAGTTTACCTAAAGCAACTTTTTACAGGGAGCTTAATATTTCATTCTCTCTCCTTTCCTTTAAGCATCCAAGGTTGCAAGCAGCTGACTCCCACCCTCACATTTTATCTTATTACATATCTCTGATTTTTATAGAAGTGTGATGGCATTAATTCGCATTTTGGGGTCTAGTTTGAAATGGGAAAAACTTATGTCACAGTATGGAAGTTGAAATGTTGCTTAGTTCTGCACCGATTCTTACTGTGTGCAGTCCTGTGTAAGCTTTATTTACAAAGGGGAGGGTATAGCAGAAAAAGATTGAAAACTATTCCAGTGAGGTTTGAGGAAAGGGTTAAGAGGTTGAGATCAAAGACAGACAGGAATAAATAACATGGAGGAAAGAAATATATATATAAAGCAAGTCTCCTGAATTTAGTATAGTAAGAAATGTGGTAACAGGATGTACAAATTGCAGTTTTAAGCCAGATAGTCACCAAATAAGCAAACTTTTCTTCTGAGCGTGAGGCATTATCCTGTTTCTTGAATTTGTAGCTGAAGACTTTCAGCGTAGGCTCTATCAGGCAGCTTAGGTTTCGTTTGTGATGGATTACCTGAACGACTCTAGGAAATAAATAGGAAGCTCAGAATTTGGAGATGTCATTTTATTCACTGCTTGCATATGGTAGAACAAGTTCTGCAGCAAACTTCTTCCTCTTGTTGTGACTGCCAGGCTACGTAAACAGAGAGTTCAGTGGTTAGTTGCTGTTGAGGCTTACCGCTTCACGAGAGGAGAGCTGCCTGGGGGAAGTGTTTCCAAAATCCCGAAGCAGCTGAACATCGAGGTTTTGTGACTCGGAGCCAGTCTGCACCTGCTCTTTGGAAGTCTCCTGGATGGACTCGTCCGTATTTATGTATATTTGGTCTTTGGAAGTCTCCTGGATGGACTCTTCTATATTTACGTGTATCGGGAAGCTAGGGCTTGCCTGGTCTGGGGTTTTTTTTTGTTCCCTCCCCCTGCATTTTCATGCTGGAGGGGGGGAAAAAAAGAGTGACAAAGTGAGCAGAGGTGTTACTGGCTGCTATGCTGTATATGACCCATCCCATTAGAAACAAGTGATTTTTATTTAACGGTAAAATCTGAGCGTGTTTCAGGTGTACTGGAGGACTTGGGGCAGATACTTCCAAATTGCAGGTGAAAGAATTGTCTTTGGCAGTTCTTTGAACAAATAGATGTTTTAGTTATACTTGGAGAGCTTTTCTTTTGTACGATTGGTCTAAATCCGCACTAAGAGAGAAATACGTTCAAGAAAAAGTCTAATTTCACAAAATTGTCTTCTCTCCCTTCTACTATATTTGGGCTTGTGTTTCTGTTGATGACTGACACCCATCGTATAACGTGTTCACCTTGGGATTTCCCCCCACAGTGCAAGTGCTGTCACCTCTGACTCTTTTACTTTTAGAAGTATTTGAGCTTTATCCTATTTGTACCAATTTTTTTTTTATGCAGAAGGGTTGGGAATGATGCTTGAGTACCTGGCTGTAACCATTTGGTACTGTGAAAGGTTTGCTGCTTGTTGTCAAACATGACGGTAGTATAAATGTTTTCATTTCCTTCTATTGTGTAATTTGTGTTTAGAGTGATTACGGTGGAATTCTCTCATTTTTTTTCTCCTGTAACTTTGACAGAGGACAGCGTGCGGTAATGCAGCGTTCCCTTCCTGGCCATTTGCTTCCAGAAACAAACTGCTTGAATTAGACGGGACAGTTGGCATCTCTACCCAGTTTTGAGGGTACTGAGCCCAATATGAGACTTAGATACACAGTATCGATGGTTTGCTTTCAGACTTAATTTGTAGAATTTTTAACTGACAGGTTTTTCAGCACTTTGCTGCAAGTTCTGTAGTGCTCAGTAGCAACGTATGGTCTCACTTAAGGGTACGAGATAGATTTAAGCAAAGCTGCGTGTTTTGGGTCTCAGGCTCCCGAAGATCCTATTTTTAGCAATACAAGGATTTAGTGACCCCAATCTTGAGCCATATGGAGTAAGGAAAAAAAAAAAATAAAGTCGGTTTTGGTTTCTAGGAAGGGAACTGGTTGGGAGAATGGAGCAAAAATGACAGGCCAGAGAGAAATAGCGTTTAAGGAGCTATAAATACCGGCCAAGGCAGGAACTGTAAAAGGGCATGGATGAATACAGTACTGCTTGGAGTGTGCTGCTCTTTCCCTGTACCTCCCTCTTCATCTGCTCAAATCTTGCTCTAAGTAGATACAACGGGGTGTGTGGCTTTTTAGTACACAGTAAGTGTCCGGGAGTTATAGTTGTTTGTCAGTGGCCTACATTCGTGTCTTTCAGCAAAGCATTCTTTTTTGTTGTCCCTTTATTTATGCCTCTTCTAGACAGCAAATTAACTGCAGAGATGATTTATCCTTTCCTTTTACCAGCACCTACCAGATGTTAAGCGGGCACTGGCTGCCCAGTCAGCCTCGTCCTGCATTGCTGCTCCCCTGTTTTGGGGCCTCGGTGTGACAAAAAGAAGTAGATTTATAGTTCCCAAAGGGTTTTCCAAATATCACACCGTCGTCCTCTTTTTGCGAACTGAACCAGAGCTCTTGCCTCTCAAAGATGGAAAATTACTAAATAAAGCTTTTCAGTTTCTTTGGAAATGTAAACTTGCTCTAAGACGGCAATGAAAACATCACCTCTGGTTTAGGAAAACCGTCAGTAGCAAACTCGTGAAGGTTGGCAGAAGATCACTTACCTGTTTGCCCTGTTCTTATATTCTTGCTGGTAAAGGCCTGGGACAGGATAAATTCTTTTGGTGCTTTTGGCTGATTTCCGATAAAGTATTTAAAAAATACCTTTTACTGCTGTTGTGAAATAACTGCGCAATTGAATGTGGTCTTTGGTTCAAGAGCATGTGAAAGACTTCTTAGTGTCGTCGTGTTGTTAAGTACAACAGCTCTTAGTGCTGTGACATAAAATACAAGTAGTACCTTTTTTACTTGAGTTTAGGGAGATGATTCAGATTAGATTTTAACCAAATAGTTTAGGTCACCAGTTATACTCTTCTCAAACACCGAAAAATCTCTAAAATGTAGTTAAATGCTCTTAAATGTATCTCAGCTGTGGCTCTGGATCCCCTGGTATCTTGAGTAGGCTGGACTTGAGTTCTCTTTTAATGGTTCAGGCATGCTGGATCTTGCCACTGGCTTCTATGTACTACTTTTTTCTTCCATCGCTCATCTGTTTTATAGTGAAATCATCTCAAACCTTTGCCTTTCAAGCTTCTAGTTTTTACTGCCATCAAGCTACCTGCGTAAATGCATTGTATCGGTGATGTGGTGGGACTGCTGCTGAGTTCAAAAAATCAGAAGAATTCCTGAATTAACGTTTAAAGGCTTCACTTCTTTCATTCTTGCAAAAGCCTTATAGCAGATACAGGTTTGGGGTTTTTCCCCACCCCCTATAATTAGTATTGGTAACACAATATTGTTGTTTTGTACATTTTTCTTCTTTATACTGAACAAAGGAACGGGTTTCTCGGTATTTTATGTCGGCTCCCTTTTCTACTGCCCGCTTGAAGAGTCCAAATCTGCTTGGCCCTTAATTGGATTGCCGCTTTTGCTGCGGAAGGAATAGGAGCAGGGGAGCCTCAGGAGGGCTCTGGGCTGTGTTTAAAGCTGTAAGGCTGACTCTCTTAGCTAGAAAACCCAGAAGCTCAGAAATGGGCCCCCCAGAAGCTCGGAAATGGACCCCTTTAACAACGACGGACGGGTTTGGGGGTTTGTTGCCCTTCAGCACGTGATTCGTGTGAGGCGCGGGGAGCGAGTCAGGAGATCTCAGTGTCTCGGTTCCCTGCGATGAGGAGCCTTTGGCTGCAGGAAGGCGATTTCTGCGCGTGGATTAGGATGCGCAGCGTGGGTCATCACCGGTTAGGCTTGCGTTAATCTTGGCTGATGCTGAACTTGAATTTCATCTCATAAATAGCGATATTTGATGCCGCAGAGGAGCTGCCCTCGGAAGTTTATTTTTGTACTAATAATCTAAGCGGTGTCAGTAGGCCATGCGAGATCAAACCCCCGGTCCAAGGAAGGATCCGATTTATAATGTAACCCCGATGCAGCTGCGTGTAGTGGCACGAAGCGGTGGGAAGGGCAGGGCTATTTCTACTGGCACGTCCTATATACGAGCGATAAGTGTTGGTAGACAGCTTGATGTGGATGTCTGAGTTAGCAAAGTACTTTACATATTGTTATTAGGCAGATCTTGCTCTGTTAAGCTGAACTCTGATTTACATTTAAAAATGTATTGTACCTAGAATGTATTGTACCTCCTGCTAATAGCATTTCTTGGGCATATAGAGGGATTTTTTCTGTGCTGAATGACTTGTTCTCAGCCCTGCCTGGGATTGTGTGACCTCTTGCACAATCCAACAATTCTGTAAAGGGCATTTCTTTTAAAAGGTCGGTGTATTAAAATGTCCCGCTTCTTCATCACGGATGGCACAGAGCAGCTCGTACTTCTACAGAATGCATAAAAGGGGAAAATAGAGGTTTGCCATTCGGTATGTGGTTCCTTCATGCTCGAGAGAAATGTAATCAGTCTCCTTTCAAACACACGTTTGTTGGATCAGGAAAGGTCAAGGCAAAATTGAGGTGTACTTTAAACCTTCAGCCCTCTAATGGCGTAGTCTGAGGATTCTAAATAACTAATCTGAACACAGGATACTTTTTGTGATCCTCACCAACATTTTACAGTGTTTTCAGTAGGGTGCAAATCTGGTGGTCTTAAATTTGAGATCTTTAGCATGCAGGCTTCAGTTGCTGTGTTACATGTTAACTCTGGACAAATTTAAATTGCTGTCTGCTCTAACTCGGCTTTTCTGTGTTGTGGAGCTGAATTCCTTCCTGCTTATTTCCAGGGAGTGGGTTCCTAGTTGTTAACAATTACTTTTTGGCAATATACAGGAGCTTTTCTGCTTTACAGTAATTCTTGTATATTCCTTAGCTACAACAATAATATTTCTGTAGTGACCTAAAAAAAGGAGTTAAGACTAATAAATGCTGGCTTTTTTTAATTCTCCCTGCATGGATGATGGTAAGTCTTTTGTCCCTAAGTTGTGCCAGGGAGAAGCATAAATGGAAAGAACAGGAGAATAATGCCTGCTTTTTCTGAGGATGATGCAAGTTTAATCTTTGGAAAAACCTTTGAGAAACTAGTCTACAAATCCTCCATAGAAAGAAATCTCTTGTGATAAACGCTTCTTGATGTGTTCAAATGAGCTTTCTGACAGCACGCGCTCTTTTTGAACAACCAGGCACGCAAAACCCGCATTTGCTACGGAATTACATAGTTTTAAAAAGGCTTGGCGTAGCGTCCTGCGCTACGCCAGCAACAGTCCCGGCTCGTTCAGGGGATTAGGTTGGGTGCCTGATACCAACAGCCAGCTCGAGCGCGCGTTCTGTAAGTATCTGTCGATAAGGAGGTGTTTTGCCTTCAGATTAGAATAGTTTGTAGCTCAAGGTCTTACTAGAGGGAGAGCGTGGATACTTGGTGAACCTGATCACCACTTCTACATCTGCTTTGAATCCCTAATCAGTTGACTAGAGAATGAAAACTGCCTGAAGTCGCTTGACTCTTGCATCAATCCTACAATGCTGAGCCCTTCAGTTTGTAGTCAGCCCGGGGGAACGTTTTCTAGTCATACATGTAGCGTTCAGGAAGGTGATAATGACAAACCTCTTTGGGATTTTAAGCTGTTTTAATAGTAAGACTGGTTTGCGTTCTGCTGGCGTTGCCCTGAATTGAGCCGCCTTTGCCCCGTAAGGAACAACCTGCCGTTTGCCTGGAATCGCTCAAATGGCTTTGTCGTCCACGTTTGTTTAATTCGTGTTATCTAAGTTGTTGGTCTGCGTGAACTGCCGAATGAAGTTACCCAGACTTGCCTTTTTTAAAGCACGTGATTGAGATGCCACGTAGCTAAATATAATTCTGTTTTGGATGTCTTCTGCTGTGCTGCTTAGATTGTACGTGAGGTACTCTGAAGATGGCTAGGAGTAGTTCTTGACTGACGTCCTTTAATATTTTCTTTGAAATATGAAGAAATGTGCTTTTTAAGGCACAAATGGATGCGCTTACTGCTGATCTGGATACCATTAATTGTTTCACAGGCACATTGATGCGTGCTTCGGACTGATCAGAATTGGCTTCGTAATGTCTCCATCGATCTATTGTTTATTTGCGAGTGTTGGTCCGAGCATTATAAGCAAACGAGGGATTTTCTGCACTTCCTATAGGAGAGAATGCTTTAATACCATATCTGCAGTGATATTTAAAACTGTCTCTCCAACCAGGATGCCCAAAGCAGAGAGAATCGCTTTAATAAATAAACTCACAGGGGAGAGGGGACTGGAGCTTTCTAGTTTATGATCCTTCGACACCTCTGAGCAGATGAGCTTACAACAAAAAGCAGGCTTTGGTAAGGAAGAAGCTATAAATTGAAAATCGAGCTTGCACTCAGTAGACAATGAGCTCTGAGAGGGACTGCAGAACACGCTTTAGGGACAAGCCTGTGTAAAAATAGCATCTTTTTACCCCATGTCTGCTGCTCATGTGTCATCTCAATAGTTAGCGTTACACATGTAAGACACTGCTTTGGTTATCAGCACTTTTAAGTCTTTTGCAGAAAAATACAGGAATTGGTGAGTTAGAGATCCTTAGCAATTAAATGTTGATAGCAAGCTTTGCTTACTGTTTTAATGTGGAATGTATTTCAGTTTCGTTCCATCGTTTTTCCAGTAACTAAGTGAAATACCAAGTTTCCCGGCTGTTTGTAAAAGACCTAAGTCAGTGTTCCAGTTACTTCTAGTTCTCTGGTATGTAGTCTGAAGAAGAACTTTGTTCTTTCCAGCTAAAGAACTAGGAAAAAAGATCTGCAAACTCCTACACTTCAAAATGTGACTATAGCCAGCAGGCTGACATCAACATGGAGCCAAAATGAGGGAGTAGATACTGATTTCTTGTTCTGATTATTCTTCTCTTGCTGGATATTCCAGACTTGAATCTGTTTTCATGTCTTCTGCCTTACGGTATCAAACATATACAGGTATGGGGTTGTTGCAAAAGTTAGAATTGTCAGCGCTGTCCACAACTCATGAAATTGTGTGTAGATATAAGATGTCCGGAGAAGGTTTCTGAACCCAAACAGCTTATATAATGAGAATATATTTGGGGTGAAAGTAATTTCCCGAAATTGGAAGTGCGTAGCTGTAATGGCCACGACACACCGGTGTCTTTTCTACCCAGTAATGTTTCTATGAACCGTGCTTTGATGTGTTTTTTCAGTGAATTATGGTTACCGAGATCAGTGTTGGCATAATAAAACTGACCATAAAAATAATAGTTGCACTTGAAAGTCATTGCAGTGTGAAGTTACGCATTGCTTTTTTTTATTCTGAGGAAACTCTTGACTAAAAGCATCCACGATGTGAATGTATGTGGGAGAAGATATATGGGCAGCTCGAGGGCCTCAACCTGATCGAAGGGTTATTTTAGGGGGGAGGCGGTTGGACCAGAGGACCTTCAGAAATCCTTTCCAGTCTGAATTCTCTGATTTATAACCCAGAAGCTGATCAGTGTGTCCTTTCTCCATCCATCTGTGCAGAGAAGTGTCTCTTGGCTACGTGGAGCGTATTCACAGGACGGTCTCGCAACAGCAAAGGCTCTGAAACCATTTACTTAAGGACTCTCTGAATTTTACTTCAGCGAACCAATGAAATTACTTTGTCCATAAATCTTTTTGCATGTCAAACTAAGCGAGGTTTTCTAATGCACAGAGAAATGAGGAATGTTGGTCTGAATCCAGAAAATGTTAATCCTCATGCCTGTGGACCTGGAGAAAGTAATCCCCAGGTTTCCCTCTCTGTGAAATGAATCTAACGCTGCATCATGGGCTCATGCATTTTATATGATGCTCTCTGGGTAATGTTTTCCTCTGTAGCAAGTCATAACCTCCCTTCAGCTATATAAAGCTGCAAGATGAGATTGCAGGAATTAATTTCACGTATTGCTCCAGTTCTCAGTATGCTTATAGACAGTATAGGCTCATCTGGATATCTGATCTGCGTGTCAAAGTGCTGTTTTTAAAGCTGCTTCTGTAGTTGGCTAAAAAAATAGGGCAAAACCGACCACGAAAGTTAATGCCAGTTGTTTAGTTTGTGGAACTGGTGCGGTGCATTTAGGAGACTACAGCCAAAGGTTGTCCGAGGTGGCAGACGATGGTGAGTCGTGTTCAGCAAAGAGGACGGGGAGTGCACTGTAAAACGTAAACCCATCTCTTATCAGTGAAGCGATAAGACCAAACCCATTTCTTATCAGTAGCACAATTAAAAAACGTGATAGAAGAATGGGAAACCATCAAACCTGCTAGATGATAGGTGAAAACAGGCAGGATGCTTTAGTGCTTTCCGTGGAATTGAGGTGTCTTCACCCTTCTCCTCCAGCTAGTGTGCTGGCTGTCACTTTTTTGTAGATTTGACTAATTTCAAATACTTTGGTTTAGTAAAGGTGAGCATTGGAAAGAAACTAAACATTAATTAGGCCGCGTTTTTTCCATCCTAAATGGAGTAAAAATGCAATATTCTGACAAAGTGATGGTGGATTTTTTTCCGCCCTCAAAAAATTTATCACTTAATTAACACCCTTCAGTGAAGAAGAAAAAGGTGTTAATTAGACAGCGTACCAGTTTAAGTAGCAGACGCCTGGTGCTCGGGTTTTCAAAGCCCGGGTGGTGGGTGCAGTAGGAAAAGGGAGAGGGGAGAGGAGGAGGGCAGCTTCTTGCTGTAGTTTTCTTTGATATTCTGGTGCAAGTTATAAGTGTTACCATGTAATAAAGGTGAAAATAAGCTAAAGTGAGGGCAGAGCAAAGCCAGCTGAGAAGCGCTTTGTGGACTGCCCAAAATCATATTTTAAAGACGTCTTTACAGCTAGCACTTGGTTTCATCCCCTTCCCTGAAACTGCAATCTGTCTGGTCATTCCCTGGAGCTCCAGCCACACTTTGGACCCCTGAGTCCTGGTGGCAGAACCAGATTTCCCTTGGAAAAGGAGGTGGTTGTCTCTGAGACAGGACAAATGCAGCGTTTCGGGAGCGTGTGAAGTGTTTGCATGTGGTCATATTATATTCTTTCCTTTCTTGCATCCTCATAGCTGCAATTTTTTCTTTTCTACAGAGCATCAAGCGATTTATCTAGTTGCTCTGAAGCATGATAGTAAAGCTTGGGTTCGTTGTACTTGTGCAAAGCCTAGGGTACTTGGAAAAGCTGGAAGATTTTTTTTTTAAATAAGAATTAAAAAATCAGACTGCATAATCCAAGAGACCTCACTGAAAGTTTCAACCCTAATGCCTATTTTTGGTGGCAGAACTTCGATACCGAGGCTGATGGCATTTGCTAGAGTAACGTATCAATATCTCACCCGGAGCGTTTTGGGTAACACTGGTCTATAGAACATATAAAACTTCCCTTTGGCGAAGATATTTGGCTTTTTGCTGTTCTATTTAGGAAGGGCATTCCTGAAGGCGTGTATTTACAAAAATGAGTGATACTATATTAATAAGGAAAATTTTAATGGGTTTTCAGAGACAAAGGGAAACAAAAAAAAGGGCTAGCTTAGCTTTACTTTATCCAGTCTATAAATCAGTGGAATTGCAGGCAAAGCTCTCGCCCAATGCACAGAAATAAAATCTCCAGAACTGTGCTAAAGGCCTTAGAGCAGCGGAGAAGCAGTGAAATCCAGACCTGTGGTGGGCTGATAGGACAAAGAGGAAACATCAGCCTCTTGCTGTTTACATGATGGTTTTTGTTGTACATATAGACAATCTGTAAAGCATTCAGTCCCCAAGCAGTCTGTATTTTAGCTGTGTGTTGGGTCGTACCGAAAATTGGCTATCTTTTTGCTCTAGCTTTGCAAACGCTCTTTTTTGAGCTTTGAACTCTGTTTCCTTTCTTCATGTAAGTGGAATTCGCCACAATATAAAGATCGGATCGGGATAGGAGAAGAGCATTATCTTGCTTGACAGATATGTGCATTGCTTTGCCCCCGACTGTAAAAGTGCTTCGTTACAGCCGTGTTCCTTGTGATTGAAAACGTCCTTGGAAATCCATTGCGTTTCCTTCATTTGGGTCACCTTTGTACGTTCTTGCGCGTGTGTCCTGCTTTGAACCTCTCCCAACAGCCCCTTGTGCTCTCGGGCTTCGGAGCTTCCTGCTTCCTGATCTTTGCAGACTCCGTTTTCCAGACAGTCTCCTCTTGCTATTTGGTGTTGCTGGGCTTGTGCTTGTTTTCAGCTTTGATGCACATAAAACCAAGAGAAATTACTTTGTTCTATATTGTTAGGGCTTCGTTCTGCTGGGACTGGTTTAACGTTTCTTTTCCTCAGCTAGCACTTATCTACATTTTCTTAAGGCAAAACCTTGCTTTATTTTTCAAACCCCTTTCCTTAGACCAGGCTTTAACTTGAGAAGGTCAATATTCCCCCTACTTTGCTTCTCCATTGCCATCAGCATTGATTCTTTTGCAACCTAGTGCATCTTGTGTTAAATTTCAGTAACAAAAGGATATTTAAATCAATTCCGCAATCATTTCCGCAGCTCAGACTTTTGTCAGGTACCGCTTTCTATATATTCTTAGGCTGGTAGATCGCTGCTAGCATATTTTATAATAGTTGTTGTTACCTCTGTCAAGATCCTTTTGTGTGTGTGCATTCTAGCAGGCGAGGAAGTTGGGAAGCTCGTTGGTCATTGCAATACTGGTTTGAAGCTATTCAGAAATTGTCTTTTGTGTCGCTTTTTCAGTTGGGCTCCAGCCAAGGTAGAACACAAGCTGCTCTGCAGGCTTCAGAAGCTGGTCAAAATTAAATATTTCCATGCGTTTCTAGTATGTATAAATTTCTAGCTGTATGCTATATTTACTCCTACAGTTCCACGATCACGTCAGCAAGAGGATAAGCCTCGTTCCTTCTCCCACCTCTTCCAGAGGTCCTCGCTTACCGACTCTTCTCTGGCTTCTGTCAGGGAGGGAAATAGCTGCAGTTGGAAAGGGAAGTTGGAAGGGGTATTGCCAGTATGTAAAGCTGCGATTCATTTGGATGCCAAGGCTGGAATGTAGCTCGGCTTGGCCTCCCTTGCTTTAGGCCGACAGGTAGCTCATAAATATTGGCAGAAGAAAAACTAATCTGAAAAGGTGTCTTTCATTGATAAAGCCTCATTAATGAAAACGGGTCGCTCAGGAGCGGTAAAGCTAAGCTTGTGCATTCGTTTAAGCTCACCATCTTCAGGCTGCTTGTCCGCTCTCCTCTTCTGAGCTCTAAATTTGTTTACTTTGGAGCTTTTCCAGCTTTCTGGCTCTGGGAGTCTGCTGTACATGTTTCTCTTACTGCATATGGAAATTTTTGGCTGCCCTTTTGAATACCTCTTAGCTTCTCCTCCACTCCCAGTTCAAGTGCACCTGTCTTTCAAAACGCATTTTTTCTTACTCTGGTTTTAGTGGTTCTTTGCTACAATACAAATTTTAACATACGGAGTTTGCAAATGTGAAGAGCCCTGCTGCATACTGGATTTCATTCGTCTTTGGCAGAATTGTATGTGGAGACCTAATTTATTTCTCTAATTTTAGAGCGTTAATCCATTGCTTTCCTCACCTTTATCCTCACAATTGGTGGATGAGATCAAATCTTCAATGAACAATCATCACTTCAGAAGTGATTTAATATTATTGCTGCTTGTTCTTTGTTCTATCCTTCAGGCAGATAACCATAAATTAATAATAATAATAAAAAAATTAGTTGGAAACATAACAATATACTTGAATAGCTACACCTTCTGGACCATCGGGTGTTATTTTTCTTGCATTCTGGTGTATCGTGAAGGTTTATAAAGCCCTTACGGGGGATATTTAACAATAGGTTTTCCCTTGTTCTTTTATGCATGATAGCAATTAGCTTTAAAAATACCCCAAACCTGAACAACCCTCCCCCTCAAACACCTTATTCTTTTAATGAGGAAAAACTCACGGTGTAACAGAATAACTCACGACTACAATGCAATAAATACAGCTGCCAACGTAATGAAAATTTGCAATATCAAAACTTCAAAAGGGTATTTTCTTGTAAGCACTTGAAGGTGCTTATTCCTCTTGTACTTGACGTTAAGGATTCACTTAACATTTGGTCTATTCTGCTACTTCCCATGGGTGTATACGATCTTAAGGTATGATCTATGGATTATTGCCTCCTTCCTCCACCCTTCCGAGAGCCCTGACCTTTGCGAGCTCTTCAATGTTGGCCGCGGTTTTCCTCTGCTATTCCGTACGGGGCTGACACTTGCAAGCTGAACCTGAAAATGATTCTTGCAACCAGTACAGTTCGCGCTTTGGAAAAAAGACAGCTAGAAATTACAAATGAGGGTAGGTTTTCAGTTTTAAACAGAGAGACTGTAATCACTTTAACAAAACCTTGACCTCTTGGCTTGATCTGTTTGTATTTTGATATGCATTTGGTCTTCCGATGCTCCTGTCTCTAGAATTGTGCAGAAGGTGGTAATAACAAAGCAGCGAGCGCTGTGCTTGGAGAAGACCAAGTAAGGAAACTGCTGGGCTCCGAAAGCCTCTTATGTAAGCAGTGAAATCTGTGTAGCATCACTTTCGGCTTGGTTTTGAACAATTATGGAAATCACTGACAATTGCCAAAAAGCAGGAGGACTCCGTTTCCAGGCTCCTGTTGTGTTACAGGGAGCATTCTCTGTAATGCTTAGCCTTTTTTCTTTCCTTTTCTTTCCTTTTATTTTTTTTTTCTTTAAACATATCTGCTTGGTACTGGCAGATTTCAGCTCTTTTTGTAGCTTCTGGCTGGATATCTTAATCGGAAATGGCCTTCTGGCAGATGTACAGTAGCTGGAAGCATCGCCTCAACTTACTGATGCCGTTTGATGTATTGCCTTTGCTGTTTCTGAACGACTGAAAATGCAAAACATTAACCCGAGACTCTTGTGTAGAGTTTTTAATAGCGCTGCCAGTCCTTTGTAATGCTAAGTTTTTATTAATTTGCATATGGAGGCTTTTCTACCCCCTTCATTCCCATTTGTCCTTCCGGGATTTTATTCTAACCTGGAATACCTTTTCAAAGAGCACTTTTATCTCTTGGTGGGGCGGGGAGGGCCGCCAAATCCAGTTTGTGGTTTTTTTTCTTTGCCATCGCTATGGAGTTATCTGTGCTGATGACATGGTTCCTCAGATGAAGATAGTGTTCCATCGAAATTTATCATAATCTGAGACGTTGGTTTTCATTTGTTTTTGAAACTGATGGAAATGTAGGGTTTAAAACGTAAACCCGGAGAATATTTACTAAAGAGACCTTTTGGTGCAGTTGTCCAGTTTAATCTTTTTAAATTATTTTTAGGCTTCCTGCAAAAGTTGTAATACTTTTAACAGCTTAGTGAATGCAGAATCAGATTCAAAACCGAAAGCTTTTGGCAGCTTGTTTTATTCAAATTACTGATACTCCTTTTAATAAGAGGATTTACAGCACTCTCTCGTACCACATATGTCTATTGTGTAGTCCCAGCAGCAGCGCAGCTAAAAGTTGTTTGAAAATACACGATTCCAGCCCTCCACCCCTGCCACAAAGGCTAGGTAAGAAGCCTTTCTTGCACAAATGCTTGCTTAGTACAGCTGGAGTAGGATTAAATTGCAGCTTTAGGGGTTTGGGTCACTTGGCCTTTGACTTCAGGGATGCATTTCCCGACAGGGGAGTTCGTTGTCTTTGTGCATCAGTTGTTAGTGGAAACTGGGAACGTGCGGAAGGGGATCGCTTTTGGAGCAGTCTTCCCTGAGCTACCGTCATCTCTTCTCTCTGGTGTTTCAATATGGTGGTGGCAGGAAGGGAAAAAAGGCGATACTGTAGGAGAGAGAACCACTAAGATCTGGAAAGAAGCTAGCTTATGCCAAACACTACTGCTTTAGCCTTTTGCGTCTAGAAAACCACGTTCAGATAGATGCTGTCTCACTGTTTGATGTCTGGCTCTACGGGAATACAAAGTCTTCCTCCTTCAGCATCCCTTGAAATGTGGACAGTCCAGCAGAGCAAGATCATAACCTGGTCTCCTGCGTTACCTCAAGCAGCAGTGTGAAAACAGTGTGATCCTCGTTAACCTCAGAAAACAACGGTGGTCTGAGTGTGGTTTGTAACCGCTAGTAATTAGGCACTTCGAGTGCAATAGCTTTTCCTCTCTCTCCCTGCAGCGATGGATTTTTTTTGCTGTGCTATTTCTACCGAGCGTAGAGCTCGCCTCCTTTAGCGCTGGAGTACAAGGCTGGACAATCCTTGTCAAGTGAGTTTGTCATTGAACCAATTTCTGAGGTTAATATTTTTTATTTTTGAGTGTTTGCTCTTGTAGCTGTTCTTTGCATCTACTGCATGGTTGCTCTTCAAACGGGACTGTGCCGGCAAGGGACGGTTTGTGTGCGTGCTCTAGAGACTCTTGGTCTTGTTTTCTTGCCCAAACGATGCATCTATAGTGCAAACTTCCCATGTAATTGTGTATAACTGTTGGTTTCACCGCTTCATGAGTGCAGTAAAACGACGGGCGAGGGGAATGCTATTTAATGAGCGTGCATCAGAAATTTTACTAGGGCTTTAAGTCCACCTTTCTCTCTTCTAAAATCCGTTGAATTGTCTTTCAATCCTCTTCCTGAAAATAAGCCGTGAATTTGAGGAGAGGGAGGAAGCGATCTGAGTTTCATCGGCTGTGTGGCACTCTGACTCTGCTTGCTGATGAGAAGTGCTGCTGCCCAGGGAACACAGCAATATGACGGGTTTTGCTGCATAATCTGTCTGGCCAGCTGTGTTCTAATCTTTTAGTTTTAGGGGGGGCCCGGCGGGGGAAGAGACTAGCTTTAAGGCAACGCTGTTTTCAACAGATACCTTTCAAAATAGGATTGAAGGACAACTTAGTACGTCTGTGCTCTTAACACAGCTCTGAAGCTGGTAAGTATTGAAGGATTTCATGCCATAATAAGGATATTTTGGCCTGATCACGAATGTCAGCACGGCATCTCGTTTCAGAAGGCAAAAACCGCACGGTCTGTTGAAGCGCCTTTGATGCTCTCCGTTTCCTAACTAACGACACAGTCGCTTGGCCTGTGTGTGTATATACCACTGAAATTCCCTTTACCTTAGAAGGCTGTGAGATTCCTGGAGCTGTGGTGATCCAGCTACTTCAGGAAAGTAGATCACTTGCGTCTTGGGGAATTCCCTGCCTCGGAAGTCCAAAATAGATGGACGAAAAGGTCAAAGCAGAGCTCACAACTGTGAGCTGCATAGGGCAGGAGGTTTTTCCCCCTTTTTTTCCCCAGTAGATTGGTCATATAAAGCCAGAATACTCTTCAGAGAAAAGATATCTGGCCATGAACACTTAACGCTTGCTGATTACAAGGTCTACGCAACTGAAAAAGGCTTGGAAACCCCTCAGCCTGCTCTGTGGCTTGGAGGTACCTCCTGGCTGGCGTGCGTTGCAGCCCGTGGCTTCCCAAGTACAGCCGCCACGGCTGGATCCTCCGGAGCGGCGAGGACAAGCGCGCCGTGCCGTGAAGCCGTGCCTCCCGTGACTATTCCGGGAGTGCGCTGCTCTCCAACTATCGACCTCCATCCACAAGGGCTCCGTGTTGTGCTTTTTCTGTGAAAGTTGTGTTATTGTAGATGCTAATGTCTTATCTAACTCTGTTTTCTGCACCTCGTTGCTTTGTTCTTTATGAGATCTTTTGTTTTCTGCCGCTCTGTCACTGCGTTTCTGCTGCCCCTCCCTCTAGCTGGGTTTGTCAAGTCGCCCATGTCAGAAACTAAACTCACGGGGGACGCCTTTGAACTGTACTGTGATGTGGTTGGGAACCCCACTCCAGAGATCCAGTGGTGGTACGCTGAAGTCAACCGGGCTGAGTCTTTCAAACAGCTGTGGGATGGCGCTCGGAAGCGCCGTGTCACCATTAACACTGCCTACGGGGCGAATGGGGTGAGTGTGCTGAGAATAACCCGCCTTACCTTGGAAGACTCTGGGACTTACGAGTGCAGGGCCAGCAACGATCCCAGGAGGAATGACTTGAGACAAAATCCCTCCATAACGTGGATTCGAGCCCAGGCTACTATAAGCGTCCTTCAGAGTGAGTCCGGCACCCTACGGTAGTGGTACTGTAGTATCTAGAGGCAGTCTAGTCACCCTTACCCTCCCGTCGCCCCGATAAAACCCTCTGCCACCCTGTCCTGCTGTTTTGAACCCGCGACTGCTCCTCCACCTGTAGTGCTGACGGTGTCTGCCATCTGTGTCTCTTCTCCTTAGGATCGAAGGACTTGGGAAAATCTGTGGATCTGTTTTGTAGCTTCTGTGGGACAACGAGCCCAGTGTTGAATTTGTGTTTCTTCCCTGCCCCCTTTAGTTTTGTAGTAGGTTTCCAGCCACCCTAATGCTGGCTTCTCCATGAGTGCCTTTGTCTTTGATTTCTGTGCTCTTCCCAGGTCTAACTGTTTTATTTTTATTTCTTCTCTTCTCTTGGATTTTTCTAAATGCCTTCTCACGTGGTTTTGGTTGCATATATGCTTCTGTACAAATCCTTCCCTTTCAGTTACCTGTGACCTTTAATGTCATGGTGTTTCCAAGTCGTGGTGTTTCTTTTCCTTTCTGAACAGCATCGTGTTCCTAACGAGTTCTCTGATGCAGCAGCACTGAACTGATGCAGCTACTCTTAATCCAGCCTATGAAAGGAGGGGGGAAATATCCTCCCCCAGCGTTGAACTCAACTTTTAGCGAAATGACTTTCATCTGAGCTTTTGGCAGCGGAAAAACTTTCAAAAGCAGAGAATATGGTTGACCCAGAATTGCTTTTTGCTCTCTATTGTTACAAGACTTTCCTGCGTTCGGCTCGCTTTTAAAGCAGTCCCAGACGGGTCTTGAAATTTGTATCTTCAGAGTCAGTAGAGAAGAACCCCGTTTCATTTTGTGTCGGATGCACAACTCTTGCATTTGCTAACAGGATGAAGCAAATGTCTAATGAGTTATAGGCAGAGTGAATTAAACCTGCAACGTGAGCCTCCTGCGTGGAGGTACAGGAGAACTTGCTCTCTTGGTGATTTCTCAATCTCCGAAGGTGGCAAAGAGTCGAGCGTAGGTGTTGTCTTGCTGTTGTGCCCTGTGTATAAATAGACCTTTTATGTACCACTTTGAGTTTTGTCTGGGTACAAAAATGTCAAACTCTGTGATTATGTCTCAATTACAGTTTGGGATACCTTAAAAAAGGAAAAAAAAAAGTCTTCCTAAAGCACAGCCGCTGGTCTGCGGGACCGTGGGCCGCGTGCAGTGCCCCGTGCCGTGACGGGACGGTGCTGCGGTGTCCTCGTGGCCGAGCAGGCAGGGCGAGATCTGCTGCGGTCAGCGCTGCTGGGTCAGAGACCTTCCCTCTGGGAAACGGAAACAACAGTGATATACGTGGAAAAATAGACAACCCAAGGATGTGGGTTGACTCGAAAATTGAAGTGGCGTTGGGTCGTTCAGCTCAAACCTGCTCGACTTTCAGTCCTAACGCATGATTTGTCCTTTGAGGTCCCAAGGGACTGGGATGGGTAGACTGCTCGCATGACCTACAGCAGCGAGAGCCCTGTAATTTTAGGAAATGATACTACCTTAAGACAAAGCTAAAAAATTTGTCTTGTAGGAAGTAATGTCTCCTGGAAATCCCCGCTGCCCCTGTTAAGACCTTTAGCTTTTCGTGAATGTGGCAAGTGTGTGGTGGTCCTGTGCTCCTCTCTTTGTGTCTAGTCAGTTTTAGTAACCTACTGAGGGAGAAAATCCTTTTCATATGAAAAGTCACCATTTGGGAATGAATTACTGTGAAGATGTCTCCATATGGAAAGTGGGTTTTTCCTCTCTCTGGCTGCTGATACTAATACTAACCTGCTCCAGGGATTAAAGTTTAACCTTTCGTCTTCCTCCCCAGTTAACATCGTCTCGTTGCATCTGGTGCTACTAATTCCGGAGTGTGTATCGTGACCGCATTGCAAAGTGCCTTGTGCCCGGGATAATTCTGCTTTTGTGTTTTATTCGGGGGGGGGGGGGGGAAATGTTGAACAGAATTATGCTTTTACTCTGTAATATTGTGTATGTTAAGAGATCTGACCAGCTACTGCTTGGGAAACAGACCACTTGGACATCAAACTGCTGCGTGGCCGTGCTGGAAACGGAGCTAAGGGGTGAAGCAGGTTTCCAAGCCGTCCCTGGAAGACGGGGACCATCTTATCTGAAGCTACCCAAAATGTCTCAGGCGCTGCATTGTGTGTGTGAACACAGTTTGTCTGTGAAACGAGAGTTTTCTGACTAAACAGTGTTGGAGTTTCCAGCTGATGGCGGCTGTTCTGCTGCTGGCCTTGTTTGACATCAGCATCACTGAAAGGGAACATCAAACGTATCAAAAGAGCACAACCTCTTTTCCCTGTCATTTAAATCACAGCTTGTCTCAAATACCAAAACTTGAACGCAAAGAGGTCAAGTGCGACTTGATTTTTACAGGTTAGCCCCCAAGAACTAGCATCTGGCTTCTGTCTCGTTCTTCATTTGGATAAAGAGCTTCAATTATGGATGGATTTTTAAAAATTTTATTTTAGAACCCGATCCTACATAAAACGCACAGTTTAAGTGATGTGTAAAAAGAGAGTCTTCAGCATCTTGCTCTTTCAGGTGGACATCCTTCCTTGGATGTCGCTCTCCCCGTAGTATTCCATTTGCGGTTTGTCTTCTAGAATTAGGTGCTTTTTTTTTTAGAAACAAAGTAACATAAATGCAGGTAAAAGATGTGTAAATGAGACTGCAGTTGCCTCCTGTTGCCTTTAATTTTCTTTACCTAAAACTTCAAGTTGCAAGTCAGAGCAAAAGGCCCCAGCAAGCTCAAGAGAGCTATAAATATTTTTTGGGGTGTCACAGCTTAGTGGAGATGTAGGTGGTAAGAATAGGTGTGAATTAACAGAATAGTCACTGGAGCTCCAGGCAGGCTTTTTTTATTATTTGTGTGTTCTGGATCAACAATGTTAGAGGCTGAAGAGTCCGTTATCAACAGAATATGAAAGCCAGAAGATTACCACTGTCAAAAACCCTTCTGGATTAAGTCTTTAACTTTCTGGTTTCTGTCGGGACGAGATTCAGATTTTTTTGGTGACTGGCCTGAAGCCTGTCCTGCCAGCGTCCTCCTTCCAAAAGGAAAATGCTGCATTTATTTCGCAGGCTACAGACACGAAGACGCTGCTTTCATCATCAAAGAAAAACATGTAAACCAAAACCTGCTATGATCAGTGAATTCTAGCAAAAAACAATTCTATTTTTCTAGATAAATATTCTGATGCTGAACTACTATTTCAAACACATTGCTAAAAATATTTCCAGCGCTCTGTTAGTGTTTTTCTGAGAACGCACGCAAGTGTTTTGTTGGGGCTGGAGAAGCATACAGGGCAGCCCAGTAATGATACGGGTATAATAAACCAATTTTGTACCCCATAGGACCCAAACAGATCCTTGCATGGATATAACTCCCAGCATTGGGAAACAAGGAGGCAGAAGCACAGTTGAAAATGTGTGATAATAGTGAAGCGTCTGAGAAGTGTCAAAAAGCCTCCGTTACTACAGGACCTGCCAGTTTTTCTGCAGTGAAATGGTAGTTTTAAATAGCTGTGAAAAGAAGCTATGTGGCCAGCCTGCTGAAGAAAGGGGGAAAGGATATACGAGACTCGAATGGCTTTGTCAGGTTATTAGCAGGTAGATATTTTTTCTCCCTGCCTCTCTGGGCAATAAGTACTGTACCGTTGGATAGAGAAATGTTTTATGTGATTAAAAATGCAACTGATGGTACTGGTATTTCCCACTTCCCCTCATTCTCTTTAATAATTTGTTTTCCAAGCGCTTTGCAGATGAACATCCAAAGCACTGCATGGGTATGACTAAATCTATATTCCAAATACGTTACCACAAGGCGTAACGACATTTACAGGATTAAAAATCCTTTTGCTGGCTTGCAAAAATCACAAAGACATTCGTTACTGACCGCCTTCCTCGCCTTCCTGCGCTTCGCTGCCGGGCGGAACGCAGAGGAGGCAGCCCTTGCCTTCGGAGAGGTCGGCGCTGCGGCAGCGTGGTCGGGGAAACGAGCAGCTGGCAACAGCTACCTCTTTGGAATTCATTTCACCTTTTAAAGTCAGGAAATACATCAGAGGACGCAGCAACATTTACATGGCAGAGACTGCAACAGCAGTGGCCTTCGGTTCAAGCTGAAACTATAGCTGATACTAAATTTAGATATTTTTGGAAGACTAATAACGAGAATTCTTAAATTTTCTTTAAGCTCTGTCATCCTGTGTTCAAGTTTTTTTACAGAATACTTGAAACCAGCTGTGAGCCATCAATAGAAAGGTCTTTTTTTTCCAAGTTTGGGAAGAAACTTGTCTCTGACTATTCTAAAAATTCATCAGCCTTATTTGTTAGAGAGTAATAGTCATCTGCACAGTCTTAAGACAACGTGGTTATCAAATGTAAGGACAGCGCCCTCATACTCTTCTTATCTCTTCTGAAAGGTTTTCCCCTAAAAAAATGTGAATTTGATGTTACCAGGTAGGATTATAATGTGAAACAGCCTGGGTTCAGTTCCTAATGCAACCAGCAAAGTATGTAACTCTTGTGGTCTGTTTATGCAACGAGGCTCACTTTTTTTTTTTCCTTCATAAATGTTTATGTTTAAGGTTACTTTAGAAACAAAATAGTTCCCGACTCTAATTTTAACATGGTGTATATTCTAATTTTTTTTTTGTTAAGCGCTGCTTTCAGCCATTCTTCATCAGACTTGTGCCTTATTCATGCTGGGTGTTTGCTCAAATTTCAGACATCAGAAAAGTTGTGCTATTTGAAATATCTTGTGTGCACAGGATATTTTCTTTAGGTAGACATTAGCCTTTTTGCAGGGGGAAGTCCAGAAGTACTCTTCAGAAGACTGCCTAACTTTGAGGGCTATTCCGTGTAGAAAACGGGTTTGTTTTAAACCTCAAAGTAAGTAGAGGAACCAAGTAATAGCCAGAAAGAAGTTGCTTCCGAAGGACTAGCTGATCTCTTACATATAGTCGCAGGATGTGTGTTTTCCCGTGTTATGGTCAGTAGTGTGTGGGGAAAGAAAAAAAAGAAGATTAATGGTGTTGCACAGAAATCTGTAGTGATGTTAAATATTCAAAACAATCTAAAATCAATAATTCTCTCTTTTCCACATAGGGGTGCTGATCTGTAAGGTGGTGCCTTCGCTAGTGGTCAGCTGTTGTATCGTGACTTTCTTGATGTCTCCCGACTTAGTGCAGTGACGTTCCTTGTGTAGTCCCTTTCCCTTCCTGATTCCCCTTTGCATTTTAGACTAGCGTGGCACAATTGCCAGTGAAGATTTGTTGCTATTTGATGTGTCCTTTGTTTCAGAGCCCAGGATCAACGCCAGCGAGGATGTAATCATTCATCTGTATGGTCCGGCTGTCACATTGCAGTGTAACCTCACCACGAGTCCCAGCCCCCTCTCTGCCAGTTACTGGGTGAAGAACGGAGAGGAGATCCCTGGCACTAGGAAATCTTCAAATACTACAGAATACAAGTAAGTCTCTTTGGAATAATCTTCATGTTGCGCTGGAGAACAACAAACCTGGTAGACCTATGGCTTTGGAGTCCCAGCATCCCATCGCCTGTTCCAAGTCCCTGGTTCACCTTCACAGCGGTCAGACAAATGGAGTTGATCTGCATTAGAGGCTCCACAAAAAGTACCCCTGTGAATAGGATTAGAAGAACGATTCTGGAAAGATTGTTGTCCACAGCTGTCCCAAGCATAATGTCAACAGCAACATACTGTAAACTTCTCTTTTCAATCTAAACTCAATTAGCTCTTCTCTAGAGTATACGTGATCTCTGGACATAGGCACACACAGTCTAGTTTTCTTTTCCTCTGATACATTGTGCAGTCTCTATCCTGCTTATGTCCATGTAAAGATGGATCTGCAGCTGTGCATCTTCATCGTGCAGGGAAATGCAGCATATAAATCACTGCTGAAATCGGCTGGTTTAGTTGTTTTCTGGCCTTGGGAGATGACAGACAGCGTTCTGAGTTGTTACTCATGAGTTGTCAGACCACTACTATGAAATCATACCAAATCTTGATTAAACCAGTACAGCTGTATCACTTGTGCTTCTGATTTGTCAGTATATCCACATTTTCAGCATTAATCTGTGCATGTGCACGTGCTCTGGCTTTGTCGCTACCTTCCATCTAGGTGTGAGAAGAACAAAACGTGTACAGCCGCCTCTTTCGTTTCACTGTAGCTTGCATCGAGCAGAAATCCTCTGAGGGCTTCTGTATACCTGAGACGGGGCTTTCTTGCCGTGGAGTTGATGAGAGCGTATGAAGCTTGCTCAGCGATGCCATCAGAGATCTGTTTTGTGTGTGTGATTTTTCTTGCCTTTTTTTTCCCCCCCTTCCGTTTTCTTCACTTGATGCCAGCGTGGATAGCAAATACAACTTTCTGTTCTGTGTTAAGCTAAGATGAAGAGCGCTTAAGGCATGTTTTAACCACTGGTGGTAACTTACTCATTGGAGACATTAGACCGCTTCTGACCCTCTGCTCAGCTCTTACGCCAGAAAGGGGTGCTTATGTCTGGTCGAGGCCCGTTATGTTACAGTGCATCTGGTTTACTGTTCCTTGTTTGTGCACTAAAGCGAGGAAGCATGCCGCCACGCTCAACTGGCTTTTCTCTGTCTCCAGCAGAGTACTGTGGGCTCTTTATAACGCTGATGTTGCTTACTGGCACAGGGTGAAGAAGTACTCAAGGTTTTCATTGCCTTAGCAAAGCATCCGTTCATCCGCAGGATTATGGAAGTTGTGTTTGATTCTGATAAAGAGGTCTTTCCTTTTGTTTTCCATGTCTTAGCTCGCTTTGCATTATCTGTTCAGTTTTGCAGTTAAAAAAATAATCTCATCTAGTTCCGTAATTACATCCCGTTATTTTCTCAGTACCATGTTTAACACTGGGTCTGAGTTTTAGAGGCTCTGCTTCCTTATCTAGCAATTAACTTGATGAGCAGTCTTGTCCGAAAGCACCAGTTTGAGTGGTACAAAAGGCACGTTGCGTCAAGGTTACTGAAAATCGCACATTATTATTCAGGAAACTAAGTATCGAGGCTGACTTCTCTATAATCTGTTCCAAGTTAGGGGGAATTTTTCCTTCCGAATTCCTCTGTAAAGGAAGAATTAAACTTGACTTCAGTTTTAACTCCCTGGAGAAGAAAGAAGTAAGGTGGGCAGACTGTTAAGACAGTCACTTTGTTCCCAGTGAATGGAGGATTGGTAGAACATGCTGCAGTCACAGGACAGCCTGAGAGTTTAGGAATATTTGCATTTGCAATGTCGACCTCAAATTCCTGCTCATTTATAAGCTGCTTTGCTGTATATTGTGGTTTCAGGCTTTCTGTGGCGTTTCTTCATTGCGTGTGGTCACACTGCATTTGATCTGTTCGTTAACTTCTAGTTTGATTTGGGTACTTATTTTTTTTAGATCCAGAAATACCAAATTCACGCAAGCAATGGCAGCATAGTTGTAGTTAAAAGAGGTTATTTAACTTTAGCATTTTTTTACATGATTGATTAGTCTTTTGCATTCTACTTATTTTCCTTAAAAAATAAAAAATATTTCAGGTTCTTGGTGTTTCAGTCATTAAAATGTGTTGTTTTGCTATGAAATGTAGGTAGTTCATTGAAGCCCAGTGGTGTTTACCATTCGGAAAGCTTCAGAATTTGTAAGTTAAACTACTTACCTTAAAAATCCTGCTTCGTACAACATTAGAAATTGAACACATCTTTCCTAAGTCTTCATTCAAACTTGATGTAGCTGCTCTTGCTGGAAGGCAGCTGTAGTCAGAAAGCTCAGAGTTAAGTATAGCTTTTCAGTTCACCATTTTAGTTAAAAATGGGCAAGAATTATTTGTGGTGTGTTCTTTTACACGCAGGAATTGCTTGGAAGTGGTTCTGGCAGTGCTGCGCTTTGATTCTAGTAACCTGTCCCTAGTCTACATTCAGAGTTTAGAGGAGAAAAGTGGTGACTTCCTTCTGAATTCCTTACCAGTTAATTCAGAGTCGGATAGCAGGTTACTGAGATAAATTGAAGAAAATGGGGGTTTTGCATCTGCTGAAAAGTCTACACCTACAAAAAGCTAGGCTCTTCCTAAAACCACAGGACTGAAGGAAGCTCTTGGCTAAACAAACTTGTTTCAGGTGCTTGTCTGTTTTTAAAACTTTGCAGCTGTATCAGTTTCCACTTGCTTTAATGATTTACGGTAATAATACTCTAGCAGAGGCTGCCATAGTTTCACACTTCAAAAAGAAGCTGATATAGAACTGAAAGAATACAGTGTCTTACCTTTTTTTTCCACTTCTTAAGCACTGACTATAGTGGATAAAACCCCAATATGATTACTTAACTATTAAGGTCCTAAACGCAATTACAGAAAGCCAGGTATTCTCTGCCTTCCCTCACTGTTGCAGTCTTAGGATAGCTTAGTAATGGAAATAATTGGGTGGGGTTTTCCAGGTGAGGAGCGCGCGTCTGCCAGCAGCGTCGGCAGGCACTAACGTTCGGGGTTGCTGCGCACTTCTGAAGGATACTTGACCTGCCTACGGTTTAAACGATAGTTATTGCTTTGATGTTTGATGATACTAAATGATCGTTTTCTCTGTCATTAAGATAACGTTTAATTTTAACTCTGTGAAAAGTGGGTGTATTATTGCTTATCTGAAAGACGTATTAACTTTATAACTAACTGTAGACTTTCACCGGCGACTCTGGAAAGTAAGTGCCGTAAACACGGTGAAGACTTGAGTCAAAGTAGTGTGTTAAACTGAGCAGCTTTTTCCGTGTGTCTAAGCAGTTTCCATGTGTAATTAAATTATTTTATTACAGTGCTCTTCTGCAGGGTTTCTGTTCATCTGCATCCTATTTACCTAATGTGTCTTTAAAAAAATAATAAAAAAAGAAAGCCGAGAAGCCTTTCAGGGAAGGGAAGGAGGGATGGGGAGAGCTCTACCTTATTCTGTGCTGCGTGGAGATGTAAATTCTGCATCATATCATTGTATGCTTCTCTAGCCTAAGATGTCTTCTGTGGGTAAATATCTGAAGAACGTATACGTAGAGCTTTTAAGTCATTTGTATCTAAAAGCTTTTTGAAGGACAGCAAAAGCTGGTGGACTTGAAGTTAGCACCGTCTTGAGTGTAAATTCATCTTGAATTTTTTTTTTTGTCTTTGTTGCAGCTCTGATTTTCTTCTGGCTGGCTTGCATCTGTTTTTCCCTCTACTAGTTGTTATTGCATTAGTCTTTCCTAATTTTAAGTGGCAGCAGATTCCTGTGTGGTGTCTTCCTTCATGAGTCGACCAGCTTTTGCAGTTTTTCCACATCCAGTCTGAATCAGAGAAAAGTATTAATGGACCAGTCTCGTATGTGTTATGAAAAACAAGAAAACAGCTTATGAGATGACGGTGTCAGCCTTGATTGTGTTTGTAGTCCGCTGCTTTCCAATTGGCCATGTGTGATTTGTTTTTTCGATGCAGATAGTTGTGGTGGCTTGACCTTGGCTGGACGCCGGGTGCCCACCAAGCCGCTCTGCCACTCCCCTCCTCAGCAGGATGGAGCGGGGAGAAAATAAGGTGGAAAAAACCCCTTCTGGGTCAAGATAAAGGCAATTTAATAAAGCAAAAGCAAAGGCCGCGTGCGGAAGCAAAGGAAAACAAAAGATTTATTCTCTGCTTCCCATCAGCAGGTGACGTCCAGCCGCTTCCCGGGAAGTAGGGCTTCAGTATGTGTGGCGGTTGCTCTGGAAGTCAAACGTCGTAATCACGAATGGCCCCCTTCTCCTCCTTTCTCTTAGCTGTTATTGCTGAGCAGATGTCCTATGGCATGGAATATCCCTTTGGTCAGTTGGGGTCAGCCGTCCTGGCCATGTCCTCTCCCAGGATCTCGCCCACCCCCAGCTTACTGGTGAGGGGCAACGGTGGAGACACAGCCTTGATGCTGTGAGCACTGCTCAGCCAAAACTCCGGTGTGTTATCAGCCCCTTTCTAGCTACCAACACAAAGCCCAGCGCTATGAGGGCTGCTGTGCGGAAAATTAACTCCATCTCAGCCAGACCCGGTGCAACAGCACGTAGAAATCGCGTTTCCCCCTCAATGGGAAGTGATATCGGCCTTCCAGGCTAGTGACTTGAGGATGACGTGCATCAAACTGATCGTAGTGCATAATTAACAGTCTCTTTCTTAGCTTTTAAACTAAATGCAGCTTCTGAATTGGTACTGACTTTCCAGACTAGAGCTCACCCTTTTTCTCGGCAAACAACGTCCTTTATTTCAAGTAGGTACGTCTGCACAACATACTTTGAATTAACAAGTAATAACTGTGAAATTCAGTGAAAAAATTAAAGTGTGGGGGGAAAAAAAAATAAATTCCTAGCCTGCTCATTTTTGGTTGCTAACACAGTACCTAACACGGCTCATGTGTTCTCTCCCTGTCTGCAGGATTTTGAAGCCCAGAGCAGAAGAGTCAGGGGAATACTTGTGCGTGTTTGTGTTTTCAAACTCTCCTATAGCCAACGCCACTATAGAAGTGAGAGGTACTCTTTTTTTGTTTTGTTTTGTTTTTGTTTCCTCTCCCTGAAAGTGAAGTGCTTTCACTGTCTCTCCCATCTCGTTCAGTGTCCGTCCGAGAGGGCTAACTCAAGAGCCCTTTCCTCACGAAATCAAGCTTGTGTCCCATCCTTGGTTACGATTTCAGGGGAAAGCTTGCATGCAGGGAAAGATCTTGCAGATAACGGGAACGTGACCGTTACACTCGTGGTCCGCACTTTAGAGGGTACTAAAACACCTTCTAGCACACACTTCTGCGCTCCTTCGGTAAATCTGGCTATCACGAGAGAGCACGCCTGTCCAGCGGGATGAAGATTGCTGTAAAATATGTCTGTGCTCATGCAAAGACAGCTGTGATTCTCCTCCCTGTTTCACAGTCAATGAGGTCATCGCAATTGTATTCAATGTACTTTGAATTTGTCCGTTCTGAATATGAAAAAAATAAGAACCAGCATCTCGGGTGTGGCAGCTTGGAACTGGTGCACTTGTAGGTTTTTGTCTGCAGAGACTATTTCAGCGGCTGGGGTAGCCTGGGTTCTCGTTTGGACAGATGCCCTGTACCAGATTGGGGTTTTCTACTTTTCATGCACCTTTTTTTTCTATCTTGTGCATGTTGGTGCTCTTCTGATGTCTTTAGGGCCGTGAAATTATGGATAGAAAATGCAAAATGTGAAAGTAGCCTGAAAGAGAATCTTGCGCTGCAGCAACTGTGCTGTTTAGCGCTGAGTTTTACTGTAATTGTAGAACAAAAGAACGTTGTTTTAGACGTACAAAATAGAACTGACGCGGAGCTGATGGTGTTTTATACAGTGTTAAACTGCTGTCACAATACAGTTTGTTGAATAACCGTGGGAATGAGCTGGCCCGCTGCTCTGCAGTAGCCGTGGTTTGCCCCTTACGTGCTGCAGTAAGACGGGATTGATGGCAGCTTTGTTAGTCAAAGACAGATGAGATCACGCAAAAACGCGTTAAAAAGTCTTGCAACCAGCCTATGCGCGTCTGGGACTACGCTGATGCTTGTTTTACGAAGGTGTCCTGTAAACTTGTTTGAAATCTAAGTTAGCACTACATACCCTCTTCCTTACATCCCCAGCTTAAACGCAGAGCTTCCTCTGCTGCCGTTGGAAAATAGCAAACGGGAAGGAGGATGCTTCACGCTATTTCTTAGCATCCCTGCACCAGTGACGCAGCCTATGCTGATCTATATTGTGATCACTGCTGTTTAAACTGGGTACCGCGGATGTGTAGCAAAAGCGGAAAGCTGACCTCTTTCCTGGGAATTTCTCATGCCTCGCTGCGTGCTCAGGTTCCTGAATCCGAAGTGAGGAAGTGGGAGTAATTCAGCAGCCTGTGTGAAATGACAAATGCGCAGTATTACTCTGAATGCCATCTTTCCTCTCCAGAGAACCATACAAACAGTTTCCTGGGGAAGAGAAATATTGCCGTATAAATAAGCACTCTGACTGATACTGTACCAAGAAAAGCTTGCTGGTTTCCTGTGTCAATTTTAAAAGGTTTTCTCCAATGATCTTGCATAAAATGACCTATCAAAAGATACCCAGTGTTTAACCAAATCTGGCGCAGAAGCCAGCTCTGCGAGGAAGAAGGAAATCTAAAATACGTGCTCACGCGAATGCACCGCAAGTTCCTGTTGGCCCAGCTAAGAGGTGCACGTTACGTGAACGCCTGAGAAAGGGACTGTTATCGAGTAAAAATCTGCCTGCACCTCTAAAAGTAATTATACCTGTGTCATAACTTGTACTTCTGGTGAGCTTGTCTTCTGGGTGTTTGAGGCACGTAGGTGTCGGGTTGTCTTTTCTTTTGGGTTTTTTTCTTTTGCATTCTACTCTTACGCTCTGATTGCTACATCTTCTAATATTAATTAAGATCTTAAGTACTTTCTGCCTTCTCTAGGCTGCTTTTGGTGACAAACCACTTCCAGAAACAGGAAATTTAACTTTGATAATAGATTAAGACCTTTTTCGGCTTTTTATAATCTCTCAGAAGACCTTTTAGAAACGTTTGGCTTAGGGCTTCTCTGCTGTCCGGTGGCAGGCAGGGACGCCAAGAGAGCTTGGCAGGGAGGTTTACAGGGACGTAGGATTTAACAGTGTAGAAAAAGCCGATATCTGATTGAAGTACTGGCACGAAGGGCAGAGGGAGAATGGTAATTAATCCTATTAACAACTTTTCACGGGTAATTTATATATAAATACAAATGAGTAGTCATCAGTTAAAAGTTAGCGACTCCAGCACCGCTCCTGGGAGGTATTATACCTGCAGCTTGCTCAGCAGTCGTGATTCCAGGACTCCGGCTCCTCCTTACAGCATCACACGAGTGGCTGATGGACCTGGAATTCCTCCTCGGCAGAGACAAGTACCAGGGGTTGAGTGGGAGATACTCTGTCGAGTTGTCCGCAAAGCGAATTGGAAGTTGAAACGCTACTTTTAAACTGAAAAGATGCTTTTCCAACTCCTGTTTCTTGGAAATTTATGTAGTCATAAATTGGGACTGCCTTTAAAGCACAAGGTAAAGAGAACTTTGCAGTCCTAGCGCTGTACGCAAATTCATTCTGACCAGAGAGTACTCGTTTGAGTTACTGCTCCTGGAAGAGCCAGGAACTTGTGTCACACGCATTTTCCTGGATGTAAGCGTCTCTGAATAATAGCCGTGCTAGTTGCAAAGCATACACAGGCTTTTTTCACTTTCCATTCTCTGCGATTCCTGCAGTTCGGTGTAAATATCGTACACGTTCTGCCAAAGCAGTTCTAGTTCTCAAAGCAAACCGATTTTGATGCTGCCTCGTGTGGAGATGTTACCTAGTTGTCAATCGAGGCACATGTAATGCATCAGTGATTCATGAATCTTGTTTGACCGTGCAGATGCCGTAATTTAATGCTTACCTGCACGTATGGCCTGTCACGGTATTTGTGGGCGAGCAATTGTACACAGATTTAATTGCTTAATTGCTAATTGTAATGATATTGCAATTTTTAACTGCTGATGCACATAGAAAAGATGGCTCTGAATACAAAAGTGCTTGTGGACCAAAATAGTGACTTTCTGACAACTTGTGAACAACTCTCACCAATGCCTCGCAGCAGATGTAATCCAGGATATAAGCAGTGCCATTTGCCTTTTATGTAATGTTGCCTATTTTCTCCCTGAATCTCTACGTGGGGTGTGTAAGAAGATAAAAATGCAGAAACATGAGCATCGCTGTTCGAATTGCTAGGTGTGCTTACGTATTTAAAGCAGATTTTCTTGGTAAAAAAATTACTAGGGCAGCACTAGTATAAGAGCAGTTGAAAATACTGGGATTTTCATGTCAGTCTCGGGGAATTCCCAGGAATGGCATAAGTCTGGCTTCCTTCATCCCGTCAGCTTTTGGGTGAAGAGTCCGGTGCAGACTTCGAGTATCCGTGTTCAAATGATCTCGGAGCTGTTGGGGGCACTGTGTGAGCGCCGCTGTAAGCCTGCAATAACAACAGGCTGAGCGAATGCTGCTCTTGGGAAGATTCTGCCTTGAAATAGGGGTCTTCTCCCACCCTTTGCTTGCGCAGTGAAGTCGGCTGGCTGAGAGCGTTGCAGATAACGGCTCGCGATGTATCGTCAGCAGGGACCTGATGATCCTGCCGGGCACTGGCCAAGATGCCGTGCGCTATCTGGAAGTAAGCTTTTTTTAATTGCTCTCTTGCCACACGGTGGAAGAAATACCTGCAGTGCTTTTGCTGTGGTGTTATGATGCTGGAGCTCTGAAAACTTGAAGATAAAAAGAAAAAAAACCACCACAACACGCAACTCTAAAGAATTCTGCCTCTGCAATCCTTCTGCTCTTACCAAGATCTTGGGAGGAGGAAACACGTTTGTCTTTTTGTCTTCTCATACACCACCAACCGTCGTCCGGTGCAGAGCAGCAGCGGTGAGAACCAGATGGGGAGGAATAGTTCCCTCTGGCTGCCCAGAAATAGCGCAAGCATCGAGAAAGATGTTGATGTGCGCGGCACGACTGATGGAGGGCATCTGTTCCCTGCCCTGCCTTCCCATCAAAGCCTCCCTTCTTTCCGTGCACCTGGACAGGTAGAGGTTTTCAATGCCTCTTCCTGTAAGGCCTTTCTGCCCTTCTCTCATCAAGAGGATTCGTCTGACTTCTCTCCTCATCCCTCACTCGTTTTGCACCTCCCTCTTCCATCCTCCCCAGTTGCTATTGATTTCCCAATAGCAAGTGCTCAGACCAGTCCCGTTCGCTGCTTCTGAGAGACGTAAAACTCGCCCTTTCTGAAAAATGCTTATTCTACCCCCTAACTTCAGCTGAGCCAGAGGCTCTTGTTTCACGTGCAATACCTGCACCCAGAGTGTTCCTCTCGGGCTTTCGCCCTGCCTCCAGCCCAAGCAGCACGCTGGAAAACGAGTGGTTATTTCAGCAGCATCGGAAGATCTTGACTTCTTGACTCCTGGCTGTCTTAAGCAACCTCCGCTGCGGTTTCACAACGCTGTACCAGAAATCGGTTAAGAAATCGGGCGTTCTCTTGGCACAGCTGCAGCTTCGAGCGGTCCTAAGCGTTACGCAGAAAATGCGGGTCACGTTCTCCCTTCTTGCAGTACCTTTGGTGTCCTAGCTCTCCGCCCAGGCTATAAAGGTAGATGTGGATTAGAATCATAATGCAGAAAAATAAATCTTCCAGAGCCCTTTTACTAGGTCACCCGTAAGACATAAAACAGTTTTTACATGCAAGAATATTTTTAGGTGCTTTTGCCCTTGCTTTAATTTTGTCTTTTAATGGGAAAACTTGAAGGGGTTTTATTAACTGGGACATGGTTTGGAGGTGTTACGCATATTAGTTCTCCTCTCCTTTTTAGTAATGCTAGTAAAATACCCTGAAAATGCCTGGAAATTAAGGGCTGAATACCTCCAATATATTAAGAAATGACACTGCATGCCCCGTTACAAGAAAAACCCACCCTTTTCAGGGCTGTATTCAAAGCATCCCAGTCAGAAAGCACTTGCTGCACGGTGCATTTTGTGCCTGTTGGGTACTCAAAGCATAAAGGCCCAGTGTTTACTCCAGCACAAACCCCCTTTCTGTTGTGATTCAGTTTAAAACTATCAAAAGAATGATGCTTATCAGAAGTTTACTCTTGTGCCAAGAACGGCTAAATCTGCATTTAGATTCTTTTTTTTTAGTAGCAATTAATTCAAACTAACCCTGCCTCTTTTTGCTCTTTCAAATGCTGTTTCAAACAAACTTTCAGTATTTAGTTTGGCTGTCTCACAACGTAAGAATAAAAACGTTGCTTGCTTTTATCAGGGGCATTATCTTGGTTTCGCTGATGTAGGAGCTGACATAGCGTGTTGTGCCCACGTCTCTACAGCCGACTGTATCTGAACAGAGATGTGGATTCCGCTGCTTAAAAGCTGAAGTTGAAATCTAAATCCTTTCTGTACAAAACCTGCTTCGTTCTGTGCTTTATCTGTTACTGGCACTGGAGCAGAATGGTGTAAGAAAAATCTTGGCTTGAAAAGCTTCACAGGGAAACGTCACTCTGCTGTTAAATCTGTGATTGAGGTCAGTCGCAGCGATACTTTAATTGTAGTTTGTACAGCAGAACGCAATTAGCCAAACAGTTTGGGAGAAGAAGTACTGCATTAATATCGCAGCCGTAGCTTGAAACTGGCTGATCAGATGCTCTGAAATATTAATATTCCACGTAGCGCTCCCCTCAGACTGCGTACAAAAATAGTCCCTGTCCTAGTAGAGCTGGAAATGGCTGCTGCCTAACTGTGCCCAGCAAGGAGAGAGCAGAGTGTATTCTCGTCACTTCTGCTCTCGTTGGGATAACCTGGCAAAGGTGGCCTCTTCTGAAAGAAATATAATTATCTCTTGGCTGTAGGAGGACACCAGGTCACCCTGCAGTAGAAGTTGAGGTGTCCTAGAAAGCTTTCCCTCTTCCTTTCTTTATCTACCAGCAGAGAAAGTGGGGCAGCTGCGGAGCGCTGGCTCACCGTACCCTTTTCCCCTGTAAGGTTCTGCTGGGGCTCGCTCTCTGCTGGTAGAGGGCAGTGAAAAACGAGGCGCCAACAGATGGAGACTGTGTGGGGCTTCAGCTTGAAGCTGATGAATCCTATTTCTTCTTTCCCTAATGGGAGTAATTTGCAATCGCTTTCGACAGCCCGTCAGTGCCACTTTTGGGACCGTCGCCTTGCTGCCTTAAGCCTGTCTCTTGTGCTCCGCTTCTGCTGGCCTTTTGTTTTCAAACAAAAATGCTGGATGCGATCTCCGCATATCGTCCTCGAGGAAGAGGCCGTTGGGCTGGCCTAGCTCCTGCCTAAAAGAGAGCTTTCCAAGCCTAGCAAGGAGGAGGTGACGCCTTTCAGTAGATCACGAGATGAAATTCGCTCTTTGAAGAACTGCCTTCTTTTGGAATAAATGTTCCCTTCCTCTTTGGGAAGGACGTCGCGGCTGCATACTGATGCATATCCTGAAGATGTAATGCAGTGCGCCCAACCCTAAAGCTGATTTATTTTCTTCTTCCGAGACCTTCAGCTTGAAAACTTCATTTCCTCCAAGTATTATTGCCCCTTGTAGGCACAGGTAGTATGTGATCGCTTTGCAAGTATGGAGTGGTCTTTCCTTTCCAGCTCGCTTCCGTTTCTATACCTGGCAGCTGCTTTTTGCACAAGACCAGAGAATTGTTACGATCTGGTGTCTTCATTCAGCTCGTGTTTTATGTCTCTCAGAGTATTTTCACGTTTGATATGTAAGGATACGTTTTAGGTGCCAGTTTTCTTAAAGATAAATAAAACCCCTAGCGCCTTGTTCTTACATATCATGGTTATGGTTGGCATCGTCTTGGAATTAGTCGGCATTTGTCTAGCTTCATCCGTTGCCCTGGCCTATATGATCGTGTGTATCAAATGTTGGTAGCAAAGCCGTTATTTGCCGGTGTGGATGCTTAGAGACTGTGATCAAGTACTTCCTTCACCTTCTTCCTTACGGGATGATACAATCGTAGTATTTTTCTTAGGTAATGAGCTCTTTTTCAGCTCCCTCCTGAAAAGATACTTAAAAATCTGGGGGGAAAAAAGAGAACATGCTTAACATACTAAAATATTTTTAAATGGCGTAACTTAAGGGCTCTACCAGAAGTCCTGGAGTTAGTTTCAATTTCTGGTGGGCAATATCTCTGCTAAGGAACTGGCCTCTGCGTCTTCCGCGGCAGCATCCAGCGCGGAGGATCTGTTCAGCTTATCAGTGCAGCTGACAGCTCTGGCTGTCGCTGAGTTGGAGCAAATCGTGCGTTAGAAAACGCAACGGTGAGTTACTAATTCTGTAAGCAGCAAGCGCACGTTTCTTTCCGTGGCAAACGGTCGGAACTTCTGCAAAGCTCGTGCACGTTGGGAATCCTGTTTGAATTTACTTGGGCGTTTTGAGAAGAGCCTGGGTTGATCGGCCTCTCCTGGGGGTGTCTTTTCAGGCGAGTGCACACGTACTAAGGAACGCTGTAGCTGAAGTATTCTTACAGTCAGGATTGTTCTGTTGTTTCAGAAGCTTATTTTAATTCTGCCTCTAACATATTATTGATCAGCTGCATTACTGTCCAGAAAGAATCTTGCAGGAGTAAGGCATGGGATACTTTCTGCATTTGAAAATCGTTCATTCCTTTAGCCCTTAAACTTGCCGAACATTTTCCCCAAGAGTTGTGCTGTAATTTTTTGGGAAGAGCAGGTTCAGCTGATGTTGTCCTGTTGCACAAGGTGTTTTGCTTGGTTTTGTTTGCTGCGACTGATGACAACTGTGAAATTGGCTTAATTCTTTCAGCTTGCAGCTGCAGATAAGCTGTCACAAACCTGTGCTCCCTCTCTACGCCTCTCTGTAGGGGTTGCTCCCTTATAATAAATTCCAGTGCCTGGGGGTCTCTTCCTGGAGCGCTCAGGTTGGACTTTGACTGGATTAACAGATCGGCGCCCTGCGATCACACAGCAGGCCACGTGCGACGTAATTAGCAAGCTAGAAAGCGAATGGGCTTTAAAGGTGGCCGCTACGGCACCAAAGCCATCTGCTTAAGCGAAGGTTCAGCTCAGGCAGTCCATTGATCCATCGTAATCTCTCGTGAGGTATTAGGCTGCAGCGGGCCGCTGTGACAAACGTGGCGCACGGCAGCGACGTTATTTATAGGTAAATTAATTCACAAGACCCTCTGCTGATATTCAGGGCTGTGTTTTGCTTGCAGCTGCCCAGCTTCACCTGCAAACCCACCTTAGAGTGTGTATTTGTGTATAGGCTGAATGAAACGATCTTTGGAGGGATTCTGGCTTCAGCTGCGTTAGGCACCCAACGGTACCCGGCAGTAGTGTCGCTGTAAGGTATAACAAGCGTGAAGCGTAACAAGCCTCAGCGTGTTTGTGGACCAAACCTAAAATCTTGCTGCGAGGAAGAACACCTCGCTTCAGCTTCCCGAAATTCACGTTAAGACAGTATCAGTTCAGGGTCCTGACGCGATGGGCAAGTTGTAACCAGAATCTCTGACAGCTCTCTTTCGAAGCTGCAGGTACTGCAGAGCCGCAGGGACCTCCTGAGCGGTGGGGAGGGAGGCGGGGATGTTTCTCGGCTTCCTGCACTGGGGATCAGCTGGGCCGTCTTAGTTTTGTAGGTTTTTGGTAGATAACTCAAGTTTGATGTTGAGATTTCTCCCTTGTCTCTCAATTTGTCTGGCAAACCAAGCCTGAAGGACATTCTTGCAGATCCTCAGTTGAGATGCTGCTTGGAGAGACATGGGAATCACAATTTTTTCTTCTGTAAGATAGACTCGGTGAGGGAAAGGAACAGCTTCCAGGCAACTTGTTGCTTATTTTCTGTTCAAATTCTCAGAGCTTGAAATAACACTCTCTCTTTAACGAGCAGCTTGTAAACACAGTGTGTTTTGTTTTGTTTCGTAGCTACTCCTGACATCACTGGCCACAAGCGAAGTGAAAATAAAAACGAGGGGCAGGAGGCACTCATGTACTGCAAGTCTGTGGGCTTCCCGCATCCCGAGTGGGTGTGGCGCAAGAAGGTCAATGGAGTATTTGAGGTAAGAAAACTGGGCCGTCGGGTGTCTATTAACCTGCCAAAACCCCCAGGGAGGAAGGGAATGAGCACTTGGGTCTCAGGGATATATTATTTAGGGTGCCTTATAACTTCTCGAAATGCAGCTCCTCCAAAGTCTGACACGTCAGCGGGTGAAGCTGAAATTTTTCGGCAGCGGGGAGTACGAAATGGATATTTATATTGTTGCTGCGTGAACAGAGCCGCTCGTTGCATTGCTGCTGGGCAAAGTTATGAACTGTCCAGAAAGAGATGATGTTCAGGGTGTTTGCTATTAAATTGCAGAGCGTAAGTTATGAAATGGGATTTAAAAATGCATTTGGTTAGAAATTGCTCGAACTCTTTCCCAGTTTTACTGTTGAAGCTCACAAGGCTTAGCATGAGGATGTGGCAGTGATACCTACTAGTGTTTAAGCGATCGTATTTTTTCCATGTGGCAACTGATCTAGTGAGCAAAAACCACTTGACCAGCAATTGGAATAGCAGAAGAGAAGCTAAATCCTCAGCCCACCTATTTTTACGTTGCTGTGTGATCTGCCAGGGACGTAGCCATTTGATTGATAGATGAAGAAATGTTAAGCAAATAATAGTATGGGGTCTTTGTTCGCTGTTAAGCACGAGCTTAAATTTTTAAGTGATAGTGCTGTAAGAGTGACTTAGCAAGTGCTGCGAGTCGTCAGAGTCCTGTACGGTGTTCTGGAGATTTCCCTTCACACTGTCTGTCTGGGGAAGTTACTTGCTAAGTTCATCCAAGATTAACTTTCGGGAAGATCAAACATCCATACTTTGTCAAAGTTTTGCCCCTTTTTAATTCTTTAAACGTAAGCAACTCTGGAAGTCTTTTTCTCAAATGTAGAAAGAATATGGTGCCTCGAATTCCAGCTTCTCTAAATATTCCTGAAGTCAGTGGCTTAGGCTGCCCTGACCACAAACCTGTGAGCAGTGCGTGTTCCTTTTAAAAATATAGCAAAGGCAAAAATTTATTAGGGCTGTGGTACCTTAAATAGCTAGAAAATGCTATCTAACGCGGTGTAGAATAATCTTAGCTGGTACCGCTTTCTCTTTTTTTCCCTTCTGCATTGAAATCAGTTTGTCCCCTGCTAGGGAACGTGTCCTCTCTCCTGTTACTTCTCTCATCTGTTTAGGCCGACCTGTTTCCTCTCAGTGCTGTAAACTGGTGAGTGGAGTGTAACAGCTTCTCTTGAAGCAACAGGCTGAGAACATGGTCGCAACCGAGAGTTTCATGGCCGATACTCTTTAAGTAGGATAAAAATACAGCTTGTCAGTCAAGCTGGCGTTTTTGTTGTTGTTTTGAAGCACAGTTCACCTCAGTGGGAGATACAGAACAAACGCTGGCAGTGGGCTTTTCCGTTGTGTTACGGAACCAGCCTCTTTGAAGAACCCCTCAAATCTCTTCTAGTTTCCGTGACCTAGAAATGAAAAGGCACCAGAACTTACTAAAGCTCTCGCTCTCTTCCTCTTCCACCTTTCTCCTTTTATCAGGACATCAACAACTCCTCCGGCAGATTCTTTATTTCAAATAAAGACAACTACACCGAGCTCAGCATCACAAACCTACAGATAAACGAGGATCCTGGCGAGTACCAATGCAACGCAACCAACCAGGTCGGCTCTGTCTCGGTCACAACCATCCTCCGCGTCCGCAGCCACTTGGCTCCCCTCTGGCCCTTTTTGGGGATCTTGGCAGAAATCGTTATCCTCGTTGTCATCATAGTTGTTTATGAGAAAAGGAAGCGGCCAGATGAAGTCCCAGACGGTAAGTGTGCTCAAAGCCGCTTGTAAGGAGGAAAAAGAATAAAGGCAAAGCGAGCTTGTGGAAGCAGAACGGAGTGGGGCTTTGTTCCTTCACCTCTGAGCTCTTTGCTTTCTCATCTGTTCCCTCTCCAAACATTAAGCCCAGCGAGCGCAGAGGGTCCAAATGCCGCGCAAAGTCCCGACACTGGATTCCCCAAAGATCTCAGACTGTGGGGTGGGAGGGCAGTTGTTTCAATATCTTCAAAGCTTTTGTTGCACAAGGGGTTTAGCGCTCCCGTCTCTTTCCTGCTGTAGTAGCCCTGAGAAATCCCGCACGTCAGCCCTGAGGAACGTAGGGCAGCACAGGGGGAGAGCCGGGAACACCCTAATCCGCGATGGCACTCCCTCTTCCGTGTGGCACCTGGATTGGACACGGGGCAGGTTTTGTAAGGAACCATTGCACTTAAAGGGACTGGTATCGCAGAGATGCCTCGAAACTAAACCATGTTTTCAATGATAAAAGAGTGGGGGTAGGGCTCTTAGTTTGGTGTGTAACTGTATTTAAGGAATGCTCTGGAAACTATCTAACTGTAATAGCCACTGAGTTATATTTTCTAAAGATTAGGGTTTTAGTAGTAGGTTTGATGGTAGCACTAATTAGTTCAACTGTGTGTGGTACACAAAAAAATTAGGAACTGTTTCATGTTTGAGCTTCTTCTGCATACCTTCCTCTTTAAAAGATGGGAGAAGGGGCAGTTTGAGGCTAAAATGAGTATTTGAAAGACCCACGTCGAGAAACAGGCTTTAACGTGCCGCCTAGCTGCTTACTACAGTGTTTATCAAGAAAACCTCTCCGAGGAATCCTTGTGAGAAGCGACTGGTATGCCATCGTGCTGTAGGAACACGGTGCGTCCAAGTAATTGCTTTAGGGTACGTGGAGGGCAACGTCCTGAATCAGTACGGGAAGCACCGAATCATTCGCGTCTTCCTGGGTTGGACAAGCCCTCGAGCACGATAGATGCCTTCCGAAGGCAGCCGTGCCGTAGCTTGTGCAGCCGCGACTAGTTGTTGTCGAGCTGCACAAGGGATTGATAACGGCGCAGCGTGACGTTTGCCTTTTGGGGGTGAAAATGTAGGTGCTGAAGCAGTGAAGCTGGGGCAGAACCGACCTCACGGTTCCCGAGCTATGTTTCGGAGAGTGAAAAGAAACCATCTTACGAAATAGATAATAAATGTTAATGCTTTGAGAATGGCTGAGGCTTGGGTCACTTCTGTAGCAGATCAAAACTGTCTTAAATAGCGCATACCTAGAGGAAACGAGCTTTTGATCTTAACCTCTCGAGTAGCATTTACTAACTGCTTATAGAGCATGCGTTGAGACTGGTCTAGGTGTGTATCCAACAACATTTAAACTGCGTAGTGCATGTTCCTCTGCACAACTAACAGCTTCACGGTTGCTAAGGGGTTTATACTGCTGGCGGTTTGTCCTCAGAGTGGCTCTGAACCAGCCTAGAAACCTTCAAAAAAGACAATTTAAATGTTCTCTTGCACGTGTCTCATTGCTGTGCCACGTTGGCCTAACTTTGATGTCGGGACGGCCAGGGAGAATCTCCCCTCTTGGGTGGCTGTTCATAGTTTCCTGCATTTCAGAATTTGAAGTTTCACGAGGACAGAAAAGAGATAGCAAATTGGAATTTGATACATAAATATTCATTACAAGCAGCCTCAAGTAGACTTAATCCACGAGAAACCGGCTCTGGCTTGAGCAGATCGCAACGCCACCGCCCCGTTAGTGCGATTGAGCACGCGTTGGAGGTGAAGCCTTCGCTCCCTCTTTGTTTCAAAGGCTGAAGTTTTCCTGGCTGGTCTGGCCACTCTTCAGATGCCCGAGGGATGCAGGCTCATCGTCTCCGACGGAGGTGTCCGAGACGATGAGCCGAGTAACTGAGGTTACTAAATTTGCTTGCTCGGTCTGCTCTTATTTTAAAGGCCGCTAAGCTTGAGTCCTGGAGAGTGAGGCACCTCTGTGGCGGACAGATGTTTTCTCTGTCCGCTTTCTTGGAGGACAAAATCCGTATCGCAGCCAATGTATTAGGTTTGCCTGGACGAAGAGACGCAATCGGCATAACGTCTTCTCAACTAAAGGCCGACTCGAGTCCTACATTCCCTTGGATACTCTTGCACTTTCTGTCATGGCATTTGAAGCTTTCCGTGATACCGTGGTGGGAAACGCCCTGCCAGCAGGGGCATTTTACAAATGCACGTGTGAGAAATCGTGGATAGTCTGCCGATTTCCACGCTTGGATGTTTTACTTAGGTTTATTCTTGGTTTTATTATTTGAAATACATTGTTACGAAATGCCAAAGTTAATGTTTTAATGCAATGGCGTGCTTCTCATTTGGAATTTAAACTCCCTGCTTCCAAAAATCATACGTCCGCCTCCGCATGCCGCAGTGAGCTGTAGCGGGTAACATCAACGAGCCTATAGCTGAGCCAGCAACTCATGCAGATATGAGTCGAAACACCGTATTACTTAATATAATTTGGCAACAGCTGTGATCTCTCTCAACTATCAGCTGCTTTTCGGAATTATTTTTTTTTTCTTTAGTATTGGTTTTGATGTGTTAAGCTTTAAAGACAGGGGTTGTGGTTGTGCCAGGTCTTCATGGGAAGCCCTGCAGCGATAATGAGTGAGCTGTTAGTGCCTCCTTGCTAACAGGGGATAAAACGGGTGGCCTCAGGAGCAGCGTAACCTCAGGGATGGCCCTTCTCGCTGCGGGGTGAATTTTGTCCTTGGACCACTCCAAATTTTTCCTTAGACGCCGAGATTCCTTCACCTTCCCCACCAGCACCCCGCTCCCTGGCTTTCCCACGGCGGAGTAACTCTGGACCTTCCTTAGCCACCGCATTTCTCTGCTGTTCTTCCTTCGCTCTGGAGTAGCAGGGAGAAGCAGCCAAAAAACCCAGCCATGTTTGAGGATGGATGGCCATTTTGCATCTTCCTTTGGCCCGCTGCCTGGCGGATCGTTATCCCTCGGCTTGGCACGTCCTCCTGCCGCAGGCTGGCTGTTCCTGCGGATACGGTGTCTGCTGCCAGTGCACAGCCTAAACGTTGGGGTGCAAGCCTGTAGTCTCACCCCTCTGCAGCGCTTCGGGGGGCCCGTGGGGTGCCGTAGATCCCGCCTTAGGGAGAGGTACCTCCCATGTTCAGGGAGGCTGCTTTTCCCCTTGAGAATGCTCCGATGTGCTGGCTAACGTCTGTCCTGTTGAGAGGATCTCAGGAGTGAGGATTTCTACGTAGATTTCGTGCAAAGATGATTTATGCAGGACGCTTTAAGGATTTCTTAAAGTTTTGGAGATAAGCAGTGATGCTAAACTTCCCCTGTATACAGAAAACTCAAAGCCATTCTGGAGCTGAGGAAACAGTTAAATCCACGATCTAGGAGTACACCTGCTCGTCTTGCCGCTCTTTTTTTATTGGAGAAACACTGACATACTTAGCACTTCCACATCTCCAAAGAATCCCCCAATTCAGCGTAGTTCCAGGTAGTGAGGCGGCATATCCGGAGGGTCCCCCCGCTCCGCCCTGGCTGATGAAGAACAGTTTTTGGAGGAATAAGGTACTTCTGAGGTGGATAACCCTTCGGCACACCAGATGGGTAGTTTCACTGGGTTTATCTGCAGCGCGCTTGGATACGCAGAGAGGGTATTTTTGTAAGAACTTCATAGAAAAGCGAGTGGTCTTACAGCTGTGCCAGCCTAAAAAAAAAAAATAAGCAAGGCTTGAGGGCTGTGCCTTTTTAGCGAATCTGAGCCAAAAAGGACTTTTGATAACGGATGCTGAACAGAAGCACCCAGTTGCTAGTGGGGGACGCGACTGTTTGGAGAGAAACGTTCTCTCTGTCCTGGAAGGTGTCTGGGATGCTTTCCAGAGCGCTCGGGAACTCTACCTGGCCATCCGAAATCAAGCCAATTGAATTAATTCCCTTTCCCTCTCTCTCATCTCCATCTTCCGCAGGCTAAAAATGACCTGTCTTGGCGTGCCAACTACGTCATCTCTTGGCGGAGGGGTAGAGTGACAGATAACCTGGTTACGTTTGGAGCGGTTCTTCTCCATTTACCGTTTTTGCTGCAGAGTGAGGCTGCTTAGGCGTCAGAGTTTGGGGGGACGGAGGGCTGGGTGTTACGAGACGCTTTTCCTCTCTATCTGCTGGCTTGGCGCAGGCGTTACCTCCGTCCAGAAGCACCGCCACGCGGGAAGAGCGAGGACGCTCCTTTAACTTTGGCATTTCCTGACCGCGGGTTGTTTTTTCTTTTTTTTTTTTTTTGCATGGACCTTGCTTTTTTCTGTTCAGTTGAATTGCTTTTTATGCCACCAACAGGGCTGCTCCGTAGCTCCTTTCCTAATATTTCCTCCTTCACATAATTCAGTTTATTTTTTTTTTCTGCTGCTGCTGTAAAAAGGAACTTTGCACCCGTGAAATCCTTATTTCCACCAGAAACGGCGCAAGGTTGGCATTAGCGGGCGCCCAGCGCAGGTTCTCGCTGTCGCGCCCGTAGATTGGGGGCATCCTCGCCCTCCTGGGAGGGGAGGTGACTGCAGCGCGTCCCTCTGTTAACCTGCCCGCGGACGCGAGCCCCCTTGCGCCCAAATTATGTGCTGGAAGGAGGAAGGGAGGGCAGATTGCGCTTGAATTCCTGCATCCTTTCAAAATGAGAGTTTTGGCTTGCTTTACGCGTGGTAAAGCAACACGCGGCTCGCGTACCTCTTCCAGAGAGCGGCCAGGTTTTGTAAAACGGAGAGCGGGTGAATAACGTGCAGCTTCCGGGGGCTTTTGGTGATGAAAGCTGCATGAGCGCGGCATGTCGAGGCCAGAGGTGCTGCCACATCGCTGCATGCACGACGGGAACCGGTTTCACCAGGGGACCGCTGATGCATTTTGCTCAGAATGCAAGTTGCTTGGACGTCCCGTGACAATAAAAGGAGGCAAATAGCTTTTTATTCCTCTGTGGTATAGCTTAAGCTGCTTATTTTTGATAGACGTAGCGATCGGCTATTGTGACCTGAATGTGGGTTATCAAAGATTCCTCAAGAAAGTGGGTTTTTTTTCTGTTGTTGTTGGATCAAATAGCCTAAAATTAGCAAAGAAGCTGTTTTAAAGGGTGTGTTCTGGGGTAAGTAGAAAGTAAAAACTTGCCGGCTACATTCCCCCGTAGGAATGTAAACAGTTTTTACTTTAAAAATCCATATTCTACATGATCTTTAGTTCAAAGCCATGAGGTGACTGGGTTATAACGTGTCCTTTTTCATTCTCCCCTTCTCATTTCTTAGCTTAATACAAAGACTTTCCATAAACGTTTTTCCGCTCCGGCTCTGCAGAAGCTCCATCCACATCCCCACATTCTTTCTAATACTCATTTATTTTTTTTTTTTTCTTGACTTTCCCTGTTCCTGCTATTACTGTAAGTAATTTAAAGAACAAAATGTTTTCACTGAAACGGTTATTAACAAGTTAATTTTGGGGTTTTTTCCTGTTACCTGCTCCTTTCTCTCCCACGCTTAAAATTCATCAAGGGGAGAAAATTGTCAGACGGGCACGTTGCGAGCCTGTGTAGCTCTCAGCTATACCTACCAGCGAGCATCGTTGTGTCACAGCGGTAATCGAATAGCCTGGCTCCTCTGGGCCTTTACGTACTAATTTTTAGATGTTATTAGAGGATCAGAATTCCTCCGGTCTAACGTAAGTAATCGTGGCCAGAGAGTCTCCGTTGCCGATACGCTTGTGCCTTCATTCCATTTGAGAGCAACTGCTTTATTTTTATTAGTTTTGCTTTATGGAGCAAGAAGAGCGTCTCCGTTCACCTCTTCTTTCCCCCTCCTTCCAAAATATTCCCGTTAACGAAGCCAAAGAGAAGGGCGTTACTCCAAACCCGACGTGCATCGCGGCGGTAAATGCCGCCTTCGAGTCTCGGCCTCCAACCCGAGCCCTGAATGGTTAAGGCAGGTTGTAACGCTTGCGTCCCTGCGAGCAGCTACCCTGTGAGAGCGCAGCGCGGTCCCGCGTGGCTGCGGACTGCTGCCAGCGCTCCGTGTGGAGCTAAGAACTGAAAAATTTATAAAAATCTATTAAAAAAATGCAATTTTTCCAGCTTGGGCAAACGCATCTAATTCTTATAAACGTTCTTCTCAAAAGTTTTCAAGCCACTGTCAGATTTTCTCTCCCTAGAAAGTAAAATCTTTAGCTAGCTTCTCTATTTAAAAGTTCCCACAAATCGCTTTGCAGACCGGAGAAGTTGTAGCGTAAGCTGCCACGGGCGCTGGCTTTTCCTTTCGAGCATTCGAACGGAGCGTTTGCCCGCTCGGGTCCGTATTTTAATAACGCTCCGGTTCGACGTCGATCTGCAACGGCGGGTCTGAGGGTTGCCGCGTGCCAGCGTAAGCACCGTGGCCGAAGGTGCCGGTCTCGACTCCTCTTTGTGTAGATTTCTTTGCAGGTTTTAAAGCGGGAGCAGAAGCGTAGAGTCCCCTGGGATGCAAAAACGCGAAGCTTAGTGCTGGAAATACCCGTTAGCGTTTCATTTGTAACCCCTGCCAGTCCCAAGAGGCTACACAAGATTAATTTAATATTAAAAATAAATGCTGTAATCTTCCAAAGGAGGTAAAAGTAACCGAGGAACATGTAAAATGCTTTATAAATTAAGGCTGGAGGTACAGGGGGAGGCCCAAAACACAGCCCCCTTCTCACGAGTTACGTTCCCAGACAGTTAATGCAAGTGGAGGAGCTAAAGCGAATCTGTTTTTCATCACCTTGCAATTTTCGTGTCCGGAGACGTTTGCCTGGAAGGGCTGATTACCCGTGTTACACGATGCGTTACAGACGGCAGCAGTTCTAACCTTTCGGTTCAGAAATGTGCCGTTTCAGGGCACCGCTAAGCGGAAAATGGCTGTATCCACAAGGAGGCCTTGGCTGGTTGGGGTTTTTTAATCTCGTATTATGCAAATAACGGGGGGTTGGGAGCCTGCAGGGCCCCTCCGAATTAAAAAGCACATTCCTGCCGAAGGAGGGGTTTCGTGTGCTCCGTTATAAACTCGCAGCTCACCGGGCAGCGCTTCGGGAGCAGAATGGAATGAAGCGGCGTACTGGGAGGACGTTCTCCACGGCCGTAGGTTTTACACGCTATCGGAGACGATCGGTTCTAGAGCAGGTCTTCTGGCATAAAGGTTTTGAGTTATATTTTGATATTTGTCGGTTACTATGACTTCTTTTTTTTTTTTTTTTTTTTTCCCCCCCCTTCAATTGCATCATACCCTTAAAAAAAATGGTGGTAAGTGAGAGATCTGCATGCTTTGGAGTTTGTTTAATCTCCGCTTCAGTCTATACAATGCACAAGTCATAATGTTAACACTTTTTTTCTTAAAACTTCTTCATTCACGTTCACGACTAATTTGGATTTCAGTTTGCTGTTTTTAATCTTTATTTAGTCTAATTTTGTACTTATTTTTCTGTTGTTCTGTTGCCCCCTGATTTCGCTAAGGTTTCGGTCTGTGTCTGTACTGTACCGGGGATGCTTTTCCAGCAGTTAAACGGCTGAGCGGGATAGTAACGCACGGAGACGTTTTCCTCCGTCTGATTTTATCACCGCTGAGGTCATAGATGGGAGAGGGGCAAGCGGTGGCGATCCACCGTATTTAAGTATTCCGATAGGCATTTTTGTTGGATCCTCGCTAGGAAAACGCCCGATGGCAGCCTCTATAAACGTGAAGCTTCTTTTTTTTTTTTTAAGCGCACAAACCCGCTTATCTGAACTTATTTTAACGGCGAAGGAAAAATGGTTATTTTATAGCGAGAGAGAGCTTGTATCTTAACGGTGCAGTTTGATATTTCTGAAGTCCAGCAAAACAAACTCTCAAAGATGTCGCTTACGCTGTCAGAAAGCCGAGACGGCCGAGTGTTAAAGCCGAACGGCATCGGGGAACGAAGGGCTCGCCGTCTGTCCGAGGCTCTTCCCGGCCCGCGTGCCGAGTACGCGGCGCGGCCTGCTGTGTAGGATCTTTTGGGCATCAAAAGATGTTTGTGGAGGGAAGTTGTAGATTTCCTCTGCTGTGCTTTGTGTTTCAGTACCTGATGTGTCTCTGTATATCTCCGCTGTATATACAACAGCACATTGATGTCTGGTCGTCCTTACTAGTCCTAGTTCTCTCTGTATCTTGTCCGATAGTGTACTGTTGCTGGTAATGGACTTCTGTGGACACTGGTGTGTCGCTAGTGTGTTATTTTGGCTGTAAAGCTCTTGGTTTGTGGTTAGTTCTTTATTATTTTTTTTTTTTGAAATATTTTTTTCGTTCCGGTCACTGTCTGTGCTAGCGGTGGCTTTGCCTCTCCGTTGCCTTGAAGGTACAGGTGGAGTAATGTCCCCTTTGCCCGACATTACTCCTAGCGTGTGCTCATGCGGATGCCTACACTGTTAAGACTGTAATTTCCATAACTGCTTCATGTGCACTAAGCACCCTTGTGGAATCCTGCTGAGAGTTTCTTAAAGACTTCAGTGAAAAAACAAAACAAAACAAAACAAATCCCTCTAGCACGAGGTGGGAATGGCAACTCTTGAGTGCCAAAACCAGCAGGTCCTGAATTGGTCCCCCCAAAACGTTTCTACGGGAGCGTTAACTTTCCGGATTGATTTTCGTGCTGCTGTTTAAACGCGCTTCTGTCTTCTGCACTGCAGCTTGGGAGCAAAACACGGTGGTTTATAACCCAAAAAACACGTTCAGTTGGTCACGAACGACCTAATGCGAAACATTCCTCATTGGCAGATTGGTTTTTTCCAATTCTTACAAGAGAATAATTTTGCCAAGACACGGGCAGAACGATGCTGTCGGTCTCCTGTAGCTGAAGTCTGTTGTGCCCGGAGGCACTGCAGCACCGCAGCTCTTCCCGGCGTTTTGAGCCCTGCGCTCCGTGGGAGGCGCGCGCGGTGCCCGCCGCTATCCAAGGCCTGCGTCTGGGTCCTCGAACGGAGCGTCGCGCCCTCCGCCGCCTCCTGACCCCGTCCGCTCGCGTTAGAGCGAGAAAAACGGGCTGCGCGGAGGCGGTGTCGCCCGTGGGGGGGACGAGCGCGCGGCGTATATACCCTGTTGGGTATATACCAGCAATGACCCATCGGCAGCTGAAGAATGGCTTAAAAAATATATATATATATTTAAAAAAAATAATCAATGCAAGAAAACAACCAGCAGGATTTTACAACTGAAATGTTGGTTTGTCTTCTCATCTATTTTTTATGAGATTGAACCACTGGAACTTGGGGACAAGATGAGCCTGACCATATTGCAACAATCTGTCCGCTACAGTTGCAGTTCTTCATGACGAGCATCCCAAGTGTTAACTAAACCCATTGAAGCCACATACCTGCCATTCAACCCCGAACCCAGACAAATAACTCCATGACTCTTTGCACTACCAAGCGGAATGGCCTTTAATGCTGTAGATAGATCGGTTTGCTGTTTGCCGTTCGGCCGGGCACGCTGCACAGCCTGACTCTCTCTGTTTTTGTTCTTTCCCTCCCCCCTTTCCCTTCCTCGTCTTCCGCTGGATTGCATCGGAATTCCCGCTGCAGATGATGAACCAGCTGGGCCAATGTAAGTGCATTTTAAGAAAAAATTAATATTACTGAGCTTAATCTGAGGGTTTACGGGAGTTCAGTGCCTAAGATCGATATTACGTGAGACGTTACTAATGGAAATGGAGCCTTCGGTTTGTTGTTTGTTAGGATGGAGTAAGGAAAAGCGATACCTGCAGGGTCCGCGCTAGAAAAACCAACGCTGCCGAAGGGGTTGGGAACAAACACTTGTGCCGAGCTGACGCGTGGTCTCTCTGGCTGCCCGCTGTAGCAGGCTTGGTGGGGGGTTTTACAGGTATCTTAAATAATTGGCAAAGCGGGGAAATAACAGCCGCTTCGGTAAAACTAGGAGGCGGAATGTGGGAGGTGAAGTGCGCGGGGCGAGATACAGTCTGGAAGCCGCGTTGCCTTTAGCCCCTTAGGAGGAGGAGGAATGAAATGCTATTTAACTTCTTACCTACAGAGACATTTTTTCCTGCAGTTGTGATTGATTTGGGTGCTTTTTTTTTTTATTCTTTCTTTCTCCAGGAAAACCAATTCTACAAACAATCACAAAGATAAAAACTTACGCCAGAGAAACACAAATTAAAAATGCTCATCATGTAAGTACGACTCGCGCCCGGCTCGGGAAGGGTCAGGCTACAGCCCCCCCTCTTTCTGGGGCGCTCGCTGAACGCCGCCAGCCGCTCGGAGCGTGGCACCCGCCTTCCCGCCGCGCTCCCAAAAGATTCCTCTCCTAAAACACGCGGGTCGCTTAACGACCCCGTAGCCGTGGAACCCTACGGAACGGCCGCTCTGGCTACTAAACCCCCCCTGACCCTTCCTCGCTCCGTCTCGGGTCGGGCGGCCTCGGTCCGCCTTCGAGGCCGACGCGAAGCGCTTCGAGCGCGCGCCGTGTTGAAAACGCCGCGGGCATTGACCAGCGCCTTTTCTCGTTTCTTTTTTAGAGCTTTAAGTTTCTGAGAGACTGATGGCAATATGACCTGCTAAATTTAAGGGTTGGAACTCTTGGTTCTAGAACTCCAGTTCTGTCTGATTTATTTTTATTTCTTTTTCTTTTTTTTTTCCTTTTCAAGTGAGCAACAATATGACTGTCTAAAGCATGCCTTATTTAGCCTCTCCTGTAAGGATGACCTAGCCAGATAAATTTTAATAATGCTTCGGTGTAGAAGGTGTAAACTATTTTGGGCTTGATGTGCTGTGAATGTTGCTTTTTTTTTTTTTCCCCCCCTTCTTTCCTTTTTTTCCTTAATCTATTTAAACATTAGAAGTCGTAAGCCGGTTCACGCATGCGCCATTTTTTACTTCCTGTAGCTGTTAAAAATTGGCAAAGCTCTAAAACGCACCGCTGCCATCTAGTGATACTTTTTGTAAAGTACAGCAAAACTTAAAAATATATACAGTATATATTTATATTTGGGGGGCGGGGGGGAGGCGGGGGAAAACCAAACGACAGTAATTGTGTTTCATTTTTAAGCTGCTGATATTCATTCCTTACTGTATGTCTGAAAGATGAGAGAATTACACTGTTCTGGTACTTAGAGAAGTAATATAAATTGAAATTATCTTAAGGGCTTAACCTATATAGAGAGACTCGGGTGTCCTATAAGCAGACGTGAAAAGCTGGAATGGTTCGACGTGGTGGTGGAATGCAGTTGAAAACAAAACCGAAACTTCAGTTTATAAATATATATATATGATTGCTTTTTAAGTGATTTTTTTTTTTGTTAACTCATGTAAATTCTCAAATCCTTTTGCACTGATGTGTTCAACATATTCTTGTACATTCAATTCAGGCAAACTTTTATAAGTTTCTTTTGTTTGTTTGTTTTGTTTAAATGATGAAATGTTACAGCATGGTGATATTCTATGCAACTAGTTATACTCTTTAGTTTGACACTGTAATTTCTCATGATTTAAAGATTGTAGAAATAGACCTAACAGGGTTCTCATGATGTGCGTAACTGTAGATGCATGAACTCGTGTTCTGTGTATTTGTTGAAGTGCAATGATGTATAAAAAGTGGATTCACCTGTTTTTAAAAATAAAACACTGACCAAAAAAAAATCAATCGCGTGAGACTTTTTCAAATATTTAATCACCCTTAAGCTCGTGTATTCCGAGTGCTGGGTCTCCTGGAGTGAGCATCCCAGTGGTAGTAAGCCGGTATTTCTCAGCCTTCTGCGAGTTTTTTCAATTCCTTCTCCACGTCTTCCACAAAAGCTGGGAAATTCTGATCCATAAGACACAGGCGAATGAAGGGCCCCAGCTCTTGCGCGCGCCACGCCGAATGCCGATACGCAAGGGGGAGCTCGCGCTTCTTGCTCAGCACCGACTGCGAAAGTAAAAACAGAGGCGCTGCGCTCATCTCGGACACAAAGGTAACATCACGGGGGGGTTCTAACAACGCGGCTACGTCGGGGATTTCGGTATTTACTAAAGATGCCTCTGCCTTGTCATTAACGCTGTTTGAATAGTTCCTAGCGGATACGGTCTCAGTATGTTGTTTTCCCGTGACACGTAGCTTCCGTTCTGGTACAGCTCGTACCTTGGATTCCTCTGCGGTTACTTAAATCAGAAACGCCAGTCCCCCGGGTAACCTGCCTTCCCCGTGACTCCGCTCTGCGCGAGAGAAAAGGACCCCGGACGAAGCGTGTAAGGATAACCGAGTACCCAAGCTTTTAATTTAGCGAGGTGTCTTTTAGAAGTAAACTACGGGGGGAAAAAAAAAGATTTTTGCTAATCTTACTGTTGGTTCACATTGCGGTATTGCTCTTTTCCTGGGTCGTGCCATAGTCCTGACTGGAGAAAAATATCTTTAAACACAAATTGAAGATGGTTGAATATGTTTTTTGTAAAAATCTGCAAGAGAATGCTTAAAACAAGCGCTTTTGGTAGCTTCCTGAAGGGGGGGAGTGGAGAGATTGAACTCCAGAGTGTTCCAGAGCACCAGCTGAAAGAGTTTCTGAAGCTCAAGGAGGGAAAAGAAGTTCAGCCCTGAGCAAATTTCGTATGGCAAAGGCTGAGGGCCGGGGCACGGGAGATCCCAGCTCAGAGCAGTTGCGTTAAGCTGACTAAGTAGTAGAGGAGGATGTAGGAAACTACTACATCAGGGAGCCTTTTTGTGCCGGGGAACGTGTTAGTAATCCAAGCGAGGGATGGATCAATGTGTACAGCAAATACAGGCCTCGCTGGCAGAAAGCTTTGTTCAGGAGCAGGTACCAACGCACTCGTCTTCTACGGGGACCAAAAAATAGCAGTTTTTAGCAGATAAGTCCTTTTATAATGTTGGTGTTTGTTTCCGTTTCCTCGCATTGCCTCTGAAAGCAGAGACTGGTCAGGAAAAATAGTTGCTAAAGGCAAAACCTGCCTTGTTTGATCCCTCTTGCTTGCTGGCGCGCTCTCGCCGCGTTGTACGCGGGCAGGGACAGAGCCGTTGGGAATCGAACGGCAGGGCGTGTGACGCGGCTCTGGCCTCTGAGGAGAGCACGGGGCACTCTGCTTTCTGAGAACTGAGGTGTTCGAAAGGCTTCGGTGGGTTTGAGGTGACCAAATTGTCCCTTACACCACTGGTGTGGAGAAACACTGACTTCATCATCCTGTGACTATGGAAAAAGGGTAAGAGAGACCCAAAGAAGCAACTGCACAAAAGCAGAGGCTGGAAAGAGGAGAGTTTTCTGCTCGGTCGTCTGATTCTGCGCTGGCCCAAACTCCCAGTAAACGAGCAACAGTTAACCCCCAGCTATTTTAAATACAGCGTTACCCTGGACTTCTCGGTGATGCTCTCAAGTGAATTAGGGGATCTTCTGCTGTGGGGCAAGGGTGATTGATGTTTTCAGACTCAAGCTATGTTTTTTTCAGAGTCAGAAGAGTGACAGAGCCATTTTTTTGGATGTGACCTCTGGGTATTTGTTTGCTCTCAGTGTGTGGTTCGTTCGTATGCAAACGGAGTAATTACACCCTGAAATACCTGAGTTTGCGCTTATTTCCTAGCTCGAGATTGTTTTGTTGGTATAGATGATGGCATTTACCAGATGTTTACAGGATATGAGATAGCTTGTGCTCTCTCCCTGCCCAAGAGATTCAGTGACAGGATCTAAATATTAATTTTTTTTTTTTTTTTACCTGCGCTAGCTGTGTTATGGATCTTCTTTCTCCGAGGCTTGCACTGGAATCTGGTAGAGGCTCATCTGGCTAGAAAATACCAAATGCAAATAAGGGCTCATTACCAAGCGGAGTGTGGGTATGTGCAAGAAGGGAAGCGGTTCCATTTTTAGAGGTAACGGGAAGAGAATGTGCTCAGCTACCTCATGCAGTAAAAAGGCATCTTTTTATGGAACCTGAATGCACATCTGCTCAAGTCTTTAAAAACGAAAGACGTGACAGTTTAACTGCAGGCCCATTATTTCACGTCTAAACTAAGATAACTTTTAAACTACTTACTGGAAGTAACTTTAAAAAGAATCTGTGTAGGAACGCTCACCGGGAGCGTGCTTTTTCCCTTCCCGCGGGTCACATCGCTGAAAAGATGGTGTAAGTGGTCAGTTCTATATCCTGAGTGAAGTTTGCAGTCTCACTTCTGGAGCAAGAGCATTATTAACAACCAGCAGTATGACTGGGGGGGTTCAACAGCGTTCTGCTGTGAAATGCTTGCTTTCCCTTTCACTCTTTGCTTTAGCTTATCAGGAAACGAGCAAAGCCCCAAGTGTAGGTAATCTGCTTAAAGAACAACCAATGAATCTTGAATATCGGCTGCTGAAGGTCTCCCCTGTGCCTTCCTGGAAATGGTGCGAGTCAAATTAGCAATACATTTCCCCTCCCTGCGCTTTCTCTACCTGGTATGATTCCACTGTCCCGTAGGGTAGGACCTTCCCAGATTATATCAGGAAAATGATGCAGCTGAAAGCTTTGACGTTCCTTTTTTTGGGGCTCAGTCTTGGTGCTGATATTTTTATCACATACCCAAGAGCCTTCCTGGCTAAGTTAGCTGCAGGAGCTGGTAAACGTGATCCTCTGGATACCCAAGAGGGCATATATTTAAGAATTAGTCACCCTCAGAAACACTATATGCCTTTGCCTTTTCCGTTTACCTTAGTCTTTGTCTTGGAGAGGGGAAACATTCTGTTCCTGCCCTGAAATGGCTTTTAAATGTGTCGGGTTAAGCTCAAATTGATACGATTGCCTATTTACAACGATTAGCACTGCAAAACAGGAGTAGGTAAACACAAAAAGGAGAACACAATTCATGGTTACTTGATAAATGGCTCTGACCGTTTTCCTTACCCTGTATAATGGATCTGGAAGTCTGCCAGGTGCTTCCCAGCACTCTCAGCTAAAATCCGCGCTGATCACACCGTAGACCAGGTTTTTTGGTAACTATTCAGCTCTCGTCTCCTACCCCCCATTCTTGTTTATTAACCTCAGCAGCAACCATCTAAGCCTTCCACCAACCGGTACGACCATCTGATCGGGAGCTGGTAAATAACACCTGGCTGTAGCGTTTGCTGCCGTTGCTTTTAATGGTTCGTAACTTCCTATGTTTGCCTGAGCCCTGCATGAATTGTTCTCCTCGTTTCCAGGCTCCCTAGCTAAGGAAAAGTTCAAACCCCAGAGCAAAAGCTTTTTTCCCCACCGATAAATCTCATTCCGTACTCTTCTTCCTATGATCATATGAAATGTGAATATTAATTTGGCTTCTTGGTGACCTTTTGGAGGCCAAAACGAAGGCATCCGATTGCTCCGAGGTATATTACAAGAAGCTTGAGGAGCTAGAACCACTTTTTTGAGCGTTGTTCTGTTACCTTCTTTTCAGGCACACTAAGAAAATGGGAAGTCGATGGCCAGCTTCAGGAGCTGACCTCTGAGTAAACTCTTGCCCTGTTCGCTCACCAGGTTTCCCTGCCTGTAAACCGAATGTGGGGGTTCCCAAACCCTATTTCATAGAGACGGTCTCCTAGTTGCAAACAAACTGTCTTCAGAAGTAAAATCGGTCGCTTACAGATCTAACGCCGATAGTTGATTATTTCCCTGGTTTTCTGTCTGCATGTTCTCGCTTACTTACTCCATGGAGTAGCGATGTATTTTGCTCGGCGTCCTTCGCTCGATTTTCCCCGTTAGCCAGCTGACTGAGGCCGTGATAGAGCTGCTGGCTTTGCTCATCGGTCACTTGAACCGGTACGTACTCTGCCAGTTTCTGAACGCAACTGCAGCAGTGTTCCAGCATCCGCTCTTTGGAATCTCCACCAAACTGAACCCGAAACATGCGGCACTCGTTCTGCTCAAAAACCAAAGAGAAATTAAATTAACTGTGAATCCCCTCAAACTATTCTGATTTAATTAAATTCCTATTTGTTAAAGTTAGGTAGAAGGAGGTGAATTTTTGGATCGCTGCACCAACTTGAATACAAAGAAACAAGTTTTCCCTGCCGTATCTTCATTTCTCCCAGCAGCTAAACCAGAAGACTATGATTCCCAGTTTGAAAATCGGTTTAAAAACCCCACGAAAATGGTAAGTGAGCAGGGCCACTTCAGAGTCTAAACTAAAGGTTATGGGAACCGTACGTTCCGTTTAGGATTTATGTTCCTGTGCATCAAACCCAGCCGTAGCTACCGACCCGATCTGCCTGTGCGTAGCTAAACGTACAAAATTCAGTTCCGCACTGCGACTGAATGCTGCTGTTCCTTCAATAGATGCTAACGGTTGATTAGGAGTGCAAGAAACTCAAATGCCTGACTTTAAATAGTGAAATAATACTAAAAATAAAAAAGAATCTGGATAGAACTGACCCCCAGCGTATGTGGTTGGGCTGTACCGTAATAGATTTTTTTTTTTAAAGTACATGAGGTCCAGCAAACTGCCCTGAAAACGGAGGGCTGAAGAGTCTGGCGTGCGTGATAAGCTTGTCCTGAGCGCATTCAGCTGACGTGAGGCAGATACCTATCGAACGCTCTTGTTTAGGGAGTGAATTAATGGGACTTCCAGTTTGATCTTGAAACTTCAAGTTTAAAACACAGTTGAAGTAGTAGAAAAGAAGCAAGTTTTCCTTGGACTGACCTAGCTTATTCCAGTCTTCGTCTTTCTGAGATTTCAACGTCAAAACCATTTTTTTAATGACTAGATGCACTGCTAGACTGCTGATTACACGAATACAAGGACATCTTTCGCTGCACAGATTTGTGTCTCAAAGACGAGCCAGCTCTTCAGGGCAGCCTCTACGTTTACATGCATGTTATTTTAAGATGCTTGTATTGCATAAAATGATTCTTAGGCTACTGCAAGCATAAAAACTTGTCTCAGTGCCTTTTAAAGGGGAAAATGTCAAAATAATTCAAACTGTAGCACTCGTTTTACCAGTGCCTAGTTGTATTTCTTCTCATTAACTAAGATGTCAACTTAACTGGGTCAGCGTCACAGAACTGGGAACTGATTTGTGGGTACGCCAGACAGGTAAGTTCTCATTAAAATAACAGAAAGGTAACTTGCATCTTAATTTGAATTCCTTTGGGTGACTTTCAGAGAACACTTGTTTCCGTTACCCCGACAATCCCCAAATCCATTTTCAATCTGAGGTATTTGTATTGCCCTCTGCTTTTTCACAAGGACTGTTAAATCCTTAAGATTACAATTTATAAACAACAACAGACTTTGTAAATTAAGCATTTTTCCTTTACGGAATTCAGCTAAGGTGGGTGTCAAGTTTTAGCATAAACTGAGTACTGGGCAGCGACACCGGAACCATACAAGAGCTGAAGTATTAAAGAACCTTAAGGTCACTTGGATCATCAAATTTGCGCCTCTTCCCATGCTGGGGTGGGGAGCGAGCTCAATGAAAACAGTATAAAGGGAAATAACCTACTACTAGAATATTAAGAACATTTGTCTTGCTACTGTTTACAGATTGTTTCATATAAAAGAAGTTTTTATCCGTAGAGGCGTGTCAAAGACTTAACATGAGGTCAGCGATTGCTAGAGATGGAGCTGCGTAACGGGCGGTCACAGCCACGCGGCTGGTTCTTTCAGCTAAGCGTAAGACACGAGCGTGCACCTGACGGGTACGGCTTCAGAATCAGACACTCGGGTGTGCTTCAGTGACTAGAATTTCCACTAGTACAGCTGAGTTTCAATAGTGATCTGCGACAGGTACCTTTTCTACGCGTCTTGTTCCTTCAGGTATATTCACGCTAAGCTTCTCAGAATATAGTTTAGAAACTCACTCTGCTAGCTAAGAGTCCACAACGCCCCATGAAAATAATATTTCTTAAGCAATGAGTAAGTTTCAGCATAAATGCAGTATTAATAACTTACAAAAACCAAGGAGTATAAGATAAATCAGAAATGATAGTGTAATACTGAGTTGCCCGTGCTCCTTAGTTGCCCTGTGCACTCAGATATAGGAACAGGGTTTTGAAAACGTAGCTGGATTTCCGCTGCTTAAATGGCTTCCCCTGGACGCTTCCCTTACTTAGGTCTACCGGGGTGGAGACGTAGCCCCTTACACGGTGCGGCTGGCTTCCTGAATTTTTAAAAATATTTTGAAGATTAGCACGGAAGGTATGCACACAGACAGCATTTAAGGTATCACCTCAGCTACAATTTAGGATATAAGGTAGAGAAACTGTATGACAGGACCACTGCAGTGCCACTAAATCCAGTTTAAAAGTCCTGTGAATTTATGTAAGTGAACATATAGATGCACCGAATTAATTTAATGACTATGTTAATATTCCTCCTTTTCTGAACTGTCCCTCAGAGCTTTGTTCAAGCCTCAAAGGGATCGTGATGTTGATTTTCTGTTTCTTGTGAGATGCAGCAGAATCCCTTAACGCTGTGCTGGGAAACGGGTCCTATTAACTGTAAAGGAAACTGATGATTACTGATTGATCAGAACCGATTACTGCAACAGCTCGACAGTCGTCTTCAGTGATCCTCCACGTTTTGTAAGAATCTGACAAAAATCAGAGCAAAGGTGGTTTGGTTTCAGGCAAGCATAACCCACGAATTTAAAACAGCTTAAGATAACTTATTTATGCAGTTCCCAGTGCCACCATTAGACCAGGCTTATTCTGAAACAAGATGAGTCCTTATGTTATCTTGCAATTCGTAAGGCATTCCCCCCTCTGCAAACCATATTGTTTGGTTTGTGACATCCTGTAAAGAAATATTTATGCGTCTTTCATAAAAGAAACCAGATAAAAGATCGAAATGCAACTAAACAGGAATGTTCCCAGGTTTCAGCTCTTCTGGATGTTGCTGTTATCTGCAATTAGAGCAACCCAGTCTGTACCTCCCGCGAGAGTTCCTGTCAGAGGAGAATACCAGAGCAACTCGGAATATTTGAGATGTTTTTATGCCTTAATAGTTCTGTGAAGGGGGCAAAGAGTTAACACTGGTCTCCAGCGGCTGCTGAACAAGGGGCTCATCATCTTTTTCCAGAATCCCTGTTTCTAGCTTGGAGATGAATTCTCTGGTCAAGTAGAGCCAGTTAAACTAGAGGCAGCTGTTCCTGCTGAAACAACAAAGCCTAGAAAGTATCGGGGGAGAAGGGAGAGGTCGTCTTGTTTTGAAACAGGCTTTGTTTCTGAAAAACCTGGTGAGTGCTCAGCGTAGATGAGTAAGAAACTTCTCCGAGTTCATCTAAGAACCAAGAAAACAGATTTGTATGTAAGTTGGGAACAAGGGAGTGCCGTTTAATTATGTAAAGGCTAACCAACCACTTGGCCTGAGATCCGAGGCGAAGCCCAGAACCCTGGGTCCCTTTCATTGCCTTGAATACCAAATGCCTGAATCACCAGCCTGCCACTACTGTGCCAGGTGTCAGGGGCCAGAAAATGGCTAAATAATTGTTTGTTTAGGTACTCTGCTTGCCAAAGTGAAGTGTGACTCACAGGCAGCATGCTTCTGTACATGTCAGAGAATCGCTTCGTCTTTTTAACTGTTAGCAGTGGCAGATAGAGTCTAAAATAAATACCTATTTCAGCAGCTAACTCTCAGAAAGCAGTCTAAAAGACCTGAATATTAGCAGTTACAAAAGCCATTAAGATGACTCAATTCATTCTTGTTTAATATCTAGAGTAAAAAAAAAAAATCTTTTAATTTATATAGGTAGTCTACAGTATCTCAGAACTTTGGGTTTAATTTATCCAATATTAAGAAATCTTATACAGAATTGTGTTAGCTATTAGAAATATTGAAAGCAACTCAACTCACCTTCGACTGCGCTTGAAGCAGCAGGCAGTCTGCTCTTCTTGCTATCTTTAACCACTTGTGGGAATCAATTAATGAAAAGCCCTCCTGAAATAAAGCAGAACACAAACTTCTTGCGCAGCAAACATGCAAGACTCAGAAGGACACGCTTAGGTTATGTGATGTAATTTAATCCCTAACGAAGATTAGTCGTCTGTATATGCGCGACTTTTGTATCTGTCAAACAATTGCCAACGCGTAATTTTTACCACACTAGGAATTAAATCTGAATCCATAGCTCCAGTAACGCCACTCTGTCAAGGTACATTCTCATTTCCATATCTATTTTACATTTATATTTGTGCGTGTTATGAAAGTCTCCATGAAATGCATAATAAACCAGCTGCAACAGAGATTTAAATTCTTCCGCATCCCATGAAGTTGCCCGAGAGGGCAGCAGAGGGCAGGCAAACCTGAAGAATGGGACAGCAGCTGGTTGCTCTAGGGCCCGGAGAGGCGTTTCCTCCAGATGGAATTCAGGTAAACAAGCAGCAGCTTTGATAACTTGATAAAGACGTTTTTATACTCCAGTTGCATTAACTGTCAGTCTCTTCAAACAAGACGGGCTGCTCAGCATTCTGTAAAAATACCCCAGGAAGCTGAAAACATCAAATAAAAACTGCAAGGCAATGGCCTGTGTCTCCCAAGGTACTCCGCAGACTGCCACGCAGTCGTTAGTTACCAAAGTCTAGGGGGAAAAAACCACCCAAACAAATTTAAGGGCAGGGAGGAAATTACTTCTCTGTCTTACCTGAACTTACAGTGCTTTCAATGAGCACGCCTTTTCGCAGAGGCTGCTTTTCGTAGGTGTCTTAAGGGTCAAGAACCACAAGTCACATCCATCCTGGACCGCCAGAAGTGTGTTTTTGGCAGAGTTACTATCCGTCTCACACAGGCCCAGGCTGGGAAACCGTCTGCCGTTCTATTTTGGTCCAAGAAGTCACCTCGGTAAGACACTGCTCTTCTAATGTGCTGGCACTGGCTTTATAGTCTCATGTGGCAATTGCATGGAGATTTCTAACTAAATTTTTCTAAGAAGAATGCGTAGAAAGCATTGCCGAGTTGAACCAAAGGCAAACTGGATCACGGACACATAGCTGGTCAGACACCTGCTATGACAGCCTCCGGAATGGTAAGACAGCACGCGAGGATCATTCCCAAAAGATCTGAGGTCAGAGGGAGAAAAGAATTTCCCTCTGCACTGTAAAAACAGGCAGGTAAGCCAGGCCAGTCACTTGCAGCATGTCTGTTTGCACTGAGCGCTCTCAAAATGTCTCAAGGTAGGACTTGCTAAGGTGGGAAAGGCCTCAAGGTCAAAATAGGAAGACTCCCCCCCCCCTTTGTGACCGATGGGAAGTCCCAAGCTATCCTCTGCTCTCACAGGAAATGGTGAAGGAATCTGGATCCCGAGAGGGACCAACTGCAAATGATAGACCTCGCAACAGGAAAGAGCGTCTTTTTCGGTAAGTCAGGGTTCTCCAGACGCACTACAGGATGCAATTGGACTGCTGAAGCGGTGGAGCAGGAGGCTGCGTCCAGCACGCTGAGGGCACCCTCCTTCCACACGCAGACAAAATCCCCTCTGATGTCCAACAGCAGAAAGTCTCTGAAGAAGGTCAGTTTGTCAGGTAGTCTGAATTTGTGCCTAACAGTAAAGGAAGCCTGGGAAATACCCTTACTCCTCGGTACACCTGGCATTTTAGCACCCCTGGCTTTGGGGGGTGCTGTTTTAGCCTCTTTTGATAGATCTGCTCAACGAGATCTTGGTATTTGGACATTAAAGTTGGGGCGAGGTGGGGGGAGAAGATACTGAGCAGAACGCCTGAGGAATGAGGTGAGGTTAGTAGGCTAAGAAAAGAGCACAGCACTCAGAGATTGTGCACAGCTGAAAGTTATGTCAAAAGTCAAGAATTTCAGTGACGCCAACATCATGGAAATGGAGAGCAGCATCTGTGACAGCAAAAAATCGCCATTAATTGCGCATATGCATTGCAAAGAGGTCTTAGTACCTGGCTGTACAAAATACAAAAATGCAGATTTGTTTTGTGTACGTGAGAAGTACTTTAGAGGAGACGTGGAGCGACATCCATCCACGATGCTATCAGCTTGTGCTGGGCTCATGCTGCCATAGTTGCGAGAAGGGATCTACTAAGGAAGCAAGAACAGAACTGAGGTTAGAGGAGTAAGGTACGGCCGACAGCGCATTCAAGAAGGGAGACAACTGGTTGCAGAAAACATAGGCAGTGCAAAAGAATCTGAAGGGGGCAGGGGATGGGCTCTCAAGTCAGAACAGAAAGATGGGATGTGAAGAACTGGAATATATAAAGCAGGAAAAATATTTTAAACTGTCCCTCCCAGAAAGGGTATATTCGTGATGTTTATACAAATAATCTGAAAAGTAAACGTTCTCACTGTTTGGAATGCAGTAGACCAAGTATGTTTGTGAAATAAACACACACTAACATAAGGTGAATTTCCTCTCAGCACAAGGACTTTTTTTTCTCTCATTTAAAGCTGTAAACGTTGAACATCTCTTAACTGACATTGAGGGGAATACCCATACCTCCTCGAGACACGTGGGCCAATTCAGAACTGCTCACTGTGGGTAAGCAGCCAGGCTGAGTCCTGGACAACCACCCAGCCTAGGACATCGCGCTGCTCGTGTTCCGTGTCCGTGCTTCCTGCCATGGGGAGTTTCTCCATTGCCACTGGGTCTTTTTCCTCCGACTCCACTACTGAGCCCCAAAATACTGCTCGTGAAACAATTCTAATATCCCATTCTTTCACTAGGCCACTTCAGCTTGCGGCCACTTGTGCTTACTCTGTTCATTTCAAATAGTTACTGGTTTTGATACACACCAACTGTGTTTGTTTAAATATAGCTGTTCCCATATTATTTTTATAGTGTTTTTCCTTTCACTGGAAGATGTAGGTAGAACAAATGTTGTCTCCTTAAAATAATAACTGTTTTCAAAGAAATCATAAAAGGCAGCCACTGTTTAACTTTCCCACCAACTATTTTATTGACGTTTCCCAGGTTGCCATCCTTTTACGTGTCCTGTTTCTGAGGTAAAGAATGGTGGAAAAAAACAGCATTTGGAATTTTTATTTGTGTACTCCTAATTATTCCACTCCAAACTCCAACTGTAATTAACTGAAATTTAATTTACTTCCAGTTTAATTAACCGAAGAACAAAGCAGAAAGTATTTCCTTTTCTCTTGCACCTTCGGTTGATTGTATATTGCCAAGCAGAAATAAATTATTACGAAGGGCTAAACCAAATAGAAAAATGGTTTAGACAAACTCAGGCCTGCAGAACTACTCAGACTGAACTCCATCGTTAAATTGTTTACATCAGTAATTGGCACTACAGTCAGGCTCAGTTCTAAGCAGCAAATAAGCCAGATTTTGCACCACGTTAAGAAGGTCTATCCTGTTCCTCGTGGCTTTTCCATGTTACCTCAGTCAGCACAGACTGTATCTGAGGCTGCCTGAATTAAGACAAAATAAGATTCTTCTTAACAATGACAATTCTCTCTTGTCAACAATGAAATGGTTATGAAACTGCATATGAAGTTAGGTAAATGAATTCAGAGCAACAAGGAGGAAGACCACAATAAATCGTCCCTTGTTCCATCGCTCGAAGTCGAGAGGATCGCTGCCAACGTCCAGGAGCTAGGCACGGGGTAGTCCTGGAAACTGCACGGCAATATATTGAGATTATAGTCTGTGCCTTTCTAGAGAGAATGAATTGACTCGAAATCTGCTCTGGACATATGTACTGACAAAGAAAAAAGCAGTAGTCTCTCCAGACTGCTGCCACCATGCTGACAGAAACACAGAGAACAAAGCAGCTGCGGTCACTGTTCTCCTTGAGCAGGCACCATCCATAGCTGCTTCACATTCAGAGTTGGGCGTTGCTGAGCAGTGTTGGGCGTGAGCAAAGACGGATGGCAGTGTAAGATTAATCAGGAGTAAAGACAAAAAGGCAACCTAGAACTGGGCAGGAACGCAAGACCTCAAATGTTTACAATTCGAAGAGAGAAACAGCAGCACTTTTCTAAGTTTGATCGTTAAATCCTGCATATGCTCCTTGCGTCATTCTCCAGGATCATACTTGTGAGAACACTGTATTAAAGGACAGAAATCTCAGTCTCTCACAGGGAGGACCCTGAGAGGAATTAAGCTGAAGCAGAAAACAAAGCAAGATATTTCCCAAATATTTTGGAACCAGGCAAGATGTGACCACACCTTACATGAGGCAGAGAAGCCAATAATGCTGGTCTAGCCTTACACCCATCTAGTCTGTCACTAATTGGGAAATACTTTTGTTCTGATTTTACATTTCAGCATTCAAAAAGCTGCCGGACAATGAGGCCTGTGATCTATATTGGAAGGTATTGCATATTATTTATGAGTACTTTTATTATTGTATCATCCAGAAACCCTGTGGTGCTAAGCAAAATATGAACACAGGAACAGATTATCCATTTTATGCTGGATTGCAAGGCCCTTCAGGCAACCCTGTCTTAACTAAAAAATAATATATCGAAGAAATGTTATTTGTGTAACAGTTCAGCTATGCTGACTTGCATCAATTAGTTTGGATTCGCTCATTCATGAGACAGACGTTGTGAAATGAAACTGAACTGTTTGTAAACAATAGCTTAGGAAGAAAAACTTTTTTTGCCGCAAACATTACATACTCTGCCTTTAAATTACAACCAATGTTAAAAAAGACAAACAAAAACCCAGAACACCACAGACAGACACACATTCTCCAGTTTTGGCTGCCAGGGAGGCACCTGTGAAAGCTCCTTAATGCAATCCTTTCCCAAGGTAAGCTGCCGAGACACAAGTGGGAAGCAAAACTAGCACAATGCCCCTCACGGTGCCTTTGCAGAGCGAAAGAAGAGATTTGGGAAAGCGCTTTTCTGGGGAAGGGTAAGATGCTCTGCTGCTCCGAGCACCCCGCTTGCCAGCTCGTGCAACGCTGCACAAACCCAGCAGGGCTGGCTTCAACAACCTGCCATTTTCCCCAGGTGGAGAGAAGCGCTGCCCAGTTACTGCGTGGTCCTGTCCAGAACTCCGCTCCGCGCGTCTCCTCCCCACGCTGAGGACGTAAGGTACAGTGAGAAATCCTTTCAGAAGTAATATTCGCTATCTAGATTTTAAGTGACATTTGTTAAGTTACAACTACCAACGTTTTTGACCTCTAATATTGTAGGTAATATTATTATTTAACATTTATACTGAAGAACACTTTGCTTATTCTAGAAGTAACTAATTTGGAAGCAAAGGAATGGTAGTATTATTTCCAGATATCTACACAATGCGGTTAATGCATCTGATAAAAGTCTGCGACAAGAGAAATATTGTGCTTGAGAAGACTGTTATCAACCATTATCTCAAGAGACAGTAAAAATAAGGATGTGAGAGCAGACAGTCTGAAAAAGCTTGTAAAATATGGTCAAGCATACGGAACATGAAAGAGTAAGCAAAACTGAGATGCTTTCAGAAAACTTAGGCAAAATTGGAAAATGTGTTTATGAGTAAGTGATTCGACGGTGACCTCTTTGATGGGGATTTAGTTATTAACAGGTTATTATCATAAAGGAAACTGTGCATGCTTGAAACTTGACATATGCATTATAAATCAAATGCTTGCATGTATCTGAAAAATACCAATTTTTAACTCATTGCCTTCCCAAAAGAGAATGTGAGTTGCCATTTTACACTTTTTACACTAGAAAACTGCTTATTCTATAAAAAAATGAAAATTATTCCTTTCATTAATGACTTCAGAATAAAAATGTCATTCCAGCTTAAAGTTAGAAGTTGCAAAAATTAAACTTTGAACATAATTCCAATCAAATCTTATTACCTTGTAACACACCTAGAAGTAGAAATTTTCCTTACTTGTCTCTTTTTCCAAGATCTAAATAAGGCCAAATACAGTAGTTTTTATTCCTGCAGTATGAGCTGTCCTGAAAACTGAGTCGAGAGTCAACGTGACAAAAAAAATAATCCCCAAACATGAGAACTTGTAGAGTGGGGGAAGCAGAAAGTTGTCCCTGCAAAAATCTCCAGGCTACATGTCAGTATCCCAATGGGTCACGTACAGCATCGTTGGGAAGACGAGAGCACAGCCGAAACCATGCGCTTCGCAGGCTGTGTGTAGCTTAGATCTTCGGGTAAGCATTAGCGGTCTCAAACACATCTGCAGAATACAGAATAGGAAGGGGAAAGGGGTGAAAGGCTAAAAAACCAAACCCAAACCACCAAGGCAGGCAGACAGCAAGCTGACTGGAATAAGGAATAAAAGGATGTTAAGCTCTGCATTATCTTTTTGCATGCTATTTTTTTTTACCCCCAATCTCTTAGAAGCCAGATCTTAAATCTTGCTATGAAGCTTGTTTGATTGTGGAAAAGAACACGTCAGGGCTGAACTCATTAAACAGAGTGCTCTGTCTCTACAGAGGCAGGAAAGCTCAATGAAGTAGCAGATACAGGACAGAGGCAGCCACCCTTCGGACAACCATGCCCAGGGGACTCGGTCTTCTACCAAAGCGCAAAGTGTTGGGCGCAGGAGCACGTGCTGCCAGGTGTCAACTTTCTCGAAAGGGTTCCCCCAGATGTGTACAAGCTACAGCCCCTTGAAGGGGTGAATAGCAAAGATAAGCCCCTAACTCAGGACAAACCTTGACAGTTCATAGTGAGAACCTGAATTTTTTCTTTTTTTTTTTCCTAAACTACACTTGACCAGGGACCTAGAGAGGTGAACTGGATGCTCATGGGTTTAGCTGGCTAAAGCTCTTCAGGGCTTTCCGTTAGTCGTCAAGTTAAGCAATTTCTTCTTTAATTCCTGATACAAAATACATACTTCCCTAGATCAATACCATATGTTAAACTCTAACTTTAGGGCAAATACATGTCATTAACAGACGTCACTACTCTTTAAAAACTATTCTAATAGTTGGGTTTAGAAGAACTGGGGCAAGAGAAAAGTAAAGATCAGAACCCCCTAAAACTCTTTACTGCTGCCAATCACCAATACATAATCTTCATTAATTGGAGCGTGTCCGAAGAAGGGCAACAAAGCTGGGGAAGGGTCTGGAGCACAAGTGCTGTGAGGAGCGGCTGAGGGAACTGGGGGGGTTTAGCCTGGAGAAAAGGAGGCTCCGGGGAGACCTTCTCGCTCTCTACAGCTCCCTGAAAGGAGGTTGGAGCCAGGTGGGGTCAGTCTCTTCTCCCAAGGAACAGGTGACAGGACAGTAGGAAACAGCCTCAAGTTGCGCCAGGGGAGGTTTAGATTGAATATCAGGAAACATTTCTTCACCGAAAGAGTCATCAGGCACTGGAACAGGCTGTCCAGGGAAGTGATTGAGGCACCATCCCTGGAGGTATTTAAAAGACGTGTAGACGTAGCACTTAAGGACATGGTTTAGTGGTGGACTTGGCACTGCTCCGTTAATGGTTGAACTTGATGATCTTAAAGGTCTTTTCCAACCTAAACGATTCTATGATTATACAACAGGGATGTAGCGTTATATCAAACATAAACGGGGAAGCTAATGCAGAAAGATACTCAGCTTGTCCCAAACAATCACGTCAACAGCACATGTGGAAATAAACGAACTAAAATTGAAATGTTTGAACTACAATTGTGGTAGTGAATAAGCCAATAAAACTAAGGTTCCTTCTACTCTTTCAAATAGCAGTCGCAGGACCTTTAATAAAAATGCCAACCGTCCTCTAGCTTTGCAAAGCGCTATCACTACGCAGCATTAGCAACCTGCTCGCTTCCCTACGTTTCTGTCAAACGTCCTCATTTATTGCACAGGGACCTTCGTCTACCCAAGGCACTGTTGTGAATATCATCTCAAATATTTGGTGCAGAAGTTTCAGGCGCTGCAAAGAGAGCATCAAGAACATCAGAACGTCTGCTGAATGCTTGCCTAATTAATGAGTTAGAAGCTACTGTACCCCAAGCGCTCTCAGCTTATTAGAAGTCATGAGGGGACCAGGAGGGCACTAAGGACATTTAGTCTACGCTTTAAAAGATCAGGTCACAAATCAATTACTCTGGATTAATTTTATCCTATTAAATAAGTCCTCTTCACAATTTCAATTTGTTTAATTTGTAGGATATTAAGAATTCTAGCACCAGAATTAATTGCATCAAATAAAACACCAAAATATAATTTTCATGATGCGCTGATTCAAAGGAGGGAAAGGAAATAAGAGTTGTGGTAAACAGAACCTGATGTATCTTGAGAGTATGGTCAGAAATTGATAGAGATGCTGTTGACATATTCCTGTAAAATTCCGTTATCTACAATATGCAAAAGTGAGATTTTTCTACTGTAAAATATGCAGTCTGTTAGGCAACACTGCAGTAAAACCAGGTCCTAAAAATATGTTATGGAATTTCATTCCAAATGAAGAACTCTGTTTAAAAAAAAAAAAAAAAATCAAACCACTCTTTCATTTGCATCACACATCAGGGATTTTGATGCTCCACGCTCTGAAGTTCTGTTTACCGTCCTCTTCATTCCATTTGGCTGATCACAAGAAGTAGATTGTATTTTTAAAGGAAAGCAGTTGTTTCTTTGTTAAGATAATTTCAAGTAGGTCTCTGGCAGTGTCATTGAAGAATGTTTAAAGTGATCTTGAACTCATACCCATTCCCCAAAAGTTTACCCGTTAAAATAAATAAATAGTTTTCTTTAAGCAACTGATGGAAACCCTGAACATGTCCACAATTATTTGTTAGAGGAGCATGGAAGTACTTTAACGACCGGTTCTGGAGCATTCTCAGACACTGTAATCGACTGTTTACTACGGCACCTCACCACACAGCAGCGTACGCAGCACAAGGTGTTTCCCTAATCTGCCTGGTTTAGAAGTGCTGAGACTCAGTGCATACGTTGTAGCGTTCTTTTTGGCAAGAAAATAGTATTTCAACTTCCATTGGTGAAAAGACTGCTAGAAGGGAATTCATTAAATATTCTACTATTTTATTGCTCGGGAAAGTAATTCTGTAGTCTTCTGTATGTAATAAAAAAAATCAGTTGTTAGGATATGTGAATATTTTACTGCTATTTTATAAATATTGTTCTTAGAAACAGATCATAAAAAGAGACCTAGCCTCACTTGACTCTAAATAGCTACCGTTCTTTAAGGAAAAGGAAATGTTTCTTAACACTCCTGCTTTAAGAAAATAAAAAGGACTAAGAGAATATGTAAATACATCCATTATAGAGAAAATATTTTGATATCAAGTCAGGAACACTTGAATATTCTTCCTAGAATGGATCATGTTAATCCAACCATCAATGAAATAAAGATTTCCACTTCTACACAACTTTCACCTCAGTTTTGTGCAAATGGAGTTGTAGTGAATGTTATACGTAGATGAAAGGTAGACACCAAAGAGGAGGATTCACTAAGTAAATAACTCGCACAAAAGCGATCTCCTCTTGTTTTCACACTGACAGGAGAGTATGTTACAGAAAAGAGTTTATGTATTTTAGTACTTCATAAATCATCACTTGACATGAAAAAGGTTTGATGAAAGAATCACTAAGGAATGCAATAAAACATGCCTTCCCCCCAAAAAAGGTATTTGTTGGACCCACGCTCGCTAAGAGAGCAAACATGGGGAGCTATCACTAGCATTTGGCCAACCGAGATTAGTTTAGCGGAAAACTAACTATGAAGCTGATCAGCACCGAGTTCAGGCAAGCATTAGTTCAGTTAACATCACTGTTCACTGCAGAAGAATGAACAAAGCAAAGTTCTATGTGAAATACAAAAGAGCCGAAGTCTGGAAGTTCACACTTTTCAGTATGTGACTTTGATTTTTTGCTGGACTTTTTAAAAAGCATCCACCCACAGTATTATCAGCGTAACGCAGAGCTTGCTGGCAGCTAAAAAGGTTCTTTTTGGCTTTTGTAAAACGTACACACCACTGAAGAACAGATGCACTCTGACTTTTATCTTCCTAAAGAAAATAGAAGGTACAAACCAAGATGGTTTGCATCTATTAATGCACTGATTTTACTACATTCCTTGCCAATTTTAAACCAGAAGAGATAAGAATAGATCATACTACAGTATTATCCATTTTAAAAGCATCAGTTAATAAGTTTTCTTTGTTACAGATGTTGGATGAAAACTTTCTTTTCTTAAAACTCTTACTTAGGATGGTACATGTTAAAATTCCTGGGGTGAGGTGAAGGTTCCCGCTCTGCCATTACTGCTGCAGTAAAAACAAAAAAATAGTTAGCAATATTCACCACTGAATGAATTCTTGAATTTAGTTAGCGGTTCAGTTCCTTCTTGGATTACTGTTAGAGGGGGGGAAAAATCCCTTTATTATTCATCCATGGAAATTTTACAAAAATACAATATAGTTATTCAAGTTGAGAAGGAAATGGTGTCCCTGTGACACAGATCTTGGGCCTCCCTGTGTTCCTGCGCAGAGGTACAAGGTACAAAGCTACGATAATTGTTACCCCATTCCCTCAAAACCAGGAGCCTGTAGTACATCAAAAGGTCTGAAAAGTAGGGATTAGAAGATAGATCAAAAGGCTAGACATCAACAACTTAAAGGATGCAGTTACTACATAGCAAGAAACAGTTCTGTAAGTACATCAGAGGGAATTTCAATACCAGCGAGTAAGGCAGCACGTACACGTTGGAGAACACCTTGGCAATAAAAAGGAAATATTCAGTAGCCCAGGCCAGCGAGTAGAGTGTACACAGTAAAAACACGAGCGGAACCATTCCAACAATTGCAGCACTCTATCAAACTTGATACATTCCCTCTGGAGCAGAAACTTGTGCATTATCCTCTGTGACAAAATGTCCATTATAATGGACCCCCAGTGAGAGGATTTGGTCTGTGACAGATTCAAAATAACTGTGTACTCAGTCGTGCAAAGCCTATTTAAATATTGTGACGGGTTTCTGACAACTCCTGAGAGCCGGAGACTAGAGGGAGATAGAACCAGTGAGATTAACCGTTTCTACAGTCTGATTATTTCTACAGCAATCTGCACAGGATTGCAACTTTTTTGTTATGCGGGATCTCAATAAGGAGTTTGCAAAAATTCACCAGTGGCCTGTGCAGTTCTGGCTAGCTTTGAGTCTACTGCATTGTAAGCTGGTGGTGGCTACTGGCCAACAGCATCACTGCCTGTGCCGTCTTCTTCAGCACAATCACCTTTCTGCTTGATGATACTGGCTACTAAAGAGATTCCACAGACTGTTCTTCAAAGACTGAAGAGAAACCTGTAGATTGGGATCGTCCCAGGAAGAAGAATTTTATCACTGCCCATCAGTCTTGCATGGTGTTGGGCAAAGGGACGCGTTTCTGGGAGGGCGTGTGCCTAAGGCATAAGCCTAAGCTTCTCTGAGAAATAAAAATAGGCACAGGGCGTATTGTACCCGTGCACTGCACACTAGTTTAGTTCTGTACGCACAGAACGCACCCACAGCATGATCCCAATTACGTGCGCTCAACGAAGTGCCCCCAAAGGAATCGACAGTCAGGTTTTAAAATGCATACGACACCGGTTTTGTATAACTTTTCTCTAACACTTAATAAAATGTTGGTGGTGTTGGCCTTAAGGTTGATATAGAAGCATTGCCAAAATAAATGTTTTAAAAAACAAACAAACAACTTTTTTTTTTCCTTTTAAACTCTCAGTATTATATTTTGGTCGCATTTACCAAGCATGTCTGTTCCACCTCTAGTCTGCGCTATTCTTAGGCTGTGATCGTTACTGCAATATCTTAGTGTCTCTTAAAAGCCAACAGACCTGCTAGATCTCAGAAATTCCTCCTCTGGCATTTCAAGCAAGGCAGCTGCCTGAAAGCTTCACTAGCCACTAAACCTAAGAGCTGCAAGAAAGTGCTTTTCTCAGCCAAGTCTTTATAAAGCTTTTCTTATACTGCCTGCACTCATCCCTTACGACAGTACACTTTTATCTGCCCACTGTTACTTGCCAGATTCAGTCTTTGCCAGACGCAGTCTTTGAAGGGCTACAGCTTTTGTCTGTGCCTTTTTTGCTCTTTAGTTAGTTATTAAAACTTACTTTCAGTTAGCCTTTATATGGTTGTTTCAAGGACATTCTACAGAGTAACGTAAGTCTACTAAACAGTTACAGCCGCCTGACCGGGATACTGAAAACAGGACCAGCCCCAGGAGAGGTGCATTCTGCACTGAATTTGGTAAGACATGGCAGCCAGTCTCATTTCTGTTGCGTTTCTTTTAACTATCTGGACTTTCAATTACTCCATCCCCGTTCTTTTATTCAACACAACTGCTAGAATACTTTCCATGTTCTATTTCTACCTTGTCCAAGAACATTCAACTTGTCCTCACTAAATACGTGAGCCAAATACCATGCCTTGTATGAGGGGTATCCAGACTGACAGCTCTCTGTTAGCTCATTCGTTATCTACTCAATATTCTTAACACAGTCACGGGCCCAAAAAATTCAAGGGTATCCTTGGTTCTCCCTCTATACTTACAAGGTATTTCTGTAAGTTCAAGACCTTTTAAGAGGCACAGTAAAAACTAATTTATAAGCTTATACATATTTAAAGCTACAACATACTCTCTTACACATCCTGTATTTAAAAAAAAAACCCAGCCAACTCTTTGTTATCTTAATACTGCAGCATCTTTCAGTGGTTTGTAATAGCTTTCTAATATATTTATCAGCCAATTCCTACTTGTTATCATCACTGAGTATCGGTGATATGCACTGAACACGCCTGATTCCACTTTCCAGCACAGGCCTTCTCTGTCATGAGTATCAAACCAACTCCTTCTAGATGGAGTGTTTCTTTTAACCTCTTCGGTGGCATTGTGAAATCTTTACAGTTTAGAAGCTGGTCATGCTTAAGCAAGTATAGGCTACAGGAAAATCAGTTGACACAACTTTTTAGTTGTTCTTTTGTCTCCATGAATATAACTTGCATGCTAGATCACATTACCCAACACAGAAAAAACCATATCCTTTGATAAAACAAATTATCAAAACCAAAATACTAACGGGTCATGGCAAGAAACTAGTTAGATCAGGTAACAAATCTTACAGAAAATTATAGTTATATTTTTATCTATTTCTTAACAGTGTATTTTCTCTGTTTTCTTAGGCAGAAGAATAATGAAAAACCCCACGTATCTTTCAACATCAGCAGCACTTAGTATTACGTCTTAATCTAGATTTTTAGAACCACAGAAGAAACATTGTTCCTCAGTATGAAATAACGCATTTAGTAAATGCGTTATTTCATATATATGTATAAACACAGAGAGAAAGCAGCACATGAGAATTTCTGTGAGCAAAATAAAATTGGCAGTTGCCTTTCAGTGAGAGAGAACATGAAGCTGAGAAGGGAAATGAAGTTAATACTGATGCTAACATGAAAGGAGAAATGTTCTTTATACATGAGAAACTTACCAGTACCGTTCGCCCTTGGGAAATAAAGAAATGGCCGGATACAACAATGGTAAGGATGAGATGGCCTGATTCTTCATTTGATTCAAAAACCTTTGAAAAGATAGACAAAACAAAAGTCTAGCCCTGTAAGCACAGAATTTACATTTTCCCTTTCTAGCGCAAAATAAAAGGTTTCAAAGGTTGGTGCTAGAAGTCAGGTGTGTAATTTACCTCTCAGCAATGCAACTTGCCCTCCGCTCCCACAGACAGGAGGCACATTTAAGGTTTTTTTACCAGTTATAACTCCATATAGAGATTTAACTACTTTAAACAACCATCTGGACTCTTCCAACTTGATCTATAGTTTTTAATGCCACAGGTCACGGCTGAAGGAAGGAATAAAAAAAAGTGGGCCAGTAACGATCACATCATTGATGTGTTTACATTAATAATTCATGGCGCAAAATCTCTGCGGATTCCTGCATTAGCTCTGGACTTGCAAAAAGATACGTGCGAAGGTCTCACTTATTACCGCTTGCTACACAGCGGCCTCCGGGACCCCGCCGGAGCCAGTTACAGCATAACCAGGCAGCCAGCCCCCCTGCGCCGCCCGTCACCTTCCAAGAGGAGGTGCTTTGCCCTTCATCGTCGCCGTCCGTCGGGGGTAGGAAGCGGCCGTAGCGCTTCAAGGGCCACGTCGTGGCGCTGCCGAGGAGGGAGGTGTCGCCGGCAGAGGCCTGCCCCGGCTCGGAGCTGCGACCCCCGCCGGCGGCCGCCATCCCTGCACTGAGGCGACCGCCGTGACCAACAGGGAGAAGCATCGCGCCGGCGGCGAGCAAACAGGAGTTGAGCGGGAAGCAGGAGCCAATAGGAGGGGAGAGAGCGCGCGTGGGGGGAATTGTTCACCAATCAGCGGGCGGCAGAGAAGCGAGAGCCAATGAGGTAGCGGCCCGGGCTCGCGCTGGTCTTTCTCTAGCGATCGGTGGCACGAGTCTCGGTGCTGTCGCTCCGCTCTCCTCAGCGCCGTGCTGTACCCTCTTCTTTCCTTCTCCTCTCCCTCTACTCTCCGTCTCTTTTCCTCGGCGCTCCTTCTCCGAGGGGAGCGCGGCTACTGCTTCCCCCTTCTCCCAACAGCCTCCGGGAGTACCGGTGTGGTGCAGCCGCCCGGCAGTGCCGAGGGAGAGAGAAGCGCGGACCCCGGGGCACGCGCGACCGCCATTTTGTGAGGGGTGAGGGAGCGCCCTCAGCGCTGCGCAGCGAGAAGGAGGCGGCGGTGTAGCCGCCCGCGGTCCGTTGCTGCGCTGAGTGAAATGCCTGTGGAAGCCGGCCACGATGTCAGAATGCATCCTTCCTCAGGTGAAATATGTCCAAGTCCCTGTAGAAAAGCTGTTCTCCACATTGCCTTTTCATTTCTTGGTGCTGGGTACTGTGCTCACTTCACAGAACTTAAACAGTGCTTTTCTGGTAAAGTGGGATCCGTGTTAAATGTCAAAAAGCAGCTCTCTTTTCAGTGTGTGGTGCATGTTGTTAGCCAGTCCAGGTTTGTACAGCTGGATTAATAAAATTGCACTCCTCTCCCACTTTGCTTCCTCTCTGCTATTAGGTTGCTCCTAGAATTATGTAACACTGCACTTTCTCTAGAAAAAGCGTGATGGTGAAATGACTCATAATGACTGCACTTAGGTATTCCATTTATAGTCCATATCTTGGCCCATTAACAATAAAAAGATGTGCATTAGCCAGTCAAGGTCATCGAGGGGGCATGGAAAAGCCAGTTAAGATGTGCGTGAGAGTCTACTGACCTGAACGGACTTGGGGATGCCAGTCACCACTGTTAAACCATCTGCATACTTGAGGATACTATGCCAGTAGCTTTAATCCCAGTTCTGAGCATTGCGTACTGCCAGCAGCACATATTTGACCAAGATAAAGCTTGGCTAAATAGTAATACTTCTTAAATTAAGCAGAACAAAGAAGTTTATGGCAATCCTTTTGCTTTTTGTTACCTGTATGGTTTGCACGATGCTGGCTTGGCTCATATGAATAAGGTTAAAATGGAATGAGTAACTACTGTCTCATCTGAAATAAAACCTTCAGGTACAAAGTTAACCTATTACTTAAACTGCGATGTTTTAATCTGTTAGAAAATACGAAATTGACATTTATGTCATGTGGCCGTTGTGTTTTTCATCTGATGTTACACCCCGAGAGCCAGATTAACATCTGAGGAACTATTTTCATAATAAACAATTTTACAGTGTTTTCAAAAGAAGGTGTTTATCTGAACATTTTGTAGATAGGGAAACAGAGGCAGAAAGGCATTAAATGACTTGACAAGATCATCGAGAAAAATCAGTAATAACACAGGGAATACAGCGTGGGCCTCCGAGCTCCCAGTTGCCTTCTCTAATCACTGCTTCCCCAGGAGGATTTCCCAAATTGCACTTGTCAAACATTCAGAATTACCCTGTAGACTTGGGGCTTTCTTGGAAACTACAGAAGCAGCTAAATATTATTGTCAGAGAAAGATAGTATGAGTACATATATTGAATCTATCTTCCCCTAATTTATCTGAAGTTCTGTGGAAAATGGTTTGTTTGCAGCATCTTCTAGTGTCTAGTTTCCAGGTGTGATTTCTGGCAGATGTGCTAAAGGCTTCTATAGGAGGAAAATAGAAGTTCAGTCTTTGGTCAAACCAAAAATTTCAAAATGTCGTTTCAAAAGAGGCAGAAGTAAACCAAGAGCATCAGATACTCCCATCGAATCCTTTAAAAATAATGTATTACTGAAATGGCAGATGAAAAGAAGGAGTTATTAGCCAGTCGCAGTGTGTAAAAGGCTTCGTTACAGCTTCGTGAGGGCACCTCAGTGGTGTATGCAGCACCTGCAGTTTAGTTAGACCTGAAGCTCAGCCAGCGCGACTGGACCGTGATTGGGCAGTACCTCGTGCGACTCTCATCGAGGCGTTACCAATCACAACCATGTTTACTTCGCATGCTGAACCTTAAACATGGTTCTAGCACCCTTTCATTTTCTGATGAGAGGCTTTTGCTTGACTAGGATCTGCTAGTTTGCTTTTAGTTTTTGGACATGAATGCTTTATGCTTTTACATGTGTATAAAGTAAGGCTTGAACCAGCAGAAATGAGCATTGCATTAAGACTGATAGACAAGCTCTGGCTGAGTCTGATTTCTTTGGGGAATTGCACTGTTAGCTCTCTATTCAGAGAGTAGACATGTAGGAAGATGGTTAAAATGGGTTTTTTTTGTAAAAGGCTACAGAGGTTTCCAATTTTTTAAAATTACAGGATAGAATATAGAAGGAGGAGACTGGTAGGTGAGCCTGATAGATTAAAATGTGTTTCATCAGAGACGAGCTAGCAAATCCCATGCACGTGCTGAGGGTTTATCATTGTGGTATACTTCAGATTTGCTTGAGACTTCGCAGACTGCAGTGGTAAAAGTTAATTCCGTCACTGCGAAAGTACATAGTCCTGTTAATAAGTTAGAGAAACTCTGCCAGAAGTAGAGAGATCCTTTCTGTTCCTGCACAATATGGATTTGATAATGTGCTGATAATTGTTATATGTATAACAGTTGATTTTGGTACTGGGCATTTTGCTGAGCCATCCACATTATTGATTTTTAATAATAATGGTGATGATAACAGCAATAATAAAATCATATTGCCATAACTTTATTGTCAAGCGTGAGTGTAGATTTGCCACAAGTGCAAAGGATAGACTGGAGTAACTTACACAAATTGGACAAACAATGTATTAACAAAATAGAGGCTGCCAGATGCATGAAATGGATAAAATAAGCAACAAAAGGTACATTTTAGAAATTCTGGAGGTTTCCGTGTGGTACTGACAACTTACCATCTGCTTCCACCCAGCTGTGTTAAAGGGATAAATAGGATTACTCACAGTGGCATAAATAACAGGCTAGTGAAAATGTTCTAGTCAGAATACTTGATATATTCCTTTGATTTTTATAATAAACAGCATTACCGTCTGCTTTAGTTGCTTTGTTAGTAGTTGTGAGACTTCCTCAGTGACTGACAGGTTCATTCCGTTAATCAACGTTTCACATCGTTAGTTGTACCTACTTCCATCCGAATGTAATCTGACAGTCGGCAACCTCACTGCCCAGATCTCTCAGTGCTAATGAAATTGCAGCATCTCAGTATTTGATTATTGCATAGCAGTTCTGTACCCATCACAAAAATGTCTTCATCCAGTTCTGTCAACATATGTCAGCACTGGGGGAGATGAACTTAGAGTTTTCTCACGCAGAAACTGGAAGCCAAGGACCGTGTGGTGTTCTGGGCTCTGGTGTGACAGCCTCTGCTGTCCCGAGGAGTGTCAGACATTCACACGGCTATTGGGAGACCTCATTCCCCTGCTGTTGTGAACTGTAGCCCCTGAATTTTACTCCTGTTTTATCCTGTTTCACTTTTTTCCTTGCCAAAATCTACCCCTTGCAATGAGCTTTAAATTTTTAAGTGAAAACCAGAAGCCTAATCAACGCGTTTCTGACTGAATGTACTTCAAGTATTGTTGTAAGGTAGGAGTGAAGTCTGATGACTTGTATTAGGCATCAGGCTCAAATTGTAATTTGCAGTTGTACTCCATAGTCTCTCTTTTCTCTTCAGTGGCCATATCAAGATTAAGATTGGATTGAGAATCCACCATTTAAGGATTGCGAGAATTAAAGGGTCCTTCCGACTCAGAGTCTTCCAGAATTTTAAGCAGCTGATCCTTCTCATTTTCCAAAGTCAAAACTTTTTCTCCAATGAAGTCTTCAATTATCTCTTTTTTCAGAAGTTACTCAGTTTTAGTGATACATGAACTTATGGGCAGAATTGAGTCTATAAGTTCATGTATTGTTTCTGCTTATCTAACGGTGACATTCCTAACTTGCCAAGTGCTGTATACCTAAATGACACCTTCATCTTATTCTCTAAATTATGTTATTTGTGGGGATGCCAGAGCTTTACAAGGAAGCTGTGGAAGCTCATATAGCAGTGTATGTTGATGTGCACACTTAGTCATGTGATAAAAAATGTAGCCATGTAGTTCTATGGTTCGCGTATTTTAATCGTCACTGCCATGGGATTTGCTGGAGTGTTTCAAATTGAGTCAGCAGCTTTAAGTAGGTGGATATAGATGTCAAAGAAGTCTGCCTACGTGAGCTCTCTGTGGCTGGTGTGCAACAAGTGGAAGAGCCCCGCGCCAGTTCTTTTATAAACACCCAGTGCCGATAGAAAGCGGAGCTTGTCCACAGTCAGCAGGGACAAACAAAACACAGCGTGACTGCATTTGCACAAAAACCCCTGACTTAATGATGTCTTTGGCTTCGTTGTGTGTTTTGAGACTCTCTTCCATAAAGCCTTAGACTTTTTCTAGGGAAGGCCACATTTATTCAAAGCATAATTTATTTGCATTCTCTTTCTTTCCTTTTAAGTTTTCTAACTTTAGCACTCATGGCACAGATGAAGGAGCCTCTGCCTCATAGATTTGCCATTTACATAAAAAAAACCCGCCCACAAACACCCTTCACTGTCAGTGCATCCATTTTGCTGAGTGCCTTTCATTTTCCATGACCTTGAAAACATAAGGGCGTTTATTAATTAATTCAAATTTACAGATGGGTGGAGGGGAGAATTGCAGATTGGAGATAAGCAATTTGTTGTATGCCCCTTATTCGATGAGGATTGTGGAAGGAGAAATAGTCCTTGTCATTGCCAAGATTTCCCATCCCAATCAACTGTGTTTTTCATTTAACCACTGGTTAAATAGTGACCCTAGCAGGAAGAGAAGAGTCTGGACTTAGAGTAATTATTGTAAACTGAATTCCTGGCAGTCTTGAATATGGACAGGACCTGTGATTATCTCTGCTTTTTTAACTCTTGCACTAATTAACCGTGGATGTTTCCTAATGTAAGCCTATATATACTGCTATAAACGCAGCAATAATGAAAGGGACTTCTGACTTCTACACGACTCTGTCAAAGTTTGTTTCTGCCCAAATATATACCAGACTCTTGGGAGATTTTGTAAAGAAAAAAATAGATATTTTTTCCTCAGGATGCATTTAACTGTTCTTAGCAGTTCTTGCAGTGAGCTTGTAGTGGAAAATACCTCTTTGATTCTCTCTTTAAGTCTCAACCCTGAAGCTGATGTCAGTGAGAGTTACGTGTGCATAGAGAAGGAAGAAAATATGTCTTGAACTTTTGTGCATTCTTAGAGAAGGATATTCTCTCCCCACCACCCACCTTAATTCCAAATTCTCTTTCTAGTCTACTGGGTTATCATGTGTTCAACGTAGGATTTACTGGAGTGGGAGAATAGAGGACTCTAAATATGTCTAGCTAGTGTAATATATCTGTGCCTCTTTCTCCGTGCCTTTATAGAATAGAATATTTCAGTTGGAACAACCCACATTAGAACCACTTAGAGTTTAATGATAGATAGGTCCAAGACTCAAAGCATCCTGTTCCAAATACACAGCCGTTTAAACTAGAGAAAAATCTTTTCTAGCTGTTAATGACATGAGATTTTGACATGCAACTGGAGAGTTGCTATGCCTTCCAATAAAAATGATACTATGTAGTACACTTAAACCCACCTTACCGTGTGCAGCTGTCCATCTGACATAGAACCTGGAATATGTGCCACACGAGGAGCCTCTAGTCCCCTGCATCCTACGCTGTTTAGGAAGCAAGCAGCAGAATGCTAACAAATTTAATTTACTCGCTTAATCTCCCTCGTGTTTTGTATTAATATGAATAGCATTATAGGAGCAGGGATGTGCTTATGTAACAAAATGTTCTCCTTCATCTTAAGGTTAATGTAGTTACTTGTATTTACCACACATAAAATGGAGGTCTTAATCTCCTGCAGCAGGATACAAGCAAGTTCCATGAGAGTGAGTTATATTCTATGCCAGGAGCCTGTGAGCCAGGGAATGGGATATCAAGTATTTGTAGTTTCCCCAAATCGTGTAATATTAGATACTGGAGACATTCCCATCTCACCAAAGATGACAGAATCAGTATGTGTAGAAGAAGAATATTGATCGGAAGCACGCAGTGTTACACAGGAAACCTTTGTCTGCTCTAATAGCTTAAAACAAAAATTAGAGACCTGTCCTTTCTCCAGCCCTCAAAGACTTCTGCTTTGATTTTGGATTACATACAGTGCAGTGTAGAAATTATGCTATACTGTAATGTACACTATTGTTTTCTTGTTAATTAAAATATGAGAGATTCATCATTTTTTCCTGTTAGTGCTTTGGGTCAGGTTCCCTTTAGCCCACATGGATGAAATCTCACTGGTAATAGTAGACTGAAACAGCGTTAGAGTCTCTCAGCGTTTGACTGACTCAAAGACATTCAACATAAGGGGATATTCTATGAGATTATCTTTTCACAGTCAGCATCAGGCATATGATATCTCCCTATTCTTGAGTGCTATCTTTCTGTATATCATCAGAAATTAATTTGTTAAGTTGTGATAAGTGCAAATACCAATCTCTTGTGCTCCTGTATGATACAGGTGGCCATCTTTCCTCCATTGTCCCTGATTTCATTGCGGCCACTTGCCAAATAAGCAAGCGTGATTAAGCTTTGGATGTTTCGTCAAGAGATAGTTTTATAATAACCCATTTTCATCTCTGAGCCTGCCTTAGTACCTCTTGGACAAGAACTGGTTTTGTGTTCCCATGTTTTTACAGATCCAAGCATAGTATCACCCTTTCAGAAATACAGAAAGTCGTCTCTGTACTCTGTTGTGTTTTTGTTAATTTTAATACAGCTGCTTAGTTCAGTCTAATTTTGTTGCTGCATGAAAACTGAGAGATATCTATTGTCATTCTTTGCAGAACCTGCATATGATTCTGATCATTCAGCGAAGTCACAGCAGAACAGTTTTGCCAGCTTCAGCTGATTTCTTCTTGATATTGTTTGACAGAAGGTAAGAATGAGAGCCTCTCTCAGTCTTATTTGTTGTTGTTATACAAGACCTGAATAGACAGGCACTCAAATAAACACAATCTTAGTTGTTACTCTCAGCAAAAAAAAATCAAGTGTGATAGATGGAATGCCATTTGTGATAGAAGGTATTTTGTTTTCCTATCTTAGCATTCCACAGATAGGGTATTTGTTAACATTTAAGAGCGGCCTGATGTCAGTGGAAAACTCAGATGTCATTTGACATAAGCTCTCACATTGATCAAGAAAAATGTAATTTTTAAGAGACATTTCTGCTACCTGAACAGAAGTGAGGCTTAGGGTCACAGTGGAAGGTTGGAGATCATTTTAAAGCTGCTTTTTTCTCCTCGCATACTGCAAAGAAATGTTTTTCAAAAACAGCCCCTTTCCAAAGTAAAAAATTTCATGGCTCCACTATGTTCATTGTAAAGGTAAATGTAAAAATGTCTTAATTACAACAGTGCTAATGTCAAATAATTGGTTTGTGTCTGTGTTTTAAGAGGCTGACAAAGTATGTTTTAACTTGAAGGGTAAAGGACTGGAAGGGAACGGTTTTAGATTGTGCTAACATTTCCAGTGCCTCGGAGTCCGTTCTGTATTCTGTGTAGTGTGACTGAAAGCCACTGCTGTAGAGAATCTACAAATCACCTAAACTTCCTATCACTCTGGCATTTCTTCCCAAAAAAATGATGATGTTGGTATGACTTCCTTGTATTCTTTACCATGGATTTCTTTATGCTCCCTGGGCGGTCAGGCAAACCTGTTAGAAGTAAAGTATCATAAAGGCTACTGCATTAAATTAACCTTCAAAACAGAATGATGCGTGCTGGCATGCTGGTGAACTTTGCCTGTTTGTCTTGGTAGTAACAGCGGGCAAGTTGTGTTTAGGATTTGTTCTTCTGGCTGTGAAGGTCCAGTCTGGCTGTATGTATTAAGGATGGTTTAATGCCACGTAGAAGGTACGGGGCAAGATGTATCATCATGAGTGCTGTCTTTTCCACTTGTAGATACCTTGCTAATAGAGTAAAAGCCATCATACTAAAGAGGCTCAGTATTTAAAATAGTAACATAGAAACGATTTGAGAGTATTTGGCAGTTTTAAAGGTATTACTGGACAGTGCATAGCAGAGAATACTTAACTTCGCTTTTCGGTGTACGTGCAGACTCATGTGCTTGCAAGTAAAGCTAAGCACTCTCCGTATTTAGAAGAAATGATCCTTTAAATCTGTCTGGGCTTTTCATTGACATTCAAAGCAGCACAGCAAGGTGCTGCAATCTGTAGGCTTTCTTCTCCAGCAGGTCTAAGTTTTGTAAGACTGTTGTTTCTTAAGGTTTTGAAAAGCAAAGAAAAGTAGGCCGCGTTAATCTGAGAGTTTCTTGTAAAACAAAAATATATTATTTCATGGGTTTAAAGGTTTTATTCTTTTTAAGAAAAATGTATAAAAATACAGAACACATAACTGACTGTACAGCAGCACACAATTCATCTATGGGCCTCTTTGCCGTAGGGTGTTGTGGATGCCAAAAGATTGTGCGTCTGAAAAATCATTAGACAAACGCAAGAGAACAAAATCTGTGATGGGCTGTTAAACATAGAGATAGCCCTTATAACCAGAAAGTCCTTGAGCCGTAGCTTGCTAGAAGCTTTGAGAATATAGCAGGGAAATGTTTTTGTGGGATTTTCCTGTTCTTATACTTGTCCCCAGAGATCCACTACTATTTACTCCTCTCATGATTCCCTCCCTTAAGAATAGGCAGTGGCCTTTCCCTAGTGAAAGTAAGCACCTTTTTCCCCCTCCTTCCCTCCAGAAAGCAGGGAGAGAGGTACAGGAAACAGAGACCAGGAAGAAGTACAAAACCAAATGGGTTCAGGGGATGACAAATGAACAAAAGAGAAAGTGGTGAGGATTAAGGAGTGAAAAACATAGGGACAAGAAAACCAATGGGGACACTGAGCAAAACACTTCCAACAGTGCCCACTGCTCCCTCCGGGTGTCCAGCAAGATGGTGGATTCTGAGGGAGGTTTCACAGTCACTTCCTGGTGTTACGGAGCGCCAGCTTGGCTAAGATCGAGAGGCTGACCAGGAAGTCTTGCAACTTAGCGCAACTTGGAACGGGCTGAATAGAAATAAAAATGTGGGGGTAAAAACAGAGCTGAAAGAATGCAGCATGGTCTCCCTCTTTCTCAGTGGAAACATAAGTCAGGAGACCCTATGAACTGCGTCATGAACATGCCTCCTGGCCACTGTTGGAGACTGAAATGTAGCTAAACAAATCTTTATTCTGCACCTCTATGTCTGTTCTTCTACTATATGATCTTTTTTTTGTTCAAAATCATGCTTTTCTAGTTGCTTCTTTGAATAATAGAAACCATACAGAAATATATGCTGTATTAGCCATGCATAATATGCAGGAAATCATTTCAGGCATAAAATCCAGGCACCAATCTTTATTAATATTCCAGTTTTGAAAAAAATACTATTTTATTCATCCTTTTGAAAGCGATGAATAAAATCGCTGTATTCATTCTTTAAAAAAATTCAGACAACTCAAACTAAAAGAAACTCTCGGCATATCATATACAGCAGCTGGGGAACTAGAATTCTGTGGATTTTGCACACATGCACACACATTATTCATTCCACCAGCGTGCACACGTCCATCCTCTGTCTCTTACCTGCTTTAATAATAAGTCTTCAAGAAGCAAGAGCACATGTCCTGAAACAACTTCTGTCAGTTATTTAATTGCTAAGGGACCTTTTCTAGATTTGCCAAATCACTTAAGCCCAGGCACCACTCATCAGTATTTAATATATACCATGAAGTGCCACTCAATTTTCAGATGCTTAGCTCTGAACTTAGCTCATCTCATACCACTTGTTTCGCAGAGTTGTTATTTCCATGAAGAAGGATTTCCAAATTATTCCCTCTTGTCAGAATGCAAACAGACAAAACTGGGTAAATCCTCAGCTACATGAAATATGCCATTAGAATCACACTGTCATACGCTTTAAACTCAGATTTTTGTCTTGCCTTAAAGTGGTTGTAAAATTGTGAGAATAACCTTCAGAATCAGAGGGCCAACTAGTGGTGCCAGGCATGGGGAGACACTGCTTGCAGTGTTCAGCATGGACAGTAGGATGGGGAAAAAGTATACAACAAATGGCCGTTTTCTATAGATCAGAAGAGATTCTTTTGCAGTTCTATATGGTTTTTACTGCTTATCACACCATAGGCACTAGCTAATCTGAGAGTTGCACATCACACACCAGCCGTGTTTTAGGTAACTGTCCCCCATAGCCTGTACCTGTGGGCCAAAGAAGAAATTGGGTAAAAAGTGCACAAAACAGGTGACTTTGACCTGATTCAGAATACAGGGTGTCTTTGCCTATAGTATGAAATGTAAGTGTAACTCCGTACTGCTGTAATAGGAAATACAAGAATAATGGCTACTTGCATTCATAATGCTAACTGGTCAGCCTCATAGGCAAGCTCACGGACTTAAACTGTCAGGAATTTTCTCCCGTTAAAGCACATATAAAGCAATGACACAGTATCTTCAATCAGTTTTTAAAAGTTCTATCATCTGCTCATAAATATGTAAATGAATAATATTCTCTCCCTAACAGTCTATCTGAAAAAATTATAATCAAGAATCGATAGGTGAGAGTTAAGGGTGTACTGTTGCAATGAACTATGCAATTTGTAATGCCTGAGCAGAATAATGTGTTTGCTTATTCCATGAGCACTATGGGATACTTTAGTTATGAAGTAACAATGAGATGAAAAGACTCAGCCTTGCCCTAAGTTCATATGGAATTAGCACCGGCAGGCAGCTACCCCCTCACTCCATTAAGGCCATCTTGCTTGCGTTTTATAGACACCGATGGACCATTTTTAGCATCAGCATTAGTTCACGAGCCAGTCCGTCATCCTCTTTTGTTCTAGGATGACGGTAGCCTTAGACACTCGTAGTGTGCGCATAGTATTTTCCAAGCTCTAGTTTGCAAGTATAAGGGCTAGAAATAAAACGTTTTTACAAGAAAGGTGGGAGTATTTGTTAATGATGTGGCACTAAGAACTGAGGACCTCAGCATACGTCATAGCTTGTAAAGCTTAATCTGGGTCATGTGCCAGAGTGATCATGATTCTTACTGTTACTGAAGTGTGATTGCAAGGGTATAGAAGAACAGTCAAGAAAGAAATGTCCAAAAAGGAGTTAAAGTAATAAAGAGAAGGCAAAATAGTTCTCTATCTAGGTGCTTCAAAATGCTCTCTGAAACAGTGTGAAGATCCAGAAAACACTGGCAAGTCATTGCTGATTAAAGAGAACAAGTCAGGGAGTTCAGGTTCCAGCTGCTGACTTTTCTTATATGAAAGTTTACAAATTCCATTACACTCATGTTAACTTCAGAATTGTTCTTGCTAACTTTCTCCATTGAAGTGCATTGCTTGAAACTTGATAAAATAGAAAAAGTAATTATAAATTTGGCTCAGGGACAAACAGAAGCTATGTCTGGTTGGATCTGTGGCTGTTCCATATTCATTTTTCTTCTTCCTTTTGCACAGTGGAAGGACACAATTTATTTTTACAATTATATTGAGATATTTTGTGGATGCTATCAGATGAATCATTTAGTTGGAATCTTCTCGCTATACTAAGAAGCTGTTCTTGGTCAGTCCTTCTGTTATACGCCACAGAATTCAGACCTCAAGAAAAAAGGAGGGAAAAGAACAAACTTCATGCGGTCACATTGCTTAGCGTACAGCTGCATGACAGTCAGCTATAGTTAGGAAAGCAGTATGGGAATCTATATTACACACCTGTGCACTGCACTGAGGAATGCCACAGGACAGTTCAGGATAGAGTTTCTTGAGAATCAGAGACTCCGTTGGGAACACATAGCCTGACTTGTATACCATAAGCTGTAGAATTTAACCCAGTGCTTCTTGTAGATGAACTAGAGGATTTCTCTCAGAAACAGTGATTCGATCTTGTTTTAAAGCCACTAAATGATGCTGTGCCATTTCAATTGAATTAACCTAATTAGGAAGAGAAATCTTTTTTGAAAAATCACCTTGTAAAAACAGTAGTACCTCTTCCTCTTCACCACTCTGGGAGGAGTAGGCAAGGTGTTAGCTGGTGATCCTAACACTTTGCGTACAAGATCCTGAGGCATTCAGCAGAAAGAAGGTGGTCTGGAGTAGGCCTGTTACTGTCACTGGCTGTTCCCTTTCTGTCAAGTTGCACGTTTCCTGCTGTCCCTCGCAGTACTGCTCCTTGCCCTCAGTAGGTGGTATTAGCACTGACTGCTTTTCCAGATACACATCAGGAAGTATCTTATTCTTAATACTCAGGCAATGGCATGTACCTCCTTTGATACTGCACCCCGCATTTCCTTCTTCAGGCTTAATATTCTCAGACCTATCCCAGCAGTTAGAGTTGTTTCAGTCCTTGTCAGAGGTTGAACGTGGAAGCATTTGAAGACGATGTTGAAGTTCTTGAAAAAGTCAAGTGTGCTTCTTGCTGTGAGTCTAGGGAAGCCCTGGCTTATGACATACAGAGTCGGATAGATGGAGCAGTTTCCCTGTCAGTCATTACTGTGGCCAGTGAAAAACATTCCTGCTGGGTTTCATGCACGTGGCAGGTGTTGGGGTTAAAAAAGGAAGACATGAGTCTAACAGGAAATTCAAAGAAGAAACTGCGGTGTCTCAAAGTCCCTTTGAATTAGGTTTGGGTAGGAATGAATCTTTCTGCTGGCTGCTTTCTTCCCTTGTGTGGTTTGTTGCTGTGCTGGCTGATGGAGAAAGGCGGTGGAATCTTCCTCCGTGTTGTGAAGGGTGTCTAGGTGTGTGTATGTGTATGATGACAGACAGTGCTATTGCCTACCCAAGTCCATGCCTACCTGCCATAGCAAAACAGATGGTAGAGAATATAACAGGCCTAACAGCAGAGTAAACTGCTGAGCCGTATTTATCCTGCAGAGCAGGTACAAGTGAAGGTATAGCAACGTAAGTCTCTCTCAGCTACATGTGTGCTCAACCTGGCTCTGGAGGGAATTAATACACTGGTATGAACAAAAGACTCCAGTTGTCTGGGACTGTAGTCTGGCTCTGAATTCACCTCGCTGTTGAACCTGGCAGCCATGGACTCCACTACAACTACCTGCAGAAGTGCAGGTGGGAGGAGAAGGTGTTCATTCCCCCACGAGGCCTTGGCATGAGATGCCACAGGAACGCACCTGGTGTGCACTCATTCAAACACAGAAACCTGCAACCAGTGCCGTCTCCAGACTGGATCTGAAATTGTGACCAGGGGAGAAGGGGTGTCTTAAAGAGTTGCCAACTACACTCCTCTGGATTCCTGCATTTTGTCTAGTATCCGGTTTGTTTGGCTGCCCATTACCTGTATCCAGCTGTGACCACGCAGCACTGAAGCTTCATTATTTGCTCGCAGCCAGTCACCTAAGACGGAGTTAGGTACTTGCTTAGTCCTCTGGTCTAAGATCAGCGCTGACTCCTCCCATAATTTCATGGGATATTTTTACTCTAAAAGCGTAGTCTGAAAAGGCTAACTTGTTCTGCCATGTATGGCAAATGGATCCGTCTGCTGAGCCACCTGGAAGGCCTCTATTTTTAGGCTTCTTCCTCGGAGCAGTTGTAATTTGAATTGACATGTTGTTAGCTAAATGCATGGCACGCTGGGCAGTAATACCTCTGGAACCATGCACGTTGTTGATTGTTAACAGTGCTAGAAACAGGGGCCCTAGAGAGAGCCAGTTTGCGTTTTCCAAGCAGGAAAACAAGCACAGAAGCTTAGCTTGTATAGGGCTTGCTTTCAGCAGCCAGAGCTGAGCTGTCTTAACAAGTCGGTCATTCAAAGAGAGCAAAAGGATGAAGGACACGTATTTTATCTGTCTGGGAAGAGTTCAGACTGTCAGTTACCAGTTGATACGTGAGGCAGACACAAGTGAAGTACACCATTTAAGGTCGGTACCTGAAGCCTAATCTGTACACAGCACATAAACAGTTTTGGCCAACATTGCTACATTGTTATTTTTTAAAGAATTTAACAGAAGTAGTGTGAAGTGTCATTATGAATATATTTAATTATGAAATTATTTCTTCAGCATGTTCACACAGTTTACATGAACGTGATTGGGAATTAATGTATCTTAAACTGCACAAGGTTTTGTACATGCGTCTGCTGCCTGCACATACGTGACTGATCAGGTCATATGGATGACTGCAGTTGCTATTTTATACATGGTGATAGACTTCTGCCTTTATGGACATGTGTGAGTTCAGAAAAGAGTGGGTGTTGGCCTATAGCGTTTCTCCCGTAAGGATAATACGCATTCTAGAACTGCCCTAGATTCACCAAAGGGAAAAGCAGAGGGACCATTTCATCCTTGTGTTCCTCACTGAAGGGTAAGAGGTCCTGTCTGGCCAAGGCAAACCTTCCAGGAGAGCATCCAGTCCTGATACAAAGTTATTAAATGCCTGAAAATTCACCGTCTCCTTTGGTAGTTTGTTCTGATAGTCAGCTTGCTTTTAAAATGTACTCTCTATTTATCTCCCACTTACTTTGAGACGTTTGTTATCTTTATGTGTTTCTGTGCTCGCTTACAAAGTTCTTTAGTTGTTAATGTAATGCCTTTTTATAAATAAGCACGTCATCTCTTGATCCCCTTTTTTGATAAATTAAACATACTGATCTCTTCTCTTACTTTAAGGCATTTTTTCCCAGATCTTCACGCTTCCTCACTACACAGCTGCTTATAGTCCATGGCCACAAAAGCCTTGAGAGCTCATGCAGGCAGTCCTTTTCAGGGCCACTGCTTTGTTGGGGTACAATCCCCTAATCTGTAGATACCTCCATATGTAGTTTCTACACGTATGACCTTGCATATTGCTGTATTAAAACACTTTGTTAAATCGCCTCAGTTTACCAGAGTGCTCTCTGTGTTCTGCTGGTAGATAAATCATTATCACTTTGCCAATCTTTGTTTCATTCACAAAAGGAATCAGCAAAGACTTTGGATGAGTGTGGATCCTCAGGAAGTTAGTCTGAATGTGTTTCTGTGTGTATTTGTGTGTGTGTGCAGATGCGCATTTCTGTTTGCTTTGTTATCACTGTTAAATGTTGGATCCAGAGCTATTATTTCTGGTCCCTTTTTCCCGGATCAACTTTGACAACAACTCTACCAAGACGGATTTGCTTGGCAATCCTATTTCCTGTTGGTTCCTGTTGTGTTTTAAGAATAGGGAAGTCTGATTCTAGCTCTTCAAGAAGCCACGTGGTGAAGCTTTGCCAAATGGAACCTGTACATTCCCAGGAAAGCAGTAACACCTACATTTGCTGGGTTTGTGCATCACTCGTACAAATGGATGCAGTTTAGGTGCTAGTTTTTTTTAAATTGTGAACAAGCAAGTACTTTGGTTCCACTCGGTCAATTTGCAGCAGTCTTTCCTTGCTCTGAAATACTGTCAAAATCTCAGTAATCCATATCCTGCCTCTAAAAACATGCATTCATTGGGTTTAAAATGATTTCCACTTAGTTTTGTGTTCAGAAGACTGGCAGACCAGTGTATTATCCGGCAATTTGAACTAACTGTAGTAGTTTTCTTCTGTAATATATATCTGCAGCAGTACCAAGGTGAGTAAGTCAATAGAATACTAGTCTGTTTGGTCTCAGACTTTTTGTTGAGCTAATGTATATGCCCCAGATGTGCGATCTTATTTAGAAAATAGGTAGCGTGAGGCACTTTATTTCTGCCGAAGTACAGAACTGCTCTTACGACATGGAGGGAAATTACAGGGTAATAATTTCTCTGGCGTTATTGATAGGAGGGCAAGAGAGAAGATGATAAAATCTGCTTGTTGATACTGGTTGCTAAGCAGAGCAGAGTGATAGTCTTTGCCTTTCCTGTTCAGATCTCTATGGCCAGATGTTCTTCATGTACCTGTGAAAAGACTAACAATGAACGAGTGAGGATCCTAGAACACAGATCTGTACAAAACTGGGGGTCACTTTCTGGTTTGTCCCCAAGCATTCTTTGTACTGAAAAGATGATGTATATTCCTCAGTCTGTTGCCGTACCTCTGTCCTCTAGTTAGAAAACTCTGCTTTATGGTTGTGAGGAGAGAGAAGTAACACTAAAATGAATTCACAGTTGTGATGCATTCCTGCTGCAAGGGGATGGAGCACAGTGTGACTCGATAGATAAAAGCTGCTTCCTAAGTAATGCTAGACTATTAATTATCCCTATTAATTACAAAGGAATCCAGCTCCAATTGCTTATTGTGATTGTAGGAAAAGTCCTGAATTTCTACCAACTATATATTGTTTCATTCCAACTAGAATGTCTGTTTCCAGATAATACAGCAAATGGTTCCAGTCAGTCAGGTGCTGCTACTATACTTCACCTCACCAAACACTGTAGCTGTTCAGAAATCCAGGGTAATTGGGGTACACACTTTGACCCTACTTGTCAAAACAATCAGTAACTCAGGGAGACGATATCTACCAAGGCTGCAGTATATTCCTGTGGGATATGGAAACTTCTCCCCCATGTAACAGAGGATATGATTAATTCTGACTGTGTTGACACAAGAAGGTTATTGAATAGGATTTCCTTGTGAATGGGCAAATCCATTCCCAGCAGAAAACCATTACAGAGATGTCAAACATACTCCCACTGTATTCTGAAAACCCACACCAGGGTCGCATAAAAACAGCTCAGGGTGTGTCCAATTAAAAGTTACAGAGAAGCATCTACGAACTTGTGCATTTTGAGGTATTATGCAGTTACAAAACAACATGGAGAAGACTCATTTGATTGAAGAGAAAGGTTAGCTCTGCAGCGTTCCTGTGTCTCCTCAGTCTCCATCTCTGTGTTTTCAATAGCAATCATCCATTAGTCTCTCAAACTCTGGGATTTTGGTTCATGCTCCTATGTGTCCAGAGACTCTGGTTCCCACTCAAGGCAGTATATAATCACATTCCACATTTTAAGCAGCTTAACAGGTCTCTGGCTCAGTCCATCCTTCTCCAGACACAACTTCAGTACCATCTCGAATGAGGTCAGCCTGTAAGGGAAGAACAGGTGGCAGCAGTTAAAGCTGAATGAGGCAGCCATGGTCCTGACAGGTAGAGAGATGTCTTCCTCGGTGCTTGTAGCCTCTGCCGTTTGAAGACATATGCCTACACTTGACAACTTAGCAAATCAGAAGACTGGAGGAGCCTTTCCTGGCAGCAAGGGTAGGATTTCTCTCCCCTAGTGCAAAATTGTTGCCTGTGAGATGTTCACATCAAGGCTGGTCACAACATACAGCTCATTTTATAGCCACTGGAGAGAAGGAGACAGTCCCACAGTGTCCAGCCCATTATAGACACAGATACACACATCTAGAGTGAGGAATTGTGCCTCCATTGATTATGAAGAGAGATGAGTAAATGACTTAGATCCACACTGCAGACACCCATGTTTGGTTGAACAAATCATACACCTGAGTGATGCATTCATCACTATTATCCTCTAGAAAAACTAAGGACCGTGACAAATCTGATCACTTTTTGCTTCAAATGCAAGGTGCACATCATCTTGACATTTGACAACAAATGTGTGCACGTGTAGGTGGGTGACAATTGACTTGCATATAATTTTCCCCCTGCTGAGAGGAAGTAAGAACAAGTAAGTGACAGATGTAGTGCTCTAAGCACTGCTGAAAGCTATTTTGGTGCAAGGTAATGGATGTAGTACGGATGTGTAGAATTCGCATTGAATTCACTAAGATTTAAGTGTGCATTAAAACTGCTCGAGTGCTGCACTGACTAAGGTAAGCTCCCCTTACACAGCAGTCGCCTTTCTGGTGCTCCATTAAGCTCCCTAAAGTCAGTGGAAAGACTTGCAGCTATTAAAAGTCACAGAGAGGTAACCGTTACCTCTCTATGAAGTTCTAAAACCCTCCTTTAGCAACTGTTGAAAAGCTTTGCCCATGACTCATAAAGGCTTCTCTTTTTTTATGACCGTTTCTGGCAGGTACATTTTGGTGGACGGAGCAGGCTGTCCTTCTGGAAGGTACAGATAGCTGCGAATACCATTTGATATTTTTCTGGTGCCGCAAGAGGACTAGATAAATCAGCACAAAGTATTGCAGCAGTTAACAGGACCGGTGTGATTGCAGGGGCCCTCTTTACTGTCTGGTTGTGTAGATTCCCTTGGAAGAGTTTACTGCTAATTGTGGTCATAATACAAAAGAGGGCTTGACAGAGCACAAAGTCTCCAAACAAATAAGAAAAAGAAATTGATTATTTCTGCCATCTCATTCACATATCGGACACCACCTAACTAGAATATAAAGAGGACTCTGTGAAGAATCGAGACATTTTGTACATTTTCTGGCCATGAGATGTGGTAGGCATGTGGTAGGTTTTGGAATTTATTAACTCTCAGAATCCCTGCCACAGCTTTCTAGGAGCATCAAGCCCCTTAAGAGATTATCTGTTAAGATACTGGATGCTATTAGGAGTCTCACGGTTAGTGGAAGAATGATATTAGGAATCTGACTGTTAATACAAGTTCAAAAACTCAGTGCATAGAGCCATGGAAAAGGAACCACTTCAGAATGTTTTCTGTCCTCCAGAAGTCAAGGATTAGGCTATGGGGTTTTTGAACTTCAAGTACTAACTAATATTTCATGTACATAAGTGCTAGATATAAGCTACATGTCACAAATTCCTCAGTAGCAATTGCTATATTAAACCCTGTAAATACATTAATCAAGTAAATGATGTTATTATTCATGTTGTTGTTAGTGTGAAATCCAAGAATCATCCTTTTACTTGGACGCATCTTACTGATCAAGTAACATTTTTTCTGAGTAAAATCTGAATTCCAAGTAAATTTCAGTCTTTGTTGCAAAGACTAAATAAACCAGCAAACAGAAGTATTGGTCATACAGCACTGCACAGTTATAAGGCACAGCAGGAACACAAAACAGTGTAATTGGGGCTGAAAGCAGACCTTTAAAAGCAGTGGGTTTAGTCCTTAAGTATTTAAAAAGTTAATAAAATTAGATGGTATTTTCAGCATTGTGCTTATTTTAGAATTTCATGGGATTGCAGGTAGTTGCCTGATCTACTAATTTCTGCTTTTGTACAGTAATTGGTTATATCATTCCTTCTGCTCCCAAGGTGTGGAGGTGGAAACTTTACAGCTTAATTAATCAGTGCTTTTGTTATTTTTATTGTCATTGTGGGATTTGGAATTGGTTAGGGTTCTTTTCCTGCTTTTAGCAACGGACCCATTTGTGTTTTGTCCTGTGTGTGTGTAAGAAAATGCTTCAGGCCTAAAGAACCTGTATGTTCTCAGAAGCATAGTGACTGATATAATGATTTTGGGATATATAGCTTTAAGCATTGGCCTCAGTGACACTTAATGTAATGCCAAACATAAATGCTAGTGTTGATATTTTTTCATCAACTTGGATATCAAAATAGGCATTTCTCGCTTGTACAACTTCCTTGAAATACAAGAATTTAACTCAAATATTTGCTTCTTGATGTCTGCAAGGTAAGTCCTCACTGAAGCAGTGAACCTGCCTTCCAGAGAGAGCTGTTGGTGACTGAATGGCTGCTTATTTGCAGTAAACCTTTTCCAAAGCATGTCAGCTTTTGGTCTGAGTGTACGGGCTTCAACTCTGCTCTCAGTCTCACTGAGTAAATACACAGGAATTCATCCCAATGTTATCAATGGAGTTACTCTAGAGTTTCTTGCATTAAATCAGATTTTTAAAAATTCATTGTTCTACCTTCTATGGTGGCATAAGGAATTCAAATTGCCTTTGCCACCTGAAGAGGACTGTTGGATCATTTTTCCCATGTAAGTGAACAGCCCACTGGTAGAAATCTGCTATATTTTAAGTTTGCCTCTCTGACTGAGCTTGTCAGCTGCGGCAGTTTAAATACAGTTCATTCAACAATACGGTTAGATCTCGGGTTTTTTTTTCTTTTGAGTCTCAAAATATTTGGTACTTCTTGAATGTGGGAGCTTCCAAATTAAGAATACAAGAGTACAAACATTACAGATTCATGTTGTTATTTATTTTGAGGGGGGGTGGTGGAAGATAACATTTGTAGATGTAGAAAAACATCAAGTGAATTGTTAGGCAGTTATTATTTGTAAAATAGATCTCTTGGTTTTGAAGGCCTGGTTTAAAACACTTGAAGTGGTAATGCTAAAGTAGAAATTCTTTCTGAAAAGACACTGAAGCTGCAGCTTCAGTATTGTGCAAAAGTCCGTCTGAATCTGAGTGAGGCTGTGAGGGCATCCTTGTGATGGAAAGAGAAGAGAGAGTGAGATGATCAAGTGAAAGGAAAGATATTCCTTAATAACATTAACTTGCTTTCTTTTGGAACAATGAGGTAGGACAGTTAAAGATTTTGAGATGCCATTGGCAATCAAGGAACAAAACTATTCCTTTTGTACTGACTCCCAGCGTATTTCTAGGCCATGTTACTCAGCATCACTTGTTTTATGCCGCGAGTTATATCTACGTGGGCTGGGGGAAGGAGCAGGTAGATTTCTGCTGTGTTGTGAAATTCCTGGCTTCACTTCAGAAGATTTTTCTGCAGCTGCAAGGAGTAATTTTTTTATGATAGCTGTAAAGTCTGTAGGAAGACTAAATCCTTATCACAGATTCCAAAAATAAGCAAATTCCTGGTATTCTAGATCTAAGGAGTGGGTACTTGGAGGCTGTATGCAGCTTTGTTGCAACTGTCTGTCTGTTTGAATAGCGGTGGATGTGATGTATGAATATCTAAGGGAAGGGGTTTTTAGCAGTGCACTATTTAGATTGAGCATATATTGGATAAGAAACCCTGCCACTGATGTGTATTTCTTTGTTCATTGCCTATATACATACATACACATTTATATAAATGTAGACAGATATATGCATATCTATATAGACTCTGGAAATGAAACCTCTGTTTTGAGCTTGTCTTTGTTGCCAGTCTGCCTCTATGATTAGAAGATAGTATGGCTGAGACTTCAGATTGCTGCCAGAGAGGGATCGTTCTATGTTCTGAATGCTGCGATTTGTGTAGTTCAGCATTGCTTCTCGGATTATGTCATACTCGCGGTCTAAGAGCGCAGTTAGGGTGAGATGTGTTGTTCAGCAGCTTGAGATTGCTCGTTGTTAGTACCAGTTAGGGGACTTGCTTTACTGCATCCCAAGTCAGTATGTGCCTGAACTCCAAGGGAAGGTTTCATGTCGTTCGTACACTTGCTGTTTAATGAACGTCACGCTTTGGACTCCTTTGAGAATGCTGCTTCTGTAGCCCCACCTTGGGTTGGACTTGAGATGAAGGACTGGCCCACCACTCTTAAGTTCAGCTTGAGCTAAACGACCAAATTAGAGAAATAATTACGTGCTAGTAAAGGAGCACAAAAGGAAATGTGTATCATACTCAGACCAGTGGGGTGTACAAAATATTGTCAAAGCTGGACAGTATTATTGCACATACTTCAAGGCTAATATAGAGCTCAAACAAACTCAAAAGAACCCCAAAAGCTCCACTTCAGTGGGGAGAAGAAAGTGAAAATATATGGTGTAGAAAATAGCTTTTTATCCCAGTCTGATTATCAACAGGGTGCCTCTTTGTCCAAGACATTATCATCAATTGTATCTTTTGCCCCCAGAGCTGTTTACTGTAAAAATCTATTTTCAGAACTATATGTAGTAGCAACAACAAGAAGAAGAAAGGCAAAACCCCCAGCATTCTACCCTTCAGGTACAGAGAAAAAGGATCTATTAGTGGTAGGGGATGCTATTTTAGAAGCATTACCACTGTCCCACTTATTCACTGGTCTGATCCATCCATCTACCTTTCAAAAACCTGTAACAATGGCAGGAAAAAAAGCCATTAGAAACATATGCGTGTCTTGCTCCTGTTTAATTGGTGTGTTGGGTGACTGAGCTCAAAAGCCTTTTTCCTTGTCAGTCTCTGTCCCAGTTCCCGCACTGCTGTGCGAGGCTGTCCTCGCCGTGTTCCTGCTGTGCGATACACAATGCTCCGGCACAGCTGCAGAAGACTTTGGGTCCCTCTGCTGTATATTGCTGTCACTGCCAGCGGGAAGGAAGATGAACTCTGTTGAAAAGCATAGATGCACATAGTGCCTTTTTTAACTGCAGGGAACAGTGTCATTTATTTCTAACTGCAGTGAAGAATGTCAGTACTGTAAGGGCCAACATCCCCAATCTGTGTAAGCCCTGCTCCACACAAACCTGCTAAGGCTTTTGACCAATTTTAAGGCTCCATGGTTTAGGGACAGGGTGTGAGGGAATTTGAACAGCGTGAAGTTTGATCTAGTTTACATTGTCCATCGAATAGAAGCTGGAAGTCACTGGAGTTCAGCGCACAAATCCTGACCTTCCTTTTATCTGGGTAAACTTAGGAGCAAGGAAAGCAAATGGCTTATGAGTGTGTGTGACAAGTAGCTCTTACAGAGTTAGATCGGCTCTGGCTTTAAGGCAGTTTTGTTTCTGGAGATCTTCCCCAGTGTGATAGTTACACTTGAAATTTACTTTGCTTAGTAACTGCCTAGTGTTTAGACTGGAAACCAAGACACTGTAACCTTGCAGAAGTCATTAAATTGCATGTGACCCTGTTTGCAAGTTTGGGATATTAATCCTCTTCTTGAAGAAGGGCAAGAAAAAGTACATTAAGTTTCCTAGGAGGAAGACTGCTGTGAAAGTGAGCATCATTGCAATTCACAAGTTTGAGTGAGAGATGGCTGCAGTTTGCTGTGAGCTCTGCAGCATTAGCAATATTGTCTTCATTCTGTTGTACTGAGATGTTATAATTCTGTTACTTGAAAATCAATATAACACAAAGGCAAATCAAGCTGTGCAATGGAAGCGTACTTCAGTGCATACACTCATCCTTTTTAATATCTTTAGACAGAGGTACATCCCGTTGGAAGTAGTTTGTGCCTATGTTGTGAAAAGCTTAATAGGGGAAATTGAGGCACACGCATCCTTCAGATTACTCACCTGTCCAAAAGCTTGTCCCGTTTTTCAAATTACAACACTGCCATTGATATTCAATGTGTGTGATTTTCATAATGATAAATATTTAACAGCCCTGAAGAACTCCAGACTTTTACACATGATTCAAGCAGAAAAACTTGTTCTATCCTTGCATGTGCCACTCTAAAAAGGGAGAAAGTTTGCTTTCCATGGCTCATCCAGTTCTTAATAGGCAAGCCAGTTTTTGTCTGGGAACAGAACTGAAGTCATGTCATGCTCTCTATCCAGTAATCAAGGGAAGGCATTGATTCTGGCTCTCTAGTGGTGTGAGCATGTGAGCTAGATTCATTCTTGAGGCTCTGGCTACCAGTGTCATTCTCTAGTCACTCTGTCTGCTTTCTAACCCTATCCCAAATTCGTAAGACACTCTTTATCATATCCCCCATCCTAGTTAGTCTTGAGACTATAATTTCATTTTGTTACTGACAATGAATTACATGATGAATGTATGCAAAAGGACAGAACTATGAATGAGAAAGTAATCGTGGAAGAATTGCTTCTTTAATTCCACCCGCAAGCATCCCTATCCCTCTCATCCACACACACCTTGCCCTCACAAAGAGGTTGTAGGTAAAATTACTAAGTTTCAGGGAGCAGCAAGAGCAGGGCTGTTCCACAAGGAAAGGCAAGCCCGCAGCTGAGGGAGACCACAGCACAGGCAGGGGCAGCATCCTCACCAGCAGGGCCCAGTCCCACAGTACCTCAGCCGGGCAAGGAGGACTGGCGACAGTAACAGATTCCATCAACAGTCCAGCTGTTTTAAAACATACTTTGCATCAGATTCCTGAGAGTTAAAGATGGTCTGACAACATTTAGTGCCATAACTGGTCGTCTTTGTGTTCCCTATTTTAGCGCATTCTTAGTGAGAGAGCTTTGTGATAATCTCTCCCTAATCCTGCAGAAACCTGGTTTTTACTAGGCTGCCAAGGGCTGTGATCTGTCGAGGACAGATTTGGGATATGGATGCACTCAGGAGCATGGTCTTTCTTACACCTGATGGGGTCTTCCCAGGAATGATCACTCTGATTCTCAGCCTCTTATTTTTGGCCACTAAGAGACTTTGAAAGCAAGGGATTCTTTCACAGATAAGCCATGATTGGCTTACCAGCCTATTGGTCTTCCTTTTCCTTTTTGATGAGAAATGAGCCCCACTTCTACCTTCAGTTTACTGATCAAAGAGAAGGCGGCTGCCTGAGTTACAGCTCACATCCTCCAAAATAAACCAAACGTTCCTCTGTAGGTCAATACATTGAGTCTTGTACCAGTTTGAACTAGACTCCAACTGGTGGCCCAGGAGCAGAGAGGTGCTGCATCTTTCTGTTCTACCAAGACATCTAATTTCACAGAAGAGGATACAAATATTAACAAATAATTAGTGTTCTGGTTAATAAAGGAAGACATTTTCCATCATCCCAGGAGCAGACATTGATTTCTGTAGAAATCCAGCAATCTCTGACCCAGAAAACAGATCTGTTCACTATTTATGACCTACACTGAAGGTTTTCTAAAAAACTAGAGAGTCAGGGATTTGATCTTGAATGATTCATGAAAATCAGAAAATAGTCGATCCCCAAGAAGGTCTGACAAGTATTTCACAATTGCAGTAGCATCCTCACAGGCTTTATTCCTGTTGTTCAGTTAACATCTTTGAACTCCTTATTAGTCTGTAATTTCTTTCTGTCTTGCCCATAACAGCCCTGACTGAATCCAGGGACAGGCAATTCTGTCACTGTCTCTATTAAGCTCACAGCATTCGTTTCTGAGTTACCACAACAACAAGGATTACGTGACAAGCAAATGAAGAACCAGTCAGATAATGGAGTTTTTAAAATGGGGATTACTGGTGCTGAAGATGTAATGGCCTCTTTGATGCTGTTACTATCTATAGCATAAATCCTTCTCAGGCTTTGGACTATTGACCTGACACACTGAAAAGACTCCTTTGCAGCCCCTATTGTCCAAAGAAAGGGAAAAGCTTTGAGCACAGACACCTTCAAGGCACAGGAAAAACACAAGGCCAAGAGATAAGCTTGATAATTTGAAGGCATTTTATTTCTTTCAAGCACAATCCCAACGTTTTAGCTGAAACTGATATCCCGATTTTATCTGTGTTGCTTTTTCTCCAAGGTGTGCACTCAATACTTCGTAATTTCTAAAGATACCCTGAGCTGATCTCCTTGGGGCCAGAGCAGCAGCCTTGCAAATCAGCATCTGCTGAAAAAGGCGCTCTAATGAGATTTTGGAAAAAACAGTTGTCCCTGACACATCGGCCATTGTACCTCTTGGGGTTTCTCCAGGCCAGTATCACTGGATATGTACCTTTACTACCTAAGAATAAACAAATAGCTGGATTTTGGAATAACTAGGTTGATTGTTCTTGGTTTGGGAGATACCAGTTAATGGCAGTGGAATAATTTGTAGAAAGGTGAGAATTTTTAGCCTTTGTCCATAACATAATGCTAACTCTCTGCAGAGCTGTTAATGTAAAGAGAACCTTTTCTGAATTCGGCAAACATGAACCCTTTGTGCTTTCATCCAGAGATCTCTGAGGTTTTTTATACAAATAGTTTATCAGGTTCATAATATTGTGAGGAACTAGGGGAATGTAATTCTCCATATTTTACAGATACAAGGTGAAATTTTTTCCTGAATTAGGGCAACATTATGCTTTATAGCAGAATTATGAAGACTGCCTGCAGGAACTTAACAGGTGTAGCTATGCCTCACACATGTACACACACACACATGCTCCCTTGCTAGGTTCTCTGATTCGTCTCTGGTTTTGCGAGAGCTCTGTGGGATATCTGGCAATTAGCAAGTGTTGGACCAGTTTCACTTTGCTCTGAAATTGAAAATATGTGGGTAAAAGAAAACTGAGGGGTGAGGTTGAAGGCTACACTTGTATAGAAGTTGCTTCCCTCGGTTTTGACTCTGCTTCTCAGCTGCATTCAAGGACGGGCGCATGGGAACTAAGAATAGTGGGACTCATTCAAGTGCCTTTTCATACAGATACCTTATCATCGCTGTCACCGTGAGCCTCTGTTACATAACAGATGCTGTCACTCAGTGCGTGAACAAGCCTCCCACTGATGCTAACGCATTTGTTATGTTACACTGCCCAAGTTCACAGAGGCCGGTGCTTCTTTTTTCTTGTTGTCTGTTTGCAACTAAGGACTCAAAAGAGTTGTCCAGGGACTTGAAGTAGGTGAAGTGTACTTCTACAGTGACTTCAGAGTGTTTTCCAGGGCAACTGTGCTTTCCCTTTCTGTGCTCCAGTCCTGTCTATCAGAGCTGTTTAGGCATTTGTGCTCAAGACCTTCATTTCCACAAGTTTTGAACATTTCTCTCTTACCAGTTCCGCTGTTCATGTAGCAGCAACATCTCCCTGTCGGGAAGCTTTCTTGGGCTTTAGCCTGTGCTGCCTTTACTCCATTCCCTTTCCCTTCCTTCTCATTATAGCGCTTCATAGCAAACTAAATTTCCCTCTCTCCTTGTATTCAAACCCTTCAGCTATTGGTAGGTGGCTATCATGGGTCCCCAGTCATTGCTGAGCCAAGCTATACATGTTTAATTTTATTAATTTTATCTTTCTTCACAAGTCAATCCCTTCAGTTCCCTAATTACTTGTGTTGCTTTTTTCTGAACTCCCTACAAAATCTGTAAATGTCTTTATGATAATAAGGAGCCCATCACAGAACACCGTGTTATAGATGCAGTTTCACCACAGTGGGAAAGAAGACATTTTCCTTGTTTCATAATACAATGCTGCTGCAGATTCTGCCTCAAAATTGCTTTGTTTTCTCTTCCTTTTTGCTGATATATTTTAGTGAAAAGTTACCTCCAATTTTCTGTTTATCCTAAGGCCTCAGGTCTTGCCCATGGTCACACATGGGTAGGACTTGGGGAAGCTATTGGCCTAAGTTATTTGTAAGAACAATCTAATTTCTCGTGATTGTTTTTTTTTGGGGGGGAGGATGGTGGTCTGATTTATCAGGGTGGATAGAGCTAGTGGCAGGAGTCCCTCAAGGCATACCGGTTTAAATGGAACTGGATTCAGGTAATGAGTCACGGCCAGAGCCGAGACCAGAAGACAGGAACTCTGGTGACTAATTTTCTGCATCAACCTTTGACTTCACACCTCAGATACACAGGCACCTTCCCGACTGAGGAATGGCCCGTATCTGAAACTGCTTGCTTTTAACTGCCTGTGGCAAGCTAAACAGAATCAGTTACAAATTTCTGTTTATCTAGTGTGCAGGCAGACCAGAGCCGGTTGTCTGCAAGCCCCTGGAGGGAAAGCAACGTTTATTTGCAAAAGCAGCTACACACATTCTAGGCTGCACTGCGTGAACCGATCTGTTTAGATTGGAGCTGGTTTAGGTGTTGCCTATTACATAGATAGTGACAAGGTGAAACTGTGCAAATGGAAAATTAGTTGACGTATCAAAGTGTCGTAACAGCCTTGGTATATTGAACTGGGTTGGTACTCAGGAGACCTTGGCCCTACACCTGCCTTCCCCACCGAATGACTATGGGAGCATGATTAAATCACCTTTCCACCCTCATCCTCTCTTTGCTCTCTGACCCTTTGTCTAGAACATCAGCCCTCTGAAACAACAGCTGCCTGTCAAGGTATGTTTTATGCAGTGCCTACCACAGCAGGGCCTGGTTTCAGCTAGGATTCTCCTATAAATCACCATAATGAAGCCCATCGCAATAGAATAAACTACAGAAACAGAGCAGAGTGACAAGCCTCTCACTAAGTTATTTGAACTACAATGGGGTTAAATCCCGCAGAATCTGCTGAGGACAAGACTGGCAGCAAAGGGAATTTAAGTAATGCAAAACATGTATGAGCTAAGATACACTGGGGCAAGAATACATGGCTGTAAGCTGGCCACAAGTAAAATTTAGGCTGAAAAGTAGGAAAAGGGCTTTCTAAGCATCAAGCCAGGGATGTTCTGGCAGAGCTTCCCATTAAGGAAGTTGGAGGCAAAAGACCTAACTTTTTGTACTAACCATAAATGCCCTCTTTAAAGTTCATTAGTAACAGGGTATAGGGCTTGCTTAATACTTTATTAAAACATGGGCAAGTCACGAAGTTTGGGGACAGATTCCTACTCCACATCTTCCTTTCTCAAACCTAAGTCAGATCTTCATTCCTTCTCTCTTCTTTTCTAGCTTTAATTTCTATGATGAATTTCATGCAGTTAACTTGAACAAGAATCTAAAACAAATTTGTGAAATAACCTAAGCTCAGGTCAGAGCATTTGACCTGTCCATTCTAAACCTGAGATGCTGTGGCTTCACAGTCAGGACTTTAAGAGGACTTTTGTCTGGAGCACATTGCCATAACGGAGATAATTTGTCCCATGATTGCATCAGTCCACTTAAGGAAGTTTGCAACTTAAGTGTACAAGCAAATGCACATTCTTCACTATCAGTAGGAATCGAGCCTCTGCTCCCCTGCCTGCCACATTTGATTTATGCAGCACGCTCCCTAGGACTTGCCTGTTTCTTAAATAGGTCAGTCAATATGTAAAGTGGAACCTTAGCTAGTTATCGCAGGTGAGAAAATCGGTGTCTTGGGTTTCAGCACAATCTGCTGATACAACCTGGTGGGAAAATTACTTCAGTGTGAAAAGCTACTTTTGTGAAGGAACAAAGCAGAGAGGAATTTGAATCTACTTTAGAGTAGCTGAGAAACTCCACTTGGTATCTGCCTGCCTTTGTCCCACCTAACAATGCATTTGCTCTAAAGTGTATAGCAGAAGAACAGGCCCAATACTTTTTGGACTGTAAAATGGCAGGAATTCTACCTGGGCGGATGAGTGTCACTCTTGGGCCAGTAGCACGTCTCTGACAGGACTGCTGGATGCGAAATCCCGTCAGAGCAAATCGTAACCTCAAGGCCCAGGCAACACCTTTTTGTGAGACCTGGGTTTACAGCATCCTTTTCCAGAAGGTTTTGCCGGGTAACGCTGACTGGCAGTCAGGATGATCTGCCATAGACCCTGCACTTGAAGAGTTAACACAGTATGTGGAGTGGGAAATACAGTCTGGATCGGTTGTTTCTGTTTGAGGTCTTCCTTCAGTCTGTGATTCACTGCTTTGTCCTTTCTCACATGATGGCTTGTCCCGGAAGGCGAATCAGAGTTGCTCTGTCCTTTCTTAGAGGGAGTTACGTATGCTGCTGAAATTAGAGTCCTGCGACTCCTATAAAGGTACTATCTGATACTGCCCAGTCAGAGCCCAGTACAGAATGTTCTTCAGGGCTTCCAGCACTTCTTTCTGAAAACATCTCAGCAGCTTTCCTGGCAAGGAATCCCTTCCTGGTGTCTCTACCTTACCTTGCTATTTTCTCTGTCAGAGTGAACCTAATCAAAAGGTTACTGCTACTGAAAGACGGAAGCTTTATTTCCTCAGCTACCTCCTACACTCTGCTGCTTTTACTGCCTCTGGCTCTCATCAGGTGCTTTAATAAACTGATGTAGTTTACTGATCTGTCAGACAACTAAAGAAGCAAAACAAAGAAACTGCGTTTTCTGGATTAGCAAATAGAAATGTTTGTTTGTGAAGGTCCCATGAGTGCAAGGAAAGGGGAAGGGAGAGCAGAGCTGGAAGGTGAAGACGACCTCTCCTCTTTCAGCATCTGTCAGCTGGTAGATCAGTGTGTGAAACCACAGCTGTATTTTCATCCTGTTATTTTCTTAAACATTAGGAAAACCTGGAAACTTAGAACCAAAATTCATGGTTCAGGGAGATCTCTCTCCTAATTATGCCAAAATATCTACAGGGTAATTATCACAGACCACAAAGCGCATGAATCTAGTTTCCCTTGTAATTCTAGTTCTAGGTATATTTTGGCAGAGTTCAACCCTTAACAGTGAATATTCTTCTCCTTGGGTGGAATCTAGGCTAGACTCATGCATCTAAAGAAAAAAAACCTAGCTTGTCTCCGTGAAACGCAGGGTGGTGATTGTCTGTATGTCTGTTTTGCTGTTAGAACTTCAACACGTTATTCTGGATGCAGACTCTTGTGCTTCATACTCAGCCTGGTTTTGTCTGTCTGGAAATGGCAACTGCTAGGGTTTGATAAATGGATTGAAAGGCTGTCCAGCTTCACTGCGAGTGTCAGCCTCAGAAACTCGCTTATATAACGAATTCTCAGCGATTCACAGCAGCTATCCCTGCCGGAGCTGCAAGAGTCGCTTGGGAGAACCATTCTCCTGCTCTCTAGTGGTAAAAGCACAAAAAAGCCAAAAATGTTCTGTTTCTTCAGAACAAACTCATACGTGCATGCCTTGTTCTTGCTGCGCAGACCTGAAAATGGCTGCCAAATCCCAAATTGGTAACTTGGAAAATGGAAGTATCTAAACTACCCAAAAAAAGAACAAGAAATAGTTTAATCCAGTATATATGTATATGTATAGTGTTACTTGAGAGTGCCAGAGCAATCATTATGCTGAATTCTGGAAGCTTTTAAAGTGAGAACTTTCTGCTTTTCTAGGAGCCCTTGCAGGAATGATTTTGCAGAATGAAAATTTCTCACTGCCATTAGCAGTAGACAGCCCAGGACACACAGTTGCTCGGTTTGGTTACAGCCAGTGGATAGCAGCAGTAAGCAGACTCACTCACCAGTCTGCTGCCGCTTTCTGCCGGGATAGGCAGAGCAGCACCTGGTGAGCGACAGAATCTGTTTCATGCCAGAGTGGAACAGCCCTGTGACGTGGTTCATTAGGGAATAAAAGTGGCGTGTAAGGCCGTCCAGCATGCTGAAAGGAAGTGGGAGCCTGCTGCAGAAGGTGGTCATCAGCATTGTCTGCCAGGGGCATCTCGAAAGCCATTCCTGGCAATTCATGGAAAGTCAGGGAAGGGGCAATGGCTTTAAACTGAAAGAGGGTAGAATTAGATTGGGTATAAGAAGGAAATTTTTCACGCTGAGGCTGGTGAGGCACTGGCACAGGCTGCCCAGAGAAGCTGTGGCTGCCCCATCCCTGGAAGTGTTCAAGGCCAGGTTGGACGGGGCTTTGAGTAACCTGGTCTCGCGGACAGTGTCCCTGCCCATGGCAGGGGGTTGGAACTAGATGATCTTTAAGGTCCCTTCCAACCCAAACCATTCTGTGATTCTATGTAGCTTTCTCCTTGGGAGAGCAGGGGTCCTGTATCCAGTCACAGGTAACTGATTTCTTGTGAGGGTCTCTAAGCAGGTACGTACTGTCTTTTCAGAGACTGGAAACTGAGAGATCAGCCAGTAAAACTGGAGGCAAAACTAGAAATAAAGTCCTTACCCACATCCCTGCCTCTTATCTCAGGGGTGGCTAGCTCATTGTTTAATTGTGGCTCACAAGTGTCCACTGAGGACATCAGCAGTATGACACATTGTGTGTGATCCCTTATGCTGGCGTGGCCGCCATGATCTGTGCGGAGTGCTCTGTGTAACTACCACTCCTCCTGAGATTGGAGTCCCGTAGTAAAGGGAGCAATAGCAGGGAGGCTGCAGGCTCATGGGCTGCCCGTCAGCTAAGGACACAATCCTGAAACACATACCTGCAAACACATACCTATAAATATAGTTGAGTCCACACTAAATTAAAGGTGAATCTGGATTTAAACATGCAGACACTTCAGAACAGTGACGTGTACTGGAGCCTCTCTACAGTTCTGTATAATAAAATAAACAAAAAGTTCCCTTTAAGGCTTGCTTTCACACGCGCAACTCAGAACAGACAAGTCAGTGCTGGAAAATTGCAGATTAATTCTTTCTCCTTCCCCATCCAGTGGAAAATAAGGAATATAAACTTTTTCCTACAGTCACCTGCTGACTTGTGAGTAGTACGTGGTTTGACACCTGGATAGGCAATCCTCAGCTTAACTGCCTCAGTTGCTGAAGTATCTATTTTAATCAGTGTTGCACAGCACCCTCTTCTGCTGAGAGGTGATGAGAAGTGGAAATCCCTGGTCTGTCTCGCTTTTCCTGTCTCTGATAGGCATTTATATACTGAAGAACAAGGTAAGTATAAAAACTCAATTACAGCAAATAGGGGAGAATCAATAAAGGAATGAGAAGCTGGCAGCCACACAGATGGGGGTTTATCTTCACAGCAGAATCTTGACACACGACATTACAAGAACATAGAGTGCTCAGATGAATTATGAAGATTGATATTTATGATGATGACTTTCAATTGTGCTGTTTAAAAAACCCACCTATTTGGTAATGAAAACCTGCTGGCAAGATCTGATCAAAGAGGTGAAATTGCAGGAAGAGTAAAATAAGATCAGTAAATCAAATGCTCTAAGTCATCAGCGAGGCACACTACAATTAGGGTTGAATTCAAGAAGGCAGAATTATTGGAACTGCAAGCATAAATCCATGTCATGCATGTGCTGCCACTTCTTCTGGGAAACACACGCTCACCTCTAGCATTTCCAGACTGACCTCTGTCAAGGGCAAACAGATAACTGTCTCCTAACATGATGATTCCCATTGACTGCAGCATGTTTCAGTTCAACAGAGGCTGCCCAGGCTTTGAGAACCCCCATTTTATTACCTTAGGGAGGCTCTCAGATTTTGTGTCTTCACATCAGCTTACACAGAATATAGTCCGTGATGTTCGTCTGCAGAAGTGGCCCGCGGTGCTTACAAGCTGGATAGGAGCAGAGAGACCAGGTGGCCGCTGGTGGAGGCTCAGAGACCTTAGCTGACTTTGCTTGGGAGGTTGTTCATTGTTATTGATCTGGAATGCAAAGCAACCTTGAAACAGCAGTGCCTTCTGCCTTTTCTGACCACAAGCCTTGTTTCTTTCTTTAATTCCACTTGCTCTATTTGTCTTACAAAAACTTCCAGTTCCTAATCATATACTTGCCAGTGGACGGTATCTGCAGCACAGGAATCGAAGGTGAATAAGGCCCTCTGAATAATGCAGGACAATCTCTTGTATACTGCATTATTATCTCTTTTCTTATACGTTGAAAGAAAAAAAAGTGAGACTATCTAGTCATAAAATTCCAGCCTGGGATTTCTGTTTAGGTCAGAGATGTCTCCTTAGGACATTCACGTCAGATGGAGATTGAAGTGGGTCATTCCAGTTTCAATGGTCGTGGCAGCTGGTAGATCAGGTTTAGTGAAAAAAAACATGTTTTGGAATGCATTTAGGGAAGTGCTTAACAAAAGCTGCTTTGAGTTCAGTGGCAACAGCTGGATTTTGGTTTTAAGAGGCAGTGTTGAACAAGCACAAGTGGAGAGAAATAGCTTGTTCCAATGGACTGATTATGGGATGAGGAATTAGGAAATCCTGTATTTTGGTTCCTGGCCTGCCACTGCTTTGCCGAGAGGCCTTGGTGAAATCTTTTAGATCCTCTGTAGTGAGCATCTTATTTGTTTCATCTCATGTAGCATTAAAACTTGCTTCAGTGAACAGTCATGAAGGCTACCAGCTTGATACGGTACAAATGTGCCTTGCTTAGAAAATTAAGCAGTGCATATGGTTTCCCTCTTTTAATTTGTAGTACAGAGGAAAATACTGGCAATCGGCATTGTCCCAGAAGTGCACATGGGAGTGATAATATGGGGGAAAACATAGATCTAAGAGTGCTTCTGTCTAGTTTTCCCCTATTTCAGGAAATCCTCTCTTTTTGGTCCCTTTATAAAGAGGAACTAGAATGAAAGAGTGGATTTATAAGGAAAACCCCTCAAACTAATTTGGATTTTTTGGGATCTTTAGCTTTTTAACTTTCTTCCTTTGCAATATGCTGCAGAATGGTGACTAATGATTAGGAAGTGACAGCAAGACTGCTACAGGGTTTTAATGCTGGGTCCAGCATTGACTTTGTTGTGGTAATCTGGGCAAGGTAACCATTTTTCCTCCTTTTCCCTACACAGAGACTAGACAGAAGGTGCTGAAGTGAATTTGTGCACCTAGTGTAAGCAGCATCTTTGGTGCAAAGTAGAGTGAACTTATTTCAGTAGCCCCACAATTTTCATTCTATGTATAGTGAAAAACTGCTAGAGGGAACTTAGGAAATGAATGGTTAGTTATTATTCAGTCTTCAGAATGGCTCCATCCAGTTCTTTAACGTGCCAGTTTATTAGTCATTTTACTTAGCTACAAGGCATTAATAAAACATGAAAGGCTAAAACTGACTTCATTGCACTTGGAAATCCATGCAGTATAGTTACACAGACTGGGAAATCTCATTATTTTGCATTCATTTTCTACAGGAAAATGAACATTATGCACCAGCAAACTTTACCAGTTGTGGGTTTTAATTTGGATTCACCTTTAGGCCACAGTGCCATGCTCCCAGCAAGATATCTGCAAGAAGCAAAGAGATGATCCCTGAGAATCCATTGTGAGTCTTTCTTTGAAGCAGGTCCATATTGAAACTGGAATTGTGATGGTCCAGCCTGGTAGAAGCTCTCAATGCTCAGCCCATTAAAAAAAAAGTCTGTATGTACTCCCATTTCATATGGGCACAAGCATCGGACAAGTGTGTGTAAACCCTCAGGGGATAATGACCCAAAGGCCATATGACACTGCCATTTTCCATGTAGGCATATTAGGAGTTCCACCAGGAGTATGAGAGAAGCCAAGGAACAGGAAGGAAAGGTATTATCTCAGCTTCAGGCGCGTGTGACTAACAATTCCCCTCCAGGCTGATTTTAATCAGAATGCCAGAGCTGGCACTGAAAAGTATCAGAAGTGTGAGCAAAACACAGAGCTGAATAAGGAGGATGGTACGATTTCAACAAGAAGAGTGTGGAAAGATCTTGGCTGGCTTTCAAAACTATGTAGTGGGGTAAGACTCGATATTAAGCAAGCATTCTGCTGTATGCTGGATCAAATGAGCAATACACAATTCAGTATTCTCATCCTTTGAGTACAGTAACTACCTGATATACACCTTCTGTGTAGGCTAGGATTTGCACAACTGAATGTTCAGACCCCTGTTCTTGCTGCAGTTCTGCTCTGGAGAGGGATTTTCGACGCCGAGTAATGGGAGCAGCGTGTGTATGAGGGCTGGCTGATGTTTACAGAAGATGTTGGCAGGGACAGAATGGGGATATTGCAAGTCAGGTGCGTTGTCAGGTGGGTGTTGTGGCAATAGTGTTGGCAGCTCTTAGAAAGAAAGAAAGATCAATGCATTTCTGTTTTATAATATAGGTTTTTTTAAAGGACACATGCAGCACTTGGCTGCAATCCTATTAAAAATGCAGCACTACAAGATCTGTGAATGGCTAGCTGTTTTTCCCAGTTTAGAAGGAAATCTTTAATAGTCAAATAGATCATTAGAACCAAAACCAGAATTCTAAACTTCTGAGAACCAGAATCCTGAACTTCTGAGGACCAGAAACCTCCTACAGGACATGAACTTGGATAAATATGATCTAGTTCAGTCTGCTTGGGAAGTGTCAAAGTGGCTTCTGTAAAGGGGAGTCCTAATAGTTTACACACCTCTTGGACATCTTTGAAGAGTCATCAGTAAATGGAGTAAGGGTGACCAGATTTATACTGTCCATTTGAATTTTCAAAAGGCTTTGGCAAATAACTTTTTGAGGAAACTAAGCAGCCAAAGAGGATAAGGGAGGGTCCTAGCATGGGGAAGTAGTTGGGCAGACAATAGAAACAGATGGTAAAAGTCAATGATCAAGCCTCACAGTAGGAGAGTGCCAACAGAGTTCTTTAGGGATTTGGGCTGGGATGTAGGCAGTGCAGCATATTCATAAATGACCCAGAAAAGGGTGTGAGCATTCTAGCCACTATTACTGGTCATTTGCTTTTCCAGTTTTCTAGATTTTAACGTAGAAAGGAACATTATTAACATTTACTCCAGCCTCCTGTGTGACGCGATCTAGGACTAACCCAAATTAATTGCAGATTCAACTCTAGTATCTGGGATTGAGCTAAAGCAGATCTTTTATAAAAAATATCTAATCTTGTTTTTAAAATTTCCTGTGACAGAGAATCTACAAAAAACTTCATCGTGTTAATCTAGAGGTTAGTTGCCCTCAACATTAAAATTTATTAACTTAATTCTGGCCTGAATGTGTGTAGCTTCCAGGCAGCATCGCTTTTGCAACTGTGCCCGCTGGTGTGAGGATTCCTCTGTGTTCAGGTCTCCACCTCTCCATGTGGGCACTTCCAGATTATTATCAAATAATTACTTATGCTTCCTTTTGCTTACCTAAAAGCGATTAAGCTCCCAGGATCTTGTCTGTTAAAATATGTCTTACAGTTCTTTTCCACTGAGCAGGATCTTCAGCTTAGATTTGGTGCTAACATGTTGTACCACAAGCAGCAAAGGCAGTCCTGGGTACAGTTTAACTGCCTTTTGAGAGTCTTCTGCACTGGGGAGGCCTTCCCAGAAAAGGGGAAGGGCAGAATCGCCAAAGCAGCTCTGATAGCACCCTCCTGGAGAGCAGGGAGTACATGCATGGTTGGGGGCTACGTGTTCTGGCTAGCTTAGACTAATGGATCTGCCTCTTGTGAAAAGCCAAAGTAAGCTAGCAAACTCTTCAGGCTACTTAAAGTCACAGGAAGATGTTTTAACAAATTCTGTGTCAGCCCTAGGCTTGATGGGAAGATCAAGTCATTTTGAATCTCACATTCCTTAGGTCTCGCAGCAAGACTCAGTCTTCTCTATTTATTCCACTCCAGACTTCTCCCTGCTAGAAGTTAAGCATTCTCTAGTACTGAAAAGTGTGGGTGGCAAACACCTGATCTGAACCTCTTCCCCTGCTGAGAAGTTTGAATTTAAAAAAGCAACAACAAAATCATGAGCTTTTCCCCCCATTACTCATGAACTGGGTATTTTTATCACCACACGTTTCTAAATAAATCCTGTCACCTAATCCTGTTAAGTGAAACCTGCAAATCCAAGGAAGTAGAAGTCTGTTGCTCCACTGAAACAGGGATTTGTGAAGGGTTTTGCAGAATGGTGAAAAACAAAGACAGAATTAACAAGCACAGAAGTGGCTAATAATATATACAGTCTTTCTTTAAGCAGACTTTGAACAGCATCCTGTCCAGCATCCGCTATGACATTGAAGTTGCTCAGAAGAGGGAAAGTGGTATTTGTTGTTGTGGTTCTTTAACCTTAAGTGCTTCCTCTGAGGTAGAGTATGCACCGAGATGTCGCCAGCTTCACAGCGCTGTTTAGTCTGACATCCCTCTACGAAAATAGCAGGAGAGAATGATTGCAGTGTCTAGGTCTGCTTTGCTAAGCTACTTATATATATATGCTTATTTGTATGTATGTATGTATACAGGTGTTTTTTACAGCAGTAGCGAAAAGAAGCAGCAAGCAGAAATAAATGGTTTTTGCTAGTAGCTTTCTGCTAGACACCGTAGGAACATGTATAACCTGGGAAGCTAGATGGACAGCTGTCCTGTGTCACCTCAGGCAAGTTTTTTATGCCAGACCCAGTGAAGGATATAGGTGCTCAAAGGTGGTGTGTATTGCAGTGTGTAACTCCTGGGGGCCCGAGTGAGCCCCGAGTGGGACACTAAACCTTTCTGTCCCGTGTCCTGGTGGCTCTCCAGGGACTACGGGCCAGCCTGCGTGCTGAGCAGGAAGCAACCTAGCCACAAGGGAAACGCTGACAAAATCAAGTAGCCACAAATCGCTTCTCCCCATCGTCTCGCTGCAGTTCAGCCATGTGCAGAGCTGCATTTACCTTCACATCATCTAGAATCCTGTCATAAAGATTTAAGCTTTTTTTTTAAAAAAACAGAACAGTTCTCACTCTTTTCTCTTAAACTGCAGCTGGTGAAGCGAATGCCACTTTCCTGTTCCCCTTGTGTCCCACAGGAAGCATCTTTGTGAAGTTGCTCCATTGAACAGAAGATTTAAGATTCCATCAGTCAGTAGGAGAGCACAGGAGGGAATATGATTCTGGCAGCTAATGGTTTAGGGGAAAACCAGGAAGGCCTGACTTCTGGTCCTGCTCCCAGGAAGGTTTCTATAAATTACATGGGAAAAGGCATTGTCTAAAAAGAAGACAGAGTCCAGGAAGCAGCATCTAGAACTGCTGTGTGTTGTCCTGCCCTTGCATCAAACAGCACAGAGCAGTAACATTAGATGCAATGTGAAGTTTTTCATTGATTTCACCCTGAAAGCTTCAGCTTTCACAGAAGAGCCAGGTGAGCAGGATCCCTCCCCCTCGCAAAAACACACACGCGCAACCACAAGACTACCATCCACTGAGACAAATTTATACAATGATGAACTGATACTATCAAGGCAATGGCCTCAAGTGTCTGTAGAGCTTTGTTTAAACTCTTTCTTACACAAAGGTCAGTGGAGTGTTGAAAACAAATGAAAGCGCAGGCTGTGAAAATTAATCAATGGGGAGTCCCTGGGTGGACTTGTAGAACTGCCGCAGCGTGGGGCAGGGCCGGTCACTCCCTGCCTGTGCAGAGGCCAAACACAACCTTGCAGCTCAGCGCCAGGAGCATGTGACATTATTTAATCGGGGCCAGCTTGTGTGGCACTGTGGAAGATAAACACTTAGTCCTTAGTCTGTATGCCTGAGAACTAGGGAGATGCCTGCGTGATAGGTACTAATTAGTACAAGGGCGTGCAGTCTGAGTAGATGTGGCTAGCAAGGAGCATCCAGGGAAGGAGAGGCACAGATAAGAAAACACTGAATGAACCTTCTGCCTCCACCCTTCTGGGTTTACTGGGTATTTAATCTTTGTCAAGTGTACAGCACTTGCATATCCTTTTATTAGGAAGTCCAAATCTCATTTTATTATTAGCCACTTGGGTAATACATTGGTTCCTAAAATACCATTTAAAAAAGGGAACAGGAAAAGTGCGTTTTCTCTTTTTTTCTCTTCCACACATACAACCTTCTTGTTCCCAAAACCAGCAGGTTTTGCTTTAACTTTCAAAAAAAAGAAATTCACTTTTTGGTTAAAGATAAGGTTTTCAGAATGTCAGCTTAGTTGGTTGAGAACAAGAATGACTATAAAGAAGCTTATAATGGCAGTTCATCGCCTCATAGCATTGCAGCACAACTTTATCATACAGAAGGGCGAATGCAATGGAGACAATTCTCTCCCTGCCCTCTTTCCATGTTCTTCGTTTCTTCTCTTCTGCTTTGGATCCATGCTTCTTTGTCTTTTTTTCCCTGCTCTAGCTCCTCTCAGCAAAGCCTTCTCTAAAACTAAACAAGCCAAAAGGAAGCGCACAGCATTGAACTGGCATTTGAAGACCATGAGATTGTTTACTCTGCTGCTATATTCTGTTCCTCTGCTGTTTAGACTGGGACTGGACTACCTTCCTCTGCTGGGGCTTTGGTATCAACAGAATTTTCTAGATGCTTCAGTAACACTTAGAATTAAACAAAAGTAACAAATGACAGACAGGCCCAAATTGGACCTAGAGTGCTTTTTTTGATGGAGAATTGAGGTAAAAGCTTGATTAGCAGAAATGCAAACGTGTGTGCGTAGACATAGGGATGCGCACACTCAGGGAATAATCTCCAGATTTAGGATAACCCCAAGATCTTTCTGGTGTTGAGTGGGTTAGATGCAGTATCACTGAAGGGCCGGTTTCTAAAAGCAAAGCCCAGAGAGAGAGGAGGCCTTTATTTTAATCTCATAGAATTATTTGTAGCCTTATCAACTGAAGCCTCTTCCCTTTCCTCCACTTATCTACTGGCTCACTGAGGCACTCGGCATTGCTGACAGTTGCAGACACTGCTGCTGAGCAACAGACATGGCGGTGGCACAAATCATTCTTTTCTCTTGCAAGGTAATGGGAATGTCTCGAGGACTCAGACTGGCCTGGTTGCTTGTTTGTCGAGGATATACTTATGCCAGTAAGGAATGAAATGCAGACAGAAATACTGTATCTCCCTTGCCTTTGGCCTTGTTTTTATTGGCAGTGAAATTCTAGCGCATGGAGGTTGCTGAGTGGGAGGGGTAGCTACCTGAAACATCCCTCTGTGGGCAGCAGCATGACCGGGGGTATCTGTAAGGGGTAAGGATGAACTAGGATCCTCTGCTTGAAGCTCTTCTACTGCCATATTATTGAGACATGCTGGATAAGCTTCGTTTTGCAATTTTGCTATCTTCAGGAGTTCAGAAATCATGAATAAGCATGAAAATGTCTGAGTTCAGTCTCCAAAATAATGAAATGACTTTTAGCTGTTTACCTGAGGAAATGAAGCTTATACAGTCGTGCTTTGTATCCATCAGTCTGTCAGTTTCCTCCTACTAATATTTCAACCTGTTTGATGGTTTAAAACAAATTTGACAGAGGGATTTTGTCTCAAGGATAGTATCTTCCCACATGTTTGTGAAAGTAGATAGCAGGAGTAAAGAGAGAATTCCTGTTGAGTCACAGAGTCATAGAATTAAAGGACAATTTAGGTTGGAAGGAACCTCAGAGGGTCTTCTGCTGAAAGCTGCTGCAGCCTACGGCACTGGCATCAATAAATTACTACACATCAGGGAATCCCTATAGGACAGTACAATTATGAATTATAGAGGAAAAGTTTGTATTGAATCCTGCCCATTAGACATGGGAGACTCCAGTCACAAGGCATAAATCTATGGGACATTTCTCTCATAGCCATTTTGCGCGCAGAGCATCTTGTTTCTAATTAGCCTCTTATTTCAAATTTTTAAATCTTCTGCCTGTCTGCAGCAATTTGCTGCAGGGAGGCATTGTTAAGATACATCCATCAGGATTATGAGTTCTTAAAACAGAGCTGTATAAATGTCTGACAGGTGGTATGGCTGTGAATCTTCGGTTTGCAGTTGCATCAACAACATGATGTTGAGCTCGTTTGATTCACTTACTGAGGAAGAGAAAGGGTTAAAGTCGGCCGTAAGAGAATTCAGATCACTGAGAGCAGAGTCTGGACTTCCCAAAGATGGGGGCTGCCATTACTGTTGTTGGAGACAATAGCACATTTCCCATCAAATCCAGCACTGCATGGTAATCAAAAATAGTATAGTTCACGTAGACAGAAGATACATCGGCGGGGCCAGACTCGTGAAAAGGGATCCATTATTCTTTGTGAAGCTACAGCTCATTAAATGCTGGTGAAGGCGCTATTTTGAGAAAGAGTCGTTTGATAGTCACTGAACTGATCCAGTTTGAGCAAACCTCCCCGTGCTGTCTCAACCCTCTCCTGAATAATTCCAGATGGGGGTAGAAAAAGAAGCTCGTTCTCCATCTTTCAATAGAAATCTGATGGAATATACGTTTGGAAGGCAAATTTTATTGAAGTCCAAGATACAAGCTTAATATGAGCATTTCAGTGTGAATATTGGAAAGTTCATTGGTAGAGTTTAGACCATAATGTAAAAATGTAGATACTTTGTAAGCTAAAAATAATTGTGACTAAATCATATAGTTGCTCTAATCTCAGCAGCTTCTCAGATTCTATGTAATTTCTCTTCCTCATAGCTTCGTACCTGGTTACCTCCCTCTGTTTTTCTACTTCTATTAAGTTTTCTATTCTCCAAGGGGAATATTAAATGTCAGGTGGCAAGATGCTCTTACTAATGAACCTGTTTCTAGCTATGATTTTTAGCTACTTGCTCCAGTGAGGACTACCAGCTTTTGCAAAACGTCTAAACATCCTGAAAATCTCAGAGGTTTGTTTTCTGCATAGTCTGTAACTTCTTTCCATAGATACCAGCATGGCTGATTCTTTGGATAACATTTCCTTTTTTGCAGTCCGGTGGCAAAGCTGTTTGTTAGTTATAAGCACATTCCCAGCAACCCTCCTGTATCCTAGACAAGTGCTCCTATTTTGATTTTGGTTATAAGGGCAAAGACAAAGGGATTGCTCTGGATTTGTTTACCACTGGAAGCTGGAATGAACATAGCTTTCCAAGTACTTCCTGATTCAAGCGTTTCTGTCCTGCTGTGTATCTCATCTCCTGCTGCTGCCTTTCTTGCCAGGCTCCACAGTCCGTTGTTGTTAGGGATCTGTTTAGTATCTCTCTGCTCCCACTGATGGACTTTGAACCGTTCTTTCTCCCAACCCAAAACAATTCTTGCACAGCAAAAGTGGACTTCTTCCTTCCATCCTGACATCCAGCTCTGTGGAACTCTTCTCGCTCCCCCCTGCCCTCTGGGGTGACTCCCCGGAGTCCTGCATCCTGGCATGGATCTCATTTCCCATTGCTCAGCTGTTTCCTTTGTCCTGGCCAGATGCTCAGGTGCCCTCTTCTCTGTGCTTTAAATAGGTTTCAACATACGTTCCAGCAGTTCAATCCCCCACTTTACAGTTTCTATAAGGAACATGATAAAGCAATAAGAAAGCACTGGGTGAATTTCAACGAGTACGAGTGTGACAGCACACTTGGGTAATTAATAGGGGTGAGGGGGAGATAAGATTTGTGTATTTATGGTGATTATTTCTTTATTACCTTCTAGGTATGACAAAAGCTGCAGAGGCAGCGAGTGCAGATTCTACCACTAAAATTCTGAGGTAGAATTTCCCTGTTTTGTAGCGTTGAATATTTCATGAATTTCAAATGCCAATTATGAGTTACTTGCTGCCTGCTAGGAACAATAGGCAGCTTTGAAAGGACTTGCTCCCATTCTTCCAAGCTGTACCACATGTTTGTTGACTCCTTTTTTTATCTGAGGATCCAAGGTTCAAGGCTGATGACTGAAACTCTCACCCAAGGAAAGGGGGTCCTAACAGGCCAGCGTGCAGAAAGCTTGCATTGCTGCTTTCGGTACCCTCGAGCTAGCGGATAGCAGTTACATCCGTTTTTATGGCGCTCAGTCTATTCTATAGTCCTGAGCTCGTTAGGAATGTGATTTTTCACATTTGCATTGCAGCACTGGATTTTTATTAAAATAGCACCACATATATATGTACATATATATATGTATACATGAGCTGGCAAAATCCCCTAAGAAACAAATGAATCCTTGGCTGCTTCACCTGTGTTCTCCATACTAAATCCATTCCCTTTGTATCTATGCCAATTCTTGGAGCAGTATCCGACAAACATTGTTAAAAAGGAGATCATTTCCCTCAAAACTAGTTCTTCCTTTTTGTGGCAGGTGCGTTCTCTGTACCCCTCTGAATGTACTGTGCAGCCAATGATAGGCAAGACTTAGTCCTACAAGAGTCCTAGCTTTTCGGAAATGTTCTAAAAATGTGCCTATAAAGGTCCATTTGCTGACATGGAAAGCACTGCCATAATGCCAACAATAAATAATGTCCAGGATAGTAGTTTCATACCATTAGACGAGGATAATTCCCAGCCCCCTGCACTTAGTTCTTGGAAGGCTCTCAAATAAAATATCATTACTTTGGAGTTCTCTGGACACAAAATTGTCATTACATTTTAAGGACTTTAAAACTTCCTCTGAGTTTGGTACCTATAACTCCTGGAGCCAAGTTTGTAGAAGTGTTTAGGAACCCACGCTTGGAGACAGCTACACAAGAATGCACCTTGTGGTTTTTAGCACTTGGGCTACCTGCTTTGGGCTATCTGCTAGACAAGGCCTAGATTCAGTATGGCACTTCGGTTCTTATTTCAGGTTAAGCATTTTTTTTTCAAAATGGGACTATAGTATTTGCTAAAATGATGTGCTTGAAAACTTGCTTCAAAACAGGTGTGGTACTGAAGTGAAGCTTCATTCTTTATAGATAGATGTAAAGGTAACACATGTGGTCCCCCAAAAATAACTTCAAAAACTTCTCCGTATCTGAGGAATCGCATGCATCATATATAGGCTGGACACTGGTGGCTGGGAAGCGCTAGCCAGAATTCTGGGCACGGGGCTATCTACATGCTTCTGGAATTGTGCAGCAGTGTGCCAGCCAGCCTGACTCAGTCTCTGCACCTGATCATTTTCTTTCCTAGCTACAGAAGTGATAAAGGAGCATTCTGCTGCTTGCATGCTCCGTTGTGTTCTTTCCCCACTTCAGGGCTGTAAGAGAATCTTATTTGTGTCATCAAATAAGGCAGCAGTCCGAGAATAATCCCAGAAAGGCCAGGAAATAAAGAGTGTGGGTATTTTCCGAGAGCCGGCTAGAATGCCTATAGCTGAAAGAGGACGAACAGCTTGATTCCTTGAGCACGTCCTTTATTGCTCTGTCATTCTCTGGGAACATTAGGGACTGTGTTTAAGAAGCTGCATCAGTTTCAGATGTTATGCACCTCATTAATCAAAACACATCCTTTTGGAAGGCAGTTGATTGCAGCTTAGGCACAGAAGTGCTTACACCTCAGCATCCCTAGTGCCTGGAGGAGGGAAGAAGAGGAAAAAGACCTTTAATGCTATCACTGGCTTAGTTCACATTATCTAATCTACAGGAACATTTGAAAATCGAGATTTATTTCCCCCGAAAAGCTTGGTTCTACCAGAAATTGTGATGAACATAATATTATTTAAATAATATTTGCACTGGGTGGCTTCACTGTGGAGCATTTCAAATGAGTCACAGCCAGTCTAGGTTGTGCCAGGAGGTGGGAGGAGAAGAGGAGCAGGTGAATGCTTCAGAGAAGGGATTCGGGAGAGAGGGAGAGAGAGGAGGCAAAGATGAGGAAGCATGTGCTGTCTGTGTGTCTGGTGAAGTCACTGCTGATGGCTGCATTTCCTTGAAGTAAGCGCTTAAGTAAACATCCTGCAGCTTTAAACGGCAGAGTTACCTTAGGCCAGTGACAGGTGACTCCTGGACTGGAAAAGGTGAATATCCGCTTGTGAAAGCAGAAGCGCAGGGATGGGGTGAGGATTTCCTCACTGCTTGCAGTGGGCATTCGTTGCCTGTGTTTAGCCTCCCTGCCTGTCTGCACAGTTCACGTGGTTTCCTTTCCCTAGGAGGTCTGATTTTACGTATAGAAAACCAACAGATATTCTAGAATGCCTCAGATACCGAATCTATGCAAAAATATATGCAAACAGTCTCTCATATGGCTAAACCGATTCTTAATTTAATTCCACTGGTTTCAAAGGCTTTACACTAGGAAATAATTTGAACTAGTTTATCAATCTAAGGGCTTCTTAAACAGAATAAACAGCCATTCCCAAAGAAGCACAGGGTAGGACTGATTGCCACCTCTTTTCCTCCTTTTCTCCAAAAAACCTGTCAAAGAACAAAAGGTAGGGAAACGCCTGATTTTAGCCTCTTTTTCCACTGATTTGGCCTCTATTATACAAGGTGCATTGCAGCCAGGAGTGGAAGGCAGCAGGATTCCCATCCGGGAGCTGTTGTGTTCCCAGGACCAACCTCCTGGGAGACGCGCCGGTCGAGGGTGAGCCGCCGAAAGTGCTGACTCAGGTGCCCACTGGGAAGTGGGTTTCCCCGTGTGGCAGGGAGAGCCCACGCATCCCACACCCTCCCTCGCCACCCCGGTCCAGCCTCCCTCGGTCCGGTAGGGGAGCTCTTTGACATGCGGCTTGCCTTTTGTTTTTTTTTTTTTTCTTTTTTTTTGAATGACTTCTACAGATCCAGCCCCGCAGGGGAGAAATAGTAACGTTTTGCATGTCTTAACGGGGAAGCAAGGCAGCAAAGGGAAAAGACACCTTCCAAACCCTCGGTAGTTTGCAGGCAGGTACAAAACACAATGTGTTTCCCAGCAGGCAAACTTCTGCTAGAAAAGCCAGGCACTCCCCAAGCCCCTGCTTTGCATGCAAGTGAGATTTTCAAGGTGAACCGCTGGTTTTCCTTTAGATTTGGGTTTGCCCCTTCCCACCCCCCCCCACCCCCCCGTGTCTTCACAAGCAAACCTGCGACAAAGCAGCCACAACTCCAGAAGGAGAAAGGATCGTCAGCATCTAAGAGAAAAAGGAATCTTCTTGCTCCTGTTTTTTTTTTTTAATGTTTATGATGCTGCTATTTTTAAATTGAGGGTAATTTCTGCCGTTAAGCCGAGGATGGCGTTAAGGCCGGCAGTGTCGGATGAAGCCGCGGGTGAGCTTTGCTGAGCGGCGGGAGCTGCGCAGCGCCCGGGCGCCGCCGTCCTTGCGGCCGGGCAGCGGCGGCGGGTTGCGGCGCCGCGCAGCCACGCGCCCGCTCGGCAGCCGGGCGTTGCCCTTTTAAGAAGCCCGGGTGCTGGCTCAGGTAGGCAGAGCCTGTGTGCAGTAGTCGCTCCTATGGCAACCCAATAGAATGGGATCGCTTCATGAATATTCCCAGGAGCAGGGGCTGCATGAGGAATAAGTGATGACAGTGATGTAAGCAAGCAGTGGCTGCTGCAGGTTGCAGTTCATTGTGTTATTGGCCGGCAGGTTGAGGAGTTTGAGGCACCCGGGCTTGAGCTTCGCTTTCCGGATGATGTCTGCCCGCCGGGAGACACAGCACATTTGCATCTCGAAGCCAACATGGCAAGGCGGCTGCTGCTGCTGCTGCCGCCCTCCCTCGCCTTCCAGCCAGAAGTGTGTGGCTCTCCTCTAGACTTCTTGCCCAGTGCTCTGGATCTGAGCAGACAGGGATTGCAGTAACACTCACCAAGGGGAGACAAGCAGCAAGTAGCCAAATCGGGACAACGGAGGAGGGGGGGGGGCTTTTTTGCCTTCCCTCTTTTTTTTTTTTTTTCCTTCCCTTCTGGATGCAGAACCTGTGTTTTGATGCAGAGCCTGTGGATACCACAGTCTGGTAAGGAGATGACACGCCAGTCTCTGGTCCTTTCAGCCCCTTGAGCTGGGGGCAGGGGCCTGGGGGCAGTGACAGTTGCCCTCCTTGGGCAGAGCGAGGGGGTCTCTCCCTCTGACTGAGCAGCAGCAGCAGCATCGGCCATGGACAAGCTGCCCCCCTCCATGCGCAAGAGGCTCTACAGCCTGCCCCAGCAGATAGGACCCAAGGCGTCGATCATGGACGAGGAGGAAGACAGCGACAAGGACACCCGGAGGAAAAGCATCAGGCTGAAGCCACTGCCTTCGCCCTCTGCTGGGAGCACCCGGGCACTCGGGGGAGACCCCGGCAGAGGGGGGGACCCCGGCCTCCTGGAGACAGAGGCAGGCAGCAAGAGCACCAAGACCAGCACCAACGGGGACTGCCGCCGCTTCAAAGGGAGCCTGTCCTCACTGACCAGCAGGCACCTCCACGACGCGGCGGAGGAGAAGAGGCTGATCAGCGGGGAAGGGGACCCGGCCTCCCCCAGTGAGGACAAGAGCCCCCCCGGCAGTGGGGAGCTGGAGCAGGGACTGCCAGCGCCCCCACCACCAGCATCCCCGCCGGAGCCCCAGCAGCAGCCCCCCCGGGCTTGCTCCTCTACCTCCATCAAAGTGGAAGGAGGTGGAGGGTGCGACCAGATCACCCCAGATGAGGAGCAGAGGCTGGGCCAAGCCGGTTTCATGCAGAGGCAGTTCGGGGCCATGCTCCAGCCGGGGGTCAACAAATTCTCCTTGAGGATGTTTGGCAGCCAGAAGGCCGTGGAGAGGGAGCAGGAAAGGGTTAAGTCTGCCGGGTTCTGGATCATCCATCCCTACAGCGACTTCAGGTACAATCCCCCTTCCTGGCCCACTCAAAACTAGCTGGCCTTCCCCCTCCCCTGCCGTGTCCAGCTCAGACCTTTCCGCACAGCCACACACCCAGACATAACTTTCCTTGCTAATTTCCTAGTCAGAGGAGCTGGAGGACACCTCCGAGATCTGCTCCAGTCAAGCAATCTGCAGGTTTCATTTCTATTTAAGCTTAATTTTTGTGTCCCCACACTATTATTAATTTTAAATTGTGTTTTTAAACCAACAAATGTCTTTCATTTTGGCTTTTTGTAAGGGAAAGCCTTTCCACAAGTTCAGTGTAAATGGGGAAAAATGTTTCCACCTGATGCACAACTCTAGACTAAAAGTGTGGTGTCTACTGCTTAACTAGTCCTACATCTCCAGTTCAGAACGTATGGTCTGCCTGATTAATGTTTCAGTTCCCATCTTCGTACCTCAAAGTCCTCTCCCTTCTCCTTCCCCAAGAGTTCGGGAAGGATGTTGCTACTGTTGCTGTTCTGTAGGGCTTTTACTGCAGCATCGCTTTGTCAGGAATTGGTAAGTGCAGGGAATAGCAGCATTCATTAAGAAGGAACTTAACACCTTCAGAGTCTTACAGAGAAAGATTTTCTTTTTTGCATCTGTAGATCCTTATTGGCAAAAATAATTTGGATAGGGAATAGTTAACAATGTCTTTATGAAAGTAATGGATTTCTTTCACTCAGACAGCAACATTTCCATGAAGGTTAATAAGGAAATTAACTTGTAAACCCTAGAGCCAATTTTTGTATAGTTCTGTGTAGCAGAGGGGTTGTGTTTGAGTATTTCTGAGTAAAGTATTGTCTACTGCACAGGTGAATTGTCCTCTGCAATATGTATGCAAAGTACTGCAATCAATAATTAATTACTTAGTGCAATCAATGGCTAAGGTTTATTGCTTCAACTTTAATTACAACTGGCTTACATCTCACATTTAAAAGCACACAGTAGAAGAACATTATTCAAACACCTATCTATCAAATGACATGATTTTACTGAATTCTTGGACTCTTCAAGAAACCTGGTGTTATTCCCTAAAATATAGTTAGCAAGATAATTGCAGGAAGGAGTTCCAGGGTGGATTTGGGTGCCCAAAGACAGAAACAACAGAAACCTCTTGACGCTACCTTTTAGGGATTTAGCAAGCAGTCCACACGCTTAGAAGATTCAGCACTGGCACTGAACAGATTCCTTGATATTTGCTTGCATTAACAAATGTTATTAGAAGGCTATGTGAATTGGAAGACTGCACTGTCGTTTAAATTCAGGGCATTCAAGTGTCCCAAGTGCACAGCTGACCGAGCATATGAGGGTTTCCAGTAGCTACATCATGATACATAGTCCTTGCAAGTACAATCTTACTCAAACCCAGTTTGGAAAGAGTATAAAATCACCTCCTAGTTGTGACTGATCAAGTAACACCTCACAAACACAGTGAAATGTGAGAGTGATCAGCTTTAAAAAGAACAAAACCAATTTCATGCTGTTGGCTATAGATCTTTGCATTATTTGCCACAAGTCTGGAGTTAAAAACTACCTACTGTGCTTTCTTGGGTTATTCTAGCAAGGTGTTCTCTGTGTGTCGCACCCTCAAGGCATTTTGGATTTAGTCTCTGGATTGTGTTTGGATTTATGCAGAAGTAGCGCTCAGTTTGCATATCTGTTATGTATCTCTATTGTGGATTTATTCCCTTCCATCTTTATGACTATGTTTTCAGCCTGGCAAACTTCAGTAAGAGGATTGTAGCAGTAGCTGAGGTAACCACCTTGCCCAAGGTGAGATGGTCCTAAGAGTTTATTTTTTTAAGATTCCTAGTGAACCAGTGCTTATTCCTTAAAACAGCGCAGTAAATTATGAGGTAAGTTTTTATTTCTGAGGTACTTGGCTATAGGGCCACTCCTAGCCTTACACAAAGGAATGAAATATGCAGGCAAGCTAGACTCTCCCAAGCCAGATGATCACACCGAGTCTGCTAACACTCAGCTGTTCGTATGTATGCAGATATATATGAATGCATGTATGACTCGTTAGTATTAATAATAAAATCCCCCCCTGACGTAGCTTTGCATTTGTGCAGAGAAAGCACAGTGAGTTGGATATCTGTACCCTGGTGCAAGACACGCTCTGCTTGGGGTCAGATTCCAGGTAGGCTGGTGGCTTGCTGCGTTGTGTTTCTTCTAAATTGCTGCTAGAAGCCTAGCACGCAAATACGTGCTTTCTCCCCACTATTCCATATCAGCATCAGATGGGGCAGTGGTACTGGTTGTACAGAGAGACGTCTGAAGAGGCCCGGAGGAGTTGCTGTATGGTCAGTATGTATATTTTCTGGGGAACTTTGTTCACCCCTGTTTCTAGCTCACTTGCAGCATATCTGTTTGCATATGACTGCTGCTTAGAGAAAACGCGTGGGCTTCCATGAAAAATGACCGATGAACAATGGCTGCCTTGAAGGAGAAGAGTGGGAGCTTTCCCGGATTCTATTCGGGTTTTGTATTCCCTCCTTCTCTGAAATGCTACTAAAGCATCTGTCTTGGAAACAACTCACATGAATATGAATAACATTTTTTGACCCCTGAAATGCAGCAGATTGCACCAAAGAGCAGATATTATCAAAATATTTGCAACAGCTATATCCTTGACCCAAAGGACTCTCTTTTCTGCTTTGCAAATTACACAGCGCAATGCGTGATTGCTCCATGTTATAGATGGGTGCAGATTCTGGAGCATGAGGATCTTGTAAGAGGCATGAGTCTCCATTATCCTGCACTTTGCCGTCACCAAAGCTGTGCAGCAGCATTTGGTGTACAAGTTTCAAGTTAATAAATCTTTAGACCCACATCTTGTTTTCTGTCTCTTTGGAGAAAACAGTTTCACCTCTGAGAGTGAGGTGCATCTCCAGGCGTTTTGGTACAGCTCTAGACCTCATGACTCCTGTCTCAGTACAGCTGGCGAGGTGAAGTTTTCAATGGAACACTCCAGGCCTATTTACTGGCGCTTGATTCTGCTGCGAAATGACATTGGTGTAATTTCTCTGACTTCATGGAGTTGCTTCTCCTTTGCGCTGTGTGAGAGGAGTTCCTGTTTTAGAATAGAACAGAGGCTTTCATCATAGTCTCATTAAATTATCATTTTAGCATCTAATACGGCTAATTCCAGTGGCAAATCTATGACCCTGCAAGAGTAAAGCAAATTAATATAGATTAAGGCTCTGTTGATTTCTGCTTTTAGTCCATTGTGAGGGGAAAAGACACCAAATGACCTTTATAAAAACCAAACTCAGTGCCCCTGAGTACTCATGACTAATGCAGTGGGCTAGTTCTAGAAGCACTTAAAAGGTGTCTTAGCAATTTCTAATGAAAATAAGAATACTAGCTCCTATTCTGAGGTGCAGATGTATGTGCTAGCTGCTTGACTTTATTTGCATCTGTGGCTGATTGCACGTCGGTGCAGAGCCAAACTATTTCCTAGATCAAGATTTATCTGTGACTTTGAAAGCTTTTTCACTGGGTAGATAGAATTGTAATTTATTGCTTAGAGGAAGCATTGATCCAGTACAATTGGTTTAATAAAAAAATTCCAGACAAACAATGATCTATCTAGTTTGTAGCTGACTGAAGCATATTGGTTGTAGCTGCTCTCCAGAATTACTTGCAAAAAAGGGTAGCGTGCTGCTTTTAGAAAGGCCTGAGAACAGATACGCTATCTGAAGGACCAAAATAGTCCAAACAGTGGATGTAAATAGAACTGCACATTATTCACCGCCCAGTAATCTGTTAACTTCTTCACGGAAAAGAGAAGCTTCTGCCTCCTTGAAAACAATAGAAAATATTCCACTCAGTAACAGTCCCAACTTCAGATTTTAGAATTTTTCTTTTCACTGTTCCCCCTTACTTGTAATACTTGTCTGCAAACAGATCCTTTTTTTTTTCATTTGCTTCCTCTGCCAGAGCCCCTTATCTGCTTGGGAACCTGGGGAGATTTCTGTGGCACCAAAAGAAATAGATGCTCAAGTGCGATGTATAAGGTAGGGGAATTCCTGAAGAACAAAATCATTTGCTCCCCTTCGTGTCCAGACCTCTAAGCAGTGTCACGCAGACTGCCTTCTTCTGGGGAATCAGTGGGGTTTACTAATCATAGTCCTAAACACTGAACCCAATAGCAGTGATGGGATTGAGCAAAAATGGGAAGGATGCGTGTTTACCTTTTCCACTTTCCTAAGTAGAACTGATTTCCAGAGTGCCTCACGGAGTGCTGCTCTGTCTGGGGAGATTGTTTTCATTCGTAAGCTTTTCACTGTTCTGCTAGAAGGGTAAACAATTTGTGAAGCATACAGCACTGCGCGCTGACTTTGGCAGTTCACTTAGGTGGGTGTTGCTCTCCCTGCTCTCAGACAATAAGACCCTTTTCTTTACCTGCTGCTTCTTGTGCCGGCCTCGCTTCATGCCTGTCCACATTCAGAGCCTGCCCACAATGGCCAACTCTGATCTTGTGACTTGCCCACTGCTCATAGCAAAGTGAAATGAAAGCTACCCGTTGTGTGAGCCTTATGTATGGCAAATTGAAATTCTGGTTCAGTAAAACCTCTGCTTAGAGGGAAAGGTTGGGGAAAGAGTTGCATTAGTAGCAGAATGTGAGCCTGTCATTAGAAACAAACACAAAGTGCAAATCCGGCACAGGTTTATTGGTAGGCAGCTCATAGACTTGCTGTCTTCTTTTCTTGTTCATGTTGATGGCAGTTGCCTCAAAATAGTGTGGGGACACTGCTAGCTGACGAAGGGGAGATGCTTTCCTGAAGTCAGATCTTGCTGTCTTTACTGCAGACAACTTTCCTGCCAATTCCCAGGGCAGTTTTGCTGGAGCAGAACGAGGGGAACCAAACAGGAATGATATGAGGGATAATCCACATCCCGCTGAACAGCATGCATTGGACTTCTGTTGTCTTCAGTGGACTGTGAATCAGGCTGCAGAGCAGCAGCATGGTTTTGTGACCATGAACTCAGGGGAGCAGACTAGTGCAGCCATACTTCCCATGTCCATAGGCAAGTCATCACAGGCTTTATGCCCTAGTTCACGTCTCATGAGGTGGAGGATAAAAAAATCCCACGCTAGACAATCAATGTGGGGATACAGTTTTTTGTATGAGACATGTTCAGATGCTACAAAAGGCAGCGTTTGAAAACAGGAAGGCCTCGGTAAATGAAACACCTCCGTGTATCACCGTAATATGTTTTAAGATTATAATCATATAATATTGCGGTATTTTCATGTATGTTCATGTGCAGAAAATGAGATGAAAGAGTATAAATAAGTACTAAAGCAAGGATTGAGATTTAAGGAAGTGCTATGATTAAGATTTTTTTCTGCATAAACTTAATTCAGGCCCTTCGTACAATTCTCGGCCAATAGATGAACACATTATCTCTTCCACAGAAGGCCATGCCTCATTCAGTGCGCACAGGGATGGTTCCTTTGTGAAAAACTATTTAACATTTTCTCCATCTCTCCTTGTAAGATAGCATACCATATTTATTTCATCTTACTTGGATCCTGTTCTGAAAAAACAGGTTAATTTCCTCATGGCCTTTTTTTTCTTTGGCACTTATAAAATATTCAACTATAATAGCAATAAATGTTCATTTCGCTTCCTGACACCTTGGCTAGGAAACTGGTACTATCATCCCCAGTTTATAGCAAGGTGGCAGAGACTCATAGAGATTAAGGTCAAAAACATTCATTAACTTGGTGTAGTCAATTTGAGGACCTGTTTTGCAGAGTACGTAGCATTACATAGCATACCTTACGTTCAGAGCTCTGCCTCTGTGAGTGCTTAGTAAGGAATCAGACATCGCTGTGACCCAGAAGGCAAGGGCACAGAGATAATGACTACCTGCTTTAAGAGTAATGGGTGCTTTAAGAGGATTGGGACGTTCTGATTTGGACTATTTCTTAGACTAGCTTGGTGAGCAGCCAGACTGAGAAATAGGCATGCCGATCCCACCCACCTTCTTCCCGAGCCTCTGATGTTTGTCAGTGTATCTGTTGTTATAGCAAAAAAAAAAAATTATAGCTGTAAACAATGACATAGTGTTCTCTCTAATCATCACCTAGGAATATTATTCTAATTACAGTTTTGGATTGAGCGATTTGCCTAACACCTCTGCAGGAACTTTTTGGCAGAGACGGAATCTCCAGGGCACCGCTCATCTGCCCTAGCCATCACATCCAATTCTGCCGTTCCTTATCTCTTTTATTGCAAACCTTCCAGATTGTGCAAGAAATGAGCTCCTATAGAAAATCTCTTTCCTGCACACATCTGCCTCAAGCCCTTCCTCTCATCTTAAATGAAGCATGAATTCTATGGGAAGAACTGTTTTCAATCATGTAATGACTGTAACATAATACATACTTAGAGCTAACCTCCGTTCTGCTATTTCATAACCTGAGCTTTTGACTTTGCAGTCTAATTTTTAATACAGTGGTTTTGTACAGTTGTTAAGGTTTTAAAAAACAAATCAATCCCTATCCTCATCATAATATCTCTGGATTCATTAGCAGGCATGGATCTTTTCAAGGATACGCTGCACTGCCCTCTGCTCTGGATTAAGCAATGGCGATAGCAAGTAGGTAGAGCAAAGGAACAGTGATGCACCAGAATCTTGGGTTGCTCTCCAGGCTTTGAAGGGAAATATACTCTGCTTATTACGAACTCTCTGCTTGTTTTCTCCCCAGTACCTGAGCATGACGCCTTCTGCCCCGCTCTCTCCAACCTGTTGTTTTCCCCATCCCTCACTTCAAGTTTGTGTTTCTTATCCCACCAGTCCCATCTCCATTTTCTAGGCTTCTCATGGCAGGTTTCTTGTCCTGCCGGTTCCAGGTCCCAATACCCAGCTTATCAGCTGATCACTGTTTTCCACCTTGCCTTAGTTTTTAGTAATGCCCCTCCCGCCCCTGCAATGTTCCAGTTGCAATATGTTGCGCTTGGCCCTTTACTCAGTCCAGTTCCCTCCCTTGCCAGTCTCCATCCTTATCCTTCAGGTTTTTTTCTGGGTGGGTCTCCCCAAATTAGTTGCCTCTCCTTCTATATATTCTTAGTTGCTATCGTCCCTCTGACTCTTCAAACATTCTCAGTTTTCTCAGTCCCTGCTTTCCTTCCTGATTTAAGAATGGGTCATTTTGCCTAGTAATTTAAAACCCTTCCACATTATCCCTCTTTCCAGCCTTGGACACTACCAGCCCAGCAATGTTTAGACAAACCCTACCCATTTTTTATTTTTTACACTTAAAATATCTCAATCCTTGGAGCTAAGCATTTAAAATAATGAATTTGTATAGAAGCACAATCTCCACTGCATTAGCGTGAAACATTTTATTTGAGGGAAAAGTGTGTTTTCTAAAGGTGTTTATTGGTAGACACACACAGAATCAGTGTAGGACTTTTCAGGACTGTTATAAGCAGGTAAACTCAAGTTTTCAATACATTGTTATTCTGGTTAGGTAACTGTGCTAGTGCTTTCTGTTGCACTGAGTTTTTTCTGCTGTAGAGTCGCTGCTGCTGCACTGAAATCCATTTATTATACAGATAAAAGAGTGATCTTTGTCTGGAGATAACATAGTGTCATTTTAGCTTGAAACCATTGAAATTTGTCTTTGTTTCTGATGTGTTATGAGCATCTCATTAGCAAGCCCATGAATCCCTCAGTTTGCTCTTGAAACCAACTATCTGAGCTCTCATCTCTGCCAGAGCATAGATTTCTTCCTTTCCCTTATTTTTGAAAGCTGTGTTGGTGCCAAGGCAGTTATAGGTCAATTGAGTTATTGTTGGTTCTAATTGGCACTCTAACAAGCTATTAAATTAATTTACCTACAGATGAATGTCACTCAAAAAGAAAGGTGCCAACTCCTTTTCTGTCTTTGAGAACTTCAAAAAACCCATTTCCACTGCTGAGTGTAAGGGAAAGGCCAGTCCGTAGGGAAGTGGCCAGCGAGAGCGTAAGATTTCACCCCTAAATGTTTATGCCACGAGGTCTATGGCTGAACAAGGTCCAGGTTGTGCCTGTTTGCGGAGGGGGGAGACTATTTCCAGAACTCAAGGCCAGGAAGAATAATTAAGAAAATCACCAACTCTTGACAAATGCTCTTCTATCCCTTCCCTGGTTTGCAACAGAGCGTGGGTTTATTTCCATGTGGAGAGACCTGCGTCCTCTTCTCCTCCTTTATTGGTTCTCAGTGTCCCACCTGCATTCCTGTGACTGCGGAGGCAGGTGTAGTATCCACAACCATCTTTCAGATCAGGCAGCACCTGGCTGGTGACCTTTTTGGTGTCCAGTGATCTATAACTTCATGAGATTTACTTGCTCTGTGTTGCAGAAGAGTCAGAGTTATTACGGTGAATAGGGCTGATTTAAGTTCTGTTCTGAACCGTTTAGATAACCTCTTCCTCTAGCGGCAATACAGTGCTCACTCCCACGTTACCTGAGCATTTCTTAGTGAGGCGGTTGTAAGCCGGTCGCTTTTCAGCCTACAAGTCAGGACAAGGTTTCTTGACCAAGCGGCACTGCAAGTTCGTCCTGGGGTCTCCAAATCAAAGCTGCTTTATATATGACAAGCAGTAAGAACTGCTCAGGTATCCTTGCTTAAGCAGGCATTTTTTTTGGTGAAGCACAAGGCAGAGGAGAACGCAGCTTGGCTCTGTGCAGCTCTCCAGCTCTGCAGTGCTGACAGCACTAAAACCAGGGTTTTGTCAGCAGACAAAGCAGTTAGGACTCCAGAAACACAGAAGAGAGAGCAGATGTGTGCTGGGCTAACAAGGTGCCATTATAGAGACCTTTTTCTGCTCCTTTTCTGCGTTGAATGGTTTGCTACCTGGGAAGTCCCTTTACAAATTGAACTTATTCATTCCATGCAGTATATTCACAGTGGCTGACATCAAATCTGGTCACCCCGTGGCTGGTATTAGCACCAGACTGTAGTAAAACCAGGCTGTTAACTCCTGAAGAGACGCTGCATGCAGCAGGGGAAGACAGTGCCGGTGAGAGCAAAGCAGATGAGCATCCAAAGGGGAATTCCAAGGTCAGCTTGAGGGCCCACCACTTGGACATTATAGGGGCACAACTGCTTCCCCAGCGATGCGCAAAAGCTAATCTCATTTGTGGTGACTCGTCCAAATGTGCTAATTAAGGATTTAAATCTCTGCCTCTTTGGATGGAAAGGTTGTCTGTGTTTATGCATCTATTGTTAGAGGCAGGAGAGGTGCTGCAGGTTGCCAGCTGACTCTAGTGTAGGAGCTATAACTCCTTTTTTTTCTTTTCACAGCTGTGCTCAGGGTTCTTGTGACTGCCAGGAAATTGGCAGTGTACACTGAGTAACTCCTCATCCCTGTACACAGCTCCAATGAGACTGTATGCAGAGGAACTCTGACGGGATTCAGTTTTCCTGGTCAGAGCTGCTGAGCACTGTTAACAGTCTGATGCTCGGTTCCACCCCCTCCATGTTTGAGGGATGGAAAGCCTAGTGAAGTGCATTTGGATTTGCCTCGGTGTGGGAAAGAAATGTCTTGTGAAGTTATCAGTGCTCTGAAGCTTGTGAGGGAGATAACAGCTGCATTCCAAAGACTCGGGGACTCCACATTAATAAGTCCCTTCCTCCCAGCCGTTGCTTCACACGTGATTTCAGGGCAAGGTGCTAACTCATCACAGCGCTAACATTGTTACCCAGTGCAATGTCTCATCTGCAAAGGAGTTGTGTGTGCGCGTGCGTATGTGCATGTCTCTGGGGGGCGGGAGGAAGAGGAGCCCCTAATGATCCAGCCCTGCTCTGCGTGATCTCTCACCTCTGTCCACATTCGTGCCTCGGCCAGAGGGATGGTGCAAAGCACAGGGGCGTGGGCTGAGCGAGCGCAGTGACATCTTGGCTCTCTGCAGAGAAGCAGAAGTTGCATTAGGCATAGTGAAGCAGTGCAAAGGTGACGTTTCCTGGCAGTGTCAGGGTTTGGACTAGCTCTCCCAACAGTCAAAATGATAACAGAAATGATAATGCTGACTGACTCGATGCAGCTTTTTTAATAATAGCAAACACGCTTTCATTAAGCACAAATTCTTGATGCTTGATCTTTCTCCCTTCGCTTGAAAGCACTAATGTGTGCACAAGTTCTACTTCTATTAATAACAAGAGGAATACTTTTTTCCATCCCCGGTTTTCTGTGAATTGTGGGGAAGGGAGGACAAAGGACCAGTCTAGACCGCAAATCATGGTCTGTTCTCCTTGATACCAATACAGATCCATTTGTATCATTCTCCCATGCTCATTTAGCTACAGATGCGCTTTGAATCATAAGCCATGTATAACGAATAGAAGGACAAACTGGAAGGCAGGTCAAGCATCTGGTTTTGACCCTACGAGCCATCCTGAACAGAATACTCTGTGCCTTGATTTCTCCAGCTTTGCAAAGGGGGTGATGGTACTGCCATGGAAGATGCTGTAGAACTCTAAAACATTTTAACTTCACAGAAGGTGCCAGAGTAGATGTCAGCAAGGGTGTGGTTAATAGCCACAAGGCAGTTTCATGAGAATTTCTTCATGGTTATCCTTTTCTGTGTACTGCTGTAGATTTAGTTACATTTCTTGTCCCTCCTTTGTTATTACCACAAAAATGAGCAGATCCATGTACTGTTAGGTGATTTCTGAATAATTGGTTCTTACATCTTAATAAGGAAACTGGTTACCAACACCTGTATAGTTCCATGTATAGTGATATATTGTGTGGCACATCTAGAACTAAGCTGGAAAAAGGTAGGAAAAAAGTCTGCATGGGGAGGGAGACGAGATGAATTTTACCTTTTGTGTCTATAAATGAGAATTGTGCAGCCCCTGCATGGGGTTTGGAGATGCTCTAAAAACAAAATGTTCCATCTTTTCCTCACCGGTCATGTGTACTGCAAGGTGTGCTACTCTATTCTTTGGGAATGTGTGACTTCTTGACTTTAGTAAACACTCCTGAATAGAAGGTCTGGCACAGGAGCTGGCAAGATGTCTGCCCTTTTCTGTGGTGTGACAGCTATGGAAAACATCCTCTAAGCTCACCGACTGTTGAGTCTTTCGGATAATCTGTTGTGACCCTTGGCTTTTAGTGCAAACACGTGTGTGCTTCAGATCATGCCAGCCACGGTTACGGCGACACACCGTGTATGCTATGGTTAGAGAGGAACTAGCCTTGTTCCACCGTTGGGAACTGGAACAAATGCCTGGGTCGAAGGCATACTTAAATCAAACTCCAGATTTGGCAATGACTGTTGGCTCAACCCTGACTGCATTTGGAAAGTTTCTGGTCCTCAGATTTGCAAAACACCATGTAAAGTTGTGTTGTTTGGAGCTTCTCTCAGTGTATTCCCCTTATGACTGGGCTCCTCTGCTGTCTCTTTGCACCACAGGCACTCTTCTCTCATCTACTCCTGATCCATCACCCAAATGGGGGGAATTCCTCTGCCGCCTTCTTGCTACATACATTGATTGAAAGTTGGGCCAAAGCATAGACTTCCAAACACGGGCAGCTCCTTTTGCAGCACAAATAGGAATTTGGGCTAACTGTGGGCGATGTGGGTAGGGCCTAGGGCTCCTGCTTTTGAACAGGGGATCTGGAAGCCTCATCTGCAAGCAAATTCACACAGCAAAATCTGCACTGCAGACAAAAAAAAAAGATTTGCCTTGACATCATCTGCCCTGCTCTGAGATCCACAGTCAGTCAGGAGAGCAACGCACAGCTCCGAGCCTCTCTAGCTCGGTAGAATTAAGGCTAAGCTTCATCATGAGCTAATGCAAGCTGTTCCCACCCCAAATAATTGGCTGTTGGATGGCTTTGTGTCTGTCTAAGCATTACTGCATGTGGGTGGATGTGTTATGTGTGTGTGAATGAGTCTGCTTTGGAAATTAATACATAACATCGGGGGTGCATCTAATAATACAATACCTCGTGAGTGACGTGGATGTGAGAAGCGTAAAACAGAGCTGAGCGTGTCAAACATCTGCACAAAGATCACTCCCCTGGTGCCACAGGATGGTGATTCCCACATCCAGATGACTACCACCTCTTTTTTGCTCTTCTCCCACCCTAAAACATCTCAGATATCTTAACAGTCCTGTTTCCCATAGCTAAAATTTAAGAGCAGGAAAAAAAAAAGCAGTGCGATTTCTCAAAAGCCCAGTCCCCCCATCAGCACAACACTCTTTGCAGGGCAGAGCACCCTGTGGTGAATAGGAAATGACAGAGGTGTCGGCTTGTCGGTAGAGATGAAAGACAATGCCTATCCATGAGCATAGCTGTTGGAGACACTGATGTATAGAAGTCATGCATGACTTGGGGAGTCAGGAGATGGAACCCCTCTGGGACTTGGCAGCTGCTATAGGGTATTATTTTCACAAGGCTGAGCTGTTCTTAAACACTTCCTCTAGTGTAATCATCACACACACATTTTCTCAGTAATGGCAGGCCATCAGCATTTCTTTCTAGTCTTCTTAGATAAGATGCACAGAGACAAGCTGTGAAAGAGCTGAACAAGATGCCTTGATGTTAGTCATTCACATTTCCACAGCTTGGCCCACGAGTCGGCTTTAGGCCTTGCTTTCTGTACACATCCTAGTGACTGAGGTTTTTCAGGGAAAGAGCATCTCTTTCAAGTAAGGACTGGTAAGTGGAAACTTGTGCCTGCCCCAAACTTGGCTACTAAGATCTGCAGTCCAGTTAGGGGAAAGACATATGGTTGGTTATACCTCCCGTTGTAACGGTTCAAGGTGGAGCATAGCTTTCCTACAGCTGGTCGCAAGAGGAGGGGAGAGAATTCTTCACAAGCTCTTTGATAACTGTTTTTCAAAGGAAAAATATCTATGGTCCTGGTTAGCTCAGAAAGCAGAAGGGATGATATTCCAAATAAACTATTTTTGCAGGAATATAAGCTACCCTGATGATTCAAAATCCATGGCTGTTGACCGAGCGGACTACTAGCCTTTACAGGCAGCCAGATAACACTGTGAGTAATTTTAGTACAGTTTAAATGGTGTGCTTCAGCTTTATTCGTACCCTGCCCTGAAGCAGCAGTTGTATGTTGTTCTGCTGCGTACTGTGTAACTGCTGCATTTCACCTCAGCGTTAGCCTTGCTGCAGTGCTGGGTAAAATTATCTCTCCACACACCGGGGTTCTTGTGGATGCGGAAGGATAGATCATCATTTCTTTGAAATTAGTTTTATCCGCAGACATATGGAGCCAAAGTCCTTGGTGAGAACCCATTGCAGCTAGTGGGGGTGACGCTGGGAAGCGGTTTTACTCCTTGGAGCTACTTCTGGCCTGTCTCTCTTGTATACGTACCTCCGAGGCACATAAGGGCACCGTGTCTAGCACTGTCTGAGACCTGCTAATATTGCACCACAGTGAGAGATACAAGATTACCTTCACATTTTGATGTTTGTGGAATGGATCTTCAAAGCAGGATTTAGCGAGGCTAGCTCTCTCTCGCTACGGTGGAAGTATTTTAGAGCACTGAATTTTCTGCTCTTCGCCCACAAAACAGCTATTTCTGATTCAATGATGTCTTTCATAAAGGAGATCCCTAATTTACGATCTGAATATCTAATGAGCTAAAATGTTTTTGGATATACTTGAGAGCAGAGCTGATCTGCTGTCTGCTTCTCGTGGACTCCAGTGAAAGACCTTCTGCTGTTCCCCCCTGAAACCAGGGAGTGCTGAGGATGTTGGCTCGAGTGACTTGCAGAGCTTTCTTCCAGGTACCCTCATCACTGAACCATCTTTATACTTCTTTTTCTCAGCCTTCCTGCGATCTATTGAGTGCCAGCCAGTTGGGCTGAGTCATATCACGTATATTTCTGGTGGGATGAATTTGAAAGAACACAGAGGAAAACCCTAGCTTTTGTCCTCCTACTAAGCTTACTTAAACAGAAGGACTAGATTAACTAAAAAGAAGAAAAACATAGAAATCACGTAACCAAGCAGTATTGAAGCACCCAAATTCCCAGTTAATTTACATAATACGCTAGCGCATCCCTGCTCCTGCTGAAATCAAAGGTTAAGTCAGCGCCTGCTACAGAGGCCTTGAAATTGGGTCCTTTATATGTAGAAGTACAAAACCACAAGTATATTTCCTGTTTTAGAGAAGAGGGCCTTTGAGAGTGCATTCTTGTGTTGCTGCTTGGAAAAAGCTGGAATTCATTGAGACATTGCTGCCGTCCTAGGTACCCAAAACAGGGCAGGGAACAGACTTGCCTTTAGGCACCACGAGCAAAGGGTAAGACATGTCTTTTATTTTAAGACACAATATTTAAAAGTCTGGAATAGTCTTTTGTAGCTGTAACTTTCAGTAGCCAGAGCATGCTTAGGTTCTTTTGGAGTTCCTTCTTCCAGACTCAGGACCAGAAGTACACCTTTCTAGATTGGGGAAGAGGGCTGTGGCACCACAAAGTGCCGTTGCTCATCTTGCAGTTGCATGTGCTTCTCTGGGCTTCAGGCGTGAATAGACCCTGTCCTCACCAAAGGAGGAAAAGAAAATAGAAAGAGCTCTGTGATGAGTTCCTGCCTTGAAGTAAGGGGATTTAAAATTTAAAACAGGACCAGGTAGATTAAAAAAAATACACGCACACCTCATTTGTCGGTGGAATCTGTACCTTAAATAGGCAGGAAAGTGCTCAAATATCACTGCCTTGGAACAGATACCTGTCCCGCTAACCTTTTGGTAATTGTTTACTGTGTCAACAAAACTACTTGCGTGTTTCAGTTATACCTGAATTCTGTGGGAATGTTGTTGGTCCTATGTCCAAAAGTCTTTAGAGAGAATGTTATTTCACATTCACTTTGTAGCATGTCTGAGCCCTGGTGCTGAAGTGCAAATACAGGGGGTTTTTTTCATTATTTATTGGGTTTTCATGACTATCATATCTGCACTGTCCCAGCTGTTTGTATAAACAGCTTTGCAATATTTCTGTGAACTAGGAAGGATATATATTCCCATTTTATGTCTGGAAAACTAATATCCAGAGAAACTACATTATTTTCTAGAGAGTTGCTCACAGAATCTGAACTTGAGTTGTGTTGACAGCACAAACAGCTCCTCAGTGACAGGACTGTCCTACCTTTTTCTGCAGTGTCCCTCTAGGTAGGATGGAAACTGGCAGCCTGGAGCCTCCTTGTTAGGTATTGATGGAAAATGGGCTGCATCAATCTGAATATATTTCTGAAACAACTTGTTTCTGGCAGGTTGTTCATTCTAAAAATATATTTATTTCTAATTGCTGAGCAGAATGCTTAATGAATTCTTCCTTCCCAAGATCAATTAATCAAAGAAATGATTTAGGGCTGGCACTTGCTCCCCCAGGGCTCAATGGCTGTGTTCCATTGACTTAAATAGAGCAGGCCAAGCCCAGCCCATACTGGAAAAGATTTATCTAAGCATTTTTTAATGGTGCCCATCACTATTTGTCTGGATGTCTCTGGCAGAAAAGTACTGTATATATTGGAGGAGCAGCACTGGACGTTAATAGTAGAGTTACAGCAAGCTGATGGGTTTTGCAACCAGGGTTTTCCTGGTTTGCATATTTTTTAGGGAGAGGTATTACGCAAACTCCCATTGATTGTTGCGGGGATTCTGAGTGGTGAGGAAGGAAGGGGCTGCAATTACAACTTGCTCCAGAAAGTTTTTTGACTGGAACAAACTGCTGGAAAGGACCGTGCGGGTCACTGAGACCATGCAACGTGGATTAGAGCTTTGATAAAGGAGAATCCTCTGAGAATCCCCACCGCACAACAAAGATCTGTCTTTTCTACAAAAGATCAAAAGTCAGAAATTTGCTGCGTGTCCTGGAAAGAGCGTGAGAGATCCATAAACATCCTGCGTCTTGGCAAAAGCCAGGTAAGTGTTAAGTGAAAATGCCCAGATACCCTAGCAATATGCTTCCTTTACGGGAGTGTTGCGTAGCATGCTCCATGCCGCACAGGAGGATGAGAAGCCAAAATGGCTCCAAGCAATCTGACATGAGGGGAGAGTGCTTATGTGCCCCAAATCTGGCCATTGAATTTTTTATATTCTGTATAACTGGTGATTCAAAGCATCCTCTTTGGGTGAAGAGTGCGCCTGACTGTATCTTTCTAGGGGAGAATATATTTTAAATGTCCGGTGTCTGAGTTTTCCATTCTCCTATCTCAGAGCATTCACCAAGTCCTCCTCATTTTTCCCCAAGGCTCCTGCTTCACTTAAGCTTCTGCTGGGTCTCCTCATTTCAGTCAGTTCCATGCAGAGATGTTTGTGGGGACAACAAATAACAGTTTCTCAGAAACTGGAAAGGGCTTTGGAGCACAGCAGCTCCTTACATAAGGAACTGCCTTTCTGTAGAGCTGAAGTGCTAAGTTGTGAGCTGAGTTGAGTGCCCTTAACACACTGGAGTGGATGTCAGGATTCCTGGCCTCTTCTCCTTTCTCCTGCGGACCTGCATGTGAGTGAGGCACCTAGGAAATGACTGCCTCTCCGTGCCTCAGTTTCCCCAGCTGGCAGATGCCGGTGGTGAGACTCAGCCACCTGCCATGAAGTGCTTTGAGGTCAAAAGGAAAAAAATCTCTTGTGAGCTACGTACTGTTTCAGTGCATAGAGTAATTAATTCAGCATCCGATGTTTAGAGGGGATAGTGGATTCACGTGGATGCCTTAGATAAGCATAGCCTTAGCACAGTATGTTTCTTCTGAGAGCTAAAATAATCAGAGGCAATTGGACTTTTTTTTTCCTTAACTGCTGCATTTTTAGAAGGTGATTCATCTCTTGTCTGGGGTCTTGGATACCTGAATAGCCCCAAGATCCCAGCAGCATTAGTCTTTTTGAGGATTCATTGTGCTCCAATCCAGCCTGAATAACTCATTGCAAACAAGAGTCTGATGTTAGCAGTAGGAGAGTTGGGGAGGAAAAATACTTTCTGCTTTTGAAACTGAAACGCACGTAGTCATTACCTTGTTATCATTTTAAATGGCTTACTCCCCTCCACCTCCATCTTCTCTTCCCCACAGAAAGAGACTTATGGCTGGCACTTCATGCTGAAGCTTCTCTGAAACAGTAACGCCGGCATTAACATTTCCCACCAAGGCTGACAGTTATGATGTAAATCTGTTCTCCTGTTGATTCTCATGGAGTAATACTGATCGGCAGGAGCCAAAGTTTGGAAACAGTACAAAAAATATACTCCATCCATCCCAAGCCATGGTTCTTGTGCATTCTTACACATCCTTTGGCATTGCCTCAACCTCTAACACTTGAAACCATACTTCTGTTCACAGAGTAGGCAGAAAATTGGCACTAGAGTTGGCGTCCCTGCTTGTCAAACTGCTTTTAACCCAGAAGCAATACCTGTTAAAGAAGGCATTTGACTTGGGAGTGTAAGTTGGGAGTGAACTCTTCTAGGTCTTCTTAACCCTGTGCTGCGTAACCACTAGGTCTGTGGTGAAGTGTCCTTGTCAGGATGAAAGCTATACGCAGGGAACGTGTGCTGTCACTCTGGCTTTCTCTCTCCACAGTGAGCAAGTGGTTTAGGAAGTTTTGAGCCTTTAGAGTAACACAACTTTGAATATGATCATTCCAGCAGACCACTGAAAAGCCCCAAACTACTTTCTATTACCTCTGTCTGGCAGCTTTTTGGATGCCCATCCTGCCATTACGCAGGAAAGAGGTTAAACTTTTTCTCCCTGCCCCATCTGGCGTATCCAGGGCTCACGCAGAGTGACAGGAATAAGCGTGCACGGGTGCTGAAGTCTGGCAGGTGCTGTTGCTTGTCTCAGACATAAATCCTGGTAACTTTAAAAGTTGGAGAGAGAATATGAGAGAGCACGTGTGCCTTATCCTGCAAGCAGAGATGTATCTCATTGAGTAAATTGCTTCATGTAGCTGAACAACAGCTGGATCAGGCTCAGGTTTGATCCATCCTCAGGCACAGGAAGCTCTTCCTCTGTTTTTTGGACTTTCGTCGTAAGCTGGATGTAAATGGCCAGCTACTCAGCTAAACTACATACATAGCTGTTTCTAAGGCTGCTTAAGCCCACTGGTGACCTGCTGCGGAGATGGTTGTCCTGGTGGTGCATGGTTCAAAGGTGGTGGGTACCCCAAACCTAGGAATGTTGTAAGAGACCTTCTGTTTCACCCCGCTTTCCATCTGGGTAGCCTGGAGTTGTGATTCCTAATCAACACCCAGCTGTGGCATAGCAATACCTAGGAGGAACATTTCTAGCATCTCAGGTGGCTAGAAGTCTTTTTCTCAGCCTGGCAGATGACTTAGCTATCTGCTGCATGCGTTTGTCACCTCTTTGTGGACTACTGTAGAGCATGAGGGCATAAATTTGTCAATCCAAAGCAAAACAACAGCTAGCAGAAAGCAGAGCAATGGCCCCTCCACTGTCCCCCACTTTGTCAGCCGTGATTCTTATCTAGTTATGTGACTCATGCCATCTCTCTGCCCTATTTTAGTATTTAATATTAGTAAATTTGGGTTCCTAGTGGTGAGGCTGACATCCTCATCTCATATAAACTCGTACTACGACAAGAGAGCCATGTCAATACAAAATAGTTAAGAATCCAGCCTGTCATCCTTGAGACTTACGGAGAAGTTGGTGGAAGATACCTGTTCCATCAGTTGGTGTCGTATGTCCTCTGCCACACTTGCAGTAGCATTTACTCTGAACTAATATACATGCATACATATATCTATATAGATGATATAGGTGAATGCTGTAAGTGTGAGCTGCCGTTAATACTCTGGCAAGTAAGGGTGAAAGATCAGATTCAGAGAAGTAGGCTTTGAAATCTCTACCTGTATGTCTCCGAGAAATTGGAGCCTGGGCACTGTGAAATAAGATACAGTCCCTTTCCTTCATATACTTGGGTACAAATCAAACCTTTGGCCCAATATTGCTGCTTTTTGAGACAATTCAGAACTCCCTAGTGCAGATCCACCTTTCTAACAGACTGCCCAAACATTTGGATTTGAGTTATGCCAGATGTCGGATATGGGCCAGGGCCTGAACTTCATAGTGTCACAGCTTACGCATGTCTTTGGGCTTTAGTCCTTCACATTCCACAACATATTCATGATGACTTGGAAGCTGCAGCCCGTATTGATCTATCCATTCTCTACAACAACAACATATGGCATGTTTCCATGGCAATAGGTCCCCCTAAAGGGGCTTCCTTCCTTTCCTCAGTTTATTGGTCTTTTTCATTATTAAATCATCAGAGATAAATGCACACAGAGAAGGGTCAACATCTGGATCAATGGACAGCAAACAAAGAGGAACTTTTCCATATTCATACAAGCGAGAGATTTCAGAAGATCAAACAATGCAGAATTGCCAGGCCCTTAGCATGTCAGTCTCATACATAACATATTCTGGGAGCTCTATGAAATCAATACACATCTAACACCTTGAAAACCTTTGGGATTCAGCAGGGGGGTGTGGAGGAGGGGGGAATCAAGACATATTTATGAGTGCAGTAGGGTGGGATATGAAGAGAGGATTAAGCTCTCTGGCCTGGGCTTTCTGCCATGAGCGCACTTTTGGTTAAATGCTACAAATAGAAAATTACACTTAATTCTTTAACTCTGGGAGGATGTGGTGTTGCAGGTTCCTTCTGATGACGTTTGATGAGACAGCCACGGAGTGCAACACACCTTATGCAGTGATGTGGCTGTGTAGGAGGTAATCCCAGACCACCAGCAGCTGGTGTGCAATCTGTCTATGCCTTCCCTCAGCAGGGAGCCTGAAATGGTCTAACGTGCCACTAGTAGGGAGAGGAGTCCGTCCAGACGGGTTAGAGCTTGGTTTGCCAGTGGTTGCACTGACCTGGTTTTCTTTTAGAGGAAACTTGTGCTTCTAAGTGTCCCACTGAAACTGTACCATATTATCTTCCCAACGGTGTCTCTAGCCACTGCTGCAATGAATTTCCCCTGCAGAACAATTTGTATCTTTGATCACCTCAGTGGTGCTATGAGAACAACAATAAATTGGCTAGGTTCAGTATGTAAATGTTCTTCCTTCGGGCCTTCAAAAAGAGAGGGAATAAGCTTTCCTACAGGTAGTACCCACAAAAATTTCACTGCTTTTGCAGCTTGTTACAGGGGAATTCTCCATGAGCTAGTAAGAGCTGTGTCCAGGCAAGTGAGAAAATATTGCTAATGCTGGTTTTAGTCAGAAATGGGATGTGTGCTCTTTTGGCCTCCATACTCCAAATTTAGAGCCGGAACAAATGAAGTCTCTTGTCGCTATCTCTGTTTCTGTGTGTGCATTCCCCAAAGGGGGAAATGAAATCTTGTTTATTTTTACCTTTCTGGGAAGATTGAGTTCTAAGTATAGGTTTAAGATACGATTTAATTTGTTAGGATGATATCTGCAGGCAGGAAGGCAGCGGGAGTTGAGGAGAGTGGTCAATTGACTACTTTGTGCGGAATCCACCATGACTTTTCTTATTCTTGTGACATGTTTATGTTTCAGCGTTATTGGAAATGAAGTGCGGGAGCATATTTTTTCTGTGTGATACAGCATGTCTGTGGACCAAAGACTAGGTGTAAGTGTTCCAATACATTTCCATTTATCGAATGGCAGATTACACATAAAACTCTTGAAAACGCTTGTACAATTTCTGTTAAGCACACTGCAGGGTTAGGTGGTAGACGCTGACTTTACAGATTAGATGTCCAGAACTCTCATTATCCCAGGGCACGTGCAAGCCAGGCAGCAGCGCTGTAGCCTCCATGAACTCTTCTGTCCTGACATGCCTCAGACTGTCATGAAACGACATCCCGCAAGGTTTGCTCGGTCTCCCTGAAACTGAGCTTAGCGATACCGCTGTGTAGTTCACACACACCGTATGGCATTTGGAGGAGCTTGAGTGAAAGATAGCACTATCTAGTGGTTAAAGTGCTGTTGTCCTAGCCAAGTCACTTAAATTCTATCATCGGCTTCCCTATCTGAGTGAAAGTCAAATACGCTTATGAGAAGGGGTGTCAGTAGCTCTTTGGGCTAAGGTTCCGTATTTTTTTTACATGCTTGAACAATACTTTTCTTAATGTGGTTTTGGTTCGTGACTGGTGCACTTCAGCGCAAAGATAATACAAAGTGCTTGGGGTTTCTGCGGCAGAAAAACAGGAAACGGAATGAAGTTGTTCCAACAAAGTCACAGAACGTCAGGACTGTCTGCCTTGGCTGATTTACAAAGCCTGGTTTAAACTGACTGGGTGGAGGCCATACAAATATCTCTATCTTGATAAATCCAGTTTTTGTGAAGGACAGTCTCTTTCTTGGTGGCTCTTCTGGCAGCTCCGGTAGGCAATGCTGAGTGTTCCAGCTATCCAGAAGAGCCCCAGAGGGGAGATTTCCCTGGAGGTCCCAGCATGTGGCATGTTCTCCCTCCCTGCAGAGGCCAGAGCCTATGCGAGGCGAAGGCTTTGCCATTTCTCCTTAGCTAATACTTGATGAAAAAGGCACCCCCCTTGGTAATGAGCTCACGTTGCATTTTGTGGTTTTTGACCAGAGCCGGTGGGAAGTGCAAAGTCCAAAGCTTTTATAGTCATGGCAATAAAAGCCTGGGCTGTTCTGAGGGGGCTGCCTGTCGTGGTGCTGTCTGTGGTCCGCTCTGACCGCGCTGGCAGCAGGGCCTGCGCCAACAGCTACCAAACTCCGTGTTGATTCAGAGCATTGAGCTGTTTGGTAGTTCAGACAAACTCGTTCCTTGGCAGATTACCTTTTACATAAGGTCTGCTTTACTAGTCCTCAATTCTTTTGAATTCTCCTGTTAAAATTGCCGTCACGCAAATCTTCATGTCTTTTAAGAAGCCTGACAGTAGAGTGGGTGTATTGTCGGTACTATCAAAGAACTAATAATTTAAGCTAACTCATATTGATGTAATGCGTTGTGTTTTGCAAGTTATAGAAAGGGCATAATTCATAATGTACTATGTTATAATTGGGTAAATGCATCAGTGCCTCAAACGTGTTGTTTGCAAATTGTCAAGTATTATAGCTGGAATGAAAATATCGCTAAGTAATGTGTATATTTATATTTTTACAATGGAAGAGAAAGGAAATTTCCCCTTTGCTGCTAGTCATCAAATTACAGTGTAGAACATGACTGGAAACCTCTTCTGAAACCAGGCAACCATGTTTTCTGGGTACTAGTTCTGCCTCTAAATAAGTTAGTTAAACCTTCAGTATCGCATAGTCTATTTGTAATATAGGATGATAATACCCTCTTAATTATGTCTGTTGGGATTTAGTTAATGTATGGACATTACATTAATTGAAAAATACAGGGTGTTGATTTTTGTTTAATAATGTAGTGTTAGATTTAAAAATTGATGCTAGAGAAGCAATAAAAAGCTCACATGCCACCTTGCTTGGACTGCAAATGCCATTTTGAAGTACTACATAAGCAATAGCTTTCTTAATTTTCCACTTACCAAAATCCATGTAATTATATTTTAAGGTCATAATATGAGTATATGTAGTAAACTTGAAACATGGTATGGAATTCTGCACTGTTCAGGGGGGATTAGGTGAGCAATTATGTAGATTGGAGATAATCTAAGTCAAAGGCTAAATACAGACCTTGGAAAATATCTTGCCTCAAGTAAAACAGACAGTCGAATTCAATGAAAATTTTGTCAAAGATAACACGTAAGTTTTAAGAAATCTTGATGCAAAGTGCTCCAAGGCATACACCTCATTTGTAGCAGACGCTGGACTGTGAGATATCCCTCATCATCCACCTGCTTATGTAAGCACTTAAAATCCTTCACTAGCTAATAGTCCTTTTGCTCCTGATAGGAAAATTAGTCACATGTATCCCATCTTCGTAACTCACTGATACCACTTACTCTCCGATACCCAGCTGAGGCATCACGATGACTACGGCATCTAAGCTCAGAAGAAAGATGAATAGTTCAAACTACCAACTGTACAGGGCTCCCAGCTGGATCTGGAGCCCTGGCTGTAGGAATCTGGATGTAGCCCTTAACCGCTGTATCAGCCCTGGGTCTGTCTCCACTGTTTATTTTCTGTGTATTTGCATAGACAACAACTGGCAGTGAAGTTGAATTTGGTGCAGCCCGTGTTCTCTAACAGACAGGGACAACCGCGGCAGAATGAGAAGCAGCCAGCGCTGCCGAAGCAGGCAGCCAGGGAATTCTTGAGGAGGCTGGGACACAGCAGAGAGCTCTCTTCCTCCTGCTGTCGTAATGCATGGCTAATTATCAGTGCTCTCAGGGGTTTTATTCAGGATGGCAGAGGATACATATTATTTGCATAGATTGGTCAGAAGGAATTAAAACTGTTTGTCTTATTCTTTAGCTAGGTCCCCCTAATTGTTTCACATTATATAGCATGCAGAATATTTTTGTAAGTCATTTGACGCTTTTTTTTGGTGGGTATTCATTTCAAAGAGGTTTTCAAGTGCACAGGTATTTGAATAACTCACTATAAATAAATGAATTCTTCTAGCAAGTGAATTCTTGGACTGGGTAGCTGGTTAAGTGTCCTTTAGTGTGTTTAGGAGCAATGAATCACCGTGTTCCTCCTATTATCTCTGTGAATAATGCAAAGTTTGTAACTCTCCAGTAGAAATACGCCTACTCATACCTGGGAGAAGTAATGCGTCCAAAGACAGGGAAGGATCTCTTCCTGCTTCTTTCTGTTTCTCTCTCTTCTATGTTCAGTTACCTACGCGAACGGCTGCTTTCTGGAGTAAACTTTCCTCCCACCATTGCTGCTCCAGCCACACTGACATCCACTAATGCTCTTTACAAAAGATGATTTCTATTTCTAGCCCGACTAGCAGTCCTGGGAATTAAAGTGCGACCTCTTTCCTGTCAGGATAGCTGCTGGTGAGCGCAGCAGTGTCTAATTCAACGTGCAACCCAGAGAGGAGGAAGGGAGCTGCTGCTCTGCAGAAAAGGGCAGCTTTTCATCAGCTGTTTAAAGGAATAATGTAGCAATTCCTCCCCATGCAAAGCAGAGGATGGAGATGTCATTTGTGACTCAGTAGGTGGCACTCTGTTTCTTGAGTCCGCACCGAGCCGGTGCTCCTGCCTGGGCTTGGTAGAGCAATTGGATTTGTCTTGGGTTTTGGTTTTAGCAAGATATGTTCATTAAAGATCTATTCTTGTAAGGTTAGGAAGGTTGGCCACAGTGTCTGAGCTAAATTTCATTGCTGGTAAGAATATCCTGGCTCCCTGGCATTTTCAGTTAGATGCATTTTCATTTTTGCTTCCTTTCTGTGCACTTTCAGGCAGTGCCTCGGTTCAACCCGGAGTTGGCTGCCTTTCAGCAGAAGCTGAAAACATCCAAAAAGCTTTGTTAATTTAGAGGTGAGGTTGCTTAAGTCTATTTTCTCTTGACAGTGCAAACACTACAGAGCAAGAACAACAGAAGTTAAGGGCACGAATGTGCCCCACTCAGGGGCAGGCTTTGAACGCCAGGCTGACACAGTGATGCCGACGGGGCTAACCTCTGCGATTCGCTATTTTCTCTCCAATTGGTCACAATCCTTCCTGAGCTCATGCGCTGTAATTGGTTACACTGCATCATGGAATAGTTTTGAAAAATCGAGGTTTATTTAATTAAAAAAATGACATCCGAAAGCAATATTCCTAGCCTGCTGTTACATTATGTACTAGACAGAAGAGAAAGATGATCAAAACCCACAAACTAATACCTATGACGTGTACATACTATCAAATCAACTCAGTGACACCAACTATGCTTAAAGAGCGTATATTCTTGAAGTGTATTTGCCACACTAATTCTCAGATGCTTTCTGTTACAACTAAATAATATATTAGGAATTAAAAGATCAGAGATAGCGGTGCATGTTAAAAGGTGATTTTCAGATCTAAGCAGCATGCATAGAGTAGGATGTAGTATAAAAACCAAGTATGTTTGAACAAGACATCTGATATATATAGTGCTGGCCATTCCCTGTGCTGTGAGCTGTTCAGTCGCACTGAGTCAGCTATAATAAACCAATACATTCATATTTATTAATTTTTTACATAGGCTTTTGAAAACAGGAAGAGAAGTGAGAACAAGACAGGATATCAGAGGAAGATGTCTATGAGATGCATCTCTGTTAGACTCTTTTTCAAGCCATATGAATAGCTTCAGATCTGGCTAGACTCAAGAATCAAATTCAGGTCCTAACCCTTATTTAGCCTCAGACTTCCGTGGACAAATCCCATTCTCTTAATTTTGCCATGCAACTTCTCTGTCTGCAAGACAGGGATAATAACTCTGTCTCCCTCTCATGGGTGCAGCGGAGCCAGTTTCATCACTGTCAGCTCTGTGGAATCCCTGGGTGAAAGGAACAACAGAAATACCAAAAAACGTGTTATTAATAGCTGGTGCTTGCCCTTACATACATCACATGCACCGTTAGTCATTCTGGCCAATAAGTTACAGGGAGCGGAAAGATGTTCCTCAGTGTAAATACAAAATGACACAAGGATGATATTAGACCTCTGAGGTGGTGCGGTCCCTGAGAGTCTATTCACTCCAAATCCAGGGATGCCACCCTGAGCAGATCATACTTCATATGTGGGTAAAATTAAAATGTGCAGGGGCTGTGGAATCTTAACAGTTAAATTGTAACTTCTAGGCAGTTTACATTGTAAAGGCAGGTGAATTTCCTGTGCTGGAACTGGTGTGCAGACCAAACCCTTGGCGGTTTTCAGCTTTTTCTGCCTCCTTCGTAAAGTCCAAAGGTTATCTCCTCCCTGACACATTGGATACCCTTTTATTACCAGGGGTGCACTGGATAGAAAAGTTTACCTTCTGTGTTTTGTAAGTGATGGCTTTAAAGGTCAGAACTGAGGGGAGCCTGTGACAATAATCTTGAGTCACGAGTACACCCTTGAGGAGAACTATGGTTTAAGAAACACATGGCAATGAATTTTAGCACTTCATCTTTGTCCGTATTGCAAACCAGGATTCTCTGTGGACAGTTCAGCAGTAATAGCAGACTGCGACAGAAGAGCACGTGTGAAGTGAGTTTGAAGGTCTTAGAACTGGAAGTGCAAGAAACGGTGGCAGTCAGGATGCAGGACAGCTGACTGTGGTATGATCACGCTTAACTATAAGAGACTGGGGTAGCAGGAAGTGCTACCGTCAGGCAGAACACATTTTACTGGGGTTGTGGGTGTGGAAAACATCTTACTTAAACTGTGAGCCATCCTAGTCACTGTTGTCATTGTCTCCAGTTCCCGCCAAGTGGTGAAATCACCAGCCAGCGTAGAAATAAGAGGCGGAAAAATCCAAAGATCTCTGAAGAAAGCCACTTACCTTTACACCTCCGCCCTTTTCTGTCTCATGCCGTCAGTTTGAAACTTAGGAAAAAGAATTTTCTTTGTGCGTGTCTCCTCCTGTATCCCCCTAGGCAAATTAAAGATGGCTGGGAGGTTATTTATTTTCGGTAATAATATACACACTGCTTCCAGACTTCCTGCTATTGTGCGATTATCTAGATTAATTGACTAGGAAAAGCTGCAACATCATCTCAGGCTCTTAATAAGGAAGACCGCAACATGGATTTATACAGTATTAATGCATATTACTGTGTGACACGGCCTTGCTCTTAGAAGCATATGGACAAATCTCATTGCTGCGTGTCTACCAGCACCAACTGTACTTTTATACCAAGGGAAGGATTGCACGCTACCTTGCCTGCAGGGGCATGGCACCTTGAGAGCAAGAAAGAGAGAGTTGATGACATTTTTAGAAACCTCGTTAGCAGATAACTTTGATCATGCTGAAGTCAGTTCCCATCAGCCTCTGCTGAACGTTTCTGAGAATTGCTGGTGCACTGCTGGTTTGTGACCCTGTCTGTACGTGTGTAATATCTGGAATCTTACATATGCTTTTAGGTGCTTTAAAGTGTTATGTTCTCAACAGGGAGAGAGAATCTATACAGAGAAAGCTTTTAAGGAATATTCTGCCCTTTTTGTTTTCCTGCTGAGAGTTTAACAAATCGGTGTAGTTGCCTTACTACAGCGATAACACTTTGCAGCAGCTCAGCCTGGTCCAAGGCCCAGGCTTAAGATGAACAACTCTTACCAAAGCTAGATTTTGAGGATCTTTGAGGCAAATCTATTTCTCCTAAACCATTTCAATGATTCTGAATGCGATCTGTCAGACAGATAGAGAAGCAGCATGTGTGTGTCCTTCTTCAGCAAACCCAACAGTTTCGTTTGTTAATCGTTGTAAATCCAGTCATTCTGTTGACTTTATTGAGACGATTGGTTTAAAGGAAGGCACGGTTCTCCCTTGTGTTAACTTGCTGTCACCTTTTTTATGGTCTAGGGAGTTAGGATCATTTGGTCCTCAAGAGATTAATAATAATAATGATGTAAACACCATGCTAATTCGTGTGACTGACTGGAAGAGCCACTGCAGCTTTCTGAATGTTGCATCCTCAGGTTTAAGCAACCAAACCTGATAATGGGTTTGCTCTGTGTACTTTGCTCATTTGCTGTGACAAGTGCATCTTAATACCAGTTATTTATGATACCTCACAATATTGTAGTAGCTGCCCTGTAGTATACAATGAGCTGATGAAATCGTGGCAATGTGCAACTACAGTGCACTGGCACGTGAAACATTTGGAGGGGACTGGAGCACCACTGTGTTGGGCAATGAGGCTCCTTTGTGAGGCTCCTCAACAAAGTATGAGACCCAGAGAAGTTTTAGTCCTCACTCTGGGTAAGTTGGGCCAACATTCTGTGATTGTGTATCTTTTGCACTAATACCTGAGGAAAATCTTAAAAAATCCCAAACAAATAAATTAGGAACTGTATTCAGACCATGTGTGCCTTCAAAAATGAATGTTGCTGCAAAGGCGCACTGGGTAATATTGTCTTGCCACTAAAGTGAAGATGAGCTTCTTGGAGACTGTGGAACAGTAGTTAAACGTTGTTGTTGCTTACTTTAGAAATGAAATAGTTATTTCCAGGCACATGGCTCCGAGCTTTATCCATCGTTTCTGTACAACACAGGAGTCTATAGAGTATGGACTAAACTCCTAGAGTCCAGGCTCAGCGTAAGCTTGGCTCAGCAAGAAATCTAAACTGAACACTGTGGATCACAGCATGGTCTCCAGTTCCATCCTGATCCCAGTGCTATCAGTGCTAGCTACTTCTAAAGAAGGATCAGGCAGTAGGAGTGGGCCTGGTGATTTTAACCCCAAATGGCTTTATTGGCGTACGAACTCTGAGGCCTTCCAAGAACTTGTTCTCTCTCTCTCTTTCCCTAACAGTCGCTGTAGTAACTACAAGTATGTCAGTCTCTTCTTGGGTGCCTCTGAAGTCCCAATCAAAGTTTTCAAGCAGGCATGTCCACCACGTACCCAATTCCTTTCTGAACCCTCTAAGCCAGAAGACGAGTGTTCCTATGATATTAAGTACTTAATTAGCAGCTTGTGCACTCTGAGTACATCAGGCAGCCTAGCAGAGCATAGGGAATGAATGACAGTAGAGATGTATGAAGCACATCAGTTCTGTTGACCTGGGCTCCCTGATCTCCTGCTCTATAGCTGATCTCGCATGTCTCTGTCTTGCTGTCCAGGTTTTATTGGGATTTGACCATGCTGCTCCTGATGGTAGGGAACCTGATCATCATCCCTGTGGGCATCACTTTCTTCAAGGATGAAAACACTACCCCATGGATTGTCTTCAACGTGGTTTCGGACACGTTCTTCCTCATCGACCTTGTCCTCAACTTCCGAACAGGCATTGTGGTGGAGGACAATACAGAGATCATCCTAGACCCACAGAGGATCAAGATGAAGTACCTGAAGAGCTGGTTTGTGGTGGATTTTATCTCCTCCATCCCCGTGGACTATATCTTCCTGATTGTTGAAACCCGCATTGATTCTGAGGTGTACAAGACAGCCCGGGCACTGCGCATCGTGCGCTTCACTAAGATCCTCAGCCTCCTGCGGCTCCTGCGGCTCTCCCGGCTCATCCGCTATATTCATCAGTGGGAGGAGGTGAGCAGAGGCTGTGATGCACTTGCATCCTAAATCTTTTCTCCACTTATGCTGGTATTACACAAAAGTGCTTTCTTTGAATGCCCATTCTCCTACTTTATCCCAGGGTGAATACTAAAGAATTGTGTCTTGAGTCTAATGCTTTGCTTTTAGCAGGTTCCCGAGAGGGCCTTCAGCATATTGTTACTTTGTCACTTGAGACTGTACTATCTGCTTCAGGATCATAATATATAAAATCTGTGGAGATGATGCGTGGGCTGGGAGGAGAGTCGGTACAGGTGGACACCCTGCAGAAAGTGTGTAGTTACAGAACTGCTGGGAGGGGAGCAGTTAGCCAGGCAGCGGGGTCTTGCCCTCTCAGAGCCCCAAAAGGTCCAGAAACAGCTCAGAGGAAAGGTCTAGAGATAGCTGATTCACAGAACCAGCGGCGTTTGTTTACCCAAGCATCATCTTTTACATGCTTATCTCTTGAATAAATGGCTTGGTGATGTATTTATAACCTTCTTGCTTTCTAAATTCTCTGACACTGTGTTAAGGGGAAGAGAAGAGCAATCTGCAGACAAATGGGGTCTGTTTAAAGACATAAAGGTCTGGTGAAAAGCAAGAGCCCCACTACCCCTGAACTCTGTGCTGTTCCCACGGGAGTTCCAATACTCAGGGTGAGGTGTCAGGCCTAATGCGAGTGAAGTCACAACCTTACAAGTAGCTTGAAAATTAGGTTTTTTTTCCTGTCTCCGTGCTCTCCAAAGCAGAGAGAAAGCTCCCTGCAGCTTTCTCCACATGTCAGGAGCATATTTTCAGGACAAGGAAAGCTGGTCAAGGCAATTTCATCTTCCTCCCCATACTTTCTCCTCTGCTTTGGAGCAGAGCCTGATGCAGAGCATGATCTAATGCAGAGTGTGCTCCTGGGAATGTGAAGGGAAGGCAGCCATGCAAGTCATGGCTAGATTGCACCGAGCTGTCAGAACAGTAATTCATGATAGAGCTGAACCCTTTCCTCCTCGCAGCATCACAGACTCAGAGGGAGAGCATCGGTGCATACTTTACAAATTTCAGGCTTCATCTTTGTGGTGTTATAATTTGTGAATGCTTCACTGACAGCAGAGCGTAATGCCTTGTTGAAGTTGGGATGACATTGTGCAAGGTGCTGTACAGATGGATAGGGAGAGACGGCTACAGCCCTTGAAGAATTCACTACTAGGTTAATTTACTTCATAGCACAGGCAGGCAGGAAGTGCATAGAGAGATGGTGATAAATAAAGCAGAAGTGTCTTTCCCGGTGTGACTCAGTAAGTCAGAGACTAAGCGGAGCGATGAAATATCTCCAAGAGCAATGAATATCTCCAGGTCTGTTGTCGTGTCCCTTGGTTGCATTGCTTCGCTGTCCTCTGATCCGAGAACGCTCAGGAAAGGCGAGTTGGTGGCTTAGGCTGTTGTTAAAGTAGCTCCTGCCTACAGATTTACATGTAGCCACAGCAGTGCAGAGCTCCGTGCTTCCTTGTCTCTGCTCCTTGACTTCCCTTCCATAAGGTGGTTGAAGAGGATTTAAGTATATTTGCTGTTGATTGTACTATGTTTTAAAAAATAATGAAAGCAAATCAGCGCCCTTTCCCTGTCTTGCTTCTCATACAGCTTCACTGAGCAGCCTTTTCTACTTTCAGCCTCATAATACAAATCTGTGGGGCATTTTTCCCTTTTGCTGGCTGTCCTGGCTGCCAGGGGACAGCATAGCCAGGTCCTCTCTGGATCCCCCCTGGAGAACAGACTCCCTGGAGTGATGCAGTGCTGCAAGTGAGAGGGACAGATGGTGTTGGATTGCAGTTTGAGACTGCAATGCAGACTCTGTTATGCATTGCAGAGCCCAGCAGCGCAAACATGATAGTCTTTTCTTCAAACAGGGCTCGACCCAAGCAGCAGTTCCCAGCGAGAGTATGATACTACGAGGTTTTCCACCTTCTCAAATGGGGGAGGGAAGCAGAGAGAAGGGGTGATCCCTTGTCATTGGTGCAGTGCATGCTACAAAGCAACAAGGAGACAGGGAGGAGAAGTGCTTCTTCATCTTTGCGTGGGAGTAAACGGTTGTGCTCCCTGGAACCACACCGACAGTTCTTTCTTCCTCTTATTCTGAAGTGCCTGCCTATGATCCATCTCTGAAAGTTCACATTAATCTTTCCTCAATGTACAGATCAGCAGTGGTGATCTGGTGTGTTAATTCCTGTAGGATGGAGCAGTGTTGGACTAGGCTTACTCTGGGTGTACGCAAGGGGCAGGTTGCTGTGCAGAGTTAAAGAAGGAGGAGGACTGTTGGGAGAAGGGGTTGCTGAAGACTTCTGTTCTCCTTTGCTCCCCACACTATCCCACTCTATGTCTCGTCTGCTAGGTAGTATCCTTCTCTCCTAGGCTCTTTGCGTATGACCAGATAAGCTAAAAAAGACTTGTGAGTAGGGCACACGGGTCCACTGGAGAAGACTATGTGTGCGAACTGCAGGAATGTGTGCCAGGCAGTCTGAGGCAGCGTTAACAGAGGTGGATGGACTAGTCAGAAGGGGAGCGTGCTGCGTTGTGTCAGGATAGAGCATCCCCGCTCACCCGTACTGAGCCTGTGCAGCGACTTTTGATGCAGCGATCGCTGCTGCCATGGGAAACTTAGCTCCTTACTTCTAACTAGTGCTGAGACTCTGGGTCCTGTATGAGGAGGAGAGGGGGATCCAGTATACACAGAGATGTTAATCTACTTACTGTGCCTCCTAGATGAACATTACATCTGTGCGTTAGTGTAACTCTGAGTGAGTTACAGGGATGAGTGGTCACTTCCTGAGTTCACAGTGAGCCTCTCCGTTCCTTCCCCTGCAATTCTCCATGCTCTGCATGAATTTATCACTCACCCTGCAGTGAGGAGAGAGCAGCCTTCTCTAAGGCTGCAATGCTGTAAAACAGCCAGCCACTCATCAGTTCCAGATCAATGCTAGTCATGAGTCTGTGGGCTCGAGAGCCACTGGGTTGAAGTGCCTGCACCATTCTGGCTCAGCAGCGCACTACTCTGACATCCTTCCCCAGATCTGAAACAAGTGCTTTGGGGACTACAGCTGGGCAAACACCCTAAAAAAAAAAAAAGAAAAAGGAAAAAAAAACAAACCCTTCAATCTCGTGCACTCATGTTCACTGGAGTATGAAAATAAGCTTAATTGCAAATGTAGCAGTTTCATTTGCATTATCCATTTTGCATGAGTGGTCCAACGAATGAATTTACCAGTAGGGCAGAATATAAATAGAGCCTTTTTGAAGTGTCTGCCGTATCTACCCTGCAGTAGGAAGCTTGATTGCAATGTAGGACGGCATACTTGCACTGGCTCGAGCCTAGCTTGCCTGAATATCGTATTAGAAACTTCAGTGTCTGGTAGTCACCAAGTCCATGAGCAGAGATCCAGGAGGGCTGGCGTGGTCTGTCTCTGGAGCTGTACTGCCAGGGTCAGCGCGAACATGGGCACTCCAGTCATGCCTTGGTCGTACCCAGGGAAGCTCTCGTCATCTTGGCCTTTCAACCTCTCCAACAGCTCTTCAGGGTGTCTGGGCTGGTCAGTGGTTCTTGAGCATGTGAACACGGAGGCGTGTTGTCGCTCACAGAGTCAGGAGCTGGGCCTTCACACTGTTTTCTCTGAGAAATTGTTCAGAGAAAACAGACTCTGAACATTAACATCCTACAAACCGTATCCCAAGGTCACCCAGCAGAAAGAATAAAAGCAGAATAATACCATGTAACCCATATACTCAATCAAAATGAACTAATGCAGTTCAGATTGTGAGTGCTATACAAAACCAAGTCTTTAGGTTTTCATAGGTAAAAATAATTGGTTGGTTTTTTTTCCTAAGAGCAATTTGCTGAGCTTTCCCTATTTTATGCACAGCATCTACCCCCGTGTTTGGTGCCAGGATGCAGTAACCTATATTTAAGATGAAACTATTTTGACTTATGAACAAGGAACATTGGAACAACAGTACAATCCTACTCCTATAAATAGGTTTCCAAATAGCACATAGTCTAAGATAACCAAAATATTTTGATTTCAGAATCTGTGTGAGAGATTATGATGGGAAGGAAAGGAACTAACTGGTTTTGATATATATCACAAGGATAAGATTATTGTCAGTGAGAGGATTTTTTCAGATTTTTGTCAGAAAAAAATTATAGTTTTCAATTTTTGCAGCTGAAACCTGAAGAAAAGTACAATTTGGTGATTTTCAAACTATTATATCAATGAAAACTTGAAAACTTTCCTGAATCCTGTTCTTTTCTTCCCTTGAGTTTCCGTATTACATAGAAGTTTTAGAATGGAGGGAATGCGTCTTCTCAGGTCTGTTTCTGGCCACAGATTACATCATCTGAAAGATGGCGTGACTTTTAAGAAGATTCAGAGCTATTCAGAAAGTTGATTCAACGGCTAGAGGGCCTATGTGGAAGGACTGGGAAAGAGCTTCCAAAGACTATGAGAATATGGCTCCCAACTGATTTTTGTTTTGATTTGAACAGTTAATTCCCTTAGTTTCTTCTGACCTATTTGTAGCATTCCTTAAATTAAATTAAAATAACGTGGCTAGTGGCCTGGGGGATGTAATGTCAGGCCAAATCCATAACTGGATCCTGAGAGGGGAGGAGTGGGGCAAAATGATTGTTCTCAAGTAGCACAGCAGAGTCCCATTCCATGAGCCGTTCAAAATAGCTTAGCGGATCTTTTATCGATATGATTTGCAATTCTGTCGTGTTAAATAGCAAGGCAGACTCATGAGAGTAACTCATTAAAACCTGTGGCCACCCTTGAGTAAAATCAGACTCAACAAACACTGGTAACGTGGAAGGGAGGGGGAGAATGGGCTGAGTTTCTTCCTAAATTTGCATTACCTCATTTCTGAAGGCAGCATTATCAAGCATTTGTCTTTAATGTCATTACAGGAGCTTATTAGAACCGTAACGCAAGTTGCAGTGATTTGCATTCTCACTGCACAAAGTGGCCCAAAACTTGAGCATCTTTTCCTTTTAGAGAAAACCCTGCCTGCACTGAAATCGATGGCAAAAAACCTCTTGTTGACATATTAGAAGAAGGTTGTTCAAGATTTTACCACAGCCTTTTACATTGAACTGTTTTCACTTGTGCAGCCCAACATCCTTGCGGAGGGAGGACAGACAACAGAAGGGAACAGAGGTTCTCCACTCCTGTACAGACATTGCATTTTCCCTCACTTGCCCGTGGGCAGCTAGTGATCCATCCCCTGCCCTGTGCCATGTTACCTTTCAGTGGAAAGAAACCTAAAAATGTTTTTTGGTGGAGTTTGTCTTTAGCAGGAAGCTCTACTGCTATAATACAAATTAAGCTTCCCACCTGGGCGATGGGAATACAGTTTCAAAGAGAGTATCATAAAAAATGGGTGATAATGAATTACAAGGAGCCAGGCAAATATTTGAATAGCTGTGCAGCTACAGAGGTTGCCATAAAAAGGAAAAAGCCTTTTTATTTTTTTTACAGTCACCTTCTGGCAGTGCTTAATGTGTCTTCTGTCAACAGGATGGTATGATAGGGGGAAGAGATGGCTTGAGGAGTTGGGATTAGGGCACGGAGCCATTTGTCTCTAGGTCAGTAGTTCAGATCCAGCTTGTAGCAAGTTAATGTCATTTGCCGTCTCATGGATGCTTTTCTCTGATCTGTTCTTAGTAGACAGGCGCCTGTGTGACAAAATCATCTAGGGGTCTGGCTCTGGTAAGCCTCAGGCTCCCTGTAGCCGCAGCAATGGGGTTAAATTCTCCCACACATCTGAAGTGAAGTCCCCACTGAGCAGGGTGTAAGGCGTGTTAATAAGAGGGTCTTGCCTGTGCCCAGCCCCTGGATCTCAGTGTCACAGGGGCCGTCAGTCTGGGCTTTTATGCTGGGATGGAATTATAAAGGTTTTGAAAAGAGATAGGCTGATCTCCTAATGATCTCTAATCACTGTGATAGCTGGTTGCTGCTCCAGCCTTTCATTTTCCTCTTCCCTCAGACTCCTCCTAGCCTACTTACGTGTCCCTTCACTGGACACTCTGGTAAGTTTGCCTTTCTCTTGGGGAGCTCACGTCTCTGTATTTCTCTGCCAGCACCAGCTGCCCGCAGCTCAATGCCCATATCTTGCCAGCTGCCTGTCATTTTTCTTCAGGCCATTGTTTTTGGAGGGGGGTTTCTGGCAGGCTTTATGATTGCTGTTGTGTTACAATAACAGAGGGTCCTCAGAGGAGAAGGGCTAGAGTCTGGCATGAGGATTCCTTCTGCAATCGGTGGCATTTTCTAAGATGTAATACCATAGAGGCTACACACTTTATTGATAGGGCATGCTCCAGCTGCAGCGATGTAGGGACCCTGGGCCCTCAGCATATTGACACAGCCTGCCGCGTTGCTGTCGTATAGGTGACACAGGAGGTGTTGTGACCTACATCAAGTATGTTTGTAACAGGAAGAGGGGTCTGGAGAACCCTGTACTCTGACTGCAAAGCTTCAGGAAAACAACTGGGAGCTTTCTAAATCACAGAAAAATCCTGTGAGCTCAGGAACCAGCAAGGGCGGTGCCCAGCTCCCTTAGATGTGTAGGAACAGAGATTCACACCTCAGTGGGGCTGTGCCCCATAGAAAAAGCACTGCGAAGGCCAGCCTGAAAGGGCTGTGCCCTCTGTGGAGCTGGAATTGAGCACCTTGGGTTGTGTCTGTGCCCTAACCAGCCCACACGGTGCTCTGCATAGCCTCGTGTCAATATATCATATGGTGTATATGTGATGTACACACATACAGTGCTGATGTTAGGGACAGCCGATAATGCTTTTGAAAGCCATTCAGAGGGAGATTCCTGTTACCATTTGGGTTGCTGATCCAATGCCAAATCTGTTTTTGTCTTTTAGCAGTATGAGAATCATGTTCTGCCAAACTCACCCAATACTTTAAGGCCAGTGTGTCTAACGCCTTGGCAAGTGGTAGCAAATTAATTGCTCCTCTCGTTGAAGCTTCTTCCAGGAAGGCACTATTGATTGCATTCATATCAAGTGAGAAACTTCAATGAGGTAGCTGAAGAGAACAGCATTTCCTCGCCTTGCTTTTTGTACTTAGCAAGACGGGGTTGGAAAGGAACGTTCCGAATCCGTAAGTTGAGTGAATGGAGCAGGAGCTTGGCCCAAATAGGACCATGGAAAAAAAAATCAAATTGGTTAGTAGGGGAGGAAGAAGAGGCAATTTGGGAATGTAAGAAGGAGCAATGCTACAGGCTTGGGGAGGAGTGGCTGGAAAGCTGCCCGGCAGAAAAGGACCTGGGGGTGTTGGTCGACAGCCGGCTGAATAGGAGCCAGCAGTGTGCCCAGGTGGCCAAGAAGGCCAATGGCATCCTGGCTTGTATCAGAAATAGTGTGGCCAGCAGGACTAGGGAAGTGATTGTCCCCCTGTACTCGGCCCTGGTGAGGCCATACCTTGAGTGCTGGGTTGTTCTGGGCCCCTCACTCCAAGACAGACACTGAGGGGCTGGAGCGTGTCCAGAGACGGGCAACAGAGCTGGGGAAGGGGCTGGAGCACAAGTGCTGTGAGGAGCGGCTGAGGGACCTGGGGGGGTTTGGCCTGGAGAAAAGGAGGCTGAGGGGAGACCTTCTCACTCTCTGCAACTCCCTGAAAGGAGGTTGTAGCAAGGTGGGGGTCGGTCTCTTTTCCCAAAGAACAGGCGACAGGACAAGAGGAAGTGGCCTTAAATTGCACCAGGGGAGGTTTTGATTGGATATTAGGAAATGTTTCTTCACTGAAAGGGCTGTCAGGCCCTGGCACAGGCTGCCCGGGGAAGTGGTGGAGTCACCATCCCTGGAGGTATTTAAAAGATGTGTAGATGTGGCGCTTGGGGACATGGGTTAGTGGTGGACTTGGCAGTGCTGGGTTAACGGTTGGACTCAATCTTAAAGGTCTCTTCCAACCTAAACGATTCTATGATTCTGAGGAGCACGGCAGTGCAGAGTTGCTTTTTGCCAGGAGAGACTGAAGACAGTTACTTCATCTCCCCACAGAGCTTCCTCAGTGCTCTGAGCCAGTCACTGGGCAAGGGGACGTGCCCGCCGGGGACCTGAACAGCTGCTCCTGCTGGAGTCGCAGTCTGGGTGGCTAGACTCAGAGTGAAAGGGAGAGCAATGCTCTGATAGCGGGAAAAGAAAAATACCCCACTCCCAGGGATAATTAAGGGTGTAGATTCTGGAAAAGAATCTGTATCTGAACAGCGCTTCAGATAGGTGCGTGGTTTCTTCTGTCTCGTTTGCTTTGCTTGTCTCCCCCCTTGAGGCTGGTGGGCACTCTGAGGCACCACTGGACACCAGAGGAATCCACGGGAGTGGATTTTATTAGTCCATTTTATTCTAGTAAGTGGATAGGGCTGGTGGGAGAGAACAACCAATTACCGATACACCTCCCTGTCTGTAGACACAACACCCTGTGGCAAGTGCTGTCGTGTTGTGGAGCTCAAGGCAGAGCAGAAGCCTGAATCCCTCTCCCAGACAAAGCTCAGTAGGCTGGAGTGCATTGTTCAGACCTCAGGCTCCAGCACCACTGCTAGATAATACTGTGAGTTGATGAATTCGTACGCGTTGCCATACAAACAAGGTAGCCGAAGGCAAGCTCTTGCCTTTCAAAGGTGCTGTGCACGGAGGAAGGGGAACAGGGTAAGGTCAGCCATGCAGAAAGGTCAGGACCCCTCCTGCCGGCAGGGCTGCACAAGGGCTCAGCTGTCTGGAAGGCCCTGACCCTGGCCAGGCTGGCTGGGGAAGGAAGGAACGCTCTTCCACAGGGCAGCAAAACCCAAGGCCAGGCTTTGGCTCTGAGAAATTCTCACTTCCACTCTAGAGAAAAAGTTGCCAGCCACAGTGCAAGACTCTCTGCAACATACCATGTGTGGGGAACTGGAGCTGCAAAGCCCCAGCCCTGAGAATGTTTGTTTTTCACCTTCTTTTCTTCTTGCCAGAAATATGCTAATGCAATGCAAAACAGCCTTACTTTCTCCACTAGTTTGAGGTGAAAGGCAGAAGTCCTTCTCGGGAAGGACAAGCTTCACTCCTGAGCAAGGCACAGAGAGGTGCGAAGGTTTAATGGGCAAGAGCCTTACTGATGAAGTTATTTTCTGAGCACCGCTGTGAAAAGAGCTGTTTCGAAGACAGTTTCAGGACATGCAATTATCCAGTTTGCCAGCTTAATGCATTCAACTTAACCTCATTTTTATGAAGCAGAAATCAATGCGGTAACTTTTTCAGAGCTGAGATGACATTTTATTCTTGCTTCTCTCATAAGGATGCATATTTTTAAGCTTCCTCTTCTACTTTAACTCCTCCATCTCCCAGTTTTGACTAAGCAGGAATACCCCAAGGGCTAGAGGAAAGAGTGAGGCAATTTCCACATTCCCAGAGTCACATTAGAATGGAAAATGTTTCTGAAATCTCTTTGCAATACATGGCAAAATTTTCCTTATTGTCTTCTTGGAAAAGGACTTGGAAGTACATCTTTGATCTCAGTACAAGAACCTTTTTATTCGTTTCATTCAAGCACCACTTCACCAGGGAAGAATGCTCATGTGTTGTTGACGGTGCTGATCTTCACCCCGGTTTTTCGTTCCAAGAAACGCGTGTCCCCTGTTCTCTGCTCTTCCAGCGTCTGTCACCTTCTCTACTCCCACATGGTCAGGGATATTTTGGGAACTATTCCTCCCTTGTGTCTTCTCCCCTTCCTAAGCAGGAAGTCCTGCAGAACAGCAGCTGCCAGAGCTGTGAGCTGGGTAATGTCTGTCCAGAAGTTCCTCAACAAGAGTGTGCCTTAAAATTGCAGATAGTAGGGTAACTGCTCTGCTTTTCATTAATATGCCACCTCTCCTACCCCTGGCACGTCCTGAAGTGGGTTGCACCACACAGATGGTGTTTTAGTCTAGTGACACATGCAAAATCCTTGCAGACTAAAAATAAAACTTTACAACAAAAATCTTCAGCTCAGGCTTACTGTGCTGCCACTCTACCCATCGTGATTCTCTTATGTTCAAGAAAGTAAAAGTGCTTTACTTCTTTGATTCTTTCAGATAAACGTCAGTTGTACCTTTCCCCCTCCCCCTGATCAAGTGCCCTGTGACTGGGTTTTTTTCTCGTAGAAGTTGAGAAGAACACTTCATTGGGGCCCCTTCTTTTAAGCTTTTTGTGGTGTATTGATGGCACAGTGGTCCCAAAGAGCAGAGCAGCCCAAGCCCGCCCCAAGGCTCCCCGAGCAAGTCCCAGCCTGTGACTCAGCAGTGCTGCCATCGGATGCACTGCAGCATCCGAGGGACGAGCGGTGGCAGCCGGCCACGCGCTCTGTGCAGTGCTGAGCTGGGTCAGCTGCAGAGGAGCCTGGACCATGCAGCACTCTCCGTTCTCAGCGCAGTGGTTCTCTACACGATCTGGTTGGTCAAGGGCAGAATGCAAGGGTATATGTCTGCATATACAGAGGGAAAGGGGGATGAAGACTGTGGACTTGGGCTTTTTAATCTAAAGAGAAAACTATTTTCCCTGATAGTGTAAAATGGCGATGGTGGCCCTATCTACCTTGGCAGAGCCATGTAGCAGGCAGTTCCCCGCTGAACTGCTGGTGATTTTATCTTTGCCATTTGCTCATCCAGTATTTATGAGGGAGAAGCCAGAAATCAGGGAGGGCCTGATCATGGGAAACATTCTGCCTTCCGTGACAGCTGTAAAAAGAAAGTGAGAGATGTGCTCTGAAAACAGAAGCACCAGAATTATTCTTCTAGCTTCCTTCTGGGCTTAGGATAAGCCACGTGCCTGTAGTCCCACAATGATCCTTTCCCTAAAATGACAATAATAATGTAGTCACCTCACAGATCTTAAACAGCTGCAATTCATTCACACTTCTGAGGTGCCATTAGGCCTGGGATCTGCTCTGACATAGACCCTGAGCAATCCCACTGAGATATGACATAAACACACACGTCTCTGCTAAGTTCCCTTTGGCAGGTCCTGCCCCCAGGGCTGGGGGAACGCTGTTCCTACTCCTTTCTAGAAACAGAGCCCTCACCCAATGTGGGACATACATATCTTTATCGTAGCACACCCTACTGTCTCATGTGGCTTTTCATTATTCTGTGATGTATCTAATAGTCCTCTCCCTTGACCTGTTGACTTGGGGTCATCAAGGTAGATGAGCATAGAAGAGGATGGTATCATGGTTACTCTGTGTCTTTGATCCCTGAGGGTTAGGAGAGAAGGAGAAATTTGGGGAATATGTTTCTCAGGTTTGGGTCCAGCCAAGATGGATCATCAAGAAAGGATGATGGTTTATGCAGTGTGTAAGTGGATTTGGAGTACAAGGAGACTGGTCTGAGGGGAAATCTTGAGGTAAGGAGGGAGTCAGGTGCGGGCCAGGAGCTGAAGATGGCTAGGGACAAATTGGAAAAGTGACGTGGTGCAACGCTAGTGGAGGAGAGAGCAGCAAGACCGGGCAGGGAGCTCAGGGAGGGGAAGTCACTCTGCAAAACACTGCCCAGTGCTGGGGTGTGCACGAAGTGGTACCCCAGGGAGCAGCTGGGAGCTTCCCTCCTGTAAGATCACTTTAGGTCTGGCTCCACTCTTGTGTGGTGGAGCCTGTGGAGGGTGAACTTTGAGAGAACCTCTCTCTGTGCTGGCGGTGACAAGCAATCAAACAAGCCGCAGCAGTGCTTCCTTGTAAACACTGGGAAGAAACTGTGAGGATAATGTCCCTTAAAGCAGCTGACAGGCCTGCTCTTCCTCAAGTCCCTGGAGGGGGTGGAGAGCAGTTAAGACGCAGCAGCTGTGTTTGTTGTTTTTTTTATTTATATTTTTTTTTTTCACCCAGCAAACTGCCGGGTGTTAATTCCTCTTGATTTGCTGTGTCTCAGTGCAGCCCAGTTTGGAGAGGCTGTCCCTCGAATAGGGTTGATTAGACTCCTCTCCAGTATGCATCACCCAAACATCCACTAATTCCACTTTATCCCAACAGCGCGCCTGGCTTTTCTGGTGCTACAAAGAATTAAGCTGAAATTGTGTAGTCAATTACACAAACTTGGTGCAGCCAAAGTCCAGAGACTTCTGTCAGGGCCCAGCAGTGATCACCAATGAGAGGTCCTGAACAGATAAATAACTCTCAGTCATCTTCTCATCACCACCACCCAAAACTAGTCCTATCTACTGGGTCCAGCTTTAATTGGTTTCTGCAAGTAGCACGGTGTACCTAGGGGAGATGAGACATGTCAACATGAGCATGTCACTGAGAAAGCTCCTCCCTTTCAGTGCGAGAAGGATGCAACATCCCCCTAAATTCACCACCCTTATAAATCTTCCCTGAAAAATGCGAGTGGTCGGCCAGGGGAACTCTGCTTCTGCTACACTGGGAAGTTGTTATAGCACATCTCAGAGGTCAGAAAAGCTTGGGAGCAGCCCTGACAAATGGCTTGGCTGGCAGAGCCTTACCATGGCCCTTACCTCCCTTTATGTGCCACAGGGGTATCTGAAGAGACCATCTGGAGAAAGCCTCACCAACTGCACACCTCCCAGGGGCTCCCTGCGGGCTGGCAATATCCCCTGCGGCTGGAGGGGGATATTCTTCTGGTGGGCTTCTGTAAATGTGTTGTAATGCGCTGGTGAACTTTGGGGCTCACATCAGCCCAGCACTGTATCTCCATCCCTGCCTTGTGCTAGAGCATCCATGGGACATGCAAAGTGGAACCACTGATGAGTCATAGGGAGCTTGTGCCGTGATCACCTTCCTCCCTATTTCCCTATTACCCTTTCACACATAGAAAGGATAAAAAGGGCTGTTGTTTGCATACAGGTGGAGAGAGGAAAAAAATATGTGTGGTTCAGGTTGGTTGTGGCCTCTCCAGCAGGTTCTTCTCCCTCCCCACAGGCCTGGCCTGGGGGTGAGCCTTGCTCCTCTGCACTCTGAGCACTTCTTCAAAGGTCTGTTCCCTGCCAGGATGCACAGACATCCTACCAACTGCCTTTTTCAGTTGATAAATCACCTCAAGCTTGTAGGTATGAGGAAGGGCAGATAAGAACTTTTCCCTTTAGCTGTCTTCCCTCCAGACTTGAAAGACATGTTTGTATTTTGTCTTGAGCATAAGGCAGACCCAGTCCAACTCTGGAATGTGAAAGAAATACGGAAGAAGGCTGGCAGGGTGGGAGGAAAGCAGAACGAAGAGGGCTTCTGTGAAAGGAGACAGTAGAAATGAGAGATGGGGAAGGCCTGCTGCATCATCCAGTCTGGCCTGGCATGGAATTGTCTGTTTGATCTTCAAGGGCTGTTGTCAGGTAAGTTTTAAATGTGTCAAGCAGCAATACCTTGTCACTGGTTTTGAGATGTTCATCTTGCAGCATTGTCTTGTGAAGGGGATTGATTACTTTCCAATGCAGTAGATTGCTATGCTTAGCCAGGGTCTGACTGTGCTTTGGCCCACAGAGAACAAGTGGGCCAGAGAGTGGAGAGCTGGTCTTTGCTGTTGCCAGGGGGAAGAGATTGGCTTCTCCAGCATGGAGAGCAAAAGGAGAGATCTCTCTCATAGCCACTCTGAGGGAGAGGGGTCAGCATGTAGCAGTGAGCAGATTGCAGCTCCGTCCTGCTTTGCTGCCTTAAACAGTGCATCCCCTGAGTGCGTGTGGGTAGAGTGCAGCTATGCTTCAGGGGAACTTGAGGAGTCCTTCCTGGAGCTTCTCGTGACCCCTGGCAATAACCTCGCTGGAGATGAGATACAAGCACATGAGGATGATGCTTCTCATATACAGATTTTTTTGCCCCTCTCCTTGCCCTCTTCAAGGTCATTTTAGCAGCTGGCAGGGAAGGAAGAACACAGCCCACTTCAGGAAGATGGAAAAAACCCTTCAGTTTCCATCCTGGCTCACTGTGAGTGCTGGGAATGCAGACGATGAGGTCTGGAGCCAGGCTGGAACATGTTCCTCTGGCCTTTACCCTCTCCCTCCTCCCCCCTTCCTGAGACACAGCATGCCGCAAGCTCCTAGAGGAGATGGTTCCTTTAAAAGGAACCTTATCACAAAGCACTCTCCCCTTATCTGCAGCCTTCAGATGTGGACGTGCTGCACAGAGTGCTGACTGGGGACCTGCAGCAGCTGGCAGCAGCTTTCCATCTGCTGCTGAAAAGAGGAAGCTCTCTGGACCTCCCTCCCAGCCTGTCTGCAGCAGTGCATCCACTAAACCAGCCATGCCCGGTCATGGGAGAGGCATCCCTCCTCCTTTTACAGATTCACCAGCATTGCAGAAAAATGCATACGTATCTCTGCCGACTTTGCTCTAGTCTGGATATCAATAGCACCACGGAGGGGGGACCTCACGTGTCAGAGCAGGATCATACCCCCACTGAATACCCATGGGCCTTGGCAAGATTTGCATAGCCCCGGGGAGGCTTGTACTGCTTCATCGTCCCTGCTCTTTGTATTCAAGCAAACCTGCTACCGTGGGCTACGAGTGCAGTGCGGCAGGCTCCTGAGGGTGAAAGCCTTCGACTGCTCTGCCATTTCCTTGCCTGATAAATGTTGCCCCAGCCTGAGTGATTGCCCGCTGCAGGATGTGCTGCTCATTTCAGCCTTTCCTTCCTACCTCTGCAGCCTCTGGCCAGCAGCAGCAGATGGAGGGGAAGCAGTCTCAGAGCCCAGCGTTTCACCCTGATCAACTAATGGGGGTGAGGGAAGGGAGAAGGGCCAGTGCTGCAATCAGTCAGTTGAGCGAAGCAGGGCCTGTTTTGATTAGCTAGCAATTTTTCTGGTCATTTAGAGGAAAAGTTGCCTGCATGCGTTCCCTCCTTTCTGGGGGAGACATGAGCTGTAGGACACCACCCCAAAACTTCCTGTACTGTTTTGGAAGGGGGGAGAAACTATTCTGTGGAGAGATCTTTCAAATAGAAGAGGGGGAAGAGGATATTGACAGTGATTGAAGTGGAAAGACCAAGCTAAAAGGGACGGAGCATATTTTGTTCCAGACAAGGCATTTCCTCAGCATGAGGGCTGGGCATCAGCACCCCACACAGTGGTGTCTTGTTTGGAGATGGTCCAGAGCTTACCCTGTCTGACAGCTAACGACCAGCTCCTTGCCTCTGAGGCTGGCAGTTCAGTGCACTGTGGGTTGCTTTTTGGAGCCAGGAAGGTGGGAAAGTTGCACCGGTGCGCCAGCTTAATTGACAGCTGGCACAGAAAAGGGGATGTGCTGATGGATGGGAGGCAGCTGCCAACTCCAGATGCCAGCACTGGCATCAGAAAAGTGGCAGGAGAAAAAGCCAGGAGCAAGCCGGGGTGGCAGTGGGGAAACAAGCCTGGGACATAACGATGTGAAGGGGGTTAGTGCATAACTCTGTGTTGAAAGCCTAGGAAATGTGGCAGACCAGGTGGCTGGCTGGGAGGCTTGACTGCGAGGGCAGCGGAGTGCTCCGAGTCCTTGGTCCGGAGCCTTCTGGGAGCAGGACAGCAAGCTGTGCTCTTTTCTGCTTACTGCTGGAAAGACCCGAAGCCAGGTGCAAAGGGCTAAGCTCCCTGCAGTTGGTAATTACAGGAGAGCACTGTCAGCCAGTTCACAGGCTGACCAGGGAGAGATCTTCTTGATTCCTGGCGCGGTGGTAGCTGGAGGTCATCTGTGGTCATCAGTTATAGTGGAGACATCCTTTCATCTTGCCTACACGTGTATATTTGTGTGTATGGGGCTGACAACTTAGCAAAGCCCAGCTGGCTTGCTGGAGGGTGACGGGACATACTGGCCAGACGCTTGTCTTTGTGGCTGACCCGGCCTGTCCATGGTTGTCGCTGCTGGTCTTCCCTTTATGTCTTTTGTGATGATGAGGATTTGCCAGGTCACCTTGGCTGTACTAAATCATAGCGACGATATGCTGGGTTGGGCAGATACAGGTGCGATCGCAGCTGCTCACAGAAGCCTCCTGTACTCTGTATCAGCCCTGACTTCTGATGCCCTAGATGACGTGGCTTCCTACCTTTCCTTTAGCAAGGTAATGGTGCTAAAAGAGCCTTACAACCAGTATTTACCCCGATGTTCAATTTAGGGTTTTCTCTAATTGCATCCCAGTACATTCTACTCCGTGCCCCTCACCCCATCCCTAATGATCCTCAACACTTTCCCCCTCACCTCCCTCTTGACATCCAGCAGATGTGAAGAAGAGACAATTCCCAAATGCTTTCTCATTAGTCTTGTCAAAAGTGTTTGCATCTTCCATGATATTTGGTCTACAGATGAGAGATGGGATCTGTAACGAAATCCTGATGTTCAGATCATGTCTTGTCTCTGTGGTAGAGAGAGTTACGTAGTTCAGATTCAAATACCAATCATTTGTTAAAAATTTGGACACCAGTCTAATCCTTCCAGAGATTGAGGTGCCTGGGGTTTTAGGGAGATCCAAACTAATAACTGGGATATCAGACATCTGTTCCTGACTCCATTTTCAGTCTTCCCACTGAGGGCTGTGAAATATTTGATCCCGCAGATTATTTTGTTCACTGCTCTTCGGAGTGCCCACACATCCGCGTGCTTCGGAGCAAATTCTCTTGAGGAAGTCACCAGCTTGTAGGTGGTCACGAAGAGAAACTTCACTGCAATTCCTGTGTCTCACTAGCAGCCCACCACGTGTACAAAATTCTGAAAGATGCTGGTGCTGTGAACCCAAAAGGTATTCTTGTAAGTTTAAGTAAAAGGAGACGAAATCGTCTTCTTCAACTGTTTGGACATGGAACTGGGAAATCAGATCCTATGATTTTGAATTCATGCTAAGCCCTAAACTAATGGACCAGGCTCATATCTGGGTTCTTCCATTCAGGCTTTGAAATCTGAAGAGATTGGGGCCCTGATTTGCTTCATCCCATGTTCAGTTTAACGTCGTCTTTTTGAGGCATCCCACCACCCCTTCTCAGACTGCTGGGATGGCAGCAGGGTCAAGTTTGCCTGAAGCTGGGTTTTAAAACAGCATTTCTTACCCCCGTGTTGCTCTATCAGAACTCCTTGTCTGCAAATTAACTCCCTATTCACTTTATGGAGGGGAAAGCACCATAAACACAAAGAAAGCAACTAATAGTATTATTTAAAACAGAGAATCATTTAGTCTGAGCACTAAAGCTTTCTGAAATGAGTACTTCAACGTTGTCTAGGAAGAATGTCCCTACTGCCCTGCTGGTTCTCCTTGCCTGATCCCATATGTTGCAGCTGCTCCTGGTATCTACATCCTCTGCCTGACGTGCTTGTGTCCTGATTCACATTTCTTGCTCTGCCAAAGCTTTACGGGGTCAGGGATCTGGCTTCATTTATAATCACCGCTGACACTTAATAATAATTCTGCCGTAGGTTAGATGTGCTCATGGAAAAGACACTCATTATGGTAAATGCAAACCACTGAAGCACTGCGTTGGTCCCTTCTCCATCCCTTCTTACAGCATGGCTTGCTCTCTAGGGCAGAAATCTAGTCCTGTGTTGCAGTTTTACCCCTCTATTAGTACTCTTTTTTGGGGGGCGAAGCAACGTCAGCCTTTCTCAATTCCTGCTGTCACTTCAGCCTGAGCCTGAACCAATTCTTGAGTCCCAGCTTGTCTAGTACCGGCACTGCATCTGTACAAGCACGCGTCCAGGCACAGACTAAACCATAGCCTTACTTCTTCCAAGGTGGAGGGCCAGAGTATTTTCTGCCCTTTTGCACAGCTCTCATTCATGTGGTCTGGAGAGATCAAGCGTGACTGAGGCTGAACACCATGCAGGAACAGATATCTTAAGATACTCAGCCCTCCTAAATTCACTGTTGATACTTTGAACTGGTGCTACAGCTACAGCCACTGCTAGGGATGGAAAAGTGTGTGCCACGAGGCTGGTTCCACATACCTATTGCTTGCTTGGAGTCCATTCTTACTTTCCAGTGTAGATATAGCCTCTATGTACATAGTCTGTAGGTTTTGTGGACATAGTCGGTGTGGATGTAGCTCTTGTAAAGCCCACTCAGTCACAGAGGTAAAGCAGATTCTACCCTGGACTTAATTTCTCTGAATAAATATTCAGAGGTATTGACAAGGGAGGCTCTGCTGCAGCAGCGTGCAGTGAGCTGCTAGGGGCTTGTAAAGAATGATCAATGCTGTCATTTTTATGTACTTCGTTTCCCCTGGTAATTTGTCAGTGCTGCTACCATCATTTCTTCTGCCCATTTCTTCTTACACTGATGGGGGCAAATTTTCCTACCTCTGGACTGGGGGCTTTCACGGCAATGAGGAGCCATTAAATCAGGCAACGCAGCAGAAGCTGAAGAATGATCCAGACTATAGAGGGCAAGGCAGGAGAGGTCAAATGAGTGGGTTATGAAGTGAATTCCCAAAGGACTTGGTTACTTTTAAAAGTGAACAAGAAACGAGGCAGAGTAAGTATGAATGGTTAAAGCAGCTCCATTTCTGTTTCATAGTATAGCTTCTGTGTAGAGGCTTCTTCTGTATAGCGTCTTACTCTCTGGGACCCTGCTGGAGGGGATTGGGGGAGCACAGCGTGGAGCCAAGCGTTACAAAATAATATAAATGACCATCGTAGGACAACTGAGGATAAAAATATCCCAATTTTAGTTACTTGGGCTACTTCTATACTGTAGGAGTAAAGGGGATTCAGAGAAAACTGATGAGAATGATTGAGAACAGCCTGGAATAAATGAAAAGTTTGAAATTCTTTGCTTTAAGGGGAAGAGAAAAAGCCTGTAAAGTAATAAGTGAGCTAGAGAAAGATGAGGGCCGTATATATTTTTCCTGCCATATTCAGAAAAGATATGGAGCAGTCAATGAAATTGAAAAGGCAGCAAATTCTAAATGCATTCAAGGAAATACTCTTTCAGACAGCGTGTATTCAGACATCGGAGCTTCTTCCACAGACAACACAATTCAAGGGCAGTTTGGATGTTTACGTGAGCTATAAGTGTATCCAGAGTTATAAGGTAGACAAGAGCTTTGGAAGGTTAAAAAACACTCCTGCTTCCAAGTTTAAATCCATCTCTCACTATTACACATTCAGGTGAAGTCTTCCAAGGAGATGGGTTATCATCCCTCTGCCTGATGTGAAGTTTCTTATGCCTTGTTCTGAATTAACTGATCCTGGTTGCTGCCAAAGAGAGCTTTCTGGAGCAGTTGGGCTCCACATCTGATGCGGTTTGACCTTGTTCTCTTTGCGCGGTTTCAGCTGAAGTGGGTTGAATTATTCTATATGTATGCTGGTGTGAAGGAAGCCAGGCTCACGGGCCAGGAGAGGAGTGAATCGGGAGAGAGCAGTGGGTCCCATTCCCATCAGGATTAAAAGGAAAAGTTGAATAGATGTAGCAGCAAAGCCCTTTCAGAAGGCAAATGGCAAAAATTGGGCCAAAGCAAGTAGCTTTGTTTAAATAATTCTATCATGCAATGTGCTTTTTGGAGAGAAATAGCAATAAAATACTTTCTGATCACATGATGCAACAAGAAGAAAAGGTGGCATTAGGACTTCGTTAACATTTGTGTGAGCATCTTGCAATGCCGTGGTGGTGTCTGGGTCCGTTCCAGCACTGCCAGACAAGTACCTAGTATCAAATGCCTCTTCCTTTTCAGGGGAAAAGGATAAAAACCTGCCTGTGGAAGGGTGTGGCCTTTTAAAAGCACTTGGTAGCATCTTTCGCCTTTTGGGTGGGTGGTTGGTATGGGTTTGCTGCAAAGACAGGGTGACAAAGTTTGAAGGTTCGTTTCAAGGACAGACGAGCCCCATACTGTGAATATGAAGAGGGACTCCCCTTTACGTTATCAGCCTGATGATGTGCCTCCAGATCTCAACCTCTGAGGCACAGCTGGAGGCGGAGGGGACAGCAGCACTTTTTTATACCACCCTGGTATTTTGCTTGAACCTACAACATCCCTGTCAAACTATTATTATTACTATTACTATGATTATTATAATATTATTATACTATACCCCTAAAAGAGCTGTGCAAATCTCCTTCTTCTCCCGGGCTGCAGCTCTGGGGATTTTTGCCTTGATACCTGTCATCAGGCAGCATTTCCTGTTGGATTTCTAATTAAAATGGCAGCCTTTAGGGACTATGTTCTTCCCCAGCATATATTCATGGAGGTTTAAGGGCATTTTAGGTAAAGTTTAAATACTGCTTTTAAACATCTTTGTTCTGACTTAGTTCATTTTTCTGTAACCAGCCGAAGTATCTATATACAACCACAGCAGGAATTAACCTGTCATACTTTCATAAATATAATCTACACTGCTTGTTGGTTAAAAAACAGTTTTCCCTGCCCCAGATTCTTAATGCAAGTAAAAAATGCACCCAGCCGCTTCACCCCGCCGCTTCGCTCTCCTCCTGGGATCAGCGCGGCCTGCGTGCCTGTGTGGGTAATGGCTGTATTTCCTCCAGCAGCTCCTCTTCCTCTAATTTCCCTGTGTCTCCTCAGCCTCTGTTCTGTGAAGGTTATGGGAGGGCACAGGTTTTCTGAGGTGTATTACTCAGGGAGTTATTTTCACTGCGCGTTTCTTTTAAGGATGTCTTCTCTAAGGTGCACGTTGCAATACTGAAAAGGTTATATTGCTATTATTACTCTAAGAGAGCAGGAAGGCATTTGTCTCTCCTCTTACTCGTCTTGGGCCGGATGCGACGTGTGACACACTGTATGCAAATAAATTTGCATCAGTCTGTGCAATGAAATCTTTTGGCACTCTGCCGGCAAAATGTGGAGGTCCTGCAAAAGATGATTCAGATCCTTGTTGGAAACAGTGAGACCAGCCTCCGTCAAAGCAATTTCGGAAAAAAACCCAACAGTAACAAAGCAATTTAAGTTTGTGCTACTAGGGACCAAACAGCAGCCTGCCCAGCAGCCTGGCACACCTCTCTTCTGAATTTGTCCCTGGCTGCAGTCAAAAATTTTTTTCACTGTGGTACGAAGTGCACCACGCATCTCATCTGCCGTTTCTGAAATGTTGCAAGCAAGAAAAAGAGTGCCCAAAGTGGATCGATGGAGACTTTGCGGGCAAACGCTCAGCCCATCTGAAAATCGGGCCGTTGTGCTGAGCATCCTCAGCCTGTGAACTCTGGTCTCTGTTAAAACACAGTGTCACTGAGTTTGCAGCCAGAGGAGCTTTTATTATCTTTGCTCACACTCTCTGCCTCGTGGCGCATGAAACCATTCAAGTCTCCAGGCCTGCCAGGCCGGTTCCGTTCATGGATGTTACAATCACTAACAGCATAAAAAAAAAGTCGAGGGTGGAAGTTGTGCTTGGTTGCCGTGGTTGTAATTGAATTAAACTAGAGGATTGAGTTAGGTGGAAAGTACTCAATCTTCCTGCGGAACATGAACCATCCTGGCAGGCTGAGCTGTGCTATAAGCAGCAATAGGTTATGCTTTTGTACATAAATATAGTGAAATGTAACGCACTACCAGCCGCAGAGGGCAGCTGCAGCAAGTAGAAATTTACATTATTGGCTCTGTTTAAAAACAGGAGGAAAAAACTTGCCATCACTTCAGTTGACAGAAAGCCTGATCCTTTGAACAAATGCTAGCTGCAGAGCCGAGAAGAGATCAGTGTGAAAATACGTGTAGCTGCAGTTCTTTTACAGGACTCATTTTGGCTGCTGCCCTGGTCTCTGCACGCTGCTTCTATAGGGTGCCCTGTATGGAGGTTTAGCTGTGGAGCCATAGGCCAGAGTTCTGTAGGGAAAGAGCCTATAAACTCTTCTGCTTCCAACTGCTCGAGCCCATTTTGTGGTGAGGGGAGGCCTCACCTGTGTGTGCAAATGCTGCTTTGCTTATGCAGAGAAAAGTGTTTTGAAGACAAACAGACACGTGCTCGTTCCATTTTGGGGTGGGCATTTTTTGGCTCAGGTTCTTTCAGTGTACTCTTACAGACATCCACACAGGGCTTAATAGCGGGTTAACATGCATGTGCTTTACGCTCTTGATTGAAATGCAAGCTGCATTAAAGAAATACTGCTCTGTAGTTCAGCAAGTTTGCACTTACTGGGCAGGACCTAATGAGTTTCTAGTATATCCCAGGTGGTAATCATATGAATCCGTAAGTACACTAAGTGACAACCTTGGATTTTTTAAAATCTATTCTGAATCTTAAACTAAAAAATTCAAGTGTGACTGAAAGAAATAGGAAGACAAAGTCACTGCTCGTTTCTTTTGCGACAGCTTTCTCTGGAATGTGAACTATGGCTATTTTACAGGCAATCTGTATTTTGAGAAGACGATTTTCTTTCTTATTTGAAGAGTCTGTTCTCTTGATCTGATTTTCTTTCTCCTGTGTTCTGGTTGTGTGTTTATGGATACAAATACAGCTGGCAGTCCCTAGTTCTCTGGGTCAGGCTCTTTCACGTATATAAATGGGGATGAGGAAGCACTGTGGCAGACCAGACATTCATTTAGTCCACTTTCCTGCTCTTAATAGTGATCAAATGCTTCAGAGGGAGCATGTGATGAATTCCAAAGCAACAGCTCTAAAATAATCTGCTCACAGGTAGATTTATTCCTCAGGGGTTTTTTAAGCACTGAAAAGGAAGAATATAAGCCAATTTTTTAAAGTTATTATTAGGCAGCCATTTATTTATTTAGGCATGTATTTAATATCCTGCCAAGGTCCTGGCCTGGAGGATTCCTGTGGCAATGTATTCCACAAGCTAAAATGCACATTGTTTGGAAAAAAGAGTTTTTCCTCTCATCAGCTGATCCTTCACTGATAAAAAGTCCTCTTGTCTTTGGGTAAGAGAAGATAATTAAGAGCACTAAGCCTATCCCATGATACTGATGTCTTTCTGGGATATTTGTTTCTTACCTGCCAGTCACCATTTCCTCCCTGGACCAAACTGTCCCAGAAGGTGTTCTATAATTACTGTTTTTTTAACTCCTACCTCTTAATCAAGGATCTTCAAACTATGGTAAAGCTATCCCTTAGTGGAAGGCAAACAGCTTCAAAACAGTGTGTGACATGGCCCAGCTTTGGGACCTGATGTTACTGCTGGGAGGAAAGAAGCTTGGGATCCCCTTCCTCAGAACACCTATTTATACCATTTTTTAATTTCCCCACTGAAAATAGATCCGTGCTCCAAGGGAAAGGGTGTTGCTGACCTAGGTAATAGCATAACCTGATCAATATGGCCATTAGTATTTTGCCTCATTACTTGTCCATGCTAACTGTCTTAATTGACTTTGTGCCTGGTAGATCAGTGCACTCAGGGGGTGTTTTCCCACTTAGCTCAGTGAATTTTTGATCAGACCACAAATGAGGTCCTTCTGACACAATCTGCAGCCTGGACTCACCTACATCATCTGAGTCATCCATCGATTACCTCATCTTGCTGCTCAAGTGCCTCTTCCAGTGATGAATACCTTCACTGAGTGCCAGTCCAGCGCAGAGCTGTGTGGACCAGCCTCTCAGACCACTCGGTGCTCCTTGATGCCATTTCCAGGCCTTGCCAGGCTTCACCTCTTACCCTCTGGTACCCATGTTTTCCTACCACTAATCAAGCCCCAGTTTCAAACCGGTTATGTTTCTTGTCTCCTTCTCAGGTATTTATGCTTCCTTTCCCCTCAACCCCCCAGATATTTCTTTCCCTAGGCATATCTATATTAAGCTACTGAGCTAGACAGACCTTTTGCCTGATCACTGTGGTCATTCTTAAACTTCCAAAAAAGCCTGTGACCTATTTCCAGAAGTGATTCATTGCTAGTCTCTCAGAAGAACTACAATTCCCAAAGATGCAGATAAGAGCCATGAGAGATTAAAAAAAAATGCCCAGGCAGGTAAGAGATCTAATTCCCACTGAGAGCGAGACACCTAACCTACTTACAGCTCTGGGGGCTTGATTTTTTTTTTTTTCTTTTTCCGAAAGCATTTAACTGTATCGAGAGATACTGTTGCAAACCTGAGCTGTAGGCGTATGAGAACATAAGCCCCATTGAAAAGCAAAGGGGCGCATCCTCCAAAGTCATAGAGGTTCTGGAAAAAGCCCTGGCCCCAGTCCTTGCATTGCTGCTGTGGGACACGTTCCCTGGGAGGTGAAATTGCCATCATCCCTCCGCGCTGGAGGCACCAGCCAGTGCCTGTCCCTGCTAGCTGGCATCCAAGGGAGGCTTACGGCTCAGTTCAGTGGAGGCAGAATCCAACCCTAAGTGTTTTTTCCTAGAGGTTTAAAGAAAAGCATGCAGGAAAGACAGTCCTTTGAGTTGTGCTAGAAAATATTTTTAAAAGTCTGTGTCACGTTGCCGTGGTGACAAAAGTTCTTAAAATGATGAAGATTAAAGTCTAGGCTGGGAATGGTGGCATGGGGAGGGGAAGGGGGGCTGTTGTCATGACAACCTCAACTCCGAGAGTGCAAGAGGCAAAACACACGGTGGTGGCGGGATCTTTGGGGTTTATATATATCTATAAACATCTGCCATTTATGCCAGCTTTCTCAGTGCTAATTAGTCCTGCTATTTCACCTTTCTCTGCTGTAAATATTTTCCAGTAGACACAAGTCTCTGAGGGAGAAGGCAAGAAAATGCTTTTTTTTTTTCCTTTCATTTTTGCCTGGGCTTTCTGCTGTTCTCTGTCTATGGCCCCTCAGCTCCTACCTGGAGAACAACTTCCATTAGCCAGAAGCAAGCTGCCTGGGAAGAGTTAAATCATCTCGGGAGGAGGTAGAGGCTTGCAGGCTTGCATCATGTTCTTACAGAGCTTTAACGGCACCAGGCTGCTGCAAGATCACTTCTCCCTGCCCTGCATGCACATACACCCTCGGGCTTTTCTTGGCGCTGAAGTGGCTGTTTCTGAAGGTGAGGGGTACCTCCTTGGGCTCTAATTAGTAGCCACAAGCAGGAGCAGGAGATCCAAGCTGGCATCCCTAGATTTGGCTCAAAACTTTGCTCTCAGCTTCCTGTACAACCTCTGGCAAGGGGCTTTTCCATTTTATGTGCCTCGCTTTGCCCATCTAGAATAATGGAGATTACACATTCACTGGAGATATTGAAGCGTACCAGATTAATGTCAGCTGAGCCCCTTGAGACCTTCAGATGCAAACTGCCACAGGAGCACAAAGGATTATTATACTTTAAGTGTAAAAATCTACTTGGATATCTCTCTTAACACCTGGCACTCAGTGCACTTCCCTCAAACTCGCTGTTCCAGGCAGCCCTGAAACAAGCACACTCCACAATATCTTCCCCCATGAGCGTTAAACCTAATGAATCATGGACCTGATTCTCCTCTCGCACTGACTCAAGGCAGCATCAGCAACTCCGCTGACATTGATTATGTCATTTGGTGCAAAGCAAGCATAAAAAGAGAATCAACCCCAAACTCTCGCCTTCATCTAAAACTTGATCTTCTGGCTATAGTTTTCCTTGCTGGCACAGCAAAAAGCAAGCAAACCCAAATCCCACACCATCTCAAACTGTCGAGCGCATCCCTGAATCTGCACACTGCTTGCAGATGTATCTGTGCACCACAGATGATTTCCCATCTCCAGTCCATCTGCTCTGTGCTGGCTGGTGCTTTCAGCATTGTCCCAATACAATCTGGATCCCAAAGCTCCCTCTCTCCCATACCGTTGCGCCGTTCTACCAAACACGTTGTGATTAGCACAGTCCAAAGCTGTCTGACCCAAAGCTGTTCTGGCCAATTTTTCTTCCCAAACTATTCCCAAACTAAGCCCCTTTTTAGCAGGCCAGCCTGAGCAACAGTTGCCTCAGAACTTCGGAGTTCATATTTTTGTATATTTTAGAGGCAAGAACAGCATTTTGTCCGTTCTTCCAAAAGAACCAAATGTGCGGCCTGGTGAGTTACTTGAGACAGCAAACCTTTTGGAGTAAAATTAATTTATGTTTTGGCACGGCTTAAATGTGACATCGCTGGGAGAATAAATAGAAAGTTGGGGAGGGTGAGGAAGGAGCAAGTAAAGGGGTTGATGATGCATTTCCCATAGCAGCATCAGGAGAGGCAAAACAGCAGCTGAGATCTTTTGTGGTGCTTTGCTGAAACATTGTGTTTCCCAATGGTATGGGTTTACTCAACAGGCTGGATTTCTTGGGGAGCTGCCCTTTCTCTGATTTCTTGTGTGTCCTTACAGTGTCTGAGTTGCTCAGGGGTTTTGGCTCTGCGTGCGCCTTGTGTATCCTCATGGCTTCCATGCTTTGGTGCTCTACTGTGCATAATGCTGTGTGTGCCTGGAGAGGATTTTTCCTCCTGGGGGAAGCCCATCCTGCGAGCTCTTCGTGTTGTTTGTCTCTCCCCTTGCTTCAGCCTCCCAGGGCAGATCTGCACGTCAAGGCTCCCAAGCCCTTCCCCTCTTACATGGGTTGTGTCAGTCAAGACTCTTGCTGAGTGTGGGCCGGGTGACATTTTGCCCCTTGCCACAAGAATTGGCGCTGATTTGTGGTAGTGATCCCTAAATGAGAAAACCCACTGGCTTTTCAGTGAGCTGCCTTTTCCTTGCACGTTGGCCAGAATGAGTAAGAGCTTGAACTGTTGTCCAGTCAGTTCTTGTAACTAAACAGGATGAGGCCCAGCCAGTGATTAGAGAGGCGATACGCAGCAGCACTGTAGCTGATGATGCAGGGACTTGGTACAACCACCCTACGATAATCTGTCTAACAGTATTTTAGGCTCGGAAGAGCTCTTCGCAGCAAGCACCTATCCCCAGTATATCGAGAGATTAACACTTAGGTTTGAAAAGGCAGCTAATGCCTCTGTGAGGAAAATGTATCCTTACCTCTGTTATCTACAAAAGCCAAGAAAGGAAGAGTGAAAGACATCTCAACTTTCTTCCTCATGGTCCACAAATGCTCTTCTTAAATATAAGTAAATACACATTTCCTCATAGCAGAACAACCTTAACTCTCACTAGAGCACTTGGAATAACATAGGATACTGTTTTGATTCTCTTTTGAGATTTGTGTTTCCTTTTAAGGTCTTTGGGTTTTTTAAGCCATAAATTAAGAGTAAATTCTTTGCTTTCTGTTAAGCTGGAGCAGTGTCACAGCTACTTGATTATCCACAGGGGATTTATCACAGTTGTGTATTAACCATAGGACGGATACAGACACCAGCACTGGCTCAGGACCAGCAGGCTTTCTTAGTTTGGATGCAGTGCTACAGGAATACTGCTATGTTGCTAGTAGAGGTAGTGAAGGGCAACAAGCAGTTTCACTGCTTTCCTGTGGTGCAGAATCTGTTCATAAACCCTGTGGATGGAATTCAGTTCTGTGTAGAGCCAGCGTTCAGCTGAGCGAGTGTGGATGCTGTTAGCTCTCTCCGGCAGGGTGTTTAGCTCCAGCTCAGCCGTGCTGGCTCCAAACAGAATCATTGCTATGCCTCTGCGTCGCGGTCCCCAGACCCTCAGGAAAACCCATTTGTTCACAAGCATAGCACCTCCGGTACATGCAGTGATGTGCAATCGCATCCCAGCCTGCAGAGCTTGACGCGCTGGGGAGCTGAGCGCAGAGATGGAGGCTGTGCCGGAGCTGGCCTGCGCCTGGCAGGGCTGGTGCAGAGTGCCCGGACCGAGCTGCCTCCCGGCACAGCACTCCCCGCAGTGTCCTCTCGGTGGGCTCTCAGGCTCGGAGCAGTCCAGCCTCCACGGCCTTGGACAGACAGACACACTGATGCAACATCGCTTTCAAGGATCTGAGGAATTCTGGTGACCCGTTGGTTTGGATAGCCACACCGAGCTGTGTGCCAACACAAACCAACAGACCTAATTAAACATACAACTTTGACTTCAGTCAAAGCCCTGGTTTCACTGCAAGAGCCCGGCCCCCACTTCTCCAGGGTGTCCTTGATTTCTTCCAGCTCAGGCGATCAGGTTAGAGGAATCTTGCTGCAGTACAGAACCAATTGAGGAGTACTGTACAGTGTTATTTGGGGCTGACAAGATTTCAGATTCATACTGATAGGATCCCGATAGCTTGTTCTGTATAAGCGGGGTTTCTAAGATGGAGCCCTTACGTAACTAGAGATGACTTTGTTGAGGACAGTTTTGGTCCTCCCACTTTCCCAGGCTGCCCTTTCAGAACGCGTTGCAACGTGTCCTTTGGCTCAAAGCACAGAGCCAACTTTGTAAGAGGGATTCTGAAGCCACAGCTTGTTTTGGACAATCAAGAAACAGGGATATTAGCGCTCTCAGAGAATACCCTTGTAAAGAGATGCTTTTAAGCATGAATCTGTGCTTTGTCCTTCTCCTCCTCCTCCTCACTCCCTTTTTCCAAATCACAGGCAGCAGAAAGCCGGAAAGCACAAGCAGTTCCAGGGGCAGAAGGAGGTGTGATGCTCTGGGACCCAGCCTGGGTTGTGTTACAACAGGACAAGAAAGCCCTGAGTGTTAATGATGAAAACCAGAGAAGTACCAATTACCGCTCACGTTCCTCTGCTCATGGACCAGCTATTCTAGAACATTTCTTCCCCTCCTCTCCCTGGCGAGCTATAGGCTGCTTTAGGGCACTGCAGCACTGCCTTAGACACTCTCCAGCATGCTACTGGAGTTAGTATTCCCTGCAACACAGGCACCCATTTACAGTAGGAGCCGCTTCTCAGTGAAAGGTGTTCGTCCACATCCCTTCACAGCTATTCCTGTGTGCCGCACAGTGCGTGTTTCTTATTTTTCTCTTGCACGTGAATGCAAATGTATTCCAAGGAGTGGGCATGAGCTGGTAACTCCTGAGACTGCCAATTGAAATTGGATTTGTCTCACCTGCAGTTCGGATATTTACAGTTGGAGTTCATTATCTAGGCTTACTTTATGGGCAGTGGAGAGAAACAGGAATTCCCGAGACGCAGTGCATCTCCTTCTCAGGTAAACAAGTGCCACAAACCAGATGTGTCGCCCCTTGGGTGTCTGTTCCATCCAGTGACTCTAATGATATAGTCTAGATCTCAAGGTCCAAAGTAGGTGAGCTGAATCCACCCTTGCGGAAATGCAGATGCGCCCCGGTGTCAATACAGAGGCGGGACTCTCCTCCCCTTTGTGCTTCAACCCTGGGTCCTACGCTTACGGGTGGGTTACATGATGGGTGGTGACCCAGCAGTGAAGGAAGACCTGTGAGCCCAGACGTACACACACTCTGCACAGAGCTGCCATTTCTCAGCTGCCAGCAAATGCGTGAGTTATTAGTGCATGAGAGCAGGCAGTGGTGCTTAACGGCAGAAGCAAACGCACTCATTTATGCCTGTTTTTCAGAGGTGCACCAACAAGTAAAGGCTTTCTGCCCTAGCCTGACTAGAATAGATCCCAGTCGTCATATAAGCAGCTCCATATTTATTCACCTTTCTCCTAAACCATCCATTCCCTCAGGCTCTTCACTCTCAACTTTTAATATATTAAAGGAAGAAAGGCACTTCCTAAATCTGACAGGGTTTCTCCCTGTCCCTGGCTGGAGTTCCCTGGCTTACAGGAGGGCTGGAGCTCTTTGAAAAACACACGTAGGTGGGAGAAGAAAAGTCATTAGCACAGTAAAACCCTGGCGATACAAAAGATCCATTCAGTGATCCTTCTGCAAACTGCTGCTCTGGCTTCATTAAAAGTATAGCCTGTGGCTGTCACTCAAATAGGCTGGATTCACTTTGGGTTATCTAAATGAGAATGATCATTTCTGCAATGGAAAAAAAAAAAAAGATGAAACCAGTAGGAATTATTCTTTATGAATTATGTGCTCAGCTTTCATACTGACCTATTGAGTCAGCACTGGGAGTCGGATTCCCTAGAACAGCCTTTCATGCTGGATTTTGGATATTTTCTTCTTTTCAGCCCAGAAATATCGCTAGAATGGCCTTTCTCACACTAAGTGACACTGTGGACTCCAGCTGCATCTTGGATGCAGCGGAAATAATGGGGTTTAGAAGCAGTTATCCAAATCATTCATCCTTCTGGTTTCCAGCATTCTTCTGTGGCTCCCTCCGGGTCTGGATTGAGCATGTCGGCATCTCTCAATGCGTATGACCTCATGGCATCCTGATTAGGTGAGGAAGTGGTAATATCTGGTGTGGAAACAGGCATTCAAATTGAACGGCTAGCTCTGACAACAGAGTGATGAGCCAATTTAGGCAGCTAAACTGAAAAACCATGATTCCTTTATTTTATAACAAAAGTTTTCTGCCTTTTTAGCTGCTTGAACTATGGGATCAGAGGAGGCTGATCCCTGGTATAGGCAAAGATGGCAGGTACATACTGCCATGGGTGGATGGAAGGAGCAGGACCACCCCTGTCAGAGCAGCAAGCACTTATATGGACTTAGCCATACAGTCACAGAGCATGCCTATGGCCATATCACCTGCTTCACATATGTCCCTGACAGACAGACAGCTCCCTTGGTAATTGCCTGCACCTCCAGAGGTGATTCCCAGGCGGCTGAGTCACCCGCTGCTTGCCCATCTTCCTGTGCTGAGGCTCAGCGGAGCCCAGGCAGTGCTCTGGAGGTGTTCGGCACTCGGGAATGCTTCTCCCTACAGTTTCAGTCACTGCGCTATGCATTTTTATTAATAACACGGCAAACTGAAAATTACGTTGCTATCTTACAGAAGCCTGTATCAGTGTCTCTGTACTTTTTGGCCCACTGCCTGGTGCCCCGTAAGAAAGTTGTGTTTACAGGTTTAGTTTACATCCAAAGAAATGCCAGTTAATCCTGCCACATCCCTAAGGAGATGGTGAGCTTGGATAGGTGTCACTGTGTGCTCTGCATGGCTCGCTTGGAGGTCAGTTTTACAACAGCACTCGGAGTCACACTGTAACGAGAGGTGTGGTGGCAGGTCAGAAAAGAGGCAGAAAGTGTGACCACGCAGGGCTGGAGCAGCAGGGCAAGGCCGAGGTACACGGGCAGAGCTGTGGAGGGGGACTCTGCAGGTGGCATAGCAGGAGAAGCTGTGGGCTGGAGTGGAGGGGCTATGGTAGCGCTGTTGGGGAGTCCAGGACTGAGAGAGCAGGAGGGGCTGCAGGCTGGGGTGAATGAGCTCTGTGGGAAGCTCTAAGCTGATGTAGCTGGATTAGGACAGAGCTGATTGACTGAAATAAACCCTGGAAGGGAGTACCGTCAGGGTGAAAACGCAGGAACAGAGCTGGGACATGCAGCCTCATCTCATTCACAGTGGTCTTGTTTGCTCCTCACACTCCTCTGCTTTTTGTTCCCTTCCATTAAATCCAACTAGGACATTGTGTCACCAGATTGCAGGCTTGGCTGCAAAACAGCCAGGCTGCATGTGCCTTCAAACCATGGGGAGGCCTCCTGAGAAGGACCAGCCATGGCAGCTGACAGCAGTGACTCTCTCTGCTTCATTAACACGCAGATGTCCAAATATTTCACTCCTCTACCAGAAACAGCAAGATTGCACATGGGGAGCTGTGATTAACGTTTCTCCAGGCGAGGCTCTTGGGCAGGACATGTTGACAGGGCTGGGGCATGGCCTCCATCCATCCCACAGATTGCTGTGGCAACACCACAGCATGTGGGAGAGGACGTCAGATGTGTTCGGGGTCTCTGTTTTCAGGGTGATGTTGGAGTGAGAGGATGTCCCTCATGGTGGGAGCACAAGCTGTCTCCTCTTTGCATCCCAGCAAACCAGTTTCATTGGAGAGGCTGTTCTTGCCTCCAGCAGCATGTATTGAACCATCAGATTCTGCAGCTCAGAGGAGAACCTCAGGTATCAAGGGAAGCTGCACTGAGTCCACTGCTGTGTTGATCAGGGTGGCCCAACAGCTTTCTCTGCTCTGGATGTTGCTGGGGTTGTACAGCGTGAGCCACACTGAGTGTTTGGCAGGAACCTCAAGGCTGCATCCGCATCCCTATGATGCAATAGGCTTCTTTAGCTGGAAGCCGGCACCCTGTGAGGACTAACAGTGCGGTCCTTACTGGATCCGAACCGTTGCCCAGTGACAGGTTGAAGGTCTCCTCTCTTCATGAGCTGTGTTAATGGCAAAAGAGGCCAGATGGTGGGCACTGTGCTGAGCCACACTGCGCCAGCCACGCTCTCCAGAGCGCATCTCTCCTCACTGCAGCATGTTGTAAGGCAGGGAACACCAAACCTGGGCAGATATGTAGCTCAGGACAGCAGTCACTGGCATGCCCTGTGTGTCTAGCTGGCATCGCAAAGCTGGGCATAAAAGAGCCAAGCACCCTCAATGTCTCCACAACACACCACTCATAGGGAAAAAATAGTGTCCATCAAGTAATTCTTGACTGCATATGCAGCTTTGATAATAGGGCGCCTGGATTTCTCAGTGTGTGCTGCTCACGACGAGTACTACGGACCACAGAGCCACCGGCTGCCGTTGTATTAGGGAACTGACTGCAGAGATGCGGTTGCCGTTGCCTGTTTACAGGTTTCTGGCCTTCCTTGCGAAGAACTGCTGTACAGCTCTGCCATGTTTCTCTTTTCCTTGCACACCTTCACATAAGACTGGAAGTGATAGAGCAGCAGAATACAAGAAATACAAGAAAACAGTTGAGTCAGATCCTCTTCTCGAAGTCTCTACAGAGTTTGAGGCCGTTTTTTCTTGCATTTGATACTTGCAAAGACTGCATCTGATATCCAGTACAAAGACAGCTTCCACCATGGGTCAGTGCGTAGCATAGATTCAGCAAGAGCAGAAATCAAAGAAGGGCATTGCAGTTAAAAAGATGTAATGATAGAGTTTATTTCTGAGGAGTGGCTGATGTTCTAGAAATATTTGCGACCAACTTATTTTATAAAATGGGTTAGGAAGCTTTTAATGTAAATTAGAAAGCAAAATCAAAGGGCAGGAGGGGTGAATGATTATGATTTTGTATTTCGTTTTTTAATCTGTTTTTCAGCTGGTTCTGCTTGCATACTGTGACTGACCTGAGCAGAGCTGATGCAGCCTTTTCTGTTACTTTAGCAAGGTTCTTGACCTTGATACTGCATCTAATTATGTTGGGTTGGTTGTTTGGGGAGCTGCCATCTAATCTGCTCCCTGTTGGCCCCTGCAGATCTTCCACATGACCTACGATCTGGCCAGCGCAGTAGTGCGGATTGTGAACCTGATTGGGATGATGCTGCTGCTGTGTCACTGGGATGGCTGCCTCCAGTTCCTCGTGCCTATGCTGCAGGACTTCCCCGACGATTGTTGGGTGTCCCTCAACCGCATGGTGGTAAGTGCCTGCCCTGCTTGCTCCCTCACGGCCCTAAACCCAGGCCCTCGGTCACAGCATCACCATTTCAGCATCGACCTCCCAGCACTAACACGGCATCCCCCAGCTTCCCATTTCCCCCCCACCTCCTTTTAGGGCCTTCCTCCACTATCCAGCAGGCACTTGTAAAGCCCCGGCACTGCGGGTGTGGAGGCTCCTTGGAGGCAGTCTCTCTGCAAGGAGACGGTCCCAGGGCTGCAGAGCAGGAACCAGCCCCAGCAGAGCCTGCTGCGGACTGCCTGCAGCAGAAGGCAGGAGCCAGGCTCCCCCTCCTGGCAGGAGACAGCAAAGAGCAAGAATGGGAACGGTTTTCTGCTGGGATCTGGGCGTACTGAGCCACAGACAGGAGGCAGAGGGGGTCCTAGAGCCGTAGCTGGGTCTGATCCATAATTCCCATTACTGGACCCAAGGAAACTGTTCAGCCTTCTGCTCCATATCCACTTGAAGGGTCGATGTGATCACCCACCCTTCTCACTGGGAGCTGCACAACATCCCATTAGGGTGGGCTGAAACAGACTCTGCCAAGCCGCAGTTCGGCCTCCCGTCGTGGGAACAGTAGCCAGACTTCCCAATAACGTCCCAAGCTGTGCTGCTCACTCTGCTGTTTGCTGTGAGGGACATTTATACCATATGGTAAATGCACAGGGAGTTCATGGTACCTTTCAACCATCTCGCTGAGAATTCAGGGTCTTTTATTCAAAGGGACAATGTCCAGTTGATTAAGCAGCAAAAACTGACAAAGCTTAAAAAAATGCCTCTTATTGCAGCTCTTAACCTCCAGATTCCCCCAGCCAATTTCTTCTTAAAAAAAATAATAATCAGGCACTCGGGCAGAACAGAACAAATGTAAAATGTATAAAAGAACTGCCAGCTTCCCATGCCTCCCACATGCGGAGCTGTGGGCACATGCTGCCCATGCCTGAGAAGAGTGAGCATCCACGAAAAAGTCGTCTGTTTGGTGTTTATTTATTCATTTCTTCCCTCTGCAATAATCATTCACTTCCTGCTGTTGAAAGGTGCCAGACTGACAGTTCTGGAGAGTAGAGCCCTTTATTTATCTACAGCAGAAGAACAACCCATGCAGCAGCTGCCCTATCTTCCCCCATGCTGCCTTTTTATTATTTATACGGCAGGAGCAATGAAAGATCAGGGCCCCATTGTGCTTGTGCTGTTCAGGTTCAAAAGGACATACAGCTCCGCATCCTGAAGAGCTCAGAGATGCAGACAGAAATCATCCCCATCCGATGAAGTGACTTGGCCATGGTGCCCTTGCAGGACAGTTTTAGAGCAGCAGATTTGAACCATGTTTCCTTTATCCTGACATTTGGGTGGAGGCTGCTGTCTGATAGCAACAACTTCTATTTGCTTTTCCCATCCAGCCCTGGGGAAAGAGGTAAGAGCTAGGGCTGCAGATTTACAAGTGTGAGTGGCACACTCAGCTCAAAGGCCAGCAGATGAGAGCTGCAGCACAAGCTGCAAGGTGACCTCAAGAGTCTAAACAACCAGGTCTGCAGGTAACTGGTGCATGGAAAACCTTTACAGAAGGCGATAACTAGCAATGGCAGACACGTATGGTGAGAGGAAGAATAATCCAGTGGCCGAGCACTGGGTTCAGTTCCCAACTCTGTTCTGTGTGATCCCAGGCAAGTCAGATGGGAGACTCAGAGAGTCCTCCCTCCACGGATACCTCCGAGGATAAGTAAATACTGTAACGGCGGGTATCTGAAACAGTCTGAGAGACCTGGGCTTGTACTGAGCGTGTGGCACGAATGCGTGGCACAAGCTAATGCAACTTGGCTCTTGGGCGCTTTTCTCTCGGAGGCTGTAAAGCCAGAAAACCACTTGCAGAGCTGCAAACATACTGGGATCAGAGCCTGACGAGGAGGGAAACAAAGCTAAATTTATATCATCTAGAAGAAGGGTTACCTGGGCCAGACTATGACCAGAGCCTATAAATGACCATCAAGGTAACTGTGTAGCGAAGGCATAGGGTCTTGAAAGGTGGTGGGAGACAGGACAGAGGAAGAAAAGATTTAGCCTAGGGTCCTTTCCTAGCAGCAAGACTGAGGAGGCGGGGGAAGGATGCATCCCACAGGCAGGAGGGCTCAGCAGAGTCTCCAGGAGGGGCAGGGGAGAAAGTTTCTATCCAGAGCAGAGCTTTACCAGGCAAGGAATCATGCCGCAGTACTTGTCTTCCCAGCCTTGAGAGCCTGTGAAGCTGGGAATTAAACTTGCCTTGTGTGATTTTTTTCTGTTTCTCTGCAGCTAAATCACCTTCACTTTTTCCACTTGATAAAAGTGGAAAAAAAATCTCAGTGACTGTCTCAGAAATGGAGCCTCAGGAAACTGGGATGAAGAACTGGAGAGAAGGTTATATGCCTCACCTATGGTTCAGGTGGCTTCTACTCCAGAAGCTGTACAGGAATATGCCAACCCTAAAATATCCTGGGTTTAGAACATTTAACAAAGAGAATAATTAGTTCTTCTGGAATCAGATAGTTTATTCTCACAATAAGGTTCTGTCCTCTGATCTCCTGAGATTTCCAGATGTGTCATTGGGAGTTTGTTGACCAGTGGTGGATGTGGATGGCATGATTATTGCAACAATTTACTTATAGTCTATAGTGAAGTAATAGTAGAGGCCACTGAGTCAGGAAACAACAAGAAACTGGTGACCTGGGCTGTTCTCGGACTTTGGTGCCAAGATCTTGGTGATGGTGGTTTGCAGAATGGCTCTGTTTGAGAGCTGTGATGGACAGGGTTGGGAGGTGAGAGGCCGGGATGGCATCTGTCTGTGACAGAGAGTCAGTAGGTTGGATTTTGGGACATTCTGTACTGACCTGGTCACAGCTTTGGGGAGATAAATATACTTGGTGCACGACTGCCCTGATTACACACAGGAGCCAAAAACCTGGGATGGAACCACTGTAGGAAAAAAAGGAATCTTCTGAAGCTGCTACAGCCAAGGGGAGCTGAAAGTGAGGTGCCAAATGCTTTGGAGGCTTTCTCCTTGAGTATGCTGGTGCTGCTCTTCCACCACTCCGGAGTTTCCCACCTAGCCACTTGGCAGTCCATAAAACCAGCTCTGATTCCGATACAGCAGGGAAAGATTCATTACCTCCCATCTGCTTCCTAAAGGTTTGATCCTCTTCCAGGGGATCTGTGAGGGGTCTGGTGTTGCCAAAATCGTATCAGGGGCTCAATAAATCCCTGGGTCAAATTCATCTTGGTGTTTTCTACATGCTCCATGTTTCATCTTTAGCAATTGTAGAAGGAGTGAGTCTCTGTAGGACTTCTTTCTGAACTGGCTCTGAAATGGCAGGGAAGGATGTTTCCAGTATTAATTGCTCAGCCCCAGTCTCAGGGGCTTCAGCATTAGCTTCCCTACAGGGCGCTTTATTAAAAAGAGAAGCGTTAGTGAGTCAGCTGCAGAGCGGCATGTGCGCGGGCAGCAGCATCTCCCCAAGACCCTTGCCTGGCAGCTCCTCATCAGAGAAATCTGAGCTCTGCTGAGACCTGAAAGCTGCTGGAAACACGCGGCTCGCTCCCTTGGGTATTGTGCTGAACTGATAAACCCTGCAGGGAAGGCAAATATCCCCATGTCAGATGCAGCGACCTTGCGTAGGAAATACTAATTGTCTTCCCTTCTACCAAAAGAAGGAGAGTAGCTTTCCTTTTGAGCTTAAACCTCCCTCCCCGCCCCCCAGCACATTCTTGTAGTGTTGCTGATAGAAAGGAGGAAGAGAAACGGATGCAGCACGTATTGTGGAAGACAGAGCAACCCTGCATGGATCGCCTGTGTGATTCCCTACTCCCCGCAAGCCTCTGGCCCAGCAGATCCCTCATACCCTCACTCGGCAGGCATATGAAGCTGTGTAGTAGATTATCATGTTGTATAAACTCCGTCAGAGGCAAGGCTGGAAACAAGGCTAAAGCGTATGTTGAGGGCCCAGGGCTGGTCACAGGTACAGCTAGCTGAGGCAAGGTCTGGGTGTCCAGGCCTGAGCTGAAATGGAGCTCCAGGAGCAATGGGTGCATGGGTGGGGGTCCCAGACAAGGCTGACTGGGGCAATACTGGTGCGCTCAGAGTCCTGAGAAAATCTTCTCTTCTGTTAGGTGAAGGCTATGCAAAGCTCTCCTTGGAGATAAGCCCAGAACAGGCAGGTTCTGACCCATGTGAAGTTTGACCCATCATCTCCATTTCTCGTCCCACTATTCCCTTCCTTTAAACCGGATTTGAAGGTTTGTTTTCCCGGCCCAGCAGTTACAGTGTTGTCCAGGGGAGGGCAGTGATGTTCAGAGCCCTTATTTCGCAGCTTGGCATAAGTGGTGTGCAGTAGCAAACCCTGAGTAACAACTCTGTGGCCAGGTAAGATCGCTGCTGAGACAAATGTGGGAGTTCACAAGATTGAAATATGCCCTTTCACTACAGCCAGCTCCTTAATACCATGAAATGTTAGTGCTGTAAGTCAGGCATAACGTTGTGCCCATGGACTATGCCCCTACGCCAAAAATCTGCCAGTACTTCTCTGTGTCTTTACCTCTCTCTCTCTAGTCTTCTCCTCTGAGGATTTAACCAGGTCCATTCACATGTACATCAGACCCAGAACATCCTATAAGACACCATACTGTTTCTTTAGGGGCTTCTGTAAGGTACTGCAGAATCCAACGCTGCCTTTGAAGAGTTCCAGGAACGTGTCTCCAAGTATTCAAGGGTGGATCTGAGCAGAGGCATTGCTGTCCGGACACTAATCCCAGAGAAACCCTTATAGTCCTGCCAGCGTGGATGTTAAAAACAAGCTAGTCTGAGAAACTGCTTCAAAGTAATTTTAACTCCCGTTTGCAAATGCTCTTAGTGCCTGGCATGTGTCTGAGTTAACATCCCTCTTGACTATGTTCAAGCACAGATCTGTAGCTCCATTTTAGCTTGCTTTGAGATTTGGTTAACAAGGAGTCATTTTCTTTCTGCAGTTTAAGGCCTCACTTACCTACCCTAATGGGCCATTGTAGCCGCTCCAGTGTATTTGAAGTAGTAGAACCCTCCCGCTGTGAGGACTGGCATAGTGGTATATTGAGCATAGGGGTATGGCTCTTAGGGAAACAAACTGTATCAGTCTAAGGCGCAGTAATGCTGTAGTAAACTTGTGGCCACAGTACATTTGGAACCACTACTACTAGTCTGGCTTAAAGTACTGCATTCTTGACCTGCCTTCTTATTCTGTGGAAAACAAAAGACTATAGAGCAGGCCTTAAAACTAAAGATATACGAGACCTATAAGCAAAGAGACATCATATAGACTGTGCCATGAGGATCCAGTGCTCTTTACAGATGCTCAGAGAGCTCAGAGGTTGTGTCCTAAAGGTAATTGCTCTGAAAGGTTTCCCCTTCATGGAAGTGCCTCTCTTTCAGCAGTCCTTGATCTCTTCTCCCAGCAGACCACATTGCTCAGGATTTTTTTAAACACTCCGTGTTTTCCTCCAGCTCTCGCCCCTCAGTCTGTCATTGCTCAGCGATCTCCTCAGTCTGGCACGAAGCAGGCTGTCCTCACAGGGAGCCGTGCTGCTGATGGGAATTGGGGTTGTGACTTGTAAGCGTAGAGTTCCCAGGGAGCCAGAAGTGTTTCTGCAGGCTGTGGGGGCTCAGTGGTGTTGGCTGTTGTAGTTTTGGATGACTAATTCCTACAAAACACTGGCAAGCTTCCTTGTAAACAGCACTCCTGAGCAGCAAGTTGCTGGAAGAATGGCTTTTAAAACTTGAACCTGCCTGATACCCAGATGTTCCTCTTAGGCTCTGATCATTCGTGGCCATTAAAGACCCTGGCAGCCAGTTTCCTGGTATATCAAATTCCAGCTCAGCTTACTCCCTTACTCTGTCTCCCCAAATTCCCTTTGGAATTTCAGCTCAGCATTTCTTTTCTCCCTGCTCTCAATTCTATTATGGAGATGTGCTGCCCTTTTAAACTACTGCCACACCGAACTCAGAAGGCAGAAGCATTTCTGCAATGTCCAGTGAGAAGTGCCTGCATGGGAAAGGAATTTGCTGTGAGAACTTAACCACTGTGTCATGGATTGCTGACTTTTTATCATGAAACCGCCCACCTAAATGAGGAGTAACACACTGTTCAGCCTGCAGCTGAAGTGGGCTTTTTTACTTTTCTCAGTTTGTATTTATTGCTGGGACTGTCTCTTTTATCCTGGCCCTGTCATGCTTCTCTCAGGTGCACTGTGCACTTCTGTCCTGAGTGAACATCCACAACCTTCCCCCCGTCATACTCCGATGAAACCCTTCAGACTATTCCTGGTGATCTTCATGCTCTAACTTGCTGCCGCATCAAAGTGGCTGGTGCAGGAACCCGTGTGTCTGTCCCCTGCCTGGCATCAGGGCTCTGCTGCTTCCTGCAGAGAAGTGACCAACTTCTCCTGGCGCAGTTTGGTAAAAGAGCACATCCATTTCACAGGGAGGGGACAGGACAGGACAGGACGCCTGCGCTACTGCCTCTGCCCCGGTAAAGCTGTGAATGTGCTGCCCACCTTTGCGGGTCATGCACCATTTTAAGCAAAGGTTAGTCAAGTGTGACTGCTCCTGCCTGTTGCCTCAGGATGACGACTTCCCTGCTGAAGCATGGACAGTGGATGGGCTAAAGCCGTAGCGTTTACAGCATTTGCCATTCTGTAAGCGCAGGGGCCGTGGCTTTGTGACTGCTAGTACTACAGGGCTGAGGGAAAGGGACTGTGGCTCCGGGAAATGGTAACAGTGAAGATGCAGGGATGCCTGTGTGAGGTGTGTGAGATGCTTGACGCCTTCACAGAGCAGAAGTTGGTCTGCAACATGACACAAAACCTGGGTGGTGGAAAAATGGGCCCCCACACTTGTTTGGCCAGGATTCTAGGAGCCACAGCATAGACATGGGTGAGGCAAAGGAGCAAGCAGATTCACTCCTTTGGTGCTTACACCTCAGACAGCCCCCGTGGTCGGATCCTTCCTGCTGCCCTGTACAGGCAGCAGAATGCAAACGCTCTTTGCCTTCATCTGTAGCTGCCTCCCCTTTGGGCTGTGGCTCCTCACACACTGGCAAGCCAGCTGCATAGCCAGGAACAGAGACACCAAGGGCCACATTGTCTCTTGTCCCTCTCTGTTGACTCAAAGGTAGTTTTTTCCAGTGCAGGAGGTGAACAGGTTCCTGCTTTGTTAGGGAGGTGAGCCCAGCCAGGCTGGCGCCAGCAGGGAGCAGTCTCTTCTGGGGCTGTCAATGTGCTGCTTCTTCTGTGTCCGCTTTGCTGTCACTTCTGTTGCTTTGCCCTTCTCGTTGCAGTGTGAATCAGGCCTGTCTTGCATAACGTAACTGAATATGGCCAGGGTAACACTATCCCCTGTCTTTGTCCATGTGCTTATCTCCTACCCAAGCATTAACACTCTCCAGAGGTTCCAGCTCTTTGCCACAGCTCACAAACAGCAACAGTACGCTTTGCTTCTGTTTACTATTTGTAAGCTTACTGAAAAATTTCTGTCAACATTAGTGACACTCAGAGAGCTGTTTGCAGAGAGGTCATCAGCCGTCCACCTGATTGTGATTCAATCCCTCCGAGGAGGTGACCAGTAAACTCCAGAGCTCCCAGCATTGCTGGTCACTGGTGCTGAGGCTGCTGCTTCTCTCTGAATGGAGTTCACAAAAGTATTGCTCGTCTATTTGACAAGCCACAAACCAGGCCTTCTGTGCAATGACCTTCTAAGTTGCCATGGTATATGTGTCTGCAAAGCTATATCCATAATGTTAGCACCTTCCTGGGAACAGAAAGATGACTGATGAATGTACAGATTATGTGCTGCGATGAATGTCACTGTGGCAGAGGTATTTTTTCACATACCTTGTAATAGCAGTGTGTGATGACAGTGCATTTACTTTACAAGGTTTTGTGGCAAAGACTTGCTAGCATATAATACCCACAGGATAGTAAATGTACCTTGAGCTGTTCCATGAACTCAGGCTAATCAGAATAATCATGAAACTTATGCTGTTTTTTCTCCCTGTCCCACGATGTAATTGCTGAGGTGCATCTTGTGTTAGTTGCAGTGGGAGAGCACAGGGTGTCCGAAAAAAGCCGTTGACTTCAGCTGGCTTCTCACGGTGGTTTATTGCATCTCTCAAATGAGACCATTTGTAGTTTTCTCAGCTCCCTGAAAAAAGCCCTGTTTTATGCTGAGAAGAACTTGCTGTCTGGACATTATCATCTTAATTTTCTGCCCTTCCCATCTCTTCAGGTAATGACCAGAGATCCTGACCATTTCCTAAATTGCTGGGGAGTGATTTTCCCCACTCTAAAATCTTGCTGCTGGCAACCTTGCTCAGGCTCTCTTTTACCAGTTCTCTGTTAAAGTCCATTTCCCAGTGGAGTAATCATTTGCTTCAGTTCCTTCTCCCACACGTGGGTCATTTTGAAAATATCCCAAGGCATCATCTCAGTTTATCCCAGGTTACCAGCGTGTCGGACTGTCTGGTTTCCCTTCTGGAAAGTTTTGCTGGAAAGAGTATATGGAATCTGTAAAAACCCTGGCCAAAGTCAGTTAATGGCAGATGACTAAATTTGGGCTGCTTTTCTTTTTAAATCGAATGTGCCCAGCACTTCCAAGCCATCAAAGAATTAAATTGCTTGTTTAACATATAGAGGTGCTTTAAGCATGGACTTTTGGGTCTAATGTTAGGTATCCTTTTTTGAAATGTGTTCATCTCGGAGAATGTCTTGTCCCACTGCTAAAGCTTTGTCTGTCTATCTGTCTCTTTAGAATGACTCCTGGGGGAAGCAGTATTCCTATGCGCTGTTCAAGGCAATGAGTCACATGCTCTGCATTGGGTACGGGCAGCAGGCGCCCGTTGGCATGTCAGATGTGTGGCTCACTATGCTGAGCATGATTGTCGGTGCCACCTGCTATGCCATGTTCATCGGCCATGCCACAGCCCTAATCCAGTCTCTGGACTCCTCACGGCGTCAGTACCAGGAGAAGGTAAGGACTGGGCTTTGCAACCCTTATGTGACCCAGGGGTGGTTTACGCACTGTCTGGAGGAAGCCAGGGCTGGCAGTGACCCATGTGAGAGGCCAAAGGTGCGGTGTCTTTCTCACCACGGCAGTTTATTGGTAATTCATACCCATCGTTCACTCAGACAGACCCTCACGAGGAAACAGATGCAAGATCAGATGAATAACAGTAGGGCAAGTCGGTGATTCTTGTTGTCTCTGACTGTCTTTTTAGATCAACATTATCAATGTCGCTGGTATCTAAAACTGTAAGTCACTTTTTCCTTTCCGAGATCTTGTTTCAAATCCCAAGTGAATGTTCCAGAATGTGCAGCTTTTGTTTAGCAGGTACTTTCTTTCAAAGTATACAGATTATTCACTTCAGTGCTTATGAGTGAAACTACGTACCAAACCCCAAAGCACAGATCAAAGCTCAGGAGCACCGAACAGGTTCCCCAGGTAGCTATCGAATTAACTGCACAGTTGTTGAGTTGCATAATGCAGGGCACAGACAGAAATGTCACAACTGGTCAGGTTACCACTGCAGCGGCAGTAAGCGGTGGGGGTGGGTTTAAGGTGATGCCGTGAATTTGTAAGATGGTAAGGGGCAAACAGGGTCAGTCACCGTGGTTCAGGTGGTGAGGGGTAACTCATGGAACTGCATCGATCCCTTCTCTCTTTCCATGCCTTCAGTATATTGCTGCCTGTACAATGACATTTTGTTATCTAAAGCAAAGGAGCTGCTGGTGCAATGATACTTTTCCCTCTAGGACCTAGACAGGCAAAACTTCTGTCTTCAACTTCTGGTTGAGCCAGTAGGCTTGCGCCTCCACAAAACAGGAGAGCTAATTGAAGAGTGAGTGTGTACAACTAAGAGCAAGGGCCTGGGTGGCTCAGAGGTGAGGAAGGGACTTCACCAAAAAGACAGCAGGTTGCTTTCAGGCATCAACAAAAGCAGCAGCCCTCAATTAGTAGGGTTGAGGATGCCACAGGCAAGGAGGTGTTATGGTCAGGGTCTTATGGATACATTTGATCTCAAGATTAAGAAGAGGAAAAATTAGTTGCTAGCCCTGTTCTGACCCTGGCAGGTGCAGTTAGATTAGGTGAAAGGGTAGCTGTTATTCAAGGGGGTAAACTATGGCTAGGTGAATTTTAAGTTCAGGGAGGAGATGAGAGAAAGGATTTGTTAGATGGCCTAGGAACAGGTTTGAGACGTGGGGATTACAATGCTGGGCCACAGAAAGAGAGTAGGGCAGAGAGTGAAGGCAAAGAAGACCAGAGGCTGAATCATGATTTGAGGATAGGGAAGATCTCAAACCACAGCGAGAGCTGAAAGAGGGAAAAAGCCCAGGAGGAGAAGTGTGGAGGACTGGGATGCATCTAGAGCTCTGGGCTTTGTGTAGAGTTTTACCACTGTGTTACAGATTGGCTGGACTAATTCAAATTGAGAGTAAGGCATGCCAAAGAGAAGGACACTGCAGCACTAGGAATGCAAGCTGATCAAATCTGTGTACGCAGAGTATTTATTCAAATGTGTTTGAAGTAGCATAGAAGTCAAGGACTGATTTGCAAATCCAACCACCTGGTCAACCTAGCCGCAGCCAAGTTTACAGCTGCAGGATGGGGCACTATGATTTTTTTCTCAAGCCAGGTCTGAAGGCAAGGGCAGAACTTGACCCTGGAAGTAGGATTCCAGTCAGAGCTCAGGGAAATCGGTCACCAGTAAGCCAGCAGGGACTGCGGCGGGGGTGGCAGAAGAAGTGTGAAATGTTAAAGCCTTATTAGAATGCAGAGGTGTGAATGAGAGGGTTAATAGATCCAGGAGAAAAGCTTTGTGACAAAAGCAGCCGGTAGAGGATTTAACAAAGGGTGTATTTCACGTGTAGTGGTTACAGCAGGTTCATTTCCCAAGGTATTCTCCTAGGATTAAAGCCTCAGGAACTGAGTACGTTCATTTTCCTCTTGCAAATGGGACTAATGATGGCCTAAAAACAAATATGTATTTACTTCCTGCATTCCTTAGCACTTGAATAGCCATGATTAAAATGAGGCTGCTTCGTGATTTGCAGCCCTGCAACTCAATTTAGTTCAGTCCTCATGGGACAATGTGTCTGTTGAAGCATATTATAAGCAAAGAATCTCAACAAGTTTGGAGGTCGATTGGTAGAAGCAGACAGCAGTTGAGAGACCTCTGCTGAGTACACCTTTGGGCTGCAAACAGGGCTCCGCCTCTCACCTCAGCAGAGGCTCAGGCTACGGAGACTTCAGCAGCTGTTCTGGGAGTAGCCAAAGAACGGGGAGGCAGTGGGGAGGGAGAGGAATCGCAGAAATAACATAGTAACAGGACAGAAGGTTACAGCTAGTAACTGTACTGACAGGCTTTGCCTTGTGTAACCTTCAGGACAAGGTTCAGGAGTGAGTTTGTGGTGAAGTTTCAGATTGTCTAGATCTCTGCCAGACCAACTTGTTCTTCCCTTGTACAAACAGGGGTTTTGAGAAGAGGAATAAAAGCCAAGATGTGCTGTCTGTTGGCCTCAGTAGCAGGCCTGTCTCACTCTGGCCTGGATTCCTTGAACGTTTGGACACTCAATCCCCATCCCATCTAAATCTCCTCCCGTAGCATCTGACTTGATGCTATGCTAGTTTCTGCAAGGCAGGGAAGCTGTATAGGATTGACGGGGTGGTAGGAAGCATGGAGAATTTGGAGAGGGAAGTTGCACCCTCCAAGATGCTGTAGTGCCAAGGTTTCTGAGTACAAGTGGAGAGTCTCATGTGGCACAGAGCACTCACACCAGCTCAGGCACTGGAAGTGGCACAGCCATCATGTAAGTCTGGCTCTGTGCCTCCCTTAAAAAGCTCTGAATCAGAACAGCTCTTTAGATCTGGCACTCTGAAGTGACTGTTTTGCTTCCAGTCCCAGAGGCAAAGTTGGAAGGGACCTGTCTGTCCCATCTTGCATTGCAGGGTGTGTTATGCCCTGAATTACTTGCCCGTGGTCACAGAGAGAGTCAGTGGCAGGATCAGGAGCTGACTCTATCTCTTAACCTCAGTCTGGTGTCTAATGCCAAAATACCTTTGCACCCAAGACTAGTGTTCTATTTCCCACATGTGAGAGACTATTACTACAAGTCCATCCTGAAGGATTCTGATAGAAAAATTTCTCAGTCATGTTGTGCTGTTACATATTGTAGCTGAATTGGTCTGACAGCTCTGACCAAAGAGGGGAAGCCTCACTTACCCCTTCTCACCCAGTGCTCCCTGCCCCTACTCCCAGCTGCACCGTTTCACTCTTGTGCACCACCTCCCATACTTCTCAGGCCTTTACTGAGCTGACTTCTGTCTTCTGGGTTAGTTTTCTGCCAGATTAGTAGGTTGAATTAGCTTATCGTAGAGTCCAGTGAGTGCCAGAGCTGATGCAGGGTGATTGTGGAGGGGGTCCATCAGCAAGAGCACAGGTGCAAGGCCCTTTTCAGCTATTCTTGGATCAGCCCAAGCCTTAACATGTAAGTTCATCATTGACTGAGAAATTACCCCACAACCTGCAGTAGCTGTGGCTCACAAGAGACACAAGAGTGTTTCCTGCCCAGGAGATGAATAAACTAGACTGATGTGCAAGTTATTTTCATGCTTTTTGCAGGTTCCCCTATTAATTTCTTTCTCTAATCCTAAAGCTCAGCTGGATTAATATTTATGTCAAGTCACCACACACACACTCCTCCTCCCCAGCAGACTCTGTAACCTTGAGGCTGTTGGGAGCGGTGATTATGCTGCTTACTGCAGCCGTGCTCCTTGGAACAAAGCAGAGAGAGACTCTGGGCTTCACTCTCCCATCCCAGCAGGATGCAAGCAGTGATGAGCATCCTGCAGAGAGGCTCGGCTCTCCCGTGTTATCTTCTCAGGTACATATGGAAGAATGACTGATGAGAGGTAGGAATTGCTGCTGTCAGCGTTGCAGAGCCCAGCAAAGCTGTAATCTCTCCTTCCAGAGCCTCATCTCTCCTCGAGATCTGTCTGCCACACTGGCATTCCCTCAAGCTCTCTGCTCTCCACGTCCAGTCCCCTGCTCCTCGTCGCTGCTGAGCCATCACTATCCGAACTATCCAATGAACCCTGAACAATCTGGTGCCTCTTGTTCTTAAAATATTTATTGAAACTGGGTAGATATTTGCATATTCACTTTTCATTATTCTGAAGAAGCACCTGCTGCAGCACAGTTGCAAGGGGGCAAGCAGCTAACGCTAAAGAGAATGCTTCTATAAATCCTATAGAAGCACTAATGCCATCATCTCTCAGTTCCTGAAACAGCCCTGCTTAACCATCAGCACAGTCCTTCTTGCCACAGTTTTATCCCACGGTCTGGCTATCCAAGCAAAAAAGCGCTTTACTGTCCAACTATCAACATTTCAGCCCTTCTGTCATCAGCCTGAATTCAACAAAGAGTAATTGGGGAAAATTTAGTGATTGTAAGGGCTGAAGTGTAACAACTGGAATGCGCCATCTCTGTTGGAGACAAAGCGGATGTTACACCAATGTTCGTTAGAGGGGAAGTGAGGCACTGCCATTGTGCCTGCCGACTACAATGGGAGCTGAGAATCTGTCTTCTGGGTTTAGTCAGCCCTTGCCCTTTCTTGGAGACCAGCAGTATAGAGTCTTATTAGGCAACGGATTTAAGGAGTGATTTTTATGTAATTAAACTGTGGAACTCACTGCTACAGGGTGCTGTGGAGGCCCAAAGTTTGATTAGCCTCAGAATATTTAGACAAATTCACATAAGGAAAATCTTTCAAGTGTTACTGAATGCTAAGATGCAGATACAACCCCTGGCAGTGGGTATCTCTAATCTGCTTTTGTCAGAAAAGCTAGGAGGGCATGGCCAGGAGCTGGATTGCTGCGTGCCGCTTTTATTCTTTCTCCTCTTCCTCAAAGCACCCGAAACTGTCAGAGACACAGCACCAGGTGAGAGGAGCCCTCAGCCGCACCCTTCACAGCTTCTCCTGTGGCTTTAGGCCCTTTTACTCTGCAGTTCCGTGTTCTGAACTGCCTCCAAATGAACGCGTGCGGGGAATTCGGTGCAGAGAACCTAGCTGGGGTCCTGGATACAGTATAATCACATTAGTCTGGCAACATGCCCTTGCTGATTAGCCCCCCTCCACCCCTCCTTTAAGCACAGCTAATTAACCCGAGCGCAGCACTGTACCAAAGCTGTATTAATGCTTGTGGCTCCAGGGTTGGCTTAGCCAGTGCTACCTTGGGGATGACACAGCGCAGATACATTAAGATAACTAGTGGCAGCTGCTCTGTTAGCATAGAGTTGGGCAAAGCCTGCCATTATTCCCACACCTACTCTGCCACAAGCCTGTCAGATGGGAGATTTCGTGTTCATTACCATTCTGGACCGGATTTGAAGTGCCGTTCCCAAGATGATTGGTCACTAATGTCTGTAGGTTCTCAGGGGGCATTCCCAGATTCTTAGAGTCCAAAGGTGTTACGTGGAAGTCACCTCCTGAGCTAACATCTCAGTTGTGGATATCAGGAAAGCTGCAAAGCTCTTACTCTTCTGGTAATGTGTGTGAAGGAGAGGGCAGGGAGTGTGCAGCACTCCAGAAATTAAAGGTGTCTGGAAAATCTAATCAAATGCAAAATTTAATCACATTTCCTAATTGGAAAAAGTTTGGAGAGCCTTGCTTTATCCTGTTATGACTTCACTAGTTGTGTATTACCTCAGTTTGTTAAGAGATGGTCTGAGAACTATTATGTCCCATGTTACCGTCAATCAAGGCATTTGGGATTGATAACAAGGCTTATAAATGATGTTCTTTATTGACTGCATCTAGATGCAAGGGCTTCTGGTGTGTACTGGCCTCGGTGTCTCAGCAGTGCCTCTAGGTATTTTTTTCTGTATCAGGACTGGGTTTTCTGCCTGGTTTGCAGTGCAGACTCAGCAAGTGAAAGGAGCAAGGTTAGATGCAGCTCAGGTTAACAGAAGAGGTCCAGCTTCCCCCCGGACACGTTAAAGAACAGCTGGAATAGCAGAGGGTCCCCTATCCTCACCTTCTCTGCATACCTACCCCCATGTGATTGCAGGTCCAAGGAGGCTGCCAGAAAATCACAACCTAATGTAAGCTGGCCCTCCTTTGAGTGGGGATTTGGACCAGACGAGCCCAGAGGTCTCTTCCAACTTATATCATCCTTTGACTCTGTGATTTAAAGTCCCTAACTGCTATCAGGCGGTGAGCAGTCAAGATTCGGCGAGAATGGCTGGCTCAGGATTGTGCATGCAGCACTGCAAGGCAGCTGTCCTTTTACAGATACCACGTTCCTCTCAATTTTAGAAGCATGTTTGTAAGAAACAGGTAATGAGATGGTATAAATAATGATTCGTTCAGTTCAGCTCAACCAAAAAATCAGAAATTTGTGTCAATTGTTTTAAGGTTATTTAATCCTTTTCATGAAAGAATCCTGGGTTGGTTATAAAATGCAAATGTTTTCCGAGTGAAAACATAATGGTTTCTTTTAAAAACATCTTGCAGTGCAAATTGCCTTCCCTTTATAGCCTTAACTAAACTGAGGTCGAGTAGGTTTTGTTCTTGCAAGAATACTTCATTGGTGAACTTACTATTCCTTGAAACTGTTTACCCGTTTGTTACTAAGAGAAGCCCCATTTTGAAGCTGTAAAACATGTCTTCTAGCTATCTATGCGGTGGTGATCAGCCCAGCACTTAAAGCAGACAGTTCAGTGCTCAGGTGTGCGAGCGTGTCCATCTTACGGGCACCCATATGGAGTGTATGACTGCGATGAAGCACAGGGGTACATGCGGTAACCTCTCCGCGCTCACGCGAATAACGGAAGGAAGGAATCGGCAACATTGCAGTGTCTTTGTAGCACGTCTTTGCAGAAGGAAAAATGAAACTGCCAAGTAGATTGCCTTCTCTCAGCAGGTTTACGTTGGGGATTTGTCTTGGTTTGCTGTATCAGAGATACTGTGATTATAGCTAAGGTTTGACATCTTATTTCCGAGAGGTGGAAGCCAGAGAGATAGTTCTGTTCTTTGAGCAATGTCGTTGACAGCCTGGTCTGAGCAGTATGTTTGTGCACGCACGAGCACTGCGTGTGTTGTCACGGAAAGGAAAGGGCTCTTGCCTCAGCAGTTCTTTGTATCCCAGTGTGGGATTTCAAACTTCATTATCAGTTTTGAAATTCATTTTGGCACTTGAACTGTAAATAAATAAATAAATACATCATAATGCGAAGCGCTAAGCCTCCCTGCTGAGCTGTCTCTCCTGGCAAAAGGCTGCTCCCAGCAATACTGATTTCAAATTGCACAGACTCACTGTTCCCTTTTCCCCATCTTCGGCCTTTGTCTGGTGGCAGATTTTACCTCATCTCTCTCATTCTGTTCTTCTGATGAAAGTAATGTTAATCTCTTTTTCCCCATCACACCTCCAGATATGTGGATCCAGTGACACGACCTGACATCTCCAAAATATCCTGTGATGTGAGTTTCACAGTGCTTAATGAATAATAAAAGATTCATTGACCAGGACAGAATTCCCTGTGCTGGACTACTGACTTATGCTAGGATGTGACCTCTCAAACCTAGCAAGGCATTCTCCTCAGGTGCCTTTCCCAGGCTGGAGCTAGTCATGGAAAACACACTGGTTTGTACATAGTAGAGTCATCATTGCACCACCTTGCCGTGATGCACAGGATTAGACCTTAAGGTTGAGCACCTGTAAGAGCAGACAAACAGGGCATTGCCCACAACATTTAACGCAGAGAGATTTGTCCCAGAGTGCTTGGATCTGTTCTCCTAGGACCCCTGAAGTTAGCAGACGTGTCCTCTGGGGGTGTGACTCCAAGCTCAGCGCTATGTGCTAACGGCACCATGCCCCACGGTGGGGTTCCCTGGCTTGCGCTGTGGCCACTGCAGCAATGCAGCCGACGGGGGGAAGTAAACGGCTGCTTCATCAGGCTCATAATTGACCCTACTCAGTCTGTTGACATCTCACAGCCCAGAAATGGGATTGCCTGAAGCATAATCCTTGCCTGCATAGGTACTGATTAACAGCACGGGAAGGCAGCTACGGCAGCTGATCATTACAGCTGTCCTCAATGTAATGAATGTTGTACAGAAAGTGGGAAAAAAGCTCCAAGAATTTCCTGCTAGTGTCTGTGGTCTCTGTAACACAGCAAGAGGTAAAGAGCCTGATTCTAGGTAAGGTAATTTCTGAAGGTGTCACTGCAGTAAAAGTGCTCCATGTTTTTCAGGACGTAACATGCAACACTTAAAAGTTGTCTTCCTATGGCAAATTGAGCTAGTGCCCTGGTACAAAAATTAACCCCGTTTTGGAAGAACTCAGAACCAGGACATTACATAAGGCTTTTTGCAGAATGAAGGTAGCTATCGAATAGCTTCCAGAGCTGAAGAGTAGATGGACATGGGATTAAATTTGGCTCATTAATCAGAAAGCAAAAGTAGCACTGATAATGTTTGGTGCTGTGCTAGATGTCGTCTGAGTTGTTCTGGTTTAATTGGTATTGAAATAACCACCGGTTCCTGTACAACCTGCTGCAATTTGCCTGTAGCACACTCTGATTCCCCCCACTCCCCTCACGGAGGCACCCCAGCTGTCTTTCCACTTAGTAGTTCACTTAGAGTTTCCTCTGGTTCCCTCTGTAAAGGACTCCAGCTCCTGCTTCAGCCTCATCCGTAAGCCCATCCTCTTGCTGCCTGGGGGCTGGAGGGTATGGACAGGACAGCAGATGCCGGAATACAGCTCCTCTCAATCGCTTTCCTATTGCTATGGAGAAGATGGCCCTGTGCACATTTAATTTTATGAATGTCTATATTCTTGTTGGAAAACAGCAGGACGGTGCTCATGAGCATGTGTGTAGAGCCACCTGCATTCATGATTTTATTGTGTTACGTTGGCATTTTATTGTGTTATGTCAGCATGATTTTATTGTGTTACAAAAGTTCGCTTTTCTCCCCTTAAACCACTCGCTCCCAGGGTCATTCCACTCCATGAGAAGGTGCGTCTTGATCATTTTGAGTGAGATGTATATCTGGTCGTAGAACAAATCCTGAGGATGGGAATATGAATGGCTTAAAAGACAAAAAAAAAATGGAACTCAGCATTTATTTGGTTTTGATGATTACTAAATGCTGGGGAGCTGCACTGTTTTACTCCTAATCATAGGTCAGAGAAAATAAAACAAAGATGCAACTGTGTCCTATCAAGACACTCCATCTGGTGAATCTCCTGACTTGATCTTTACCCCTGTGAAGCACTAATCCGCTTGAGAGAGCCACAACATTGTACATCGTGGCTGCTCATGTGTATCTTAATCCAGTCTCACAGGATATATACTACCAGCATTCGAAATACTGTCAGAGCATCGTAATTTTTCACTTAATTGAAAATGCATTACTCTGCTTGAGTCTCCTTTTCTTACACAAGTGCATCTCTGTTGACTTCCATGGATTCCAGATGTGGAGACTGTGACTGACAGTAAACTCTGTCCCACAGTGATTTCAGCCTATTTCTGGAAGGATGCAAGCAGTACAGCTCCGTATAGGAAATGTATATTTATCTTTGGAGAGAGGGAGACAAGCATCCCAAGTGCCTTCATTACAGTAGGCTGTGTGTGCGTGCCCATGTCGGTAGGCATGCTGCGAAAGTGTGTAAGTGTGTCTGAATTAACTGAGATGCAAAAATGGAAATCAACGTTGCTGTGAAGCTCTGAAGAGTGATGTGTGTGGACCAAAAGAGGACTCAAAGCGGTGTCAATGCCAGGACTGGGATGGGAGCAGCTCTTCTCGGACGCAGGGTCTTTTTTATTTCAGAAGTAGGGCAAAGAAATAGTCCAGCCTTTTCAGCCAGTGATTTATTACTGCCAGAGAGAGGAAGATTCGTGATAAAGATTGAGGGCATGGAAGGAGTTAAAAATTTTTAGTTCCCTTTGGACTGTGAGTGATCTGAGCTTTGGTAGAAGGGGAGGGGAGTGGTGAGACAACTAGGGAAAATGGCCAGTTATAGGAGGAAAAATACTCAGCTAAATGGTTTCCTTTTGATATATTAATACCTCCTTCAAGGGCTTATTTGAGGAAAACCAGACTTAAGAAAATGAGTTAGGATTTAAATGGACTCGATTGTCTTCAGAGAGATTTAAATAATTCCTAAATGAGTCTTTTTAGTTGAACTCAGAGAGGCCAGTAATCTCTGCGCGTTCCTCTGAGCACAGGTCAGACTGAGGACATGGAGACAAGTAGGAAGACTGAACAGACAGTGCAAGGGAGAAAGGAGGCAGAAGGGGGCTGTCAGGTTAGGCCTGGCCACGTCTGACAGGAACGCCAAGGGGTGCCAACTCAAGGGGCGTGCAGTGGCTTTAGGGGGTGCCAGACCTGCACGGTGTCAAGGCCCCCGTTAAAAAAGGGAGACCTGTAAATTCAGGGTTCTCAGGCAAAGTCGTTAATCCCCGTGCACTCTGCTGTTGATGTTCACCACACGATTACCCTTACCCCTTTGCTTTGTCCCATCACTGAGTGTTGCTGGTGACCTCAGGAGTGATCTCGTTTGCAGCTTAGAGCTGAGAAGAGACATGTACATCCCACTACGCTTTGAAAGGCCCTCCCTCGTGCACTTTTCTAGTGGCCTTTTGGTTAGTCACTACTGATGCTTGACACTGCAAGAGCGGTGGCCTTCAGCCCGGCTGAGCAGGTCCAAGGAAAGGGGGAAAACCCCACACGGATCTTCAGTTTATCCAACATAGAGAGAAGGGGCTGATGCTTTCATTTCTGAGCACCTCTGCAGGGCTCCATCTCTGCACAAGGGAGAATTAAGAGCCCACAAAACTCTCCAGCTGGCATGGGTGAGAGGAGGTAGCACTAGCAGAGACAGGAGAGCCAAGATGTATGCCTCTTGTTAACTATGACAGAGAATTATGGTTTCTTATTTTACAATTTTCTTTTATGACCATGTTTTTAATTTGTAATCAGAAGCAGAACCTTTTTTTCTGGTGAAGTAAATTTGTCCTGGTTTTACTCTAGCCTTATCTAGGGAGAGTGATTGTAGGAGAATCTGACAAGCCCTAGGGATTTTGCAGAGCAGTAATTTATTGCTCTTTGTTACAAAGCAATAAATCCACGTACAGTAGTGAATAAGCAAAGACTCTGAGTCGCCCCATCCAACCTGTGCTTGTGAATCTGAGAAGCTAGGGGTATTTTTCCCAGGAAGCAAAGGTCAGTTGAAGATTGATCGCAAGTGCTTATGGTGGAGAGAAGAGGGGTAGCAGGCAGGGGGCTGGGAGCAGGTGATGAGAGGCATCTTATGACACTGGTCAATGTTCCAATTCAAGACATTGGGCTAAAACTGAGAGCGTAAGGTGATATTTTTAGCAAATAATTTATTCAACACAAATACAACATTAAAACGCATAGAACTATTTGTGGATTTAGGATAAACTTAATAAACCTGAGTCAGCAGAAGCTAGTGCCTAATGACTTCTCCTTCCATAATGAGTGTCCTGCATGTCCTGTGTCCGATTTGCCAGGTCCCATGGATGTCTCAAATGCTGCAGTGCGTCTCCAGTGGTAGCAGACATCTACATTTAGGCATCTGAGCCAAGCCCTTAAACTTTCTGCATTTAAGAGCAAAACCTGCAAAATCCTCGACGGGCTCAGACCAGTGAGTTGTCCCCATGTGAGATGTTGGTTTCTGCTCCCTTTGCCTCTCCCGTTCACGAGCTGCAGACTCTGCAGCACCCAGCATAGCGCCGCCTGACACAGCGCCCTGCCAGTCTCTACAGAACTTCAGCAATCCAAATATTAAAGTGCAGCGTTCGTTGCCAATTCTCTGCCTGGCTCCCTGTGGGGAGCTGGTGACTCGCTTGACTTTGATCATGCTGTAGTGATCATGAATATTTACAGCCAGCTCCTCTGCTGCTAGCTACAGACAAAAAGCTCTGGAAATGCCAGGAAACCCCGAGTGTCCCCTCTGCCACCTTGGCTTCTTAGAGTAATTCCTTCTCCTCTCTGGTGCAGATCAAGTTGTTAGCATGCAAGGCAGCGCCAGCACAGACTGTACTGAAAGCAGAGTGACACTGGTGTGTGCAGGGGAGGTCTGTAATGAGCAGAAGTTCAGTAATTAGGCACTTCAGCACAAGCTGCAGTAAAGAGACATTCAGGGACAGATCTATCAGGGAGAAGAGGGGAAAGAGGGATGGCAAAGGGGGAGCAGAGTCCTTTTGTCAGCGTTATTTAGTATGGTACATGCTCAGGATCATATTCTGTACTGCGTACCAGTGGGAGGGAGCACGACCATTGCAATGCACACACCTTGTCCCTGCAGCACCTTCAAGGCAAGTGGACCCATTTACAGTCCTGTGCCCTTGAGGAAGTGACATTTGCTCAGAGAAAGGACCATTCATCCCCAAACACTGCTCTGGCATCGGTCAGCGTGCCCTTGTGTTCCCCTCTAAATGACATGATGGAAATGCAAATCATTAGGTAAAAATAGGGACAGGTTAGATAGCATGAGTGTCTGGGGCAATAGGGGCCCAGCAACAGGTGAAGAAAATCTGGACCTGTGCAGCCCTAGGTGGGAAAGCAAAGGTGCCGTCATCAGCTGGCAGACGAGGACACAGAGGAGAGGAAAAGCAGGCCACGGGTACTGCAGCTTCAACCGAGTAACTGTCAGGTTTCTGTCTGTGTGTGTCCTTCAGTTCGTCTGTGACTGTGAACATCCAAGGCAGGACTGTGTTCTGCTGTTTTGTACGGCCCCTGGTACAGTGGGTTCCTGTGCTTGGCTGAGGCCTCGAGGTGCTGCACGTCGTCTAGAGCCAAGCTGCCAGGCCGTACACCCTGGCCGCCATTCTGCTGTGTGCCATGGAAAAACCCTCTGTTGAGGGCACGTTGTACTTGCTCTCATTCTGCACGGGGTTTGGACAGTCTTCGCTCAGCATTATTTGCTGAGAGGAGATTCCCAGCTGAGCACTTCTTACCCCTCTCTGCTCCCAGCTTTTGCTGTGTGCGTAGGGGAGAACGGGCGCCTGAGCTGCTCAGCACCCAGGGAGGGAGGCGTTGTCTCCACAGTGTAACTTGCTGAGGATAAGTTTAAAGGTTAAAACATGGGGCAGCCATTTGGGGAATACAGCAAAGGTGTCTGCAAACTCCCCGTGTGTTCAGACAGTTGCTCTCTCCTGCACCAGATTTTTCTGCCTGGGCCTGGCTTGGCGTGAAGGAAGCAGGTATGGGTACGGTCTAGCATGTGCTTGTCCATGAGCAGGTGCTATTTGTTGCATGTCCTAGTAACTCCTTCTCTTCCTCTCTCCCCTGCGCAGTACAAACAAGTGGAGCAGTATATGTCCTTCCACAAGCTCCCTGCAGACATGAGGCAGCGCATCCATGATTACTACGAGCACCGCTACCAGGGGAAGATGTTCGATGAGGAGAGCATCCTGGGAGAGCTGAGTGAGCCCCTCCGAGAGGTAAGGAGGGGCGGTGAATGGGCAATGCATGCTGCTGTCATCTTTGGCAGCTGTGGGGTTCCCAGCGTGCAGTCTCCTGTCTCAGTGCTTTGCAGAGGACACCATCAGTTGATGGCAGTGGTGGGAGGCCAGCTTTCCCATCAACACTGGTTCTGTGTGTGCTCTAATGTCACGCCCAGCAGAGACAGCACATCCATGTGTCTGAGCAGCCATAAAGGCACCGTTTTGTTTGGGGCTGTACCTGTTCCCTAACTTTCTGGGAGAGAAAGGCCAAGAAGAACATGGTCCACAGCTTGGCTATGTCTCTGTCAGAGACAGTTTCATTCAGAGGGAGCGATCGTCGTAGCCATTGGTGTATGTCTGGTATTCCCTTGGTCACGGCAGAAGTCACTGCTGTGGAGAGAGAAAGCCAGGCCTTTGGCATTTGCAGGACCCGAGTCTGTTAATTGCTGCAGCACAAGTGATATCTGACGTAAAGGCAATGGGGGTGCAGTATGCAGGCCCTGCCACCCACTCATCATGTGAATAGGTACATCTTGGCACCTTCTGAGGCCATGGCAATGTCTGGCAATGTCCTCCCCATTCCCAAAGAACCCCTGCAGGAGAGCGCTCTGAAAAGTGCCTTGCTATTACCTCACACTTCTGCAAGACCCCTTCCCTCCCCACGCCCACACACACCGCTGCCTAGTACAGCGTCTCAGTAAGCTCCCACCTTGTGCTCCTAATACTAAGCTGTATCTCATGTATAAACCTCAAAGTCAAAGAGTCATAGGAAAGGAGTGGCCTCCTAGCAGGGCCTGCACTTGAAAGGAGCCTCTACAGAAACCCCCCTCTCCTAGCTGAAGCCTAGCAATGCAGGTTCTCCCTAGTATATGCCTCTAATATGTTACCCACAAGCACCAGACGCGGTCTTCCTCCTGTCTTTCCCCCCAGTCACGTACCTCCATAGCAGAGAGAAGAGCTGAGGACCTACCAGCCATATATTAAAACTAGTTCTGCCAAAGTCTAAAAGGGCAACCCTGAAAAGAACCCTGGTGAGGAGGAGACAGATGCTTCCCCAGCCCTCTTTCTTCCTGCTCCAGTCATCCAGATCCTCCTTCCCTGCTTGGCTGGGGAGCGTTGTGCTGAGGTGATTTACTCAATATCACTTTTTGCTGCTTTCTGAGCCTGAGCTGACATGGCACAGAGCAGCTCCTGTGCAGTGGAAAGTGCTGTCATACCCTCCGAGTGACACCAAGCCACAGGAGGAGGCACAGTCCCTGTCTGCTGTATGACAGCTGAATTGGGTTTTCTTCATCTGAGGTTGACGATCCAGCCCATGCCTCAGTGACTGGTGGGCACCTCTCCCTCCCCTCTCTTGACACTGTCCCCAGCTGCCCAGGGTAATTCTTTCTCTGAGCGCCTTGGCACATTTGTGCTGTTTAATATCTCGTTGACAAGGAAGGGCTGCCAAGGTGAGTTACAGCATTCTCCCAGAGAGGAGCCCTGGGCTTTTTCAGACAGCGTTTCACCAGTGCTGTGCCCCTCTCTCACGGTCCGAAGTTTCCCACAGAAAGAGGTGTATTGTGTGTATTTGGGAGGTTGGGGGGTATCGTCCCTGCTCAAAGAGGAAGCATATGAATGAAAGCAGTGAAGCACAGTGTCGAGCTGTCAGCTTCAGCTCGCACTGCTACGTGTTCTGAGCATCCAGAGCCCATTCCAGCCTGCACTGGGGGAGCCAGACTAAGGGAACTGCATTTTTTTTTTTCCACTTTCTAATGCACAGGTCAAGTGGGAGATCTTCATAGGTTATTAGATGTTGACTAAATATATGTGTGTGTCTTTTCTATTCCCTGTCCCATCTTTTGTCCCCCCTCCCTCCCTCTCTCTCTCTCTCTCTCTTTTGCCTCACATCATGGTCAGGAAATCATAAACTTCAACTGCCGGAAGCTGGTTGCCTCCATGCCCCTCTTTGCCAACGCCGATCCCAACTTTGTGACATCCATGTTGACCAAGTTGCGGTTCGAGGTGTTTCAGCCAGGGGATTACATCATCCGGGAGGGCACCATTGGGAAGAAGATGTACTTCATCCAGCATGGGGTGGTGAGCGTCCTCACCAAAGGCAACAAGGAGACCAAGCTGGCAGATGGCTCCTACTTTGGAGGTGCGTGTTAGTGAGTTACCCTTACATAGCGATACCCACAGCGTCCAGGACCAGGTACATCCTGGATGCACAGGGATGGCAGCATGTGGAACTGATACCCCAGGCACCTCCTCCTCCACCCTCTCTCTCTGTTCATCTCACCTTCTCGCACCTTCCCATATAGTAAATTGCAGAATCAGAGGTGACTGGGACTCATGGGCAGGAGTCTAGATAATAAATAATAACAAAATGGAGAAGGGAAACTTAGTTCTTGTAGGTTCATTTCTTTTTGCCCCAAGCAAACTGACAGATCTGTGAAGCTGAGAACCTAAAGGAAAAAAATGGAGCGTTCTCAATTCTCCAAGCACATTTATAGTGTTGCCTAGTCCTACTGTCTGGCCTCTATCATATGAGGTACTGTATAAACACAGAGAAAAAGATGTAGTCCATCATCTCCCCAGCCCGTGGCTCGGCAAAATGTCGTGAAGGTCAGCAGGCAGGCGTAATGTATCAGCAGCAGAGCTCTGGAACAGTGAAACTAGCATGAGGTCAGAAAAGACTGTAAGGGAAGATTTAGGATATTGCTCTTACGAGTAGCACAGAGACACCCCTCCTATCAGAGCCCCGTAGAGACCTCACTGACAGCACAAGGCCTCTGGTAGATGCATGTTTCAGTACAAGCGCTGAATGCACCACAATTAATGGCCTACTGAGAGGGGGCAGAATGAAACCTGCCTTTCCTTCCCTTCTACAAGGCCTTTTCTCTATTAAAAAATCCCTATCGTGCATTTCTTACACTCTTCTTAGACTCTTAGTTCCTGTGAAAAAACCTGTCTGCTCCTACCTGGAGTACAAGGATTTTGCACATCCCTAGCAAGCTGGGTCAGTTTGCTGGGATTTGGAGTTACAGGGGTGGAGTCAGGATACCCGGACTCTGACAGATTTGCTTAAAATTGCCCGTGACATTCAATGTGGTTTAGATACCATACACACAACTCCTCATACACACTCAAAGCCAGCACGGTCTCATTAGCATCATTTCCTTAGGAAAGCAGCCTAATAACGCACTTGTAACCTTGTAGTGCTGCTATACCAGTGCTTTGGGGTAGGCCCAGAATGAATCCTGAGAGTGGTGCTGGTGGACTGACACCCAGCATACGGCAGAGAGAAGAGTGCTGTCAGTCTTTAGGACACACCATGTGTCGTTAAGTGCCTTAGCTGCCCATGCTCTGTGTGTAATCAGTGGAAAAGCAGGACTCAGGAGCTCTCCGCTGAGTGCTCAAGGAGCGTCTGTGCCCGAGACAGGTATTTATGGTAGAGTGAAGGGCTTTCTGTTCTGTAACCAGCTGAGCATCCTACTAGGAGTAGCTGCCTGCAGTGTAAATACACCAAGAGTTAGTAGGTGCCACTACCTTGGCTTTCCCTGACAATCTGTCGCACACCTACAAAAAACTTTGAAAAGACAAATGTTCCGTGTGTGGGGATCAAAATTACTACCAGGCACCAAGGCCCCTGGTCAGCACAGAGCCTTTTCTACAAATCTAGAGAGAGAATTAGCTTCAATTAGAGCACGGCTTGACCTTCTGCTCCCAGTGCCCATGAGGAGCTGGAGAAAGACAGCTTCTCCACTCTGAATACACAAGTGATACCTTTGATAATCCACCGTAACAAAACTTGACTGGCTAATTAGATCAGCAGAATCCCTGAGGGGCAATTGTGTGTAGCAGCTGCCACAACTGAGCCCCCTGGTATTTTTAAATGTTACTGCACGTGGAGAGTATTACCACTGTTCATGTGTTCAGCGGGAGAGCAGGTAGAGTCCAGCTGGAGAGGAGCCTGGGGGGCGGGCAGGACTGCCCACGAGTGACAGTGCCAGGTCTTGTGTCGCAGGGGTGATGGTGTCTATCCCCATGTTCTCAGGCTGTGTCTTTCATTCCAGAAATCTGCCTGCTGACCCGTGGCCGGCGCACAGCCAGCGTGCGAGCTGATACCTACTGCCGGCTCTACTCCCTCTCAGTGGACAACTTCAACGAAGTGCTGGAAGAGTATCCCATGATGCGGCGAGCTTTTGAAACCGTGGCTCTTGACAGGCTGGACAGAATTGGTAAGTAGAAGGTGTGAGGGGCTTCTTCCCATTACCTGCTGCCCCATCTCCAGTCTTGGTCCTTAGTTCCTTTGCTGGAGTTGTGAAGGAGATCCCAGCCTGTCTCTCCTTGCCTGACTTCAGCTCCTACAAGGAGCCCCACGCACAGTGAGTTAAATCCACATCCTACTCTCTCTCTCACATACGCATTTCTGCCGGCTCCTGCTTCCATTTGTTTCCCTTTCCAAGAGGTCTTTTTGGAGAACCAAGATCTGCAATCTGAGGCCATCAGGGCCATGCTGGTGAATTCACTAGATTTTCAATTTTAGCTCAGAATGTGTAAATACCCACAGCCTCCCAGGTTCAAGAGAAAACAGGCCAGGCTGTGAGCCCAAAGCCCTGCAAGCAAACCCCAGTATCTCTGTGAAATGTTCTGTGGCAGAAATCATCTCTCAGCGTGGGGACTTGCGATTAGAGTGTGACCTGGTTTTGCAGGGATGCTGGCTAGGGTATGGCTGTATGGGTTATTGGTATTAATTTTTTTTAAGACAAAAACTGGCAGCCACGTTGATGAGGAAGAATATTCGCTGGTATATCAATGCATGATGAAATGCAGACCATAATGCTCCTTTTTGGGACAAGGTTTTTTCTGGTCATAGTTGACAAGCAACTGGAGGAGCAGGAAGTGCTGTTGGGGAGGGAAAGCTTTGGGTGCTTTCTGGTGCTGAAGAGACTCTGGTGCAAAGCCATCAGCCAAACACAACCACAAAGCACCTGCCCAGCTGTCCATTGGAGTCCAGCTATAAACATATTCAGTAGAACTAGGCACCTGATTGAATAAAGACATGGAAAAATTGATAAAAACCTAACCTCCTGCAGCCCAAAGTAAACACAATGAACCAAAGAGCATTACTGGATTGTTGTAGCTCACAGTGACCCATCCCAGGATGCTCTCCTGTCCTGTGGGAGACATAACCTGTGCTGCCAACATCCTTGTCTAACTAGAGAAGACCAGGATAACATTCCGTGCTTACAGCCAGGGATGTTTAACACAGAGAGATTAAATGACTTATGCAAGGTCATGCAAGAAGTCTTTGCAGAGCTGAGGACCGAGCATTTCAGAGTCTCAGTCTAACTTCTTTAGCTTCTTACTATACATCTCTTAAAACCGCATGCATTTTCATTGCTTTTCGGAACCAAAAAGGTCAGTGCAGGTCTGAGTACAATGCAGAAGGTGAGGAAGACAATGGGGTGAGGGGGGTAGGGAATAAGCTGGCATCCCAGCAAGGGGTGCAGTGCCTCTGGGGCTTCTCATGCCAGGAACATTGTATTCTGTGCATCTCATTACCTGCTGCAAATCAGAAAGTGCGACCCCTGAGGAAAAGGTTATGAGCTATATACGTAGAGGTTGGCAAAGCCCACGCTAATGAGGCCCTAGTGTAAGTGACAATAGTCCCATCGCTTGGGCTATTTCAATTAGACTGAACAGACTGCTAAGAAAAGGTAACATCAGGCACAACCAGCTTGACTTTAGCTCGGATTCTTCAGCCTTAGATGGTCAGAGCTGCTAAGTGTCCTAGCCTGATGCTCTCTGTGGCTGTGTGTACAGGTGGGCAGCGTGTCCTGTGCTCCTTGTCTTCTGCTCTGTGTGCCGCTGCACACATACCTAAAACGAATGGAAAATTCTGAACCAGCATAAAGAACCTCACATGCTTCTTCCCTTAGGAGAAATTCCCTTCCACACGCAGCTGCAAAATGTCAACATAAGGTCAGAAGGTGACACAGAGCAACTGGGAGAACAGGCCCTTTGGTGCAGAGCTCTGGCATTGTCCTCCCCTCCTTTTGCCATTCTGCTGACCTGAGACAACGCCAGTCCCTGTGCCATATAGAAGGCAGAGATCTTCAGAGTTGTACATTGAAAATCCTAGTGCTCCCCCTGTTTCCCTGGCAATCAGACTTGAGAGCTGCCCGTTCTCCCAACTTTACATCCTCTACTTTTGCAAAATACCATCTTGATAGCGCCTTCCAACCCCGTTGGACCCAACACTCTTTGGCTGGAATTTCCCAAACGAGCCTAAGGGAGTTATGCACGCCCTGCTGAATTGGCAGATCCCATGGAAATCCCTGTCTGTACAAATAAGGCATTTCTTCACCCTCCCCTGACATGTGCGTGATCCAGAAAGAGCAGCACAGTAGCTGTGTAACAGCACGTGATGTTTTAGGGAAGTCAAGAGTACCGCATTCTGCTGAGACTCTCTCTGAAAGCAGAGGGATTATTATAGAGGCCTGAAGTTAAGGAACAGTGGTTCATAAAAGCCAGGTATGAACAGAAGCAGGACCATATTTTCGGTTCACGTTATGTTCAGCTCAGGATCTGTACACAAGATGGAAGCAAATGGCAGCCTCTTTCCAAGTTAGTGGTGCATTCACTAACTCCTTTCTACCCAGGTGACAGCATGTCCTTCCTTGAGAAGCCCATGCCTCACCGAGTACATGAAATGATTCAGAGGGCTCTGTCACTATTCTGGTACCAGGATAAGATCCATCCAGTATTCCCCCTGTGCAGTGAGGAATCAAGAGAGCAGGGAGAAAAATCTCAGTCCACCCCGTCACAGTGACTGGAGAGGTGTTTACAGGATTACCTGCTATACGGAGGATTTGGAAAGCATGGTCTAAGCTTGTCTAGGTAGCAGGGAACGTAAGACCTCATCCCCTGAAGCAACAGGAGCGGTACTGGTTGACTGGAAGTGCGATGAGGCATTCACTGTGCAGAGCAAATGCAGTTTGAAAGCCTGTGGCTAGGCAGAGGGGACGGAGAGGGGCAGACGCACCCTGATCTGCATGCCCTCATCGCTTCCTGCTGGTAGATGGGCAGTGCAGCAGCATGAAGGGCGCAGCCCCCCAGGGAGCTGTCAGCTACATCGATCGCTCGGCAAAGAGCATGTTGGTGTATCCTTCTAACCTCTGTCGTTAATGGGAATTGATATTGGCATCCTGCCTGTGCCATGCATGGCTGGGGAAGAAGTTTCCCAGGTGTTTTGCACTTGCAGAGCTCTTTAAAGACTGACAGGGATTAGTCTCCATGAGTTGACTAAGGTTGGGATTCTACAAAGATTCGTGTCCCTGCTTAACTCTGCTCTCTGAGTAACTTCAGACTCTAAAGAACTCCTCAAGCTGCAGAATATTACACCCATAACTCTCCATGGGCTCAGGGCCTGAAGATTGAGACTCAAGGAAATTAGGCTGATGGCCAATTAATGATCATTTTATCACTGATTAAATCTCCCTCTTTTTCTTGTTCTTGACCAAGCTGTAAATTCTTTGTAGTATTTGTGTGTTGAAATGATGTGTTCATTTCTCCAGTGAGTAATTCTTTGTCTGACAACCATTTGTGAATCGTCCCAGTTTGTGATGTGTCAGTTAGTTACGTAAGTCGCATCATTCTGTTCCTGACTGGCTTTGAAACTGGCTTTCAGTGACCATTGAAGCTTAAAATTAGATTTTCACAAGTATTTGCACTGGTAAAACACAACCGCTCAAATGTTCATTGAAAGTAAATACAATGCGGGTCGTGAATATTGTCGAATCAAAATTCACTGATGCGTTCAAAAAATATTGGGGGGCAATTGTTTTCCATTGTTCGTTGTGCTGTGATAAATACCATAAACGCCTGTCATAGGGTTGCTTACCATCCGTATCAAGGTCACTGGTGAGAGCTGAAAGCATACTTAAAGCCAGAGGAGATTAGTTTTTCATTTTCATCAGGAATTTTTCACCACGTAGTTTGAAATGCATACATTTTGAATGCCGGGTCTGTATGTTTTGATACAAGGATCCCAGTTAACCCAGGATCCCAGTTAACCCAGGATTAAAAATGCCTTGCATTTCCTCCAAGCATTGCAGATGCTAAAAAGAAAAAACAAAGAAAAGCTAAGACAACACAATACCAGTCTCTAAATATAATTTTATAATATATTGTGGTTCAAGAGCGTCTGTTCAAGACATTATTGTGGTAGAAGTTTTAAAAGCTCTGTCATATAAACAAGCCACAAAAATAGCTGTTCCCAAACTTTTTGACTGGGCACTCTATTCGTCAGCTCCTGATCACGCTTCTGCAATTGAAATCCTGTTGGGTTTGCAACCCCGCTTGTCTAGGTCATGACTAATACTCTGGGATCTGCTGCCTCAGAGGAAGGGCTGGCCTGTGTTAGGCTAGGTGAACTGTGAATGAGAGGATCTGGGATCTGTGCCAAGCTCTGCCACAGATTCCCGATTTGTCCTTGTCATGCCTTTGCTCTGTGCCTCAGTTCCTCATCTCTTCTACAGGGAAAATAGCACTAACAGAGGTGGAGCTCGGTCTTTGAATGCTTCTTAGCTGCCTACTCCCTTGTGGCAGGTGCCGGGCAAGATCATGTGAATAAAAGAAATGGACTGAAATGGGTATAAATAAAACAATATGTACTCGGCATAAATTTTACACTGTATCCACATTGTAGTCCCAAATTTGTTTACTGAACGCAGGTGAGTAACCCCCAAAGAGCTGCACATGTGAGATGAGCAAGCAGATTTGGTCATAAGGCTGTATATATGCATATATGCTTCTCCTTGAGGCTGCTGATACAGGCACAGGTGATGTAAAGATACATGTTCCTGTGGCCCAGGTATACAATGCTAGAGTGTGTGCGCTTCGGCAGAAAGCTTTATTTCAAAATCACATTGAACTCTGCCCAGCCCTTTAAGGAGGTGGAATCTTATTACCCAAGTACTAAGTGGGTGAGAGGATCAGTGGCTAACAAGAGATAACATAGGTTCTCTTGTGTTGCGTCCTCTCCGATCACCTGAATAACCCACAAACTAACTGTTCATGAGGAATCAAAGTTCACATACCACTGTGTGTATTCCTATGACTTGAAATCCTCTCCCATCATTTCCAACAGTGCCATGTGGAGACCTGAATCTGACTTTTATAGTCAGCAGAGAGAAAAAGGCATTTGGAGTGTGATTTGTCTTCTCCTACGGTGGCTATCTAAAGTGGCTTAGGTGAATCACACCCCAGAAATGCTCTCTAGCACAGATAATGCAGGGTAGGAGCTTGGACTTAAGCAGGAGTTGAATTTCGGAATTTCTTTTTATTTGGAAGTGAAGGCCCAGACTCGGAGTATTTTCTGTTTAGCCTAAGGAAAGATACCGGCAACTCACCAGCCATGAATGAATGCAAATGACTTCAGCTTAATGAAGGTGAACTGGCAAGCCTGTTCACCTGAATATGGAAATGCCATTTCTCATGCAACTCTAGAAGGAAAATAAAGCCTAAGACACGCCAACAGAAGGGACAGTGGGGAGTGGTGATGAGATCTTAGGAGACCTGTCTTTGACTTTGTAAATGACCTTGCTCACATCACTTTATCCCAACCCATGTCTACCTTGCAGGGTGCAAGTTCTCTGGGAAGTTTGGTCTTCTAGGCAGGGGTCACTAGTACCACAGACGGATAGTTGGCTAGCTGGGAGACATTAAGCGGAAGTGAGAGAGTTGGAAGAGTGGTAAGAGGTCCAGTATATTTATGCCTCATCTCCATGGGTCCCCTAAATTACTGGATTCCTTTTACATTTAGAGCGCCACATCCACAGCTCTTTGCTCTCTGCATAAAAATAAAACATCTGTTCAGATAACATTTTACCATTCCAACACCTTTTAAAATAATTTTCAACCCCCTCTTTAATTAAATGAAGTAGGACCGGCTTACCAATCACACTTCTGGACTCAGGGGACTTTCTCTGCCTTGAAGGCAGTCCAGTAGCTATCTGCAACCAGACCACACTGCAAAGCACACAACTGACAGAAAAACAGTGCCAGAATGTCCAGAGTCTCCCAGAATCTGTCCCTCTCACAGCTGTCAGCTCCAGTAGGGCACTGAGAATGGAGTGCAGGAGCTTTGGCTCCAGACACAAGCACTTTGGCCACTTGAGGAGAAGGCAGCTCTTTGGCTTCAGTCTCCAGCGATAACAGCCAGGACACCACGCTTCAGGCAGCACAGGGCATCACAGGTACTCCAGAATTACACGATTCTTACACCCATTCATGGATGTTCACAAACAGTTTGCTCTAGATAGCTCTATATATCCAATTTTTTTTTTTTTTTTGCAAAGCTCTGTATGATGGGCATAAATGAGAAGAGTGGGAGGGAAGAGCTTAATTTATTTCAAGTTTTGAAGTAAAGACCTTCACTTGGAAAGACAGGGAACTGTCCGTTTTAAATTTTTGAACTCATGATTGTTTGTTAAGATAGTAACAAGAAAACAGATTCAGCTAACCTCCCCAGTACAGTGGGCTCTACACTGATAACATTTATTTCCCTTTCCTGCAATAAAACCCCTGTGTACAGGTGTAACTCCACATAGGCTTGCAGAGGACAGAGATATTGTTGTACTTTAAATGTACCACCTTAATTCAAAGGATACAGCTTCAGCAAGAGAGAAGTGAAACTGCAGTGTGCAGGTGGGTGCTGCCTTGCATGTATCACGGCACGAGAGCACGCGTATGGCAACTCCTGCACATCCAGTTTGTAACGTATTTACGCAGCCAGGCTCTCAGGAAAGTTAATCTGAATTAGTTTCCAGAGCAGACTTGTTAAGTGCACTGAACTCCTCTGTGGATGCTCTTAGAGTTGATCCAGCTGGCTTTGCTTTTCTTCCAAGAGCTACTTCAATTCAGAGCAGAAACCTTTACATGACACTTAATGCAGTTCAGTGTGGGTTAACTTACGTTTGAGAGAAAGTCAGGCCTGAACAGGAAAAGAGCACATATACTGGGAGCTAAGAATTATTTGAGATCTCTGTTCCAGCTAATTTCCCTGTACACACGGACTCTAAGACAGTGGCAAGAGCTGATGCAGCGAGACCAATATAGTCCCAGTGCAGAAGAGTTCCCCCGCAGCATAGAAGCAGCTGTGGCAAACTGCCAGTTAGTACGTCCAAGGTTTCTTTGCCTGCAGTCACCAGTTGCTGTATTGCCCCTCTGGGGATGATAGCAACAAGCTGAATTACCGCAGGAGACCAGCTCAGGACACGAGTAACCCATAGGCAGGGGAGGGCAAAGACCACCTTCAAAGCTGCCATGTGCTGTGAGCCCTTTGCTGCAACCAGTGATCCAAGCAGGGCGTTTAGTACCCAGTCATATGAATAATAAGAAGCGAAGACCTGAAAGAAGGAACCATGTGGTAGGGGGCAGCCACTTTGACAGCAGGCCAGGGCATAAGCCAGCCTAATAAAGTGAGATTATTTCAAATACATGCAAATTCAGAAAGCAATTTAGCGACCTGAATTCTTAAACGGCAGCCAGTGGGCTTAGACAGAACTGAAAAGAGAAATGAACAGAAATTCACAGCTAATTTCCCCTGTGTCTGTGCAGAATTTTAACAACAGAAGGCTAATTTTGATTATTTGGTAGAAGAATTATTGTTGAGTGCTGGCTTCTTTTATGAAATCACTGAGCCTTTCTCCCTGTTCTTTTGTGTGCTATCTACAGTTGAGGAAAATCTGACTTTGCAATTCTTTATTAAGGGAGCAACATCTAGTTTCCATAATTTTACATACCCTATTCCACTTCAAAGCACCAGTAGCTTTGCTGCGAACATCTTCTAGGCTCTAAATACCTTCCTTTTTTTTCCCTGTATTTAGCCTATTGTTGCAGTGAGGAAAATAGGGAGTTTTTAGAACCCAGAGCGCTCCGTTGATAGTATTTGGTTTTGTCTGACTATGGGAAAAAATCATATTGTGTTAGGAGCTGTACAAAGAGAACAAAAAAGTTAGTTGTGCCCTGGAGACGTTTTAGTCTAAGCCCTCCTGTACCTCCGTTAACAGCTGAACTGTCCCTCAGTCCTGTCAGGGACACATCCAGCCCTCCCTTCCTCAGGTTCTCGCACACCACTTACCTTGCAGAAACCTCAGGCAGCTTCTCTGTCCTCCGTGGGAAGGTAAGGGGCCTTGAGCTACCTCAGAGTGAGCAAGGGTGGGGAGTTGGTGCATGAGGTGGTTGCACATGGCTCCGATGCCAGCTCCGCGGCGTCTCAGGAAATTTGGGTAGTGCTTTTGGGTTTAGGAGAAATGCTTGGGCAGATTGTTTATCTCAGTACCTTAGACTCTGCTCAGCACTTTAATTTATGTGGGATAAACAACATAGAAGGAGAAACTCTGTAACATACAGCCTCCTGTGCTTCGGTGGTTAGATTGAAGGGGAAGCAGGAGTCCCTTTTTCTCTCTCCTAATGAAGCTTCTCACTGGCTTAGCAAGAACACAGGACTCTATTGCGGTTCACCGAGTGTAGCTGTGAGCTGCAGAACATCATGTCGATTAGGGTTACGCAGCGCCAAACTAATCAGCCTTTCAGTCCTTTGATTGCTGTCTTTTTTGCTCTCCTTTTGAGGCAGGTGCTGTGACAATAAATCGAGAGCAGGAAAAATGAATTTGAAACTGAAGCAATTTCATAAATAAGATGAAGGGGAGAAATAATCTCGGAACCACTGGCCCAAGCAAACTTACTCCTACTGCCTCGTTCCACTGTTGGCTTCTGTTTCATGCAGGACCGTAGTCAGACCTGCCAGGAAAATGTCTTGGTCCCAGCAGGGCTCTGCTGTGTGCCTGTTCTCATCTGGTGCTGGTTGGAAGGAGGATTTTCTCCAGAAGCAACTAATAAGACTTACACTGGTGTGTGGAAACATCATGTAAATGATGCAATTCATTAGAATGGTGGAACCAATTAATTTTTCAGTTTGCTAACCGATTACAATTTTGAAAAATGATTTTGAAAAATTTCTCTCCCCTTCAATAATTGAAAGAACATTTTCAGTAATTTTTTAAAATGTTCTGGAGCAGGAATTTGAGACTTTCTTGGCAAAACAGAAAAGAAAAATTTGATCTAATGAAACAGTTGATAGATTCAAGTTGGGCTCAGGAAAACAGAAAAGTGTAATACAATTTCCAAGGAAAACTGAAATGTTCTGTTTTAAAAACTAACAAAAAAATCATTCCAAGGTTTTTGCTGGAATTATTTTATCAATTTGCCACAAATTTAAGGAGCTTTGATCAAACCATTTCCCGTAAATAGTATGCATGTTTGGAAAGTGTTAGCATATTCTCTATTTAGTGCTCTGCCAAGGAAACCAGAGTCTGCTGTTCAGCTCTTTCTGTGTCATCAAGAGCTCCAGTTATGAAAACATCAGTCCCCTCAATTCATCCGTGCAGCTCTGATTAACATCGCTATGGGTTCTCATTTGAATTGAGGGCAGCATTGGAAATTGCAGGCTATTCAAGCACAGACAAGCAAATCAGAAGCCAAAGACAGGTGACATGGAATTAAAAGAGTGAGATGAGGTGTAATGATGGAGACACAGAGCAGTTGCTGGTATTGAGCTTTTCGGAAAGCTGCACTAGCAACATCTGCTGTTTCTCCTCCTTTTACCCCTGGCCATTCCTCCTCAGCCCGGTTTCGCTACGGTCTGTTTTCAAGAAAGCAAATGCGGTAAGGTGGCTTTTTTTGCCCGTCTGCTTTGAACTCAGCATGCCGTCTCCCATCCACATCCTGACCTTGCAGTTGTGCAAGATAGCCACAGATTCCCCATGCTGGGATTTGTACCTGCAACTCCAGAAGGAGAACGATCACAAACCCGCAGACTGAATCCCTCTTTAACTCAAGTGTGCTGGCCAGATTCTCTCTTACCTGTCGGTTTTATTTAGATAGGTTGCTCCTTCTTTCCAGACTTGGAGCAGTTAGTATTTCTGTTTCTGTTTAAGCAGCTCTTTGTGATCTAATTTGTTTGTGAGCACGTATGTGATTCGAGTAGATACCGGGTGGAACTTACTGTCTGCGTGTGTGCAGCATGACCCTCTGCGCCATTCACTCCCTTTCACTGTATGTTCAGTGCAAAAATGCTCTTAAGTTTAAAGGTGACATTCACACTCCTGGTAGAACCAGGATCTGGCTGTTTAGGGGATATCCAGTGCTGTCTATTCCAGTCCAGTATACAATGAAACAGACATTATATACATATCCTACACATGCACTTCCAGCGCAGACAAGCTCTCCAGCCCCTGTAATGACATGAGCAGCTCAGAACACTCTTTGCCTTCAGGACTGTGTCCTTCCAGGGCTGGTGTCCTTCTCTGAGGCGAGAAAAGAAACGCCAGTTCATATGCCTTACTGCTTTTTTGGGAGGGAGTGATTAGCAGTAGGTAAAACACAAAAGCATTTAGCATCCCGTAGCACTACGCACAACAGACGCGTCCCAAACGCACCACTTGCAGATCCAGAATCAAAACTCTGGCAGCATTTTAGTGGTTTGGTTTTCTGGTGCAGCTCAGCCCGCTGTAGATGGCAAGCTTTACCCGCTCTGAGCAATGGTTCTTAGCAGCTTCCGTCGTCTGTGAAGTTCCCTATAAATCAGTATCAAATCACCTTTTCTCTGAGAGCAGGTGGATTCGTTGTCCTTATTCACTGATGTTTTTCAAGCCTGATTCTTGTGAATATATTCTGTACCTTTTCATGCTTTGCAGCTAGACACTAGAACTAAAACATCGTACTGCGTGCCTTCCTGGCACTACATGTGGTAGTGACTAGTATCTCCCTTCTACTTTACAATTTCCTCCTTATTTGTGCAATAATTGTTTCACCTTTTTCTGGTGGTAGATTTGGAACTCAGCTAGTTATATTGAAGACTCTACCGTTTCAGAGTTACTTATTAGGACACCAGGATACCAGCTACCATCTTCAGAGTGTCATTCGAGTTCCTTGCTGCCAGATGTTTGATTTTACATTTGGCTCGAGTAAGCGGCATGTCCTTAAACTCTGACTCTTTTATCTGTTACAGATATAAAAGATACACTAAAAAACCCAAACAATCTAGATGTCATCTATGCGTAGAGATGTACGCACATCTGTACATAAAGATCTGAGGTTTGACTGGTATAGGATTGAAAGGAAATTCCTCTGGAATCTCACTGGGAACTACTACCCAACATGGCAGTCCACTCTTAACCATTCCTTCTTGGAAACTAGCAGCTGAGCAGTTTAAACTGGAATGGTGTACGGGACAAATTAACTATCATATTGTGGTCTTCATCGGTAATATCAATTATCTTGAAAGTTGTGATTTCATGAAAGCGTGGAGACAAGTTTAATGGACAAGCCATTGTTTGCAGGAAACTTAATTGACATGAGCTGTGCTGCCAGCCTTTAATTCTTAAAGCATGACATGATTTGGGGATTAAAATACAGAAAAAGAGGCCCTTCCACATCCAGGTCTCCATTCCATACCTGCTGCTATCTCTGTAAATCCACAGCAATTGGCAGGATGCTGTTTGCCCTGGTCCTGTACGGGAACTGGAAGTGATCAGACAGGAACCAGCAGAAATGACATTTGAATCAGAGCAGAGGTTTGCTAACGGGTGCGGGGCCTGAGGATACATTCGGTTCAGGAGGAGGGTTACTACAGCTTTTGATCTGATCCAAACTGGTTGGCGCCTCATCTAGAGGTGATCCTTCTACACTCACCACCTGAGCTTCAGCTACAAAATGAGCTGTGTACGGACACGCAACCAGAGGGCCAGGTATGCACATGCACGCACGCAGACACACACACACAGAACTTAGGAGGCTGAACCCTTCAAATCCAAACAGCTTCAGTAAACAAAAGCGAAAAGGAAGCCCATAGGCAGGTGCTGTCATCAATTCAAACCGGCATATGTTGTCAGGATAGAGGACCCTTGAAAAGGCAAGAACAGGGGATCTAATCCACGCTAATTTGTAAGAAAATCATTCAAATCAGCATATACCAGCTCCTTATAAATCAATGCTGGCACAGTTACCAATTCACATGCTGTTATGAGAACAGGGTTATGAAAGCCATTACGCAGAGTGCCTATCCATGTCAGAAATCCTCACCTTTGAGACGGCATTGGTGCTCTGGTGAAAGGGCATCGCTGCCAGCATCTCATCCCCCTGCGTTGAATGGTTCTGTCCTTCAGTCCAGGAGCGTGCATCCCTTCAGCGCCAGGTGCGCTCTCAGACCAGACAAACTCATTATGCCACATTTTCCAGCCCATTGAAAAGGCAAAGTGCTGAGCTAATATTTTGCTGCAGGCTAGGAAGTCCAGCTGGAATGTGACGTTTGCTAGCCTGCAGCTTCCTTAAAGCTGGGGCTAGAGGGGCACGGCCAAGTAAGATGGTAGCTGCAGCATGTCTGAGGGGTCTTACCTTGGCCACTTGAGCTTTTCCAGCATGTAAAGTCCTTCTGTCCCTTATTCACAGAGAAATTTCCTTTCAACTAGAAACACATACTTGACTTCAGAGTGAACAAGTTGCATGAGACAGATGAGGAAAAGGTGTCTCTGGAGAGTAGCTGAAGACTCAGGAGACTTCACCGGACTTATATTTTTTAGGTTTTCCTTTGCAAACACAAAAAAAAATTGCAGCCTTTGGATTTATTCTCTTTTTTCTAATGGAAGTTCAGATTATGAGGTACAACATGGGAATCTTCGAGATTCATAAGCTTTGCTACCAGTCTGCCACACTTACCCAAAGTGGCTTTACTGTCTAACTAAGAATATGTGTCCTGTCGGGCACATTTCTGTGGGATCTTGAGGTTTGTGGATCATACCACAAAAGCAGAAGATGTGATGTTTGTCATCTTGTTGCTGGAGCACAGAGACTGTACACAGATCCCATAATGACAGTGGAGAGGAGACAGTGCCAACAATGCGAGGAAGGTCTGGCAGGAAGCTTTGAGGAAGCCTCCCATGCTTTGACATATCGGAATGACTCTTTCTCTCTTCACTTTCTCTACAGGCAAGAAAAATTCCATTCTGCTGCATAAAGTCCAGCATGACCTCAATTCGGGTGTTTTCAACTACCAAGAGAATGAGATCATCCAGCAGATTGTGCAGCACGACAGAGAGATGGCACACTGTGCTCACAATGTCCAGGCTGCCGCCGCTGCTGCTGCCGCTGCCGCATCCACACCCACCCCTGTCATCTGGACCCCACTGATCCAGGCACCCCTGCAAGCTGCAGCAGCCACCACTTCTGTCGCTATAGCTCTGACCCACCACCCACGCCTCCCGACAGCCATCTTCCGTCCTCCGGTGTCCGTCTTGGGTTCCTTGGGACAGCAATCCAACCAGACTCCGAGACAGCTGAAGAGGCTTCAGTCTCTAATCCCATCGACTGGACCTTCTGCTGTTGGCTCTCCTTCCAGTACTCCATCCCAGCTGCATACACCAGGAGCGGAAACCCCTTCGTCCTCTTCCTTCCACATCCAGCAGCTCGCAGGATTCTCGGCGGCCGCTGGCTTAGGCCAGTTCCAGGTGGGATCCCCTCCAGGTGGCTCAAACCAGCCAGGTTTGAGCGGCGCGTCCTCAGTGGGACTGAGCCAGTTCCAACAAGCACCTTCTGGATCACCCTTAGGGACAGCTCAGCCCATGCAGCAGCAACAGCAGCAGCAGCAGCAGCCACCAGCCCTTTCCAGCAGTGGATTTGGGCACTTCCAGCAAGCCACAACTAGCTCCCCATCAACATCACTCACCCAGCTCTCATCAAATTCACCCCCCAGTCTTCTCAACCAGTTCCAGCCCACCACGAGGCCACTGCAGGGGGGACAGTTACAGCAGCTCTCGGGCAGTGGGACTTTGGGGGGAATGAATCACTTCCAACCCCCTCCTTCTTCCAACTCTCCATCCTCCAGCCTAAGCCAGCTGGCACAGGCCTCCGGTGGGCCGTCCTCAGGCCTGTGCCAAACACATCCAAGTGCATTAGGATCTTTAACTGGAACGATAGCCCAGCTCCACCAAGAACGGCCACCTTTTGCCTCCATGTCTCCACTACAACAGTCTGGTGTCGCCTCTCCCTGTTACACCCCTTCTGGCCTTAGTCCTCCTAGTCAGAGCCCAGTGGCAACAAGAACTTTTCAGTGTGGCCCTTCCGGGGCCTCAGGCTCTCACGGATCTCTGCTCCTGCCTCAGACCGCCAGCCCACCTCCACAGATCCTGCAGTCCAAGAGCACGCCGCCCGTGCCACCGGGACGTCTGAGCCAGGACATCAAGTTGATTTCTGCTTCCCAGCCATCTTTGCCCCAAGAGCTGGCTCAGACACTGAGCCAAAGTTCTCCTCATTCCTCTAGAGAATCTGTTTCCAGCTTCTCTCCTTTTCCTGGTGGAGGGACTGGACTTCTTGGGAAGCCTTGTAGCTCAATTCCTGGGCGTGTGACTTTGCCACGTCAGATGTCCTCAGGTTCTTTACCACATCCGCTGGTGTTTGGGGCCAGCGCCGCAGGCGCCGCTTCTCTGACTGCTGGTGGGCGGAAAGAATCCATAGTGTTCACAGGGGATCTGGAACCTGTCAGATCCAAACTGCCCTCCAATTTGTGAGGACTCCTTCTGAGAGCTGGTTATGTCAGCCGTGCAATTCAGTTCCTGATTAGACTTTCACGAATCATTTTTTCCTTTTCTTCCCCCCCGCCCCCTTTTTCTCCATTTCTTTTGTTTAGGTTTAACTGTGATTAGAAACAAACAAAAACACACGAAAAACAACAAAAAAAAGAAGATAACCAGGTATTCTTAGAGCTATAGATTTTTGGTCACTTGATTTTATAGAATATTTTAATACATGGAACAAAAGGATATGAGCAAATTTAATCCAACGAGGTAACGCACAGACAAGGCGTGTGCCTGAGCTGGAACATATGAATGATCAGCCATAGAAGCCACCAAAAAAGGTTTTCCTGTTGAGACAAAGATCCGAGGTTGACGTGGGCCATAAAAGGGAACATCAGGTCAGGCCTGTAGCTGGTGTTTTTAGAACAGCTCTGGTTGGCCTCAGCTTCGCATCGCTTTGCACCAGCTGTGAACCTGGCCCGCAGCACCTACTTATGGGGGGACTTGGATGGCTCACTGTGCGCATCAGAAAGTTTCGCTTCCTCCCGGGTTTTCTCCTGTGATCAGCAGGTTGCAGAGGAAGCGAGAAGAGGGGTGAGTTTCATGAATGCAGTCCCCTCTAGGGATTTCCGAAGGGCTGAGTTTTTGTTTGGACTCCATCTGAAGAAGATAAAGGTGACCAGGAGATGGACGGGCCTGACTTCAGATGCTTGTCTTTCTTATTCCGCTGATGCTCTAGTGGGAACAAGAAACAATCCCTTGTAAGTCACAGGGAGGGCAGTGAATATCCACTCTGTATTTTTGTAGGTGTCATGGATGTGGGTTGTGGGAGAAGTCCCGTCTCTCTGCCAGCACGCCAGGCAGCTGGCCTCAGCCAGCAGAAGAGCCCAAGCTTCAACCTCTCCGTGGCTGGGAGAGCGTGCGTGCTGCCTTCCAGGTTGGGGCGTGCAAAGCAAGGGGAGGGATGAAGAAAGAGGCAGCACTTTAACCTTCCCTCTCTCATTTTAATGTCTCAGTGTCCATGGGCTGACTGCTTTGAAGAGAACTGGGTAGAATAAGATTGAAAAGTGGGGTGCTGTCACCCCAGCCCTCTTCCTCCTTAGCCCAGGGGAGTTTGAGCTTTGAGGCACTGAGGATAATACTGGCTCCCCAGCCGAGAATCCTCCAGATTTGCAACTGTTTATACCATTAAACCAGATCAGACCAGAAATTTGGCCAGCCATGGTCCATGCTTCTCCTCTCATGGGGGAATTGAAATCGTTTGCTTGATTTCACCAGCAATAACAGCCTGCACCTGATTGGCTTCGGTCTCGCCCTGCAGTTGCAGCATCACTGGACACATCTGGGGCCTGGCAGGCACCTTGAGCTGGATTTTTTGGGCTCCCCTGATATAAGGCAGTCAAAGTGGGATGAAGACAGTAAGGGGCCATTGGGTGCACACAGCACTGAGAAGCTACAGCCTTTACCTCTAGAGCAAATGTCTCCTTTTCTTTTACTTTGATCCTTTCTTTCTCTTTCATTTCTCCGTAGGCCAAGAGGTGTCTCCAGCCACCTCACTGCAAAGAGTCAGGTGCTTAATTTTTCTAACACGTGTTAGAAACACATGTCCAGCCTCCCTCTGTTCCTAGCTACCATGGGGTCCTTTCAGCCCTCAGAGGGAAAGCAGGACTTCATGCAGCAGTGCCAAAAAACTTACTATTATCACAGTAATGATACAGGTCCATATAACTCCTTCTCTTACCTCCTCCCGCCCCCAACTCTCTCCCGAAACACTGGCTGACAGTTGTTTTTTATACCGAATTGTTTGCAAAACTCTTGACATGTGCCTGTATCTTGAATGTTGCTGCAAGCATTACTGGGCACTCCTGCTTCGACATGCTTTGGTGGCTCAGAATTCAGATGTAATCAGCTTTGGTCTTCCTTAAAGGGTCAGGGGAACTCTAGAAAATGTTTTTTCTACTAGCTACATACAACTATATATGTGTGAGTGTGTGTGGTGGGAGGGGTGCGTGTGTGTGTGTGTGTGTGTGTGTGTATAGATTTTATATATATCTCTATATATACACACACGCGCTTTTCTATCTATAGTATACAGTTATACACATATGTAGCCTATTTATGCACATGTGTAAGCACGCACACAAACACACACACACACATATTTATATATATATATCTCCTAGTTTTAAACTACATGTCAGTTTTGACCATCCTGTAGGATTGATGGGCAGGTGATGATTATAATATATAGATCCTGCTTTTCCAAATATGTACAGGTTCATCTTGAAACAGAATCAGTTGACGGAATTGAAGCAGACTTACAGACCCTCTCATATTTTCAAAGGTATGAGGCAGTTCCTAGAAGGAAGACTCACAATATCCTTTTAAGTTTTGTATTTGTTTTAGCAACCTTTTTTCCTCGGACGCTAGAGGGCCCCTAGAGTGAGCATCTCGAGAGGCTGGGAGCTAAGCTGTTTGGGTCTGGGGTATCTAATATAAGCAGGGGGGAAGGGTCTTCAGCCCAGCAATGCCAAGCCCTCATGGATGACTGTCCTGTGACTGCTGCATTGGTACTTGAATCTCAACAACCCCTGTGGACACTCAGACAAATGGAGGTGCACAGAAACACCCTGAGGGCTGTCTCTGGTAGACGTGCGTTCCATCCACCAGTCTGGTGAACATCCTTCTTCGGTTGGGTTCCTTTGCTTTGTTTTTCAGGGGGATATTGTTTGATTTTCCAGTTCTTAGCAGTGCAGTAGCCAATATTGAGTTATTCCGACTGGACCCCAGTCAACACTAGGCTTGTCTCAGTAGGTGGAACTATATTTATTATTATTGTTATTTTTTGGTTTATTTTGGGGGGAAGGGAGGGAAGAGTTCTAGGGATGGGGTTTGCAATATAAAACACACAATAAAAACCTTAGTAAATAAAAACGTGAAAAACGCATCCCTCTGACTTGCTGTCTGCTTTAAGTGTTGAACTTCAGGCAACCTGAGAGGAGGTTTAAAGAAGAAAACAAACTCAGGTGGCATTTCAGTCCTCTCTTTCCTCTTGAACAGAGAAGATGCGGGGTTTTGTCTCACTTCCTGTCTGTATTTTCCTGGTGGTTTAGAGCTTTAGTAGCGTGTTCACCTGCTGCCACATCTGCACCTCACACGTTCTTGTAGGAAGTGAGTATGAAGCCACTGACAGTACAAGTTTAAAACTTTTGCCTACACTTGACTTTTTAACAGTACAAAGGAGAAATCTGATAGTCGTTTTGCAAATGTGTGTATGAAAGTCCTTCACGTTAATGGCAGATATGGAAACTCTGGCTGAGTTTGTGATCCTCAGAGAAGAGCCTAAGGAGCCCTACCACAGGATGCAGACCTTAACAACTTGGAATAGGGACTGTCACAGAAAGCGGACAAAAAATGGGAGAAAGGAAGTTGCTGTTTCCAGATCTCAGACTAAGCTGGATGATGATGCCGAGGTCAGGACCTGATGTATTTTAGGAAGGTAAAACTAGCCTCAACTCCTAGCTTTCATTTCACTCCTGTAATAGCCTCTTTGAGTCTTTGTCCAAACCCGCTCTGGGAAGTATGCACAACATTGGTGATTTGAGTCAGTAGCTCACACGGAAGCTGTGTGGCCTCGTGCCCTTTCTTTGTAGCCACGAAAATGTAGGGCAAAGCAGCCCAGCTGCTGGAGTGTGTCCTACAGCCTGTGGCAGCGAGGTACGATCTTCCCTGCTCCCTCTCTTCCAGCCAGTTGCTATCAAGAGCCTCACCTCTCACCTCCGTGCAGTGCCTCACCACTGCCTTCCTGATAGTCTCACATTCATTTTTCCTTCTCTGAAATCTCATTTTCTTGGTACCTTTTCATCCAATGGTTGCATTTAGCCCTCTGACATCTTGCCCAGCCTCTGAAAGACTTGAATTTGCTAGCATGTCAACAGGGTGTCTTTCCTGCTGAGCTGAGAACAAGGTCCAGGACCTTCTTTACCAGGACTCCCAATGCCAGAGATGGGGGGGGGGGGGGAAGGAGCCCAAGGGCCATGTATGAAATCAGTATTTTGCAGAGAAGGATGCACAGACGCACACGCACTCCCACTGACACAGACTCAGTGCAAGCAGGACACTCTTCCCTCCCGCTTCTGGTGGTACAGAAAAATGAGAGACCCTGTCGGTCTCCCTCCATCAGTTCTCTGACCTTGTCTGGCTGTAAATGAGCAGAACTGGTGAGGAAAGAGTAAACCAGACATTTAAATCAGAAAATGCCATTCCCTTGAAACCAGATGGCTCTGCCCTGGTGGGTCAGTTGTCCTGGAGTTTCAGTGAGGGAAGTTCAGGCAGTAAAACGTTGGCACCAGCCAGCCTTAGACAGGAAGGAAAGTGATGCCAGAGCTGCAGTGAGAAGCACTTGGAAATGAGGTTTTTCTTCCTCTTTGCAAACTCACTGAGCTGTTTGGACCAGCAAGGCGATGAGGTTCATTGAGCATAAGATGGTGGAGCGCTGTGTGGACAGCAGCCTGGCAGGACCCTCAGCAGACCTCTCTGCTCAGCGTTGTCCTCCAGTCACACCCACTGTAAGGGAGACCCTCCAACATCTCCCATGTGTCTCTAGGAAGCCTGGCACTGGGGATGGGGTTGTGCATGCCCCGGCTGAGTCCTTTTTTTATCTCCTCTGTAAATTCAGGGATCTCATAGCACCGGGCACAGGACTGGTGAGCTCAGAGGAGGCAACAGGTACCCTACAAGGTACTCTGGTGAATGCCCCAAAGGAAAAGGGATTTGCACCTTTCTCCTCCACCTTGCTAGGGGAGACATTAGCAAGTTAGGAACCACCACTTTAAAGAAATTAACACATCATAGTGTATATCTTATTTAAAATAAAGAAAACCAGACACCGATAACAGCTCATTGACTCCACCAGCCTCAGGGGCCGAGCTTGTACCTGCCAGCCTGAGGCACTGGTATGGCAGTGGGACATGAGCTGCAAACCAAACCGTGTGAGGCAGACTCTGCGTCCCTGTTGTTTTGTGGAAGAGAATCACTTTGGGATGTGGAAGGGAAGATGTGCACAGGGCAATGCCCCCATTCGTGTGCAAACCACAGCACGTTAAAAAGCAAATGAAAGAGTTGCTCTAGGCCTGGCACAGCTTGTGCAGGGTCACCCACAGCTGCTTCTCTACCTTCAGGCAGAAGCAGGAGGAAACGGTGTCCAGGCAAAGAGACGACATCTCACTGCTCACACTCCTGTAGGACAGCACAGGACTTTTCCAACCCCTTGCAGATAGCCTGCTGCCAGAGCTGGAGCAGGTCTCCCACATGAGCTGCTCTGCAGCCACCTCAGGCCAGGCTGCCCACCACACTACACATCACTGCAGAGAGTGTGACCACTTCTGCCCCTTGGGTCTGCATCAGCCCCACAAGGAAAGCAAAAGTTTGCACCAATGAATGACTAAAGGGCACCCAAATCCTCCCTGTGGGACTGGAGACGTGGTGAGGGGGGAGGCAGATGAGAGCACAATGTCCTCAGGTGATGGGGTGGACAGAAATCTTTCCAGCTCGGTCCATCTCTGCCAGCAGGCCATCTGCCTTGCTGGGACAAGGGTACAGAGCAGGAACACAGCTCCCGGGGGAGGTACCAGCGTGGGAGCAAAGCCCTGTAGCTGAGGGAGCTGGAGCCCAGGGAGGGAAAGGAGAGTGGCCAGGGTTGGCTTCTCGGCAGCCCTGGCATTGAGGTGCTGGGGATCATGCTTGGACTGAAAGGCTGACCAGGAGTTTCTGCTTCCCATAGGCGAGGGCAGTGTTACAGCTTCACCACTGGTGAACCGGAGACAGCAGCTGCTGGCACCAGCGTGGGCCCAGCACCTGATGAGGCAGGATCTTTCCCCTTGAAGGTAATTCTCCCTGCCCAGCACTGGTGGGTGGTAGCCACCTCTCCAAGCCCCTGAGAGGTTCAGCTGGGCCGTCAGTACCCTGTGAGTCCCAGGAGAAGGGAGGAAAGAGGCCAACCCATGCCGAGACCCTGGGAACCTAGTGCCAATGCTCCTGCCAAGCTGGTGGGGCAGTGCTGCAGAAGAGCCGGACCGGGGTGATGGATGCAGGGGGTAGGAGCCCAGGAACAGGGATGTACTAGCATAAACAATCAGTCCATTTTTCCTGGTGGCACTTTAACGCCATAGACTCCCTCCCCATCCACCATTACCCCCTTGCAGACAGTGTCCCACCCCTCCATCCCGGGCTGAGGTGACTGACTGGTGGCCTGTGAGTCGGGATGCGGGTGGCCCTTTCCCACTGCTGAACGAAAGCCGGGCTCAGTAGTCTCCCTCAGCAGCGGGGAAGAGAAGCAGGGCAGGGAAAGATGCAGTCTGGGTTTGTCCTCAGGAGTCAGAGGAGGTTTTGCAGCTGCTTTTTGTCAGCCACGCAGTTCCCTGATCACATTTTTCCCTTTCCCCACACAGAGAAATGTTCAGTTTGTGATGCCAGTTTTTGTGTGTGCATGTGGCTCCTCAGCCAGGGTGTGACCAGCAGCCTACTTGGTTTCCAAGCTCAAGCCCACACTCGGAAACCTGAAGAAATCAAATGAAGCCATTTAGGCACACTGTGAGCAATACTAGCCCTCCTTGGAGAGGCCAAGATTTGGCTGAACGCTGCTTTTCTGGCAGGAGGGAACAGAGTGGAGAAGCTGGGATGCCCCAAGGTCCTGTCCCCAAGTTACAGCTGAGCACTGCCTATTTTCAACACAAACCATCAGCGCTGAAGTCTGAGGTCCCAAGTGTTTTCCCTGTTGAAGGTGTTGGGCTGGGAGACCTCACTGGACATGCACGAAGACCCTGTACCTGAGCTGTCCGCTATCGGTGTCCCCCTCCCTGATGACCCTGTTACAGCACCTCAGTGAAGCCACGGGGGAGCTGAGGGTCTGGCCTGCCCAGGCTGTGCTGTGATCAGAGCCAGCACAGCGTTGGGGCCTTTCCAATGTCCCCAGCCCTGTCCCTGCCAGGCGCTGTCCCTGTCCCTGCCTGTCTCTGCTCCCGGCAAGCCCAGGGGACTGCTGTCTGGCTTGGCAAGGTGTCTTCAAACAAATCCCCTCACTGCCTGCTTCCTCCCTGTTGATAAAAAGGGACACATTGGTTTTGTCACTTAATATCATTTGCAGGGGCCTCACACATTTTGTCTCACTAATTCCAGCACACTGAGCCTGTGCCTAAGCCCCGCTTTGACTTTAGGCTCTGATTTTAATGGAGCTGAATATGGTGCCATCCACTATTGGCAAATTAAGGGAAGAAAATCCTAACTTGGTTCTGCCACTTACAGTTGGAGGAAAGTAGATTGATTTTCTTTTAAGAAGGCATTGCAAACCAGCTGCCTTTCAGCCTCCAGCTACCAGCTGACCCTAATCGCCAGCAGTGACTGTTCTGCTCAAGTCCACCTTTTAGCAGGCACCTGATTAGAAAAGACATTGACTGAAGTCTCTCAGAAGAGGTAGATGCTCTCTTGTTTTAATGGAGGAGAAACAACAGCTTGAGAGGTTAAAATGAGAGCTTCAGCCCAGCAAATGCCAGGCCCTTTGTAGGACTTCCACTGAGTGACCTCTTGTTGGGCACTCCTGCCCTGTGTGTGGGGCTGGCCACGTCCTCCAGAAATCCCTCCCCAAGGCAGCCACGCTGTGTGTGCCCTGCCCTGCCCGCCGGGAAGGGAATGGGAGCTGCCTGAAGCTGCCCTGCAGTGCTAGGCAGGAAGGTGTTAACAGCATCTCCCAGTGCCACATGCCTAAACGCCTTCCCCTCTCTGGGAAGCTGCTCTCCCTGACTGTGCTGCAAATTAGACAGCTCTTCAGGGTCATTTTTTCCCCTCTTCCCTTTTATTTTTTATACACCCGCTTGCTTCAGCTGTGATGGGAATGGCTGGGGCTCGCCCACACACGGCTCACAGCAGCCTCTCTGGAGGAGCACGCGTGCTCTCCCCCTCCAGCTCTGTCGGAGACAGCATGCGGGGCCAGTGCGGGTGGCTCACGGGAGGGCATGGCCAGCTGCCCTCCCCAGACCCAGCGCTGGCTCTCAGGTGTCCCGTCCACCCGCGCTGGCCTCCTGCTGCGGCCGAGGGATGCTGTCAGCTCCGGCCTTGTGCATGCCCATCACTGTCAGCTCCTCTCTGCAGAGGCTCGGCGCTGACATGCTGCTCTGCCGCGCTGTGTGCGCCGGCGCAGCCCTTGGGGTGGCTCACCGGAGAGCGGGGGAGCTGGAGATGGGAGCTGCTCTTTGCTATTGCTGATGCTCCAGTTGGCCCAGCTGCCTCACCCTCCTGGAAACAGCCACCTGGGAGAAGGGAGCTCACCCAGCACAGGGTGGGGGGTACAGCATGTCCTGGTGCTGCTGGAGCAAACCCACCACAGTCAGAAGGGCCTGGCAGACTTGAGAGTGACTTCTTGCTCTTAGCGGGGGAGGAAAGATGGAGGACGGGGCTTCCGTGCTGCTCCTTTGTAAGCATTTCTGCTTCCCTCCTTAGGAGCAGCCCGAATGTACTGCCAGGAACACAGGACCCCTGGCCAGCCTGGGGAGGGGGGCACACCGTGTTGGGGGAAGGACATTGCTGGCCTGAACCACATCTGCAGCTCACGGCTGCACTGCCAGGCAGGAACAGTGTCCCTGATGGATTATTAACCTTTTCCCTGGTGCCTCAGGCCCCTCTTGCAGCTCACGGTTTGTGGCAAAGATTTAGTGCCAGGACAACTTGATATTTCATGTCACTGTAAGCCTTGTGCTCCTGGAAAGGCTGTGGCAACTGAGGACGTACATACTTAGCTCTAGAAAGGTGCTTAACATGTAGCTTTTAATCAGCTTTACCATGAAGGCTCGAGTGTGACCCCATAGAGCCATGGTGAGGGTACCTGTTGGAGCTGCAGATACCCCAGGGGTGAACAGGGAGACCTGGACGCACTTGTGCATGGACACCACGCACACTTTTTTGCCTCCCTGCCTCCAGCAAAATGGTCTCCAAAATCATAGGGTTTGGTTCAAGTAGTATGAATTTGGTTCAAACAGTATGAAAACAGGCAGACACCACCCTTGGGGACTCGGGAATATGCTCTGAGAGCCCATGAGCCACAAGCACTGGCGACTCAGCATCCATCTCTAGTTTGTCGTGATGCTGTTGTTTGCTTGCTGGGTTTTACTAGACCTCAATGGCTCATAGCATGTCTCACACAGCGCCTAAAGCAACCCTGGTCGCAACCCACTCCCGCCCTTACCCCGTGAAAACTCCACCGCTGCCCAGCCCCCCGTTTCCAGGCCTGCAAAACGAAGGCCAGCCAGGTGGGCAGAGCCAGCCCACCGCCACCAGCAGCATTGGGTTGGGCCCTCAGGCTAATGCCCTGCAGCTGGGAAGGGGCCCTGCCCTGGGCATGGAGACGGGCAACACCTGGGGAGGGTGGGGCACAGGGGCAGGCTCCGCCCGGCTCCTCGCAGCCCCCGGCCCCTCACAGCGAGCAGCATGCTCCTCCTGGTCTGGCTAGGTAAGAGGGGTGGTGGGGATTTTGGGGTGGTTTCCCATCTGAAGCCTGTCTTTTGAGGTGGCTCCCCATCTGTAGGCCACCTTTTGGGGAGGTGCTGGTGGCCCCCCTAATTCCTGGCTGCTGGGAGCGGCTGTGTGGGGAGAGGCTGAGCCCTGGCTCTGTGCTGTTGGGGGCTTTGGCCCCACTGGCTGTTGCTGCTCCCCACTTAGAGGTGGCCCTGGGGACGTGGTTGGAGTGAAAGGGTCTGGAAGGGGCCACGTGCTGCACTGTGTTGGTAACTTGGCTGCGTGCCCTGTCTTTAGGGTCCCCTCAGCACTAGCAAGCTTGGGGCTAGGAGTGGGCAGCAGTTCCCCCCAGCCCTGTGTCTGGGGGTGCCTTGTCCTTTTGGCTTTGCCACCTTCCCTGCACACCCAGCCCCGCTCCAGGAGCACGGTTTCTCTCCTTCCAACCCCGGCTGATAGCAATCCCACGTGGGGCTGAGGTGGCCTCAGCTCAGTAACCCCCTGCGTTACTGAGCCCATCGCAGCATTTGGCTGCTGGAGCTCACTGAAAAGGCAGCGCTGGGGACTAGGTGAAATGCTGCAGGCCAGGGATTAACTGCTTGGGGAGCCCAGGGAGGCTGGGCTGGGAAGAACCACCCTGGTTAGCTGTGCTGGTGCCCAGAGCTGGGGAGGGGAGGACAGCAAATGCCAAGGGAGCCCCTGTGGCTGTGCCTCTAGCCTGGTCTCCAGGGCATGGGGATGTTGTGAGGGCTCCCTGCCTCTTCAGAAGAGGCTGGAGAAATACCATAACCTTTGGTTTGCTCCAGCGGAGCAAGAGCAGCCAGGCAGAGACAGAGGGAAGGGAGAGGGTGCAGGCTGGGGAGGGCTCTGGTCCAGCTGCTGGAGGGATCCTGCTCCCTGGGCTTGGCAGGGTGGCTCTTCCTGGGGCACAGCAGTGGCACCCCCACACAAGGGCAGCCCTCGAGGTTGAGGGGTGCCAGCAGAGGCTTTATGGAGAGGTGTAGAGCCCCTGGGGAAGGTTTCCCTAGCAGCTGCTCACTGCCAATTCCTTAGCACCCTTCTCCAGTGACAGGGGTTTTTGTCAGGAGGCTCCAAATCCTCACCGCAGAGAGTGAGGAGATTGATAGGAGCAGCGCAGGACCAGGGTTGTGCCTCATAAACCAGAGCAGCAGCTGCGAGGAAACCCCTGTGCGGGAGGGAAGCCACCCCGGCCTCGCCATCATCAGTGCGGAGCTTGGCCAGATTAAGTGGATGCTGTTACCATGGTGACAGCGCCCACGGAGGAGAAATGGGGTCTGGTGTTTTCCTCACGTACAAGGATGCCGGGATCGGGGAGGACGCTGGGTGGGATGGGGCTATCGGGCACGCAGCCATCCCCGGTTTCCCCTTTCTGCTGGGGAAACCCCTCCCCAGGCTCTCCCTGGCCAGGGCACAGGGCATGTGTCTGATCCCAGGCAGGCTCTGCTGAGCCCAAGGACAAACCTCTGTGTCCTCCAACCCCCTCGGATGATGCTGCGGCCCCAGAGCTGGGTGCCCCCACCCCGGTCCCCCTGTCCTGCTGCAGGGTGGGACCTGGGTGTCTGCAGATTGAGCTCTGGCAGCAGTCTCGTGCTCCCTGTGAAAGGGTCTTAAGGGGTGTCCGAAGTCAGGTCGGGGATTTGCAACACGCATCTGAATGTCCCAGCTCTGCAGAGGCCCTGCCAGCCAGGGCCGGTGACTGAGGCTGCTCTTTCTTTCCCCCTCAGGTTTGCAGCCCAGGACAGAAGACCTCGCCCCTCTTTACAGAATGGTGAAATTATAGGAGGTGGAGGCACTGACAGCCAGCCTAAAATGAAAGAAAGGAAATAGGGACACAGCAAAACCTCCACGTAGAGGAGCCTGCGGCAGCGTGGTGCATGCTCTTCCCTTGCCTGGAGCCCGCTAAGGGTGAGTACTACTGATTTGGATTAAGTTAATGATGTGTGATGATTTTATTGCAACATCTCGGGCATGTCTCATTTAATTCTCCCAGCCTTTGCAGCGATGGGGCTGCTGCGGGATATTGTCCTGTGTCTGGTTCAGGTGATGAGGGTTTGCAGATACTAGAGCGGCACTAGATCATGTTTCCAAGGCTGGCAGTGGTGTTATTGGTGAATTTGTGTGTCGACGAAAAGGGCTGTGGTTAAACTGCCACCAAGACCAACCCCTGTGGGCAGAGCACCCTTTAGCCAGTGGCCACTTGGTGGCTGACTGAGGGTGGAATGTCCTGAGACAGCTGGGTTGGGGAACAGCATTTTCTCCTAAGAAATGACCACAGAAAATCAGCATTTACTCTAAATTGGAGCCAGCTGTCTTGGCCATTGTCCCTACAGAGAGGAAGGCTGGGAGGAAAGGCAGTGTGTGCTGGAAGAAGGTTGGGAAACAGGAGCTGAAATGGGGAAGTAACTGGAAAAAGTTGTTTCTCATTTACTGAAGGACAGGGAATAGGTTATTGTCCTAGGGCAGCTGCTGCCAGCCCTGCCTGTGGAGGGGGAATGAGCCAGGTACCTGTGCGTGTAGGGAGTCCTGATCAGAGAGCCTCTCTCAGCTGGTGGAGAACACTTCCCCCCACAGCAAGGTGGCCCAGCAGCACTCAGAGCAGGCGGAATCCTTCTTTGCTCCCCCTCCTTGGATTTTAGTTCATCTCCCTGGCACTCTTTCACATTCAGCCTTTTCAAAAGGCAGGTGTACAGTCTGGATCTGCGGGTGTTTCCTTCTGCCACCCTTTCACTCTTACCCTCGTGTCCTTGTTGCCACTTTTCCACAGTGTGCCTGCCAGGGGCTGGCTTTCCTTTTCCAAACCCGCTGGTCCCGTCTGCTGCCTCTGCCCCGTCAGCCCTGCACGTTTTCTTGCCTGTTCTGGGGTGATTGTCCCCTCGACTTCCAGGGTGTCCATCGCACTGGAGAGCTGGCAGGCTTTTTGGAGGCAGGAATTGTACTGTGTCAGCTTATGGAAGGTTCTAGAGCCACTCCGCAGCTCATTTGATTTTTAAGAGTCAGGCAGGCTGTATGTGTTCATGCCCACGTGTAGTTAGGGGAGACATGTCACCTGGCTGAAGCCTGTGTTGGGTTAGGGGAGACCTGGCCCCACAGAAAAGTTGTAATGGTTTAACGTTTTTGGCAAAGGCAGTTTAGTTAAATCATGTTGAGCCCCTATGGGAATGCTTTTATTTGAGATGAACAGTCATTTGCTGTGAGTTAGTTTAAGTAAGCAAGCCCAGTCTCACTTTGTTTTAAGACAGGCAGCTGTTCTTAGTGGGAAAAAGCCTGCAAGTGTTGCACCAATTTATCAAAGGTGTGTGTTTGTTTGAAGCAACCCCTTGCTTCTATGTTGGAAGCCAAAGTGCTATCAGGGAAAGCCACAGCCAGGCATGAAAAAATGTATAGTTTGCTGCATGGGTTCTTTACTGACCTGCTGCTAACAAGAAAACATCACTTGTGTTAGTCTCCTTAACCTAGGCTGAAGAGAAACAGGTTATTCTCCTCAGGGGGATGCAAAAGGGGGGTGGGTTTGTGTGGCAGCTGTTTGCCAGCAAGTCACCGCTGCCCTCTAGTGTCCTTGTCCTGCACTGCCCGCGGCCCCGCACGGCTCGAAAGGGCCCCCGAAACCCCTCCGAAGCCTGGCACTTGTTCCGTCTGGCTTGAGCTGCCCTGGCGAACCTAGCAAGAGATAGATGCTCACTTTTAAAGCTAGAGGTTAGTAAGTAGAGGGTAGGGTTGGTTTTTTTCTTTGCTGTATCCACTCTGCCTGTCTGCATCTCAGATGTGGCTTGTGACACTCCCAACGTAACGATTAATGCCTTTCTTCCCCGTTTCTCCTTTCCTGTACGCGTATACATGTGCACACCCCACCGATTCCAGCATAGCTGAGAAATCCCTGACCAGCTGCAGGGTCGTGGTGTCCCTTCAGGAGAATTTCAGAGTCCTGTTCCCACCTAAGACCTCAGTGTGGCTGCAGAATTGAGTGAGTGAACAGAAGGATCTGACTAGCAAAATAGGGGCAGGGGGTGCAAAACAAAGCAGTAGCCTGGATTCCTGCTTGCAGAGGTCAGGATGAGGAATGGTCTAATGCTCCCAAGAACACGGGGGACAAGTGACAGGAAAGCAGCTGCCTTGCAGCGAACAGACTGATGATCAGTGCGAGTCTCTAGTATGGAGAGTCTGGAGTTAGCAGGAGGGTGACAATAAGGATATCAATTACTGCGCTTTAAAAGCTATAGACGGAAATTGCTATATTCAAAGAATTATAGTATTAGTTTTCTGTGGTTTACTGCTTTATTTATACTGGTTTATTATTTATACTGCTATTAAATGTACTTTCACTGATTTGAAACCCTTCCTTCGGATGCTTGCTTGTTAGAAGGTGATACTTTTGCTCCTGAGCTTTGAAATGGAGGGGAGTTAGCCAGAAAGACACTAAATGTTCAGTGTCTGCACAAAGACAGGGAGGGGGGAAAGAACAGTTCCTCTTCTTTCTCTGGAGGACACAACCTACCAAACCACAACAAAAAAGGTGCGAGTAAAATTCCAAACCTGGTCACCATACTGATTACGAGGGAAAAAAAAAGGGATAGGAACAATTAAAAAGAGAACAAACTCTCCAAGCAGACCAGAATTTGATTGGATTAAAAAAAGTGTATTGGATGTCCAATACAAAATAATAAACATGAAGTTATTAAAAAAAGCCATAGAGTATACAGCAAATACTACAGAAAAGCAAAAAAAAATTGTACAGAAAGGTAGACGTCTACAGCAGTCCTCAAAATTATTCTACATGAGAATCATAAAACAATATACAGGTTTGGTTTTTTCCCCAAATGCCTCTGAGGGAAGCTGTCACTTAACAGCTTGACTATGACACTACAAGGATACACAATGTTCCAAATTTAAAATCACAGGATATGTAAGAAAACGTAGCATTAAAATGTGAAAAAGTGCAATACAGATTGTACACTGAATTGAATAAATGTTTTTTTTTTAGTTTAACCTTAAAAAACCAACTTTGAACAGTTGTTTTATCATTAAAAATATTCCCCCTCCCCAAATTCAATGACAATATTAACATTCATGGTGTTATACATAAGTAATATTCACAAAGACCCACCAGCTAAGAATACTGCGTATGTATGATGCATTTCTTTGGGTATAGGTTAAAAAATAGGCAAAGGAAAACATACTCCCCCCTCCTTTCAGGACAGGGCGTGTATTTTATTATGTAAATACATATTCTGTAGCTTATTTTGCCCTGAATTGTATTGATTAAATGTCCAAACATCAATTATCCAGGTGGCCCACGGTGCTCCAATTCATTTGATTCCCTCCCTCCCTCCCCCAAATAATAAATAAACCCAGCAAATGTCCTAGAAATGACAACACAGAGTCCGGGAAAAGAAAGGAAGTAAAACTGCAAACCCCTGCTGCCCTCCAGGATGATTCATTGGCTCTCCCTTCTCTTGGTGACAGGGACTATGAAAATGTGGTCAAATGGATGAAAGAAAATAAACAAAGCAAAGTTCTTGGGTGTTCTATAAATTTAAATTTAAGCGGATTACAGAATTTCCTCTCAACGTTCCAACAGGTACAGCCATCTAGCAGAGGCACTGCGGACTACGGCAGCAGCGCCCCGCACCTGAAACGCCCATCACCCCCGCGTCCTCCACCCTTAGCGCTGAGCTTCCGAGAGCACAAATCCGGAGGAACAGATTCAGGAGGAACAGATTCTCCATCCGAATCGTCGGTAAGTTTTGAGTTTCCTTTCATCTTAAAAGTGAAATTGCACAGGAGTTTGTTAGGCAGCTGGGTATTGGTTTTTTTCTTTTTTTACTAAAATACAGTCCCTCTTTTTACGCCATTCCTCCTCACAGAGTATGATGGCAGAGCCAGGCAATCATACAAGGAGAAAACAAAAAACCTTTTCCTTCCCCTCATATGGGAGTTCCCTTTTAGCTTTCCTTCCTTTCTAGACAGATATGTGAACAGCACCTGAGTCGCTAATACTGTTTTTCTTTTCAAATGGTTTCAAAAGTGTAAAAAAATACATTTTTGCCTTGCTTATGTCTCTGAAGAATCCTGAAGAGAAGGATTCTTGTTTAAATGGCCTGGGATAGAGCAATTGCACTGGGGTCGGACTTGCTGCTGAAGGATCCTGTGGACACGTAGTGTTCTCTAAAGTACGGTGGGGCATGTTGCTGATGAGAAGAGGTCCACGGTTCTCTGCTTCTGGGAGGTCCAGGTAGCTCAAACCTAAGCACTGCAAGCAGAGAAGTGGTGTGCGCTGTGCCTAAAAGTTCTCTGTGATGAATGAGCGCTCAATCTGCACTTCGAAGTTTCATGAGGCGATCTTTAAACTAACAACAACAAAACAGAGCACTGTTGCCAAAATAAGCTGTAGTGTCATCTAAACATAAGGAACCCTACTTTTTACAGGAGGAGGGTTTTTTTTAATGTTTCTAAATGAGACTCTCACTGCAATTCGGTAACCAGAGACACAGTATGCTGAAGTTACAAGGAAGGACGTCACAGAAGATGCTTTCATTTTCTTCAGTCTTTCGGGTCAATGTAGAAAGACAGGAAAACAACAATAATGAAACCTCCCACCGGATCCCCTCCCCTTCCCCATCTACTTTTCCCCACTCAAAATACTGAAACTGCACAAAAAGCGACAAACAAGCCTTTCAAATTACATTTCAATTCAAACAGACTGGTAATCTCACAGTGATGAGAGGAGAAAGTCAGGCTTTTAATAATTATAATATAAAAATAATAAAAAAAGCTTACAAATAGCAGTGCAGCATCCCAAAAGGCCATGGATTAACTGCCAGAAGGGGACGTAATTATACGCAGAATAAAAAACAAAACAGAACAACCCACGCTGGCAATGAATTTTCATACACAATAGAACAAGCAGTCAAACGTCAGTCTAGGCTGTGGAAAACAACAGTTTCTCCTTTTTTTTTTTTGATTACAATATTTTTTCCTTTTTATAAAAAAAGATAAAATAAAAACACAAATAAAATTGTACATAAATGCGAATGTCCAACACTGAAAAGGCAGGGCAATCACACCACTGAGACAAAACCTGACCAGAAAAAAAAAAAAACGTGAAGTCCACTTTTTTCCTTTTGTCTGGATGCTAGATTTCAGCCTGATGCGGCCCATCCTGCACGGGTTCAGCAGGTAAATGGAATTCAACTGGGCAACGACTTCATCGCAGGACGATGACAAGAAAGGTCACCTCTTTTTGACCAGCTGTAGCACAAATGCACCGGGTGGTTGGTTTGCTTTCTGTGTATGCTCTCACGTGCTGTCCCTCTTTCTGTTTTTTCTCTTTTCCTCTGTACAATTCCTTGTGTTCCAAGGCTGAGTCCCAAGACTTGTGAATCTGTTTGGAGTCATGTCCTGGTGAAGGTGGTCATGCTGTAGTGATGGCATTAAGGTCCTTCATAAGTCCTTCCAGGTGGGCCATCTCTTTGGTCAGCTCATCCGGCTCATAATTCTGTGGGAGATACAAAGAGTTAGTGAGAAGGTGACTTGCGTTCTTTAAAGAGGGACAGAATAGGAAATAAGAAGAAACAGTCAGCGATTCTGGTGTAGATTGGGACCCTGACAGATGAATAAGCAGAAGCAGATTTAGCGACAGTTACAGGAATTAATAACTTGAAACAACTCTCTATTTTAAGTGCAGATCTCTTTGCAATAGTGATTCATAGTTTCACTGATTTTTAAGACTGTGATCAGCTTATCTGTTTTCCTTGTATCAATTCCTGCTTCAAGATAACAGCTTCCTTTGAACCAAAGTAGGTATTTTAGAAAAATCTTCCCAGCTTAATTGGGAAAAAAAAGTCAAAGGAATCACTTCAATAGAACTGTTTTGAGAATCATTATGCTTGCTAAAATCGTACTCTGTTTTTAGCCCCAGCTATATTGAACAGCTAGCGTCCTTCTGTTATCGATGCATGCATGTAGATAGATACCATGAACTAGTTAATCTCAAAACCTTTTCTAAGCTGACCAAGTCTTTCCCAGTACTGTGTAGTTTGCAACCTCTTATGTTCTTGGAGCATTTCTCCAAAGCCTGTTTGCTCCCTCAGCATCGCTTTCACAGAAGGCAAGCCAGGCTGCACGTGGTATTCCAATACCAGCTCTGCTAATGCCAAACCAGAAGCAACAGAACTCCTGTTTGATAGTTTCTGCTCTGTATATTTAAGGTCTGTTATTAGACCTTCTGGCTAGAGTCTAATACTAAAGCTCCTGCTCAGCTGACTGTGTACCGTAAAACTGAAGTCCTTCCCGGAGCGGGGCCCTCACCCCGACTGTGATCTCGCTTCCTTTGCTTCTAGATACAACCCTTTCCTTCCATTTAAACAGAAACGAACGCAGCAGGCACTTCCCAGTTTACCAAGCAATCTACATTGTACCAGAAGAGCCATCTCTGTCCTCTAACGCACTATCTGTGACTGCTGACACTGATAAATAGAAGCTGGAAGTACTCGGACTCATTCCTAGAGGCTCTCAGAAATAAGCACAATCAATTCAAATCACTACCTAATCCTCATTTTTAAAACTCGTAATTTAACTAGCATTTAGTGTGCTGTGGTGACTTTAGATTGTACTAATTTACTAATGAAGAAATTTATTAATGGATATATTTAAGTATTATAAATTTGTTGATGAATAAACTAGTGAGTATATTTTTGGTACCAACCGCAAAAAAGAATAAAGTAGGAGCGACAACTAGACAGAAGGGCAAAAGTGCGCCAAATCAAGCATGCATACAGTTTCTAGGCCAGCGCATACAGAAATAAAATCACGAGGGTGACAAAAACAATGTGACAAAAGGAAAGGGCAATAAGGAAACAAGGGGGACAAAATAGAAAAATTAATTCAAAATAAGCGTTTCCTGTAGCAGTAATATAACAGCTGATACAGTAACTTCTTGGCTTGCAATTTGAAAGGAAAACAGCTCTTCCAGTGCCTGACACCCAAACCATCCTCACTTCTTAAAAGCTGTTTCCAAAGACGCCCAACAATCGGTTGCATTTTCCCCCCCAAGTCAGAACACTTTCACGTGAGTATCTAAAAACGTATTTGGGTCGACGGCTTTAAACATTTTGGCATTAATGCTAAATTTTCCATTTGCAACGACACCTTGGATGCTCTGCAGCAGCACAGGAAGCTGCAGCTGCGTGACTTTAACAGGATCCAGGCACAGTATGCTTGCAAACCAGACAGAAATAAATGACATCTCAAAGCGAGCATGAACGCAACCATCTTAAGCTGTACAGAAGAGCGAAACGGCACTGTTGGAGGCCTTCGGCTCTGTGAACAACGATGCTCTTTACATCACGATATTGGCAACAAACAGATGGGCAGGGCACTTCTACAGCTCCAGTACGGAAGCCCGACTCATAAACTAAAGCTCCATTAGGCGCTACGTACTGTAAAGAACGAGAAGACTAGTGCTATAGATGGTATCTGTCTTTACTCTCCTCTTCTTGTAATGCGATAGGCAGCAGAAACCAGAAGCGTTGAGCGTGAGTCGAGAAAGGAAATCTCGGAGCACATAACTCTCCGTTCAGCTAATAGCCTCAGTTCGGCCAAAACGCTGCCAAAGGTTTATCAGTTTTGACTGAGCGGGCCTCGTGGGCTGGAATAGATGGCAGCACTGCAACTGTTTAGTGTTCTGTAATTAGGAAGAAAGGTACGCTCACAGGTAATTTTCAGGTTTAGAAAGCACTACTAATACTTGCAATTTACGTGCTTATTCTCTGAATTTACTGCCTTGCGTACAACGTATTTGCACTAGGGTTTTTTATAGGGGTTAACAGGCAATGGCACTTGGTGGAAGCCAGAAGCCTCGTTATCCTCTGCCTTTGAAAGTCTCAGTGCAGACATTACTAAAGTTCACAAGTATCCTATAAAGAGAGATTCACCACAGTTTAATGAGCACTGCCAAAGGAAGCCACTGGCAGCGTAAGAGTACCTACGCTTTCCGAGTCCTCGAGCATCCTGGTGGTCTCCTGCACGTCGGGGGCACTGGGAACTACCACTGGCATAGGAGGTCGAGTTCTTCCTAAAGTCCCAATCGACGCAGTCTTCACCGAGTGAACTGGATGGTTAGGAGCTTAAAGTAAATTGTTACATAGTTATGCCTCGGTTAATGAGTTCTTTGGCCTATTCAGAAAACTCTTGAAAGTAGGAGAGTAAAAAGGATTCTATTAGAGGAAAATGAATGCTTCAAATTAGGGAGTGCTGAATTGAATTTTTATCTACTTTATCTATGGACATAACACAAAGGGCCTTGAAAATTACACCAACAAACTTCAGTCCAGCCTCTGACATACTTCCTTTGATGCCCAACTCCCCCCCCCAAGGAGCTTCTCTCATTTTCTTCTTAAAAATCTCCTTTTTCTTTTTGGCAAGCGTGTCTCGCCAGCTGTGCCCCGCTCACCTTGCTGGGTCAGTAATGGTGTGCTTGGCAACGCAGGGTCATACGTGGAACCAGCTGGTGGAACTGCCGGCACCGCAAAACTCTTCAGCGGGTGGGAAGGACGCACGTGTGCCGTAGGGAGGTTCTGAGCCGAATCCTCCTCTTGTGCGTTAACCAGATAGGACCCCGTGGTGCTTTCAGGATCCTGGTGGTCAGCACACGTCTGCGACGAGGAAGCCGGCATGGTGTCTGTGCTAGGTGTGTTTCGAACAGATTCTACAACAGACAAAAAAACCCCGTGGTTTATTTTCTTTAACAGAATTTTGCTCTGTGGTCAGATGGAAACAAAGCAGCAGTGTTTGCAAGCACCTTTTCCAAGATGCCAAGAAGTAAACTCACAGATTAACTATCTGCGTAGCAAATAATAACACCAATTCTGTGCAACTGTCCTGTTTGAAGGTGAAGGGCAACCGCTGCCTAATAACAAAATAAGCTTGAGAACTGAATGACTCCACAGGCATAATGCCAAATCAACGGTTTTGCACTGACACAGCTACATGCGATAAGACCTCAGATAAACAGCATGGAACACAAATCTTCATTCTCATTTCACCCTTGAGTATTTTGCAGTATTGGCATTCTTAAATAGGTATACATTAAGCGTATATCACTGTAGTGCATACAGAAGAGCCCAGTTTTTTTCTGAGACAGACTTAAAATCCCTTCGCTTGCTGAAAGCTAAAATGAAATCGCAGGCTTCATTTGTTTGCCTGCAGCAGGCTCCACCCTGCTCTAAGAGAAGAGTGAGATGGTATCTTGAATTTAGGGCATCGTGATCCTACTCGGACCACATGCAGGAAACGATCTGGACTGTGAGAGCTGTTGCTTCAGCAGTATAAAAACAGAACAAGGGAAACCTCTGCCTCAAACATATCATCTGCCTTATATTTGCAGCCTCATGAATTGTTTTCATAAGGAAACAACGCTGTTGGCCGTGGCACCTTAATTAAAATGTAGGCCTTAAACTAGAGAAGCTCAGAATTCACTTCATCTCAAGACGTTACCTACGTGCAATTTAGCAACACGGCTGCTTCAGAATTTTTCAGAGCGCTGGAGACATTACAAAAACTATTGCAAATGATTGTGCTGAAAAGGCTGCATAGGAAACACCACAATTTTCTGTGCGCTTCAGGAAGATTAACTAACGTCAGCTCTCGTAGCAAAGTCTGGACTTTTGTCCTCTCTCAGTTTTAAACACAACTAACTAGGAAAGTTATTACCATATTAAGTAGCTCAAATTAGATTTAATCTGACGTTTCAGACTCCAGGGCCGAAGGCTTTAGAATAAGGAATCTTCCTATTTGAAGTTGTGTGTATATAAAACATTGAGTCTCTTTTTCCAAGGACATCATCACGTATCTCAAGGATCTATATCCGATCTACACAAGAAACTGTTTACAGAAAACTCAACCTATGCAGGACGTTGCCTGTACTTAAACCCATCGCTCTGCCTCTCGCGGCACACCGCAACGGAGACTGCCCAAGTGACGTTTCAGGCTTTGATTTCCACGTGTTTCCCTCATTGTTCCGTTACAAGCAACATCTACCTGATGGTTTATATCTCACCTGTGGAATTGGCCCTGTCTGAATGGGACATGGATGTGCCAATCGGCCACGGGTTGACCTGGTGATGGAGATAGCTGCGAGTTGGAGAAGCGAGGCTGCCGGAGTGGAAATGATGGTGAGGGTTATCGAGTGAATGGATGGGATGAGCACTAATCACAGCTGTGAATGAATACAAGACAGAAAAACGCTTAACAAACAGACAAGCACGCACGTGTACTGAAATGCACCGTCTCCCTCCCTTCTCCCACAGAGCCGCTGAACAGGGGAGCCAACTGCTCGTCCGATTTACAGCGACACCGAGATGACGTGTTTCAATACCCATTTTCCAACTCTGCTCCAGCACTTTAGCTCCCTCCATGCCAAGACACCCCCCCCCCCCCCCCCCCCAAGAGGCAGAGCTCTTCATTTTCCTGTGCGGAAAGCACAACTCTCTCAGCTGTATCTTCCAAGCGCTTTCTGTTACACTTGAGAAAAATAAAGTTCAGCTCCCTTTAGACCTTCCATGTATTTCACGCTGTGCTCTAAATGTCAGACCAAATACGAGAGACATATGAGCTCAAATTCCAAAATACTTTCTAGCTGTCACTGAATTTCTTAACATTGTAACCAAATGTGGCGTCTTTGGTTAATTAAATAATGCGAGACAAATGATAAGAGTAGGACAAGACACCAAAGGCTGCATTCCTTCCCTCTGTGCGGACTTAGTAAAGCTCTGCTCCGGTACACTCAGACCAAAAACCTCTTTTTCTTCCCCCCCCCTTTTTTTCGTCTTGCTGTTTCCTTTTTCCTGTTTGAGACATATGAATTTTATACTTCATGTAAATCATCCTTTGCCCTCACCCTTTTGTGGTAACAGCAAACCAAACTCTCACTACTCCCCAGCTGGGAGGAAAAGCATGTGCAGAATTTAGTTCTTATGACAGAATTGCTTAAAATCATCCAAAAGAAAGAGTCTCCACGCAGAAAACAGGAGGGAAATGCTACCACTAGCACCATGAAGAAAAAAAAGGTTGTGGTTGGTTATTTTCTTTTGAACCTTTTCTGGAAATTCTCCAGATGTGCTGCCTTTGAAAGTTACTTTCTAGGAAGGGCATGATGCAGAAATCCATCATGATAATGGTGAGTTCAGTTGAGACTTCTTGCATTGACGAATGTGGTTTGAACTCAAAGACCGACTAAACAAATGTGAACCCCTCTGACTTCCTCATTTCCTGGAAAACAGCCTGTCCGCGGGACAGGAGATGGGAATTGATCAGTAGAGGCAAGATACTTGGAGATTTTCAGCTATTGGGAATAAACCATTTCTCTCTCCCATTGAGTTACGCCAACAGAAAGCTAACGTCATTATCAACCTCCCGTAAATGAAGAGTAACTAAACTCTCATACTGAGTAATCAGTTCTAGAGTTCAGTCCTGTGCGGTAGCTGTCAAGGGATGTGAAAAGTCAGATATTCTCACTAAGAGCTTCAAGCAAGATTAAAATGCCACTTTGTCTTGCAGGGAACTGGCAAATGGAGGAATAAACCACGGAAGCTTGGAGATCAGAAATCCAGCAGAGCCAGCAGCCATCAGAGACACCAGGAGTTCTCTTACGCGTCAGCAAGGTAGGAGTCATACAGATTTTAAGGCATAACATTTTCCAGGCATAAACATTTTAATTACTTCTATTTGTAGAAACCACTGCTCTACACCTGTGTTTCAGCAAGCATTTCAATCATTGCCAAATACAATGCGTGTTAGTACGACAGCCTGCCTAAACGTTTTTGCAACCGCAATAAAAAATCATGCGCATACGCTACACTTTTCCAGACATCTCCTAAAAGCTTGGAGACGGGGAGAACACCACAAAATCGTAGCAGCTCTGAAACACTATCCAAAGCAGAATACGGTGAGCGAGTGGGGAAGACCTGATCCGGTGGAAAGCCCAGAAAGTTCACCCTCCCACCGAGCCATCCAGCTTCAACTGCTGGGTTTTGCTAATCACTGCTGGGTTATCAGACCTAAATCATGTATAGCTTTATGGGTCAAAAAGCAGTACGTCGTACCACCAGCTCTTAATGAGGATCACGATGCGCTGTTCAATTTCAAGGAAGAGGAAAGTTCAGGTGAAGAACTGGATAAAGAGAAATGTGGTGTGGTAAGAAAGAAATAGCCCTTTGCTTCCTAATATCCTTCCAGAATTTTTGTTTTCCAGTTGTCAAAGAAGGAACTAACTAGGCACACACCATTACTGTAAATTATACTAAAATGGAACACACTAAATTATCCTAATTTAGTATTTAAGAGGTAAATAGCTAGATTTGAATGCTACGAGGGGCCACAGGAAGGTATCTGAAGGCACAGACTTAAACACACTAAATGGTCCTGCCTTCTGCGTTGCTTGCTGAGAAAGGGCCTGACGTACCCGTGTCACTTTTCTGTGTAGCTCCTGCAAAAAGGTATCTAAAGCCATTACATTAATGTTGCCACTTACTATAAGATAGAAACATACAGTTGGAAGCCCTCAGAGCTTTTGCAAACAGGATAAAAAGTCAAACAAAGTCACAAAAGCAATCTCAAGCCCTAAGGCACCAGAAGACCTTACCCAGCCTTCCTGACATTTAGCGCATCGTGCTAACCTGTCACAGCTGAGTTTAGCGCAGCAAGGGAAAATCATATCCACAACTACATCTGCCAGCATAACCACGTCAGCTGGGGTACAATCAAAAGGTAAACCTGGAATATACTACCTCCCTAAAATACCGCTGTATCTATCCCTGTAAAGCTTTTCATCCTATGCGGGACCGATCCTATAAGTTGCTGAGTGTCTGTCTTATGGAATAACACAGAATGAGGGGTACTTTGCTACACTGGTTCTGTGCAGCACTCACACACTTCAGCACGGGCTCCTTTATGAGTTTATCTTACGCTATGTGTATCCAATGCCGCATCCCATTTAGAGAGAAACACTTGGAAGAGGGCAAGGTAAGTGTTACTGCAGTCTGCGTTTGTTACGGGGACACACAAGTCTGAACTCAGCATGCTCTGGCACCTGGCATGGGACAGGAAATCATCAGAATCCGTAGCTGCCACGTCCCTTGTTAGACACCCATGTTTGACAGCAGACACACTTCTAAGAAACTCATCAGAGTAAAGATTATTAGTGTAAAAGTGCATCCTCCACTCCTTCCTCATACGTGTAAAACTGGGAGAAAACAAGGAGCGCCAGATGACTTATTTTAAAACCAAGGAAAAAAGAGACCACTCTTGTAAAAAGGTTGTAAAACAAGGAAACAGTAGAAAATTCACAAACTGAGCTAATCGGGTCATCAGGACACTTGAAAAAGCAGGTAGAGGCCAAGAAAACCAAGCACTCACTCCAGGTAAATAGAGCAAAAAGTTAGAAAGTTGAAACGTTAACGGACCGGCCTGAAGTCATTCCGTAAAACACGAGAGCTTGTGGTAGCAGTTACCTGGCTACAGGGTTGAACGTGAACTGAACTTATGGACTGAAAGCTGGTTACAGATAGGAAGAAGCAAGGGGAAGGGCTTGATGATCAATTTTCAGGACAGAGGCGAGTCAGCAGGAGATTCCCCAGGTATCAGTGCTGGGACTGGTTTTAATCCATTATCTTTCTCAGTGACCCAGACGTGGAAGCAATCAGAGAAATCTTCAAGTTTGTCAATAATACGAAGGGGTTTGGGGTAGTCAAATGCTATTTGGATGGCAAGGAACTCCAGAAGGACCTCACAAGACTGAGCAAGTGGGCAAAAAGGTGGCAGGCAAACTTTAGCATCGCTTCAATGTCCAGTAATACACTGAGGGAAAAATAATCCAAACTACTTACTTACATGATGCCGCACTCAGAGCTGGCAGTTACAACTCAGCAAAGAGCTTTTGGAGGCACGGTTGACAGATCTCCGGTATCATTAGCTCAATAGGCAACGGCAGCCAAAAAAGCCAACAAAATGTAGTACCTCACTCAGCAAGGAAGGTATTGAGAACAAGGCAGAGGACACTGTTCCCTGCTCTGTAAGACCCTGTGGTAGTGTGTGCAGCTCTGGCCTCTCTGCATCTCAAGCAGCATGTAGTAAAGTTAGAGAAGGTTCTGAGAACGGCAACTACAGTGATAAAGGGGATGGAGTAGCTGCCTCATGAGGGGAGGCTTCACGATGCCCTCTTTGAACTGTTTCCACTGCAGATGTGACAGAGCTGCTTAGGAGAAGTAAGGAGGAAGGCAGTGTGCGAGTGTGTGTGCCTGTGCATACAGCATCGACACGGCTTGTTTGGGTGCTCCCAATTTCAAGCCAGCTGGTAAGGTGGGCTGTACACTTACGCTGAGGTGGCTGAGAATCAAAAGGCATCATCATCTTGGGCCTCATCCCCCTTCTTCCTGCCAGCGTGGACATGCTATCCTCTGACTCATGCCCTGAAGGAAAAATACTGAAGGTTATTTACTGAAGGTACGGTGATACCGTACCAGATGATTTCAATCCTCCTCTCTTTATTTCTGGGCTGTCCTGGTTGTAAGCAGTTCTGTGACTCATAATTGCTAAAAACAGCTCTTTCCTCCTTCACTAGAAGGTGGAAAAGAGGACAGTTAGGGTAAAGATTATCAGGCCCTGGAGAAACTCTCCAGGCCATAATGGAAACAGCTCTGGGCAATGAGTGGCAGTACAAAGAGTCACACATACGGGTAGGACGTGCTGGATGAACAAGTTAACCACTCACCAAGTGAAAGCTCACCCACACCTCAAGGGCTGAGCAGCAGCTGGTTAAAGCACCAAAACCTGATTGTGTGCTTGACCGCTGAAAAAATGTCACACACGTGTCTCAGCAGTTTAATATGAAACACTTGTTACGTGATCTTCTGGTTACTAATCAGTATTTACCAAGGGAAATTCACGATTTAACTCTTGTGCACTCAGTTTTCTCACTAAAACATGCGATCCATCCTTTTCAGAGAGACTTATAAACTAAGCACAAAACCAACTCACTACTGGGAAAATAAGAACAAAAAAAGATAAGGGTAACTGAATAATATGTCAATAAAGTGATTTCACCAGATGCAGTAAAATTTATTTAATTTTAAACATTATGGTCAAAGTATTCCTTGATAGCTCACCTCTGTAGGAATTCCGCCTTTGATGGATATTGCTGTCCATGGAATTATCAACTGGGGTGATGTCTTGGGAGTTGCGAGGGATTGGGGTATCTGTCATGATTGGATTGGGATCCGGAGATTTATCGATGGGTTTTAGCTCGAGTCTTTCATGATGGATCCAAAGGTCAGGAGGCTTGACGTCTTTGGAGTTCCCTTTGTACTTATGGGACCCGTTCACTGATTTGCAGGCAGCTCGTTTCCTTGGGAAGGAAAACAAATGACATGTTCTCAGATGTAGGCTTCCTTTCACTTGTTGAAAAAGGCAAATTTTCACTGAGATCTCCTTCAGATCTTGCATCCAGCTGAGCAAAAGCTACCCACCGGGCAGGAAGCTTTGAATTTTACATATAAGCACATCTGACATCTCAAAGCATATTCTGCAACTCTGGCGCCATGAGATTTGTCTCAAATGCTACCACATGCCGCAGAACTGTGCTCTACAGTCTAAGCTTTCATTAACAAAAATTAAGTTTCCAGTACTTCTGGTTCTTAAGAGAATATTCTAAACATGAAGTGTACGTACATCATGCTGTGCCCGTACTCCAGGGCTTACAACCAACCTCAAACAATAGCTGTAGGAGGAGTGTGCAAATAGCCAATTATCCCAGTAGGATGGTTAACTCTGAAGACTAATGACAAGAACACTCATTTTACCACTCCTCAGGTTAGACACATCTAACTAACGTGCTTTTTCATCGCTGCCGAATAGCGGCAGGAGCAAACCAGGGAGAGTGCTTGCGAGGCAGGCATTTGACACGACGGAATTTTGGAAAAGTGAAATGTGGAGCTCCACACAAACTCCTCGCTTTGGACCCTGGCAACGATGGAGGAAGGTGTCTGTCCCTTCTGGGTAGCACACTTGCTAGAAACGGCTAAGAAAGGACTAAATAAGCTTTTGCAAATATCAGCGCGTGGAGCCTCTCAGGTAGGTGAGACGCAGCCAGACGCGCTGCCGGCAGCCTGCTTCGAGCACTGCAGCTGGACGAGTGAAACGGATCGGGGGGTTATTCACTGGCTGTGGGCTGCTGCGTGTCAGAGGGGCGGCATTTAGAAACTGGGAAAACAAAGGCAAGATTTCACAGGGTTATTTCTGCTCGTCGAGAAATAAATAACCTCTCTTGGGCACGGGACCATGAACCTTTCCCTCTTCCAAGCACACTTGCTAGACTATCACTCATATATCCTTGCTCTCCTCTCCTCAAGAACTTGCATTTTTGCAGGACGGTTTGGCTTCAGCAAAGCAAGTGGAGATTATCTTCTAAGCTTGGCTTTTATTCGCTTTCTTAAAACTCTGTTTTGCATAACAGAGTCTTTTCAAACTTAAAAAAAAGCTTTCGGCTCCGTTCAGTTCTTCCAAAGAACATGCAGAAACAACCTTCAGGAGCCTATAAATGGAAGCATCACTGCTGTAGTCTTAATTCAGACGCTCTAAATGAGGGAAGAATTCAGATACACACCTATATTTTGGATTTTGGAGCACTTTTCTAAGGAGTCCAGCACCAGATTCAGATTCCACTCCAGTAATCTCTCTAAAAATTAGATATTATCACGCACAGCTTGTGAACCTGCTCCACACTGTGAAGCACATGCTAAGAATAGAAGTGAGAATCTGCCTGAGCAGTTGCGCTCTCATAGCTCTGAACAGATGTATTGGCTCGAGTTTGGAAACAATATTTTAAACAGTAATTTCTCCTCAGTGAGGGGCAAGTGCAGGTATGCATGAAAACACTGCCCCAGTTTGCCTGTAAACTCTTAATGGTTTGTAAACTCTGAAACGCTGATTAGGAAAACCAGAACATAATCATCATCACACGCACGAGAACTTGGCTGTATTGATGCACGTTATCTTCTGAACACAGGAATTCAAACTGCATCACTGATCTGTTGTCAGAACAGAGTTTCTGCAGCCCACAAGTCATAAACTCTAAAGCATCCTAAAGAAAAGATTCAATAATAGGATTGAGAAAGGTAGGACAGGGCAAAGCGCCACCCGGACACCTTACTTTTTTTGGTGAGAAGTTGTACGACGGGTGCAGAAGACAGCGACTATCACCACTATCACGATGGTGATCACTCCGACAGACACTATGATCACAAGGAGCATGTTGCTGTCCAAGGGAGAAGTAGGACTTCCGTGGGGACTGTTACTGCCTGTGAGAGCGGGAGTTGGGAGAAAGGAGTTAGTTATTGTATAGTTTATTTGGAAAAGATCCCTGTCAAAAGCAAGCTAGGCTGCTAGAATCACGCCGATTAGCACAACGAGGAAGACGGTTTGTCCGCTAGGATTTCAGGTGAAGTGCTTGCTTATTTTTCTGCCATTTGCCAATTGCGTTTCCGTACAATTGTTAAATCTGTAAGGTGCTTTATAGATCCATTTCCAACTAACAGCCTGTAAAAATTTATGTTCGCTCAAATAGTTATCATAAAAAAATTCAATAGTTTAGAGCCTAAGGAGAGTTAACCTGGGACCCTGCTAAAACTATAGCACTACAGGCATCCCCCTGGACCCAATAATCACATGAATCGGCATCAGTATTCTACAGCGGTCACTTTCCTCTGAAAGAAAACACATTTTATGTAACACTAATGAGTGTTACCTTAGGGCAAAGCTTCCGCAATGCACAGTGCTAATAAGGAGAAGGAGTTAAGATGATTTTTTCCCTTCCTAATATGTTCTTACTGAATTAATTTTACACTTGTGCACTATAGCAGTCATTTGAAACTAAACTGGGAACAAGATCTGCTTATCGAGACTGAAATGTAAATGCATGTGAAGATATTTTTTCCGTACACCCCGCACAGTAGGCAAGAACACTATGCCAGAAGTACGATACGATTTCTTGAGTGGGAACAACTATCATCATAAAGAGAGAAAAGTTCCTGGAACAGATGTAATCAGGGTTGTAAACAGCTCGCTATTTTCGGTAGGATATGGCTTCGCTCAGTGAAACACCAAAAGGTGCTGCGTTTGAAGTGAAAAGCTTTAGAACACTACTTACCACCGAGCGGCGGTTTGTAATCTGGTCCTATGTCGGCTGGACGGCTTCCTTTCCCCGCAGATCCCGAAGCTGGAAGAGTCATATATGTGGTAATTTTATATACACATACATACACACGCGCACGCATAAACACACACTTCAGCGTTTCTAAGGCAGCTCTTTCAGATTTTCTTTCTGAACCATTGTGAGAATTTCTTTTTCTCCTTTTCTCTCCCCTACTACATGATCTGGCTTTGAACAGCAACTGTGTTTCTCCAAGAAGAGAGCTATTTCAAAAGAGCTACTTAATAATTAGTTTCCTACTTTCCCAAGGAAGCTTAGGAGCCTCTATTAGTATTCATTTTTTTAAATGTAATGAAAATTATTTGCAGTAATACACAGGTATATACCGAGGCAAATGGCTTTGCCACACTTGTACAGTTAATCATCTTGAAACGGTAATTATACAGGTTTCTTTTCTTAATACCTAATTACAGTAAGTGTGGAAGACTGGAAATAAGTGGAGGATCAAAAGCATGGTAAACATAATACTAAGTCCCTGCCTATCCATAAAAACTTGCTTTCCGCTTCTCCCCGTTCTTTCCTGTTTGTTTCACCTTTGCCACAAGTGCCAATGAAGCATCACACAAATGTTTTTTGGGAAACCTGAGAAAACAAATTAATTACTTTCAAACTGTTATGTTTCTAGGATGACAACGGAAGTAAACATATCCGTACATCAATTATTACAAACTGAGGCAAACTACACAGCCCCTCCAGGACCTCAGCTCCTGCCAGTGGGCTCCGAGGTGCTGAACGCAAGAGCTACCCACTGAAATGCCGTCCTCTTTTTACTCTAACAAGTACTCCCCCTTGCATAACTCAGGTCTAATTTAGATCCCTTGCTGCCGCAGCAAGACGCACGAAGTCACAGGTTCACCTCTCCTGTTAAGACCTCTCCTGAGTTAGCAGACGGCTTCCCGCAGATAAAGCCACACAAAACCCCGGCTCTTTCACTTCTCTGTTTTCATTAAAATGCACTAATGCAAAATTACCAGGAATGATATAAATACTGTAATAGGGGAAACATACAGCAAGATGCAAACAACATTCCTCTTATTATAGGGATTCGTAATACTTCGCACATTTTTACGCTGTTCTGTACAAAAAGCTAAAACCACAAAAAAACCCCAGAAGTGCATAAATACGGCAGTTTCACAATCATAAGAAAGGGTTTTCTCCGCTAAAAATCCACTCTAATCAAGAAGTGGCGAGTGTTAAAGGCTGTGAAACAAGTGGAAATTGTGAACCTCATGTCAAAGCCTGTAAATTAGTCACTGTGAAATAAAGACAATAGATAGGTAAGAACAGCAGAAGGTACCAGCAAGAATCCAGCCCCGAGAAGGATGATAAGGAGCGTTACATGTATACGATGAGGAGTTAGATGTAGGCTAAAAGAACGGAAAAGACGTATTGCAGGACAAATCCATAATGAAAAAGCCATATTGCACCTGCCAGTCTAGAGAGGACGCTGCCTTCAGTGACAATGCGTTTGTTCTCTTTTTGCAGTATCCGACTAATAATTTTGCGGCAGCAATGAAATAATTTAACAGGATTTTCAACAGCTTGTATTTAATATATTTACATCTGTATGGCCAGGTAACTTGCCCTGAAAAGACGTGAAAAAAACCCTAGATGAAGATATGTTGGAGCACCAGAGAAGCTGCGGGAGAAGGGGGGAATAAAAATAAGTGACAATATTTTAAAAGGATAAATAGACACCCTATGCATTTTTAGGGCAGCAGCTGGAGCCTTAACATAGGCAAAATCATGGAAAAGGGGATGGATAGGAGATGGCGGCGTACTTTATGTTTTATGAAAACAGGTATTTTCAAACAAACTAAACATCAGACTATAAATTTGGTTGGTAACAGTAACTATGCAGACATACTATATTTAGCCCTCTATAAAACATTTTACTGAGTACTGTACAACGCTCTGTTAAAAATAGCAGAATAAAAAAGCAGCGTGGCACATATTAACAAGATTAACAACTAATTAACTGATAAGAGTAAGAATTATAATTGCAGAATCATTATTCACGAGGGATATTTCTAATGAGTTCTGCAAAGACCTGTACTTGGCCAAGTGTAATTCAATATCCTTAATAACACCGTGAAAGAAAATTAAAATGATTGCTGCTGAAGTTAACTGACGACATAAAATAACAGAGCAGATAATAAGATGTACAAAGTCACCTGCACAGACCCACAAGGAGCGCGCGGTACACGCGGGTGTAACACGCTGGGTCGGTTGGGTCTGCACTCCCTGGGACAACGTATATACTCACACAGCCACCTGCAGATCCTAGACACACCCCCACCCCTGCGCGTGTGTATGTGACAAAGTATATAAATCGCATTTAGACGATAAAAATGTGGGAAGGCAGTGATACGGAGAAAGCAGTATTCTGGCAGGCAGTCGTATTTCCAAGGGGGGCAGGCATCCTTGGGAATAACTACCTGCGCAGGATCCTTGTAGCGCGCGGCAGCTTGGGGACGCCCGATACCGGCACCGACTGCGTGGTGTCAGTGTCTGCACATTTCCAAAAACGCAAAGGTAACTACGAGATACAAAGTCTGGTTTTCAAAGCATGATGAAATTTGGGTACCTAACCAAGTCGCTTCACAGGATCTAATTCCCCAAACCAGGGATCAACAGTTTATCCTTTAAATTCTGAGGAGCTCAGTCCTTATGCAGTGCAACCTGGGAGACGACCCAAGTCTCCTCTGCAGTTTAGGTGGGCACGGGGACAGTAACTCGTTGCCGCTTGGAAGCGGCTGCCAACAGGGAGCATTAGCCTCGCTTCTACATCACCACGATGTGACAAGCATATGCACACGCCGCATCTTCTCTAGGGACACCAGCCTTTTTTCCAGGATCTCACCAAGTTTGTTGTTGAGGCTTTCCATTTCCTTCTATATTAAGGAACAGGTTAAGGTACCATTTACTTGAAATTGTTATTTTTTTTAGCTTGCCAGCCTCCGCGCTGCCCATCAGGAATCTGCAGCCAAGACAACATATTGTAACTTTGTGTTACTGTAGGATAGTTTTACTAGGATTAAATACCTCATTAAATACCTTAACCTCTCCCTTTGTCCTAGGCCAGTGCAACTCCTGGAAGCCTGACAGCAACAGCCACTAACTTCTCCTAATACAAGCTCCGTGCTGTAGAAGTGTGGGGAAGAACAACACGGTGTGCTTAATACAGAAAAAAAACCGTTAAAGTAGGGGAGAGGAAAAAGATAGAACCACTAAGGCCAGAGAGTCAATCCCATCGTAGCTTTGTTCCTTCCAGTCTCCTCAAGTAACTTGTCCACTGTTTCCGAAAGGACACAATTCCGCAATTTAGTGATCTTTTCTGCTCTTCAGCTCGCCTTCTCCCTTTCTACGTTTAACCTGCTGCCATGATTTATAATCTCTAAGTGTTCTTCTAGGAATTCTGAAACAAAACTCTCTTGGCTTTTATGTAGGGTTTTAGGATTTATAAATTATATAATCTTATAAAGAGTGATCAACTTGTTACTAGAAAAAATGTTAGTTTAAGATGATAATGCTGGATGAGAAGATTTAGCTATCTGCTGAGGTTAGAACAGTGCAGAAGAGAAAACAGCAACTTTTAAATAAAGGCTTTTAATCTTCCCCTGTTCCCTTCCACTTGCAGTTGAGCGCTACGGATGACACGGTGAGCATCTGCTTCCCCACAGACAAGCCTGAATCTCACCGAGCATCTCCGTTACACAAGTCTGGATAAGAATTTACTCCGTAACTGTCCGCTATCAGCATTATTTGTACACAGAAGGGAAAAGCATATTTAATAAATTACTTTTAAATAACAAGTTGAAAAGCAAGTCAAAAAAAAAAGCTCATTCTCAACCCCTTTAGGATCTATTTAATTGTACGTCTAAGCTGCTGGCCAATGTCCTTTTAAACTCATCCCTTTAGACTAATTCTTCCCTTTTTTATTGGGCTTGTAGGTCATTTGGAAGAAAGCAAAAATAGCCCTGGGACATTCACCTTATAATTCAATGTAGTAAGCTCAAAGCTACCGTTTTTCAAGCTAGCGTTTTAAAACCTTAAGGCTTTTAGTAGCTAATGCTGTGCTCTTCAGGGGAGTCTGGAGCCTAAATGAGCTGACAAGCAGAATCTCTCTTGCAAAAAAAGCTTTCTAGAGCAGGCATACTTTCCTTTATTACGAAAATAATTAGAGATGTAGAGCTCACAAAACAGCACTTGTGCTAATTAGATAACTGTTTGATCCTCCACCTCTACGTACTGAGATCTCGCATCAGTGGTCAGAGGCTGGCTGGAGTATCACTTAATCCAAATTCATTTTGACAGAATGATTCAGCTCTGGCACAACCCGCTTGTCCCTTCATGTGACATCTGACTACAGAGATCACTTTATATTCCCAACACCCAAACCACAAATAGGACTTCCAGTTCTTCCTCTATTAAAAGCACAACAGGAACTCGCTCATTTACAGTTAGAGCAGCAGATATTTGTTTCATTTAGGAATGCAACAGTAGACGGACAGGAAAAACAAAATGAGTGAAGGATGGAATAAAAGAGAAAGCGCGGCTATTCGTTTACCTTGATCATTAGGCATTTTATCTGAGGATTCGGCTAGTGCGACAAGCACAGGGAAGGAAAAACAAGAGAAAGATCACAAGGCTTGAAGGCGTGAGAGGCAGAATTTAAAGTTTCACACAGCATAAGCAGACTGGCTAGAGCTCTCATTTCTAACCACCAACACTTACACGGAAAAAGTACCGTTAGAAAATCTACTCACAACTTTTTATTTTTCTCCTCTCTTTGGAGTACATCTTTTTCAAGCTATCATGCATTCGTGTTATTTCACTGTTTCTTCATCAACCAGTTCTTGATTTAAGAGCCTGCTGTGTCACACCATTAGATCATCCAAGTTACCAGCGAGCAGCTCTGCCGCTGGCTACCAGCTCCAGAGCTGCCGCTTTGTACTACCTCATCGCGAGCAGACGCGACACACAAGACTTAAAATCTTAAAGCAACTAAAAACTAGTTTACTAAAAAGCACGTTTAGGACGTGGACCTTCGGCATTACTAACTAGGTGACCCAAGTGCCCACCAGTAATTTTGAAACAACACAATTAATCAAACAGCTACATTAACTACGTGCAAGAGCAATCCAATAGAAAATTTTACTCTAGTCAAACTCCATTGTCTTTCTGTCTTTTCCAGTTTAAATATAAAATTCATGCTACTGGTATCTTACACAGATACGCGAGGAGGACGATGCGTAGATATACGTGACAGTTTACCTTTTGGGGTTCTGAACTGAACCGCCTCCGACATAGGCCCCATGCCCTTTGAGTTGCGGGCCTGAATTTTGAAATAATACGGTGTATCGAGGGTCAGTTCTTGTATCTGATGGGTCAGCCTGTTTCCCACAACGGGCTCAATAACCCAGTCATGTATCTCAGCATTCACATCTGTACTGTAGTAAATGATGTATCCTATTCAAAGGAAAAAGCAAAAGAACGTTATACATAAGAGAACAGGATAGTCGTAAGATCTCACAGAAAATGTTCTATTGACTTTTAATGATATTTGCACAGCTAAACGACTGTGGGTTTTCTGAAAGCGTGTGCGTACTTGTTCAAAGACTAAGAATGCATTCAAATATTAGACAGCCGTCCCATCTTAAACTGTTCCAAATCATGTGTTGAGAGAAAAAAAGCCATTTAAAATGTCAACGTTATTTTTGACCACTGTTCACTGAATACAGAGAAATTCTCTTTACCTGTTCATAAACCAAATAATGGAAAGTAACATAAAGCTGTTATTATCAAAACATTCTCAAAATGTTAATATTTATAGAAAATGGTTAACGTTAAAGCAACAAAACATTCTCATGCACAGCTAAAGAACGTGTGTTCAATAGTTAATAATTATTTTATTATTTTTCAGTTTCTTAACAAAGATGGCAATAATCTGAAGAGAACTGAAGTTACCTTGCATGCCACGGAAAAAAGGTATGGGAAGTGTTTACCATCTGTTATTAAATATATTGCACATACAAACCAATACAAAGTAAAAGCTTTATAACATTTGTTATATAAGAAACACAGAGCCCTGGCATAAAACAGATACTCGCGTAAATATAGGGTAAGGTCATCAGATGCTTCACGCGCAACTTGCTGCTTCCCTCGTCCCACAGACCCCCAGTCTGGGGGTTACAGTAAGGAGGGGGGACGTTCTCCACAGCGAGTTCCAATTCTTTAAAGCAACTGAAAATACTGCCGATACCCCAAATTGACATAATTCACAGTAAGCAGTACGGGGCGGAGGTTGAAATGCCAGTTGTAGGTCTGGCGTGTTTAATTTCTTCCCGTGGTGGCACAGCGAACTACTGGGGGGTAGGTTTAATGATTTGCTACTTGCACAGGTCACAAAGCAACATATCTGTAACCCCTCTAAGAAGGGACAACATATATATATATAGTGACAGTTAAAAGCATTATATATAATATAGTGGCACAAGACCACCGAGTTAACTTAAGATGATGCACAAGCATCTGGAATCCAGATTAGCACAGTTCAGTATTTCACATCCATCCTGTCCACATCAAAAGATGCGGGCCGAAAAGACAACTATGCCACAGCCCTGCTATCCAGTGCCTGGAATTACATCATCGCTTCGTTTTTACGGCATTTCTGGATGCACAGAATGAACTGGGCCGAGTTAATAAGTAATTACTGGAGGCACAAGAGGCTTCTCCGCTGGCCGTGGCTGTCCCCACCAGAGGGCACTCGGCCCACGCGTCCCTGCAAACTCCTGCCTCGCTCCCCTGCCAAACGCAATCTCACGTTTTGTGGGCTCAGACTTACCGCAGAATGATTTATTTTTTAGCTTTTAACTGCTGCTTATGCAAACACTAATAAATACTATACGTTTTCATTCAACACGAATAAATAAATTCACAGTATAGACGTTGCAAGGAGATTTTTTACCTGGAAAATTGAATGCATACGATAATTTTGCTAATCACATTGTGCAAGTAAACGCCGATCTCTTTGTACATTGTTTTCCCTTTCTCGTGTAAGCACTTGATGTAAGATGATAGGCTTTATCTTTTTAAGAGCATATATAACCTGGGAATATTTGTGCCTTAAATTTCACACGTGTCTGAATGACCCTCGTTGATTGCTAGCAACCGAGTCCTTTAACCTGCAGTTAAGATAAAGGCTCTTGTTTCCTCTATACAGGAAAGGAGGTTTGACTGGAGAAACATCTTGTTGATAATAACGCGGGACTGGCTTTATAGCCAATATAAAAATATCTATACACAACATATAAACAGCTGTATGCACGCAGAGACACACAAATGGCTCAGACAGGCGTTCTGGTGCAGAGTAAGCTGCCGTCTGTCGGAGCTGCATCCTTACAGCTCCACTCGTGAGCCGCACTTGGCACCCAGGACAGAGAAGAGCAGCGCGCTGGCGCGCTGCACAGCCCCTCCGGCCCTCTTGTTTTAGCGCTGCCCCCAGAAAGCCGACCAGCGCCTCACCTGCAGCCTCTGGGCTGCACGCTCAGTGCCTCTTGGCCTTCTCGGGGTCCTTCTTACAGCTTGCTTAAAAGTTCTTGTAATTACTAAAGGTCGAGACTCTCCAGTATCCTGCCTTTTCAGAGAGATCTAATGAGTTTAGTCTCCTCTCTAGAACCTGGGCTGCAGTACTCCCTGACCAGATGCCAGCTGGTGACAGGTTTCAAGGGTTTGATTCTGCACCGTAGTTAATTCTGAGAACAAAAGCAAAATCATACACTGCAAACTATATGCCAGAAAAATCTCCTTTAAGCTTAAAGCCTGGGGTAAAAAAGGAAAATTGAAGTGAATTGTTTCAAAAAGCCTTTAGAAATGTGACTCCAAACAGAAATTACAGAAAGGAAACAGTAATTATTATTTTCTGTAAAATGATTTATCCTACATGAAAGTGATGCAAGTAACAGCTTACTCCTAATGATTATGTCAGGGGACTAATAAACTGACTTTAAGCCTGTTCTGTGCCGCAAAAATGACACAAAGATGACAAAGAGCCCTGGGATGGCGCAGTCTAAATAAAATACCGATGGGCCAGAGGCATTACAGATGTGTTTCTGGAGGCGTGCTATTAGAGTAGCACAAGCTGAGGAAGGCAAAGGTTATTGAGATATTTAAACTTTCAATTATATTTCTGGTTAGACTCCAATTTCACACTGCAGTTAGTTTATATCTTAATATATTTTTACTAGGTACAAAAGTAAATAATTAATCTGAGCTATTAAAAAGATTGACAAAGAAGATAGAGCCCTCTTGGCTAGCTCTAGGCTAAATGAAGTACGGAACACGTTCACGTAGTTATGCAGATTATATTCTGCTGTTAACCAGGCATCTTGTATCTGCCTTTATTGCTCACGCAAACTGCACCTGTAATTTTGCCATTGGCTTCGGACGGAGGCTGCCAGTTAACAATTATTGTCCGAGGTTTCCCCTCTTTGCTCACCACGGTCACGTCTTTGGGAGGAGAAGTAGGAACTGCAAACAAACAGAAACGGGACTATCAGAAACAGGTCGCCCAATTTCACTGCATATAAACAAGTAACCTCAGCGCCTTCGCTCTTTATTTGGTTTTACCGTTGAAAAAAGGCACGTACAAGAATAAAAACTCTGAACGTTCAATCCTCAAACAAGGCTACCATCCTAGTGTCGTGGCCTTACCGATTTACTCCATTCAACTGGCAAACGCCCTCTGGTGCGCAGCATCTCCTCTCCATAAGGAGTTACCTGTTCCTACAGCGCTTCTGCCAACAGATGCTGCCATTCGTGACCAAACGAGCCCGCGTGTCTTCGAAAACACGGCATCTTTGTACAACTCTAACAGCTGGGGTCAATGACTTCTAACCTGAATTTTTTCGGTCATCATCAAAATTAGATGAACTTGTGAAATAAACACATTTTACATGCACAGGCATATAAATATCTCTGTATTTTCAGGTTTATGGTGGGACCAAGGCCTAGTAATGCCAATTTGCCACTTAAATCTGAATCGGCAAAGTAAATCCACCAGAGATTTAGAATCACAATCCATAATTGCTGATTTGCTTTACTGAAGAATTACTGGGAATTTGCACCACGGAAGCATTTGAAATCCAGAAACATTTGCTGAACACAATTGTCCAACCTTTTTCCTTGGGTCGCCGGAGAGCAAGCCTGAGAGAAAGGAGAGCGCTTCCTTCTCCCCTCAGCCTCCTCCTGCCTGAGGTTCAGGAAATGGCACAAGTCGCTCCAGCAAAAGGCTGAAACCCGAGACCCTTCTCGCTCCGAGCTAAAATATCCAGCGGGGGCTTGGATGAACGGCTTGCAAACGCGCAGCGCCAGCGTCTCCAAAGGCGCGTTAACCAGCCACGGTTTGCAAAGCCACGTTATGAAAAACACGAGACTTGTAATGAGGTAACTTTTAGCAAAGTAAATCCGCCATGGATATTTAATACTATAATAGTAACACTCGGTGCTTACACAGTGCTTTCTGCATTTAAAGAGCTTTATGTGTATTACCTATTAGAAATCAAGCGCTCCATCCTCTGAGATGGCTACCTATTATCCCCGTGCAGAAGAAGAGCTGGAAACCAGGGATGGCAAAAGCTCAAAAGTTACTGTAACTATTATGCCAAATACTTAAAAACATGCTCAACAGAAACGCGCAGCCGTAAAGCACGGTTCAAGGCCCTGTAGTAAGCTTCAGAGAAAAACCAGGACTAGCCCTCGAGAGATTACTAATTCACAGACCGACACTGAACCCAGTATCCCCTATTTTTCTTCCGCATTAGCTGAGGAGCGAGTCCTGTACAACGCTGCTACTCATGAGTATTCGAAACTAGTGAGTCACACGCTCAGGAATTTGGCGAGTAATATAAATCACAAGATCTGTTATGAGAAAATATATTTAGCCTTTTTTGTTTCTGTTTTTGTTTTCATTTGCTTCTTGGTTCCCAAGCTTTTAGGTCATATTTGCAAATATTCTTTACAACCACTCCAACTAGAAATTTACTTTCTATTTAAATGAAACGAGACCTCTTGCATCTCGCCCTCGCTCCTGTACTTTTCGAGCTTCAAATTCTCTTTTAAGAACTTTATTTGTGCACCTTTGCAATCTCTCCTCTTAGTGTACAGTTACGGATGAGAATTGTACGTCTGCCAGCAAAAAACACCAAATAAAGTGTTTTAACATGGGATGGGCATAGTAACTGGGCTGGGAAAGGAGCCTCGGGCCAGACCTGTGCTGTCAGAAGGGCAGCCGACTCCACATCATGGGGTTCCCACCAAAAACTAAAGCAACTGAAGCTCACAAAGGGTTTATGGGACTTCAGAGTAAGTTTGGAGCTTTCTGATTGTATCCTGGGTTTGCTTTTTCTTATGCCTTGTTATAGAGTATTTGGATGACCTCACCGATTCTTTGCATGCTTGGTTTTTTGGCCGTATTTTACCATGAGAACTACGGGGTAATTTGGATAGGCTCGCTTTTGTCCTCACAGTTCAAACAGAGAGAAACCTAAGCATAATAAGCAGCAAATTTAATTGCACAAAGATCATTTAACACTGCAGGATAAAAAGAGCTAATGAGGGGCAGGTCCTGGGCCTCGCAGTTACTCAGTGGGCCCAAGCTCCTCCTGGTAGCTACAAACCCTTTTCTGATCTGCGCTTCGAGAGCGCGTCGTTTCGACGCGCCGCAATGGCAATTCCCGCTGAAGAACACGAAGGTAGGTCTGATTTGGATGGCTTAATTTCTACTGGGAATTTTTTCTTATTCATTTGCCTCATGCACTTCCTCACTCTGTAATAATCATCATCATAATTATAGCAGGTTTTAATTATTATTTGCTAAAGTATTTTCTTTGTCTTTGCTATTAACGTGCTATTTCTGAGACGTTTCAAGCGTACACTTCTTTATCCTCTCCTGCCCGTGAACTGTGGTACATTATTCATTACTTCTCTGTAATTTGATGTAAATTCTTTTGCATGCAATCATCCCTTTGAATTTTGAAGCATGTTGTTGTTTTTTAATCAGAATTTCTGACTAAACTATAAAGAAAAGAAGCTCCCAGCAAGTGTTCATCAGCATAATCATTTTAAATACATGCTTTCCCTCCTCGACTTTACTCCTCTCGTCAGGAATGGCGGCCCTTCCAGAAAGACACGAAGGAGTACCTAGTTCAAAAGTTGTTCCATGTGCTGTCATACTCCAAGTACTGGATCTTCGACCTTTAGTCACCATCACGGAGAATTCATACAAGGTATTTGGTTTTAACCCAGTCACTAAATAGCTCAAAGTGGTCGCATTTGCAGTCTGAAAGAAAAACAGAGAGTCAGTAACTTCTGAGCTGAAAACCATCAATCACCAGCTCTCAGACACCCTTGGCTCAGGTAAGCGTTTAAAACATTTTAGCATCGCTACATTTTCATAACCACGGTCATTAATTCTGTAACGTTTTTGCTCTGTCATGCAAATTCATTAATCAAGTATTAATGTGCAGTTGTTTTATCCTAAACTAGAAATTCTTTCTGCAATCAGCAAGAGCATTTAATAGCAGTCAATTATAAATTATAAAAAAAAAAAAGGCAATACAAGGTCCAGGGCACACTTGATATGCAGCAGGCTAAGTCACTGTCTACTTGGGGGGTTTAATTTACGGCATTTCATTAACTGATCTGGCTAGGGAAAACAACGAAGCACGGCTAACAGTAACAGCCCTTCTTGAAATCTGCATCTGCCTCCCAAATCCCTGCTAGAATTTTCGGGAAATTTTTAATATACTTTAAAAAAAGAAAAAAAAAATCAACTGAAGGTCTAGGTGCTGAGACTTGAAGATAATGAAGCTTTACTAATACGTAGATTTTTTTCAGAAAAAATGGTTATTTAGGATCGCACACTGAAACTACACATGGTTTATAGCGGAATTTGTAACTCAGCCATTTAGCTAGAATATTTGACCTTTTGGTTAAAATCTCTGATATTTGCTATACATGACTTGAACATGAACAGCATGTACTTGAGGGCTATGAAAAAAAAAAAGCAAGCTGTATCTACATATACGTCTATTCCTCCCCTTGACCTACAGCGATCTAAACACAGAATGAGAGAGTTAGTTGTTTCAGTATTTGACAGGGCCATACAACAACTGTATACAGCTACTGCCTTCAGAAAACAACTGGTTTCAGCGCATTAATTGTCAAGGAAAAGGCACGTTTCTTGAAGACTCTATCAATAACATAGGCCAAATTCTGCAAAGAAAGCCCTTATTCCTCAAGTGTCGGTGACAGCTTTTGTGAAAGGTCAGAAAACTGTTAGCCAGGTGATGCTTAGATTGGTACAAAGCATTTTGCTTGTTCACAGACAGGCGCTTTGCCAGTTAGACATCACAGGGGCGGACAGACGACAGAGATGTCCTAAAACTAATTAAAATAAAATCCTCCATTAACTTTAAGCTTTTACTCGCTACAAACTCAGTGTAGTTTCAAAGTAAACGTGATGGTGGCCAAATGGTTCAAACATTTAAGCGTAGAGGAGGACAGTCCTTACACCAGCTGAGTGACAAAGCTTGGTGGAGCACAACCTCCCTAGTAAAGGAGGGGAGCAAAGACCTTTGGCCGGGACAATTACGGCACGACAAATCCAAAGGAGAAATCTTTTCCCAGCATCTTGCATTACGAGCTGCCTTACCCCCTGAAAAGCACACCACTTCTTCCTCTCCAGAACACCTATGGAAATTCCTAACGGCGTTTCAGCATTCGATTCTGTTTATAGTACTTTTTAGCTCCTAGCTGCAGTCACACGTGGCAGCTGGAGTCCTTCTGACAGGTTAAAGTTGTATTTTTCATCTACGGCTTTGAAACGTGGTATCTTTTAGTTTCACTGCACATCATATTGAATGTAAATGACACATGAAAGGCTAAACCGGAGCGTTAGACTTCTCCGCTCTCTTCATTTTTAACACCACTTACTGTTTTAAGATCACAACACATCCCGTGGTACTAAACCCTGCTCACCTACTAGACGTAAACTTCATAAATATTACCCTGTAAAATTTATTTTCCTTTTATACAGTCCTAAAAAGATCTAAGTTAAGATTTAATATTTTAGCTCATGCTTGAGAGCACACTGATAAATCACAGGTAGCCTGCAAGTAGGACAACTCTGCTCCACCAACAAGGATTCTTTGAAAAACGCTCTGATCCACATTAGCGAAACGACACGGTTCAAAGCACAGTGGAGTCTTTTAGCTTCAGGAACTGTATCACATCTGTTCCTGTGTTTACATGCTCTAGATTGACACAACTCCTAGACAAATTGAAGAAAATAAGGCTCCTTAAGGTGGAACCTCTTAACTTGTATTTGAAGCATGCAGCCTCTTCTTTAATAACAGTTTGCGAATGTCCGCGCAGAAGCGGGGAACGCATATAGAAAATACAAACGAACTATATCAACATCCAGTTTACTGACGAGAGGGATGGAGGAGACAACACTGTGTCGAACAGATGTAGCGTTGGATACTGTGACCTGAACACAAAGATAAGATTTCTGTGTGCAAGGCTGCGTAACGGAGAAGCTCTGATGCAACTGGGTGAACAGCCTCAAAACGTGCAATAAATAACCAGGCTGCTGGAGATGGCCATGGCAAACCCCATACTAGCTCACACTTAATAAAGTTACCACAGACCTGACCGAAACGCAGCAGCTGATTGAACAGCGCCGCTGAAAAGACGTTATGCCTGTCTTAAAATTAGCAATTGTTATTGTCCAACAGAGTAGTACGGAATTTGTGATTGAAACAAAGAAGGGAAAGCAGGATGTGAGTTCTCCAAACATCGTGGGTTAGAAATGATTACAGCAAACGTTCTCAAACTTGTGTCCTTCCAGGCAAATGCTTTTCCCAATGAGTAACTCTGAACCATGTTCCATCATTACATATTATTTTTGGTCCACAATAAAACTTCTTGACCGCTGGCCACCAGCACCGAGAACGGTGGGAGTATTTCATTTACCACTGAGGGTGGGTTTTTTTTAAGCATTTTACTAATGAAACTGCAGCATTATATAAATCACTCCCGAGACATCCTCTGCACATGACTCAGGAATGCGGGCTCATAAATAACTTGCCTTTAGAGGAAGAACACACATATATACATCTTTTCATTTCAATAAAAAAAAAAAAATCTGGTTTGTAACAAGATTGCTCTGTAGGAGCATAAAGGGAGCTCCACTAGCTGGATATTTGAACAGCCATTTCCTCCGAGTCTCATTTCAAATGTGAAATTTGCAGTCAGCATTTTTGAGGCCTCCAGATAATTCTGAAAATTAAAACAATCCAACCAACCGACTAAAAAACTCCAAACCAATAAACCGAACCCCAAATCTAGTCTCCAAATCAAACCAGCAGATGACAATCAAGGAAGGCAGGGATATCACAAAGTTATTGTTACATATTTTGCGTCCATTCTGTTCCCAAAGGAAAGGTTCATTATCAGCTTCGTATGAACAGAACAGGTTGTAAAAGGAAACTTAAAACCGTCAGGGTAAATATTTTCCCTGCATGACTCACCCCACAAATTCAGATTCTCCTGCTAACTGGCGAGAAGCCATTAGTAACACATACCTTATCAATGCATTAGTGGCTCCTCTAAAGGTAAGCCCACATCTGTCACACAAAGCGATCGTCTTAGGGTGAAGGAGAAAGTACAAAATTGGCGCCGTGTCCGTGGTTCCACAGCAGAACGTAACTCTGGAAGTGTTTGCCTTCCTTCCCATCCACTCACACGCCCCCCCCGTCTCGATCTCTTTCACACACATGCGCAAAAGAGAGCGCAGGAACAACTGCTTCCGCTAAATCTAGAAGAGACTTTGAAGCGATGAGTTAACTGATGGGAACCCAGTCCAGGCATCTCAAGCAGAACTGGGCACACCTCTACACCGGTTTCTACGCGCTCGTCTCTACTCTCAGCTTTTGCTTAACCCTGACTTGCACATGCAACTTCTTCTCCCTGAAACAACGCGGCCGTGTTAGTCTTGTTGAAACTCCGATACCTTGTACTTTGTATTGGCAGGAATATTGGTTTTCCAGCGAACCGTGTAGTAGCGAGCATCTGTGATCTTCTGGTTCTTTGGCAGAGAGTTGTCTGCCCAAGTGATCCGTATGGTGTCATGGCTCAGAATGGAAGCCTGAACTCCCACCGGTGGCATCATGGGAGACGGATCTGGCACTGGAGTGTATGGAGCATTAATAACAAACAAATCAACTTCGGAAGTGTCTAGGGAATTGATGGGTAAAAAGTAGTGTATTATAATTAAAAAGGGAGAAGGTGGCATTTTAATGTAAACAAAAACAAAAAAGGGGAAATGCAGGGTAGTACAATGAAATGAAAGGTGAGAAATGGAGAAAAAGAGAGAAAAGCCGAGTTAATAGGTGACATTAGACTGGCTAATAAAATCACTCTTGCTTTGCGTTCCCTTCTTAAGATAGTAAGGCAACATAATATGCTAATATATATATACACCTAATCATATTAGCGTTCAGTGCATTCAACCATGGCCTAAGAACCCCAAACACGCTGTAATTTTAACTTTGACTTTATTTGCCTCAGAATATCCCGATTTCTCTTCCAGGAAACAACGAGGAGGAAGAAGAGCTGGACTTCTTCTAGATGGATAAATGCCACTCCATAAAAATTACAGGGAACTCCCATCACCTTTTAAAGTATGTTAATGGCAATCGAGTTCCAAGTATCATACAAATTTGCAATTAACTGAAGAAACGGCAATTCCAATGTCCTCTATAAAATCTACGAGAATTCCTGCTCCTCAGAAGACTAAACCAAACAGAAGCATCAACATTTACACGAAACAACTAAGTAATGTCAACAGCCTAGGAGGGAGCACGGTGAGCCACAGAATAGCAACAGCTCACTTGCAAACAAATTTCTCTGCTTAGAATCTTTTATTAATGTATTACAAAATGAAAAAAAAAAGGCCAAGAGCTTGTTTAGTGTGACTGCAGATTGAGACTTAGACAAAGAAAATGCAGGCATCACGTTCAAAATCAGCGTAAAAGACAAAACCAAAATACATACTTGTCCGTAAAAAAACAAAATAAGGGCAATGCCTTTGGAACTGCACCCGCACCATTCGTGCTAACGTAATGGTGACTTTTTGAATAAGAACTTCTGGAAGTAGTTGAAAGGTAAGTTCTGTAATTTAAAAATGAAACCAATTTTAGGTGGCTTAATAAACGGATGAAACGTGCGAGGCAACCGCTGAAACAGTAAGGCCGAGCAGTTAAAGAAATGGAGCGTACTTGATGGCACCGAAAAGCACCGCTCTTCGTTACGTAGCGTCGCGTTTGCCGCGGCTGTGCAGAGGCGCGTTAGCAGCCGTCAGCCGCGCAGAACCGAGGAGCAGCCCCTCGCCCTTACCTGAGTGAGGCCTGGTCACCGCGCTCTCGTACAGAGGGATTCCTTCGCCCACGTTGTTAAACGCTTTCAGAGTTATGACGTAGTGGGAGCTTGGGTCTAAAGGGGAAAAACAAATCTATTTTTAGTGCAAACTGGTAGTGAAACCTATTCTCTGCTTCTCCATCTTCTCTTTGTTCAGTATTTTATTTTTTAACTGAAATACGTGAAATAACTAGACTGAATTTGAATTGAGAATGTCTCCGTGCAGACCTTCTGGACTGTCCAACACTTCTCATGCAGCACAAGTCTATAGTCACAGCAAATCCACCTTAAGTACCGTCAAAACAGTAGTGAGGAAAAACATTTTCAAATGAACATTTGAAGTCGCTCTACTATAACATTACTCAAAACTCCCCATCTTATGGAACTCCTCAATAGTTCACAATACTAATGTTTATTTTGCTTTCAGGATGTTTTACCTACCACAGAGAATTCTGTGGAGGAGCGATTCTATAGTTTTCTTTTAAAGTAGATGCCACTGTATCTTGGTGACATTTTAGTTTCTTTTTTTGCCTGAAGCCACCTGTTCTGCAGCTCCGAAGGAGAACAAGGGAATGCTGCTCAGCGTGGAAGTTTTTGTACTAAGTGTTGAAAGGAAAGCATCAAATCAAAGTGCACTATGCTTCCAACTCGGGCAATTTAGGATTCTGGGGTTTGGGCTTTTTTTATTCCTCTGCCTCTTTCCCTGTCATCAGAAAATTGAGTTTATTTGAAATTTATCAACAGTTTGGCATCCGGTATAATATCTGAATAAGGAAACAGATCCTCCTGAAGACCTGCATGTAGTTTTATTTATTTATAATACCATAATTGGAAAACAGTAACATAAACGCGAGGTCAAACTGGGGCACTGATGTTAATCTGTCTTCCTTACCTAAGTTTTCAATGGTGTAGTATCTCTGCTTATAGTCCACCTTGATGGTCTGTGCGTGAGGGCTGCCGATGCCATACCCTATAGCATAGCCTCTCACCACGATGTTCTGGTTTTCAGGTGGAGTCCAGCTTACGACGATACTGGTGACAAGCGGACGGACGTGTAAGGAACTAGGAACTTCAGGAACACGAGTTTCTGTTAAAGAAAAACGACGGGTTTAAAGGAATTCTCTTAAATCAAGGTAATTACACGAAGAGCTATGAGCTAGTAAGGGCACACGTAGCACTTCTACTCTGCGTCTGTAGAGAGAGCTTTACTGTACGAGAGAGGGCAAAGAACTCTGATCAGCAGAAGAAAATTAACATAGTTTCATATACTAATATGTTTTAATAGATCCCCTCTTTAAAAGAAAGGACAGTCGTGCTGAAGAAAAGTATCAGCTCTGCTTCAAGGCAGACTTTTCGCATGTTTGTGCATGTTCTTTCCAATTTGTAATTTTTCAACACATGCGTTAAATTTATCACGTCCTTCCCCTCCACAAAGCCCTCTGCTTTTAGTTCCATCGTATTCCTTACTTGTGGGCATTAAAATAATGACACCGAAAACACACTGATGATGAAAGAAAGGTTCCTGAGCTCGTCGTAGCATTAAAGAGAATATTCCAAAGCTCTAAGAATTGTCACTAAACTGGATATTGCATATGCTGCAAAGGTTGGTTGTGATTTGTCCTACACTTGTCGCCGTTTAAAACCTCGATTCACAAAATATATGCAGGGACTACGCAGCCGTACCACAAGATCAGAAAATACTCACAGAGCACCTATCAAACGTTCAAACCCTGCGCCCCAAGCAACACAAATCTCATCGCAACCCACAATATGTCACTGTAATCCCCTAGTAGTTTTACTAAAAGGTTTTTCCCCCACTGTTGGTTAGAACTTAAAAGCAATCTCAAAGCACAACTGTACCTACTAGTGTCCGTACCTTTGCTTTCACTTCTCAAAAATGAAATCAGTCCTTTTGTCAGGCCACCGGAGCCTGCCGTATGTTGACAGATTTTAAATAATTCTATGCAATAGTAAGCCGAGTTCCCCACTCTAAAATAAAATCAGTTCAGAGAGTTCTGCTTCCTGCAGGGATTTTGTTTTAAGGAAACGTGCTGCATTTATCTAAAAACATTTAATAAAGCACCACAACAGGATTATTTGGATCATAATATGCCGTTGGCCTGCGAGCCCAGGGAGTTTATGGTCTCCAGCTGACACAGCTGATCAGGTAAAGTTCACAACCATTAAATACAGAAAAGCTACAGAATTGCCATATAAGAGATGACATTTTTAACTGCACAGAAGTTACTGCACTGGGGATAAACTTTGTACAACTGTTTAACACCTCTTGCATACGCACTCCTGGTGGGACTCGCGCCGCCTCTGCAAAATTACACAGCCCCACTGACGCTGAACTGCAGCAGTCTGGCTCCCATTTACATTGATGATGCTATAAAGTGAATTATTTTCTATTTAAATTCAAAAAGCAGCCATGGAACAAAAAGGAATTATGCCTTAAATGTCTATCGAACCTGAGAAATTAAAGATTAGCTGTAAATACATTTGCATGGTATTAAAATTATCCACGAGCTTACTAAAGAAGGAAAAGCAAAAAATTATACGTCTTCTTTCCAGTATGCACAGACACAAGTATCTCATACGTGTATACGGAATGATACGAATACCATGTTACATTGTCTTAACTGGGAATTTTTATTACTTTGTTGTAAAGAATTGTAAATCATTGTAAAGAATACGCATGAACAAAGTCAGATTTCCTACAAGGACTGCAACATTCCAATTTGAAAACAATTAAAATGACAAAATCAACACAGAATGAAAAGGTTCTTTCTTCTCCCTCCTCCCACCCTATTTAAATTTATTTAAATTTAATCCCGATGCTGTCCTCTGGCAAAGCACCGTTAACTCTAATTCAAAACCGGAGTACGTTTTCATTACCTTGGGCAAGTGCTGCCTATTTACAGAGCTCTACTGCAGTCTGGGGAACCAGGGGTTTCTCAAAGCTGCAAGGGCGCGTCAGAGCCAGTTAGAGGCAGACGGACACACAGATGAAAGTAATTTCAACTCTAAAAAGCAATTTTAAACAACTACAAAACCGTTAACTACTGCGAACACTGGGGTTTGCGCTGTTCTTGATTAAGCGAGGGAGGGTAAGCAGTAAGAGGACAAGTATTAAGCTGAGCATCAACTTTGCGTAACCCAAAGACTGGAGCGCGGGCTCCCGCGGGCTTCAGTCAGCTGACTGCTGAAGCAATCTTCCAGCAGCGTAGAGCAAATAGTGAAGCTCTCTCATTACTCTGCCTTCCAGCTGCCAGCACAACTGAATCTCAAGCCACGCAGATGTGAAAGACGTTACTGGATCCTGCGGCATTAAGCTAGAATGACCCTCCAGCTACTTTAACGAAGCCGAGAGGGAGACCGGCCTGCAGCAAGCGCAAGGTAACTGTGTGCAGCACCACTAATTAAACACTTCTCTGAAACAGGAGCAGTCTACCCGGATCACCAGCCCCGGGTAGGCGGTTTCCAAAGAGATTCGCCCCAGCCATCCTTTTAAAACAGCACTTTTCTTCCAGTTTATTTGCTCTCCGTCAGATTCCGGGAGATGCTCACAAATTTGCTCGTTTGAGTTCTGCAAGAATCAGGTTCCCACTTGCAAATTATTCTAGTGCGGTAAATACCAAACATCTGGACCAACTATCAGAGGTCAAAATTCTTCACAGAACATTTTCTACTTTTATTGTTAACCTCTACATTGGAAAACCAAGACGTTAACATGGTTCTGTATACCGTGTATCGTGAATCTATGGATGTGGTGGAAGAGGCTTCATTTCTGATGGAAGATAGGGTCCGTACTAGTCTACAACTACTGAAAATACAATCAGGCTCCCTTTTCTTCTAAAGGGGGTCCAATATTTAAGAAAGCACGGAACCAATGAAACACAGCGGTAAGGCTGCAAAGGTCTGTGGGCGACAGCAACGTTTTCCTCTGGTGTTCTCCTACTGTGGCGTCTCTCTCACGTTTGACAGTTTCCAACTCCAAGTCTCCACCACCCACACCCCGTACGGCAGCCAACAGGACTACATCTAGCCGACCAGTGCGCCGTATCTCCGAACAGCAAATCCCCCCGCTGAACTCCTTGAGGTAAACTCCAATGGTTTCATTAGCGTAACTTAGGTGCTGCATAAATACATAATCGCTATTTTACTCCCCTCAAGGAAAACAGTCCTCCTATCTCAGTTTCATAGCATGTACACCCCTGCATGATTAACAAGATTAAATTTATTACAATATAAAAATTGAGCCATCATTATTATTATATAAATCAATCCTATTACGTATTATTATTTAAATATTGATTCAGTGACTTTGTCATTCATAATTGTGTATTTCTTAGCAGAAAAAAACACAGTGCCAACATACAGTACTAGAAGGTGTAGAAGCAGGGTTTAATTTCAAGCCATTTTATTGACTTGGCAAGAATTTTATCTTAAAATAGAAATTAATTTTGCTTAATCATAAATAAAGCACATTGTACAATTAGAATACAGTAAAAACAACTGAAAGCAATCAGGTTTGCCTTTAAAAAAGGCAATCAAACCTTAGTGTGCCCTGCCCAGGAATTCTGATGTTTCTGATGTCACAAATGTGGTCACAGTTATGATCTTACCATCTAGATCACTCTCGAATGTTTCTGCTGATACCCAGTCGGTAGCTGGTCCGGTACCATTCACAGTCAAGGCAGCGACTCGGAAGCTGTATTCCGTACCTCGCTCAAGGCCTGAGGGACAGAGAGCACCCGAGGTATCAACCAACACAGGAATTCCAACCGCGAGCGCAGGAATCGCGGCTCCCCATTAAAACACAGGTATAACCTGACGGCAAAAAGCCTTTCGCCCCACCGCTGCCACTCGAGCCTAACGCGAGGTCGGGAATGGAAACGGCACTACCCGCGGTGCCGCTCCGCCAGGGACGCTGACACCGGTCAGGCTGCAACAGCCAAACTGTGACCGGAGACACGCAGGGCTGGGACACGGCAGGCTGTCCCCGTGGGCCCCCGGCAGACACCGGGAGCCGCCGTCTGCAGCCAGCTTGAACGTCTGGCTATTGATCAGTTTTACGTGCAGAACCACCCACATCCATAACTAAACACAGGGGTAGAGGAGAGACAAAAAGTGACCAAAATGAGCAAGTAGTTGGTTTATGGTATATAAGAGGGTATAATCAATAATAAAGCAGTACGAAAATGCACTCAAAATTTGATATATGGAACTTCTTAAATGGGCTTTGTTGCTGGCAAAAATATACTCTCCTTACAGGCACGTATCAACTCCAACTCTGAGAAAACTGAAACTTACTGAGTCACGGCTGGAGTTTCTGAGAACATAATCAAAACATGTTGTTAAAAAGTGCATATTCATTTTCTAGAGAGGCACCATTGCTTCTCTTTTGACCAACTGTTCATTTCCAGAGATTTAAAAACCGAACAATATGTAGTCTTGCTCTCATGTACTGTTTATTTTTGCTATACAAAATTCTAGTTCTGGTAACAATATATAATTTATACTAAGTAACGTACTAGGTTGGATTATTTAAGTGTACAAAATAAAGAGGGGATAAGTTCTGTCCATGCCAGAAAGAAGGAAAAGGGTTGATGTCAGTGAAACTAAGGGGGGATGACTTGTTTGCGCAGATGCCCGAGGTAAGAAGTTCATAGGACTCTGAGCTGGGCTCGCTGGTGAGCTTTGCAAGGCAACCCCTGTGCCTTTTGTACAGGTTTTGAAAGGACTTGCCCAGTCCGCTTAGCAAATCAACGACAAAATTAGGGCTAGAAAACAGGTCACGAGGCTTCGGTTACCATTAGCCAGCCCACGCTACCTCATAACCTACAAACACTGATTTTAAGTGTTTTCATTTGTTGTCCCAGGGCAAGAACCCTCCATAAACATGTCTTTGAGCCTCAGCCACCTAAAACACCCTTTCCGATAACAAATGCTTGCAAATAACAGCTCACCTTCAATTAGCTGAAAAAGCTGGGTCCCACCAATGCTCTCCGTTACGTCGCTCTTACGGGACACCTTACGGTAGCGAATTTTGTAGCCAGTGATTTGTCCGCTGTGCGTCCCTGCAGGAGGCGGCTGCCAGTGCAGCATGATGCTCTGCGGAAGGCAGAAGGTCATTACAAACTCATCGCCTCCCGCGCTGCCAGAGAAACTACTCTAGCGCCCGTACTTCACGAAACGCAAGACAGAAAAACACGCACACAGAAAATACTGCATTTTCATATAGGCCATACGTAAAAAGTAAAACACCTATGATTCAGCGGCGACCCAGGTCATGCATGTGCCTATAGAAGTTCACCTCAAAGCGCTTCAATCCTATTAGACCTTCCGATTCCAATTTCACAAATGGCCCCTTGAGTTTCCCTTTCATTTTCTTCGGGTTATCTTAAGATATGGTTTCCTTGAGGATCTATCTTTAAGAACTGGTGTTTTCTCTAAAGGGTACAAGTCATCTGAACTGTAGCTTATGTGCAGGAAGTCATTTGTTCTTAACCGTACAGGCAGTAGAAAAAGGTATTTGGAAAAAGAGCTTAGAAAAGGCTTTTTAACAAATCTCCAATCATAATCACTAAAGTCGTAATGACTAAGTATATAATTTTCTCTTTTGAAGTGCCCAGGACGCTATAAACCTGCGTATGTATGCACACACACTGTAAACAATAGTTAATCAACAGGAACACAGTCAAGCTCTGGTGCTTCAGGCTTCTGAGCCTGATTAAACCTCTTTCATAATTAGCCTCCACGCTCTGGTACATTGTCCCTGTCTTCGTGGCATTCCGTTACGTACAATCCACAACTGGATTGGAGTTTCTAAGGCTTCAAGCCCCATGTCCAGATCTTCTCCTGCTGGGCAACTCGTACACGAGCAGCTGAAAAGCAGCATGGTGGGAGAGAGACCCACAGCAGCTCTAAATGTTGGCCATCTAAGACCCACCCACCTTTCATTTACCCATCACCAACAGGAAATTCTCCACCTCTTACCTTGGAATTCCGTACCTCCAGCGTTAGGTTCTGTGGTGGAGCACTGGGGACTAGAAACATTAACGGAATTACAACTCCAGAAGTTCCACATACTGTATCAAATACCGTATTTCCATGCCCAACTACTCTCTGCTGTCATCCGTTACGGAAGTACAAACCATTCTGGTTAGAGACACTATATAGAGTAACTGCAAAACTCTACCAGAGGCACTTTATGACACACAGTGACTGGCTGAGGAGGTTTACCTATTTTCATCACAAAGAACTAACTTTTTATTCAGGTCTTTACTTACCACGGATATCTAAATAAAAATGTCTTATATTTAAGGTGCTTCCCATAAACTCTAAGAAAAGAGATCACATTCAGTACTTTTCAAAATCAAGTCTTTAATGTACATGCTGCATTCTGGGAACCCACATTTAAAATTCTAGCCGTGTGTTTTGTTATCACGACTTTCTGTAACAGGAAAAACTCAGATCAACACGTCCCCGTGTTACTGAAGAGGCGAAGCGCTTCTAACTCTCCGTTCTTCGTTAGTTCTTTCCTAGCTGTAGCAACTTGCTGGTCATGACAGTGAAACTCCATTAGACAAACGGCAACGTAAGAGAGAACCCGAGACCAAGGAAATCCTTGTCGCAGCACTTCAGACTCACAAGCGTTATCTCAAAGGCAGAGATAAGGGCTCCCTGGCAGGAAGGTGAGGCTCCAGCAACGCACAAGGACAGGGAAGTAGCACGACAGGGCTAAAGATTATTCAGGTTCTGGCCGGAATAATGTATTTTCCAAATAGCTCACGCCAGCCACAACAATACCTAGGAAAACACTCCTGAGCGCATAAAGTGAAAGCAGCCCTGCGATAAGTGAAAGGTACACTGGGGTGTGGTTAAATAAACAGCCCTCTCCCACTATCCCACCACCGAAATGGAGACAACGAGGACTTGGTTTTCCTTCTCTCCTGCTACAGAGCTAGGGATTAAGTGCTATGTCCTTCAAAAAGCAAGAACACGGGTTAAGAGAAGGGAGGGAAATAAAGCTAAGCTTTTTTTTGCCGTTTGTTTCTTTTACGCAGTTGGTGCCTACTTTCAGAACAACCTAAAAATAAGTCAGGGGTTTCACAAGGAGTGATTAACAATTAACGCATATATTGCAGACTTGGCGAGAGAAAGACAATCAGCAGGACACGGGAAAGGATACGTACATGTAAGTATATTCATGTACGCGTATCTCACCACGTGCGCAGTTCATTTTATGTCAAAGAAAGCTTAGACTCGGATCAGGTTAAGAACTGAACCAGGCCAACAGATAAAATGGATTTCCTATGGGCTGATACCCCACGCTTCGACAGGACAGGTATAGCCTAGTCTGCCCGGTGAAGCAGCAGGGCTGTAAGACGCCTAGAAGCAAGATGACATCCTTCAGAAAGCTGTAGAAAATAAATTTCCATAGGTTAAATGTCAAAACATAAGCTGGGCCAGAAAGAACTTCAGGAAAACTTGAAAATGACGTTACAACTAATAATAAATTCTTCTGTAAGAAATAAGGAGCTGGAAGCCCTTTAGAGAAACTGTAGAGGTAGCAGATGGTTAGGGTATGACAGAAAAAGAAAAAATAAGGCCACACAACTAACTTCTTTGCACTTGTACTGAGCGGAAGGAAGAGGAGAGGTTTCCATGACACCCTTTACAAGGGACTTAGAGGATCTCTCAAACTGAAATGTCAAGATAAGGGATTATGGAAGAGCCAGACATAACGACCAGCAGCGTGTTGCCAGGGTTCCATGCTATTCATCCAGGATTCCTCAAGGAACTTGGGAACGAGACGGTTGCGTGACTGAGAGTAGGCTGTAACCTCTCACAAGTGACCTCGATACTGGGAGATGGGAAATTCGACGCCAGTATTTAAAAGGGGTTCTGTTTGAGAAACTACTGGAAACTTCAAGTAATAAATCAGAAATCTGTATTAGGCAAATAAACTGAAGCTATAATAAAGCATAAAATTCACAGATACATGGAGGAATAATGTGTATTTTTCACTCTTTAAAGGGAAATCCTGTGTCGCAAACCTGCTGGAAAGCTCTTAAGAAATGAAGCAACGAGGGGAAGCCCTTGCCTGAGTAACTGGTTAAAAGAAAGGAAAGAGAAGGTAGGAACGTACGTGGTGGGAGACGGCCTGCGGAGCTCCGCCGTGGTATGTGCCGAGACCCCTGTTGCTCAACACATTCGTAAGTGCTGAAAGGGGGATGAGAAGTGAGGTGATAAATGTCAGTACAGACCAGATCTGATGGTAAAGAACTGCAGAAAGACCTCCGGACATTTTGTGCCCGGGTATTAAAGTGACAGATGAAATTCATGGTAGATAAAGTTACACATATGGGAAAAACGATCCTGCCTTTATATGCAAAATGATGGCTCTGAGCAGAGCGATTCCACCCCAAAAATGTCACCTCTGTGCTCAGAACGTGCCAAAAAAGTCACTCAAATGCGAGTAATTACACACTTGCATCTTCGATATAATTTTGGTCCCCTCTACCTCCACTTTTAAAAGCGCGTAGGAGAAAAGAAACCTGCAAGTTCAGAAAAGGGCACTGAAGGTTGAAACAGCCTCCACAAAAGAAACGGCTAACCACTTCCGAGACGTTAGAATCTGGGAAAGGGATGAACGAGGGAGAATACAGCAAAGATCTGCAGAACGAGGAGTGGGAGAGAGCGGGCTGGGGGACACCCATGATTCGCTCCTTCAGGCAGTAGTGCAGCTGTAGGCAACAGATGACGCTAGCATACAGCAGGTTCAAAACAGACAAAAAGGGGTGATTTTTCACAGAAAATTTATTTGTAGAATCTTTGTCTGCTTGATGTTGTGGATCATAAAAGCCGACATGGGTTAAAGAGGATGCTGACAGGGTTCATGGAAGAGAAACTGAATTAGTAAATTCACACAGAGTCAAGAAGGCCCCTAGAAACAAACTTTTGGACACAGAATTTGGGGCGATACTCCTCTCTGCTCGTCTATTCTGCTTTTGGCCCCTCCTGGAGAGAGGATTCCAGGCTGGGCTCACTTTTGGTCTGGCTGTTCTTATATATAAATAAACTTCTCTATAAAAAATTGAAGTTAACATTAACTCTGATCATTCTACAGTTGCTCATGTATCTATATTTGCTCACGTTAGCTCTTTAGCTGCCTTACAGAAAATACCGTTACCACTTCCTGCTTTCATCATTATATGCGATTGATTTAATAGTATCTGTGCTGGAGTCCAAACAAAGACATGCAACATTTTCCCATATGGCCACAATTAAAATAAAAACACTCCAAAAGCAAAAGTCAGCTCATATGTAAAAATATTACAGAAGCTAAAAAATAATTCGGAGTTGTTGCCTTCAATATAATTGTGTTTCTGTCCACTCTAAATACTTTGTAGACTCAATAACCCGTGAAACAAACTACTGCTGTTGAAATGAAGGACACCGTTGTTCCGTAATCAGAATCAGGTACGGTAATTTTCCTTCTCCTAATTTGGAAAGCCTCCGGGGGAACTTTCAGCACGCATGGCCATATGCAACAACCACATTATTAATAAAATAGGGCAACAATGAACAAAAACCATACAAGTCTTGCTGGTTAAAAATTCACTTAAAGGAAATTACCACATAATTCCTGAAAAAGAAAAAATGGGAATAAAGCAGCTTACCATCTGATAACGTTCGCACAACAACATCTTGGGTCGAGACTCCAGGGCCGTGTTTATTGTAAGCGACCACTCGGAAACTATACTCTGTGTATTTCTTTAATCCATTAATGGTGTAGGAGAGTCCTCCTACATCAACATCCTGTTCGTAAACAGACATACGTACAAGTCAAGGTCAGACTCAGGTCTGCAGCTATTATAAACATCGCAGGCTGTCAGTACAGTAACAAAGTCAAAAGCAGGAACGACACCGTTCCGTAGCACCTGCAGATCAAACCCCCAGTTTGCACCCAGCCAGGACTTGTAAAGGTGCCAACAGTGAGCCTGCAAGAGAAAATTCCACCTCCCCAATTCACATCATAACATGGACACTCGTTCTGTAAATTAAAAGGCACCGGACAAACTTGCCTATTAGTAAAAATTATCACTGTATTTTGAAGAGTGGGATGCAGCAGTAGAAAAGGTAATTTTATCTGAGGAATACAGCATTCCTATTTAAAAACTTCTGTCGAAAATGATTGTAAATGCTAACAAAGATATTCTTCCCTTAGCTTTTTTTAGAGCTGGAGTCATATTCATAAGCAATCGGATGGGAAATTAAACGACTGGGATTAATCCTCCCAAAGTCGTGACTGGCCTAAGGTGGCAGCCTGCACTTGCACGGAACATACCGGATCCTTCCGGTAGGATCGTAAGAAAATTTAATCAATTGGACACTCGCCACTTTCAAAGTGTCAATCACTGCTCAAAGAACTCAAGAAGCAAGAACAATTCAGATTAAGGATGATGCTAATATCAGTAATTAGCCTACTTTACTAAAATAAAACTGGCCAACCTATAGAAACTGTGCAAGCATCCTTTACGCTATCCGAACCAGAACTGTTAAACGATGATACAGCCATTGAGCGGTATCTTGTGACGTGATGGACGTCCCCAAATGCTGCTTGATCCCGAGGAATACCTACATAAGCCATCTCATAAAATACTGCTTTAATTCCAAGACATACACATTTCATGCTGGATTTTTAATTTTAACTGTTTCTGTATTTTAGGCTAAAGGATTCAGTCTATCCGAAAAATGACCACTTCACGAGGTGCTTCTAGAAATTTAAGGTAAAGGCACAGTAAAAGAGAAAAGGCTGTTAAGAGCGTTGCACGCCAGGCAGGTAGAGCCAGGCTCTGTACCTGTTCCGTGTCCTGTCCCTTCTCCATGTAATACAGCTTGTAGTTCTGGATTTCTCCGTTGCCGGACAGCGGCGTTTCCCAGGTGACGGTGACGGAGGTGGGTGAACCGGCGTACGCTCGGATGTTGGGTGCTGGACCAGGAAGCTGAACTGAAACGTAAGCATGAAACTCCGCTAGTCGCCCAGCCTAGCCGCTAACATCTTCTAACATGACTATTTTAGCGTCAACTTCGCTATTAATCGCCTCCAGTTAAAGATGGGTATGTTTTCACTTTTCGGCATTTCACGTGGCTTCCCTGGGGGGTGTAAAGCGGGACCACATTTCTGAAGGAGACCCTGCTCCTTGGGTCAGGGTCATTTTGTCCTGAACGATCCTAACAAGTCACACACTTCGCAATTTCTTAAAGTTTTCTTTTTTTCTCTTTCAGTTAATGACAATTTAAAAGTATTTCTTTTAGAACAGAAACTTTAGAGAATTTAACAAGGAATACCTTATCAGTTTCTCTTAAGGGTGAGAATAAATCATATAAGCGCACCAACATGGTAACTTGGAAAATCTTTTTGAAACTGTGGTCCGCGACGGCAACTTTTAAGAGTATCAACTTCTTCTGGGAAAGGTCGTGAATGGGGAAGACAAACAAACAAACAAACAAATCGATGCCAAAGTCAACAAGACTGGCAATATTTACAGCTTACCCTCAGGCTGAGTCGCCACCTTCAGCGGGACCGAGCTCTCCCCGGGGCCGTGCTTGTTTTGAGCCACAACTCGAAAGACATAAACCGTTTCTGGCATCAGGTTTTGGATCGTCACTTGTGTCTCTCCAGGACGACTCGTATTTTCAACGCGTTCCCTTTAGCAAACAAAAGGGTTGGGCACAGAAACAGTCGTTGATTAGTAAGAGGGGTTTTGAGGGGTAAATAGAGGAGAAGTTGCTACTTGGAACAAATCTAAGATGTATCCCGTTTGAATATATCTTAATGTGTTAACGATGTGGTTATTTATACCGTGCAGACTACACAATGTAACAATAATACGCCAAAATTGCTGGTGACAAACAGCTTCTAATTTTGTAACTTCTCTTTGGGAAAAAAAAATATGCACTGAAGTAAAAGAATACATTACACATCACAAAATTCTAAGTAGTTTCTTTGTTATTCTTGTAACAGCATGCGATAATTCATAGTGACAGTTTATCCTACTACTCTGAAGCCAGAAGAAAAAAACATTTAAGCCGCATACAGAGTCTGGCGAGATTTAAGGCATTTTTGTTAATATTGCGGGGCTGCTTTTTGTGTATTTTTTCAAGGAAGATGTTTTAATGTATTCTACCTCCAAACTTTACTCAGTTCCTCCCTAATATTTAGATTTTTGAGAAACATCCCTGGGCTCTGACTCGCGTACACCCGGGCAGACAGCTGTGGCACTTACGCTCTTACCACACAAGTAGCGGAGTCAACAGGAGGCAGCGCCTGCCCGCGTCCCCGCCGCCCTCGCCGGCCCGGCGGGCGAGCGGGAGCCATCCTTCCGCAGCCGCCTACACCCGCGTCGCGCCCCGCGCATCGGGCACGCGAGAGGGGCTTCCCCCAGGCCCGCGCGAAGGCGCCCAACGCCGAGGGGACGGCCCCGGCCTGCCGGGCCCCCCCGGTTTGTCTGCCGGAGCCCAGAGAGCGAGCGCGCTGGGCGGCGAGGAGCGTTTATGTTAGGCTCGGCAAAAAGGCCGACATTTTGCAAGCCGAAAGCCGTAACCCAGCTGGAAGAACGCACTTTGTGTGCCGAGGCGACCGGCGGGATTGCCGCCCCGCGGTCAGAGAGCCTCCCCCGCGCCTCCCGTCCCGGGGAACCGGCCGCTGCCCCCCGCGGAAGCACGGCCTGGCGCTGAGCAGAGTTCAGGAAACGCCATCGGTTCTTATCAAGCTCGGGATCGAGGGGGAGATTAAAAGATTAATCATCAACTAACTACAGCCTTTATTTCCAACGCATTGCCGTCGTCACATGAACGTCCGCAGAGCTACGCTTGGTAACGACAGCTACACGCTGTCCCTCCTGGAAAAGGAGCTGCCTACTGCCTGCACACACAAATAAAAGCAGTATTACAAAAGCAGAAATCGAAAACTTCCCCACTGAGAAAACGAAGGGACAACGTGACTGCTTTGAATACAACTCTTCCCCTTTTGTCTGCCAGACTTTGTTTAGCTCTACAGTAGAGGGCAGACGATTCTCATCCCGATGATTAGCTGCTATTAAATCATTTTTAATGCAGAAGCCTAGGCAAAATTATTCCACGCTCTCCCCTTTCTTACCTTCCAGCCATTACGGTTTAGTTTATATCACGGAAATACGATGCCAAAATCCCCATTTTTAATTTATTTCTTTTTAAATCAACTGGTACCGTCGATTTAGCATAACTCGGTTGGAAACATTTTGAAATCCCTGTTGACTTCTGCACTATTACACCGTATCTATACAGAATGAAACAATACACTTACTGTAACTGAAGAGCTATTTACACACATCTTCTAGAATTTTCTCCTTCATGGAAGTTGCGCTAAAATGGCATTGCATAAGCAGCTTAATTTATTTCAGATTATTTTTTTAAATTGCCGTCATTAAACGAGCAGCATCATTATAGCATAGTTGAATGAAAAACGTTTACAAAAGATTTTTCTTCTTTTAATGTTTATAAAGTCTTTTTTGCAAGAAAGAAGCTGACAGAGAAGCGAGACACACACTAAAGACACATCATACCCACCACAGAAGGAAACTGGGGGGGCAGGGCAGAAGATAAATATTTTCCCTCACTAACTTTTGCAGTTATAGCTCGTGCAAAATGTTTGCTGGAAAACGCATTTTCAAATGGATAGTTTCCTTTAAGATGTGTCTTAGATACACTGATGGTATTTGAAAACCCAGAGTAAGTGCCAGCTGATTCACAGCTGTGCCGTAACATTCGTCTCCCATTGACATGCAAAATATATTGCATTTTCTGCCTCAAGTGTAAATGCACTCACTGATTTTATCTAGAACAAAAAAACCACTGCAACCCAAGGTTATTATTTAAAATTACCCAAAAAAAATCAAAATTATTTTAATGGAAAGACAACATTTATCGAAAAATAAACAGACACGTCAAAGTACTGCAATTTTCAGTAATAACTAGGAACCGTGCCTTCCCTCACAACAGTATGTTAAAAACATGTTGAGATTAATCTAATTAAGTGCTACATGAATCTCTCCTTGCTGCCTTTTCTTGGGGAGCCTTGAGCACCTCTTACGAGCTCTGACGTGTTTAGGTAGGCCTGGCAGGTACCAAACCAGATGGTCTAGCTGAGTAACTGTTACCCTGCAGAACGTTATCGCTAGTCTAACTCATTCCAGTTTAATCCCCCATTAAAGAGCTTTGTAAACTAGAGTTAAGGTTTAAAAGAGCTATCACGTACCCAAGGGGAAAAAAGCCTACGGTTCGGAACCAGAAACAAGCGTTACTCTGGAAATGCCAAGTTTAAAGTTACACTTACAACAAAAAGCAACCTGCAGGGAATTATTAAAAAGCGAATATCGTCTGCGCCAGCCCTGTCAGCTGTAGAGCCTGGCAGTGAGCTCAGAGAGACATTTTGACAGCGCGATTACACACAATTAAACTCCATTTTCTGCATTTGAAACACACTACGTTGAATCGTGGGTTTAATATTATTTGAGCATCTCGCACGTGTGATTTACCATCTCGTACCAGCAATGTCCTGGCTATTTCTTTTATTTTTGTCCCAAACCTGAAAGTTTGGAGGAGTTCTGCCTGAGGGCTTGTCTGAAGTTTCACAGAATTAAACCTCCCTTTGCCCCCCCAACACATCTGAATTTTCATGCCCTTTTCAGGGGAACTGCCTTAGATCTGGAATACCTAACGCAAGGGTGAAATAACCACCTAACTATACAACCTATAAGGAAGACGGGAATTCTTATCTGATCAGATTACTTGAGTTCTTCTAGAGGTGTGACAGTGAAGCCGTGAGACACCCGCTTCATTCGTAGGTAATTCCCTCAGTAAGAGCCCCTCTGACATCATCAAGCCGACGTGAAGTCACTGTTGCGTGAGGAAAGCCACCAGCTGGCGACGTCCTGCAGCCAGCGAAACAAGCAGAACGAGCCCGCGGCCGCTGGCCGTGCGCTGCCACGCTCCTCCTCCGTGGGCAGCTTCAGTTCCTCTGTTAAAGAGTAACCACCGCCTCCCACAGATCTTCCTCCTCGCTCGCTCCTCCGCAGCAGACACCGCACGCTACCAGACCCAGCTTTCATCATTTCAGAAGTGATAAAAGCAACTCTGCAACTTTGGCAGCGTTTGCGTTGGTGCTGCAACGCCTTCTTTTTCTGCTGCTTACGAATCTTCTCTAACGTTCAGCCTGGGGGCCAGCGGTTTTCCGCAGAGGGCAGGAGGCGGCCCTGGCACCCGAGCCTGCTGGTGGCGGAAAGGGAAGGCAGGAGGGCTCCGTGATGACGGGGGAAATCGCGTTCCTGTCATCCTGCGGTCCTCCAAGTAAGGTCAAAGGACAAAGTTAAGGAACAGCTTTCTGTGTGCATCTCCTTTCACCGAGCGGACACAGATAAAAGGAAGGTAAATCAGCAGGGGGTGAGGCAGCCGACACCTCAGGAGCCGCGCACCCCGAGAGCTTTGGGCGCTCCCATGATTCACAACATGATGGTGACTCTCTACCGCCCTTTAAAGACGGTTTAGAGATGTCAGAATATCTAGCTAAGCCATTCCATGCTATACCTATTTTTGTCCTTTTTTCACAAGCCCGATTTAAAAGGTAAATAAATCAAATACGTCGTTTGATCACTGCTCAAGTACAAGCGAGGAAGAGACCACGCGTAGGTTACTAAAAGGCTCCAGTAATGCATACAATGAAAATGGTACATGTAGGCAAAAAGATAATCGTAGGAGGAGATGGTACATATGCACTTAAAACCCCAGCAAAGGCACATGGTCATGTATAATTCAAGGGCTACAAAGCGACCATTTAAGCAGTGTTTTATAACACTGAGAATGAACGGAGGGTTGCACATCCAAGCTTGACTTCAAAATTTTCTCATTTCTGACTGCTTCGTTGTGACGCGCTCATCTATTTTTTTATTCAATAACCAGCGACGTTTCCACAAGGCCCAGCCAACTGGTCAAAAAGTACCAGTATCAGCAAAATGGTAAACAGAACTTTTTTTCTTTCTTTTTTTTTTTAAAAAAACAACTTTATTGTTCTCACTCTCTAAATCCAGCTTCGATGGCAGGATTTCACAGTATTTTCGTACCAGCCTGTGAAATGTGTGATACCAACTGGCTTTATGAGGCATAACAAAAACAACTTCCAAAAAGCACAGGAGTGGGAAAGTTGAGAAAATCGTACGTGCCAATAAAAGGCTCTCGGAGCCTACTTTGAACCCTGATCCAGGAGGACGCTTAAGCAAACAAAGGTCTCATTGAAGTCGACGGAACCACCTGGTTACACATAAGCACGGGCTGAAGTGCTTTGCCGTGCAAACTTTGTGTGCGCCTCCTTAACTCAAGCCCGGAGCGCTGCTGTGCAGGGACCGCAAACAGCCGCTCCTCCAGGTTGCCCGATCGTTTCCTGATTTCTGCGCCACAAATCACCAGATTCCTCTTACCCTTTGTTCTGCACGTGCTTTTGGCCCAAGAGGATTGTCTTCTAGATTTCTATAGTCTTGTAGGTAGTGGAAGGGGACACATTTTGTTTCCTCAGAAGCAGCACAGGGGGAGGCATGAAGCCACCTCCAGCAAATTACCTTCTAAAAACCCAGCGGGTAGAGCCCTTACAACCAGGAACGCGAGGAAGGAGCGGCAAGAAGGGCTGGCAAGATCCCACCTTTCTTCCTTTTTTCTCACTTAAAATGTCTCCAGTAAGACCGAATATTACCAAAGCAAGGAAGTAGTAGAAAAACAACATTTGTGAGGCAAAGAAAATGTTACTAATTGCCTCAATTAATCGCCACGAGCCTGGACAAGATGTCTGTCCCAGAATTAAGAAAGAGTGGCAATTCCCTAGAAGTACTAGTGCGTTTTATATTCTCTTCAAGAGACTTTCTTGAGTCTCAGGCTCTAGTCAGTAAGTAGACAGATAATTTTGAGTAACAAATGTGATAATCAAGCTAATTTGCAATTAATTAAGCCTTGCTCAAAATGATTGTTAGCTCCAACTTCTTCAAACTCATCACAACAATTTGAAACTGTAATTCTGAGCAGTAGATCCCGTCAGGCAGAAAAACGGGTAGATTGAACGAAACCACTGGGATAATGGGTCAAAAACTCACAAATGCTTCACATCCGTGGAATTTCTGTTTACAGGGATTACTAGCAGAGAATCCACATTTAACCGACACCTACCACATGGTTCTCCCTAGAATCAGACGACATTTACAGGGTTTTAAAGCAGGAACTGACTGCTCGCTCTCCCCAGCACAGGGATTATCGGGAGGACGTTTCTGTGCCCGCCGTGGATGGCACCCGTAGCAGTGTCAGTGTTCCGGAGGAGGTGTTACAGTCTACGCTTGCTCCTAGTTTCTAAGCAGTCTGCTAAAAGCAGGTAGCAACTGTTTGCAGTCGGTCAAAAACATGCACAAGCATCGCCCGTAGGAATGTGTATATGCAGCAACGAAGCAAATAAAAATGCACTTCCGCTAATCGGGGGCGGGAAGGGAACACAACCCTCGGACTCGGCAGCCTGTGGGACTTTGAGCATTAAAGACTTCAGGTTTACAGTGCTTCTAAGCAAAGGTAGCGTGGAGAAGAGTCACGCAAGAGCACGACCCGTTTTACCCGTCGAGATCTTTACCTGTTTATACCTTCCTTGGTGTAGAAGATTGAATAGGTGAGGTTGTCTCCTTGGGGGTCCGATACAGGCGTCCGCCACGTCAGTCTGATGAAGCGAGTGGAGACGAGGGTGGCCACGACGTCCCGCGGGGCTGAAGGCAACGGTCCTGTTGTAGCTGGTGCTAGATGGTCATTAGTGGCACTGGTCAGTGAAGTGGGAGGTAATGTTGGGATGGCAACATCTTGTCATGTGCAAACATTGGGGAATATGAAGGGCAAACATCACCACGGTTTAAAAAAAGAAAACAGAAAAAAAAACACAAAAGAAATAAACAAAACCACGATGGGAAACAAAAGAAAATGAACACACACAAAAAAGGCCATTAAACTGAAGGCTGACATGCAGGCAAAGGTAACTACTGAGAACTAATGGGAAATATCAAAGGACACGTCACTGTCGAGCAAGCAGACCAAATCTCCTCTGTAATGGAAGTGGCAAGGGAAAGGGAAGGGTGAGAACCGAGGATAAAATATGGCCTCGTCAGAGGACGTACCAGCGGCAAACAATATTTTCATTTCTTTGTAAAACAGATACAATACCAAACGTTTACCAATAAAAAAACCCAACTTGCATTATTTATTAAAAAACACATCCAGACCCAATTTTCTACTTTATTTCGTGAACATGCAGAACTAATTTATACTATTCTCAATCGTAAAAAAAATGACAGACGGAACACACAAAATTCATTTAAGACGTGCCAACTCGTGCAGGTTGTGCACTTAAAGAGGGAGGTCAGTTCACGCGGTCGCTGCCTTCCCAACTGGTCGGTTCTACCACCGCCGACGGCAAGCCGTGCTGACAAACTTGGTACGGCAGTGGAAAGCCCGACTTTTTCCTAACTTTCACTAAGGTCACGTTTTCCTTCCGCCGATGCTTCTCCTCCCTCTCATAACATATATTACATCATTTCACAAAGATACTAACAGGCATAAACAACTCCTGCTTCACGTTATACGAAGGCTTTACAAACTTTTCTGCGGTAAGTCATGTACGTCTTCCTGTGTTACTACTTTAAAGCCAGGATAAATCTCCGGGATTATTGCATTAAAAGGTTGGCAAGTTAACAGCACAAGCTGTACCGTACAAATAGCTGCTCTCCAAATCCTATTAAAGCAATCCATCCAGTAAATCTAACAGTAATATTCTGAGCAGCTGGACCCCAATTACCACAGGGTATTACAGGAGGCACAATTAGTAACAAAACCCTAAAGCTCAGGATACCCAGAATTTTTCTGAATTCTTAACTGTTTACCAAGCTTAATCCACCCGATGGCATTTTCCACATGGGAATCTATGCTGCCAATACATTTAGTCACTTATTAATTATGGAAACTAACTGAAATTGCTCAGATTTTCCCCAGAAAGAAGTTCAGGGCTAGTACAGCTTTTGTCGAGAGCTGCAGCATCTCCACCTAACGTACTACCAGAATACGTGGACTTGCGTCTCGACAGACAAGGAGAAAACGGCACACAAAACCCTGCCGAAACCACAACACGTTACCTGAACAACCAAACCTTCAGGCAGACACACTGAGAACGTCTCAGCGGCACCGAGAAGTCTCTCATCAACAACAACCACCTGATTTTAAATTCTAAAAAACCCTCGTCAACCAAAGCATCACCTCACGCGTAGGACTCGAATTGGCAGAACTCTCGTTTTTTCATTTCTATTTCTTAGGCAACCACTGACAACAGTGGAAGAACAAACCATGTGCTTTTATCGGATTTGCACCATGTAACAGAAGTAGTTGGGCAGAACTATGAGACACGTCGCTGTTTCAGATGAAACGCTACCGTCCGCACAGACAAGGGTGTACTTCTTGGGACCGACGACCACCACAGACGAGGCCCAGCCCCACGGGGACATCGGCAATGCCCTCCCTCCCCTCCCGCCTGCCGGCGTGCCTGTCACCGCTCCATCGCACCTTCCGCCCTTCCTGAAGCTCTCATTCCTGTTTTGTCTCCTCTCTCAGGTACTGCCCATCCTGTCAACCGGGAAGGTTTCACTCCCCCAACAACTACTGGTGTAAATACAATCGCCAATTTAATTACATTTCAATTACCTGTTTCTTCTTGCTTTCATACTAAAATCAAGACTTTTTACCTCAAGACCTGCATCTTTACAGGCCTCTGCAAGACTCCCAGAACCAGGACCATACATATTTTGGTACTGAAAATACAGAAAGACAAGTACTCAAGAATATCTTCCTAATTATCCTTTCCGCATGTAATAGCCACAGATCACAATTAAGTATTCTCCAGCATCCCCCTCCCGATCAATAGACTACACCATTAATTTCACATTCATTCCAAAATCTAAACTATTCTTATGTTCCCATAATTAGATTTCTTACAGAAATGCACCACGTTTTAGCTCTTCTTCCAGACTCAGACGGGCCCCCGTGCCCCCAAGGACAGCCCTGTTATTGCCGACTGCTCGGTACAGGATATTTCATTACACGGCTTCACCCCTGGTTCGATGGTACAGTACGACATACCAAGGAGCAACAGCAGCATCTCGGGGCAGAAAAGGTTCTAGCTAAGGTTATCAGCTCTTACAGTCACCACTATAACCTTACTCCAACCTACAACATCACCACTTCTCAAAGCAGTGAACACCAAAGTGCGCTGTGGACAACTTCGTGACACCAGCGCTGGACGACCCAGCAGGAGAGATGCTCTCTCCTACATTCGCTATTCGTAAATAAGGAAAACTCGTTCAGAGATTTGGTAGTCAATGGCATCCTTAGCTGACATGACCCTCAGGTGGTAGAATGTAAGATCCTGAGGAAACTGAGGAAGGCATTTGGCACAATCAAGGCACTGAACTACAGCAGAAGAAACTTGAGCGTGGTCGCAGGACACGTGCAATCCCACGGACGGCTGCCCTTACGGGCAACTGAGATCAGGAGAGCTCGCTGATCTTCAGGGACAAACCACTCACAACCCCGGAACGATCCATTTTCCTACACGCAAGAAAACAAATGGGCACGGCAAGAAGGCAGCTTGGCTGAACGGGGAACTCCTGGCCCAGCTTAGGCACAGAAAGTGTAAAGGAAGCAAAACCAGAGACCAAAATGGCTAACCAAACGAACTACGGACCACCCAGGCATGCAGAGGTGGAATCACGAAAGCCAAACCTGGATGGGACGGGTGGCTGGTGGGGCGTGGGGAGAGCTGGCCGGCCCAGCAGGCTCCCAGCGTCGGGGTGAAGGGGGTGAGGACGAACCGGCAGCCCAGGTAATGAGTGGCATTACCCGGGGCTTGGTTCTGGGACAGAGAGGGTTTCGTATCTTCACCAGTGAGCTGGATGATGGGACAGAGATCATCAGCAAACCTCATCGCAGAGGTCTGCAGGTTATACCAGATGGGGAGGAGCAGCAGGGACCCGACAGGCTGGAGGAGGGGGCTGGTGGAACCTCCGAGTTCAACACCGACAAACGCGGAGCCCTGCGTGAGGGTCAGGGGATCTTCCCAACCATCACCTCTCTGCTCCTGAATGACAATTCGAATGCCAATTCAACATCGCGCTTACGGTCCCGGGCACATCAGCCAGGCTTCTCCCGTGTTTAAATTTGAGCCCATGTTAGTAGCTCCGTTGGACTGGAGACTTACTCACTGCACCTGTCTTTACTCCTTCCACGTCATGTTTCCACTGAGGAACAGGCACGGTACTCTGCACAAGCTCCTTGGTGCCCGTAGCTTTCGGCATCTTTCCCAGAGTGCCTGCTTGATTGACTGCCATTGCATTTCAAATTTCAAACTTCTGTTCACTTTACACTTCAATTGAATATTCTCCCCTTGCAAAGAGTTTTAATTTCCTACCCTTCTATTAACTAATTACATTCATAATATTATTTAAAACCATGAAACAGTTTGAGGAATAATCTGTAGAGAAGCTGTTATAAAAACAAACTTGCGTTTTACAGCTGCATCAGCCTTCTGAAGTAACATCTTCGGAACCATTCTGGTGAACTCTCTGATTGATTGCTTCACACATTTATTAAAACTACTTAACATACGAAGCGCCTCCATTTTTTTAAAAAGAATGTGAAGACACTTCATATCCAGCACCACAGGCAGCTGCTACTTCAATACACTAATTCCTGATAACCACCATTTCAGTTGTACATTTTAACTCCAGGAAGGCTGCGGGAGATGAATTTCCCCTGTACGGCCTCACAAAGAGCCAGACTCCAAAGAACAGTATCAGGCTGCCATTCTGCAGTACAGCACTTGTCTTTTTCGAGCTCGAAATGCAAACCACGTACCTTCCATCACCTTACGTTAATACTTCGGTTTCTCTTATGTGTCTCGGTAATATTGTCAGGTGATCTGCTGCAAATTACACGTTCTTGACGCAAAAGCTGCATCTCACCTATCTTTAAAAATCATTCTATTTCGTTAAAATGTAATACAAATATTTTTAAAATAATTAAATCGAAACAAAATGCTGAAATTTCTCTAAGGAAAAATATTCCCCAGATAAATTTTTAAACTTCATCTGCTTAATCTAAAACACATCCCACACGCTCATGTATTTGTCCTCCTATATAATGCAACAGATCCATCGTTTCCTTAAGCGATCAGCACGCAGTGCTTGAAGAACCTGCAGGCGTCAAGACGAAGAGTCTGGGAGAGCTGCCAAGATGCCCCAGATTAACAGAAACCCGGTTTTATCCTCGCGCAAGACTCGAAACCAGAAACAGTCCTTCTGACAGCGTTCTGGGTAGATCGGTCAAACACAACAAAAAACCAGTGGCGTCTGAAAAAGAAACTGGGAACCAGAGGAAAGCACAAAGGACTCGTAAATCGTACAAGTAAGGTAAGCAATGAATAGGCAGGAAAACTCACCCGCTGAAAGCTGCAATTAAATGCCAGCTTGGTAGCAATTTGGTACTGTTGATAGCTGTGGAACGTATTTAGAAGACTAGGTTATTTCCTTTCCTTTTCTCCCCATTCTTCCTCAAAACGCCTTGAGTGCCATTACACACCGATTCGTACACAGCCGTGTGAGCGGAATGCTCAGCAGTGCAGAGCTGTGCTAATGAGTAATTACACTAAAATTAGTTTTAACGCCAGTAAGGGAGCAGCTTTATTACCGCAAGCTTTTAAGCATGGCGTAACAAGTAACGTGCAAAACAAGTCTCTTCTTCCTAACATACACTTCATCACTTCTTTTTAAAAAGTAACCACGCTCTGGAGTAGTCTTTGCAGGCCTATTCCTACACAGCTTCAAATTAATCTCATTTTTAAAAAAAATATAAAATATGCCTATTCAGCAAGTGACGTGCTAAGAACATGGAAAAAGAACGACGTTGTTGCATGCCAGACGCATATACAACAGATTTATCTTTTCAACCACTGCTGATATATCAGTTTTTCTGCGCTTGTGTTTTCCTACGGGATCGAGAAAGAGTCCTAGCTCAATGTGGCATCACACAACTGCTGTTGAGATACAGCACGTTGTCCTGAACAGCATTTGAAAGAAATCATTCAGCAGAACAGTCGACACAAAATGAATCGCTCCTCAAACAGTGGCTCCCTGTGCTCAGGGGCGGAGAGGGGGAGGCCCAGGTTAAATAAATGTTGCTAAGAGGATACATCAAAACTGTCGCAAGACAATTCCAATTCTGGATCGATAGACAAGGAAAGTCACTTGATTTATCTGTCTGCATCTAACGAAGTTAAAAGCTAATGAAAATAAGCTAAAAACAAAGCAAAATATTTCAAGCAGTCCTTTTTCTGCTTGGCCCGATAGCTTTTCTAATGCTTATGTAGCAACCGGGGCAACGATGGCTACGCCACGAAACAAATACAGGTAACGTCCAGGTACTGAAACCCCGTCACTGCAGGACACCCAGCAATCCCCCGGCGGGATGAGGCAGGCAGAAAAACGAGAAAGGAGGGTTTTCTGAACTTTCCACTGGAAATGATTTTTACCCAAGGTACATACACTTTCTACGGGATTCCAACACGTAGCGCCGTGCGTTTGTGCTGCCCAGGTGCCACGGCCAGACTTGCAGCTAAGACAGCCCTAGCACAAATCCCACTGCCCCGCGTAAGAGGAGATTCCTTCTCTCCCTACGGACCTGCGTGTTGCAAACCGCAAGGCTCCCAGCTCGTTCTGCCGCGCAGAACGGAGACGCGGGGACGCACGTCTGGATTGGTGACTGCTCGGGTCCCTCCTGTCAAGCTGCTCTTTCCGAGGGTTTCTTCTGAGCAGACATCGCCTATTGCAGCTATTTTACCAACATGGTGCAGGGAGCACGCAAATACCCACAAGGAGTTGGACTCAAACGAACAAATAACCATCACTGGCTTCTAGAACTGGAATCCCTCACCGGCAAAAGCACAATATTTTAGTTTTACCAACATAAGGCTGGTGAAGTCTAAGAGGCAAAAGCGATGGGGTCTATCAGTGTGACACACTAACGTGGTACCCAGCTTTTCATCGTGTAGGAAAAATGACCCCCCACTGCTATTAGCGTAATTCATCGCGGCGAGATAACAAACAATTTGAGCGCGTGTCTGTGGTGCTGTTCTATCATCATCATTTCAGGATGCTGATGTGATCTTTTAAAAACAACTCTGTCAAACATGCCACACCTGAAAACTAGTAATTGAAATGCTCTATTTGTTAGCTAATTATTAGAAATATTTTCCATGTTGTCCAGCCCCTCCGGTTTAATTTCCTTTTTCCTCCTTTTTTCCTCCCGCGGCACATTATTGGCATATTCACGGCTTCCTCCTGCTTCGGGCAGTGACATTCCAATTATACCATCGGATGTACTACACAAAGGAAAAGCAGAATACCAATGTTATCCGCTTCAGCTTTGCTGCTCTTATCTGAATGACCTGGGACGAGTCCGATTCCCTTGGCTCCCTCACATGTCTAACGAGGATGCCACCGCTACAACCTGCCTCATGAAGGTGGTATTGAAACGTATGAAATTAAGATGCATAAACACTTTAAGAACTAGTTATGGCCACATTTAGACCATTCTTTGCCATATTTAACTGCTCACAAAGTCACAGTTACGTCAGGCATTTCTGAACCGTGGCTGGGGCTCCGTCTACATCGGAAGGCAGTCGGAGAGGCACCGGAGGGTGAACCAGCTGCTTCTGAGAGCCCAGCACCCACATCGTATGGACTCTATAGGTTTCGCTTTGGACCAGCTCTTACCCTGAACACCCGACAAGGACTGGAGAGCATCTTCCAGTTCAGTTCCATTCCAAAGAGATCGAGCTTGCACCAGCACCAAGACTACTCTGAGATGCAACTCAACGGGTGAGGACAGGCGGGAATTTTGATTCCACTCCTGAAATTTGATTCGCGAGTGCTCTCCTGATGGAAATGAAAACTTTCACGTAGACGCGCGTAGATTACGTAGAGGACATACGTAATGCGGCAAGTGAAGAACACGATAGACCTGGCCAATGGGAAACAGTTATGGGGACAACTAAGGAATCTGGGGCATCAGAGTGGTTGATATATAGCATCGCGAAAAAAGGAAAGTCCTCTTTGTAAGCACTTCAGAGTGGATTTTATAGCTTTTAAACGTAAATAAATCTTTGATTTCAGCAACAGAGACAAACTACAACGACTGAAAACAGCAAATTACTACTTTACCAAAAAACTCTGTTGGAAAAAACATGATATAAGACATTCAGATCTCTAAACACCTTGAATATTTTAACTGTATACCCTAAGAAAAAAAATACCTCAGAGGTACCAGTATGTTTCATTTTGACTTGGCTTGTTCGGATAAAACTGTTTACTTGATAAATAATATTTTTCACATAAATCGCTATTTAACTGATTCCAGAAAGGCAATCCAGACTTTCAAACATTTTTCTTACTTTTACCTAATGCACTGTTTTCCCAAATTCGAGCTTTAGTATATGATATCATTTCTCCTGCTTCGGAGCAGAAGGATTTCACTTTGAGCAGGACTAAGAGGCCGTGATACTTCAAAGAGTCACAGTCAAAACCCACTGATTTTCTCTTTTACACTTTCCCTTATAGTATTGAAAAAAATGCAACAGTAACCGGTTGCAATGTAGTAAGTGTGAAATAATAGAAGGAGTAAAGTCCATGCTATACAACTATCCTTTAAAAATTTGCTTTCTCTTGGTTTTTTTACTCCCCTTGGGTGGTTTTTACCCATACCAAATATTTGTCCTTCAAATGCTTAAATTTATGACAGAAGGGGCATCATCTCGTTATTCCTAACAGCCCCCTGCACGACACCATAATCAAAGAGAAACAGGTTAACTGGCCCTCGTAAGTTCTTAGAGGAGAAGTGGCCACAATGCTGGAGCTGGTACTTTGTCTCAATAGATTAGTTATAATAACTCAATTACTTCCTTCCCTTGGAAAAAAAGATTAAAAGAAATCTATCAGACTCCTATTCTTCTACTAAGAGGTGCTTTCATGCAAAACTGAAAAAGTGAACAAACAGACATGGAAAAAAAAGAGTATTAAATTAATTTCCGCTGTATACAATGAATGTACACTTTCCGAATCTCCGGGACTTCATGACAACCACCAGCACCTCCCATTTACCTCGTGTGAGACACAGATCTACGTCTGCTTGACGCGACCGTAAAAAGACAACAAAATTTACTATTTCAGAGAAAATCCAAAATTATATCAATAGTTGTGTACAAAATGGCACTTCATGAGGTAATTTAAACTGCCGAACTTTGTGTGTGGTTTTGCTGCATAAGGAAATGTGTCAGAAAAAGAAAACACACGAGAACATTCAGGCCAACACCTACAAGGAAGCACAACTGTGGCCAGCCGGACGTAACGCCTGCTAACCTTGAAATTACTTCGAAAATTAAAATTGCACGAACCGTTCAGAAACGCGAAGCACATCTGCTGAGGAACTGACCCCGTGAAGGCTGCCTCATGCCTGCGCGACTCTCTCACCGTGCTGCATTACAGAGCAGGGACATCAGGCTCAGAAATTCAAACATACGGAGTTTTTATGGTTTATATTGCAGTGGTTTACACATTATTTGCTAGGACTAACTGAAAATCCATTAGGAATGCTTACTGTTGTATATAAAAGATATTTGGTAGCAAAACGGACAGAAAAATAGTAGAATCTTTGATAATGGTATTTTTCCAGTGACTTTTTCTTTTTTAAATGATATGTTCACATGGCAACAGTATCTCAGTGTCTTTCTGTTTCACCACTCTACCTGGCCAACGAAACCTCCAAGGTGCCAGCGATTTTCAACCCTGGGTGCTTTTTCTATGCATTTATATACTGGTCTTATTAAAGCCAATGCTTTTAACTTCTGTAGTGCTTTAACTACTTTTGACTATAATACATAATCCATTGCTGATGGGAAAACGAGGTGATGGTGCCTGGGAGTTTATGTTTGCTGAATGGGAGATTCCCCTCTCCCACTTGCCCTTGCACGTTGTAGAACTGGCTGTACATACGTAAACACACACATAAAGCCCTGTACTGGGTGTATGGCCCAGACCCCAAAGCCAATTCGCCTCGCTAGCCCAGAAACAAGAGCAGGCAACTTCCCGTGAAGGCCGCGAGCGAGCTGAAGCTATGAGAGGGTATGACAGACACCAGAGCTGGTTCCAAGGAGGTGGCAGACCTGCGGACTCTCCCTTCGGGATGTGCAGAGCCATTAGGTGGTCTCAGCCACGCGTGAAACTGTTGATGAACAAGGCAGAGTTCAAGCGAGCTGCCCAAGGGGACGCAGACAGCATCAACCCCTGTGGGGGCAGCCGGGGCACCGAGCTGGGCTAAGGGGAGCACCCAGCTCCCACCGAGCAGCTCCCACTCACCCAGCTCCCACTGAGCATCTCCCGCTCCTGCCCCGGGAGGCGGGTATTGACCCAAACCTACGGGGAAGACAGTTCAAGGAGCTAAACCTGGACATCATTACCCTCCTCTTCTTAGTACTATTAAGCTTTCTGCTGCTTCACCATCCTAAATCAACTACATCAATCCTAAATCACTTTTTCACACAAGCGTTTCCCTAAATCATCTCAAAGAAGGGAGAGGATTGAGGCCAACCAACTTTGTCGCTAGCAGACTTAGAAAACCAAAGGCAATCCTTCATCCTGAGGAACAGGCCCTCCCCGAAACAAAAGCAACCCTCATTTTCTTCACAAAATGAAATGGAGATGCTTGCTTACTTATTTCTCTATGCTGACATTTTTTTGCCTAAAGCAGGCTGGGAAAATGCCTTTATTTTTATTTTTTTTTAATTGCCTTAGCTTAATTTACATTACCACTGGGAATGAGAATTGTTATTTACTCTTCAGTCAATGCACACTACTTGCAAAAAGCCCATCAAAAATACATCACAAGCAAATTCCTAACTAATACCCACTGATTATGATTTTTAAGCATTCATTTGGTTCTACGTTCTAAAGTAAAATGGACATCGATGGGCACTGAATAAACTGTGACTATATAAAAATACCGATAAAGACGTTCCGACCACGAGCCTGTTTTTTAAAGGAAGTCATAAAATCCATTCTGATAAAGAACACTCCTCCCGTTTTCAGTTCACAACGAAACGCTTTGGTGCAGAGGAAACAATTTGATTTTTTCCTCTCTCATAAAACAACCATTAAAAAGGCGTGACAGACCTCGCTGACGCACGACGCGCAGCGGTGAGCCCGCAGAGGAAGGCAGCCTCTCCTCTAGCCCTGAGCGGGAGCCCCGCCGTTCAGATCAGATACCGGTGTTGCAGGGGAGGATGTAAAGAAAAAAAGCCCCGCGTGCATTTTGATCATGAGACTCGCGCTATAAAAAAGAAGGGAAAAAGCCAAACAGGTCTCTACCTATCCCCGAGGAGTTCAAAACTAACTACTTTTAAACAGATTTTGTTATTGGAAAGAAATTCAAACCATAACTATGTATTGCAAAATGATGGATGCAACGATCTTAAAATTCAGTTGTGAATATTTAATTTTTAAAGAAGATTTAAGTTTGTTTTTTAACAACCACTCCTTGAGAGAGTCAAAAGCCCTAAACAAAACACACATCTAGAGCGCAAGGCAGTAGAAATGCACGCAGATGCACCAAAAGAACCCTGTACAGGTTATCCTCTTACTGTAAATACTCATAAATTGAACTCTTACGCAGAATAAAGATCTCTCAAGAACAGTAGAGCCTGCAACAATAGGTTGTAATTTGCCTTTAATAGTAACAGGAAAGCAATAGTTTTATTTCAAAAGCAAACGTGCGGCACTTGAGCAAAGCTCTCTGCGGAATAGTTACAAATAAGAACACTGCCGTGTGTTTTCGGGAGGTGTTTGTTTTTACACGACGCGGAGCCGCTTGCATAGCTGAAGCGTTCGGCGAGATCGCTCCCCTCGGCCTGAAGCTTCGCTGGGGCTCTGCCCGTCGCTCGTTTTATCACCTTGAGCAAATCGCTTCCCCACGCCTTCATTTCCAACCTCGCCCTTCGTGTTTGTCGCAGTGCTGCTCAGTTTTCACCCGCTGTTTGCACACCCAAGGTAACGGGGCCACAGTTGCCGTCAATTCCGTAAACGCTACAAATAATTAACAATAACAACTTCAACCGCCCAGGTTCAGGACTAACCCACTGCTTTGATGGCAGAGCAGCACCAACACACCGGTACCACGATCAAACCGCACTGCTTGACTATTTAAGGATGCATTTTCAAAGAAACGCCGCGGGGTAATCGCTCCCTTTGTCTCTTTTTTCAGTAACAGCCTAAACTGAAATAAATTAATCCATCCCTGAGCCGCGGTTGCTAATCCACCAGGTGCAATTCCTGCTACTGTCCGATGCTCCTTCTTGCTAACTTTGATAACCCTTGATTTTAAATGGAAATATTTTATTTAAGTGACCGTTAATGCTCCTCAAAGTTTCCTGCGCATAAAATGTCCGCCTTCTCATACAGGATACCTGCAGCTGATGTGTGCCAGTCCAGAGGTGGCTGCAGCGCACGCAGGAGTTATCGAAACGTCAGCCTACGTGGTTTTCGCCAAGAAATGACTTGGAAGTGAAAGATAATTTCCCTCCGTTTGGGATCTGGTGACACTTTGAACAACTCTGCAGCAACAACTCTGGCAAGCTGCAGTTTCAACAGCCGAGACGGAACAAGCTGTCTGTATGTCAAAATTGCACTCATTTCTGCTAATCTCGACGGATTTAACTACTGGTTTCTTACACGGATCCAGTGCACTCTATTTTTCTTTCATTTAGGTTTCTAGAAACATTTTTTTTTAAGGGAGAGAAGATCCCTCTCCCCCACCTTTCCTCTTTCAGGCCTTTTTCCCCCACAGGCCCTTACCATGTATAGAGCAATACTACTAGATGTGGTATCGGGGTTTTTGTATTCATCTCAACCGGATTTCTCCGTTAAAGACCGTGTGTATCTGCTGCTGGCTTACCACTTGCTCCCTCCGACCCACCGTTTTTATAGAAACTACATGAGCTATCAGGATGTTTGGGGATTCATATAAAGGACACAAAAGCCAATCTTATGAACTCTTAATTAAGATGTTTTACTTTCCATTTTTGAAGAGCTGGGTAACGTGTTCTTTTGCTTCTTCATATTTCTAATTCTAACAGAAACAGTCAACCCCATCAGCATTTTTAAAATGCAACTTCTTTCACTGGCACAGAGGCTTGGGAATTCGGGATGCGCATCACGGCACACACGAATTTGCGGTCACTCCCCAAATGTACACGATGGAGTCTATAGCAACAGATGCAGCATTTTAGATCTGGTCATTGACCACTGTTAAAAACTCCTGGACGACGAGATTAAAAACCAGCTGCATGTAAGATGGTGCTGAAGAAGAGAAGGAGAGAGGACGCTGGCTCTAGGCCCACGGCGCAACGTCCATTGCTGCGACGCAGCCACCATCGTCAGCTCTGCGACCGGGACGGGTACAACTTTCCTCTTTCTCCTTTATTTTCCTTTAGCACGTTCAGTAATAACGTGTCAAGAGGAAAATCCATTTGTCTTTTAAAGACTTTGGCTCCACAATTAGTAGTTTCTTTTTGGGGGAGGGAGAGAGGCGATAGGAGAGGGGAAACAATCAAGAAAACAAACAAGAAAATACCACACCAGGGTATTTCTAATGCAGCGAGAACAGTGACAATTTGCAGCTGGTTTCAATACTGAATGCACATTATTAAAAATGAAATTTAGATTTCTTTGTTAGATTTATTTTATTTCCTTATGGTATAAAACCCATAAGCCTATCCAGGTTATCTTGTCAAGACTGTTGGAAAAATAACTGACATGAGAAGTAAGAGAGTCTTCTCCTAGATTCAGATATTCAACTGTACGAATCCTATTACATATGCAACCCAACTGTAAACCAATCCTCCTTCCTTTTTCTCCAAATGGCATTCAGCTGTCTCTGATATTACTGTATAATTTAGCAACTTTGAAATATAAGCGACCAATTAAGACCATATCCACACGTTTGTTCCCCCCTCTGGTGCGAGACTGACAAAATCTGATATTTTCCTTTACAACAGGAGGCTAGGATCAATTACAAATTAAGGCGACTTCTGTCAATCTTCACAACCGTGTTTACGAATAATAAAGGCAGAGGAAATGCCTCCGGTAGCCGTGATAGATATCAAGCTGAAGCTAATCCTGCCATTATAGTCTTCATCTAAACAAGAAAAAAACCAACACACACTAAAACCGAACACCCATCGTGATACAATGAATGCATCCTGTACCTACAGCTGGTGTTCTCCACCCTGATTATTTTTATTTTCACCTATAACTAGGAGCCATATATAGGCAGAGGAACCATCAGCCGTCACTCAACAACTGTAGCTGGTCACACTGAACGCGCTCGCGTTTGCCCAGTACCGTTCCGGGGCCGCACGGCTTTGGCTCCTGGCAATAAGCATTGCTGACAACACGTTATCTAGTCAGGCAGGAGCCAAGCTGCCAGCAACAACAATTATATAAAATATAAGAGGATAAACGGAAAATAAAATTGGTGGATTTGGTAAGCGATATTCCGGTAAGCATATTTGCTTTTATCAGCCTTTCTGGTGGCAGAGACACTTTTACTGGACCGAGAAACTCTACTGGGAATTCAGGATAACCCAGAAGAGATGAGATAAAACAGGGACTCAAAGCCTTTGATCCTGTTTCACAGTTGTCGTACAGCGTATACACATTCAAGATCATCCCACTTTTGCTGTGGTACAATAAATATCGAATAAATACAGGTGAAGGGCAGGAAACGTATTAATGTGTGTTGAATGTTTCTCAAAATACAAAGCTTTTTGCTCCTACAGGTTCTTCCTCTGCCTCCACCTAACATTCCTTACGTGTCACTCCTCTTTACAATATGACATATAAATTTTTTTAAACACAAGTACCTTTTCACCATTAATTTCACTCACGAAAACCAATATTAAACAGGCGACACAGTCCAAGTGTTTCAAAGTAAAACCGCGTAAGCGGCAATCACCGTAACCCACATTTGCACCAAGCAGACTCAAATTTAAGTCGTGGCGCACACAACCCGATATGAATGCATCCACGAGGTTTCAAATTTCTTTGCCAAGTCAACTGTAAATACGGTCATAAAACAAGAAATGAAAACTAATAAGCGCAACCGAAGCATCCTATCAATTTTGTTATGCTTTCCTGCAATTCATCGCGCACTGGCAAACATTAATCTATTACTAATTTAATCTAAATTAGAGCAATTTATTTAAAGCGCATGCCAACTTTAAACATGAATAGTCTACTGAATGCAGAATACAAGAGCTGTTTAGGTCCCAGTTTCATGAAGTTAAAAGTCAAGAAGTTTGTGATCTAGTGCAGTCTAGTTTAATCAGTTGGACTGCTCAATAAGACTATATATAAGCAGGGGCCATAAAGACAGAATAAATAAAGGCCATTTTTTAAACAGAGACTGAGTCACGAAATAAAGCTAACTGAATTAAGACAGCTTTTTGGCAATTTTGAACATACATGCACCCATGAGAAAGACAAATGCTTTCAACGAAGACGACTAGCTAAGTAATGTAAATTAAAATCAAAATTGAAATGAAAAAAAAGTCTTTCAGCATTAAAGAGGAGAACATACTGTTATGTTTACAGAAAATTAGCAACGAAGTGTACACAACCAGTAACAAAATAGAGTTTGGCTTTGGTTTTACAAAACACTGTTGAAAGTCAGTTTGCGATTTCAGATGCTGTTTATGTTCCTAAAACACAACTTTCAAAATGAGACTTACAAGCTGTTCATCTATCATTCACATGAAGCCATTCTGATATTATAAGACAGTGATTGAGGCAGCAAATTTGGAAAAGCTTTCGCCTACGTGTCCCACAAGCACCGTCATTATTTTTTAAAAACTTCATTATGCTGTCAGTATTGAGGTCGCGTTTGTTACCTTCATTGCTTTTGAAGTTTTTTGCTGAGAACTGTAGCATCTACAGCACGCTAGAACTCTTGCATTTCAAAAGATGAGTATTTACGCACGCAGATATTTGATACAGGTGACCCCGTGTGTGCACACAGAAGAGCAGAGAGCTCATGTGCACGTGCAGCCGCGTGTGAGGAAATGGCTTGGATTTTATAGATTTTATAATACGATAACTTCCCCGAATAGCCAAACTATTTTAAATGCCACATATCATATAGAAGATATTTGGCTCAAATATCACAGTCCCATAACCTTGGGTAGACATAAATTTGAGAGACAATTTTTGACACAAACTGTGACAAACACTGTATGACTCTCGTGTTTTAATAGGGCAACCGGTTGCTTACATTAAACAAAGCCTGAAGTCCGCTGAGTGAAAAACCCCACACGGGTATTTGTTGATATATGATAGACAAAGTGGGGAGATTTCTCGAGGGGAGAGGAAATTCCCCTGCTAGTCTTGTCTCCAAGGATACTCAACGTAGTGGATTTTCCATCCTCCTCCTTTCGGATCTGCTGCCCATATGGGACCAGATGGGGTCTCTCACATCTCCCCACGTTTTCAATCCTAGCAGCGCTGGGTGCCCTTTGCACAGACCTGCTATCGGGTTCATTGCTATTTCCCGCTGCCCTGAGATCCAAGATTCATTTCCTTCGAGTACTTTATCCTCTTTACAGAAAATCTGAATCCGTGGCTGCAAGGGTTCGGAGCCTTACTGTTCAGTTTTAATCTACAAATCATTTCTTCTCCGGTGGACACTAAGACTTCTGAAAGCCACTCACGTAAACCCCAGGGACCTCTTCCGACTTGCCTTGCATTAAGGAACGTAAAGTTGTACAAGACAGAAAGAACACGAAGACACTTCTGTTTGAGTGAGGAAACGGAACGGTCTTCAGAAGAATACCCAGCAGAGTCCTCCTCTTTTATTCAGTGGACTTTTTTCATCTTGCTCTGACATTTCATCCACAATACCCGGCATATTTTTCAAGTACTTCTATAGTCTCTAACAACTCCATAAAATTCCATGGACTGAGAAAATATTTACTGTATTACCTTGACAACACCGCTAAACGTTCTTGATTCAAGGTATGTGACTGCATACAAAATACTCTAAAAAATTACCTCTGTAAGATGTGAGAGAGCCTGAGAAGTTACATTTGATATCTGTGAAATCACCCAAAATAGGTCCTGAAGTAACATGCGACTTGTCTGCCTCTGGGCTTGAACCAGACAAGGGCAGAAGGTAAATTTATGTAAATTTTTACATATGGAAAATATCCAAAAGTGCAACCGAGTTTTTCAAACCAGAGCACAAGCCTGTTAGTGCCAACTTTTGGATTTCTTTCAGCACAAGCCAAAATTTGTCAAAAAGAACTTATATTTGCCTCCTACAACAGAGTAATGGAACTTGCAGATATGGAAAACACAGGGTATTTCATATATCTTGATTTAAATAAGGTTTTTGACATTGCCTCGCATGACATTTTCAAAAGCAAGCAAATCTCTTCCAGCTAAGGCTACTACAAAAGCGGATTCATAACTGGCTGGAAAATCACGCGCAGAATAGGTCTCAGTGCCTCGGTGTCAGAAGGAAAGGTGATATTGAACTGGGGCATACAGGAGGGGATGCCGAGTTCCATATGATCCAGTCTATTTTTTTACCCCTCCAGATGATGGAGCAGAGAAAAGGCTCATAAGGTTTAAACGAATGCAAAACCAGGAGGGCTGCAAGCACACCAAAGGGCGCGTTTAGAATTTCAAAGCGTGCTGTCAACGTGGAGAAACAGCCTGAAAAAAGCCAAGGTTTGACGCTCTACAAGTTAAGCAAAAAGGGTCCAAGGTCTGACTAACAAGAAATCCAGCTATAGCTGGGATTTTTTTTGATGGGTGTCAGTCTAGGGGAGCTGAAATAGCTTCTAAGAGTGGAAGCTGATCCACTGAGATCTCCGACTCTGTGTCAGCCTGAAGTAACCTCACACAATCAAATACTACTTGCAGTACAGAAATGACAGATTTTCAGCACAATCTTAGCTGAAACGTGCTGACTCCAGAAAACTTGGATCAGACTTCTGATGTCCTCCACCCTGCTGCGGGCCAGGGAAGCCCCCACCCTATCCTACCCTACCCAGAGTCCTGTCCACCTCATTTCACTGCCGTAAGACTTGAGGTAGCTCATGGCCAAACTCTGGCAGAGAAGTACCAACATAAAATGAAATTATTCATGCAGCAATGGTCCTGGACAGAATTCAATTACACAAAGAAAGCACCGATTTAGGTCAATAAATGACGTCTTTAAAACTCTCTGAGAATTAGGATTCACATAATGCAATTCAGTGGAGGAATTAATATCATACAGTGCAACTGAAGTGGTGTTATACTTTAATCAAATTTGGTTTGTAATGTCAAACTGCCACCAACGGCAGACATTTATGTTTCTCCTAAGGAGATCAGCAGGGAAAGATACCACAAAATTGTCATAATTTGACTATCGCATTAAGACTATACACAAAGAGATAAATGGAGTCCATTCACACCTCTCAGACCGACAGTCTTTCTGAATCACACGATACTACTAGTTAGGAGGGATCTCAGATCTACGCAGCCCCTCGCTCGAGCAGAGCCACCTTTGCCCAGGTTGCTCAGGACCTTGTCTAGGTGTGTCTTGAGTATCTCCACGAACAGCGATTTCACAACCTCCCTGGGCAACTTGTTGCGACTGCAGCTACCCTCCCTGTGAAACTGTGTGCTCTTATCTGATCGGAAATTCCCTTTTTGCAGTCTTTTCCTGTTACCTTCAGCTGCTCTATGCCCTCCACCAGCTGGCTGAGCAGTAAGATGTTGTTAGGCTTCCATTCTTCAGGATTAATCAAAGTCATTTCTCTCGGAGTCACAGTATATCTCAGAATATCACGCGCTCCAGCTCCCTAATTATCTTGGTAGGTCTCCACTGGGGCTCCACTATGCCAATGTCTGTCTCGTGTTGGGAAGCTTAAAACTGCCCTAATGTTGTCTCACCAGGGCCAAGTAGGGGGAAACAATCACATCCCTTGACCTCCTGCCTATCCCACCAAGTCCTTTCCTGCAAAGCTGCTTGCTCAGGTGGCGGCCAGCCTCTACCGCTGCCTGCGGCCACTCCGGCTCCGACGCAGGGCTCCGCATTTGGCCGTGTTGAACTCGGAGGTTCCACCAGCCCCCTCCTCCAGCCTGTCGGGTCCCTACTGCTCCTCCCCATCTGGTATAACCTGCAGACCTCTGCGATGAGGTTTGCAGATGATCTCTGTCCCATCATCCAGCTCACTGGTGAAGATACGAAACCCTCTCTGTCCCAGAACCAAGCCCTGGGTAATGCCACTCATTACCTGGGCTGCCGGTTCGTCCTCACCCCCTTCACCCCGACGCTGGGAGCCTGCTGGGCCGGCCAGCTCCCCCCACGCCCCACCAGCCACCTGTCCAGTCTGTATTTACCCAGTTTAGCCTCAGGGATACTGCTGGAGACGGTGTCAAAGGCCTTGCTGAAGGCAAAATAAGCAATATTCACTTCTCTTCTCTCCTCTCGACCATTTAATCTTAGAAGGCTACGGGGATAGCTGGGCACAATTTGCCCTTGGTAAATCCATGCTGGATTTTCCCAGTCATCATCATCTCTTTCATGTACCCATGACATGGCTTCCAGGGGAATTTGCTCCATAACCTTCCCTGAAATGGTTCCAGCTCCAGCTGAGCTTTGTCTTTCCTAGTTCCATCCCTGCACATCCAGGCAATATCCTTCACTTTTCTGCCTTTGCTTCCAAATGCTATGTAATTTCTTTTTGTGTTTGAGCCCAGTTAGGAGGTCCTTCTTTATCCCTAGTGGCCTCTTCGACACGCATGTTCAAATTGCTGTGCTTTGGAATAGACCATTCCTGTGCTTTGAGAAGACTGTCGTTCAGGATCAAATGGTTTGCCTCTTGCCCACTAACACAATCTCCCATGGGAACCTGCCAAAAAGATCCCTGAACAAGTCCAAATCTCGAAGTTCAAGGCTGTAATTCTGCTATTTGTTTTGCTCAGTTCTCTTAGAAGCCTAAATTCAAGCACCTCATGATCACTGCTGCCGAGGCTGCTCTCACCTTTATATCTCTGACCAGTCCTTTTTTGTTCCTGAACAGCAGGTCCAACACACCACCTCCACTCGTCATCCATAGAATCATAGAATCGCTTTGGTTGGAAGAGACCTCCAAGATCATCGAGTCCAACCGTTAACCCATCACTACCAAGTCCACCACTAAACATGTCCCTTAGCGCCACACCTAAACGTCTTTTGAATACCTCCAGGGATGGTGACTCCACCACTGCCCTGGGCAGCCTGTGCCAGCGAGACACAGATAACCTGTGTCAAGAAATTCTCTTCAGCCTACTCCAGAAAGTCCCTGTATTACCTGCCGCACCACCAAGCTGCCATTTCAGCACACATCAGGCGGTTAAAACACCCACGGAAATACCAGGGCCTGCAACCTCCAGTTGTGTAAAGAAAGCTTCATCTGCTCCCTCCCCGTGATTAGCTGGTCTCCGGCAGACACGCACGACAATGTTCTCCTTCCATTCTCTGTTCCTCGTGCATAAGCTCTCGGCTGGCTCATCACCCTCTCCAAGGTAAAGCCACACACATTCGAGTCAGCCCTCTGCATACAGCGTGACCCTCCGCCTTGCTTCCCTGCCCCCTCCTTCCAAAAGAGCCAGCATCCATCCCTTGGAGCCATCCCAAGATGTCTCCGCAATCCCAAAGGCCTCACAGCTCTGCAACTACGTGCAGACTTCCAATTCCTCCTCCTTGTTTCCCATGCTGGTAATATTAATTCACATGCAGGATATCCCTTCTTGGATATAAACTATTTTTCATGAAAGTTTAAAGAAATGGATATTTCCACTACAAAACACCTTGACGTGGCGTACTACCGGATACCAGCAGCGTATTCGATTCATTCGCTTGAAGATCTCACCCCCGTACAACTCGCAGGGATGGCACAGACCAGCAAACGCCAACTTTTGCGGCGCGAAAGCACAAAAATCACGCAGTATACTACACTCACTTTGGAATTGTGAAGGTGATACAGCGCATCTCAAATAATGTTTTGAAATTGTTCTCTAAATAACATGGCATATTTGTTTACAGTCTACGATTTTGCTTTATACAGCATTCAATAATCACTCCTTTTTTTTGGTGCCTGAGTACTTGTCAAATGCCTGTCACACAGAGGTGACAGGGAACCATCTGCCTCCCTCCCCCAAAGGCACCTCCTTTCACTTATTACCACCTGTTCTTTTTTCAGTCCCCAAATGGCAATTCTGAGCCACGCCAGATACACTGACAAAGGCCAGGTTACAGGTCCCGGCTGAATTTTTCAGCCTTGTCACTAGCATTTAACCTCCACGAAGAAAACCCAAATGTATCTATTACTGAGGTTTTCACAGAGCACGCAAAATAATGCCGTAAAAACAATGACAAGGAGTAGCTTTGTTACAATTCAGTGAGCACGTTAGTATACCTGATCCGTAGGCAGTCAGAGGTTGACCAAACAGGATCAAATGGTAAGTAAAAAAAGGCTGGTTTTGTGTAGAAAAGGAGGGGGGGAGATTCTGAGGTTGCTGAGAAAGTCATTCCCAAGGCACGACTAAGGTTATTCCTTCTCACTGGGATCTGCAGGAGTCCTCCGTGGCGGCATTTGCAGGATGTAAGAAAAGACCATCTATCTCTTAATGAGGCAAAGCGAGGAGCACCAAGAACGTAGTAACTGAGGTTACTCCCTTGCTTTAGAGAGTTGTTAAATTCTCCCCTAAAAGGGAGACCAGGCAGCAGGGCCACGACTCCAGTGAAATCCCCAAAGGTACACAGCCTCCAGGGGAAGGCCAGTATCTGAGAAACAGGGACAAAATTACAACTCTCAAAGTATTTTGAAAGCTGATGTGATGCTTTTCAACTCTCTTGTAGCATTCGACACCTGAAGTTACATACAGGGAATACTGGCAGGAGAGGAGTATTTAACTTGGACCATTTACCCGAATCCTGCTACCTCTCCTCCCGCTTTTAACCTTCTCAATTATAAACAGTTGTCCTAAAATCTCTTCTCTCAATGCCACAATTCTTTTACATATCCCAGAAAGAGTAGAAGTTGTGGGCTCTGTACAGCCAATCCATTCCCAAGTACAGTCGTCTTTTCTAAAGAATTACAGAATTTGAAAATAAAACAGCCACTCCAATAAGCCTTCAAATTACCCTAGCTTTTTTAGCCAGTCAATTCTTTGTTTTAATATTTTCCACAAATAACTTCTCTATACACTGTAAGCTTTTCAGAATTCACCCCCAAAAGACCAACCCAAAAGAAACTTACGTCTGATCAACAATTATATTGAGCTTAGTCTAGCAGAGGAGTCTGCATAAATACTGCCCTGTGTGGCTCTGCACTGCATACGCTCACATACATTCACGCACCAAAACCATCCCCGCGCAGAAGACAAGGTGCCTCACCAAAATATGGCGACCTGCGAAGTCAGAAATCTACGTCCGAACGCAGAAAGCCTTTTGTTGTAGCAGATAATCACATCGAATACTTTACATCTATTGTGTTTAAAAATCACGCTACCATCCGACTCTGAAGAAAACACGGATGCGGTATTTTACTTCCAGACCACTCGGAAACCCTTACAGTACACCTCCGTAAAGCGATGGATGGAACCGCATCGTTCGAGGCAGCAAAACCCAACACGTTGGAAAATTTCCACATGAACGGTATAGACTGAAACAAGTTAATGTATAGAAAAGACAACTAAGTTCTGATCTAATACATCAAGTGCAGTTTTACTGGTTTATTTCTATTTAACCTTTCTCAGCGCATCCCCCTCGAAGTCGGAGTAACTCTACCTTCTCCAACTACTCAAACTCATCTCCGATGGCAGCCAACTTCCTCACTGTCAGTTATACCACAATCGATGCTGCAGTCCATTTGGAGATGCCCACACAATAGTCTTGGTCCGGTTCTTCAACAGTGGCCCACAAAGAATGCGTGCAGCCTGTCTGAGAAACTCCATACGGCTTCTACTTTCTAATATAAATTTAATTTATGAAAGATCCATTTGATATGATAAGGAAAAGGGCTAATGGGAAAGAGTTTATAAATATCCAGATGTTTGCCAATTCCATTTAGGAAGGAGAAAACAGAGAACAGCGAGGGAAGAATTACATACTGCTAATTGGGATGAAGAACTTTGAACACTTAATCAACTTTTTTTTCATTGAAATTACTTTTCAAATTGGCAAAGTAGGTATTTCTCATCATCAGGTATGATTTTTTTTTTAAAAAAAAGCTTTCTGTATTAATGACTGAAGTGTTCAGAATAGTTTTTGCTCAAATTAATGTTTTTAATTTTCATACCAAGATACCGGTCATGAAAGAACTACTATATACGATACCTTCACCCTCTTGCCCTGAATATTGTTTCCTTCTTTGCCGCTCATATATTGTGACAAGGTATTAAAATAAGACATCAAATCTCCGTATTTTCTCCGACCATGTACATTATACCAGTTTTCACACATCACAACTAAGACGTAGCACATTAATTCCTAATTGCACTACTTGTTATGCCACTGCTCAACAGCAAAAAAAAATAAAATGCACTTTCAGCGATGTACCGCGTGGTTATCTCTACTGTTGGAAAACAACTACTAATATGCACCAGTGTTACACCGGGAGGGCATTGTTAAACACGCTGCAGGCCACGTAACAGAACGACACGACCTCCTGGGTGTATCTTTACACCCGAAGTGAGACTCCGCCAACGCTGCATCCATAATCCTTGGGCAGCATGCAAAAGAGAAAGGACAGCATTATAAGGCACAGTCCTTCAGTGCAACAGGACGGATTGCCAGAGCAGAGCAGGAAGGAGAAACCGCTGGGCAAACGGCAGGGGAGGGAAAGGAAGAGGAGCGAGACCACAGGAACTAAAATGGTAACAGTAATAGTAATTTATAAACCACTACTGGGAACTGGGTGAAAGTACAAACTTGGGCAGGGCTTCAAAACCCAAGTCCATTAATTATTCAGTATTTTTCAAATGTGGAAAACAGGGAATAATGCTTCCACCGCTTGGAAGATTTGGAAACTACTCAGGTGATTCATGCATAGAGCAGAAATAAAATTACTTTTAATAATTTTTCTGGCAACCTGATGACAGTAGGCCACTGCTGGATCCAGATGCCTAACACTACTCGGAGGTTGCAATCCCACGGCTCTCTAGTATTAAAGCGCCTGAATCCAGTAGAGGGCACCTTCCATTCCCCAAATAACTGTGGAAAGTACACGCACCTCTTCAGCCAGCAATGAAACATACCCATCTCCAAACGAGAATTCAGAAGAAGTTATAAGTGCACAACTACTCTACAAAACAATCAGAAAAGAAATGGAAACTCCCTGTCTTTATGGCACGCTCCTAACAGTTTACTCTCTGTACATTGAACACCAAAACCAGGTCTAGCAGATTCACATCTGTTAAAATTGCAGGTGGGAAGTTACATCATGCCTCTGACCATACATGAGACTGTTTCTCCTAAATCCTTTCCATCCAAATAAAGAAAAAATTAGAATTTTGAAACAATAACCCAAAAAGACAGGCAACACACAAGCCCCAAAAAGTACAGAATTAATATTTTCTTGTCTGACTTGTCTCTCCCCTCATCCCCCTTACGATTCGTTTTCTTCCTTGTGCTCTTGGAAATTATTTTTAAGAATTGCGTGACCTGAAAGAGCAAAACAAGCTGATGCCTTAGCAACGATATTTGTACTACCTTTTTTTCTAGAAGATAGTAGTTCTTTAATCGTAACAGCAATTATTCTCTTTGAACATCCAAAATATGCAATGCAGGACATTGCAAGAAGGTGAGCGTTGTTAGTAATTCCACTGACTGGAGCACAATAACAAATATTTATCTTAAACTGCAGCTGTAACTCAGAAAAATTTTGCAGTCGCAGTTTGCAGAAATGACAAAGTTTACTACTTTTTAAACTAATAGCAGAAAAAAGCTTCTGACACTGGAATGACTTTGGTCTAAAATGCTTCATTCGTGGTGTGCTCCGTAAGTGCTTATTTTTCAGTTCTGTAATTTCAGTGACTGTTTTCATTTTGGCTACCCTGTTATTTTTCAAAATCTCAGCATGCAACAGTATTTCAGATTTCTGGCTATGGTTTATTATTGCACTAAATATTTTCAAAATCTTTTCCAAAATACTAGGTGGATCCTATAGAATTCCTTAATTTCGCCTGAGTAAATTTAAGTCTACAGAAGATGACACTGAAGCACTCATACGATTTTAAAAAAAACCATCCTGCTCTAGCTGAGTTATAGATATAACACATCATGTGGAAAAGGTCCCTTGAAATTGTTCCTCCCCATCTTTTGGCACTCTGCTGTCACGGTTTATCTTACCAAGGTCAAGTATTATCAGCTGGGCTCCAGCCTGTGCATTTCCAACATCATTTTCCGCAATGCACTGATAGAATCCTTCATCCGATTTCACCAGACCCAAAACTTGCAGATTATGTTCTTTCTGGAGAGTAAAGGAAAAATGCAACACTTAAAAATGGGTTGCAATTGCAAAAACAATGGTGGTGTTATGGCACGTTACCGTGACAGGAGAAACTTCTGAACAGTAACGGGGAAAAGAGTATTTGGAGTTCCCGTCAGATTTCATCTCTCTTGCACAGAATCCTCACATTATCCGGTATCGAAAAGCAGCAGAAGCTCTTACTAATGGCTATCATTTTCTAGCATCACATATCGCTGGCAAGTCATAACATTTCCACAGCCATTTTTACGATATTTTAAGCACTGAATATAACTGCATAGCTCACTGTTACAATCCTACAACCTCAGGTATACCCAATTATACAACCATTAAGTTCTCAACTATGTCTCAATAATGACTTTCACTGCATCTAAAATTTCCCTCTAGAAGTACCGGTGTGCCAAAACTCATGATCCACAACTCAGTTATATTTCAGCTCCTCTTTGAAGCTGTAACTTTCACTGATCAGAGGCGACTGCAGAAAGCAGTCAGTCAGTGTTCGTGGCGAGCTTGCGCTTCAACAGGTTCAGCCAACAAAGTGCGTTTTGTCATCGTGTGTGCGACTGTCTCTCCTGGAAAATCTAAGCTATAAAGAAATCAACTCATACAGTATAAGCAACACGCCTTAGCGTTTCAGTAAGACGACTGAATCGCGGAGCATTAAACGTTTCAAGAAATCATTTCTCTTCCAGGCTCCAAACGTCAATAGTACCAAAATAGGAAGCCGGTCCTATAGAACCACCTACATTTCATGTGTATGTGCTAGAGGACTAATAGACAGGTCAACAGCTTAAAAATCTGCAGAAGGGACAATATACTTACAACGATTTTGAAATAGTCACTTGGGATCACCATGTCTCCATTCTTGACCCATTTCACCGTTGGAGTAGGTTTTCCAGTCACCTCACACTCAAACACGATGTCCATCGATTCATGAGCATAAATATTTGCAGGCCGCTTCAGAAATTCAGGAGGAACTTCAAAAAAAATGGAAGAAAGACAGAAGATGGTGTTAGCATGCACAAAAACACATCAGTTGTGCTCCAACTCTAACATACAGCAAGACTCAACCCATAAAAAGATGGTTCCAGGGACTCTAGCATGAACAGCAGCAACGTTGGCAGAAATTTTCAGATCAGGGTTTGATAGAAGCTGATACAAGTGCCTGTTATTCCAAAATTACATTTGGGCCAGTTCACCGGCCAGCCATTTTAATTTGAAATGACCTCGAGAATACACGAAAGAAGAAATTGAACCAAGATGCGTAACATGTAAAGTTTAAAAGTATTTTAAAACCAAGAGATGTAGGTGCCATTTGGAAAAAAATATTTCCGTGGTTGAAGACCACGTTGCAGCCTCCTATCTGCCGAGGGCGTGTTGCTGCATGCTAAAGAGACCACAGCAGGCGGTGGATTTCAGACATCATTCACACTCTTCCTTCACCAGCTCAGAGTTCATCTGAGCAAATCATTTAGTGCTTAATTGTGCAACAGTTTTATGCTCCTTTCACAAATAAAGACTCTTGTGGGATAAGCTCCCAGCAAGACAATGGAAGTTATACAAAGGCCTTCACCTCCTCCTGCAGCGAAGTTTATTAATTTATAAAATGGAAAGATTGTAAATTAGGTTTGAAATAAAAAAATCAGGCCATGATGAAAACGGCTGTCTACAACTTTTGCAATAATCTACACTTCAACACGCGTAAGTCGAGCTGGAGCTCCGTAAAACACAGAACAGCGGTCGTGCAGTCAGGGTACATCATGATCAGCAACAATTTATTTATTCACATAAAGTCCTTCAGTTGATACACCAGAGATTTTTCAGGGAGTTCTTTGTACTCAATACCTAAGTCAGTAGCTAACCAAAAGCTTATATAAAAAGGACTTTTTAAAATGAATGGACACAAAACTAAGATGAAACTTTCCTAGGGGACCGTTGCCTTGTGTTTCTGTGAAGAAACTCAGCTTACCAAATAGACAGTGCTGTAGTTACCCAAAGATTTTCTCCTCTGGTTTGTGCAAGCCCAAGGAACACTATGTACAGGACTACACACATATCTTTGTATCATATTAAAAATGTATCACAGGTATGTATGACCAAAGACACGTATTTCCTAACACAGTAAAACAGGAAGGTTCTTCATTTAAGACATGTACCAAAGTTGTTATGTCTGGGTCTTGGCTGCCTTTTTAAATGTCCTTATGCACTCAGAGCAAGATTAATTAAATTAAAGGTATTTAAAATGCATAAAAACTCAGAGATGCAGAATTTGTTGGTAATGCAAGCCCCAAAGCGTCCAATGCACAGACACGTTAAAAATCGCCTGTGAACGAACGTGCCTCTAAGCAGCACCCAGCGGCGCACGAGGACTCTCAGCTTCCTCAGCTCAGCGGCAGAAAGAAGAGCTGGTCGCAGGCACGTACAATTTGAATCTTCATCATTATGAAGAACATTCACCTATTTATTTGTTTTTACTACGCTCACCGACATAAGGGTAATTTGCTTACTTATGCTGGCAGGTCTGATTGTTCAAGTTCCAGGAAAGTCAAAAGCAGCCTTCTGCCCTTTAATATTTATCAAAGAAAGTCAATATGGAAGGGCTACAGAGTTTAGGCAAACACTGTACACGCTTCACCTATCAATGGGATTTATTTCATGCTAGGGAATGAGGAATACTATATCGTGTTTTACTTCTTCCTATGAAATGATCGTAAAGGTTTGTAGGTGGATTTAGTACTTTTACAAACACGTAGCTGGAGACAAGCAGCTCTCCAAAATAACCTCAAGTTTCAGATTAGAAACGAAGCAAGAGAACATTAACATATGGAACTATTTATTTATAAAGTTAGAAGACGGCTTAGCTCTCAGATAAGGATGTAAGCCTATACCAGAAACTACATAAAGATGTACGTACACATTCGCTACTCGAACTCTATCACATAGGAGCGAAAATCTGGACGGGGCCGAGTCCAGTTGCCTATGCCTTCACACATCCACTTCATATAATCGTTTCCATAAATTTACCCAAACTGCCATAAACTCCACATTAAAACGACGTAGGTATTTTTGTACTTACTATCTGTATCAGATGGCTGTTATAACCTTATCTAACTCTGACATTTGAAAACGGTCTTCTGAATTTATTTGTGGCCAAATTGCTATTACTTATTCTTTATGAAAACAGCGCCTTTCATTTTAAATTTTTACTCCTCCCTGGCATTTACCCTTGGCATTTTTATTTCTTGTAAGCTGCGCTATTTCTCCACTCCCTTCCCACATCCCAGCCTTTATTTTGGCAGGCTCCACAAGTCATGTTTGCTTAGTCCTGGCATGACGAGCCACCCACGCCCTCCTCGCAGACCCTCTGTATTTGCTCTACTTTAAATTAATCTTTGTAGCCCGTAGAGTTTCAATTATTTGCATGCAATTTCAGATGCGTCTCACCAGTGACTTGAAAAATGGTGTAAATACAGTGTTATCACTACAGCAAATACCTTACCCAATTCATTTTACTACTGTATTTGCCCTTTCCTGGATGCATCGTACTGATGTCAGCCTGTGATAGATCATTGCTCTCTCATCGTTAGCCATTTTTAACTAATGAGTAATTTTGTTCCAGTCTGCTTGATCAATAGTTTATGTTCTCATTTCCTTTCAATCTCTTTCCCCATCCGTATACAGACAGACACACACATATCGATTCTTGAAGTGCTTACATAGTTGAAAAAAGGGAACACAAAAAACAGAAACACAAAAAGTTAGTTTTCCCATGAATGTACAACGCTCCTATTTTCATAGCGTTCGTTACAGGCTAACATTTAATTCCTTAGCCACATATTAAACTTATTACAGGAACCCTCATAAACACAAGCCAATGACATTCACTGTCAAAAGCACAAAACTTGCGTAAAGAAACGAATCTGCTGACCTCAGAAAACATGCAAACTGCCGTACTGAGTAGCCGCGCTGTGAAACCCAAGGATGAGAAACGGGATGCGTAAGAGAAGTTCAGTAAGATCACGAGGGGCTCTTAACACAAAAAATAGCTGCTCTGGGTTCAAGACTGCCTTTGCCAAAGTTACTTTATCAAAAGTAGTATTACGATACAATTTACCTTTAATTAAACCACATTGTGATCCAGTTTTCCATTTACTTCTATGTGTTTAATGGTTATTTCTTTCAAAAGCTTATTTAGACACCCTTTTATTTCGGAAACGATGAGCACAAGCACCACAGAGGAGACAGAGCAGCCCTTCCCTCAATAAGAGAAGGGCCAGAAAGGGCGAGTCCTCGCTCCTCAGCATACACACGTCGCCTGCCCGGCACAGCCTGTGCGATGGGGGGATCCTATCACAAACTCCTGGAGATAGAGGTCTCTAGCGGTATTCCGCTTATTTTCCTCTTGGAATATGTTGCCAGCAGTTTAGACCTCCTTCACCTTTTAGGTGGGAGACTTCCATGATACGTAGCAGGTTGGGAAGCCAACGCCGGGCTCAACCACAGAAGAACGAACAGCAGCAGTCCGGGCACGGCCACGAAAGGCTGAGCCGAGCGGAGCGGGGAGCACTGTACGGGAACCCAGGGACCGGCACGGCTGAAACAAAACCGGCGCAAACTAAAGCGCTGCGATTATTTCTGGTTTCTCCGCTAACGTTTAACTTGTAATGAAGACATTTGGAAAGTACTCAAATATCTTTAGCAACTGACATCGCTTTAACTCGGGGCATCATCCACAAGCAGGCATTAATATTGAATCCTAAGATTCAGGGGTTTTTTGCCACAAAAATGAAAGTTGAACCAGCTATCCTATTACCTGCTCTCAAATACTTTTGATTTAGGAGATTAAGAATTTGAAACCCATTATTTTTCAAAGTGACTTTGCTTTTCTGGCTTTCAGAGCAAATGCCAAGCTGCTTACAAAGGGATAATAATATGAGACGTGCTCACTTTATTATCATTTCCTTTCCAGTTAATGAATTAAAAAATGCTTTTAAAATACACTTTTATAGTTTAACTATGTCAATGCTTAGCATTCACACAGATTAACACAATGCAAGTGCAGATGTTTGTGGCAGAGAAGTTAAATTGATAACCAGAGAGCAAATGAGCCAATTACCATATAAAATAAGATTTGTAATGGAAGATTATGTGTTCCGTCACCAAACAGACAATTAAACTTCAAAGAAGACTTGGCAGCTCAGCCCACTCTTCTATCCCTCTTAGCGTTAGCACGCAAACAACTATTGAAACTGCGAGATGCTTGCACAGAATTTCACACGCACTGTAGTATGCCTAGAGAGCCCCTACCCAAGAGAATCTTCCAGCCTTTTGTGGATTTAAAAGCCAAAATACTTCGATCACAACAGCGATCAAAAAAAGAAAAGAAAAAAAAACTATCTACATCAGCAGTTGATTCAAACTTCTCAGCTAAATCCCAGTAAAGGTGAAATATTGGGAAAATAATATGCTTTTTTTAAGCCAGGAGCTGTAAAATGATGAGGAGAGATGAGAAATTACACATATGCAAGAGGAGTTGCGCCCAGGTTGGGGTGGAAAGGGGAATGGGTGCTGGGTGTCACGAATACAGGTGATCAGAAGGAAATGGAACCAAATTGCCCCGACTCTGCCCCTCCGTCTCTTCGGGTGCAGGAGTGGCGAAAGGCAGCACGCTGCCATACGGGCCTGAAGCTCGGAGCTTCTTCATCCTTCTGCACCAGCACGATCCAACACGGCGAATTCACGCAGAAAAATGTTGGCTTAGGATCCATATTGTCTTGTGCGTTGTTTTTTAAATGCTCAAGGAATAGAAACCTTTGAATATCTATGCAGAGGGGATAAAAGCAGCATCATTTAAGCTGAACTTTACAGAACGACTGTTCCTTCAAATGTCTTTTCAGTGGTCAGTAGCTCCTGCCTGCTCTCTCTCATTAAGACAGAAATTTTGTGGCCTTCAGGGGCATAGTCGAAAGAATCTATTTTCAATTCAGCCATCTGTACTGCTTCAAATGAGAGAGAAATTAATTACATTCAGTCCTCCTCGCCATCTCTTGAATAGCCTTCCTTTCAGCCTTACAATCGCTGACGTAAGAACAAAGGTTTCTGGTTTCGCAATCCCATTTCAAACCTGAAACATCAAGCTGAGCGATAACTACGCGAGAAAAGGAAAAATTCAAGGTCTGCACAATTAACTAATCAGAACTTTCAACTTTCTTAGTTACAAGCACAATGAACCTTCTCCTACAATAACCAAATCAAAATGCTGCTATTCTAGGTAAGATCTCATTTTTATGCACGTTAACCTTTCCCAAAAGTCAAATCCCCTCCACGTTGCTCCCCAGAAGGAGGAAGAAAACCCTAACGTCGTTCCTCATAATCAGGCTTGAGCCGCAAAGGAAACCTTGCAGAGGCAGAGAAGTGTTCTTAAGCAGGCAGGCCATTTATATCCCCGTCGTAAGAAAGAAATATAAAAGTCTAAATTTTTTTTTTTAAAAAGTATCCAAAAGTAAACTAAGCATTGTACGTCTAGTGCTCCTCAAAGGACAGGCAGCTGCAGCTGCACCATTATCTCGCTTCCCAATACATTTAAAACAGTCTGTCGTACATGAAGCACGTAAGAATAGTCTCATTTTGACACAACAGAAACACAGATTGCAAACTATACTTTGGAAAGACTTATTCTCTTTTTAAAAAGCATCAATAAACATGCTGTTGGTCCAAGCACAGCACCAGACAAAGACAACATACTCATGATCAACTGTAAAAGGCAGATAGCATCGCTATTACAGCGTTTTGCTGTTTCCCCACGTCCTCTATCACGTTCCGTGCGGATGAATTACTCTCCTTGCTCCCATCAATTCACCAAACTCCTGCAGGCACGACTCCGCTGTTAACTCTAAGTCCCCCAAGAGCTACGGGACTGTATAAGCATCCTGTACGTATAGCATGCTGGCTCACAGCACGGGTGCAACACCCACTTCGTGGTCCCCCCTAACTGCAAGTTAAAACTCATTAGCACCACTAACCCAAGGAGCTTTTGACTAGTCTAACCAGGTCTCTGGTAACTGCGGAGTGGTGAAAGGCATCATCTCTAAGTCAGGAGAACTTCTTCCACCCGTGGTTGCTGTCCTAGCAAAGAGCACCCTGAAGCAAAACCCAAGATCTTGCTCAGCATGGCAGTACCACAAACTGACAAGACAACTCATACCAGGATTAAATTTCCTGATTAAGTACGATGCATCTGGTTTATCCCCTGCCGTTTGCTACAGCAGGAACAAAGAACATGCATTAACCCCGCTGTAGGACTATTCCCTTTGCACACTGACGCAGCAGAACAACTTCTCCAGCAGCCTACGGCAGCCAAAGGACTGAACTGCAACAACTGAATTTCCAAATAGAAATTGTCAAGGACAAGCCTGACGTGGCCATTTCTGCTTCCTCAGCCACCTACAAATGCCCCCAATCCCCCCAAATTAGGAGCGTGTTTTCCAAAGTCACACAATTAAATCACAGTTCTTGTCAACGTCTCTTTATCCTCATCCTTCTATACTTTTGTTCCTGACAAACACCTCTCTGTCAATCAATGCTTACTATTCAAACGCAAAAGCAATTTCTAAATCCAGAAGCTCTCGCATACTCCAAGTACCAGACATAAAAACTAAGTGGACAGGGCAGTTTTTCATAATGTGTCTCTGCTCAAGCACAGCTTAAGCATTCATGGTCAAATGACCTCCATTTTAGAACTACATTTCTGGCGTATGCTCTGGGTAGAACCCCAATCTTGTATTTCACTTAACAATCAGGATTACCAAGAGTATTTAAACTGAGCATTTTACTATAAAAAATGTTTCATATCAGCCTAAAATGGTAAGCCCTGAGGAATTTCATCTTCTCCTCCAGGGAGAACAAGATACCCCATTAGGGTATGTTACAAATCCTATAAAAATCCTTATAAAGTTAAACTTAATTTTATCAATTGCAAGTTTGTTTCCAAAAAGGATGTAACTCTGCAATGTGATGGTCACCCTGTTAATCCGTTCAATCACACCTTGAATCAGTATTAACGTATTCAGTGGTATCGCTGCAATACAGAAGACATTCTCCAAACCTACCCGTCGAGTGACAAACCTTTCTAGCTTAATAAGATGTCCGACAGGATTTCGAAATTTTTGAATTTTTGTAAATTTGCCAAACTGGAGGGTGTTTTGGCGGGTAGTTCCATCTCCAAATGAGACCAGAGGACACCATTTCATTGCTCGGGATGAGTGTGCTTTTCAGCGCTACCCCCAGAGAAGACTGCATTACGTACCGAGCGCATTTTAGTTAAACTAACAGCCATCTCCTGGGTCCGTTAGTTGAAAGCAACTCATTTCTGTCAGCCGGCGGGCATGACACATAGGGCAGGCTCTGATGAAAATGTTTTAAATGATCTGTATTATCTTAGTACTTGGGAGCACCCACGGAGCAGACCCACCGCGCTAAAAACAAACACAAAGTGTTTAAGTATCGCAAGGCAAACAATGAAATTAAACAAATTCAGGATAAATTATAACATTAAACGATTAAAGAGAGAGCAAGCTGTCAAATGTCTCCGTTGTATCTTGTATTTATCTAAGTCTATGAAAATATTTTCTGATTCAGGGTATCAAAGTGTAATTACAAACTCGTTAGCAAGCCTATCTAAATCCGTGTTTTTCTAAAATCTTGATTCTGCTCCCAAATAATGTGACATGCTGCACTTCCTGCCATTCCCCCAAAACACCGATAAAATATACATTCATGTTTGACAGAGGAGGTTTTTATTATCTTTTAATTCTATATTATAGTTGTACAAATTAGCTGGCTTTCTTCACGTGTATCCCCCCCCCGCAAAAAAAAAACAGAAATGGGGAATTATGATGTTCTGTCTTAAAAAGTGCAAAGGTATATGGGTAAGTACTCTGGGGGAAAAAGAAAAAAAGAAGGGGGGGAAAAAAAAATATATTTAAAACCCAAAACTGTGTCGCAGGGAAGTCAAAAGTCTTCCCAACCTCTGAGCAGGGCTGTCATGTCCTTAAAATACACTTAATATGCAGCCAGAAAATTTGCATAGCAAACAAAAGCTGACAAAAAGGAATCTTTTTGGAGAAATACCCACAGAATAGAAAACTGTCAAACGAATAGAAAAAAAATCACTGTACCAAGGCACAGAAAGGTTATAAAAATGTAAACTAGTACATGCGCAGCATTTCTTATTGAGCAAAACCCAAAGTTCCAGTTTATGCACAGAAACTGCAGATGAAAGTTTCTGTGGTAGTGACATGATATTATTTTTCTTACCTCGTCAGATAATGACTGGATGTGTCTGTTTTTAACAAGTAAACACCTGATGGGGATACATTTTCGAAGAGTAAAGCTAAGATACCTATAGATGCTGTCCTCCACAGACCCTGAGGCACCTGCTATAGGCAGGTATGATTTCAGCGATGGGACAAGGGCAGGGGATGACCAGATTGCGTTTGAACACAAATATTTTACACGTACAGTGAAAAGCTTTAATTCACAAATTGTTAAAGCATGAACTATTCTTCAGAGGCCAGCCCCTAAACAAACATTTCAGAAGCAGAAACTAAAAAGAAAACACAATTAAAAATTCAATTATATTACAGCTACCAAGAAACCAGCTAAGGATGAATAGTACAGAACAATAATAAAATAAAATTATATTGATCAATTAGAAAAGTAGAATTAAAATGTCAGGATATAAGTCAATAAATGTGCATTTCTTTTTCAGGGAGAAATATTTAACTGTACATTTAGGGAACAGGAAGTAAACTTTGCAGGAAAAGGTCTGAGGAAAAAAGACTTTATCAGAGAGCACAAATACGACCATGAACTAGACACAACTCCCAATATCATACTGGTATGAAAAGAAATAATCATACAAGGAGGTATAAGCAGCAGCTCCTGAGACTCCTCTTCCATCCAACACGCACTAATGCCTCGGCTAACCGTGTTATTTGAGCACCACATTTCACGGAAAACATGAACTCTGATTTACAAGAAAGCACTGAAAACGATCAATGACTCAGAAAATTGGCTCCAAAAGAAAAATGGAAGTCCTGGATTCAGTTATTTGAGCAAAGGCAAGATTAAGCAGTCATGCAATCGGCCACCTCAAATAGGTAAGAGAGCTTCATACAGAAAGACTCACTGCAACAGAAACAAAAATCCTCTGTGTGTGTATATATATGTGTGTGTGTATCATTCTATCACAGGAAGAAATCCTAAACAGGAGTAAGATCTCGATTCTTGCCCTGTTCTAAAAAAGATAATACTCTAAACAATTAATTGCTCACTCTTCTACTCTGGTATGAAAACAGGTTCTTCTTTGCAGTATGAGCTTTAGCAAAATCAAAACCCTGTCTTTTAAAGCAACTATTATGAACTTCTAAATACGCAGGACTCTACATATTCAGCAAAAACTCTCATTAAAAGCCGTGAGCTGTGAGCTTGGCACATGGATTTGGACTGCAGACGCTTAGAGGTCATGTACACATACCCACAAATGGAATGGTCCGGGAAGTTTTCCAGCGCAGAAACGTACAGCAAGTTCTCTGAGCATCCTATATACTAGCAGTATTTTTCTTTACGCCGTAGCAGTTGCAGCCCAATTCAGCACACTGATTGCACGCTGCATTAAACCTCTGGCAAGATTGCAACACCGTCCACACTTCCTTTACTCCTATCTATACAAAGGTAAGTGTAAAAAACGTCCGGTATCGTCAGCCGATCTGTTCGGCAATAGTGAGAAGCGTTTAGAGAAACTACCTTATCTAAGCAGATCTGCTGGGATGTAGCGCCTGCCTCGCGCTGCTTTCCAGTAACCGTACCCCGATAGCTGGCGAACAAAGGTTGCTTATCAGCGGGACACAGCCAGGCACACAAAAACACAGTGAAGGTTGCACAGTGCCACGCAGCAGCCAATTGCAAGTGTCAAGGAAAGAAAATAAGGAAAGAAAAGCCTAAAAACAATACATGTCCGTATGTGTCAAGCAATCCCCGGACGAGGGACCTCCAGAGAAAGAGGAGATACCTTTGTGTTTACTAGTCCTGGTTAGATTTTGCTTTTAAAAGCTCTTCTCGCTGTTTTCTCGGCCCAGGTAAGCCTTCAGCAGCCCTAACGCTCACAGCAGTAAGTTCCATGCGACGCTCCCTGAGAAAATTCACCATTTTTTGCACGTCTTGGAGTCAACCACGTGATGTCAGTGGCTCTTGCAACTGAAGAGAAACAAGCGCTCATTTCCTATTTGCTTTCCCCATGGCACTCAGGATTTTACAGAAAAGAATCGTTTTTGACATTCCATGTATCTTTGATCATCCTTGTTACATTCTCTACACCTCCTTTAGCTTTACTACATTTAAGAGCTTTGCTACACTTAAGAGGGGAGGGAACAAGAACTGCTCGTGGCATCCGATATATAGGACCATATATAGGACCATATTCAGACAGTCCCATAACGCTTTTTCTGTTTAGGTGCCTATTCCTTCCTTAACAATTCCTAACATTGAATATGTTTTTTAAGACCCTGCATTTTCCAAAGACCTATATATTACAACTCCAATACTTTATGCCCGTGCAAAACCCGGCAGTTCAGAGACCGCCGCTATATAAATTTATAGAACTATGTTTAACTGTATGTACCGCTTCGTAACGCGTTGCGCTTCACCTGCTGTTTCATTGCTTAATTGTTTCTTACACAACAAGGCGCTCCTGCAGCTCCTCACGCTCGGCATTCGTTCTCACAACCCCAATCAACTCAGAAGCAACAGCAAAGTCTGTCACCTCGCAATCCCCTTTTCCAGACAGCTTACGAAGACGCTGAACAGCGCTCGTGAAACGAACTCCTCAGTCCCGCTCTAATTTTTTAGCTGTTAAACAGTTTCTTTAGTCTCTTTTATCTACGCGAGGTCATTCCCTCTGACTCGGAGCACCACCATTTGAGACTCCTAGTGAGGGAGACCGTTAGACGTGCTCTGGAAATGGAAGAGCCCCCCAACACCTCAGCAAATCCTTCAAGAGGTTCTCAGTAGTAAGATATGGCTCTTTCCCCACAAAATATACACAAATAGATCCAACAGATGATATTTGCCATGTGTCTAGCAACACTATATTTTATTGTAATTTTTGTCAATTTAACTGGTCCAGACATCAGATGAACTCATCCACAGTTTCCCAGATTTCCCCCCAAAGACTTTTTAAAAACCTCATGTCACATTGACCAAATATCTTTAGTCTGATCTTTTTTTTAGGCTGATTAGCCAATTTAAGTGATAGGTTACACACCACACTTGGTAACTCAGGATTTCACACTTAAACTTGTTGAGAAATTTTGAGTGAATACCATCTGGTCCTGACGATTTCTTACTGTTCACTTTATGGATTTGTTTTGAAATACGTTTCACTAGCTCTACAATTTCAGGTAGGCCCCCCCACAAGTTCCTTCTATTTAAAAAAAATAAAATATAATTAAAAAAAAAAAGCTTCCAATTTTGCAGAGAACACGGATATCAAGAATCCACGTTTCTGCTTCAGGCCATCTTCTCACCCCCTTCTCTTCACGTTCAATCATCTGTTGACCCTACGCTTTCTCTGGCAGGCTTCCTGGCTCTGACAGGCTTGGGAAAAAAAACAACTATTAGAAGATTTTTATCTTATGCGCAAACGACTGAAAGCTTTGTATTATTTTACTTGCATCTAAACATGAGATAAATAATTTTCTTTACCTTGCTGTTAGGAGATTTCTGGTGGGGTTTTGGGGGTGGGTCTTTTTGTCTTTCCAATGTAACTTTTGACAGCTGTTAGGCATTCACCGCGAGCCTCGTACAGTTCCTTAAACAAACGCCACGCCACTTGCCAAGCATTTAACCTTTTTGGCCGTGCCTTTTCATTTTGTTTTCAGTAAGCTTCCTCGACATTACGTAGATCCCTCTTCTATAAGACTAAATGCTGCTGGCGATGATCAACATCACCACCCTGGAGAGGCAATTAATTGTACAGTCCCAATATTGTGCTTTTCACATTTAAGTCTGGAATCTCAATTTAAAGAGACTGTGTTAAAAATGTCAACCATACCCTCTGTATCTCCACCTTTGTGAAAACAAAGCATGACATCTTCTCTTATCTGGGTGAACTTCTGGCATTTGGACAGAGGTTGATCAGGTCGGGGGGGGGAGGAATGAACACCCAGCAGCACGATGCTGCTAGGCTCGATTCATTAAGCAGACCAAGCAAGAGAGCGGCTGCGGCCAGGGAACATCTATGCTCACGCACACGCGTATCACCGACCCCAACCCAAGCAAATACCGCCCTGGTGAGCGGGTGTAGCAGAGCTCAGGGAAAACCCAGCTCTCCCTCTGACCAGTCTTGTCTTGGGCTCTTCAGCAGCAGCTCAGCTCCAAGACACCATAGTTCCTCCTTGGGCACTCTGCTCCTACACAACACCTTCCCAGGCTCAACTGTACCGACTCACTAGACTGATATTTGGGGTATGGCCCAGCTGATGAGACGTGCATGAAAGTGCAAGTGAAATGCTTCCCCCAACATGACCTATCCCAACCTGTTCTGCTTAAAGAAACTGAGCTTATCGGTGCCCCATTGTCTGGGGTTAGTTCCCCGTCACCCTCCGTGATACAAGTCAGTGAAGAACACAGGCGAGCCTCAGAGGACTGGATACAGATAGCTTTTGGGAAAGCCCATGTGGAAGAATTTGAGTGAAGTGTGCTGCAGGGTGCCACAAAAGCAACAGAAAGTACTGTTTTCCATATGGAAAGAAGCCACCCTCCCGGAGCCTCATCCCACATCGCTGCGATGCACAGTTGGGGCTCTGTGAGGTGCGGCTCAAACGCTGGTCACCCAGCGCACACCAGCACTGCGGTGGGTCGATGTGCGCACAAAAATCGGAAGCAATGCAACTGGGATGGCAACGCAGCTGGCAAAGGCTGCCCTTCGGACGGCAAAGCAGCAGTGCGTAGGCACGCTACGGTGCCTGGCATCCTGTTTGCAGGGTGGTGCAGAGGAATACGGTAGAAAACTAAATGCAATCCTTGAAAATATTGTCAAAAGGATAAATATTGGTAGACACTGCTTGGTTGTTTTACAGGATTTTCTGTATTCTGTAGCTTTCCCTGCAAAATCAACCCGGCTGTCTCCGCACTTGGCAAGCCCACGGTGATAACGAACCCTCAAAGGCACTGGCTGTCCTGTGGGGCGACGCTTTTGGCAATGGTCAAAGCCTGGGATTTGTTACCGACTGTGATTTGTGTCTGGTTTTGTTCTATTGTCACCCTCCGCAAACCGCCCCGTGCCTGGAAGGGCTGTTCGTGTGGGCGAACCACAACTAGAGCTCACTAGTGAGATGCAAGAGCAGGTGTAGCAACAGCACAGCCCTCCCGTGGTTTTATTTCCCATGCGTCTAGGGATGAGGGACAGAAGGTGTGTGCCGTACAGCCACTGCCCTCTGATCCATAGCATCCGTAACGGATCAAGGGGTGGAACATGGCAATAACCCACACAGTTTGAGCTCGGGGAGAAGATGTGCCAGAATCTCCCCAGCTAGTCTCTGCATGGATGAAACACTGAACTTTGTACAAGGATCAATGAAAAGCTGCTTTCATAAAAGACTTAAGAGTATTAGGACGCAGTAGTGAGTAATTGTTTGCTCTATACTAACCTAAATTGTAATTGTTTTGCACACAACAGGTGAACGCACACATGAAAGCTTAAACTACTCGTACACTAATGATGTACAACGTAGTGAATGAGTAATTGCGTGTGCATACAAAACCTTTGCTTGCCAGATACCAGCAAGATCAACATGTGGAATGACACAGGAGTGTCACAGCTTCACTCTGGGCAAGAGGTGAGTTAAGTGCAGAGGCCGAGTGTGACGAACCCCGGCCAGGAGGACAAGGCAAACACGGCGCGAGTGCAATGAGCCTTGGCGCAGGCCACAGATCAACAAGGGACAGGAGAGCTCGACCGGGGGCTGCGGGAAAGGCGTACCATGACGCCATCGTGGACTGACGGGATGGACGGCGCCTGGCGAGACAGACCCTGGGGCAGACATCCAAGGCCACCGAGCTCACGCCAAGGTGGAGCCGTCAGGCTTCCAGCTGAGCTCCTGCCCAAGAGCTGGACAGGGAGGCTGGTGAGGGCACGCTGTGTCCCCGGGCTCACCAGCGCAGGCTCACTGCAGTGATAACTGCGCCAGGTCTCCGTTGCGGTGTCAGTGGGTGTCAGCACGTTGCTCTCCCTGACGCGGCTTATCCCTCGCTTGGTCCGCTTAATAAATCCAGCTTAGCAATGTCATGTTGTTTGGTGTTCCTTCTTCCAACACAAGGCGTGTTTCCCATTTCGTGCGCCTCTTTCAGTCCAACACTGACTAGTTAGATATTTTCTTCCCTTCTTCCTATTTGAGCTTTGCTAATTTCTGTTTCCTTTTATGTGAGGATAGGGAGGTTTTGCCTCAATACCTTCTGCACTTGTCATCTCCCCTCCGGTGCTTGTAGTAAAACCACTCTATGACCATTTTTAATTTCAGATACCGAAGGTTTATTTCCTTTTTGTTAAGACTGAGCCCACCCTTTGTGTACGGACACCCTCCGTGAAAACTTCTGAAGGCACAATCTGGGATAAACATGCTGTTATCAGTGGCAAACTTCGCAATTAAGGAAGAACTCATGACAAAGAACAGATGACAAAATAGATTTTCTATATTAAAATGAGATAACCAGATCATATGTAAAAGCTTATCATCATAAGAAATTATAAACAGAGCTCACTCACAATGCTTATCAGTGGATATTACTGATTATTATTCAAAGCAAGCCTTCTAAGCAACTTCTAGGATGATTTTTAGAGGTAAAAACCTTAGTCTAAGCATGAGTAATGTGAAAATGTTACGTTCATTATTTCTGTGTTTTACTAAGCCCTCCTTCCCCAGTCCTTCTAGGAGAAATCAAGCCTGTTTGACCCTGAATCTACTCCAAGTACCATGGAAACACCCGAATAACAAGAACGCTCATCAAAATTTAAACTTCTTACAGCAGCGCCAAAGGCAATGAAAATTTTATTGAATTCCAGAGCCCTTATTTTCTACACAAAGAACGCACGGCGAAGAGGCAGCAGAGACAGCCCTCTGCAAGATGGAGGCCTGTAGCCTTTAGGCCCTTGTTTCCAATTTTCAGTGCAAAGCTACTTCCAGTTGAAACCCTCAATTTCATTTACTATCACATCACCTCTCATAAGCGAAGCTGCAAGAGAAGCTCGGGAGACGATTCCGTTTAGATCCCCCCTGCCCCTTCCAAAATGCCACTGTCTAAAATAAAACACTAACATGGATCCTCCATTTACACTGAGACTATTTAATGAAAGGATCTGCAGCACTGCTTCAATCACTGTGGAAAATAAAAACCACTACTTCTGGCATTTACGGATATTTATTCTGGATATGGGGATTTTTTTTTTTCCTGAAAGGTATGTTTAAAGCAATCGCCAGTGTAGCAGGCACGTGTCATGACATACAAGTTCAAATATATCCACCAAAAAGTTTTAGTCCTCAGTAAAATGCGTTTTCACGTGGTTTATCATTACTCATTTATTATCGTATAATGACTTTTTAAAGACGATTACCACACTTAATGCATTTGTAAACACTGCAGCGTTACCAGAAAGCTAGTAAATGGTTACGCGATCCCGACAGCTAAAGATGAGCCTTTCCAGCAGACTGCAAAACAAAGGTTTGGTTGGTTGCTGAATTATTGTTCTTGGTGAGGCTGGTGCTTATATCTACCGTGAATGACAACCGAGCGCTTTGGCAATAACAAGTTCATAACTTGCCAAAATAGGAATATGGCAAATTTTCCACAGGCATTTTCTTCCTCAAACTGCATTTTTCAAAAACTCAAATCCTAAGTTTACAACTATTCAGATCTTTTTGATCAGTGAAGGAAAAATTGGACTTTATTTTTAAATTTTTCCCTTTGTCCAAGATGCCCAAGAGAAGGGAGATGCCTGGAGAAAGGAGAGGGGACTGGAGAACAGTAGGACGGTTGCGGAAAGCTGGGACGAGCGGGATAAATTCAGGCACAGAGATATAGATGGAGGGAGAGAGCACAGTGAGAGAAACGGCCCAGCTTGACAAGGGCAGCGAGAGTGCTCAGAGCACTACGATTCATAAAAGATCTCAGGAAGGGAGAGGGGCTAATGGAGACAGAAAAAAGGAGACAGATGGAGAAGGAAAAAGAGTAAAAAGGCATGAACTGACTGAAGAGGCAGAGTAATAGGGATCAATTGAGCAAAGAGCATCTGAAGGGACCCGAAACCTGAAGAGCAGAATTTAGTAGGGCACTAGAGTAAGTACAGTAGAAAAAACATTGATGAACACACAAGAAAGGTCAGGGACAGGCTGGGACATCAGAGGAAGGAGAGGACAACGCCAGAAGAAATTCTGCAAGTGTTGCCCCCTTTCTCGGCTGAGGTGGTGCCCAGGAAGAGCAGCCTCCCCCTCCCCAACCCTCAGCAAACAGACACAAGCCTCCCACATCCGTCTGCCCCCCCAGCCCAGCAAAGAGCCCCCGCGGCACGGGCACAGGGAGCAAGGGGGGCTGTTACCCTCCCGGCTCGAGTGGCCGAGATCAGCGGGAAAGCTTCCGACTCCAACCCATTGACTGCCGGAGGTGAGCAGGGGCTGGCGGAGACACCGCGCAAAGGGAACGAATGGCCCCGTGTCTGCCAGGGCCCCAGAAGCTCAGACGCCTTCCCCGTCCCATCTCACTGGTGGGCTGGGGCGGGGGGGGGTATGTTTAAAAAGCACATCCAGTTTTTGACAGGTGACTGCAACCCATCAGCCTCGTGATCTGGGTGAGCGGCCGGACCGGGCAGCAGAGCCGCTCACCTTTCTCCAGTGCCCAACGCCAATCACCGCTCCAAAGGGACGTATTAAGAGGTGCATATTCTGAAAAAATCAATGTTTAAGTGTCTCAAACTGGGCTCTAAAACAGCTGGATACATTTCATCTTAATTTTTCTATGTCTCAGTCAATTTTTAAATGGCATTCAATACCACTTCATTTCAGCAGAGTGCAAAAATACATTCATTAGTGTTTATCAATGATTCAGATTCCACGGTGCTGAATACCAAAACAGAAATAAATATGGATTTGAACTGAGCGTAATAAATAAATCATGGTACTATCCCCTGAATAAGAAAAAAAAATTCAAACGTTGAATATTTTCTCAATAAATTAGTACTATGAAGTTTGTGCACTGCACAAGACAGTAAGATCCTCTGGAGAAGTAACAGGAGAACACGTATTTTAAGACTTTCATAACTTCATCCCATAACAGGGGGGAAGGAGGAGGTGACAAATTAAAGACAGCTAGCCTTCAAATTTCTTATTTTTGAATATCTGCCTGTGCAGCCTTCACAATGGGGCAGTGCACTTGTGTGCCAGAGACTGAGAAGCTCAAAAAGGCCAAAAAGGACATAGATTTTAAGATAATTTTAAATATTAAACCGGTTGTTCACTGAATACAGATTGCCTCAGATCACTGGGGGGAAAAAAAAAAAAAAAACCCACAAACTAGGTCTGCAAACAGTAAAAATAATTGATTGGACCCACTGCTGCACTAAGCCTCTCTCATCTTTACCAAAGCGCGATGTGAACTTCCAACAGCACGCTACGGCGGGAACCAGGCATATCCCCACAGTAATCACCCGCTAGGAAAAATACTTTTTTCCTGATCAAGTCAAAAAAAAGATGGAGAGTTTATGCTTTCCGATTTTTTTTGGCTTGTAACGACACAAATTCTGTAGGCTTGCTTTCCACATCAATTAAGAGTTATCCAATCGCTTTCGTTTCCAGATCAATGAATGCAGGCCTATCTTCACATCAAAGTCCCTTCTAATTTACAAATCCCCAAAATCACATTAATTACAATCTGCTTCAATAATAGCTTCCATATAAGGAACAAGCAAACAAGCTAAGACTCTGCAGTCTGAGAAGAAGCAACTGAAAAGGATACAATAAAGGTCTATAAAACTGTATCTGGTATAGTGGGGGAATAAGGACGGATTGCTTCAGCCTTTTTCCATGCAAGCTAGGAAAAGAAAAATCAAATAAACCAGAGATCGGTTCAAAACAAACAAAAAGAAGGTGCTGTTCCTCCCAGCATCATGGGGTGCTGCGAATACAAGATGTTTACATGGGGGGGAAAGGAGGCAGAACCGAGAGATGGATTAATAGAAAAGAAATCTACTGAGGATTGCTAAATAATGTAGAAAATACACATAGCTCAGAAAACCCCCAATCTGCAAATGGCTGGAGAACAAGACATTACTCAAGGGAAGCAACAAATATTCTTGCCCTTTCCTTAAATTCTCTCAGCCATCTGCTTTTGGACACCGTTAGGAACAAGACACCAAATACACGAGCCTTTCGCTCGGTCTAGCACAGCTACTGTTGTATTTGCGCTCACTTGGCTCACAAGAATGAGCACATAAGAGAACTAAAGCGTCACACGCCTTTGTTTGCACAGTGTTATCGTTAAAATAAGAGGACTTTAAATGCACAGCCATCCTCCAGCCCCAACAGCAGACGCTTGTTCAGCCTCCAGCGCCCCGTGGCCAAAAGCCCCCATCCCTGCCCATCCCACGGGCTGCTCCACCACTCACTTTCCCCTTTCCTGGTCCCGTGCCAGCCACGCTCCTCTTCATCGCGGCAAACAGGGGGACACCCCAGGCATCAGAGCCGGCAGTGGCCACATCTTGCAACAGGAGGTTTAACATACTCACGGCACTGATGACAGCATCAGCTGGGTAAGGTGAAGCCTGCGGTGCCTTGATCGGCAGGTTTTTTACCGAGGGAGAGCACCAGGAGAGGATTTCAAGTGGCCTTACAGTAAATGCACTCCTAAAGCACAGCCCGTGACTAAAGGGAACAGACCCTTTCGCATCTTGGACAACCTGCATTATATTTGAGCCCGTATGGCAAACCTTAAAAACCATTTCGCTGTGCTGAAATATCAAAAGTCTTACAAAGGTAGATGTGGGTTGAGGCAGGACGGATTTGGAGCCTCTTTCAACTTCTCTATGACCGAACAGAAACACCACGCCACTACAACACTGTGCTATACCAAAATACTATCTTCCGATTTCCCTTTCAAAAAAATTTTTTTAAAATTGGATCCTAACAACTTAAATATGTAAAGATACAAAATAAACTCAAGGCAATCTTTGTAAATTGTATGATTAGCTGCACAAAATCACATCTCCTAATTAATCTTGCAGCTTTCTAGAATTACTAAAGTTGGAATTTGGGGATGTGTTTCTCATCACACTGCAAGAATCGGTCCCAACTCGGCAGCTTAAGTGAAGCCGGAGAAGTCTTGCTGCGTGGTACAGTGCTTTCCCCGCTGGCAGGGGGCTAGCCGAGAGACGGCCGTGACTTGCCCAAAGCCCTCTTCTAAGCCTGTTAAGCAGTCTGCTAAGCTTAAACTTAAACCAAAACCAAAGTCCCTGGCTCAATTTCTGCAGTCTAAGGAAAAAAAAAAAAGCACACACAGAGAAGTAAAGCAGAAAACCAGCATGATTTCAAAGGACAGTTATAAATTTGCCAGACTTTTGCCTTTACAGTTTGCTTATCTTGAAACACTATCCAGTACAAGAGTCGCCGCTTTCCAGTTATACTCGCTCGCAGGCGGCAACTGGAATTCAGGAAAGCACACGCCTCAGTTGAGGTCTTTTTTCTTAACAATGTCTAGTAAATTTGGGGTAGAAACATCAAGGAATATATTAAGGATAAGGAGCAAATCTCAAATCCATGCTGTAGAAGTGTGCAATATTTTAGAAAATAATCCCTCCTAGTAAACAGAAATACTACTGTGGAGCATTCGTACTACTGATACAGATCAGTAGTTGTTAATAAATTAGGAAGAGGTGATATAAATATCTCTATTACATTTCAATTTTGTAAATTAAACAGTGACCACTTCATGATAAGTAAAGCACTAGAACCTTCCTTGAAAAAAGCTAATGTATACTTCTAAAGAGTATTTTCTAACACTAGTGTGTTTTGTAAGGTGCTGCAATAAAGGATCACTAGTTTAATAAAAAGGGAAGTACTCTTTTAAAGAAAGTTTTACGCATCATAGCTATTCTAGGCAAGCAAGAAAGATAATGCCATTCCCCTTCATAGGTAACTTTTTTTTCTACTTTAAAGAAATTTCTTTTACTTAGAAAACAATGATCAACAATTAAAATCCAACGTGAAACTAAAGAAACCAAGTTTAAGTTTCGCAAGAGAACCAGTTTAAGACGTGAAGTCACAATATTTTGCCCAAGTGCACAAACGACGGGTTTAATGTTGCTGTATCATTAATATGATGATGCAGAGCTTTACTAACAGTAATGAAGTGAAAACAGTCAATGGAAATCACCTAAGAGGCTTCAGAAAAGCTTTATTTCTTGTATTCTATTGCACTCGCCTACAATCCAGCTAAATTTTACACAAGTTAATAGGTTAATTGTTTAAACCCTCCGTTCTCTTGCTTGTAATCCTCCAAGTTGACGCCTGTACTATTGCAGTTACAATCAAAAGAAGTCGCGGGGAGACTGGCAACTCTGAAAATCACTCCTATAATGGTTACTCACACTAATGATAATTTAAGCAAATTAGTAGAGCAATAACCATGCAACGTTCAGATTAAGTATATGACTGGAAGGAAATCTACAGTCAGTGCCAAGGATAGATCCGCTACAGTTCATGAAACCTCAGAAGCCTGATCTTACATAACAAAACCTCCTTTTTCATCTCCACAAAGCCTCCAGTGGGATTTTTTTCCTTCCCACTCCATGCAAATTCCTGGATTGCTGTTCAAAACGAAGTTTCAAGTAATTATTTAAAGCACAGTGATTTGGGCCTTACGTTTTTATTATGGAACAGGGTAGTGTTGTGCACTACGTTTCTATTACTTTCTCACTGAAACCACCTTCCTGAGATACGGTTTGTTCTGTCTAGGAGGCATTTCGTGATGTGCTACAGAGGAAGGAAATAGGCAAAAGATAAATGCTATAAATCAGAGCTATGTTATTGTTGACATTGTCAGTAAACAAAGTTATTAATTATACATGTACTGGAAAAGCTGAAGAAAAATTATTTGCCTAAAGGGGATAGGAATGGCAAAATTATCTTCTCCCCAAGGCGTCACACGTAGCTTAGAGTAAAACATTTGAATTTACTAAAATGTACGCTGAACAGCATTGACTCAGCTCTCGGAAGCTATGAACTGCCAAACTCATCTCAAAAGAGATTTTCATTACTGAAGACTGACATATTTTAAATTGCACTTCTAGCCTCTATGCTTCATCGCGAAGTGTAAAGCCTGCCTTCAGCTTCTCAAAAGCCAGCACACAGCCTGGCAAACATGAAGTGCATCACCCATTTCATAAGAGAGATTCCATTAGAATAAACAAAGAAAATTAATTTGAAGTTGGAGCTCCAAAATGCTATTGAGCTTGATGAGTTACAGAGCATGAAGCATTTTCGAAGGCTGCTCAAACTTCCGTATCTCCTTCAAGTACGATTCCACTCTGCAACAGGCCTACACAAAAAAATATAGTCCTACTTAAGCGAACTGCTCCTTGTGTTTACAGAGCCAGGTCTTCAGTGAGAAAAAGCGCTTTGGGGGAAGATTTTGCAAGGCCTACCACCCATTGCAGGCAATACATTTGTTCTTTTACAAAGAGAACTCTTTAGTAGGCGTACATTAACTTACCAATGACAGTACGGTTACAGTAGGCCTTTCAAGTATCGTAACTTATGATGAACACAAAACCCCCTTGTACTTAAGTTGTATTTACACAACAAAATGCTTTAGTGAAACTAAAACCATCTGGTGCGAGTCAGAGGCACGTAACCTGGGGAATGCCACTTCTAGAGCCACTTTCTGGAGCACACCGGTGCTCTGAATTACCATACAGTATAGCGATTTACGTCCTCACCTGTGAAATGCTTTGTTTCACACTATACCGAGACCATACCTAACCTCCTAAGAATGCAAAAAAGACAGACCATAGAAGAAGTCTTTGAGTCAGCACTTGAAAATAAACAAGACTGGCAGAGCTGCCAGAAATCAAGACTGTTTAGAAAAACGTTCAATGCAAAAAGACCCTTGTGCCATTTACTACCCATTCACTAGGCTGCTGTGAGCCCGGTTTCCTTCTACCTAATATTTGGGATCCTGTTCACATTCTCTTATAGGGCTCCTTCCAGCACCGTTCTGAAGGGAGAACCTCAGCGGTGCCGCTGAAGAGCATATAACAACTTTATTACGCAGATCACACCTGCCTCAAAGGTCTTCACTTCGACTACAAAACAATACGTTTAATTTAAATTGACACCGTAACTAAACAAACTGTGTTTACTCGAGGAATCAAAACTCCACGGTGGTTTTCTTTTAAGTTATTCTCATCATGAAGAGAAAGTAATTAACTCAAGACTGCGTAGGGAATAAGTCACCGCAGAGAACAGCACGCCTCCTTACAACAGTTTTCTGAATTGTTTCATCTTTGTAACTTTGGGATAAACTTCCCTGCCAAGGACTGTAGTTTTTATAACGAGACATCTAGTAACTGCAATAATCTGTCTCCCATTAGAGAAATAAATTATCTGGTGGTATGAGAGTTAGCTTAACTATCATAAAAATTTAACTTGAAAGAAAGTATAGGTATACTTTATGGTATGGTCTCTCTCCGGAGACTTATTTAAGTAATATGCATGGTGTTCTTCAGCATTTCCATTTTAACGTCACTCTCAGATTTCACCACGAAATTTGGTGGTGCAAACACAATGCAAAAGTCTGGTGAAACGGGAAAAAAAAAAACTTACAACCCCTAAATCCAAGAATCAAACTTGAAGCTTGATTCAACCAATTAAACACGGAAGGATGACCCTGATACATAGAGAAAAATAACTTGCCATTTAGGGCACAATTTCTATAAAAAGAGTTCTCACTTAGAAGAAGGCGGCATTTTAATGAGCTTAGTTCACACATTCAGATTTCTTGGAAGGCTTTGGCATATGCAACTTAAAAATTACTACTGAATCTTTCAGCTTTTATTTTTAATTGAAATTCTAACTGTCATCTCTTTTTGATAGGGAATAATAACAACCATAAAAAAGGTATAGTCTGTCTCTAGCTTATGATTAGAGCTACTATATCCTTCAATCCTTAGCAAGTATTCAAGATCGCCTGGAACAACGAACCAGTTGGGCTACGCGACTGGCTTACCTGTCCTGCATCACCGTATGAAAATCACGCATCATTTATAACACCAGGTCAGTCCTGCAGAGGATGAGCTTCCCACCTAGTATTAATTATCCCTTCTGCCCCAGTCGCAGGGAACCTAACGGTGTGCTTCATCTAGTGCGCCATGTATAGTCCCGCATGTCGTACGTGGTACGACAATTCACGGAAGGAGAGCTTCTTGTTCCAAACAACCGAAAGGAAAACACAGCACCCAGAAACAAGCTGGAACTAGGCAGAGAAAATAGAGACGGCGGGCATCGCTGCGTGTCTTCCCCAAATTAAAAAAAGTCATTAACAACGTTAGTTCAGAGGGGCATTTTAGTGCAAGGAAGCAGTCGCTACATAGCTGAATGAAAACTTATATAAACAAATAAATCCTGCTCCAAACTAAAAAGTACATTTTTGGTTTGGAGACTAGACAAATGCATCTCAATATGAAACTCAGGCAAAAACGTGCATTTTCTGTAACTGATTGTCTAGGCCAAAGGTATTGATAGCAACCTCAGCTTATTTTTTTAAAAGCCATTCTGTGGGAGAAAGTATTTCTTTCCATAAAGCAGCAGCTGGTTCAAACCCCCATTAATATGATCTCTTTCGGCTAGAATTTCTAATAAATGAAGAAACCAGCTTTTACAATTCCCTTAGTTCAATATCAGTTTCGACACTGTAGATATTTAAGACACTGCTGCTTAATTTAGTAACATTTTCATTATCCCCAAGGATTACTCAAGAACATTTACAAGGAAAACCATTTGTGTGAATTGTATGGGTTACTGCTAATTTGGTTTTGTCTTTCTTAATGGTATTTTTTTATATATATATAAATAAATCACAAAGCTTTTTTTAAATTCACAGTGTACCTCATCTTCCTCGCCTGCGCAGTTCTGGAGGCATTACCTCCCACCCCCCACGCAATTCCGTTAGGGGCACTTAGCCAGAAGGATCTCATCTCATCTCTGCCCTCCTTAATGCTTAACCCTTTGGGGTCACTTTGCAGTTTTTTCAGGGCCGCAAAAACCTGTTTGAAATCTACGCAGCACCTACGTAACGCAAAGAAAAATTTTCCAAATATAATCGAATTGTCTAGTGAATTACAGATGTTTCATGTAGAACAACCTCATGATTAAGGGTTGTCAGGTCCTCAGAAGAGATACTCTTTTAAGAGGAAAGCCCACCTTGCAGCACTACTATCTACAGACCATTGCGGTTCCACCTGCATTGCACATCACCACTGTTGGGTTGCTCCAGAGAGCTCCTCCCCAGAGAACTGCCACATCCAAGGTCCTTCCTGCTGGTTAGGGAAGTCACCGCCGCTGGGAAGAGCACGTGCTGCGAGCTGATGTTTCTGGATGCAGCGGGGGCGTGACATTCCCAGTCACGGCACGATCAAAGAGTGGGATTGATTTCAGGTTCCCAAACGCAGCCTTTCACATCCTGTGCCAGCAGCTTCAGCGAGACGGTACACCCATTTCCAGTTTCTCATCCTGGTCTGTCGGTGGGTGGATATCGTACTCATACCTCCGCAGCACAACAGTTTAAACCAAAAAACATCCGTTATTGTAATGAGCGCCTAGTCTGTGACACCTCCACACCACCCCATCGACCTGTGGATGGTTCACACCAGAGGGGATGATCCGAGGGCTGGAGCACCTCTGCCATGGGGACAGGCTGAGAGAGTTGGGGTTGTTCAGCCTGGAGAAGAGAAGGCTCCGGGGAGACCTTATTGCGGCCTTCCAGTACCTAAAGGGGCTTATAGGAAAGATGGGGACAAACTTTTTAGCAGGGCCAGTTGTGATAGAACAAGGGGTGATGGTTTTAAACTAAAGGAGGGGAGATTTAGACTAGACATAAGGAAGTTTTTCACAATGAGGGGGGTGAAGCACTGACATAGGTTGCCCAGAGAGGTGGGAGATGCCCCATCCCTGGAAACATTCCAGGTCAGGCTGGACGGGGCTCTGGGCAACCTGATCTAGTTGAGGATGTCCCTGCTCATGGCAGGGGGGTTGGACTAGATGGCCTTTAAAAGGTCCCTTCCAACCCAAAGCATTCTATGATTCTACAAGGCACACGCGTAACCTTCACTACCAGGTTTCAACAATCATCCTGCCCTTGCCCTGACCGCAGGAGTGAGGCTCTGCTCACACGCACCACTCAAGGCACAGGCGGCAGCTGTCTGTGCTCATCCCTGAGCCCAGGTAAGGTCAGCAAACCACCCCAGCCCTGAGCTTCAGGGAGCGTTTGCCCCCTCTGAACACTGACAAACAAGAGGAAGCAGCAGGGCAGAGATCACTGCTTGTGAAGGCTCCCCAACGCTCCTCGTTACAACATTCAGTTTTCGCTGCTCTGTAACACCACCGCTGAATTTTAAACATTTGCACTGCTACAAGGGAATCCTTCTTCAAAGTTCTAGCAAAGCTCAGTCATAATTTTTGGAAATACACTTAAAGAAAACAAATTTTTGTGCCCCTACTAAGAATCGTGGCAAGCTCTCTTCAACAAGCTTTATCGTCCTGTGCTTCTGAAATATGGCAAGGACCGGACAAATGTTCCTCCTGGTCTTAGAAAAACATCAAGACATACCAAAAAATATTTACAACGGTTCACCAGCTACAGAGCCAGATTTAGAAAATGAGCAGCTACAAACAGAGGCAATCAGATGTTCTGCTGAGCCCAAGTCCTGCATAATAGTGGTGGGCAACAGAAATGTTTCGCATAATGCAAAGATTGACTTACTTTTGTGGAAGTTTACGTTCAGTATTAAAAATTATGCATCTCATGTAGATGGGCATTTTTGGTCTCCAGGTGAAGCCTGAGCAAGTGACGTAGTCTTAAAATAAACCCACAAGCTCCTTCCTCCCCATTCCATGTACGTTCCTGAATAGTTGTTTATAACTTTTTCAGTAGTAACATCACCCTTAAACACGAATGTGACAGAAGCAAAAATTACTCCAAAAGTACCTATATTCACATTTAGTTGAATTCACAAGTAAACTATACAACTCCATAAACATTAAGCTATACTTAAGAAGAGGAGCAAGGACTATTAGAAAGTCTTTTCAGATAATACAGTGAAGTGCAATGGTACCGACCAAAATTACAGCGAGTTCAGCTTTTACACCTTCCCCACACCAGATTCCTCTCACTTACTGCGTTTCTTTTGTATCACTACGGAACAAAGACCATTAATGGAAGCCACGTTGCAGTTTCAAGGGAAAGAAGTAACGTGTACGAAGCTGAGGTATTTTTTTACTGTTAACAGCTTCCCCCAACCAGGGTAGTTCCGAGATAACCAGAGAAAACAATACTTTGTCCCAAGCACGAGCCTTTGACAGCGTCAGGTTTAGCGGAGTGTCTTCTGAATCTGTAATTGAAGTGCAGCCTATTATCAAGATACAGCACTGAGCTTAATTAGAAACAGAAATCAATAAAGATAATCTAGAAGGTATGAGAAAGGTTTTAGCAACTTTCAGCGCTGGTTCAAGTTTCTTCCCTAGAATTGTCTCCAACAATAACGAAAGCTTAATGCAAAACCGAGTCACCCAGACGTATTATTCTGTTGCTACAGGAATTAATGCGCTTTTCAAGCATCTACAATTTCCTGCAAAGGACGGCGTTATCTCCTACCACAGACGAAGATCTGGTCAGACGTACTTTTGGACGACAAGTCTAAGATTCTTTCTGTCAAGGCTCTTCCTTCTGCAACTGTTTTGTTTTGATTTTAAAGAAAGTCTGAACAAGTTTAACTCAGGCTGGTTAGTAAATAGAGCGGAATAAAACTGCTTTTGGTGCAAGACAAGGCAACTGAAGGGACGGGACGGAATGCTCCCTCTTCGCAACCTCAGTAGTAACTAAGGCGACTGTGATACAGACTGTAATGATGCAACAAAGGAGTCAGTCTGTTTCCTATGCAGTAAGTTTAGAGACGGTTCTTTTTCAACAATTTTTGAGATGTTTAAAAAAAATGTTTAAAATGAGATGTTTAAAATAAAGCTACAAAGAAAGGGCCACAGGTTTTGACTTCTCTCACACTTCCCGGTACATTTTCACCTTATTTTAATGATGGGAGAGGAGCTATTTAACCAAAGTCCTGTTTCTCAATAATAGTGTAAAGGGGAGCCAACTTCAAACTTTTTTAAAGCCTCATCAACAGCTTTAAACTATATCGTTCCTAAGTATAAACAGCAGTAGTTAAACCCATAAATAAAAACAGAAAAGAATTCACATATTATAGGAGCATAATCACAACTAGTTTGTGAAGCCAAGCTCTTCAAATACAAAAACTTGTAATAATTACCTGCCATGGACAAGCAAAGTGTTTTCTGCACTAGGAACACCCGTGACTCCCACAGCAACCAGCCTGCCTAGATGAAAAGTACAGCGGGACGGCCGCAGAGGTTACAAATCGCTTCCCAGAAAGTCAGACCCACACACACGTTCACTGATCTGCGCAAGCTAAGCTTCTTCCCCCTTCGGGGTGCGTCAAACCTTGCTCCAAGCGTTCGAGCCCAGAAATTTGGCCATCTCAGACGGTTTTGCGTGTGACGATGCATTAGGTACGCTACGCTGACAGAGTAATGTTTCAGCGGGTACAGGCTAGACCACCAACCCAGTACGGTTCTGCTGCGTCCTAATAACATCATCTTTTCAAATCTGATTTGTGTCACTGACTATTAATTTAAAACCTATCAGCTAGAAAAAAAAATATAGACTTTATCTAGCTTTATCATCCAAATTACGACCCAATCCTTGCGCAGAAAGCACAAAAAAAAATTGTTTTCTTACACTGCAGGACCAACATTGCAATATATGTATTTTTTGCTAGAATAAGGATTTGCCACTAGCATAAGGATTTTCAGCTGTACTGAAAATATTTCCAGTGTTTCCTTTCAAAGCACAAAACTGATAATTCCACCAAAACACTACTTCTGCATTTGTTTTTTCCATACAATTTGCTCTGGCAGCTCAAATGAGGTCGTGATCAGCCTATTGCCATGTGCAACCTCCAATTTATCACTACAGATACCCAAAATAAAGCTTTCTTTTCATTTTCTTTTTAATTCTAGTACATTAACACAGCAAGGTATTTAATGCATAGCATTTAAGATATGCTATCAGACACTGAATGCTGTCCTAGATGACTCAAGAGCCAACGTTCTGCTATTCCAAAAAGTCATTGAAAGGTCATAACATAGACAACAAAAAAAGGAGCAATTCTGACTCGTCTCACACAAATGCAGTGATTCATTTATTTTAAAGATTTCAGACCTGCCATATCAATTTTATAAGGAAAATGAAAAATTTTTTGCTTTATTATTTTCTGGTTCATTATTAATGGCAGTAAATATTTCAACAGAAAGAGAAAACTCCCACTAAACTCATTATCTACAACATAAGTACCAAGACAGGCGACAGGAAGCTCACACGGTGATCTAACTCGCGTCACAGTATTTGCAGAAATCCCAGGGGCGCTGGGCACAGCAATAAATTTGAAATATTTCCCAGATGAAGAATGAACTTATAACCTTCTCAGTATTTAACTGCACTATGGCTCTTCCAGGCTGCAGGTTTTAGACTGAACAGAAGCCAGCGTTTTAAATACATTTACTACTTGTTTCCCCAGCTTTTCTTTCATCACTTTCCGCTCTTATCTAACGGAAATACTACAGATTCTTTCATTGCTGGTGAGAGCAAAACAAGTTTTTCCAGCGCTCTCAATTCATTAAATGTGTTGTAAATAAGTCTGGTACCCTGCACCATTCCTCCTGCTGACAGCAAGGGGAAGAACACTGTCAACAGAGCTAAAAGAAATTCCACTTGGTACCGAGGATTTTCAGACACCAAATTATTGCCTCCCTTCACGGGAAGCAACCCACCCTGGCAAAGGTACCTCCGAGGTGCTTGGCCCGAGACCGCGATGACACACGCTTTTCGCGCCGAAGATGAACTCAAGGAGAAGCGAGTAAGTACAAAGCTGTACGCACATTTTATCCGTTTGATATCTGTCCCTGAAGACTATCTCCAACGTGGATGGGATTCAGAAACGTTACGCTTTAGGGGCTGAGACTCTCTCCGCCGCAGATCTCCCCCGGGACATTTCATGTTCTCTTCCATATTCAAACCACTTCTCAAATGCGCAAGTCAAAAATTTGGTGCATGACACATGGGTACCTGAAATCTCCAATTTGCACACACATAACTAGAAACTTATTTTCCGTAACTCTCATGTAGAGCAGTCTTCTGATTTTGCTTCAGGGTGTCCCCTCACTTTGTGGCAACGTGCATATTCCCTTTTTCAAGGAAAAGGCCGGAAAATTGTGCTTCTAACCACCCTTCCATCGCTGAGCTGTTCAGGCAGTGGCTCCCTAACCCATACTGATGATCTAAGATAGCTCAAACCAGCCTGAAAAAGTACATTTTAACTAAAGTGTCTTAGAACTCACAAAAAGCAGCTGAGCCAAGAGATGACAGAGGGGCAGTAGGGAGAAGCAGAGATGGTGCCCACCATTCCGGTGGGCACAGCCACGCTGGGAGGAGGGCAGGAACAGTTGGCGTCACTCAGCAGCACCTACAGAATTCATTCCAGGCAGTTGACAGAAGCTACACCAAAAACTATCGTCTTCCAAGACGTACTTTAGATTTCTAGTATTTCAAATGCCCTGTGCATTTCTCAAAAAATCCCTTCGAACCATATCAAAGAATAATCAGGTTTAACGAAGGGTTGAAATTCAAAGATGTTTCACAAGTGAAAGTACAAACAACATTCCTAATGACAAAAACATACTCATTTATGACTCTTTCTTTTGTCCTCCTCAAAAACATAGGCTACGTAAAAAACATACTTTCTTCTCTCCCAGCCCACCTAAAATTTAAACAATTTCTCAACTAAAAACATTTTCAATACTACCATTTACTTTCACCAGTAATGAAATACTACTTTTTCCTGTATTCTTAAGACCTGTACTGCGCACCTTTTGCATATTCTTAGAACAGCCTTCACCAAAATACTCCATTAATTTTCCATCATCCTCCAAATAAAATGAAATTCTCGTAACTCTAGCTCCCAGATACACTTTGTGGATAAAGAGACTGAGGAAACAAATTTGTGGAATATTACCTAAGTATCTTTCTAGTTGAGTCCTCCGTTCTAACGAAAGCCATTTTTCCAGATTCAGTCCTTTGGCGATATATGTAGGGAAACTAAACCAAATCAGTTTTTTTAAACCAAACATGAGGGCAATAGAAGGATCCTCTAACACTTCTTTTGGATTACAGGGTAGCCTGTTCAGACTACCTGCAGGTATGTGAAACAGAGATTTTTTTAAGTGTCACCAACAGGATCTGAGTAAACTGCATTAGTTTAAGGTAACATTTATCTGAAATCAAAACGGTACCAAATTTAACAGGAAAAAAACCCATGAACTGCCAGGGCTGATCACTTTGTGTACTTGTATGCAGTCGGAAATAAGCTATCTTCCATTACCTCCCGTTTACCTTACGCAAACACACGAGCAGCACAGCAAAACGTACCTATTTCTTGCCAGCTGAGCCCAGCACACACTTCAGGGGCCCCCACCCTTTAATGATGAAGGTCAGCCAGCGCGTCCCCACCGCCGTGGAAGAACGGGTATTCAGGTCCTCAGTCCATGGCGGCGGATGCACGGCAGCTTGCTGCCAGTGGTACCGCATCGCAGAGGAAGCATGTTGGCTTCCCGGCTTTTATATCCTTGTTAAAGGATATAGAAAAGCTGCTCTTGGAATGAAGTAACATTTAATGAGCATTCTTTTTATTCTGTGCACAATTTAAGCTTGCAACTGGATAAAGCAGGTTGTTTCTAACTACCTGCACATTTCAGTCGATCCGCACCTGGCACCGCAGGGAAATCTCAGTTAAGAGGCACCAACAGGAACACCACTTCACTTTAGCTGTCCTAGCACTGTCAAACAATGCCATCTTACCCACGCTTAAGTAGAGATGTACAAATTTCTCACTGAACTGCCATCGTGAAATGTTAACAGAAGGAGAAAAAGATTGACTGCCTTAGTACAACCTCCAGTACGCTGCTGAAATCTCCAAGCAAAAAACCCCAGGTGCTTCAAGGAGGAGACGCAGAAAAATAGATGAGACGAGGGAATTCAATACCAAAAACCTGGGCTTCTTGTACGGAGTTCTGCCAGACTAATTTCTAAGAATGACAGAAGCAGCCTAAATTAAGCAAAATCATGTAGTTATTAGGTGTGAAGAGATGACAATTTTTCTAGTCTAGAAGAAGATGATACAGTGACCAGATAACAGTTACTCAAACTATTCAACCCTTCACCAAATTATAGTAATGCAGAAATACAATCGCTCTCTACAGTGACCTCTCAAAGGAAAGTAGAATTAAGATTAGAACTAAGTAGTAAAATCAGCAATGCAACTTTCCAAAAGGGCTCTGTATGATCTTTAAGAAGAAATCCTTTTTTTTGATGCCAGGCGTATAAGAAAAATTCAGCATAAAAGAACCAGCAGAACATATTCTAAATCTTTACAACCAAATAAAGAAATCACTTACATTAGTTTAGATAAGGAGCAAAGAGCAATCTCAAGATCACTTTCATCCCCAGGTGACCTGGCTGTTTATCTCGTATTAAGGCTATAATCTCAGTCTTATCTATGTCTTGCTTAGCTTAACTGCATCATAGCCTTAACATTATTAATTTCTGCCACTGCCCACAAAACTCACACCTCACGCCAATTCTGTAAAACATACAGGTTGGAACTGAATTAAACACAGCACACAGTGAGTTGCATAAAACCATCATAAGGTGCTACGAAGCATCAAGCATGTAACTAAGTATTGAAAAAGACAGAGCATCTATCTTTATTCTTTTGGCCCAAGAAACAAGGTAAGAAAAATGTGTGGTGGTTCTGCACGACCAGAATTTGTTGGCTTTGAAAACGCTTCGAGTCAAAGTAGAGCGATGCTGCACTTGAACCCGCCTCACAGAGGATGCATTTTTCAGATATTCTTCCCCGACTTTTAAGGAAGGGCAGAGCTAAAACGCTTCTGTACCAGTAACCGACAGAAGGCAGGAGACGCGCTCGGAAAGCTAGTCCCAAGACCAGAGGGGAATAAAGCGCAAGGTGAGGCTTAAGTTACAGGCAGCAGGTAACAGCGCAAAGCGAGCACTGACAACGTACTCTCAGGAGAATATTCCTCCCAGTATGTTCGAAAACAAATTCTGCAGCTTGTTAACGATACGTTTTACATATACAGGGTTCAATACCGCTGTGACCTAATACAGAAGTGCTGTGGATGCTAATACAAACCTTCTTTCATACTCTACCTCCTAAAGAGGAAGACTTTACCTGTTCAATACTGAGCAACTTATGTTGTCCCTTATATATAATTTTTTAAAACCCAACTGGCCTTCTCTAGCTCTTCACCAGAAACACAGCCGTGTTTCTGAAGTTCCAGGTAAGACGTGGAAAATGTATCACCTTAAATATATATGCCTCAAGTAGTAAAATTTGTCAAACTTTCCTGCGTTGTGTTGATGGAGAAGCAGGAGCTCTGCTAACACGTCTTTACGTAACATTTCATGGTATAAGAAGAGTTAACCCTCAATGTAAAACAGTAATATTTTTGTCATAAAGGTTTCATCTACAGAGAAGCCTTTCTTAACGGTTGTTCAGTGGTTAAATTCATCCCTTCAGACGTATTTTTAAGACAAACTTTCTAGTACCACAATCCATTGTAAAACAAATCAGTTAAGCTTTTACAAGGATATTGCATATATGAACCGCTCTTACATGCCAGTAAATTCTAGTTGGAGAGTTTTAAACCAATATTAAGATTCAATTAACAAAAAATCATGACAGATTTCTTCATGAAATGTAAGAAAGCTGGAGAAGCCAAACTTACACCTTATTTTTTTCCCCTGCTCCTTAACAAGTCTACCTTATTTGTACAGGTCACAGAGGTAAGATGTTTTTAAAACAACGTTAGCAACATTTCAGTGCTGTTTCTAGTAAAAATAGCTTTTCAAGAGTAAGCAAGACAGTTATACACATAATAAATCAGGGTATTACTAAATAAGTATCTCGGCTTCTATCTTCTGTCAAGCTCCTTGAAAACAACCGTATATTTATGGATTATGAAAAATACTTTGTATATGTCCTTTTCAAGGAAAACCTAAGTAGCAGTACTGTAGGTCAATGTTCAGATGTGATTTGCCACGCTGTGACCTTTGTCCTCCTTTAGAAAAGTACGTGGCACTGACCACATTAAATACAATATAAGCATACACAGCAGCTTTTAACCATGCTCAAGATACATAATACAAGCAAATTCCTCATTTGAATATTGATGAAATTATAAGCAGTTTGAGAAATAAGTCAGAGTAACACATAACAGAACATAACAGAATTGGGGGGGGTGTTTTTTTTTAAAATGGGGCACAAAAGCCAACAGGGTCTTTAGCTGATCACACAATAAAACTCTTACGAAAAGTCACCTGGAGATCTGTGCTCTCTGACAATTAAATCTTCGGCCTACCTTGAACTGTAAGCTCTGCCTGAGCTTCGATCGTCTCGTTTCCGTTATCCGCTATGCAGGTGTACGTCCCAACATCCTCTTCCGTAACATCACTGATCTCCAGGCTGCCTCCCGCAAGCAGAAGAAATCTTTCATAGCTGTGCAAAACAGGACATACGGGTGATGTGATGGACAAATTGACTTAAATAAAGTATTAGCAGAGAAGCACACACAAGTCCTCTGCCTGAAATGTCTACGTAAACCGAAGTGTTTACATACAATATTTCTGGGTGCCATTTACAAGGAGCCACGTTAGAGAGGAATTTTTAACTAGATAGTCAAATTCTATACTTTGGCTTCACATTTAAAATTAACTTCAACTATATCAGTTCCACAAGCGTAGCTCATCTTGTTGCACTTTCAGCTTCAGGTCTTCTCAATTAATTGTGAGCCAAGGTATTTAGGCAACAGCAAGTAAGAGTTAAGAGAAATGAAATAACACCACCACATCATAAAAAAAAAAGGCACTTTACAGATAGAGCTGGAATGACTTACTGCTTGAAAAGTTAAAGTGAGCTATAATGTGCCAGACTTTGCTGTTCCTTATGTTGTACAGGCATATGGATATTGTACAGTGCATAGTAATTGAATTTTTGTAAAAAGATAGCCATTTCAGTAAGATGTAAGATTTCAGAATAAGATACAGGTTAAAAAAAGTTCAAAAGACAAATTCAACAAGCTGACAAAGTTTCTGTACAGAATTTTCTCCCTCTGACATGTAAAGGGTGGGGAAAGGGTTTACAATTCAGCCCTATCTGCTTTTGATGCTAAAGATAGTAGCTAAATGAAGCATTTTATGCTACATGTAGTACCCTCAGCACTCTTCTCCCATTGCAACCATCATACCCCTTCTTCTGATACAAATTCATACAAGAGTTTTCCAAGATTCTTCATCGCTCCAGGCATCCACAATAAAACGCCAGTAACATTACCAAAAACCCCAAGCCGAGCCAGCAAATCATGACTGGATGCTGATCCAGAACCACTCTTATTTGCCGCTGAAAAACACGAAGAAAATGTTACAGACCACCCAACCAGGATGAAGAGGTAGATGAAAGATTCTATAAGCAGCTGGGAGAAGTCTCACAATCGCTGGCCCTTGTTCTCGTGGGGGACTTCAACCTACCAGATGTCTGCTGGAAATACAATACAGCAGAGAGGAACCAGTCTAGGAGGTTCCTGGAGCATGTGGAAGATGACACCTGGTGAGGGAGCCAACGAGAGAAGGTGCCCCACTGGACTTGCTGTCTGTGAACAGAGAAGGACTTGCGGGTGATGTGACAGTTGGAGGCCATCTTGGGCATAGCAATCATGAAATGACAGAGTTCTCGATTCTGGGAGAAGGAAGGAGGAGGGTCACCAGAGCTGCCACCTTGGACTTCTGAAGGGCAGACCTTGGCCTGTTTAGGAGCCTGGTTGGCAGAGTCCCTTGGGAGGCAGTCCTTAAAGGCAAAGGAGTCCAGGAAGGCTGGACGTTCTTCAAAAGGGAAATCTTAAAGGTGCAGGAGCAGGATGTCCCCGTGTGCCAAAAGACAAGCCGGAGGGGAAGACCACCGGCCTGGCTGAACAGAGAGCTTCAGCTGGAACTCAGGAAAAAAAGGAGAGTTTATGACCTTCGGAAGAAGGGGCAGACCACTCAGGAGGACTACAAGGATGTCGTGAGGTTATGCACGGAGAAAATTAGACGGGCCAAAGCCCAACTAGAACTTAATCTGGCTACTGCCATAAAAGACAATAAAAAATGTTTCTATAAATACACTGGCAACAAAAGGAGGGCAAAGGAGAATCTCCCTCCTTTATTGGATGCAGGGGGAAACATAGTGACAAAGGCTGAGGAAAAGGCCAAGGTACTTAAAGACGGAGACAAAGAAAGCATTAATAGTAAGACCAGCCCCCTGAGCTAGAAGACAGGGACGGGGAGCAGAATGAAGCCCCCATAATCCAAGGGGAAATGGTCAGTGACCTGCTACACCACCGAGACACACACAAGTCTATGGGATCCACCCAAGGGTGCTGAAAGAGCTGGCAGAAGTGCTCACCAAGCCACTCTCCATCATTTATCAGCAGTCCTGGCTAACCGGGGAGGTCCACGTTGACTGGAGGTTGGCAAATGTGACGCCCATCTACAAGAAGGGCCAGAAGGAGGATCCGGGCAACTACAGGCCTGTCAGCCTGACCTCGGTGCCCGGGAAGGTTATGGAGCAGATCATCTTGAGTGCCATCATGCGGCACGTATGGGACAAGCGGGCGATCAGGCCCAGTCAGCATGGGTTTATGAAAGGCAGGTCCTGCTTGCCCAACCCCATCTCCTTCTATGACAAGGTGACCCTGCTTAGTGGATGAGGGAAAGGCTGTGGATGATGTCTACCTGGACTTTAGTAAAGCCTTTGACACTGTTTCCCACAGCATCCTCCTGGAGAAACCGGCTGCTCGTGGCTTGGACAAGTGTACTCTTCTCTGGGTAAGAAACTGGCTGGATGGCCGGGCCTAAAGAGTTGCGGTGAATGGGAGTTAAATCCAGTGGGCGGCTGGTCACAAGTGGTGTTCCCCAGGGCTCAGTCCTAGGGCCAGTTCTGGTTAATATCTTTATCAACAATCTGGACAAGGGGATCAAGGGCACCCTCAGTAAGTTTGCAAATGACACCAAGCTGGGCGGGAGTGTTGCTCTGCTGGAGGGCAGGAAGGCGCTACAGAGGGATCTGGACAGGCTGGATCAATGGGCCGAGGCCAACTATATGAGGGTCAACAAGGCCAAGTGCCGGGTCCTGCACTTGGGTCACAACAACCCCAGGCAACACTACAGGCTTGGGGGGGAGCAGCTAGAAAGTGCCCGGCGGAAAAGGACCTGGGGGTGTCGGTCGACAGCCGGCTGAATAGGAGCCAGCAGTGTGCCCAGGTGGCCAAGAAGGCCAATGGCATCCTGGCCTGTATCAGCAATAGTGTGGCCAGCAGGACCAGGGCAGGGATCGTCCCCCTGTGCTCGGCCCTGGCGAGGCCGCACCTCGAGTGCTGGGTTCAGTTCTGGGCCCCTCACTCCAAGACAGACATTGAGGGGCTGGAGCGTGTCCAGAGATGGGCAACGGAGCTGGGGAAGGGGCTGGAGCACAAGTGCTGTGAGGAGCGGCTGAGGGACCTGGGGGGGTTTGGCCTGGAGAAAAGGAGGCTGAGGGGAGACCTTCTCGCTCTCTGCAACTCCCTGAAAGGAGGTTGGAGCCAGGTGGGGTCCGTCTCTTCTCCCAAGGAACAGGCGACAGGACGAGAGGAAGTGGCCTCAAGTTGCACCAGGGGAGGTTTAGGTTGGATATTGGGAAACATTTCTTCCCCGAAAGGGCTGTCAGGCCCTGGCACAGGCTGCCCAGGGCAGTGGTGGAGTCACCATCCCCGGAGGGATTGAGAAGACGTGTAGATGTGGTGCTTGGGGACATGGGTTAGTGGTGGCCTTGGCAGAGCTGGGTTAACAGTTGGCCTTGATGATCTTGAAGGTCTTTTCCAACCTAAACAACTCTATGAAAAAGATCTAAGAAAACAATGCTCTTCCTGATTCTTGAACCTCTTTGCATCTGGACATCAACAGTCCGCAAACACAGAAGAGCTTTCCAAACGTTGTCAAGGTGAACAGAAACAATGTCACTGAAGCTTATTTGTGAGAATGGCATGTTAGAGATGTTAAGGCTGCACTAAAACCAGGCCTAAAGAAAAATAAATGGGTAAGACAAGTCTGGACCTTGACACATCCCTATGTGCAGGTTTGTATCTTCTTTTCTTACGTAAAATAGCTTCTTTGATTATTTGTTCTAGCATTTGTGGCAAATTAAATTAATCTGAGTAGCATATAATCTGCTGAAGGCTAAGATGAAAGCAGGAGAAAGGGAGCCAACTGGTAAATGCGTTGGATGTGTCAGTGGCAGCTGGTAACAAAACAGGAAGGAAGGCTGTGCAGAAAGAGCTGACCGGATGCGAGAAGCTGAGACTAACAAAATGGCAAAGGAATGATAAAAGGCTGTACAGAACGTTACTGTAATTTTGACGACATACAGTGCCTTTTTCCAGATATCCACCAGCTTCCACCGTTACCCATCTAAAAGCAACCTGTGCCTTACGATGCTCATCTTCCCACAGCCAGCCTCTGGAAAGGTGAAGTAACACGTGCATGGTGAGGCAGCAGACCACCATGGTTACTAGCCAGCAATTAAGATGTTACTAAAACTATTAAAAAATTAATAGACCTTGTCACGTGAGGCAAAAGTTTGTCATATAGGATCTCCCAAACTACTTGTAACATGGTAGCATTTACATGAATTCTCCTTTTTGTCAGGAAACAAGGTTATGTCATTTTCAGCCATCTAAATTGCACGCTATACTTTCATTCCCTCTGATTATTTTTCTCAAAAAAACCTAGACTTGAGTTCAGAATGTACCAACATGTGATCCAATACAAGCTCACCGCTGTTAAAAACATGGAAAACAATGAATCTGTCAAGACTCCTTGGTGACTCCTTCTGTATGCATTAGCTGTGGAAGAATTCTGGGCTCAAAGCAAAACTGCTTTTGTAATAAAGTAAAAACATCTTCATTTTGTAAGGACAACGAAGCATTTCCACAAAAGAGTGAAGCAATCGGATCTCAGACACTGGAGACAAAGAATCAGCTTAATATAAAAGCGATAACATAATTTAAAGTGTCATTAAAAACAACAAAGATTGATCATTCAGATGTCAGGGAACAGCAAAATCAAATTCAAGCCTTTTGTACGCATTCCATACAGCCCTCAGTTACGCGTTCATAATATACAATTACTTGAGCTACTTTGGATACCTAACTCACACGCTTCTTTTAGGTTTCATTATCACAAAACAGAGTGAGCCTTTATTAATTTACTGTATTCAAACAGCCAGCTATACCCTGAGGTTTGGGCTTTTTTTTTTCCCCCCCTTTTAAATTACTATTCCCAAAACATCTTATAATCTATTTGCAGTCTTGGTAAAATACAGCAGATAAAATTAGACAGCAAATTAGATTATTTTGTGGAATCTACTATGAGAAAAATCTCCATAATTACTCTGCTATGTTTAACCTTTACTGAGTCGGGCAAGTGTAATTCACTTAATACAAATCACTCAGAGTGCCTGGCAAACAATAATATGTAATAATTAAAAATATCACAGATTCGTGTGAGGTATTAAAGGAAAAAAACCTGCATTAGGAATATGTATGTGATCATACAATTAAAGATTTCATTTGTACGCATACAGCAACAGCATAAAATTAATGCCGCACATGCAACCTCAGCTTTGTAATCTCTTCACTTTAGAAAATTATTAACTATACAGCCATGTTACAGTTTTCTGTAGGTATTTTTCAATGACACAAAATTTTGCTAAATTGAACAGCCCAAAACCACCTGAAACTTCACCTTTTCGATTTCAGAATCACCAAAAGCACAAAATTACTCCTGCATCTGCTAAAAACCAGACCCTCACGCAGTAGGATCCTTAGCCAGACACATTTAAAAAAAAATATATGAAAGGCTCAAAGTTGACAAACTCTGGAAAACTATTCAACCTGTATGTAACGTTTATAGCCTTTTGTATCAGGTAATACTGACAATACGGTAGATTTTACTTTAAAAGTTTTCTGTAAAGGACATAAGATTTACTCAAATAGCTCTATGCTTCAGTGGCTTTCCCCACTTCCTTCCATTTCTCTCAGTAATTTCTACATCCCTGGCAGAGATTCTGAGTTTATGGAGGAAATCCAGCTAAAAAAGTAGAACGCGTATTCCCTCTGCTGAACCACATGTATGCGAGGGTGGGTGTGCATTCCGTAGCGCCAACCCTAAACTAAGGAACTACGAGCAGTATACTCGATATCAAAGATTATACAAACACATACAACGGGTTTATTTCTTCTGCTTCGGTCTGAGTCTAGAGGCTCGCTTCGTATTTTGAAGCTCTAGGTTGGAGCCACAAGCACCAGCACCATAAAGCTCAACCTAGAATAGGGTTTAGCCTTTTCCTTTCTTTTCTAACAAAATTATTGGACATCATGAAGATTATTAGCTTGACTAGTAAGCCAATTCAATGAAAAGCTTTCATCACAAGTCAAATGTTTTACCCAGCGAGAGGTTATTGGGTCCAATTTTCAATTTTGTGATTTTTTTTTAATCTCTGAAATTGTGAATACGGAAGAAAGGCCTCAAAGGAGCAGACCAGAGCCAGGCAGCAACGCCTAGAGAAGGGCAGACGGAGCCTTCCTCCAACTAGTCTCATACTCTTCAGCTTCTGAGGACTGAGACTTCCCCAAGTCCTGGGTGGAACCTGGGTATTTCATAGTCTTTGACGGACTTCTTTATGGGGAACCAAAAAGTCAGCAGTCTAACTGTCACTTATATTTCTTTAAAATCTTTAAGTTAACAAGTTCTTCTTAACAAGTTAACAAGGACTCCTTGAAGTTGTACGTTTTACTCCAATGGAAACTTTTCACATTGCATTAACTTCACGAGTTTCTCACTCGACGCTCAAAGCTGCCTTCTCTTTCACTCAAATTAGTTTGGAAAGTATTTCATCACAGCAAGCTAAGTTCACAATATATTGCATTACAGGCTGCTTCCTTGAACAAGTGCCAAGGCCGCCATCATTATAGTTTACTCATATTTATCCACTAACATCTTATTGCAGTCTTCCACAAATACTCCATTGAAATTAAACACCTTCCCTTTTATTTTACAAATATTCATTCCAAAAACCCACCACTCCCAATCCTTAAAAATAATCTATTTTTCCTATAAATACAGGCTCCTACACATATTCTCCTTAGCAATACAGTTTGAAAGGAAAACATTTAATTTTGCACTAGATTAATTGCCACAGTTAAAAAGTCAAAACTAAAAATAAGGTTGTGTCCCTAAACCATTTAACAAGGGGTAAAAGTTAGGGACATACATGACCACGCTACCAGAGTTTTGTTTCCCAACCCCATACACACACACACCCACAGAGACATGTATTAGTATATGTGTATATACATAGATATATGTCAATGTCTGCAGTGTGTGCGCATAGACAAAACCCACGATTTAAGAGCTTTTCCCAGGCAGAAAGTACATTAAAACCTGTCCAGATGAAAAGGAACAGTTTTTTCTTGGGATAAAGAAAAGCCATGCTAAAAAGAACAGTCTTATTTTTATATCAAAAGGGGATTTTAATACAAATTAAATGGGGTTTAATTTGTAATTAAATTAACAGAACATGCCTAACAAGCTAAGGTACCTATTTTGCAGCCGTCTAACTGCAGGCTTTACTCCAACAAAGAATCTTAATTTTTAGTTCTAGAGATTTTTCCAGTTATTCTATTCAAAAGAATAATACAGCAGCTGTCGAGGTAAATGGAGTTTAAGAACTTTTTGTTGTCTGCTGTTTGAATCTCTTCTCTGTTAAGCCATAGTCAGAAGCAGCAGAATTAAGGGGTTTGGCACAGTGTAATCACTTTAATGAATAATGAAGGAAGCTTACTCCTACAGAGTGAAAAAAAAATCAAAAATTTTCTCCTTTACCTATCTTAAAAGGAAACTCTATAGTGAGCACACATGTCACTGCAAGAAAAAAAAAAAAAAGCTAAGTGTTGTAACAAGAAAGAAAAAATTAAAATTTTTTTAAAATTCCATTTCATCAGCAAGGTAACTTTACTCACTCATCTTCAGCCAGACCAGAAACGTTCTGCAAGCAACAGTAAGTCAAAAGAAATACAATTTTCTTTGTTCAAAATCCTTGTTTACTCCGTTTTGGTTCTATCATTGAGCAGAAGGAAACATTTCTTTCAACTGGAAGAGGAATATTTCTTTGTCTTTTCAACTTTTATCCTCCTCAGGGAATACATATCCAGAGGACGCAACAACCAGCAGGTTCCAGGAACACACGGGCACCTGCAGCTTTCAGTGTGGCAAGAGGCTCTACTTGGGCCTGGCAGAGAACTTGCCCAGCTCATTTCTTGCAGGAAGAGAGAAACGTTTCGTAAAACCGTGTTTGGGAAAACCGACAGCCTCGTGGCTCCTGCCTTACGCAGTGTCCGTGGGAGGATGGAAAGACGCTCAAGAAAAAGTGGCTTCAAGCAAAGAGCTGACGACGGCAGAGAGGAAGCGCTCTTCTGCCTGCCCGTACTGACGACAGGACACACCGTTCACAGAGGGGTTTGTACTCGCAGCAAAAGTCAACCGGAATCCATTCTTGTAACAAAGGGACATAGCGCTAAAAACTGATGCTAAATATTCTGAAAAATCAGGTCATATGCGGTTCGAGTTGTGCACATACAAAGATCAAATACGTTTTCTATGTTATGCCTCAGTTCTCCAATAATTCTCACTCTGAATTTTTAAATGAAAAAAATATTTGTGAAGCCCTCAGAAGATATCACGACAACCTGCATAGAAAAGCTTGTAAGGGAATTAACAGCACTGTATTCAGAGCAGGATTGGAAAAATTGGGCTCTGTATCAACAAACGAGAAGAAAATAACAAGGAGAGCTCTTTAGTAAGTGAGCTTTAACCTCCTTGTGCACTGAACGTGACGTAACCTAGAGAAGGATGGGGTGGAGGGGCAGCAAAAATTCATAAAGATAAGACACAACATCATTTTACATACAAGAAAAACAAATTAAGATCTTACCAGGCACATTTATTCTGACATTTCATCACATTTGATTGTGCAACTCTAATGAGTCTGTACCATCCTTCGTACGTGAATGATTTCTTATATTTACGAAAAATGAACCTAAATCATGTGCCATCAGACTGACACCAGCACAATTTCTCAGTGGTATTAGCGCTGTTAGTCATTACCCACAGAAGCTTGCATTTTCCAGATAAAGACAGTTCAAATTACGAGCCCCTGGATTTTTTTTTAATTTAAGAGTTGACAAAAAAAAAAAAAGAGATACATGGCTATCACTGGTACGGTAGAAAGCCTTGCATATTCCTTCAGCTGCTTTCTGTGTCAGCCATGCCACGATATAACTTTACCCCTTGTTGTTTCACGATTAGCTTTTCTACATTAATCTCGCCACCAACTTTGAGGGACACTGAGAACATTCAAGTATCTGTTTGTAATTTCCTTGTTCTATTAAGAATGTTCATTAGATAGACAAAAAGATAGCTTTTCTTGGTAAGATTTGTTCTGCTTTTTTACACGTATTTTCTACCACATTATTTTGAAAGAATACAACAGCAATGACAGTGTATAATAGTTTTCAGCTAATGCATTCCTGAAAGCCCACAATTTTTTTAATCACACCTAACATTTTAATATTCTGTTTTAATGAGAAATTATGTCATTCTGCTTTAAACGCTTATTCTTAAATTCTTATGGAACATTTAGACGCACACTGGACAGGTTCATTGCAGAAAGAGTAATGCGAGTGCAGGGCGTCACAGACATAATACGCCAACGTGAAGAAGTCTTTGCTTTTCTGCAGTGTCCTTATTCCCTTAATTGCTTCTTTTGCTCCAGTGGCAATCTAAAAGTAATTTATTCTTAATAACTTTTCTGCTTCAAATAAGATTTCTTGGTTTCAGATGTCTGCAAAAAAAACTACTATGAGATCGTTCCACGAGTCTCATGAACTGCCTTACCTGTCACAACACTCAGCCCAGGAGCCCTCCAGCATTTGAAAACTAGCTTCTGTTCTCCTGGTTCAGAATTAAGTAGAAAGCAATCTAACTGCTCTAATCTAAAATCCGAACTCTGGCTGGATTCCTACCGCTAAATGAAACTACATATGGTAGCCATTACTCACCCTTCTGTGATAAGCTCCTCTGCATTTCTTGTCCACCTGATATACGGTGTTGGGAATCCTACGGCAACACATGGAAAAACCGCACTGTGCCCAGTAACTTTAGTAAGTGAAGAGGGCTGCCTCGCAAACATCAAGGTCTGTGGCACCTCGGGATCTGCAAATATGTTGTAAATGACAAAGCTGTTACCAAATGCAGGGTCAGAAGATGATCATATTTAAAAAAACATACAAACCACACACACAAATGAAACATTTCTTTCCCACACCTTCACAGGATTCAATCATCATCTTACCTACGTAAACTGTTTTCTGTACGAGACTCCCGGCCTCTCACATGAACAGCTCTCTAACCATTTCCTCTGGACATACAAACTGATTTGCCACCGCTGGGATTCTGACTCCTCAAACTCCCTGGGAAACAGTTTCAGCTCAAAGCTACAGCCCTGAACCTGGAACTTCCACCAGCTAGTACAGATTTAGAATCATAGATTCGTTTAGGTTGGAAGAGACCTTTTAAGATGGAGTCCGACCGTTAATTGAGCACTGCCAAGTCCACCACTAAACCACGTCCACATCTACACGTCGTTGAAGTGGGCTGGAGAGGGGTTTGTTTCTTTTTTCTCCTCCCCTTAAGAACAAGCACAAGCAAAGGGCATATTTACTCAGCCTTTTACTACAGGAAAAGACCACTTTGACTGTGAGAACTGAAAACATACCCACCAATAAAGGCTGTCCAGCAACGTACTCTGAAGTAAACTACCACAAATAAACATTCAGAACAAAAGGCAACTTTTCTACTTCACTAGAAATATCCATGACTCCTCAAAGCATAACCTTAGGAAGAAGGTTCTAAAAATCAGTTTTAAGTAGATCTGTAACCCAGGGGCCTCAGTAACACCCGGACAGAAGATGCAGTTCGTACCCTTTGTCTCTGCAGTAACTTCAGCATCTGCCTCGCACCATAACTAGAGTAAATGAGTTCCTACATACCAGCTACAGCACTTCTGCTGGGTTAGTTACCATAACTCGTTCTCCCAACTGCTCAAAACCCCCAGTGGTTATGCTGCATTAATCGCTGTATTCTCAATACCTACATATGCACTTACAAGTTTGATGACAAGCAAGCTCCAGAATCGGACAAGCTGGTTTTGGTCCCCTCGACAGGGGCAGACCGTTCTGTACCTATGCTACTTTTGCTCACCGAAGCCCATTCTGTGCCTATCACGCACGGGTTTTGGCCCCTGTCTCACCTGGGACCTACGCGATACTCGCAGGAGCTTCTGAAAGTTGTTGGGTGTGGTGTTCTTCAGCTCAAAGGGCTAAAAATAATAAGCGAGCGTTTACAGCACTATGCTAAGGGCACGCACGTGCTCCAAGGTATAACATCATGATGAGGTTGCCAGAGTATTTGAGAGAACCGGGCCCGATGGAAATCGTGTTTCAGAACTGTCCCAGGCAGAGGGAGCCACACTTGGAGCAATCCTGGATCACACCATCTGCCTCAGGCCCACACACAAACTATAGCAGCTCTGCCCACATTCCCTGTTAGAGGGAACGAGTCTGCTTGCTCCAGAAATACGACCATGTGTGAACAGGCGGGTAACGCAGCGAGAGTGACCTGGAGTGGCATATGGAGCAAGCCAAGTTGCAAAAAATGGATGTAACAGATTGCCAGCAAGCAATCATTACACGAGGGAGAGGAGTCGGTATGATTCACTGGAGACAGAGCTCATTAATGCTCCAAGCTCACAAAAAGGAGTTCAGTTCTCCGGTTAGTGGAAACTCGATTGAAAAATTAAGTGATTTTTCCCCGCCCTTGCATTCCTGTATTTGAAAGCACCGAGCAGAGCTCAGAAATGCACCCTCCTGCTTGCAGGGTGGCAGATGAGAGGCAGCGAGCTTCCTTAGAGCGTTCAGTCTATCAGCAAAAGTAGAACGCTGTCCATGGATGCAAACACATGTCACGCAAGTGCGCGTTGGGTGTATTTCAAAGGTTTAGAAGCAGAGCAGTGGGGTCGCTGTCAGGCACACATCAGATAACGATTTAAAAATGGAATAAAACAAATGAAGACCAGATTAATTCAAATCCTTCTTTCAAATACATCTCAGACCAAGCAATCAATTATGGGGCCACTCAAGATTAAGAGAGCTTTCTGTGCAACAGTTTAATCCCGCTTTAAAAAAATGCCTGCTGGGAGGGATTTCACAAAACTTCACTATCAGCACTTTCAGACTCATGACCAAGCAAGGAAACGGCGTTATTTGTATTCTCTAACAGAGTTATCTTTAATCACCTTCAGCAAAACATTACAAAAGCAAGTAAACTATATCATCTGGAGCAAAAAGAATTCAAAAGATCAACACGATATGGAAGTTCATCTGGAAATCTTCAGTTGCCAAAAATCAGAAGTCTTAAGCGTTCATTTGAGAGGCTACAGAAACACGAAGGCAAAACAAACTAAAATCATTAAGCATCTTTTCCGAAAGTGCCGCTCTTCAAAAACTGTATCTTTAGTTGAAGAAGAGATGAGCCTTTCTTTTCAGAAAGTCGAAAGGATTTAACGAAACAAATTCTTACTTTAAGCATGATTTATTTCCAAAGCCCAGCAAGCACCTCAGTTTTAAAAGAGGGAAGGTTGCAATTGTAAAACTGGGGTATTTTAAAGCACATTTTAGCATTTTAAATAGAAAAGTGACATAGTCATGAGAAACAGAAGTATTTATTGAAAGGGACCTCTGAAGATGCCTTGTGCAACCACCTGCTCGAAGTCCACCTGTTGCCAACACTAGGTCAGGCCAACCGTGATACAGCCCTGAAAGCCTCCGAAGATGGAAATTTAGCAACCCCCTCTGGCAGTTCTCCAAGAGGTAAAAATTGAATCAGAATTCCAACATGAAGACTAATTCAGACGAGACAGCATGAAGTTCTGGAAATAATTAAGAAAACCCATACAAAACACAGCCCATATTTCCCTAGTTTGGGAAAGTGCGATTCGCATTCCTGTCTTATTCTTGGTCAACTTTCAAAACTTTGTGTCAGAACATCTGGTGACACACAGCTCTGTGCAACACAGTCATTCGAAACAGAACTCACTAAATGTAGAAACAGTTTACATCAGGACTGGACTTTTGTTCTTACAAAAAAAAAGTAAATCTAAACATTTCAGCACAACAGGCATAGCTAAACCTTTCAAAATAACAAGCCACCCCCCCGTTTTGGGGTCTGGAGACTTCCCAAAAGGGTCCAATGTTTAAAGAATCAGAACTTCCTGAATACTGGCACAATTCAAAGTGCCTCAGCTTAAGCATCCCAAGATTGAGGGACTAAGCACCAATTTCTTCTGGAAACTTCAACAGTATTTTAAAGCCTGAGAAACTTAGAAACCCCCAAACGTTTATACTCAAAGAAACAGGCAATTCCCTCTTTGTAACATGTCACTAACGGAAGCATGTAGTCACTTTTTGAAAGAAGTCTTTCCCAAAAAGCCCTTAAAAGCTAAGCCATTAAATATGCCAAAAAAGTATGTGCACGTCTCCGGCCTATCTCCAACCACAGCAAAGTGCTCTGACACTGATAACTGACTTTGCTTTTCTGTTTCCAACTGCAAGATATAGGTTAGTCTTCCCAAGGGCCAAAATCCTTTAGCTTAAAGTGCCTGCACTCATTTTAAGCTACACAGAAAAAAAACCAAAAAAAACCAAACCACAAAACCAAAAAAACCCCAATCACCAGCTTCCACAACCCACATTACACTTAGTTTCACTTAAAACATACAAAAATGCAACGGAGCAGATTCTCACGTGTTCCCCTTTGTAAGTGTTCTTGTTAGGTTTTTCCCCTTATCACTTGATTAATGTTTTAATTATTATTTTTTTAAAAGAAAAGCAGATTAATACCCGGAAGAATTTTGAGCTCTGCTTCGTCACTGTACTTCGGGGTCCCACCACTTTCAATGATGCAGCGATAGAGTCCTCCATCCGTATCAGTAGCATTGCTAATAATTAGAGCTCCGCTTGGTAATTTAACGACACGATCATCCAGAAAGACCGGCTGGCGATCCTGCTCCCACCTCACAAACGGCGCAAGGTCAACATTGACTTCACAGTTAAGGATTGCACTGTTGCCTCTATAGACAGATGATGATTCTGGCTGACTGGTGAACCTGGGAAGACCTGCAAATAGGAAATAGAAAAGTAACAAATTAGAGGTATTCTGAAGATGACACCAAAGCTTTGAAATCCAAGTCAAGATTCATGAATGTAGTTTTAAAAAAATTAAGCTGCTCTCCAACTCTTTAATAATCTTAGTATTTGATAGCACAATGCTAAACATAGCTGGTGTAAAGGCAAATGAAAACAATAATAAAACTATTTCTGTTTTTAAATCAGTGACTTTAGAAAGGAGCAAATGCTGACAAGAAAACAGGAGCCTTTGGAGTCCTCAAAAATGGGAGGAGATGTGCAGATAACCTCTGCCCATGTCTCCAGTGCCGCTGCTATCCTTAAGGAGTACATAGCACAGAAGCGGCAAGAACCAAGACAGTGTCTCCGCCTGGTACATCCAAATAAATTCAGTTTGAACCACATTCTGCAAGAGCGACTGATTCACTTGCAGCGGAACACAGATGCCCTCTAGTACTCACTGAGGAGACAGTAACAAGGAGAGGAGTTCTTGTATGCCTTCCACTCTTCTTTTTACAGTCTACACGACATCTTAATTTACCGCCTACAGGGCTACTTACCATGAGGGTTTTTTCCTATCAACTTAGGAGATTTCTTATCTTAAAAATAGTTTAGCAGTTAAGAACTTAAGCCAAAAAAGTTGAGAAGTATTTTCTACAACTTTGTCGCCAGCCATGTCTAAGTAAAGGTTTAGCTTCACAGTAATTTAACTAGGCCATGAAAAGGAGCCTGAGGGTGTTAAAGGACCAAATCTCACCGAAATTCAATGGAAACAGGATATCCCTTTGAAGATTTCAGCTCCAAAAAGCCTTATATATAGCACCATAAGGTAAAAATTGCATTTATTCATATGCAAATATTTATCTTTCTCATGCTAGTGTACCTGAGAACCGAGTTTCTCCACAGCGCAACACAAAGGTACTGCTGCCACGCCGACCCAGCAGCGCTGCACAACAAATGCGGAATTTCTGAGGAAAAATATTCTCCAGAATTACCCAGAGTCCACTGAATGGCTTCACGTTTGTTCCTGGTGTCCCGGTGCTGGCAGTGGGGGAGCTGCCGGGGCAGCCTCTGTGAGGGGAGGCTGGGGGCTCCCCGTGCCGCACACGGTTGGGGCCGGCTCCACAGCCATTTCCGTAACGGCCCCACAGAGGCAGCCGCCAAAGCTGGCAGCACCCCTCTGAAAGCGGAGCTGCACGAAGGGGAAGCTGCTGCACGGGGAACGTGTGAGAATCAGCCCTGCAACAGCCAGGCTGGGGCAGGAGGAGGAGAAGAGGAAGAGCCGCTCTGGGTGCCGCCCTGGGGAGACCAAGGTGGGGCAGGAGGCAGAAGAACTGGGAATGAAGGCGCGAAGCTGAGCCTGGGAAATGGGAAGAGGGTGGGGGGGAGGTGGTTTAGGTTTTGGCTTTGCTTTCCTACCACTCAACTCTAATTTAATTTCTTGCCAATTAAAATAATTTTCCCCAAGTCAAGGTTGTTTTGCCCATTGCAGTAACTGGTGAGTGATCTCCCCGTCTTGACCCGCAGACTTTTTCATCTGCTTTTCCCCGCTCCGTCCTGCTGAGGAGCGGGGCGAGAGAGCAGCTGGGCGGGCAGCCAGCAGCCGGCCAGGGCCAACCCGCCACAAGTGTTTTGCACAACAACTTCCCATATCAGGGAAGTGTCAGATCTTCTGACAGAAACACCCTGTCCACCATTACTGGTGTAAGCAAACGGTTCGACAAAGGGGACAGAATACAGTATGGGGGAAGAAAGAGGACGAAGCGTGGGACAGGAAAAAGAAAAGCCTCCTCACTCCATTTTCCGTGGTGGTGAGCTACATTATCAGCTCTCCCCTTTGCAGCTTGCGCAGAGGCGGCTGTGCAGTCATCGCTGACACAGGGCAGGGCACTGCTTGCTCGCTGCAGTCACGGTCTCAAAGTAACATTTTCATTCTTTATGCTTGCACTTAAAACTAATATTGTCATAGAAACAGCCTGTCAGTACTCTTGACATCTTACCTTTCCCTCTCAATAGCGCACAGCTTCAAGTACATATTGTGATTTTTTTCTTTAAAGTCAGTACACTGTGTGCCTTCAATATAAAGGATGGAAAGTGGGGCTCTGGGTTGCGCAAATTAAACCACCCTAGTACAATTATTCAGGCATGCGAATGGAGCCTGCTGGGAAGCAGCAGGCTCTGGTAACCTCTAATTCAGTGCTACTGCACAGAGCCAAGACCCCAGATCAGAACACGCAAACACGCGCTCTCTTCACAGGCGATTCCTCAGTCATGATTATACACGAGTGAGGCTGGGACAGTTTGGGTCAGTTCTCACCTTTTCCACTACTTCTAGCAAGCCTAAGGGTGAAATCTCTTACCCATTAGCTTCCATTTTCAAAAGTTTGACCTAATTGCAAAAATTCTCCTTTATCTCTTGTGAAGATGTTTCTTTTACGTTGTTATACGCAACTCATTTCCAAACAGGTCAACCCAGTATTTTCACAAGTCTCACTTAACACGTATCTATCAAGAACACACTGAGAAGTTAACAGTAATATGATCAATCTTGTCTAGCTTTTTTTCATTTATTTTGTAAATACCTAGTTCAGTGCTTTGCAAGTCTGTCTTCCTTTAAAAAGGGATAAAAAAGAACCACTCCGACCAGGGACTTTAACTTGATGTTGAAGCAAACAAAACACTCGTGGATGAAAAAGACTGCATGGTTCTTCAATGGGAAGGGGAGGAAAAGCAATGGATGAGTTACCTACCTCTTGTGCCTCAACTTTCTACAAAAGTATATTACCACATGCCGCTTATCAGTTATATACTGGTGCTGGAATTCCATCTCGTGTAGTTTTCTCTGTCCATATTCACTATATTCCACTGCCTAAGAAAGAATCTAACACATGCATTTCTTCAATTAAATGGTACTTTCTATTATTTCCAGCTTGAATCCCTATTTACTTGCAGGAAAATCCCACAGGTTTTTTGTTTGTTTGTCTTTTAAACTGTCTGATCTTTGCTCTCCAATTTTTTTTAGAAATCTTTGGAGAAGCAGCACAAAGCAACATCTGATGTCACATGTTCAGGCTTTTCTCACTTGAATGAAAAAGTAGAACTGTTCAGTATTAGCACCCACGTAAGCACAAATTTTAATACACACTTTTCATAAAGCTTTTATATATATATTTTTCCCATAGAAAAATAAGTCTGAACCAGGCCAACAGCACCAACTCCAGTGCTCTGCAGTCAAAGCCAACCACGTAAGAGATTTATTTGAGCAAACCCACAAACACCATCTTCACATCTTATGTTAAACATAAGACCTATAGTAAAAGGCCAAAATCCACAAACTGTCATGTGCCACCATGTGAGAGATCAAAAACGTTAATGCAATGAGAAGCAGCAGCGTACCTGCTCTCTAGTTGTGGCTAACCTCTGATGCTATAGAGGGAAAACAAACTGAACGTAAACCATGTATGTAATTGGGGAGGGGGTACAAAACCAGAGATCTTCCCAATCCTTCAGAATAGCTAGACTGAATTCTAACCCATTACATTTCTAACATACAGCTCCCTTCTCTTTTGTCAAGTAATTCCTTCCATAACCTTGTACAGGTCCATCTCCAACCACTACATACTTCCCCCCTCTTGAGTTCTATCTGGAGGCTCCTTCCACAGCTTCATTCCTCTGAGAAGAAAGTTTCTAGTTTCCCCTCCCAGTGTATTTACAACCAACTTCTAGTCCTTTGATCTTGACCTTGTTTTGGTATTAATTATTTTGCATCTTTGATATTTATCCATTACTCCCTCCCTCTAAGGTATTCATATGAATAAAAATCATAGCTTCTTTCAACTTTCCTTCCGCTTAGTTAATGAAGCTACAATCTTTAGTTTCCTCTCCTCATTCCCCTAACCATCCTACCCATCTTTAAAGGCTCAGAATCGCAGAAGCATTTGGGTAGGAAGGGACCTAGTCAGAGCAGAGGCAGCTATGAGGTCAGAGCAGGTTTTCAGTCAGATCTTGAAAATCCCCATGGACGGAGACTGCACCACCTCTTGGGCAACCTGTTCTACCACCGGACTGTCACCACAGTGAAGAACTTCCTCCTTAAATCCAGAACATCTTTTGCTTCAACTGATATCTAACACCTTTTACTCTCCCACCACGCACCGCTGGCAGAACGACAGAGACAACAGACAAACCGAAGTGCCTACTGTCGTTTAAAATCACAAACATCCACGGAAATATAACAAAATGGCTTCCCCGTGTCTATTGACAATATCTTCCCAATAGATGTAAGAATCACATTAGCTCTCTGCACACCGGCAGGTTACAGTCAATCCTATAATCCAACCAGCCGCCTTTTCTCTCGTAAAATCACCAGTCCCTCTGTCCCAACTCAGTACCATACCGAGGATATTGCTGTACCTGAATGGCTTTGCACACCGCGCTATGAAGTTTCACCAATATTCAGCCCATAGCACCATTTAATTCTTCCTATAAGACCATCGAGGCCACAGCAAGAGTAACAAGGTCTCCCAGACTTGCCACACTTGCTGATTTCGTAGGTGTATACTTTGTTCTTATAGCAAAATGACTGATGAAGATGTTAAACATGATCTTTCTAAAGTCTGGTCTCTGAGGCATCTTTCCATTCTGAAGATTTCCCTCTCAATATAACCCATTAAATTTTCATAATTACCTCAGATTCTTATCAATCTCAATGTTCTCATTTAAATTTCTATCATTTTGACCTTTAACAATTTCTAATGGGACAGCATATCAAAAGGCTGTGTTGCGGCATGCCCATCATATTATAGTGCTCCAAGACATCAATTGCTTCATCAAGAAGCTCAGACGCAAACCGCGGACAAAAGTCATGTTACAGTTTAGCCTTCCTTCCACTTTCCTCTCCTTAATTACCCTCGCCTTCAAAATCCCTTTAAAAAGGGCACAGTGTTGAGATCAGACTAATTGGTCTATGATCACCCCTCGCCTTTTTGCACACACCTTCTACATCAGTTATTCTTCAAGAAGAACCTACTAGCCCCCGAATTCACAATTCATTAGAAATCTTTATTAACAGACCCGCATATTAAGGGAATCCTTTCACCAGCCTAGGAGGGAGGCCTGGACCTCCTCTTTTTGCCATGAGCACCGCGACTTCTGGTTTCACCTCAGCTGTTGCAATCTCTTTACCCCGTACAACTACCACTTGTACAGTCATTATATCAGCACCTTAGAGTGTAAGTGAGAATGTTATTGGAGGACTAAAGCCCTGTAATTTCTAACATAAAGCTCAACTATGCTTTAATTTAAATCCCTTGCTAGTACTATTCACTTTTTGGACAAGATAGGTATTGTATATTGTTGTGTGCAGGTGCTCCATTAAGGTTAAATAAGCTTTATTTAAGATGGTTTCATTACTCACCAGCAATGAAATTACAGTTCATTTTCCAGGTCATCTTAAATGCCAGTAAAACCTTTATTTGATCATAGTTCTGTGTGTTTTTAAAATATATATTTTAACTGAGGCTATAATTTTGTCCTAAAGAGTAATTTTCTCTTATTCTACGATTGTTTGCAATTTGCACTGCTTAAAAGCCTCCATTGTGGAGGAGGACTCTTTTGCTTTAGCCAACAGACAACCACAAAACAGTAACGATGCTTTACAAAAGGCGCTCTAAACGTAAGCCTTAATTACTATTAATTCTGAGACCTGTTTATAAACACAGTACCAGGTCCCAGAGTGCCGGCATACCTCCTGCAGCAGCGTGCTACTAGAAAATCCCCTTTCATCTACCAGTCCAGAATCTTTCCATTACGGAGCTTCTCTTTTCCTCTTCAAATTACCAACTGATTGACTTGTAAGCCTGCATTTCCTTAACTTTCTATAATCATTTTCAAATGCATTACCATATAAACAAATTCAGTCTATTTAAACTAAAAACACATTCAAAACTCTTTTTCAAAGTTAATTTTTTTAAAAATTGATACTTTTTTCTCAACGGTTTGTATTTCCCAACCACTTCAATCACCAAGACTAAGCAAGAAGATCTAATGAAAATTAGTTACCTTTCTAATGAGCAAGCAGCACCCACTCTTCACCCACATGTTGCAAGACATTCAGCTGAAGATACTACCCCATCTTTTGCTAAATGAACATAATGATAAATGATACTTTGGGGTTCTGATGTTAAAGTATTTTTTTCGTGTTTGTATGTACATTAATCATCTCGTGGCAGCACAAATACATTACGTATCGATTTTAGGACGCTGAAGGAAAATACTACTGACCTAGCAGGACCGCAGGTTAATAAACTCAATTTAGGAAGGATGATTTTCCACTTGGAATGTTCTCTAAACACTGGTAGGAGAACACATAAGCAACAGCGCGATTCTCACATGCATACAATAGTAATTAGATGCACCACAAACTTCACATTTTCTGCTAGGACAATGCAAAAGGGAGGGGCGGAAAAAAAAAAAAAATTCAACTCTGTCCCTGTTTTCTCCTTCCCTTTTGTCTCTCCCCTCCCCTCATCAAAGGGCCAGAGCAACGGTAGGAATGTGAATGAACAATCTACTTAATGCAAATTTGTTCCATTCAGCCGGCATTCCCAGTCTAAGCATTACTGAGATTTGTGGCCCATTGTCTCGACTTCTGAAAAAGCAAAGATGTGCCTAGAAGAGCAGTAATTCCCAGGCTCCTGGAAAACACAGATGGTAAAAACTCCGGCTGTAGTCTGCTGCCTTCAATGGAGCCAGTGTTTCATCTCCTGTACTTTCCAGAAGAGGAGGAATTCATTGCACTGAGCCAGATGCTAACCTGCTTCAGCAGTCTCTCTGCGACCATGGCCAGTGCCAATCATTCTCAAGGAGGCTGAAAGAAAAAAACCCTCCACAATCAACAATTACTAAGTAACTCGCTCCTATGACAACGTTCTAACTAACTTCAGAGTAAATGCTTGCCTTCTGCTCTAAATACTGGCTGTCAGCAGTCACTGTAAATGCTCAGTTTTATTGAACGCGGATGCTATTACCATACACACATTTAATCCTCTTAAGAACCCTACTAACCTTTTGGCATCCATCTTGCCAAATCAAGACTGCAAAAGCAAAATAAGAACAGAGAATCACTCCCTCGTCTCTAGGGCAACAGAAGGCGGCACAGGAACTCACTTTTTCCCTGCCGATGCCAGGGGTGCGTACCTTTACTACCTGGTCACGAGCCTGTCAGATCAAGTCTTTGCAAGCATTTTTTGTCTGGTGCCCGAGTCTCCTCTGTTGCTACTCCACAGACTGGAATTTAACATAATGCTTTGTATAAGCATTAAACAGCTCTAAACACACACACATATTAAATGTTTATGCTATTAACTGTTTCCCAAAGCTGGCTTCAGGCTTTTTCGTGGCACCTCAATGTGCTCAGCAAGGGTTTTCCCTGATTATTTCTACTGCAGTACGGAAAAGGTAAAACACAGGAGTAGCTGACAGTTTTTCCAAACCTGTTACCTCCTGTATACTAGCTACAAAAATCCTCTCTTGCCCAGTGTTAGTCTTATCCAAGTTTCTCAGAACTTACTACTAAAGTTAGTTTAGACTCAGGTATCATCTACAAGCGTTGCCACCCTACAGCTTTCTCCTTACAATCCTTCTGCATTAAGCTGTTCCGTTCAGACACAAAGAGACTGTGAATGACTACGCAAACCGCTGACAATTTTAAGACACTTTAATTTTTTTCCCCATTCTTGTTTGCCCAATCAAATTTGAACTTATGACAAATCCGTAACTCTATTACTACTTTATTAAAATAGCCTCTTGGGAAGTGTGAGGATTTTAGCAATGCAAGTAGGTAAAGGAGTATGGAAACATGATACCCTATTGTTAAAATAGCTACAACATCTGTTATCCTTCAGCGAAGCAGCGGATCTTAAAGATGCCGCATATTTTGTTAGCGCATCAGCTTCTCACCCGAACCCTGTTAAAAAATTAATAAGTCCAGCCATCTGTGGACACTTCATTAAATTATCGCGGCTCCTTTTCTCCTCCTTCGCTTGAACATTATTCAGCATCATTTGTCTGAGTGGCAGAGGTGTGAAACATGTTTTAAAATACAATTTTGTTAATAAGACATATTTCATGAATCTCGCGAGCGAATAGATTAGACTTCGTAATTACAAAACATTCATGGAGAACAGAAGTCCGGCATTACCTGAACTAAGATAAGGCCGGATGCTTCTAGTCCTTTCTACAAAGAAGAAATGCCAACTATCACATCATTTTTCCCGCCTTGCTTAGGCAAACTAGACAGGAGAGATTGCAACCTGGCCTAAACTCCGGGCAGGAGATGACTAGTCAGGGAGAGAAGAGTATTCTTAGAAGGATTATCTCACGAAGAGAGGAAAACCTACCAAACGTCCCTGTTGGTTAAACTAAAGCAGGAAGTCTGTGGAATACACAACACAAATGAGAAATTTCGGTACGTAATCAGAATCCCGGCTTTGTTAAACACAGCCATGGTAGCAAAATTAACGTGGCATATACTGATTTAAAAAGGTAGCCCTCGATCAGAATTAAGAAACAGAGGGAAAGGGAGGGGATGCCATTGTACATATCAGTAAAATACACATTAACATATCTACCTATACGCATATAATTAACACAGAGTAACCTGGTACGACCTCAGAGCTGTTTTGAACTGGCAACTGAACTTGAGACCTCCTGAGGTCCCTTCCAAGCTCAATTATCCAATGACACTATGATTCGGGGAAGCTGTAGAGAAAACTATGGAGAGATATAGCAAAACATCGCAGAGAACATTGTGCAAAGAGGAACAGAATTACACCTGTCAAAACAAGCTTCTAACAGGGAAAGTCAGAGCAAAATTGATCGTGCCCCGGAGCACAGGGTCAGATCACACCAGTTTGAGGTTGCCATCATCCCCTCTCAGGCTTGGATCCGAGCTTTGCCACAGAACCACAAACTAAAAACAAAACTCGGAAAGCACACATACAAAAATCTGAGAGGGTGTTTGGACTAGTAAAACACATCAGAATATTCTGAAGTTTTACCTTGCAAAAAAGTTTCTCTCAGAATTTATTTTAAACCAAAAGTGTTCGTGTAGACTTTGCAAAGCCTAATATCCTGGAAGCCAAACTGAAATACAACAGCATGAGAACACAGGCATTGATGTAATCAAGTCTGATGGAGCATCACAGATCAGTTCTGATTTTGAACCAGGACACAAAGCTCAGGGTACCTGTTGAATTCAGTCCATGAACAGAAACAAATACAGAGATCCTGGCTTCTTGAGAAACTTTGCTTAACCTGGAACAACTCTTTACCCCCAAACCAGGACACAATAACCCCACGTGAGCTTCTCTCGCAAAAGCTTGATGAAAAGAAATGAGACAAAAGTCAGTAAGATAATCCTGGAGAAACCACTAGACCCGTGACTGACAGCACAATATTGAGTAAGAGACAAGTCAAACATCTAGAAATAACTTCATGGTGCCACTTCGCCAAACACCACCTTTGACGGAAGTCCCAGGAATAACAAAGTACTAAAACAGACCAAGAAATAAAGAGCAGATATGATGTACATCCTGATACTGTATCAATTGGGGTACTGGTTCCTAACCGAAAAAGAAAATGAAGCAGCCGAGCGTATGCTTGCTATGCTCTGCGACATCCCAAGTCTGCAGGGATGATCCAGGCTCACAGCCCGACCAGCTGCAGCTCCAGGAGAAGCGGCAGAGGAGTGTCAAGAACGAGTAAGAGTGGCTCTGAGAAGGGATGAACGGTAACTTCAAAATGAAAGGTATGCAGAATGTGTCATGGCAGAACTTTTAATGAAGGTAACAGAATGTGTATAGCTGCTCTAGTTTGGAGTGAAGCAGTTATGGAAACCCCTAACATGATAAGGTTCAGGTATATTTAAAACAAACCTAATAATGTAAAGAAATGCTAAGCCAGGAGTTAATCCAGCCTTCCTTGATGGAATTAGCTCAGAAATCCTTTGGAGGAAACAAGAGAGATCAGAAATGAAGAACTGATCTTTGATAAGGTACTGAAAGTGTTGAAGAAAAACAAGACTAGAGAATAGACCAAGGCTAAACAAACAAATTCAAATTCTAGTCTGGTGATATCAAGAAGAGATCAATAAATTATTCCAGGAATGAAATGGGAACAAGAAGGGTGATTCGAGGAAGGTTTTTAAAAACACAGAGGTCAGTGACGACAACCATAAACTACAAGAATGGTAATGGGGGGTGAGGTGGGGGACGTCAGTCTGTGGCACAGTGGAAGGTCAGGCTCAGAAAGTGCTGCACGAAGTGGCGCAGGCATACAGAAAAAATAATTCTGCTAATGGAGCAGGTGAAATAGCTGCACCATTAAAACCAGAGACAGGACTTGCAATTAAAGGGCCAAAGAACAGAAAAGCTCCAGCATCGACAGCAGCAGTTCGGGGCGGCAGGAAAAGCTGCAGTAGCCCCGATGAATTTGATCTATACAGACACTGAGAAACGTGGTAAGTAGACATTTCTAATGCCACAGAAAAATGAACTGAGGGGGTGCAAGCTACGGGATAATTTATTCCGTGCTGTTGAAGATCATTCTAATGGCGAGGACAATGAAGAAAGCACTGTGGGATTTTAAGAGAAGACCTTAAGATAAGGTATGCAGATTGCCTCATCATTTCAGAAACCTCAGGTCTTGATCAACAGGCTGCCTTAAAAAAAAAAGTACAGGCTCACAATTACTCTTTCTAAAACAAAATCAATAGCCATAACAAAAGAAGAATAAGACCCGAGTATTCTGGTGAAAGAAAAGAGCTTGACAGGTTAAATAATTTTAGATCCGGGCAAGGCTATCAATTACGAAAGCTCATGTGAACAAGCTATTCAAAGAAGATTAATGCACAGAGAGCAATGCCATGATAAATTTATCAAGAAACTGGAAGAAAGGAAAGATCAGAAGAAACTTTTGCAGGCAACTCTATAGACAGTGAGCAAGACAGCTGGTACCTGACGACAGACATTTAGAGATGGGAAATAACCTGAACAATTTCCCAGAGAAATACTCAGAATCCATGAATAGCAAAGAAACCCCTCAAAAATAAACTACTTGAAGACTGACATAGCAGGAGACATAAATACAGCAGGAGACAGAACTTCTATAGATAGAAACGTTTAGCTGAAAAAGATGATGTCTAGAGACAACAAGGACGCACGGCAGAAAGGAGGAGAAACGCTAAAAGGAGTACAGCTAGCAAATTATTTGATAAAACTGTAGTTCGCTCAAAGGCATCAGAGAAATACAGCTACGGTGTGGATTGTCACACACTGGCCCTTGAATCGTGGACAGTTGCTAGCAATTAAGCTCATCATACCAAAGATCGTTTTTTAAGGTCTCTCCATAACGAAGCCTTTCTTGGCTTTATTTGTAATGAGTTCAATTTAAGAACAGTCACAGAAGAGCAGACTGACGGGGCATCTAATCCTGGAATGTGACTTCAGAAGCTATGAGAGAAGGAAGAGCAACACCTTTACAGAAACCTATAAATCATCTAGAGACATTTCCCCATGCTCCCCCCAAAAATAGAGGTTTATATATGCAAATAAGTAGGAGTTGCAGGGGGTTTTAATAATTTAACATTTTTATCTCTAGTGTACTTATGTGAATGATGAGATATATCCTATGCTTTTATTAACGTTACCAAGAACTAACCTCACCGAGATCAACCATAGCAAGTTTCATAACTTAATTTTGCCTTATTAAAAATATTTTACCTCCATTTCATTTCCTTTTCAATGTCATTAAACTTCCTCCTGAATCTCTATTATGAAAAAAAAAAAAACCCAGTTAATCATACACACACTTGTTCCATGATACTTCTTACCCTTACTGCTTTTGCGTCATCTTTCATTTGGGTAGGTGTGATACTACAAGTTCTTCTAATTTTCAAAATGCAATATTCAGTTGACCTAAAATCCAAACGATGCCCGCGTGGAGACCCTTCACTGTTACTCTGACTGAAGTGAAACGTCTTGTTGAATCCCACCCCAGAAAACGCAGCGAGTTAAAGAACACAGGCCGCGTATGTAACTATCACTTGCCTGACAGTTTGGGATTTAGTGAGCAATCTATGCGAAAACTTGTCAAACAAAATTACAAAAGGGATTGCTGGTGCTGACATGCAGAACGTAAATAAGGAAAAATACATATTTGAGTGAAAATATTAACAAATGAGAAAGCTAATCTAAACGAAGTTCATCCAACTTTCATATTTAGGGGTGTTGATGCATCATCAATATGCTCTCACTTTCTACTTTTGTATCACCATCCAGAATCACCCATCAACAGATCGTCTACTACAAACCCAAGCGATTTTAGAAATTTAGCACTGAAGCTCCCTTTCACAGAATTCGTGCGTCTCTACAGATTAACTCTATTGCCTTCCATATTTTCAAACCCAAAGGTCAAGATTTGAATGTATACTGTAAAGAGCTTTAATTTTTTATCATTTACAGCAAGTCTATATTACTTTTTAAAGTACATTAACATAAAGGCAACTTTGGCCATTAACCAAACGCACAAAGGATACTTTCTTTGCTAATTACAAGACTTAACAATTCAAGTTACAAACTGGTAAACTGATAAAACCTAATCTTTTTCGTTTACAACAGGGAATGTTGCACCTAAGATAATGCCCAATTAAGAAAATCTTCACTTAATGAATGACCACTGGATTTAAACACTTCCGTGCTCTGTGTTTAAGAATCAAGAAGATCAGCTACCACAACCATCTGAAACAAGATATCGCAGCAAGAAGGGAGACTTCCACTACGTGAAAATAGGACAGCTGGTAACGGACATCTGAGGTTTCACCAATTTGGATGTTTTTCCTTATCTACCCATCTGAGAAAGGGATCCATAACCATCCCCCCTCCCTTTTCTGGCTGGGCTCAGGAAGGGATCTCTCATTGCACTAAACATTGACTCCACTCTAGAAAACTAGTTCGTTTTTTCTGAACAGTAACGTGAAATTGTTGCTAAAGCAGAAAGTTCAGGCACGAGCATTACAGAGCTACTTGTGCCCCCTCTCCTATAGCTACAGGAGAGGATTTGTTACCCTCCCATGAGCACAAATAAGCTTTAATCAGCTCACTGACCCACACAATTAGGGACAGGGATAGTATTAGTCAAAAGAGGCTGTTTGATTTTAGTCGATATTAGGCATAATAAACTTGAAACACAAAAGCTTAAGAAAACGTGCATTTTTAAATAGAAGCGGTGGCTTTAATCTGATTCAACTAGCCAAATACAATCTCTTCACCTAGGCTGTAACTTGATCATTAGATATCAATGAAGAGTTTAAAAACAAGCAGGTCTAAAATTCTCCTGCTGTGGGCTTTCTCCCAGGCCCACAACGATCAGTCCGGCTGCAGACAAATCGTACAGCTATCTGCTTTGGATGTGGCAAGAAGCTGTCTGGTACTAAATCATAACTTGGCATACCGCTTTCATGAGCTGCGGGAGAGAACACAGCACTGGAAGGAGGATAAATGAACTGGACAGACAAGCCTTGAAATCGGGCTCGAGGAATTACAGGAAGCCATTCCCGGCACGCACACCACACAAAAAAGGGGGACAGACCAATTGCTGCCCAAGAGGGAACAGATCCTGGAAGCAACACTTCTTCCCCTCCTAAATCTAGAGGAGTTCCTATGTTGATACCCTGCTGATCTCTCCAACGCTTTCAGTTCATGTAGGAAACGACAGATTTCGTTTGATTAGATTTCTACGGATTCATTTTAAAAGAATTATTTCAGCCCTGAGCAATTCCAAGTCCTCTCCTGCCATACTCCCTAAAAAGAATTAAATTCAACCAAATTCCAGAAGAAAAACTGTACCCCAACTCTCTAACACCATGCGAGAGGTCTACGAGCCGTTCAAGATCAGAGTAAGACATCAGCATCACTCTGGTTTGGCATCTGTTTGGGTTTTGTTGGAAAGGAAGGAGGAGAGGACATAGACGGGACGGCAGCCGTCTCTCAAAGGCGAGCCTTCGCAGGCTGTACGCCCAAAAAGCGAAGGACTCAATATCACAAATCACCTCAATCAGTTTGGTCCCCATCTCGCAAATTATTGCGGTTACTGTTCCAAAAAAGAAAAAGTAAATAACAGCAAGTCTACGAATTAGTTTTTTTCTAACCTTACACTGAAAATATTTATAACAGTTCTGAATCCGGACCTTTGCTTTCCATCCAAGGACTAACACAGATCCATCCAAGGGCTCACACAGATTTTTTCCTACTTTAACTGGACAAATGTGGATTGTAAGAATTTAGAATGACATACAAGGTAGAACATTTATTGTCTTGCTTGTCTAAACTCTCACATTTTTAATAGCAGCTGACAGAAACTGTACAAACCGCAGTTTTGTTAAAACCACCTTTCCCATTTACCTGTCATTGACAAGAAATGCATTTTGATCTAAGTCAATTTATGAAAAATGCAGATGCTTTTTTTCCCCCAGAAAATGTATTTTTGCAAGGAAAATTTATCACCCGTGTCACTTACTTGTGCTGGTTAAGTGCTCTTAAGTACTCTCCACTGAAGTATCTATGCTCCTAGGTTTTTTCCAATTCCAAGGTACAGAAAGTCCTTTATTCATGAAGATCAGATCAAGCTTTTTTTTTTTTCCCCTTGCTCTTAAAGGAAATATGCAATACTGAGTAATAAAAGTGCTGTTATTTCTAACCTAGCTGCATCTCCGAGGAGCTGGTACTTGCACACAGTTTGTTCTGCTCAGCCACTGACCCAAGCTGCTCTCTTATCCCGTAGGGATGGCACGGACACACACGCAGCCCAGTAACAAAGAAACAAAACCCCTTCAGTTGCCATCTTCCAGGTTAAGCAAACTTTGCAAAAGGCGCGAGATTCCAGAACCGTACAACCTGGCTACTTTTATGCAGCTCTTAGTACTTATGGCAAAAAGCAAACATAAAATTTCAACCCAAACTAATGGTTGAGCAAAATTCTTAACTATTCATCATTGTTTATATGTATGGGATTTTGATATTAAATACCTAAACACTATAAAATACCAGAAATTAAGTTCTCACAACCGCAGCATAGCTCTGTGATGACGTGCCTTGCAGAGATCTAGCTTTAATTGCAAGAACACATCCATCCAGGTCCTCCTCCCTCCCACAAGCTGTGCTCAGGGAATGTCCGGGATAATCATTTCTTGGCCACAACTTTACCCACTGCATGTCATCCAAAAACTTTAATGGATACAGAATTACTTATTTCGACATGGTCTTCTCTCAGCGTACTCATTTACAGCATCTTTGTACATTATAAAAAGTAATACTCTAAATTTACTGAAGAGAAATTCTTTATTAGCCCATTGAGAAAAAGGCAAAGCATGGAGATCTTCTTGAGACCATATAATGAGCCTGCAATAGAAGCAGGATTAGACATTAGCATCTCCTGGCTCATAACTCAATTAATTCCTCCAAGCCACACGACCTTAAATACCACGGTAGTTGCTCATCCAGGCCTCCTGTAATTTCAGTGGCAGTTACACTGACAGCTCGTCTAGTCATCCATTTGGAAGCCCAAAGCTAGATAAATTCAAGATGCAAATAAACCTTAAGAAGGCAATCTAGTCAGCTAAAAACTGGAACAATGTCTCAAGTGAGGTTCATTCTCTACATCTGATGTATTGACATCAAGTAAATCACGCTGGTCAAACACAGCTCAAGGGCTTGACGTCCTCACTATTGAGAGGTTCTTGCAATGTTAAGCAGCAGGCTAGAGAATCCAGTTCACAGCTTCCCTCCTCTGGTCTTAGGTCTCCTGCTCGCTAAGGAATCATCTTCACTGTCTGCAGTCCCCTGCCAAAGGGGTCAGGTATCTTCCAAGTCGTACGAGACCTGAGGGAGCAATATCATGGGGTATTTCTTTCACCACACAACTCTATCCTGTTTCCCAGCCCCCAACTTTGATTCCGTACGTGGATGGAGACAGGTCAGCAGAAGGAAAGCGATCGTGTACCGCATCTCACGTGGATACAACCATACCATACACAAAGCGACAGGTAATTGCGTTGTCAACACATTGTGACATTTATCCTTCAGATGCTTGATTTCACAGACCACAAATAAATACTGCGAAGGTTTTAAATGAAGCTTCCTAGCTTTTGAAAAGAAAAACAGTGAAGTGGTGAAACAGTGAATTTTATTAATGAAACTGCAACAATCCTACTATGCGACAGCAGCGGGATCCAAAGCCAGAGGCGTCAGCAATCCGGCAGAGTCTGAGCCACGTGATTAGCTGAACGAGCCGGCAGAAGAGAAGGATTTATCCAGGTCAGAAACGCAGAGCGCTACAGAGAGCACCGTGCCGAGGAGCACGACGTGCTAGAGCGTACCGGGAATTCAACTCCAAATCTTTCTTCCAAGTGTGTGCATAACACCTTTGAACCCACCCAAGTATTACCAGCTGTAGATGGAAAACCGGGAAGTCTATCAGGGTTTCAGTGTTTGTGTTTTCTACACAAAACAGTCCTTCAAGCTTCACCCGCATAGTTTTCAGAATGACTTTTCGGGAAGAAACGATGCTCATTCTGGACAGTGCTGCACCTGCAATGTTTTCAGATGGTTCCGAAAGAAATACTGAATTTTTACTAAATACAAACCTGCCTTTTCTGATTGTTGAACCCTTTTAGACTTTGATACTACATGGCAGGAATATTTCTTAACAGAAGTGATTTACCTGTACTTTTACTTAAAGTAATTGCAAAATGAAGGTTTGAAAATAAAATTTCTATGAATATGTAAATGAGAAATAATAATATAAGGGGATTATTTAATTGAGGTGGGAGGAAAAAAGAAGGTTATAAGTTATCACCAAGTGCTTTTTCAATTAGTGAAACCCAGACGTACCTAAAGTTAGTACCAAGGCAGCGGATACAGCTATGTTTTCTATGAGTAGCTCATCACAACCAAGAAAATTACATGTAAAGCTCAAAGCCAAGTATTGTCAAATGCAAAGATAAGTGGAAGAGAAGGAAGAAAAACAGATGGATTCACTTGGGGAAAAAAGATGACAAGAGGTGAAGCAAAGTAATTTAGTGAATAGTCTTTAAATGGATATATAGAACTGATAAATCCTGATGAAGAAACTCAGCGCCACTGTCACGCGTCAGACCTTTTAGATCTTTGTACATCTGTTCTCACAACAAAACCTTTCTCAAAGCTTTAACGAAGTAGTAGTAAATAGTGCCTGGAAAAAAAGATCCCCTTGGGAATATTTTTAAGCTAGTATCATTGTACTTTTTACTAAAATACATACAAACTTATTTTCCCAAGATGAATTACAGACACAGTTCCCCAAAATTTTGTTGTTGGTTTTTTTTTTTTAATCCCTGTTTTGCAAGAGCTATTCCAACCCTTCACCCTTCTTAAGATCTAACTGGCACTTAAGTATCAAAGACAGATTTGAATTTCAAAAGCCAATTAAAAAACCACACTGTAGTACAGCACTGATTAAAAACCGGTGTGGCTTTACATAAATTAGGCAGCTCCTTTGACTTTCCCTAGTTCAACTCCATCATAATAGTGGCAAAACCCTATAAATTATACCGACTGTGACACCACCACACCATCTCCCTCCACTACCCTGATGTTTGCGCAGTCATATTCTGATTTCAAAGCCAGCAAGCAAAATCCCTTTTAAAAATAAATGAATTATTTCACAAATCCAGTTTAGAGCATGATAACATGGTTAAGTTTGCACGGCGAGAGGAAGCAAAGAAGGGAAGAAACACTGGCAACGACAATCTCAACCTTCATTTGCTAGAAGGAACCAAAACGTGGGAGCACAGACTTAACAGGAAAAAGAGAGACATGCATCCTGAAACTGCTGATCATTAAAGAAAATTAACAAATTTCTTGCTGCTGCAATTTTTAAAAATCAAAGATTTTCTACTAGAAGTCTGGTAGAACAATAAACAACTTACTATCAAGGTGCAGTGGCATACAATTTCAAGTTACAGACTAATTGTGCCAATCTAAAGTATCCTTCATAATGCAATACTTTATCATAACTTCTGACTTATTTTTTTAACCCCATGAGAAACTGGATTAAAGAATGAAAAGACCAACTCCTACAGGAGTCTCGCAGTTGCCACAGAAGCTTTGATTCTCACACCCCAAAAGCCTGAAGAGGAAAGGCTTCTCATCTATTATCATGTATGGAAAAGGTTCCTTAAAAGCACATTGTCACACGCACTACAAACTTGCCAATCCTTGCCGTCATCCATTTTCCCCTCCCGTGACACGTTTATAGCACTGTGTCAAAGCCAAATTGAAGCAAGAAACCCGAAAAGTAAGTCTCTAACATAAAGCACTCAGTCACTGTCCGCACAGCCCGCACTCGGGTATTGAGAGTGCGTGTTTTGGGTTGATTTTTTCATCCGACGGTTGACTAAGCCCCTCTGTCACCTTGCAACACCTTGCGTTATCAATATCTGTCATCCTATGGCAATAAAAGAGCTTCGGCTTCTGACGTTCAAAAATTTTAGATCCGTCAAGCTATAATATATAAAAAGTCCTTTAAATAAATCGAGAAATTTATCAGAATTTATCAGCCTGTTAGACCCTAATGCAAGGCTCACCGCAGGTAGATCGCTCAGCATTATCTATCAGCTGTTAGGGAAAACAGCGCACTCATAAGACTAAAACCTCAAAACCTGTCTTAATTCATATATACGATGTAATACGGCATGCTTTTACCGGATTTTCTTTGCCCTGGCCAACATTACTCACCAGAATTTGTCATTTCAGGTAATGAAGTTATTTAATGAGTAAGTAGCAGATAAAACATGCAAGCTACGCTTCATAATACTCTGTTTTAAAGAAATCGGGTGCGTCGCAGTACAACATTCACACACGCCGTACCACTGCTCAATTAAGAAGGGAATTAGCTGCCTCCCACTGTTATCTTGAGGCCGAGGAGAGACCTTACTGTGCTAACTATCCCCACGCTTACCTGAAAGCTTCCAATTAAAAGAAAGAGGAGGGGGAAGAAATATTAAAAACCAAGGATAAAACCGAGGGATTCATATGAGGTCAAGAAAAGGAATATAGTTAAACCAGAATTTCAATATTCCATCTCTTATTGCAAAGCCTTTAGCGACCACAGCTACCCTTCCCCCCAACTAAAGGATTAAACTCTGTGTAGTCTCGCACAGCTCTCGGCACTTAACTCAGCAAGGAAATAGGTTTTCGCACACCTACGCGTGACAAATCTTTTGGAGCAGCAGAACAACTCGCGCACACCGCAGCCAGAGGATGCCCTCGTGCAGGTTCCTAACAGGAGGGCGTAAGGCAATGCAGAACACGCATCAAGAGCATCTCCTCTAGTTCGGAACAAAAAAGTTACAGTTTTTATTGCACGGAATTGATTAATAATCTTCTACTAGAGCTGCTAGGCCAACATGAGACAAAGAGGCAACTATTTACGTGGTAAACATTCGTATTAGCTTGGGTTAGACTATATTTGTTCCGTTTTCTAGCAAAGATGATTGGAAAACAAAACTGACCATAATTGTTGGGGCTTTTTAATGCTAAAAGGCTCTTGAAGATTCCATCCTTTTAAAAACTATCCGTTAAAACAGTATCTTCTACATTGATACAGGAAAAATAAAATGGAAATTTTGAAGACATTTTGGGTTACCTTCATTTTTAACCCCATTAACCTTACCTAATGATCATATAGACCAAAATAATAACAGAAGCAGGACGCTGAATGAGCTCATGTGGAAAGCAGCAGAATTAATCACGACAGCAGCAATGTAAGAAGGTGGTAATTGCCCGAGATAAGTGTGTGAGAACTGCTTTTATTGTCCTCATTGCCAAGAAACTTAGAAATGCATTTCTCATTCCCAGACTCTGAAAGCCACTCCTTTAAGGTATAAAACACTGATTTTTTTTTTTTTTATTTCTGACATCTCTGATGTTTCACAACAATGCTACAAGCTAACTTAATCGAAACAACATCAGAATGTAAATGACAGTAAGCAGCAGCTCTGGGAGATGCTGTAGCACTAGTCAGAAAGAATTCATTACCTCGAGACATTTATTAAGCAAAGAAAAAAAACTGTTTGAAAAAGGCTGGCAAACACCATTAGAGAAACAAAAGAAAATTGCTTCATAGGCTTCTTTCCTAGTTACATTGCCTTAGTTTGCCTTTTTTTGATGGTTTTTGAAGTCTCAGTCTCACTCTTACAAAGGAATTATAAGGTTTATAAAACACTTATGCAGTCTGAGACTCCTGATCCCTGAGATATAAGCAAATGACATTCTGAAGACAGATCACTTTCCCCAGTCATATTCTTTATTTTCACCTGCAAACCTCACCTACCTGCTGCTTTCCAGCTCCTAAAGAAAAGCTGTTCCCCAGTCATGTCTAGAGGTTACCCAAACCACCAAAGGTGAGCTTATGACTTGGGCTTCATAATGTCTGTCAAGAAAGTTTTAAGCATTTGCTTGGTTGTTACTTTTCAAACCTCCTTATTGACACCCGATACTGAAGAAACAGAAAAATACAAACACCCAGCACTCCTGCTTTCTCTACCGGTCTTCCAGTTTCTCAGGGATTGTACACATCACTAGCTTTTAGGAGCTTCCCAAATGTTTCATGACAGAGGGCAGACAAATCTCAACACATAAGCAGCAACAGAAACTTATTTTTAAGGGTATTTATAAATAAAGGAAGTAGAACCCTGCTCTCTTTTTTCCCCTTCAAAGCTGTGGTAAGTCTTTATTGTGATTACATGCAACTGACACTTTTTTTTTTAATCCATTCATTTCGGTTTTCCTGATCTTTAGCATTTCCTGAGAAATACCCACACATTAAGCCGCTTAGGTGAATAGAATATATGTGAACTTTCAGGTAGTAAAAAGAGAGGGATGTCCCCAGTTTCAATGATAAGTGATGAATCTTTTACTTCCTTGGAAAACGCCTTCCTCTTTTTGCAAGGGCAGAGTATACATCTCCATTATCATGCTGTTAGTTATACTTAGCAACAAAAAAAAAGACTTACCTGCTACCGTGAGCTTTGCTGTTCTGCTGACAATGGTCCCCAGGCTTTCCACAGTTGCCACACACTGATAATATCCTTCATCGGGTTTATTATGCTTGGAATGCACCACGCTGTTTATTAATAAAGACCCATCTGGTAGCAACTGGCGACGGTCATCTGACACCAAGTTTAGAAAAGTCCCATCTTTTTTCCATTCAATTTTGGGAGAAGTTTCACAATAAGCTGAACAGTTCATTATCACTGAAGCTCCGCGAACTGACAGAACGTCCATCGGCTCCACCAGAAAGTAGAAAGGAGTGAAGGTTCTCACAAGGGACCCTGTGAAACAAAACACATCACACAATTTTGGGGTTAGCCTCCTACATTTTTTAAACATAAAATGCATCCTCATTTCAAAATACTGTAATGCGCACAAGAGCTGTTACTACCTGCAATATTGTCTCCCTAAACGTATTAGAAATAGCTTGGGCTACATGACAGTATTTTCTGCTTTGACTATTTACACCAACGGACTCTTAAATTCAAACAAGTTTTCATCCCTGCAACATATTCGCCTGCTCACGTGGGAATCAACGTGGTTAATAGTCTTGAGCAATCCATTGGAGACAGACATCTGCCTCAGCAAAACTTATGCAAACTAGTAAACGTGCTCGAGCACCGCATTTATAACAAATGATACGCACTCTTAAGGCTCTCTTTTTGGCCTTTTGTGGTACGGCTGCGGTAATTTGTTTTGTATAACAAAGATTAAGAAACATTAAGAATAATTCAGCCCTCAAGAGAAAAAGAGACACCAATTCTGAGCTTAACTCATCATGCACGTGCCACAAAACATTTTTTTACTTCTATTCCATTCAGGATAAGCGTGGTTACTTTCCCATTTTAAGTATTCCCATTTTAAGTATTCCCAAAAGACTTCTATAATTAACATCTACTTTCCATTAAGAAGCGAACTTTAATTACTGTATTTCTGGTGTATTTGGTCAAGCAGAAAGATTGTGTGTCAACGCCACTTTGACTTGTCTTAACTTAATCATCCATAGAAAACAGAAAGAAGAAAAATTCTTTCAGGAAAGAACAGTTTTCCAAATCAGCATAATGTTGGGTTGAGAGAAAATGGGCTCTTTGTTTTTAAAGCCAACCTCAGAAATAACATCAAGGCTCCCCACCTATACCCTCACAAACTCCACCTTTCCTCCACCTGGAGACTAGGAACGGGATACAGGTACAAAACATCATGGCAAGATAAACTGAAATACTACTAGCTGTCTACCAGCAGACCAAAACCGAAAGGGCTCAGACTAAAGGTTAATAGGGCTTTTGAAGCAAGTCACTTCAAGCCAGAGCTGCAACGATTCCTCCTATCTTTATATAAAGCAAGCGAGCTGCAAAAGGCAACACTTAAAAATGCCAGCTGAAAACAACACAAGGTCTTTTTGCAAGGCCTAGAAGATAACTCTTTTCCATAGACGCAACAGCTAAATGCCAATCCTAATGAATAAAGCAGATTTTACACGCACTCTGACGAACGTTCAGACAGTATAATAAAGCAGTGAAGACAGACCTGTTCTCCACCGTACTGCACAGCTTCAGACTACATTATTTTCATCTGACACTGGTGCAGCAAACCTACCCACGAACCACTTTCCTTGATCTGGCAGTCGGCGATACATGACACAGTAGGAACGTGGTTTTCCTTTTACGCGCTTCTCCTAAGAACGTGAAGGCAATCCGTACCTCTTGTGAAAGGTGTTGTTAGAAAAGGGTTAAAACGCATTCACAAATACAAACTAAAGCTTCTACCGCGCACACCAAACCCTTCAGAAAGGGTCACGAAAATATTCATCTCAAAACTATTTAATCTTTCACAGTAAGGTCGATAATGAAATGCTGAAGCATGTTAAGACCACCTTGAAGAGGAACAGGCATTTAATAACCAGATTTGTTTCATTCGGTCACAGAGTAATTATGAAGCCTGTGTTTTTAGAAAAAGTACAAATATGAAGGAGACCTTTACTTGTACAGAAAGTCTGTCCTGTAAGCATTTTGGCTTCTTCAATCGCTTGTGGGTGGGTTTTTTTTTTTTTAAAAAAAACAGATTTACCTTCTAAAATAGCCTTAATTAACAAATTGATATGATTCCCTCTATCACTGAATTGCACAGAAAGTCTCTCGTCTCCAAAGAGACACTTCAGCTTCCCTCTGGAGAGGGACTCCAACCTTCCTGCACAAAGCCTATTGTCTTTGCTACTCAGAATTCACAGAAACTTGAAGATAAGGCAGGAGGAGTGGTGTGAAAGAAACCACAGATAAATTCTGCTTTTGTAGGGTAGAGCATTCAAATATTCTTCTACCTTCAAGAATTCAAAGATGAAATAAGGGAAAAAAAGTACAGAAAGACTGAAGTTTGCCTAGTGACAGTAACAGCCTCAGCCCAGACTGGAGACCTGTTATGTTGGTATCCAAATCCTTGAGGTTATGTCTTTCCTGAGGATAAAAAGAGACAAAAAACCCACACACAACCAAAAAAAAAAACCCAAAAAACCCAACCAGAACAAATTACAAAACTTCTAGGGGCTGCTTACGTTACTTCGGTTTGCGGAATCACACCCATGTGCAGATGTACCCGATTCTCTGCGTGCGGAGCACCGACTTCCAGCCCCAATATACCAAATGGCAGAAAAGAAACAGGAGTCATGAGCAGCACGGAAATATTTTAACCTGTTTGTCAGTCTAATCTCTTCCATCGCTCCAGAAACCTAAAGGTCTTTTGTAAAATTAAAGATTCAGCTTTATCGTCCCTGGGTTTTCCAACAGAAAGCATTCTACCCAAGCTATCAACCGTTTCTCCCCTCCTTTACACATTTCTGTAAGTTTTGCCAATATAGACCCAGACCCCTACCAGAAAAAATAGAACCACTCTTGAGTTTTGTTTTTCTCTGGCTTTTCAAATAAAACCTAGGAAACCCTTGAAAAGGGGAGTCCAGCTTCTCATTTGCCTTGTCTGGCTTTGGTGCAGATTGGAGCAGATCAAATCCGTCGATGGGGTAAGATTGTTCTTGTCCTGGAAGCAACCAGGTGCCCAAGGAAATGACATCGCGGAGTACAGAGCAGAGGACGGCAAGAGAGAGCGTGCCAAGAAGAAACAGCAGCACAGAGGGATTAGAGTCTTTCAGAAGGAATGGGAAGCAGATTCTCAGCCAGGTTTCAGAGGTAACATAACAAAAGCTCTTGCCAAGAGCCCGGTGAAGACACAGCACGGTCCGCTTCAACTCAGGATACTACCACGCTCCTTCACAGAACGTAGCGCATAAAGATGATAAAAGGGTTGGTAAATAACTATGTCCCACCTTGAAGGAAGTTAAACTGGAATTGAGACCTTTCTAGCCCACAGTCTCAGAAGGATTTTGCAATTTAGAGTTTGGGGCGCTCTGGAGAAGTGCCGGTGGGCTGCGCCCACACTCCAGCCAGCTGAGTTCATACCTCATTTAAGCCTCGATTCAGCATGAAAAGGCTTTGCACGTACAAGACCTTAATAAACTTCTACTTCTGTCAGGAAGCCCTTTCCCCCACTCCATCAACTGATTATTCAGTTAAATGACACATTATTAAGAACTGAATTGGTGTATTTTGTGGAGGGAGTCCTTCCTCTTTCCACATACTTATCTTGGGGTGGGGGGGGTGTACGTACATAGGTATGCACACATCAGTGGCTTGATTTGTCTTAATACTGGCCCAAGAAACTTAAATAAAAGCAAGATAAATCTATCTTCCTGATCAGAAACAGGAACAGTTAAATCCTGCTCATTCCCAGCAGATTATTTTCTCCCCCCCCCCCGCCCCAGATCTGCTCTTGAAGACCACTGTAGGGACCCAGCAATTCCCACAGGCGTTAGTTCCAGTGCTTCACACCCTCTACTATGAGGACTATCGAGCAGTATTGCCATGATTGAAGCACATTTCTTTTTGCCACTGCGGGCACCGAGAACAGGCTGTTCATCTTTCCCAACAGTCTTCTACATATTTGAGGACTTAAATCCTCCTCTCACCTTGTCTTTAGGCTTAGCATTTCTAGTTTAGTACCAGGTAGAAAACCTAGTACTAGGTAGATAGTAGGGCTCTGATAATTAACTCTGAATCCCCTCCAGCCAGCCCACGTTCCTCCTGAAGCGCTGCGCCCAAGACACGATGGAGTGCTCCAGCAGAGACAAGATCAGCGTTAGGTGCAGGTACAGCGTCATTTCACACGGTTTGGAAGCTCTACAACTCCTTTCTTCATCCCTCCCCAACACCCAGGCATCAGGATTTAGCGCGGAAGCACAACGCTACCAACTACATTGATCTATAATCCCTTTGCTACCGTAATCTCTAGATCCTTTGCTCGGAAACTGCCGCGAGGCTTGTTCTTTTCCATTTAATGTTTGACTAGCTGATTACTCCAGCCTAACTGTATTAACTTTCACTTGGCTCCTCCCAATTCTTCCCCCTTCCAAAAAAGTTCACCAATTTTGAACTCTAACCTTGCCCTCCCTCTTCCAGCTTTAAGTCGTGTGAAAATTTAACAAACATAGCTTACTCTGTCATCCGGGCTGCGAGTGAAAGACATCTAGTAGAACTTTACTCAGAATACACAAGTGCAAAATCCCCCACAAAGCAGCCTTCAATGTCATTGTCCTTCCTTCTCCCAACATTCATCCATCCCTGTTTGAAGCCATCCTATGTCAGTTAAGAGCACGCTTCCCTATTTCCTTACAAGAGTGTAATGGGATGGCAGTGGTTGAAGAAAGAATAAGGGAAGTTATTTTTTTCTATGAAACTTTTTAAACTACTAAGGAAATCAGAATAGTCTGAAAAATATTTCCTTGACAATTCCGTATCAATTAACCCTCCTACCCACATTACCTTCCAGTTGGGGGGGGGAAGTCTGTTCACTCACCCCTCAATTTCTCCAGGAACTGAAGCCAAGCTGACCACTTTTATACATCCCTAGCTCCTCCTCCCCTCCCGTTTAAAATATTTTGGGTTTTTCTAGTCCACCTGTAGCTCATCTCTCCTCAAATTCTCAAAATTAACCAAGAGTTCTGAAGTTGTTTCAGCTGAAATAAAACTCATCACACAGAACCGATCTGAAAATGTTTAACAATGCAGTGCTTTTAGCCTGCCCTTTGCTAAGCCTGGCTGATCTCTCGTCCGCTCTGCATTAGGATGAAGGACCAGGAGCACGCAACTCTTCTCACTGAAAAAGGGCCAAAGAGAGCACATTTGAGATATGACACTGAGTTCACAAAGTTAAGATGAATCTGCCTGAACTTCTTAGAGCATGCTTCCCCAAAGACCATGAAAAGGCTTTTAAACTCAAAAGGAGGAAGTTTTCGCGTAACATTTTCCGGCTACAGGAAATCCGAAAGCAGCTAGGTAAGACAGAAAGCTCATCAATCGCTCGCTCCAAATGCTGCCTTTTCAAAGGGCGGTATACCTCAGCGGAGAACAGAAATCCAAGGCTTCCTTTAGCCTGCTTTTCACCGCTACCATGCCTACAGAAGGATTACTTTCATTTTTTGTACGTTCTGCTAGCTGCATCACTTTTTGTGCCGTGGTACATCTTTAACAAGGCTTCGGGTGAGGAAATGCCTGGAATAGTAAATGCAAAGCGGCCGCGCAAGGGGAAAGCGGCTTCCCTTTGTTATCCCATTAATTCCTGAAAGACACAAGCATTCCAATATCAAACTTAAATCATTTAAATGGGTGCTTTAACAAATCCCTGACACAAGCTCTTCAGAAATTATGGCATTTCGGAAAATAACTTCAGACAAAACCACTCTGATCTCAGTTCTACTAAATTACCTCAAACCGGCGCACGGCAATAGGCGTCAGAAGATTTCCTCACTACCAGTGCTATAGATTCAACTTTAATCCACTGTGGCCACCAAAACTATTTGGTAGTGTTGTGTTCCTCACAACAACCATCAACTGCATTCAGAGCAGAGGACTTTAATACCAGATTTCACGTAACTTTTGGAAGGAAACTGCATTCCATTTTACAACGACCAAACGCAATAACCATCCAGAAAGAAAATGTGAAGCACAGGTCTAATTTCAGAACCACTTTTTCCAAACAGAATGATAAATTAAGGCAACTAAACCCGTCTTTCATCAAAAGTACCTGATTCTAAATCAGTAGTACACAAGGCTTCAGTCGCTGGAAGGAGTCGTACAGGCCTTTGATGAAAAAAGATTACTTACTTTCAGGTGTCGAGGAAAGATGCGTCGATAGGGGGGACGATACTCGTTCCTTTTAAGTTAGTCTCCAAAGCAGTTTAAGAGTACGAATACAACACCCTTGAAAACTGACGTTTAAAATAGAAGCATTTGACAAAATCCTAATCAGACCAGCAGGAACTATTATAAAGCCCCTTTTTATGTATTGCAAGTCAATGATAAAAGATCCAAGCTCTCTTGCTGCAGGATTGAACTTTGAAAAGGCTTTTCACCAGAATTTAATTAACATTCCCAATGGCCCTTGTAATCCCAAAACCAGTATGTCATGCCCTTCCTAACCTAGATCATTAAAAAAAGCCATCTTCAAGAATTAGCCAAACGTATTTTAATTGAAGATGTTACAAACACGATTCTTTGCAAGCTGCCAGCAAGAGCTCACAATGAACTTGGTTTGTGGTTTTGTTAAAATATTCATTGCTAAGGAGCACATTATCTATATGGATAAATTGCTACGTGCATTAATCTCTAAATAAAATGTAAGTATTAGTAGGTTGGTAATTCTTTTTTTCCTTGACAACATTGGAAACATTCTGCACTACCCAATAAGCAAAATTTATATATGGTATTACAAAATATCACAGCTGAAGGAACGTTGAGACAAAGACAGATTTTCTGCTTAATATTACATTTTTCCCTTATAGGAACTACAGAATATACACCACCTGCCCAAATTAAACTGCGTATGATGGCAATATACATCAGCCAACCAAAGATCTTTAGGATTTGGGATTTTTTTTAAAGCACATCCAAAGCCCAATGGTATACATGGTGGTTGGCAAGTTCACTCGTACTGAAAACCAAGGCCAAGTTCTCTAAACGCCATTTCATTTCTTTCTTTGCAAAGACTCTACAATCCATAAATTATGAGAAAAAAATGATATTGCACTTAAGCATCAGGAAAAAAAGGGAAAAGTTCAAGAGCTATCCCTGACTGCAGATGTCCAACATAAATCGTGGTGGTGCTTTAATAATTCCAGCAGTAGGCGGACAGTGGAACCTAGGAGAGCAAGTGATGTAACACTGCAAGATAAGTAATGCCACGTATAAATCTAGGCTTTCCCAGACTTAGTAGATTCCTTTCTCCTTCAGCACAAGCAGATTTCCTCTTTTTATGATTTAATACACTATAACAAAGATATTCATCAAAAAAGAGTAACTCATCTTCGCCCCAGCGTCATTAAGCACCGTCGGCTAGCAATGATGACTGAAGAAGAGTAAGGCGGCTCAGATCCATCCAGGCCCACATGGGAAGGGGCTACGTTCCGAGATCCGGAAGGGAGAGACCTCCTTTTCTTTGTGATATGGGGAAGCAACTGTACAGAGCCCCTTTCCCCCTTTACTGAAAAGGGCTTATTCTGTACTGCAGAAAGACGGGAAGAAAACTGCTTGTTCAAGCAAATTCTCCTGAAAGAGAACGGCGTAAAGCCGGATGCTTTTGTCCTTCTCTTTACTTCTCAATCCTGTGTGCAGGTGCCTTCTTGCAATACAGACCAGGCAGACAATACCGAGTGAATATTAACAGCCTAGGATACCACCAGAAAACCTGCACCCTCAATCGCTCTCCTCAATTAAATGGCAAGCTTAGAGAAGTTACTCTCTATGCTCTGCTGTGAAGAGCACCTATCTGAACCCCAACAGGCTGCCATCGACACAGATGGCAGCTCCTAGCTATAAGGAACTCTGCTCTGCCTCTTGGCTCCCGTGTTTTTCAAAAGGCCTCCATCTAGAAATATGATGTTGTAAAAAAGCCAAGTATTTTTGCATATTATTCTAGCCAAGTATTTTTGCGTATTATTCTCTAACAGCTTAACGTTACTGAGTTGAGAAGATTTTTGACACCATGTACTAACAAGAACACAAAAGTCACGATACTCATCATCATAGGAATTACTCTAACATAAAAAGAAATAATATGTTTCAAGGCTTTGCCTTCGGTACCTGAGGAGCATCCTTGCCTTTTAGACAGCACAGTCGATAAACAAAGAGCAAATTCAAGCAAAGCAACCTACATTTCGCAGCGATGCTTTTACAGCTTTGTCTATACTTCCAGCTACCTTTCACTTGTTAGTAACAAATTATTGTTGGCTTCATCTTAACTGACCTTCCTGACAGACCTCAAGCACAACATTATTTTAAAGAAAAAATCAGCTCACAAAAAAAAGTGTGCAGAAATAGAATTAAGAACAAAGTATCCAAATCGCGTACAGCGTGCCTGCAGTACAACACTGAAAAGTAAGCATCCGTGCGTTTACTCTAACCGCCCTTTCTGTAAGTGATACCATCTCCTCATATATTATTAAATAATGGGAAGGAAAACAAGATAATGATCAACAGCAAAATCCAAACACAGATTGTAATCTCAAATACCAAACGTCTTAGGAGGTGCATTTCTGCCTGGTGTTTAGCTGCATGGCCTTTCTAACGCCTCTAGGGAGTTAGAGATATTTTTACCTGAATTTTGAATGCATGGAAGCAACTTTCCTGTTTACAGCGTTGCTGCTTTTATTTGTCAAGAGTTCTGTGACCGCATCTCCCTTAAACAGCCGGCTACCAAGCGCTGCCACGCCGAGTCACAGCCCTTAGGCCCCTCTGCCCAGGGGCTGCAGTTCCACGAAGCCTGGAAAACCGAACAAAAGATGGTGCAAACTCCTCTTGGGGCACTCGCCCCCGCAGCACGACGCGCTATAACCATTTCTCGTGGTACTTTTGTGCAACTTGTCCGGAAGGAAATCCCCACCAAGGAGACATCCTGCTCTCGTCCGGTCCGGAGTCTCACTTTTAGATGGTTACCTTCTGGCAAGGATTTCTTGATCCGCCTTAAATCTACGCTCAAACCTAGAAAACTGTCAACCAGCTGTGCTTCAAAAACAAGTTCTGTTGGGCTTTTTCTTCCTCCCAGCGTGCAAGGAAAAAGAATCCTTTATAACCACGAAGAACAAAAATGGGGATTTCTTTCAGGTTGCTTAAAAACAACCCTTGGGTTTTACAGAAACTCACACCTAGGAACCGTGTCCCACAAACCTCTCACCTTCTGTAGGGAACATCCTTTCACAGAGATTTTGCTTTTATAATCAAAGGAAAAGCAAGTCAGACCATCTAATGCCATCTATTCGAGTTAAGCCAATGAAGGAGCTACTCTGAATATCCTAACCGCAAAATTTCTTTTCTTAACCATTTCAGAGGAAGAGATTAAAGGATTTCATCAATCTTTTTCTTTTTTTTGTGGAATTACCAAGGCCATTTCTCTCATTTCAGAAAACTATCAGTTCTCATTCAAATGGCCAATCTCTCTAACTGACACATCCCCTTTAAGCTTGCACAGGATTTAAAAATGGCACCGTGTTTTACTTGACACCAAGGACAAAACATTCTTGCATTTGATATCCCCTTTCTATTGCTATTAACGACAGAAATAAGCTAGAATGACAATAAGGTAAAACCTTTTTGACTTCAACTCCAGGCACAGAAGTTACCTTAATCAAAATCTCTTGGGATTAGGTGTTCAATACATGATCTAAGAGCAGAGCTAAGATGCTTTCAGGGTGATGACTGTCACCAGGGTAGCAAGCACTACGCAAACCAATGTGCGCTCTACCCCCTCCCAAAGCCTTCATCCAGTGTCAAACTTCTCTTTTCTCACCTGTCAAAATAAGCCAAAGCGATTACCTTTCATACGACATTAACGGTATGCCAGGAGGGGGGGTTTTGCCCATTCCAGCCCATTTTCGAATGCTTGGTATGGCTCTTATTCCCCTGCAATTTTTTTCCTCATACTTCAAGCAAAAAGGTAAAATTAGTTTCTTTGCTTGTAACTGGCTGAAACCCCGTTACTGGAGTACCCAATTTGTCAGCTCTGGTAGCTTTTATAGTAATCTGACTTCAGAGTGCTTAGAGTTTTCATATTCCTCCTGATCAAGTATGACAGAGAAAAGAATGGCAAGCAATTTTTACTTATTTTTAATATTAGCAGTGCTTCCCTCAGAAAGCACATCAGTTACAGGGGACCAGAGTTCAATTATTTATTTTTTTTTTTTTTTAATTCTTCCAGTGACCATTTTCATTACTTTATCAAATCGGTCTGAGAAAGGACACATCTAGCATTTCTACAAAAGATTACTAGAGGGCACTGTAAAGACACCTACAAAGGGAAGAAAATTTCTGTTCATCGTCGTGAACAATAGTACTTTGACTTTTCCACAGAAATAGCTACCATATGTTAGCTACTGACAATACTACATTTGTTCCAGCAGGTGAAGAGGAATTTCCATTTTTTCCTGGAGTAATGGATTTCCTTTCCTAGAGTTCCAGTCTTCTGGGCACTCAGGCGCATGATTTACCTCTTCAGCTACGTGCAACGGTAAAACCAGTGGCTTTCAAAGGGTTAAGACCCAGAAACCCCAGGTGTAAGACTCAAAATACATATCGCACACAATGCAGGCGAGATGCTAAACATCTAGCAAGAGATTCCTCCACCTTATCCTCCTTACGCCCTGTTCGGGCCTCGGTCAAACCACCCGACGCTCGCCCAGGGCTCTGGGCGCTCAGACCTGAGTCACTGGTTTGCCCAACGCCTCGCTAGACGAGCGGTTTAGCTCCCCATGGAGATTCCCTGGTGGTTTGCAAACCAAGCCCGGATAAATCAGGGAGCAGATTCCTTGCCTCAGTCATCTTTTTTTGGCCAGACTAGTACTTCAAAAATGGTTTAGAATATAAATACAAAAAAAAAAAAAAATCCCCACACATCACAAGAGAATTATTTGCTGAAACCGATTACTTAAATATTTTCCAAGTAGTAAACACAGTGCGGTATCCAAGAACTCCGCATGAAAGATAAAGTAATATTACTATTTCTCAGACGCCAACAAGGTTATGGGGCACCCAACAGAACATATTTGACGTAGCAAATGCATTTAAAGATGCACTTTAAGTGAGACAAGAGCTGCACTTCAGTGAACGATCTCCCTGCGCGGCGCAGATGTCCTCCAGCCCACCTATTCAATTCACTGCTTCAGGGTGATTACCGAGATTACAAAGGATGCTCGCGGGAGAGGTGTGAAGGGCAAGGGGGAATGCTGTTATCAAGTCGGGGTGCTCCCATCACAGGCAACGGTCAAAACGGCATACGGGAAGATATATGAGGAGGAAAAGAAGAAACCTGGCTTCTGTGGGAAGCTTAAAGGGAAAAAAGGGCTGAACATTAAAAAAAAGATGTAAGCAAGAACCAAACTGAAAGTTGCTGAACGTCGTTTCCAGTGTCTTTCTAAAGCGAGACTTCTGTCATGCTTCATAAAAGAGGAAAAAATTCTTAACAAATACCTTTAATGTTAGATCAAGCAAAGACTATCTAAGAGGACCTGGAAAGAGAAGAACAGCCGCATCAGATCAGAGCAAAACAGAATCCTTTTAACTCGGTGCCTTGTCGCAGCAGTCGGGAGCAGATGCCAGGGAGCACCTAAGAGCAGAGTAAACACACAGCAAAACTACCCCCGGCTCCCCTCCCAGCACCTCGCCCCCTGGGACTGCGCGGCCAGAAGCCGGTCTGTTCTGCAGCTCCACGGCTCTCGGAGAAGAGGTAACGACCAGCAACCGCTGCTGGAACCTCCCAGCTGCCTCGGGGGGAGAGGGAAGGGGAGCAGGCAGAGGGATACGAGTTTCAGCGTTCAATTTGAGGGCCCCTAATTTAGGGGACTGATGCTGAAAGATTAAAGACAGCCGGTTAATTCTGTACACTCAGCATAGCTAATTGTACAGCCTGTTTCACTCCTCTGGTTTCCTACACCAGCACAGCAACCACTATTGATCCACAATATATAAAAATGTAATAACCTTAGCAATGTATAAATGATGATTTTATCGATCTTTCAGGATACTAGTGAAAAAATGAGAACGGTAGAAAGGTATGGAAAAGACGCATATAAACGCTACTATAAACACACTGCAATATTTTTAAGAATCACATTTTAAAAACATATTTACAGTAGTTTTTCTGTCCCATAAAGTTCAACGTTTGTGGCAGAGTTCATTACATGTGTAAATCAACTTGCAATAAAGCTGAGCCTTCATGACTTGAAGCCGTAACGCTATTCTTGCAAAAGCAAGCTGACCAACTGTAGAGCGCAAAATTGAGACTTTTTTTAGCAGAAAGCTATACAGCCATGGGATAGGCACATCATCAGTCACACGGAAAGGACGGAGATGCAGCACGTGCCCTCAAGTGACATGGAAAACCACGGCCCATTCCAGCTACGCCAGCACCGAGATAAGTAACGCGTCAGGGAACTGGAGGAAATAACAGATAGCCAGTAGTATCACCAATTTTAGATTTGAGCGTAAGGGTTTGCTCTATTTGTTGTTTGAGAAGCCCAAAATAAAAACTGTACAGTCTAAAGGTGGTAAATCTTCGGAGATGCCCAACACAAGGCTCTGATGCAGGGAGTCTCTGTTGACCGCTGCGCAGCATCGGAGCATCCGCACTAACCGAACGCTGCGCAAAGCCTTCACCAGGTTCTGCGTAGCCCAAGTTCTCCGTGTTTTTAGCCCCCATCCATCTCTCTGTTTATTTTCAAATTGCAGGCTGACTGTTCTTGTCTGAAGACCCTACTAGCATTGTAACAGCTGACGTAGACAAATGCCTTGGGGTAGAGCATTCGACGGTCACTGAGGAAAAGCTACTGTAATTAAATTCATTTCTCTAGCAAGAGCAAAAAAAGAAATCACACACTCAACACTAACTGAACTGCAGAAAAATAAGCAAGGTGCTTTACACTAGACAAACCGAAGAGTAGAAATCTCCTCGTTTTGAACCCTTGGAAAATATTTAAATCACAGGGTTCATTCTTCAAGCTGTCTTTCAATCAAATGGAGAATGGAGGCAAAAAGTATCTGCATTCTCTATCCCAGTAACGTGCACCCATGTCCACGTGCACCCGCTCGCAGACTGAAGCCCATGGTCATAATGTGCATCAACAAATCACAGAGAAGAGTTTGCCACACATGAAACAAAAACACTACGTCGTCAGAAGGCAGCTTTACTGTTACAACCAACGTGTCTCAACCGCACAGTAAGAAGCAGCAATATTTTTGATGCTTAATTTTTATATTACTATACTGCCCAGTAAGAGCACTGTACAGAGAGACAAGACAACAGGTGTGTGTGTATATATATATTAAACAGCCATACCATCCTTTGTACAGATACTTTACTGTTATGTACCTGGTTGCGGGGGACCACTGCACCACCACGTGAACATGAACTTTCTGGTGACATAATCTTGGGCAAAGATCTTTTGAAGTTGACCGTTTATAGCCATAATATAGTAGCAACCATCTAGAAGGCTGCATAAACTATCTCGGTGAATTTTAAGCAACAAACCATGAAGTTGTGTACTCCATGCCTTTTCATTATTTTTAATTTACATATACCCCTCATATATATATATAAACTTTATCCATACACACAACTTTTATAAAAGTTATATATACACACACATCTATAGTCACATACACCTACCACTGTCCTCTATAACGGATTCTTTTTCAAACATCAATTACTTTTTCAAGACAAGCATTTAAAAATTATAGAAACCATCAAAAAACATCAACCAAACACCTCTTATTAGTACCATCAATGAATTAGCCATATAAAAAAATAATATATAATATGGCTTACAAAAACTGAATTTTACTGAACCAGATTTGAGAAGAACTTAACAGATCCAGAACTGGTAAGAAACGGAGATATTTGCAGCTGCAGAAATTAAAATCTGATATCCAGATCAGCTCCAATATTTAAAAAAAGAGGATAACTAGTCACAAGTGAACAACATTTTAACTGCGGCCAAGAATAAGCGAAGAAACGCCACTCAACTGCGGCACAGACCGGTGCCCACCAGCAAAACGGTCGAAGCGGTGACTCCAATGCATGTCACCGAGTCAACAACTCCTTCAAGTTACTTTTTTTTTTTAACTCTGAGCAGTGGATAAAACTCTCCATTTGTGTCATCTCAACAATGCGCCAGTTTTACAAGTTTCAAACATTTTTTTTAATCCTCTCAACTGTGAGTTCTGCACATTGATCCTGGAAGCATTTAATGCCTTTCATACAATTTGGCTGGGTCGAAATCAGTAACGGTGAGAGCATGGCATTGAGTTTGAAAACCGGAGTAAGGCTTTGGCTGGCCTAGCGCTCCCTTCCCAACAGGGAATATCTATCAACGACAAAATGGCTCTACGGCAAACTTGAGTTACGGCTTTGCACCAGTGGTCTGGACTCCGCTCACGCATTAAACAAGCTGTCCCAGGAACAGGACGGCTACCTTGGAAGCTTCGTCATTATAAATTAACCTCGCTTCATACCCCAAGCCCAAACACGACAAATACTTGCAAATCTTACTGATCCTTTATCATGAAATGCACAAACACGACCTGGAATAAAAAAAAATCCTCAAGTCTTATTTACTGCAACTTAATTATTTCAAGTGCACTGAACATAGACAGAGAAAGGCAAATTACTGGATTTTTGTTTATTACTTTTTTATATATGAAATCAAACAGCTACACTTCAGGAAGGCAACTGCAGACTATTAACAACATATTTGTATTCAAAACAGACCTATGAAAAAAAATCTAATTGCACTAATCCTTTATTATAACTTTGCAGTCAGGTTATTTTACCCAGTTGACATTTTTCCATAACAGCTTCCTACTAAGCTGTCAGTGAGCTCTTTATAAGCCAAGAAAAGCTACAAGAAAAATAGCCGAATGCCTCGATTTAACTCCCGATTCTCCGTGTCTCCCGTTTCAAAAGGGGAGCGGGTGGTACACGGTCCTCTCCGCTGCTCTGCTCGGGAAAGGGGAGCGGGAGAGCCCCCGGGCCAACGCTGCCGCTCCTGCGCCTTCCCGGAAAGCGATGGAGTTGTACGTCTAGCTTGACCTGAGAATACAAGCCACGGGATGTTAACGGAGCATGTCTAACTGCCATCGCCCGCCCTATTTGATCCCAGCTGAAAGTACAGTAAAATGAACCGAAAGACCAGTTTTAAAAGCTTTACGCAGATCCTTGTCTCTTCTGAAAGTGTATTAATGAAACGGCTTCCTGTTTCGTTTTCTGAAGACAAACAAAAGCTTTCATCTCGCTTGTTTACTCACTTAACCGCCTAAATTCCCACAAAGCACTGTAGCTTTGATTGACGCAGTTTTTGTCAGAATACAATAAAAAGCATAACTGTAGCTTTGCACATATATTAGCAGAAATATTTGCAAGTATTAGCTTTGCAAATGTTCTATAGATGTGCAAGGAAAAAACAGATTTATCTGTTCATTTATGATACAGATTATTCCAAACTGGGAAAGCAATCATGTTTAAAAAGAACTTACGTAAGAGTGGAAATACAAACACTGCATCTATTAACTAAATTATCATATAGATATGGGCATTACCTGAATTACTAAGATAGTCAGAAGTGCTTAAGAAAAGCAGATTCATACGTCATCATTAGAAGGAATTTGCTTATAGCCCTTTTATTCTCATTTCCCCGTAGTTGGGAAAGTTCTCACGTCACACTCTCTAAATATGTAAAACCTCCTGAACAATAATTTGACTAAAGAGTGCAAAAGATGGGTTTAGCACACAACTTCTCCTTAGATTCAGCTGAGAAACGTCTCCCTTTAGGTATATTCATTCTGGCCTCTAAAAAAAGAGGCCAAATAAAGAAAAGCCAGCACAGGCCGTCTGGCATTACAGATGCTCCAGGCTACCAGCAGGATCAGACCGTTCACAAACAGCCGACAGTTCGCTTCCGAGGTTTCGATTTAGGCGGCTGTCGCTTGTTGTCCTGCCCTGCAGCATTGCGAGGAGCCTGGCTCCATCTCCTCGATAACCTCCTTATAGGTACCGGCAGGCTGCCGGTAAGGGTCCGGGGGTAAGAAGGGGTCCATCCCCGCACCCCAAGACTTCTCCGGGCCAAACCAACCTCCTAACGCCCATGCTTCAGCTCCCAGCCAGGCTGGTGGGGGGCCAAGCAAGCTCGCTCCGGTTTCACGAAACCCTTGACGTTGGCGTATCGGGAAGCCCAGCGCGGGATGGAGTATTGCGGATGCAGCCTACTGAGCATCAAGCGCGCTTCCCTCAACCTGCTGGCTCTGCTCCGGCTAATCCCACTTGCGCTACGAATTGGCGCACCCAGATCGTGTTCGATAGGCTGACAGCTACCTGGTTGGCTATTCGAAAGGTTCCACTTGAAGATTTTTCTCTGCTTAATACGAAGCAGAATTTTTCAGCTCAAATAATATCAAAACAGGACCCAGATCTGAACTCTGCGTATCACGTTGGAGGACAGTACTCAATTCGCACAACTTCAATTTTTAAGCTGTTAAACAAATCGACAGACCTGATGGAATATTAATTTGACTAGTTATGGCAACAGAACGACAGAAACAGAGCAATACCTGTTCCCAGCACTGACAACTGCACAAGTTTCAGACATCTAGCAGATGGCTCAAAAAACCTGCGCAGACCGTGTTGCTATCAGCCTTTGCTTTGGCTCTGCCTCCTGAGTTTTTGAGAGCCAAAAGCTTACCTGACTAGGGAGAGCTGAAGTGTGAGCTGCTGAACAGAACTTTTAAGTAAAGACAGGACACAAGAGTATTTATACTTCACATTTCTTCCAATTCATAGACTGTAACCAAGTTTAAAGCTTTCTCGCAAGAGAAACATTTACCTTCACGTGACAAAAAGCTCTTCAACCTGCTTGGACAGCGGAATCAACCTACCTGCCGACTTACTGCCCAAAATAAAGTTTCAGCTGATCGTACCTCACAAATCATAGTTTGGATGCAGTTCTGAGCTCCCTTGCGGAAGTCACAGCTGAAGGAGTCGCGTGTCCCAGAACAACGGAATAATCTAGGTCGGGAGGGACCTCTGGAGGTCATCCAGCCCAGCCACCTGCTCCGAGCAGGTCTATTTAGATCAGGTCGCTCAGGGATCCAGCCAGCCGAGCTTTAAGCCTCTCCAAGGACACGCAACAAGAGAAGGCAAGCAAGCAAGCAGCGTAGGAGCATCCCAAGCAGGAACGCATGGCGAGAGATACGCCCCCAAACAGGCTTTCCATTGTTTCATTTCTGACCTACCACAACAGTGAGCTATGGTTAAATATCCTCAAATTAAAAGCGCAGAAATCACAGGAAGCAGCACATAAAGCCACAATAACGGCAACATTAGGAAAGATTTTTCTGAGGAATCTAGCAATAAAAGCTACACAAAGTACCCGATCCATCTGTTACCATAGTTAGCAACAAGGAGGAGGACACAATACACCAAAACGCTCTGAAAATCACACCTTCTAGGTATTCAGACTGGCTACGGAAGGACAGATCTGATCCTCGGCAGAATACCACACAGAAGCGCACCTGCCATTCATCCCAGAAGCAGGATTTTGCAAAACCTATTTGAAAAAAGCAACGCATTCTCAAAGGAACCATGAGGCTGTAACACCACCTCGCCTAATCTGAACACAATCGCTCGACTGTTGAGCTTGCTGACATCGTAACTATGGTTTTGCATACGCTACCAACGATGTTAAGTGCGTTGTTTTGGCACTAAGGACAGCACAAGTCCAACGACCAAGAGACTCAGCGACGACTTGAGACTCAACACAGAGCTGTCAACTACCATAACGTCCTTCAGCGTCCCCAACACACCTCTTTGTATCAGTTCTCGACTCCAGCTAAGCTCCAAACCGCAGAAGCTGATCCGTTCATCTGTGGTGGAAACTGGTTCGGACGTTCGTGACTGTATCATCTATCAGCCCCCCTGCACTTCCCAGAGCCAAGGCGCAGAGTAAGCTGTCACCGTCTGCCAGCTGCCGATCTGTGAGGACAGCGTGCTACAGCTTCTCCAATGCGACTGCTCCCTCCAAGGCCAGCAGCGACTATCACCACCAACGTGAGAAAGGAATGCAAGGATCTAAACACCCTTCAACTGGAGTCTTTTTCAGTCCCTTTCAACTGTAACCTACTACGCATCAGCAGGCCTGGTTTTCTGCTCTATTTTAGGTCTCTAGCTAGCATTAAGGTAAGGTTTTTGGCATATCCTTCACGTTTGCATCGCGGTCGATGCCTGCTGCAACAAGCTTTCTGTTTTAAATAATACATGCTGATAGAAATGCATTAAAATATAAAGCAATTGCCACAAATAAGTTAGCTCAAGCCTCGCAGCACAAAACAAGTTCCCAAAGATGTCACGGCAAAGCTTTTCCCAGATTCTTTAAGAATTTCTGCCGTACTTAGTCCCAGTCACCAAAATGCTACTTCTAAGATAAAACCACAAACATTTTCAGCTGAAGGGCAGACCTGCTCCGCCTAGGCATCCACCCCGACCGCTGTCACACACTGTTATAAAGCTAAAAATTCCCTCGGTCTCATTTTCCCTGTCCATCCTGAGGTTGTATGTAAATAGCCTGTACAACCTTCTCCTGAGAAACTTTCCTAACTCAAACATACCTTAATCACAGTATAATCAGATAATTACACTGCAGCTCCTGGTAAGTCTACCATTAACACTTGGAAACTATGTTTAAGGGGAAAAGAGCTTTATTTCAATCAATTCACAGCACATTATCACAAATGGGAATCTATGGTTTTTAGCAGAGCAATTTACACTTTCTAAACAAAAATTTCCAAGAAAAAAATGTCTAATAATGTGTGGAGGGTTTTTTTGTGGTTTTTTTTGTCTGGTTTAAGAGCTACACCCAGAAAAGAGAACTACTGAACCACCTCCTGTCAGTCACAAGAGGGATGAAATACACCTTTTCCAAGAGAGCCAAGCACACATGTCACTTTTAACCATGAAAAAGTCCCAGACAAGAGCACGTGAAATCGTTATATCAGATCCGTAACAGAAACATCCACTGCTACAGATCCGATTGTAAGAGGAAGTGGGCAAACTGAAGTCGGGAACGGGTCAAAAGCAGCAGCATCTATGAGGTGACGCACTTTAAGAACAGCACCATTCTGCATATACAGCTTTAATATGTTCTTTTTTTAAAAAAAAAAATCAAAACCTGTTACGTCTCTATAAAACATTGTTTATCTTAAGATTTTCTGGCTTTGAATCACCCAATAATGTGCATTACTGAGGTCCTCCTCCACTTACTGCATTACCATCTTACTTGCACATGAGGGGATATCAATCACAGAATATTAAAGTAAGATGCTTTGCCCTTATTTCATTAGGGTTTCCGTGCAGCAGAGATTTCTTACAGCTAATATTAAAATGTAATTACTTTGTCTCCCAAAGCTTAAAAATACATAGCTTGCATATATTAAAAGCGGTTTTCATCTTTGCAAACAAAAAGGGGGGGCAAGTTATTCCCATTTTCACGCCTAACAGTATCTCCTCCCCAGACGGGTGCATCCAGCCACAGCAATCCATGCGAGGCTTCCCCCCCGCTTCGGCTGAAGGCGATGGAAAAGCTGGGGGATGAGGGGATTGCTAAATATTTGGCGCAAGAGTTTGTGCCAATACCAAGTGCCCAGCGCGCCTGGCAGGAACCGCAACCAGGGCAGGCAGATGGGCCAGTGCTCAGCGAGCCCCAGGCTCAAGTTCGTCAGGAATCTTGTGAAATAAGGCATTATATAACAATATCTAATTTGAGCGCCCAGAGCTAGGTCACCTTCATTCTACCCTCTGCACGCACCACAGACATCCTAAATACAAGCATAGAAAAATCTTGTTATGCCGAGTTATACACTGACTTATTTTTATATATTCTTGTATCTAAAAATATACACGTCGGCATAGCCGTACAAATGTACGTACAGAATGATTTCTGACGCCAAAATGAAGCTAGAGCTGCCAATGGGGCAGATAAACCCATGGGGTTTGATAAAGCATACAAGAGATCATTTGAGACTTAACCAAGAATGGCATTAGATCTACCTCAGCACTCAATTTTATTGCTAAAGCGGTCCGAGTGCTCTTCATAAGTATGTTCAGTGAAGCAGGTGGCGCGCTGGCCGAGGGCATCTCTTCCATAGGGTATCACTTCTTGTATACGTTCCATTTGGGGAAGTGAACCTGGGCTTCATCTCACCAGTTTAACTGTTTAAATACACAGAGAAAAAGGTAACCCTGGATACTAGCGCTACCTATTTCAAACTGGTAATCTAGGTGAGCTATTTTTACCAGAACATATTTCATCGGCGACGTCTCCTTGGGAACTATAATTATCCAGAGATTTTAGAAAATCTGGGGCTACGCTGCAGGACCACATGATGCAAAAAGACCAAAAAACCTAAAAGGACACTAACGAGAGCCCTGCCTGGAACAGGGGAGTGAAAAAAGCAAGGCAAAGCAAGGTCTCGCAACCACAAAGCACAACAAAACCAAAGGGGCAACGATGCCACTGGAAGGAGAGCATCTTTTGGTGAGCAGCTAGCATTGTTCGCACAGATCTGAGCCAATTTTTCAACGCAAAATGAGCGTGTATAACAGCAAATACACAAACAAACTAGGAACCCCCAGTTAATGCGAAGGTTTGCCGCTTGACTGGGACTCCAGGTACGCGTATGCCACTTCCCGGGTCGGCAGTACAAAGCACTGGCCGTCACAAGTTCATTCGGCCCCAAAACCGACTGCCTGAAGGGGGGCTGGGGACTGAAAACCGCCCCAGCAAACCGAAAGCGTATCAGCTGCACAGTTCACGTCCAAACAGCAAGCTGAGGAGAACATTACAAGAACTCCTCATTAAGTTTGCATAACTTGCTTTTAGTTCACAGAGAAAAAAATTAGTATTAACATGGTCAAAACTTATTACTAGACTAAGGTGTCTGTGATATCTCATCGATTAAATTAAATGTCATTAATTTTGCATGCAACTCATGGATCATTCTCTAAATGCTATGCCAAAAATATAATTGAGTCTTCATTAAGTGATCTGATGGGAAATGGGAGCTCTTTCCCCACTACGCAATTCAAGGTTAAGCTGCAGCTCACCAGGGATTGTTAAGAACCGCCACAGACCCTCACCTTCAGCAACCGCACAAAAAAAGGTCGGTATTTTATTCACTCCAGATTCCCCCCCATCACCCGGCTCCTCCTTCCAGCTTACCGTAACCTTGACAGAATGAGGTAGGTGGAGCTACTCAATAGAGACAGATTTTTCACTGTAGTCAAAGGGGCTTAAGAAAAAGGAAATTATTTCAAGCTATAATTATACTACCAGCCTACACTACGCTATTTTAAAGTTTACATTTAATTTACATTCAAAATAAAGCAAGCTGCATTTTCAGCCACCTGCTTGTCATTCCATCTTCGTGGTATCAGTGTCAGGACAAAAAAACTCCTAGCCCTACCTTAACAACCTAGTACCACGGCTGCATTTGGCCACCCTTCCGTTACGGGTGCGTGGTGTCGCAACAAACCTACTTTCTCGTATTTGACAGCTAACAAGCAGACTTACAAAAAAAAAGCGGGTAACGTACTACACGAAAGACACCACCACTGGTATAAGAGCTCCCGGCTGGCAGAGGGACGCCACCGGCTGCCTGCCGCAAAGGTCCAAGCGGCAAGGGCTGGGGCAAGCGGAACAAGAGCGACCGGGCACAGCGCTCCGGGTTTTGAGAAGGCTTTTAAAAATTAATCTGGTGCTTTGGCTGAATGAGATCACTGCTCGGGGCACGGACAAGTGATCTCTCAAATGTGGCCATTCCTGGTGGTTAATGGCATGCTTTTTTTATTTTATTTAAACGGGAAGTCCAAGAAATGAACACCTGTCCTTCAAAGCTCTCCAGAACTCTGCACGCGCTTACAAACCGCATCTTTGTCTTCATAGCTACGCCGTCTCCTTGGTTCAGTCTTTGTCAGCGTGACCTTGGATTTTTGCACCCGTTCCAAACTGTGTTCTCATTTGCGTTACACTACAGGAGAAGGGATATTAACAAAATCTAAGTCATCAACGTTTTCCTCATCACTCCAAAGCTGTACATTAAGATTCAGCTTTCATCATCCTGTCCTGCAATTATGCCTCTAGATCACAAGTTTCTTATTAGACCATTTTTTCAGCATAATTGGTTCAGCCATAAATACATTTTTGCCATGAGAAATATTTTGTACAGGTGGTATTTCGAGTCTCCCCAGATCACTGATCCACTATTGATCTAAGCTGAAAATACACTATCGATTTTTCACTGAACTATTGATCAAGCTAGGTCAACCCTAGCAAGATATCCCGAGTACTGGAAGTCTACAAGCAAACGGCTGGAACAAGCGACGATATTTCCGACCCCAAATAAGGAAAGGAACTTAGAAAATAATATTTAAACAGCTTGCTGGACTGCAGACTACTTGTAGGAGGGCTTCAGCAGATCCTGTACTGATTACAGCGAAAGAATGTGATCCCTCTTGGCAGAAAAGAGTGATTTTTTGATAACTGTTTCTAGAGAAGCGGGCGACTTCCCCTAGCTTCTGCAAACAAACGGCCTTTTTTAACTCGGGTACACGCATCCGATGACACTTTCTGTTCTGACACACTCACCAAAAAAATTGGTACACTAGGGCTGACTGATGAAATCCAGGAATTTTTAAACAGCTCCGTTCAAAGACATAATACTTTTTTCTTAAATTATTACTACAGCTTATTGTCCCACAATTTCTTTTGTTTTAATGCCGAGTACCCCAGCAAAACTGCTTGCAGGATCTGAAAGCAAGCCGGAAAGATTAACACAACATTTCCAGCGCGCTGCACCACCCGGCCTGTTCACAGTTCCCGAGGTGGGAAGCGCTGCTTTTCCGTTTTTTGCCTGTACCTAGAGGTCCAAGAAATCGCTTTACCTGGAAGCCTTCTAACGACAAGGGCCATCCCACCCCAGCGCTGGCCCAGCAGCCCCCGGCCGGGGAGCCCGGCAGGGCGGCGAGGGCTGGGGCGCCCTGGGAATCCCATCCCGCCGTCTCCATGGCTACACCAGCGGAGCGGGGAGCGCTTTACAACGCCCAGGCTGCGGATTGCGGATGCTCAGCGCTGCGCTCAGAAGGAAGCGCTGAGGGAGCGGAGGAAGACCCCCAAACAGACCCAAACGCGGAGGGGGTCATGCAAACCCCCACTTAAGCTGAAGCAAGCTTGGAGCCTTGCAGTCATTTTTCCATCACGCGAATACAAAAGAAAAACAAACGCGGGTTATGTCAATTAAGGTGAGCCACGGAAAGCGGTACGAATCGCAGGAAGCCAGGGGAATTTAAATATTAAGTGTCAAATACCAACTTTTGCTTTGCCAGTAAGGCATTTTCACTTGCTGTGGCAGGAGCGGAAAAAAGGAATCATTTCATACGCTTTCCCAAAAACTGGTATTCACAAAAGTTACAGTGAAGCTTTAATAAAGAACACACCTACAGGCACGCTGATCACTGACTGCCACGCACAGAGCGTTCTTGGCTCCAACTGTGGTGGGCAGTATTTGAATTGCCCAGTCGGTCTCTGAAAAAGTTTCTATTTTTTTATTTTCTCCTCTCCCTACCGTCTAGTTTGTGAAATGAAAATAGAAACAGGAATAACTTACCCCCGTAACAATCTTGGAGGTATAACTTGCTATTAGTTACCTTTTGAAATGTTGGTATCTGACTAGTTTTCTGCTACACTTCTTTAAAATAGACTATTACGAGATTTGTATTGAAAAATCAATCACTCAGAGCTGCAGGTAGTCCTGGCCTCCTTTTGTGTTACAAGGCGCATTAGTCAACGTGAAATAAAGCGTTATCATTTGACTTGCAGCCTGCGCCATGTAAGTTCTGGCTGCGGCGTGCTGCAAGTCCCAAAGACAATGACATCCCTCGTCCCCGTGTGGGATCTGGTGAAGGTAAAAGCGTTATGATGCCTTTTAACGATTATTTCGGAAACTACAGCTAAAACATGAGTGTTGTCCTCACAGCAATAGTGAAATAAAAAGAATGATGGGAAGAAGAATAGTTTTTCAGCCATGCCACTCCAGTAGTAATGTTTTTTCCAACTAAGCTTTCAGCAGTCAAAACCGGGAAAGATTATAGACACAGAGCCTGCAATTCAATTCAGAAAAGATCTTTGTTAACAGCAGCAATGAAAAGAAGAAAAAAGCCCACAAAATTCCTCCACTTAAAGCACAATCTCAAAACATATGCTTACAATCCTGGAAATCTCCGAGAGATTCAGTGTGTTAAACAGCTGCAGCTGAGCTTAGAATGAACATTGCAAATAAATGCTAATGAGATGCTTATAGATCCTGAACAAATTGATTTACTGAGATCTTGTCGAGTGTCTCCTATCAAGGGTTTGTCAGAGTAAACAACCAAATCCTTATAAACAGAAGTGACTCATTCATTACAACCGGAAAAAGAAAGAAATAAAAATCCAAGCTTTAATTCAGGAAGACTATAGAACAAGCCACGTATATGCACGTGTTATTTAAAAAAATATATACTTTTGAAACCGCAGTTAGATTTTCCTGCCTCTGAAGAAATTTGTCAGCAGGGGAGGTAGTGAAGGGTATCGGTAAAAACATACGTATGGTTTAGCTCACCAGAAAGTTACAGATCAGTTTGCAATGCCATGACTACATTGAAACACTCGAGAAACAGTTAGCAATAGAAGCACTGCCTGTACTAAAAAAAAAAAAAAAAAAACCAAACTTACACAAAGCTTTAGAATAAACCCATGTAAACCAGATGTATAATGAGGTCATATTCACGTGTTGAATTGTTTTATTGCACGTTGGTTTAGTACAACCCGTGTGTGTAACCCACGCCTGGGAAGTCAAATAGGTAATAAACTCATCTTCTTAAAAAGAATCTTATTGCTCGTAAGATTACATACGATTATGAACAATAAGTTACGTAGGAAGAGAAGTGAAGTAAAACTTCAGCAGCTATATATCAGAATGAGAAAAAGTGTTTCTAAACCAATAAATCTTAGATGATTGCCTAGTATTACAACTATTCGGGATAGAACCCCCTAGGATTTCTTTTTGGCCAGTCACCTATAAAATATAAATGTTTAATAATGTTAGAATGGTAGGCAGAGCAGGCGATAACACGTATCCTCTGACCACGTACAGCCAGAGAATTTCTCTCACAAAATACGAGACTGAGAAATGGAAATTCTCAGAACTGAGATAAAAAGCAAAGGCCAGTTTATTAACACTAATAGTCTTTGGGGAAGTTGTGCAAAAAAATATTTAGTAGGAAGAGCAAAGAAACGCAAGAAAAATTAATCCCTTTGCCCTTTCATTCTGCACAACTCCACTTACTGAAATCCTCTTGGGGGAAATCAGATTCACCAGTCTCAACCTCCTCCTGCAGCAGGAGCAGTCCCAGAGTCCTGCACCCCGCGGCTGCATCTGGAAGGTGATTTGCAGGAGGTCCTGGAGAAGGGCTACAGTACTTTACTATTACTAGGTAGCAGCTGCCTTCGCAGACCAGGGTGCTCGCAGGGAAGCATCCCCTTCCTCCGGGAAAAAGGGCAGGACTTTGGGGAGTTTCCCCCCCTGCAGTTGTACCGCAGATCTCCATCGCCAACATCTCTTTCTCACTTGCACAAAGCAGAGTAACATCAGTTGACATTGAGAGCAAATTCCCTTTGAACTAAGCAAAACCAACTCCTCCAAGGTTTCAGGTTCTCCATTAGGACCAGGAGAACACATCCAAAATAAAGGGCAAGTCTCCAGATTTTCTATGTTCCTCCTCTTAAGCAACGTAAAGCAATTTCAATGTTTCTCACAGCAACGTTAGGAGAAACAAACTCAAGGTTTTCCCCACAGAGACCCAAACCTCCCATGTGAATGGCAAATGCACAGTTCTAGCAACTGCAAGCTGCGAAGAGGGAAAAAGAAATCTATCACAGGAATTCTCTTCTAGGGAAAACACAAAGTTCCTACTGTTCTGTGTGCAACAGAATTCTTGTCAGGGAAGTTCCTGCTCACCTTCAGTCATGTTCCTGTGAAGGCGTACCACTGCCATGTTATGACTTGCTTCTGCATCTCCTCTTCTCCTTTTTGCTAGTTTTTAAGTACAGACTCCTACAGAGACAGCGATCGATGGAAAATAAGTCTTTTTAAATTTGAGTCATTTACGGAATCAGTGCAAGGATGCTGAAATAAGCAGGAAGCTCTTCTATCTTCCTTCAACCACTTCACAAGCCAAAAGCACAATACAGCAACATGACACAATAGGGTGTGCCCTTTGTGAGAAACGCTGGTATTTCTGCAAAGCAGCTCTTCTGGGGAAAAAAAGGTTAGTATAACTGACTTACCCCTCTCATATCATACGGATATGTACTTCCCAAAACACTCAAAACAACAAAAATAACCCCAACTACCTTCAGGCAGTGGCCCTCACCATCTCTTGCCAGGCAGGTCTCCCACAAGTAATCCTATTTTTGAGAAAGACAAGACTAAGAGGACAAAGAAAGAGATGACAGCATCAAAACAAGACAGAATATTTAAGTAGGTTACCAAATTCCTGTCTGTCTCAACCTGCAGGCAGCAGTCAAAATTAAAACCAACTCAGAATTTCAGGAAACAAAGGAAACCCAAACCCACACACTCTAACAAAGTCACAGTCCTCCGTATGACAACTGACACAGTTCGGAGCAGTACTCCCCCTCCAAGAAAGGAAACAAAGTAAGGTCCACAGCGGGAAGAGGATGCATTCAGGTAGTAAAGGTGCTAAGAGCAAAGTTTGCTGTACAAAATCAAGGTATCCACAAACCCACTTCATTTTAGAACCAATTTTTGCTCTCCCCCATCCTTCCTGGCTGAGAGCTGTCTCAGCATGTACCAGGGCCAGTAAGATAGAATATAAACTCATGAGATGCACCCCAATTACTATTAGAAAAGGCTACTACTTTTAGCTGTTTAAAGGTCAAGCTTCCCTTCCTAACGCTGGACAATAATCTCCCTTTTCTCCAAGGTGTGAGCAGAAATAGAAGAGGCTGTGAAGAGAGGTAGAACATGTATTCATTGTTGGCATGGCTGCCTTCCTGCAGCTACCAACCTAAAACGTCCGTGTGTGCTTGGGTTAGTTTTTCCACTTCATCTGCTTTATCTGGTTAATTCATCTGCTCCTCTTCAGTCACATTCTCACAGAGCAGATGGGATGGACCAGATCTGAACCTTGTCAGGGTTTAGGTTGGATATCAGGAAACATTTCTTCCCCAAAAGGGCTGTCAAGCACTGCAACAGGCTACCCAGGGAAGTGGTAGAGTCACCATCCCTGGAGGGATTCAGAAGACGTGTAGATGTGGCGCTTGGGGACATGGGTTAGTGGTGGCCTTGGCAGTGCTGGGTTAACGGTTGGACTCGATGATCTTAAAGGTCTCTTCCAACCTAAACGATTCTATGAAGGTACGCAGCACAAGCCACAGCTGAACCACTGCAACTGCCTTAGTCTGGCTTCAATGGTGACCAACGACAAGAGGCAAGAGATGGTGGCTCAGAAAACACAAGTGTCAAACACATGGAAACTAAGTAAGCCTACTTCCTTCTTTCAGCAATCCAATAACTATCCAAAAAGGCACCAACTAGCTTTTCAAACGCAGTTTTCCACTCTGTAAAACACAGCAGACCGCTAACAGGTGAAAAAAGACCAGAAGAAATTATGAGATGATCCCAAAGTAACTGGGTTTGGCTTTGTTGTTTTTTTTTTTTTTTAAAAAAAAGTGCTGGGAAAAAGACAGATTAAAACATCAATAGGTATTAACTACTGTAGGAAGGCATTCTTGAAGACGACATAAAGCTTAGAGTTTTCCATTTGAAGTTACAAACATTCATAATGGCATCTAGCAAGTTCAACAGGTTTTTATCATTTAAATAATATTTTATAAAACAGGGTTAAGCTGTGCAATTTCAAAAAAATGAAAGAACGTACAGATTAGGAGAGTTCAGCAGTAACCTTTTGGTGGTAGGAGTTTCAATAATGGTGGTTTGGATACATTACTTCCATCCTCCACAGATCAGTAATGGGATTTTAACCGCGTACAAAAGAAAACGGCCAGATCTGGATTAACAATGCCACAACACACTCAAAGGAAAGCTCTCTCTTAACTCCTGGATGCGAACTGAAGGCTACCGCGAGCTGCTCATTTCCCCAGGATGCCATTTTGCCTTTAAAACCAACTCACTGAAAAAGCTGAAGCTATTATTTAACCAATTGTAACAAAAATAACAATGAACCAAACATGCAAGTGTTCTTCAACAAGCGAGCGGCCTGGAAAGATGGGGATCGCTCATACAAACAGCATTAGTTTTCCACACTCGGGAAGTAAGCGTTCTCAGAAGTTGAGCATTTGGCAAAATAAAGCACCTCTGCAATGCTGCGGCTGAAAAGTCAATCCAGCATCAGCTAGAAAGACGTTGCTGGAAGTCACATCTTTTCAGCTGTTTCCAAAGCCAAGCTTTCCTTCCCCAGGAGAAAACCTGTTCTCGGAACTCAGCTAAACGTGTACCTGAAAGACGCGCTTGCATTAGAGTTCCCCAAACCAAACCTTAAACTCCGCTTAACTTAGACCTCCTTTTCTATCATTTGAACCACTGTGGTACGTTGCTTTGTCCTTTAGGTGGACTAGAATAAATACCGTCCCGCACCAGAATATCAGTGTTTGATACTGAAAGTACATTTCCAATCCCGCGAGTCTATTTCTTTTCTTAGAAGTACAGTGCAGTCGCGTACAGCTCCAACTCTCAGGCATTTCAGACTTTCCCATTCTTTTGTTTCTGCAAGAAAAGAATTCACAAAAGCCTAATAACCAGCTCTTCAGGAGCAGCGCTCTGCAGCAATACGCAGCATAGAAACGGTTCGAAGTTTGTGGTTTTTTCATTTTAATTTGCATCTTCAAGGAAAAGTTAAATAAAAGCAACAAATGCAATAACTATGTAGCAGCAACAGCAAAGACAGAGCAGCCAGATGTTTACTTATCCCACAAAAACATCAGCATTTTTCTAAATATAAGAGAACAAGATTTGGGGGTTTAGCCTATGCTAAAACTTTACTATATAACGTCAACGCCTTTCCCATGTCCTATCCTTTCCCTATTTAACTCTCTAAAAGTCAGCCATAAGCTCTCTGGCAGAGACAGGATGTGTGGGTATACAGGACCGTATTTGACACGACCCAAGCCTTAATTGCAATTCCTATACACGACTCCAAACCAAGTGTGGTGTTTGGTTTTCCTGAAAGGGAGACGAAGGAGATGGCACCGACGCTGAAGCGGTGGTATTTCAGTAAGGTTAGACGATGGGCAATTCCAACCTTCAGGCTCACATTTTCGCCCTTGTAAAACAGCACGCACCGAGCTCCTCTGTACATCATCTGATGTACAGCTGAAGGGTGTGCACGCGGTAATGCACTGCCCATCACTCCGTGACTTCGTAAAGCATTTGTGTGTGGAGCACAGTAAACACAAGGTACTTCCAGAAAACAAGTTTCTTTTCATCCTAGTCTAGAGTTAGAAGCTCCATTTCCAATCTACCGTATTATTACTACCAATCACTTGAAATTTATCTCGTGTTTCAAAGACGCTGTATACTAAGCACCGCTTCGAGCCTGAAAGGTTCGGATGAAACAGCATCAGTTCAGACCTACCCAACGTCAATCCCCTGCGATACGCATTCAACACGACTGCCGCACCTTCCCGTCTCCTAAGAAAAATGTTAGACCGGCACTTCAGCCTCAGGAAATACGCGATCTGCTGGCCAGAGAGGTGATCACGTATCTGATGCCAGAATTTCCACTAACTTCAGTTGATAATCATAAAATCATTTAGGTTGGAAAAGACCTTCATCATCGAGTCCAACCATCTTACTCATTTTGTAGCTTTTGCTAATCAGTTTCTCATTCCTTGTAGATGGGAATTATCTCTGATCCACTTGGCAGTGAGAGACTCGGGTGACTTTTGACACCTCAAGAAGGGCACAAAATAAAAGGTTTATTTGCAATTAAGACCAACAGGCTTCAAAATTTTTAATGAAAACCATGGCAAACACATTCCATGTCTCCCCTGTAACATTAACTTTGAGAATACCGGCATTATTCTGCTAATGCTCAAGAAAGCCCAAATCCTGAGCAATCATAGAATCATACAATCGTTTAGGTTGGAAAAGACGTTTAAGATCATCGAGTCCAACCGTAAACCTGACACTGCCAAGTCCACCACTAAACCGTGTCCCTAAGTGCCACATACTCCCGTGCTGCCAGTAGAAATGGAAAAGTGCGTGCCCTAACTCCCTCTACAGTCAGCACGTCACACAAATCCAACACACGCTACGCGTTCAGCCATCGATACGGGTGAGAAATCTATATTCAGATCCATCACCTACACCACAGGCCACACTTACAAACTGAGAACACGACTGCAGCAGAAACCTGTAGGAGTGAGCAATGTAGAAAGCCCCTCCAGAAGACCTCACAGGACCTAATTTTCATTGAGGAAATTGGAAGGCAACTCAAAAGCAGTCATTATTTGCACAGAATAATGCCATAAAACATTACAATGTATTTCAATTCCTTGTATTGCCTCTGTCCACAAGCTTTAATTAGAGACGTCATGTTTTTAAGACAAGTAATTAACCACTTGACTGCATGACCAACAAGTGTGGAAAGCTCCCCATCACTTTAGACTCTTCTGATCAAATCTGGAATAGTCTCAAGGATGTATTTGCCATCACAGAACACCCTGCGTTGTAGAGACACACACTTGTTTGAATTTTTTTAGGAAGCAGTCATATATAAATCCTGTAATTGTTGGGTAACAGCTACTGAATGTAAAAAGATTGTAAAGCTGGCAGCGTATCAACGGTTCGCGTTTCTAGTCATGAAAATGAAGGAGTGACACTCCTGCTTGCTAACTGATATGGCACAGCAGTGTACTAATAAAAAAAAACACCACACACACATTCCTTGCAGCGGAGAACCTGCACAGTGGGTCACAACAGCTCCAGGATTTGCAAAATACAAAACTGCATGAATGGAGAGGTGTAGAAGCCGTGTCATAAAAGGAAGCAGAGAAATGCGTGACAACCAGCTGGAAGCTTCATTTTTGTTTAAGTAGGATGTATTTCCTAGAGTTGTCTCCACTTTGGTTAAGAAAATATACGTAATATCACGCTGGGTGAGACACCTACAGTCCAGTTTCCAGCAATAGCAACACCAGCATCTTTTTTTTTTTTCCCCTTAAGTAAAACACCCAAGCCTGGCCATTCTCTATAGTCCATTCCCCTTATGCCCCTCCAGTATCTACAGCCATGATACAGGATTGCAGGGGGGAAATCGCTGCTTAGGCTTTTGCTGTCCCATTACCGAGCCGTTGCTCATCAACACGCCTAACCCCCTTCTGAATCCGCTGCCCGCCTCTAGCCTCCTGCGGCAGCAAGCTCCACAAGTTCAGTCCCCGCTGCGTAATGTGGTTCTCTACAACCTGTTTTTAACTAAGCTCTTGGTCTCACCAAGTGACTCGCAGGTGTAGTAGTTCTGGATTTGGTGAAGAGTACTCACCTCACCCACTGCCTTCCCGAGCTGGCAAACCTCAGGCTCTTCTCCAGCCTCCGCCTTCTCCGCCCCAGACCGAACACTTTTAACCTTCTCTGACTTCACTACTTCTTTCCTGAGATGCAGAGAACGCCGCCAGCGTTTTATACAGCGGGGAACGGTGTTCCCAACACGGGGTACTACGACTCGTGTGGCTGCACTGCATACTGAGCTACCGACACCAGAGAACCGGCAACCGCGACTCCCCGAGCTGTAACTGCCAGCACAGAGCAGCCGGTAGGTTCCGTTTGCATTAGTTCTCCCCTCAAAGCTTTACGTATGCTGAAGCTACGCTGATCTTCACCTGCTGCCTTTTCCTCACTCGATGCCGTGAGGTCCTTCCGAAGCTCCTCACAGCCCGTCACTGCCCTGACCCGCAATCCAGCACATTTCGCTACGCAACAACACAGCGGAAGAAAACACTTAACTGTATTTTCCTGTACCGCATTTTTACAGCGGCTAAATATACCCATCTCAAAATACTGATACTGGTTTACACTGGATTCTGCACGGGAAAAGAAATGCAGCAAATTTTACATACGAGATTATTTTCTATTTACGTACCCCAGCGCGTGTATGCACAACACCGATACCCACTTTGACCATGTTTTCTGCCACTCAGTCGCTAAGGAAACAGGTTTAAAAAAGCTACAGTGAATTACGTGTTATGCCCAAGCTAACAGGACAACTACTTAGAAATCATAGCAACTGCCTTTTAGGACCATCACAGCAATTAAATATTGACGCTATTTTCTTTTGTATCATTTAGAGCAAACTACAGTGACAAGTGGTAGTAACACTGAAAAACAAAAGCGATATTGAGACGGCTGAGATGCTGCAAAGTGCTCAATTAGTGACTAGCCAGGAAACCCTAACGCTTCCTTACTCCTTCCCATAAGCAAGGCTACTACTGCTTCTCCTCACCTGCTGTCCTTGCAAACAGGCGGATGCTTTTAAACATCTTTACTATCTTTTCAAAGACACAGATTCCCCATCTACCTTCACAGTGTGTTCTTCTCGGTGTTTCAGGGCTTCAAATAAAGTGTCTGTGGAATAAAGTTGGACATTTTCATGAACTAAATCTGTGACCTAAAGTCAAGTCCTTATTTCCCATAACAAGTCCAGAAGCACGGTCCAAAATTTAAAGAGAATTAAAAAACAAAGACAGGCAAGGGGGAGAGTAACAGTATTACAGAATCAACCTATTTATATACATATGTATATGCCTTTGCCTCTCGGGTAATTGCCAAAATGAGGGAAAGAATATAATTTCACACTTTCTTCAAATTACAAAGAAAACACATTCTTGAAAAACAACGTGACATAAATGTGATAGAAGCAATCAACACCACAGGCTTGGGGGATTTACAGAGGTTTTGGTGTTTGGCTTGTGGGTTTTGTTTTGTTCGTTAATGAAACCGACATCTTGTAACTTCAAAATTACCTAGTTTGAAGCTACTGCTTCATAAATGTATTAAAGGATCACAAATTATATCTTATAAACAGTACACAGCTTCACTTTATGTAAGTGACTGCCTAAAAACCAGCCTTCACTAACAAAGTACACACCGTGATCCTTTTAAATGGGACCTACCTACAGGATTTAACATTACAGGGGGAGTTTTTATGCAACTTAATTGTTTTTGAAACCACTAGTTCTAGAATGCAAAATAACTTACCGAAAATTAAAACATAACTTAGTATGCAGCAATTTTACTCGACTTCAGCCATGGAAGGGAATTTTTAAGTGAAGCTGCATTAATTTCTAAACATAGAAAATGAACAGCATATGAATAATTTATTGATGGCTTTTGCTTCATGTCAGCAGCTTTGCTGGAGGAAGTGATATTTATGAAGTCCCCCAGGACACCAAGAAGCTAAAGATGGGCAAAGAATCTGTAGGATAACACTACTACGTCTGCAGAACGACACTGCAGGTGCGTAGGTGCCACAGGTGGTTTCCCTTCACAAAGAAGTTATACAATGCCAAAATTCACGGGGCTGGGAGAGGAGATCAATGAGCTTATCCCCCAAAAATTGGTACCTTTCAAACCACTGAGAAGCAGAAACAGGATCTTTTATGCATAACAGGTATGACAGGAAGGCATTATAATTTTGAGTGGCTTTCAAGGTGTGCTTTAAGCACGCTCCTGCAAGATATACCTCATAACCCAGACTCAGGAGCTTCTTGAAGACAGGTGGGACATGCTGCTGTGGAATGCATCTGGGGGTCTGGAAGTCCACAAAGACACCAGGTGAAGAGGAGGAAACGTGGCCAGAGGAAAGTGGCTAGGACAGAGCTGGGAAACAGGATGGAACAAGGGAAAAACACATAACCAAGGAGGAAGACCGAGTATAAAGAGCTCACGGTTAAGAAATGCACCGCCAACTCTTAAGCAGGATCATGGAACAGCACAATCACCATGATGAAGAGGCAGCAGCAGTTCCTAACATCCATTCATCTCCTCTCTACACTTCCTGGCAGAAACTTATCATTATTATTGCATCACATCTTCATCCCTAACCACCTTCTCCCATGCTACTCCCTGTCCAACCAGCTGCACCTCCCGAGCACCACACCTCCTACTGGGTAAGGTCTTTGCCCTCTGAGTGTGAGTATCTAAGCAAGAATCTATTCGGGCACCTCCAAACACAACCCATAGCTCGCTTCCCTGAAGCACCGACCAGTTTTACATTACCGCCATTTCCAGAATGAGAGGTTCACTTAAAAGAAAACCTACATTTGTAGCTCAGCTTCGGTACAAACACACCACTTATTCGTACGCTTAGCCTACCACCCTGGTCTATTTTATATAATAGACTATGGCAAGCAATGTTGCTCGTTCAAAAATATGGTTCACATACCTAGAAAGAATCAATTTTTTTTCCTCCTCGCACCAGGCTATGGGTAAATTAATGCCTCAGACTGCAGTGACTTTGGATTAGGCTAGTTTTGTCAATAATTAATACAGCTCTATAGTGCAAAAGCATAGCAACAAGCTAGAGTAACCAAAATCCCTCCCGCTGTGACACCGGCTTTTTTTCCTCCCTTTGAATGTGCATACACAAGACTGCTAAAAAAGAACAAGATTCTTTATGACCTTGATGTAAGAGTTCTGAACATCAGGGTTGTTGGGTTTTGTGGTGGTTTTCCCCCCCTTTCATTTAAAGAAATGCTTTATAAAATAAACATTTTTATTTTAACAATTCAATAAATTGAAACTGTAGCAAATATTATCATCTTTAAGCTGGCCTCAAAAAACTTATCCAAAATCTTCACCATGCAAGTTCTTTTCAAGTCTTGGAGACTTCAGAATCCTAATGCATCAAATAAAAGGCAACGAACAAAGACAGCAACAACGCTATTCCATCAGCTCGGGCATCGTGATCCATCATCCTCGAAAACAACAGATGAAGCAATAACAGATGCTCCATATATAAGCTTTAGCAGTCACCCTCCATGGATAGATTATCCATTCCACTAAACCAGTTATGAATTACAAAACTTGAAGTTTGAATTGTGACTCGTTAGAGATAGAATTGCAAGCCACAGCGTTTATGCATATTCACACTGTCCTCTCTCTGTATTTTTATATGGCTGTAACAGCAAAAGTACTGAAGTTACTAAATCTACAAATGGCTTGAAAGTGAAAAAAATCAGTTTGCAAATTAGCAGATCATAAAAAAATTGTTTTAACAATTCTAAGTATCAAACTATGAAATAAAACACAGAAATCTAATCACTTGTAGCCTAAATTAATTTCCTTGCTGAAGTAGAAAACCTCTCCCATATAATCCTGGATTTCAGCTGCTTTGTTCATCAGGCAATCTTAACGAGGCCACTGCTATTGAAGGGCATGACCTGGTTTCTTCTGAGGTCAATGGTTATCAGTGGAATTCAAATACTACGAATTTCTATCCTGAAATTCAAGAAAAGCACCGAATCCGCATACTCTTCGTGAATTTTCAAATCTGACACGTCATTTTGCCAGGAAGTTCTTACACCGACATGGCCCTCGATTTTTGCATTACAGCAAGCAGTTGTCCGGCCAAAGTCCACAGCCGGATTTTGAAAAAGATGCTAGCAACTTCAGCAAATACAAGAAATGCTGCATGCTAGCCATGAACCACGCAGCCGTTATGAAGCGATCCATAAAAATCCAGGTTTTTTCTTCTTCAAAACAGGTGTTCAGAGCATCTGATTTTATTTTCCTAGACAAAGGCGGCCTTTTGTGAGGAGTGGAACAAATTGAGATAATGACAGAGTTCTGGTACTCGTGGCTGGGCAACGCAAGTATTAACTTTATTACTCAACTCACGTATTAAATCCACACCAGTTCAAACACATTGATATGATAATCCCTAAAGCTGTGAAGTCACAGATTACGTAACTCTAGCCGTCCTTCTAGATGTGTTATCACTTCCTTCACACAGCGACTACTCCATCGCCACTCCTAGCTAAGGTTTTCTTCCCCTCAGCAGCACCCGCAGGAGCAAGGTGCAAGCTTGGGCCTCTCTGTACGTCTTGCACCTGGCAATCATCAAGGCCAAACCAATTCGTCTCCATTAGTCTCAGGTGAACTGAACTCCGACAGCGAGGAGGGCGGTGAATTGTTAAAGACGGTTAAAGGCAAATAATTCATGTTGCTCATTCAAGCAACTCTCTACACTTCCATCAAAATAAGTGATTAAAAATAGTACTTATTCATAAGTCCTATTCATATAGGATCTGAAGGAGAATCATTACTTCAAGGAGGATCGCAGGACAGATTCTTTAAAAAAGCTGCATCACTTCTGGACATTTTGATGGGTGAATTATGCCGTAAATACACAGTTCAAAGTAACTGAATACATCTGCCTTTGGTACAGCTCAGAGGAAGCCACCGCTGCTGCTCAAGGTTTTACCAAACACACCTTTAAGGGGAAAGGGTTTCCCGAGGACCCCACCGTGCCCATTCGATGAAATACTCCTGTCTGAGGAGGCGGTCTCTCAGAACTTTCCGACATGGAGAGAAAAAAAGCATGAGGTCCTAACGAGGATCCCTAGGTACTTTCAGACACAAACTACAACAAACATTAAGAGGGGCTTCCAGGGAAACGGAATAAAGCTGGGAGAAGAACAGCAGGCTAAACTCTTATACAGAAACAGGTAGAAATTAGAAGCTATTTAGGGTAAAAATTTTGGAAACCTACTAACGTTTACCTATTCCTCGTGGAAAATCTTCCATAAAAATCACCGATGCCAACACTGTTGGGAACACAATGCGTGGCAAGCCTTAAGCACAGGAGTAATTTATAATAAATGCTGCGTAGCAGGTAGTCCTACCCAGATCCCATTGGAGACGTTGTTTAAACACAGTTAGATCCTCCATTTAAAGTTTCCCTTTAGGCTAAAATTAGTCTTCTCATTCAAAAGCCTTTCCCCTGCCCCAAACTACGTTTAGTCAATATTTACTGGACTAACGTGCAGTTTAATAAATCAAATTCTTTTTTCTTGTCCATTTGCTTAGGCATACAGAGGTTTTACCAACAAAATCTGCTACAACGTCGGTCCGTGCAGGCTTTAAGCTCGAGGAGCCAGTACGCTGCAAAAAAATTCGATACATAACCACAAGGGCCACATCAAAGTAATTTAGCATAACCAGAAAACACGCTAAGTCAAATTAAACCCCAATCCTCTCATTACTGGATGGGGAAGTCTATTTATGTTCAGGCATTCTCTACTTAAAAATTACCAAAAATAGTCCTTAAAAAGTTTGCTGCCCATTTCCTTAGAGCTTGACTAGCGTTGGCACTGTTGTTACAGTACCCGATATATCCCGGGTCTGTAATACAGCCAAGATTAAGTCGTGTAAGGACACCAGAACCAGCACGAACCAACGGTCTGCACTGCCAGGGACAAGAGAACGTGTTTTCATGAAGCGCGGCTGACATCAAGATCAGTACATCTGAGGGAGTCTTTGCTGCGGCTCAGCAATTCCTCAAGCGTTCGGGTGATCACTGTGGCTAGCACAAGCTAGCCTCTCTCGGCTTAATAACTGACAGGTTCTTCTGGACACAGGATTTTCTTTCCCTTTCCAAGTTTGTAAATATGGGTAATCAGTTCTTGAATTCTACAGCCTTAGGCTCAACACGTTGCCAGTTCAATTCAAACAGATGGCAACTCCCCAGATACTGAGTGATCCAAAGGAAACTGGGGATTAAAGCGTGGTAAGAACACTCCCCCACGTCCCCACACCTGCTTATGGCTCTCAGGGGAGCTTAGGAGAGTTGAAGTCCCAAGAGCAGACCCTCTGCTGCCTTCTGCCCCAGCACCCCCCCTCCTCCTCTTTGAGCAGGTTTCACAGACCTACGTTCATTAATACAAGAAGCTTCAGCCCTGCACAGAATGTAGGTGGACTATAGTTTGTAATAATTTTATAAACAAAGCAAGTTTCTTTCCCTAAAACCCAGTGTCTCAGGGAGCTGAGTGGAAAACACTTAGCACATTACAACCATGAGAACATCATTATCTCCCAAGCACCAGTTTGGGGATCAGGTGAGGATTCTCACAGTAGCCAATCCTTGGCCGAACAACAGATCCATGCGAAGATGAATCCATACTTCAACTGAAAACAGACTGATCATTACATCTGCAGGCTTTCTACGCAAGTTCCCCTCAACAAGTATGTATCAGCTCCAATAAGAACACAACTAAAGTATTTCAAGAAACAATTACAGTTAAGACACATCAGAACCTTCTCACTTGCAGACTATAGTGGGTATCAACACATCAGCACTATGACAGAAGTGCCCAGCATTTGGGATCAATGAAACTAACAGCAGCTGGATAAAGCCCGTCATTGCCGTCAGGGAGAAGGCCAAGCAAGAGACATCAATGCATGATACAAATTCAAAGAAAAGGGAGATGGGTTTTGATAAGTTCTCAGCTAAAAGTCTCACCTGTTCTGCAACACCACAATTACCTTCTCTGAGGATTATATTGCAGGAATAATAGCAAAATCGTGAAGAAGACTACGACAAGCATTTCCAGCGATAACAGAAAGCAGAAGAGAACCGGACAGTACAGGAACATGCAGAACTCTTCCTAATAGAATTCTTTTCAGAACTCTTCTTGAGGACTCCACAATTCTTTCCGCTTTAAAAGATTATTAAAACGTGAATTTTAAACTCTCCTCATGAGGCTGTTCTAACTCTTGCACACCAGAAATCTATAAATATTGGATCAAATTCTAGCACCACTTCTTACATTATTAATTCTAGAATAATATAGCTTTCCAAGTTCTTTTCCTTTATCATATTACTTTCTAAACCTGGGAGAGGGGCAGGGAGGGACGAGATGAACCCTGCACATTCATGCTTTAATACTACTTACATCGCACTGTGCCTGAAGGTCTCCAAAGTTTGGATATCACTGAATTTGGTGCTGCCCGAATATACTTTACTGCAAGTCCTGCAAAGTTTCCAGCTTACGCAGGAAGATGTGCAGAAGGAAGGAAAAGAAACAAGTTAAATGACCTTTTAGACTTCATTAATTATGCACTTGGATTTCTGTTCTCTTCAGAAGTAAATCAGTTTAATCGCACCCCAATTAGTTCAGTTCAAGCAAGCACGGCCAGCGACTATGAAACTGCACAGAAAACCAGATTGAGTTTTGCTAACTCATTCTACAAGCTGCTAAAACGTCTAAACCCACTGAGAGGCCAAAGCTAAAAAAGAACCCAAAAAACCACGCTCAAACTGTAATTTAGCTGAGCAGTGAAAACTATCTGCATGTCAGAAATGGAAATAGCAAGAAAATCCAAAATCCTTGTGTCCACCAAACATCACCCATACCCATAGCATCATTTCTAGCTGATTTTAAGTAAACAAGGCTAATATTTGCACATGTGCATATACACGTATGTATGGGCACACACAGTCCCTACTTGCAGGAACTCCCGAGTCTACATTTGCAAATTTTAAGCAAATTGGACAGAGATGAGTTCAAAGAGGTCCCACAAAATTAATAAAAACCCAATCAAATCAAGGAGGAAGATTTACTGCTCTCAAGAGGGAAAAGGCCGCATCCAACTCAAACTTTTTACACCACCCAAAAATCCGCACAGTACTTCAATGCTAATTATGAATATATTGGAAGAATTATTCATTTACATTGCTTGAAGAATTATTAATTCATTCCCTCCTTCCTCCCAGATTTGCATTACAGAAACAAAACAAAGCAATAAAACCACCGAATGCTACTCTCTGAAACACACTCGTAGTTACAGAGCAGCACTGCTTTCAGCCGCAGTGCCGATTACAAGCGGACGGTACGCAGAGACACAGTGCCGATGTGAAGCGCAGCATCTAATTTCCCGATGAGCTGGACAGCAAGCCTGCAGTCTCCAACTAGCTACGGCAGCTTCTTCCCTTTCCTTCAGACAAGGGCTTAACCGCAGCACCCGTTCAAGGTGCAGCCTACAGCTTGCTGCTTTTACACCTAAACTTGAAGAAAATCTTTAATAACACCAAACACGGCTGTCCTCTCCCTCCCAAGGCAGAAGGTGACAAAGGAACAGCAACTGAGCGCAACTTCTTTCACCAGCTCGGCCAACTTCCAGCATCGGTCTAGGAACTGGTTCCGATTTTCAAAGCAACTACTGGATAAAGCCCTTGCTACAAAGACGGAATTCCAATTTGTGAAGCACCATTACAGCGACGTTCCTCTGGGATAATGCAGATCTCGCGGCACGAGTGTGCCAGACACACAGCGTCCTCTCTCAATGAGTAGTTACAGAATTGCTTCTAGGAGGAGAATCTGCAAAGTAACCCCGACGGCATTTAAAGACACTCGGTCTGCCTTACTCCATGTGGCCCACCACAGATTTGCTCTTTCTCTGTACCAGCGTCTCACGGAGTCGGGGTGAGCTTTAGGGAGAGGAAGGAGAAGATGAAGCAGCTGGATAGGGTTCTTAGCAGCCCGGGCTGTGCAGCAGCAATGGGCAGCAGTAAACAACCCTGAAGCAGACTACAGAACTAACATGACAAATACAGCACTTTGCAGCTTCAAAAATAGGTTTCAGCTCCCTCAATAATCTTCTGCTGGAGTCTTTTACTAAAACAAGTTAACAGCATCTGTGCCCAATGGCAAAAAGTACCGCCGCAAAATATACCTCACAGAACCGACGGTGGGGCAGGGAGAGAAGAGGGAGACCGACAGTTTTACGTGCCAGCCGGGCTGTTCTATGTTAACGTTTTTCCTTCACACCCTGAAAACTAGAGAAATTTCTCAAATTTTTCAGTTCTCCTCAAGAACATTCTCAAGAGACACTTTTATATGCTATCAGATTTAGGAAAAACCTGGACTCAAACTTGCTCAGGTCTCAAAACAGTCATGTTCACATACAAAAAAGCTATCCTCACCTACATTACCATAAGGAAGGAGGACAGACTGATGTTGTACTTCTGTAACACTTGCAGTTAGCTAACCAATCACTATTCCACCTGCGACTATGTACTTACACGCTGACAGTTCTGATTTACATTAATAAGACAAAAACAAAGAAATCACGCCTATTATAGCGGCAAAAGAACACAATCTAAAGTTTTCTTTATTCTCATAGACTTCAGTTCTCCACAAAAAACATGAAGGGTGTTTAATCACATGAAAAAGATACTTCTCTCTTTTAAAAATCGATCTAATCTTGTGAGGGCAAACAACACAGGAACGGCAGCGCAGCAACACAGCGACTCCCACCCTGCACCAGACCAACCAGGCCTGGCTGGTAGGCAAGAGCAAGGCAGGGGGGGGAAAAAAACCAAACAAAAACCACATTATGTCACTCTGCCACTAATAAAAAGTGTTACTAGAGAAAGCACAATCCAGGCAGCAACTGCGAGACTGTTTGCAGACAAGGTAAAGTTCAAATAAGGAAAACCAGGGAGGCCCCATCAACCTAGATGGCAACGTACAGAAATTCAAGTTCATCTTCTCTCACGCCTCCCTTTTCAGTCCTGCCTTTGCTACACATTCCTTGTCTACCTTTTCTATTCCTGCCTATTTCTCCCAGACAGAAGTACAGTGAAGTTGACAAGCTGGCATTCAAACCTAAAATTAGAGCAACACGAAAAATAATGGAAATTAGATCCCTTTCGATCCGCAGTGGCAAGTACTGCACATCACAAAGAACTGCCACGAAACGTTTTTCTCAGCGTGGTTAAGAACCTTTTGAAGAGCTCGAGCTTTAACAGTACTTGATGTCACATTTCTGACATCCAGTCTATGAAAAAGTTCCCCATTACCGAAGAACAAGTCCATTTTTTTCAAGCTCTACGGGACACAGGTTGGTGCCATTAAAAAGTCTGGGCACTTCATATCGTTGGGAGACGGGAGCAGAAGTTCGCATTTCCTAATAACTTCCTGGATATTTTACAATTGCTTCCTCTCAGGAAGTTTGTTCAGTCTTTGCAGCTCCAACACCAACAATTCTTGTTGGGAGGTAAGTTGTCCAAGAATATTAAAAGCACATTCCTGAAACGCAGACACAGACCTGTTTCTGGCTCGCTAACAATAGGTTTTTCTTTTGGCCAAGCCTGTCGCTCTACGGAAGGAGAGTAAGAATGAACCGATCGGGTAATGCCCCATGTCTCGGGCTTTTTATAATTCAGCTGTAAGCAGTATGGTCCCCGAGCACAAACGGAAAAGCAAGCTGGGGGACAAGCCTGAAAGAGGAAAAGTAATCTGTAGTAAGTCACCACAAACATTGTGAGGGAAGAAAAGGATTTCTTTCACAATACATTTAACCTGATGCTGCTTCTTGCTCCAAAACCCTATTTTTCCCCCCATAGTTAAGGTAACAAAAAATTCCTTCCAAAACAGTAATGTGTCTGCACATGCAAGAGATCCTTTTTGTTCCATTTTTACATAATAAAATTTTACCTGCAACTGACCTTAATGTGTAATATAGTAGTTACTAAAAGTCCAGCAGCCTTATTGAAGTGCTGTACTTGAAACTAAAAAAATCAGGTCACCAGAACATTTAAGTCAGGGTTTTGTTGGGTGGTGGCCTTTCAGCGCTTAGTCAGACCAAAGGGGGGGGGATACACAATCTATCAATTCTATTACTCTGAAGAACAAGAAAACTGAGTTTTGTTGTGTCATTCCCTCCTCTGATTGCTCTAAAAATACTGATTTTATTCTTCTAAACCCTCCCCCTCAAAGCCAGGTTGATAATTTTCAAGATGATACCCTTGTAATTGTGACACCAAACCTTCATTTTTGGACCGAGAAAGATATTTTACGTGTATCATCAGGCAATCATACTGCTTAAAACCCATCTGTATTACTTTTTACATGTTACTACGTTAGAAAGAAGTATTTATTACATAAAATTACTTAATATCAGCGTCTGCTTTTGTAGAGAACTAACTTGAATGCTGTAAACACGTGGAAAAGTTGTTTGGGTGGTTTTGGTTGGGTTTTTTTTAAACAATCGACACTAAACGCTCCTGATTTACAAGTTTACCATGTTCTGCACATTTAAGATCTATCTGTTGAACAAAAGTGTCTGTAGCTGGGGAGCTGAACAGCTTTGATCACAAGGTCCTATGATCTCCGCTTCTCACACGCACTTCTAAATTTACAGACTGGAGCCGAGACACAGTTGCCCCGATTTTCTGTTCCTTATTAATATTTTAAGGTTGCGTGAAGTATCTGCTGAACTTTCAAAGTGACTGTTCCTTGCACTAGCATAAAGCCCGATATCCATCAGAATCCAGCTGATCACTTACGCACTGGAAGAGTTTATCTAGTGACTTCTCCCTCCTACTCATATGAATTTCTTTTAAATGTCAGGCTTGTACTGCCAGAATATTTAGTTATGCATTAACACAAATGTTGATTTTAAAGTAGGTGAAACTTTAAATATTTAGCTTTTTTTTTAAAAAAAAAAAAAAAAATCAGCTTTAAATGATACCCTGTGTTTAAATAATATTTTAACCACCTTGCCAGAAAATATTGAGATAGGATTGAACAAAATTTACAGGAGTTAATGGGTCAGGAACTGCTTGGAAATGAGACCTCAGATTTTGTAAAAAGGGAGAACAGTGGTAATTGCTAATAATTTTTTTCCAACTTGTTATTAGTAACCAAATTCATAAGGGAAACGCATCATAACTAAAAGTACTTCGGTGAATAAACTATCTTGCCATAGACGTTACCCGTATCTGCCGTCTCCTTTGCGCGTTCATCAGTTTGACGAGCACTGCCTCAGAGCAAAGACTGCTTATCACTTTTGCAGCACTCGACATCTCCAAAGCTCCTTCACAACCTTCGCTAGTTCGCAGTAGCAAGATTATTCTGTAGTCCCAGGTTTGCGTACTACAAATCTGGGAGTCTCACCATCAGCTTTGCGCAAAAGGGAATTTGTTGTAGAAGTGGACCGCGGACTCTGCTAAAACAGCGTTAGGAAGGAGACGCATTATTACCACATCCTACTTGCAAGCATGAAACAGTAGAGACACGCTAACTTGTAGCCCTGTTCTCCACCCCCCAAAAAAATTAAGACATGAGTCTTCATGCAGCTGGCATACAGAATGAAACACGGCGAGCACAACCGAACAAGAAACTGGAGAAACCAGGACGGAGGCAACCGGGAGAAAATGAGATTTTAAGAGAACGCACATGTAAAAGTTCCGCGCCCAGAGCTCTTAACGTTAAATAGATTAATGGAAACTACCTAAGTTGCACTATAAGCCTGGAAGCGGCCGAGTAGGGAGCAGAGGGAACATTAGTGCCGAGTTTCGGTAATTGATTGTGTATGCTCGCATGCTGTATCTTTCCCCTCAAACTACATTTTGCCTGCATATGGTTTCTCTTTCTGCCACTTTTAAAGTGATTTATTCTCTTCAGAAAGGGAATTAGGTCTTATTTTGATCAAATATTTAGGACCTTTTAGACATTAAAAGCCACGGATTACAAAGAACGAAGGTCAAGACAGTAAAGTAAGATTAAAATTGAAGATAAGCCACAAATATTGAGGTAAGGAAGGAACAAACAACTAGCAAAACAAGATTCAAAAGGCTCATCCAGCCTCCTTGCCGTGTCTGGCTCCTTACTGCTAAATAACTACTATGAAGATCTTAACGGCACAGGAGCTGATGAAAGGGGTCTCAATGTAGGTCAGCAAAAGGCTTTCGGATCCAGCTACAGGCACTAATTAGATCACTTTCAGTTATTAAAAAAAAGAGAAAAGAGAAATCCTCCAAAACAAAAGGTTTACCCCTCAAAACATTTGGAATTTTTTTTCTTTTCTCTAATTGTTGGTGGCCTTTGGTTTCAAAGCAGCTGGTTGCTGCCCCAGATCTGAAACTGCCACCCGAACAGGCAAGACTTCAGTGACCACGCTACGCAAGGCCTTCCAGCAAAAGCGAGACTCAACAACCTTTGCAGCGACGCACAAAGACCGGGGGGGGTCTTCAAATATGTTTTCAAGATATAAAAGAATTCTTTGGTTTTTCTAGGAGAACACTGACTGTTTTGTTTGACACTGCCAAAACCTACAGGGCCAAAAAAATCTTTTTTTTTCTTTTTTTTTCCCTGAAGTATACAGTATAGCTCAGTTCATACAGGGTTCCTTGTACCAGCTTGTTTATGCCTTCTCTTCTGTGAAACAAGCCTTTATGTCTCCATAGTGGAAAAACCCACTGGTTTATATCCTTTTCGAGATGTATGCAGCCAATTAAATTGTAAAGTAATACCTGTTTCAAAGTCTAACTCAAAGAAACGATACATTCCTGGACTGGGAGCAGAGCCAAGGAGGTCACCTTACACCCTGCGGTCACGTGAGAATATTCAGGTTTGGGAATTCGGTATTTTGATTTCCATATAAAGTAAAATTGGAGGTTGAAAGGATGAAATACTGTGCATTCTGCGCACACAAATTGTGCTCGTTCCTCAAGCGATAAAGTTAATATTCCGAGGAACGAGAAAAGACAGTTCAAGAGTTCATAGTCATTTCGAGCCATTCGGAAAGACTCGGGAAAGCGACAACTGCTAGTAGCTCTGCACTTCTCCAAAACAATTTTCAGTCATGAGCAAACTGTTATGTGACCAGACTATATGCATAAGAATGGTATAATCTGCACAAAACAACAGTGAAACAACACATTACAATAAAATCCACTTGTCAAAGTAACAAGCCAAGTAGATTTATTTCCATATGAAAACTGTTACGAAAAGACTGACACATTTTATTTTAATTTCTAGTTTTCTTCAAAATAAACAGCACGCGTGCAAAGCGCCCAGCGCCACTAAAACAGCTGCCGGAGCCGGGGCGCGCGCAGCACAGCGCAGCGCCCGCCCGACGGCTGACGCAGTTTCACGGCTACAGAGCTCCTTTCAGTTCACCCGGCAGCCAAAATACGTACAGATCTACAGGACGTATATACCACAAAAGGCAGCGAAAACCTGCTGAAGAAAAGAAGCGCAGACAAGTGTAAATGGACTGAGATTTGCCAGCGTGCCAGAAAGCGCAGCTCAGTCCCACCATCAGGTCCTTGCTGTTACCGGGGAGCGGTCCCCTGAATAAAGCAGGGCTGCAGCCCCCGTCGGCCGCCACCGCTGCCAGACACCTGCAGACAACACTCGACAAAACCACGCCTTTACACAAAATTCAAAGAACCCAAGAACGCTGAAATAACTGCCCTATTTCGGAGAGCGAGCAAGCAGCGCGGCACAAACAACAAAATGCATCGGCTGTTACCAGCACACACCACCTTCTCAATTCTCGGGCTTATAAAACGGTGCAGCGAAGGAATCCGATTAGCACTTTTCGACCTACCCCGTGTCAGCTGCCTCAGGACAACGATCGTATTTTCAATTTGAGTTGGGCCGCGCTGCTCTTTAAGCTCTGGCCAGCAAGAGCCTTCCCGCACCCTGGGTCTAAAACACGTGCCCTTCCAGTACACCTTTATTTCACTTGGAGAACTGCCTCTGAGATTATGAGGGGTTTCGCTACCTCCCAAGGCCCCACAAGGTGAGCTTGTCTGTACTGCCCTACAGCAAGAGACAAGTAAACGTTTTAAACTGGTTTTAAGTAGGTCTTTGAGCTAAATACTATGCTTTCTGTCTAAATTTAGCAGCACACATCTACATGCATGGTACCTTCTACCTCTGACTGATGCAAATTAAAAGTGTATCCTGAAGTTCTCACACCATGGAGATTTTTGGATGGATACTGTAAGTCTAGCAAATTCACCAAAATCAGTACTTAGAGGGTTTTGTGACATCTGTGCCTGACAGAAGCTGTCGAGTCAAATTCACGGGTTGTATTCTTCCGAATTAGTGAAGTGAACGTAATTACGGTGCTTTCTGTGGAGCTTTCAAGTCACAAGGCAGCTAGCTGTGTTGTACTCTCACAAACCTCTCTGCTTTAATATATTGAAAACTATATTGTTTAGCCCCCGTGAAAAATCCTTGCAATGACTATATACATTTACGTCCTTTGTCAGATCCGCACCATGCCACAAAGCTGATACCCCTGTAAAAGACACTTCTCTGTTTGTCAAAATAACGTCCCAAGGACCCAGGAAAGCTAAAGACACATAAGAAGTGTTAAAATCCATTTTTGGCACAAAATAATTCTGTATATTGATTAGCTACTCCATTTTCACAGAAAGTATCGACTTAATATCGGCATCATTAACATCTAACGGCGAGATTCATAACACTTTTCAGGCAAAGGATACATCAAAGGGCTGCAGCATTGGCTAATGTTTGGATAAACAACATCAAGAACACACAGCTACATTTCCACGTAACCTGTCCGTACCCCAGTGTTTTGTTATGTTCCAGAAAAATATTTTAACTGTTTAACCTCAGACATCAAACAAATAAATATTTATGTTTAAGTCATGTGTGAAATCAATTGTGTTGACAGAAATATAATTTGAACATATTTGCTGCTTAGAAGCTTTTCTGCATTTGTCTTTGGGGTAATGAAATTCACTTTGTTTTCAGAGTATATGAATTTTTCTTGCCAAGAAGTAAAACTCGGGATTTATTTATATCTCTGTATAAATCTACAAAGCAGCTCTTCACCATGAAAACATTTCCAGCGCAAGAGTGAATTAAGAACAAACTGCCACAACAGATTGTGAAAGGCTTTGTCTTCGAGACTCATCACGTTAGAAGCAACGGATTAAGTTCTTAGTCTTTCTAGAATTTATCGCCACTAAAAACTGATATAATTTTGATTCAACTATTAGGCAAAGCTGGTATCAGAGAGGCAGGGCAAGAGTCACTTCAGGTATAAAGCAATTAGTTGTAATCCCGGTCCTCGGCGCCCATCGTTACAGAAAGGCATTTAATTTCTCGAGCGAGTAAAGCTGCATAAATTCAGCCTTCATCTCTTCCAACACCGCAAGTGTGCTGCGCCTCGAGTAAATTCCTCCTCCTCATCCTGGGAAGGAAAATCTGCTGGGCTCTCGCCACTTCTTTTCAAACGCGGGGAGCGCAGCAGCCTTTCCCAATCACAGCTCAATTCTTGCTGCCATTGATGGCTAACAGCTTTCTCCAGCCCCCCGCTGTGGCCTCAGACATTCCTCTGCTCTGTCAAGCAATGAAAATATCAGCAACAGGATTAGAGCGAGCCTCGGAAAGAAAGACCGGCTCTCTAACATCCAAAGCCTAGGAAAGAACACGGACCTCTTTTGGGGTTCACAATACTGGTAATGACTCTGAATTACAACCGCTAATGGCATTTTTTTGAGCTTCAGACAAATTAGGACCTCAAAATTCTGTGATACTTCTGCATCATTAAAAGGCCTTGCATTCCTGCAGGATGCAGCCAAAGCTTCGAAGCGTTCATTAAGCCGGGCAGGCTTCTGCTCTTGCCCTAATATGTACGAGGAAAAGAGAATAAGCAGAATTAGAAAGCAAGACTTCTCTTCCTATTTCAAATCTCAGTCTAGGCACAGCCAGCTACTCCCGTCTTCTATTCAACTTCATACGGGAGTGGCCAAGGGTTAAAGTGGCTTAAAAAAAAAGCATTAAGAAAGGAAAAATATTTTTTCTACAATGAGGAACAAGAGGAACACTTGAGAAAGGCTCTGAGCACTCCACTGATTGAAAGAAAACAATCCTGAGGAAGGAGGCCCTCACTACAGCATTCAGGTTTGGATTTTACATTCACCTACTTAGCCAAGTAAATATACCTAAATAAAATTATTCAATCACAGTGCGGCTTCCAGCCCACATCAAGGTAGTAAGATTCTCATAATTATACTCCTCTTGACGTATTTAAAAATCCTTTCAGTGTCTACCTGAAAAGCTAATTGCTGACAGCAAGAGTGAGAACGCTCTCCTTCCCAGTTCCGGGGTGGGGGAAGTGTTCTCCCCCTCCCCAGCCCAGTTCTCGGAGCCCTGTCCATCCTTCCATCCTACACGGCTTTGTAGCAAGTCACAGCACAACTACAACCATCTCCCTAAAAAAACAAACTATATTTCCGTAACTTTATCAAGCAAAATCCTACTTCTACAAAGCCCTTCCACGTTTATGCGTTACATTGGCATTAAAGACGCACAAATTTTGAATTTTTAAAATGTAGATAACTACCTCAGTTTGCAAACCCAGCGAAGGTGTAAGGGACTTGCGTACACACACGTTACTCACCCACTTAAAACCCGAAGCTCAGCACGACATGTTACTCATCCCCACTCCAAGGCGGATTTGCACGGAACAGAGGAAGACACTAAAAGACCTGTCAAACTCTTTTACTACCACCATCTGATACATTATGCATGTCAGTGCTGTTGCCTAACAAGCGTCTCTGGCACATTACAGCTCAGCTCCCCACCTCCCTGCCTCCCTTACGCATCCAGACTGCATCCAACTCTGTCCCTTTTTCTTGTATTTTGTGCGCATTTCTCCCTTACCGATATTTGTGTGTACATTATCCATCTCATACAACCTCCCACAGACCCTGTGGGGTGCGGGGATGCAAATGCAAGCCTCGGATTTTTTCAGGGTTGAAAAAATCCATCAGCAAAAAGATTCATACAGAGAATGTTTGATTAAAATTCTAACAGGGATTTTAACTACAAGACTTAAATAAAAATTAGGAAACTGTATGTAAGCTTAGCCTTGCGGATGACACAAACCAGGTTACGTCCATATTCCAGAAGGATATTCTAAAACCTTTATTTTTGTACACCAAAAATCAAGAAGCAACTTCAGAAAGATCTTGTATGATATTACACCAGTGCTCAAAAATATGTCTGAGTTATCACTACAGTTTCTCAAAAATTTGCAAGCTTAATTTAAAACGACCATCCTATTAACCAGAGCGGTTTAGATTTTCTGTGATAGTTCTGATGACCAGATTTTAGTCACGTATATAAGGTAAAGAATGATGCCAGATGTCACAAACAGTTTTAAACAGACTTCCACAATAAACATTTTTTTAATTGATCCTTTTCTGTAAAGCAAAGTTTGAAACTGCAAAATCTTATAAAAAGGAGAGAAATTAAGGCAGGTCCAGTTCCATCTTTATAGAGACAAAAAAGTTCGACGTAGGGACAGCAAGGCCACAGCAATTAAACACTTATCACAGAAATACGCTTCTAATTTTATCCAAAAGTTGTGACATCCAGCATAGTGGTAACTTTGGAGGCAAATGGTGAGGAAAGGCACTACAGAGTTTACACAGCGGGGAGGGCTGGGAGGAGCTGACCTAAAAAACCAGCAACCACCTCCCCAGAACAGTTTATTAAAGCAACAACTCCGGCATCAAAGTGTACGAGATACAATTAACATGGAATGCCTTTGCGATAAGTTACTGCATTTAAATGTCGCTTTCGGGTAAGCTAAATGTTTTGTAAAAGCAAAGCTGTCCAGCCTGGTAAGGGAAGGAACGCTCAGAGAATACATCTTTAAGCTTTTTGATGAGAGCTTTGTTTTCTGCCAAATATTTACAGCATCTTCATTTGGTTTGGAGTCACGTATATGCTCGCTGGTGTACTAAAATGCAGGTCAGTTACAGTTACAAAAATCAGAGGTTTGGTGTGGTTTTTTAAAGTTGGCTTTGCCCAGCTGGCTAGCCAAGCTCACGCTTTCATTTGCGCCCCGTTTACGGTGGGCAGTAATGCACCTGCAGAGTACATTACAGCTACCTTCTTCAATCACTTTTTCCCCCTCCATGCAACTCGGAAGACTTGGAAAGAAGTATTTTATTTTTTTATTCTAAAAACATTTAGGAAACGGCACCTCAAAATGAAATTACTTCTACGCAGACACCACTGAAGGCTGGGTTATAGCCTTGGAAGAGTATATAAGCAATTACAGCACAAGCATGGATGTTTCCGATTGAAACTGCTATACGAGACTGCATAAATGTAAGTTATTATCATAAAAGGTAGAAGTACAAATTAAATGTGGAAACTGCTTTTACAGTGATACCCAGGTATCATTTGGTCAACATCTAGAGCCCTTCTATCAATCTCTTAGAAAACCGCCTGAATTTTCCAAACGATGAAGCAAAAGGTGTTCTCGTTACTACAATTCCGAAGCGCTACCTAAAAGGCTACAACAGCTTCCACAATTAAAACAACTGCACAGCACTAACCGCAGAAACATTGCTGCTTATTGGCAGAGAAGAGGTAACAATTCCCCACCCACGCAGCACCCTTGGAAGCCCTGAAAGAAGATTAAGCCCTATTTCTGAAACCACTAATAAGAAAGTTGTAAGAAAATCAGCAGTAACATCCATGATGATTTCTTGGCCACGAGGGAACAGACTATTACCCCATTCCACCATCACCTTTCAGACGTTTCGAGCAGCGACATGGCCTCTACCCTTCAGTTTTCCAAAGATCTGTGGCAACAGGTAACTCTCGACAATAACCATACAGCTATGAGAAAAAGGAATTTTGACACACGCATCAACCTCTCTCTCCCTAGTTGAAACCAAACTCTACCTATTTTATGACGCTGCAGGACAAAATTAAATCTGTCAACCTCTCAAGTGCATTTCCACATCATAAAACCATTTCTGAATTTGATTCTGTGACAAGAGTTGCACAGTTTTTACGAAAGGATACATAAATTTTCAGTCTTTGGGCTACTGATATGAACCATCAACCCAGCCTAGAATCCACTTGCCTTTCTTAACACAAGCGACACGCAGCAAGACTGCCCAAGTGACAAGAAATCAGACGCCAGCAACACGCGTAGTTCACCGAGCGCGCTGCGATTTGAGGTTCAGTTTACCAATCCAATCCAGCTGCTTTGCACCCCAAGGGAATCGCAGCCAAGACAGACCAGTGAATCTAGCGTTGCATTTGGTAATAATTCAAGGCGGCACCTGATACCACCGGTAGCTGTGAGGCAGAATCGACAAAGGCCTTTTATTTTTTTTTAAACGAACACCATCACCCTCTCCTCCACTCTGTGCACTCGCAATAACCAACAGCCCTCCAGCATGCCAGTTAAGAATGATGAAGTTACTCACATCACAGGAGCTATACTAGATTTAAGCTCTATATATTAATCTCTAATCATAACGGAAACAATCAGTTGATAACCCTTCACAGCCTTCTGCAGAAAAAGGAATGATCTGTTCATAGGCTAAACTTGAGAAAAAAAGCTTCTTTAGGATCACAAGAAGAGAAAAAAAAGGCAAAAATCTATTTCTTACAGGCCCTTGCTTATTTATTAAAGTTAAAAAGGAGACGCTAGAAAATGTTATACGAAAGTAATAAAGCCTGTGCATGATGAACGTGAAAGCAGAGATGATGAAACCCCGAAGCGCAGGCTCAATCTCTGCTATGGAGTCACGACCAACGGTGCCTACAGAGCAAGTTCCAGAGAGAACAAAAAAAGTAGGGTAGATGAAAATACACACAGATCAGACCTCGTACAGACAGATACTTTCAGCTACCGTGAATGCTGTCTTTCTGCCTTTAGATCGATTTCCACAGCAAAATGAAAAGCTGGCAACAGCAGCAAATAAAGAAACAACTGGAAAACACTGCTTCAAAAAATAACACTTCAGCTTTGGGGCTGATAATGCTGTTACCATGAACACAAGATATTCCAATCGAGTTGAACCAGAAGCAGCCTTTAACTAGCTCTACCTAGAAGTCAGAATATATCAGATCCTGCTTTGGATGCATTTGATGACTGGCTTCTCCTCCTTCCACGTTCAGATATCAATTTCTCTCCCCTCCAAAAGCCTCAAATTTGAAATATGAAAACCTCTATTCACATCCTGTGATGTTACCTTGCAGATTCTGCCTCCTTATTTTAGGCTAGACCTACAATATTTACATCAGCTATAAGGAATACTACTTGTCTGTACTCAAGGACAACAAATGGAAAGGTGAAGAACGCCCATTTACACGCAATAGCACAACTGAAAAAACCTCCGTAGTTCCAATATGACACTACATTTCCTGTAGCTATGGTTTGCGTGTTTTCGCTTTCATCCGCATCTCAAAAAAGTTACATGAAACCACAACACAGAAATGGTTACCAAATCACTGCGGATATCTAAGCTGTTTCTGACCTCTTAGTACTTAGGTATTTTTCAAAAAACTACCATAACTTCAAATAAGGAGATAAGCAAAAAGAATCCACAGCAACAAAAGAAAACCTACAGAACCTAAAATTAAGGCTCCAAAGACCTGAACTAGGTATAAGCAAACAACTGCATGTGAAGATTAGGATAAATAAGCTATTTTACACTTCAAAAGGAAGACAAGCCATGTCAGACTCCAGAAAAGGAAGGAACCTGGGAAAATTAGGAAAGAGGGCTGTCACACCCAAAATTTGGGGTATACTCCCTAACAGTTCTCAGTGCTAATAAAAATAGCGTGTCCCATAAAACGTATTTCAATTTGTCCTTGCAAATGAGTAAGCGTACGCTCCTGCAACGTCAGATGTAATCCCTGAGACTGTGCCTTTATCAGCACCTAAAGAAGCCAAGATGCATTGCGCCGCTGCCTGGGCTGGCAGCGGCAGGTCTGTCGGCATAATAACGACTTCCACCTCTATTGTCTCCTTAAGGAAAAAGGAATAACCAAGTCATTTCAAAAAAGCCTCCCCTAAACTGCTCTGCAGAACCACCAAAAATACACCGAGAGAGGCCGCAGCGCAGGAAGGGAGCGGTTTTCCGTCCCCCCCGCTATACAGCCCAAGTACACCCCACCTTCACGCCAGCCCCCCAGCACGTGCACATCCCCAACGCTTAATTTCAACATCGATTTTTTCCCGATAAAAACCGAGCAACGTCATCCTTTGCTTCCCACACACCTTCGCTGGCGCACGGTCACATCGTACGACATCGATGAGCTTTTCTGAGGCTCCCAACCAGGTTCTGATGCAGCGTTACCCTTACAGGATTGCGTTATTGGTACAGGGATCATTTGGAAAGTCCTGGCCTTGCGAAGATTCAAAGCGTCACCTGAAATGACACGCTACGCAAGGTAATCATCACTAAATGAAGTTTCCTCTGGACTTTAAGCAAGTAAGCAGCTAGTGCATTCAAAGAATTACCAGGCCGCCATCCTTTGCTGGAAGTGTAACCTATTAGGCAGGTTTACATTTCTTTTCTTCAGGGCTAAGTATTTTAAGATGAAACTTGTGGCTTTATTCCCACTTCGGAACCAGTCTAACAAACGAGATTTCAGTGTGGGGAAAAAAAGTAACAAATCAGAACAGTAATTAAAGCTAAATTGTCTCAACTTCTCAATGCACCATTATGTTCTCAATGTTATTCATTACCAATCTAAAGATGAACTTTTATGAAACATTATTAGCAAATTCATTTAAAAAATGACAATGCACACTTTCCGACAAAATTTTAGTCTATAGATCCGAAATCAATACGCTATAATACACCATAATATTAAAGATTAATATGGTGACGTAAGACACGTGATATATTTTGTTCACAGCGCTTTTCACGTTTGAGTACTAAGCCAATCCCTACCGCCACCAGAAAAAGCAGTCGCGCTTTCCCGCACGCCGCTCCCACGTGCTCACGTCACCCTCTCCCTGCCGCTAATACAAGCACTCGCGCAGGCACACGGCGCAGCAGAGCAGGGAACCGACCCGAGGCTCCACAGCCTCCACAAACGCTTGGGAAAGCAAAGGGAAGGGCAGAGCATGCTGCTGGTCCTCCTCCTTTTAATGGCACTGCCAGCTTGAAATGCCGAAACTAAACACATGAAAATGGGATTAACGTTTGGCAACGACTTCGTATCTGCTGCGTTTCATATCTGCCCAAACACATTTCTAATAAAAGATTCACAAACGGATAGCAAAATACCTGGATTTTCTGCAATGCGAGCACTGACAGCCCAACACGGCAAATTCCAGTTCCGACTGCACAGGAGCATACTATAAACCGTGCAGGTGCCCCACCACATCAAAACACGTTTCTGGATGCACTTTTCCTTTATTGCCAGTTCTTCTATACTTCCTTCCTTGCCTGTTTTCAAACAGGAACATTTGGCTTTACAAATTACTTCTGGAAAGATTTCATCTTCTCGTTAATACCCAGCTTTCCTCTCTGCTATGTACAACACTGCAACAGCCACTGGTTTCAAGCAATTATTCATTTTTTGACCAACGTGACGGTAATCCCTTCGAATGCAGAAAGCAAGCTATACTCCGCTCCTCAATATACACTCAAGAGATCTTAAAAGTCACGACAGATCTAATGACTTAAGTGACTTTTGGCAGCCTGTTCTACTTTTAGCAAGAATATCCAAAGGCCTCTATTTGTGGCTCTCCCTTTCTCGCTGCAGTTACATTATACGGTTTCAAGGCACGAACCGCGGAGCGGCGTTAAGAAGAGATGTTCGGGTTCATTAACTCCAGAGGAAAACTGAGAAAGATGAAGCTTGTACAGAAGGACTTGACTCCGCCTCGGCCCAAGTGGGAGCAAGCTACTGGACCGTTACACCGAAAACCACGAGCTGAAAACAAGCTGGAAGTTGCCTCCGAGTGCTCAAGTCCGTTAGCGATGTCGCTAATACAAAGGTGTCTCTGCCAAAAGGAAAAGAGAAATCAACAGGGCCAAAGCGGTCAGAGATACAGTTTTTATTTCCCGCTACCTTGTCGTGTAAGTGCTATGTTATAGACATAAAAATATTATATGTATTCATAGATTCACATAAATATGAAGACAAGCTTAGATTTTCCATGGCTTAAAATACAATAGTAAAGAAACCACTAAATAAAGCAAAACCTTTACAGAAAAACACTCGTTAATACCTGGCTGTAAACTACATGCAGAACATTAAAGAGATGGAAGCTGTAGAAAAGCACACTGTCTCTTCAAAACTATACGAAGTCTAACTTAAACATTTTAATAGGCAAGAAACACCAGTTAAACCTCAATTGGCACAAACCTCAAACTACAGAATACCATACACACGCCAGCAGCACTGCATTAGTCACCTCTAGGTCAACATCAACATTAGACACATGTCAAAAAAGCTAAAAGCACATCAAACAAGATAAATTTATCAAAGTATAATAATAATAATAATAAGACAACTGTGCTGGCTACTGACACACGCTTTCACCCAGTGTCACAAAACATGACAGCTTTAAGACATGTAAAAAAGACATCAAATAAAACAAAGGTAAAATATTAAGAGCCCACATATATATAAGGGCAGAAAGCTAGAAACAAAAAAACTCAGAAGCTGTCCACACTTTAAGCCAAAGCGAGAGACAAAAAAGCAAAGAGGTGGCAAAGTTCAACGGAGCTATACCCACTGCGCAGAAATACCACCCCTCTGCAACCCGAGAGGATATAAAGTACAGCGGCGATTAGGAAACTAGGGGAGATGAAGGGCAATTTTAAGGGAGCGGGGGGTAGAAGTACTAAACATGGGAATTATTAATCGTGCTAAACAGGACAGCAAAGACCTTCAGGCCTTCCGTGGCAGTCCCAGACAGGTAAGGGATTTCCTCAGCGTGGCTCTCCCATCATCACCGAGGAAAAACACACCAGGTGATCGGAAGGGCTGAAACATCTGAGGGACCTCTAAGGGGCTCAGCGACTTCCAAAAACTAACACACTTTTAGCTTCTGTAACAGATAAATGAAAAAACAGCAAGTATACAGTTTTGAGGTTTTTAATGCAATACTAAAAAAAAAAATTTAACAGAAACATGGGAAAATCCTGTACAGGTAACTTAATTAAAATCTTACCTAACTTAACCACAGAGAAGAGTTGCATATTCAAATTCTTTGAATAGATGAATGAAGTAGTGGGTAATTTAATCACAGAGCAGTTGCTCCACTTTAAAGAGACCTCCGGACAAAACTATACGAGCAGAGGATACCAAAAGTTATCAGGCTGCTACACTTCGATGAGACACAAAATAACTGAATCTTCAAAAGTCCTAGCGATTAAGTCATTCACACAAGCCAACACCTATCCAATGCACTAGGAAAAAGATCAACGCATTAAAATTTGCAAATGAAGAAATGCAGCATAAGCAGAGCACTTGAATTTCTTCAATGGCAACCAGTATCAAGTCAGCTGCCCAAACTACTTCACAGCAAAGAAAATTCCCTGCTAATGTATGCAGAGCGACGCGTTTTGAAGGAAAAAAGCTCTAACACGCCATTCACTGTTTCTAGATCAAGTTATCAACCCAAGAGAAGGTGTCTTACTGAATAACTACGAAAACTGGAATGCAAGAGGAAGCGTAAAACATTGTCACATCATAAATTGCCAGTACCTTCCTAAAAATGCCACGCTCAGTCCTGGCCAGTTCACTGCAGCAAACCAAAGCTGAACCAGGGAAGTTCAAAGACTGGCAATGAGAATCAGTGTACGCCATAAAAAACACCTCCGTTTAGGTATCCGGAGGCCAGTGGGTTCCGAGTTGGACAGCCCCTTCCCAACGGCACCTGCAGGGATCTGGTGGTGGTTTTTTTCCTGCTACCGTCTCCGATCACTTGCAGGTAACCCAAAACATCCAGAAGCAACGAGTGATATTGTTCAGTCACAGTGTAATAAAAAAAATAAAAATAAAAAAACCAACAAACACCAAACCAAACACATTTTACTTTGTAGTAATTTACTTCTTAATCAGATTGCTAAAGGGACATTAAATAGTTGCAATTAAAATTAAACATTAAGTCTCTTCACTTTCTGCACAACTCAAGCACCTCATGGCTGTCACATGCTCCAGGGAATTGCCCAAACTCCCAAGCAAGTTTAGCAGTAGAACATTGCCAATTCCTTCGCTCCCTTTGATAAGGGCAGCTTTAATTAAAAAAAAAAGCTATTTTAACTGATGCAAAAAGGGTTTATCATAAATCAATAGTCTGTTTATTTTGTTAAATTAAGATATTCTCTTCAGCATGAATACTAAATGGTAAAAAACCCTTCAAATTAAAGCATCTACAATACCGTATACAGCTAGGGTTTCAGTTTTCCTAAAGAACTCTGTAACGATACACGTACAAATTGTGCTTATCTATTTATATGGAATTAATCAGGATTACCACTTCCATCTCGGCCATTTAACTGGAGAACTAAATCAATAGCATCCAATCAGTAAAATATGACTTCTTGTTTCCACAGCACTGAAGCATTTTCTCTATTAAGACCCGGGTTGCCTTTTTTTCAGCTCAACAGCCTCGGCGCAGTAGATGCAACTACTCGAGGCAGAGCGATGACCGCAGCACGACAGTGGGAAGCAGCACCCCGTGAATACCTGGGGCAGCACCTCTCCACCCAGAGCCCCGCGCGCAGGCGAAGCCAACACCCGGCACCGCCTCAGCCGCCGCTCCCAAACGCCGCACTAAGCCTCCCGCGTCTTCAGGGGTTGAACACCCAGCTCTCAACTTTCATAAGAAGGCAAAAACACCTCTTCTGCAACCAGCATTTAAGTTGAACGCATGAGAAGCTGCGATCTCGGCCCTGCAGCCAGCTGAATTCTAATACTGCAGCCACCGAAATCCCTACAAACTGGTTAAGCAGGAGTGGAGCCTCCCTTCCACTGACATCTTGACACTGGGACCGATTCCTTATGGAAATGAGCATTAATTAGTCATTAGCAAGACTTTTGGTTATGCCTCCTCATAGACAATGCAAAGTGAAACTTGTAAAATCCTGCACGTATAAAAATACTGCACGTTTAGAAAAGTTAGCTACAAACATATCGGCATACATTTTACACACAAAATTATCTCCATGCCAAACTAGAGAGGGTACAAAAATTTGCTTTCAAACCCTCTACCAAACTCAGGCTGGTGTTGCATGAGTTAAATGCTTTTATAGTTTGAAAGTAAAGGTTAAGAAACATATCGCATGGCTCTGTGTAGTTTTCTTAAACTCCCACTCCGTTTCCCTGCTCACTCCTTATCACGCCCTCTCCTCTTCTTGGCAACGCAGCAAACATGCGTTAGGCGCCTACAGAGTTTTCAGACTTCTCTGAGAATCTTGGGTTGAAGGTTAATGTCTTACAAATTACAACATGTTATCATCAGGAATAACCAAATACTCTTATTTATATAAAGAAAAATCTGCAGTATGTAATTTCCTTACTTAAATTGCACTGATAAGTTAGCGGGAGGTAACTAAGCCAAGTGATTTTTTTTAAACGGTGACAATTTTTGTTCACTGTGGTAAATATTAGGCAGAGGCGTGCACGCACATCTTACAATGTTTAAACTGAAATGTTAGTTCATTAGGCTAGCTTCATAAGCAAGTCAAATCATTCTCTTAGACGGCTAATAAAGCAAATGAGCCCATGCTGCAAAAGCCCCATGGAACTTGGGCACGTCTGGGCGAGGAGGAGAGACAACGCATCACCACGGCCCCGGTGCAGGTAGCGCGATTCACACGTCCTTCAAACAACAGCAGTTCGTGCTCGCAAGAAACACGCTCCAGCACCAACAGACCCTTCCACTGTTGCCTGTTTATACACGCGTGCAATCAGTGGCGCTGGTGCCTGCGTACCTCGGGAGCTAGAAGCAATCGAACTGCTTCTGCCGGATCGCGGGCAGCCCCCAGGACACACAGCCTGACATACACCGTACCGGCATGGAGCGGGAACATCGGCTGGAGACCTGTGCTTAAGCGACTGGGGATGTAACCGAGACCTGCATATTTCTGCTCTATTTTTAACTTGCGATATATTTAGAAATAATCAAGAAGCGCACACAAACCAGAAACAAATGATGACCTTATGTTTCTAAGGAACCCAGATGATCTACGCTCCCATCGTCTTTAGCTTTCAATACGCCACTCTCGTACCCTAGAAGGAGCATCCTATAGAGCAGCACATACCGCAGCAGTGACCTGGAATCACGTTGCCCAGAAGACCCGTTCCGTTCTGGGAGTCTCGTGCAGCTCTCACGCCCACCAATTTCTAACTGCATTTGATTGGGGACTTCCGAAACTGCCAGCGTGCCCTTTAACAGCAAAATACGTATCGATTCCGAGGGCTTCAGGAAAAGCAGGGAGAGACAGAGCAAATTTCTTGCTTCTGAATAATCTAATTTGCAACCTTAATGGGTTATCACAGGTTTTCTATTAAAATTAAAAGGGACACCAATTTCAGTTTTCTTCTTAATAACGCAATCCTGTATAGATCAAAGTCTTGACGTTAATCTCAAGTCAGTTACAAACAGTTACCAGAGGCAGGATTTCGCTTCAGTTGATGCTTGTTCCTTACTACTGATTTTGGGGGGGTTGTTCCCTTAGATAAGTGAAATAGTCCTAATTTTAAGATCAGTAGCTTGTTTTACCTGATTTGCAAAGCAACCAAATAGACTAGGAAACACACTAATGTTTACAGATACACAAATAGATGAAGTTACACAGTTTTTCTTTTCCTAAAATAATTCAGCTACACTCTTTTCTTCTTCAGAGAGCAACGACTGGCTATTTATAGATGGGATCAAATGTCACTCAAACATACAGGGCTACACAGAAAGAATATGGGCTTCCCAAATCTATAACTTCTGCTCGTTCAGGTCGTTTTTATCAACACCAAAAGGCCAGCTTTTTTTTTTTTTTTTTTTACATTAAAAACCTGCTGTTCTGGACACAGCAAGAGGCACTTCAGCCTTGTCGAGCAGAGCTGCAAGTCTTGCAGATAAACCTCCATCCGGACCTAGAAACGGGGTGTTCCCCTGCCTCTCCGGGCCCGCGCACCAACCTCACGTGGCTCTCCAGGGAATGCCAAGGAGACCAAGCTTCAGGCCAAGCATGGGAGACAGCACTATCACCCTCGCATCCCAAGCACAACGGGGAGCACTTCCACGCCTGATGGGGAACATCTGCACCCACTCCCCCTCCTTCCAGCAGGGAGGGACTTGAATGTCCCTCTCCCACCTGCCAAAGATGGGCAACATCATCTATTTAAGAAAAATTAACAATAACCAGGTGGGAAATAGCGTGAATGAAGATGAAAGATCACTCCCCCTCTGCTGACTTAATTCACCTATTTGGCTTCAACAGATAAAACTTCACCTATCAATTTGATTTCCTCAAACCACAAAGGATTTTTTAAAGCAGCAAAGAGCAACCAACACGACAGTAACTGCAGTGAGCTGTCAGGAGAGCAGTAAATACTGAAAAAGAACCGTCACGTGCTAAGATTTTACACATCAAAAAAGTAACTTATCTATTACACGTACCCTGAAGATCTTTCAGCCCAAATATAGTATTTTTCAAAAGGAAAAAATATATCTGGTTCAGACACAGAATCTGCAAAGCTTGTACCGTGTAAAAGAATAAATAAATACGTTCCCTGTCAACAGGAGTCAGCATACGCGGTTACATCAGCAGTATCTGAGATGAGAACTACCACGGACATTTCTGCCTAATGCGCTCTGCAACAGAACAATTATACCATTTAATCTCAGTGTAACCACTCTCGCTTTTCCAAGTTGCTAAAAAACACTCATTTGATCCAGAGTTTCTTCCAAATTCCACTTGCACAGAGCTTTCTTTTAAAACGTCAGGATTCAAGCTACAGGGGAGTATTTAAAAAAAATCCGAGCATTCAACATTCAAGATTTTCTTTCAAGCTTTCTACTCGTTTGTGGCCGACAAGGAGACAAACAAAGTTACTTTTTAAAGCCAAGATTTTTCAAAACGAGCAGATAACGTGACCGCAAAACTAGGGACTATGGCATTAACGGTCTTTTGCGAGGGCCTTTTTAGAAAGCCGCCTCGTACGCACACCACGCTTCATCTGGATGAGATTACGTTTTTCGTAGCCTATAAAGAACCAGGATTCAATAATGGATCGTTAAAGGTAACAATGGTAAAAGGTGTGAGAACTACGGCGACGGAAACGCTGCCAGATCGCTCTTTTCTGGGCTACTGCGGCACAGTTTTCAGGCAAGTTCCCCCCCCCCCCCCCCCTTCTCCACAGGTTGTCTGTCATCTCCTCTCCGGTAACGAGTCCCTACCGGTTCCAGTAACGCCCGCCCGCTCTTCCAGCTCAGACAGAGCCCGGCTGTGCCCCTGCTCATTCCAGGTGCGCTCCTGCCCGCAGACGGCGGGCAGAGCGCGACGCGCAGGTGATTCGCTGAAGCGTTGAGGCTGCAGAAAGGCGATTCAGGTGTCTCTCGTTTGCCTCCCGGCGCTGGCAGGGATGACCGCCCGCTTACGGAGGCGTGCAGTGGCCTCTGCTGGCGCGCGCACCGCCGGCCGACGCCGTCCCACTCGTACAAGTGGAGCGGAGCCCGGCGGCACCGGGAGCCCAACCGCCGCCGCTCGCCTCCCTCGGGCTGAGGGCGCCCGCCGCGCGCCCCCCCCTCCCCCCCCTTCCCAGCCCGGCGGCTCCCGCAGCCCCCGGGGGCCACGCGCCCGCCGCGCCGCGCGCCCCCTCAGCGCCCCCCGCGCACCAACCGCCGCCCCCAGCCGCTCCCTCGCACCCCCGGGCCCGCCGTACGCCCCCTTCCCCGCGACGCCGCCGCCCCCTCGGCCCCTGCCGCCGCTGTCAGGGTCTCGCCCGGCTCCTTACCTGTGAGGAGGCTCTGGGAGCCGCTCCGAGCGGCGGCGCCGGCCGGGTCCGGCTGCCCGAGGAGAAGGGCGATCCAGAGGGAGCCGAGGAGCCGCCGGGCTCTCCCCGCCGCCATCTCTCCGCTCCCCGCGCCCGGCAGCCGGGCACCCAGCGCCAGCCCCTCCCCCGGGGGGCTCCTCCTGCCTGCCTGCCTGCCTGCCGGCCGGGGCGCGCTCCCCGCTCGTCCGCCGCCGGGCTGCGCCCCTGCGGCACCCCGAGGAGGCGGCCCTCAGCCGGGCGGCGGGGCTCGCGCAGCCGCCCCGGAGAGCGGCCAGCGAGGAGGGCGGGAGGGAGGGCGGGAGCGGCCGCGCTCACTCCATCGCGGGCCGGTCCCAGCGCCGGGCTCCGCGGCTCCTCGCACGGAGCCAGAGGGGCGCTCGCCGCGCGCTCCTCCCCTCACTCCCTCCCGCCCCCACCCACACCCCCCCGGGCCCGCCCCCCCCGCGCGCATGCGCATGCGCCCGCGCGCTCCTGCTCCTCCTCCTCCTCCTCCCTCCCTCCCCACCCGCCGCTGCCGGGGAGACGGCGGCGCACGCGCTCCCTCCCGCCGCCGACCCCCCGCGCCAGGTGTGCGCGCGCCCGGCCGCCCCGCCAACCGCGCCTGCGCGCCGCCCCCGCCCGCCGGGAAGGGCGGCACGAGGCGCGAGCGCGGGGGCGGGCCCAGCCGCGCCGCCCTCCCCTCAGGGCCGGTCCCCCCGTCCCCTCAGGCCCGGTCCCGCCCTCCCCTCAGGCCGGCGCCGCTCTCCCGCGGCCGACACGGCCCCCCCGGCCCCGAGGGGAGCTCCGCGGCCCGAGCCCGGGGAGTGCGGGGCCGAACCCCGCGTTCTGGCTCGTTTCTGTGGCACGTCGCGCCGGACACTCGTCCCGCCGGCTGCGACGGGAGCGAAGCAATAAAGTTCCTGTCTTTAAGTGAAATGAACTTTTATTTCCCCCCCTCTCTTCGCAAAAGCCCGGCGCGGCTGCAAAGCCTGCGCGAAGACGTGCAGAAACGACCCCGGCGAATCCGGCGAGCCGGAGCAGTAGCTGCGAAGCGAGGAGGCGTCGCGCCGGGCGTTGCTGGGGGCCGGCGGGGCGATGCGGCGATCCCGCCTCCGGAGCTACCGAGGGGAAGAAACAACATCTCGCTAATCGTGTAACAATAACTTGCAGAAACTTGTTTTCTCGGGTGGGGGGATCTCTGCTGCTCAACTCGGGATGTCGACGTCGGTAATAAGCATGTTTCTCAACAAACCAAAGGAGAAATAAATGTGAAGAAAAGACCAAACGTACTTTGAAAAGGCAAATGAAATGTGTTTTCGTCCTCCTGGGGGTAATTAGTTTTATACGGCATTTGCTATTCAAATCCAAATCATTTGAATGCTGCATCGTTACCAGGCGGTTTTAGCCTTACTGTTGGATCCCGTATCCTCACAAAGGACACAATAAGAGCTATAAATATACATTCCCCCTTCGTTAATCGTATGAAGCGTACCCTTACATTTTTTTCCATCTCAGCTTGTTGCCCGCTAAATTATATTTTTACAACGCGCACGCTATCCTTGCTCGTTTTATTATTGACTAATTGAATCGCCTCTTTCAGTACACAAATTATGTAGTACCAGGGCTCAAGAAGTGGTAACCGTGAGATAACCGTACCCCTGGGGCACGGCAAGACGTGAAACACGGGTCCACCCCCCCAAACTGTGTGTTTGTATTGCAAAATGTTTTAAAAACAGTTTAAAATTGTTTGTTCCGGAAAGAAACAGGCTTTTACACTGGTAGCAACGCTCCTGCAAAGGAACTGAGGACTAATTTCAGGAAAGTTTACCTTGATCACCTCCGTGCATGTGGCGAGGGTGTCCCTCTCGATGCAGGCACCTCTATATTCCCGTGGAATTACCCCCGATCCAGCGGGATTTGCAGATTTGTTTATTTAGAGGCTTTTCGGCGAGGCAGACGCCAACCCATTTTGCAGCGCGCCGCAACGCAGGTGTGCGTTTTGCTGTACGTACGGATGCAGAGACGCGCATGACTAATTAAACGGTGACGTGACTACAGGGTATCAGCTAATACAGGTGTCTGAAGTGTTTCTCATGGGGCAACTTGCTTCGTTATTTTATAATTTTGTTCGTTTCTGTCAGGGAACAGGGGGTTTGTCCTGCACTAAAAATATCCTGGAGCATTTTCACAACGATGAATAATTACCTCCTCAGAAGGATGTTTGGGTTTCTCCGTATTGCGCTTGCCGCGTTACGCTGATATCTGATATGCCAGAAGGATTACCAGCAACGAACTGTGATTTATACTGAAAATGGAAGCACTGATTAAAAGGCAGGACTGGTAGCAGAACTCCTGTTAAAGCTGGTTAGCAATTCCCATCATAAAATCCTCCCTTCAGTCACTTTTAATAGTGCCAGACTAGCCGCTGTGCTGAAATTTAAGCACCTTAAATTCGTACCTCAGGTTAAATTAGAAGCGTTTCTTCTTTTTGTTCCTTCCGTCAGGGATCTTCGAGTCTGAAAACGAGAATGGTCCCTTTGTCAGAGGTCTCCCCTCAAAACCCGCCACGAAAACCCGACTGAAAACCCCGCTTGCGCTTGGCGGGGGCTTACCAGCGCTTTGCAGCAAGGTTCTCCGGCCGCTCCGGGCTCTCCCGGCACGTCGCAGCCCAAGGCTGCGGGAGTCGGAGCTGGACCTGCAGTTCCAGTTCCCGGCTGCTCTGGACCATGCCAAGTCTGAGGGTAGGAAGGGCGAGCGGGGAACCTGTCCTTCCAGTCCTCTCGGGAAACGCGGAGCAGGAAGCTCCCGGAATAACACGCGGCGGGGACGAGAACCGGATCCGGGACAAGTGAGTTGGCAGGCACACAGGGTCTGGAGAACGACGGGTTCTCCGGGGCGGTGGAAGGAACTGGGAGTTGGAAGGGAAAACTGGGTCTGCCTGAAGGAGGGATAAAGCAAAGCTCGTAAGCAAGAGTCTGGAAGCCAGCCTGTTGGGAGAAGACTTAAAAACAGACTGGGAATGGGAGAAAATGGCCAGGAGAAGGCTGTGCAGCCCGGGGCAATCCAGACCGGTCCGTTACCTGGCCAAGCAAAAGGGATCAGACGGGAGAGCTGGAGCAGGGCGAGGGAGGGGGACGCGCAACCCCAAGGCTGGGTGCGGGATGCAGCCAGGGCGACGGGAATAGGGGATTCTCTGGAGACAGGGATGTAGAAATGGGAATGCCAGAGACTGAGGAAGGGAGGCAGAGCAGAAAGGTGAGGATTTAGGAATGGGAATGAAGACCGCCTGGAAAACTCTCATCTCTGCTGGCAGCGAGTATCTGAAATACACTGGGAACGTACCTCGTCCCCTTTGAGCGCCGGACCGCAGGCAAACCAGTCCCTTCCTCATCTAGGGTAAGTTCCCCACGTTGCTGATGGCCTCCGTCGATGTCAACGCAGGATTAAATTGCTGGGGGTTGTTTAGGTTACCTCTAAATGGAAGAGAAATACCCACGTATTAAAACAACAGTAGGTAGGTTGCAAAGTAAAACACGCCCAAGTTGTGAAATACCAGAATAAAGGCCGCCAGCGCAAAGGGATAAGCCTGGCTCAGGCGCTGAACCAAGGTCAAGGAACCAAGGTAAGTGCCCGAACAGCTTCCACTTCATTTCCTATAAAAATTTTAGATTGTAAAACTGTATTTTATGTACCTTGCGAGGAACTGCGGGGATAGCAAGCACGGCACCGTGGCTACGGCGGGTGACTGCCGCTCCAGGAAAGGGCTTCAGCCGCAGACCTCCGGCGGGACGCAGAGCGCGGTGCTCCCAACGGAGGCTTCGCAGCGATGCACCGACTGCGCAGTCTTCACTTCCGAGGTGCCCGATTTGACATTTTGAAGTCTGATTTGCAGAAGTGGAGAGCGCTTGCGGGTATAACTGCAGTAAATGAGAATTTATTCAACTTTTGACTAAATTAGATGCTTTGCCATGTTGTATTTTCTGACCAAATCAGGCCATGAGTGTTTCTAATTAGATACCTAAAATGAAAAGATATTTTTTACTCTTCTGTCTGTACGCCCAAGTTCCTCATCTGTAAAATAAGGGTAATACCAGTTCTCGCAACAGTGCTGAGAGAATGAGTGAGAGTTTGTGAAGCCCTTGGATACCATCGTGATGAGTACCACGGAAAAGCCCAGGAGGAAATGAATAAATCTGTCTTCGGAACAGTATTTGAATAGCGTGCAGTAAATAAAGCACGGGCCGCACAGCGAACAGCGAGGAGAAAATAAAATTATTACTTAGTGGGTACAGTCTATTCTGTACAATGAGCGGGGCCGGGAACCTCTCAAAAGAACAGCGTGTGATCTAATTACAATTAAATAGTGTATCGTAATGCAAATGCACAAAAGGGACAAATTAGAGTTGCACAGGCCACCTGAGTGTCGGCATTTCTAAACTTTTAAACTCTTGAATTAAAACAAAAAACCACCTTTGGGCTGCAAACGTGTAATATACGTGCATAAGTGATTCCCTCACCCCTTAATGGTTGGAGACAATGTATTTACCTCGTCTACCTCAGCCACGGTTGAGTGGAAAAAGTGGTTTTCTCCTCTTGGCGGTGTCTCAGCCTTAGAGCCAAGACTTAATACTGTCATTCACGCACTGACGTTGTACAGTTTTAAATTCAAACTTTACCTTCTCTGGGAGTCTGGGCATGATCATCGGAGACAGACAGTATTCTCCAGAGCGGGATCCAGAGGAGGACCTTAATTTCAGCGATTAAAATTTTGTCTTTTGCTTGAGGTGCTTGATACTGCAAACCGGCCTACTGGTTTTTGGTGCAGAAACAAGGTTATGGAACGACAAGGGCACTGATCTTCTGCGACTCCTCAGTCCCGAGGCTAGCGCTGAGCCTCTCCGACTCCTGCTGAGATTTGGAGCCGCTTCAGAGCTGCTGTAAATTGCACTGGGTTATCTCTGGCCCGCAAGAAGAGCGATGAAATTAGGATTCGATTGTTCCGTGGCACTCTGGTTGTGTCCATTTTTCTGATCACGGTTTCTCTCTTGCTTAGCGGGATGTGAGGCGACACCGAATCGTTACACCCATTTATTGTTCTCTCGAGAATTTCCCGTTACTGGGCATCCTCTAGCAGCTGGCTGAGGCAATTCGGGGCTAAGAAGGGGCTGCAGCACAAATAAAGACCTGGCTCATTAAGTTTAAGACTTACAGCTATGCGATACCTTCCGTTTATTCCGCTGTGCTGCCTCCCTTTGTATGAGGCATCGGCTACATCCACAGACAACTTCTGGCCACGATGACCCGTCTGATTATTCCTGCACAGGCTCCGTACCGAGCCCAGCACCGCAGTGCCCAGCGAGGTATGCTGCCTTTCATCATTCAGTAGGGACTAGATTTTTTTTTTTCCCCTCCCCAATTTTTCATATTTATTGGTCACAGATGTGGTTTTGCAAACTGCTCTGAGGTTAAAAGTCACCCTCCTGACTTTGCAGAGCAAATTCTAGGTTAGCGGGCCATTTGCCAGAAACCCTCTAACCCCCGCACATATTTATGTCATTCCTGATGTCAACAGCTAGACAATTCCAACTCCTCGCTGGAGGCAGGGAGGGTCATAAATGGAGGGAGACCTTCTAATAACTAAGGTTAGTTCCCTGGGAAGTTTGAGATGGAGCTCCTTCGCTTGAGTCAGCGTTTAACAGTCTGAAACAGGAGCGGAGCAGTTGGTGTGAAATGCTTTTAAGGGCTTCAGTTGCTGAGGGGAGGGAGCCGTTGAGGTCTAATCCAATGTTTGTTTACGCAGGGATTTCAGATGGAGATAGAGGGAACCTAGAATCCAAAATGCAGGGCTTACCGAATCCAATCCACCCTTTAAAGGAAAAGAATAATTTATTTGTTATCCGAATGTGCATAATGATGTGGGATGCGGCTGGCTGGGCATTCAGAAGGAGAGAAAGCCAGGTAGCCCCCAAGGGGAAAGCCTGGCGTTACTGCAGCCAACGGGATTTTTGCCATCCATTTAACCAGCGTGAGATTTCATCTCTGGAAGCCTCTCATGGGATGACACTGCGCCACAGGCATTCACAATGCTATCAGGGACACTCAGTTTGGTGTTTTTCTCTCTGTTTTGGTGCTTGTCGTATCGTCTTTGTTCTCAGGTGAGATCATTACTGGAGAGACACTGAAAATTGAGTCTCCGTTCTTCTTCCCTCCCCCTGTGAGGGCAATGGCCTCGCTCTTCCAGCGTCCCGCTTCTCACCGAGGTACTGTAACTCATCTCTGGACTGAAAGACTTTTTGCACCCCGAGCAAGAGAAGAGACGGATGGTCCGTGCCCTCTTGTGTGAACAGGATCAGCCTTCTCCGCAGCTTAAAAACCACATAAGCCAGACAAGGATTCCAGGTGGTGTTTATCCCGAAGCCTTTCCAACAATCCCACAAGAATGTTAATTACTGACACCAACAATCTTGTTCTCATTCATATAATGGGAGCGCCTAAAGGTCTTACCTGAGGTTGGGTCCTATTGTATTTAGGCGCTGCACGATCACACAATAAAAGCCAGTCCTTTCCCCAGGGAGGTTGTAGCCTAGAAGGTTGGCAGAACCACGGAAAGGTGGTGCGAGTCACCAAGGCAGAGCAGCAGGTCCGCGTTCCGCATCTCGCGAGTCCGAGTGCTTCGGTGCTATGTAAACGCTGTCACGTTTTCTCCCGGTGTCTGCGCCAGCGCAGGCAGGGGAGTGAGACTGCAGCGGTCTGAGAGCAATTCAAATCGGGGAGGAAAAAGGCGGAGAGGAGAAAGGCTAAAACCAAAAGGAAGAGAACTGATACCTAGCACAGAGAAACAGTCATTTGCCTCTGGGCTTGGGAAATCAAAGAAACAATCTTAGACCAGCAACAGGGGATGCCTGGAAAATACACAGTCCGTTGCTCCCGGAGACCTCGGCACACTTCACAGATACTAATTAAAGCTCACCTCTGCCCAGCGCGGCAGGTTGCGAAGAGCAGCACAGCCCTGCCGCTTTTTTTTTTGCGACCTGACGTGCTGGGTCATATGGCTGGAACCCTTCGTTCCCCTCGCTCTCGGCACATGGCAGTCGCTCCCCATTTCCCCCCCCGCCACGCACAGCCCACGCACCCCGCGCTCACCTGACGGAAGAGGCTAACGCACGCTTCCCGGTGGCTACGCAGCACTGTCGGCTCTCTCCAGCTCCGGGACCCCTCCACTGGTCAGGGGGCTGAGCAGCCGCGCTTGGTTCGGGGGGTCCTGGAAGCGGAGAGAAGCAGCCGCGTTACCTGCACGAGACACAAATGGATCAGCAGGAGCCGGATGAGCAAGTCTCGCGCATAAAACTTGAGACTAGATAGATTCAACTGCTGTGGCAACACCTACAGCTCCCACAAGCGTCCTTTGCTGTTGGCAAAGTCACGGCTGGCTTCTATCTCAGACTACCGCTTTAGGTGTTTTAAACTGAATATACGTACATAGTGATTCCAGGAGCCCCTGATTTGAAAACAGTGGTTTAAGTATCCCCCTGTTTTAAATGGCAGAAACTGGAGGCACAGAGAAGTTACAGTACCTTGTGACAGAACAGTAAACATGAACAAAATTACCTCAGTCCACTAATTTAGCAGTTCAAAACCAGCGGCACGCGTCATTACTATGATGTAGTGAAGGCAGGGACGACGATCTGCAGAAACGGGAAAGAATACGGACACTGGACAATAGGTGGGGATAGGGCCGGAGTCCTGTTTGCCGTAACGAGCAACTATCCTGTTCATACACTTCTCAGGCAGCCCTTTAGAGGTTTGGGTCTGCTTCCTCCTACTGGAATGCGCCTCGAAACCTCATCACCCTTTCAAACGCTGTGAAGGAATTTCCTATAAAGATCATGGATTTTTCATGGAAGAGATACTGGACTGCTTCATTTCTACTATGCCATCTGAAAAAGGAACAAGCTCAAACAGTTGTAAAATTCAACCTTTCAGAACAGATCTTCAGGTTTGCGTATCAGATGCTTTGAAGACCTCACCGTACAGTTTTAGACGTAAATTTACCTCTGTGTAGAAGTGCAGAGACCTAATTTGACTCTGTCCAGTTAAGTTAAACATCTTGATACCGACGCCACAAAGCAAGAGATCCAAGACCTCGTTTAGACACGGTTTCCACTCCCCAAGCGCATAAGGTGCCGCTGAAGGATGCCTGGAGTCCTGGAGGACTTGTCCTTTGCCAGTGACCCCCTGCCACACGATCACGGCGTCTCTCAAAGCACCTTCCTGCCACAAAAGGCCGGGGGTCGTGCTGCAGCACCTGGGCACACTGCAAAAGTCCGGGCAAGACCTTGGTTCCGTACTTCTCAGAGGAGAGCACGGAGGTCTCTTTCCAGAGAGCAACAACAGTGATACAGCCCTGATTTCCTAAGGAGAGAAACAAGCTCCTGTTCCCAGCAGCTTCTAGCCTGAAAGCAGAGCTACGCCTTGAATCATTCTGCATAAATTTTATTTTTAAATCCTTTCCAGCCTCTTGCAAATTTTAAGCATCTCCAAAACCAGGGCAAATTTGCCGAGATTTCTTCCTAGTTTGCAGCAGTCCAACTTCTTACCCCCATTAGTGCTGTCTGAATCTTTCTCAGATGCAGGACTGAGCAATTTGGAGACACAAGGACAGTTTAAAAAGAAAAGAATACATTTCGTGCTGAGGAATGGTACTACGCTGACAGCTCTAGCAGATAAAACGTGGGTAGCCTTCAAATGGGTGAAGTGGTTTACTCGCTAAAGCTGTCAATCTGGCACTTTTTCACACACATTAATTTTACTTTCTTTTTTCGTTTAAACATCCCTTCAGGGCAACAGTTCTGGAAAAACACCACCGTTCTGCCACCTTTCCACGCTCCTCCCAGGGGACCGGTGATCAAAGCCAGGAGAGCAAAACATGCAACTCCGACGGGATATGAAATGCGGGTGATCACGCCGTGAACCCTCGTATCTTCCTGACAGGTACGCTGCGCGTTAAGCGCATCAGGATCTATACGTCTGCTGTCACGATGTGGTTTTACCGTGTATTTTTATTTCCTTAGTACCTGAATGGCAGCTTTAGAAATCAAATTACAGCCTGAGTGCTACAGGCTGCAGCCCCCTGACTGAGCCGCTACATCAGCCTAATTGAAACAACAAATATGCCGGAATAGCAGTTCCTTAAGAAAATGTTGCCTTTCGAACACGCCGCTTTTACTTCTAACGTAACTTGACTGGACTTATTGACTGGTTGGTATTTCTGCTACTGCATTTGAAGTTTATTGATTCTAAGAAATATGAAATGAGTTTCAAAGAGGTCAGAATGTGACTTTGTGTCCAAGGGAGACACAAAGACATTCAGAGATACTAAATGGAGCAGAGGGAACTGCAGGAAACGACAGAGATCGGCCCAAAAAGAGGTGAAGGTGCTAATCCACCTTCTAGTGAACGGGTAAATGTTGCCCAGGCTGCCCCTCCGCTAACACACATTTTGGGGGGATGCTCTTAGGAGGACCCAAGGTTGCAATGGCACGTCCTCCTTCAGTGTAGTGCGAGGTACGTGCTGGCAGGGAAATCTGAGAGGAAAATACTCTTATGCTACGCAGGCAGTGGACATTTTGCGTAAAAGCAAGATGCCTTCACATTCCCAAAGGGATTCGGCTAAAAAGGATCAATACCAAAACCCGGAGAGAACTTAGGTGTTTGGAACAAATTTACATTGCTAAAAATGGGGAACTGGTAGAGAGAGAGGTTAAGGCTATCAGAAGTACCCTTCATTTCCAAAAGTGCAGAAGTGTATGTATTCAACAAGAAATCCATTTCTCAAAAAGACTCTCATTTCATGTTCAAAAACCTACAGCGAGGGCTGGGAAGAAATTGAGGTTTTTGTCCATATCATCTGGAATGAACGTTTACATCCTGCGAAGAAAAGAAATGGCATTTTTCGGATATGAGCACTCCGAGGCAGGTAACAAAAAAGCTATATTTGACAGAGGAAGAAAAGCTTTCTCACAAATCTAATGTTTCTCTAGCCCCAAATGGCTGCAATCTGCCTCTAAAACCCTCTTTCAAGCTGACGCTTGCTTCACGATCTGTTAGTTTTGTCTAAACCATCCTCTCAAATGGTAGCCCAGCTTTTTCCCCCTGACCTCCAGCCCACTCACCAGATATCGGGTAGCACTCATCCGGTCCTTCCGGGGTCATCGGCGCAGTACCTGCGGCGAGCCACGACTTCTCCCGCTGCCAGGTCATTCTAGGAAGTACTGCTTTTGGAGAAGGCGGTGCAGGGAAGACAAGGAATAGTATTATGAACATGTTTTTGATGTTTACTGCTACCAATGCTGTTAATGTGTGTTTTTACTAACGAGCAGAGCTCGTGTATTATGCTTAGCTTAAAAAGAAAGCTGTAAAAAAGTACCAGTGAAAGATATCAGGAAGAAAAACCTCATATAACACTCCTATTCTCTTATTCTCTCTTTTTTTTTTTTTTTTAAGTATTGCATCCAATTTCTGGCAAATGTAGTAGTCCGTGGGGTACGGTGCCTCCAGAAGACTCCCGAAGAAGCACATGCTGTGCATGTGCTCCTGCTGCAGGAAGCGAGCGGCGAGAACTCTGACACTGAGCGAGGCAAACACCTCACTGTGAGCAATTTCCAAGCCAGAAAGATGAAGAAGTTAGTCTTGTTCCTGGCTACCGTCAGTTCTGACGTGTGAAAGGTTTTACTAATTTTCAGATGGCGCAGGTGAATGATGCCTACCATGCTAGAAGTGACAAATTAAGAAATCTTGCACTTCACCTAAAAATGAGAGGTATGATGTATGTAAAGAAGGACTAAGCACAGGAAGCTCCGTGATTCTCTAGCCTGACTAGCTCACTTGCAGTGTTGAAAGGCCACCTGAACTCGGATAAGAGATCAGATCCTGGCTGGGTTTTGGAACAAACCACTCCAAAGTAGATTTTTTTACTCACAATTAACATGAGTGCAGTAGTGGATCTGCTGCGCCGCAGCGGCTGACTTGGAGACCACCCTTCAAACCGTGGGTCTGAGGTCAGTGAAGCGATCTGTTAAAACAGCCCTGGGAAGTCACCGTGTTTATATTAAAGCTGACTGAGAGAAGAGAGATCCAATAATCCAAAAGCCTACAGCAGAAAGGCAGAGATCCGTAGTATTCAGAAGCCGTCTGCAAAAACCCCACACAGTGGAACAGAAAGCGGTCCCTGCCTTTGGGAAAAGTCGGGGTAACTCCAGCGATGATACCGTGAACGTGCGAATGCCAACACAGCGGTCGGCGTGGACACAATCCCCCTTCGGGGTATTTCATGGGTCCAGGGCGGGGGGTGACACTGTAGCAGAAGGTGAGCAAACCACAGCCTGAAAGATAAATGGGTATTAATTAATATAAGTTGTGCACCAACTTACACGGTGCTAGGAACTTCATGAGCCCCCCCCAAAAAAAAGCTACAAGGCGACTCTTAAAATTGAGCAGTGAGTGAAACTGCTGGAAGTCAGCAGTTACAGCGGGGATCTTCTCTCTGACCAAAGGAATCCATTGTTAAATCTACGGGGAAACAACAGACAGCGAAAGAGACAGTCCGAAAAATTAGCACCATACATCGTTGTGTAAAAAAGCCTTGTTCGCGTTAGAGGAACACCTTCACCAGGGCACCGGAACAAGAGAGTGAGGATGTTAAGAACAATAGGGAAGCCTATTTATTTACTCAGGGTGCTGAGTAAACCTGAATACAGCCCACCCATCCTAAAGCTCCTCTCCTGTATCGAATTCTTACGTGGAGTGTAGCAGAGAGTAGAGGAAGGGGTGAAAAGGCTCGCAGCTCCGTGAAAGATGAGAGGAAATGCAGAACTGACAGCGAGTGGACACTCACGGGTCACCAGAGAAAGGGGAAAAAATGCAACCCTTTGTGATTACAGTTAAGCACAAATAAATACGCAGGAAAGGAACATTTTCTGTTTGCTGCAAGGAGTAAAGTTTGGGGGGAAATGGCCTATGCCAAATATTTTTCTCTGCTGGAGGCACCAGCAGGGTTCTGACAGGCACGTTAGGAAAACAGATCATACATTTGTGCATATCCAACAGCCCCTATGGGAGACGTAATTTTCTCAGGCTGCCGTTTGGGTTGTGTTTGGCACTTGAACTGTTTCATGGGCTTTGATAGCCTAGGATCTGTGTAGATGATGTTTTGTTCTGAGGGAAAAGAGTAGAAGCACATGACCAGAAGCTCTGATCAGCTTTTGAAAGACCCAGACCCGCAGAGCTCAACCAACAAAACTCCTTTGTAATGGAAATGCCGTACCTAGGCATGAAATTAGAAAAGCAACGTGTACAAGCAGATTACCGTGAGATTGAAGTCGTCCCCAGTATTCCTGCCCCAGCAGAAAAGGATGCAAAGGTAAGGTACCTTTGAGTAGTGAGCTGTCTACCCAATTTAGCTGCCCGAGCAATCAATGACAGATCTTTATGTGCAAGAGCGTTCAGCAGACCTAACATACAGATCTTCACAGGGAAACTGAAAGGAGCTAATTAATAGCCCCAGATAAACAGAATTAAGTGCAAAACTGGACATAGATCTTTACAGACTAATGCTGACTGAGCTGAATTCTCTCCTTGCACTCGCACTAGCGCTTACGACCCTAGTGAGGCATAAAGATTAATGCTTATACAAAAAGCTTTTGCTTTTGCTTTCCACTTTTTGTAAAGCACTTGTAGGCTGTCTACTTGAATGTTTCGTCTGGTTTCAATTAGAGAAAGTATTAGTCCTTACTTACAGTCCTAACTGCGTGTAGTTTTGCTCTGGACAATGCAAGCTACTCTCCTCTGTCCCCTTGCAGAGGAGCCTGAAGTGACGCGTTTCTCTCCTTACCTCTGCGATTGCTAGGAAGTTAATTGACAGTAAGTCAGACTCTGTTTACACTCCAAATTGACCAGCTCTGTCCATGTCAGCGGGGTTGCCCTGTTTGCAGCGCAGTTTGAAACCCTCCAGTGCCCTGAACTCCAGAGAGGTAATGACTGTTATTCAGAGTTAACACACAAATCACTGGGCAGGCGGGAGATGTTGAAAAGTCACGCAAATTCTCTTTGTTCCCAGGAGGCGCAGCCTAAGTGGCCTCACAGGAGCTTAGGGAGGAGTTTCGAGGTTGTCCTTGAACATGGGATGCTTCCCGGGGCATCACAAATGCCAAAGAAACTTCTTTCTTTAACTGTTTTGCTAAGTACCACTGCTGCGGTGTGCAAAGGGGACTCCAAAGGGTAGAGCCTCTGCCACGAAGGCAAACGCTTCCGTAAGCTGAATGCACTAAACAGCCCAAAAGAGTCAAGCTGCCCAGGCCGGCTCGCTGTGTCATTAACGAGTCTCTGAAGATGTGTACGCTGAGACAACACCTAGAGGGGCAGCATCTTCCTCTTTGACTCCACTCGCTTTCTTAATTAGGCTTCTGTAATCACAGAATCATCATACGGCGACAGGGAAAAGCTGGCTCCCTTTGGAGAAATACCGCTGTGGTGCAGAACTGGATAATGTGTATTTTCCACCAAGGGCTATCTAATAGCAGGAAGGGCACCCCAAACCCTCACTACATACCCACAAAAGCTAAAGGCAAGGTACTAGGGTTCATGTGGCCTCTTCCAGAAGAGGTAAAAAGACATGAATTTGCTTTGAGGACTGGACTGCACGTGGTGTTTCACAGTCCTGCACAGGGTATCTACCAGCACAGCCCAGTGGAAGCAGCTACTGCCCTCCTCCACCAGACCGGTTCAGTCTGACCTAAATATTTTAGGGAGAAATCCCAGTCTGTCTTGTCAGAAGGAAAGGTCTGTCTGGCAAGACATACCCTCAAGTGCCTCTGAGACAACACAGGAAGAAGTTAAACGCTGAAAATTAAGAGTCTGCCATGCATAGGCAGCTCCTGCAGCAGGGAAAGCTGAGAGCAGGTTTTTCAGGATCACGACTTCGGACTAAGGTGCCTAAATTTTGTGCAAATTTCATCACTTCAGACATCTGCTTGGATCTAGCCTTAAATCTCCTTTTATTCCTGTGGAGAACAGCAACGCTTCTATGATGTTTCAAGGCATCACTGTTAAACTCAGTAATCCCTCTTCAAGACCTAGGGGTGGAAGGTCCTGCCCAAAAAAGCTTTTATTTTATAGCTAAAAGTAAGGTAAAAGAGGACATCAAATAACAGAGCCAGCCTGAAGGCACTGAGAGGATTCTGAGAGATGTAATATGCTTGAGAAAGGTAAACCTTGGGCTCGAGGGCTGCAGCTGATCCTGGGCCCCTCACCTCAGCGAACACGGCAGCCTCGGTGCTGCACAGTGACGCGTGTCGTTCCTCAAGCGAGGTCTCTCGGCTCCAGTTTCTCTGAGGTGCCTTCTTATATGGAAGTTAAAGATCATTAAAATCTTCCAGAGGACAACCATGAGATCCAGCCAACGTTCCTCCCTTCAATAAATAAAACAGTTTCTAGCATAGACGGCTCTGTGAATTATTGCAGAGCACATAATAGTCCCTGTATTTGCCTACACAATCGCTGCACTCCCCAGATCTAACTCATTACTGTGCTTAGCGAAGCGCTTTGAACTGCCTCAAGCATGAAAAGCACCATATAAGAACAAATTTTATTCTCATAAAAAGGTATTAAGGCAAGTTAGAGGCACTATTCACGCACATGATATGTTATAATTGGCAAACGTTCACAAAGGCAAAATCCAGCTTCGTGCACCGGGCTGGAGGGTACCTGTGTGCACGCTGAGCCCGTCTGAGTGCATCCTCTCCTCCGCCCTACAGCGCGCCCCGCTCCCACAGACAGGCTGGCTCTTTGGGAGCCGCCGCTTCCCAGACGCAGCCCTTTCGCGTAGGACGAGAAGCAGGGCTCTGCTTGACCTGATTTTAAAGGGCGACACGAGCCCCGCTGACTGGTATCTGGCGTTATCCAGCTGCACCTCCGTCTTTCCTCACCCGTCGTCCCCCCACAACCACTTCGGTCGCCATCGCAACGCAACCGAGGATCACAACCGCATCCCCGCACCTTAACTGAAGGATGTGCCACCCTTCCCACAGCTGTCATCTCGGCTCAGCCGCGACCTGCAGCACCCTCTGTTGTTCCCTTCCTGGAGTTCACCCAGCTCGCCCTCCCTCCCAGGACTATTCCTTTCCCGGTGCAGTTACTGTCTTCCAAAAAGTTCTGTCCGGGCACCACAGTCTGTCCGGCTCCGGACTCTCATTCCCTGCTTGCTAGTCTTGCCAAATGTGTTTATTTCCAAAAAAATTACCTGTGAAATGAAGGGAGGCTGTAGGTATAGGATTGAGACAGCTGAACTCCTTCTTGATGGGAATAGGTAGAACTCAAGTAGCTTCTAGTGACCCAGAAATCCTGGAAAATAAATAATATTTGGAAGTGTCAGGTCATTCATCTACACGAAAGCCTTTATATCAGTGCTGTGCTTAAGGACGTCATCAGGGAAGCCAGGAATGTTCTTGGGGTTGGAGGATAGCAGGCAGAACATTTTTTGCAGGCCCACACAAAAATGTCGGGTTGTCCCAAGCCAATGTCATGTCCCAGAGGGACATCAGAGTCAGCACTTTCACTGCTGTAATTACCAGCAACCAAGATAAATACATTAAATATTAATGGGAATATTGAGAAATAACAAAAACTAATACAGAAGCCACAATGGTATGTGCTTGCAGGCACATGCGCACGCACGTGTGCGCAGTCTGTCCAACGGACTCACGGGATCCTCCCGGATCCTGGCTCACAAGCTACGTTCAATCCCTGAAACTCTCCACTGTCTTGAATTCCTTCTGTACAAAGGAAGTCTCGTGGCCCATGTTAAAGCTCTAACAGCTGCATTTTGGCTAGAAAGCACACTGCTTTTCAGGAGGTTTGAGCTCAGTTTCTCTTCTGGACTATCAGGTATTTGGAAAGCTGCAGAGACAGCGCGATCACTCTGGGAGAGAAAACCGCGTCCCCCATCTGTGCCCACAAACCTGCCTTCCAGGCTCATGATCCATCACGCAGCCTTGAGTCTTAAAGACAAGAGGAGGTGATGGAAAGAGCGAGGGGAAACCTCCAAAAACCTGATGTGCTCAAGGCTTCCTAAACTCTGGGATTGAGGAAGGGGGAAAGCGCAGGCATGGGCACCTTCTCTCAAGGGTTGCACACCAAGATCCCCAATCACTTCTTAGTCCAGCACTTCCCATGGGCTCCTCAGCTGAGTCAGAGTCTTGGGAAACGTTGCTTGAGAGCTTTCACTTCGAGTGTGCACTAAAAGGTTTTTTATATTTCTCAGTCTGGTTAAATTTTCTTGGCCGCCCTCCACTCTGCCCACAAAGTGCTGCTGGAAAAGGAGGAGGAAACTCGTATTTGCATGCACAAAGTTTGGGAGTTTTCTTCCTCCACGCAATGAGGAACTATTCAATGGTCGTTTAATCCAACAGGTCTCTTACTGTGTGTCCGGTGGCCCGTCTGTCCTCTCCACTGCTTTAGCTGAGTGTGAATTCAGTGGAGTGAGCTTGGTGGTCAGCAAGTAGGAAGAGACCCGGACTGGTGATGTGCTCGCCTAGCTCCGTTTTCAGATCTTTCCTGATGGGAGAAATTGAGAACCAAAGATGTTCCACCAAACCTATTCATCCAATTACTGGAGCACTTTGAAAACGTGATACGGATCAGTCTAACACCCCAAGCTTCTCCCAGAAGAGAAAGTGCGTGTGCGGACACTGCACTTTTGGGAAGCATCAAGAACCAGACAGATTAGCTTTGTGGCTTTTGTTAGTGGGTTCTGACTTGCTTTTGGCTACTTGCCTGCTCACTATTAACACCCCACGGTGCAGTTGTGTTTGACATCGCTATAACAAACCCTGATTTATACAGCCTCACACAATTCCTCCTCCTTTGTGTGGCCTTGAGAACAGCATAACAGGCATACTAAAATGGAACCCATTTAAATCAGTCACTACCGAAGGAGCAGACATCTTCAAAGAGCGTTATCTATGGGAATCAAACTTCACCCTTCCTGAATAATCAGGTGGTTTTTAATGAAATGTAGCTTTTGGGGCTTGGCAGAAGCGGACAAATACTTACTCCAGTGAGCAGACTTAAAAAAAGGCGAAAGGATGACTGAGATTCACAGAGCTACAGAATAAAAGAGAGAAAAGATCCAGAGAAAAATCAAATGCGCTGCATTCATCACTCAATCATACAATTACAAGTATCTGAGCAGCTGCCCAGCGAAAGGAATTCAAGCTCCCTGTTTTATGGCATATCTCGGAGCACCTCTGATGCTTTTCCACATGGCAATGCAGCAGATGAGCCGTACTCCTTTCTGTACCCATCGCCCATAGGAAATCTGCAAGCCATTGTCGCTGCTGCTCACTAATTTAGGATCCATGTCATAACATACTCTGCTTCCAAAGCATGTCCACTACTTGCTTGCTTTAGGAATGTGGTTTTTCTTCGGTACGATGTGAACACTCCGATTATGTGCTGCATGTGCCAAACGGGCAGGGCTGGGTGGGGAAAAAGAAGGGAGGCTTCAGCTCAGAAATGATAGTACCTATTTTTGGCTCCCGAAGCCAAGCTGTGCTGCTCCCACTCTGTTCCGATGATCCAACACGTATCGTTCGAGATGTCACCAATCCCAGGCAGTCACGACAGTTTGGGGTGCTGGGCTTCAGCGTCTTGGGGGAGGGAAGATAAGCAGCAATTTTTCTGAAGTCTGTGGCAGGCACAAATTGTATCATGGAAACTGTTATTTTACTATTAAGATTTAGATGAGGTTAGTTTGCAGTCTGCACACACAGGAGAGGATACGTACCTGGCTCTTCCCGCTCTGCCAACAACGTCCCCTTCTCTGAAACATCCTATATCAACATCTGTTGGGATGAGATCTGGCCCGCAAGTAGTTTACCACACATCTGCTTTGCAGGAAGAGCCCTCTACGTGCTTTTAACCTGCAACCAGCGTAAGATGAGGTTAGCTTAGCCCTCCCTTGACAACTTATTCACGTCCCAGAATCCCCAGACACCGCAAGCCAAAGTCTCTGCTCACATCACCTGCTGCAGGTACCCTGAGGAGGTTGTCCCAGGCTCCCCTCTTCGTGGCTTTGCAGGGAGGCAGCGCAGGGCAGCCCCGGGAAGGAGACAGTCCAAATCCTCTCTTGAAACTCAACGCTCAACCTGGGCACCTCTCCGAAGGGGCTCCCCACAGCCACACCACCTTCTCCTCCCTGCCACCAGCAGCCTGTTCCTCGCCTGGCACCATCCGCTCAGTCCCGCTCGTACAACTGGTTGTGGCGAGACAAATCCAACTGGGAAACTGTTTAGCCCGCGGCCCCACAGCTATCTGCACGATAAGGCAGGGGTGAAGAAGAGCAGCTTACCTCGGCACCGCCGCCAGAAGAACCTGCTGCAGAATACAGCCTAAGTTGGGCATCGCTGATGGGCAGCACCGGAGCCGTGCCAGCGCTCTTCAGGAAAGCAGGGAACCAAAACGCAGCCTTGGAGGTCTTCAGCTCACCTACCCGCAGGAACAGCTTTTCTTTCTTCAGCTGCTTTTCTTCATTACGTTCTCCTGCAGTACACTGTGCTGTCAAGTAATTAGAAACACATACATAACAGTTTCTCAAAACTATCATTTATCTTCAGAAATGTAACAGTGAAAGAAAATGACACCATGTAGACACTGTAAAAAGAAAGGGTTCACTATATTTAAAAAAAAAAAAAGTTACATTCTTGATCAAGGAACAAACCAGTATGAATAATCACAGTCACGTTTTGCAGCCATGTAACTCATTTTATCTTTTTCTCTCCCAAACATCTGAAGAATACGAACTGGCGTCTGAATCCTTTACGTGAGAATAGCTTCAACTAGCACCGGGACAAAATATGCATTTGCGTATCGATCTGTAAAGACAGAGCGAGTTCAAACCCGAGTTAAGGGTCCCTGATCTTGGACGGGGGTTGGCAGAGCTCCCTTCCTCTCAGGACCAGCCCCGTCCTCGGTCCCTGCCAGCCGTGCAGCCTGCGAGCGCTTCAGCTCAATTCTTTTAAGCAAAGCTCGGCTGAAGGAGCACAGCACCATTTTATTTAATCACGGTGGAGTCTTGGTATCCACAGGAAAAAAATCCTGGAACCAGAGTGTATTTTCATGATCAGTGACTAGAGAGTAGTATAAAATGTCTGCGCTGCTTCTTTCCATTCCAGCCTGTGCCTTTGAAGTCATGGTAACAGCTTTTGGATTTGAATCCTCTGATGAGACTCCTTGATTTATTAGGTAAAACATCTGGAAAAAATGAAGACTTGTGGCAGTGTAAATCCTCCAGAAGGAGCGGAGAGAGGTTTCATCTGAACAGTACTCCTGTCAAAAAGCAAGGAAACCTGAGCCCTGGCGACCAGCTTAAGGTTGCTCCGAGGTTGAAAAGCTCCGGCTCAGAATGGGCCTGTTCACGTTTCACCCACTGGCCCAGAAAGCAGCACGCAGGCTTGGCGGAGGCCGCGAGCGGAGAGGAATGGGCATCAGCTAACAGCCCTCGGTGCTGGGACCGTGCCATGGCTCACTAAATGATTTTCATACGCTCTTGCAGCTTGAACGTCGGTAGCAATCCTGCCCTTGACATTAATAAGGTAGCTCCTGTTATAAATCACTGCATACTGCGGGAGCGGGATGAAATGTAAAATACCTGCCTCTCTCCCGCAAAGAAAAAGCCAACGGCGAAATACAGATGGGGCAGAAATACCTAGTTCAGGGCACCTACGCTGCACCGCCGTGACGAAGAGGGGTGTCGGGGTGACTTCTCCGTTCCCCAATTACAACAGTCCATGCGAGTAAAGGAATGTTGGCTTCGGCAAGAGAAGAAAATTACCAGCCTCGGATAGCGCTGATTTGAAAGGAATAAGCCCTGTACAGGTAACAAACAAGGAGACGGGCATTTTAGGAAGCCCATTTCTTCTTTTATTTGGAATCAGCCCTGAAGTAAGGCAACAAAAAGAGAGGAGAAAGGGAGCAGCAGGAACAGCTTGCCGTGCTTCGGAGCTGCTGCTAATGGCTTCTTCTGTGAATTGTGCGTGCGGGGGCACGTGTGTGTGAGCACGTGCGTGTGCATCTGCACTTATCTGCGTAAGATATTTGTTTGATGAGGGCAAAGCCAGCAATCACGGAGGTACTTGACTCAGAATTATTTACTCTCTCTGCCTCCTCCATACAACAACCCATGTTCCAAATTTCAGAGCTCACGCTCTGGGGAAAATCCCCAGGGAGCCGTCTTTTGACAGTTATTTTCCCATCTAAACCCCCCTTCCAGCAATTTGAATAATACAGTTCCAACGCTAGCCCGAGTGCCAATGTTCTTTTTGGAGGGGGCGTAGGACCAGTGGAGGAGGGGGAGTTTGGGGAGTATTTTTTTTAATCAGATGAATTATTGCTGGGAAACCAGCCACTTCTCTCCATTCAATTTATACTCTATGGGGAATCCATCTAATACCCCTTCTCTTAGTGTGAAGCAGGACCGGCGAGATGCTGGAGCAAACCAGGGAGGAACGCAAAAGGTGGGATGGAGTGCAGGGAAGGAACAAACAACGGGAGGAAGGAGCTACGCAAAAGCCGGCGGGCGAGAAGAAAAGCCAGAGAGACGCGTATGCACCTCCTCAGACAAGGGAGGAAAGGAGAAAATGGTTTTGCTCGTTTCTCTGCCGGCAAATTGGAGCAGGCTCGAGCGTGCGCGGCGCGGGCTGGGAGCGGGACGGGGTGGCTCGGAGCTTGGGGGCTGACGTAAGGAGCTTTTCACCTGCAGGGAGGTGGCGCAGCTCCAGGCAGGTCCGTAGCCGCGCGGGATAGAGGTTCCTATCGGGCGCCGCTCGAGTTTGCGAAATGAGTTTAGCGATTTCACGCTGGTTCCCAGTGGAACTGGGAACGTGCCAGTTCACCTCACCATTGTAATTGGAACTGGTTAATGCTGTGCTGGCCGGCTGAGAGAAGCCAAGGACTGGGAACAGAGACAGCTCGCAGCACATCGGGTTTCAGACATGCTTGCAGGGCAGCGTGTCTGGGAAGCGTGCCTCGCTGTCTGGGCATACCTCTTCTTCTTGTTCGTACTACTCGAACACCTAAGGCCCCAACCAAGACAAGGCTCCATTGTGCTGAGGCATTGTACGTACACGCAGCAAGAGACGGGCAGCGTCCTGAAGAGCTCCTCGTCTAAACAGGGAGACAATTAGAGGTGGGGAGTGGAAACAGGTGCACAGAGAAGGGAAACCATTTCCCCAAGCTCGCCGAGTGAGTCAGCGTCCAAACCAAAACCAGAACCCGGTGCCCGACACCAGGCCACAGCGCTGGCTTCTCTTTCGTGTGCCAGCACCAATTCTGTCCGTAGGCTTCCCACTCTAGCGCTTCTCGGCGACTACAAACGCGTATAGAGTTTTTAAAGAATTACGGGGTAATGGCACCTGAATGGGTGTCACGGAGCGCTTTTCTGGCCTTTTATTCTTCTTTATAACAGCGAAAGAAAAGCTTTAGTGGGAGAGTTGGCAGTAAGCTCAGGAGACAAGGAGACTTCTGAGGAAGATTTCCCAGATTCTGGGAGTGACTGCAGTACAAATAACGGTGGAAAATAAAGGAATTGACTCAGCAGGAGGCAAAGGGGAACAAGTGGAAGAGTAACTGTGCTCTGGTAAAGCTGCAAGGAGAATATGACACACAAAGCAGAAAAGAGAAGTAAGGCAAAAAAAAAAAAATCAGGGGTGTAAAGTCGGCATTTCGGATAGCTTCCTTCTGACAGCCCGGCTGTCAAACTGCTGAGCGCCCATGTTCAGGGAATCGGGCCTTACGCTGAGTCCAGTTATTTTGGGCCCAAAACAAACAAAAGCGATTCTTTTAATTCAGAGCTCATTTCCACCTGCCGTAACAGGCTACGGGCTTTGGGCAGTCCCCCCTGATTTTCTGTCTCCAAATCTAAGCTGCGTGAAGGTGTCGTTCCTGATACTACAGCTCCCTTTCCCAGGCAAAATTAATGCCTAAAGCAACACTGATCTAAACACATAATGAAACCCCCCTCTAGCCCACCCACCAAATAAGCTTATTTTCAGAATTCAATTAACCTCCAAGGTGATTACTTGGAATTACAGCTCTCCCTAGAAATGCCAGAACTACGTGTGCCAGGATGAAGTGAGCCCACTTGTTCCGCAAGCGTCAGGATATGGGGATCGTCCTAACCTGTCGTGGTTCTGGTCCAGCTGAGACATTCTCAGGAAAAAAATTGATCACTTTTTGGCATTTTCTCCCTTTCTAAGAAATGGAGAAAGTGTTCTCTCTTCCTCCTCATATTTTTTCTTGTATTTTGAGTCCCCAGACGTATGTACTTTATTAAAGCACTGCCCGTTTCAGGGGCTTCATCCGGGACTGGATGAACTCTGGTGGCAGGTATTTTCAAGCTGCTTTGTTCATTTAGTTGTCCCTAAATGTCTTTTTGGGAATCTTTTCCAGATTCTAATCATTTTACGTTAAGACTCAGGGACTCAGTAATCTCTCCCCTCCCAATCCCCAAGAAACACAGAAACACCAACTCTTCAACCCTAGGTCAAGCACAAACCTCTCTAAAATCCCAACCTGGAACCGTCTTTCACAGGTCTCTTTCCTCCGTGACTCTTGCACTCCACAGGATCTGCAGTAGTCTCCCTGTCCAAGGAAAGAAAACATACGACATGAATCAGGACCTCTTCTTGACAGGAACAAGGTGGAGGGCTGCTCTTTGCCAGCAGGTACACATTAAATTGCTCTTTAAGCCTCTCCGACGTTTCTGGAGACTCACCGGGCTGTGGGAGTTTGGGGCTGCTCCATTCCTCCGCGTTGGTTATCATCTTTCATTTCTTTTACACCCGCTACCATGTGGTTTATAGAAATCTCTCTGGGCTCAATAAACTATGGAAGTGAGCCTCCTCATTCTGTTTTCTTTCTTTTCCTGCCCCTCTTCACTCGTTTCCTGGCTCTAAAGCTAAGCAACCAAATCCCCCCGGGTTCACTGTTAAGCAAGGGGCGGCTAGAAATGGCCGGAGAAAGGGTCCTGCCCAAGCATGGAAAAAGGAAGGAGGAGTCCCCAGCCCTCTAACGGGGGAAGGCACCCGCCTGCTTGCTTCACTCTTAGGCTCAGAGGGCAAGGAAAGGCCAACGAAACACAGAATTGACATAGTCAGGGATCTGTGTCCTTCACGAAACAGTTCACGTGCTGCTTCTCGGGGGCAGCTAGAGGTACTCGGAGGTTTGTCAACGCCCGGTCTGAAGGCCCTGACAGGTTACGGAAGCACCAGGCTTTTCTTCCCGTTTCCCTTGCGACTGTCCCCTTGGCACACCCGCGGGAGCAGGCACGGCAGGACAGACAGACGGGCTACCCACACACCACGCACGAGGCTGACGCACCCTGCTTCTCTTCACCGTCGCTCCGCTAATGGAACACGCGCAGCAACAAGCGGATCCCTGAGAAGCCGAAACACCCAAGCCGGGTTATTCGGGATTTAGACCCCGCAGATCATCTGCCCCCCTGCCCATCCCCGCAGCGTTCCTGCTCACTTCCACGTCCTGGGTGTGCTTGGCTGGAGAAAGGGCAACGCACGCTAGTTTGGAGCGGCACGTGCGCTGCCTGGCCAGCTGGCTGCTGCTGCTCCTCCGAACGGATGCATGGCTGAGGTTTCTTCCACCAGTGGGGACTCTACTTTGGGTTTCTTTTTCCTCCGTCCAGCTGCAAACCTTCCGGTAACTTGTGGGAATTTTGTTATCGATGAAGTTACCCACAACTCTGATCGACTGACAGTTTCAGAAGTAATTCAAGGGGAGGGAAGAATGACAGAAAAACAGTAGGTACCTCTTTAGAAACCACGACTAAAGTGCTAGCGCAAAAGGGCTGCTGGAAATCTTGTTTTCATCACCCACAAATTCCCCGATGCTGGAAAACGTACCCCCCCTTTCCCATATTCTCCCATTTGCTACAAGTTCTAACATGAACGGCTTCTTCTGGGAATAGCTGACTGTGCCAGAATATGATAGTTGCTGTTCCTACGCTGTCCTCCCCTCCCCAGATTATCCCATTTCAGCCCGGAAAATGAAAGTTGCTCAGTGTTTACTAACCATTCTGCTCCTTTCCACTCGGCAAGGACCTCTGTGGGAGAGCCAGATCTCTGCTGTTTACAAGCCCATCTGCTTCTGTTGCTTTCCTTCACCTGAAGTTAGAATGCTCTGTTCAGGATACTGCTCACGGTTGTGCTGGGAACTGCAAAGAGCAGATGAGGATTTCAGGTGGTAAGCGAGCAGCGCGAAGAGAAGAATACAAATCTGTTCTCATCTAAAGAGCCCTAAAAATAATTTAAAAAAAAAAAAAGAACAAGATGAAAGAGGAAATTCCAAAAAGCCAACGATGGTTTTAGCAGCACAATCGTTCCAAGGAGAGTTTTTCCCGTATTTTTATGAGAATTCGAACATTTAGAACCACAAAGGAAAAAGCACAAGGGCTCCAGTGACTGTTGCCCTGAAATTACACTGATCCCTCTGGTCTCTGCATTTTAAAGTCTCTATAGGTAGAGCTACAAGACTCTACTTTGCCCAAACCTGTACTGCTGCTGCGAGCTGTTTAGTCGAGGGCTCTCCATGTAGTTTAACTCGAGCCCACATGTTTCCAGGAGTAAGGGGGGACCCTCGGGGGTCAGAAAGAGATTGGAAATGTCCATCTGCCCCTAAGGCCTTCAGCGGGGTGCCCAGAGACCACCCTCACAACCAGAGCTGCCGTCCCTACAGCCTGAGCCTGCAACACGGCTGCAGGAGGGACCAGAGGGGGCTCTCCAGGCTCTCCTGCATTCAAACACTCTCCGTAGCCCAGTTCGCTGCTAGTCAGCTAAGCACACCGTGCGACGTGCCCGGGCAGGCTGCTGCAGACATCCACCGGCTCCGCGAGAGGCAGCTGCCGGGACGGGAGGCAGACAGGTTGAGGAGCACGCTGCGCTCACAGATACTGGTGTAGATGGAGTGAAATGGCCTCAAGTTGTGCCAGGGGAGGTTTAGATTGGATATCAGGAAACATTTCTTCCCCAAAAGGGCTGTCAGGCCCTGGAACAGGCTGCCCAGGGCAGTGGTGGAGTCCCCATCCCTGGAGGGATTGAAAAGCCGTGTAGATGTGGAGCTTGGGGACATGGGTTAGTGGTGGCCTTGGCAGTGCTGGGTTAACGGTTGGACTCGATGATCTTAAAGGTCTCTTCCAACCTAAACCATTCTAGGATTCTATGAATACCTGTGAGACCCATGGCTCTGTCGGGCCACAGCCGCTGTGCGTGGCTCAGCTGGTGGAAAGGGGCTGCGCTGCTGCGTCTGGGGGTGCCTCAGCCGACGGGGATAGGCAGACGGCGACAACCACCCCGCTCCCAGCTGCAGGCTTCCAGTCCACGGTGTTGGTGCCTGGCTTGGAAGAGAAAACAGAAATTGTTGCTGTTCCTGGGCCCTTCTGAGAGCTAGTGAACACTAGAAGAGCCCGAAGAGAGGAGCTGAACTGCCCCGATCAGAAAACATAGGTGGCCAAAGTATCTTTGCTCCAGCCCTTTCTGCGTTTTACACCTAGAGTTGTTAATTCAGGCCAAGAACTGGCTGAAGAAAGGGAGCGGAGCAGCGTTTGGAACGGCCTCTGTGCCGTGCCGTTAGCTTTAGGAGGGTCAGCCTGTCCACAGAGACGCTTGCCACTCCCGGGGGCAGAGCAGATGTGGCATTTTACAGAACAAACGTACACTGAAAGCTCACTGTGCGTGGAGAAAGACTGAGGAGGAGCAGTAAGTACTGGAAGGGGGAGAGGATGCAAGGTCTCGGGGAGGAACAGCCCACTGCAGGTTCCTTCTAACTGTCCCTCTGTGCCATCGGATCGCAGTTTATTTGCTGCACCGGTTCAGGGCCGGAAATTTGCCCAGTTTAGAGAGGAACACGATGACCCAGTTGGCAGCTTCCTGGCCCTGCCCTACCAGCTCAGCACAACTTGCGCAGCTCACGTCCCAAGGCTTGAGGCTATTGAGAAAGGAGGCTGCAAGCTCCCGGGAAGGGAGGAGCTCGCCGAGGCAGCCACTCTGCTCGGACGTGCAAGCTGTGGAGAGTATTTCCTTGCCTCTGCAACACCAATATCCCTTCTTCAAAAGGTGTGTGGGCCCGGACTACTTCTGTTTGAGGACTTCACGGTAACTGAGCCCAGTGCAGAGGGAGATCTGAAGACCTCAGACCTGCTCAATGGTACCGAAAATGCTGGTTCGGCTTCCCACGGCTTACACCCTGCACCTCTGAGAACTGCAAGTGCTTCGATCCCAAGCTCCAGCAGAGCTCAGCTCTTCGGTGGGCACTAAAGCAAACTGCTCGATTTACAAAGACACTCACATTGGTGCTAGCGAGGTGCTGGGACATTCTGAAAACCTCATCTTTAGTGGGTGAGGGGAGAAAGACTGAAATTAGACTTTGCGAAAAGTTCCTGTCTCGTTCACTTCCAAGGAATCTTCTCTTTCAGCCTAACTGCTCCTCGGAATAGCTATATGTCTAACACCCAGGCAGAAAACAGCGCCTTTGGCAATGCTGCAGCTCTCGGGGCCTGGATCAGGACCTCTCAAGCACACATGCTCTTCATTAATGCTAATCCAGGAGCAGAAATGATCCGAGAGCAAAACCTCTGAGAGGATTAAGTACACAGATACTGCCTCATCAAGCTGTGATGCAGGGAGGGATCCAACCTGAACTTCCTCCAAAACACGCAGTCAGATCTGGTTGCTCTGGTTTGGACCCAGCTCTGGCAAGACGGAAAGCAGTTCAGCAAGACATTGAAAGAGAGGAGCAGAAAGAAATGAAAACAGTCCGCTCCCTCTTCCCCCCGCAAAAAGCAGCGTTCCACTTCTGGGGCTGCAAGCGTGCACAATAAACTTGTCTCCCTTCCCTCACTCCGGCTTACATTGTTCGCTTTCCTGCAAATTGTTTCCACATTCTGTATAAATAACCCCAGTGCCAGCGAGGGGGAGGGGGAGAGCGCAGGGGCGCGCGGAGAAGGGGTGGGAGGAAAGCAAATGTCTTTGTTACTTTTGAAAAAGAAGGTGGAGGATGCCGAGAAGCAGTTTGGAGCCGGAGCCTTGGCAGACCGAGCAGAGAGTTGCCATCGAGCTTGCTTTCAGACCTGGAGGAAGAAGAGTAAACAAGGGGGAGATTATATATAATTATAGACAATCATGTTGCCGGGGATAAACAGGAATCAAAAGCACGGAGGCACTGAAGTCTGGCACGTCCCCAAGCACAGAACAGAAGCCAGCCAGCGAGAGGCAATGCGGCTGGAAAGCGCTTCCCTTTGGGCCTGTTTTCAGTTAGCTCAGGGGCTGGGGTTTTTTTTCCTCTCTTTTTGGCTTGAGGCATTCCCCCATAAAGAGAGGAGCCCGTCCAATGGGAAACAGAAGCCAAACTGAAGTCAGCACAATCCTTGTCTGCGACATTAATAGATTACTCTGTGAGAAACGTCAGAAACATTTGGAAAAGATACAGCCTGCTTAGGTCAGCAAAAACAACAACAACAGGCATTTCTGGACAAAAATGGCTTTAGAAACGCTCCACAAGCCGTGCCTGCGCGTCCCGCGGGCAGACTCTCTTCGCAGGATGCAAAGGGTGAGCTGCAGCGGAGGGCGGCAGGCGGGCCCTGCTCACAGCTCCCGCGGATCCGGGGTTGGTGACAAAAAGGTGCCGGGGCCCCTCGGCCGCCTCACCTGCCCCCAGCGCGCGCGGCGCCGAGCCCATCCGGGAGAGCCGTCCGTTTGGCGTAGCCCTCTCCTCGATTTGCCGCAAATCAAAGGCGAAAGGACGAGCCGTCAGCCTGTACCACGGGACAACCCTGCGCTCCCTCCCGCCTGGCGCCGCATCTGCAGAGGGAATAAGCGGGAACCGGAGCGTGAGGGGACCCTCCCTCCGCCACCTGCCTGCTCGCGGCGGGCGCCAAGGGAGGCGCGGGAGGCCTCGCCGCGCGGCGGGACGGCGATCCCCCCGCCACCTGCCCGCCTTCGCCGGGGAGCAGCGGGGGCAAGCCGCGGGGTGCCCCGCTCGCTCTGCCGCGCTGCCGGAAGCGCGCTCCCCCGGCACGCCAGCCGCAGCTCTGCTTTTGCCGATCCTGGGAGAGGGAAGAAAAAAAGACTCTGATGGCAGCGGCGATGGCTGTGGCCGCAGTCAAGCGAGCAGGCTCCGATGCTACAAGTGCTGCGGCCGAGGCCGGGGATGCTGAGCTGCCTCCGCACAGCTCTCCCCGAGTGCTTAACGGGCGAGGAGGGGGAAATGATGAAGAAACAAAGCCAAGAAGCACAACTAAAACAAAGGCAGATGGCCCATAAGGGTTGTGGGTTTTGTTTTTTTTTTTAAAGGAGGACTTGGGGGGATTTAAAAAAGAAAAGAAGCCTCGTTCATCCTTCTTTTCCTTTCCTTGAAGGCTCTGGAGAGTTAGAGGGAAGGCGACATCATGACGAACAAAGGACGGCAACCTCAGACGGTGACAGAAGGAGGATTGTTTAGCAAGGCAGCGTAAAAAGCTCTCTCCCAGGCACTATTTTAAATCCAAATAGCTTACAGCCCGCTGAATTCTTAAGCCATTTTCCTGATCTCTCAGCTGTTCTTCATTGAGAACGCAAGCAGATATTTCAAAGCAAAAAAGCAGCGAGGAAAAAGAAATATATATAAGAAATAACCAAACCTACGTTTGGAATCAGCGTAACAGCACAGGAAGCAGAGCATGCTCACAGGCTCTTCTACCTTCTCCCTTTCAGTACAGGTGCTCTAAATGTCCCTTCTCCTAAGGCAAGAAAATGGCTTTTTTAAGGGAAATGACATTTGCTCTATGAGAACAGTGTCGCAGTGTGGTGAAAGATATTACCTGGCTTTCCGGGTATAGTATTTTGTGTATTTTCTGTGAATTCATCACTGTGGGCATTTTTCCTCCGGGATTTCTTATACTGACAAATCCTTCACCAGCGGTGGGTAGGTACGTGTGTGCATATACGCACGCACGTAAGTGCAAGATCTCTTTACTGGCCACGTAGAAACTGTTTGGGTATCACAGATGAGGTCAGTTTAAGCATAAAACAGGAGCCGTGTTCATTTCAAAACTGCTGGAAATAGATCAGAAAGAAAGAGCAGAGGGAATAGAATTGGAAAAAAGACAGTAACAGGTTAAAAAAGGCATTTGGGGTCCAAGTCTTACCTGCTATAAATTTACGTTGACTCTGTAAGGTAATATTTAAGCAATCCACTCCCACGCTAAGTTACAGCAGCTACTTCCAAATATCCCAGACATCAGCGTACAGAACCAAGAATAAAACCAAGATAACAGAACAGTATCAAAAATAGGCCAGCCGCGTCCTTTAAACACGTGCCCGTACGCCACGATGGTCGGGAGCAGTGTCAGAAGTTTAGCCATATGGTGAGAGAGTACCAGCGAGCCAGACTGACAGATCTGGACAGATTATATACGCTTTACTCTCTCTTTCATTTATACGTGACCAATGTATATTGTCCCGATGTTCTGTCAAAAATGAAATGAGGTTACTGGTCTCCTGCAAGCGCAGGTGAACATCAATCACAAAACCCTCATAAAGGGATAAAACACAGCCCCTCAGTGTTATTAGAAAGCAAGAATTAAAAGTTTATCAAGATGGAAAGAGCAGATCCTCAAGGGACAATGGATTTCCTAAGCAATCAGCAAATCCTTCTCCGGGCACCTCAGTGTGACTTGCAAGGCAGTGAGAAAACCAAAAGAGCTACTACCTAAAGAGAAACATACAGCGAGTGTTCCCAGCAGGCATCTTAGGAAAAGCCCTCGGTGGCATAAAGCGTCCATCCTTTCTCGCCTCTTCCTGCTTTCCTGAAGCAAAGGGGAAAAAAGGAAGGAGAAAGTAAGAAAAAAAAAGGGTACGATGTTTGCATTACTGCTTATTTTTGCCTTGCAAAAGATATTTGTATGTGCTGGAGGAAAGGTTTCCATTGGCTCGTCACCAAATCTCTGCAGCTGGGTGTGTCAGTCAGCAGTCTCGGCTTAGGACAGGCTTAAGGCAGGAACACCAGGCTGACACATCAGTACAGAGGTGCATCCCCGGAGCTCTCCGGGGACCCAGGGCTGGAACAGCAGCTGCTGAAGGTCGGCACAGGCGAAACCCAACCGCATTTCAGTTCTGGTAATCCCATTTTGGATCTTGGAACTTGGCCACAGGGAATGAAAACATGACCGAAGCATTTCTTTATTCCAAGTCTGCCTGGCTGCCGAAGCAGCGCTTTGGAGCGCCGGCCGGCAAGTCCCACTTCTGGCAAATCCAGCAACTGAAGGGACACAGAGTAATGAGATCTTTCCCCCTGGTCCTTGCTGGAGGTGCTGGAAATCCTTCTGTTCCCAGCCCTAGAGACCACTATCATTTCCTACAACGTCCAACAGCGTAAGCAACTGCCCAGAGGCGTTTTAGCTCTGAGAGAGAGGGGGAACTTCTCACGGGTCAGGGTTAAGACCACTGGCTAGAGGGAGACTTGGGGGAAGAGCTGCACCTACCTCCCCTGCACCCCGAATCACCAGGGACCCCTCTCGAAGCCGCTGGCTCCCTGCTTAGACGCTCAGGAGGGAGATGTACAAAAATGCCACCAAGAAACTGCGCTTCCCCCTTCGTTGGTCCTCACGCCCCCGACGCTGCTGTCATCCCTTACGCATCCACTTTTGCAATAAATATTTCCATCGCGTATGAAATCACTCACGGCATTGACGGAGACGGATGAGAGCAGCCCTCCAGGCCAGAACTGCTGGGCACAGGCACCTTCCAACACGCGGCCTGTAATGAATGCAGCAGGGGGAACGCAACATTTTGTTTAATGAAAAAAAAAAAACCCGGCTTCAAGCTTCTGAAGAGCTATTATAAGCTGTAGCATGATGAAACTCAAGACATAAGCCTCTCTATATTTAATAATACATGTTATAGATTTTTCCCTGTGGAAAAACTTCAATAAACACCCTTTTGTGTTTAAATCTTTTGTTGCGAAGATTGATTATTCATTGAAAATCGAAACCCCAAAGATGTGACCAAATGATTTTACAAAAAGTTCAGATTTTGGCAACAAAACAGACATTTCCGAAAAGTAACAACCATTTTGCTGCATAGCGACTGTTGCAGAAAAGCAACTCTGACGGTACGTTTTTAATTAGCCCATACAAATGGGTATGCAAATGTCCGTAACTGCATTTCAGATGAAAACGACTTATCCCCTAAACCAAAAATACACCTACAGTAGAAGCTACAGAAAAGCAGCAAGCACAAGTATTCTGATTCTAGCGTATAATAACAGCCGACTAGTAAGGTCAATTTATCTCATCCTGTCGCGCCAGGGTTCCCAAACCGGCCGGAAAAAAGCCTCGCGCAACACCACGCTTCAAGAGCTGCGACATCCAGGCCGCGTCTGCCGAAGAGGTACCATTCCCCGAGTCGATTATTAAATTGCTTTCTCGAAGAGAAGATACGCCAGTTAATCTGACTCGAACGTGTGTATTTTTATACCTGATGCAACGTGAAGGTATCGTCGTTTGAAACACGTATTTGTACATCACATCCTTTAAAATATCGGATCGCCTCCTGACTACTGGCTATATTGCATGGCTTTTATTCTCCAAATCGGAGGGGGGCTGGGAAGGGAGGCGAAGCAGCCATCAGAAGAAGGGGATTGAGATGCACACGAGACAGAAGGAAGGCAAAGAGAAAGAAGGCAGATCAATTAACGATCCGATCCTGGTGAGAAAACAAGTACAAATGTGGTCCCTAAAGTTAACACCGCGGGTTGCAGCGAGGAGCCCGATCGATAGACGTTAGCGATGGCGCGGGGAGGAATGCAGCGCTACGTGGCAGGAGCCCAGCGCCGGGTTACAGCGGACAGGGCGAAAGTCCCCAGATTACAATAAAGCAGCTTGAAGGTGACAGATTTCATTGTTGAAGGTGATAAAATTCCACGTGGCGCGCTGCAAAACAAGGGCTGGAGCTCAGCCCGCAGAAAGGGAGGCAGCGCCCCAGACAATGCGGTGGGAGGTTTCTCCTCCTCTCCTTTCCCTGGAGATTGGCACAGAGGCGCTCGGATGCCCGAGGTGGGTGACAGGTTTCCTCTTGCCCGACACGCAGCAGGCGGAGCTGCCGCTCGTGAACCGAACCCCAGCGTTTCCCCCTGCGCGGTGGAAGCGCGACGGTGCTGCCGCAGAGCAGCATCTTCCTGCGGGCGGGCACCGCAGCGCGTGACACGCGGCAGGAAAAAGTCAGGGCCGGCGCCTGGAGAGACAGTCCTGCGGCAGGCAGGATCCTGCAGGATGTGTGTCGGTGCGAGCAAACTGGGCACGGCACCTTCTCCGGTCTCCCCCAATTCGCTAAGAAGATCTCTGACAAGGGTCACACCATCACGAACAAGGTGTCCCAAAAGCTTCAGGCTTTGTTTCCCAAAATAACCCCCCCGATGCTCTTACACAGGCAAAACACCCACGCAGCAAAACTCTGCCCTTCGCTCCCTTTAACCCGTGCCCACTTTGCTGCAAACGCTTTGTGGAAGGGTTCGGTAAGGACAGGTAGCGTCTCTTTTGGTCTAACAGAGGTTTGGTTTGGTCTGGATGCTACCCCCGATCAGGCTGCTTGAAATGCAGGAAAGAGTCGGCAGCAGAGATGTGAAAGCAACAGGAAAATCAAAGCCTGAGACTAAACTAGCAATTAGATCAGCCCCAGAATATATTTAAGTCAAAACAATCCATACAAGAATTTCAGTCACGGTGTGCTCGTGCCCACACTTCCTCCCTCCCTCCCTCTCCCGCAGCCCAGGGCTGCGATCCAGCGCTACTGTCGGCTTCATCAGAATATGCAAGCAGCGTAGTGACAACGCGTCTCCTAAGATGCTTTATCAGTTTTGCAAAGTCCCGGTTCACCCTCCTCTTGCGGATCTATTTACATCTTGATGTATTTATTCGACTCTCTCCACCAGGTATGCCCCGTGAGATTGAACTATTTTATTTACAAAGACATTGGGGTTGCAGCTCCTAACAGTTAAGTCAGCCAAGACAGAACTTTGCATGTGCTTTCAGATTGATGTGTGAACAGACAAATCGGCCTCGTCAGCGATTCAGGAGCAGGCGGGGGGGAGGATGGGTTAAACCCCATCTATATAAACCAGTCAATAGCTGCTGGAACTGGGAAAAATGCACGGGGGTGGTGGGAGGCACGAATATGCAGAAGGGAAAGATAATGAGCCAGCAGAAGGAGTGACGGATAAAACCTGGAGGAAACACTTTGCCAACAGGGCTCACCTTAAAAGGCTGGTGCTTCAGAGCAGCCCGTGCTCCGTGGGAACTTGCAGGCTCCCCGGAGTTGCCCCTGTGCCATCTCACCCATCAAAGTCACCTATGAAACAAGAGCGAAGCTGTTCCCCACGGAGGGCTACGCTTGGAGGAGAAGGAGGGTGGGAGGAGAAGAGAGAAATACCTTGTGAGATGAAAGTCAGCAGAAGGTCACTGACTGCAGCCCTGCCGCTGACGTGATGCTCCGGGAGAGGTGTCAAGCCCTTTCCACAGAGAGCTTTTCCCTGGGCAGCTCTCAGTGGAACATCTCTCGTCCTCCTTCACTCCATTAGCATCCGATCAGGCTGCGTTTGTCAACGCTGTCTTCTCCGCACCCTCTCCCTTCTCATTCACACTCGGTGGTATCTCTGAGGAGGAAACATCGAGGTGACGTTCGTACGCCGATGTCGTTCGCGGTGTGCCAGGCTGTGGAGGGGGGAGGACACGTCATCACAGGGGAACGACACACCGGGTTCCGCTTAACGCCCCGCAATTCCTGCCCTGGCCCCCTGGAGCCGTCACGCCTCAACCCCGGCGCTCGCCCACCCCCTCGGCCGCGCCAGATCGCGGTTAAAACAGCTTCCACCGAACCGCGTGGCTGCCCGCGGGGAGCGGGGACAGGCGCCTGCAGGCGCGCAGACCCGCAGCACGTGTTCCTGCCGGTTTCTCTGCCTCCCACCACACGAAGGACGTCCATCAGAGCACTTGAGGCTTCCTTGAACACAAGAGCTGAAGTCACCTGCGTATTTAGAGCAGCATAAATCTGGCACGCCGTTGCCTCTTCCTGACAGCAATCTCATCCGGTGCCAGCGTTCTTCTTAGCATCTCTGACATTTCAAAATTATATTTAGAGACCTGGACGGGAATTTAATTTTGAAGTTTTCTACCGAACGCTGTTACATAAATATTCTGCACCACCTGCGGAGGGGTCTATTGGTGCATAGCAAGCCTGTGCCGTTGCCTTTAATTAAACGGGCAGAGGCAGCCCAGGGAAGGAGCACTAATAGTAGTCTAACCATCTTGAAAGTCGGCACTTGTCTCCCTATTAATTCTCACCCCAATCTTTTGCATAGCGCTATCGCCAGGCTAATTAATCACGGGTGCAAGCTCAAGCATTAATTGCAACAATGAATCTTTTTTTTTTTTTTTCCGTCTGTGCCTGGCCATTTCTAGCCTACAGGAACGCAGCTACTCCTGTTACTTTTATAATTGTTATAAATACAGAGCCAGCAACATGCACTACATTTTGTAGGCATTAAAAAAGACATGGTATTTGGCCCGAAGCATTAACAATCTGGTGCATATTCAGGGGAGTGATGAATGCATCTCACTGACAGTCTGAAAACGCGTTTCCTGAATCATTTTAATTCAGGAAACTTTATGAAGGTGTTAGGTAAAGCACAGGTTTTAGGAATCCAGTGTCTGCAGCTCTCCTGGTCAACGTGCTTCGGCAGGTCGTGGCCACTCACGGCTTGTCGGGACTTCCAAGGCGCGCGGCAGTCTCCAGTTCACGCTGCCCAGCCTGTCTCTTCCCCCCTGGAAAATTATAGAAGACAGGATGACTCTCGAGCGCAGATGGCTGCGGGGAAAAAAGCTCTGTAACCTCTGTGCCTCCAGGCTCGGACTCAGCTTGAGCGAGATCGACAGCAAGTCTGGATGAAAAGAAGGGACGTTGTGAACCTCGACGGCGAGGCACATGCTGGAGACTCCCGGTACGGCTGGAGCTGTCAGCCGGACGCTCCTGGGTCTGACCCCGGTGAAGAGGCCGTGGGCTCCAGGGGCTCACGGGACAGACAGTCGGTCTTCAAGACACGGGTCCCGCCTCGCCAGGGCAGGCAGAGGCGCGGGCAGGAGGCAGCACGGGGGAGCCGATGCCGCCGTAGCCTTGGCTGAAGGGAATTCGGAGCCACCCGCCCCGGCGCGGGTGAGCCAACGCCTCCTCCTGGCACGGGCGCAGGGATGGCAACACATCTCGATGTACTGCACGAGGGGTAAGAAAAGCCGCTGACGGTGCCGTTCCGAGATTAGATTATAAATGTATTAAATGACTAACGTGCATTCTGCGTCCTTCCCAGGCCAAACCACCTGCATACACAATGCGTGGCTATGATGTGGGGTTGACAGGTTCAGGCAAATGGTTCAGGACTAATTTTCGGTGTCAGGCTGGCAGAATGCACTCCAGGCAGAGGCTTTCGATGCTGGGGAAGACAAAGCTAGGAAAACAAAGTGCTTTTTAGGGAGAAAACAAAAGCTAAAATTTGAACAGCTATAAAAACACGGTTTGTCATCCAAACTACAGTAAATATTTCCTTTCTTTGCTAGCAGAGAGGCTGGGGAGAAGTGGCTGAAGGAGAGCTCAAGGTGAGCGCCCGTTATTCACTGCCGCCGATGAATAAGCAAACCCCCACATTGTGTTTTCCTACAGGACAGCAAAAGCTCTGGCCTGCTTAACAGTCTGGTTAGCTGTTATTTTTTCCCCTCCCGGGGTGCGTTTTACATGCTGTTCCAGTGAAACTCAGTACCGGTATTAATTGTTCGCAAACACATAAAACACACGGTGTTCTCCTTCGCCACTGCTGCAGTCCCGGCAGATCAAACTGGGGAGAGCTGGAAACGTCGCCTACCAAGACAGAGGTTGGGAGAATAACGCAAAAAAGATCCAAAAGGATTTGTGTGGGTTAGTTGGTTTTTTTTTTAAATATAGTATACTTCTCTCTGCCTGTTTAAAAGCATAGGCTTGTTTGAACTTCCTAGGGAAGTCGGGAGCATTGAAGAGAAATTGGCAGGCTCCGATCTGGCTGCTTTTCCTTATTATGAGAAAATACACTCTCGTCTCCTTGTCTAAGGGTATGAATTCGTCATCTCATATTGTGTTTGCACAGAAGCGTGAAATGTATCCTGAACACTGGTCTTCGTCCATACTTCACAATGTGAGAACAACGAGGGCAGTGAGACATGCAATGAGAACGGGGACGCCACAAAAGTGGGGGAGCGGGTGGCCGCTTCTGTTCCAAGGCCCGGGCTCCGGCGCTGCATTCACCATATCCATGGCATTTAAAAGGAAAACCCGGGGCACGTATTTCCTCCGAGATGCTTGGGGGCCCTGGTTTGTGAGCTGTCATCCCTGTGGGAAGCTCCCGCCTCCCTTTCCGTAAATGTTCCCCCTGCTGCCGCTGAATCACCAAATAATCTGGAGACCCGTGGGAAGGGAATTAAACGGCGGTTATCACGCTGCCGTGTTCTGCTCACTTTATTTGTTTTAAATGACCATGAAAGCAAAAGGGGGAAAAAGAAAACACACAAGTGGAAACTTAATTGAGCTGCTGAAATGTCTTTAAAGAAGCATTATGGGCTGGATTATGATGCCTCAGCTCCCACTGGTGGCATTTGCTCACATGAGCGGGCATCTGATGAGGCAGTTCGGCCGGGACCCTTTCTCTAAACGATCTGATCTCTCGCTGCGGACTTGGAGCTGAGGCCAACCAAAGATACCCGGCTCTGGGGACTTGACAGGGCGGTTGAGAAGACTGCACGCTCCGAAAACGGCCAGGATGGGAGCAGGCTGCAGGCACCCGGTATCGTTGAGGGCTACAAGGGTCTGTGTCCTCGTTTCACGGCAGGGTTTGCTACTCCAAGGAGAACAGCCAAGACTAAGGGGGCGGTTGGCCCGGTTGGGCTCTGGCACCAGGCGGGAAAAGCTGCACCCTGGCTGCCTTCTCTTCCAGAAGCTCCACATCTGGGCAGGAGGAAGGGGGAACCCACTCTGCTCTCTTTGTGGGCACTGAAGCGCAAAGGTCTCTCGGGCACTAGGTGACACCACCAGGTGAAGCCATAAAGCAGCCTTGGTTAGATGCTGTCTCGGGGCAGCGGTGTGGGAAGAGCCCGCAGAGCCCGAGGAGGATGTGCGGGCAGAAGAGCACATAACAGAGCGGGGCAGCAGCCTCACTGGGAGAGGAGAGCGACCGGAGGGACAAGAGTGCCACAGGAACAGGAGGGAACTTCCCATGGAGGTGGCCAGCAAAAAAAGGACCAAAATGTGGGGAGAAGATTCCAGCAGAGAAGAGGGAGGAACTGCCCTGAGTGACTGGCTGGAGCTGGAATCTAGGAGATAGGGAGCAAAGAAAACCCAAGATGCAGAAAAGCAGGTACCACAATTCAGCACAAACCAAGCCACCCACACCTGAGGGAGAAGTCAGGGCGGGACCGTGTGGGAAAAGGGGGCTCAAGAGATCCGCTGTGGGAGCCCAGGGATCTGGCGGGGAACCTGCTGGACCTGCTGGAGCAGCTGCACATGGGCTAATCTCCGAATAGAACAGAACTTGCCTCTGGCTTGTTACACCTGAATTTTATTACAAGTCCAATACGCACAGAAGTAAATAAAAATGTGTTCCTCTCTATTCGATCTTCTGCTAGATCTTAAAATCCTCTAACCTGCAGGAAGCTCTACCAAAAACCCTTCAGGAAGGATCCCTGCATTTTTCTGCATAGGTTCCGAGTCCTGCGCAAATCCAAACAAAGGCATATGGAAGGAGGGAGAGCTGAGCTCCTCTGCCCTGCATGGGCGTCCCTCTTACGCTGGCCAGGCACCACACATGGTCCACAGCTCCTTTCTGATCCATTTGTCAAACCTCCTCCCCGCGCAGGGGCCTACCCCAGCCCCGGGAAAGGATGCAGTCCCTCACTGTCAGCTCTACGGGACCCAGGAGCAGTTTTCAGGATGCCCTGTCTCCTGCTCAGCTCCTCCTGCTCCTAACCCCCATGCCCTAGATGTTTTCTCAGGTGCCTTCCAACCACAGCTGAAGATCTGCAGCACCTCTTCGAGGGGATGCCCAAGGCTGCTTCCCCAGCCTTCCCTACGTGCTATGAAGCCTCCGGCCTGTTTTGTTCCCCATTAATTGGTGCTTCTACAGGACCGACAGCTAACCGCCACAGGAAAGCGAGCTGGGGGAAAGTCACTCCGGGATGGATATAAACTACGGCAGTGGTACCATTTAACTCTCCGTGGGGACACGGGTGGCAGGCTGCGTACGGACAAAACCCTAACAGCTTAAACATTCCCGGACAAGGCGGCCTTCCCGACTAGGAACAACCGGCTAGAAATGAGCCCTGAGATTCATTGTCCTTTATTTTAAAGGAAGAAACAAAACCAGAAAATAGTCTCCAGCCTCTGCCACCGCTCTCAGGACCACTTGAGATGGGCAGACTTGCCCAGCACTGGTGCCTCCTGTGAGGCGGCCAGGGACGTCGAGCACAGCGAGAGCTTCACGCCCCCACACCCCAGGGGAGCTCCCGTGCCCCCGGTGCTCTGAAACGCAGGCAGGTAGCAAGGGCGAGGAGGGGGTACACCTCCGACTTCAGCTGGGGAGATAAGGAAAAGGGCAGCTAGGGATGGGAGGGGGGATGGAGACCTTCCTCAGCACCTCCTGCTCCACCGGGTCTCGCTAGGTCAGCACTTTCTGGGAATTGCTGTATTGCCAGATGTTGATTGGGCATCTGACAAGAGATGAATAAAGCCAATAAAGTTCTTATTTCTGGCTATAAAAAATCATAATGAAAAGCAGACAGAGATGGGGGACAGGCTGCCCAAAGCTTTCCCAGGTTGCACTGAGCTGACTGTAGAAGGAGCTACCTTCAGTTGCCTTCCCTTCTTATTTTCTCCTGCCTGTGTGCCACGAGCAATAGGCCTGAAATGAAGCAGTTGGATGATATTTGTGTACAGGCAGAAGTATTCCTCAATTCCTGTCAAAGGGACTCTCTTTTATTTATTTTGCGTGACCTTTTCCCACTGCCGGTGCCGGAGCTCCCCAGCTATAACCCGCCTTCAGAGACTGTTGCGCTGAGCCAACCCCACCGTGAGTTGAAGACGTAAGACGCAGGGGTCTGCAAACCAGAGCAGCTCAAACGTCTCCGTGAAGGCCAAGTCACCTTCTTTTAACAACAACTATTCCGCCTCTAGCTCTGCAAGGGAGAGCTCCTGTTACCACGTCAAAGGCTGCCCTCCTTCCTCGTACCTCTCTCCCCAAACGTGCCCGTGCTTTCAGGTCCTGTGTAGCTAAAGACCAAGTTCTGAATATCAACTATTCCCTTCGTGCTGTGCTGTACCAGCCCAAGGATATTTGGCTGGGGCGCTCTGAGGTTTTAAGATGCATTGCTGTCCAGAGATTTGCTGCACAGCTGCTGTCAGAATTGCTGCCTTTGTCCCTACCTGCGACAGCGACGCCGCTCCTCTTAGGGAGCTCTGCAAAAGGTGCAGACCCTACCACGCCAACACCTCCTGAAGTCAGGAGATAGATGCTTTGAGTCTAGAGTTAGAGGGCGAAGGGGAGATTTAGAAACAATCTCCTGGGTCTGCAACCCTCATAACCTGGGGTCTAAATGAGCTCCTGGGCGTCGTCCATTAGAGGTCCTGGACAACCCACGGAACTCAAGGGAGGGCAAAAGGTATCTCTCTGCCACGCTGGTGCCTTCCCCGCTCACAGCTGTTACGGAGTCTGAAACTCTCGTAGTTTCAGCGCCAGCCTGAGCACTGCAGAACAGGCCCAGCCCTGCTGCGCGGGGAGCGCTGGCACATACCTGCGGACACCTCGACCGGCTCTGGATAAGCTTGCAGATCCAGCTCACGCCACGGCAATCAGAGCAGCCCTGTTCCCCGCTGAGATCCAGGTCGGTAACTGAAAAGAAACATTCGAAATGTGTATTAGCACTGTTTTACGAGGTCGGCACCGCCACAAGGAGAATGTCCAGCATGGCTGTCACTTCGTCTCCACGTGATGGCATGAAGCAAAGTTGCATTATTGTGGTGAGCTCCAACCCAGAAGCTAGCTCCTAGACATCTCGTAAAGCCAGGAACAAAACTTCTTCCAAACCAATAATGCCTTCAGCCCAGAAACTGCTGCAACCTGCATGGGAAAACCTTCTGCTGGACCTCTCCGAAGGCCAAAGAAGAGTTAATTGCTGATCTAAAAACCAGCAAGTTGCCTAGATACTACAGGGTATGATCTGGTTACACTTGTGCAAACAATCTGGCACCAGGCAGTGACGCACACACCTATGCATTTAACATTTCTATTTTCCCAAGCCTTAACCTCGGCTGTCGGCATAACGGACCGGGAATATACATTTAAGGTGGAAAGCATTTCTGGAAACTGGCTTTTCTTCAAAGGCGTATTTACTGGATGTTCCAATAGCCACAATTCAATAAACGTACAGCAATATTACACTGGGTAAAAATATCCGGGATAAAAGAAAAGTGAAACTCCCATTACCGTTTTATTCAATAGTTTTTATCAATGATCTAAATGACGCTATAAAAATCCTTGTTGTGGCAAAGTCTGCAGATGCCAACAAGACTGGCGGTAGGGAAACAACAAGCAGGACTGGACTATCAATATACAGCGATCTGAAATAACTGAGAGTTGGCCACACGCCAGCGAAACATGGTTTAAAAAGTCAATTGCAAGGTAAGACATCTGAAACCAGAAATGCAAGTTACGCTTACAGGATGCTGCCTCGCAAAGGAGTTGCTTTGAAAAGGACTTAGAGGACGTCACAGCGATCTGGCGTAGCCCTCAAGCTGCCATAAAGGGGCTCCTCCGGTCCCTCGGTGTTTCGAAGGGGTGACCACGGACCCCAGCAGGAAGCGTTCCTTCTCCCGCGCAGCTGCAGCGACAATCTGCTGGAAAGCCGCGTCCAGGCCATGTTCCTTCCTTCATGGACAAAGGGAAGATACAGAAGCGATTCAGGCAAAGCCAAAAAATGACCCAGGAGCTGGGAAGCAGAAGCTGTCCAGCTTCTGAAGGTGCCCAAGCCTGTCGGCTTATCAAAGACGTGACTGAAACGAGATCTGATTACTGCTACAGGCGCTTACACGGGGGAAGGCAATCGTGAGAGGGATTTCGGGTACCACGACGCCTCTTCCAAGACAACTGCAAAAGCTGGAAATTAGACATTTAACCTTGAAATAAAACGTAACAGAAACAGCAGCGAAGGCCGTTCAGTACTGGAAAAGCTTGGCAGAGAACTAGGTGAAATTAGGAGATTAGCTGTTTTTCAGAAGGCGCGCTTTAACTCACCTTCTGGGAGAAATTATATAGAGGGTTAGACTAAACATGGCTGTCGTAATCCCTAGATTACTAGACTGGAGTCTAGTTCTTGCACAAACTAGTTCAGAGCAGGCATTTCTTTGTATTTGGAGGAATGGAGGAAGCATTGTGGAAAGGCTCAGGCAGCCCGAAAGACTTTTCCTAGCTGCCTCAAAGTCTACCCTATGCTCAGGGGGACACTTCCACTGCTTAAGCTTTACATGCTGTAAGTTATATGACTGTCTCTTCCCAAATTAAGCAAACACAGATTCCCTCCCGCTGAGCTGAAAATCTCAGTATCAGTTTCTCCAGTCCTCACCAAATCCTCACCAGTCTGGCTCTGGAGAAAATGCATAAAGAACCCCTGTCTGCTCCTAGTTCCAGCTGGGGAGCTGTACAGATATCAGCGAGGTTTCAGGGTGTAACAGAGCAGAAACCAGCTCAGCATGCTCATCTTCTCAAGCTAAGTCTGTCCTTCTGTTTCCATAGATTAGCTCTTCGCCTGCATTTCCCCTTGCACAGTGATGCCAGCCTGGCCACAGCAACAGTGAGCAGCGAACAGCGGGAGGCCCCGCTTCATCCAACACCAACTCCCAGATCTCTAACAGTGGCGGCTTTTGTTCTCCTGGTTCCTGTCTGATCTCTCCAGCCCCGTCTTACAGCACTCCACATTCCTCCTTCAGGGCCCCCTCCTGAAGTAACTCCATAAAATAGTACATTACTTTTCTATTTCAAATCCAGACCTGGCATCTGAGCAAAAATAAAAAGTGATCAATCATCGCACTGACGCAGAAGGGTCTTTTTTTCCACTTCTCCCTTGGTTTTGCAAGCTGAACTGTCAGAAGTGAAAATTCATCTTCTGTTTGCATATGCGGGGAATGCACAGAGTTGGGCCGTGTGATACAAGGAGTGTATTTTCTCGATAAAAAAAATGAATGCATTGCAGAGAATAAACTGATAAAGCTAATCTCACCTGTACATCTTCCTGCCAAACTGAGGCTGGAAACTCACGTCACAGCTAGCGGGTGAACTACGCTTCTCACCGCTCTCGTCTGATGCTGTGCCCCACACAGCACACCATCTCCCGGCTCCTCGATCCAACGTCAGCAGCGGGAACCAGGCAACTTTTCCACTCGCAGACTGGATCTCGGGTGGAGTACCAGATGCAAGTTTCCTTGGCGGATCCGAAGCCTGTCCAGGCAGTGCCATCCCTTCCCTCGGGGACAACAGCAACGCTAATCACGGAACGAGCAACTTCCTGATTGCAAAGTCTTGCTTCCCTGCAACAAAAGCGTTTCAGAGCGAACACGTTATAAAAACAACAAAACAGGCCGTGCATGTTCAGATTAACTTTCATTAGCTCTTTCCGGGAATGAGAGGCTGGTTTGACCAGCTTCTTCCTGCAGACTCTCCTACAGCTGTACGGGCGTTTGTTTCATTTTGGAGCAGGACAGCCCTTTTGAGGTGACTCTCCTGACCTTCTCCACTTACTACATTTAGGTCCACGCTGCAGAATTGGATTCCTTTCAGACAAAACTAAATGACAAGGTGAGCGCCAGAGCCCCACACAACATGTCCCAGCTGCTATTGAATGTTCCAAGCCACGGGGCCAGATCAGACCTATCCCAAGTAAATCCCCCAAACGCACATAGCAGACCAGCACCGAACGTTTCACTCCCCAGACCTGCTCCTACCGCACCTTACTGCTTCCTAATGCAGGCGTAACCGCTCGGAAGCCTCTCTCGGCATCTGCTTACCTCCCTGCAAGACCTCATGATGCTTCCCGGACAGCCCTTTGCAGTACGCAGCCCCTTTGCAAGAATTAGCTACAATTTTCCCCCATTCCGCTCTGTTCTGGTTCAGCTAAACAAGATTTCCTCTAGCAGGAGAGGGAAGGCGGTATATGCTTGGAGCTCGCAGCTTACCCTGTTGTCTTGTGAGCGTAGCCGTCGGAGGTCTCTTCCCTGGAAGCCTGGCTTGGCCCAGCAAACCCTAGGGCTTCTCTAACTCACTGGCAGGCCCTGAATAAAAAAAAAAGCCAGGGCTGAGGTTCAGGGAGGGAATCGTGTGTTTTCATGCCGCAGGCACTGAAGGAAACAGTCAGGTGAATTCCCGTAAAGACATTACCAGGATCATTACGGATTAATAATTATTTTTGCATTCGTAGCGTTAATTTCCTGCAACAGTTTTTTCTTAGCTGTTGTGTGCATGACGGAATTCTTTGCGAGATCACCTCTGGTACGTTACCCGACATGCTCAGATGACAGCTTGTGTAAGACCTGCTCAGTCACTACTTATTTTCCAATTAGCGTGTAGCTGTGGTGTGATGAGTAATCTCGTACGGAGAGAGGGAATCTTAATTTCCCTGCCCTTAAAACAGGTTACTGTGATTTCTAATGAGCGTCAAACAATTGCAAATCCTAACCAACCAAAATAAAAGGTAACTGGCTAGCGTCAAGTCTAATTTCACTAAACAGTGGTATCATTAAATTCTCCCGCTATGGTTGATTTTGAACCGGCAGTAGGAATGAGTTATACCTACTACACGGGGATTTCACATTTCTTCTTCAGTTCTATCTTCGATGCATTTACAGATTTATTTTGTGGTTTACATTTTAATACTTTTGCCCTTCTGTTAATGATAACAGATGTCTGAAGATTTGCAGCTCGGTTTCTCAGCGGCAGAGGAATCAGGAAGACGGCATCTGGGTATATTGTCAGCGTAAGTGGCCACCTTTAAACATCTACACGAACTCTGAAATACAGGTGTTCGCTACCCTAAAAGACTGCTCCCATTGCAGAAATCTCAATCCAGAAGCATCGCTCTTCTCCCAGAAATGTATGCTGCCTCAGAGCCGATTTAAATCAGAGCCCAAAAGAGAGGAAAAACCACTCTGCTGTTATTTTCACTCTTCCCCTACTCAGAATCTCACGCGACAAATCAGCCGCTAGTTACAGTCCATCTCCCAGAGACTGAACATTTGTTTCGCAGCGCGGCAGAAAGAGGAGCGTATGTAACACTGTCACTGGAGTAGCACAGCCATCACGCCACTCAAAGACTGGTGGAAAAGCTCAGCTGTCTCGCACTCGACGGGAGCAGGCTGAAGCCGAGGAAGTCCCTTTCTTGCCTGGACTGGCAAGAAGTTGCCCAGACGCTGTGTAATGACGAGCGCCTACAACCAGAAACCCAGATGAACGTGAAGTTCGGTAGCTCAGACGATGGGTATGACAAGAGTAATAGTTACACAGCTGAACGCGGCTGGGACACGGCTACGCTTCAACACTGCCGTGCGCTACAGCAGGACAGAGCTGGAAGTGGAGGATCTGCTCCCAGGTAACGCTCTGCTGCGTGGACACACGAGAACAAGAATGTTTTGCTCCTATCCAGTTCCCCCTCCTCCCACTGCAGGCAGTCAGGAACAGGTGAGTCCTTACTCACAGACATAAATACAAGCTCTCTCAGATACAATTGCTACGTCAGCTACAAACAGAATATCTATTTTATATATTATAATAAAACACGGCCAAACAGAATATGTAATATTTTATGTACTATAATAAAACACGACCACCCCCAGTACTTTCTATCAAACGCTGCTGTGCAAATGTTTATGGTGAGAGTGTATTAAGGACTCAAAAAATTTAAAAATGAAGGAAAAAGCTCTCTCCGTCCTCCCGCCGGTGATTCCTCTCACCTCCACCACACCTTACGGTATAAACCTCCCCATCTCCACGGAAGAGACTCCACTTCGTACCTCCAGTTCTTTGTTAAAGGTGCTGTAGCTGCCACGGAGCATCTCGGTCCAGTCAAGATCATATTGCAGTTTTGAGCCTCCTGACATGATTTAGCAAGATTATACTGCCAAAAAGCAATTTCTCTGCAAAGAAAGACCAGTAAGTCTTGCCTGATCCCTTTAGCTCTGTATCACCTGCAAATTTAATGATCCTACATGCTGCAGCGTCGCGTAAATCTTTAATAAAAATATTAAAGAGCCCCAGCAGAGGATCTGCTCCTCAGTCACCTCCTCATTGACACTCACCCTTAGCTTCAAGCCATGACTCTGCCTCCTTGCCAGTATTTTACCCTTTTCAGTAACAGATTATTTTAACCTACATTTAGGGAGTTTGTACTATAATCCATCACGCAAAATTTTCTTAAAACCCTCTGGACAACCAGATGGATTTATGCTATCTCAACTGATAGTTATTTCATTAGCATAAGTGATCAAATTAGTCTGACATGATTTACCTGCAATATATCCATGCTGACTCACTCCCGTTACAGGAAATTTATTCTTTCTAAAAAACCAGCTGCAAACTAACTGTAAATGAAGATTTCCCAAGAACAATGTTCATCTTGAAGCTTTGCCTCCTGTTGTTATTTCTGGTGTGATGGAGCGTACACGTTGTTGCAGCATTTTGGGAACGGGCCAGACTACGAGAGCGCCAGAGGGTACAGGTACAAGCAGAGGTTCAAAAGAATTGTCTCTCCGGAGAGGGTTGCTGCAGTCAAGGACACTTGACTCCTTTCACAGAGAGACACGGCACGAGGAATTAAGCCTGGCGTGAGGCACTCAAAATGGGATTTCATCTGATCTGATTTTCTATAGACCCTGACAAAGCACGTTGGGTAAGAGCGAGCATGGAGCTGGAACAACAGTAAGGTCTACCTTAGGAGCTTCCAACCATAGAGAGCATTATCACCTTCTACATCTAATAAAACTACTAAAAAAAACCCCCCAAAACCTAAAAAAAAAGCTATTGCATGGCTAAACTATCCTTATGACAGGAAGAATTTCCTGACGTGGAACCTAAATCTTTCCCACCGCAATCCAAATCCATTATTTCTTGTCCTATCCCTGCCTGACAAGCGAGTCAGGCCCAATGAATCTGTTTTCGAAGACCAGGCAGAAAGACCTGTTGTTCTTCCCTCAGGGCAACTGAGACTCTTCTCTCAAACCGAAACCTCCATTTCCCTTGCTCCATTGTCTGGCTGGGACCCGTAGACTAGATGCACATTACAATCACGTTGAGAGATCTTTCTCCAAGGAAACAGAGCTTCGGAGGAATTCGCTGGCGTGGGTTTCTTGGTAGGAAAGATTTCCTTCCAAGAACTGAGCTGAAGTCCAGAGAACTAAAGTCCACTGATCTATTCAGTCAAAATATGCTTTCTCTTCTTTTTCTTGACTGCTCTGCCCCAGCCCATGGCTGTCAGCTACCTGCCTCCTCCGGGTGCCTCCTCTCCCGAGCTGAAGAGAAGCTCAGGAGGCCTCCTCAATTATTCTGGGTATACAAAATTGCTTCTTACAGTTTCTTTACCCACCGTGGTGGCTCGTAGATAGTAATGTCCTTCCATATAGGGTTTGCCCACATCTGAATGCGGCTGTCAAACCTCAAGGAGCAGCCAAAGCCTGCAAGGATTGCTGCCGACACACCGCACGGGCTCTGCTACTGTCCTCTTGTGCCACCTTTAGGCATGTCATCTTCCTCTCGGAGCCGGCCTCCCCTCCCACCTCGAGTCTGCGTTGTACGTTTAAATCCTGAACTCTTCAGGGAAGAGACCAACTCATGTATTTCCCAGGGCCCACTGTGCAAAGACATCTAAATCCGCTTCCCAACTCTTTTTGTTAAAGAAGAGAACTTTCTTTCATTTTGCTGTTGGCTAAATATTCGGTAGAGATTTTTCACACGGGATTTAAAGACTGCAGAGGAGGCGACTTGGGAACTTACTTACCGCATAATGCCTGTTAAGTTAATTTTTGTCTAGGGAAGCGTTCTTGTGTAGGATGCTTACGAAGGTCCGCTCCACAGGCAGGCTATTGGGTAATCTGTCTGTTACCAACTGAATCATTAAATTACATTTTTAATTTCGACTGTGTTCTTCAACACAGTGGAGCGACACGCAACACCCCGCTGAGGGCAAAGTGAGTCAAGTGGTTATTAAATGGTCACAGTTAAAAGGTAGAACAAAGGTCCAGTCATTAAAGCATGGACGGAAACCCAAGCCTTTTCCACTATACAGTAATCCTCTGTCAGGCTTCCCCACTGGCTGGCGTGGTAAAATAACATAGCCAGAGATGATATTTTTTTCTTCCTACATATAGTTTCATTTAGTTTCTCAGGGAGAAAACTTTTCAAGCTCTTAGGGGTTTGCCTATTGTGTTTAAAAAGAAATAAAGTTAACCGTGACAGCCACCGAGGCGTTTCGAGCCTGCTGTGTTGGATCGGTGAATCAAGGGGATAAGCCGTGTCCTGGGGGAAGAACAGGTACCAGTGAGGCTTCATCCCTAACCAGCCAGCAGCCTCGATTCCCCAAAACTCTCGAGTGTGTAACTAAAACTGAAGCACATTCTTCAGCGTCATTGACTTCAAAAGGTTTTAAGCACATATTTAAAATTAAGCGGAGGCTTTGATAACTGGGGACCTCAGTCAAATCTAAGGACCTCTAGGAAATAAGGAGATACCGCCTATGTTCAAGGCGTGTCTCCAAGCCCAGGATACACATGCCACTCCATGTAAACCCCTTAATGAGCACATAATCTGTAGACTACCAGGAAATCTCAGTCTCTTCTCGATCAGCACCATCAAAGTCATGACAGTGCTGCAGAAACCATTCTCCTTTAATCACATGTGATCATTGAAGCTAACCACGTACTGTGTAATTAGTAAGAAAAATTAATTATTTAAGTAAGTTGCATTTAACCAATAGTACTGCCATTCTGATTGCAATTCAGTATTCAGGCACCATAAAAAGACCTTCTTCTTACGCAGGAAAACAGATTTTCCTGCTTCTAAAATCTTGCAGATTTGAGAATTTTTCCAGGGTTTTCAAACATAAAATCCTATGTCCTTACACAGATTTGAGGGTCAGTAGTGACAAGGCAGCTTCTCAGGCAGCCCGATCCCTGGAGCAGGTTCCTCGCTGGATTAAGCACAGCTACGCACTGCTGTGAACGGAGGAAAACAAACCAAAAAATAATGGGGAAAATGATAGCCTTTCTCTCATTTGACAGAGATCTTGCTTTTCCCTCTTTTTTTCCTCGTACATTTTCATAGTTTTGTAGACAGGTAATTACATGTCTGATGTAAAGACCAGCCCTCATAGTTCATGCTTCAGAGCTGACAGAATTTAGCTGCAGTTTTATCACAGTAATCACAGATTCAGTAGAAATGCAGCTGGGAGAAGAGCTCCCTTGACCACCTAATCGAGGCTTTCAAATGGGATCAGACTACGTTTCCCGCTCTTACCTTTAGCTTCACCTTCGAAGCGGGGGAGAGAGAGACCTGAAGCAACGCAGAGCTAAGTTCTCACAACACAAGGCAGGGTTGCGAGACCATCCCAGCTCACTCGCAGGAGCAGGTTAGCACACCTGAGCAGAACTGCGCCCAAGCCAGGCAAGCTGCTCTCTCAGAACGGCTAATTAAGCGGGGTGAACATAGACAGTCCTCAGCCCGAGCCAGGTTTCTACCAGCCAACTCAGCCCTGCAGTCCCTGGCGCTTCCATTCCGGCAGTAGCAATGGCAGAGCCAGCTCGCCCTGCCTGTCCTCCCTGCCCACACATGCCCTTCGTTTCCCACGGAGCCCCACAGCTACATTCGCTTGGACTGAAAAACTTAAACCAGCTAATGGCTGGTAGCCATGTGGGCTAGTGAGCACATGTCATTTGGGGAGGACAGGAGCGAGAAACATCTCTCTGAATTTATGGCGTCGTAGCCCAACCTTGCGGCTTCCTTTGAAGCACGGCGCGGACTCTGCTGGGGAGAAGAGGCGAGGACGCTGGTGTAGAAGGACTACACCGACGTTTTCATAAGGACGTTGGCCCAGAGACTCCGCTCCACTCTCATGAGGTGGTGTGGGGCGGTCAGACCGAGAGCTACCAAAGGCTGCCAAGATCAGGCGTAAATGAACAAATGAGACACCCAGAGAAACAAGCAGGAGTGAAGCGAACAAACATTCGGTTTAACAGCAGCTTCCACTCACCTGGCACTGGATCTTGTCAAAACATCTTTATCTCATCACCAGCACTGCTCGGCAACGTGCCACCCACGGGCCTGTAGGGCAAATAAACCTTTTTGCAAGATGTGAAGAAAAAGGAGAGCAAAAGAGCTTTGCTGGTTTTCTAGTGACAGAATGGCCAGTAGAGAAAACTGATATTCCCTGTACAGAACCCGGTGTCAGACTGGATAGGAAATGAATCCTGAAATTACCGTCAAACGTTTCCCTGTCTAACACACGCCTGTTCTTGAGGCCCTCAGTCACTATTATTTCTACAGGGTTGTGCCTGGAAGCACCTCTTTCTGACACATACGCTCACAGAATAAACCAGACACGTACCCAAAACTGCTCCTAAGAAGCTCCAGCACTGGAGACTCTCCCTCTCCAGCCCAGGAAATCTGCTCACACCATTCCTATCCTTACCGCTTTCCCAGCGGCTACGTTGAACATCCCCTGTTGCACGTTAAGTCCATTCTTGCTCTCCTGCTACCTCGTGGATGTGAATAACAGATCCGTCCCTCCCTCTTTGCCAGAGCATCACCAGGTGTCCCCTAAGTTGTCGCTTGCCCAGACACCGCCAGTTCCTTCAGTCCGCTCCCCGGGGCAGCGTTCGCTAGATTTATGGTCGCTCCGGTCTGCTGCTCGTCTCTCCTCGATCCGAGCACCTCCTGTCTTCCCACCGAGGCTTTGCCCACGCTGAACAACCAGGGACTGTGTTACACGTCTCGCAGGTGCAATTTCTAGTTCATAGCTGCGTTAAGAAAAGATGCAAAGGTCTGGTCAGTCAGAGATGTGGGAAAAAGACACAAGAGCCCTACCTCTGCTCTAACCATGAGCCTACACCCGCTCGAAGAGCGATAAAATACACTTTGGATGAGAAGATAAAATCAGGAGCATCACAACTAAATTGGGACGTCTGGTCACTTCAGCCGTATCACAACTGTGCTCCGCTGGTGCTATTGAACTCTCTTAAGCTGCCCTTTAGCAGCACGTCCCTTTCTACAGCTGCCAGCGCCTTTGTTCTTCTCGAGAATAGCTGCCCGCTCGTGCACACAGAGGCAGGGGAAGGTTGGACACTGCGTGTTGCATTGTACTGTCAGGCTAAATAGAAGCTGATGGGATAATAATTAATTGCAGTCTCCCTGTAATAAAAGACAAGACAAAGCAAGAGATATAAATAAAATCATCAAAGGAACTCACAGAATAGGAGCTGTGTCTGCATTTTGTGGGCAATTTACAAGCCAAAGGAAGGTTGGGAACCCAAGGACTGAAAAGCAATAAAAATCTATGGAGCCCTACAAAACTGTGACAGCGTCTCACTGATCTGTCTTGTTACCAGGCAGAGGTATAAATTCCCTCAACACCTTTGTTGTTTAAGGAGCTGGAAAGGAAAGGGGAAAAAAAAGGGCTTGAAGTGGGACTGACCCCCAGCTCACTCAGACCCCAACAGCAGGGAGGTGCCCTCGGAGAGAATAGAGGAGACAGAAGGCACCCAGCTCCGCTCCGAGGGCAACAGGCTGCCAGCAAGCGCCGCCAGCCTGAAAATATGGTCTGGAGAGCTCTGGACAGCCGGGAGTGCTTTAATGGAGACATTTTTAACTCTCTTTCTACCAGGAGGGCTCCTTTCCTTACGGCCTGCACAAAAGCAAACCCTGCCCTGACCTATAACTTGCCAAACCCCAGCTGCCCACCCCTGCTCTCTGGCTGTTGTCAGGACCGTCACCTTCCAGCTCAGGGGGAAGAAGTGGTGACGAGGCAGAGCCGGAGGTGAAAGGGCCCCCAACGCTGCCCCGACCGTGTGGGCAGCTGCAACCTGGAGACACGGGCGGGAGAACAGAGAGGGGAATCCTCCCCCTGCTCCCTCCCCATGAGGCTGCGAGAGAGGAAAATGGATATAAAAGAGGATGGATATGAAGGGAGGGGAGGGAAAGATCCTCTGTCTTGGACTCAACTCCTATTTAATGCCTAATTCTCACTGAAGTCAGATAAACAGGTGCCTAAATACCCTCACAGCAACACGACACATCCCTCTGCTCAGCAGCCTGCCCTGCTCCCCAGCTCGGGGAGCATCTGACGCAACTCAACCTCAAGGGCAGAAGAACTGAAAGAAGAAAATTATCGGGTGCTCTCATAAGAGAGAAAAAGATACAGCCCTCACAGACATCTGGGCCAAACTGCTGCTGGTACAGGCCCCTTCTCCGGGGAAAATGGGCCATTATACATTCAGCTCATCTCCATATTGCCATTAATCCCACCACAGAGATGCAGAGACTTCCCTCGTTCACTCCCTGAAGTGATCGGAGAGGCCAGGAAGAGAGGGGAAGCAATGAGGCACATCCTCTGCCTCTAAGGCAGAAGTTTTTCTTGTTAAGTGGGTACACATCAGGGACAAGCTGGAAGCACAGATCCCAAATCCCAGCTCCAATCTGGGCTTTGTTTTGTGCTATTTTTTTCCTCTCCCTCTCTTTTTAAAATTCTCCTTTCAGAAATGTCTTCTCTGGTTAAATGAAGCCAAGGTAAAGGAACAGCAACTAATTAAAATGAACTGCTGTTGCACAATATCCCCCCCAAAGGCAAACACAATCTTCTTCCCCAAAAGAACAAATAAGCCCTCGACTAAACAATAACTTTCTTAACGTAGCCGGCAAAGTCCTTCTTCCACCCGTTACCTAAACAACGAACAAAGCAACCATGGAAAAAAAGTCGCCTCCCTTTCCCCGCGCCTGCCTTGCCAGAACTTTACATCTCCGCAGCAGCGAGGCCAGTCGGGAAGGGGATCGTCTCCTCCCCACCTGCAGCACGCGGGGCTCTGCCTTGCTCCGGGTGCTGCCTCCCAGCAGGCGCCGGAGCCCTGGCGGGTGGCCGCCAAAGAGGAGGGATCGTTACACGTCGCTCCCTGCCTTGCGGCTCCTCGCAGACGGGACTGGTGGGGATGAAGAGGTGACGCGGTCCTAGCCAGCCCTGTAGGCAGCAGAGCTCTTGCCAGCCCAGCAGCTTTGGTCCGCCAGGAGGGCTACAGCTTTTTGCCGTTGCTTCTGTGCAAGCAACAGAACCGCCGCCGGATTAATCGCCTTTAGGGACAGAGTCTGGGATCTAAAAGGAGGAGCCTGGGCTGTCTGAGCTAAGGGTCGGCTACAGCTTACCAGTCTTCAGCTGATCAGCTCTCTCTGCGGTCTAGCTGGCAAGAGAGGAGACCCGAGCACGTGCAGAGCGAGAGGAGCTCGCCCTTCCCAGCAGCAGGGATGATCCGAGGATCTGGAGGCTCGACGCTCAGAGCAAGCTCAGCAGTGCAGCATCCCCCACCCACTCAAGAGAACTAAAAACGGATGACTATTTCTATCACCAAAAAGGCCAGAGAAGGCTCCCGTCACGCTGCAGGTAACTAAGCAGAGCACGTCTCTGTCAGACCGCAGAGCCAGAGCCCGGCTCACGCGCTGCGTGGGGGAGAGAAAGACAGACAGCGAGTTAATGGATGTCCTTCACTTCAAGCAAGTTGAGAGCTGCTACAGAGAGTAGGAGAGATCTGGAAAACACCCAAATGTTTGTGGGGGCTGCCACCAGGTTCTCCCTCTAGCTTGCAAGCAGTCCTGTGGGTAGGGAGAAGGGATGGAGGCTCCAAGCCGCTGCCAAGGGAAGAGTGCACTGCGGGGCAAGCAAGCAGCAGAATCACAGCCCGGCTGCAGCTGAGCCAGCTCTAGCTGAGGCTGCTTCTCACGCCTCGTCACCGTCCCACTCCGCGAGACCACCCTTGCGCAGATCTGCCAGCTGGGCTACGCTTGCGATTGCTCCCTAATCCAGCTCAGTCAAGATGAGCTGTCTTTTCCCATACTCTAAATTTTGCTTCTGCCTCCTCGTCCCTCTGTGGGAGGGATGAATGCACTGGGGTAAGTTAGAAATGAGCAGGCACACTACCGCTGCTTCACGTTTCACAGCCGCAGGGTTTAGAAGACAGCCACAGCGCAGCTTGCCCCGCGCAAGCATTCCCAACCCACACCTATGCCAAACATCCCTTAGCCAAGGCCATTTGTAGGGGGATCCGCTTTGTGCTCTTTAGGGCGGTCTTGTACTGCCAGATGATACAACGGAGCCGCGAGGCAAAGGCATCCCGGGCCCACACACTCACTGGAGACTGCAGCTTGAGGAGGAAGGCAGTGACAAGTCCTTATTCCCTCACCCCAGGAGCCCTCAAGCCCTCACGCTCTGACTCATGAAACTCATCATGAACCTCGGAAGTGGGGAAGAGCACTTGGCCCAGGGCTTCGGTGCCCGAGAGCCACCAAAACGACATGTGCAGCTTGTCCTCTGTCCTAGGAGGACACAGGCCTGGTCAGATCAGCCCCTCAGCTCTGCCACCAGCCATTTGCTACGGCACTCGGCTGGGAAGAGAACCTCCCCGAACAACTGGCACGAGGCCCACAGGCCTCTCCTGTCCAGCGGACAGTCCCAGTTGTGATCTCTGACCTGAAAATCAAAATTCTTCCTGAGGTTTACACATGAACCCAAGGGCTCACCCCCCAAAAAAAACCCCAACTCCATCCTTTCACGCTACAGTCGACTGGCTGGACAGAAGTGCTGAGGCTGGGAGTGTCACGGGGCAGGAGTCGTGACCACAGGGCACGCACGGCGAAGCCAACTCCTGCAAAAGGTCAGATCCCCGACATCATCATATTCAGAAGAAGAAGAGTGTGTCAGCAGGGCTTTCACACAAACCTGTTTGACTTTGCGCTGTACAGAACAGAAGCACGAACAGAGTTACTTACCTGAGCTGCAGGAAGAGACCTGACAGCAGAGGAGCAGTAACCTTTAGCTGAAATACAGTAACTTCAAAAAAAAAAATAGATTCTAAAGATGGAACAGATGCTCATCTGATCACATCTTCAGCTGTAAGATACCCCCTTCCCACTAGCAGCCTTTTTTTACCTGCGTCCAGGCAACAGGAACTACATTCACGGACACAGTCATTATTACACACACCGCTACGACCTGCTCGAGACAATTCCCACTCGCAGGCAGGGGAGAGGGAAAGCGACGGTATTCGGAACAGCTCCTGTTCAATTGTCTGGAAGGTGATTGAATGCCGTAGCGCTTAGATCCATACCGGCAGCCAGGCAGGAACAGGTCAGAGGTGACAGAGAGGATCTTGCCATGTGAATATAGAGTTTAAAGAGAAATATTTCACTCTGATCCCATTTAAAGCCCCTTGTGCCGTGTGAGCAGTAGGAACATGTCCGAAGAGAAGCTGTCTGTGCGGTGCTGCCACCCACAGCAGCATCCAGAAAGGAAGCGATTTGGTCCCAGGCTTAGAAACTACGCCAACCTTCGCACGGGAGGAGGGGAAGGGTGCAGGCATCTCCTCTGCCCACCCTGAACGTGGATCCCAGGCTATTGCTCCTTTGATCTCGGCTGCTGGCTCGCAGCCTCGGGCGGCTGATCAGCCAGATGCAGGATAGGGCCAGGACCTTGAACCTTCCGCGTTTATTGTATCTCAACCATCTTGCCTGCCGTGCAATTTAGGAAATATGACAGAGACTCTGCATGGGTGTGAGCACGCTCACACGCAGAACCAAAGGCAGTTCAAGCCTTTTTATCACTAGGTGATAACACCTGGACTTTGAGTATATATTCAGATTAGTTTAGTGAGTAGTAGTTAATATTCTTGGTGATAAGACGCGTGAAGTGCAAGCAAGAGGCTCTTCTGATCTTCTGTCCTCGTGCTCTCGGATCCTGGACTACACAGCACGAGGAACCAAACAACTACAGCCATGGCAGGTGGCTGCTCGTGTCCCATGAAGAATGCTGCAGTCCTGTCTTCATGCTTTGCCCTCCAGGATCTGCTGTCTTGTTACAGGCTTGCTAGGTTATTTGGAAGGAGGCAGCTAGGTGAGAACTCATGGATTTTAGACAAAAACGAAGGTCACATCAGGGATCTTGTTGGCTATGACATACATACACGAGGGGCCCAGCCCCCTCCAAGGGCTGGACAGGTTCTGGAGCCTTGTGAGAAGTTGAAGAGTACGATACGAGAGTTGGAGGCATTCAGCCTGCTTGGGACAGCTGCACCGCCGTGACAGGCTCCGCCTGGGCAAATGCTTCCAGCACATGGTGCCCAAAGACACCGGTTCCCTGCTCCTCAGACAGGGACACAGTTGTCTGCACCTGCAGACCCATCAAGGGAAGGAGAAGCAAGAGACAAAGCCGACAGGATGGCCCTGACGATCTAATCAAGCTGTACTGCTAATGCTAGGAGGAAAGAAATGCTGCACCCTGTAGTTTGTTCCTGCTTTGCTTTACTGTATGTGCCCTAAGAGAAAAACCAGACACCAGCAACTCTCACTGCTGTAGGATTCTTGGAAGAGAAAACGCTCCATCCAGCTGGGCTCCCAGCGGGCTGAGCTCCTGCAGGCAAGTGAGAACTGGATCAGGACTAAGCAGGTGTATTAAAACTCTCCCTCTAACTGAGTTTTTACGGCACCTGAGGGGCCGCAGGCCTTATGTTAATGCTCCACTTGCCTTCCCAAGCTCTCTCCTTCACTGACAGCCTCACGTGACGCAGAGTTGAATCCCCCCATTCCTATAGCAGCATGCAGAGGGCACAAGGCAATTTTCTTGAACTCCCTCTTTCAGGCAGATCAGATTTACCTGCTGCAGCCACGAAGCAGCTCACAGATAGCAACAGCATCCTAAGAGGCTGTTCAAGGGCCGGAGAGCAGAGAGCTGCTAAGTCCTGAGGGGACCTGTCAGCTTAAACTTTATCTGCTCGAGACCTGCAAGCCCTGAGCTAGTACTTGCAGAACAGCTCCCGCACTTCTACAGTAGTTTCCCTGTTTTTTACAAGAGTTTTCTTCCTTCCCAAAGGTTTTGTTTCACAGGCGTCTTCTTCCTCGTGAAGTCTCCACTGCAGCGCGTCTGTGGTGCTGCAGAGCTGCGGTGTGAACGTGACATTGCTTCCCGGCCACAGTCCTGTGAACTGGTTAAGGAGAACAGCCACGTGCTCTGAACCCAAGGGAGCTCCCGTCCTCACAACCCTCCGGGCTGGCGGGGATGGAAAAACCTTTCTCATACCAAGGCCTGGTGCTCCACGAACCTGGTGCATCATGGTGCGACCATGTAGCTGTGTGGAAGGCACTGGATTGCCATCGGGGACCGCGGGAGCAGAGGTACTCAGTTCGCTCGGTAAAAGATTAAAGTTGCACCGACTCTGGGGACGCTACTCCAGGGCCTAGGACAAACCTCTTCTCAGGGCTGAACATGGAGATGACAGCCAGGGGTTGGCTTGACGGCTGCTTCCACACCGGGGGTCACAGCTCCGGCTCAGCAGGGCCGTTTGTTCTCTGCCTTGATCTTCATCCCTCGGCTGTACTGAAAGGAAGTTTGTCCGAGACAAACGTGTACGGCACACAATGTCAGCTTCAGAGCAAGCTGCGAGGAAACAGATTGAGTCCTCTGCGCAAACCAACAGCGAAACCATTCCTTGGTGGCTTCTCTGGTGGGACACTTCAAAGGCACCACGCATCCACAACGCAGCTGCTGCCCTGGGGAAGGAGTCGCTGAATACCCTCCATGAATGAGAAGGAAAAATTAAGCAGTTAGATTTGGCACGTGCATCACAATAAAGATCCCCGAATGCTCAGCTTCTTATTGAACCTAAGGCAGGCTGTTAATTCGTTATTCACTTCCCAGCCTGGAAGGAAAAGCATGTTATACCCGAGGGCCAGAACTGGTGAACAGAGCCATAAATCAAGCAGTTTACAAGACCAGCAATTAGGAAACAAGCCGACAGAAGGGAGAACTCTGTCAGTAATAAAGCAGACGCACCACAGGATCTGCTGAGTGCTCAAAGCAACTGGGGACACGCAGTCCTTTCCACACTCCCTCTCTAATTCTTCCAGTCATTTGCTGCCTTTTCCCTCTCTCTTCTGCTTCCCTTTATTTCCTCCCCCCCTCCCCCCCCTCCAGTTTTTCCTCTGTTCTCTCCCGAAAAGCCTATTCTTCCAGAGAATGCAAGAACACACCTGCTGAGCAAACGGATTTACCAGCTGCTGCCCGGGAGCAGAGGCACGTGCTGGGTACCAGCGGCCACGGAAGGGCGGAGACGCGCAGCCCCGCGAGCGCAGGCTGTGACGGGGGGAGCGGTGTGCTGCTCTCCAGCCAAAGGACTGCGACGGTGCGTGAGCCCCCGGGCAGGGGCGCAGCCCTGAAGGAACCGGGATGGTGTTGCTGGGGGAGCAAGCGGCAGCGGGCAGAGCTGCTCGAGTGAGGAATGGCTGGCGTGACTCTAACCACCTAACCCGTCTTCTGCGCGACTCATCTCCTCTGATCTCTTTTCCAGCACAAGTCAGATGGGCCTCCCTTGGCTTGGACAGCAACTTCCAACGCCCCCCCAGCATCTCCTGCTTGACTTCTAGTTCCTTCTTACTCATCATTGCAAATCCTGCCCTTGCTTTCCTTACTCAAAATGAGCTCCTGGAGGGGGTTCACTGGGTGGCCAAGGGGGTTTAGACCCACTGTTGGTCCTGGTCCCACACGAGTCGCCCTCACACAACCCCTCCAGAGAAGGGGGGCTGTACCCGGGGCCGGCCTGACACTCATTCCTAGGCGCTGCAGAGCTCCGTGCAGCTCAGGACGCTGGCAAAGCCAGGCCCGAGCAGCTGTTCTCCGCACGCAGCGCAGGCACACACACGTGAAATCTGAGTGCAGGACACGGGCATTTAACCAGGCTCTCCCGCTCTCTCACGTATCCCTCCTGCTCAGCGCACTACCACATCTCTAGGACATCACATATTTGGGAAATCACAGCCAGCAGTGATATATTTTGTCTACGTTAGCCTTTGGCACCCGGTATGTGCATCAGTCTCCCTGCCACAGGAGGAATATGGCTATTTATGAGCCTATTTTGTCAAGGTAGGAGGGAGACCAGACACTCCTCCAATCATGCCAAGACCGAACGGATCCCGTTATGCCAAGAATGAAGTATATGATCTTCCGGTGCAGCCTGGAGGAGTCTCAGATTTGTAAAGTCCACCCTGTGGAAACACTCACTGTTATCACCCATGAGACACCTTTAGAGCAGCAGAGGCCGAGGGTAAAAGCAAAAGAAAGAAGATGAGTAGAGTCATGGAGCCCCACAGGACGTGCTCAGCCTCTGGCATTCCCGCACGTCTCGGCTCACTACACCGACGCTTTCCATGAGGTGGGGTCACAGCCCAGGGAGCTTCCGAACTAACAAACCAACCTCGGCTCCCGAAGCCTTTTCCTTTCGACGTTTATCCTCCCTACAGGCAAGGCTGAGGCTTGCATGACACGAGGCACCAGCACACCCTCTGGAAGAACTGCGAGCTGCCCCTTGTCCAGGCAGAGGTGACCCAGCAAAGGTCCCACCAGCCGCCTGCTGGGGAGAGCAGGAGGAACGCGGGTGCTCCAGGGTTCCGAGGACGAGGCCACGTGTCACTAGTGACCAACAGCCACCTCCCAGACAGGCCGCTCTCCTCCGCTCTGGCCCAAGGTGGGAGGCAGCGGGGTGAAGCCAGGTTGTGTTCAGCACATCAGAGGCTGATGATAGTCACTTAAAGGAAACAAAACGCCTTTGAGTGAGCATTACTGTAATGCCCTCCCAGCCGCCTGCGGTTTTGATCTTGAACGGAGAGGCTAAAGATTTGTCTGGAAGAGTCGCTAGTCCACAAGAGGAGGAAACATCTCCTCTAACCTTGAACACCGAGAGACTAATAATCCGCCTCCCCCAGCGGCGGGGCAGGGAGGCTTTGATGAGCTCTTTGGCAAGTGCCGTAGGAAGAGGCTGCAACAGAAAGTTAACTAATTAGGTCGCCGCAGAGCAATAGGAAATGAAGTAGAAATCTTTCCTGCGCAAAGCGGATTCCAGAGAAGGAGCGAACAGCTGCGTTACTGGAGACAGGCTGCAGCAAACTCCGCGAGGAGTTGGGGAGGGGAATGGGTTTCAAGGTCTTGAGAAAAGCAAATCCCAGACACGAGGCCATGGCAACAAAGAAGGCTCAGCAGCTGGGGACTCCTTGGGAGAAGACGGGAAATCCTCTTCAAAGGAAGGCTTTTCCCACCCAGATCTTGGCAAGCCACCGTCAGCAGTTACATTTTGCTTATCCGAGGTCTCTCTCGGGCCAGCCAGCCACAGATGTCACGCCCGGAATGGCTGGACAGTTTCTGAACTACTACGCCTCACCCCAAACGTGCTTTTTTTTGTTTGATGGCAGGTAAGATCCCAACAGACTGTGCGTGTGGCTTGTAGAAGCGTGCCCCCAGGTAGCCCAATCCGTTATCTTGCAGTCCCCTGGATTCACAGAGCCGTGCAAGGGGCACCCACAGCCAGCAGGCCCCCATCAGGGAGCATCCATGGAGCTATGCTGCTGTTTCCCACCTTTGAGCACCGAGCCCTGCGAAGAAGATTTCATAGGTGGTCTTCTCCTACCGCACCATGAAACGTTTCTTAGCTGGCCACATTGCCCAGTAAAGAAGAACGTGAGAGAATAGCAACCGCTGGTACTTTGCCCGTGGGTTTATTTTCCCAGGAACACCACGGAGGCTTTCCATGGCATCAGGTAGGCTTTTGAGTGGCACGTGAAGGAAATTCCAGCCGCTTGGCTTTGCCCCGCTCTGGGAAGGTCAGAGCTCCACAATAAGCCATATGTTCAATCTTGGCTTCCCCTCACAATGCCAAGACGTGTCTGCAAGGAATAAAGCCAGAGGGAACGTTAACTGATCGCCACTGAAACGGAGCCTCTCCTTGGCTTTCACCCTAATTAACTACCAAGAGGCGGTGCCGGAAGGCCCCCGCATTGCCAATAAAGAATGTGGGGTTGGTAATTAATTAGTGGCCTGTTGGGATCCCAGCACCTCTTGCCCACAGCCGAGCTCTACAGATTGATACAAAGGGGATTTAATGGAAACACAGCAGTTTCCCCATTATGGCCTTCAGCGAAATAGAACTAGTTTTGGAAGGAACCTCATTTACAGTCCTCTCACATGACTGATGCTTGGCACCCAGCCCTGCAGGTACAGGATTATATTGGAAAGGAACCTGCCTGCAGAATACAGGAAGAAGAGAGAGAGCCCCTCAAGTAATTTGGAGAGCTATTTATGTTCACCATCCTCCATGCATAAGAAAACAGCGAGAGTAGAAGGATGACAGAGAAAGGCCTTTCACATCAGTGTACAGTTGACAGCACTCCTGGAGACTCAGACGTGGCAACTCGTATCTCTGCCTAGAAAACAAGACAGACTAACCACTAACCCAGAACAAGCTGCGAGCCGAGCATCAAGACGTCCCGTTTGGAGGGGTCAGGAAGGGGCTGGGTTTGAGCAGGGCAGAGGCATCTGGCCAGAGGCTCAGCTAGGGCACCAAACAGGGAGAAGGATTGAGTCTGAAACCCCTCCAAGAAGAAGCCAGGGCTCCCAAATCATCTCTGATGTCTTAGCTTGAGTAACTAACCAACGCAGTTATGCTAGTTAATCCTCCCGGTAATCCTACGTTTACCACAGACCCCACGTGATCTCAGCCAGGTAACTTTGCTTCTGTACGTCGTTTTATTCCTCCATCCCAGGAGCTGCTCTCCCTTTCAGACAGGACTAGCAGAAGGCAATGGAAATTTTTTTTCTCCTGTCAATGGGAATTAGATTTGGTTACTTTAGTTACGTGTGATTCCTGCTTTCTGGCTAATAGACCGTTTTGCTGGGCTGATAACCATGAAGCCAAATACCACAGTTCCTTCCTACAGTAGGAAGCCGGAGATGAAAGGTGTCTGAGAGCTGGAACAGAGACAGTAAGCAAAACATCAGGTGGTTCTTTTCACTGCTCACATGGGGAGCAGTGATGACGGGTGACATCTAAGCACCAAGTTTTCAGGCCCAGGGGAAAGAGGAAGGTCAAAAAGGGCATTAGGAAATCACAAGGGAGTGCGAGGTATCTTTAAAAGAGACTCAGAAGACAAGACAAGGAGCAGCTGCCAGAGGGCAAGGGATGATGTCCCTGGCTGGGGATGGAATAAGACTTTTCTAAGGGTGCCGAGGGTCTGGCACCAGGCGTGAACCCCCCCTCTGCCCACACCCCATACCGTCACCACACACACGTCCCAACCAGAGGCACAGTTGCAGCGCGGCGTAGGTGTACAGAACGTGCACGGCGGCGAGACAAAGCCAGCACTGAGCTGAAAGCAGGCTGTTGGGCGGCGGGGCTGGATTCGTAGGCCCAAGCGATAACAGAGCTCTGGATGGCAAAGAGTACAGACAAAGAGGGCACCCTTCTGAGAGCAAGGTATTCCCGGGTATCAGAGCCTGAGATAAGGCAGTATCTCGCTGACAGCAGTGGCACAGGCCAGAACACCCCGGCACACCAGGAGAAAGGAGCCAGAGCAAGGGCTGACATGATAAAGAGGAAGCCACATGGACTTAAGTTCTCCCTAGGAGGGGAAAAGACGCCTCATACACAGTCAAAAGGTGCCAGAACCACATAAACAATTGCCTCAGCCCATACGTTTATTTCCTTATCCTAAAAAGTAGAGCAGGCCGCTTGCAGGTTATCACCGCCTGGCCTTCCTCCAGCTCTAGCCACTGTTCCTGCAGCCTTCAGCCCTCTGTTTCACCTGCGTTTAACCCTACACACCAAATCCACCGACATTAAGCCTCTTCCTTTCATCCACCAAATGTCATGCTTTCTCCGCAGCTCTCACCCTCCAAGAAGCTCTACAGCCCAAATCTTCCCTCTCAGACTCCCAGGCCTGGGTGAGCAGGACCATCTGATCCACAAGCGTAACTGGGCAGCCAGAGATGCGGCTGCTCCTTCTGTGCAGCCCACTTTATTGCCACCCCGAAGATAACCCCCTCACAGATGTTGCTGTACGTTCCCTGCCCAAACTTGCCGTTGCTCTGTCTTCCTAACAAGCTCTCTGTCTCATTAACCTTTCATTTTGCTTCTCTTCATCTCCTCTAGTCAAGCTGGAGCTTATCCAGCTCACTCTCCTGGCTTGATTTTCCTCTCCCCTGTAGTCTTGCTCAAAAAGGAGGTCTGCCATGCTTGCTCTTGCGTCTATCGGCACGTTACCGCATCTTCCTGACACCATCACCTTCGTGCTGGCCTCTCTCCCAGGTGGCCTCCATGCCGGGAGCTGCTGTAACCTCTCCCTTCAGATTCCTGTGATATTCCCTGTCCAAACAATCTTGTCTTGAAAGGATCAGGATTTCTCCTCTCCAACAGACATCACTTTCACTCCTCTCGGTAGGCCCTCATTTCTCCACATAAAGCTGTCAGTTCCATGAAAATGTCAGCTTAATGCTCAGTAACCATCAAGAAACAGATCAAGTGGTATGAATCATTTGGAAAGAAAAAGAAGAACAGAACAGAAAACTCTATGACTCATCCACACCTTGGATACCGCGTGCACTTCTGGTCCCTTCATCTCAAAGGGGACATCAGAACTGAAACAGATTCTGAAAAGAGCACAACAGATGGTCAAAGACACGGGGCATAATTAAAAGCACGATTACCAAAGCACAATGAAGTAGGCTCAGACTCCTTAGTGTCCAAGAGAAAAGGCTTGTGGGGGAAAAAGTAGGGGTGCAAAGTCATTATTGGGCTGAGGGGGGATTGGCTCTTCACCTCCTCTTCCAAAACAAGAGCTCAGGGCCCCTGATGACGCTAGGATGACCAGCCCCAGGCAGCCTACCCTCTCAAAGACCAGGGAGGCCATCCGCTCTCTTCTCTTGAAGCTGGTACAGGGTCTTTGCTTCAGGCGTCTCAGGAACAGAAGACCAAGCAAATTCACCTCTACAATTCCCATTATCCCATTACTCTCAGGCAAATATCCTCTCTTTTCTCTTTCATATTAGGAAAAAAGCCCGTCCCAATGTTCTCAGAAGTCAGTTAATTTTACTAGCGCTGAAGGCCTTTCCTTGCCTTTCCCCATCTGTCATCTTTCATTCATTATGAAGGAACCAGCCCGCAGCTTCTATCAGCTCATAGCACCAGTCCACCCACCCAGTTTTCAAGGAAGCACTGTCGTGCTTTTCTTTATTCATGCTTCTAGAAGGGAAAAACACCCACAAAGCTCCTCACTTGTCTTCTTCAAAGTCTTCTTTCGCTCTGATTCCTACAGCAAGTTTGACAGTACAGCCCCAAGATCACAGTCCGTGTCACTTCACTGCTCCTCTGTTCACCTCCACCGGTCTCGCACTTTGGGAGGGAGCTTGCCGGGACAAGCCCCCTCCTTTTACCTTGCACCGTTCCAGACCGCAAAGCTTCATTTTGCACCTCTCGTGCCGAGGGTCTACCACAGGAGCTCCCCCAGCTGCATCGCTGCTTCGGCATCTTCCTCTTCCGTTCCATTCCCCTCTCCCAAGGACCACGGGAGGGACATTCAGGCCCCTCGCTACAGAGGTCCCGTTCGCTCCCTAGACTGGTCGAGCTGAAGCAATAAAGGTCCAGAGGTTTTGCCCCGCTGCTCCAGAGCTTCCCCATTCCGGCAAGCAGCAGCCCTCAGCGCTGCGGGGGTGACCCCCAGGAGCCAGCCTCCATCCTCAGCCAAGGAGATCCCACCCCCAAATCTGTTCCAGAAGACGACTCTACTTCTACTCACCAATGCAAAACACGGGCAAACACACCACCAAAGCAACTCCACTACCCACTCGGGGTCACTACTTTCTAAGTCTCCTTCCCTTCACTGTCCTGCTCCAGGCTCCACAGCGACAAAAGAAGTCCCTGGTCGACTCCCATAGTCTTGTCCTCCTTTCAGCAGCCGAGCCAGGGGATCCAACGGCCTAGGCTGGCCCCAAGCCCTCTGTGCCAGTAAGAGAACAGCCGCCCTGGGTACACACTGGGATGGGAGCGAGCATTGTCCTTCCTGCACTTGGAAAAGTCCAAGGAAGAGGTTGGAGGAGCTTTGAGAGTGCAGGGGAAGTCTGGCAGGTGTTGAGTTAGTGATAAACCTGCTTTGCAAGCAGAACCTATCCTAGCACAGAAAAGGGCAAAGATTTTGGACACGATTTCACACTTAGTTACCGAGCACTTAGCACCAGGAAAATCCCAATTATCCTGGACAGGAGCCCAGAGAGGCGGAGGAATCCCTGTCCTTGAAGATATATACAAAAGCTGACTGGATGAAGTCCAGACCAACTGGACCTCACTTTGAAGCTGGCTGTGCTTTGGGCAGGAACCCGGACTGAAGACTCCCCGGGGCTCCTTTCACCCAACGTTATCCTCTGATTGCAGGATTATACGTCCCTGAAACAGCAGGCAGAACCTCACTTGCACAGTTAACAGCAGGGCTGCTCTGACCAGGCACGGAGCGCACCACGGAGCTCAGCTCTCCTCCTCGGTTCACTGGCGTGAGATACCCACACAACAGAAGTATCTGGCTCAGTCCCTAAGCTGGTTGTCCTTTAGATAGAGGAGAACGGCTCCTGTCTTGACAGCATTCCCACAGTCTTGCAGATAAGCCAGAAGGAGAGGGTGCCCCTGGAAAAACAATCTGCAGGGAAATTGAAGTGCTGGAGGGAAATGCTGATTGGTTTGCATTTGAATTTTAGTAAAAATGCACTTACATCAATGTTTGGCTCTAAAAGAAACCCTTCCAGGTTCGAAAGTAGTTCGTAAGAGCCTTGCTAAAGCAGAGTTCTTGGCAGCAGGGTGGTGTCTGCAGGAGAAACACCAGTTCCCATTGACAGACACAGAGAGGATGAGAAATATCCCTCCTTTACACACAGAGACACCTCAGGATTGGCGTCCTGTAAGGAGGGGGTTTCCATCCTCATCTGGAGATCATCATGGAAAAACAAGGGGTTTAGAAAGCCCCTTTATAACCCGGAACATCAGAGTAAGTAAACGTGCAGCATCTCAGATGTTCTGCTGAAGAGATGAAGTGTCACGGGCTTTTGATGGGATTTCAGCTAATTCCACTACACACAAATCTGGCTTTAACTCTTCCTGTGCTCTCCACTTTAAGACTTTTACTTCCAAGCAGGTTGTTACTAAGACCTTCCACCAAATGGCTAAATGCAGCAATTGACTGTACTCGTTTTGGCCAAGACGTTCTTTGGCCCTTTCTCCCTTGCTCCAAAGCTTGGCTCTCCCTAACAGCGCAGCACAAAGAGAGAGAGAGGACTCAGCTGCAAGGATACGGGTTGACGAATGCTGTTTTTTGTTGATTGCAAATGTTTTCAGGGGCCTTTTCTGAACTGAGATCAGTTGAACTTGCTCGGACATTTCGGCTCAGCACCCTCAGACTGCGCAGCAGCGTGGCAGAGGATAGTTCTGCCAGCGGGGAACTCAGTCCTGAAGTCCTTGCTCAGGGGTTAAGTATTTCAGGACTGGCATGAAACCAGGGAGGAGCAGAGAGAGTCACAAGGGGAAACATCAGAGAGTTCCCTTGGAATAATCCCTTCCGTGGAGAGGGGTAGGAGCAGCCGTAGGCTCTTCCAGATTATACCTTCCAAATCCCCAGGATCAGTCAGAAAGGGGCTGAGTTGTTATTTCCACAGCCTGACTCTGGAAACTACACCCGTTAACACTTGCACGCACAGAGACGGGTTCAGCACTGGACATGCCCTCGTTTTCCACGTATGCAATGAATAGGTGCGCTTCCAGTCCAGAGAATCCCCCGCTGCACTCTTCAGCGCCTGGCTAGTATCCTTTTAAATCATCAGTGAATCCTCTAACACACAACACTGCCTGCATTCCGTGCTCCTGAAAGCAGCCCGCTGGAAGTGCTTATGTGAGTTAGACCCCCCGTGATGATTACAGATGATAAACATAATTATTTTGGGTCCTGATTGCCTCTGCTTTCTTCATTCTGCTGCTGATGCGTAAAATAATCTCAGTGTTATCAGTTCTACGGGCAGAAACACTGTGAAGATACAGACTTCCTCCCGAAGGAAGGGCCAAACCTTCAGGGAAAGGAACCACAGAGCTGCAGCTGTGACAGACTCCTGCCTCTCGAAACATGAAGTCTTTAAGATGCACTTGAACACTCTGCAAAACCAAGGTCAGAGGGTGATGGGAAGCGGGTTTCATTATCCAGCTGTAAAACCGACAGACGGGAAAGCATTAGTGACTTCTGCTGAAAGCAGTGCTGTCATGCAGATATCACAAGACTCAGGATTTTAGGAAGCTGAATAAAATCAAGCCTCCTAAAGCAGCAAAACGGCCCATTAGACCCGTCGGGACCACGTGTGAAGCTGTGGGCTGGGGGAACCCTTTCCCACACCAGCCAGGAGTTGACTGCCTTCAGGTTACGAGCAGCAGATGCCTCAGGTTGGGATCCAGAGCACAGATCTCCGACTTCTGTTTTAAAACACTTACTAATCTGTCATCCAAAAGAGTGCAGTTGCTTCCCAGCCATGCGAGCAAACACCGCAGTGCTAACCCCTACGGGGAGGATGTCATTGTCCCTCACAGAAGATGGGATAAGGCCACTGAAGGTCTCCAGCCTCACTCGGTCTTTCCCTTTACTTCTGCCAGAGTAAGGCCTTTTCCTCCTTCCTGTCTTCCTTCCCGATAGCTCCAACCAGGAGTTCACTTCCACAGGCATCCCAGCTTCCTTCTGCTGCCCACTCGCTGCCTGTCTCTTCTCCCCACAACGCTCAGTTCTCTCCCGTTACGGTTCTCCTTGCACAATCTCAGTACGTGTGCTATGCTGGCTTGCGGAACAGGACAAGCGATCCAGTCTCACAAATGCGACGTGAGGCTCTCGTGCTGGATTCCCACTGGGACCAAACACCCCGGCAGCGCAGCGCGGAGAGGCTCCGTCCTGCCCCACGAGCCCCCATGCCCAGATCTGCACAGCCCAGCCCGGGTGCCGGGAGATCTGCCGTGTGCCGAGCAGCCGCACTCAGCCGTGGGCCCACGGAGCAGGCGAGGGACAGCAAGCACGGGCCGTGACACCTCGTAGGGACCTGCGCAGGAGAAATAACGGACAGAAGGCCCATTCCTTGTCTTCTGTCATCTCCCCTCTCCTGTCGTATGGTCCTGTTTGTAGACTTGGGCTGTGACCTCCCTTTTACGTGATCCCTGCCACATCCTGAGAGAGACGGAACTGGCAAGGTCTGGACAGCCTGAACGGCATTGCAATCCTTCCTGCGGATTCAGGAGGAGGGGGGTTACTGGGAGAAGGCTGAGAGGCAGAGGGAACAGCGGGGTTGGCAGAGCTGAGGCTCGCACCAAGCAGCCCTGCTTCGCTCCACACTAACCCCATCGTGACCTGGCTCCTCAGAGACAGCCAGTGCCTGGGACGGAGCAGTCCGGAAAACAACCCGTTCTTTAAGTTTTATTATTAAATAAATAAATCAATCCAGCTATCACGAGGCCCTGAAGCCAAAGTGGCCAAGCGAAGGATAGGAGAAGCCAGAAAAGCTTCAGTGAGAACAGGTAACGAGACGTGTTTACCGCAGAAGAGAGACAAGGCTTCTAATACAAGCAGGCTGCTGCACCACAAACATTCCCTATGGCCTGGTATGGCTGTACAGAGATATTTACACGTACAGGCAGGGAGACGCCGATCCCTGGCTGGTGAACAATCGACTTTTATTCTCTCCAGACCAGCAAAGCCAAGATTTTAGTAAACACGCAACCCCAAAAATGCGCCTGCAGATTGGGTAGAGCAGAGCTTGTGCTCTCCCTGCCAAACAACAAAGCCGTTCTCCTGTGGGTGGTTTCATGGTGAGGTTTCTGTGGGGAGGAAGTGTTTCTAGTGGTCAAGGCGGGGAACGGGGGTTCAGGAGACCTGGCTCCCATCCCTGGCTCTAGGAATCAGGAAAGCTCTGACTGCAGCAAACGCGCACACTTGCGGGAGTCGCTAGTCCTCTGTTCACCTCTCCTTGTTCAGGCGCAAATTGCTCCTCCGAGGAGCAACGCGGAGACACGGACTTTTCCCCCAGCTGATAACACTTCCTGACCTTGCAGGGTTATTGCGGCGCTTGCGTGACGGATGCCTGAAAGGCTGTCAGAGCTCTTGGGATGAAAATCTCTCTGGAAGGTATTGGAAGACGTGCACATGCGAGTGCAGACACGTGAGAAAGAGACATGCAACTCACGCACACTCTCTACTTCCCTCCAGCTCACAAATCTCCACCCAGACTCGCCCGTTCCGCTACTTGTGCATTTAAATATTTACAAGATGGGTCTGCAGAAAACCTGCGCTTTAAAGCAGAGTAGCCAACACTATAGCTTAACATCCGCCCTTACGAACACCCAACGCACTGCTCTGGTTGCCCAGACTCAGCGCCAAGTCTCTGACAAAATCAGGCCAACGTGAAGCCAGGTCGAAAGCCCACGGCAGACACAACCCAGCCCTACCCGTTTCTGACGGACCGGCACCAGCGACCTCCCCTGGCCCTTTGCACTGTTCTCTCTTGGTTTCATCCCCGATGTCATTAACATGCTGGTTACCTCTCTTCCAGCTCATTAATGAAGACACTAAAGACGACTGGACCTAACCCCGATCCCTGTGGCATGCCGTTAGATAAACACCTCCTTGAAAAGTTCCCATCCGCCTCTGCCGCGTGAAGGCCTGATGTCTTGAGGTGTGCGTAGCTATTAGAGCTAACGACTTCACCCGTCACAGCTCATTTGCAGTGAACCCCACGGGGAGAACCCACCAACCGCACCGACGGTTTTTAAAGAAAAAAAAAAAAACAATGAAAGAAGGAAGGAACGTCACACTGTCACACAGGATGGCTCTGTGCTTAGTGGGCACGCTGGGTTTGTCTGTTTACGATGTTTTAGCCAACTTTGGGGTTTACTTCCTGTCCTAAATTGATCTGGATGCTGTTAACTTTTCTAAATCCTCTCTTACCTTGTTGGCTGCATTTCAGAAATAGGTGGCATGAGGCAATCGCAGTGGACCAGCGTAAAACGTTGTAAGACACTTCCCTCAAGTGGAGGGAATAAAAATCACTCAACTGTGTGTCACAGGCTCTGTAGTGTACCTCAGGTCGCAGGACGACAACGGGAGATGGACACCTACATGGGGCAGGATCTACCAACCCGCTTGAAAGGTGTTAGGAGCGTAGAAAAACTATCATCAGTGATACCGCAAAATAAACTTTGCCACTCTACAAATGTCGGAGCATACGAGATGACACCCAGTCACCCTTTGTATCAGATACTAAAGGGGCGTATGCTCTGACAACCTGTCAAGTGGCGACATGGACAGCTAATGCATATCCCTGACCAGGTTTGGAGAACGGCTGGAACGCAAGCTGAGATGAGTGACAAGTGCTCCTACACGGTACTTCAGCAGAAACGGAAGAGGATGCTTAGAAGCAGCTTGAGGAGTGAAATACCCGAGTCCTGTAGAACGAGGCTTTTATGCCGACCGGAGCCCGCAGCAGGGCTGCGAGGGATAGACAAGAACGGAGAGAACCAGGTATAGATTGCAGCGTGTTGGTAGAGCTGGTGTGGGTGGCAGCTATACTCACCCCGAGGCTGATGTCTGATCTCATGATCGCTGTTTTCCTCAAAGCGGGCAATGAAACATGAACAAAGAATTCAGATTTCACTGTAGTTTTACTGTTGTGGAGACAGCAGCTCTGCCCCAGTCTCTTCCGTACACACCGAACAGGAGAACATTTCATCTCCTGCAAATGAAAAGAGATAAGAGGGGCTTAGCACGAGGCAGGATTTGTCTCTGTAACTGATCAGTCCAACAAAGGGGGACACAAACCGTTTATTACTGGAAATGAATTGTGCCATCAAGGCAGATGCCTGCAATTACTTCTGTTAAATATTATCCTTCATTAACTGCAAAATATATAATTAATAAACTTGCCCCCTCATTTTTGTTAAGTTTCACTGCAAAGACCTTATTACTGAAATAAATCTTTCTAGCAGTGCATGTCGACAGAAGAGAGGAAGGTGCACACCTCTCTGTGTGTGATAATTTCCTTATGGGAAACTGAATTATTAGGGAGGAATAATCACCTCTCCTCATGGCTAAGACTGGAGAGACACCCCACTCCGAGACCAGTTGTTTAAGATCATGCCTCTTGGAAGCAGGCAAGAAGAATCTGCTTTGGCTGGCAAAGATGACTTGATCTGAAAGCAGTCGGGCAGACGCAAGCTCTTCTTTCACTGGCAAGTCTGGAGAAACAAAAACTAAATTTCATTTTTTGATTCACAGTCCGTTAAAGACGACTTCTGGCTACAAAGCTGCTCAGAAAGACCTCCACGGTTAGGCTGATACTCAGGTTCTTTTGTAAGCCCCGTGTTCATCCACCTCACAATACCGTGCTAGAGCTGCACGACTCGTTTGCTTTCCATGTACATCAGAACTGTTTTGATTCGGGGATGTTTGGCGATGGCTGTTAAACCATACCAATTAGAAACGCTTCAAAAACGTTGCTGAAATTTAACTCCAAGCATAAAATTCCCCTCAGACTTTGTCTCCACTTGTGATCTTTACCTCAAGTTAGTTGATTGCCAGTTCAACCAGGGGTAATTAAAATATTTCCAAAGGCTGTTCTGGGCAACGCTTTTTGCCTTGCTGCAGGCTACAAATGTTCGTGGCTTGCCCTAGGCTGATGTTCACTCCTGCCTGAGTTGGCACAGGCAGCAATGCATGCCAAACAAGGAGGAACGCCTGCTCCATCACGATTCTCCCCGCCTGGGGAAGGTGGCAGAGGGACCGAGAGAGCAGCGGCAGAAGGAAGGAGCGTCCAGGCACGCACTGGATAGACAGTGACGTGACTCCTGGGTATAGAGAGGACATAAAGCAGCACAGAGGAAGGGAAAAGGACAGGATGTATTTCAACGAACCCCTACGATTGCATTGCTGTTCGAGATGTCTGGGTGACAACAGGTTGCAGAGACGCTCGCCTGCAGACTGCCCGTTTCAGTACGGACGAGCTTAGCAGAGAAGAAGGGTTCTCATCTTGACTGGCGTTTGGAGCTTCTCGCAATGAGCTGAGCTCGGGGAGGGAGAGGGTGTCATGTCCTGGCCATCCACCACCAGTTTGTCGCCCCATTTCCCAGTTGTTGGCAGACTGGGAAGGGAGGGCAAGAGCTCTGTGGGTCCCGCCTGCTGGGAAACGTGCCACCGCTGACTTGGAGCAGGTCAGGTCTCAAAACACTATGTTAGAGAACCCTGCTACTGCCCTGAATCTGAAGAAAGGGCTCCTTTCTCCACATCATTTTAACTAGCACTTAGGAACGTTAAAAGAGCCAACCAATTTGACTACAGAAAAATTTTAGAGTCAGCAAATTATCTAGTTAAATGATGCGTACAGAAATGTTAATTCAACAGCAACTGAAACCTTCTTACATTTCTTACCATCTAAAGATGATAATCCTATATACGATAGTCCAAAGAAAAGAGAGGAGCTGAGCATACTGTCCTTGCAGAAGGAATCGTAAGAATATTTTAGCTATCACCGACCACATAACCTATATGCAGTCACACAAATAGCCCAGGCTGAGAGTGAGTTTAGAAGCGAGTTTGGAATGGAAGCTCTGAAATCCCATTATACAACTCTTTGCCCTGGTTTTGCTCTAGGGGCGAGGCTCGAATAGCAGCCCATTTCCACCAGCGTGCCTCCGCATAAACTCTCCGTACAAAAGGATAATTCTACTTTTCCGTACAAAAGCACAACGATACTTTACTGTGCGACACGCACGCTCCTATCCCTCAATAGCGAGGAACCCCTTCGTGCACACGCACCGACTCTGCCGACTACCAGGCATTATCTCATCCCTCAGGATCCCCGCTGGGTCAGACCGGGAACGCTGGAGAACGAAGATGGAAAAGTTAAGCAAGTTAACTCTCCGGCTCTTGGGCCGCAGAAGGGGGAGGGAGCAGGGAGGCAAAGCATCTGGCTTCCCCGCGTCTCTAACAGCCTGGCGGGAAGGCTGCTGTCAATTCTGCCTTCTGCCTTGTTGGAAGAAAGTAGAAGTGACAAGAGGCCCTCCAGGCAGGCAGCCAGGAACCAGAAATTCAATCGAGCTACCTCCTGAAACGGGACTTTTTGGAGACCCTTTCCCTGAAATTGTTTTGCCTTGAAAAAAAAAATTTTCATCGCGGTTCAGGGCCAATCCATCACCCCTGGTCTCCCGGCTCTCCTTTCCTCCAAGAAAGGATGATTTGCACAAAAGGATTTCCATTTTCCGAACCGCTCTACAACCAGCCTCACCCATAATAAATACATAGACACATAAATATGCACACACACGCGTGCACAGATACAAACATTGTTATTTATAGATACAGGCATTGCCACAGAGAGATAAATACACGGGTGCGTTTCTTTGCTATATAACACGCGGGGAGAGAAGCGACACGGCAGCTGAATTTACTCTCCATTCGCAGATTAGGAAACAGAGTGTGGGACATACGGTCTATCTCTAGGGCTTAGACCAACTGGTTATTGGCTGGTGCTGCTGTTCCTCTAACAAGCCCCTGGATATATCACTGTGGCTGTAGAGAAATGCAGCTGAAAGAGCCTTTCACTGTCAGTAGCAATCTGTCACTTCATGTGTCTTCCCCTGCCTCTTCCAGCACAAAAGCTTCAGAGCTGCGAGTCGGTGTTAGGAGAAAGGTCATTTTGCAGGTAGGCTGAGGTATTTTTCTTTATTTCTGGGAATGTGCGGCCAGCTTGAGGCACCGTCTGGATGCTGCAGCATGAATTTCAGCTTCACATATGCCCAGCTATAATTTAAGACGAGGGATCATTTCCATTACAAACCCCATTTTTTCCCATGGATTTATACCTTCGCTATTCGGCTTCAGCTTAGGGTGGACCTTCACTGAATATATTCACAGGCAGGGAGAAACTATTTTTCTTGTACAATGTTTAAATCCAGCTCAGCCTCTTTTGGTTGTAAGATGGTGAAGGAAATTACGTATGCACACAAACACTCACAAGCACATACAAAAAGCTTACACAAACATATGCCCGCAGAGAGATCTGTTACAAAAAAAGACAAGCCAATGCAAATAAGCTCAATTTTAGGAGTGAATTAATTCGACTGACTTTATTATTCTAAATTATTAACAAGTTCCAGCAACCTCAGAATGCAATAACCACACTCGGGCTTTCATCTAGGTTAACTGGAAACAGATAACTTAGGCTGATATAAACGATATCAGTCTAAATCTGTGACAGCAAACTTGGAGGCAGAAACCTGACACACAAGGAGCCCCTCTCTTTGCAGCAGCGCGTTAACAACTCCTGTACCATTCTCCTCCCCCGAAATGTTCCAGCGCAATGAATCACCCTCCGACAACGCCAGAACCCCCCTATTTTCACAAATGCCAGCTGAAACCTGACCTCCACAGCACTCTAATCTGTTTATGACTTGGTCTGGCTTAGTAAGGCCGTTTTGGGGGCTTTTTTTAACTCTTTATCGATTCTACTTTGATGTAGTCCAATAAAGCACGTTGACAGAAGCAATTTATGTTGGCTAGTGCCTCTGGTTCCAGGAAAGCCTCCATGGCATATACGAAGAGAGGTTAAGCGCCTCGCAAGTAACATACAGGTTGCCCAGTTATCCCACGCTTACCAGTTTCATTCCATCCATCTCCACGACTGAGATTAGCAACGAGCTCCCGTTTCTCCCGCTCACAAGCGGAAATAGGTACGATTCTCCCTACGCATCACTTCCTAACGCCACAGGGAAACGTTGGGAAACGCGAGAAGGATTTTCCCAGTCTTAAGAGGAAAAAGCTGCAAGTGGCCACCGAAAGGAGACAAGTATTTCCCCACTTCTGATGGCACAGAAACCAATCTTGTGGCATCAGAGCTGGCACGGCGGGCAATGGAACCAGCAGGGCTCGAGGGCCTGGAAATGGTAAGACGTCCCCATTCACACATGCTGCACAGGTGTGTAAACGCAAATTGTTCCAGTGCCACAAGAATCCAGATTAGGCAGCTAGGAATATTACAGATTTATCCTATCAGCTGGAGACGTTGTGCCTGTCCTCAAAATACGCTGTATTCCCTCTTCCTTTCTTGCTTTCACACCCAAACCTTCCCCCTGAGGCTGGGGAAATGTTGACTAAGAACATCATTCTGGGAAGATGTTCAGTAAAACCCATAGTGCTCGGTGGTTCCTAAGTGCAACATAATAGTTTTCTTGCTCCTTGCTAAGAGGGCACGACAACAAGGCAGAGGAGGATAGCCGAGAGCTGCAGGGACTGGAAAACCGAACTCAATTTAGCCACAGAGCAGTTGAAAGTTTCTGTTGCATTTTTCAGCTAAGTACAGCAAATCCTCCCCGCTAAGCAACAGCCCAGGTGGCCATAAATACCGCAACGCTAACTGCGCGAGCGGCGCGCGGGTATTAGAGAGGGCGTGCGGACGGGCGTCGCGGGAGAGCAGCTGAAAGGGAAGCGGAGCGTCCTTCAGGGAGGCAATGCCACCTGTTAGCAGCGCCGGGAGCCGGGCCCTGCTGCGGGACGGCTCCGGAGGCATTTGAGAGCTGCTGGATTCTCATTCATTGGAAGCTTCCTGCAGTTACAAAGCACTGATAGAGTTTCACTCCTCACCAGCTGGAGCCTCGGGCAGGGGACTCTCTCCAGAGAAGGAGCTCAGGAGCTCCTCCCCAGGGAGGAAGATGAGGGGTGGCCCAGAGAGGGTGCAGCCAGTGCTGCACGTCGCGAGTGACGCAGCAGAGATGGCCATCGGGCACCTCCCGTGCCAGTGGGAGTCTTGTGTGGTGAAAATGCAGCTCATCACTTATCAAAGGAAAAGAATGTAGAAGAAAACATGGTCTCTAAACCTACCTGGAGCTGCTGCCTCTGCTCAGGCAAGACACCGCAGCTCGGTCTGCCTCCTTGCAAGGCTCCCAGGGAGCCCTTGCTGCAAGAAGGGGGGCGGCAGGGGGCAGGGCAAGGCAAGGCAAGCTTATCCCACATCTCATCACCATCAGACCGTGGGCACCAAACTTCAGGCTCTTCATTTATAACAAGAAGAGCTGAAAAGCCTCCCGTCCCCTCGCAGAGAACCTTGCACAGCGCCGAAAGGAGGAGGATTCCCCCCCCATTCCTTCCACACGAGCTCTGTGGGTCAGTGGCTACGCACAGGGATGACGGACAGGCGGGTGGATGGCTGTAAGTGTGGCGGACAGGTTGGAGCACAGGCGGACAGCTTGCTGAGCGCTTTAGGAACGGGGGCTGCTTGAATCGGGGAGCGTTAGAGGTCCTGCAATAGTCCTGGGTGATACGTGATGGACACGGGAGCCTGCACTGCCTCACATCTCGCAACAGCAAAGGCTCAACCTGTGACCCCCCCAGCACGTGCCTCACTCGGTATCTACCAGAGTTCCCATATGGCAGTTGCCGAGTGATCTGGACCGCTGGGGCCTGTCAGGACAAACACACCAGGCTTCCTGGCGTTTTACCCAGGAGCTATGAAGCCGTCACTCGCTCAGGCTGTCTCCGAACAGTGCCAGCACGCCTTGGTACACTCCCTGCTTTTCACCTGATTGTCATTTTTGGATGCTTTTACTGAGAGGCATTTTTGGAGCTTCAGGACCGGCTAGGGAGAATGAGGCCAAATTCCCAGCCTTTCTGCCTCCCCACTTCTCCCCTGCTTTCTCTTTTCTGGAAAGTTTTCCCATGCTAAGTATAGCTCCTAACAGGTGCACGACCAGAGGGGACTGTCAGGGACGCAGCTGTCCCCACAGAGGCCTGGATCCATCTCCATCTGTCTCACTGGAGTTATCCATGCTGTCTAACCAAGCTCTTCGGACACAGGATGCGGGAGCATCAGAGATTCAGACAGGGAGGAGATACGTGGGCACACACACACACACAGAGGGAGGATGATTATTCCGGGGAATGCCACAAACAAAGCCTCTGACATCAAACTAATGCATCCTTTGAGGCTTTAAAGAGCCTTTGCCACACACAGGCAGGCTGCCAGCTAACTCATCTCTCTTCCTTGCCATGCTAACAGCCCGATGCCAAGGTCAGGCTTTAAACGAAAGCCGACTGCTTTGTAATCCCCCATGCCTCATTTGGGGATGCCACAAGACTGGTAAGAATCAGTGGCAGAAAATATTTGACCGGGGCCAACTCCAGCGCGATGACTGAAGTGGTTCCCTTGCCCAGGCAGCTGCCAGTCCTGCCTTCCACCCTCCCAGCCCCACACCAAAGCCCTTCCAGCCCGGGGAACAAGGGCTGGGGGCGCGGGCAATATCAAGGCAGCGACACAGGTAGCTGAGATCCCTCTAACGCACCTCAGAGCGTGCGTGTCTACAAAGCAGTTGCAGATCCCTGACTTCCAGACGCACAATGGTGACAAGGGGTGACTCAGAGCTGCGGGCTCCAGGTGCTGGGGTAACCTTCCTGGACACCAAGCTGTCTCATGGCTGCGTAGGGGACACAGAAATATGAGAAAGAGAGACAAGCGGCAACCCTGCTCACTAACTAAAGGCGCTTCCTACCCCTGAAGTGTCCTGGCATAATTTCAGGCTGCTATGACATGAGGAAATAATCATTTTGCAACACACCACTGCATGTTGCAGCAAGGACAGCTGATCTGTTTTACAAATCCGGGTCCTGGGATGTGTGCGGTGTTAACAAGCTGGCTTAGCTTAATAGGAGGGTGATGAAAAGCATATGCAGGGAATAGGACGGTACCTCGACATCACCACCACCGTCACTGCAAGAACAAAGAACGAGGTTTCTGCATTCACACCGCGCCGCCGCAGACCATGCTCCATGCTGTGCTTCGGCCACAAAGTCCAAGGTCTGAACTCGGGGAACCCAAAGCCCAACTAACTGCTAAAGGGCAGCGTCTTACACTGCAGGAAACCGAGCCACAACCAGCTCTCAAAAGTCTGCCTGGGGCTCAGAGAAGTGGTGGGATGGTCTGGGTGAGACAGATGCGTATAAATCTTCGGCAGAGGGAAAATCCATTTCCCTTCTTTAATTTCTTTTGTTAAAATGAAACCACACTGCTGCTAGCAAGTCTCTGCCCAGTCGCACCCTCCCAAAGGAAGAACCACAAGCCCCGGGGTGCGGGGCGCTGCAGCCGGAGAGAGGACAGCGCTTGCCCGCAGCTGCAGGGACAAGCTCTGAAGCCAGGCAGGCGGCACACGGCAGCGAGCCCAAACGACGCTGCCGTCCCCTTCCTCCTACGGGTGCCTCAGCAGGGCTGAGCGCACGCGACAGCCGCGTTCGGGGCCTCCCTGCTCCCAGCACACGCATTTTACAAAGGCACTATTCTAACACCTTCAGATGTGGACACCAGCAGGAGTTTCATCGGTAGGAAGAGCAGGATCAAGTCCAGATTTACTAACACCAGCACTGATCACAGAGATGGCGTCACCTTAACTTTTTTCTTAAACTGCCTCACCTTCTTACGCCTCAATTTCTGTCCCCTCCTCCAGGTTTTCAGGGCTACGTGCGGTTACTTTCCTTTAATCCTTTTACAACAACCCTTTTCAGAAAGAAGAGCTGACTGAAGCTCTTTGGGTCTCCAAAGACTATTCCATCACATCGGTGCTGACGGGGCTGGGGCTGCCAGACTGAGTTATCACAGGTCCTGCCCTCCCCTGCCGTTAATACCTGCTCACCAAGGGAGCACTGGTGCAGCCCGAGCGGAGAAGGTCAACCCCAAGCTGCAGAAGTCTCCCACAATTAGGGAAGAGGCATCAAAGGGAAAGAAGAAGAAAAAAATATATATCCCAGGCATCTCCCCTTTCTAGACACCTCTGGAAAGTCATAATCGAGCTCAGACGGCCCCAGGGAGGGAAGGAGTTACAGGGAGTCACGAACTTTTCAGGATCAGCTCACCTTGCATGAAGGAGACATCGTCCCACGCCCTGAGCCCCGTGTCTCACAACACCCGTGTGTATCTGCGCCCAGGAAAAAGGGACACCTCCTACCAGCTCTGGTCAGTCCTGGGTGTCACGTAGCTGCCAGGCCAAGAAAATATGCGGCTAACACTTGTAAGTCATTTTTCTACCACAGCCTGGTAGCCCAAAGCCCAGAGTAAACCAAGACAGAAGCAACACCCAGCTTATTTCACCAACTCTAATCCTGTGGAGTATATCAGACCCCACTGGATTGTTGTTCGTATCTATAAAGATACTGTCCAGATGGGTATTGGCCCTGGGAAGCCCCAAACCGCCCAGAGCCCGGACTTTCCTGCGAATCTTTCAGAAACAGGGTGTTATTCTTCAATCCCCCGCTCCCGGGCCCCTGCGTCTGCATGCAAAATTCCACTTTTGTTACTGCAAAAATGGCACTCTTAGCTCTCACAGCTGAAAAGTCTGAGAATGCGGCTCAAGGATTAAACCCCTGCTCCCCAGACCTACAATAAATAAAAAGAGTTAAAGCCAGATTTGTAAACTATAAGGATTTTAAGCCAATTTTGCGACCCTCTCAGGCGGTTCTGGCGTTCTTTGTAGTTGGCGAGCGCGACTCAGGGGGAGATGTGGGGCAGAATAAAGGGGGCTTGACCACGAGGCCTGGGACGGTTCCCTCCGACGCAGAGGTTTCTGAAGGCGGAAGGGCTGGCAGAGAGGAGGCACAGGAAACAAAAGCGGACATTTGAGAGACATTTACAAAGGGATTTCTGAGCCAAAATTTCCTCTCGGTCACGCCTGCACATCTCTGCAAACCTATCTGGCCTCTGCACCGTGGTTTGAGGACAATCTGACCCGGAGTCCGAACAACAGGATTAAGCACTGGATCGGCAGAGAAATGATTGCAGATACTTATTATTGCTTGCTATTGGAGAGTTATTGTTACCACAGAACGTTTGTTTCCCTGAGCCCCATTGTGTAAGTGTCGGTGCCTTTGCTAGATTTAATGGTCCAATTATCACGGGCTGTGTCACCTCCTCCCCGTTCTACATGACGAGACCTGCTCTCCTGCCTTCGTTCCCCTCTCCTGTTTTGCTAGCAGGCAAACACACCTTCGCCGCTCCTTCATGGGTAGTCGTCTTTTTAACTTCTCCCATGCTCAGGGCTGGTGGGGGCTGGGGGAAGCCAGGCAAGTGGAAGAGGCAAGTCTCTGGGCTGGGTGTCTCACCCGAAAGATGGCTACTTGGGAGTGGGTCTTCTTCCCAGGGTGAAAAATCTAGGATTTGACTTATTTAGTGAAAATCGACCCAAAAGTTCTCATTAGAGTTGAAATCATGCCAAGCTCTCCTTCCAAACATCGCGCTGTCCTGGTCTCCAACCGCTCCGGCCCCTGTCATACACCGTCTGCTCAGCTCCCCAGCAGGCTTCACCCGGCATTAAGGGTAGGAGGTTTGGCTGGGATGTCCAAGGAGAAAAGGATGGACAGGGCACTGCCAGAGAAGAAAGTGCTTCCATCACCTGCAACAGTGGTGAGGAGGTTACACCAGCCTCCTGTTAGCCCCGCAATCCCTCTCTAAGGAATATCCTGCAAATATTCCACAGGCAAAGAAACTTACCTTTGGCACACGGCTGCTTGTAGAGCAATAGCTCAGCCAAAAACCAATAGAGATATGGGAATGGTCAGTGCTGCTCCTCCCCACCATGGTCATTCTACAGCAGGGCCATGGGGAGAGTTAATATTAAATAAAGAGCCCAAGAAGGGGCAGGGACCGGCTGGGGTGGTGGGGAAGGGACTAAGCTCCTCTTCTGCTCTCCTAAGAGCCAGGACCTATCCCGAACACTGTCTCTGAGAACATCAGCTCCTCGCCAGGCTATCAAAAGAGTAGTCTACCAAACAGCATTAGAGAGTTTCACAACAGGATCGGACGTTTACGTGAATAAGAACAGCATCCACAGCAACACCAGCTCAGATGAAAATCATAACAGCTATTGATTCTCCTGTTTCAGGGTATAAGCTGCCCGCCAGCTGGGGTCAGGGTGAAATCTCCCCCCATAGGGTAGTACTGCACAATTATGGGCATTATGGGATTTTTATGCCTTCCTTTAAGGCATCCGGCCTTGGCTTCTGGTGGAGACAGGATACCGGGCTAGAAGGACGATCGGTCTGTTCAGCTCAAACAGTTTTTATGTCCTAATACAAAATTAATGGTTCTCTCACTGAGACTCCCCGTGGCAAAGCTGCCTGCTCTGAGCCTTGCAACTGGCAGAGCAAAAGCGGGGCTGAAAACTCGCTTCTTCCCAACGCTCCTTGATGCAACGCAACCATCAGACCCCACCCAGGCTCACTGTCTCACCTACGCTGTGCAACAGTCACCCCGCGCTCTCCGGGGATCACCACGCTGACGCCAGACCCCAAGGGGCGCAGCACACTGCGGTCCTGAGCTCCCGCGCTCAAGAGATCCCTCAGCCTCCTACGCTGGGGATACCAGATCCACAAATCGCTGCAACAGCACCTATAATGCAGGTGCCGGTGTCCTTTAAACCAAGCCTTCCGACTGTACCCCCTCTTCGACGGCCTCTCTCGCTGACAAAAGGGCTGGCTGTCAGGTTAGGCAGGCTGTGGAAGCAGGAACAGCTGTCTTAAAAACTGTATTTCAGGATGCACACGGAGGTCCCTTCTGCTTGTATGGAACAACACCTCATTCGTCACTCAGATAGCCAGACAGAGCCACTCATCTTCATTTGACGACACCTTTTATCTACAAACACCTAGATTAAGACTCGCAACCAGCCTGTGAAGCGGCCAGGATCTTTTTACCAAGCCAGGGGCACGCTTTCCCGGCTTACATCCAGCACGGGGCTGGAGCCTGGAGGAACTGCTTGCTCCGATCAGGACTTTTACAGCAGGACTTTTCTGAAAAGCCACTGTGTCCCCAGTGACTGGAGCAAGCAGTTCTTGTTGAGCTGATTATTTTGGTGTCTAAGTGGAAGCCGAGTTCTGCAATTGCAGCGTGTGCGGTTGACTTGTGGCTTGCCCTAAGGGAGTCAACGGCACTGCTGGGAATCCTGACCCAGGCGTCCTGACTCAGGCGTTCTGCAAAACCACAGGGCCTGCTGTTTCCATGCCCGTCTTTGCACTCCTGGATCTCTGCTGGGGCCAGCACAGCGCTGGAAACGGCAGGATTTGAACTGCTTTCTGTCCAGCTGTAAAACTGCAACAATCTCCACCTTCCTCACCTTCCTACTTCCCACCAGATCCTCTCAGACACCTCTCCATCTCACTGAAGGCCACCCCAGAGCTCCTCTGCCTCCTCCACGCCGCTGCCATTCCCAGCTTGCTCTCCCACTCTCCGCATGGCAATGCCCCAGCCCTTTCCCACGTCCCCTGCCCGCTTTGGCTCACCAGCCGGCCGGGCGAGAGCCAGCCCGTCTGGCAGGTCCGAGGCTCCCCGCGCCGCGTGTGCCCCACGCAGACGGGCCGGCCAGCCGCCGAACTCGCTGCTCGGGTTGAACAAACAGCTTTGGTGGCTGCGTGCGGCCCCTCAGGCCCGCGGTCTGACACCGGACACCTCTACCCCCGGGTCAGATTGGGCTGGAGTCAGTCAACGGGGCACAAGAAGGACTGGAGGAGAGCTGGGACTGACAGGCATCCTCACCACATACGCCGGGCTGCCCTAAAGGAGGGTATAAACATCCCATAAAGCCCATAATTGTGCAATGCTGCATTATAGGAGGCGCTTTCACCCCGACCCCAGCTGACAACCAGCTTATTTCACTGGGAAAAAAAGACTAAAAAATTAGGACCTGACTCCGAAGCAGTGAATTTCTCTTGGTGGTACTTAGACCCCAGAGGCAAACTGACCACGCAGAACGATGAGGCAGAGAAGCAGAGCCAAAGCCAGAGCCCCTAAGCCCATCCTGGGACACTAAACACTACCACAGCCCCTGCTTTGCTCCCCTCTAATCGCAGCACGGTGCTAACTCTTCCTTCACCCCCCCCGGCTCTATCTAGGGCAACAATGTCCTTTTTCATCTAGGGATGTTGACCAAATCGTAAAGAAGATGTAATGACACTGTCTCAGCTGACACGCTGATCGATGCTTTTCATGCAAAATTATGCTTTCTGCGACTAATAAATATTGATTTTTTTGTTCCTGTGTAGCACTGCAATAAAGAGTGACTTAAATATCTGCCAGCACCGAGCATCCTCCATCGCTTTCCCGTCCCCAGCGCCACCCGGCAGCACCCCTTGGCGTTTCTTACTGTTCCTACATCCGTCTGAGCCCGTCCGACGCTGACGCCAGAGCACCGTGCCCGAGCCCAAGGAGGGCACAGCACCTCTGTGAACATCCACCTCCCTTTAGTTTTCTGTCCTTTGAACGGTACTTAGGTTGCAGTGGTTCAGAGGAAGAAGCAGAAATTAAGTGGAGTTGGAGCGAGTGCTGGGGAGGAGGAGCAGGGTCACGTCCTGGGCACATTTAGGATAATAAACAGGAGAAACTGGGCCAAGCGCAGAACGAATGGAAACATTTACAACTACTTGGCAGAGGAATCGTGTAAGCGCTAATGGGCATGGTCAGACTGCTTCAAACTCCTTAAATCAAAGCTACGGAGCTCGGTGGCAAGCGCCTGGCGACAAGCTTTGCTGGACACAAGGCATCCATTCAGCCCCGCTGAAAGGCCGAGGTCCATGCGGCGGCGGTCCTGCTCTGTTTGCTCCTCTGCTGGAGAGGGGTCAAGCAGCGCTCTGCATTTCACACCCGCTTGGCTCCCTCCGCGCCACAGCAAAGTGCAAAGCGGCGGTGGCTCAGGCCTGCTCCCGGACACAGGAGGGATCACAGAGGGATGTGATGCTACATCTTGGATTGAGTTCCCAAATTCTAATGGGGCTCTGAGACCCTGTTTTCTCCAGGTCTCTCTCCACTGCCTCTTCTCTTTCCATCTGCCCCCCCCCGAGGGAAGAGCATTTCTGTGTCTCCCAGGAGCCCAGAGAAGGGAGCTGCACCGGAGAACGTGAAGTGTGAACTCAGATACAGGACTGCAAATAGATTGATGACGACAGGCGGAGGCCTGGGTTCAGTCACTCCTGTCTGGCAGACACGCAATGATTGAATTTGTTCACTACGCATATTTTGGGAGCAGACCGCTTGCCTTTGCTGAAGGGAAAGGACCAGATTCATACCCACTGCGAGCAAAGGAGTTAAGCTGCAACAGGGAACCAGAGAGCAGGAAGGGCCAAAGGTCTCCGGCGCTCTGTACAATCTCAGGCATTCCCATAGGTGCCGCACACATATATACGCACATACGCACCGACTGCAGCAGATGATCCTGCTCACCGCTCCCCTTTCTACCATTGATCTGTCATTATTTCCCTGTTCTGGGCGAGCTGCTGTAATGCATCCTGTCCCTTTTCTTTCTAAGACCTGCCCCGCCTTCGGTGACCTGTGTCACTGTCCGAATGGTGTCCAGGGTGACCCAACACTTGGGATCGTGCCCCGCTCCCCATCCTGCAGCACAAAACTTGCTTTCACCAGCAGTTTGAACGTGTCCTATTTCCCCCTTCCCCATACAGACAACCAAGTGCTGAGAAGGCATTTAAGGCGAAAAACCTACAAATCAAAAGACACTGCCTCGGGACTACGGAGCTGAAAATATGATGGCATCTCCCCGAGACTGTGAATGGGTTCACTGAAGAGCTCCCCCAGTCCTGAGACCCTCCCCTTCCTCACCCCCCTCCTGGGAAAATTGGAGAAGCAAAGGGCTGCTGTTCCAGCAGATTTGCAGGAGTGGGAGTTGAAGAATCAATGAAGCTCTGAAAGCCAGTGGGGAAAGTCATTCTGCACCTTCCTGACACCAGGAATAAATGATTCAGCGAGAAAGAAAAAAAAAAATACAACAACCCTCAAATGAGGCTGGAATTACCCACTGGAGAGATATTTCATCTTGAGGAATTGTGTTTGCTGCAGCGTTCATCTCACTGAGCCACAGCAAGGCTTTAATATCCAGCAAAAGGTCAAACCTAAATGGGAATTGTTACAGCTTGCCGGAGCCCCCGACGCCAGCCCGCCTGCACGCACACGACGAGCTCCCAGCCCCTCACGCGGGGCAGGCTGGGAGCGAGAACCGAACCCGCCTGCAAACACTCCCTGCACGTAACGGCACTCGAGGTACGCGCAGATCTCCCAGTGGCTCTACATTCATCAGCCCTTCCCACCCCTGCGAAGTATTATCACGCCCAGTTTATTAACAATCATCTTCCCTGTTAATTAGACAGCACTTGCCATCTTGCAAGCCCGCTCCCAACTCTACCTTTGTAATCTCTCGTCACGCCAAAGTCGCGGGACCTGGAGACGAAACCCGCAGGGCTCAGCCGCGCGGGCGCCGCTCCGGTCACAAGCCGCGCTCCCTCGCCGACGTCCCTGCGGCACAAGGATTGGCAGAGGTAGCTCTCAGAGCGGAGGCAGAACGCACCGCCGGGACCGAGCCGCTCTCCGTGCCTGGGCCCTGCCACCCGACAGAAGTATCGCGCAACCCGGGGCACCGCTTTGACCCCAAGGCAGCGTTTTTCAGCGCTGCTCTTCAGCCTCGCTCGGTGTTAGTCTGGGAAGCGTCGCCCGCCCTCTCTGCGGTTCAAGAGACGGGGACCTTCTGCCACTGCAGCACCGCCTGCCTTTGGCACACAAGCAGCGGGGCCTCTTTCGTGGCGGAAGGCACCCGGATCCCCAGAGGCTTTGCCATCCTCTTTCGCTTGCCTCCTCTCTACATCCACATGTAACAAAGGCTAATAAACACGAGGAGCGCAGCTGTACGTCCTTCCTTTCACGCCAGTTTGTACGGGGTGCTCTGGCACAGCCTCTCTCACTCCCACAGCAGAAGGGGCAATCACTAGTGGGTTTGTGACCCTGCCCAGCTCAGGCAGCATCCCAGAGCTACCAACCGGCCGCAGCAAACTCACCTGCCCTCCCTTCCAAAAAAAAGATGACCAAAGGATCAGCTGAGCCCATGCAGCGCCCAGGGAGGCGGAGGACGTGCCCAGGAGCCTGAAGACCTGTGTGCAGTGCTTTATCATAAAGCCCGAGCCTTGCTGCTAAGGGCACTCTGCTGCTTCAGGGGCCAAATCCTGCAGAGTGGGGCTTTCCTCTGCCAGCGGGAACGGCAAGAACACAAGACACAGGAGGAGCGGGTCCCTACGCCCAAGCCAAGGCCCGAAACAGGGAGTGGGGCTGAGCTGGACCACAGAACCCTGATGGGTTCCCAGACACAGTTCAACCCAGGTCAAAACACGGGAGCACAGCCCCACACCATCCTGCGCTCGCTCCCTTTGGAAGAGGGACTGGGTGCAAAAGGACCAGACCTGCCTGCCTGGGTGTCTCGAGCAGGGTGAATTTGGGGTGAATGCTGGGAGCTTCCAGATGTTTCCACTCAAGGGATCTAAGTGAGCAAGGCACCTGTTTATCGTAAAGGGAGGTGGGATTTCAAGGCACTTGAGGGCTGCAGGAGGCAGCTGTCAGCTCCTTCTCATGCGGAAACATCCATGCTTTAAATATCTTTTCTGAGCAGAACTGCAGAGACTTTCTGCCAGCGCCCTGGTCCTGACCTGCTGCCCCTCAGCCGGCTCTGCCCCTCGCTCCTGACCTGTCGTCCCTTCCCCGATCACCTCCTGCACCGTTAACGCTGAGGAACCCCAGTCCGCTCCGACTTCTTCCTTAAGGAAGACGTTTCTATAAGGATCTCATTGCACGTTTGGGTCTGCTTGGGAGTATTAGAATCTCCAGCGTGCACGAGGCCAGGGTGATCTCCGGGGCTGTGGGAGCCCTCTCCTCATGCCCATCTGCCTCGTGGCCCCCACGGCCATATTGCTCTTCCCACTTCTGCTTTGGCGTTGCTGCTCTCTCCCTCCATCCACACATCCGCTCTGCTCTCTCCCTCCATCCACACGTCTGCTCGGCCTCTCCTCAGTAATATTTGGACTCTTCTTCCTTCCCTCAGACTCAGCTCTGCCCACTGGGAGTTCGGCATCCCTATTCAGGCTGTAGCGGAGTTCTCCAGGAAGGAATTAGGCAGACACGGGGTTGAAGGAAGGCAGAGATTCCCAGAGAGCTTCCTGCCTCCTCTTCACCATCCTCTTGCACGACACAGGTGAGAGTCCAAGAGAAGAAAGGAGTGAACTGAGCCCTTCCTGTAACATCCACTGTCCTCCCAATGCAGGTCAGCGAGCTGAGCAGAGGGGGATTTTACCTAAAGCAAAGCTGAAAATCTGCTTGAGCTTTCGGGTTTATAGCAAAACTGGTCCCAAGCTACAGGCAAACTCCCAACCCTGCAACGAAACAGAAAAATGCGAGAACGAGCAACTCTCCTGCCAGCCCTGTGCCTTCCACCTTCTGTCTCAGCCATCCATCACGACCTGAAGCCCTCACGCTTTCCTGTTCTAGACCGTATTAAACTCGGCCAACGCACTGCCATCCTGCCCGGCAATCCCGGCTGCCCTTTCAGCCCCTCCTGATAAACACGCTGCCACCGTGATGGGCAACATGCTGGTTTCTGTGCTGATCTGGACCAACACTCACTGGGGAATCACCTGAAACTACCACTCACATTTTCATGTGTGACTTAAGCCAGATTTCGTTATGTACAGAAGGATTAAATTTTGCTAAGGTTAAGACGAGATAATTTTTTGTTCAAATATTTACGCTTAAAGCTCGCCAGAAAGTCAACAGGATTCTGCTGGACAACGCTCAACTATCCACATCCCCCAGAGGAAAACAGGGTTTTTACGTGGTATTTAAAACATCCAGAGATGTCCAAAATTCAGCCCTCCTGACTGTTCCCGGGCCAGGCTGGGCCCGTGCCATACATCCATGTCTCTGAGGGAAGCAAGAAGAACTGGCTGGCCTTTTCTTCCTAATAATGGTGAACGCGTGGACATGGCCAGTGTGAGTCACCAGCCCCTCACACGGTCACACTAACAGAGGAGGTGGAGACCATCCCTGAATTGCAACCAGCAGCCACATACTTGGGAAGCCAATGCTGTGGAAAATGGGGTCAGATTGCTTCTCCCCGTGTTTGGCTTTGTCGAGCTGTTTGTGTCTTCTGGATTCAAGACTTCCCTGGCAACGAACCGCAGGTGTCAGTTGGAGATCTCATCCTTTCTAGTCAGGATGTTTAAATTCAAGACTCAGACTTGCGGTTGGCAGGGAACGGAGGCAAACAAACAGCCGAATGATCCGCTGTCAGTTCCTGACAGCCCAGCGTAGGGCAGCCAGGCCGGCCTGCAACAGTTATCCCTCCTGTCGGCGGGGAATGTTTGAGTACAGAGGTAGCGGCTCGAGGGCCCGGCGCAGGTTTAAGCTGCTCAGGCTTAAGCACAACAACGGAAAATAAAAAAAAAAAAACAACACACAATAAGCGTACTGTAATATTCGGGCTTTGTTCCCTCCTCTACGGGGTCTGTTGACCATCCCTAGGCACTTCCTCACGGATACACTGCAGAAGCAAACTAGCAGAAGGAAGGCTGGACTCACCCACAGCTGCAATAGACATTTGGGGGCTAGAGGAACGTCCCCCACTCACCCAGCAGCTCCTGCCTGCTTCTAAACGTTTCTGTTTGCTGCTCCCCCCACCCTTAGACCCTCTTTTTGGCATGTCAGCCTCTAGTTCAAGCTCACTTCATCCACTCCTGAGACTGTTCATGTCTTTAGTGTGCGCGTCTGAGGTTTAATGGTTACCTGGGAGTTAAGTACAGCTCAAGTTTGACAAAGCTTCTGCGGCAGATGCAGAAGCTCAGGCAGGAATCGCCCTCTCCCTTCTCTGCTCCTTTACGAAGGCCAAGGGTGGCGGAGGGAAGCTGACCTCCTACTGATGAGCGCAGGCTGAACCCCTGGGTGAGGAGCTCTGACGGGAGAACAGGCATCTTCAGATGTTACTCCCACGGGATGAAGGCTGAGCTGATTTAACAGCCTCCTTTCCCTGGGTGGACACTCAGCTTCCCCAGGGAGTCAACGACTTTGAGACTTCTCAAATAGGCAGTGCTTTTCTGACATGAAGCTCCTATCTTTGACGATTTCTCATCTATCTCCCAGTGCCCGGGCACTGTGTAAGCAAACCCTCTGTTCGCATACGCTCTGTTCTCTCATGCAAACGCCTCCTGCAAAGGGCTCAGCAGCCCATGCCAGCTTTCCTCTCTGCTGGATGCGGAAACATTTCCATGCAGCCGCGGTGTGTGCGTGTGACCCTGGGGTGATCCCCCAAATCCACCGGGCTCACAGGGAATGCAGGAGTGTACACAACTCCTTCCTCTCGGTCGTCACCATCTTCCCCTCCGACAATGCAAGCCGCAGACCTACAGCCGGCAGGTCAGCGTTCCCCCCTGTGCTGCTGAATAAGGAAACGCTGAGGCGGGAATGCAGACAATATCCTAAACAAATCTGCTGTTTACAAAGTCCCCTGTAAACTGTTTACATTGCTGGGGAGAAACCATGGAGGAACAGCAGCTGGAGCATGTTCTTCCCAGTGCTCCTGTGGGACTGGAGCTGACGCACTTCTGGAAAGGGTGCAAACGTACCGGAGAAAAGAAGAGGCAGCAAAATGCCAGCACCACCCACTCCCCCGGCCTGCCAGGACCTCAGCACTGCCTCCCCCAGCACGATCCAAGGGAGGCGGCACGTCCCTAGGGCGCAAAACAGCGTAGCCACATCAGCTGCACCAGGGACGGCCAACCTCGGGCTCCGGAGCAGTGCCTGGGGTGGCGAGGCTGGCCAGGGGCTGCCGGGTGAGCTGACTCCCCGCTGCTAGAGGAAGCAGACCTGAAGGAGCCAGTCCTGAACCTCCCCTGGAGCTCCTTGGCTCTCGGATGCATGTGAAGTGTCTTGTGACTCTCATCCCATGAAGACGCGGTGTGTGGCTCACAGAGGCCGCCCTCACGCTCTATTATACACACGTACTAAGAGTGGTTAAAAATGGGGCCTCAGAAATACCAGCGAGAACATTTTGAAGTCCTGGCATAAAATAAAAGCCTCAGTGTGCCTCTAATGTGCCCTGCTTCCTGGCCGTGGAAACCTCCTTGAAGTGCCTGTGCGTTCGGCAACGCGTCAGCACAGCGTAGCGAGCTCGGCTGAAACACCCGTGATCCAGCTACCGCGGCCCCCCCGGGACAACCGTGGGCCGCTGATGCAGCGTGACTGCCCGAGCCAGCCTGGGGGCTGAACGCGGGGCGTGAAGGGCTTTGGCGGAAGAAAGAGAAGGGTTAAACGTAAAACACACCCTTTATCAGTCCCCTTCACACTCGCAGACCCGCTCACAGTAGAAAAGGCTCGTTATGTTACTTGAATGGCTGAGCAGGACGTGAGAAAATACGGCCTTCGCTCAAGGAAGGTGATAAGTGCTCTGAGCCTAGAAATAGCAGTCAAAGAGGGGTACGTGGGGATGGGCAGGCAGCTGCAACAGCAAGGACAGCGAAAACATACTCCCTACGCATGATACGGCAACCCTGACCCAGTAGTTGGAAAGGAATACAGGTGCAATGATTAAAAACAAAGAAAGCGGGCAAACTCACCCATTCGGGGTTGAAGGGCAGGCAGAGAGGGGCAAGGAAACCGCATTCCTCCGTCAGCAGGGCGTAGGGATGTTCATCCACATTTACTCTCAACCGTGTCACCAGAAGGAGCCCGCTCTCGGAGCCAGTCCTGCCTTCGCTCTCCAGCCCGTCGGTCTTCCAGGGCCCGGTTGTGCCCCCTTCTGTGCGACAAACCCTCCTGCCGGCCAGGAAGAGGATGGAGGGGTCTCCCAGCGGAGCTGAACATCTCAGCCGGCCGGAACGTCAGAGGAATCTGGAGGAGCTCTCAAAGACTGAACTAAAAGAAAAAAACGGGGAGGGGGAATAAAAATACATTCTCAGGCCAACCCCTAACAAAAGATTGCCAGGTTCCTTTGCTGAAGCAAGAAACCCCAAATCTAAAAACATTTTTCAGAGCCAATCGCACAGACTGGCCAACCCAAAAGAAAATTCGTTTGGTTTTGGTTTCAGAAGATTTTGTGCAGTTAAAAAAATGTCAGCCAGCTCTAAATTTCTGAACAAAATGGCTCTTCGAAATGAAAACTTTAGCAATTTTTTTTTAAGAAAAAAGTCGGAAAGGACAGAAGCTCTAATCCCACACAAGTGCTGGGTGGTTTTCCCTAGCCGAAATGACCCGCTCAATTTGACCAGAGTTTTGCAAACAGCTTTGCTTGACCCCTACATGTTCCAGTGACAAAGCACCTTCAGATTCAAGCCCTTTCAGAGGAGCATCAACCCGGAGGGATACCTCAGTGCTCCCTGAGCCTTGAGAAACCCACCATGGAGGGAGGGAGACACAGTTTGAAATTCATGCTAACATCTCCCGGCTTCCTTCTGGTGACTCAGCGTGCACCCGCGCCCAGCTGTGTCTCTCCTAGCCGTGCCGTCTCACCTCCGCACCCGTTATTTCCCTGCGAGATGGGCAGTAAAGCCACTGGAGCTTTGAGTGTTCAAGGCTATGATTTATCATAAGCCTTTAAAAACTGGAAAGTGAAGCAATTTTCCTTTCCAAAAAGCATTTATGCTCCCCCCTTGCACCCATATGGGCTTGTTATGTTAAGGCTGCTCATAAAACCTGCTTGGACCAGCCCGACACTTAACCTTGGTTTCTGAAACGACGCTGAACCTGGTTTGTCTTTGTCCGTGCTCGGAGCGAGGCTGTGTTAGCACCAGTTGTGCAGCTCTTACTGCTGACAACCATTGTCCAAAAATGAGTCTTTTCTTCGGTATGCTCTGACGGATGTAAAACAGCAGCCCTGACCACTCATGTTTGTTTGCAAAGGCTTTCTGAAAGGAACTCCAGATGCTAGCTCAAACGTCTCATGCATTTTCCACTTCAGTTTTAATTGTCGGTACTGCTGATCGCTTCTCTTCATACAATCCTGCCCTAGAATCATCCACCCTTCAGAGCACTGGCAGGGGGAAGAGGTTCCTTTAGGCAACATCTCTGGTGCGATTATCTTGCCCAAAAAATCCCACAGGCAAAGGCGGAGAGACAATACAGCAAATTCATCTGCCACGAGTTCACTTACGCCTGACGTGACAAGCCGATCAGAAAGCATGTGAGTCCTGTTAATGGTAAAGGTCTCTCTTAAATCGGTTAAGCATCTCTTCCCTTCCTGTTCCCAGGGTTTTTATTACTACGACTCATTAAAACACTGCCAAGATGGCCATGAATTAAAACACAAAATTTTCTCAGCACGAAGCTCCGGTCCCATATGTTTGGCGATGCCCCAAAATCATCCGCCGTAACGCTTTCGCAGACATCTACCTACACCGGCCCTATACTCTCAGCCTCCTCCCGCACCTTTGGGGTGCACTTCCATCCCTCCCCGTCTATCGAGAGGGGACCGACACAGAAACGCCTTGACAAAACAAGCAGGAGATTCCGCAGCAGGACACGGTCTGTCCCGCTGAGAGCCGTGGGGATGCTGCCCCACAGGGAAGGGCTTCTCGGCACAGCGGCGAGGCGGCGGAGAGCTCGCTGCTGCTATTTGCTGGGGGTTTGGGTGGGGGTCAGTGCCTTCTGTGGCGTGCCCAAGCTCAGGGAGGAGCGGGAGCCTGCCCTCCACCCCCTGCATCTCCGCACCGAGCGGTCTGTCTAGACAATCCTCCCCGCTGGGCAGCCGGGGACGCCGAGGGCCCTTCCGTGCATGGAAGTATTCAGGAATTCCTCTTGCAATTAATTCTCCGTCCTCCCGCGAAACAGCATTCCCATGCAGAGGAGCTCGGCAAGCGGAGCGCCGCAGAGCAGCAATTAAGGGGCGAAGTCGGACTACAAAGGGAGGCGTTGCGGGTCGCACCTGCGCTGCATCAGAGCTGCTCGGGGAGAAAGCCCTTACCGAGCTCCAGAGGGAACGGCAGCTCCTAACTCAAACCCAAATAATAACATGATCTTGTAGGGGGAAAGATTAATCATTATCGGCAGCCAAGAATGTGCAAGTCTAACAAAAGCCAAAGGTTTTTTTATTACAGTCCAACTGGAGCTGGGAAGACAACGTTCGCTAAGAATCATTAAACCTATTGCAAGAATAAATTTTCTTTGAACCAAACCATAAAATGGGAGTAAAATCCTCTTAAGCCAGTGACAGCTCCTAATGGAACAGATATTATTATTTTTCTGCAAACCAAAAAAAAAATTAATAAAATTGCTTTAGATAATTAAGTGAATAGATTAGGCTCCAAAATGGAAAATATTTACTCAAGCAAAACCTGCTTAATTTAATACCTGCCTCAATTAATTTTTAAGTTTGGGATTATAATGGGACAGAATAATGACATTTTCTGCTTGTACAAAGAGGGATTTGTGAACCCTATTTGCCCAGAATCCAGGCAGGAGAAGCAGTATCTAGGAAAAGCTTACCTTGCTAACCCCCAGGTAACAGCAGCGCTGCTGCGCGTGCCAGTAAGGAGTCTGGCAGCTTTCGCGAGCCTGGGAGATAGAAGGTGAAGCCAAGGTCCCTTCTCACAGCTGGTCGTTACATTTCCTGAAATGTCTGACCAGGAGGTCACTACCGATATTATAAAATACAAAAAATATTACAGAAAAATGGAAGTCATTTCCTTCGTGAATGTGGAGGCAGAACAGCAAGTGGAGAGCAAGAGGAACTTGCACGTCATTCCTTCAGCACGCAGGGGACATCCGCTGGCAGAGAGGGCTTTGATCCAGCTGCCAGGCCTGGGATGGATGAAGAGAGTTCAACAGCTCCCTGCAAAGGTCTGTGAGTCCGCTCCTGAGTCAAGACCTCAGCCGGACGCTCCGGTTCCAAAGCTGAAGCACGGGTAATCGCTCCTTTTACACACCACCGTGACTGGCTGCAGCTCTCGGTCTCAGCAGTCTTATTTAGTTACTGCTTTTAGGGCAAGCTCGGTGTACTCCTCCCTCACTGCTTTTCCCTCTCTGCCAGAGAGCAGGACAAGCGGGAAGGAGGTGGAACACCGAGCTCCGGCATTCACACTGGCTCTGTACACCCAGGTGGGAAAATAAACCCGAACGATCACTTCTCTGGGGCAGGCAGTGCAAGGAGAGAGCTGCGTCCTGCGGTCAGAGAGCTTTTTGCACAGCCGGACACCTTCTCCTCGAAGCCCTCCACTCTTGAGAAGTGCATCCTCTTCTAATTTTAATCTACAAGCCATTACTTCTGTTAGACCCAATTCCCAAAGTCTCACGGCGGTTCTGCCTGCTAGGAGCTTGGTAGGGTATGTAGCGATCACACAGTATTCGTAAAGCAAATCTTACATATTCTGAGAGAAAGAGCTGCAAAGGAAAAGCGTGTAAACACACCTGTCCTTCACAAAGGTCCTCCACAGATCAGGGTACATCGAACTTCTTCGAACAATACTTTGGACAATCTGTCTTCCACGGCCTTCCTTGGCTGCTCTCCCTTCCCTCTCTCCAGCTTAGATGCTCAGACCTTTCGGGCCTCCAGAAAGTCACCGATCTAGACGTGGCCTCTGCACAGGGGATTTGAGCCCACTGAAAAAAAGCCTGTCTCTACAGAAGTCATCCACCACCCAAGGGTTGGAAATCACTGCCGTTGCACCGTCTTCCTCCGTGCTTGTCTTTTTTCTCCTCCTCAAGGCTGAACTAATACCTACAAACATCCTGAAACGCTCAGTAACCACTATCCACAACCACTCGCACCATGCATGGTTTTCCTATAGATGAGGAGTCCCGGAGCAGCTCCACACCCCACCGGCACGGGTCTGCGCTGGGAAGAAGAACACGGCTGTTGGCTTGCAGCTGGCAGCCAGCTCGGATACCCTGCTCCCCGTTCCCCCGGCGTCAGAAGCACACGCTGCACGACAAGCGGGAAGAAGAGAAACATTTGATTAAAAAGCTTCCTGCCTGGAAGCAATTCTGATCCTGGCTTGACCGGCTCAAACTCAGCCCCGAGAGCGTACACTTCAGCGTACATATAAAGTCTTTTGGGGAGGAAGATGAGAAAGCATGAGAGTTTTATTTGACATAGACCTTGCTGGCATGTCAGAGCTCTGTTGCTTGTGTTTTCAAGACAGGAACCTTGTTAACAAGCGCTGGCGAGTGCAGCGGGCTCTTGCAGGCTCTCCACCTGAGTTAATGGCGTAGGTCTGGCTGTATGTTGTGCAGAAGGGTCAGCGGGGACAAAAATGAGAGAAAGAGAGAGAGAGAAGCGGATCCAAGATTGAAATCTTCCTTATTTTAAAGTGAAATTGTGGAAGGTCAGCTGACAGGGACAGAGAAGGCGAGGAGTATTTCAGACCCAAATAGCACTTAAATCCAGGTAAGAAACAGAAAGTCTGCGGCAACAGCAGAATCAGAGAGTCCATCAGAAACAGCCGTTAATCACGAGTCAGGAGCAAGTAAAGGCCGGAGCTTGTCAGGAAACAACATGTCACGAGGATTATGGGCAAACCTTACAAGGTAGCTGTAATTTTGAAGGCCCGAGGAGTCAAATTGTGATCAAAAAGCCATGCAGGCACAAGAGGAAGCAGCATGGAAACCAGAATCCTTCTCCTCAAAGCAAACAGAGGTGAATTACAGCACAACAGATCCTTCCCAAATCACCCCGCAGGTCCCAAAAGCAATTGATGGAGGGCTGCGCACGTGACGCTGACTGACAAGCCTGCAAGATTGTCTGTGGGAAAGGAACAAGAGGGGTAATTTTATTGTCATGTACCACAGGGGGGTGTAAGTAAAATCACAGCATGAGAAAATGACAGTCTATCTGTCTTAGGTCATTTACATGCCCAGATAATCTGCGGGAGGAGAGCCAAGGTTGCTACATTCGAGAGCGGCAACACAACGGCAACGTGCCTGGGAAACAGAAGCTTACACAGAAGATTTGGGAGCCCTGAAACCGATCTCGTGTTCGCTGCTCCCACAAACCCAAACGACCAGACTTAATAATTTAGGCTTCCAAATGATTACGCTTTCCTCTCTCATTATAGGCTGTATAACGGTCTCATCTCGCTGAGCACTCTGCAAGAAGGCCGCGGAGGGATGGTCCCACGCTCGGAAGCTGCCGGCTGCAGAAGACACGTACTTTACAGCTCGTGTGAGGGAGACGATGAAGGGATCGGAGAGACACGCTCTGCAGGACCCTTTAACATTGCACTGCCAGAGGTTCCCAGTGAAAATCCCGATGATAAGGGCGTGTGGTACTCTGCACAGAACTGATAAGCGTGGTAGAAATCTGATGGCTCGGGAAAGCTGGGCATCCCAAAGGGATTTCAGCTGGGTAGACAGGGAGGAGGAGCCGGATCTTAGAGATATTCTTCAGGAAGAAGCGGCTGGTTTTCGGCAGGGCCCAGATATGGGTATTTAGAGAGAGGTCAAGTCAAAGAGGACCAGGGGATTGAGCGGATGGTAAGAAAGAGACATCAAGAAAGGTAGCGGGGAAGAGCAAGCACGAGAAGATTTGAAACTCAGCTTTGATTGTGTTGAGCTGAAGCCAGTAGGTGGGTGTCCACGAAGCGCTGTCAGAAAGACAGACTGTGAATTAATTTGGACAGCACTGGACAGGCTACGAGGAAAGCAATCACTCTGTGAGTCATCAGCAGGAGATTATATATGCAAAATTTGTAAATGAGGTCACCCAGAGAGGGAACGCAGGGGAGGAAAAGAGGAGGGCTGGGCGAATGGCCAAGGATGGAGCAGGTGAAGTAGCCGGCAGTACTAGAAGGTTGTCAAGCAGGACAGGCACAGCCTTAGAGACATCACTGCGTGGGCAACCCTGTCCTGCTCTGTGAGCAGCGGGGAACAAACAGACCTCCACCGGCTGATCTGTTCCTTGGGGGCAAACGTGTCATACCAGCTTCCGATAAGAAACCTACAAAGGGCTCGGGAAGCTGCTGGGTCCTCGTTCTCCAGGGGTGAACTTCTGCCTCAGTTTCCCTGGAGCCGCCTGGCTCCTGAAGCTGCAGAGACCTCATCTGGAGGGCAGGGCTCCCCCGTGGAAGCAGAAACCTTCCAGGGATCCAGGGCTGTAATCTCATTTGAGCTTTTTGGAGCTCATATTGCAAGAAGGGGCAGTGAAGTCCTCCCAGAGAGAGCTACAAGGTCACCGCCAAACCTAAAGAGAGGGCAAAAAACCTTTTTGGTAGGCAGAGACTGGAAAAGACAACCGCACAGCTGTAGCTGGCAGGGAGTTGTGCTGGGAAGCTGAGCCCATCCAGCGCTACTCAGCTGCTACCCAGGCGCTGGAAGAGACAGAGCTCGTGTTTGTGATGTGCAGGGGCAGGAGCAGTGGGATCCTGAAAGTCACAATTGACCCTAGATTACACAGCCAGCTGGCCAGACGCTGCGTTTTGAAATCGCCCATTTACCTGAGAGCGCTGGCTGGAAAGCATAAGGCAGCACGCAGAGAATGCCCAGGCGAACTTGTCGCTGGCAATGGCCTCTCATTTGTCAGGAAGGGATTCATGCAATTTACAGAGGGATGTGGGCTTTTCGCAAGCGTTAGGCAGTCACCCTGAGAGCTCAAGCCAGCAAAGGGATTCTGAAAAGAAAAAGGATCCATTTCTAGCCGCAGAGAGGCTCTTAGCAAGCCCAGCAAACCCCAGGCAGAGCGAGGGGAAGGGGGGGCTGGGAACGGACCGGTGAGACAACGGTCGCAAGAACAAAAGGGCTGTATTAAGAGGGCCTATTCTGGCACTTAAACCAGGTTTAAGCAACTTTGCTCCTGCCTAATCTGAGGATAATAACGAGTCGGATGTCTTACAATCTGGAAATGCCTGGCCAAGTCAATGGAGAAGAGCAGGTGAGACACATAACCCTTAAGTAAGTGGTCTAGACATGATTCTGTTCCTGTCTGCGTGTGCACAACAAAGGCAAACTGCTTGTAGGTTTAAGGTACACAAACCCTGATGGAAGCAAGATTTGGCCTTGATTCATAAATGAACCATGCCAAAAAGTGATTGTCTCCCAGCGCTGCAAGGCAGTAAAAGTAAACTTCTCAGAAAACGTCCCTCGCTGACTGACAGGTGCTCTGCGGCGGCGTGACGGGGGGCGCAGCGCTAACGTCTCTTCCTGGCACAAAGCCCACAGGCCAAGTTAAGCGAGCTGGTTCCAGGGGGTGAGTAGCAGAGCTTATCTGAAAGCCAGGCTCCGCCAAGGGCAGAGTTAAGTCAGGACAAGCTGGCCTGGTCTCTCCAGACTGCCTGCTTAACTGCCCCAGCAATTCAGAGATTTTTTTTTTTACACAGCTTCATTTACAAAGAGAATTGAGTTTGCAAAGCACAGCTTTGTGCGAATTTCCACTACGAGACTTCATCAGATCACTCCGGACTCTGAGCCCGCTGTCTCTGCACAGTAATAGCCATTATCCCCAAGCTTTGTGTGTGTTTACGTTACCCTTCCATTTTCCCTTCAGATATGACAAGCAATTCTTAGAAAATATGTTATAAACTCTTCTGCTCTGGAGTTCTGTCACCTTTGATTGCACTCATTTGAGGCCAAGGATGTAGTTTCAAAGTAAATCAATAAACAACACTTAAAAGGGTCCTACAGACACAAGCTGGGTGCAGTACCGCAGCCCTCCTCTCTCCCCCGTTGCCTCTGCGTTGCTCCTCCAGCCCGAATCATTGTTTTAGACAGGATGAGTGCAACCCAACCAAATAAATGGGCAAAATCCAAACAGCAAAACACTTTCCGAAGCCCCCGGTGCCGCTTTACAGTACGGGAGTACAAGCTAGGGCCTGCCTTGCAGTTGGAAGGGCATCTCCAGCGTTCAGAAGTCCCTGTAGTCCCCAAATCAGCAGGACTGCTCGCCGCAGCGCTGATCTGGGCTGGCACGAGGGTCTCCCACAGCACATCGAGAGAGATACACCTCATTGCCAGTCTGCTGTACCCATGGGTGGGCCGCAGCCAGGGTCTCCTGGTTGCTACAGATGGCCCTGGAAACGCCTGAGGCAACATCCCAGCCCCAGTGAGGGACTGGAATGGCAAATCTGGAAAGCCTGGATTCAGAAAGGGGCCGTACGCTTCCCACTCTTACTGAAGACGTTTAGGGCCCCTCAGGCTTGCTATCACACGGAGGGCAATACATCCAAGTAGAGCATATCTAGGGTAGATTCACTTGGGAACCCCAGGGGAGCAGATATTGGCCCCTACCCCTCATTTACGCTGCCCGTGGCTCCTCGTACTCCCCACCGCCCCAGCAGCCATACAGGCACGGGGCCTCGGTGGCCTTCCAGGAAGCTAACAAGGTTGCACCTCCTCAAGCAGCCCCTCCAACCTGAATCATAATAGACCCCATCAGCGCAGTACGGACTGCTGGCTAAACACTTCATTAAGGAACAGCTGACAGGGAGGTTATTCATCACGCGGAGCCGTCCTGCTCTCCAGGATCAATGCGGCACACAGGGTGAGGGGAAACTACCGGAGAAACCCCTGACAGAAAGAGCCTACTTGAATGCACTTGCAGAAGAATTTACAGAGCAAATTAACTCCACTGGTTGAATTACTTGGATTTGGGGGTTTTAATTTCAAAAATCTCCAAAGGCTGTGTAGACACCCTGGTGACCCTGACAACTCAGGCAGAGAGGAGGGCTGCTGCCTGCACATTACGACAATACCCCCTTCGCTCTGCCACCTAACAACTGTTGGGGTTTTTAACCTGGCTGCATTTTCAATTGAGATCTCCATTACCTGTTTCAGTGTGCTGACGGTTATATTGGTGTGTCTGTCTGGAGTTCCTCGGGCTTACTCAGGACATCTGCTTGCTGTTCCCAGCTCTGCTGCTTTCTCTCACTGTAAAATAAACCAAATTATTCAGGGTGGAAGTGATCTCTTATTTTGGTTGTCTTCACTTTTTGGTCTCTGTTCAGTGCCTCTGGGCTCTGCTTCCAAATCCAGCATTGTCTGTGCAGAGCCTGATCGGGGGAATTTACACGTGCAAAACATACACCCTCTACGCTCTTCATGAGCGGTTATACAGCACAGCTCTGGCTAAGACAGCTTTGAAAGTCTCCCGCACAACATACTGGCACGGTGAAGCTCCTCCTAGAGAGACGCGGGACAAGCAGCCCCCGCGTCTCCTGCGCAATAGGCTTACTCGGCCCCGGAGCACCGCAGGACCTTGCTCTAAGCAACGTTTTCTTGCGATTCAGGGAGAGATCCTACAGACTCTGCTTCTCTTTTTTAGCGTGGTCTGTCCTCACCCCTCAGCATCTCCATGCCGGGTCCTTGAACCCTGCACATGAGCTTGCAGAGCTATTACTCATTGCATGTAAGACTGGATGCCATGTTCGATACCGCAGCAGAGCTCTGAGATATCACAGCCTGGAAAGAAGGTTTCTCTGAGCTGAACTGAGTGACACAACTGCCAGAGGCCGTACCCGTGACATTCCTGCACGTTCAGATCCTCCCCTGCTGAGTACCAGGCAACTGAGCTGCCCACACCGCTTCGGTGCCTCTGTGTGCTTCCAGCGCAGGGTTCCCTGCCCCTCATTCAGGCAAACCTCAAACTCAAAAAGGCCAGATTCTTCCCCGTTTCCATTCGCAGCAGCCTCTTGTTCCCGTACGCCCCTGCGGAGCAAGGGGAACCCATCACACCCTGCCCAGGTTTGCTGAGCGCAGTTCTGTGGCCCCAGCGCTACACGTCCTACCAGAACCCCTTTTCCTGCTGTCCCAGGGACCGTCTTCTGCTCCGGGTGCCTGCAGCGCCGAGCACCTTTAGGGGTGCTCAACCGCAGGGTAATTAATTAACCCAAGTGATCGCCGATATTATCTGCAACTTGAACACAACTCTTATCGAGTGAGCGTTGGGGATGCGCTCGCTCGGGGCACAGCTACAGCGCCTAGGGCTCAAGACCTTTGCCCGCTCCCGCTCTCCGGCTGTTAAGAGAGTCAGGTGGTGTCGTTCCTAGAAGGTGAATAAATTATTATTGCAAATTACTCTGATGAAGTGGCTTTTATTAGAAAGCCAGACACAAAGGGAGCTTGCTGATTGGCTAGCAGTGATGTCATACCCAGCACAGCACTCAAATGCAGAGATAGGAATTTTCTCGTCTATATTTTGTGTATAATTTTCATTTTCTACTGGCAATAAAGCCTCGCCAGCAGAGCCTTTCACCCCATGAGTGCGGTGGGGGGTCTGTACTTCTCAAGTGGCTGATGAAAGCAAAGCGGCCTTTGTTCCTCTGTCTTGCAAGGAACCTAAGGCTAACAGTTCTCACCCACAAAGGCACTGTGCTTTATTGCTCTATTACAAACCCCAGCACTCAATTTTCTTAGGTGGGTAGCAGAGAAATGGGCATTTTTTGGCTTGCGTGTACCTAAAAATCATTCTGATCACAGAGATTTTGCTATTTACAAGCTGAAGCTTAACGTGCAGATAAAGTAAGAGCCTGGATATCACTCTGATCTTCAGCAAAAGGCGAGAACGGGGTTTTGGAAACAACCAGGCAGCAAACTCCCAAGAAATTATTTATTTTGCAAGTTTCACATCTTGGTTTTTCCTCTGCAAAGCCACTGTGAAATTCTCAGAGAGGCAGACACGCGCTGCAGCCATCACTTCTCTTCCCTAATTGAACGTCCTATCAAACTTACGAAATTTGCCTAGCAAATGTGCCAGCTTTAATCATTTCTGGATGCAAACGGGCACGCTTGGTACAGCTCAAATACTAGAACCCTGTGCGGACAGCAAGCATGAAAGCGCCACTTGCCTCACTGAACTGGAATGAACTTTCAAATTCAAGCAGCTACGCGAAGCGTGCCTCTCCCGGCCGCGGGCAGCTCTGCAGCTCCCTCCAGCAACACTACTGCGGTTCTGGGCTCCAGCGCCTGCTGAGTACGGACACGGGCAGCGCGGAGGTTTCACATACCTGCTGCTTCCTCCCTCCGTTACGTACCGCTGAGGTGTAAATTTTGCCAGGAAGGCCAAGTCTAACATTTCCAGCGCTGGCAACAAGCTCCTGCTTGTGCTGTACAAACACTGCGCTCTCCTAACACCCACAGCACAAATCCTGAGCTGACCTACACGGCTTGCCTATTCCCCTTTGATTATGGCTCTAAAGTCATTTGTCCTCCAAAACAGGCAGAAAACAGAACGCATCTATCATTTGGAAGATGCAGCACGTCCTGGAAACCCCCAGACAGTCGCACTGATGAAATTGGACACTGAGGACTGCTGGAGAGCTCAGGCGTAGTTAGATTTGCCGTTCCCACTCCTGGGGTCACGACTCTCGGCAACATCATCAGCTCCGCTTTCTTCCAGGTGGCTTGAAGTTGGAAATCATTGTCTCTTATCGCCTGAAGATTTGCTGAGCTGCCTGCCCTTTGTGGCTAACAGCAGCTGCCCTCAGACTCCTAGATGTTGGATGTGAGGCTTTTGAAGTCCTGAGGGTGAAGGTGCAAAGGACAGGCACCCGGGAAAGACAGAGCCCGGCCGTGAATCAGAGTTGAAAAAGAATATGAAGGCAGAAATCCTAGGAGAGGATGCCGTCTGGCTGAGACACATGCTCAGCATCGGCAAAAAGGGTACTGCCTCTCAGGTTTAAGTCCTGGAACAGATTCAAATCACCCCTTTTAGATCTGACCTCCTTTCCTGTTTGAGGAAGACGGTGAAGAGGAGAGGGAGCCATGAATCTTGGATCCGGTCCCTGCTTTGCATGGCTTGGCCTCGTTGCTTTTACCACTCCATGTGTCGAATGGAGGGTTATTAAAAGCATCAGAGGAATCTCAAGTAAAACATTTTTATTGTTTTTAAGAGCTTTGTTACAGCATCTTTGGAGTTCTGGCTTGGACCACCACAGACCAGAGCCAGGAAGCGCAGAACAGCCTTTGGATATTGAATTACCGTACAGAACCGTATCAAATTCCAAAATTGCAACCGCTGGCCAAAAAAAGAAGCCACTGTAGAACAGAACACACCCACGCAGACCGTGCAGGCATCCAAATGATCACGCTGGGCCTAACTCTGCTTCCCTTCCTCACACAGAGTGATACCCTCGCTCCCGTCTTTGATTTCAGCAGCGTTATTTTCCCGTACGAAGCAGCCAGGCTCTAGAGGAGAATACGGTCCCACCTGCTTATCACTTGCTTTACAATGAGAGTCCCTGTATCGCTTGGCTTTTTAATGAAGTTGGGGTTTGATGTATCACTCAGCCCCTCCCTTTCACTTCAGGACAGTATTAGAGTCACGTCTGGATTATAATACGCAGTAAGCTGTTCTGGGGTGATATGAATCAAAGCCCTGAAAGTGGGATTCCGTTTAATTAATCGTGGCTGACAGAGGAAGGTATCGATCGGAGATTGAGAGGTTCAGGATTGGCCCGAGGGATAATTATTGCAGGGCACACTGATATTTTTGAATTTCTAGCGATGTGGGAGGGAAGCAGGGAGGAAATAAGTGAATAATTGCAGCTAATTAGAACTTGTGCGTGCAACCCAAATTACTTTGTTTGAATAATCAACGACCAACAACAGTCTGATCCAAAAGGAAAAGGAAACAACTGCCCAGAGAGATCTAGATTGCTCCCATAAATTCTACAGTCCCATGTCTGGGACAAATGTTTTACGGAACCGAGGCCCTAAATACAGAAGGGGAAATGGACAAGATTATTGAGTGGAAACAATTGCTTTTGCCTAAGATGACGATAAATAAAAGGGGCCAGGCGAAGCCGAAGGACGGCAGAGAGTGCGGGATAGCGGACGATGCTCTTGCCTTAACCGTCTTCCTACCCGTTCGCAACACGCCGCCTCCCGCCGGCCTCCCGGCAGCCTGCCCGCCTCCGCCTTCACAGGTGGGACACCGAATCCGCCGACAGGCAGCTACGGGGCGGCTGGAGGGGGATGAGGCGCGCAACTGCTGTCGCTGCAGGGATAATAAAAGGTATCTAGGCTAGCAGAGGGGGCAGATGGAGGCGAAGCTGCAGCTAGCAATCTGTGTGCACACACCGACCAACCCGCTGCTCCCTGTCCCCGGGATCCCCATAATCTCCCAAGGCAGACCTGCTGTTACAAACGCTCTCATCACTAACGCAGCGGGGGCAGCTAAGCAGAGAGAGTGAGTGATCTAGCGGGGGGTTAATAAAAGGACTGACGCAGAACAAAAAAGCCTGTCAGTCGCCGTAAGATGTGCTCTCCACCCCTTCCACCCCCCAGGAAATTAAAAATCGTAGCCTGTGGTGCACGCTGTTTTCTCAGCGGGACTGGATGGGGCAATGGGACGTGGAAGGGTAGGATGGGAAGGGGGAAGTTGGGAGTCAAATGTTTGCCCCAGCTGTTGTTTCTGATGCGATATATCAAGCGCTGTTATTCCAAAGGACCAGATTACCTGGTCTCTCCAAACCTGATGAGACCAAGCCACATTTCTGTGTGCTGTTGCCAGCAGCTCCGCCTGGAGAGAGTCCACTAGATCCTGCCAGGCTGGAGGGCCAGGCTGCTCTGCCTGACACCCCCGAAGTCCAGGCTAGCATGTTTCCATGGAAATGGGAAGAGAACAAATGCCTGTGACATGATACACCTTTTCCAACGTAGATCTGGACCATTTCTAACGTCCCTTCCTACTGACAACCTTCAGGACTGGATATTTTGCAGGCACAACCAAAACAGAACAAGAAGGGGAAAAAACAATATCTGATCGTATGAAACAAAACCCACCATCCTTTGTGGTGATCAGCAGCTGAACCCCAAAGCACATTAATCCACCAAAAACACCCTTCAAGGCAGAGATCTCCACACTAAACACTGGCAATTCCCAGGCTCCGTGTTTCTCACAAGGGGATAGTGATGATCGGTTCCCTCCCCTCTTCGGGCTGTTTCGCGTAAAGTTTCCAGCCCCATTTTTCCCCCCCTCCAAAGGAATGAAATCTCTCAGCTTGGAGGTGAATCCCCCGCTGCCTGTTTCCTGCCTGTTATTGTCTGCTTTGCCCGGTGCATTGTCTGCAGCCTCGGCAGGCGGCTCGGCAGGCAGGCGGGAGCTGCCAGGCTGCGCAGCGCAGGCCCGCAGCGCCCTCTCCCGCGGGCCAGCCAGACTCGGACCGTTCGGCGCCGCACAGCCGGACGAGGCCCGCTGTGCCACCGCGAGCGCCGGGGCACGTACGGCCCAGGCACCCCGCTTGCTTTCGGGGTGCTGCCCTGCCTGCCAGGCCCGCGGTCCCAGCCTCCTGCCAGGTACGGCCAGGCATCGCCCAACGCGCGGAGCTGGCGTTTCACAAGGACTAATCCCGGCAGCACCCAAAATAGCAGTAACTTCTACGCACCTTGAGCCAAGGCCAGCGGCATTTTGGCAAGCAGAGGCAGAAATCTTTGCCTGCCTACTGCTTTCTATCAACTGCTGGGCACTTCAGACAAAGGCGAGCTCTGTTCACGGAGGCTTTGCTGGGGGCCTGAGGTTGGCATCCGCCAGAGGAGTGCGGAGTACAGTAATTATCCCTCTCTTGGACGCCGGCCTCTGCTCATCACCTAAGGTCTGACGGCATCTCGCAGCGTACTGAGCCGCCAGAAAACTCACCAGTCTGTTCTTGTACCGTCATCGCGGAAGATTTATAAAGCCTCTCTCAGCAGCTGGCTCCTGTCTCACGCCGCCCCGGTGCTCCAGGCATCGCCGTGCCCAGCACCACAGACCAACCTGCCCTGGGACCTTACCCCTCAACCCATCGGCGCAGGAGCGTAACACACTCTCGGAGAAGAAATATAAGAGATCTTTTGTGAAGCCAAAGTCAAAGCAATGACAAGTTTTGTTTCTGTAGGGAGTTCGCTTGGTTTGCTTGGGATTATTATCATTTTAAAGGGCAAGTTATCACTCCTAGCGCTGGGAGCCAAGGATATGAATGAAGGAGCTTCATGAATACAGATATGTTGCACAGATAGAATAAATAAAGCTCATCTATGGCTGTCATTTTCCTTTCCAAGTGGATGAAAATGAGGTGTTCCGACCCCAGGAGGGCCAGAAAGGGATCAGGCACCTTCATTAGACACAAAGAGGAGGCTGGACGTTAAACACTGACTGAGATGCCAGGCCTGCTGGAAGAGGCAGCCTGAGTGCTTCCATGCTGGCAGGAGAACGTGTTGGAGAAATTAGCCTTTCTCCACAGGGAACACCACCCCCAGGAAGCAAAGGGGAAATACTTCTGCCCTTCCTCAGTGCAAGGGAGCGGAGGAGGTGCCAGCATCAGAGCCAGACCCGGCTACACCCACAGGACATTCAGCACCACGCTACGGTTGCTGGAATATAGTCAGCAAAAGAAATTACAACTGAAATAATAAAAGGGGATTTCGATCGACCACAACATTTCATTTGGCCCAAAAGCAAATGAGAAGCCCAAGGCTCCCTACAAGCAAGAAGCAGCAGCACTGTGCCATGTCCCAGCCCGGCTCTCCCCAGCATGGGCGCTCGCAGCATCTGGCCAGATGTGCCCTCAGGCCGTACCCAGGCTCATGCGCCAGCACCTGCTGCTGGCAAATGGGTTTTTTTGTAATATTCCTTCCCGCCACATTCATCTCAGACAGCAAAAATAAACATCACGACTGTTTCTTACACCACGTTAAGATGTTCTTACAGATCTGCCCCGTTGCACTAAGCCACCCCCTCCAGCACCAGCCTCGTTTTACAAACCACCTCCGGCTTGGCACCGAAGGGATTTCTCCGGGCTTGGGAAGATCGCTCCTTCTTTCCCTGCCATCGTGAAAGCTCTCGTGCGTGCTGTGTGGGAGGCTAGACGTGGGTGAGCGCAAGCCCGTCTTGCGATGACAGGAGGTTGGCTTACGCGGGGTTGTAAAGGGGCTGAGCGTCTGTTCCACGCTGCCCGGCAGGCTGGTAGGCCCACGCTCCTCCTGCGTGCTGCTGAGTGAGCCCCGGGAGACTGCGTATTTCCCTGTCCTCCAAGGCTCATTCGTCTTACACTTGCAGTGAGTGTATGTATTTGTAGTTGCAGTGAAATATATGACTCTCTACTGCTAGGCTGTATGAGCAAGAATTTATCTGCTCAACAGATTCTGCCAGCTTCCAAGTGCGTGATTTATCCACAAAAACCAGTCCAACACTGACAGGATCTCCCGGTGATAGTTCCAGGTGGTCTTTTCTGTGCCAGTGAGAGGAGGTTTTGCTTTTTCTTAGCACTTTTCCCCTTTGTCTTGGTTCTTCGACCACTGCTGGCTGTGCTAACATTGAGAGCATCAGCTTCAGGGCATGCAGATACCAACACGGGAGCAAATTCCCCGTTTGGCGCTCTAGGCTGAGGAACAGGCCAAGTCCGTATTGCCCAAAGGAGACACGGGTAAGGTCCCCGTGCCCCTGACTCTATCACTGAATGTATACACACACCCTGACATCAAACACTGTGCCAGGCTGCCGTGTCCGCCTGGGACAGTCCCCAAAGGCTCCCCCGTGTCCGCTTTGTCTCCTGCAGCCGTGTGTAAGAGAGCAGCGGTCACCCCAGCTGCTGGACTGGCACTACCACGGCATCAACGCGGGGCTCGAGGGGGGCCTGGCTAGCTCGGTCGGTAGAACACGGGACTCTTAATCCCAGGGCGGTTCGAGCCCCACGTTGGGCGCCAAAAAGGACGGTCGTGGTTTAACCGCAGCTGGTCACCGAATACCACGCAGCCACTCACTCACTCCCCTCCCTCCCCAGTGGGGTGGGGAGGAGAGTCAGAGAGAAAGGAGAACTCGTGGGTCGAGATAAAAACAGTTCACCAGGACAGCAAAGGGAAAAAAAAATTATATATTAATAATGATAATAATAATAATAAAATATAAGGATAATAGAATATATAAAATGAACGATGCACAATTTCTCACCATCCAACGACCGATACAGCCCGTCCCGAGCAGCAGTCAGGGAACAGGGATATTCCCCATCAGTGATCCCAGAACAGCAAGTTCCAGAGATAGCAAGCGAGGGAACGAACAGCCGAACGAACAAAAAGGCCTGAACGAATGAAAACAGGGAAAAAAGGGCAAAAAGGGACGAATGAAAAAGAGCAAAATAAAAAGGGCCTTGGCTCACCAGCCCACCCCCACTTATACACGGGGCATGCCGTCTCTGGTATGGAACACTCTCTTTGCCCGCTTTGGGTCACTGTACTGGCTATACCCCCCCAGCTTTTTGCACCTGCACATCAGCAAAACCTGGGAAGCCAAAAGACGTCCTTGATCGCTTCCAGCAACTAATAACATCAGTGTATGATCAACATTCTTCACATACCAAATCCCACACTGAATCCAAAACACAGTAGCTACTGGGAAAACAATCAGCTCCATCCTGGCCGAAACCAGGACACACCACCACGGCATTCACTTCAGGAGGGTGACGGAGACGCTGTCCTGGCAGAGCTCTCCTAGCTGAACCATCGCCAGTGCACCCACCTACCCAGTCGCTTCGACCTGGACAGGCTCCAAAACTGTCTCTTTCACAGCTGCCCTCCCAAGCACAGGCCGGCTGTTATCCCATTAAAGCGAATCCCAGTAACGCGAGGACGCTTGCAGAGCCCCAGCTTTTCAGGTACTCAAGTCTACCGTCTATGCCTCCAGGGTGACACTGCAGATGAAAAACAAACCGCACAGAACTGACAAAAGGAATCTTTAAAAAGTATTTCCTGCTTGAGGTAGCTGAAGAGCTGAACAGATCTAGATTCACGGGGCTTAGGTCAGTCTTGTCTGAGACACACAGGTCCTTTTCCTTGCTTTGTCCTTCCGACTCTGTCCCCTTCTCAAAAACACCTTAGCAGAGTCTTCTGCCAGGCAGCTCGCAGGCCAATCTTTCGAGCGGGCTGCACGTGTCTAGTATTTGTAGGTCTAAGTATTTGTAGGCGGTAAATGGGCCTTCTCTGGTGTCCCTCAACCTTGACAGAGTAGCAAATATTTGCAATTGCAAATCTGTTTTGCACAGTTTGTTCTCAGATTCCTCCTAACTGCACCCAAAGCGGGCACACCGTTTGGTTGATGCTCTCTTTTTCTGCATTTTCTTTCGCTCAGAATAAAGATCTCATTTTACCGTTGCCTTGCTGTATTTATGATCCGCAAGGCTGCTCAGGGTCCCAACTGCGCACGCTTGTGTCCTTTCCTTGTAGTATAGATATAAGCTGCAGCATGCCGTTTCAGCGAAATAAGCCAAAGGCATTTGGGGGGCACCAACAGTGGCATTTCACAACTGCGCCTTGGGGATTTGATCTCTTTCTTCTTAGAGGACCTTCCGTCCTTGAAATACAGTTTGAACTTTTCACACGAGATCACAATTGCTAAACGTTCCTGTGCTATTTAGAGGTATCTTTGCTCTGTTGATAGCAGTGACACGAACAGGAAAGCTATCGCTCTCCTGCCACTCCATTTACTGGCAACAGATGACACCATCACCTCTCAGTTCGCGTCGCTGTACTGCGCGTCGAGGGATAAGACCTGCTGCGGGCCAGGTGCATCACGCTGATGTAAGTGCCTCCGTAACAGTCGTCTCTTTGGTAGAGCTAACTAAAGGTTTGCAAATATTTGAAAGGTTTGGAAGGAACCTGGAGTTTACGCATCCTAACGGGCTCTGAACTGGCTTATTATCAGCGGGGAGGCGGCACGCACCTTTCCAGGGTCGAGTCCCGAGCTCAGGAAGTCAGCAGGTGTCTGCCGCACGCTATTATAGCAAACTATAATTTCATTTTAGCTTTATTCCCCCAGCTCTTGTTAGCAGACTAATGAGTTTGTGATTATGATCTGCCGCAGCTTCTGTCTTGAAGATGTCTCTGCACCTGTCTGCAGAATGTCGTTGGGTACTACAGCGACTCCTGCGTGTCCTATTAAACGCGGTTTGCTGCGGCACCGATATAGTGAATAATCTGAATGGGAAATCCTTCCCTTGGGGTGAAGGATAGCATCGCTCCCCTCATTTCACAAAAAGGTCAAGGGGAAAATTCCTGAAGGCTTCTGCTGGCCTGGGAAATGAACCTAAACCCCTGCTCAGAGGGATTCAAGTTTAGCTCCTGTTCGTAGCGTCTGCCAAACGGGACATGCAGCACCAAGCAGCCCTGTCTGAAGCAGGGCAGGACCTAGTCCTGCCTCTCCCCGCGACTCTCCTGCCTGTCACCCGTGAGCAGCACAGGGCTCAACTGTCACTCACTGCCCCGCCAGGCAAAAGTTGCTATTTCAGTTGAAACGCTGAAGGCTGATGGGAATCTGACAGTCCATGTTTAAACCACACTAGATTGCCAGCTGGGAAGTGGGTGGAAACGAATCTTTTGTCAAATAGTTAAACTCCATTTTCTCCAAATTAATTAATTCACAATGAACGTATCCCGTCACGGATTTCAGAGTTGAAAACAAAGCCAGTCTCTCCTCCCCTTACATATCAGTCGTACCACAAGGAACAGAAGAGCTCACTCAGTTGTTCCTCGTGTGATGGTATCATGGTGGAAAAAGGAAAAGCCCCTGTCTTGGCTTTCAATTTACCTGAGGTTCTGAGCTGCCCCACACCTATTTTTTACAGTTACATCCATCTGGTTCTGCCCTTTGTTTGAAGCTGATCTAGAGGGCCGTGACCCCAGCCTTCAGGGCGCAGCCAGAAGCCCCACCACAGGCTCGCTTGCCCGGCAGTCAAGGCACAACCCGGTTCTGTTTTCAGACTGAATTTACCTCAGTTTGTATTAAATGCCAGGTGCCTGTTTGATATCTCTGCCGCAGTGGCAACTCTCAGATCACATTTGGTTTCCCGTGGACAAGATCCAAGGAGTGACGGATGGCTGGACGGGTGCCCGGCTGAAAGCTCGAGAGCCTAACAGCGAGAAGCATCTCAGCACCTGGGTCTCCAGCTGAACTCGACGGAGACAGTAACATGCACCACCACTGAAAACCCAGCTGTCCTCGGGCTCCTGCTCCTCATCTGGTAGCACGGCCTTAGTCAGGCTCATCGACTTTGATAATCTCTAGGTCTGGTCATCAGGTGCTTAGAGCGTAGCTGTGCCCTTTCCCAGCTGAGTGTCCCGTGCAGCTGCCCAGACCTGTCTTTCTCACCTTCGGCTGCCAGCTAAGCGCTAAATCGGTAGCAGCCTCCAAAGAGTTATCAGCTCCTTTCCCGTAAGGGAGCTCTGTTTGGGAAGGGTTTCCTCACACACCTCCCTATTTAGCATCTCAGGACCTCACTTGAAGTAAGAACCATGCTCAGCAACACCTCTCCTCTCCAGAGCAGAACATAAGACAGTCGTGGCACGTCAGACTACAGACCCACGCAGCCCGTTATCTCACCTCGGACAGCAGTGAATGGTGTGAGGCCTGGGAAAGGGAGAGCAAGCTGTCATTCACTGGTCACCCTCTAGACACGGAGGGCTTCCTAGCCCTCCACGGCATTGCTCTAGAGCATCTCTGCTCAAGGCTGAAGGAACCCTGTTTATTCAGCTTCTCCTTGTACAGAAGCTGGTCCAGATCGACAACCATCTTGTTGCTCTTCCCTGGACATTTTTTATACTCTATAGTTTTTGAGGTTGATGGGCAACCAAAACTGTCCTTGTAAGCCTGTGTTTGGGTAAAGCGAGTGCTCTGCCAAAGAGGGTTTAGCAGCTGACTGTCTCGGGAGCAAGGCACTGAAAAGTCTAAGCGTTTCCTTCAGGGATGACTGACCTCCTCTAGACAGCAGATGGAGCAGTCACCCGCTGCTGAGGTCTTCTCCTGCATGCGTGATGCTTCAGCTAAAGGCAAAACGGGAAAGAATAAAGTGACATGATAATCTGTCTTGGCCACTACTGAGAAGGGAAATTTCACAGAAGTCATTTCTGAAATCCAGAAAGCAACACAGATAGAAAAGGATCGGTTTGCTTTCTTCCATACTTTTGTAAAGATGAAGGGGGAAGAGTCTGTCTCAGTACATCCATCATGGAGGGGCTTTCAGTCCCTTCTCTTTAGCCCATTTGCCTACTGGACCTCATCTTCGGAGCACTACGTTGTGGGCCATCAGTGCTACGGGCAGAACAGCCGTTTGTACAAGAGAGACGGGCTTTGCTCTATGGCAGTGAGAACAACCCCATCACCCAAATTAGCCCGAAGGTACTGCAGGAAAGCATTCAATCCCGCAGCATTAACGAAGCATAATCTCTGAGCTCACAGAATGAAGACGGCATAAATCATACGCAGACTTTCAAAAGGAAGTCTCCAGAGCCTGATCTGGTTGGTCACCCATACGACCACATAGCAATTTCCCTGGGAATCTACCTGGGTTTCAGGTCAATCTCTTTTGGTTAGCTACCTCTCCTCGTCATACACATCCTCACAATACTTACAGGTGCCACAAAACTACAAAGGAAAAAAGAATGTCACACTCACGGAGCCTCAGCAATCTCTATATGCTCCCATAAGTAAAAACAGACCTCAAATAATATTTGTAACAGGACAGATTGTGTTCTGAATTTCTGTGACTTCCAGCGTTTTATATTTTTATTTCCAGAGCGTAAGACATTTTCTTTGAAATCTTGTTCAAGCCCTCCCCTATACAGTTAGTTTCACCACCCCCTTGCTTCTCCACGTCCTCTTTGTTTTAGAAAACATTTTCTGGGTGTTCTGACTGTGCATCGCTTTTCTTGGCCATGTTTCTTCTAAAGAAGTTTCCACTTCCCTGCTTGTTGCCTCTTCGTGGAAGAGGTTCAAGACCTCTTCTGCCAATTAAGACAAATCTGGTTCCATGTGCAGCCACAATTACTACCGCCGGCTTCATTTCATAGAATCATGGAATGGTTTGGGTTGGAAGGGACCTTAAAGATCACCCAGTTCCAACCCCCTGCCATGGGCAGGGACACCTTCCACTAGACCAGGTTGCTCCAAGCCCCGTCCAACCCAGCCTTGAACACTTCCAGGGATGGGGCAGCCACAGCTTCTCTGGGCAACCTGTGCCAGGGCCTCACCACCCTCATGGGGAAGAATTTCTTCCTTAGATCTCATCTAAATCTCCCCTCTTTCAGTTTAAAGCCATTGCCCCTTGTCCTGTCACTCCAGGCCCTTGTCAAAAGTCCCTCTCCAGCTTTCTTGGAGGCCCCTTTAGGGACTGGAAGGCTGCTGGAAGGTCTCCCCGGAGCCTTCTCTTCTCCAGGCTGAACAACCCCAACTCTCTCAGCCTGTCCCCATAGCAGAGGGGCTCCAGCCCTCGGATCATCTCCGTGGCCTCCTCTGGCCCCGCTCCAGCAGGTCCGTGTCCCCCTTGTGCTGAGGACCCAGAGCTGGAGGCAGCACTGCAGGGGGGTCTCACCAGAGCAGAGCAGAGGGGCAGAATCCCCTCCCTCGCCCTGCTGCCCACACTGCTGGGGATGCAGCCCAGGACACAGTTGGCTTTCTGGGCTGCGAGCGCACACTGCCGGGTCACCCTGAGGTTCTCATCAACCAACACCCCCAAGTCCTTCTCCTCAGGGCTGCTCTCAATCCATTCTCCGCCCAGCCTGTGTTTTTGCTTGGTCCCACATGCATGACCTTGCACTTGGCCTTGTTGAACTTCAGGAGGTTCGCATGGGCCCACCTCTCAGGTCTGTCCAGGTCCCTCTGGATGGCATCCCGTCCCTCCAGCGTGTCGACCGCACCACTCAGCTCGGTGTCGTCGGCAAACTTGCTGAGGGTGCACTCCATCCCGCTGCCCATGTCCCCAACAAAGATGTTAAACAGCGCCGGTCCCAACACCGACCCCTGAGGACGCCACTCCTCACTGGTCTCCACTTGGACATTGAGCCGTTGACCACAACTCTTTGAGTGCGACCATCCCGCCAATTCCTTATCCACCGAGCGGTCCATCCGTCAAATCCATAGCTCTCCAATTTAGAGACGAGGATGTCGTGTGGGACAGTGTCAAATGCTTTGCACCTCCTTATTTCCCATGTGCCTTCGCGTAGTTTCCAGGAGGCTCTGCTCCATGATCTTGCTGGGCACAGAGGTGAGACCGACTGGCCTGTAGTTCCCCGGGTCTTCCTTTTTTCCCTTCTTAAAAATGGGGGTTATGCTTCCCCTTCTCCCGTCAGTGGGAACTTCACCAGACTGCCACAACTTCTCCAATAAGATGGAGAGTGGCTTAGCAACTTCATCCACCGGTTCCCTCAGGCCCTGCGGATGCATCTCACCAGGTCCCACGGACTTGTGCACCTTCAAGTTCCTTAGATGGTCTCAAACCTGATCTTCTCCTACAGTGGGTGGTTCTTCACTCTCCCAGTCTCTGCCCTTGCCTTCTGTGACTTGGGCGGTGTGGCCAGAGCACTTGCTGGTGAAGACTGAGGCAAAGAAGTCACCGAGTACCTCAGCCTTCTCCATATCCCAGGTAGCCAGGTCTCCCGTTTCCTTCCAGAGAGGGCCCACATTTTCCCTAGTCTTCCTTTTATCACCGAAGTACCTATAGAAGCTTTTCTTGTTGCCCTCGAGAACCCTGGCCAGATTTAATTCTATCAGGGCTTTAGCTTTCCTAACCTGCTCCCTGACTGCTCAGATAATCTCTCTGTGTTCCTCCCAGGCTGCCTGTCCTTGCTTCCACCCTCTGTGGGCTTCCTTGTTGTGCTGGAGTTTGTCCAGGAGCTCCTTGTTCATCCCTGCAGCCTCCTGGCATTTCCGCCTGACTTCTCTTTGTTGGGATGCGTCGCTCCTGAGCTTGGAGGAGGAGATCCCTCCTTCCCTCCAGGGCTTTATCCCATGGAACTCTACCAAGCAGATCCCTGAAGAGGCCAACATCTGCTCTCCTGAAGTCCAGGGCAGTGAGCTTGCTGTGCGCCCTCCTCGCTGATCTAGGGGTCTTGAACTCCACCATTTCATGGTCACTGCAGCCAAGCCTGCCCTTGAGCTTCACATTCCCCACCAGCCCCTCCTTCTTGGTGAGAACAAGGTCCAGGACAGCACCTCTCCTCGTTGGCTCCTCTCTCACTTGGAGAAGGAAGTCATCATCGACGCATTCCAGGAACCTCCTGGATTGCTTATGCCCTGCCATGTTGTCCTTGGTCACTGACAGAGGGCGACACCCCCTCCTCGCCTTCCCTGCTCCTCTCCCCTTATACCCTATATTTTATACCAAGCACTCCATGCCTTACGCCTCCTGTCAGTCACACAGGAGGAAAATACCAGGGACAACTCTGTCAAAGCAAGTTCTGTGGCTAAAACCTCTCTAGACGGATCTACGGAAGACAGCTTTGCTAGGCACCGCTATTTATGAGTTGTGTCGGTTAATGTATGACACGGGGATGCACACGAGTAGTTTACAATACGAACGATGAAATACGCAAATACTTTTGGCAGTCTCACCAGTGAAATTCTGAAACAACTGCCTCTCAGTAGACCAATACATAAATTTATTGCAAAATCCGATTCGGGGCTTCAGTTAGCATGTTAAAATACGCCTAGCTTACAACACTGCATAAGGCACATCCTATCAGTCAGCACATCAGCCATCCGTGAGAAAGCAGAACCGTACGCCTGACTGCTACAGCCTCCAGTTCCTGTTCTTTGAGTTGTAGCACAGCCTGCGCTCGCCTTACTGGAAGGTGCTAACGAAGAGACGGGGCTCGGGAGGGTGGAGCAAAGGTGGCCCTGGGGCTGGTCTGATTAACCAGACTCTGCGTGGCAAGGGCCCACCCAGGGACACGCTGCAAGGCAGGATCTACGAGGATGAGCAGCGCGTAGCTGATGTAACCATCACCTTACGTTGTCCCCACCCAACGCAACTCTTCCACAGTTGTGTGTGCGATTGGAATGGCAAAATGGCAGCCGAGCCAGCGGGAGAGAACCGCTCCCCACAAAGACATATCCTCTGCCCAACATCCAGACCGTGGCTATTCCAGACATGCACGCAACACACGCTGAGTAAGAAACAGAAAAAAAAAACCAGGCTATTTTCACACAACAATGCTAGCAAGAGTGTATTTTTGCTGGTAAAACAGTCTCTCTCAGCCAGAGATTATGCCTTTTCCCTCCCTCATGCTCGCAGAAATCTGACCTAAGGCTATCCTGCCCACGGGCAAAGTACCCTCAGAGGCCCCCGCGTACAGCGCCGCAAGCACACAGACCTAAAGGACAGCAAATACTTTGGCTTCTCTAGTCTGGGCTCTCCAGGCCTGCCTAAACCTCTCTTCCACAGTCTTCTGCCACAGCAAGGGCTTCAACTACAGCCGAAAGGGCTGCAAATCAAAGGCTTCTCAGAGATCCGGCTTTTAGGAGTTTTCTTTGAACGGTAACAGAAATAAGTGTGGCGCTTCTGACATATAATTGTGCCGATGGGGTTCTACTACGCCAATTTGTCAGTTTGAGATATGCGATGACATTTCAGCAACGCCCTTTGTGTCGCAGTAGTGAGGTCAGATTCGTTAGACACCAAACATTTCAAGGCACCGTCGCTACCAGTGACACTGGTGTTAATGCTGGAACGCCGTGAAGGGAAATTATAACCTATATAACAAAGAATCCAAAGTATGCATTACGAGATACAATCTACATAACGCTCACCAATGAGCATGTAAATTGGATGGATTTAGGGGACTAAAGAATATTTTGAGAGTTTTGTTTTCAGAGTTCCTTTCCAAAGAGAAGACTGGGCATCTGTCATTCATCTTCTATCTTGCCAAAGGAGTTGAGAACACAGGAAAGCGCCTAAAGCATTGCTCTGTCCATATGCCCTGCTCCTATAAGATATATACCCTTTCTTCTGGGCAGTATACAACTGTAACACATCTAATAACTCTCCCGTGGCTGTTTACAGGGCCAAACCTGACAGATAAACTGGGTTTTAGCTGGCCTGTTGTTCTGCAGCTCTCGGCACCTGACTGGAGTCTCACGGGGCAAGAATGGAAACGCAGTCAAGACATCTTCACACCAAAGGTTTCTCACTTCTTGATGATAATTTCCCAACCTGTCTTCTTCCCGCAAAGTTTTTAGTTCTTCTATCTCTGAACCCTTTGCTCCAGAAACAAGGCGATTGCTCCTGAGCTCAGGCAGTCGCTGCCGCGAACTCTGACTGCTCAGGGTGTTCACCAGCACGCGTGGTGGTTCACGCTTGCTCACGTTCCTGCGTATTCTGCTGATCACCACAGGGTGTGAGCGATCAGCACTGCGAAACCCAGCAATTTGGCTCAAATTGAAAGAAACGCGTAATTTTGGATCCGGATGTTCCCAGCTCCAGCCCTGGTGTCTCAGCCGAGATGGAAGCTGTTCCACCCCCCACTGCTGAGTTCTCAAAAAAACTGGAAGATGGCAAGGCCTCCAAGGAAGGCGGATTTATAATCATGAGGCAAGGTGGGAGGGAGAAGAGATCCTCTGCGCAGAAACACTCACTTCTGCAACAGCAAATCTCTCTACAGTGGTGGTTTGGGTTCCGCAGAACATCCAAACAACTGGCAGCTGACAGCTTCATACTAGGCATTTCTTCCAAACTCTAATTCCGGGTACAGACTACGCCGACGCTAAATAAGTAATTTAAACTGGGACTTGCACCTTTCCTGTGCGATTCTACTTCTGAAGCGCTGCACTACCGAGGAGCGTTTTGCAACTGCCAAGACATGAAAGTGCATTTGTTATTAACACATCACTATATAATTAGGGGACTTAGCAGGGGGCTGGGTATTCACATGTTCTTTTTCCTCTGTTGCTGACAGTGCTAGATGAAAGTCTCTAGGTATCCCGTTAGGTGACAAGTGAAAATGAGTTCTGCGGCCAAAACTAAGCAATTTGGCACAATCTAGTAGAGAGAGATGGCATTTTCTGCTCAAAAAGGGCCCAGGATTGGAACAGCACGAAGTGTTACCGATCAAGATGGAGACGCGCTGGCCAAGCTGAGCGGGTGTCTTACGGAGCAGAGCAGCAGTGGGTGCGGAAGGCCAGGATTGAGATATGTTGGCAGAGCTCAGACGGGGAATGTTGCCCAGTCTCCGAGAACAACGCAGAGTCTGTATTTTAATTAGAGCTCCTCTGCTCATCTGCATGGCTCAGCACAAACGTGCATCTTCTGAATCTTCCAGGCCTTTATTAGGATCCATGCAAAAAGCCCACCTTCCCCTTTTTCCCACTCCTCCCCAGTGAAGACGTGCCAGCAGCGACCACTCACACCCCTGTATTCTGCCGCTGGCTCTCATTAAACCTCACGGGTCAAGCAGCAGAAACGTATGCGCTAATTTCACATATATGGACCGATATACGGTTCTCACTGTAAAGAGTTTCCAATTCGGGTTAAAGGAGGCCTGTAATCAACGACAGGAGGCTGTGGGATTTCAGGGAGAGGGAGGCTGTGGGATTTCAGGGAGAGGGAGGCTGTGGGATTTCAGGGAGAAGTTTGATAGCAGAGAAGGTATGATGACACGTAGATGAGCGAGCTGGACACGCAGAACCTGAATAACTGACTTCACGAAGCCCGGGGAACGCAGCGAGAAGCAGAAATACGACGGGAGTGTTGGACAGGACAGGAGGTAAGAGGATCGCAAGCATCTGCGATGCAAATCCTGCCCCGAGTACTGCCTAATGTTCATTAGCTACAGCTAAAGATTCGATCCCAGGCGTTGCAGATACGCATGACCGATCCCAGCGACAAGAAAGGAATTCATCGTTGGAGGAAAAACTCCTCCCCTTTCCGCATTGTGCACAGGCCTACAGTTTAAGCTGGCCAAAGTAGGTCAAAGGGAATGAGTTCATTTGAATATGTAAATTCAACTTAACGAGGAGTAGAGACAATTGCTTCAAGCGCGTGAGTTCAAACTAAGAAAAACAGGTCTTCATAGCTCCTTTGGGAACTGGAAGCTTCGGCTTTCACTCCTCCCAGCTATTTCCTCCCCTTGCCCATCTCCATCCCCTTCCCTCTCGCCTCCTGCCTAATAAGCGTCTGGCAAACCCCCCGTTTCCCAAAACGGAGCCTGTGGTCAGACAAGCAAACTCGGTAAGGTCGTTAAAAAGCTGACGCATAAAGGTCTGTCAGCTCCGAGCGGCTGCTGAGAGCGTGTGCCATGTGTGCAACTCTCCATAGCTAATTTTCAAACAAGCAAGAAAACACATCTTTTGTCTGCCTCCTGCAGACAAAGCCTTTTTTTCCCTCTTTTTTCTTTTTTTTTGCTAAAGGGAACAAGTTCCGTTTGCAATAACTGGAAATTGATTAAAACCGCTGTCCCTCTACCGCCTCCCCCCAGTCGCAAGCGGCTCACACCATGAAACAGTGTCAAGAAAAGGATTTCTTATACAAAGAACTTCATATAACCAGGGAGAAGAAACGAAGGAAAATTGTTGACATTAAGTTTTGATTTAACTCTTTCCCTTCTAAAATCCGCTCTTACCTTTCTCTTCCTCTGCTTTTAATAAAAGCATTCTAGCGAAAACTCTCTAAATCAGTGTGTCATATCTTTGAAACGACACACAGCACCGAACCAGAAGCAATCAGCTTGCTATTTCCGTAATTGAACAGGTATTTAATCAATATCTTTTACTCAGCCCGAGTCGACTCCTATGAATCCAACAGCCCTGCGTCCCTTTCCGTTACCGCTAACTAAAACTTGTGGGGCGCTGGGTGGCTCAGGGGCAGGAAATAAGGAGCTGAATTTCAGTTCTCAGCTGACAGTTTCACCTCTGGTTTGGCTGTTTGAGGCAAATCTAGATCTGCATTGGCTTAAAACAAATGTCAACCAAGAAATCACTGTTCAGCTCTTTAACTGAACAGGTTCTCGGAGGGAACCTCTTTTCTTTTTCTAAACCTTTTATTTTTGTTGGCAGGAATGAAGATCGTAAAACGAATCTTTCAATTACCTTTGCGGTCTCATTCGAGTCCACCGACAAAACTGTTCGTGGAGACTGAACACCAGCAGTTTACGCAGACCAAATAGTGGTGGTTCCTCCTGAGCAGCTTTGATTCTGTTGACGTGGGAACCGTACCTGTTGTGGGAATAAAAAAGACAGCTTTAGTCTTCGGGGCAACGACGCACAACGCTGCATTAGCATCAGCTGAAAAACTAATCACCCCAAAATGGAATCGTGGCTTAATTCCCCAAGGTGTTGCTGTATTAGATAGATTCTCCGCTTGCAGCCTAACCCTCTGACGACACAGTGCTAATAACGGGGTCCCCGAGCTGTGACAACGCTATGGGTTGTGGCTGCCTTACGGGCACGTCTAATTATGATGTTCCGTGACAAGGCTATAAATACACACGCTCCCACAGGTGAAGACCTGATTGTAGCGAGCAGCGAGGGGTTCTGGCAGGAATTTGCTCTGTTCTCACCCAGCGTAGCATCGCCTGCGTGAACTGGAGGGCTCTTTACGACTGCGAGAGCCTCGCAGGCCTATACCCGGGGAGTTCAAGAGCAGGGAAGCAAGAGAGGTTTCATAATCACATATAGATCAAACGTGAGCGGGAAAAGCGCCGAATGGAAAAAGAGTAAATTTGTTCAAATGAAAAAGCCTACTGACAAAACCCAAAGACCACCTGAGCAAAGGAAAAAGGGGATTACATCTTAACAGACCAACTCCAGTGGGCTGAACGTAGGTCTAAGTGGAGATGAGGATAATAGGTCTTTAAAGGGGCACCTAAGCAGGTACTTATTTGAGGAAAAAGAACTGTTTGAAGGATTTCTTGAAGAACAGGGAAGGCGGCTAGGCCTCTAGCTTGTTTTCAGGATTCTTTTCTTAAAGATCATTACATTATCATAACGCTTTAGGGTCATGAAACCAGTCAGTGCCCCCGCACACCATCCGCTGCCAGGTGAGGAGGCTTTTTCTCACTCTTTCCTTCCCTTGCAATTCCAGCCCCCATCGTCCATTTGTCCTGCCCACCTTCGCACCCTTGGTCTTCACTTGCTCCTAGGAACAACCTCACGGGAACAGGAGAAAAACATTAAAATCTGAGGCAGTCCTTTTTGGTAAGGACTAGTAAGAAGGGGAACCTGATGGCCAGCCAAAGGACCACTCTGGGCCAGTCAATAAATACACGGTAACGGCTGCTGTAGATGAGCTGTTGACTGAAAACCAATTCCTGCATCCTAAAGAGAAAAATCAACGAAAAGCCTTCTGCTATCCTATCTCCTTTACTGTTTGTTTTGTCAGAGTCAAAGGAGATGACAATCACTCACAACACAGAACTGAGTAAGAAAATTATCAGCTGCCTCAGCCAACGCACTGTGGCGCACAGTTGTCAAACTCTCGCAAATTTTGTTATAAGTCTTAGAACTAATGTTTCTATGGTTTCTAAAGAAGCCCAGAAAAACTCCCTTTCGTTAAAAAAGGGAAACCTCCCTTTTGACTTGCTACACCACCTCTGTGACGGGATGAAAGAGCCAACAAAGGACGCTCTCTCCCACAGCTCCCAGCACAGGCTGCCTCGGGAGGAGCGGGGGCAGAGATGCCATGAAGTAACTCACCCTGGAGAAGGCACGAAAGGGGCTGAGACCAGAGCTGTGCTACAGAGGAAGAAAGAATATACACTAGGGCCAGTGATTACCCTCAGGTCAGGGACCGGTTTTCTGGACACGAGCTGTGAGCCAGGGCAGAGGAGCTGGGGAACGGCAGTGACAGACTTGAGGCAGGCGAGAGTGGAACTACAACACACGGACCCAGAAAGGGGCTGGGCAACAAAGGAGAGAAGGAACAGGGGCAGCGTGAGGAGGAACCCAAGGGAGGGGAGGATGAAGCAGTACCACGTACAGAGTAGTCTCCAGGCACGATGCCCACGGATGGGCTTCAGCTCAGTGCTGGTAACCCGGCCAGGGCCAGGCGCCGAGGCAGGCCCAGCCCGCAGCAGCACCAGGGCAGCGCTCGCAGCCGGCTCCTCGCCCCAGCACTGGCTCCCCGCTGCCCGAGGGCCCGGCTCCCCCAGGCCGGCCTGTCCCCAGGGGGCCCTGAGGCACGGCGACTCCCCTGAGGGAGCCGCTCCCCCCGCCATTTCCCCTCACGACGCGCCACCGCCGCCCTCGCGCAGCCTCCGCCTCCCGCCTTATTCCCGTAGCTCAGTTACGCAGGCGGCACAGCCGTACCTCCCGGAGGTACGTAGGTTGCGCTGGGGGAGAGGCCGCCCCGCTCGCGTAGGGCCCGCCTCGATTCCCGAAGCGGTTTTACGACAGCTGGCGCCCGGCGGGGGCGGGGCGCTACGGAGGCGGCGTAAGGAGGCCCCCGCCGCTCGCGTCCCTCCTCAGACGTGGCGGGGGAGGCGGGGCCGGCGCGGAGCCGCGATGTGGCAGAGGTCGGTGTGCGTGGGCCTGCTGGCCCTGGCGCTGGGCTACCTCTGCCTCCTGGGCCCCGAGCTGCCCCCCTCGGCGCTGCGGCACCTCTCCGCCTCGCTGCTGGGCGGGCTGCGCCGCGCCCGCTCCCTCGAGGGCCGCATGGTGGCGGCCTGGCAGGCGGCCATCGTCCGCCCGGCGCGGGGATGGGCGCGCGTCGCCGTCGGGTAGGTGCCGGCAGCGCGCGGCGGGGAGGGGGAAAGGGCGCCCCTGGCGGCGGGGCGGGGAGCGGCGGGGCGGCTTCCCCCGGGCCGGGCTGTGTATCCATATGTCCGTCTATAGGCGCGTGTGTGCGTACGTGTGTGGGCCTCGGCGGCCGGGCGGAGCTCTCCCGCCTGCGGCCACCGGCCCCGGCGCGGCCTCCCTGGGCTCCTGCGAGGGTCAAAGCTGCTTCGGGGGTTACCGGGGTCGGCGCTGCCCGGCAGAACGGGGAGAGGTCTCGGCTCCTCTTCTCCGGGCAGGCAGCTGCCCGCGGGCAGCAGCGGGGGCTCCTCAGGTGGTGCCGTGCTGTGGGACCTCACGCTGGGCGCTCACCGGAGCTCCTGCCTGGTCGTTAAACCTCGCTGTTGATTTTCCAGACGAGGGCATTTCCCCGAGAGCGCCGAGTGCGGGCACCTGCCCGCTGCGTCGCTTAACCCGAGGTGGACCGCGGCTGAGGGGATTAACGGTCCGGAAAACTCACGCGTTGGTGATTTAAGCGTGCTGCACGGCTCAGGGCCGGTTGGCAAGCCCGTCTCGGGAGACCCTCACCCTGGCTTGCTCGTGGGTAAAACAAATTTAGGTAGGGAGTCTGAGGGACTTGGAGCTGCTGGCCCATCCCCAGGAAGGCGGCAGTTGGGGAGCGCGGTCCGGCGATAAATAGGTACGAGAGACGAGTTTGTAAAGCGGGGAAGCGAGCGAAGCCTTCGCGATCGGGGAAGGTTAACCAAGTCAAGGCAGCGATGCAAAGGACGGAGATGAGGGAGGGAAGGGAGAGGAGAAAGCGAGAGACGTGGAAGACGCCTGTGCGTGCACGGGGAAATGCAACACCCTTTCTCTCTTCAAACTGGGAAGAGGGCGAGGGGAAAGTTCAGGAATATCCCATTGATTGTAAATGCTGGGTTTACGTCTGACCATTGATCTTGCCGTTATATATAGCGCTTGACTCACTTTCTTTTAACTATAAGGACGTGGCAGGATAACTTGACTTTGACTAGAAGATTCGGCCTTCACGTGTTGGAAGAAGCAGCCGATACAGTGTTAGTTGGAGCCTTGCTCTTGCATCACGGTCGATGCAGACTTTCTCCCGTGAATATATGACAAAATAGGTTTTCCAGTGCCTCATTGAGTCTTCTCTTTTGCCACGCCTGCGCTGGCAAAGAGCCAGGTATCTTCAGTTTGTTCCTCGCTTTCTTCTTTTTGGTTTACAGCAACTGAATATATATACTATACACGCAGGCCCCCCAAACACATAAGGCCTCGAAGTTCAAGAGCAAAAGCCGTTCGTTAGTAGCATCTCCCTGCTGTTAAGGGAGTTTATTAAAAGCGTGAAGTGTGTTAGCAGAGGAGTGGCAGGGAGGGAGAAGGAAGACAGCTGGAAGATGATTAGAGGTGTCTCACTTGAAAGCGCTGCGCCTTGGTTTATGTCCCCTTGCATCTTTAATGATTCATTAAAATATAAGATTGCTGACCTTTTGCCGCAGGCAGTTTGGGGCTAAAACGCTGTTTGAGCTTATTGTTTCTTTGGGTTTCTTCTCTCCGCTGCGCGAGGGGACTTTTCTGTCCGTGGTGCATGAGATGCTGCACAGTAGAGGATTTCCGAGCTGATTACCTCGTGTGCTGAACAACCTCGGGGTTTTTAACGTCCTTTTATTCTGTGTGATGCAGCCTTCGTGTGTTGCGGCCCACATCACGCGTGAAAGGTCCGTGACAAGGAGGAATACTAAACGGCTGCGCGTTTCGCGCTGACGTGTAAGCCGGCCTTGGCGTTTGGAGTGTCGCGTGGATAGACACAGAGTAAGTGAGAGATCCTGCAGGAGTTCTGTACATCGTTTGGATCCCTGTCAGGGAAGCGTGGGGCAGAGGAACAGAAATTGCGCGTGACAGCGGCTCCAGAAGATGCTTTAGTAATTGCTGGTATCATCACAGTAAACATTTGGTATGGATCGGTGTCTCTCTGAAACCAAGGAGTAGAAACAAGGGCAAGCGTTCATAAACTCTCTTCCTGGGGCCTGGTTCCAGCCCAGAAACTTTCCTGTTCTATCTTCGGAATTAGACTGTGTTTAAATTGATGTCGTTTATAAGAAACGGGGAGTGGAAGTTTTGAGCCACAGGTTAGACTTCACGTTCAGCCTAGATCTGCTGAAATGGTTCTTGGCACTTCCTAACTATTGCAGGATTGTTCTGTTTCCACTGTTTCAGAGAAGGCGGCGTGGCAGTTCTGGAAATTTGGGATGGTTCTTTTGAAATTGCACTATTCGAATATTTCGGCTGAAAAATTGCTCTCTTGACTCCTTATAAGCAGAACCAGCCTACGTGTGGGGTGTCCGTGTGTGTGCTTTCGGTTATGGTTAGCGGTAGTTGAAACTCAAGCGGCTGATCTAGTAGCCTTCAATACTTTCAGGTTTATTTTTAACAGTTCTGAATTGTGCGTACATTTTAAACCAGAAATATATATATTTTTAAAAAGCTTTTTTATTATAAGAATTAAAAATGCTATTCTTATTGTGCCTATTCTTTTTTTGAGCAAGACTACGGCAGCAAATGAAGTACTGCGAGCACCTTTGGACCTACGCAGCTTACTCTTTCTTGTTTTAGTTCAGCAGAATGTTAGAAACCCCTCTCTCCTCTGCAGTGCCGGAGCGCAATAAAAGCATGCCAAAAGGAGAACACTTCAGTAGAGAATTTCAGGAAATTCATATGCCTTCGTGTTTTTTTTTTTTACATTTGGTTGGTTGTTTTCGCCCTCAGCACGAGGGCAGCGCAGAGCAAACATCGCTGGCTGGGAAGCGACCTCGTTGCGTTGTCTCGCAAGCGCCCTCAGGTTCGCGTGGTTTTTCCCAGTACGCGTTTCCCTTCTCTCTTCCAGCGTCAACGCCTGCGTGGACGTGGTTCTGTCCGGTGTGAAGTTGTTAGAGGCGCTCGGTCTTGAACCTGGGGATGGCAAAAACCACGCGGTCTTGAACTCCAGGCAGGACCTGAAAGAAGCGTTCGCTCACTTCATGGAGAAAGGGGCAGCTGCCGAGCGCTTCTTCAGCGACGCCGAGTCTTTCCATCGCATTGCGCGGACAGCCTCCGAGCACCCTGGCGCACAGGTACGTCTTCCGCCTCAAGATCGGCTTTGAGAAGCGTGTTTCTCATTTTCTCCGTCGTTGGCGACTTCTGTTCTCTGTCTAGTGAGGTGCAAATCGTTCAGGCGAGAAACTTAGGGTATAGCTTGAGCGTGTTAATGACTTTGCACGGGACTCTGCGCCTGCTGCAAATAGTGGGGTTTTAAATGGTTTACCCCCTGCTTACTTTCCCCAAACTGAGACGTCGGTCTAAGATGCCCCTGTGAGAATGCTGGTATCTGGGAGCCGGGTGGGGCTGAAGCTGTACGAGGGGCTCTGACATCTTGTACTGAGGCGGGAAGCGAGGAAATAGATGCGAGCATTAGGAGTCGTAAGCGCTCTGATCAGCTTCATTACTTAACACAGCATTCAAATTCTCTCTGGGAGCGATGAAAAGAAAGAAATATTTTTTCTGAAGCCTCCCTTTCCAAAAGCAAAGTTTTGTTGCTCTTGTGGGTCTTCTGGATCTAGCTTGATACCTTGCCTGTCGGTTAGCTAATTTCTACAGCCTCCTTAATGCCGCCTTAAACGTGTTTGAAAATGAGGAAGAGCATTAAATGCCTTTTAGTGGTCACGACTCTGCTGCGTTGACTTGTTTCTCACCACGTTTGCTACACTGGCTTTCTGGAATCACCCGATTATTAGCTGTATCCTTCTACAGCCTGTTTGGTGTCGCCTCCGAGTGCCTCTGATCCTCGTGACAATCTATATTCTTTGGCTTCAAAGCTCACACTGGAGTTTTCCTACTTGAAAGTTTGACCTTTCTTACCTGAAGAAGCTTTTCACGGTTCCGCTCGCTTCATGTGGGCACAGATAGCGGGTTTAACCTTGATTTCAAACCGGAGGAAGTACTGTTGCGGTTTTTAAATGATTGCTTGTCAGCCTTGCTAATAAAACACGAGTTACCAGCCGCCACAGAAAAGCGGCACAGGAGTAGGGGCTGCTTATATTACGAATGTATTGATTTTTACAGGGCTGTGAGTTACCTGAAGGCGAATATTTAGATTTTAAAAAGCCAGAGAACACTCAGCTTGTTGAGATCTCGCAGAAAATTGTAAAATTGTCTTGCCTTCTGCCCCAGTAAGCTTCGTTAACTTCCGTAACGCTAGACCCTGTTCTAGAAAGCTCTCTAGCCTATACTGAGGACTAGGCATGTTTAAAGCTATCAAAGCAAGGGAATGCCCACACCTGCCTCTCTGTTTTACAGCTTTACGTAGGAGGAAACGCTGCTCTCATCGGTCAGAAGCTTGCCGCAAATCCAGACCTGAAGGTACGCGTTGCAAAAGTTTCACGCCGTTCGCTCGTCTTTAATGAGGCCCAAACTACATCCCTGTAGATTTGGGGGATCTTGTGGTTATTTCTTAGGTTACAGCGGAACATACGGTTTGCCTTACAAGTTGAAAAGCTGATTTTTTTAAATTTTAATTATTATTTTTTTAAACCAATTGTCTAGGTGATGCTTAAATGCGCTGAAATGGTGGCAAGGGACGTGGCAGGAGATCCTTGATTGTTTTTTCTCATTTTCTAGATCCTCCTTTGTGGCCCAGTTGGTCCTAAACTCCATGAACTACTTGATGACAATGTGGTTGTGCCACCTGAATCCATGCAGGAAAGAGATGAATTCCATCTAATCTTGGAGTATCAAGCAGGTACCTTGCCAAAGGCTGGATGTTAGATGGGAACCCTGGACATCGCTGAGATAGTCCTGGTTTTAAAGTTGTTGGGTTTTGAATCGGTTAATTCCAGAAGGATTGTGTAAAGTGTCGGTATTGGCAGCTGCCGTCGGGCTAATCCAGTAATTCCGTGCGCTTCGGGGAGCTGGAGTAGGCGAACAGACATCTAAAAGTCTTCGGAAACTTTTGTCCTTGGTAATCCGGTTACTGTAAATACCGACTCACGCTGCTGTCGTGCCATCTCTTTGGTTCTGTAGGATATAACCTACAGAAACCAAGGGGGCTTTGCGTTTTGTTGTGATGCGTAGCCTAAGCAGACCTGACGGGTGTAATTCTAAAGCTGTATGAACACTAAAATAGTCCAGTAATTTTCTCTGAAAACGGAAAGGTGCCATTTAACCACGTGCAGATGAAATTCAGGGTAACCCTGATGTAATGGCCAGAACAAATCTGCGTGTATTTTCGTGCTGTTCTCAACCCGAATCATTCCGCTGGTCCTGTCTCAAAATACAGCTTCAGAAAGAGTTACAGTGGTGTGACAGAAGAGGGAGGATTTGGCAAGGAGGGAAGGCGAGAACCGCCTTAATTAAACTTTTTCAGCAGCAAAACTCATGCGGAACAGCACCCAAAGGATCTGTTCTGATGGACTCCTGGCTGAAACAAGGGTTACTATAACTGACAAGTGCTGCAACACAGTAGCCAAGGGAAAATACACTGGTCTTGAAGTAAATCTTAGTCTTCTGGCTCCTGGAAGCATCCTGATTAGGTGATCCATTAGTGTACGATGGCTCCTTTTCTCAGCATCCTCGTTCTCGGGTGAGAACTGCCCCTCTGATGCAACTCCGGGGATCTTTGTCCTGGACAGAACTTTGTCGTGAGACGTTTCTTAAGCGAAGGCAGCACTGGTGGCTGTTGATGCTGGTTTGGTGGCTTTTCCGCAAGTGCTGGTCATATTCTCCGTAGTATAACCAGGGAGAGACGAGTGAAGAAGTATGCAGGCTGGTTCTAAGGTGGAGATTCTGCCTATAACAGCCTCAAAAATGCTCGTGTCTCAAGAGCTTTCTGTTCCAGCTGCCCTTTGCGACCTGGGTTTATTTATTCCCTTACATTTCTTTCTGTCCAGTTACCGTAACTGGCACCAGGAGCTGCCTGCAGAGAGATGCGTGTCCAGAGGGGGAGAGCTGGCAGAGGGCTGGCCAGTTGGGCTGCGGCTCGCGCAATTTGTATCCTCTCTAGGCTCGCTGTTCTTACCCTGTTTGCTCACGGCTCGGCGTCCCGGGGATGGAGCCCGTTTAATTTGTGATCTTATCCAGGAATCGAACAGTTTACGCGTGCAGCGCTGACGCGGCTCTGTTCTGCAGCTCGTTTCTGGGAGCTGCGCGGTCAGGACCAGCAAGAGCCACGGGAGTTGTAGCTCCGTGGTGCAGCTGGCGTCAGGCTACCGGGCGGTTGTTGCCAGAAGGGGAAGGTCTCCCCTCTCTTTGCGTATCCTGCGCGCTGCAGCTGTTTGGCTTGAGCTGGCTGTGACACCCACCTAATTGCATGATAAATTAATACAACCGATTAAAACGTCACGAAGCTTGCAAACCCAGACAAACAGGTATTGAGTTTTCCCTCGGATCAGACGAGCATCTAAACGAGGCAGAGGGAGTGAACGAAGAGAACGAAGGAGAAAAAGATTTTTCGTACGGCCGGCAGTAGCTGTTAACTGGGCACAGTCAAGTGGTGGAACCGTGCCTTTGCATTCCAGCAGGATGTCCCAAAACACTCTCAGATACGTGGTTTGATTTGCTTCTCTTCTGAGTTAACTCGCTTCTGTGTGTCTCGCCCTAGGCGAAGAGTGGGGACGCGTGAGAGCGCCCAATGCCAACCGCTTCATCTTCTCCCATGACCTGTCAAACGGCGCCTTAAATATGCTGGAAGTGTTTGTGTCCAGCTTGGATGAATTTCAGCCAGATCTCGTGGTCCTTTCAGGACTTCACATGATGGAAGGCCAGAGCAAGGAGATGCGACAGAGACGCCTTATGGAGGTGAGATACTCGAGTACCAGTGTCTCCTTAATTTCCGTTCCAGCAAGCGCTTCGTGGCAAAGTCTGGGTTTCCCGGGTTCGAACTTGTAATTAGGCTGTGTCTTCAGATCTCCCGCTAATCCTTTCTTACTGCGTGCTAAAAGAAGGCGGCGAACTGTAGGAATGGCAAAAGTCTAATCCTGTAACGCTAACGTTTCTGGGATTGAGTGGTTTGTCTAGGGAAAAAAAGGTACGGTCTGGTTGTCTGGCTGGAGTACGTTGTCATAGTTACTGGAGCTTATCTAGTGGCTGAATTACACTTTCTCTATCCCAGATACCGAGATGATCAAGGTTGCAATCAAGACCCGCATTCTTTAAGCAGCATCTGTGTTAGATAAGCCAAGAGGCAGCCTTCTCATCTGGGCCCGAAAGAGCTACACCAAGTTTTCTTTTTATTTACAGATCATTGCCCGTCTTGCAGCCGAGCGCCCTTCCCAGTGCACTGCACTAGCCTTTTTTTTTTTTTTCCCTTTTTCTCTGCTCTAGGATCAGCTGTTGTACAGCTGCTTCACATCCGTGAGGTTTCTGAATTAGCCCATTAGAGAAGTGCAGAGTCGGGTGGGGATTAGGGTTACATACGCTTTTCCCGCTCTGGGATTCTGAAAACTAGGTGGTGGTTTTATTTCTTCCCCTTAGCAGTACGTTCTGGCGCTTGTCAGACACCTCATTTGGAATCGTGTTTAAATCCTCTTTAGAATCATAGAATCATTTCGATGGAAAAGACCTTTAAGATCATCGAGTCCAACTGTAAACCTAACACTGCCAAAATGGAAAGTTTCCCAAAACAATTAAATTTGCTGTCAGCTTGAGCTATTCCTCTCCTTTAATATTTGCTAAGATACTTAAAGTAGTCCTGGAAAGACTTTTTGGGTTTGTTTGTTTTAAGATGAGGATTCTAAAGTGTGTATGGAAAAAACACATTAAAAATTCTTCTCTGAAAATGTAGTTGGCTAGAAAATATTTGAACTAAAAATAACTGATTATGTCATTTTTACAATAACTTGTATTCCTTCCATAGAAAGTAATCGGGTAGCTTACAGTAATTTTGTCTCCCTTGTTGAAAAACAAACAAAAAAAAAGGGTCAAAACCAATGAGGGAACAAATACTGCATATAACTGCAATTTTAGGATAATATGTTGTCAGAATTGTACTATGTGAAATACTTAAAGACAAACAAAGCAAAGCAGCATTTTATTATGTGAGAACTACAGGCGGCAGAACTGCTCCTGTGCAGCAGCAAGTTTAAACTAAAAATTCAGTTAATCACGTGTTCTCTATTTTAATAGTCAAGATCAGCAGAAATTTTCTTCGCAGGAAGAGAATAACTTTTTATGTTCATGTTTATTTTACCCAAAAGATCTGTGCCATAAAATTCCCGATTAAAAAATACAGTTCGCCTTTCCCTCCATTTTGTAGACGAATTACGTGTGTGCCGCAGCGTGTTGTGGATGGAACGAGAAACAGCGTTGCTGCTTCGATTCAGTAATACTTTCTTGTTCCGTACGCAAGCACTGCGTATCTCCGAGTCCAACCCCTTTGTTCTTTCTGCTTCTTAATGAATATGTGTTTCAGAGCGTTTTATTTTTCTTTTCCTGCGCCCCTGTAGGCTGTGGCCTCCATCTCCGATATCCCTACTGACATTCCCATACACCTGGAGTTGGCCAGCATGACTGATCAGGATTTTATGAGCAACATTATGCATCAGGTAATGAAAATGAAAGGACACGCTCTTTATATCTGTTTCCTTTTCTTCAGTGTCACAACGCACAGGCTGGTAGATGAATGTAGAAATGAAAACTTAAAATTAGGGCTGTCCATTTGAAGGTAAATTGGGAACATGGGTTTAATGTCTGCTGTTGCATTCGGAATGCTGCTGTTTTCTCTGCTGAGCTTAGCAGAGTCTCCTCTGTGCAGCGAAGGAGAACCGAAATGACTCGGGGCTTAGCAGAGGACAGATTTGTTTTCTTTAGCTCAGAGAGAGTACTCAATTTAGACACGTCTCTCTGGGAGGCTTCATTTAGGAGGTACCTTACAACGCTCTCGGTTGATCATCGGGCCGTTTTCAGCAAGGAGTAAGGGTTTTTGCAGATCTGAGTTTATTCAGCAACTGCACTCAGTAAAAATACCGTGCAACGCAGCTGGGCTCTGTTCTCCGATATAAAGATTTTTTGCGGTCGCGGGGAGAAGGTGACCCGGGAGAATACTCACAGCTCCACACGTACAAGTAACGTTGGCTGGTTTAGATTTAGCAGGCTTGCAGATTTCTAGAAAAAAAGAACAGGATTTGAATTTGAGCTGAGTTTATAATTTAAAAAAACTCCTCGATTTCTTTGCAGAATTTCTTTCCTGCAGATCCTGGTGGTTCCTTGTTTAGCTTGACACAGTTCTGATCCCAAGGTGATGAGCGTTTCACGTGGATTTGATGTTTTGTTCCTCTTTACTGTCAAAGTGTGCGTCTAGAAAAGCAATTGCACAAAATGAGCACGCGCCCTTGGCGTGAAATGTTTTCTTGGCTAACTAATTCTTGCAAACTTGTTGAATTGGGGAAGCTTGTGCAGTGACTTTGGCCTGCGTCTGTCCAGGAAGCCGGGTGCTCCCCTCTGCTGAGCACGCTGGTGACAGAGCCAGTAACGCAGTATTGTAAAAACCGTTCCCGGAATGAGGAAGACCAAAGTCCGCTTTTCTCTCTGAAGGAACGACCGTGGTTCCTGTGTTTCTGTTAGCAGGTCTTTCCCCTGGTGAACTCCATTGGGCTGAACGAACAGGAGCTGCTGTTCCTCACGCAGTCTGCCGCCGGTCCCCACGCCTCTCTCGCTTCCTGGAGCGGCGTTCCCGACGTGGGCGTAGTCAGCGACATCCTCTTCTGGATCCTGAAGGAGCACGGGAAGACGGCGGACCGGGCCTCCGACCTCACGCGGATCCACTTCCACACCCTGGCCTATCACATCCTCGTCACGGTGGACGGGCACTGGGGCAACCAGGTCGCGGCTGTGGCTGCCGGAGCTCGAGCAGCAGGGACTCAGGCCTGCGCGACCGAAACCATCGATACCACCAAAGTCTTTCTTAAAGCTCCTCTGGAGTTTGTGACCTCCCAGACAGAGGCACCTTCCAAAATCGCTTTAAATCCAGATGAGCCGGTGGTGCACTGGCACAGAGAAGGCATCTCATTCCATTTCACTCCCGTTTTGGTGTGTAAGGATCCTGTCCGGACCGTGGGACTTGGGGATGCGATTTCAGCTGAAGGACTGCTATATTCAGAAGTCTATCCTCAATAGAAGGCTAAGACCCTCCTTTTTCTCCGATACTGTACGGTGTCTGAGGAACCACGGTGTTCTCCTTAGGGTTTCAGCCAGTGGTGGTATAGGAACAGAATCGGGGTGCGGTGGGTTTGCTGGATATAACTGAAAAAGAGCCAAAGAGTAATTCCAGGTATAAACTGTCAGATACATTCCAGTCACTTGGCAGTGACTCGAACGCTGACTTCACACTTAGGTGCAGATGTTTTAATGTGAAAATTGGCTTTGCTTTGTCTTAAGCGTGCGGGGAGGGAGAAGAGTATCAAACCCCCCCCGTTTGGCGTAGGTTTGCCTTTGTAACTCTGAATGGGTCTTGTCTGTTCGCGCTGGGAGGTACGGCACCCAGGAGGATTCCCTGCGCGTGGATCCCAGGGAGAGCACGGCAGCGCTCGGCCCCGTCTCGCCTCTGATAAATTAAAAATAAAAGGCTCTTGCATTATCTCCTCGCAGCACATTGCTACGTGGCAAGAGCAAACCTTCCGCTTGCTTGGTGTGATGATGAAATCTTTTACTGATGAAATTACCTCTCAACCTCGGTGCCCCCAGCATCGGAGGGAGCCGGAGTCCCGAAATGTGATGCGCACTCTACCTACTCCTTAAACGCACGGAGAAAACCTGACTCAAGGCTGCGTAGATTTATTTTGAGTATCTGTCATCTCTGTGACGAAAGGTACTCGCTGAGCCCTAGTAGCCCACGCGTAGTTTTGGGGCAACTAGAAGTGAAGATAATCAGGGTTTGTATTTGGGGAGACAGCTTTTGGGGAGACAGCTTTTCGGGAGACAGCTTTATTTTCCTGCCAGGTAAACGGCGAAACGTTACCCGTGGTTGCTGTACACTAAATACCAGGAGTTCCGGCCGGGGGGCTCACACCTGGTGTTCTTTGCTAACGGCGAGTGCTCATAGCTGGTATTTTACAGAAAAGCTATCAAGTGCTGGAGACTAATTTTTTTGTTTGAGAAGGGTTGTGCGATTTTCTTCAGTTCCCTGCCTTCCTTTCCCAAGGGTTAATTTATTAGGGAAGGTCCCTCCGGAGGCTCAAAAGCTGCAACAGCGTTTTCCAGGGAAGACTGAAGTGAAGAGGGCTCTGTCAGGGTTTGGGTTTTTTTTTTTTTTGACTAGGTCACTGGTAGTTTCTTTGCTCTGAACAGCCTTTGAAATTAAAAAAAAAATAGAACCATGTGTCCTTGTTAAATACTTTCCTTATATTTTTTCCTCTTCGTAGTCGCACACTATGGATTACGTAGCACCAGCATTTTTTTTTTGTCTCTTTCCAGCATGGTTTTGTCTCTGTCCGCTTCCGGGAGCTTCAAGCATATACGCATAGCTTATCATAGCCATTTTTTTCGGTATAACCGAATTAAATGCAATCAGCACGTCTGTGCAAGCCCGTGCCGTACCAGAGTTTGTAGGAGGTCGCTTTAGGTCAGCCTTTGCATCTGAAGGGAGGGGAGGAGAGGCCGCATCGCGTAGGCTGGAGTGATCCGTTTCAGTAACGCTGTCCTGTTGCTGTCAGTGATGTTCTCCTGTCGGAAAACGCCATCGTGAATGCTCTGTAAGGAGAAAAACTGACAGCTGTTGTAACTCGTACTGACTCGGCACACAACGCTGTCTGTCGATGTATATTTAACTTCTGCTTTCCCTCTGAGCCAAGCCTTCTGCGTCGTACGGGAGGAGAATCGCAGTCAGCGCTGTGCTTTCCCGCAGCTTATCCCACCCCGACCTTCCGTTGAGTCTCGGCGTTTGTCTCTGTGCGGGATCTTCTTAAGACTGGAACTATTTCTATCCAGATTTATTTTTTTTTTACTGATAAATTGTAGCATGGGACTTGGGAGTTGTGCTTTAGTCTTCCCACAGAAAAAATAAAGAAATTCATTCTCCTTTCGTCCGTCTAAAAGGTCTGAGGCCATTAGCAAGGTTATTTTGCAGCCTTTGAGCGTAGCCCTGTGGCACGCCACCCCCGGGGCCACCGAAGGCCACGCATCCTGCCAGCCGGAGAACCGAGCCCGTGCTTAACGCTGGGTCCCGCGTTCCTGACGCTGGGCCAAGCCGGGTGGATTCTCGAGTTGGAAACAGAACAAAACTAAATACACACAAGCTGTCAGCAGCAACGGTCCTGCTGCTGTATTTCGCTTCTCTCTTCCAAAAACATTTGCAGGGACGTGAGGCCGACGGGACTGGCATCGCCTTCTGGCCGTTTAAAAATCACGTAACTGCGCTCACAGAACTTGTCCAAGGGTAAGTTATGCTTGGATTTAACAGGAGGGTTACAGGCCTAAATTAGCTTTTTTTTTAAAACTACTTTGAATAAATAACTGCTGTAAAGAAGTACGAAAAAGGGGTTTATTGCTTAGAATTCATCTGGGCCTAACAGCTAAACTCTAATCATTATTATTAACGCTTTGATCAGGCAGACGGAGCTCGCCTGGTCACCAAATTCACGTACCAAGGAGAATTCTTAACAAGCGCGACCTGTTAATCAGAGATGCCGTGGGTACCCCCGATCAAGTTGTGAAACAATCTATACGATAATAGAACTGCATTGAATGGTGGGACCCAGCAGCCTGTCTTCGCGTCGCGTTTCACACGCTGCGAAGGCGATGCGCTTGGCTTCCCTCTGCCTTCCCAACTTAACCGCAATAAGGGTTGCGGAGCCTCTTGAAATCCTTTTCCTGCACGCGTCTCGCGCCTCTGCGCAGCTACAGGAGCGACAACAAAGCAAAGCTGCTTTGTCTTTAACAGACCTTGCTGAACCACAGAAATGGAAATAGCTAGTGGGGTGCTTTGGTCTGTATAGGGGAAAAACAGTGAAATTTCTGTTTTGTTGTTTGGTTGGTTTTGTATTTTACGAAAAAAAGAAAAGTCCTTGGTAGGTGAGAGATTTTTAAACAAATATATCTAATGCGTTCTAAAAATCCAGATCTCTCTTCGCCATGAAGAAACAGAAAAGTTGCAAAAATACCAAAGCTTCAAACCAGGCTTGAAATGATCTCTGCTCTCCCCTGACCCCCTCTGTCTCTAGAAATTCTGCTTGTTCTCGTGTGTTACTCGTACCTTGAAATCCAGGGATGGATGACTCGGACCTCGGCTAGCCTCGCACTCCTGAGCAGAGGGGCTTCCACTGGAAACGTTTATTCACACACGGTTTGCTGAAGACGCGATAGACGAGCTCGTCGTCGTGCCAGTAAGCCAGCGGCTCTCTAGACGATCAAATTTGTGCACGTTGGTATTTTCGCTTCTGAGTGCCCGTAGCCAGAGCAGCCGCGTTCTTTGGGGGTTTTTTCTTACCCTTGATCAAAAATGAGCAATGCTCCGTATCTTTTCCGTGTATGGCGCTCGCTTAAGGTCAAGCGGTGGGTTGTTTAAGATGCGTGAAGCAGACTTTGAAAGGACACGTTCCTTCTCTGCTGGATTCTGCAGGCGCGATTCCTGCCTGGCCACGGAAGAGCCAATCCCAAATCCAGCTCTTTCCAGTTTAAAGGCTCTTTACTTGTGGGGTTGTTTGGGTTTTTTTCTCCCCAGGGAAATTTCGCAGCATTCTTAAGGAATTACTTGATTTTCTTTACTTCTGTGTTTCTTGGTTATCCCCTGTTGCGGTATGTGAGATCCGGTTAAGTTTGCTCTTTTCTCCCAAGTTCCTTTTTACAGAAACGGTGCTGAAATTGTCTTCCTTACCCTTTACGCATTGCCGCTAGCAAAGCCCTCGTCCACTGCTTCGACCCTTGTTCCATGCTGCTTTAGAGCCCAACTCCGCTTCTCAGCTCCCGGAACCCAAAGCTTGGATAGCAGCGGGGCGCTAGATCCCTTTCCAAAACCTCATGGAAAACCGGCAGCAGCGTCTATGCGTTTGCCGTCAGTTATCTTCTGCCCGGGTTTATTTTAAGACTAGTTAGCCGAAGGTGGGGGTTGTTTTTTGTAGCCGCCTCTGTAGTCCACCTCCCGACGACAATAACGGAAACAAAAAGTAGATTTTAAACTGTGAAATCCACTTACGCTACTTGTGGTTGGCTTTTTTTCTTATTCTGTCATCCTGTACTGAAGTATCAGGAATTACGTGCCACAGGGTGACCCTTCCAACCAAGTGAAAAAGTTAAATACCGGGACAGTTTTTGCGAGGGTGGTACAGGGCAACATAACTCTTTCCGGTTACCCTAAAAGCTGTTTACGCCTCTGTGCTGTTGGGCTCTTCTTTGGAGCTCGCGGCTTAGGTGAAAGCCGACGCTGTTGTCACGAGCGAGCAGCTCGAGCGTCTCCGCGCTGATGCTTGGCGCTGGCTGCCGACACACGTGCGTGGAGCAATCTGTTCTGAAGCAGGGCTGTCGAGTACTCCCGTCGCACTCCTGCCTTGCTATTTCTGGTGTAAGGAAACTCACCGAGTTCTCGCGTAGGGTTGGAAGAACAGCAGAAAAATGGAGGAAAATACAGAATTTATATTTTTATGGCTTTAGTGTGATTGTTCTTATGTCCTGCATTAAATCAGTATTTGAATGTGAATGTTTGTTTCAAGCCGTATTAATTGTCCTCTTCTCTAGCGCAATTAATGTTTTGGTGAAAGCGTAAAGTTTTAAACCTGTGATCATACCAAAGGGGTAGTTTCATGCTTAAAAAAGAAGAATTACATGTCTGCGGACTCACGGGTTAAAACCAGCTAAAACAGACGCCACAACAAAGACCGTCTCATGTTCTTCACTCAAGCAGTAGTGAGGTTACTAGAGAGAGAAAGGAGAATATTAAAGGTTGTCTCTGCTCTTTGTTTTGGAAGTTTGAGTGATGAGGGGCAGAGGAAACCTCTTTGCAACGAGTTCTTTTGCGTAGTGTATCCCTTGGCCTCCTATCTGCTTTCTGCTCCAGCAATACTGAGCCTAATTAAACTCTTGAGTAGAACTTTATCTTCGAGCCAGAAATGATTGTTCTCCTGTCTGTTCAGAGTTGTCAGATGAAGTTCTCTCTCTTCCGTAACAGATGGAGCGGTTTCTTGCATAATATCTCAGGTGGATCCTAAGCGCCGACCAGGCTGAATTCTCAGGGAGTTATTGCTCCAGACTCTTGTGGGAGGATGTTCTCTCAGCAAAGGAAACAAACGCAGGTTGGAAATAGCATGCCTGGCCGTTACTTTCTGTGCCGGAAGCTCGGAAAGGCGTCTGTTCCAAACAGCTCCTGTCGCTTTGAAAACGGAGCCTTTGCTGAGAAGATCTCCCGGCAGCTGAAGGAGACACGTGCCGGCAGCTAAGGGGGAATGATCTTATCAAAGTGTGAGCGGGGGAACAAAAAATGACCCTGAAAACCGCCCCTGTGAATCCCTCAGGAAAGCTGCTCCTCAGTCAGCGCAGCCTGGGCAAAACTGGGTTCAAATCTCACCTGTAGCTTTCGGTCAGAACCACTGCAGAAAACACCGATTTTTGTGCAGTTTGGTTGGAGAGTGGTAAGTTTTCTTTGTAGCAGAACTGTCTTCTAATATATAAAACAGTTTGGCAGATGAACTACTTGTTACAATACATGCTTTTTTGTAGTGCATTTATGCGTGGAGCTTATGATTTTAGTAAAACTTGGCTTTCTTCATTCAGCACTGAGGCTCGTCTGTCTCTGCAGAAGAGGCTTTGCCAACCGCAACCACTTCCCGAGGGGGAAGTCTGAAGTTTTTAATGTCTTCTGCAAAAACAGGACGTCGAGTAGGACCCAAGGTCCACCTTGCTCAGTATTGCCCGTCGGTGACCGCAACTGGGCAAGATCGCGTACGGGAGCGTGGCAAGTATCCCCTAATACTGCCCACGTCAGAAACCACCATCCAGTCGCCTCAGGGACCTCAGACCCAGAGCTGTCGGGGTTGAATGCACGTTGCTGGATGGATAGATCATCACTCCTGGCTGCAACAAGGTCTTGCTGCCCAGACGTTGCTGTTTGAGCGTCTTTTAAGTTTCTTTCCTGTGAGGAAGTCAAGCTGCAGTCTACCTTGTAAGCAGCATGATTTAACCTGGTTCACGATACACATTTTTTCTAAAAAGGGAGAACAAAATCCTAAAGCAGATGGTTTCTACTTCCCTAGAAGTTAAGCTCATTATTCTTTTTCCGTCTTAAAATTTCAATTAGGGGGGAAAAAGAAAAGATTAGAATTAGGGCTGATGCCAGAAACAGGTTTTGGAACATAAGGTGTGATTTCCAAAATCCCTAAATGACTCAGTATGGTCCTGCTTAATTTCAGTTGAAAGAACAGTCCGGCCTCATTCTCACCATTACATAGCATAAAAAAGCCCTCCGTAAAGATACTCTGAATTTCCTGCATGCAAATGCCATCATCGCAATACCCAGGGGGAGGAGAGGGGACAGGACGAGGAATTGCAGTTCTGTTTATTATCCAACTGTAATGACAGATTTACAAATGCTTCCTTAGACATACATGAAGCTCCCTTCTGCTCTCGTCAAATCCAGAAAGTAACAAGGTGCTGCCGCTTCTTTTCAGAGAAGTGGTTAATTGTCTGCACAAGCTTTTCAGCAAAATACATATTTATTTTAAATACCTTTACAGTACCTCCAAAGGTAGCATAGCCTACGTACTAACATGTAACGTTTACCCCAAACGAGCATCCTAACAGCCGAGAAGGTAACGGGTTGCACCCGTGGGTGAGAGGAGAGAGAGATTTGGGTGTTCCTCGTCTCTGGTGGGCTGGAAGTTGAGAAGGGTGGTGGGCCGAGGGCCGCTCCCATCTGTTGAATGTAGCAAAGGAGTTTCATAACGCTACGGTCTAAGTTCACTTATCTTTTTCGCAACAAGCGGGAGGTGGGAAAAGCAGGTAGTAAGATCAAAACACAGGGGCAGGAGCAGATGGAGGGGAAACCTTCCTGTACCCGCAAAGCTGGTGCTCGCCTACCTGTCACCACGCTGTTCCTTCTATCGGAACTTCCATGGCCTGAAAGCCTTTGCAGTAAGACTAAAAGATTACAGCAATCAATCGCTATCGGGGAAAAAAAAGGTCTTGAACTAAAGTTTTGGGGGTGAGGTAAAGAGTTCCCACACACCCTGCCTGCCCTTGCTCTGCAATCTTAACCTCTCCTTCCCAGGCGCTCTGTTACGCTGCAGGAACTTCCAGTGTAAAAAGTTTAACGTGAATAAAAATCGCTGCACTGTACCTGATTTACCCTGCTTCATGTCTGGTTTGTGTAAATCTGCCAGCGCTCCACAAAAGATCCTCCGTTTTCTTCAACTCCTAGCAGGAGGGAAGCCTTACAGGAGCGCTACCCTGAGGCTGTACCGATACAAAACCCAGCAGTAGAGGACAGCTGGAAAAAAAAGCCACATTTAAGAAAAGCGGGCAGTTTTGGCAATCAAAACAGAGGAGAAAGTGAAGTTCCTACTCTTTTAGTGTTCTCCAGGGAGCGGGATAGCACTTCAGTTCCCGGTTACGCTCTGAAGATGCATTAATGTCATTCTGGCTAATAGCAGCTAACCACAAAGCACAACTGAAGGACGTTAATGTATCCAGAGCCTCGGTCACGCTGCTTTTACGCTGTTGCTACAGAGAAGTTTCCATTACTAACCTTGCTCTGTTGGACTTGTTAATTATGGAGGGAGACAACGCAACGGCGCAGAACCAAAAGCAGGAAATACATTTTAAAAAGCTGCGTCGCTCGACCAGCAAATACGCTGAGCCCTGAAGCTTCAGTTTGCTCGGGGAAGCGCTACGCGTTCCGTTTGGAAAACTCGGACCCAAAGTCCCACGGCAACGTTAGCTTTGTGAGAGGGGAGGATGAGAAAAACTACGCTTAACCCAGTTACTGGGCCTTTATGGAACGTGTGATGAACTAAAGTCCTGCCTTTAGTTCCCAAAAGCGGCTGTTTTGAGGACCTGTCTCAAGCCCTGGATAAATCCCAGAGGCAACAACCTGTCAGCAGGAGAGAAAAGGAAGGCGAAGATGTTGCTGTTCAAGGATAGAAACATTTTCAAAGCTTCTCTAGTATCACATGGGCATTAAAATTCCTTGCTCTGCTCACCAGCGGGCTGCTTTGCCGCCTTGCAGCTAGCATAAATGATTTCTCCTCAAATGCAACTGTAAGGAGGGCACAACTAAATTATTCAGGGCATGGCTGTTGTCATTCTAAAACAATTTACATTTAGCGTTGAAGCTGACCACATCCTCTTTTCCAAAAAGGCTTGCTCTTTTTTTTTTCTTGCGAACCAATCTTTCCCCCCATGCTGGGCAATACAAATTCTCAGGGAAGAACTCTAATCCTACGAGCACAGAGCTTCCCTGAGGCTCATTTATCCTGTTTTTCAGCAAACAATTAGGAATTTGGCAGGCTTTTTTGCTGCTGCAGCTAGCCTGCTTCCAGAACAGCCAGCCTCTGAGCACTTGCCTTACTGTGGGCCAGCTTTGCAGTTTTCTTAGCTACCACATGGACGCTTACGCTCAAAAATAGGTTGGATTCAAGAAACACAAAGAGCGATCCTGGGATCGGAAGGTGAACGGTGCTGAAGAAGCCGGCTCAGCTGGCTGGCCAACACACGAGCTGTTACAGCCCAGCGGGGCTGCTTTGGCCATCCACCCTGCACCGGCCTGCATGTTAACGGAGGGAAGCGTGGGCTTCGAGGCGCCTCTCGCGCCCTGAGACCCCTGCCCAGGGATCACAGCTCCCCGCTGTTTCGGCTTCCTTTCTTCAGCCCTGAGAAAGCATTCACAAAGCCTTGCCCTCGTGAAACGGGGAGGGACGAGCCCATCGCTCCAGGCTGCGCTAGTCCCAAGCCCGGCTTACCGCTCTGCGCTTGCCCTGGTGAGGTGCGCTACCTTCTCCCCCTCTGCGAGCGCGTTACCACTGACCTTACTACAGCCTTGTGCAGGGCTTCCTCAGCCGCTTACAAGTTCAGCCCCTGGAAGGCTTTGATCCTCTTTGGGGCCCAGGACGCTAAGTCACTACTACTGGCTTTTCTGAACATACCGGATGCCTCGGCATCCTTCTGGAGGACTTGCACCCAAACGCTGAAGCCTACCAACCCTGCGGAGAGAAGGGTCTCCAGTCTCTCGTAGTAAGGTGTGACCACGCTAACAGTAGCTACGCAGAAACCTCTTCTGATCGCTGCAACGACTCCTCGGGACAAGGTAGAGACCACGTGCTAAAATCATTTAGAGAAAACAGCTGCATTTAGACTAACTGCCAGTGGGGTGAAGCCACTGTGGGTCGGGGGAGAGGGCAGGTCCCTTTCCCCACAAGTCAGCAGGCAGCGCCGGAGACGCTCCTGCACCTCCCTGTCCCGCCCAGAGTCCGCTCTAGTCCGCTGCCTGCCGGCTCTTGCGCTTTTCTTTCCGCTGTTCCTCAGCCCCTGTCGGTGCTGAGGTCTCCTCGGGGCTCGCTTCTGAGCCCGGTTCCGGTTCCAGAGGCAGCGAGGGAGGCTTTGCAAGCGGAGCTGATGCTCCAGCACCTGGGGAGAGAACACGGTTATAGTTACTGTACGACTACGCGTGTTTTGCCTATTCTTTTTGCCCTTCCAGGCAGCATGGAGATGCAGAACAATCACAGCTATTAATGACTCTCGGATTTCTTCTGTCTAGCGTTAGCTTATCAAGGGCACTCAACTCTTTTGTGAGTTATCCAGCCAGAGACCTTACAGTACTGGAAGTTCTGCTGGAGGGAAGCTAAGGTACAGGACCTCACTCAGCTGGGCTGCTGCGAGAAGTCAGTACACACTCAGGAATTAACTCATGCTTTGGAAGGGAAAATAGTTCCACTGAAGCTGGTTTATGCTCAAGCTGGAGCCAAAACCACTGTATTGTTTTCAGTTCACAGTTTTAGCAGTCTCAGGGAGAGTTTCCAGGCAGTTGAAGTAGTTAGTTACAGAATAAAATCAAAATAGGACACTTCCATGCTGAAGTTGTTTCTACGCTTAGATTTAGGCTGACAACTGATGTTATGAACCAGCTTGCTTCTCTGATATGGACGACAAAGTCCTTCAGGTAACCCCCAAACTCCTGTATGTTTTATTTTTCAGCTTTCCTGACTAAGTCTTCCCCTCATGGGAAGTTTATTCCATGAGTGAGAAGTGGAACAGATCTTTTGGGGTGCCAAAGAAAGAGGCCTGGATTACACCACCTCTCTCCTGCTTCGGTCCACGGGAAACAAGATCGAGAGTGACAGAAAATCATCACGATGAGCAATATCTCCAGCGCATTCCTCCTCGGAAGCCACGGGGCGAGAGGAGGTCAGGCTATGAACGGCGGCTCAGGAGATGCTCCTGGCCAGCACCCTGCAAGAAGCAGCACGTAGAGATGCTGGCCGAAGCCTTCGAAGGCTGACGCCATCTCCTGAGCAACCTTCAGCCCGGCGGCCTGCGCTAAAAGGCCATCCAGCAGCATCTGCAAGGGAGGGACCGGGCTGGACAGCTTCAAAGCAATCCAGTCGCAGTTCTTTTTGTAACGGAAATTCTAAAGCGCTTCAGAAAATTGTCCATCACTTCCCTTCTCTCCAGCAGCCTGTCGCCCTCTGTATGTGCCTGTCAGCTCCTGGGCTCTTCCAGAGGAAGACAAGAGGTCTGGTTTCTGAAACCACCTCCTTCCCGGAGCAAGATCTCAATCCCATGCTAATGGTATTCTTGCCCGTCGTGGCTCAGATAGGAAAGGCAACTTTACTGCCTTTCCACGCCCCTGCAAAAGCACGATGTATAACGCACCACAGAGAGCATCTTCCTTAATTCAGAAATCTGGGAAAGTTATTACCAAATATTGACACCACTACTGCGTAAGCAAGTCGATACCTTCCCAAACGTGGGCTGTAACTCTGTCCTCAAAGAGAGATTTCTCTTCTCCCCTTCTCCCCTCCCACAGTTCTACTTTAAAGAGAAGGAAAAAAGAATTACCTGGGGGAAGCTGCACGGATTTCCCATACCCCGCAGCTGAGGACATGGCTTGACCCAGGGCCTGGTTAGAGCCCAAAGGCTGCTGAGCGCCGGAGGATTTCCCTGACGGAGCAGCTCGCTGCTTGGATTTAGACTCTTTAGAAGGCTTAGTCCAGACCAGGCTCTCCCCCACCTGCAGGGCAGCTCCCATCTTCTGGGCAACCTCCACCATCTTCTCAAGCAACAAAAAGAGGAGATCCTTGTAAGCAGGAACACTTCAGACAACAATAACGTCAACAGCAACACGAAAAAAATAAAACCGAGAGCTGTGCAGAGCTGGCTACTGCCTTGGTGCTCGAGGGAAACATCTCCGCTAATTCATTCCCTTAATTAAGAGGGAATCTTGTCTCGCTGTGTATTGATTGAAGAACTGGGCTTCAAAGAGCAGAAACGAAGCAAGCAGCTCTCAGCAGGCGACTGCTCTACTCGGAAAATCTCATAAGCAGAATTTCTTCCTAATAACTGGACTCCAAAGTCAAATTTCCTCCTCGTTTGTCACCAGCCTTAGCGTGGCTACTTACTTCCCGCTGACAACTGTCAGGCACATACCTCGGGGTCAAAGTCAAGAGTACTGCTCTCCTTCACCGCGTTGACCTTCTTCTCCATCTCCTGGTACTGGCAGAGGGCTCCCTTCTTGTCGCCCTGGTTATACAGCAGGACAGCGTAGTTCAGGTTCACAAGGGGGTTGCACCTGCAGCAAACACACGGCACGCATCGCATTCGCCGCGGGAACACTTATCCTGACTTGAATTAACGCGAAGACGTGGCCAAGCGGCAAAGCTGGAGGCACCGTACTGTCTGGCACAGACAGGCCACGGGGTGCCCTGACCTTGAACCAGAGGAGGGGCTGTGGGAACACGACAGAGTCCCACGTGCTTGGTGAGAGAGCCGGCGCCTGGGCTCAGCAGAGCATCCCAGTGTCAGTGACAGTATCGGTGACTCTGCTGGTTGCCTCCCCCCCCCCGCGAGGCTCTTCTCTGCCACAGCCAGTTCTTTGCGCCTGGGGCCCATCTCGGGACTGGAAGTATTGGTGTCCCAGCCCCTGCTCCCGGGGCAGGAAGGGCAGCGACAGGGGCTGTCGTCCTACTGTGAAAGCTGATCTCGGCTCTGACTTATCTCGGGCTCTCCCAGTTTGTAGAGCAGCCTGTCACGGGACGGGGCAGCGGAACAGACTCGTGCTTATTGATTGTATTTTACAGCCTGACAGGCTACAGACCGTGGTGTTTACACCTCATTTTCCCCACCTCTCCCCTCTCATTCCCCCAGCAAAAGCATGCACAGTTGTATGCAGTTACAGAGAAACAGCAGGCGACACCTATTCCGAAGGGCTCGAAGAGGAGACCAGCACCGCCGATAAGTTACCCCGCGCAGTCCTGCCCCCCTTCCTGACGCAGAACAGCGTATGGAGATTTCAAAAAGGCAGAATTGCTCCATCTATTCTCATTTTTTCCTCACTAGGATACATTAACCCCACACAGCAACTTTTCTTCTGGCATAGCCAGGAGCGTGAGCAAACTAAACCGGAGGGCAAGAGTGAGCTGACTCCCTTGGCTCTGGAATTGATAAGCGAAGCTCTCGGAGACCTGATCCTTCCTTAATCGCCTGACAAGCCACGCTCAGCAAACTGCTCTGACCGTTCTCTAGCGGTCTGAATTTCACCCTTATTTTGGAGAAGGGAAATGCGTGGGCATCATCTGACGAAGAAATGAAATGCAAGAGGGGCGCCGGCCCCAGCCGGGAAGCTCGTGCAGACGCTCGGCTCACCCAGGCTGCAGGATGAGACCTGGAAGAGCAGAGGCTGCGTTTGGCCAGCACAGGGGACGTGCCGTCGAGGGGCGCACGGAAGAGCGCCGTCCGCCTGCAGCTCGCCGCAGCGGAGCCGCACACGTGTACCACCGCACATCGGTCAGCCGGGGATGCTGCTTTGTACAGTTTGCTCAAGAAACGTGAGCGAGGGACTGGTGCCCTCTCCTGGAGCCTGGCAGGGATAACTGGAGCCATCCAAGGACTCCAGCACCCACGCCTGGGGCGCCAGGGCGGAGAGACCCTCCTTCGTGCAAAGCGCGGAAGGGAAGGCTTCTGCTAACACCGTTCGATAAATAGAAAGTGTCACCTGCAGGCCATGGCTATCCATCCTTGGTAAGTTATATGACAGCGCTGCAGAAAGACGACTATTAGAAGAAATCTGCTAGCATTTATAGTCATTGGTTTTCCTTTAACTGAGAAACTGAAACACCGATCCTGCTGCAAAAAACCTCCTCCTCGCTGTCTTTGCCAAAGCAAAGGAAGAAACCCATGAAAAAATAAATATCAAAACTCCATCTCTTCGGGAGGGGAAAAAAAAAAAAAAGCCAAAAAAGCAAATACAAAAAACCAAACCCACACAATAAAACCCTGAAAAGAGATCAGACAGATCTGGGAACAGCCAGTTTTAAAACTAATTGAACCTTATCAAGCTAATTCGCCTTCAAGAGCTGAGAAGCAATATGACAGTTCGAAAAATCAATAGCTAAATAACCACAGAAAGAAAGGACAGCTACGAGCTAGAACCAGTACTAAGAACAAACACCTTTTTTAAAAGGTTTTTCCAAGATGCTTTCCATTCCAGACCCCAGCAGGGCACCCAGGCCAAACGTCACAGCGCTGCTCTGAAAAGTATTTATGGCAATGGAAACAAACACGGCTATCTTCATCCCGGCCAACCAGTTCCTAATACGCCAGCAAAGAAAGCCTGTGGGGACACGGATTCAGCCACGCGGTAACTGTCTAAAATATACGGCGTGTCAGCTGAACAAGCCTAACAGAGTCTGGATATTCCTCCCGGCGGTCCCTGGCAGTTGGCATTCATTTTTGCTTTGATGAGGGTTTTATTTTCCCAGTAAGACTATATAGCTGTAGCGTCGCAGCAGTGCCAAATATTTAGAGCTAAATTTCTAGTCTTTTTCTTTGGTCAAAGCACATAAATTCAGGACTAAGCAGCCTGAGCAATCTTTGAGGCCCTGCGCTGCCTTGCTAGGCATGGAAGGCTGCTTAGGAAAGCCAGGCAAAGGAGTTGACCGGACTCAGTCCCGCTGGTAGGAACGACCGATGCGTAATCGCAGAACGCTCTCGCGCAGCAATACGTTTATAAATCTTTGACCGTAGCTTGCACAGGTTTGGTTCCTCTGAGGAGGTTGCACAGACCTACATCTGTTTCAAGTGTCAGCAGAAGTATTTTTTTAGTGTCTCTTTTGAAACCCGCTGCCCTTTATAACGGGTTTAGGAACTTCCAGAATTCCCAGAATGAAGCCTGGCCAGTGCACCTAGGTTAGAGAGGAGAGAGGAAAAGGGACCGGCATTTTTCTCATGCCACCTTGTGGTGGCCACTGCAGACGGAAAGCGCTTTTGCCACAGCTCCGTCACCAGCAGACACACTCCTGGGCTCGGGGGAACTGTGCTGGTTGCTGTAAGTATGCAAATATTCACAGTAAATTGGGGAGAGACCAAACTATTAATAAATTTGAGGCCAATTTGGTTTTTCTGCCTGAAATGATGAAATACTGCAAGGTTCATTTTAACATTTCTGAAGCCAAGCGCTCTGATTTTCAGAGCTAGATGGCAAAGACAGACATTGTTAACAAAATGGAGGGAAAAGGGCTACACTGCTGCCCTTTTACATGCTTTATACTGACTTCTTGCCCGCATTCTCCCAGCTAAAATCTTCCCTCTGCCCAATTCAGAACAGGCTTTATCCCAAGCACCTCATTGCTCTGCACAGCGCTCAAGCTTTGGGTTACAAAATATTCTGGGATGATTGGTTTTCTTCTATTGAATCTGCTCCACCATGTATAAATATTCACTGAAAGGAGGCCTGGAATCCAAAATCATCATCACGGACTCACTAACTGAACAGCAAAATAAAAATCAGCTTTGGGTTGGTCTGAAACAAAATTTCCCTTTCATTTTTCAGAGCTGACCTGAATTTAAAAAAAAAACAAAAAAAAAAAGGTGTTTTGAAAACAGTGAATTGCACAGGAATAAAAAACGTTTCCCCATTTAGGGTCGAAGTAGCCAGAGGGACAAAGCACGTGAAGGAAACCAGGTGAGGGAAGCACAGCAGCGCGAACAACGGACAGCTATGATTAAGACTTACTTGTCCAGCGCCACAGCTTGCTCATATGAACGTTTTGCGTTCTCGATGTCCTCAAGGTTTGTCAGAGCAACTGTACCAAAGGAAAAAGTACACACGCAAGTCGACGCTTCATTTTTAGGACAATTCTGAATGTCGTTACATCTTAAAATAAGTAAGTGCTGGCAGGGTTGTCTGGGCTGCTGCCAGGATTAACCCTACTAATGTCATTTCTGACAAATATTTGTCTTTTCTCATGTTTCATCGGGATCTGACTGCAATTTAACCTTCCTGTTCACCACGGAGACTATCCAAGACTTTATACCTGCCAGCGACCTACTGGAGAACTGCTCCTTTGTACAGCCTTTGACCAATATCTGGTTACTTCAGCCCAAACTTTCTCTCTCTCTGACGCTGCGTCCCCTAAGCTGGATATCCACCGGAGCGGGCTAACGGAGCGTTGCATACCTGCAAGGAGCATATACAGCTCTCCCATCTTGGGCTGGAAGTTGATGGCAGCGCTGAGGAAGTGGAAGGCAGAGGCGTACTGCTGCATCGTGAGGTGGACTAGCCCCAGATTGTACAAAATCTTCCAGTCAAAGGGAGCCAGGTAGTTTGCACGCTTCAGGCAACTGATAGCCTTCAAAAAGAAAAAAAAAAGGAATAAACGTGCTGTAACACAGCCCAGAACAGACCTCCTGTCTCTGCCGCAAGAGGAATCTTGTTCCTGCATGAAGTTAGCTGCGAATGAAAACAGAAAGGAAACCGGATACTTACTGCTACGTATTTCTTCTTCCCGAAGAAGCACATCCCAATGTTGTTCCACAGCGGGGGGCTTTCGGGCACAGCGCTGGCTACCACCCTGTATTTGGAGAGGGCGACGTCAAAATCTCCGTGAGCCTGCATCATGCTGCCAGCCGCCAAGGTGGCCTTTGAGAGAAGACAAGAGCGACCAGCTGAGGAACTGCATTCTCCCAAATATACCGAGAAGACAACAGGACAAAATTAATAAACTAAAGCCATCTCAAGAGCAACCATTTAACTTTTGCAGGTGTTTTTTTTTCTAGGGGCTGCCAAGACCAACAGCGGGGAGCAGATGGGGACTCTAGAGTCTCCCAACATGTAGAGGAGACAGGGTAAAGAAGGGACTCGAGTTCCCGCACCATCTCAGTCACAACTACCTCAAAAATACTGCAACACGACAAGTGTTTAGGGTATGTTTTGGGGTGACGGCAGTACCTCCTCGAGTCTGAGTCTCCGAGGAGATCTACGCGCTAATAGTTTCTTTTTAGCGACAAGTACAGATAGAAATACTTCTGGTGCAAGTTAACCGGAGAGGAAAACATACGCCAGCAAGACATATGCAGCAAAGCTAGCCTCGTTCACACTGACTGGCTGATACTGAAAATTAATGGAAATATGCATGGGGGGAAAAAAAAAAAGCAAGTGATTGCAACACGCTATATTTAAACCACACTAGTTAAGTCCTCTATAATATTTCACAGTGACAAGTAAAATTTGGAAGTGTAAAGGTGTTTTCACAATAACCTTCGGCTTGCATTCATCTATCGTTTGCCAACCGCACATTTCCATACTCTACATCGTTAACAACGCACAGAAGGAAAAGGAGGCAGAGAGAAACGAAGCAACATGCCTAAAAAGGGAAGCAGTTTCACAATCGGGAATGAAACCTAGATGCCAAGCTCGGCTTTCCAGGCCGGAGCCGAGGAAAAGTCACATCTGTATACAACAGCTGGAAGCAGGGACAGGGTTATTAGCAGATGGGAGAATAATATAATGGAACATCACTTGTATCCGTGCTCCGTGCCCAGGAGTCACAGGGACCCAGGCACAGCTCTCAGGATTTTTGAAACGACGTCTACAACATTTTCCTTGCAAAGCAAATTCCATTTGTTTTAATTTGTTTGCGACTCCAGATTAAAAAGCCAAAGGGATCAGTTTAACATCCCATCTTCTGCCTCCTCCCCTTTCCCTACCTCCACACACATCCAACTCCCTGCCCAGGGAAAGGCCCCAGAAACGTATTTCGGAGAAAGCTTTCTGGGCACGATACATTTCAGCCTCTCCAGGCGAAGAGCCTGGATATAGATGGCAAAGCTCTGATACTGGAATTAGCTTTAAGAGGTGTCTCATCATCATTCCGCTGGTTCGTTTCCGCTCCTTGTGATACCTTGTAGTTGCCAGGGTCGTAAGTAAGCGCGTTTCCAAGGTGTTCAAAAGCCTTCTGGTAATCCCCAAGCTGGGAAAAGAAGTAAATGAGCATCAGAAATTCAGGAATAAGGGGGGGTTAAGAACACCACCACAGGCTTTTTGGGCACCAGAATTTCTGATTCAATTAAAGCAAAGATTCAGAAAAGTGCATTTTACAGTGCTCCCATCACACACACGCATTATCTTGTTTGATAATTTACAAAACAGAGTCTAAAAATGGATTTTGCTGAGCTGGATTCACTGTTCTGACCAAAACAAAGGTTTCCGTATCATTTGTGTTCTGACCTTTCTATACAGGAGCGAGCTCTGGGTTGATACTCCTCTGCTCCTTCCTCTCTTCCCTCACCGCAACTTCCCTGCTCCCCAGGGCACTCTCTTCACATGAAAAAGTCTCCCCTTGTCTTCTAATGGACTGCAAGCGTTAGCGGGCACGGCTGTGTCCACAAATAAGCACCGGACTGCTTAGAATCACTTAAATCCTATTGTTTTCCATTGAGTTATGCCAGAATTGTGGACACTGGTGTCCTTTTTTGGTCACAAAAAAAGACGAGAAGCCCATCTGCCACTCCAGCAATTATACTGACGCATCAGAGTCCAGCGCCTCCTGTAACGAACAGCAAGCGGGAAAGCGGCAGAAGCACCTTTAAAGCTCCCGAAGGCGAGTACGTACCCAGAGGGACGTGACAAACTGAACAAACGAATCGCAGCACAGGGACCTGGGGGCTAAATTCACAGCGTGAACGTGATACTCGCACTATCCCCCTTCCCATGTCATATTCCCTTCTAAACCTACCCATACCCATCCAAGGCTCCTATTGAATTTCCCTATCTCTAGAGCAAGGCAATGTTTTTCCAAGAGCTACATTTTACTCTCAAGCATCTAAAGGATTAGGGCAATGCTTAAGGATCTTTCCAAATCAGCGCTTGGTGTGAGTTTTCTAGCCCATCAATCCTTTCAGGCACTACTGCCTATTCTTCTTTGCTTGTTTGCTCTTTGGGAAGCTTACTTTTGGAATAATCAGAGGGTCCTTCCCGTACGTTTTACAGAACCGAGCGATAAGCATGCCTTTGTTATTTAAATCGAGCCCGATTTTAATTCTGTGGTGCATTAACACTAACAATTTCATGGCTGCTTCTGTAGGAGAATAACTTGCTAGACTCCTGCTCCGGAAGCAAGGTAATGACTAGTCATGTTTTGTTGTACTTGGAGGATTTATAACAGAATTAGGGCGGTTGCCAAACAGAATTCCTGCTCTGGCTCGGGTCCAGGAAATCAACTTGCTCTTAGCAGCAAAAGGCAAAAAGAAGATGCAGAAAAGGAAGCTCTGTCACGTTAAATGCAGTCTTTAGAGAAGAGTGTGCAAGTCGTCGGAAGGCGGATAGAAATTAACTCTATAAAAAAAGCCCTGCATCATTTTCAAAATGATTAAGTTCCTGTAATAACTAACAGTCTTCAGTACCTGCAAGTAAAGTAACCCCAGTGTTGTCAGGAGGTCTGCGTTTTCTGGAGAAAACCTGCAATACAAAAGCCAGAGAGCTGCGTTGTTTATCAGCCCTTCTAGCACAAGGTAAAAACAGAACATGGAATTACGATGCTACATTACACTAGTATCACTCCACGAAATTAACTGTTATTGTTAAAGCAAATATTAGAACAATTGCCATCACGGGGACTTCCTTTGAACAATATTACACCTAAGCTTTCCAAATGTCTTCTCGATATAAAGGAGAAGTCAACACAGCTCTGTGAAATAGATCTGGATGCATAATAAGGTAATGTGGTTTTGTTAAGCCTCACAGTGAGTCTGCATCAGTGACCTGGAAATTAAAAAATGGTGTTTTCCATCATCTCCCATAAACCACCCTGTAAATCCATCCCGAGCCTCCTGGGCCATGTAGGACAGGCAGTCCTCAGCATTTCTGACGGATCCTACGCACACTCATCGTCAGACATTTAATTTACCCGATCAAAAGATTACAAACCTGGCTCCGCAGACCAGCTGCGGACTGCTCACTGCGGCTTTGTGCTACGCTGCAGCCCACGGACCAGAGCGCTCACACGGGCACTACCTGTTAATGTATCCCTGGCCACGCACACCACTCCATCCACCACCGAGAAGCTTGAAAAAATACGTCCCAAGGGCTCTCAATTACTGTGTGCAACTCCCAACCCTTCACTGCCAGGACGAGGTTCACACAGCAATGTTGTGAACCCTTTTAAAAGCGTCCCCGTTCCCAGCAGCTTTTGAAGACATAAATAGGATGAAAAGAACAACAAAAGAGGAGAAGCAGAAAGAGACACTGTATTTGTGGCCTCGCTCACCTTAACAGAAGTAAGTTTTCAACTCCCTGCTATCAAGACTAAAGAAATCTAATATGCACGCTCACATTGGCACCTTTAAGCCTCAAGCAGAACAAAACCGCCCGTGCCTGATGGTATATAAACCCAGAGCAGCGAGAGACTATCCTGGAGCTGGTAACAGCAGGCAAAATGTAACAGGCAGGTGAGAACAAAGAAAAACAAACAGGAGTGAGGAAGAAGGGAGGGCAGGGGAGCACTGGGATATGATACATAAACCTGGTAAGATGCTTAGCAAGGATTATTTACGTAATAAACGTTCTAGATTAGTCCGAATGTCTACCCAACCCAGCATACTGTCAGACAGCAGCCAAAAGCAGATGTGTAAGGAAACAGTACGTGAAAATAGCCAGTACAAAATGTAGATCCTCCAGTGGCTTCCGACATGCTCCTGCTTTTCTTTAGTGTTTGCCTCCATTACAAAACTCCCTTTTAAAAGTAAATCAGATGCTCAGGAATGCCCTGAAACAAGATAGCTCGGTACTGAGAAACAGTGACAGGGTGGGAGAAACTCACTGGGCACCAACCCATCCCTACTCTGCCTACTCACACGCCTTCAAACACAAATCGCTCCAAGGGAAAACAGTACGTGAAACCCAGCAACTGATTTTTGACAGACAGTCAGGGTCAGAGAGACACCCGGGGTTAGATCTTTTTGGTGGATAAACCTTTGGGATTTATGCAGTCAGTTTTGGGTAGGTTTGCTCCCAGGCATCTCTGTCCATTTGTTTTTCCACTTTTTTTTGGCAGACCTTCAAAGAGCTACCTTCTTCCCTGACACGTTGTCAGCAGGAGGAGGACTACAGCTGAGAGCAGAGACAGCTGAAGAGCTTGAAAGCGCCAGCTTTGCACCGAGACACTATAATTACCATTAGCTTTTTAATCATGTCCGCAATTCAGATCTGGGACACCAATCAAATTTCCCCTGGCATAGGATGGGCAGATAGAAAAAGGGATATATTCTTACTCTACGGCTTTCTTATAGACTTCAATGGCTTTATCCGTCTCCCCCTCCAATAGGTGAATTTTCCCCAGCATCATGTAAGTCAGCTCATGTCTGTTGAGTTGCAGGGCATTGTTTAGCTGGTCTCGTGCCTAAACACACAACCACAGAGAATAAAAAGAAATAACAGGTGATTACAGAGATCTCAGTGAAGCAACAGCCCAAGAGCAATCCACAGCCACTAGCGAAAGGGAACAGCTAACACCCCCTGAGCTCGGAGAGCCCTGCTAGCAAAACCCAGCCCAGCTCACTGTCGAAACGAGTTCTGCATCCGAGCCACGTGCTTTTAGGGACAGAAAAAGGCAACGTGGCGTGCTTCAAGCCAAGCCAAGAGGCAATGACCTCCCAGGGAGAGAGAGGCACGGGCCTGTTCCTGGATTTGAATTTGTTTGCTTTGAGGGAATCTCCAGATTTGTTAGGTTAACAGGTACATTGCAGTTTATTCTTCGCTAAAATGCTTATTGCGGCAATAAGCGTGGCTTGCCAAGTAAAGAGGAGGAGCGAATCGGCTCTTGTCAGGCACGCGCCGATCCCCTCCAACGGGAGACACTTTGAAGCACGTCTTCCCCTTGCTTCCTCACGCCGAGCCATCAGGACAGCAAAGAAGGTTTGCCGTCTCTGAACACGTGGTATGTCAGAAAGAGAAATGCTGACGCAGAAATGGAATTCTGCAATACAGGGTGTTTGTTGCCGGCAAGTACCGAAGAGACAGGCATCCCCGAGGGCTTCGTTATATTTTAGATGTCCTCAGGGAAGTATCGCTGCCCAGGGTGACCAGTATGTCTCAGACGAGACATCAGCAGGTCCCACCTTGGAAGGCATTAGTGCAGACAACAAATCCCAAGTACGAACCCATGCTCCCGAGCTTCTTGCTTTAGAGCCGTGCCTCGAAGAGGGAACGCAGCAGGGGATTGCTGCGAGGGCCGCGGCACTCCACCAGAAAGAGCAGCAGGGAGCAGCTGGGCCAAACTGGGAACAAAAGGTTTCCAAATGTTGGTTTTTCCCTGACAAAGTAACCCCGCAGGACCAGCGACAGCTCAGTGCTCACCACGAGCACCTAGGGGAGGGTTAAGTGAAGAGCTGGCTATGGCGTGCTCAGACCTGGGAACGAAACTCCATTTCAAGCTTCCAAGTAGTTCGTTATTAGCTACAAAGCTAATAAAGTTAGTGCTGCCCACACTGCAGCTATGCTGTTTTGTGACTTTTGCTCCAGGCTCGGTGCAAAAGGAGCTTCAGGCATGGGAGGAAAACCTTTCCACGGAGGGAAAAAGGTGCCTGCTGCACCTCCAGCAAACCAACCCCGTAACTCTTCTCGCCGAATCCTGCCAGACCCCGGGGCAGCCAGTTTTCCTTCAGAAACTCTCTGCAGGAGGTGCAGCAGTTTGAGCTGTAGGCTGGGGAAACGGTTTGGGTCTTTACCATCGCACTTCTCTTTCTTCAAGGAGATGGAACTGGCATGCTCTACGGATTGCTGCTCCTCACAAAACCAGCAGTGTTTCTGGTTCTGGTTTTAAAAGGTTTGGAAACAGGAGCAGCTCTTGTTGGAGCACAGCTGGTTTTCTGTGTAGTTTGAGGTGGCTCTTTGAGGCTTCTCAAACATTCCCTTTAAAACCAGAAGCGCTCTCTGAACAATCCTAGTTCAGAAAGAGCCTCCTGGCCAGCAACCAGGCTAACTAACCTCAGTTGCACTCTTATCCAACCCCACTAAACCTGCAGCTGACTCAAAGCAATTCAACATGCAAATGAAAACAGAGACAGCTCACAAACTTTTGCTCCCAGAAACAAACGCTGAAGTAAAAAACTCCCTTAACTGCAAATGACCCACTTCAAACTACCAGAGAGAGTGAAGTTTCTGGGAGCCCTGCTTCAAGGTCGGTAAGACGAGCGTTTGCATTACCTTGTTGAAGTGTTTCAGGTACATGTAGCACACCCCCAGGTTGTGGCTGATCTCCTGTAAAAAAAACACAACAAAACCCCCAAAAAACAAATCAGCGTGAGGTTCGAGATACATGCTACGTAATCTGTCAGTGATAACAGTCATCACGGACGTGGATGGGGAGACCTCTGTGCCCGCCCGCACCCTTCTGGCTTTGTAGATCAGGTAAAGCTATAAATTCGAGTTGCTTCAGGAACCTACAGCGCGTAAGTGGGATTGTACACAAAAGACTACAGGCCACCGAGAGAAAAACACAGAAATGACGATGGTCTCTTTGCAGAAGAAGGAGCAAAGACTGGTTTCTTCACCGAGACGTGGTTCAGTTCCCAGGGAGATCCCCGAAGGCGGAGAAGTTGCCCTTCTGGGTGGCTCTCAATCTACCTGTATTAGGGTACGCACAATGCGGCACCCAGCTGAACAAAATTTGAAGACGTGCCTAATTTTCCCAAATAGAAGTGGAGCACCAGAAGGGCTAATATCCCTCTGGCATCTTAAACACGTTTGCCACAGAGCAGGAAGATCACTTAGGGATCCTAAACACTCCGGTGACACCGTAGGGAACAATCATGCCTCTAATTCATCACCAACGGTTTAACAGACAAGCTACTTGCCACCTTCCTCGCCCTGGCACATCCCGGGGAACTGAAAAGCAGGGTCCACTAGTTCCCCGTTTCTATTCTGGTGAGCATTTCGCTGCTTCAGCAGTTTAGACAGCCTTGACCTTTAAGAGGAAACTCTCTTATTTCCCCATTAACCCTCTTAGAATGATATTTTCCTCCACGCAGTCTCTCCCGCTGCGGAGAGCAGTAATGAATCGGTAACTCCTGGTTACTGCGGCTTGCCGGACGAGACAGCGCACGGGAAGAGTCACTCTGCTTCCAGTGCTGAGCCAGGTATGGGAAATAATTAACCAAATACCCACTGAAGTCTGCCTGCTGCGGCTGTAAATAGAGTTATAGGCATTACAAAATTACTCAAGCAAGTTTTAATGATAACTGAGGGTTTCCAAACACGGAGCTACTTCCCATATTTTCCTTAATGTAATTTAGCTCTTTGTACTATATACGGCTACGTTAATACCGATGCTTTGCAAAGCTCAAACGCGTTGCTCGATTCTCCGTGCCCCCAGACAAGGTGTGGGGTTTTGCAGGCAAAACCGATGCCTTGCTCCTGTGATCCAAACCATCCGTGCTGGTGAGCCTGAGGCAAAAGGCAATGCCTCTCCGCCCCGCAGCTCCTCCTCCGCTCAGACTGCGGGCAGGGAGCGAGCTCACCTCTGCTCCCAACAAGTTTGCAGCTGTCTTCATAGAAACATCTGCATACGACAATGATGCACAACTCACTGCAACACTTACCCAGTCCTTGTCATCGAGCTTAGCTGCTTCGTTGTACACTTCAATGGCTGCCTTGTGCTTCCCCAAAAGAAACCTGCAAAAGCGTTTCAGTTTTTATTTTTTCTTGCTCCGAAACCCTGCTGTGCAACCACTAACACCTTTGCCAGTGAGAAATGACACTATCTGCTAGTTCTCCAGAGACCCGAGAAGTTTACAATCTCAGCGATATTGCAATCCGAGCACCGCTCCCTTTCAGGGCCAAGGCCATCAATCCTGCGAGATGCTGAGGCGCTCCCTGACGTTACTGGAGAGGCAAGGACTGAACGCACAGGCTCTGCAGTCTGCCTTTGTCTCAAAGGAAGACGACAGGCGATCTAACCGGACATCCAGAGACAGAAAGGGGTCCGGAGGGCAAGTTGACACAGCTCGAGTCAGCACCCTTAGCTCTGGAGCGAGAAATCAGGGTGTTACCCCTCTCGCTTAAAGCACAAAGAAAAAGAAAATACAATAGCAGGCAGGCAGATAACAGAGATTCTGCTTTCAAGGGCAGCCCACGCTTCTGGAAGCCAACTCAAGTGTTGATAAGGAAGAAGCATGTTTGGAATTAAGCAGGCTGGCATTTCGCTTGATGCCTGGGAGAAAAACAAAACATGGAAGGTCCTGGGTGGCACATCAAAGAGAAACAATAAAACACCACTCACAGCGATCGTGCCACCTGCTTGAGGTTGTCAGCGCTTCGAGGGTTCAGAATGGAACATGTCTGAAAAAGTTCAAGAGATTCTTGAATTTTCCCCTCCAAGCGAAATATCAAAGCTGTAAGACAACATATACCAGGCAAATTAGTCCATCATCTGCAGGAAAAACGTGCCTCTCCGACAGCAGGGAGAGAAGGGGGAGTAGGGATATATTATAACAACGCTTATTTGGTCTTTCCCCCTCCTGCAGCAACCTCAGGCAGAAGCTGTGTCTGAGGGCAGAACGACAACACGCACAAAGGACTCGCGCACGCCCGGAAAAAATGCTGGTTTTCAGAATAACGGCAGCTTTAAACCCCGGCCAATTGCTCGTAAAGACACAGTCTGGATTTCTCCCCTCCCCAGCTTCTACAGGCTGCAGTATGTCCTCGGCCAACAAATCTCAGCTGTCCCCCACCACGGCGCTTTGCAATGCAACGCCAAGTTTTGGGGCACATTTTTTAGGGGCCAGAGGGCAGGAGAGGAAGAAGAAGAGGATCTTTAAAGCAAACAGCAAGGCAACAATCACCCGAGGTACGTAGCTCTAGCAGAAAACATGCATCTGTAATACAACCAAACACACAACCCAAGCACACGCCAACACGTTGAAGGCCAAGAGCCCACGGTCCAAGGAGGAACCGATGACAAACTCATCGATACGGAGAAAACAGAAAATCTAATCTGCCCATCCGTGGGAAAATCCCCAACTTCAAAACTAGACCTAGAAGCAGAACAAAAGCCGAGTATTTTTTACATATGAATTTTAGATGTTTCTACTATCTGTTCCCCTTCTTATTGTTCACAGTATCTCGACTCAGAAGTAACTTGCTTTAACAATACGAAGACTTTGGGAGGCCTCCTGCGACTTACCTTGAACGTAGACTGCATATTCGCACAGCCCGTGAGACTCCTGGAGCTGCTCTTTGATGACAGCCTGAAACAACAGAGTGCAGCGAGTACATACCAAACGCAGCCTCGCTCCCCGAAAACCCCGTTAGCTGCTTCGCTATTACCCCATTACTAAACCGCAGCATGGCAGCTTTCAGATGAATATAAACCCCTCAAATATTTTAATAAAGGCAATCCCTGTGAAAGAAAATTGATTTCTGACTGACCAAACACCTCCTGCAATCTCGCTTTGGAGGATTTTTTTTGGATGTGCGACATATAGCTGTGCTGTACCTGTGCTTATTGCAGAATGCCCTAAAATAACTTGAATTCAAACATCTTGCAACGTGTTGATGGCCACGGTTCTTCCTTATGGGATGGTAACAGTGGTATCACACAGGGCACGAGAACTACAAAATTCGTTTAATCAGAATTTGTGCTTGGAAAAGTCAATATTAATACAGAATGTGTAGCTAGTTGCTGCAATATACTATATTAAAAGGCTATGAAAGTGGTAAATTGTCACTATTTTAACAAAGCTAATGACAGATTTGGTTTCAGTTACAGAAACCACAACCCCACGTATAATAAAGGCTGGGACAACACCAAGAGTGCACAGACGAGCGCAAGCTCGTCGCCGTGTGCGAAGAGCGCTGTGCCAGGAATACTGTAGCCCTTTTAGTATTTCTCTGTTCATTCCTGTTACCAAAGATAATTAGATATTACCTGGGGAAAATACCACAAGGAATCTCTGAAAGCATCCTCTGCTGATAAGGGTATCTACTCTAGGCCCTCTGTGAAGAAATAAATTGAATTGGAGCAACTGCAGCTGAGTCACTGAAAGCCAAAGGAGCAAATGGCAAGTACACGGGAAAAGGAAGGGGGAAAAAAACTTGATGAAAATGTAAATTCTTGCTGGCTGCATTCATGCAGTTTGGGGTGCAGTTTGCGTTCTGCCAGTTCGGGGTGCGGGTGCAGTTTGGCGATATTCCATAGGCACACGCGACCCGAAATGATAAAACTGGTTGGAAAGAGCGACCTTTGGGAGGATGAGCACTGCAGCTACGAACCGAGCACAGCATTTCTGCTCCGAGACTCCTCTTTCGCTCGGAAGCGGAAGAGACAAAGCGGGGGGGAAGAGAGATTTCTGGGCTAGCAATGACCCGGTGCTCATCTGGCATTTCTGTCAAATGTATGAGCGGCACGAGCATCCCCCGCCTCCGAGACGAGTATAAATGAAGGACCTGAAAACAAGGAGGAAAATTGAGCCTCAAAAATAGCACGTAGAAGGAAAGCGGGGTGAAGGCAAGGAGGGTTGTTACTGAGAGCCCTCGCTCGTAAAAAGAAAAGTAGAGAGAGGAAGGAAAAGGAAGCAGCAGCCTAGGCTGCCCTTCCCCTCAGATCTGTATCTGCTAATCTCTCTGTATTTTACTCTTTACAAACTACGTTATTACAGGACATTCAACTCGGACATAAACAAGCATCTCCTGAATACGGATACTCTATATTGCTCCATCTACATAAAACCGGTTTCTCAGAGCAAGAGAGGGCAATAGAGAGCTATCTTTTAGAGAGATCTGATTAATTCTATAAGCCCATAAAATCCCATAGCAAAAGGCCTTGAGCTGAGAAATATGATCTGTAATCCCAGCTTTTCCTCCCAAGTTTATTTAACTCGCCGACAGAATTTAGACACGCTGGCAGGAGACCAACCAGCACGAGCGATTTTAATTAATTAAAAGCATCTGGTAATTTTAATAATTCCTTCCTCGCACATAACAGAAGCGGAAGATTTCTGTTGTGAAAAACAGTTAGGGGGCAGGGCTGGAATTGATGCCGCAAGCAAAAAAACCACAGTTTATTAGCTTTGCACGCGAAGAGCGAGAGCTGAGTGACGATCTCTGCTTAGCAGGGCTCGTCCCTCCGCTCCCCCCACTCCCCTCTGCCTCTGCGATCGAAGGGGATGCTGCAGCCGCAGGCGCCGGGGGACATTTGCCTTGCGTCTTGCCGGGTAGATGGAGAGGCGAATCAAACAGCCAGCGTTATTAATCTCTCGCTGTAACGAGCGGCAAAATTTGTCAAAAGCTTGGCAACGCCAAAACAGACGCAGGAGCAGCGCCGTAAGGATTAAAATCAATTTAATGCCTTCACTTTGGGGAGCTAATGTTGGTAGACAAACAGGTATTTCTCAGCCTTTTACACCGCTGACAAATACGGGAGCTTTTAAAATCATGTTAGAGAGGAGGCATTTCAAAGCAGTGAGCAGGAAAGAGGGACTAGCACGATTCAGACCAAAATTAATAGCATCACAGGTCACTTGTTTCTTAGCTGAGTCTTAAAAGAAAATAATCGGACTTTAACGAATGCCCAGAAATTGGACTCGATGATCTTGAAGGTCTCTTCCAACCTCAACAATTCTATGATTCTATTCTATGAAATCAAGGAGTTAACAGCAATTTAAGGATCCTGTCTATACCGCTTTCGTTTTTGAAGCCATCAGCCCCGCACAGCGCATTTGGGACCGCCTATGCTTATCACAGAGGGACAAGCATCCAGGGCACGGAGGTTAGATCCGTAACGTCGCACCGGTGGAGAGAGACGGAGACGACCAGAGGGCAGCTCAGCCCACTCGAGATCTGAACCGCCTTTTGGACGTGCCTACTACCCCTCGGTGACTGAAGCAGCACCCCGGCACGCTGAGGTCCCTGTCTTTTTGGGGACAAATCCAGGCCTCTGACCACACATCCATCACATTGGGGTGAAAGGATGGAAGACTATTTAACCTGCTATGGTCTGGCGCCAAACTCTTCCAGCATCACTGCAAAACCCCTGTTTTGTGATCCCTGAGGAAAGGCTCTGCTGCCTTTTACTTTGACAGCTACTGCAAAGCTGGCCTGCCAAGCAAAAGAGTATTAGCTGTCTTCTCTTGATTTTTCCCCCCGTATTTCGCTTCCTTCAGTGACTGATGAAGACGTGGAGCAGTCAGTGTTGCCATTATATCATCCTCTTGGTTATTTTCTCCGTTTTCCTGAGCCGTACAATCTTTTCTGCGCTCTGGGATTCTACATCCCATCACAGCAACAGTAAACGTACAAAATCAGAGACCAAAAAACCGCAGTCAGATCTAAAGAAAAAGCAAACCATTTTCTATTTAGGTGGCTAGTCCAACTTTTGTTTATATCTATTTAAACCAAGAACTGAGAGGAAATCGCTCTGCTGATGATACAACCCTCCGGCTCCATTAATTAAAAGCTAAATGAATTTCCTCCAGCCTGCCACTTTCCTAAGCACCCCTGGGAGTTCTCCAACAGGAAGAGACAAGTCCTGACCAACCCGGGTGTTTCAGAAGCAAAAAAGTCTTTTCAGATCTTCTTTGCACATGACAGAAGCAGAAAGACGACGCTTATTCCCCTCCTCCTGCCCACTGGCACATCGTCTTCAACAGCTTGTGTTCATTTTATCAGGAAAACACCCCGTTTAATGGATTTGCCATTTCCTTAGTCCACTTACCGTTATAATCCCAAACCAAACAACCGCTTCCAAGCTACCCGCCAAACCCAGGAGAAATTAAAGGGTGCAATGTACCACGTGTAAAACGAAACAATTTTGTTCGAGGGTAATCAAGATTCTTTTTTTTTTAGACTTGGTAGTAAAGTTTTACTCAAGCGAAGTGTTTTTCATAGCGTCTCTGTAGTACCATCGAGAGACCTGCACTACAGAACCGTGTTGTTATCAGTTTGGAAGACGCTATCCATCACTTGGAACAAGAGAGGTTTGCAGTTCTTTCCTTTTTTCCACTCCCAAAGACATCCCGAGCTCTAGAAAACTGCATGTACGAATCCTGAAGGTAGCCACGGATTTGAGAACATTAAAGTTATTTTATTTGTATTTTCTCCTCGTCCTCTTATTCCCGAAGAGGACGGGAAAGAGGGTGGTTTGAAACCTGGTACGAAAACTATCGTTTCATAACGTTAGTAAAATACTTCCGAATGCAAAGCCTCAAAAGCAGCTCTTACCTTACACTCGTCGTAGTCTTTGCGAACGTACAGCAGATAGATCAACCAGTTTTTCCTCTCTAGGATTGGTAACTCCGGTGCTACATGTAAAACAGTAACAGAATACAGGGAATCAGACTGATGAGCGGAGAAACGGGGCACAGCGCAGAGATATTCCGAACCGCCCGATCTGCGAGCACAACGAATTCAAGAAGTGCAATTGCACCGGGCAGCGCAATGAATCGTTTGACTTGAAGCCTGGAGCGTGGACGTATAAACAGCGTCAGGTTTTATTTTCCTTCTCAAACTGATGGATAAAATGCATTGGTCAAAATAGACACTAAATAAAACCTCTCAGCAGAAAAGTGCCACCTCAAAAGACTCGAGGCATCGGCTCCTTCAGGAGCAAACAGCTCCAAGCACCATCTACATTTTAATTCAACACTAATGCTGGGTCGGTGGAATTGGTTCTTCCAAATCCGCAAGAAGCAGCTTGGAGGAAACGAGTTGGATTCACATTTTGGAACTAGGGCAGACGAATCAAAGGTCTTTAAAATAAATTTCTGGGAGCGAATGAGAAGGAAACGGGCGATACACACAAAAGGAGATTTTGGAGATGGTGTCGGTCTGAAGGTGTGAATAATTTGAAGAGGTCAAGCTTAGTCCTTTGAAACCGTGAAGGGACTAGGAAGCATCACAGGCCTGAGATACTGTGAAGCTACTGGCAGAAAAACGTATTTGATGCAGCGGAGGAGAAGGACTTGCGCTCCGGCATTTCAATCCGAAGGAGCTTGCAGCAGCAATTATGGCAAATCACGAACGGATGTTGCTTAGCGATATTCGTGTTGGGTTTAAAAGTTTAACACGCTGCTGTGCATTTCATTAAGCCTTGAAATGCATTGCTTGTTACTGGTTTCTACAGCTCAGATGCGGGTAGCTGAGAGGTAACCATAGCAACCGGCAAAAAAGCTATATGTTTGCAAGTCAATATTATGACAGAAGCGCAGAAGCGAAGCAAGGCGAGGGCTGTCGCAGGAGCCGGGGCGGCGGCGAGGGCGGCGCGGCCCCGGGCCACCTTCTCCCAGCCCCGCGGAGCACGGCACGGCCCCACGCCACCGGTTGATGCGGGCTCAGCTTCCGGCAGCGCGGAGCGGAAGGTATCATTGAAGCGGTCGGCAGTCCCCTCTGCCGGCCGGCGGCACGGGTCACGATCGGATATGTAAAAAAGAAGAAACTCTGCAGCTGGAAGGACTGAATCACACTGGGAGACGTTATCGGTGCAAAGTGTTACTATCTTTTAGAAACGCTGAGCTTTAATCACGCGAGGACGGCACCTGCGGCGAGCAGCAAACACATCTCAAGCACAGCAAGCTCTCCCCCACAACTCACACCAAGTCTAGTATCACTGAGAGCACTTAACAACAACTAGAATTTCTTGTGCTGATGAAAAAAAAACCCACAAACTTGTAAAGCCATCTTGGTTTTGGCTGTTTCTCCTTTTTTTAAGTTCTAGAATAACCAGCCAGATTTATACTAAGATGGAGCCGAGATTAAGTGTGCGCACCAGCAATTTAAGGTCAAATACCTTATAAAGAAGGTTCAACTACCCTAAAAACAAATCGAAAAAAATCACACTCCAAACAAAACAGCAATCCAAACAAGCTAAGCTTACAGAAACGCGCAGATCAGGGATCCAAATGTTCTCAAATTCTGCTTTACTGTGCGGTATCTGGATCTTTGTAAGTAAGGCATTTTAATATGCGTGTTCTCAGATCGGATTGATTGATTTCGGGTGACTTCATGTTTTCCATTTGTCCTGCTTACAGTGAAACCATGAAGGGAAGAGTTAGGAGGCTGCCTAAATAGCCGCAAATTGATTGAAAAAAGCCACTATTTCATTAACATTCTGGAGGGCTGCCGTTCTGAAGCCCGGGGAGGGGTTACCTAACTCATTAACAGATTTGTAATGACTTCCCTGTGTAAGTTATTACGGGTGCCAGGGTTTGACAGAACTTTCTTTTCCGAGAACCACAGCACTCGGGGATGCTAGAAACGCCCTGCAGAAAGCGGCCGGACTCGCGTGCTCTTCCTGCGTAGCGTCTCCTGGTGCCACTATCCGATATAAAATACTGAACCAGACGCGTGTCCGATACACGTGGGCACTTCTTACCTTCTTTTGTAAGTATGGATTTAAGAGCAGACATTGCAAGCTCTATTTAACCATAAAGATTTCAATTACAGTCAAAACTAAAGTATACTTTGCCATTTTGTGCCTACTAATACAGCTTAAAGTTACAAAATCCTGCATCATTATAGACAACGAAAACTGTCTTAAACGGGGATTAATCCTCCAGACATCTCCCACCTGGTCTCCTGCCTGATACCGCTTGTAGCGCCCACCTTGCTGGGAGGTTAAAAAGAAACAGAGAGCACCATAAATGTTAAAATATATAGAAAAGCTGGGGTGTGTTGCCAGCTGAGATGGGAGAGATCAAATTATGTTAGAGCCTGCACGAATGTTTTGGGCTAAGCTAAGAGGACGGTACATCAGCGAGCGGATGGAAGATCGGCTGTTTAATTCCTGAAGGAAAGAGCTTTTTCACACTTTTAAGACCGGAGGGACATTATACTCCACTCCCACGCTACGGAAACGCCTGCTGAGAACAGGGTTGGGAAGGAAGAAACGCTGAATGTCAGAGCGAGCGCCGAGCAAAGTATCAAGCTGCAAAAGAAAAGGGTAAACCAGACACCGCCTGCCTTCTGGGTCCAAGACTGCAAAAACCCAGAGGAGTTACCTGAAAGAGCCGGGCTGGAGAGGAAACAGAGAAATCAAAACACGCCGTGAGACACAGAAGTGAACAGCGTTCACATCTGCAGAGAGAAAACAGTTTTGCTTCCCCCGGCGATTCGCTGAGCTAAGGATACCTAGGTAGAATTGGGAAAACACATGGGGTTTTTACGCTCCTAAAACTCGTTTGGAAAGAGCAACAAACCTGACTGAGGGGACGTTACTCTCCTTTTTTCTTTTCTTTTTCCCCCAAGACAAGCAAATTGAAAAAAGGCAAGCAATTCTGATGTCTTTTAAAAAAGACGTCTAGATTAATTAATAGCTATAAGTGAATCTTATATCTAAATACAAAACCAAGATTGATAGAAGAAAGTTGATAGACTGGGTATATCCAGACACCCGAGTCTATCCAGAAAGAAAATGTGAGCAGTTTGACCCCTTCTCTGAAGAAATCCAACAAAAACACCACGCACCAGATCTGGTGTGGAACCGACGGAGGACAGAGAAGAGAGGAAAGGCATAGAAATTGTGAGGAAATTAATAAATTTGACACAGGAACTTGTCTGATCCCCCCCAAAAAAGGCTGTGGGAAGTCAAGGATTATTAACAGGCTCTATATTCAGAGGCAGAAAGAATTAATGCAACTTATTTACACATCTCTCCAGAGCCACAACCATCTCAATCTGCATTTCTGTTTTCCCACGAAAGCGGTGAGATACGCGCTTCTGGTGCATTTATCTCCCTCAGGTTTGCTCCCTCGGCCTGATGATAAGGGCTGTCTCAGTGCAAAGGGTCACTGCATTTTGCTAAAGAAAAGGGAATTCCAAATCCCTGGCTATTTGAGACTAACTCCAGAGAATGGGAATAAAACAACTCCAGAGAACGGGAATAAAACAACTCCAGAGAACGGGAATAAAACACTCTGTACTTTCTGAAAGGCCCCGATTCAATCATCGCTGGTCCTAATATTCACATATTTTTTCCGAATTAACAATTACCCACGGAATACCTAAAAAAAAACCCCCACACAGATGACGCGCGTTGCTCAGCTCTTCCTGCATCGGCTTGAAGGGTGACGTACGGCTGGATCCGGCCACGGGGGCTGCTACGAGGGGCAGCAGAACAGAAAGAAGCACCGGCAGGACGCCTCGGACTTCTCCGGCACAAGGACGATCGGGAACAGCGGAGGCTCCATATGGCGTGTAATGGTTTGCAATCTCACACTAATTAGAGCCGGGAACACACACTGCCGCAACCGGTCGCTCGGAAGGTTTCTGCACGGGGAAAGGGCGACGGATTTGGCCTCTCCGGGAGGAGCCGAGCACATTCATCAAGTTCCTCAGGCTGGCTGCACTGCAATTTTCTACCTTCTTCAATATACGGACCTTCAGAAGTTCCTCATATGTAGCTAATACGGCTCACGTCAAAACGCGCTTTTCTTTGTCACCTTTCACAGAGCCCTCGCAAATAATCCAGGCACCACAGGGATGCAGGGACTACAGGTCAGAAAATAGTAGTTTATATCATTCTAGCAGTGGGGAAAAAAAAAAAGCCCATTATTTTCTGTATATCAATCTGCTCAAGGGCCAGGCCAAGAAAACGCAATTATCCAAAAACTTGGTGTCTACAGCGAAAAGGGTTTATAACTTGCATAATTACCTTTTGGCCTCTCTTTTCTGGGAGTCTGGTCTCATTAAGCAACTGCGACAGGGAGCCAGGCACCAAATATATGATTAAATACCTCAGTCGAGAGACACGCCACTTTCTTTGAAGTGTGTTTTGATTGAATTCAAAAGGGAATCCATCTGATCCCCCACTTTCTCAGTGCCCGGTGATTGATTGCACAACCCACTTCCAGCAACGCGATTTTTCTTTCTGACAATGCTCCTTTAAGGAAGCCACTGGAGCGGAAACTCCGACAGAATCGGAGTAAGATCATCAGGTTTGTATTTGTGCTGCGCTATCATCCTTCTTCGCTTTATTCGTCCTCTTATAGATTTTCCTCAAAGGACTGAAAAAAAAATAATCAGAGTTACTCCCTTTTGTGTAAACCTCCCTAGGAAATTATTTTGCGCTTGCGTCTTCATATTGGGTAATTATAGCTTAGGTATGAACTATCAAACAGTGGGGTTTAGATTTAATAAAAGGGTTTTGAAAGTGCTTTAAAGAGAGAGAAGGAAAATAAAAAAAGGGGCTCAAGATCCCATTTTAGTCTCATCAGACAAAAAAAAATAGCAGGTCAGAGCCCAGCTCTTCCTCCACCCCAGCTTAGGGGAAAGACTCTGAGTGGAAAGTTCACTCCCCGTCCCTCCAGCTTTGCAACCCAGCCTGCAGCAAACCGAGCAAGAGCAGCAAGAAGAGCCTGGAGGAGAAGCAAAAGACTCAAGACGACACAAAGAACAGACCAAAATCCATAATTACCTAAACCACACATAACACACAGCACAAGGAGAGGACAGAAAATCTTCAGAAAAGTAATTAAACGAAAGGATTTTATTGTTTTTATTCTGCAGTAGCCTCAGGAGCCGTGATCTGGATCCATTGGGGTAGGTACCACGTACGTGGGCAAGATTATCCAAAAGGCCTAATTTGGGTCCTGACTCAACTGTCCCTTTCCAAATCCTAATTAAAACCCGCACGTTGTAAACCAGCATTCAAGCACACAGGTATTTTCAAAATTAATAAACACAGAGGCAATGACTCGAGTCTCTATGGTAACATTTTGCTATTAAGAGAGCTGCACCAAAAGAAGAATTTGGAAAAGCGCACCTTGCTCTGAAGAAATCAGAGCGGGGAGCTTTGCTGCGGCGAAGCCACGAGGGAGCGAGGTTATCATCTCCCTCCATCGGGCAAGGCTCGCTCTAACGCACAGAAGCGGGATGGATCTTTTCGCTTCGAGATTCATTTCCCATTTTAAAGTAATTCCGGGCATCGGCTTACCAGCAAACTCACAACGGCATAAAGACAATTCGTTTGCCACCACAGGAGGGCATCCAAATCACTACTTTTGGTAGTGATAGGTTAATGGTTGGACCCGATGATCTCGGAGGTCTCTTCCAACCAGAACAATTCTATGATTCTATGATTCTAAATCTGAGAGGCAACACATGAAAGTCTTTCAGGACCAACATCCACCCCATCCCTCAATTCCCAACTCAGCCTCCTGGAGACATTTCATAGAATCATGGAATGGTTTGGGTTGGAAGGGACCTTCAACATCATCTAGTTCCACCCCCTGCCATGGGCAGAGACACCTTCCACTAGACCAGGTTGCTCCAAGCCCCGTCCAACCCGACCTTGAACACTTCCAGGGATGGGGCAGCCACAGCTTCTCTGGGCAACCTGTGCCAGGGCCTCACCACCCTCAGCGTGAAGAATTTCTTCCTTAGATCTCATCTAAATCTCCCCTCTCTCAGTTTAAAGCCATCACCCCTTGTCCTGTCACTCCAGGCCCTTGTCAAAAGTCCCTCTCCAGCTTTCTTGGAGGCCCCTTTAGGGACTGGAAGGCTGCTGGAAGGTCTCCCCGGAGCCTTCTCTTCTCCAGGCTGAACAACCCCAACTCTCTCAGGCTGTCTCCATAGCAGAGGGGCTCCAGCCCTCGGATCATCTCCGTGGCCTCCTCTGGCCCCGCTCCAGCAGGTCCATGTCCCCCTTGTGCGGAGGCCCCAGAGCTGGAGGCAGCACTGCAGGGGGGTCTCACCAGAGCAGAGCAGAGGGGCAGAATCCCCTCCCTCGCCCTGCTGCCCACGCTGCTGGGGATGCAGCCCAGGGCACGGGTGGCTTTCTGGGCTGCCAGCGCACATTGCCGGGTCATCCTGAGCTTCTCATCAACCAACACCCCCAAGTCCTTCTTCGCTGAGGTTATTGCCAGGGTTACGGTTATTCCCGCTCGCAGAGCTTGGGGAAGGTTTACTGTCGGGCATAGCTGTGGTTACGGTCCAAAATGAAGCTTGGTGCTCTCGCAACCGTGTGCAATAAGCGTTGATAGGGAGAGGAAGGCGAGGACAAAACGAGCTGTGCAGATCTCCTTGCCTGGAGCTTGACAAGCTGCCAACGCGAGGAATTACGCTACCGTTCGTAAAACCAGTGACAGAGCGGTAATGAGTATCTTCTAAACAAAAATGATATTAAAATAATAAGGCACAAACTCCAATAGCTACTATAAAACAACGTACCACTACCAGGGAATTGTATTTTCCAAAATAAGGTATGAGTAACGGGCAGAAAGCATTTTTAAGCTCTGATATCAAGGGGTTTAGATTTAAAAATAACAGACTGCCTTGATATCAGAGGAGCATCCTACAAATTCCTAGCTAGGCTGGCGCACAGAGAAATCTAACCAGAAATCCTCTTCCTCACTCAGACACCCCACGGCTTTTATTGAGACCGCAGCAATATAAATACATCAGAGCTTTGAAAGAAAACTACTAGGGGAACATTGGTCTTCCTACGCCCGGATCCATCCTCGGCGTTTGCAAATGGAGACCTAATGTATTCACAACTCAGGAACGATGAAAAATAACTCCAAAAATCACCACCCGGAGGAGGGCGTACGTGCTGTATTTCACTCAGCGCGCGAGTATACGCATACATGTGTGAGAATACAGGTGTTTGTCTCCACAAATTCCTGTAAAAGGGATATAAACACCAGAGAAGAGGCGAGCGCCTTTTGCTGTCACCATTCCCTCTGTTTAATCCCCTTCCCCTTGTTTTTCCTTTTGCAAATTGCTGCTGGAACACCTTTAAATCAAACAATAAACCCGCACGGTTCCTCGTTATTTACAGTCAGCTGGGGTTAATAAAACTCATCGTATACAATTCCGGGGCTGGCAAGAAAGCCATCATTCATAGCTGTGATCTTCCGATCGCGTATTAATAGCTTCACAACACGCAGAGAAAAGGGGAAGGAGGCTGAAAAACAGCAGCAGGTTGAAACAAAAAAGCAACATTTCTGACTCTACACCTCCCCCTGCAGGAAAATGCGCCAAAGCTAGATAAAACAGCTGAAAATTGTATCTTAAAGCTGATTTACACACTAGGGAGGAAAAAAAAAAGGGCATTTTCTGTTGTTAGTTTACACTGCATCAATCTTAAAGAGCTGCTAGCTCAGACTTCAGGGGTTTTTCTGATTTAAGACACTTAAAGTCCTGAGTTACTCCAAATAAAAATGTTTTTATTTCCAAGACCTGTATGCTGATTATTCAAAATAAATATCTTCTAGGATGCGCTGCTCAAGATAAACCTTAAGGTAAAGCGGGAAGATCTGTAAATAAATACACACTTGTGACCCTCCCCGGACTTCCCAGTGCCACAGCGAGGGTCCCAGCGGCAGAACCACTCCGGTTACTGGGAAATCTCCGTTAGCCGTACGAGGCTGGGGAGATGCCACTCGGCAGTCCCAACTCCATTTGATGAGAGAGGGGGGAATGACATACACGAGCACAAGTACGTTAGCCTCATCGTTACGGCACAAAAAATGTGATTCACGCCTAATATTGCTCGATTCAAGTCTAAAATTTGATTCAAACAAGTAACACTGGGGTGGAATTTAGTAACAAATGAGTGTTTTAGAAAGGAATTTGAAAAAGTATAATCTTTATTTGCCTAAAAAATCAAAACTGAAAGCCTGTTTCCTCTGCACGAGCCACTTTTGACCATCAGCGCTGACTGCTGAGCAGAGACACACGCTCCAAGCAGAAGAAAAACAAGGATCGGAAAGAGCTTTCGCTATTTTTGCTTTTAAACGCAAGCTCATCTAGAAAAAAAAAAAATCAGCCAATTCGCACGACAGTTCTCAAATCCCTGAGGATGCAGACGCTACGCTTGGAGATATTCAAGGATCCACCCCCTGGCATAGCATCCCAACTTATCTTCTCCATTTAAACCATTTTTTTTTTCCTGCTTGATGCCTCGTGCTCAATATCCTGGTGGGCAAGAAGGAGACCGAGCTCCCTCCGAGTATCTATTTGCCAACGCTGTTCCTAAATAAAGGAGGCAGAGCACACCATCACAGAGGGCTTCTGAATAAAACGGCTTATAAATAGCACAGGAGGTCTGGGATATTAACTGGTGACTGCTCACCCTCTCCTCCCACAGCAAAGCAGGGATGGAAGATATTTCCCCCACAAACGGCTGCAGGCCTTCCCAAAATAACCCGCGTAACCAGCTTCTCATTAATTCCAGCATCAGGAGCACGGTAGTTTGGGGATTTCCAGTCTAATCCTTCCTTTGGCTTAAATTCTTATGCTTAGGCTTTTTCTGTCTACGGCGTGAGGTATTTTACACGGAAATTGAAACTAAAATCATTATAAGGCATTTGTAAGAAAAAGCTTTCCTCTTAAAAAGCAAAATAAAATTACAACAGGGAGAGCACCACGATCCAGCCCTGATAGTCTTTGACATTTCCCGCTCCATCGGGAGTAATACCTAGAACCTGCCCTCATTTCACCCACGCCAAAGAAGAACATTTCCTAGTTGGTCTTGCAAACGGTTCAGCATTTCCTACTACGAGACCCTATTTTTTGAACACACAAAATTTTGTGGACTTGTTGCCTCAGGATGAAGTTTTCCAGGTCGGATGTCTGTCCCCGGATGAATATTTGCCTGCGCAGCCTTCGCTCTTCCCTACCACACGGATGTCTTAACGATAGAGTCTTTAATTACATGAGCACATCTACAATTCCAGGAGCACACCAGTATTTTCACTAGGTGCCCTGCCTCATCCTCATGATGATGAATAGAAAAATGAATCAAGGTCAGACGGTGAATGAAGTTGTTGAGAAATATGAATAAAACAGTGACTGAATCGCAGGACTTCTGCGGCGTCTGTTACACAGCCGAAAACGTCCGCGGCAAAGGAGACAGACCCTGGAAGGAGTGAACGAACGCTCTCTTCGTTAAGAGACTGTGAAACTGCTCAGGAGGCAAGAAACCTCTCTCCGATTTCTGTCACAGAGCTGGAAAAATCACCTAACCACGCTTCCCGAAGGCGCCCACGACGTGCCCCATCCATCGTTTCTGGCTGTACAGCTTGCAAGACGTGAGAGCCGGTATCTCCCAGCCGGCGCTCGCTCCAGCACGCGGGACGGGCAGCAGCCGTGCTCTGCTCATGGAAGCGCCGCAGCATACGTGCTCAGTAACTCTGAAAAAGCAAGACCTCAAGCACCGGGGAGCCCAAAATGTCTTCTTGACAAGCAAGTATCGTCTCTTAAGAGACTTTAACGTGTAACACACGGTTTCGGTACGACACAGAACCACCTTGCAGCATCAGGGAATTGATCTATGGGATTTGATAGCTGAAGATAGCCACGGCAACTGGCTATACACTGAATAATGGAGATATCTTTGATTTTTAAAAGCCCTCAGTGAGCTGTTCCTTTTTCGGCGAGTCCCATCATTCCTGTGCAACGGATGGTGTTGGAGAGCTGGGCTAAAGCCAACGTGTAATTATGTCACTGAAGACTCAAAGGCTCCAATTCAAGTCGCACAGACAACGTTAATTCTGACATTCTCGAGTGGGATGCGTCTCCCTTAAGTGTCTGAAGACATCTGAGGTACTTGCCTTGGGCTGTCTTTAAGGGAAAGGAGAGGAATACGCGTCCGTTCATCGCGTCCCAGCATAGGTGGCTGGGAGAGGCCAGAGGAATGGCATCAGATGGGCTTTCCACTGACGAAATCACGGAGCGCCGGTGATCTGCTCAGACTTGCTCTACATCAGACATATCTCAATTCAAAAAGCTGAATCCCAACCTTCCTAAATTTGTTACTTGCTCTTTTTATAAAATTATCTTAAAGATCACAATAGGAGATGCCATTTTACCTGTAAGCAGCATGCCGACAGGCAAACGTGAAGTTGAATGCTTTAAAATACAAAAGAAACTTGCCTAGCAGCAAGGACTTTCAAAGGAATGTCAAAATTTACCAATTTAAATGTCATCCTAAAATAATCCGTTGCAATCGTACAGTTAGATCCTCTAAAGCTGGGCCATCAAACTTCACCCTCCTCCTGTTCTTAATCCAGTGTAATATATTTCTAAATTATCAAATTATCAAGAGACGCTCGGATTATACTTGCTTTCTACAAGAGGTGGCATTTTTCGTTGCCTAATTAAGTTTGCAGCAGGCTTAAGCAGCAGATACAGCTTTTCCTCTTCACAGAGAAGAAATGAAATAGGTCGACGACTGCCAAAAGACGTAAAGCTAGAACCGAAACTACGAACCTTCCGATTTAAAAATTAGCACTAAAGTTTTACAGGGATACTCGTTTTGACAGAAAAACGCACCTGCTATGCTGTCTGCAAAGGATTCCCCGCTCCTCTAATCACGGATATTAATGTACACACACAAGAGGGCAGAGCTGTGCTACCACACTCAAATATTCCCAGTTCTTTGTGGTGCGGGGATTACTGGGCTGTTATTTTGGGGGGAAAAAAGGATGAAGTGTAAGTATATTATACAATTTAATTACCCCAAAATGATAATTCGTTTTTTTAAGCGCACGATTCAAAGCTAACGGCTGTATCGGATCCCGAACAAAACACGCACAGCACTACTGCCCGCTTATCGCAGAGAGATGAACATATCAAATTCTCTTATATAAAACAATGATGTAATTACCAACTAATCTATGTTATTTAGAAACCAGTTTCCTCCCACAAGGCCGTAGGTTCAAATGGGCTAAAAAACCTGGCTCGCGCATGGCCAAATGGAAAAGAATTGGTGCGTACAGATACGGGAGCTGCATTTGCTCCCCCGCAACCACGACATTTCCACAAACGCCTTTTCTTTTTGACACACTTAAAAGTATTAATTAATTTAACTCAAGGGGGTTGTTTTTTATCTGGATTTCTCAGGCAGCTTCACTGTTACAAGTTCAAAGGCAGCTTTGAAGCTGGCTCAAAGAATGGATTTATATTGATTTAAGGAAACATATCAGGAATTCAGAAATTATCAGCTCCGAAGGTGCACAGAATCGACTCCTCGGGGTACTAAAAAGTTCCTGCTCTTCAGGGTGCTCAAGCCATTACAAATACTTGCAGGATCCCTTAAAATATCTGGAGGAGCAGGAGGGATCGCCATCGGTTCATCTGCGCGAGCGGCAGCCGCCCGGAGAGAGAGCAAGACGCATTTTCGCAGGACGGGTCATCAGAAACCACTTATCTACTTCTGCATAATCTGAAAGTTATTTATTCTCCAAGGGTCCCATTTTGAGGTTGCTTATGGTCAGGAGCGCTTCCTACCCAGAGTCAATACCAGATAAAGTGAGCTTTACTGCCCATCAAATCAGCCCGCGCCGTTGTTTTTTATCTACACCCTTGGCTTCAAGGGTTGAGCACCCACACGAAAAGGACGGCACTACCGGTATTTGTGCTAAATACTGACGTGGGATTTAGCTGGGCAAGAACAACACACGCCGCTCGAGAATACTTCAAAATTCAATTAAAGAAAAGAAACTACCCTGGTAAGATGTAAAGCAGCGTGTCGTCGTCATCTATCCAGAACGCAGGTTTCTGTGTGGGAAACGTGTGGTAACGTGGAGCCGCAAAGAAGAACACCCTCGTTACCGCAGGGGGTGAGAACAGGATACAACCACAGCTTTAAAACACACATTTACATCACACACTTCCCTATTTCTAGTATCTAATTTATCTGCCACAGCCAAATCTAATCAAACTCCGTTATTACTTACAAAGGGACGCCGAGCACTCGCGTGTGTGCTGATAAACCTAGCTCGGCAGCTGTTTTAATCTCAGGTCAGTAACTTTGTCTCTCAAATGGAGAATGTAATAAAAAAGAACTTCATTTCTTCCCTTTCAGTGACTCGCCGTGGCCTTACAAGGCATTTTTGCTAGTTACGCTTGTCGTTATAGAAGACAGAAGTCAAACTCACCTAAAAAAAAAAAAATAAGATGAAGACTCTCAAGCCTTGAAACACCCGGATGTCTGCTTTATTTTACAGAAGCGCTCTGATGGGATGCGTCGAGCATGTTAAAATGCCCAACAGGCAGATCCGACCACAGGGAACGCTGAAATTTCACCCTGTAAAATTTCTCCCCTACATCTCGCCCGCACCCTTCAGTACTGTCTTTAGCAGCACTCAAAAGGCCAAATAGTACATTGCAATATATGCGTTTATAGGGTATTTTTCATTTACCGTCTCCAAATGTTTTGTTAACTGAAAGCCTGCAGCATGCAAATACTGTCATTGAATATTAGACCAATCTTGTGGTTGATAAACGGAAAGAAACACAAGTCGAAGCGCTTTGCCAAAGGCCACCGTTAATCCAAGGCGGAATTCCTTGCTTCAAACCCTAGAAAAAAAACATACCTACAAGCACCCAAAAAATATCCCAGTGCCCAGGACTGGGGAGAACACTTAAAACCTTTTACAATACACAAGGGGAAGATTTTCGCTTTGAAAATTATCTACCTGACCCTTCCTCGGGTAAACATAGAGGTGGCTGGTAACAATTCAGAATCCTCCTTCTTCGCAGTCTAACGGATTTCTAGCCCAAGATCTTCCCAGTGACTCAAGTGAAATCTCTTTTATTTTACTTCAGTGTATTTATTATAGTGTGTGTATATATATATTTAGGATTCTACCCTGTTATGAAAAAGCCATCACCGTATCTCAGAAAATCTGAGGTCTAATATTTGTGTGGAAATCCAAATGCATTTAAAATTGTTCCATTAACCTCTGGACTGTCATGAGACTAACGTGAGCCCAGAACTTCCTCTCTAAATATTTTTTTCCACGATAAAGGGAAATAAATTCAAGATATGCTTGATAAAAATCGACAATACAAGCCGGTAAAAGCGCTTCTCCACTACAGTACTATCCGTTACTGTAAAGTGACTTGATTCCTCGCTTCAAGGCCGGGTTGGACGGGGCTTTGAGCAACCCGGTCTAGTGGAAGGTGCCCGTGTCCGTGGCAGGAGGGTCGGAACGAGATGATCTCTAAGGTCCCTTCCAACCCAAACCGTTCTGTGATTCTATGATCGGCCTGTGCGGCAAAAGGGAAGCGGAAAGATGGGAGGCAGCCTGTTTCAATTCAAAACCGGTAAAGCATTTTGGAAAAATATCCGATTAATTTGAAATGCAGCAGGGAGATTAAAACCCCATCTCAGCAGGCTGATATTAACTCTACACCGCTTCATCCCTTTATTCTACCATCAATTGCTTGGGGACAAAATATCAACACGGGGAGAGTTATGGGTCTTGATGTAGCAACAAAGGGAATTGATTTTCAGAGCAGCTCTCCCCACGGGGGGTAAAGGACAAAATAATGAACGGTTTTAGCTACTAACGTGTCAGCTGCTGAATAACGGTTGTCACCCAGCGCAGCATACTCCGAGGGGTTTGCCTTCTGCCGGTCCCTTTAATTTAGATTGGGAGATGTAGAGATTTCTAACCCGATCGCTGCGTACGACGCCTGCCCCACCACCGCCACGATCGGCTCCAGACCCTTTATACGCTTGTCGAATGCTCATCGTCTTCCCTCTGGGCTGACGGACTCCCTTCAGTCCTCACCTTTTAGCCACGTGGCGGATCAGCCCTGACGGCAGCTAATTCAAGAGCAAATTCTGCCTCTGAACTGGAAGTTATTCTTGTGGAAGAGGCGTAAAACCAGGTTGCTAAACATTGGTTCTAGGTTTCCCCTTTTTCTTGCCTCACGGACAGGATCCGGGGAGCATCCACGGGAGGAAAGCAACGCAAAGCGAGGGGAAGCCGCACGACTCTCGGTTCAACAGTACCCGACGTATTCTCTCTCATCTGCATCACCGGTCCGACTGAAAACGCAGCCTTCTGGTGTTCCTTCTGGTTAAGCAACCAAACTCCCACTTCTATGTCGTCGTTCCGACGACTTTTGGCAAATTTGAGATCAGATTCTCAGAAACATACGTTTAATTCCTTACTCCTACCCCGTACGCGCACAGGCCAGCTCTTACAACCTGAATCCAGACAGCGGGACGATTAAAGTTAGGACGTCAGCGACAACTCGGTCATACTCTACTACGTTTGCGTACGACAACTTTGTTTAGTTATTACAATACATGCCCTATTTGGGCACAAATTTTATCCACACCGAACTTTATAGGAGACCATACGGTCTCTGTATTTCATAGACCTGCTTGCACCAACGGTGGTTTCAGTCCCTCTCTCGCATCCTACTTGAAAACACAATGCAAATATAAAAAGGCAAATTGCTGCCACAGAAAGTTGCCATTCAGTGTTTAAAAACGTCAGGTTAAAATAAGTTTAGCAGCACTCTTCAACCAGAACTGACGGAGGTTTGTCTGGCTCCCTGAAGTTCACCAGAATTCTCCTCAGCCAAACTAAACCAGGCTGAGATACCTCATTAAGAAATTCTGGAAAAATCCTATTTAAAATGAAAAAGTCACGGGAGAAAGATGCTATTCTTTCCTGCCAAACCCCACAAAAGCTGATACAACATCACCTTCGCTCTTTCCCCTCCTCCCTTACGTGCCCCCAGCATCACACCCACGCACAAAGTGCACTGTTACATCACTCCCCGTTACGAACCTTTTTGCTGCTGCCCTCGTTTCCTAGAGATTAACCATCCGGCAGCTCAAATCCGCTTCTGCCCGCTGCGCTAAAGGCAACACAGCCAAACGTTAAACGGGAAAGCACAAAGGCTTCCAAAGCATTTCATTTCAGAACTGCCCAAGGCGTGCCGGGTCCCGGAGGTGCCTCAGTTTACCTTGAGACACACAAAACAGAATTACAAAAGTCACAGGCTAGGTTATTTTTTTTTTTCTTCACCACGGTTAATTTGGAGTCGAGGGTCGCAGCAGCGTAAGAGGGAGATCCAGAGCCACGAATAACTGGATTTCGCGGACTGCTTTCTGGCACGCGGCTGCGCGAGCGCCAACGCCAAACGAAGGAGGTGGGGGGAACGTTGGCTGGTGACGGAGACGGACCGATTCTTTCGCGCGGCCTTTGCCCAGCCTCGCGCTCGCAGCCCGAGAACCCGAAGGAGCGTTGGTGGCCCTTTTTAAAGAAGCGTCCAGGGCTGTTAACACAAAACGCTGAGTAGGAGGGAAAACTCCTCCTCGGCAGCCAGGAACAGGCAGCCCTTTCTCAAACAGCAGGCGAAGGAGAAGCAGTCCCATGGAGAAAGTTGCGACTGCCACGGTTCGTTCTCCCAAACAATCAATATTAAATTGCGCATGCTTAAAAGCGGGAAGGCACTTGACGGACAGTTTAACAAGCAATCTGACAGAGGCACGACAGCTTCTCTCCAGCACGCCTCCCCGGCTTGTTTGTAAGGCTGATGGGCCCATCTTTCTTGTTCAGCTCTTCCGTTCGCTCATGAATTATGCAGAGTTGACTTAATAGACCTCAGCCCGCCAGGGAAGAGCACTGGAGTGATAGTCCATCTCTTGGCAAGCACCATCAGCCTGATCCCTCTACAGATGTTTTATTCAGAGAACCGCAAGCGTATGCCGCCCTGTAAAAACAGACGGAAGATGCAGCCTCCCAACCCACACGGTCAGCGCAAATATCGTACGCGGGGCTTGCACAACGAGGCAGAGCAAGGTGGGGGTTACTGAGGGTGAGGAGATCGGAGTCATCATCTTTGTAGAAAAGGATGGAGACAAACCATCTCGCTAAGGAGTGAGTCAGCACCTCCACGGAAGCCCTGCCAATCGGTTCAAAGTAACAGCAATCCTTGCTCTAAAAGAGTTGCCGGTCAAGAGAAAAGTAAATTTGGGGTTTATTTTTACTTGCATACAGGCCTGAAGCAGCAGGAATCTTTTCCTCTCAGCTCCAGGCAACGTACGAAAGAGGTTTGGACCTGGGCAAGCCAACAGCCGTAGGTCTACTGAACCATCAAGCACCGTCTCCAGGACGGCCATGTTCCGCTCAGGGCCTGGAATTCTGCTGCCGGGCTGCACGACGTTAGCCTGACCTCCCCAAAACAAAAGCAAAGAGGCTTTTCCAGCTTCCCAGGGCCTACACGCGAGATGAAGAACTTCACCTTTAGGCAGAAACGACGCCATAGCACCCGGTTGCCAAACAAGCTCCGTTTTAACGCCAGCATTATCACCGAGGCAGTCACCGTCGCAAGGAATTTAGAGATATGGAAGATCTCCTCCCAAAGCGTACTCTGACAGGCACGTCACGCAGTCCGGGTAGAAAACAGCCAAAGCGCAGTGCTTCCCAAGCGAGCTTCCCTGAATTAAAAGTTAAGGGAAAAGGAGGGCTGCTTCCGACCGGCACTGTAAGCGCACTGGGGTTTCAGGAACACCTCAGAGTTCACTCTTAATCATAATCTGAATTGATGGGGCCCTCTGGACACTGGAGAAAGGAAAATCTACAAAAAAAACCCCCACAAACCTCACCTTAGGCAGGTGCAAAAGTCTCTACAGTGACCAGAGCTGTACTAGGAACACGAGCGCAGCTCAGCACCACAGAGAAAGAGACGCTCATCGCGTGCGTCGAGACAAGTCACGTCGCAAGAGCGAGGGAAGAGGGGAAAGGAGAGGCTGCAACAGGGGATTGTGCTGCAGGCTTTACTGGACCCCTTACAAAACATCAGGCTTTAGGCAAACATTTTGAACCAACGACTGAAATTGTTCCTGTTCCAGTTCAGATTCAACCAAGATTTCAAAACAACAACTCGGACTGAGTTAATTAACTCGCACTTTCAGTATGGAAAAAACCAACCCAAAACCAAACAAACAAGAATTAAAACCAGTTACAACCCGACTGGTTCGATCTCACTTGCACACCCCTTTTACTTGAAAACTTGGAAAACACGACATGAAAAATCAACGAGACACGTTAGTTTCCCCAAGATCATTTCTACAGCAAGACATGGTTCTGAAGGACCTAAAATGAACAAACCCCTCTTATTATTTAAGAAGATAAATGAATATCAAACTCACTAGCGGCCCGACAAGTATGTACACAATAAAATCAACAGTCTCTTAGATTATAAGCAAACACGATACAGGCTGTAGGTACAATAAGTCAGCCAGCAACAGCACTGAGCTAGTGATCACACAGACCCTACAAAAAAGTACTTGTACTCGGCAGCTTGCAGTCTAGATCGTCTCGCCTTAAATGTCGCCAGCGGACATTTATTTCTCCCTAGACAGCTGCGCACACTATAAAAGAAATCTTAAAATCAACCTGCCCAAGAAACACAATCATCTCTTCGAACAAACCTTTTTTAGGATGGGGTTTCGGAGGTTCTGTAGCCGCTGGCAACGAAGAAAGCTGAAAAGACAGAAAAGAGGAGTATTAAATATAGCAGGCGAGGTTTCTATTCCAGAAAATAATCAGACAGGACAACTGGTAAATCCCAAGAGGGCAGAAAAAGAGCATCATTGCTGCGAGACAAACTCTGCCCTGCTCTTCCCTAGCCGTAGCTAGGTAGAGATTTCTGTTTGCCGCGGAGATTAAACAAACCCACTCATTTTCGAGCACACTCCCCTTCCGTAGGTTCACTGCTATTCATTAGAATCCTAGGAAGTGATCGTTACCTTCTAAAAACCCCCAAACCCAGCGATTTAAGACGCTAATTAGAGATCACACAGCAAAACGTCAAAAGCATTTATTATAAAACATTTATAAAGTTAATCAGAAGGAAGTCGGTCCTGGGGAACCATCAGAGCCCGCAGGCGCGGGAGCAGCACGGCGAGCAGCAAACCTCGACCTGCAACCGCGGCCCGGAGCTCCGGGACAAGCAGGTACCCAGCCCGCGGAAAATAAACGCATTCCGTACTTTTTTTCTTATTTGGCATCAAAAATCGAGCACTCACAGAAGAGAAACATGATTACACAGGGAAGCATTTTTATTTTGGACTTCCAGGTTCCCGGGGAAGAGACGTTCCTCACTCCTCTTCCCCGGACACGACACGGGATTTTACAGACCCGTGTTGCCTCCTCTCTCCTTAATAAACAATTTTTTAAGCGGAGATTCAGTCTGCTCTTATTCCTTGTGAGGTTTTGGTAACGTTTTCTCGTTCTACTCTCTTTTTTAGTGGAGGTGGGGAGGACCAGAACCGTGTACAGTATCCGAGACATGGGGACACCCCAGATGTTTACAGGAAAGGCTTTGATCAGCTTTGTTTCTTAATAATGTCTAACATTTTATTCACTTTTCTGACTTCTATTCTGAAAAGCTGAGTTGATATTTTCACAGAATTACCCAGCTCCCAGAACTCGTTCCTAAGCAGCAATAACCAGCACAAAACCCCTCATTTTTTTAATATATTTGCAATTTTTTTTTTTTAAATCTGTACACATCATTCCAGCTCTAAGTCCCGTCACTCAGCACTTTTAAGACTTTCCTGTCGTTTCTCGCATTTACTCCTCACCTGAATAACTTTCTGGCCATCCTTTTGTCCAGATCGTTTCTGGATGCCTTGAACAAGGCACAAACCCTTGCGGGGCTTCGTGAACGACCACCCTCCACCACAAAAAAAAAGAGATTTTATTCCTTTTTTCTGCTCCTCACCTTTTAACCAGATATTTATCCATGAGAGGATTTTTTTTGGCCTTATTCCCAGACCGCTTAGCTTCCTAAAGAGCATTTGAGGGCAAGAATTGGGGCTGCACCACACAGGAGGCGCAACGGGGGCAACTTTGCAAGAGCAAAAATACGGGGGGGGGAAGTGAGCTGCGATGGACGTTGCGAAAGGCCTCGGTTTCACTGGATTACCCCATAAAAGCCAGAATAAAGCTGCATTTCCATTATATTTTCAACAGCGAGCGCGCAAACGTTAAAAACTCGCTCTTAGGAGCAGCTCCCGCCGCCGGCCCGGCCTCCCCTCAGCCCCCCCGCGGCCTCCCCTCAGCCCTCAGCCCCCTCAGCCCCCCCCGCGCTCCCGGGGCCCGGGCGGGCACTCGCGGCCCGCCGGGCAGGAGAACGGCCGGCGGCCCCTCACCGGTGCGGCCTGCGGTTCCGCCATGGCTCCGGCAGCGGGAAGAAGCGGCCCGTTACCACGGTTACCAAGCGATTTCCCGGAAGCACTTCCGGGACAACCATAGAGGCGCGCGGCGCTGCGCCCGACGGGAAGGCGGCGGTGGCGGCGGGAGGACCCGGCAGCCCCCCCTACCCCACCCCCGGCTCCTTCGCTCTGGATCCGCCGCGGCGTTTGCCGTGAAAAACACCAAAATAAGGAAATAATAAAATATAAGTTTATTCGGAAGGGTTTAGGAAGGGCTTATTCGGCTCCCCCGCGGCGTAAGACAGAACAAGGCCGCGAAGGAGGCGGGTGGAGCGGCCTGAGGCGGCCCCGGCCCCGGGAAGGCGCTGAGGGGCGGCCGGGCCCGGCTCCCTCCTCCCGCGGGCCGGGCTCCCCGGGCCCCCTCGCAGCGTCAGGCCTCCGGGAGGGCGCAGGGAGGGACGGGGGGGTCCCGTTTACGTTCTCCCCAGAGCAGGCGGCAGAGCTGCCCGCCGCAGCGGCCGGCGGCGGGGACAGGCCGCTCTCGGGGGAGCGTCTGACGGCTGGAGGAGGGGAGCAGCGGCAGGTTCCTCCCACAGAAAAGGGGTTTTAATCGTTCTCTCAAGGTTTGTCGACAGCCGTCGAGCTTCGAGCCAAGGCGGGCCAGGGTGGGAGCCTGCCCCCCCGCCTTTGGGTAGTCAGTTTGGGGAACACGGGGGGAAAACCCAACGCCAGGTCGGTGCTTCCACTCGCCCGGCCCGTCGCGCTCCGAAGAGCGAGCACGCAGCTCCCAAAAGCGTTTTAAAACAGGGACGGGGCGTTTTCCTGAGCCAAGGGGAAGCCCAAGTGGCCCAACACCTCCATTCCTCCGCGCAGCCCTGCTCCGTCCCACCCCTCCGGGGGCAGGAAAAGCCCTGGGAAACCTCAGGGGTAAATCCAGGGCAGAACACGGCGCTGCGGGGGGAGCCGAAGCGGAAGGCAGGCAGAGGGGGGCAAAACTGCATCGCTGGAAGCGCCGGTATTCGTCGGGGAGGGGGGCGAAGCGAAAACAGCATTTCGCGTTTTAGTCCTGCCTTTTTGGATTCACCCCTTTGTAAATTTATTCCCCCTGGCAGGCGGCAGAGAGCTTTGAGGACACTAGCCTGGCGAAAAATACCACAGAAGGAATTCCTATACAGGAGTAAATTTAATAAAACCACCACCAATTATTTACTTTAACATAGCTCTTGTTACAGAAATCATAAAAATGGACTCAGTAGCTAACTCATTAGTTCTTTCCCCTTTTAACTGAAAAATACCCCACTGATTTTCAACTTCTACTGCACTAGATGGAGTGTTAAATATTTGCCAGGACAGTATGCCCAGTAATCGAGCCCAAAACAAACACAGAGACAATTCCATCATCTTTCCTCTTCAACGTTACGACTCGTTATAACGTAAGTGAAACTTAAAAACAGCAAGGAACGGTCCATGTGACAGATGAAAGGGGGAGGGAGAGGAGATCCACAGCCGAAATCTTGCCGTAAGTCTTTTGAGAAGTGGTGCAAGATACCCCTCCTTTTCCTGCCTCAGTTAAAAAATAAAACTAACACACACGCGCGGAGCTCCTCTGGCTTCGGAGCGCGTGTCCTGCGGGCGCGGATGGGAAGAGCCGAGCGGGATTCGGGCAGGTAACAATCCGGGGCCAAAAGAAATGAAGGAAAAAAATAAAAAAAGGCAAAGCATCCCGAACGAGCGTGTAGGTCGGTGGCTACCGCCACGCGCACGGGGCTACCGAGCGGCAGGAGCCGCGCGCGAGGGGACGCACAAAACCGCGGAGGTGAAGGAAGTGCAGGAAGAGGAGAAAACCCAACTTCTCTGGTAAAAGCCTTCCAAAGAAACAAAAAAAAAAAAGAATTCACTACACCAGCACACGCTTCCCCCACCCCATCCCAGGGAAAACAAAACAACAACAAAAAAAAAAAAGGTCAAACTGAAAGAAAATGCACAGCAAATAGACATAATCTTGAAGATTTTTAAAGAATAAATATTTTTTTGTAATTAAACATTATGCAAACACGTGCCACGCTTGCTCTTTGTCCATGCATATGCGCTATATACAACTTTGAAAAATACTGTGTTGTCCTCTTTTTGTTTTAAAAGTCATATACAAAGGTTTTTTGTTTTTTTATTTTTTTTTTTTTCCTTGCTGTGTACCCCCCCTCCTCCCCTCCCCAAGAATCATCGTTACAAGGAGCCAAATCGACATTCATCCGTGTACTTGGGTGGCAGAGAGGAGGAGGGGGCGGGAGAGCCGTCCCCCCCCCTTACCAAAGTACATCAAAATGGCTGGTTTGGACATGAAAAGCAGTGTCAAGAAACTGGTTTAAATTTCATCTGTACTACACACAGGAAAAGAAAGATAGAAAAGAAAAAGGAGTCGCCTTGGAGAATGAAGCTACGTTACAAGTTAAAGTTGGAGGGTTTTTTTTTTTCTTTTTAGTGCGTCTGTCACACTCTTATCGGCCGCCTAGAATACTGTTGTACAATGGTTTATCTACCTTTTTTTTTTTATTACAATATAATTTACTTAAATTTTCTGTTAACAAAACAGAATCCCGGTACTACAGACCAGCGGTGTAACAGGCGTAGCGCCTTGGGTGTGTTTTATTTGAATCGCACGAGCACTCTAGATGGTAAAGGTTTCAGAGTTCGTTTTATGCGGGGCCAGTCTCAGTCCTCGATGTACTCCCACAGGTCCTTCTCGTAGCCTTCGTGCACGTGCTGCAACAAAACCCTTCGTCGACTCTCGCAGTATCTGCGGCAAAGAGGAACAGCGCAGAAAAGGCAGGTTAGGAACCGCGGCTCATCCCCGGCACCGAGTAATCAAAAAAACCCTACGTTAAGCCTCGCTTCCCAAAGAGGAGATCCCCCGAGGAGGGAGTTTGTAGCCCGTTAACAGCGCTAATTAAGACTTCAGGTACTCCAGTCACTCAACTCCAAGTCCCTGGCTGAGAAAACAGCATGCAAATTTAGAGTTTCCCCACGCAAAAGTGTCCCCAAAGCCCCTACAGCCGAGAAACCTCCGTCAGTAACCGGAAAAAGGAAGAAGCGGCAGCTGCGATTTGCAGAAAGCCGGAGCACGGGCGAGCGGTGCCAGCCGAAATGGGACGGAGCTCTCCTCAAAGGTGGGCCGGTGCCCGCTCACCGAGCCCTCTCAAGACGACAAAATCTAGCTGGGTGAAACCTGGGGAGCGCTGACCCGGTTTTATTCCCCTCTAAAAATCCCAGTGGAAAGGGAAGCGGTCGAGCCGGCTACAAAAAGGGTTACGGGTCCGGTTGGAGCGCGAGCGTTACCTCGCATCGCAGCCCCCGGCTCTCAGAGGGGCACTACGCCCCGCAGGCTCTTCCCGCCTACGCTCCCTTAACCACAGACAGCTGCAAATAAAACCGATCCCAGTTAGGTACAGTCCTACCGGGATCAACGATACTGAGGGAAAGGGATATCATAGGAACGTATCAAAAGATGCCACGTTCATTTCGGGTGTGTTAGCCAACTAAAAAGATAAAAGCAGAGAAATGTTTAAAGTATTCAGGTTCCAAGAGCAAACTGTAAGTAAGCAGCAGGCATTTCCGGATTAAACCCCCTTCCGGCGGCGATGCCAAAGTCTACGTCGTCTTTAGGCACGCGGGGGACACAAGACAAGTCTGAGGAACGGCTCCCGAGGCCCCAGGCGGAGCCGGTTCACGGTCCGGCAGCGCCCAGCCCGGAGCGGCGTGCTGCAGCGTGAGAAACCAGAACCCGGGAGCCGACTGCCGAGTTACCGGTTCCTGCTGGGAATTGCGCGGCTCGGTTTCCAGGCACGCGTGGCGGCATCCGAGGGGAACCCGGCTCGCTCGGCAACGGCCAAACGCCCCTCCGCTCCCCGAAGTGAGGCGCGCAGCGGGAATCCCCCAGCAGAAAGCCATCCCCGATCGCAACGCGTGGGCACGGGGAGTCCACCGCAGCAGCCCCAACTCAAACACCTCGCCTTATCCCGCAGCCCTGATTCTGCGACCGTTTGGTATCCGATTGGACCGACAAGAGTTATCCGAATAAAACTGGTCTGGCTCTTCTCATTGCTATCAGCTGTTGCAACAGAAACCGTCGCACACAAAGTCCCATTGATTTTCTGAAGCACGTGACAGCAAACACGCGAGGTTTCCGCTTTCCCAACTTCAGTTATTTTGCTGCTGCTGGTGCGGGGGGGTTTAATCCTGTTTTCTAGAAACATCTTTGCAAGCGAAACAGCTGCAACCAAATTAGCTAGGAGGTCAGATCCTGCCCTTTCCCAGAGCTCTTTAAACCCACCTCGGTAACATCCTTGCACCCAGCCTTGCATCAGCGCACCGTAACCAGGACACAGAGAGCACCGTGCGGGACGCGATTAAGACATGACTGAACTAGTTAATTAGGGACCTGCGCGGGCTTGACAGATGCATATTTTCTTCCCAGAAACACGAAGGCAGGTTTGGGATACTGTGTTTTCAGGCAATTCAGGCTGTATTAGGATTTAATTTCTTCTGGGTAGCTGTTACCATCCCTACAAGAGCATCCAGTTTCAGAGGACTTAAGCTGGAGCTGAGATACCAACTTAACAGTGGTCTTAAAGGGTAAATTTTTATACAGTGTCTCGAAGGAGAATTTTTATAAAATATCTCAAAGGAGAAGGTCTGATGGTCTTGCCCAGTTCCAGCCGTGCTGCCAGACTACAGCAGAGCGGGCCACAGGCCCACCGCAGCTGAACAGCTACTTCCACTCCCCAGAGCCCCTTAGTCGCCCTACTTTGGCTTCCCCCCGCCCCAAGCGAGGCGTAACAAAACGTAGCGACTTTGGCAAAACGCCTCAAAAACGCAAGCCGTAATCCCGTGACTCATCCGCGTTTACAGCTTTGTATTTTTCCACTGTGCAGAAGCGATTCCCCTGGGACTGTAAGAAGCGCTGGCATTTGTGTCACCCGGCCCCGGTGGTTCTCCTCTCCTCCCCAGCTGGGCAGGTTGCTCGCTCTCTCTTCTTTAAGGACAGCTTTTCTACACCCGTTTTTTGCACAAACGGACCCAGCGGATAAATAAAAGAACGGATTGCTCTCTTAGGGCAACTCATCCCAGGCCAAAGCTGTTAGCGGGGAATGAAGTCACTCCGTGTTCTTCTTTGGCCCTCGCTACGTAGGCCCTATCTCGGTCCCGGCCATTCCCCTGCGCTCCTTCTGCGCGGGAACAGCGGCGTATGAAAAGCCATCGCTTTTGGTCACAATATTTTTCCGTTATGGGATTGAATCTTCTAGCTACTGCTCCGCAGAGCAGACGGAAGGCAGAGCTGGGAGCCTCTCGCCGCAGGCTGTTGCCTCCCTCAAGGGCTGGTCCCAGCAGGGGCACAAAAACACGCTGCCAGCATCTGCGTGAGGCCTTCCGAGCGGATGATTTCAGGGGCTGGCACGGGACACCGCTGCCGTTCTCGGATGCCCGGGGACCGGCTGATGATCGCAACGTACGGCAGAAGGCCAACGGCAAACAGCTTCCCCAGGGACGCGACTCTGGAGGAAACCGTCGCTTGGCAAATACACGCGCCACTCCCCGTCACACGGGATGGCAATACAGGTGCTCGGGCGGCTTTGAGATACGAGGATTATTCAAAAACAAACCTGTACTTATCCTGTACTTTCTGCTTTATGTCCTGCAGCGAATCTTGGGATATATCTCGCTCAAGGTACCCGGAAAGCACCTCTGTAGCATTCTCTAAGTCTGCTTGGTTATTCTGCAAAGACAAAAAAAAAAAAAAAGGGAGGAGTATTTTGGAGGGGAAAGGAAAGGAAGAGATTTTTTTTCTTCAATCCAACTGAAATAAAAAGCGGGATTAGATACGCACTGTGTAACACTCTAGTAACCTGCTCTGAGCATCAAGATTGAAAAAGCTGAAATTTCTTCATTTGATCAGAAGAGAATCTGCAAGTCTTATGTCTTCCTCGACCCACAACGTCCCGGCAAGCCTAAAAAATCCTTTCCTTACTAGTGGTACAGTGCGGTACAAGACAATTCATCTCCCATTTTGTCCCCTATTTATTTATTTTTTTTTTAATCAGCATTGGTAAAGCCTCCGCTGACTCCTGCGACATGCACAGCAGCAGCGGAGCACAGCTTTCGCTACTGCTCCGTGGTTCTGCGCGCCCTTTGCCGAGCACGCGGCACAGAAGCATCCTGCTTCGGTTCTGCGCCAAGACCAGCTAAGGACCGTTTGAAATCGCAAACGGCCAAGTCTCGCCTACGAACTGGACCTCCAAGCGCAGTTTTACTGGCAGTGCCCTTGGAAAAAAGCCAAGATGCCAGATTTAAGCTTTAATGCCTGCTTCGCCAGTTCAAGACAGAATCTCAATTCCTTTCTTGTTTCAGAGGGCGGTAACTTGTAACTCTGCTCCTCCTCCAGCAGAGGAAGCTGCACGAAGCCCAGCAGCACCTCTAACTTTCGCACCACAGAATATTAAGACAGAGTCACTTCTGTACAGCTGGAGACAAGAGCTTCTCCGAGCATTAAATCCCTGTTTCACTTAGCTTTGTAATCTGAACTCCTGACAACCTTGTTTTCTCCTACCTCAAAGATAATGGACTGATTATTCTTTTTGAGGTAGAAGGCAAAGACGTAAGTGTACATGAGTGTGGCACGACACTGGCAGAGGACGTCGACTGCTTTCTTCAGGAACTGCACCTCGATCCACGACATGTTGTGCTGCTGCATCTCCTCCATTTTCTGCTTCACCTGAGCATAGAGCTTGTGCTCAAAGCGCAGGCTCTGCATGTGGTTCATATAGCGGTTGCAGTAGAACAGGTACCTCTGCAGGGCTGCTCTGGATCGCTGTGTTAATTCCCATTAGGGAAAAAGAAAACAAATAGTTAAAACAAAGTAATGGCTGCAAGAGAAGTAAACCCTTCACTCTTCCTGACCCTGAGAACGAGCTTCCTTTCCCAAAGCGTTTCCTCTCCGCTCACGTTGGCCAGACTGAGACGGCGCCGCTTTGTGCGGCGCCGGTAACCCTGACCTTGCGCGGAGACGAGAGGCCAGACCCACCGCAGCTCGCTGTGGCGCGGGGGGCTTCCTAGCTCAGCTGGGGCATCCTCACTCCCAGCCCTGAAAGTCACTGGAATCACACTGCTACAGCCCAATCAGTTTGGAATTTCAGCCTCTCAATTCAAGTTACAGGACTTCCAGTGTCACGACAAACAGTGAGAAGCAGTTTGAGGGGTTGGGTTTTTTTATGTCTAATAAGAAATTCTAATTAAACAATTGCTGTGCTTGTGTTAAGAGGGCAACCTCAGGTTGCCTAGGCCACGCTGATTACAGAGCAGGGGAAAGGCGCCACGTGCTAAGTAGTACAAGAGAACCAAGATGACTCAATACACAGCCATTATTTTCTTCTCACTGACAGATCAGCTGGAAAAAAATGACAACAGGGGCACGGTTAAATGTGTACATTGTGGATGTACAAAGGTAGCACGTAGCAGCCAAAGTATCTGCAGGAAATACTTTGGTTCTTGGCTATAACGGTACTTAGAGAGACGGGAAATGATTTCTTCTCTGTCGAGCCTTCAAGTATAGTTATTGGAACAACTGAAGTCTATTCTGTTTACATTCAAAAGGTCTGCTGTGTTTAAACACATCGGGATTTGCGTTAAGAACTTTGCGGTAAAGAGCATTTTACGAACAATGCGAGGATTGTCGTCTCAGACCCAGGGCATTACGATGACTTCATGTGAAGAGCTGCTATAAAACAGGCAAGGCAGCATGACAGATAACAACTGAGTTACCATGTTCTTTAAATTGGGTTAAAGTGACTTGGAACATGTTTTTCTGGCACGAGGCAAGAGTCCAACGCTGCTGGGGAACTTCACTGTCTTTTGGATTTATGCCCAAATCCAGGAAAATCTTCAGAGCCGATTTATAGGTTTACAGAAAGCCCGAAAGCACGCCACGGGGTCGCGATCTCCCTTATCGCCAAAGGTTATGGACTCACCTCCTGCGCATCCCTTGCTGCCTTTGCATCATCCTCATTGTAGCGATTGCAGTTGTACCTGTAACAGGGACACCGATTCCACAGATTTCAGTCCAAATCGACGCCGCTTGCATCACGGCTTCCTCGCCTTCCAGCGAGGCGCGCTCCCGAACTCACCAGGCAGATCCGTGGGGCTCCCAGGGGCCCAGACACACCCAGCAGAACTCCGCTTTGCAGTTCTGGTTCCGACAGACCATGTGGTTGCAGCCCCCGTCCTTCTCGATGGTGACGTGGCATTTCGGGCATTCCTGTGAACAGGACAGAGAGCAACCGTTAGCAGGGAAAGCACAGAACCCACAACGCTCTTGGGAAGCTAGAAGGGCTCCCCGTGGCAGTAAGAGAGCGCACGGCAAGCGAAACGCATGATTTACTTCTTCCCTTTGACCATCGAGATCCTCTTCTGAGTCAGGCCTTGAAATATTTCCAAACTCGGAGCGGCTAGAGAGCAAAAATCCCACAGGAATAACGCATTTTATCTATGCTGCTATCATAGTGGTACACCGGACAGGTAATTTCATGACCTTCTCCAAAAATCGCAGCAGTAGTGGTGGTCTGTAACTGCCCAGGGGAAGGCATCTGGCTTTCTTCACCATCGAGTGTTTGGTCCGCTTCAGCACTCAAAACTGAAAAAAGCCTAACGGTGAGCCGATATCATGCCGGTATCAATCCAAGACACCTGCAGTTGTAAAACGCCATCCAAAAAGTATCTGAAAACGTGCACCAAGAATCTAATGTGTTTCAAAGAAGCTTCTGTCAGCTAAAAAGACACTTCTCCTCCTGAGGCATTCCCATACTTCCCATCAGGCCCCTTTTTTCCCCTTCATGTGACACCTCACTGAAGACTTTTCTACAAAAGCCCACGTGGGGCTTCCCTTTCAGGTGCGAGGCCTTTGACAAATACCGGGATATCAAAGAACAGCACTGCACAGGGACATCTTTGGGGAATAGGGGTTTTTTTCATAACACCAATATCATTCTCGTACATCAGCAGCATACGGCCACTTCCTAAAATGATACTCAACTCCCGTAGAACAGAAAAGATTATTTCCGTAGTATCCCAATGAGCGCGCAAAGCCACGGTTGCAAGAATAAACTAAACCGCCCCTAGGAGTGAAGGAAGCCAGTACAACTCTCTTCTGCCGCTTGTTCCCGTCCCCGTGGCACTTCTCGTGTGCCAGGACACGAAGCAGCTGCGCAAGAGCTGGGCGAAAAACCCCGAAAACAACACCAAAAAGTATTGTAGCCTGGACAAGTTCCTCGATCCAGCTCACACAGCCACACCAGCGTTTATGAAGTTTTTGCAAAAGCCCATTTTATCTACGAGGCAATAAATGATAACCGTAGCAAAGCAAGTAATCCACGCTTGGGTAAAACCAGCTGCTTTTGGGTCAGAAGCAGGCAAAACCCCAGCCCCAGTTAGGAGCACGTCTTTACTGTTTGCTAACCAGAGGAGACATCAAGCGCGCCATTTCCTATCACGGCATTCAGATAAACCCTCAGCAAAAAAAGAACCCAACGCATTCAATCAGTTCAACCACTACTCCTTGTATATCCGCTGCAAGCGTCCCAACTATTACTACATTCTCCTACGAGTTTGCCTGTTTGTATTGTAAAAGACGGGAGAATTTGCACACCGAGGAGCGCTCCGAAGATGGCTCGGGAGGTGCAAAAGCCCACCGTGGTCTCCAGATGTCAGACGTGGCCCTTCGCACTGCAGGGAGGGAGGTTTGCAGTAAGGCAAAGCGGGTTACAAAGGACAAGAGACAAGGGGGAAGACACGAGAGACTGCAGCTTCTTTTTGGCCAACGTAATTAAAGTGCTTTCAGCTAGTTTTGCTTCCTGATGATTGCAGATTTGCAGACCTGAGCACTAACGAAAACCAAGGCTCGTGACAGGAGCTTGCCCTAACTTGGAGGTTATCCTTGCTTCGAGCTGGGCGGCCAAACAAGATGATTTTCCCTTCCAACCTAAATCATTTTGCGATTCTGGTCTCCCCAGCAATGGCAGAGCGCTCCATTTGAATACTGCCATCATTTCTTCCTCTTCAAAGTCCCGCTTTGGCCCTACTGCCTGATCCTGAAGGGGAAGGGTTAAGGACTGGGCAGAAACAGGCAACATCCCACACAACCGAAGTTTCCCTGAGCCGTTCCTTTGAAAGGAGATGCTGTTACAGCGCTTGCTTGCTCCTGTTCAGCCAAGAAGGGCAGCATTCCCATCCCATCAACAGGTCACAACCGGGGCTTGGCCCGATTAAGAGGACAAAGCTCCGTTTCCAACCAGAAGACAAGGTTTGTTGCGTAAATAAAAAGACTCCCCAGATTTGGGGAACTACTCCAGTAGTTTGATGAATGCTTGTTTCTGCAGTCGCACCTCTCCTCCCACCCTCGTGCTCTGGCAGCACACTGCAGGCTGGCTGGCTGCTTAATTGTTTTGGTTCAGGGCGTTTTTGGGGCTGGTCTTAACTCCAATGGGTTCAAGCAGCAAGCAAGCACATAAGGGGATTTTTCCAGCCCTGCTTTCGTCCCCATCACCTGTGTTTGTCCTACAAACAGAGGAACTGTACTACAAACAGAGTAAATGACGCACAGTAGCTCCCTTGCTCCCTCTCGGGGGGACAACATCAAGATGTCCTCTTGGGCTGTCCATAGGATGGCTGCTCAGCCGGGTAAGCTTGTTCCCAATTAGTCAATGCAGTTCTGTGAACTTCAGACTCAAAAAGGGTCTCTCCTTGGAGCGCAGTACCCAGTGCAGTATCTATTTTCCTTTTCCAGGCAGCCCTCCTCCCTCTTCCAATCCTGCACCAACACCTCAGGACCCAAATTTAGGTCTATCCCATCAATACCCGTCACAACTGTGAAGATCCCCGCTCCATTTGCTCATCAGCCAGGGTGCGCTTTGATACCGTGTACGAACAGGGGCACTGCACCCCGTGACATCATGACACGGCTCCCCTGTCACTCCAACGCTGACCCCGGGGCACGCAGCAATGAATGGTTTAAGAGAAGACGGCGGTCGCAGAGCTGCGCGGTTTCTGCCAAACACATCTCATCTGATGAGATGCCCGCATCCGCGTGCCACGGCGGAAGACGCGGTTAACCCAACTCACGGACGCGGCGATCGCTCCTGCTTCGGAAAACCCCACAACTGGAAGAAGAGAGAAACGGTTCCCAGACGACCTGGCCAAGCTGGAGAGGGGCAGTGGGGCACGTCCGCGCCACTCGTGGGGCCACCCTCACCCGCAGCGAGGCTCAATCGGGAGCACTGAAATCCCGCTCCCCTCTCTTGGAGGACGAGACCAAGCTCCTCGGTGTCTCACTACAGCGTTAGAAGCCCTCAACACCACACGGTGATGCAAACTAGAACAAAAAGATCCTAATTACAGCCCTTGCGTTGCAGGGAATGCCGTCCTTTTCAAGCCTTTATGTGCCTGTCAAGCAAAGAACAAGGAAGACAGATTACACAGTAAGCTATACAGATCCATGAAGTTGTATAAAAATTGAATAAAAAGCCATGAGAAGAACATGCTAAAGAAACGCTGAACACCAGCGGAAAGAACAAAGCAGCGACTACTCAAGCCACCAACGCAACGAGTGGGAGAGATTTATAGATTAAGAAGGATAGGGAAGGAAGATCTTATTGAGAATTACGGCTACGCAACAACATAATAGCCAGCAAATCAAATTACTAAACCGGTAGATTATTCTACACGTTATCTGTCATGCCGCGATGCAGAAGTGACCTCATTAACATTGTTCTGCTCTAAACAATTCGGTGGTGTGCTTACACGCTGCCCTTGGAAACAAAAGCCCGGGCAAACCTGGCAAAGGAGAACAATCCCTATTTTGTCGTGAAAGGCTGCGTGTACATAAAACACCACAAACCTCAGCTGCTGTTCTACGAACGGGGGGCTAAATAGAAACACATTTCAGGGCAGGTGAAACAGATTAGTTTCCAGGATTTCTTAATGCATTCCAACAAAACCCCAAAACTGCTGAACTTAATTAAGCTTAGCACAAAATAGTACACCATGACAACACCTAGAGGCCTCGAGCAAAGCAGGGTATTTTAAACACTCGCTCATCCGAGAGGAGAAGATGGCACTTTGACATCTTAGGAAAGATGCTGTTCGCAGCTCCGGCACGATGCTGTGCTGGTGAGAAATGAAAGAGCAGAGTTCGATGCTGGTGCCCGGGGAGGATCTAGCGGGCTGCCAGCATTTCCACGCGTTAGAACAAATGTAAGACTTCCAGAAAGTACAGAGGGAGCGCATGTTCAGACATTAAGTAGTGACCTGAAAAGGAACAGAACTGGGTTCGTGCCATTTTAGCTCGCTTAGAGGAGAAAAACGGGCAACAGCTTTTTTGGAAGGAGAAAATCTGCCTGCTTTATCCATCAGACCTTCAAGCCCTGTCTAGCCTGGAAGATAATGAGATGGTGACATGCCAGGAGCCAAAAGCGGTCAGGCAGGGGCATTTTTAGTATCAGATGAACAACTTTCATTAACACTAATTTAACTTCCACAAAAAAACCCAACCCAAAACAGTGCCTTGGGTGAAGACCGGCACCGTTAGCATCTTTGTTCTTCTTCCTTTAGCATTCTACGATGCAGCACGATTAACAGCACTGAAACTCGGGCTTGGAACAGGTTTCCCCGCCTCCTTTTAGGCTCCTTTCGGACAGTCTTGATACACCTTAAGAGCCCAAAATACATGCACAAATCCAAGTTTTCTATATTTCTTACTCCTTTGAATGTCCACTTCACGAAAGTAATGGATCTGTGTGGTTTCTTTACTCCCAAAGCCACACGAACCAAATACCTGAAACCTGCCTAGTTTAATCCAAGAAAGGAACTATTTAAGAACCAAGTTTGTACAACAAACTGAAAAAGAAAGAAACGTGCAAAACCTTGGACTGTGCAACGCTTCTCCGCGAGACAACTGAGAATTAAAGGCTTGATAAAGAACTTGTATTGGCTTATCTCATACTTAAATTAATTTAGTTACGCTGAACTCCTATGTGAAAGTAGCTTATTTTAAGTAAAAGGCCATCTACTCCAGCACACTCTGCTGCAAGGGCCGTAACTTTTGAATAAGTGGAAAGAATTTAGTGCAGGTCTCCTAAGTGCAAATAGATGAATGCAAAATAAAAAAAAAATAATTATATAGGAAACCACAGAACTCGCTACTCAAATCTCCTCCTTCTCCATTCAGACCATTCTACATAATTCATCAAAAAATGCCTCACATCACTCCAGTTTGTGAACAGAAACCAATTCAGCTGGGTTTCACTTTTCTATTCTCTCCCACAACAATTGCCTCATTTTCCTTTCCTATTCTGTCTCCCAGGGCAAGCTGGAACAAATGTATCTCGCATTCTCCTGTTGCAAAGGATTACCCAGATTTCAAGCCCACGTTCCAGGAGGACTGGTGTTTTTCTCTTACACCTTCATCTCGGAAAGAGGGGAAGTTTTCCTCCCTCAACGGAGGCCACGCGGGACAGGACCGCAGCTCAGCATCACGCTTGGAGGACTCGAAAAAGCGCTTTTTGAAAGCTAACAGCAGCAATGGAGACGACAGTAGCAATTAAATTACTCGGGGAGTTCTTCCCCCACTGAAAACAGGGATTTTTGCATCTGATGGTACCTGACGTGATTCCCTTCTTCAAAATGAAGAAATTCAACGTGGAATTTGGGCTCTGACTTGCAGTCACTGAAGCAAATAGCTGTGAAGGCACAAGACATCCCTCCCCAAACACGACTGCCCCGTTTTCCTGCTAGAAATAGGACAGAGACAGAGTAAGGACAGATGTACTTGCACTCCAACTGTGCAATTCCCATCCCTACAGCCTCACGCTACGGCAGGAAGGGATTTTACTCGGTTCCTCTCTGAACAGCAGCAGGGCCGTGTCGCTGTCAGACAGGCGCTTGGGTTTCTCCGTGCCTTTGGCCAAGGGCCAGCAGGCGATTCAGGCAAGAGGAGGTGGTGGCCGGCAGCCCCGCGGCTCTGGGCCGAGCCGGTTCTCCGGAGGCCGCGAAGCTCCGATTGCACATGTTCCAGCAGCCGGCACTGCTCACGCTTCATCATTACAGCGGTGTGAAATTACCACCTTCCACATCTTGCTGCCCACAAGAAGGCAGAGATCATGACGAGGGGTGGGTTACGTTTCCTGCCAGCTTTCCCCTCAATTGAATCTAGCACCAGTTCGGAGAGAGAATTGCAATATTGTCCTTCAGTTAATTCAATTGATACGGATACCGTAAGACTCCAGGACAGTTGGCTTGCTCAAGTGTCTGGTGTGATTACCCTGATGTTATTTTTCTTCCTGTTGCTGCTGTACAGCCTGGGCTCCAATGTATTTTCTTGCTGTAGGAGCATCTCGTACGGTATTAGAGGAAGTAGCTTAGACAGGGATGTTCAAGGACAAGAGCTCTTCTGCTGCTGACACCGGACTACAGGAACTAACAGATAAGCTGGGCTGATGCCAGCATGGCTTGGCCACACTCATTTCCCCTCCTCACCGTCCTCTGGATGGGTGTTCCCCACAAAAAACCTTCTTACTCGGGCCATTCAATACTATTTCTGACAGTCTGAGCTAGGCTTTAAATACCAGCCCAACCACTAGCACGGCTCCTACCTAACAAAGTCTAGATCCTGGTTAAAAAAAAAAAAAAAGGATGACCATCTTTACAATATTTCTGTCTATGCTTAAGTCTTTGGGCAAGCAAGCTGCAGAAAGCATCATCTTCCTATCTGAAAAAGAGACAAGCAGCTTCCTATTTCCAGTAGCCAGCATTAGTGGCACATTATTCACGTTTGGTCTACGTAACACGTACACGGATATCACTTCAGCCTTTTTAATGAGCTCAGAATCCAGTGAGGGAAAGTTTAACATTTGGTTAGAACAAAAACCAGCAAGGAGAACTCAGATCCTGGCCTTTAGCAGCACATGCTGAGGTCGGGGCAGGTAGAAGATGGGGAGCCCTACAGACCTGGCTGGTATCGCACCCCTGAGGGGCAGCAGCTCCTCCTCATCCGGCTCCCGAGGGCTTTGTCACAGGCAAAAACAGGGCTGTGGCCATTCTGACGTCCCAAATATTTAATACCCAAGGCTAAAAGCTGCTTTGCATGTGCTTACACTCAGTCTTTCCAAGCTATTTGGCTACTTTTCCTCAGGTTTAATAGAGGCAATACCTGAAGACCAAGCGAACTTTGAGCAAACGTGGTTCAGTTCCTGAGCCACGATCCATCTTTGAACACACCCACCTCAGAAAAAGCCAAGTTCACTTTATTGAGCAACGTTCAGCCTCCAAGCGGGGACCACACAAGTCTCAGCCCACAAAACAGAAAGCAGCAGCCGGGACTGCACAATTTCAGCCCGATTTTAACTGTGCGTTTCAGCGTGATGAGTGTTTCTGCTTTCACCATAATGCAACATTCCCGTTCAATGAAAAACACACAGCCAGCCCCAGAAAGAAGCAGCCGCTGCTGCAAACAATACCATTAACCAGTTACACAACAGAGCTGAGAAAACAAAGCAGCCATTTCCTCACACCCTCCCCACCTCCTTCCACCCTCCTGGCTCGGCAGTCGTGAGACCCAGGTCTGCTCCTCACCCCCCGATGGCATCTGCTGCTTTTATCGTTTGCCATGCCAACCTTTGTTTTAATTCATCCCAAACCGAACGAATGCTGAAGTTTCAGGCAAAGTTGGGCTAGCTGGAACAAAGACATTTACATAATAAAATCTTAACAGCTGTTCTGCCAGTCTCGATCTGGAATCCTGCCCAGCGGAAATGAACAACTCCTCAAGAGGCCAACCCAGGGGATTTAAAGGCAGATGTAAATTATCACAGCCAAATCAAGCCACGGGGGGTGTTAACATGTTTCTCACACTCGGAGCGAGGCACAGATTCGCTCAGGGAAGCCAACAGTGCCAGACAGGAGCCCAAAGACTTAAAAACTTGAGCTTCCTTTGGGTCTCCAATTAACTCTTTCTTCCACGAGCAAACTCCACGTAACCCAAAGAACCTCACCTGATTCGAGGCGGTAACACCTATTTGGCTCTTCAAACAAGAGTACTTCAGCGTACTGTGGATTTTTAAGGCCTGCTCTTAACTAATGACATGCAACAGAAAGAATAATCCTAGTACAGAGGAATTAGGCTGTCATTCTTCTTTTCACCTGTAAGTCTATATATAATAGGAGAAAAACCCTCACCTTTGTGTTTGCTGCAATCCAATTAGAAGTTTCACTGTCATCATCACACTTCTTAATCCATTTCTTTAACCACTGTTAGAAAAACAAAGAAAGAAGAGAGTTACATTTAAGTAGAGGAACTGTCAGCATTCCCAAGACAGCCGCTTACATTAAGGTAAAGTACACACAACCGCATGGGAATACGGAGGGGGTGGAAGGTGGCGGTGCTGGAAAGCAGGGCAAATAGCAACTAATTTCGTTGGCAGACATTTCCTGCAGCACCATCCTGATCCAGCGAGCACGATCACGCAGTACAAACACCTCAGCAACGAGTTTGCAGTTCTTAAGTTCAATCAACACAAACTTCACGTGGGACTCTAAAATAATAAGGACGTTGTAAGCGTGATCTGCCAAAGCTGCAGTCAGACCCTCTGCGATGCCTAGCTTTACATCAAGCCAAGTTTTTCCTTAGGCTTGCAATGCCCACCTTATCCCTTTTTTTTTTAAAAAAAGCAAAAACACACCTGACTGAGAACATGGCTTTGTCAATGAATGCAAGTCACAAAAGACTGCTTGCACCTGTCAGATAATAAACTGACCGCATCTAGCCTGGAAAGACCAGCTAAACCATGCTAAACCTTTGGGGAGGTTTCCCTCCCCTCTCCCCAGAGAAGTTTTTCTTGCATTTGTCACTAGGAACGCAGCCTGCTCTGTGCCCAAGGCATGAAACATGGCTGTCCGTGAGCTCTGCACGCGCCACGGGATCCCAGGCTTAATTACGGCTTTCAGCAGCTCCACGAGTAGCTCTAGACCTCACTGCACGGCAGCAGGTCCCGGGACCAAACCGATTCCTTCAGTATACCAAAGCACAAGCCTGCCGAAGCACCGAACGCCTACAGAAACACCTAGAACAGGAATGCTTGTTGTCAAGTGAAGCATTCGCTCCTGAAGCGCCTTCATTCCTCTTCAGAGGGTCACAGCTGTCAGCCTCCTCCAGACATTTCCCCATCTGGCTGAGGCACTGTTCCTTCAAGGTCAAACTCTGAGGCATCCTAAAGGCATCCAGTACGATTTCACTGATTCTTCTCATGCTACGATCTGAACAAGTGAACTACTATGCGTCTTGATGTGAACAGCCACAAAGCCTGTGCTTCATTTCTTACACATAAATTGACTTTGAAAAGTTTCAAGTCATGCATTTAGAAAAGAACTTTGACATGCTCACCTTGCATTTAACAGGATCGTGCCAGTTCTCACCGCAGTTAAAGCTGTAAGCGAAAGAAAGGAGAAATAAGCAAATGAGACAGACGATTATGCTTTTATTTCACTAGGTTAACACCGTGGAAGTTTTCTTCTGGGTTGTTCTGCTCAAAGACCAAAGCCAGTCCTAAGGAAACATTACACATGTCAAGAACACCCCAACCCTCAAATCCCTCAAGGGCCATTTCAGAGCAGTGTCTCTCTCAATACATTTTGATTCTCTGCAGTGCCCGCAGTCAAGAACCTTGCCGAATCTGAAACCACTCAGCTGAAGGCCATCTCCCAGTGACAGCCAGATCTGTCTCTGTGTCAAAGGAGGCTCGAAATGCAGAGAGGAACAACTATATAGTGACACAACCAGCTCTCCCTAATCCTGGCTTAGCATTTGAAGCCCACTCCCTCCCCGTGCTTCTCCCACCATCTAAACCACATCCCAATATAAAGACTTACAGAATACATACTGTCACACTTCCAAAGCGTTAAGTAAAACACATCATCAGCTTCTTTTACTTCATCGTTCTTACCAAAACTGACGTCCACATTTGCAGCGAACGGGTTTAGCATCAGGATATTGGACTTTAACAACATGGTGGCAATCCGGGGCAGGACACCATTTTAACAGTCGATTACACTGTGAAATAAAGAAAAACACCACCATAATAGAAAAAGGATGCTGCACAAGGACCCTACCTGCCCTTCGTCCCGACCTTCGTTCACACTCCTCCTTCCTGTCTTACCAGTCCTCTGCAACACAAGTGCTGTCTCCTCAATCTAAGCATTTACTTTCTTTCTACGGAACGAAAGCAAGAACGCAACAGGCAACTCTTCGCCGTCAAATGGCCTCTTATGAAAGATGAGGAGAGCAAACACTTCTGCTGACCTCCCAGCTCACCCAGAGGAAATATTTCAAGAATATGAAGCTTTCCACTGAAAAAAGCACCCGTCAAGCTGTCTGCAACTACCCATCTCTGTTCCACCGCCGCAAGAGCCTTTCTGAAACGCTGCTCACACCACGCACACGAGCTTTTTACGAGCACCGCTTTCGAACGCCCCTTGAGCCCCGTCTCATCGCCCGTTCCTGCTGCGCTTTGGCCAGAGATGGGTCGGCACCGCTAGGCTGTTGTCAGCCTTTCAGCCTGCCACGCGTGTTTATCTCCAGGGTCGCGTTAAAAAACAAAACCACTGCATGCATCGCTTCAAACAAGGAGTGAAAGTCTGATCCCACCCAGTAACAACTCACATACTGGGCTCGACAGCAAATTTGAACACATCAAACTGGGACAGGGGAAAATCTTCCAAAGCGCCTTTCTCTAGGTTTATTTTGATTTTGAAGTTGCAAAGCTATTAGTATATTGCTAAAAGCAACAGCGCAGCTTTACTCCCAATGGCATCTGTTTGCTGTATCTCTAGGTCTTGCAGATTTTTTAATATTTTCCTATTTATTTTTAGTACTGTATTTTACTATTTGTATTTTACTATTGTATTTAACTATACCTGTAACTAAACGGGCTATAAAATAACCCCTGCAAAGCCTCTAACTTGTAGTCACACTTGATTAGAGACCTAGCAAAAAAAAAAACCTGCTCTACAGTTATAAACAAGCCTTGCTTCTCTGGTTTGATACACGTGCGAGAGAAAAACAACCTAGAAGCCATTAAAAATTTCAAATAAACCACTCACCTCTACAAAACTATTGGTTATTAAATGCTGGTACTTTAATTTAACCTTGGAATCTGTGATCAGACGCCTGTGGAAAGGGAAGAAACAGAAAAATTATTGTAGAAGACTCATTTTTTTTCTATACATAGCCAGAAAGTTCAGACAGACAGATTATTTTGATTCTTCCTTCTATGCTTGTACTTATTTTCTGTACTTACCTGTTCTCTGTTTATTTACTATATTACATTACTTTGAAATCTACAACTATTGTATTTAACTTTTAATATTAAGCTTCAGAATCGTACAGAAAGCTCATACAATTCAAGAGAACTGAACCTCTTGGTGGGGGGATTTTTTTATTTAAAAAAAAGCCAAACACTTTCCTGAATAGCCCAAGAAACAGAGTAAACAATTTTGTTAGTTCATTTACATTAAACATGCACATTTTGTGGCAAACCCCTTTAAAAAGCTTCAGAACAACCGTTGTGCGGTTAATAACTTTGGTAGACCTAACGTTATCTGGGTTTCAATGGAATGCTACAGCTTCAGTTTAAACGTTAACATGGTTTTAATCTATTTACCATAAAAACAAAACTGATTTAAATTCAACATCACAGAGGGTGTCCACAATATTGACTTTAAGTCCAGTCAGTCAGCTCGGAAGCGAGAAAGCAGAAGAAAACTAGACAGATAGGAATCCTTTAAAAGCCCGGGGACCGCTTTTCTCCCGGAGACAGCGCCCCAGCTGGCGTTTGCAGACTGTCCAGCCTAGATACATTCAACGTAATTTAATTATGTATTGCTGAACACTTTTATATACGTCTGAGTTACGACTGAAGTGTCTTCTGCATATATCTAAATATAAAGCTGGGCTAATACACACTTTGCGGTATTTTAAAATCAAACTGTGGAATATAGCTTTATACAAGCCGTATCACATATAAATATTGAAATTAATAGATCACCCATTTCAGGGTGCAGCCAAAATCAAGTGTACTCCTGCACGTTATCATGCCAACGCTCATTAAAGAACGGCGCATGTGATGATGCGATGTTGCATAAATCCTAGCCCTTCGCAGTCTGGGGAGCTCCTCACCAAACACCGTGCTGGTTATTACGTAAACATAGCATGTGGCAGCCAAATTCCCAGTGCTAAAATAAAACAAATCAGCTGACAAAGCATCTCATCAGGCCCATGTCCACGGCACGCTCGCCATTTTGGTGTGAAACTCATTGAAGAATGAAAAAACTATTTGAACTTATAATATGAATTATAAATCTCACTTTCTTACTCCATACCCAAGCTTCTAGGGATAATAAATGTCACTTTAAAAATTTATTGTGTTATATGTACGTATCAGGAACTGGAATTTAAATGAAGAGTAACGCCATAGCTAACCAGAGCACACGGAGTACGCAATCCGCTGGTTTTTTGCTTACCAAACTCCCTACGATCGCTCCACGTGAGCAACCTCGCCTGCTCTAGGTTCAACAGCGCTTCCACAGCACACCACTCGGGTCAAGACCTTCAAGAACTTTGCTCTGAGTATTACTGTCTTTTGACAAACACTAAATAAAACTAGACAAATGAAGAGATGAAACCCCATTCCCAGTGCCCGTAAACCACCCTTTGGGGTACATTCCTCTGTGAGCCGGGCTATAGAAGGAGCAACCTCACCAAAGAGGCCAGGCTGGAAAAGGAAACTGCTTGCAAAACAACCTTAACCCTTGATCAATTCTGGCAGCTCAGTTCAGAACTGCACAATCAAAAATTCATCCAAAGATGGCAGGAATCCTTGATCAGACCATAAATTTTACACTTTTGTTCCATTTTGATAATGCAAACTCCTCAAAGACACCGATCAGTGGAATTATTAGTAAAATGCACATCAAGTGAGATGTCAAACACCCTCCCAAAGGAATTACTTCAAGACCTTACTCCATTCTGATCTGACGCAGAAGCGTCGGTATTTGCAGTTATGCAAAGGAAGATTAAAAATGAGGCAGCGCTCCATACGACTTCCATCCAGGAACCCCAAATCCATCCACTCCCACCGAGCGGGTCGATTCTCCAAAGTTACGAACAGACTGCCGCCACCCACGAGCAGCGGCCGTTAGACACACCAGTAATAAAGGCAGCCTGCCTTGCTTGTTAATGAAATCAACATCTTTGCATGTCGGTTGAAGTAATTACCGGCAGCATTAGCAAGGGTGAACACAGGATAGGAACAATTACCTTCAGCCCGTTTGAAGGTCTTGAAAGAACTGAAAGGGACCCTTCTCTTCAACCTTCCTACTTAAGCTCAGCAGTAACAAGGAAAACGGACAATAAGTTCGCTAAATACTCACAAATCCAGGAAAGTCATCTGAATTGCTACGTTTGGACTCGTATGGAGATAATTCAACTTGGAGATATACTGCCTTGCTGAGGGCAAGTACTAAGAGAGCAAATTAAAAACTTGGCCTATCTACTTTGATTTTCTGATGGATAAAGAAACTGATGTCTCTATACATTGCACACGAATCTTAGGTTCCTACGGCTCGGAAACCTAGAGCTGGAGACTTTGTAAAAAGGAAAAGACCTAAAAAGAAAATAATTAAGGACATGGGAGGGGGTGCAGATTCCAGTTGGAATTACTTACATTTTTATTCATGCCATGTCATACGATTGCCGCAGTTGTCCATCTTTGCTTTTAAAGGAAAGCATTAGGCTTTTGCGGAAAAAATAATGCACCTCCCTCCCCCAGACATTCCAGGTGTCCCCCTAAGATCAGGGAAAGGTGGATTTTTACCTCCACAAAACATTTCTAGTTTTACCTAGACAAAGAGAACTTGTTTGCTTTACCACCTAGATGCCATTTTACTGTCGTAGGCCCCAGACATCTCTGCCTTTTCTAGGTGGGGGGAATCCCACAGCACACGGCGTGAGCTGAAGCCTGCACAGATTCACCCCAGTGTCACGGTTTGCTGTGCTATAAAAGCCACGAAGTGAAACATAAGGATAGTCAGACCTACTACTAATATCAAGCAATAGCAACAGAAGCCATAGCAACAAAAGCCAGCGCTGCTCTCCTCTTCTTCCATCCCTTCCTCGCTCCCGCTACCGTCACGGCCTCCCCTGATTTCAGCTAGTCCACCTTACAAGCGCTGTTTGAACAGCTTATTCAGACTCTTGCAATCAAGAAAACACTCCAGAAACTTCCTGCTGAGCGTGTACAACACCACAAGTTGAGTTCAGACCCCAGTAAACAAAAATCTCAATCAACTCACTCAAGATATTGCACCAACTTCAGTTCAGTTTCCACCCACTGAACTCTACAAGCCACCCCTCAACAGGGCACGAAAACATTTCAGCTACTTCCACTTCTATCCAGCCTACACTTCATGACTAACATCGAGCCACTAATGCCGAGGGATGTGGGAATCAACTGATATAAAACCCAGCAAATTAATATCAATGAGTGAGTCAGACGTCAGGAAGGAAGGAAGAAGGTAACAGAATAAGCTTCTATTTAGACACTTTTTAGCATGAAGAATTAAAATGAACTTAATCAAGGTTCCGAATTATGAAGGATGTTACTCATGCAGTAACATCACCCAATATAAAAGAGAAGGAAGCTCATGGAATTCACTGCTCCACCACGTAGGAACAGTCATCCTACAGCCGGACAACTTCATAAGCCAAGTGACACAAGCTGACATACCAGCTTAATCAAATCTTACGTTTTAGGGTCAACTGCTTTCTATCAGAGGGCATAAAACACACCCTACACAGGACTTCTTTCCTCTGACTCACGTATTAACTATAGCTACAGGACTTGGTGAACCAGTGGGTTGACCTGGGGAGGAAGTCCTAAATTCCTACGTAAATCAAAGGAAACAAAACGCGCAAAGCAGTTCAACAGGGCTTGGAAAGACTGCCCGATGCCGATTCTGCTGCCACGCTGACCAAAGTGGCCAAGGAGTCTTTCCTCCAAGTACCGTGGCACGGCTTTTTCAGGCCTAAACAGGAAGTTAAGAGACATACCAGTACCAAAACAAACAGTTCAAGACCAACCTCTCTGCTGCCTCAAAGTCTCTATGCAGTTTTTTTATAAGCCAGTACATTTGAATAGCACACGAGTAACAAAATGGAAGAAGAGAGGAAAGCCAAGAGGTAGCAACTCATCATACTTACATAACTGTATTGTCATCGACTAAGATATCACAGCCATGAGCAGGGCATGAAATGGTCTGAAAATAAAAACCAAAAAGGTCATAAAAGGAACAGTGTTTATCCTATTTTTGCAATCGCAAAGAATTGCAAGGCAACAGATTTTGCTACAATCCATAGCAAAAATAGTACATTGGCTCTATCATCACCTCCCAGATGTGCCGCTGTGCACGGCACGGTTCCTCCCACCCAGAGCAAAGACGCATGCACTAACTCCACACAGCTCCCTCCAGCACCACCCGCGGCAAAGACTGCAGCCCCCAAAGCTCTTGGTGCTTGGGTTTTCTTTGCTGTTCTTTTGGGTTTTTTAAACTTCAGTGGGGAGGAATTCTCCCCTTTCTTTCCCCCTCCTCTCCAATACACAGAATGTCCAGAAGTCAGTCATGAGGTCGGCGAGTCGACATTTTACCTGTCCCATGCCTTCCTCCATTATTTTGGTAGTTAAATATTCACTCCAGCACTGCATACAGAACTTGTGTCCGCACTCTAGGCCAGTAAAGTACTGCAATGACAAAGAACACAAGACATTGGATCATTTTATCACGTGGATTTACTCGATCATTTCGCCCTTCTTGGTGCTGTGCAGTTTATCACATCTCTCATCCCCCACACCAAACTTGACACGCTACTATTTATTTTGCATCATCGCCACTACAGAACGTTGCCAATGCAGCTTTAGTCATGCTTTCAAAGCCAGATTTTAATCCCCAACCCCAGCAGCAAGGAAAGGTGTGGCTGACGCTTCCATCCTGCCTGCCCATTCAAAGTCATCCTTGTTTTAGGAGCGTATACAGAGCACAGCATGGCTCTCCCCTGGATTTTTTTCTTTGCAAATGAGTGAAATAAATGCAACACCACCAAACAGGTCAGTTATAAGACGATAGGGAGTCTTCTTTCCTCCTATTTTTCCACTTGGCTTGCTACCACGTGTGGGTGCTGCCCAGAAGTCCCAGAACACGCACGCCAGCTACGCACAGGCACTAATTTAGCTCCCTCTCGTATAGGAAAGGGCAAGTGATCAACGAGCAGCCTGCGTTACTGGGTGAGCACTAAACAACAGAAATAGAAAGAATGGTGTGCACTTACGCTTCTAACGCGTATGCATAAAGTTTGCCAACTTGCTTGGTAAACTTCCCTCTGAAACCCAGATGTTCATCAGATGAAGAGACACTAAAGACCCTAATTGGCAGGTGTAAATTACTAAATACAATTCCATAATGATCAGCTGTTGCAGACAGCAACAAGGACAACTTCATCTGTGTATGCATCATCTACACGGAGCATGTCAAGATACCATCTGGGACAGAATGGTTACACAAGGGGTGAAGAAACAGACACTGCTGAGGAAAGACTGAAATTAAGTTACTTTTCTCGGGTCATCTTAAAGTTGTTTTATACCCAGAGCCAGGGGCAAGGACAGACTGTATTTAAAAAGACTCCAACTCGTGCCACTGTGCAGGTTGATGGCTTAGCTTTTCAAACCATCTTATTCTCAGGCAAGAAGATAAAACAAGAGCTCCACCTGAGATACCATCAACTTGTATGAAACTCCATAAAAGAAAGAAACCCAGTTATCCTCTGCAGAACAGCCCAAAACAGCAGCGGGATGCTGTTAATTAAGAAAAGGAGAAGAGTCCATTTTAAGAAAACAAAGTTCTACCAAAATTGAGAGACTCAAGATCACGGCCACCACATCGCCGTCGGCGTATTGGCTAGGTCACGCTCGTCTTTCAACACTGCGGCACTCGGATTGCGCAGGGAAGGAGCTCCTTAGCACCTTCTTCCCACAGCCTCGCCATTTTGTGATTCACACTCGTCTGGCGCTCCTGCCATCAGCGGAGGCACAGGTTTGAACCTGAGGCTTGGAAACATGCTGCGATGCCGCAGCCGACGGGCTCGGCTCTGCCTGCCGTTCCCACAGCCGGGAGCACTTATCCGGAGCAGCAAGGCGGTTCGATCCGACCTGACCGGTCAGCGAGGAGACAAGTGAGCTGAGCATCTGACTCTGTTCCAAGTAAAAATAGAGATACCCAACCAAACCTCTGCTTTCTTTGGAACAAAAATCAGTGGTGTGTCCTGTCAGCACCACAGCTCAAGGAGAGAGGTGGCAGGCAGCTACAGGGCCAAGGTATACCAACTTCCAAGACTGAAAAAAAGAAATCGTTTCCAGTTTTTGAACCTTTACTGAGCCAGATCACAAGGTATCCGATGCTCCACAGATGGTGCTGTGGCCAAGCGACGTCCCCTGGAGATGAAGGGCTATGGTAGAAAAGCCCCAACATCTGTAACTTTTGGGAAGCCAACAGCACACAGCCTGAAGACAGCACTGACTTCTCCTAGAATTATGGCTTCTCCGCGTGTGATGGCAAATAAGTATGGACAAAGGGATCATCCCTTAACAAATCTAAACACTCCTGCAGCAAGCACACGCAGCGAGGCACTACAAAACATAGGTAAGCACATATCTTAAATAAAGACTCGTTTCAGTTACTTCAGGCAGTGAAAAGATTTGCTGAATGCCCACATAAAGGCAGCCACCGCGCTTCCTCCCAGGCTGCAAAGAATTCAGAGCATCTTTCAACTCATTTCTTTACTTTGAGGGAGTTCCCAATTATTTTTGGCTAAGCTGCCAGCAGATGTCAAGGGAGCAAGCAAAGAGGCCAACATAAAACCATCGAGCGTACAGGGTAACTGACTTCTGAAACGGCACGTTATCGCAGGGGACAGCTCTGCTTCCACCCTATCTGTCCTCATCACCGACTTTGCTTGCGACACCAAGCGCGAGCAGCAGCCTGCTGCCATTCGATACCCGTCCCTGCTCTTCTGGTAGCATCAAACCGATCAAAGAAGGGATCGGTTGCTCCGAGATGTGCTTACCACGACAGCCTCACTCAGGCTCTTTACTTTCAGTAGTTAGGACAGCACTGACAGACTAAGTAATCTGCGTGTCCTTACGACAAACGGTTTGGCCAGCAGCACGACGTTTCTCCAACACCCTCACCCCAGCAGCCTTCCCCAAGTGGGACCTGAAGGGCGAGACGCAAGAGAGGAGGTGGGCAGAGCCGTGACCCTCTCGAGTCCCGTCTTCACCATAAGGGTTTCACCTGAAGTACCTACTAGGACTTGACGCAGGTTCACGGGGACCCAGAGGGACTAAAATATCTCCCTTAAGTTCTCAAACCATCAGGGTGCCAGGCTGCCTTGAGAGCATCAAATGCTTCGTTTTGCAGGTGCTTCCCCAAACTTCAAACCATGGTTCTTAGGAGATGACTGAAGAGCCATAAAGGCTTCCTATTTCCCTTATATGTGCTTTAAAAGGCAGGTAAACACCACCTGCAGTGACCCCACAAGAGGGTGAATGTTCAAGACTCTTACACTCCCGTAATAGCTGTACATTGTAAAGTTTCCTAACAGGTGCTACTCCAAACTCCCAGCTTTCTATAGGCTGAAAGGGGCTCTCAGGAAAAAATACAGCTTCTTCGGGGGGGGGACGGGACACGACATGAAATAAAAGCTGACCATTGCAAGAGTATTTAAAAGCTGAGATTTTAGGTTAGGTATTTAACATAAGTTATCTTAGAATTTATAATTCACATTGACCAAAATAGATTTCAAACCAGACGGCTTACGGTCACCTTAGACACAGAGACACTACGGCCTTTTAAAGAAGAAACCATAAACATTAGTTTTTCCTATATGCTCCCACTTATGTATGGCAAAGAAACAGAGAGGTTCCCCTCTGCTGTCTCTCGACTTAAATCAACACTAAAAATTTAAAAACACTTGCAACATCTCACTGCTCCAGCAAAGAAACCGCTCTTCCAATAACCGGGCCACTACTATTTTTAATGTGCTATTCCAACTACAAAACCAAGTATTAGTGTGCTTTTCCTTCCAGTAGCCAGAAAGCTGCTTCCCAGGCAGCACGTGTGCCCCAGGCCAGAGGAAAGGCCCGGCAGTTGTGAGTGTTGGGCATATCGTTCGCACCCAGCACGGGGGAGAACAATACATTACGAATATGAAATCTGAAATCTGAATTTGCAGTTTCCAAGAGGATCTTTTCTGGAGATGGACATTAAGGTGATAAAGACATCTCTTCCCATTTTTCCCCCTCAATCCTCCTCTTATTTCCATTAAAAATGTTGCATAGCCTAAAATCAAAATTATGTCCTTACTACCTAACGTGGGAAGTCCGCAGTGATTAAACAATAGGATTTTAGCATAAGGGAGAGGGCCAAACCAATTTCTCAAGCTCGTCTTTCTTTTTCAGAGCACTTCTTCATACAAAGCAAGCAACAATCCTCCTTTGCAGCTATTCTCTAAAAAGGAAGTCCGTGCACACAGGGCTTAAAAGGAGATGCACGAAGTCTTGTGGTTACTGGCTCAAGAGCAATAGTGATCTTAACACCGAGAATCTCGGCTGCCTGAAACCGGGCTTTGCTCTGCTCCGCCTGCTCCAGAGCAAGGAAAAGGCTTGCAGGCAGCCTACAGCAGCACGGGCACTTTATTCAAGGCCACTCATAAAACCCAAAGCTCCTAATGGTTTCCATTCTTGCTGAAAAGCAAGCTCATAAAACACACCCAGAGCAAGAGTGGAAGCCTGACGTACGGGCTGCTGTGCTCTTTAAAGGTCAGGAAGACGTTACGGTGTTTTGGAGGCTCAGGACAGCTCCACCAGGAACGGCAGGTTCCGATAAAGGAACAATTCCTCACGTACGTCAGCACCCTGCCTTTGGGCAAAGCCACGGACGGACTCTCGTGTTTGAGCTTTCCCACTAATCTCGTTTTCTTCCAGGGTCTCCCACCACTACGTCCTGCCCCTGGAAACTCACAGCAAGTTTCTCGCCTGTACAAGACACAGCAGAAGCCTGGACCTCTCACTAGTCTATCGGGAAGTTCAGTATTTGTGAATAGCTACAAAAAAAAAAGCAGCACCATCACCAACCTTACCACAAACCAGAAGACTAATTTAGAGCCCCAGCAAGCGCTTCTACCCTCATCTTCTCTGATTAAAAAAAGTATTGCACAAACATAAGAAAGACCCAAAGATATCCACGTTAGTTGTGTTCTCTGAACAGCACAACTTTTACTTCGACTCCTACTCAGTTTTATTCTAGGCTTTCTGGCTTTAATATTTTGCATCATTATTTACTACTTTTATAAGCTGTTTCCTGTCTTGTCATCCTATTTAAATAAATCCTTTTGCCCGTCACAATTTCCACATTTTTTTTTTCTTTTATGTATCATTTATTTGCACGTCTCAATTTGTATCTGACCTTTGTAAAAAAAAAAAACCACTCGATCTAGAGCTTGCTTTTTTCTGAAGAACTTCACTATGCTGCTCCCCAGACCCCAGCATCCTCAAAGGTTTTTGCAGAAGGGATAATCATTTCATTTGAAATACAATCCCGTTTTGGGTTAACTAATACTGTTTGAGGCTTGTTTAAAAAAAAAAAGGTTTGTCAAACCACACAGTAAGAATTAAAGAAAACGCATAAAGCACTACGTAATTCTGTACTCCCCCACCGCGTTACTTGGATCAGCTGCAGCACGCAAGACCTGAAGTTTATTGCGTTAAGAAACAATCTTGAATATTGTGTTTTATGCGTCTACTACAGATTAGAAGATTCAATGAAAAAAGTGAAATCTCAGTTTCATTCTAAAAGCTTTTTTTAAAATACTGTTGGCGAAGTCCTTACAGTCTTCTGCTCAAAATGTTAAGTGTCAGACAGCAAAGCTGGGGGAGTTCGTGGTCAGGTACCACCTTGGCTGCCAGGTACTCACCGAGTTTGGGTAGTTCAGGTAGCAGATCTGACAAGGCATATCCTGGGCTGACGACCTTGTGTTCATCTGGCGCGTTCGAGACTTTTTACTCGGATTAATTACATGACACTCTGCAAAGAGTTTCTCCAAGTTGCCATCGAAGTACCTGCGTAACACACACAAGAGGATGAAAACTTAACTACCTTCCCCGTAAGTCATTTTTCAAATTCTATTTGGGAGTTAAACGTACAAAGTTGGTTTTAATACTTCAAAAAGCTCACACCCCCGCTAGTTTTAAGAAACTCTTCACTAACAAAACACAATGCGGCCCTGACCAGAGAGGTGAATACTGGACAATTACATCATTTCAGAGAGATTTGGGCTTGAATTGCACGTTCCTGAAAATTCAGGTACCTTCAATTCTTCAGCCGCATTTCAAGTAATTCATGATTCTCCACAGTGATTTCTTTGCATTAAAGCTCCAAGACAGGAAACTGAAGCAAAAAGGTCTCACTTCACAGTCCAGGCATCAGGACACCTTCCCAAAGCACAGGTTCAATTCTCTTTTCAGCTTAAGCCTTCCATTTTCCCCTAATATTCTAATCACTAAAACATGAAAGAGGAGGCAGGAAGCAGCAATCAGTCACGGTTCGTGATTCAGCAGGTCCCTAGTTCCCGTATTTCATGTTTGCCTCCGTGTACTCGGTTTACATTACGCGTGTCCCAAAGAGGTCCTGACTTCAACTCGGGCACTTCCTTCTCCGATCTAAGGAGAAACGTGCCAGCAGGGTCAGACGCTCGGCTCAGCTGCTGGGGCGCTTACGCACGGTCACCGATCTCCAATGAAGGCAACTGCAGGACTGCGTTTCACCCGCTTCGGTCACCTCCAGAGTTTGGGAACAATCCCTGCTGGATCGGGCATCTATCAGATCAGGACTCTGATCAGTTAGACCAGTCTCCAATTTCACACTAAACACCTTGCCCATGTCCAAAGCTTGCAACAGTCCGCCTCTTCGGCCAAAATCCTAGCCATTCGAGTAGCTTTTGTCTTCAGTCAACCTGAGATATTTTAAACATCCTCTTAAGAAAATACAATTCCAGGTTGACAATGCTTCCGAAGATTAGATATCTCACGGAAGGGAGGACGCAAAATTGGTTGGGGGGAGATGAAACACCACTTTCTATGTCCTATCCCCTTAAGGAAAAAAACACCGGTTTGGTTTACAGTCTTACAGAAAGCTCTAACTTGGTGAGGAGGACCAGATTTGAAAGAACCCTGAGGAGGCAGGTCAGCCTCCTCCCAATATCAAGACACCACAGATCTTTCTCCAGCCTGCTGCAGCTGCAAAGAGCTAATCCCATCTGATAATTAACCAGCTAACCTTCCCTGCATGTACATCTCCCATTCAATGCCAGTAAACCAGTCACCCCTCTCCATCAGCAAGTTAAATTCAAATACGGTGGCACCTACCTAGGGGGAAAAAGAGAAACAAAACACATTTGACCATAATGCAGTCACGTTTAAGACCAGCAAATTTACTCGCAGCTGACAACTGTCCCTGTAGCTAAGCACAGAGGCAAGGCTGACATTAAAGAGTCTTTACAAGGAACATATTTAAACTCATCACAAACCAGACCAACACAAGAACCTGCTGTCCACCAACAGACAGAAGAGAACCAAGACTTTCTGCTTGGGAAAGAACTTACTAGGCGTCTCTCAAATCTGGGACTAGGCCTGGTACACAACATCTAACCCAAAACACCTCCGGCTGGATGGTCTTATCCTTCAGTATTCCCAAAAAATTCCAAATCCACAGCAGCTCTCTTACAGCACTACCTACCAACAAGACTTTAGTTACAGTTAAAAAGGCTAATTTCAGTGCCGGTTCACACGTTTCTTGATGCAGTTCACATACTTTAGATCTTAATTTTCAAGACACTGAATTTTGAAGGGACTGGTGAATTCTGGCGTTGCCGCATACGCGAGGCTTTGCCACTGCTCTTCAATGTTAGCTCAGGGATTTAACTCAACCAAGTTACTTTTGTTTGCCTTCAGGATTACTTATATCTGGAAAATTTTAGCAAGTGAATTCAGTGCGGTCCTAGTATACGGAGTATTTGTTTATTAAAGAGTCATGGACAAATATTAACTCCACAAAAGGTTTCCAGCCTTCAAATTGTTCTTACATGCAGCACAATCAGTGTAGGACATCCTCCGTTTGAGGAGAGCAGACAAACAGTTGGGTGTGATGTTTGCAAAGAAACTAGTTTAAGACAAATGCTATGATGCAACCTGAATACTGGCATTCGTGGTCAGCTAAATGCTTATGGAAATACCAGAGATATTTGTAATGGTGGGCTGGTTTTAAGGGTGCATATCCACATCAGGACCTTGACTTTACCACTTGCACCAGGCAGTCCTATTTTTACAAAATCTCTGCAAGAGCTACTCTTCCGAGCCGTGACACCTACTGCCCTACGCCAAGATATACAGACAGAAAGTCGCCAACAACTGCTTTTCACCTGGAATTACCTACCCCCTCTAAATACCAATGGGTAACTAATTCAGAACCACCATTTCCTTCCCAGGCTTTCAACAGTTTCCCCGATAACAGACAGAAAATAAGTGATTTGACATCACGCGTTTCTTGGGGCTAAAGGCTAATGATAAAGGTAACTCAAATAAGAGGCACAGATCGGAGTCCTTAACCAATTTAAACATTTCCAAAGCACCAATACAGTGCAATGCATGAAGGTGCTTACAGTTCGGTGCAAGAGCCGCAGCTCATATTAAATGGTTTCCACCTCAGAAGTGCCTGGTCTCTCCTACACTTACACAGGAGAAGCAAATGAGGCCACTGAGAGACTCAGCCAGGGCCATGCAGAGGAGGGAGAAAACAGAAATTTAAGAAAAAAGGCTAACTTTTGCCTTTTAAACTCTGCTGCACTCTGAATTCTTACAGTATTCACACCGCTCTTTGGGATTGCCACTTGTAAAGCTCACCAGTGTTGAGGAGAAACAGGGTATCACGTATTTTTCCTTCCCTATGCTGTTTTCTTTTATTGCATGTGCTGGACGCACTGACCAAGTAATTTCCACAACTGTTTGCGTGTACGTGTCTCAGACTCAAAATCATGCTGTCACTGGGCAGTAAGAAAATAGGAACTCTAGAAAATGCAGAAGATAACCTGGATCTCCCTAAAAACACACAGTTGCAATGGGTACTGCAGAGTAAAGTCCAACACCTCTCTAACTGCTCCACCACTCCTTACGCAAATACACCGAGGGCCCAAGCAAAACACTGTTCCAGTTCCTTCGATGGTCAGGAGTGACTCTTAATTCCTTTTACCACACCTTTTTTCCACTTGTTCGAGCATCAACACAGACCATCCATTTAAACAGACCTGCCTTTGCCCTTCCCGTGTTCTTCCCTAGAAGGGTTCACAGGCAGCAGCTGTAGCACCCTTTCCCAACACAGCAGATAAGCTTCTTGCATGACATTTCTCCGCTTCCTCGTCCCAGCAAACCTTCTCAACCGCTGGTTTGCATTTCCATTCATCCTTCCCAAACCCACGGAGGCCAAAACAAATGCAATTCTGGTTAAGATTTCACTACAATCTCATGCAATTTAACCTACATTTCTCCTGGGGATCTAACGCATCCCAACGGATGTCTGCCTTTCTCCAAGCTCCTTTTCCATCTCGCTGTTGATGAGACCTCTCGTGACACCTTGTACCACTTTCATTGATGATCCCTCCAGCTGTCTGTTTTTTTTTTTTCCTGTATGACACCTGGATCCTCCTCTGAACCAAATGCCTCCAAATAGGTTCGTGCCAAGACATTCATTAACACTAACAAACATCCATCCCCAAATTAACCGATAAGGGACTTACTAACAGGTTCCATCTAGTCTGCTACTTCCCTTTTGAGCAAAGTAACTCCATACGTATCATACTAACAGCTGAACCCAACGTATGCTACATATTTCATATCATATAGTTGCATGCCATCACCTCTGCTGTGAAACACGGGAGAAAAACCCTTTATTTCCCTCCTCGCTTTGTTTTTTCCTCAAGCCATCCCCCAACTTCTCGCTATTAAAGGGTTTCTTCTTGGTAGCTTGGTCCTTATTTTCATCTTAGGGAGGAGCGCAGCACCTTTAACAGCCTTTTAAACCCTTTATCCTCTTCTCCCTTTGCAAGGTAGATATTCAGTAATTCCAGCACTTCTGATTCTCAAGAAATGTTATCATCTATTCAGCACCAGACGCTCTGCTCAATATAGCTACTTCAACAACTGGTTCCATTAGTGTTTCAAAATTCACTCTCTTCATCACAAAGTTGTTTTCTCTGCTACTTTAAAACGAACAGACACACCAGTGAATTATTTTCAAGTTGTTCTGTAATTTCTTCACTGCTTACCAACACCAAGTCCATAATAGTATCAGGTCTTTTTGGCAGAGGGATCAAGCTGTCAGCTTCTTTATTTCCTCAAAATTTCCTCCTGCTGTTGGTAACTGCCTAATCACAATCCTCTAGACATAATCAAATCCTATCCAAGGGAGCACCAAAGATAAAAAGCTTCTTCACTGAAAAGAAAATGCTTCTAGTACACGCTTTGGGATATTTACTTTAGCGAAAGGGCATTTGTGAATGTCAGAGAATCAGTACACTCACAGCAAAAGATATCTTCATACCAAAAAGCCTGCCATCCACAATTTTTCACCTGTTCAGCCCCTGCTGAACAGCGTTAAGCACTTACTTGCCCAAAGGAAAGGAGACAGCCAGGTACCTACAGAGAGGAGTCAGACCCCGAATGCACGGGCAAGAGGCAATCTAGGCTAGCAGCCAAGCCACCGGGGCCGTCCTGGCACCCGGCCCCTGCTCGGAGGGAAGGCGGACGCACAGACACCAAGATAAGCACCTACGAGGGACCACAATACCTCTGCCTGTACCTCCAGAGATTAAACGGGGCCTTCGGTTACACGCTGAATTACTTTTCTTTAAAAAAAATTAAGTATGACCAGGGGAAGGCACATAAAGCAGGAGAGCTGCATTTTAGTCTCTTCTTCCTGAGTAGGTTCACCCCCAAAGTTCCCCTCAGAAGGGACAGATGCTGTCAGCCACGGTAAAACTGGAAGGCAATCAAGATGAAGTTATAAGCCAAAGCACCTCCTTCACTTATTTCTGAGGTTACCTGGTCAATCGGCACCTGCTAGTCTCACAAGCTTGGTTAATAGAGACAGGAGACAACGAGGAAAATGCAATATTTAACATCTTTATTCCCCAAAACACATGTGCCATATCAGAAGCTGAACTCGAGTACTTCCTCCAGTACCCACTTCCATCCGACAAACAAATCCACCCCAAAACACCAATTTTGCTTTTGGACACAGTCAAATAATTAGTGCTTCACCAGTGGACAGGGTAGTTTTTAATTGCTGCTATTACTTCGTTATAAGTGGAATAAATACCTGTAACATATCTGCCCTCTTAATAACGCCATGCAATTACTCCATGACAAAGCCGACACAGACAATAACAACCCACTTATTAAACATATGCATAACAAAACCAAAAAGCGATGAAGAGGTTCTCATGTTTTAAAACATGGAAATTTTCATCTCGCGAGCTCAGACCTCAAACTCGACACTTATCAAGAAAGAAGCTACTTGGTTTATCTGCTTTATTACAGCTAAAGTTGGATAAGGCTGCCTGTTAGGTCATGCTGACTCACGATGAACGAAGGCAAGAGAGACACTGGCTACGTACTGTAAATATACGCCATTAACCAACTGAGTTCAAGCTCTGACTTGGTGTGAAGTCAAGCACCAAAAATTGCACCCAAACATTACATCTTAGCAAGCATTAAACCCACCCAGACTGCGGGCAACAACAGGAATTTCCTGGGAAGCCTTCCTAATTGTTATTAGCAGTAGAAGAGGTCAAATTTATACCAGTTCAACTGTTTAAAGGAAGAGTCCCCCAGGAAAAAAAAAAAATATATATGGTCTCCAACGCTGCTGCAGAACATGGATTCACATGGTGCGAAAGAACGCCGTGCGTAAGCGCTTTTACGTGGCACCTGTGGGAAGTGCAGCGGCAGCAGTTACCTGCCGGCTCCCCAGCACGAGCAGACGCTCCGGCCCCGGGGTCGGGCTCTGCCTGGGTTCAGCACGCACGGCGACGGGTGCACGCCGACAGGCAAGCCGGCACACAAGTTCAGCTACTGGCGAGCTGGAGATTTCAGACACAAGACTTTTTTTGGGTCACCCACTGAAGACACAGTGAATGGATAGTGTTACTTTCAAGTAAAATGTTAAGTTTGGGGGTTTCTTTCCCCTTAAAAAAATAAAGCAGAGTTAAAATTTATTTTTTTGCCCCATTAGAGCATGCCTCTCCACCTCACCATGAATGCTTCCCAGTGTTTTTCAGCTTGTTTACGCTAGCACAATGCTGCAGTAAGGTTTGCTGGACACACGCAAAGCCAAGCAAGTCTCAAAAGCGATCTCTGTTTTGGAAGAATAACCAAGTCTAAATTCGGGCTTAATCAGCTTGTCATGTTCGTCTAAACGAGAACCACCTCTATTTTAGCGAAAAGATGTCATGTGTAGCTAGCTCATGGCATCATTTCCAGCTCCACCCCTACTTCAAACTGATTGTTTTGCACCCTGGCTACCGAAGCGACCACCTGCCTCCCACCCTCGCCCTCACCTGTACCTCAACAACCACAAAATCCTCTTGAACACTAAGAGCCAGCTCTCAGCCTCTTCCCCGGCCTCCCGCTCCCGGTTTAACACAGCCGAGCGTCAACAGAGCGCTGCAGAGGGCTTCGGGGAGGCTATTTGGTGAAGACGGGACAGAAAGCAGCACCAGCTCCTTGAGAGACAATGTTTTGGTGTTTTTCTCATACAACAGGACATCAATCAGCACCAAAACGGTGACTAGTGTGCAACAGGTCTGCATAAGCAAGGGTTATGCATTATATTACTCACAGGGGTAATCCTATAAAATTAAGGTAAATATTTTAATGAATATGTACCAAGAGTAAATGTTTACCTGCAGACTTTGTAAATATTTACGTGTACTTCAAGTGTTTTGGTTGGAAACTGTAAAAGCCTTAACAATAATACCTCATAGAGAAGTGGCTGACACCCCCCTTTGAAAAAACCCACAGTCCAATTTTTTTTTAAAAAAACCAACTGATGGCAGCCTTAAACAAGCTTTCAGTGAGAAGGGAAAAACACTATTGAATAAAGGGATGATATTCCAGTATGCTTATGCAGAGGTATCTCAAAGCGAGATGGAGGTAGCCAAGGAGAGCGAACTTTAGCCTGACCACAAGAGCCAGCACAAGAAACTCAAATACAAAGAAGTGAACAGACACACGTTATAGAGAAGGAACTACATCGGGACACTTAACAGTTGTAGTCGGAGTTAAATAGCCCCAGCGTGGCTATATTTGTAACACAAAGCTTTCGTACTTCCAACATTAACGAAAAGAGGTCAATATCTCAGGAAAATAAAGCGAAGACTAGAAAGCTTTAAAAACTACAATCACTTCAGAAAAAAAAAATCTAGGCCAAACAAAACATAAGAGATCCCTGAGCACCATCACTAACTGAAAGTGTTACACAAAGGGGGCTAAAGGTGTCCTACATCCATTATCCCAGGACAGCAGAAATATTTAAACTCCAAAACTATCTACTAGCAGTCTGAAAATCTGTTGCTCTGCCACACTCGCACCAAACTACACGGGCTCAGCCCACAGCACGTACGGGCTGTTAACTGGTATTTATCAATTCAACAGTACTACGAACAATTGCTTCTGCGCACAGTTTTACAGACTACAAAGCATCCTATCTCCTCAAACCCTCCTCATCGGGCAAAGGAAAGGCCAAACAAACCACCCTACCAGGCACAGGGTCCTTCTGCCTTCACCCCCCACCCGTTGTCAAGACCAGCAAAGACCACAACAACCAGTAAGTCCCTGTACTGCCCTTATTGCTCCTTCTGGTCCAGATGAATTCTCCCCCCAGCTTCCACAAGCAAACTGAACTCTCCAGCTCCCTCACGCTCTCCAACAGCAACACCGGCATTGCGTGTAAAACACAAGCGCATTACCACCGCAGGTGGATTTGACCTCCGCTGTATAATAAGAAGCTATAAAAAGTACCTTTACCAGCAACATTCCCCAAGAGTTGGGAATCAAAGATGAGAAGTAACTATAAAATGCTCTGCTCTGAGGGGGAAGGAGAAGCAACGCTCAAGCCATTATTTACACACACGCTAAAGAAAACCTAGAGCAGCAAAGATGAAGACAAGGCAGATGCACTTTACCAGTACCCCTTATCAGTCAAGAACAATTTAGTCTCAGCAAGACTAACAAATAAACATGTCAGGAATACGCACGCTAGCACGGCATGCAAGAGCAATGAAACCCAAATGCAAAAACAGTCGCAAGATAACGGGAACCTGTTCCTGCTTGCTTTTTTCAGAGCCTGTGAAAATCCTGTGCCTGTATGCGTTCAAACTGGAAGGCCCCCCTTCCTCCAAGGGGGGGGCTAACTCCCAAAACTTCTCTGAAGTCTAGTAGGCGTTATTAATATTAAAAAAGGAGTCACTCTTAGCTGGTAAAACTCTAAAGGGGGAACATTTAGAGCTTACAGAAGAGATTCTCCTGCCACATACTGTGCATTCATCCATTCTCACATTAATCCGGTAGGAAAGGTTTCTTGCAGGTCTGAAGCGAAACGTGGCTGCGTGCTAAAATGGCTGCTTACCTCTCCATCAGCTTCTCCTTATCCCAGTTGAAATGGCTAAGCAGTATTCGAGTGATGGTCGCTGGATTCTAGAGAAAGAAAACAAAAATAATAAATAATTGAGTGACTGCTTGACCAAGTTGGTATACTGTTATGAGAACACCGAGTAGAGTTTTGAATAAGCAAATGGGGAAATCAATGTGTCTGATAACAGATAGAAAAATTTAAAAAAACCCCACCTCTATAAAGCAAAATGTCTATATAAAATGAGAATACAGTTGAAGACTTAAGGAACAGGTTAGTTACTGCTGCCACAACAGATGCCCAAGTGCCACCATCTCCACGCCCAGCGTGCTAACACAACGTAAACCCAGGATGTTCGCAAAGTGCTGGAAGGGCTAATTGCCATCCGTCCTGTCCATTTTTGCCGCAAGCTCCACACTATTTGCACAACAAGAATATTCCTTGTTTGTCCCAGCCCCGACCCCCAAAACGCTTGGGCTGAAAACTCTCCCCAGAAAGTAACGGGCTGCCAGTGTAAGATGACAGTGTCCTTTGAAGTCTCCAGATGTTCCCAAAGCACCCCGAGATTCAGAAAATACTACGCAATCGTACAACTAAGGAAAGAAACACAGCCTAGAAAGGTCAGAAATAGGACCGGAAATAAAAGCTTGTACACAGGTTTTTCTTCCAACTTAATCCGTATCATCAGCCAAGGGTTTGGTCATATAAGAAACATAAACCATATGGCTTCTGTTACGTCCCACAACCGCGTTTTAGCTCCCTAAATCCAAACTACCTCCGCTCAGTTTTAGGACCATTTACATGCAACGGAGGCAACAGCGAGCGGCTGCGTGTACTTTGCCATTTGACACCAAAATGGAAGTTTGCCTTAAGGCAGATTTTCAATGGACACTCTGAAGCTGTTGAAAAGTAGGACATAAACTAGCAATGTGATTTTCTGAGCCCGCGGGCTATCGCTACAACTCGAAGCTGCCAAAAGCCGACGCTGCCACCCAAAGCAGCGATCCCACCCCATCCTTACCCTCAGCCGCACGCTTCCGTGTCCTGCGCTCACCAGGCCACGCTACTACAGCCATCTTACACTGCAACGCTGCAAATTACTGGCTCAGCAATGGATCTTTTTTCTTCTTTTCCTTTAAGTTTTTTCACTGAATCAGTTCCCCAATCTGTTTGATTGCCTGACCACACAAACAGCTGCATTAGCACAAGGGAGGGGACAAGCAGGACGGCATCTTACAGCAGCGACACCAACAAAACATTCACCGAAATAAAGCCCTAGGGTCAAAATGCAAGCACAAAGAACCGCTCTTGTGGTTTATACTATAAAAAGTGACACTCCTCTCCTCCTGCAGTGTGTTCTTATTGTTCTTATTAAAACCAGCACAGCTTGTTTAAGGCCAAATTAAGAAATTTTTCCTTAAAAAGCCCATGTGAACAAAAGCAGCTTTAGAAAGGTTAGACCAGATCCTTGATCCAGTCCATGTGGAGCCCCATAAACAGCTGGGACAGCAAGTCTGCTCCGCAGTATGGGGCAGAACAACCAGGAACCGGTATTGCCAAACATGCTGTATTGCGAAAACGCAGCCCCAGTCCCTCTTTGAACGAGTCTCCCAGGCGATAGGGATCCGAGCTCCTAACTGTAATAACACGACGAGGTGCTTGGCTGACCACCACATGCACCAGGCCATTACGAAACAGCGAGAGAGCACCCCGACCTTCAGCACGCTCGCAGGAGTCGGGATAACAGCCCCGCAGCCGCCTGCTAAGGAGGCGATCCTGCTTTTGGGCAGATTTACCCATTTCCTTGCGTCGAAAGCAGCAATGGTGCAGCTCCAGGACAAGCTGGACTAGCTCGCTCCTCTGATGGAGTTATTTTCTCCGTAGCTCTCAGCCAAAGCAGCAAGCTGGTACACCTCGCTGCGCAATCGCAACGCGGATGCACAGAGTATGTACCCAGAGGCAAGGGTGAGAGGGTCTTTGGGCAAGAGGATCGTCTTCACGTGGTTTGCATCTCCTAGGGAGACGCATCCTCACCTTTCGCCCTGGCAGCGGGACCGACACAGGCGCTCCGACCCCCCAACACTGCTCAAGCCGCGTGGGAACCACGCTAAACCAGCATGGAACCCCACGTAAAAGAAAAGAAAAATCAAGAAAAAGCTTTCCGACAGCATCGATCCCTGATCCAGCCCAGCGCACAGCGGCACAGAGCCTGCGCCAGCGCTGCAGGTGGAGCTGAACTGTTTCAAATCAGTCCCGCCACCAAGAAGCTGTATGGGAATTTAAGGGTCTCCTTCACTAAAAGGCTACTCCAGCTCCAGGGAGGAGGACTGCAGCCTCTCTCAGGGCTTTAGTTTTTGATCTTTCGAGGTTACTTTGTATTCGGGTCTCCACAACACCTTTTTCTATAATACTATCTATATTATGTAGCAGTACCTGAAGGAGCTCTTAATAGCTCGCTTAAACACTCACGCTTCCTAAAGCAAATTAATCAAAGATGAAAATATACTTTAGTGAACAAACTGATCTTATCTCTAGATTATCTTGGTTATGATACCAGCTCCTATAGTCAATACAACTTTTATTCTTTTTAAAAAATTCCATTTTCTAGGATGAGTCTTGCCTCCAAACGCGAAATCTCCTACTAAATGTATCAGGCAGATACCACATATAGGTTTCTCCACGCAATCCTTCCAGCACTCTCACATCTATAAAGCACATTATTTGAGCCCCTCACCCCTGCCATGCTTACAGTTACAAACGAGTTACAAATGAGTTTCAGGTAGTAAAGCGTGCGGCTCTTCTCAAACATAAGGATTCTCCGCTCGGACCAGAGATCTGCTAAAAGGATGCACAAAGAAACAGTATTTGTGTAACTTCAAGCAACAGCATTAAGAGAGCTTTAAATTAGCCCGAAGTTTTGTCCTACCTTCTGCCACAGCAGCCCACTTGGCCACTGAATTAAGGCTTCTGGGAATACCTATTAATCACTTAATAGGCTAAGAGGCAACTGAGGTAGTGGTCTCTGGCCAACTTTTCCTTTTAAAGGCGACAGACAAGTTCCCCCTGCACTGAAGGGTAAGTTATGCCGTATTAATAAGGAACTAAAGTGGTCTGCAGTGATTTTCAAGCGCCACAAGACAAATCCAGCACATACCGCTCACCAAAGGACAAGTAACCATGAACAAAAGGGTCTTGTTTCATTTGTGGCATCTCCATTTTCCCAAAGAAATGGCACTGCAGCTTTCCAAAGCGAGTTTCCCTAGATCAGACCCCTCAAGTATCCCAGCATCACAAAAAGCAAGCTGGTTTCCCGCTGTGACGGCAGCGCACGAAACAGCACGTTATTTAGGATTATACCAGAGACCAGCACTGTTGCCTCGGTGTATTCTGACACAAATACGGTGCGAGGGGTAGCTTTTACCGGCTTGTTGGGCTTTACCTTCCTCAAGCTACAGCAGTATTTGTTCAACGTGCTATTTTTTTTTTTTAAAAAAGGAAGTAGCAGCAGCATGACAAGCTCCTACCAGAAATAGCTGGGCTGTCTGCTTTTCTCCGCTTGCCACATCCAAGACCTAGTGTTTAAAACTGAACTAGTTGTTTCACCGATGCAGAAAGCGAGGGTTAATACAACCGTGCCCTTGCTCATATGCAGCGTGGACAGCAACACAACCTGAGCCGGCATTACACAGGGAGGACCGAAGACAGGGAGGGAGGCAGCACTAAGAGGCTTGGTTTGCATCACGTAAACCGCAGTTAAATACAAATGCAAAAACCTCTGGCATTAAGGATTGTTCTAATTTAAGGCAAGGCACACCAACAAGGTACCAGGTAGCAGCTGCTCCGCATTAATCGCTCCCATGCACACACTTACCTCGCAATTATTTGGGAGCAGCTTTGGAGGAGTAAATCTCAGCATCTATCACAACAAGAGGTTAACTGCTGCAGAGCAGCTACGTCCTGTAACTTGGTCATATGGGGTTAGAATGACAGCAAAATAATTTGATGTTTCAACCCCTGTTTTGACACTGGTTCTGCTACAGCCTTCTGTCAACCCCACCACTGCCGTACGAGCCCTCGGCAATCGCTTTGGACCCTTTCGCTGCTGCGAAAATTAACAGAATATTTAAACGACACTAGATTACACAGCACTGGTATATTATAGTTTCTGTTCTGAAAGTGGATGGGCTTCTCACTCGGCACACAGGATCATTGTTTACGACTCTTACGCCGCAAAGATTAGTTACGAACAGGCTACGATGCTGCTCAGACGGGATTACTGCTTAGGCTTGAAGCTGCAGCAGGGAGAAGCGTCTTTTACAAAGGGTATTTTCTGTTTACAAAGACAAATTTTAATAAGTAAAGCAGCCAGAAACAGACAGTGAGCAAGGGGAAAAGCGAACACGTTCAAACACTCCGTCTTCCTCCAAACGTGGTTTGATGAAAGCTGAAACAGCAGATCTAATTTACAACAGCCACCTATTAAATTTTACATGTAGAAGCCGAGGAGGATTGCCTAGAGCTGAGGGCAGCGAGCCTGTTGATATCCAGATAGGAAGGAAACCCGAGGAAAGCAGCCATTTTGTTGAAATTCTCAGGGCGCTTCAGAAGACTCGCTGTCACAACTATCCTGCTAACAAAACAGTCATAATAAAGCTCTGCCCAGAGAGAAACACAGTCCTCCAGCAGCGATTTCTTTATTTTATGCTAACAAAGCAGTCAAATCCCAAACGTGCTTCGACCAGATCCCACTTCACCACTGCTTTTCACTGGAGGTATTTACATTTACTGTCGTTATCTATGCTGCCAGGCTCGGGCACACCAATGCAAGCGGGAGATACTGGGACGGGCAACGCTGCAAAGTTGGGCTGGACTTCTCCAAAGCAGCATTATGAATTGAAATAAAACTCCTTAATTTAATAGAATTTAATTGAACTGGAAGCTTGGTCACTAGTATCTGAGCTGAATTTTTTGCTGTCAAAATAAGAAAGCATGAATTGGAAGGAGGAACCTGGATGCACTTAAATGCATAAATGAATTATAAATTAAAGATTAGTAGGACATTAGCTTAAATCACAATTTCCAAGCAGCATAATTTGCTGAATGACAGTTCGCAGTACTTGATCCATTCATGTTTTCATCCATCAAGACGAGCTGCGCGGTTAATTCTTGCAGTTATTGCCGAGAAAAGCATATTTTAGAGTTCAGCTTCTCATCACATGCTGGGAGTAAGCTCCTCTTTCAATTTCAGCATTCACTGCAGATAAAAACCATTTAAGAACAACTTAAGCTCAGTTCTCCAGCAAAATCTTTTCCCACCTCCTTGAGACATGATACTGATAAGTTCTTTGGTTTGTTTCTTTCCATTTCATGGCTGGTTTTGTTTCCTAAACACGGCAGCTTTTGCATTTCAACAGTTTTCATCCCAACTGCAGCGTGGATATGCCGATAGCAGAGGCTTTTTCAGACCCAGTACAGCAGTACCAGGATGTCACACCACCACTGTAAATATTTCATCAGTCAAAACCCCGGCCTCTGCCAATAGCAGAGCACCAAGGGGAAATTCCACCTGCCCTCGGAGCACGTGCAGGATCGAACAGCATCTCCGAAGCTTGTTACCATGCTCACCATGCCATGGAAGGAAGCGTTAATAAAATAACCAACACGTCACATTTTACGTTCGCAGGTAGAGTAAAAGCAGCCTCACCATGAGAAGGTTTAAAAGATTTCTCGGTAAGTTAAAAGAGACTTTTTGCTTGCCTCAGCTGTAGCTCTCATGGATGGTCTGGAGACCAGCATCACGAGATGCGCTGCGTGTTTTCCCCACCGCTCTCCAGATGACTCCAGGTCACGGAGGTGGGGTGCAGGCAGGCACGCCCCAAACCTCAAGGCCGATACAAACAGGCAACACTCAAGTGCCACCACCGAGGAGGAGCCGAAACCCCCCAGAAGTCTTCAGTTACTTCAAAACCCAACAGGTTTGCACACTGACACTCCTTTCTGAAGGACAACGGCTCCTTCTCCACCCACGGCACAAGGGCAACCAACACGACAGACCAGGCACCATACAGCCGCTTCCTTCGTCAGGTAATAACAAAGTGGACACCGGCCCGAAATTCTGCAGTAACTAGGTCATCTACTCCGTTTGACCACCACTGCTCTTCACTCGCGCCTCTCCCAGCCCCATACAGGCAACCTTAGACATAAACACACAGAGCAGAAAGTGTTTTAAATAAGCTTTTAGCCTGAACCACGTTACAGTAACTGTCATCGTAAGGTTTGCGTGGTTTTGTAAGTGCACTGAGCGACCTTCGTTTGTGAAGATCCATCCACATCTATTCTTTCAGGAGACAATTACAGGAAATCTTACAAGCACAAAACCTCATTTCTAGCAGCTTAATAAAATTCCCAGGAACCGAATGGAGAAGATGAGGTCTAAGCGTTGAGTACTTCCAGGACGCGATCTCCTAAAGAGAGTATCTTCGAACACCACCGACTGAGCACTTGAGAAGCTGCTGGAAAAACTTTCACGTAATCTAATATTCCCCGGCTCGATTACAAACAGAACATAAGAGGGCTGTTGCGAGAAGATGAGGACAGCAGCCGGACGGCTCCGTCTGCCACCGCCCATCCGTACTCTCCTCCTCTGCCATCCCCTGAGGCTTGGGAGAGAATCGCACCACGGTACGTCTCTGGCCCGAGCCGTCTCATGGCTTGTGGGGCCAGTACAACACACGCAGGTGGATCCGAGATACTTCCCATCTTCCAAACACCTGTTATAAACAATAACAGCAAAATTCACACTATTCAATCTCTATGCACCCACCGAGGATATGGTCTTCGCGTCCTACAGCCCCACTGAAGCCACACTAAGTGACTTGTTTGAATTATCCACCTCTGAATCACCCCAAAATTTACCCGTTTCCTGCTACTGGTGTTTCCAAGCAACTCCGCGCGAAGCCGGGCTACTTCCCTGTGACACTGCCAGTCACTGCTGTCCTCCGGCTGGCATTTACCACTTCACTGTAACTTCCCATTAACGCACACAGGCTTCAGCTTCGATGTTGATCATCTCCTCAGCTTCCAACGTCTTTCTTCATCTCATTAACTTCCCTTCACACATCATCTCTTAATTTTGAAAATTAAGTTTTACAGAATTACCGAATTAGTACCATTACGCGATGGCACCAAATGGCAGCTTGATATTGTGATCTGTTTATCGTAACCTATCTGCACTTTACTGATTGTTTCTAGCTCTGATGAACATACACTCTTTTAGCAGAGGAAGATAATAAAAAGCAACTTCGGAGAAAACTATTTCTTCAGTTAATTGGTTCAAGAGACAGAAATGAAGCAGTCAGCTGCTTTACATTTTCTCTGAGCCTTTTGGAAAGTTTTCAGGTTAATGATTAGGAGCCACAACAAAGATCCATTGTCTAACAAAGCTTTTAAAATCAGAAAGAAAAAAATACTAAAGCAACAACTCCGGAATGATTTAGCAAATTTGGAAATGCAAAAACTGAATTCACACTGTAATACTTCTAAATAAAAGAAGACTGGATGGCTTTGCCATGCTGCTCAAGCGCGCTGCAGAAACTCCACCACCAACTCAACACAAATTAAAAACTGCGTATGGGCTACGACCAGGGAAGGTATTTTCCAGTATTTCAGCTGCACTTGCTTCCATACCAGGAGATCTATGGTTCAATGACAGGATACAGAGAGATGTTAACCCTTATTTTATACAGTTAATCTGAAGAACGTGTTGGCTTCTACTTCCTTTTGCTACAGTTCTGGAGTATAAAGTCAACCCTTTAAAGAGCAAAGGCCCACAGATACCTCTGCCCTGGGAATTCGAGCAAGTTATGCCACCGTACGCTCCTTGAGGACTACGGAGCAAGAGGTCTCCAGATGTACACACTTTCACAAACCATTTCTCGCTTTTAATTCCTTTAGATTAAGGAGCGTTATCGTTTTACTGCCCACAAAGGCAGTCTCACCCAAAGTATTTCACTCCTCCTGGCGTCTCCCACCACGAGAAATCCCAACGTACGGAGCAAAAGCTCGGCAAATCTGTGGAAGCAACACGAGCCACAGCTGTAGTTTCCGGAGCTGCCGCTGAGCGACTATAGCTGACATACTGAGAGAGAACTGGAGCACACGGGTACCAGAGTACGTTTCAGAATGGGTTTATTCAACCCATTGCCTCCCACTCACGGATTTGCAAAGACTTGCCTTAAAAGAGTAGGAGAAGGTGATGGCATCATTTCCATATAATTCTTCCAGTTTACTATTTCAGTAGCTCCTTAATATTCCCCATCGCGGAGGAAGACAACAGCACGCAGCACAGCAGCTAGGTTGTGGCGGGGGTGACATTAAAAGCCCCATCTGTGACCCAAAAGAGTTTTGGCTACCCTGAATGTAACGGACCTGCAGGTTCATCCAGGTAGAGCCCAGGTCCCTGGTAACCACCAATTTCCCCCTCACGCCAAACCTTCAGTCAACATCCAGCACCTCGCAGCGTTGCTTCTGGTAGGGTGAGAAATCAATGAAACAAACAGATGGCTATTTAGAAAAATCAATACAGACCTCTGTTTCCCAGCCACAAACAACGCATAGTCACCTTCCCTGCTCATCCATGACACACAAGCTGTGTCCACAAAGCATATTTCAGCCCCCTTTCCTCTCAACATTATACACCGCTGCTCTTCCAGACCCCCAGGCTCCGTTTTTCCCCTCCTCTCGTACACGAACCTGCAGTATAAGAATTCTCACCCCATTACACTTCGTTTTGACCCGCCAGAGAGTTACTGCACTGTCCATGTACCACAAACAGATCCAACTCCATCAAATACAGAAGAAAACCGTTGGGTTTCCCCAGACCACAAGCATTCCCCAAAGACAGGAAGAAGCATTATTTAATACTTTTAGTCCCGCACGGTCTCTCAGACCAAAAGTCTCTAGAAGATTAGAAAAGACACACGGGTATGGTTTCAATTCTTGTCTCAAACCAATTATGAGAACTCACTAGTGCACGGCTTGAAGAAAATACACTATGTTGGTTCAAGAGGAACGCAAAAACACGCTTTGCCACAGAAAGAAACAATGCTGCTGAACAAAGACGGAGGAGTTTAGTGACCGGGCAATACGTACCAAAATCCCTCGGCTTAGCCCGAGAGCACAGGTTGATAAGAACCAGGTAAGAAATCTCTTCTTCTTCACAAGATCTTAGAGACACCGAGGAAGACTGCAGAAACCCAAACAGCTTAGGCAAAAATAGAGCTGGTGCACAGCTATGAGATAAAGTAACTTGGATTAGTATTTTACCTTGAAATAGGGCAGTAACTAGGCAGGGCAGTAAAACGTGCTCTTCAGAACCCGCATCCCATCGCCACCAGGCCAAGAAGGAGCAGCTCAGGAAGCATTTATTTCAGCAGCAACACAAGCTCATGCAACCGCTGGCTCAGCGATGGGAGCCCGCCTGCTTGCACAGCTACAAGTGAACCTGATAGAGGAACTGACCCGGGTTAAGGGGGTGGCTGGTTTATTTTAACCCAGAACGGGATCACCATGTGGCCAGACAGCTGTGTTGGCACAACTCGGACAACAGGGACTTGCTTCCAAGAAATTTGTTTGTGAAATCAGTCTGCTGAGAGCCACGTGTCAGGCACATCAAAGTTGGGTTCTCTCCATGTCAACAGACTCTCCAAACCTTCTTGTCCCAAGGACTTTAAAGCATATTGGGGTATAATTCACAGCCAGGGGTCCCACGCTTCCCCTCCACCATCCCACCAGCAACTTCAGCTTTCATCTCAGAAAGCAGAATCCAGAAAGATTGTTTCTCATCAAGAAGATGAACATAACAGTTTGTCATCTTTCTTCCAAAAGCTTTCTCCATTTGCAAGACAGATCTCGAGGGAGGCGGCTGCTCAGGAGCGCAGGCCAGCTGCTAATAAGAACAGGACCCAGCCCGGTCTATCTTACCATTAGTGTCTGGGCTCTATATTCAGCTGGGCTACCAAACAAAAAGACTTCGATAGTGAACTGTGGGAACACTGCCAATCTCTACAAAGATGCGTCCTCAACGTAACCAAGACAGAAACACACTTTTTTTAAAAGTTTTTGATTAATCAACGTTGGAAAGACTAGAAGTGGCATATGTCAGGTCAGCTACCCATCAAATTGATAAAAGGAAAACATCCCAAAGCACCGCATTCGGGTTTCAGGGGAATGCGGTCTTCAGCGACTCAACTTCTGAATGAACTGTGTATTTCTGGGAAAGTACAGGTCTGCTGACGCAAGCTACAGAAACCGTCCTGTTTGCAGGCAGAAGCAGGCAGTAAAGGAATAAACCTGAAAGAGGAATGTTACTGTGCAATTGCTTTTTCCTTTAAATCATTCCGCAGAAGTCTTAAGGTGTCTCAAAAAAGCCTTCCCTGCTTCTTTGCCTTCACTCATATACGTATCGGTACATTAATTTCTCTCTTTCACCAGAGTCAGCATTGTACACTGCCAGATTCACCCATAGGGCTGTACCCATTTCACAGGCTCGATGTATCTGTAGGAAACTGGCACTGCTCCTCCCCAGCGGGTAGGAAAACCGCTGTCTCCGCTAGCTCCGGTTTCCAGCAGCTCGTGCAACGTCAAGAACAAGTCGTTTCAACCCTGGCCAGTGAACTACTTACTGGGCAGCAGCAGCTGGGACTTCTCCGTAGATTTTGCACGCCCTTAAGATAACAGCACTTCACTTTTGCTGCTTTAAGCATGTTCAAAGGCATCATCTGGTCAAAAGGCTCTGGATGGGCAGTAAGTCTTAGGCGGATGCTGTTAGGCCTGTGAAGGCATCAGCAGCTGTACTACACCTCAGTTAGAAGTCTGTACTGCACAAGAGTCTTACAGCCACACAGAATGGCTTTGAGAATTTGCTTTTTTTGATGGCACTTTTACAGAAAGTATCTGAGAGCACAATAAACGGTCCTTTTCAAAAAGGCCAAACCAATCGCTTCATTCCTGAAGATCTGTTATCATGCTTCATTCACAAAGATCTGCTGTAACAGAATAGTATCCGACCAAAAAACATCTATTCCACTTTAAAAAACTAAACACCAAACCACACCTTCCTTCCTAGAAGAGTATCCTATAAGTATTTCGTGATGTCAAAAGACTGTTTTCCTAGGATAACTTGAAGAAATGATACCGTGGCATACTTGAAGTGCGTAGAAGAAATCAGGCAAACTCTGAGAGGATGAGAATATTTTTCCGACGCTCAACATCACAGCAACACTGGGAATGGTAAATTCCTGATTAGCTTATGTTCTTTTTCCATAGACAATTTCCATAGCAGGCCTGCCTATAGGCTTAAACACGTGCCAAGAAAACAACTAATTGATTTTCTGGATTAAGTTTTAGAAGTTCTCTGAAAAGGTCTCTCCAATTGTCCTTTGCCTGGTCTCAAAGGTCCTTCCAGATGATGGTTAAAGAAAGGGTCGTCCTATCTTTAGATAGCGTGCAAGCAGAGGATCAGACCTCAACGACGTTCAGCATAAACGTGTGTCTCAAATGCTGGGTACGCCTGAAATCGTTGGGTGATCCGTCTCCCACCTGCTTTTGTTACCGGGTACTAATGGAGAACATCTATTCTATCACAGTACGCTCAAACACAAAGACAGACGAGTTGTTTATCACAGGAGAAAGACACAGTCCAGCCAAATCGCACATCACCTCGAGACAACGGCCGTTGAGTTGATTCCTCAACATCAGTTGTTTCCAGGATAACCCCTGACCGCGAACAGAGCTTTACCCCGAAGTGCACTGCCAGCACAAACACGCAGTTCTCCTCGCCCAGCAGTTACTGCAGTGCTTGATTGCACAGCGTTTTCCTCTTCCGACAAGAATTAGAGCAAAAGGACAGGCTACCTCCTGCAGCAGAAGTCAGAGCTCTGCGACTCGCAGGTACTTGGGGGGGAAATACTATGCAAAAATCTTAAAATAACATGCCTGTGCAGCCTGCGCCTCGAATCCTGACTTCCACTTCAGAACATTATAATTAACTTTTTCCAACAAATATACAGACAGGCAGAAGAAAACGGTAAGGCACGGTAGCTTCTTCCATGAGCACAATGAAGCAGCACCCACAAAAATCAGTAAGTTAAAGAGCTACCATGAAAACCAAACAAAAGCCATCCCAGTTAAAAACTTCTCTCGTGGCAACGGCCAGGTTAGCTCAAACATCTTTTGATACACGGTCACTGGTGGCATGCAACCGTTAACCCCTTCAGAGACAACGTGACTGATGAGAAACACAGGCTCAGCTGAAGAATTTGCTGCCAGTGGCACTTTACAAGAGCATTAGAGAGTATTTATGAAGAAAAAAATCCTTAACATCCTTCCGTGTTACCTTTCTTCTCCAGGCCTCAGTTTGGTGAGCATCCAAATGCTAAGTACGTGTCTTCTCTGCCCCTTATCGCTTCCGATTTTGTCCCTTCCTCAAAGCAGCACCACTCTCACCTCCTCTGGCACGCTTCGCTTCCACAGAGGAAATTTTACCCGCTCACCGAAGCAGTGCCACACTACGTAGTCCTTTAGGAAAGAAAAACCACCTTTCTCGGGCTGACTTCATCTCCCCATCACTGCACAAAGGCCCTAAACTCGTTTACTGTCGCACATACCTGGCTAAACGAAGCACCACGCTGTACCACCGCAGTCACCGTTCAGCGTAGATTTAACGGCGTCCCCATTTAGCGCCCCAGCTCCACAACTGGATCCCCGTTCTTACCGCCACCTTCTCGTTTTCCGACAGCAGACCTTGCCCACGTATCATCTCCGCATCATTCAGCAGAAAGACGGATGTCTTGCCAAATTGCAATGCAACACAAAACAGGAAGAGCTTAACCCTTTGAAGTATTTACTGGCAAAATACATGTGGTACACACGATGTCACCTTGACAAACGGGCAATAAATCTACCCCAGTGATGCCTATACCTTAGTCTACAACTCTCAATTAAGCAAAAAAAAAAAAAATTTAGCCATCTTAACACTTTTAAACTAGACAGGCCCAGGAAATCATTGCCAATACAGCAGTGTCTTGGGGATGTGATCTTTGGCAACATCTTTACATTGGCAAGAGCCCCAGAGCAGATGTGGTTATAGCTTATATCGCTTCCCTGCACAAAAGCAGCTATACCTGCAAAAGCACTTTTTTCTGCTGGCAGAAGCTGCATCTGCACTAAGAAAATCTGCCAGCATCTTTTTCCCAACAAGCCTCTTCTAGCTCAGACCATTTTTTAATGATGACTTTGCAGTTTATTTACCATACTCTGCTCATTTAGTCTTACTTAGTTTTATAGCCAACAAAACAGAGCCCTGGCAACGTCCTATTTTATGAGCCGGGATTTCCGCTACAAGAAGTAATTTTGCCTGCTTATACCCCAAAACTTTTTCCTCCGAGGGCTCCGCAGAAGCCACCTTTGAAGAAAGGATAGTCTGGAGGCACGAAGAGTTTAGCAATTCTCTCGTTTGTTCTCATTCCCATCCTTTAACGAGATGGACCTAAAATTATAACTGCAGTCTCTAACTGCTGCAGGTATTTTTAACCAACTACCTGAGCTCCCTCAAGTTAGAGAAAATATTATATTGGGATTCAATACCGAAATAACAAAACACAAGTCATACAGCAGTGGGGGCGAACAGGAAATCAACTTTTTCACTATTTTCTCATTTAAGGGCTTTCAAGACTTGCCTCTATACAAACTTGCACTCATTTAATCAGAAGCGTTTCTGAATCAGTCGAGTTAAACCAGCAAGTGTGTGCAGACCCTCCAAAGCACCTGGAGCATCAGATTTTTGGTCAGGAACAGGAAAACAAACCCGGATGAGCAATTTTTTATTTGCTGGACTGTACGCTAGCTGACAAGGATATCCCTTGGTCCTTCCCCATTAAAGTATTCCTACCTATCATCAGACACTGGGCTTCTGCAAGAGAAAAAATCCCCCTAATCAGTCCTGCTTTATAACTGATGCGAAGGCTAGCAATATGAATAATTACGCTAATGACTGGCAGGTAATTAAGTGCACCAGAAAGGCTGGCACCCAGCCTCTTCCAAATCGCAGCGCTGCCTGCCTGCAGAGATACCCTGGCAAGCGACAGCAGGACAGCAGTCAGGGGAATTACGCCGTGGCACGCAGGCATGACAGATCCCAAACGTCTCCAAGCATCCTCCCTCCGGATAGTTTCGGTATCAGCCATCCCAGGCATCCCTAAAGACAACTCCAAGTCTTTGCACTCTCCTCCCCTCCTAGAAGTTATCATCCCTGCTAAAAAATCAGTATCAGAGACAGGAAGGTATTTCCCAAACGGTAACGACACAAAGTAGATGTGAGATTCAGAAATTAAGAAAAATAGCCAAGAAGCATTTTACCAGTTTCTCAAGTATCGTACCAGCTTCTATACAATCTCTGAACCCAATTCCCATACCTCAACACAGAATTCCCATACCTCAACACAGAATTCCCAATTGAAGGCGAAGCATCTTACATTTCTAAATGGCAACAGCCCGAGACCTGTATCGCATCACACTTGATCTTTACCAAGACTGTCACACAGAACCACATTTGCATTTATCAGCTTTGTCTAACATAAAAATATACCAAAGTATATTTTCAACTATTAATTTCAGCTCTCTCAACAATACAAGTAATTTTACCAAGTAAAATAAAGAGAAGGGTTATTATAGAACATGTTCATGCATATATAAAATACATATAAATTGAAGAATAAAACCTCAATTTGCTCAGATAGCCTTTCAGTCGTCACAGAAGTATCACTAATTACCAAAACAAAGACGTCAGACATTTGTCCATCAGATCTTCAGAGCACTTCGACATTGTTACTTTATTTTCCTGTACGTGTATTAGGTGGGATTTTACCCCAAAGACACAAAACCAAACTTCATATTAGTAGCATCTACTGGGATCATTTATCCAGGTGTAGAGGAATGCAGAACGCAAACCATCCTTCTTCACTTTAAGGCAAGGACTCATGGCCAGGGCTTACTAGAGCCTGTCAGAGCTCCCAGAACAGAAACAAAGCCGCAAACTAAATGTTGGAGCGTTCTCCTTCCTCTGTGTTTAGTAAAAAGTTGCTGCTCAGCCTAGTTTTAATATACATTGATCAGCAAAGCTCTCACTTCAGAGCACCCACTCTGGAGTCTAACCTCCTCAGGCCTTGGGAGGCTTCCCCTCAGTTACCCCCTGGAGACATAGGTCTCCCACACGCTCCCTTCTTCCAAGAAGAGGTCCTTAACTCCTCTTTTTCCAGACCATTCCCTCCACCTCCCTATTTCTCAGATCCTCAAGCCTGAATGGGATGTAGATTACTAAGAGTTAACTTATTCTCCAGTTGTTCTTCCCACACAGGAAAGGGCATTGCAAGGCAGACTGTTTACCCGTGTGAATTCTCCTGGTTTACCCTAATCCCTCTCCACATTTCTCTTTGCCAGACAAAGGAAGGCTGATTGCATACGTATTTTGTTACACAAGAACACATGCCATCCAAAGTTATCAGCTGCAGAGGGGATCAAAGTTTTGAAAAACTATCCAGAGCTCTTTCAAAAGTTAAATACGCGCCTACAGTTATACGTGCGCCCAAAACAGGCCACAAAAACATTGTCTTCAGGTGTAGAGACACACACTTTTCTTTTGCTGACAGCGCAGAGTTGAGCAATTCAACCACCATCACTTCTGGCAAACGGATCAAAGCAACTGCTCGCGGGGTCAAACAGTGGGCTGACTGATAGGAGCAGGGAAGAGGCACGTTTCATCAGAGAGTTCACTGATCTCATTCATTATTTGGCCCTGCAAACAGCTATACCCACGCGGGGAGGGAATGGGAGCTCCCTAAGCCAAGAGCAACCTACACGTAACCGTGCCTGCCCCTATTTCAAGTTGCATGTGCACGTGTCTGCACACCCCCACAGCTCAAAAAGCTTTGCTTGGGATGCGTACCAGATACCCAAAGAAACTCAAAGCAGCAGAACAGCTCGAGTTTGTTGGCGTTTCAAGCAACGGAAGCCTCCCAACAACAGCCCAGCTCAGAAAACCTAGGAAAAACCCTAAAAAGAAGTTACCCGGAATGAAGTACTCCACTACGCCGTAACTATTTCACCGGCTTCCACGCACACATCAAAGCGGCACAGGAACGGTAAAATCAGGTATGCCCTGCCGTGATTTTTATGTAACAGACTTGTTCAAATACCAGCTACTTCCTCTGCGGCTCTGAAAAAGTTTTGCTAAAGTAAACAGGTCAAATGCACTCGTACAGCTTACTCGCCACACTCCCTCGGAGGTTGACCTAGCTTACTAATACCAGGCAGGAAGCAGAAACCTTCACAACCACTTAAAATTTTCATTTCTTTATCTTGGAAGGAAGTGTCTTTGTGCTTTCTCCTTAATAGGAAGAGGCAGGCGTAAGTTTAAAAAAAAAATTCTTTGAACTAACAGCCAGAGGAGTCAGTTATTTTGCCAGTTGACTATTTTCAGGTGCAATTATACAGATTCTTTTGGTTCTACATTTTTAGTTTGCGTTCTCCACTTCAAGAGGACTTAAACTGTGCACAAGCAGAATCCTTCTGAGCAGGAACTCCTACTGCATCCTGCTCATCTGCTGGAAAACGGAGTTTAGAGGCTGCATCCCTCATCTGGTGAAGTAATACACAGAACACGACTCCATCAAGCACAATTTTTCTGAAGGGCTGTAAAGGCAATAAGCAAATACCCAAGCTTTTAGTTTCCAACATTGGGAATTCTCTCCCTCCAGCTCCCAAAGTCCTCAAATCACAAAGCAATCAAAGCTTGATCTTTTGTGAATGAACATGCACGCTCCCCACGTGAAAAAGCACGTTCATGGTGTCCCAGAACATGGCAGAGAATCAAGTAAGTACCAAGAAAAACCTCTTCTCTTTCACACCTTTACGTTTCAGCCACAGGTACTTTCCCAGAAGACCTATTTTTGAAGCAGATGGCCAAGACGGGATCCTTGCACTGCTCGTCCCTGGAAATGAGAGGTGCCACATGGTGCTCGGGGATGTAAAACTGAGGAAGATACAAAACCAAGAATGCTTTAGAAAAGGTTGAGAGGAAGGAACTTAATGTGCCAGCATGAGTAAGTGGGCACCAGCTAGAAACCATCAGCAGCTCAGGAGAAGGCCAAGAAGCTGCGTTTTAGGTGGGTACATGGGCTACCACCCATTTACTCCTAGATTATGGTCAAGAACCCCCTGCTCACAGGCTTCTCAATTGCTCCCCCGTCCCCAGCAGCAGCATTTGGTTCCCCTCCCCAATATAACCACAAAGGACTACAACCTTTTGCCGTCACACAGACGTGCCAGAGCCTGGCAACAAGGAGAGGCGTACGCGGTCACGGAGAAGCGGTGCTCGCCACTTAAGCTGCCTAGGCTCCACGCTTCTCCAAAGCGAGGGCACCAAAGGGGTACACGTGTCCCTCCCAAGCCAATTCTTCCAGAGTTTTTTCCTTCTTTACTAGGCAGTGGCAATGCCTACCAGGTAGGTGCCCCCCCACCTCTCAAACGTTGCCCAAAACGGCTGCCAAGACCATTGGCAACGCCAAAAGGCACCACGATTGCCAAGACACTTGCGAAGGCAAGCCGACACGTCCAGAAGCAGGCAGCTAAGCTACAACGGGAAGCAAAGTTTTTAAAAAAGTATTTAAACGGCTTATTAGCTTCTTCCTTGTTCCAAGTGGTTTAGATACTGTTGAAAGGACTTAAGACTTCGAATCTGAAATTCTTCCTGACATTTGGCAGAAGTTCTCCATCTCTAAAAATCAGGCAAAAGACTCGGTGCAGATAGTTGTGTTTGAGCGTTATGTGCATACAGTGGTTCAAACGCTTACCACAGCGAGCGACTCTGAATACCAAAAATAATTACTCAGCACTGCTCTGCCATGTAAACAAGGGACCTCTTTTGAAAGAGCGTCTGTAGTTACACGGACATTTCAAATTCTAAAAAGGCCCCGGCTTGGGAAGCACAAACACTACCAAACTAAGTTACATGTGAAACTCAACTACTGAGGAAGCCTCGAATAGAGTTTTCAAAGCATTCATTTAAACAGTATTTCCATCACAGCTCAAGATCAAAAGCTAAAAGCAAGCTAAGGACTCCAATACAGGCCAGACAAACTCAAGGTTTTCAACATTCCCAACAGCAAACACCTGGGATGGTGAAAATATTTAAATACTAGCAGAATTTCCATTATGAAATGTTAAAATGATTTTTTTTTTCCCCCTCCAGCTCACGCAGAGTCGTTTTTTTCCCCCGTCACGCTGGAGCCTCCTGCACCGATATCCTACATGAGCTCGGCAGACCTCTCTCAAACAGGCAGGCATCTGTATTCCGGGCTGCACTCAAATGCACCATTTGGCATTACTGAGCAGCTACGAACCCTCCGTGTGTGGTTTACAATAAACGAGGCTGCAATTTTCTTGCAGTTGCTGAAGCTACTGAATGACTTTATGAAATTCAGCAGCATTATATGCTTGTATACATGCAAAAGCCTCCAAACATTCTTTACGGCTGCCAATAGTACAGCGGAGCCAGCCACAAACAAGAGAAAACATCGCTTGCAATATTTTTAGATCCTTCTAAATCCAAAAGTAATAGAAGTCCAGAGGCCTGGAAGCACGACCCTGAACAGGGAAGTTATGGACCGAACTACGTGGAGAGGACTTTCAGCCTTCAGTTACTTCCCATGGAAAGTCACAGCTCTCGTGACGAATTCTGGATTCTTTTCCCAGTCACCAACCGTTCAAAACGGACTTTCCTAAGCGGAAGAATGAGCAGCTACGTCCTCCAGAAAGAAAAGGCTCCTACAAGTTATTTCTGCATGAAAACCTTGACTCGCTATTATAACACGAGCGCAGCTTGGAGATCAACGACCGCTTCCTTGAGCTGCTCTATTACATCTGACGCCAAACAGCAGAACCACATTCTTGTTTATCTCATTCATGGAGTAAAGGGGAAGAGAAATTATTTTCAAAATAGAAAACGGAAAACAATTCAACAGGTGCTAAGGCCACTTGGGGTGGTGCTGTACAGGCAGCTACTTTTAATTTATGAGTTAACGGCATCACTTCGAACAAATGTTGAAGTCTTCCAGGTCTCAGTTTTAATCACAAGAAGCGGAGACTGTCAAACTGAAATTCTGCGTGCCACACTCCTAAATTTAACGTTGCTTGCCAAACGGCACCAAGCAAAAAACGTGAAATGTTTTTTGAATAGACGCGGGACTGCCCTACACTTCCACATAACATCACAGGAACGCAAAAACCATCAGAGGTTTGGGGTTTGTTTCCTATTATGAACTTTAACTCATGCAGGGCTAAAAACTAAGGAGTCAGAGCTTGGGATAAGTATAGAAGTGTAAGCTATAGTTTCATTTTTAATTATGCTTTAACACCCAGAAATAGCTAGTGTTTCACATCAAGGACTGCAAACGCTGCAGTCATAATTAAGACTTCTCCGTGGCACACCAGTTTCCAATTTACAGCAGAAATAACACTTGTACTTTGCATGGCAAGTATGGTCCTGCTCACTAAAATTAAACCCACAGGGAACAGCAATAACTGTATTTACTATTTATTAAACATTTGTTTCTAAAAGCAAGAAAAAGTAGCTAAAAAACAAAGAGTGTTTTCAGTTTCACTTTGAAACATCCCCAATACATGCCGGTCCCCATCTGCATCCACAAGGCCCCTGAGAGAAGGCTGCCTTGTTGTGATTTTTGCAAAATTCTGTTGAGACAAAAGAAACCAGCGTCACTTTTTTTTTTTTTTTTTTTTTTTACTCATGGCCAGCCATGAGATTTACATTTGGCCTAACAGAAACGGAAATCTAAAGCGCTAAGCAAATGGGTCACTTAAGTACAAAGTTTAATTTAAACTCTGGAGACTTAACAGATAAAACAAGACTTTTCTACCTGGTAACGGTGAAATTTATAATAATTCTAAGAAAAAAATTCTATTATATTCAGAATTACATGTCCCGGCAGCCAGGGAACAGATACCATGTCATTTCCAAAAGCTCTGCGGCAATCGCTTAGACCAAGAACGCTTCAGGAACGCTTCGTCACAATGAAGTTTACTCCATTCCTTGGAAATATTAAATGCATTCCTACTATAATGAAACACCTTATAAAAACCACGTGACAGAAACACGGCGTTTAACAAAGCATTTCCTTCCAGCATCATAACATTTAGGGCCCCAGCAAGAATTTCATTATCAAATGACTAACCACACAATAAGAGAAGTTGGAGGCTTGCAAATTCACCTCGCGCAGGCAGCGCGAGCGGACCCAAACGCAAGAAGCATCAGCCCGAAGTGCTTCCGCCCATAGACTCCTACCTAATGCTCATCAAGCAGCCTCAAGTACTCCGAGTTTTCAAGATGTCATCTCTAACATCTACTACAGTTTTAAGCACGAGCCTGCACGACAGCAGCAATTCCCGGTGCTCACCGGCAAGTCGTTCCTATTTCGGACAACGGGTTTGGAGCCTGTTGCCAATAGCACTGAATTACACCAGCGCCGGGGAAATTTCCTAAGTCACGACTGGAAATCGGTACGTTTTGTCCAAGCGAGTAAAGCCAGCATTTAATAAGACCCCTTTTGCCAAGCGACAATGGGTTCGCGCTTGCCGTAACAGAGCTCTATTTAACCGCAGAGCTGCGGCATTCTGGGGGATATCTGCACCGCCGCAACTCCGCCGGCCTCTCGAGAAAGCCGCTCCTCAACAAATTTAACAAACACGGCTTTGTAACTTCGGAGTGGCCTGGGGTTTGGGCTTATTTTAACGGCAAAGCTTTTACCCAGTAAGGACCTGACCGTACTTCCAAAGAAGTCATCCAGCTTCATCACCTAAATGAGAAACCAAGATTCGGAACAAACGCCCTGATGTTACACGTTACCTGTTGTGCTCTGAAGAACCTTATTTTAAAAGCCACAGTAAAGAGGAAAGGTATTTTTGAGCTAGACTAACTTTTGCTGGAGCCGGTGATGCCACCTCCTTCCAGAGAAAGCCCCAGGTTGAAGCTCGACGTGCTCACAGCGGGTTGGGCACAACACCCGGCCGCGTCCAGGATCCCTCTCCCTGCTGCAGGGTGGGGAAAGAAAGAAGAGACTCAACTCCCTTATCTGCCCTTTATTTTAAACGTCAACCGCCTCGGAGCATCATCCCAGTCTGTTCAACGTCTCGCCATTACAAAGTCCACAAAGAATGAATATGGTCAGTGACATCACAATGATGTCATTGGAACGCTCCAGAAAAAGGTGACCAAAAAGGGGAAATGAACCCAAAACCACTAAAATCGCACAAGCTTGTGACAAGGCAAGAACCACCCTGGGCCAAGCAAGACTAGAGACACACAGATCATCACGTGCTCTATTCAGAGCAGAAATAAACATGCTATTCTAAACATTTTGAAGTTTATTTTCAGAAAATCTAGAGCAAAGATGGAAATAGCAACCCGATATTAAAAAAAAAAAAGACATAATGACGGCAGAAAATTCTATGGACAAAAGTTCAGAGAGGAAGAATATGGGGAAGATGTTCAACTGTGGGAAAAGGCCTTTGAGAGGAAAAAGCCTTTTGTTCAACACCACCTCGATGTCTAGGTTTTTAGTTATTTAGTAAGTTATTCTGCCAGCAGTTGGAAAACCAACAGAAAGCTGCCGGTTTACTCTGACAACTAAAACTCAAAATAACACGTTAAATGATTCTCTGTGTAATTATAGCGATATAAGCGATACTCTGATCCGAGGTAGGGTTTAAAAGTCCCAGCCAATCGACAGCGCAAGGTTAAGGGGCTTATTCATACCCCTATTTCTGCATTCGGAGAGGAAGGGGAATTCTTGTTGTGCAGTACACTGAGTCAAACCAGATTATGAGCATAAATGCTAAATACTTTGCAAAAATCATCATTAAGCACCTAAAATCCCGCTTATGCTCAGACAAGAAAGAGCAAATGCAAAATATTCTGAGTCTTTGAGTCATTGTGAAACCTCCCTAGTTCACTGCAAGTTCAGTGGTCTTAGAAGGCCAAGCAATAAAAAAAGGTAACAGCTCGGCGCCGAGCGGCCGTCTTCAAGGGCCCATTACACGCTACAGCGTGAATTACAGGCTCTGTAACCAGTAAGTTCACCGCAGGTTAGCTACAAGTTCTGCAAAGTCTTCATCAGATCAAATCCCTGTCCCGAGAAGTTCACTGTTTTCTTATACAGCTTGTATTTGGAAATGCCTGAATGGATGGGAGAAGAAATTTAATTCAGTCCCTTCAACGAGTAGTACTATCAGCTAATAAACCGTTCAAACGCAGTGTTTTAATACGGACAAAGGCCGTTTAATACAGACAGTTATACCTGCCATGGCTCAGATACCCCCTTGCAGACACTTCATGGCTCACTGATACCTTTTCCTTTCACTGCAGCTGCAAAGATGATCAACTGAAAACCAAAATCCTATTTACACCTTACTTCTGATCAGAAATCAGTAGCTTTGCTGATCAGAGGGTGCAAGACAAAGTTTTCAGGTATGGGGTACCTCTGCATGACATCCTCGCTTGAACAAATAAGTTCCCAAGCACTAAGAAACGTAACCGCGACCATCATCGTTTGTTACCAAGACCCCAACGTGGATACACAGAGACCAATGCCGTCCAGCACTCGACTGGAACAAGTGAATCACAGCACTGCAACCGAGGATCCGCAGCGGGATCCTGAGCCAATGTGACTCCAGAAAAGGTTTACTGAACCAGAAAAGCAGCAGCAGCAATCCTGGTTGGGCGCCAAAAGCAAGGAAATAAACAGAACAGAGCCCTGGAAGATTTCACCACCAGCAACAGAAGCGAGGATGAGCAAATACTGAAGCATCAACTGAATTCGGTTCGCTTACCTCCGAACAGACTAGAAATCTAATGGCAGGGAGATGGCATTTAAAAGCAATTCAGAGCAACCGAATGTTTTTCTACCCTCTTCCGATACATTCCAGGGCTTAAGCCGATTTTAGGGCCTGAGTTTACCCGTGACATTCTAAGCAAACTGGCTTTCTGCACTCTGCTCTGTTAAACCAGGAACAACTACTGCGAACCCAACACAAATAACTAAAGCATAAGAAGCAGCAGCAGCCACGGTGGTTCTGCGTAGGCAGTTTGCAAGGCTCCTGCAGAGCCCATCGCAGGGTCAGGCCTCCCACCGCCACCCCGGGTACGGGAGCAGGAGAAGGGTCTCTTTACCTATATCGACTTCTCTCCGCTAGTTCTGCGACTCGGAGGCCAAGCACACAAGTCGTACAGCTCAAGGGCAGTATAAAAAACCCACAGACCAGAAACCAGGACCTTGTCTAAGAAAACAGCTCAGGAAGAACACGCAGGTGAGTCCACCGCGCCGGCTGGGTCTGGAAATACTCACTCCTCCTCCCTGGCAGGAACTTTTCCACCACTTTGCTCATGCAAAGATAGGACAAATGGTAGAATCTGTGCAATACAATCAGTACGGGTCGTGATTTTCGCAGTCTTAGTCATTAAATACAGACTCACCATTTTAATCGCCATTTCAAAGAGTAAAAACTTTAAGTTACCAATTGTTTGCACATCTACTTGCCATTTGTTTCCCTCCCTATATTAGGATCGATAACTGGTAGCAAAGAAACGTCCATACTTAACCACGAGATCTTCTTTAACTGCAGGGTAATCAGCTAATCTAGACTCCTTTATTCAGCTTTACATGTACAGTACTATTATTAAAGTTATAAACTTTAATTTGATTTAAGAAATGCCATTTACTAATTTAGTACGCAAATACTTTTACAGTTGTTTGCATCAAGCTCCATATAAACTACAGGGGATTTATAGCACATAAAGCAACATTTTAAAGCTGCTATTACAGCCACTGTAGAGCACAGAATAGTTGAGCAAAAGCATTCACCGAAGAATCTCGTATTCAAACAGATTTACCAAGACTGGAAGTACATAAAACTAGCAAAACAACTGCTTTCTGGGCACTGCGTCCTTCGATATTTAATATCCATAGATTTCGTCTTCTCACACTATTCCTGTTTGCCTATCGGAAAAGGAGAAGCATTTTCTATTTACTCGCCATAACTCTGAATAATATCAAGTAAATGGGAACAAAAGAAAACCCACGCACTCTGGTCACCTGCAGAAAAAGCGAACGGCATCAGCAAACTTTATGGTGAGCTGGAGCAAAACCTTGCCATAAGCATTTAGAAAGGGATGCCAGATAGCTTCAGCGGCTCGATTTTTTTCCAAAACCTCAAGAGCCAACAGATAAGACTTTGATATTTTCATCTGAAGACAGTAAAGTAAATGGTATTTTGAACTCAGCTTCATATTTAAAGTGGTGTGCTAAAAAAAAGGGGGGGGGGGAAGTTACTGTTTTGAGGCAATCGCTCGTATCCCTCATGGTCCATGCCGGAAATAAACACCACAAGGTTCAACCCCATGAGCAGGAGCGTGTTTGTATGTGGCGAGGGGGAAGGAAAGGCAGAAAGCAACAGAACCAGAGCGGTGCCTGGCTGCCTCTCCTCCAATTCCAGAGCTTGCCATCGCCTCACCGGGTTACCGAGGGAACTGTAGGGGCTAAACGCCCCCCCGCCCCCCCCCAGCGGGAAGACGGAGAGGGAGAAAGGCAAACCAGAGATTACAGCCCACCGGCTGGAAACCACACAAAGAAAGAGGAGCCCTTTTAAAGCCCAGGGCCTCCTTCCCGACGCTTCCACGGCAGGAAGCGGCTCCTGGCCTGCCCCGAGGGGCCTCCCCAAGGGAAGAGGGTGCCGAGGAGACCCCTTCTCCCCTCGGGGGGGCGGCTGGGGGCTCCCTCGGAGCTTGTGGGGGGGATCCGGGCCGCGGGAGGGCCGGGCCCGGCACCCCTCAGGCGAGGCCCGTTGGCGGCGCGGCCCGCCCCGCCTCCCCCCCTCCACCCCCCTCCCGGTCCCCCCCTCCGGTCCCGGGGGGTCGCACCTGGATGACCTCGTTGACCTCGCGGATGCACTCCACCATGTGCTGCAGGATCTGCTCGGCCGTCAGCACCTCGTAGCGATAATCCTCCTCCTGCTCGGGGCCGCCGCCGCCGCCGGGGCCCGGCCCGCCGCCCAGGCCGCCTCCACCACCGCCACCGCCGGGGCCCAGCCCTCCCGTTTCACCGCCCAACAGCCCGTCGCGCTCTCCGCCGACGCGCAGCCCGGGCTCCACCAGCTCCACCTCGCCCAGGTCCAGGTTATCGTCGGGCTCGTCCTCCTCCTCGTCCTCCTCGTCCTCCTCCGCGCCGCTGTCCTCGCTGCACTCCTCGTCCTCGTCGAACTCGTAGTTGTAACCCTCGTCCGAGTCCATGGCGAGGCGGTGAAGAAACGGCGGCGGCTCCCGTGGCCCCCCCCGCCCCGCCGGCCTGGCTGGCGCCCGCCGCCGCCCCCCCCACCTCCGGCGCTGGCCCCGGCCCCGCCGCGCCTCAGCCGCCGCCAACAAAGGGACGCGGCCGACCCGCTCCGTCACCGCGCGCCGCGCACGCACGGCACGTCACGCCGCGGCGCCTGACGCGCCACGCCGCGCCTGCGCGGCGGCCGCCATCTCCCCTCCGCCGCGCCGGGAGCCATCTTGAGTGCGCGCCACACCCCCCCTCACGCACCCCTCCACCCACCCCGCCGGCCGCGGCGCCATCTTGAGTGCGGCGCGCCGCCATCTTGAGCGTGGCGCGCCGCCATGCTGAGTGCGGCCGCTGGACCGGGGGCGGTTGACCGCCTTCCCCCGCTACCGCCCCCAGGTCTGGGCGCCGCGGGGCGGCGGGGACGTGTGGTAGAGGCGGGGGCGCGGAGCCCTCCTGAGGTGTCCTGTCAGCTGAGCGCGGAGAGAAGGCCCTCAGCACCACCATTACATAAAGAGCAGTGCGGTGCCTGCGGAGAGCGACCTGTGAGGGAAATGTGAGGGAAAATAGGTTGTTCTGCCTCAAAATCGGAATAAAATTGCACTGAGACACTCCAGGCAGAAGTTCATGTGAAAACATGGGATAAACACGTGCCTGGAGGGGACTCCAGGCGTACTGGATGGCATCTCTGAGCTCCAGCCCTGCCTTCTGGTCAGCAAAGATAAAAATACTGAGTTTTTCACAGCGGTGCTGGGCTTGATTCCCTTCGGTCTCTGTTAACGCGGCATTTTGCAGGGAGGAAGAATACACGAGTGGCTTCATCACCAGACCACGGACAGGCGGCCAGGGCCGAGCCTGGTGTCGACCAGCACCCCGGGCCGGTCAGGGACACGGGGCCAGCGCCATGCCCAGCTGGCCTCGTCCCTGCTGGGGCCGCTTGCCTGGACACGAGCCACTGGCGAGGGGCAGGGCGGACGCTGGGGTGCTGCAGGGGTTGAGCACCCTTCTCCTCAGCTTCCCCTGCCGTCGCGGCAGCACAGCCAGGGCAGCTCTGCTTCCAGCATCAGCCACGCTCAGCCCGGTACGGGGGAGGCGAGCCGGGCTTATTGTTCGCAGCCGTTTGGGGAGCGCGAGGGACTCCGGTTGGCTTGGAAACAAGGCTGCAGCCTGGCCCAGAGGAGAGCCAGCCGATACCAAACCCTCCGCTGCTATTCACCGCGGATGCGAGAAGCCGGCACAGCCCCGGGAGGGCTCCAGGGCCACCTTCTCCACCGCCACTAATCCTCCACTTCCTCACACCCCGGGGAATCTGTTTCTTCCCCAGGTGAAGTGGGGCCGTTCTGATGTGGTGACATTATTCACCCGCTCCACCCGGATGAAGATGCCCCCGCGCCCGGAGGGCAGGGGAGACTCAGCCTGGCGGTATGCGGCGTAGGTGTGACGAGTTTCGTCAGCTCTTTGGGGCAGGAGTCACCGCGGCGCTTTGTACTCGTGCAGCACCTGGCGCAGCGGGATCCTGCTTCCTGCTCCTGTTTCAATACAAATACCTTGTGAAACAGGCAGAAAATTAGAAGCTGCCTCCAGAAGGGTGTTTATTTTCTGCTGGAACACAGAAAGCGTAACGATGGCCGCAGCGACAGAGGTTTAAGCTCAGGGTGACGCAGGCAGGTGCCCTTGGGGATCCAAGCAGATTAAGTGTCCGATGTCCTGGGTAGATGCCTCTAGGAACCTCGCTGGGTACCAGTCTGCGTCTTCAGATGCATAAACAGCTCCGATAATCAGCTCCGGGTGTTTTGGAGCATTACAGCCACTTCCAGCGAGCTCGCTACGGTCGCGACTGCCCGCTGTCCTCCCCAAACAGTCGTCGCACAAAGCCCCATCGTGCCGCGGGGGACGGCCCGCGGTCCCCGAGCTCTGCTCTGTCCGGGTCAGGAGCGGTGCAGGGGGGTGTGGGCCGGGCACGCAGGTTGCCTCATGCCAAGCTACCTATTAAATAAAGCCAGTTCCCTAATTACCCTACTTATTTGCAATGGCAAAGGCCCGGATATTAATCATCCTGCCCTACATAAATATAAATAGCCACGGCTTTGTTCAGCTCTGGACTTACCAGCCAGACGTTCGCTCGCCAGGCTGGTCCCACCTCCCATGTCGAGCCTCGGGGGCTCAGTTGGTCACCCCAGCTCCTCGCCCTACGCTTCGTCCCCGAGGGGGACAGTGTGTCACCCCCCCTGGGGCTCTGTCCTGCCCAGCCGGTGACATGCCCAGCTCCTCGCCGACACGAGCCGGTGTGGGGAGCACATCTGCCCACCAGACCCCAAGGAGCAGAGATGGGCATTGACCGGGCAGCGGGGTTTTGCTTAAGCGGAGCTTTGCAGCTTCCCAGAGCCTGCGCTTGGACGCAAAACCGGGTCCAAGCCTTCGCCGAGGTGACCTTCCCCTCCGGGACGGGGTTACCGGTGTGGCTGGTAACGTGTTTTTCCCCGCTGGGGTACGGGCAGGGACCGGCCACCCCCGGGTGCCCCCCGGCAGCCCCGCCGCCGGTATCCGAGCGCCTCCCCGCTGCCCTCTCCTGGCCCCTGCCGAGGCTGCAGAGCTCCCCAGCCCGGAGCCAAGCCCTGCCAGATGAGCCAAAGCCACCGAGCCAAAGCCACCAAGCCAAAGCCATCGCCTCGCACAGCCCCTCAGCACCCGAGGGGAAGAGCCACGCGTCGGCCGCGCAGAGCACGGCCATTTAGAAACACATTTAAACCTCCACGAGCACCTGACTGCTTCCCTTTCTGGTATAATCCCAGTAATAAACAGTGACGGGATCTTCCCGATGCCATCCCGCAGACACGGGAAGGCAGTTCTCTTCCTACAGTCCCGGCCTTATCTTTTCCCGCGGCAAGACAGGGATCAGCACTTCGCTGCCGGTTACTCCTTACTTAAAACACTCCTAATTCTCAAAAATTCTCTTTGGCATGAAATTTTAGCCGTGCCCTTTGCAAAAGGTTTTCCTTTCGTTATGAAGTTTCCGACCCAACAGTCGTGCGTGGAGCGCCGGGCACCCACGGGCTCCTTGTGGATGGTTGGCAAAAGGTACCTGAGACAAGCAGGGCTGATCCCGAGCGGATCTGTGCTGCCTCTGGGAGTTTTAGGACTCCAGCTACCGAAGAAGGTTGAGAACCGCTCTTTTACCCACTCTGAAAAATGATTTAGATCTCCTGGCACTTTTTCATTTTATTCTTGCAAGGGCTTAATTACCCAAGTGATTCTAGTAACTGTTAACGCTGAAGCTGACAAGAATGAAATATTGCATTGCAATCACCTTGCTCCGTGAAGTTAAGCACCCGCTTACGGGATTTAGGGGAGCAGGGCCTCTGTGCACGAGGAGTTCATCACCGCGCATTCGGGGTGAACCTCCCATCTCACCCAGCCTCCCTCCTGCTCCACCGCTCCTCGAGCCAGGTGGGATCGCCGGAAAAAGCCCTTCTCTGAGGCACAGGGAGATCCTGCACTGGGGGATTTCTTCATGCCTCGGGTTTAATTTTTGGCTGCCTCCCATTAACAGCGCTCATTAACAACCTCGACCGCAAGCGTGGGCTGAGGTGCCCCTCGGATCACCGCCGTTTGTTCAGCCACCCCAAAGCTGCGCGAGCTGGAGATAATCCAGAGGAAAAAAGGCTTTGCAAATAATACTGATAGTGCAAATACCACCAGGCTGAGCTCAAGTCAGGAACCCAAATCCTTCAGTCTGATTAACACATCTCACTTCAAGCTTTTTGCCTTAAACTCCGCTTTTAAGCTCATAATTATTGAAATATTCCTCCTCACTAAGACCCGCTCCTGCCTCCTCGCTCTGAATCTCCCAGGCCTCGCTCCCCTTCCGTGTGCTCTCCCATCTGAAGAGGTCCCTTCTGCTCAGCTCCATCTGTGCTGAGAAATTCACTTACCACGTGCATCTGCTAAAGCGTTCGATGGCAGCATCTAGCGTGACACGCGGTGGTCAAGGTGGAAATGTAGAGATACGGGAACGAGTCATCCTGTGCTTTGAAAAGCGCCGGGATACGTGCTCGTGGCTCCGAAAGCAGCGTGCTGTACGCCAGCCTGCTTCAGCCGCCGAAAGCATGGATGTTCCCCGTGAGCTGAGCTGTTAGGGAAGGATCTGGCTGGTGAAAATCCTCCGGACGTGGATTTAGGGTCATCTCTTGTTTAGGATCTTTGTGCACATGCTGAAGCTCCACCAGTCGTCCCTCCTGGCTCTTGCCGGGTGTTTAAATGCGAGCACCCGTCTTCTCAATGAAATGGGTGCCGGTACCTCGGCCTCTCCAGCTCACAGTCTGCAGCGTTAGGGCTCAGCGGGACACTGCTTCCCCCCCCCGCCACCCCCTCGGGGACGGGTATCTCTGGCAGAGGGGGGAGAGCCTGTGAGACTCACCCGTTCTCCTCCGACACTCGGTTTGGTTTTGGTAGAAAGCCCCAGCTCAGGTCACAGCACGGCGGGGCTGGTGGCCTGCCACTGCTGCTTGGTGCGCCCACGTCCACAGCAAATTTCAGGGGAGTCACTCGGAGAAGAGCGATGTCACCCCAAAGGAGGAAACGTGTCCTTGTCATCCCACCTTCGCACGGAGCAGCCGCAAGCTGGAACAGCAGATACATCACGCGCTCGTGCAGATGGCTTGCTCCCTGCCAGCGCGTGCGGGACACTGCGCTGAGCAATATCACCCCTGAAATACGGAGATGGGCAACAGGAGGGTCCACACCTGCAAAGCCCCAGCACGTGCTGACCCTTACTCTCCCCAAACCACCACCACAAATAAGGTCTCTTCAACAAACGCATGGCTGCAACCCTCGTGGTTGCAATCCAAATACCCTAATTATTTTACCAAGGATGAAAGGGGAGGTAAACAAGCAAATGGAGAGAGTAATTTTGTCCAGAAAGCCTCCGAGATGTCAAAATTCAAGTCAGAGGTCTACAGGCAGTTGCAGGTGTTTCTAGAAGATGATCTGTGTTTTCCCTCTTCCAGCCACACCACCAGCAGGTCCCTTGACCTGGGAGCTGGCTTCATTCAGGAGCGAGTGTGCTTAGACAGCGCTTGGCTCAAAGAGCAAAGCAAAGAGAAAACTCATGCTCTGTGAAGGTTTCCACGAACGGCTTCCTCCGTTCCCCTTTCACCGGCTCATACGCTTCTCACCAGCGGAGGAATCTGTATGCAAAACACCCTCCTGATTAAATGCAGAAGCAGCCAACGTTACAGGGAATTAGGCAGCATAATAAATAGGTTTGTACCTCAAAAATATGCTGTGGAACAAGGAACCGCACTGACAGCCCGAAGGCCACCCTCATGCCTCAAAGGTGAACAACCCAGAAAGACCCAACTGTGATACCAGCCAGATTTTATAACAATTTATGTCAGAACGATGAATTTGGATTTCTACCAAATTCATTATTGGTAGTAAGCAGGTAATCCAGCAGAGCCCTGGTGCAGCAGAGTTTTCTGCAGAGTCCCCCAGCAATTTGGCTTCCAGCTCTTGCAGTCAAAGAGGTGACAAGAGGCGTTTGCAGGTACCTCTGCAACGAGCAGCAAGATGCTCTCAGCCCCGTGCAACAACATTAAAGTGTCTCTGAGCCGGCACATCCCTGCTGTGGGCTGGTGATCCGGGTTAGGGTGAGCAGAGGCGCGGTGGGGGAGGACAGGTAAGCTCTGAACCTTGTGTCTCCCCGTTTACTCCCTGCTTGTTCCTTGCTGAACTAGCCCGAAGAGGCCAGCCTTCCCCGGTGGATATATCCCCTTGGAGATAACGTCCGAGACCGTGAGCTGGTCTATTGAAGAGCTACCGAAGAGCGTCAGCAACTCCTGGCTACTGATGCTCCATGCAGGACAGCGTGTAAACCAGTTTCTTTTAGCCAAGCTCCAAAGTTAAACACATGCTTAAGCAGTTGTCTTACTTAGAGATGCATTCCCAAATCAGGCTGTTAGTCTAGATTAATGCCGGCTAGCTACAGATGAACTTCTCTGAGTCATTCCCCGGAGACATCAGGTCCCCTAAAATAGCAACAACAACAGAACCCATAGAAAGGCTTGAGTATTTTGACTGAAAGCTATGATCACAACGCTTTACATAAGTGTGGTGAACACGCCACCCTCCCCAGGCTGAAACAGGGATTCGCTTCAGGCCAGGCCGCTTTCGCATTTCAGCCTCACACGCTGGGAAGCGCAGCCCCGCCGATGCTGCTGACATCGCCTGATGCAACACGGCAACAAACTGTCTTGTGGGGTTTTTTTTTCCTTCCCCTGCAATTTCAGTACAGGGAAGCTACTTGAGGAAAAGTCTGGAGATACTGGAATCAATCGATGTTGTCAGAAGAGCGGTGGCAACAGCTGGAGCTTTGGAGGCTTGCATGGGGAAAGGCAACAAACCCCGCTCAAGATCACAGAAGCTGCCTGTAGACCAGCAGCAGCCTTGAGACAAGCAGAGGAAAACGGGAGCACAAGGAACAACAGGAGCCATTTTCCCAGAGGTCTGACGCAGGTTGGAATATAGACGTTCTCCTCCCCATCCCTTCCTGCCGTGTGACGTGGATGGAGACAGAGACAACTGTACAGGACCAGCGTCCTGAAGCAATGGTGTTGGAGTCAGGACCACAAGGAAGCAGCCTGGTATATACTACTGTGCTGAACTGGGGTCCTGCCACCTCTCCATAGGGAAAACAAGGCACAGGTGAGGATTGTCAGGAGCCTGAGGGCACCAACAGGCTTTAATTGCCCCAATCAGCCCCACCTAGGACCTCCACCCATCATCCATTGCTCCAGGAGCTCCATTTAAGCTGCGGTCTGGGCAGCTACCTGTTTTTCTGAGCTGTCCTGGAGGTGCATCGGGTCCTAGGCTTTTCCAGATTGATCTTAGTCTTTTCTTGGCACCTTACTTCTGCTAGGTGACCCTGGACTGTTGATGGACCCTGTTCCTGCTACCACCATGCTCTGCTCGCCTGGCTGTGGGGCTGCACCTGGCTGCTAAGGTTGTTGCCTGGCCTGTGTTGTGCCCATCCTAGGTCTGGGCTCATCTTCCCTTAGGTGGATGGGTGGTCTTTGCTGGCCCTCAGGGTTGTGGAAGATGGATGCAGTGTTGTGTAGGTATTAAGCTCATGGCAGTACTAGCTGGCTCTCTCTGACCCCACTCCTGGTGGAGCCCAGCTCCCCCATCTATGTGTGATCCTTGGCCTCCTCCCTGCCTTCCCCCACCTGAGATCCCTTATCTCTTTTCACTCATCTTGTGAAATTCCCACAATCCCATTTAGATCCCCTCTTGCTGCTCAGCATCCCTGTGCCTTCTCCACTTCCATGACACCCCCAGCACCTCCACTGGTACCTCACAGGCTCCTTCACCCCTGGTGAGCACCTTTTTCCCTCCCTCTGAAACCTTCCTTCCCAGCTCCGCAAACTCCCCCCGTGTCCTCCCAGCTCTTCTCCTTTCGCCATTGGTCCCCAGCTTTGTGCTGGTGCTTTTGTAACCTTTGACAGCGAGTTCCTCGAGGGTTTTTCTGCAAAATGTGTTTTTCCTGTTGCCCCTGGTTCTCCCTGTGCTGCTCACCTGAGGGACAAGCCCTTAAATTCCCCACCAGACTTTTCCATGGCTGTGTCCTGCTCGTGCAGGGTGGTTTTTCATCTTGTGCTGGTGTGATGGGGCCATCTCCCTTGTCGTGCTTTCTCCCGTGGTATTTAATTCCCCGCTTGCTCTCCATGCCTCTCAGTGCTCCTGATATAGCTTGGAGTTTTCTGGTGGCTTCCCTGCTTGCTCAGGAGGGCTGGAGTAACAGGTTTTTAATAATTTGGTGGAGTTGGTTCCCTTGTAGGAGGTGGTAGGGTTGTGCTGGTAGTTAGATGGGTAAAACCTGGGCTTAAGGGCCCTTATTTGACTTGGGGATTGCTGAGGAATGCAGAGCTGGGAGGGAGGAGGCAAAATAAAGAGTTCATCTGGGGTTGAGGGTTTCCTTGCAAAAGGCAAACCCTGTGTGGAGAGTGTCTCCGCAACACTTCAGTGTGAGGCTCCACCATGGGATAAAGCCCTTTTTTTGTACAATCCAACCGATATTTCACCCGCCACCTCTATCATATCCCTGGAAAACTGCGCAAGGGCTGATTTACATGCAGTGTTGTCCATAAAAATGCACGGTACCAACAAAAGATGCCAAAGCCCAGGGCGGATCCAAACCATGTGCGTGTTCAGTCACACAGCTGGGAAGTGGTACAGGTGAGAGATGTCTTTTAAACCATTAATCTCCTCAAATCAGGCTGCCGAGACCCCCAAGGTTACCCCCTGGGGGCACGGAGCGAGGCGGAGGGGCTCTGCATTTTGATGGCTGGGGAAGACGCGACCCTCCTTGGGGGTTTTGTGGCTTTATTTAACAGTCAAGAGGCGCTTGCTTGGGTGAGGGCACCGGCGGTGAGGGCGGGACGGCGGCCGCCGGAGGGGGCTGTGAGGGCGCTGGCGGCCCGGCGGCGGCGGGGGGCAGCCCCGGGGAGGCGGGCCCGGCCACCCGGCTCCGGCCCGGCCCGGCCCCGCGGGGCCGAGCTGCCATTTCGCGGGCGTCCCTCCCGCGGCGGGCGGCGCCGCCTCCTCCCTCAGGCTGCGGGGCGCAACATGGCGGCGGGGCGGGCGCTGCTGCTGCTGCAGCTGCTGGCGGCGGCGCTGGGGCCGGCGGCCGCCGTGTGGCCGCAGCCCCAGGCCCAGCGCTCCCCGCCGGGCGGCGGCCGCTGCCTGCTGCCTCCCCGCCGCTTCCGCTTCGCCTACGCCGCCGGTTCCGCCGTGGGGCCGGGCTGCGCCGTGCTGGACGCGGCCTTCCAGCGGTACTGGGCGCTGCTCTTCGCCGCCGCCCGCCCGACCGGTGAGGCGGGGCGGGGGCTGCCGGCGGGGCGGGGGGGGGCTCTGCGGCCTCCACACGCGGGGCCGCCGGAAGGGCCGTTGTCCCTTTCACGTGTGGCTTTAGTCTTTAAAAAAAACCCCACAAAACCAAAGCCTCGTTTATTTTGGGGGTCAAACCACCGGGTTCTGTGTGGCGGTCTGCTTCTTAGCCCCCTTCTCTCCTCAGTTCGGGGGGGGCTGGTGGTGAGGGGAGATGGTGGCCGTGGTCTGGCGGCGTGGTGGATTTATTTCGTCTCGTAGCAAAGGGCAGCGTTGCGTTCGTATGTGGAGGGCAATGCCTGTGGCGCGCACGTTTTAAAATAAAATAAAATGAATCCTGTTTGGCACAGTGAGCTCTAGTTGCCTCGTATTTCTTTGAAGGAGTTAGGCTCTTGCTAGCAAAACTTAGCTCTTTCTATCTCATTTTTGTCTCCTCTAGATCGCATTTCAGCTCCCCAGCACTTGGTTTTGCTTCCTTTTCTTGCTGCTGCCAGCGTCGCAGTCCCTCCAGCTTCAGTGCTTTTCGCGAGTCTTGGCTCTTCCCGTTTCTAGCAGCTCTTGGTGTCCGGTGTGAAGCTTTGCCTTGAGGAAGGACTCTTGCTGCTTCATGCGTGTTTCTTCCAAGCGTGTATTTGTGCTATGGGGCTCTTTCTGCTCTTTTTTCATAAGGTTGGCTGCTAAGCGTCCCGAGGCAGCGTGGCTTTTCTGGCAAAGAGAGGTAGCAGCTCTTGGATTCGACCTGAAATTGTAGGGTAAGATGAGGAAAGGCAAAATCTTTGAGAGCCTGGGCTTGGTTTGGGACAGGCTGTAAAGGTTTCTTGCGCCCGGACTTCTTCATGATAGTACCCGTTGTGTGCCTGGGATGAAACGCAGGAAATTCCCTGGCTGCGTTCACGGAGGCAAACACAGGCTGGGGAGCCGGCAGGCACGGACGCTCCGTGTCTGCGTGGGTCTGCAGCAGCCTGGAGCGCTGTATCTGGGAAGTATGAAATGCTTCATTCATCAAGAAGAGCTAGTAACTCTGCTTCCCGGTGTTTTAAATGTCGGCGTGGTCTCTGTCGCCGCTGATCAAAGTACAGAAGGGTGACGGTGTTGGAAGCCGCTGTGCTTCATCTCGAGCGCATCGTGCTTGGACAAAGGCAAGTTTGAAACGCTGGGAAGAACCATTTGGTTTATTTTATTTCTTCAACTCTTGTAAGTAGCAATAGATACAAATTTTGATTTGGGAGCTGAGAAGACTCTTCTTGTTTCTTTTTTGCTGCTAGGAACGAAACTTAAACGGCTGATACAATTATTCACGTGTTCCTGTTCCTCTTGGGGGAAATGTGACCATGAAATCACTTGGAGCAACTTCTTGCGATCATGAGATCGAGCTCTATGTGCATACTCACTGCTTTCCATACACCCTGCTTTATGAAGCTCAAACTACACGCTTAATTTTAGGGCTTTCTTCCCTCTTTGCCTTCTCCCCCCCCCATGGTGGTTAGTAATAACAGGCAATGGAAACCCTGGATGGAAGGAAATAGTTTCTATTAATAGAGGAAATAAGACAGACATGGGTTTCTGTCTGTTTCAGAAAGCTGCTATGTCAATTTAACAAGCAAGCAAGATTATGTCCAAACTCTGCATTAGTCCTGGACTTCAAGCATGAAAACAGAGACCAGTTTAAGTTAGGAAGGACATAGGGGGCTCTTTGGTCAAGCCCCTGCTCAAAATAGGGCCAACCTGGAGCTGGAGCCAACTTTGCAGTTGGGTCAAGCTTCTCAGGGCTGTGTCCAGCTGAAATTGCAGTTACTTCCAAGGATGGACAACTGAGACCTTGCTGTGGTGTTTGACCACCCTCAAGGTGAAGAATATATTTGTTTCCTTATCTCTAACCGGGATTTCCCTTGTTGCTCTTCCCTTGTTTCTTGTCATTAAGCCGGATAGCTCTGAAACGAGTCTGGGAGAGACCCAGGACCCTGCGTGGAGCTCGGGCTGGGACCTCCCATCCTTGATGTCTTATTACTGCCAACCTGCTGCAGCCCTTGTGTCGCCGTCCTTGTCTTCCAGTCCACGACCGTAATTAACTTGACGTGTGCCTTCACAGCGCTCTTTTGAGCCACGAACTTCAGCCTTTGTGGTTGATGGGTCACTGATCCCTGCTGCGTCCGTCTGCGTCGCCTTCTAGGTGTGGTAGTGCTGGGGTCTGCCTGCTCCTCGGCCAAGGAGGCCACGTTTGGGTTTGGGGATGCCTCCCTGTGAGGGTTCAAACGTGGTGCGTGGTGGTGGGACCGATTCTGTTGAGGCTTCTCGACGGAATGAGTATTTCTCCTATCCTCAGGCTGGAGCGTGGCTGTCCCTGGGGAGCTGCCGTCTTGCCGAGCAGAGGGAGCAGGTCTTGCTGTGCCAGCTCGCACATCTGCGAGGTTGCCTTGGCTACCGGCTCATCTGTAACCGAGAGGAAGGCTCAAAGCTGAGGACTATCTTCGAGCTGTTTCCCTTCTCCCTGTGGAGGTTTTGCCCTTCCTTCATGGAAAAATTTTGGGGGTTCTGGCTCCCGCGAGCTTCGGAGCACGGGCTGTCTGCATTTCACCCAAATGCTGGCGGTGCCGTGGTGTCTCTGAAGTCTGCTTGGTGCCCGGCTTGTGAGCGGCCTTACTCAAGGCCAAGGTTTTAATTTTTCAGTGACCGTATTGAGCTGTTCCTGGGAACGCTGTGGGGATGTAGGCATGGACCTTGGCTGTGATTAGCGGGATCCCACCCAGCAAACCCGCGCTCCTCCTGGCCGGAGACCCCTGTAAGTAGATCCATGTGTCTCGGCGAAGGCTGAACACCTTTGGAGTTGGGGGAGTGACTCAAGTGAGGACTCGGGTCTGTGCGTCCTTGGAAGTGTTCCTTCAGACAGGGAAGCGCGGCCAGGGGTCCTGCTTGGGGTCTGGACGTGGCTGGGTTTATTTTTCCAACTGCTGCGCCTGGGACCTGCTCTGCAGAAGGTGAAGTCGGTCGAGAGCCTTTCTGTGCTGGGCAAGACCTTCTGGTGGCCTCTACCTCAGCCCAACTCTGCAGTGTGCTTGGATTCATTCTCCACCCTTTTTTACAGGGTTTCTTTGCCCTTTCTAAGAAGTGTAGGTAGCGTAGCAGAGCTCTTGGGTTCGTGCTTTTTTTCTAGAGCTGGTAGAGTTTGGAAACACGAAGGTCTTCTCCCCAGAGAAAGATTTTAGTAGTCGTGGTTGTTGCTTAGAGCAGGGGCCGGTGTCCAGGGAGCCTCGGGGGCTGCTGCTAGACCGTGCTCTGATGTCTCTCCTCCTTTGCGTGCTCCTTTAAGCTTCCACTGCGAAGCCTTCCCTGGGGGCTTCCTCACCAGCAGACCTTCTCCGCGATGAAGGTCGGGGTCAGCTCGCGTGCTCCTGGTTGCCTGTGTCAAAAGAAGCCCCCGCCGAACAACCCTGCGCCTGCTGTGGGGTGAAGGAGGGGTGCCCCTTTCTGCCGCCTGTGTTAAAAGTCCACGCGCTCCCGCGCCTCCGTCGCAAGCTGGGCTGGGGGGATGGCAGTGGGCTGGGAGCAGGGAAGGGAGCCAGGATGGGGTTGATGCCCGTGGTCTGTGTCCTTTGCAGAGGATGAGCTGCTCTGGGAGACGCCCTGCACTCAGCTCCTCGTCTTTGTTGCCACGCCGGGCTGCGATGGGTTTCCCAGCCTGGACTCCAACGAAAGCTGTGAGTATCGGGGTTGGGAGCAGGAGGGAGGGACTGGAGCGGGAGTGTGGCTGATTCTGTGCCCGGCAGTTGGAAGTAGCACCGTGCAGCGCGTACCCCCAATTTCGAGGAGGCAGCATCCTCACTGTATTATTGAGAAACTGGGGCGGGGAGGGAGCGACTTACCTGAGGATGCTGATAAATCAGTGGGAGAGTTTTAAAACAAAAAAACCAAACCCAAAAGTCGGTTCTCTGGGATCCCAGGGTGCAGTCCTGTATCAAAACCTCTGCCTGGTGCTGCTGCAACCCCGTAGCTGGGGCTGTCGTGTCCCGTCGCAGCGTGTGATGGAGCGTGGGACCTAAAACGCCAGCGCCGGCCCCTCTGATGCTGTGTTTCAGATAAGCTGTCCGTCTCGGAAGGCTCCTTGCTGCTCTCTGCGGATGCCGTCTGGGGAGCTCTCAGAGGTGAGGTGTGTTTTCTGTCAGGCATTCCCGCTCTCCCTGCCCCGGGCCTGTGGGGATGTCTCTGTGCCTCTCTCTTTCCATAGACTTACTTGTTAATTGAGCTCTGTTCCTTTGGGGGAATCTGTGCTGAGAAAGCGACTGTGTGTGGTTTTCCCGCAGGCCTGGAGACGTTCAGCCAGCTCGTTGGGAGAGACGAGAACGGCACGGTGAGTCCTGGGCGCAGTCGGCTCTCCCTAATGGGGACGGGCTGAGGATTGCCGGGATGCTCGGGATGAGGGGGATACCAGCAGTGCAGCACAGCCTCGCCAAGGGCCGTGTAGGGATTCACGAATCCAGCCGGATCCCTGCCTTCTGAGCGGGGAAAGCATCACAGCTCTTTCTAGCTGGCTTGCACGCTGGGCAGCAAGGCCACCCCTCCTCGTCCCGCTGGCCCTGGGGAGAAAGGTGACCCTGATTCTCTCCTGCTGTTGCCTGGAGCCCTGCTCACTACTACTTTGTGCTTTCTGCGTGCAGTACTACATCAACAAGACAGAAATCGTGGATTTTCCCCGCTTCCCTCACCGGGGACTGTTGCTGGACACCTCTCGTCACTACCTGCCTCTGAGAGCCATCCTGGAAACTCTGGTAGGATGCCTGTGCTGGGAGACAAAGTGGTTTAGTTGCGTGGCCCTTCCTCTGTGACAGCCGAGGGTTCCCTGAGTGGCCTGGAGGGCTTTGGGGGTTTTTGCTCCTTTCGAAAGGTCCTAGGAGCCGTCTAGTGCGTAGGCCGCTGCTTCTCCATCTCGTCAAGGAAGACCTTATCAAACCTAGACGTTTTGAAGGAAACCAGCTTGCTTGTCCCTAGATGAAGCAACAGGCTGGGGCGGGATGGCAGCACGGCCTCCGTTCTTAGTACGCAGATGCGCATCATGGAAAAACGCTTCCGTGCTGTAGGCCCTTCCCGGTGCCCATGGCTGCGTTGGCTCCTGGTGTAACTCACAGCTGCCTCGTTTGGGGGATTTCTCAGCTCCCTTTGTAAGTGGGAGGAGGAAGAAGACCCTGAAGTATCTTGGATTCCTGCGATCCAGATTACTTTCCGAGGCTGAGTTGTTTCTGAGGCAAGGGAAAACACCGACTTCTTCCCAGCCACATTAGGCAAAGGTGGATGGTGGTTCTGTGTTCGTCCCAAGCAGAATTAAGCTTCCAGGTCTCAACCACTGGCCGAGTTATAGGGAGAACAGGGATTTTCTTGTGAGCAGAAGCACTGCTGGCCCTCTACAGCTCTTTGTGGTGCTGGTGAGAGGTGTCTGAATCCCTTTTGGATCCTGGGGAGCGTTTGCGGACTGTGCCATGTCCTTTTGGAGCAGAGGGACTTTTCTGCGGCAAGCTGGGTGACCTTTTAGAAGAGACAGGCCATGTTCATCTTTGTTCCTGTTCCTTCCCAGGATGTCATGGCTTACAACAAGTTCAACGTGTTTCACTGGCACATTGTGGATGACCCGTCTTTCCCCTATGAGAGCTTGACCTTCCCAGAGCTCAGCAAGCAGGTAACCCACCCCGATCAGCGCGTAACGCCCGGCCCAGGGCGAGCAGATCCCTCCCTCGGCGCCCGAGCAAGGCGCTGAGATGTCCCGTGTTCCCCCAGGGAGCCTTCCATGCCATGACCCACGTGTACACAGCCAGTGACGTGCGGACGGTGATCGAGTACGCCCGGCTACGTGGCATAAGAGTCATCGCAGAGTTCGACACGCCCGGGCACACCCTCTCTTGGGGTCCAGGTGGGGAGCAGACCCTGCCTCCTGCTGCTGTGAGGAGAGTTGTAGTTGTACCGGGAGGGAGGAAGGGGATCTGCAAACTGGATCCCGAAAACTGCGTGTGGGCAGCCGTGTCCCACAGGCTGGCTCCAGCCGTCGACTAGAGGAAGTAGGGACCCAGTGGTCCAACTTCTAGAACAAAATCCAAAGGGAAAACGTTTCCATCTCTGCTCGGGTCCAAGCTGCGTGGGTTTTTGGGAACATCTCTGCCAAAACCATCGTCCGTGGGTATTGCAAGGATCTTGGGTTTAACTGGGTGTGCAGCTGACCAAGCTTCCTCGCTCTGCTCAGCTGTGCCCCAGTCCTGCCGTGCTGCTCCCTGCTCCGAGGACTGCAAGTGCCTCCTCTTCCATGTCTGGAAGTGCGAGAAGCTCCAGGAAAAAGTTGCCTTGTCTTGCTCTCTCCTTCCCCTGCCTCCAAATGCCACGTTCCGCGCTGGAGTACAACCTGTGCGCGTGGTCGCAGCCAAAACTGCGGCTGCCCCCCTTCCCTGTCCGCAGCGGGTGCATGGAGCTGGGAGAGGGTGCTGGGGACTGCACCGGCATTATCTTTCCCCAGCGGCTCTGGGTGTGGTTTCCTGTAGGAATCTCCCCAAAAAAGCAGTGGGGAGAGATACTAAGGGGAAACCCGGGAAGGGTGGAAGCTGGTAGCGCTGTGCAGAAGCAGGGCTGCGTAGTCAACCAGTTCGGAGACCGACGGCTGGAAACTGTGTATGATTTAGAGGGGATTTGGCTGCCCAGCGCTGTGGCTGTGCTCGCTGGCGCGCAGGCCGCAAGGATTTGGCGTTGGGAAGGAAATGACTGAGCCACCTCTTGGTCCTGTCCTCAGAGTTGTTGTTGCAGGGTCGGGGGGGGAAATGGGGTGTCCAGCCTAAAAGGCTCGAGCTCTGATCTCACCTGGGAGTGCGTGTTTGGGGCAGCAGCGGATGTGCGTGGGGGGAGCTCAAGACGAGCGCAGAACGCGGATCCCTCCCCATCAGCTCAGGCTTCCTGAGCCAGAGATCCCGTTTCTGCTGCCGTGATGGTGCCTCGTGCGCAGTGCCCCGGTCTTCTGCCTTCACGGCAGGCCCTGAGCCCTGCTGGGGGGCTATAGGGGGCCATATAGCCCTGTTTAGCCCCTTCCTCACCGTCCTGTGTTTGTTACGACCCAGGTGCTCCGGGCCTCCTGACTCCCTGCTATTTGGGCAATGATCCTTCTGGGACCTATGGGCCCATCAACCCCATCCTCAACAGCACCTACCAGTTTGTGACCAGTTTGTTTCAAGAGGTCAGCACTGTGTTCCCAGACTTCTTCCTTCACCTCGGTGGCGACGAGGTGGACTTCACGTGCTGGTGAGTCTGAGATCAGTCTGGATGGGAGCTGGGGAGGGAAGTATCAGGGACTGGAGTCCCAGCCCATCGCTTTTTGGTCATTATCATCTACAGATCTTTGGTGTCCTGCTCCCCCCCCCGGCAAAAAGAAAGGCTGCGTGCGGGGGTGCCTGTAATTTCCGCGCTCGCGGTGATGCTGGCTGTGGGAAGCCACTGATGCCGGCGCAGCCGCGGCTCTTGGAATGCCTGGGCTAGCCTTGGACCGCTGCGGGAAGGACTTGGCCGTGTCTTGGCCTTACTCCAGAGCTCGCGATGCAGTGCTTTTATTATCTTCTCTTTGGTACGCAGGAAATCCAATCCAAAAATTCGTGCCTTCATGAAGGAGATGGGCTTTGGTGACGATTACAAAAAACTAGAGTCGTTCTACATCCAGAGGTAAGGATGGCTGTGTTCTGGGCCTGCAGCTGCAGTACGTGAGCAGCACAAACGCCTTCTGCCATCTCGGGACACCAGATCTCCTTTTCAGGAGCACGCCCGTTCGGGCACGTCTCCCTGACCCCAAAGGGAGTAGCCTAGCTGCATTTTATTGGGAGATTGACCACAAAAAAACCCTGGGGCTGAGGGACAAAGGAGCCCTGTGAGGGGCTGTGCTTTCCCCCTTCTTCAGAAGTACCGTCGCGTCCCGCCGCGGGTGTTGGGATGAGCCAAAACTCGGTACTCTTTCCACTCCAGGCTTCTGGACATCATCTCTTCCCTCGGCAAAGGTTATATCGTGTGGCAGGAGGTGTTTGACAACGGAGTGAAGGTGAGAGCTGCCTGCTTCCCCTGTGCTGGGGTGAAAAGCGCCGGCACCGACGCGCTCTGGGGTGGGGGGGGGGCTCTGGTACGGGACTGGGGTTGGTCTTGAGGTGGTGCTGCCAGCGAGCCGCACTCCTGGTGGCTTCGTCAGACTGCTGTTAACAGGCTCGTCCCTCTGCGATTTTGTGTATATACCTCCAAGAGGCAGGTTTTAACCCAGCTGAGGACGCTCTGCAAATGGACTTATCCCTCCCTCTGTTGCTTCTGCAAACCAGATGGGAAGCGGCTCAGAAGTCAAGCCGACGTCTGCCTCGGTTTCCCTTCGGGGCGTTAAAGCTGTGGGTGGGTCAGGGCGCTGCGAGGGGAGGTGGTGCTCTCGGTGCCGCGGTCATCCCACGCGTGGGGTTCGCGTGTGCTCCTCAGGTGAGGCCAGACACCATCATCCACGTGTGGAAGGAGAACTCCACGCCGTACATGGAGGAGATGGCGAATGTCACCAAGGCTGGCTACCGGGCTCTGCTCTCTGCCCCCTGGTACCTCAACCGCATCTCCTACGGGCAGGACTGGATGGCGGCCTACCAGGTGGAGCCCTTGAAGTTTGAAGGTGCGTTCCTCGCGTCCTCTTCCCGTACGACCGCTGACTTGGCACTCGGAGGTAGCGCCGAGGCTGGATCTCTTGCTGATTTGTTCTCGCCGCTTGAGCAACCATGTCCTTGCTGCCTGTGCTGTGTTGTTCTCTTGATGGCAGCAGAAAACAGCTCTGCTCTCCCCCAGCCCAGGGTTTGAAGCGGGGGGGCTTCCAGAAGGGCCAGTTACCACCTCGGTAGCTGAGCTGCTCCCTGCCGTTACAGGCACCTCTGCGGGCAGGGCGGTAAGTCACCCCGTTTTCTTGCAACACCCCGTCGCCTGAACGCTGTGTCCTCTGGCAGGCAGCCCCGAGCAGAAGGATCGGGTGATCGGCGGAGAGGCGTGCATGTGGGGTGAATACGTGGACGTCACTAACCTGGCCCCCAGGCTCTGGTAAGAGACGCCGCGGGGAGGTTTAGCTCGAGTCGCGTGGCGCAGGGCTCGGGCCCCTTTCCTTCGGCGCCGAACGCTGCCACTTTGGTCCGCGCGTGGTGCTCGTTGTCCCCGTCCCCGCCTCTGGGCTCGTAACAGCTTCGCTGAGGCTCAGCTGAGTGTGCGTAAGGCTGTCACGCGCTCCCGTACAACCTGCTGCTGCGACCAGTGCGTGTTTAACACTGGTCTCTGTCCTGTCGCCCCGGTACGTCCTGATCCGCGTGCGTCAAAGGCCTTTGCTCTGGAAAGCGTTTGGGAGCTCGGGGCTTTGTGCGAGAAGCTTTCAGGCTCCCCCCGACCTAACCGCCTCTGTCCCTCGTTCCTCCAAGGCCGAGAGCCGGGGCCGTAGCCGAAAGACTGTGGAGCAACGCAACCGTCAGGGACCTGCAGGATGCCTACGCGCGGCTGGCTGACTTCCGCTGCAAGCTCCTCGGGTAACCGTCCCCCCTCGCAGCCGGGTGCCGGCTCGCGGGGACGTCGCGACGTCGCCTTCTCCGGGGGTTCAGCCCTGGGGAGGGCAGGGAGGGCGGAGCGGGCTTCCCCTGGTGCAGAAGGATTGAAAATCCCGAGCCTTTCTCCTGCCTGCGCGTGGGCAGAGCTCGCTTTGTGCCGTGCTGGAAGAGAGCCCCCGCTGCCGGTGCGGGCTGGTGGCTCTGCTGAGGAGAGAGGGAGACCCCTCGGCTACTGCCACCCCTCCTGCAGCCCCGGCTTTCCCGGGAAACCTGCCCTTTCCCCGCGCTCCCGCACGCGAGGGAAAAACCGGGTCTGCGAGCGCGGGATGGAAACCGCTCCCTCCTTGTCGCGCCTGAACCGCGGCCCCCACGGCCACCCTGCTGCGCTCCTCTGACCGTGGGCTCCGCCTCATGCCGCCTCTCCGCTCCCTTTCCAGGCGTGGTGTCCCGGCGCAGCCGCTCTACGTAGGATACTGCGAAAACGAATTCGGCGGGGTTTGAAGGGAGAGCCCCGCTGCCCTCGGTCGCACGGGAGGAATGACCCCTCTCCCCCAAAAGCTGCTGGCTGGGCAGAGGGACCCCTTCCCGCCCCGCGTTCTGCTCTTGCTTTGTCGCAGTGAATTTTTTTTGCCTTAATGTGCACTCTTCACCTCTTTTTTTTCTATTTTTATTTCTTTAAATCTATAAATAAATGACCCCAAAGAGGAAAAAGGTGCCTTTTCACCCTCGGCCGGGGCTTGGGAGACCGGAATTGTTAGCAGAATGAGCAGGGCTTGCTCCGGAGGTGCCGGTGGCGGAGGATCTGGCTGCGCCTCATCCCGGCAGCTCCGGAGCTTGCTGGGTTGCCCGCGCAGCTGGATCAACGGTGTTCGGTCTCCGCTGCTGTCGCCTCCGCTCGGGATTTGGCCGACCGCTCGGTTGTCCTTGGAGCGGGGAGCTCGGCTCCGGGTCTGCCTCCGAGGGGTTGCGTTTGGACGGTGTTTTCCTGGGAGAAAGAGGCCGGCGGCGCTGCCGTCCCGGCACGGTCGTGCCTCTCGTCCCTCGGCGGATGGGGCTGCCATGCTGGACGCCACGCTCGGCTCGGAGCGGGGAGAAATCCGGGCCCGCGGGGCTGTCGCGCGCGTCTCGGTCTTACGCGAGAGCGAGGTCTTGCTGTCGTGGCTGGAAACCTTCCGCTAGGGAACTTTGAATCAAAACCAATTCATTTTGAATTAAAAATATTTGGAAATTATAAAACCTTGCATTTCTTTACCCTCCTTTTTCCCTTTTTGGTGTAAATTGGAACCTTCGCCCAGTGCTTCTGTTGCTGTGGGGAGCTGCTGCCGGCAAGGCTGGGGCAAGGGGGGACCCCCCCAACCCGGCCTGGCATTTATGATCCGGGTTAAACATCATCCCGCTTCCCAGCGGCTCCCCCAAACCCTCGCCTTGGGGGCGGCCGGGCAGCGGGTTCAGCCTCGCCGAGGCCGGGATCCCCGCCGCGGGGAGGGAGCACCCCGCTTTCCCTCGCCCGTTCCTTCCAGAACATCTATTTTGGTCGCGCAAAACTTGCCGGGGAGCAGAGGAGAACAGGCAGCGTGTGAATCACTCGGGGCCGACGGGTTTAAAAATAAACCCGAGCGGCGGCGAGGAACAGCCACCGAGCCCCCGGATTTCGGCAGGATTACGCTCCGCGCCGCCGAAACCCACCCGTGGGTGCCCACCCTGGGGGCCGGCCCCGTCCAGGGGGGTTTATCGGGACGCACTTGCATGTATTTGCACACGCTTGCATGCGTGTGCAGGCTTGCAAAGGCGTGCACTTGTGCGCATGCTTGCACGCACATGCATAAGGATGCTTGCAAACACGTGCACTCATGCACACGCATGCATATGGATGCTTGCAAACATGCATGCGTGCACACACATGCATATGGACGCTTGGAAACACATGCAGTCATGCAGAGACATGCACACGCATGCATAAGGACGCTTGCAAACACATGCAAACATGTGCACCCATGCACATGCATGCATATGGACGCAAACATGCATGCATGCACATGCATGCCAACGCGTGCATATGGACGCTTGCAAACACATGCACGCATGCAATTGGACTCTTGCAAACACCTGCACTCGTGCACACACATGCATATGGACGCTTGCAAACACGTGCACTCATGCACTTGCATGTACACACATGCATATGGATGCTTGCAAACATGCATGCATGCACACGCATGCAATTGGACACTTGCAAACACGTGCACTCGTGCACGTGCTTGTGCACGTGTGCACTTGCGCACACACGCCGTTGCACAGGCTTGCAACACAGGCACGCGCCTGCATGTGCTTGCGCACACGCGCTTGCACGTGTGTGCGCACGCTTTCAGCCACGTGCACGCACACCGGCAGCACGTGCACGCGTGCTTGCACACACTCGAACACGCACGCGCCTGTGCTTGCTTGCACACACTTGCGCAAATGCATGCGCGTGCTTGCTTAGACTTGCGCGCACGCTTGCGACATATGTGCACACGCTTGCACATGCCTGCGCTTCCCCCTCCCCCCCCATCTGGGGCAGCCCCGAGGGGGCGACTGGGGCGACGTGGGGTCCGTGGAGGTGAAAACTGTGACCAAGTGCCAAAATGGTGCCTTTTGGGCCTTTTCGGCGTAGTTTAACCCCGCGCTCGGGTGGCGGCCGGTGGGGACGAGACGGGCGTTAACTCTGGAGCCTACTGAGGGCTGCAGGGGAGAAGGCGGGAGGCGGCTCGGCCCCTTGGCCAGCCCCGCCTCGGGGTGACGGGGGGTGACGCGGGGTGACGCGGGGTGACGGGCGGGAAGGGGTTCGGGGTCAGCCCGCCAGGGGGCGGCAGTGGGCGGAGCCGGGGCCCCCCGCGCCGCTGCCCGCCGCCCCTCCTGATTGGCCGCCGCTGCCTCATTATGCTAATGCCTTGCGTCTCGCCGGGGCCAGCAGGCTGACGTCACCAGCCCGCCGGCGGCCGCGCGCGCGGGTGGGGGGGGGGGCGGGGGGGGTGGGGGGGGGGGAGCGTTGCGAGCGGAGAAGGCCCGGGCCGAGCCGAGCGGTTCCGAACGGTTCCGAGCGGTTCCGAGCGGCGCCGAGCGGGGCGGGGCGGGGCGGGGCGGGGCGGCGGGCGCCTCCCGCAGCGGCGGCGGCGGCGGCGGAGCGGGCCATGGCCGCGGCGGGCAGCGGCGTGGCGGCGGCGGCGGCGGCGGCGGAGGCGGGGGCGGCGTTCAGCACCGCGAACAGCGGCCGGGTGAACGGGCTGAGCCGCCCGCCCGGCGCCATCGCCATGAAGGATCACGACGCCATCAAGCTCTTCGTGGGGCAGATCCCGCGTAACCTGGAGGAGAGCGACCTCAAGCCGCTCTTCGAGGAGTTCGGCCGCATCTACGAGCTCACCGTCCTCAAGGATCGCTTCACCGGCATGCACAAAGGTACGGGGGGCTCCGCGCCCGCCGGCGGGGCGTCCCGGGGTGGGGGTACCCCTCGGGTGGGACTCCCTGAGGTGGGGCACCCAGGTATGGGGCACCCCTGAGGTGAGGGGCCCCTGAGGTGGGACTCCCTGAGGTGGGGCACCCAGGTATGGGGCACCCCTGAGGTGAGGGGCCCCTGAGGTGGGACTCCCTGAGGTGGGGCACCCAGGTATGGGGTGCTCCTGAGGTGGGACGCGCTGAGGTGAGGTACCCCCGAGGTAGGGGCACCCCTGAGGTGGGACACCCTGAGGTGAGGTACCCCTGAGGTAGGGACACCCCTGAGGTGGGATGCCCTGAGGTGAGGTACCCCCGAGGTAGGGGTGCCCCTCGGGTGGGACGCCCTGAGGTGAGGTACCCCTGAGGCAGGGGCACCCCTGAGGTGGGACGCCCTGAGGTGAGGTACCCCTGAGGTAGGGGCACCCCTCGGGTGGGACACCCTGAGGTGGAACACCCATGATCTGGAAGTACCCCTGAGGTGAGGCACCCTGGTATGGGGCACCCCTGAGGAGGGGGCACCCCTGAGGTGAAGGCACTCCTGAGGTGGGACACCCTGAGGTGGGGCACCCAGGTACGGGGCATCTCTGAGGTGAAGGTACCCCTGATGTGGAGGTACCTATGAGGTGGGGGGATCCCTCAGGTGAAGGTACCTCTGAGCTGGGGGCATCCTTCAGATGGGACACCCTGAGACTGAGGTACCCCTGAGGTGGGGCACCCTGGTATGGGGCACCCCTGAGATGGGGGCACCCCTGGGGTGGAGGTACCCCAGTATCTGTCACCTCAGTGTGGGGCACCCCAATATGGGGCACCTTTGATGTGAAGGTACCCCTGAGGTGGAGGCACCCCGGTATGGGTCACGCTGGTATGGTCACTCCGATACGGGGCACTGCGAGATGGGGGCACCCCTGAGGTGAAGGTACCCCTGAGGTGGGGGCACCCCGGTATGGGGCATCCTGGTATGCGGCCCCGCTAAAATTGGGGTACCCCTGAGGCAGAGGCGCCTGTCTAAGGTGGAGGTACGCCTGGGATGGGGACACCCACCTGAGGTGGGGGCACCCACCTAGGGTTAGGGTGCCTACCTGGGGTTGGGAGCTGCCGTCTGGCTCGGGTGCACCCCTGGGGTCAGAGCACCCCAGGGCTGGGAGCACCCCAATGGTGTTTCGGGCACCCGCCTGCGTTGAGGGCACCTGTCTGGCATCGGGGCACCCACGAGAGGTTTGGCCACCCCTGGAGTTGGAGCACCCCTGGGATGGAGGCACCCAGCCGGCATACAGCCACCCACCGCGGATGGGGGCACCCACCTGCCCGGCCCCCGCCTGCGCCGTGCCCCGGCCCTCTGTGACCCGGCGGGACCGGGGTCGCTGCCGGCCTGGCTGCCATCCCGGCACGGGGTGCAGAGCACCCGGCACCCCGAGCAGCGGTGCGCCGAGGGGCTCACGCCCGCGCCGCCGGGGTCTTAACGGGACCCCCCACCCCTGTGAGCTGGGCGTCTGTGGCTCCGGAACGAGGTCAGGGCACCCCGAGTGTCACCCGGATGGGATCTCACGCTCCTCTCGCGCGCCCACTTCACCGCGACTTTCTGGGAAGCCGAAATTTGCCGGACTCCATCGTTCCCGCCGCCGCGGCCTCCGAAATGTCTCCAGGCGCCTCCGAAGCTGCTTGCGTGCCCCCAGCAACGGGATTCGCACCTTCCCGAGCCCCTCGGCGCTTCCTCCAGCGTGGGCTTCAACTGCTGCGGCCCAGACACGTGATTTCATTGCACGTGCTCCTCTAATTTGAATGGCATCCTTCTTCCCGGCGAGCCTTCGGAGCGGGATCGCTCCCGTTTCAGCCCTCCAAACTTCTCCGGAACGCCCAGGCGCCATCCACATGGTTGCCTGCAGGGAAAAAAAAAAAAAAAAATAGGGGGAAAAAAAGAGCGGAGAGGAGGAAGCCAACTTGATTACGGATGGTAAACGCTGGAAATGGCACCGGGACTGGCGCGAGCCGCTGCGCTGACCTCCCCTCCCCTTTCCACCCGCGGTGGGGCTGATATTTAACCGGGGGGATCTCTCCTTGCTCCCCGCGAGGGCAGATGTCCCCAACAGCTCGTCCCCAACAAGGTGGGCGAGGGACCCCATCCCTCGGTGGCCCCCCGCCCCGCTGCCGCGCTCCCTCTCCTCCCAGGCACGCTGATTGTACTTATTAAGAGTTATTAATACTTAATCAGCTGGCGGATTTAATTGTGCCAATATTAAAAATGCATCAATGTCAATTTTATTCATTAAATATTTACTTTGTTGAAGGGAAACTGTTTTGCTGCTGTTTTAATATCACTTTCAGACGCTTTTGGATGTGACCCCAGCAAATCGGGGGGGGAGCCCTCGGGGAGGGAGCGGCACGGTGGCGGCACGGGGACCTGGGATGCTCCCACGGGAACGGGAGAGATGGAGGGGAGAGGACCGGACCTCGTCCCCGGGGCTCGCTCATCACCGCCAGCTCCGGGCGAGCGAGCGGCTCGGCAGCGTGAGTCAGCGTGGGAAAACCTCGCCCCAGGCGTATTCCCGATTCCCGAAGCGCCGCGATGTCGGAGGAGCCGGATCGCCTTCGCCACGCGAGTCTCATCCCGAGGAAGATGCTCGGGGCCGGGAGAAGTGTGTGCGGCCTCGACGCCTGGAGATCCGCTTCCCGGAGGGCTTCGGCTGCGGCTTTCCCCGGAGCCTGGGGCCGGAGCGCCGCTGCCTGCGAGCTGCCCGACTCGCTGCCTGCTCTCGCCTTGCTCCTTCCTTCATCCCGCTGCTCCGTCTCCTTTCTGTCGAGATCGCCCACCCTGTTTTGGGGCTCAGCTCTGGCCCCGCTGGCGGCGGGGCCCACCCGGGTGCCAGGGTGCTGGATGTCAGGGTGCCAGGGTGCCGAGGTGCTGGGTGCCACGGTGCCGGGGTGCTGGGTGCCAGGATGCCGGAGTGCCAGGGTGCTGGATGTCAGGGTGCCAGGGTGCCGAGGTGCTGGGTGCCACAGTGCCGGGGTGCTGGGTGCCAGGGTGCCAGGATGCCGAGGTGCTGGATGCCACAGTGCCAGGGTGCTGGGTGCCAGGGTGCCAGGGTACTGGGGTGCTGAGTGCCAGGATGACAGGGTGCTGGGTGCCAGGATGCCGGAGTGCCAGCGTGCTGGATGCCACTGTGCCAGGGTGCCAAGGTGCTGGATGCCATGGTGCCAGGGTGCTGGGTGCCACGGTGTCAGGGTGCTGGGTGCCAGGGTACTAGGGTGCCAGGATGCTGGGTGCCAGCATGCCAGGGTGCTGGATGCCAGGATGCCGGGGTGCTGGGTGCCATGGTGCCGGGGTGCCAGGGTGCTGGATGCCACGGTGCCAGGGTGCTGAGTGCCAGGATGCTGGAATGCCAGGGTGCTGGATGCCACAGTGCTGGGTGCCAGGATGCTGGGGTGCCAGGGTGCTGGATGCCACAGTGCCAGGGTGCTGGGTGCCAGGATGCCGGAGTGCCAAGGTGTTGGATGTCATGGTGCCAGGGTGCCAAGGTGCTGGATGCCACAGTGCCAGGGTGCTGGGTGCCATGGTGCTGGGGTGCCGGGTGCAAGGATGCCGGAGTGCCAAGGTGTTGGATGTCATGGTGCCGGGGTGCCAGGGTGCTGGGTACCAGGGTGCCAGGGTGCTGGATGACACTGTGCCAGGGTGCTGGGTGCACGGTGCTGGGGTGCCGAGTGCAAGGATGCCGGAGTGCCAAGGTGTTGGATGTCATGGTGCCAGGGTGCCGAGGTGCTGGATGCCATGGTGCCACGGTGCTGGGTGCCATGGTGCTGGGTGCCACGGTGCCAGGGTGCTGGGTGCCAGGATGCCGGAGTGCCAGGGTGCTGGATGCCACAGTGCTGGGTGCCAGGATGCTGGGGTGCCAGGGTGCTGGGGTGCCAGGGTGCTGGGGTGCCAGAGTGCTGGATGCCACAGTGCCAGGGTGCTGGGTGCAAGGATGCCGGAGTGCCAAGGTGTTGGATGTCATGGTGCCAGGGTGCCAAGGTGCTGGATGCCACAGTGCCAGGGTGCTGGGTACCAGGCTACTGGGGTGCCAGGGTGCTGGATGACACTGTGCCAGGGTGCTGGGTGCCACGGTGCTGGGGTGCCGGGTGCAAGGATGCCGGAGTGCCAAGGTGTTGGATGCCATGGTGCCAGGGTGCTGGGTGCCAGGGTGCTGGATGACACCGTGCCACGGTGCTGGGTGCCAGGGTGCCGGGTGCCATGGTGCCAGGGTGCTGGCATGCTGGGTGCCAGGGTACCAGGGTGCCATGGTGCCAGGGTGCCAGGGTGCTGGCATGCTGGGTGCCAGGGTGTCAGGGTGCCAGATGCCATGGTGCCAGGGTGCTGGCATGCCGGGTGCCAGGGTACCAGGGTGCCACGGTGCTGGGTGTCAGAGTGCCGGGGTGCCGGGTGCCAGCGTGCCAGGGTGCTGCGACACCCCAGCGCCGTATTAACCGCGAGCTCTCCGTGCGCCCGGGCCTTTGCGGCGGTGCCGGGCCGGCCGCTGACCCCATCTCCCCATCTCCGCAGGCTGCGCCTTCCTCACCTACTGCGCCCGCGACTCGGCCCTGAAGGCGCAGAGCGCCCTGCACGAGCAGAAGACGCTGCCGGGGGTAAGTGACGCCGGCGGGGGGTCAGGGTGAGCCGCGGGGGGGGGGACGGTGCCACCTGCCCTGGGGCGCGGGCGCAGGTGCCGCTCCAGCGGCCGCAAACCGAGGCATTGATTTTCCCGCCGCCCGCGCGCTGTTGTGCCTTCTGTGGGCTCCGACCTCCCGAGCTTAACAAAGTGAAAATAAATATTTAATTATTCGCCTAAATAAAAATCAATCGGGCCGCCGGTTGGCTGGGGAAAGCGCCGGGGCCCATAAATATCAATCCCTGCCTCGGTGCGCGGAGCTGACCTCGCCGGCGGTGCCGTGCATCAGTAGGTTTAAGAGTTAACAGCCTGCTTCGGCAACCTCGGGGAGGCGCGGGGTCAGGCCGTCCGCCTCACCTGCTGTCGCGCCTGCCCGCACGCCACGGGCTCGCCTGGTCCCCTCATCCCACGCGTCCGCGTGCGTACACGCGCGCGTGCGAGGTGCGCGGCTGCTCCTGCCCCGGCTGTAGCTGCTCGCTTCCCACCCCGCGCCCCGGCACGGGGCGAGCGCAGGCGTGCGCGCGTGAGCACACGGTGGCACGCGGGCGTGCGGGCACGGGCCCCCGCGTGGGCGCGCGTCTGTGCACACCCGTCTGGGGGTGCGTGCGCGCAGCGGGGCGTGGGCGCGCGTCCGCCCGGGCGCACGGCTGCAGCTGGGCCGGCGTCTGCGTGCGCGCGCCCCTCTGTGGCTGTGCACACCCCCTATAGCCGTGCACACGCGTGTGTGCCTGTGCACACCCCCTATAGCTGTGCACACCCCCTATAGCTGTGCACACGCGTGTGTGCCTGTGCACGCCCCCTGTGCTTGTGCACACCCCCTATAGCCGTGCACACGCGTGTGTGCCTGTGCATGTCCCTCTGTGCTTGTGCACACCCCCTATAGCTGTGCACACGCGTGTGCTTGTGCATGTCCCTCTGTGCTTGTGCACACCCCCTATAGCTGTGCTCACCCCCTATAGCTGTACTCACCTCCTATAGCTGTGCTCACCCCCTGTGCCTGTGCACACCCCCTATAGCTGTACTCACCCCCTATAGCCATGCACACCCCCTGTAGCCGTGCTCACCCCCTATAGCTGTGCTCACCCCCTATAGCTGTGCTCACCCCCTATAGTTGTGCACACCCTCTATAGCTGTGTACACCCTCTATAGCCATGCACACCCCCTATAGCTGTGCTCACCCCCTATAGTTGTGCACACCCTCTATAGCTGTGCACACTCTCTATAGCCATGCACACCCCCTATAGCTGTGCTCACCCCCTATAGCTGTACTCACCTCCTATAGCCATGCACACCCCCTATAGCTGTGCTCACCCCCTATAGTTGTGCTCACCCCTATAGCCGTGCACACCCCCTATAGCTGTGCTCACCCCGTGTGCCTGTGCACACCCCCTGTAGCTGTGCTCACCCCCTATAGCCGTGCACACCCCCTATAGCTGTGCTCACCCCCTGTGCCTGTGCACACCCCCTATAGCTGTGCACACCCCCTGAATCTGTGCTCACCCCCTATAGCCGTGCACACCCCCTATAGCTGTGCTCACACCTCCGCGCCCCCGGGTCCCCCCCGACCCCGACCAGGCCCCGCCCCCGGCGCGGCGCGGGGGCGTGTCCAGGCGGCGGAGGGGGCGTGTCCCCGACGCAGCCCCTCCCCTCGGCTCGGCCCGGCCCGGCTCGGCCCGGCTCGGCGGGGCTGCGGCCGCCCCTCCCCCCGCCCCGCCTCCCGCGCGCCGCTGCGCGAGCCGAGCCGAGCCGAGCCGAATCGGGCCGGACCGAGCCGAGCCGCCTCGGGTGGAGCCGGGTCGGGCCGGCCCGAGCCGAGCCGAGCCGAGCCGGGCCGGGCCGGGCCGGGCCATGCAGCTGCCGCAGGTGCCGGCGCCCGGGCCGCGGCCGCCCGTGCTGTGGGTGCCCGCCGGGTCCAAGATCCTCTGCATCGAGGTAGGGCCCCGCCTTTGTCTGCCGCCGGCTCGGCTCGGCCCGGCCCGGCCCGGCCCGGGAGCCGGTGTGGGCGCTGGGGCATCCGCCCCCGCGGGGAGCGATGCTCCGGAGTGGGGGGCGCTTGCACGCGGGGGGGGGGGTCTGCACCCGGGGGGTGTTTGCACGCAGGGATGGGGGGGTGCGATGGTGAGCGGGGCGTATTTGCTCGCAGGGATGGAGAGGGTGTCGGTGTGACGAGGAGGAGGGTGTACCTGCACCCACGGGTGGGGTGCGTGGGTGTGGGTGGCGGTGAGGGGGGTGTATCTGCGCCCAGAGATGGGGGGTGTTGGTGAGGAGGGTGTATTTGCACGCAGAGATGGGGTGTGTGCATGGGGGGGTCGGTGAGGGGGGTGTATCTGCACCCCGGGATGGGGGGTGTCGGTGAGCAGGGTGTATCTGCACCCCAGGATGGGGGGTGTCGGTGAGCAGGGTGTATCTGTGCCTAGGGATGCTCTGTGCGAGTGTGGGTGTCGGTGAGGAGGGTGTATCTGCACCCAGGGATGGGGGGTGTTGGTGAGGAGGGTGTATTTGCACCCAGGGATGCGGGGTGTCAGTGAGGAGGGTGTATCTGTGCCCAGGGATGGGGGGTGTTGGTGAGCAGGGTGTATCTGCACCCCGGGATGGGGGGTGTTGGTGAGCAGGGTGTCTCTGCACGCAGGGATGCTCTGTGCGAGTGTGGGTGTCGGTGAGGAGGGTGTAATTGCGCCCAGGGATGGGGGGTGTGAGTGTGGGTGTTGGCGAGGAGGGTGTATCTGCGCCCAGGGATGGGGTGCATGTGCTGGCAGGGCGGTTGTTGCTCATGAGGGTGTATTTGCACGCAGGGATGGGGGTTTGGGGGGGGGGGGGGTGTTGATGAGGAGGGTGTATCTGCCCCCAGGGATGGGGAGGGTGTTGGCGGGGGGGTGTTGGTGAGCAGGGTGTCTCTGCACGCAGGGATGCTCTGCGTGAGCGTGGGTGTTGGCGAGGAGGCTGTATCTGCCCCCGGGGATGGTGGGGGGTGGTGGTGAGGGGGGTGGTGGTGAGCAAGGTGTATTTGCGGGCAGGGGTGCAGCGTGTGCGCGCCCGTGTTGGTGAGGAGGGTGTATCTGCACCCCCGGGTGGGTTTGTGTGTTGGCTGGAGGGTGTATTTTTCCACCCGGGGTTTGTGCGTGGGTGTTGGTGTTGTGTGCGTGGGCGCAGGTGTGCGAGGGGAGGTGTTGCACCCACAGATGGTGCAGGGGCGCGTGTGCGCGTTGGCGGGGGTGCGGTTTTGCCCCCGGGGCGCGCGTGATGGGGGTGTCGGTGGGGAGCGGTGGCACCCAGGGAGGGCGGGTGTGCAAGCGCGTCGGTGGCTGCGTGTGTGCGCGTGAGCAGGTGCTAAGGGTGTCTTTGCACCCAGCGCTTGCGCGCGTGGCGGTGGGATGTGGGTGTACGTGGGCCTGGGGGGTGGGTGCACCCCGGGAGCGTGGTGGGTGTGTAAGCGTGTGCACGTGTGTGCGTGCACGCGCACAGCGGGTGTGAGCAGGGAGCAGAGCGCGTGTGCCTGCGGGTGTTGCGTGGGCTCCCACGTTGTAGGTCCCCAGTGGGGGGGCTGTCGGGGGGTTCTGGGGACGGGGTGCGGGTGCTGCTGGGGGGGGCCATGGTTGTGCGGGGCCTACAGCCGCGGGGAGGGCGCTGCGGGTGTTGTGTGGGCGTGCGGCGGCGGGCGGGTGGGTGCTCACGAGGACTCTGGGCTGGGGGTGTGTGGGTGTAGGGGCGTTGTGTGGGGGTGTACACGGGGCTGGGGTAGGCGCGCGGTTGCACGTGGGTGTGCGGCCGTGCTGGGACGGATGTATGGTTGTGTGTGGGGCTGCGTGGGCGCAAGCGTGCGGCTGCGTAGGTGTCCGGTTGTGCAGGGGGGTGCTGAGGCGAGCGTGCGGCTGTGGGTGGGTGGGTGGGTGCGTGCGGAGGGTGCTGTGGGCGGTTGTGCACAGGGGCGTGCGGGAGCGTGGCTGTAGGGGGTGCGTGGTTGTGCGTGGGGGTGTGCTAGGATGGTCGCGCGCCTGTGCGGTGGCGTGACTGTCCCCAGGCCGGCTGTGTCCGCTCGCTGTGAGTCCACCCCCAGGGCTCCGGCAGGGTGTTCCCGAGATGGGTGGCTGCCTGTATCTGAGCGCTTGTCTCCCTGCACTGGGTGTTGGCTGCCTGGGGACCCCCGGGGTGACATGGGCACCAGGCTCCCGCGGGCGCCCGCTGCTCCGGCGTCACCTGGCACCTCCGACTCGGCTCATTCGGATGCGTGGCGGCCTGCCGGATCGCTCCGGCTGTTGGGTGCCAGGAGGAGGAGGAGGGTGACACCGAGGAAGGAGCGAGGGCCAGAAGTGACCCCGTCCCACGTGGGCTGGCTCTCCCTGGTGCCCAGGCTGTTGGGGGGCTCCGAATTTGGGTGGGTGACGGTGCCCAAGGGGTCAGGCAGCGGGTTAGCAACCGGTGGTGACCCCCTCGGGCCGTAGCACGCCGTGGGGTGCCGTAGCTGGGGCTCTGTGGGGCACCCACGGGTGATGGTGACTGGTGGGTGCTGGGGCACCCCGGACAGGGTCTCCCATGTGCGTCGGCGTGTCCTCAGGGGGGTGCGAGGGTGGGTGGGATTTGGGGGATGGATGGGTGGGTGCTGTGGGGGCGGAAAGGTGGGTGGTAGGGAGACGGGGGGTGGATGGGCGGGTGTAAGGGTGCTACGGGGGTGGATGGGTGCTGGGGGGTGGGTGGATGGGTGTTGGGGGGGATGGATGGTTGTCGGGGATGCGGACGGGCGCTATGGGGATGGGTGTTGGGGGATGGATGGGTGAATCTTGGGGGGAGATGGGTGGTTGTGTGGGTGTCAGGGCTGGGTGAGTGGACGGATGGTGTTGGGGGGTGGACGGACGGGTGTCGGGAGCGGGGGGAGATGGCTGGGTGGGTGTTTGGGTGCTGGGGATGGATGGAGGGCTGCTGGGCAGCGGTGGGTGGCCGGCTGAGCGTGTGGGCGCAGGGGCACGGTGCAGGGGTGCTGTGGGGACAGACGGACAGGTGGGCGCCGGACAACTGGGCGCAGGGTGAGGTCTGGGTGCCCACGCTGTCCGCCTGTGCCACGGGAGCCGGCGCGGGGGGCACCGAGCACCCCAGGGTGGGCACGTAGCGATGCCGGGGGTGCCAAAACCCCCTTTTGGGGGTGTCCACAGGCCGGGGCGGTTTCTCCCCGGCGCGGTGCGGCAGCCCTGGGGTAGATTAGCCGGTCCCCAAGGCCTGACATTTATAAACATCAGCCGCTCCCGGAGAATCAATACAGTTTAATAACCGGCGAGCGGAGACGGGAGACACATCAAAATGACACTCTGCGGCTCCGTAAATGTTATTCTAAATCATACTCGCCGGGTTTATTACATTAAGCATACAGCAGCGGGCACGGGAAATTTATTCCATCAAAGGCCATCGCGCTGGTAAATGGGACTGGCGGGTTGGTGGAGGGGGGGGCAGCCCCCCCCAAAAATGGAGTTCCCTCCTCTCGGCTGTGGCAGGGACGTGGGGGCCGGGGAGATGTTGGTCCCGCGGGTCTCTGTGCTGTCACAGCCTCCTGGGTTTGGGATGAGCCGGATCCTGCCCCGGTGCAGGGGATGGGGTGGGTGTTTGGGGGACCGGTGACACGACGGGTGACGCGAGGGCGGCCGGGTGGCCCCGTGTCCCTCGGTGCCGCCCCTGGGCTCCTGAGGACTCGGTCCCCTCCCTGGAGCATCCCCGGCTCTGCGCTGACATTTCTCCCCGCGTTTCCCTGGAGACGAGGCGGTTGCTGTGGAAACCTCCCTCCTCTTCTTCCTTAACCATCCTCTTCCTCACCCTGGAGAGGTGGGGGGGGGGGGGGGGGAGGTCGGTGCTGCCCCCACCCAGCCCCTAAATTTGGGGACCCCCTCCAGGGGTGCGCAAGGGGAACCCCGGGGCGGGGGCACGCGCCCCGCGTGGGCGCGACGGCGGCACGCGTGTGCGCGGCTGTCCCTGTGCGTGCCCGAGCCGTGTGCGTGTGCGTGCACACCCGCCCCGTCATGTGTGACATCCCGCCGTTGCCGTGACGACCCCATCGAGCACATGGCTCGGGCTCCGCAGCATCGCGGGGGAAGCACGCTTGTTGCCGTGGAAACGGCCGTAATTGTAGCATTTTTCGGCTAAAAGAGGGGGGAAAAAGGAGGGGGAGAGGGGAGGAGAAATGGCTCCGCGGGGCAGCGGGCCAGGGACGTGCGCGCCGGCCCGGCGTGCCCCGCTGCACACGCGTGTCACGCTCGCGGGTACACACGGCGGCGACGCACGGGAGGAGGCCGAAATTGGGTGAGAATGAGGAAAAGGAGAGCGGCGGCGGCGGTGCCGGAGGGGCCGGGGCCGGCCGGGCGCCGCTGCCGTCTCTGCAGTCCTTTGCAGTCGAGGAAAGCGGGCGGGCGGCCAAGGCTGGCACCGGCGGCCCGGCGGGCGCCTGCGGCACCGGGTACCCGTCCCCGGGGCCGTAGCGTCGCCCTCCGCCCGCGGCAGCCCCGGTTCGGCCCGGCCACCAGCCCCGGCTCTGTTCTTGCAGGTCCCTCGCCTGCTCCCCGGCCTCCTGCCCCAAGCTGGGGCCAAATCCTGCTGTTCCCCATGGAAAAGGTTCGGGGGGGGGCACGGCACGGCCGCTGACCGCCCGCTCCCGCTTGTGTGTTGCAGATGAACCGCCCCATCCAGGTGAAGCCGGCCGACAGCGAGGGCCGAGGAGGTAGGTCCCCCCTTCCCCAGCCGCCCCGCGCGGGCAGGGGGGCGCAGGGCCACCCGGGGGGGGGTGACGAGGGACACGGTGGCGTCCCAGGGGCTGCCGCCAGGAGGTTTGTTTGCAGAGGAACCCGCGAAAGGAGCTGCCTTTGCCGGTGGCATCCAAACCGGAGCGCAGAGCAGATGCGGTCTCGGCTCTCCCTGCCCAGCTGGCTGCGGGGAACGTCCCGATGTCATGCCGGGAAGGTCCTGACGTCACGCTGTGAACGTCCTGATGTCATAGCGTAAACATCCTGACATCACGCCGCGCAGAGCGCCAGCCAGCCGCTCTCCGACAGCCCCTTCGTTCATCAAACCGCCTAATTACCCACCCGGAGCTGCCTGCGGGGACCCCAGCAGAGTCGGGGTGCAGGAGTCGGCCGCACACGGCCTGAGCCCCGCTCGAACAGAAACCGCTGCCCCCCCCCACCCCCCAAATTCTCCGTGGAGCTTGTGGGGCCGCTGCCTTGCCAGGCTGAGGCGATAATTTGGGCAAAATTGCAGGAATCGGATCAAAACCCCTGGTGCCGCGAGCAAGCGCCGGGCGCGTAGGCACGCTTGGACACGCGGGGCGGCCGGGGCGGATACCCCCCTAGTCAAAACACGTTATTAAACATGCCGCAAGCTGGTCCCGGCACGGCCCGGAGGGACCCGGCAAATAAATTACCCACTTACCGAGCATAATTGGTGAAGGATTAAAAATTGATGGGCGAGCTCGGGCGCCCGGCTCCGGCCCCCTCGCCCGGGAGGCGATGCTCGGCCGCCGAGCCCGCTCCCCCCGGCCGCCTTCGCCGAGAGATGGTTTATGTTTAACTAGACAACGCACGAGCCCTATTCCCTTAACTAATTTTCCCGGTACCTTAACGGACAGAGCATTAATCGTCTCCTGCCATTATTTATTTATTTCCCTGGCAACGCTCTTGACAGGGCACCTTATTTTCTTTGTCAAATGCCATTAGCGCGCGGCGGGAGTGCGCGGCCGCGCAAGACAGATGCTGGTAATAATAATGAAATTCTCATTATTTACTCTCCCTTCTCTTGTGTTTGGGTTATTTATGTCCCCTGGGCACGGCCGGAGGCTGCGGGTTATTCTGCGAGTCAATCATATGAAGGCAATCGCCGCTCTTTTGCGGGCTCGCGGCTTCTCTTTGTTTCCCAGCCGCATCCTGCGTCGGTGCCGGGGGAGCCGGCTCCTCCATCCCCGGGAAAAGCCCCAGCTCCGGTCCCCAAAGCGGGAGCCAGCTCTTCCCGGCTTTCCCCGCAGGAGAGGTTTTCCCACCCCGAGCGTTTTGTAGGATGGAGGCGATAAACCCCGCGTCTCCGGACCGGCATCGCTCCCTCCCCAGGCTCCGACGTCGCCCGGCTCTTTCCCCTCCGCGTGCCGTTTGCAAACTGGGGACGAGGGGACGGGACGGTGAGCGGCATCCCACTCTCCGACGGGCTTGGTTTTGTTTCCAGAAGACAGGAAGCTCTTTGTGGGCATGCTGGGGAAGCAGCAGAGCGAGGACGACGTCCGGCGTCTCTTTGAACCCTTCGGCCAGATCGAGGAGTGCACCATCCTCCGAGGGCCCGACGGAGCCAGCAAAGGTGGGCTTTGGGGAGCCGGGTGAGCACCCCGTGGCTTACCAGGACCCGCGGAGGGTGGGAGCTGCCGGCCGGGCAGCGCTGGCTCCTGCAGCGGCCGAATCCGACCTCTCCCGTGTCCCCTCTCTGCCCTTAGGTTGTGCCTTTGTGAAATACGGCAGCCACGCCGAGGCGCAGGCCGCCATCAACAGCCTGCACGGCAGCCAAACCATGCCGGTAAGCGCCGGGCGCTCGCCCTGCCCCGTTCGGCCCCGTACTGCCTGCGTAATCCAATCACCGGCTAATTTGATCCTCTATCTAATTGGATCAAAATCCCATGGACCGGCAATTTGTTGGCCAGATCACCCCGAGGTTCATCCTTGCCTGGGCACTGAGCCCCGGGGGTGGGCGCGCGGGGCTAATTCCCTCCACGCCGGAGAAAGGGGCTGTTTAATTAACGCTGAAGGTCAAAATTGTGAGCGAGGAGGGGGGAAAAAAGGAAACGGAGGTCAGGGAGCTGCCGCCGGGGAGAAAAACCAGCTATAATTAAACCTCGCATCGATCGCTGGTTGCTGCTGCCAAGCCGGGCAGCATCCCCAGGGCCGAGGATGCTGCAGCCGCTGCGAGGCAGCGGGTCCCTCCCCGGAGCGGGGAGACATTTTGGGGGCATGGCTGGGACCCCACCGTCAGCCCCGTCCTCCCCCCGTCTCAGGGCGCCTCGTCCAGCCTGGTGGTGAAGTTTGCGGACACGGATAAGGAGAGGACCCTGCGGCGGATGCATCAGATGGCGGGGCAGCTGGGCATCTTCAACCCCATGACCATCCAGTTCGGCGCCTACGGGGCCTACACGCAAGCGGTAGGAGCTGGCGCCGGCCGGGACCCGGGGGTTTTCGGGGAGCCCCGCAATGGGGGAACCGGTTTTGCCCCAGGTGAAAGCCTGGGTGGGATTGCACCAGTGCCGGTGGGTGCGGACACCTGCCGGGGTTGGCATATCCCCGTTTGGGGGAACGACAGAGGGCTTCACCCCCCCGGGCGAGGGTGTAGGGCGCAGTGGTCCTATATATCACCTTTTTTATTGTCACCTAGGCCCCATCCCGTCCCCAGGTCCAGCAGCGGGTGGTATTTATCCCTCCAAGCCCCCGTGAGCAGGTGCAAAGGGGGGAAGCTAATTTATCCTCCCCCTTCTCTCTGCTTGCCCCTTTTCCCCGCTTTCTTTCCTTAAGATCATGCAGCAGCAGGCGGCCCTGATGGCGGCCGCGCAGGGGACCTGCCTGAACCCCATGGCCGCCATCGCCGCCGCCCAGATGCAGCAAATGGCCGCCTTCAACGTCAGCGGGCTGGTGGCTGCCCCCCTCACCCCCTCTTCAGGTACAACCCCCCTCCGTCCTGCTTGACATCCTCGGCGGGGGGGTTGCCGGCGCTGACGGCTCCCCCCCCCGCAGGTACGAGCACCCCCCCCGGCATCAGCACGGCGCCCGTGCCCAGCATCGCCACGCCGATCGGGGTGAACGGCTTCAGCCCGCTGCCGCCGCAGACCAACGGGCAGCCCGCCTCGGAGACCATCTACACCAACGGCATCCACCCCTACCCAGGTAACCCTCCCCGCAGCCCGCCGGGGGGCTCCGCCGCCTCCCCCCCGGGGCTGGGGACGCGTGCTCGGCTCACGCGGCAGGCTCCCGAGGGTGCTCCCCGCCCCGGGAACGCGCCGGATGAACCAGCCGTGCGCCGATCCCCGCCGAAATCCCTCCTGCCGTGGCATCGGCGCCTTCGCGAGCGGGGCGACGCTCTGGGCTCCTACGAGCCGGCGGGGAGCAGCTCTGCCCCTCCGCGGCGGTGCTCGGCCCAGAGCCCTCTCCCGCGGGAGCCGCTCATCCCCGCGTTTCTCTCTTTGCTTATTCTCTCTTCCCTCTCCCTTCTTTTCTCTTCCCAGCTCAAAGCCCCACGGTGGCAGATCCCCTCCAGCAAGCCTACGCAGGCATGCAGCACTATGCAGGTCTCGAACTTTGCTTTGCCCTTCTCCCCTCTCTCCCCTCTTCGCTCCTCACCCTTATTTTTGGGGGGTGAGCGTCGCCTTTGGGGGTGAACCGCGGCGCGCTTGGGCGCGGATTAACGCGGTGATGCATCGAGCGCGGTGTGCCGTACCCCGGGGCGGCGAGGGGGGTGACGCCGATGCCAAGTGCCGTCCCCCTCGCCCCCGGCAACGCGGATGCGCTCCCGGCACGGCCCTCCGTGCAAATTTTGGATGGAGGAAAGTGAGTTTTAATGCTCACCGGGCTGAGATAACTCCGTGGGGGAGAGCTGGCGGCGGTACCTAGGGGAGGGGGTGAGGTTGGGGCGGTGTCGGATCCTGACGACGCGCCAGCCTGCTGGGAGAGACGGCCGTGGAGGCAATAAGCCATCAAAAATCCTCAGATGTTTGTAGCGCGGCCGAATCCGACGGCCGGGGAGATGGGACGCGCGGAGAGGGGAGTCAAAGCACCCCGTGGAAGTACGTCGAGCCCGGCAGTCATTTAATTAGGAGCGCTAACAGTGATTTTCAACAGAAAATCAAGTTTTGGACCCCCAATTGTTGGGTTTTTTCAACCAAAAGTGCCGGCTTTCCTCAACCTTGAGGCCGTATTCCTGCTGCCACCAACGTCCCTCCTGGGAGAGCGGTTCCCGCATCCCTGGCGTGCCGGGAGGCTGGGGCCGTGCGGGCAGGGGTGGGAAGGGCAGAGCCGGCAGCCCCGGGGCAGGAGAGGCGCCTCCGTCGAGGGTGGCAGCGGGGGACATCCCTGTCCCCAGCCCTTCCCAGGGCTGGGGCGGGGGGCGCCGGGGTCTCAGCTCCGCGTTTCTCTCCTCCAGCAGCGTATCCCACCGCCTACGCGCCCATCAGCCAAGCCTTTCCCCAGCAAGCGCCCATCATCCCGCAGCAGCAGCGAGAAGGTGAGGGGTGGCGGGGGGGCACCTCGCCGTGGGGCCGGCGGCTCCTCGCTCCCCCCCCTCCCGGGGTGACCCCCGCCTCGTGACTGACGTGCGACTGTCCTTTGTGTGTCACCCAGGTCCCGAAGGCTGTAACCTGTTTATTTATCACCTGCCCCAGGAGTTCGGGGACGCGGAGCTCACGCAGATGTTCTTGCCTTTCGGCAATGTCATCTCTGCCAAAGTCTTTGTGGACCGTGCCACCAACCAGAGTAAATGCTTTGGTAAGTCCCGCTGTGCGGCTCTCCCCGGTGTCCCACCTCGGGGGTCTGGCTCTCCCCGGTGTCCCAGCTCGGGGATTTGGCTCTCCCCGATGTCCCCAGCTCAGGGGTCCAGCTCTCCGCGACGTCCCAGCTCAGGGGTCCAGCTCTCCCCAGTGTCCCCAGCTCGGGGGTCCGGCTCTCCCCGGTGTCCCAGCTCGGGGGTCTGGCTCTCCCTGTTCTCCAGCTCAGGGGTCCAGCTCTCCCCGGTGTCCCAGCTCGGGGATTTGGCTCTCCCCAATATCTACAGCTCAGGGGTCCAGCTCTCCCCAATGGTCCCAGCTCAGGGGTCTGGCTCTCCCTGGTGTCCCACCTCAGGGGTCTGGCTCTCCCTGAGGTCTCATCTTGGGGGTCTGGCTCTCCCTGGTCTCCAGCTCGGGGGTCCAGCTCTCACTGATGTCCCAGCTCAGGGATCCAGCTCTCCCTGGTCTCCAGCTCAGGGGTCTGGCTCTCCCCAGTGTCCCAGCTCGGGGATTTGGCTCTCCCCAACGTCCCAGCTCAGGGGTCTGGCTCTCCCTGATGTCCCCGTTCGGGGGTCCGGCTGTCCCCAGTGTCCCAGCTCGGGGGTCTGGCTCTCCCTGGTCTCCAGCTCGGGGGTCCAGCTCTCGCTGATGTCCCAGCTTGGGGATTTGGCTCTCCCTGGTCTCTAGCTCGGGGGTCCGGCTCTCCCCGATGTCCCCAGCTCAGGGGTCCAGCTCTCCCCAATGGCCCCAGCTCGGGGGTCTGGCTCTCCCCGGTGTCCCCAGCTCAGGGGTCCAGCTCTCCCCAGTGTCCCCAGCTCGGGGGGCCAGCTCTCCCCAGTGTCCCCAGCTCGGGGGGCCAGCTATCCCCAATGTCCCCAGCTTGGGGATTTGGCTCTCCCTGGTGTCCCAGCTCGGGGGTCCGGCTCTCTCCGATGTCTCATCTCGGGGGTCTGGCTCTGCCCAGTGTCCCAGCTTGGGGGTCTGGTTCTCCCCGACGTCCCCAGCTCAGAGGTTCAGCTCTCCCCAACATCCCAGCTCAGGGGTCCAGCTCTCCCCGATGTCCCCAGCTTGGGGATCTGGCTCTCCTCACCGTCCCCAGCTTGGAGGTCCAGCTGTCCCCAGTCCCCAGCTCAGGGGTCCGGCTCTCCCTGGTCTCCAACTTGGAGGTTCAGCTCTCCCTGACTTCCCAGCTCAAGGGTCTGGTTCTCCTCGACGTCCCAGCTCAGGGATCCGGCTCTCCCTGGTCTCCAGCTCAGGGGTCCAGCTCTCCCCAGTGTCCCCAGCTCAGGGGTCCGGCTCTCCCTGATGTCTCAGCTCAGGGGTCCGGCTCTCCCCAGTGTCCCCAGCTCAGGGGTCCGGCTCTCCCCGACACCTCAGCTCGGGGGTCCGGCTCAGGCAGCACCACAGGTGCCGGATCACCGCGGCTGTCCATCCCGGGGCCAAAGGGCAGGGTTTTGTCCCACAGCGTGCCGGGACAGAAGGACGCACCCTCCTGCTGTCCCCTCTTACGCTGTCCCCCGTGTCCTCAGCCCAGCTGCCCGCGTGCCCGCCGGGGAGGGCTGGCCACCGCCGCGTCTGCTCGCGCGGCCGAGTGCCACCACTGCCCCCAGCACGCCCTGGCCTGCAGACCTGTCACCGCGGTGTCCCTGTAGCCTGTGTCGCCTTGGTGGCCCCACGAATCCCGTCACCTTGCTGTCCCCAGACCTCATCAGCCTGGTGTCCGTGTAGATCTCACCCCCCAGTGTCCCCGCAGACCCCGTCACCCTGGTGTCCCCACAGACCCTGTCACCTTGGTGTCCCCACAGACCCTGTCACCCCAGTGCCTTCGGAGGCCCCCTCGCCTCGGTGTCTCTGCAGACCCTGTGACCCTGGTGTCCCTTGAGCCCACAGACCTGCTGACCTTGGTGTCCCTGCCGTCCCTGTCACCCCCGTGACCCCACAAATCCCATCACCTTTGTGTCCCTGCAGATCACTTCAGTGTCCCTGTGGACCCTCTTATGCTGGTGTCCCCACAGGCCCTGTCACCTCCGTGTCCCTGCGGGCCTCGGTGTCCCCAAAGATGCCATCAGCCCGTCACCCAGGGCTGCGCCGTTACCCCACGATCCCCCTCTCCCAGCCCCCCAGCCTGGGGCTCCACCCGAGGCTGCCCGCGGGAGCATCCCGCGGGATTTCCACGCCTCCGCTGAAGGAAGGCGGCAACCCGCGATGTTTACGGTGACAAACTCCCCTGTCCCCCTGTCCCTCGGCCCCAGGTTTCGTCAGTTTTGACAATCCGACGAGCGCTCAGGCAGCCATTCAGGCCATGAACGGCTTCCAGATCGGCATGAAGAGGCTAAAAGTCCAGCTAAAGCGGCCGAAAGATGCCAACAGACCCTACTGACCCCCGCGCACCCGGGCCCTGGGGAGAGGTAAGGGGGGGCCCTGGCCCTGCTGCACCCCCTGCCGTGCCCCAGGGGACCCGCCAGCGGCGCTCGCCTCGCCGACAGCCTCGCGGGTGCCCCGTTTGCTCCCAAAAACCTCCTCGAGCGTGTGCGGGGGTCTCCGCGCCCGGGACCGTCGGCGTGCGTGTTTCAAACTGGGGGTTGGGTCCTTCCCCTCCGTCCCTTCCCCTCCGTCCTTCCCCTCCGTCCCTTCCCTCCCTCCATCCCCCAGGACACCGACGGTCCCGCTCCCCCGCAGCGCTGGCAGGCTCCTGCGAGCCAGAAACGTCCCTCACGGCTTCGTTAGCGCCCGCCAAGGGACATCCAGCCCCGGCCGGCAGCGGCCGGGCGCCCCGAGGCAGGCCGGATCCCGCCCGGCCCCCCGGCTGGGATGAGCCGAAAGGCTCCCGGCCGGATCCTGCGCGGCGCCGGCTGACGGCCCCTTCGCTGTTTTGCAGGTCGGGCGTCCCGCGGTGTCTGACGACGTTCCCCTTCCCCAAGTGCAGTATCCAAACCCGTAACTCTCTTTCTTTGCACCACATCCCGGAGGAGGAGGAGGAGGAGGAGGAGGAGGAGGAGGAGGAGGAAGCGACGGAGTAAACAGCGAAGAAGAGAGCCATTCTGGTCGTAGCTTTTCTTTCCTTTTTTGATTTCTTTTTTTCCCAAACCGGTCTTGTTCGTTACTTAACGGGCGCAGGAGAGCGAGGAAGACGAGGAAGGAGGAGAGCGATGTGGCACCGGGGCTGAGATTCACCGCCGGCCGCTCGCCGGGACTCGCCGAATCCCTCGCCGGGAGAAAGGACGACGGCCCCGGGCAGCCGGGATACGATCTACCTTTGTTTTTATTTTCAAGCACTCATTTGCTGCTACCGATTTCCCAGGAGAAATGAGGGATAAAAGAGGCTCCAAACGGATTCTTAAACCAAAGCCGGTGGGACGGGACCAGCCTCGGGCGCTTCACCTGGAGGATGCTTGTCTGGAAAACAGGAAAACGGCGGGATTTTCTTTTTCCCCGCGTCGGGAAAAACAAACAAATGGAAAACGGATCAAAGGATGTTGGACTTATAGAAGATATATATAAATAAGTATATATATATATATATCCCATGGAGCAGGGCGGCGGGACACGCGCGTCCCCCTGCTCGTCACTGGCACAGGGACATAGGATTACTTGTTTCAGAGTCATATCATTCCTTAGAGTTTAGGGACCAAAGGACTATTGCTTTTTTTAAATATATCTATAAAGAAATTAATTTAAAAAAAAACAAAAACAAAAAGAAAACACACAAAAAAAACCCCAAAACAAAACAAAAAAAACAGGAAAGAAGATGAAAAACAAAAAAAAAAAAACCCCAGAAATGAAGAAGGTTGAGGAAAAACCTCGAGCGTTTCCTAGAGGAGCACGGCTCAAGGGCTCAGTTTCGGGGGGGCCGATTTGTGGCCGGGGACGGGGGGGATGCGGGGGGGGGGGAGGTTTGGGGGGCTGCGGAGGCTCCCCGGCCACCGCGGCCCCAGGCGACGGGGGGGCGAAGCTGGTCGAAAGAGCCCCTCGGTCGCCCCGGGAGAGGGCGAAGCGACGCGGTTCTTCGCGTTTTCGGTTGGTTTCGGGGGGTTTTTTGAGGGTCGTTTTTTTTTTTTTTTTCAGCCAAAAAAAACAAAAAAAAAAAGAAAAAAAAAAGTAAAATGTGAGGTTTCGGCAGAAACGAAGCGAAGCGAAATAAACTTATTTTGTCAAAATCGTCACCTTGGGTGGTTCTTTGGAGCGATCGCTGCCGCGTCCCACCGAATTCCCCCGAGAAGCCGCCGCCGCCGGGGTCCCCTTGGCGACGCGCTCGCCCTCGGCCGGGCCGAAGCACCCACCGGGAATTCGGTGAAGCCGGGAGAGGAGCGCGGGCCTCTCTTTTTTTTTTTTATTTGCTTTTTTTTTTCCCAGGAATTACCCTTTTCCAGAGGAATTCGCCCCGGCCGCGGAGGGGACGGGGGCAGGCCTGCGGTTTCGCCAGCGATGGGGGAGCTTTCGGAGGACGGTGGCGCGTCCCGTGCGACGTCCCTTCGCGGCCGGACCCGGAGACGAGCGACTGCGGTGATGGGGGGGAAAAGCGGCTCCATTTATTTTTTATTTAAGGGAAGGGGGAAAAAAAACCCCAAAACCCACAAATTTAAGCCAAAAAGTGCGGTGGCCGGCGAGGCGTCCCCCCCGCCCGGTTACGGCCGTGGCCTCGTGCTGCCGCGACCGGCCCAGCGAGCCCCGGCACCGCGGGGACCCTCGGTACCCAGCCCCTCCCGGGGTCCCCCCACTGCGCCCCGCGGCTTCTCCGGCTGCGTGTGGGTTCGGGCGTAGCGGGACGCAGCCGGCGCCGACTCCGCATCCGTGTGGTTACCGGGATGGGCTTGGGCGGAAACAGGGCGCCGTCCCGGGGAGGTTTCCCTCTCGTGTCGCGCGGGGGGCTCTGCCGCGGCCCCGATCCCTGCGGGCCCCAGCCCGGGATCCCACCTCTCCTCTCCGCCGTGGTCCCGGCCCCCAGGCACAATCCCCTTCCGTGGCGTGGGCCCCGCTCCGGGGCACGATGGTGGTGATCCCTTCCCCGCGGCCCCGTCCCTTCCCCACGGCCCCTTCCCCTCGATCCCGTCCCGTCCCTTCCCCTCAGCCCCTTCCTTCCCCTCGATCCCATCCCTTCCCTTCCCCTCAGCCCCTTCCCTTCCCTTGGACCCCATCCCTTTCCCTTTCCCTTTTCCTTTTTCCTTTCCCTTTCCCTTTCCCTTTCCCCTTCCCTTCCCTTCCCCTCGATCCCTTCCCTTCCCTTCCCCTCGGCCCTTTCCCTTCCCCTCAGCCCTTTCCCTTTCCCTTCCCTTCCCTTTCCCTCGATCCCTTCCCTTCCCTTCCCCTCGGCCCTTTCCCTTTCCCTCGATCCCTTCCCTTCCCCTCAGCCCTTTCCCTTTCCCTTCCCTTCCCTTTCCCTCGATCCCTTCCCTTCCCCTCGATCCCTTCCCTTCCCTTCCCCTCGGCCCTTTCCCTTTCCCTTTCCCTTTCCCTCGATCCCTTCCCTTCCCCTCGGCCCTTTCCCTTTCCCTTCCCTTCCCTTCCCTTTCCCTCGATCCCTTCCCTTCCCTTCCCCTCGGCCCTTTCCCTTTCCCTTTCCCTCGATCCCTTCCCTTCCCTTCCCCTCGGCCCTTTCCCTTCCCTTCCCTTCCCTTCCCTTCCCTTCCCTTCCCTTCCCTTCCCTTCCCTTCCCTTCCCTTCCCTTCCCTTCCCTTCCCTTCCCTTCCCTTCCCTTCCCTTCCCTTCCCTTCCCTTCCCTTCCCTTCCCTTCCCTTCCCTTCCCTTCCCTTCCCTTCCCTTCCCTTCCCTTCCCCTCGACCCCTTCCCTTCCCCTCGGCCCTTTCCCTTTCCCTTTCCCTCGATCCCTTCCCTTCCCTTCCCTTCCCTTCCCTTCCCTTCCCTTCCCTTCCCTTCCCCTCGGCCCCGTCCCTTCCCCTCCCCACACTCCCTTCCCTTCCCCACCATCCCGTCTCCTCCCCGCCCCCGCGGGCTGTTTCAATACTTTACACCAACACAGGTTCCTTTTCTCTTTTTTTTTTCCAGGTGTTTTTTTGAGTTTGTTTTTGTTTTTTGTTGGTGTTTTTTTCTTTTTTTTGCTTCGGTTTCTCGTCGTCGATAAAAACGCCGTCGCTGCCAACGCCGGGAGGGGCGGCCACCGGCCACGCCAGCCCCCGCGGCTCCTTCTCCGCGCTGCCACGGGGTCGGGGACACCGGGGGACGGGAGGCGGGGGGGGGGACAAGGGACCGCTAAACCCGCCTGGCGCTCGCCGGATGCTCGACGCCTCCGTACAGGGTGGAGCCGCCGGCATCGGCCCCGTCTCTGCCCTGCCCGGGAGGCCCGAAACCCCCTCGTCCTTCCCCGGCCTCGCCCGGGGTCTTCGCTCGGCGCCCGGGGGGGTGGCGGGGGGGTCCCCGCCGCCGCTCAGTTTGTGTACACCTGAGTCCCGATCACGCGCATGATCTCCTTCTGGATTTTGGGGTCCTGAGTATTGATATTGGCGTCTCCCACTTGGCCGTCTTCGTACCTGGAAGGGGAGGCGGGGGGGTGGGGGGGCGTCCCGGGGGGCGCCCGGGGGTGCCGGCGAGGCGGGCGCAGCCCGGGACTCACACAAAGAAGAAGCGGGTGCAGACGTGGTCCGAGACGGGGCAGACCCAGATGTTGCCGTGTTTCTGCAGGTCCTTGGAGGTGATGACTGCCGAGGGAAGGGGCCGTGGGCCGGGGGGGCCCGGGGGGAACCCTCCCTCCCTCCCGAGAAAGCCAGGGGTGCCCACGGGGACACCCGCCCGTGGAAGTGGGGGACGCGGGCGCTGCCCGGCCCCCCCTCCCGCCTCGCCCCGCACCTTCGCAAAGCGCGATGCAGTTCAGGTTGCGGCTCTGGAGGAAGCGGGACTGGATGGAGCGGGTCTGCGGGGAGAGCAACCGGCGTTACTGCCCCGGCCGGGCTCGGCTCGCCCCCCTCCCCGGCATCCGTGGGTGCTCGCCCCCCTCCCCGGCACCCGTGGGTGCTGTGTCGCCGTCCCCCCTGGCGTCCCCCAGCCGTCACCTGGGGGATGGTGTTCATCCGGTTGTACCTCTGCACCAGCTCGTCCTTGGAAGGCATCCGGTGCTGCCCTTTCCCCATCCCTGCGGAGAAGCGAGGCGGCAGCCGTCACTCCCAGCCCCCTCCCCGGGGGGGGACGCGGGGACACATGCCACAGACGGCGACGGCCACGCCGGGCGCTCCCGCCCCGCAGCCGAACCCTGGGAACCCCCCAAAAAAGCGGGCGCGGCGGCTTTGGGAGCCCAGAAAACGTCGGGGGTTTAATTCCCCGGCGCGTCGGAAAGCCCCGGACCTGGCCGGGAAGAGGCTGGCGTGGGCAGGACGGACGCGGCTCCTCCGGCTGGCGCTGCCGCTGCCGAGCACCCCCGGGCCCATGCAGGGGGTGGGGGTGGGAGCGCAGGCAGGGCCGGGCAGCGCAGGCAGGGCCGGGCAGCGCAGGCAGCCTCTTACCTGAGTATCCAAAGGAAATACTGGAGATGGGGCTCAGATAGATGCCCTTGCCATAGGCTGCTCCATGCAGCTTGCAGGAAAACACCGGGGTGAGCGAGGCGGCGGCGCCCCGACAGCTCGGGCACGGTGGCGGAGGCGGCCCGGCCCCTGCGGGCAGCGCGGCCCCGGCTGCCTGCACCCCTCCCTGCCCGCCCCGGGGGGTGCCGGGCGCGGGGGAGCCGTTACCTGCAGTTTGGTGTAGGAAGCGTTGACCAGCCCGTTGCGGAGGATGGAGTGCCAGTTCTCAATGTGAGAGCCGCTGGAAAAAGCCAGCCCCGCGTCAGCCTGCCCCACGGCAGCCAGCCCCACGGCAGCCAGCCCCACGGCAGCCCGGCGTGCGGGGGGCTCCCGCCGCCGCTCCCCCGGCAGCTCACTGGAAAGCGAAGGTGCTGCCGTAGAGTTTCTTGGCGGTGCGGAACCGGGCTTCCTTGGCCGGGGGGCTGCTGAGCAGGAGGAACTGGTGGGAGGTGTGCATGAACTTCAGCTGCTACCAGGGGAAAGGGGAGAGCAAAGGCGGCGCCGGCGGGGAGAGAGGACGGACGGACGGACAGACAGACAGACAGAGATCATGCACGGCGGCCCAGCCCAGCCCTGCTTTGGCCGGCCCGGCCTGTGGCGTCCCCCGCCTCGTCCCCAGCCCACGTCCGACGTCCCCGTCCCCGCCTCCCCCGTCCCGCCGGCTGCAGACCCCGTCCCAGGGGCTGCGTCCCGCGCCCCAGCCCCCTCCGCCCCCCGCCCGCAGCCGCACCTCCCTCATCCCGCATCCGCCACCCCGCACCCCGTGTCCTGCACCCCGTATCCCGCATCCCGCAACCCAGATCCTGCATCCCGCACCCCACAGCCTGTATCCTATCATCTCCTGCATCCCATATCCTGCATCCCACAACCTAGATCCTACGTCCCGCATCCCACAGCCCGTGACCTATGTCCTGCACCCCATATCCCGCATCCCACAACCCAGATCCCACATCCCGCATCCCACAGCCTGTGTCCTATGTCCTGCATCCCATATCCCACATCCCACACCCTTCATCCCACAACCCATATCCTACGTCCTGCATCCCATATCCCGCATCCCATATCCCATATCCCATATCCCATATCCTACATCCTGCATCCCCTATCCCACATCCCGTATCCTACGTCCTGCATCCCATATCCCATATCCCACATCCCATATCCTGTCCTGCACCCCATATCCCATATCCCACATCCCACACCCTTCATCCCACAACCCATATCCTATGTCCTGCATCCCATATCCCATATCCCACATCCCATATCCTATGTCCTGCATCCCATATCCCACATCCCATATCCTACGTCCTGCATCCCACACCCTACATCCCACATCTCGTACCCTATGTCTCGCATCCCATATCCTACATCCCGCATCCCACAGCCCATATCCTACGTCCTGCATCCCGTATCCCACATCCCACACCCTACATCCCACATCCCATATCTACATCCCGCATTCTATAGCCTGCGCCCTGTACCCCGTGTCCTACATCCCCTCTCCCGTATCATACATCCCACCTCCCACGCCCGACATCCCGCATCCCACACCCTACAGCCCACATCCTGTATCCTACATCCCACCTCCTGTCCTTCATCCCACATCCCATACTCCATGTCCTTCATCCCATACCCTACATCCCACACCCTATGTCCTGCATCCCGTACATCCCACCTCCTATATCGTGCATCCCACATCCCATACCCCCCATCTTACATCCCATATCCCCCATCCCACAGCCCATATCCTACATCCCACAGCCCATATCCTACATCCCACATTCCATTCTCTTCATCCCACATCCCACATTCTGTACCCTCCATCCTGCATCCCATATCCCACATCCCGTACCCTCCCATCCCACATCCCCCATTCCATACCCTCCATCCCCCATTCCATACCCTCCGTCCCACATCCCATATCCCCCATCCCACATTCCATACCCTCCATCCCACATCCCACATTCCATACCCTCCATCCCGCATCCCATATCCCACATCCCCCATCCCATACCCTCCATCCCACATCCCATATCCCCCATCCCACATTCCATACCCTCCATCCCACATCCCACATTCCATACCCTCCATCCCGCATCCCATATCCCACATCCCCCATTCCACACCCTCCATCCCACATCCCACATTCCATACCCTCAATCCCCCATCCCATACCCTCCATCCCACCTCCCATATCCCCCATCCCCCATTCCATACCCTCCATCCCACATCCCATATCCCTCATCCCACATCCCGTACCCTCCGTCCCGCATCCCATACCCTCCATCCCACCTCCCATATCCCACATCCCCCATTCCATACCCTCCATCCCACATCCCCCATTCCATACCCTCCATCCCGCATCCCATATCCCACATCCCCCATTCCGTACCCTCCATCCCGCATCCCACATCCCCCATCCCGCATTCCGTACCCTCCGTCCCTCCCCCCGCCCGGCCGGGCCCCTTACCCTGCTGAGAGGCAGCTTGACGATGTGGGATCTGTTGCTGGAGATTATCCTGGGAAGAGGAGGAGGAGGAGGAGGAAGGTCAGGCAGGGCGCTCCCGCGCTCCCCTGGGAACGGGGCTGAGCCAGGAGCCGCGCCAGAACCCGCCCCGAGGCCGGTGGACGGTCGCGACCCCCCCGGGAGAAAGGGACCGCGAGGGGCCCAGGGGCTCGTGCCGGGGATGCCCAGCTGGCCCCCACCCCACCCCCTGTCCCGGGGGACGCAGGGCAGCCGGGAGGGACGTGGGGCAGCCAGGGGGGATGTGGGGCAGCCGGGAGGGACGTGGGGCAGCCGGGAGGGATGTGGGGCAGGCAGGAAGGACGTGGGACAGCCGAGAGGGATATGGGGCAGCCAGGAGGGCCGCGGGGCAGCCGGGGGGGATGTGGGGCAGCCGGGAGGGACGCGGGGCAGCCGGGAGGGATGTGGGGCAGCCAGGAGGGATGTGGGGCAGCCAGGAGGGATGTGGGGCAGCTGGGAGGGACGTGGGGCAGCCAGGAGGGATGTGGGGCAGCTGGGGGGGACGTAGGGCAGCTGGGAGGGATGTGGGGCAGCCAGGAGGGACGCGGGGCAGCCGGGAGGGACGTGGGGCAGCCGAGAGGGACGTGGGGCAGCCAGGAGGGATGTGGGGCAGCCAGGAGGGATGTGGGGCAGCTGAGAGGGACGTGGGGCAGCGGGAGGGACGTGGGGCAGCCGGGAGGGACGTGGGGCAGCCAGGAGGGACGTGGGGCAGCCAGGAGGGACCTGGGGCAGCCAGGAGGGATGTGGGGCAGCCGGGAGGGATGTGGGGCAGCCAGGGGGGATGTGGGGCAGCCGGGAGGGACGCGGGGCAGCCGGGAGGGATGTGGGGCAGCCAGGAGGGATGTGGGGCAGCCGGGAGGGATGTGGGGCAGCTGGGAGGGACGTGGGGCAGCCGGGAGGGATGTGGGGCAGCCAGGGGGGATGTGGGGCAGCCGGGAGGGACGCGGGGCAGCCGGGAGGGATGTGGGGCAGCCGGGAGGGATGTGGGGCAGCCAGGAAGGACGTGGGGCAGCTGGGAGGGATGTGGGGCAGCCGAGAGGGATGTGGGGCAGCCAGGAAGGACGTGGGGCAGCTGGGAGGGACACGGGGCAGCCGGGAGGGATGTGGGGCAGCCGGGAGGGACGTGGGGCAGCCAGGGGGGATGTGGGGCAGCCGGTTGGGATGGGGGGCAGCCGGTAGGGACATGGGGCAGCCGGGGGGGACCTGGGGCAGCCAGGAGGGATGTGGGGCAGCTGGGAGGGCCGTGGGGCAGCTGGGAGGGATGTGGGGCAGCGGGAGGGATGCGGGGCAGCCAGGGAGGATGTGGGGCAGCCGGGGGGGACCTGGGGCAGCCGGGAGGGACGTGGGGCAGCCGGGAGGGATGTGGGGCAGCCAGGAGGGATGTGGGGCAGGCAGGAAGGACATGGGGCAGCCGAGAGGGATGTGGGGCAGCCGGGAGGGATGTGGGGCAGCCGGGGGGGCCGTGGGGCAGCGGGACGGGGCTGCAGCACCCTGGGCCTCACCATTGCAGGAGGGGATGGGCCAGAGGGTCCAGCTTGTCCATCTGCTTCTTGATCTCCAGGTAGGAGCCCTGGGAGGGGGGAGAGGGGGGGCGGGTGGGTCCCCCGGGGGAGAGGGGGGGCGGGTGGGTCCCCCGGCGCCCCCCTGACCGCGGGCGGAGGGTCCCGCCCCGGGGGGGTCTCACGCGGGGCCGCGCCGGCGCACCTGGGTCATCTCCCGGATGGACATCACGCTGTCCAGGGCCTTCTGCAGCCGCTCGTAGTTCTTCTTCTACACGCGGGGCGGGAGCGGGGCGGCCGTCAGAGGGGGCCGCAGAGCCCCCCCCCCCCAAACCCCGGCGTCCCCCCCCCCCCCCCCGCCCCAGCGCTCACCTTGGGGTTAAAAGCGAGTGTTTTGGGGTCGTTGGGGTCCACCACGGAAGGGTACGGCTCGAAGATGATGCTCTTGCGGGGGGACTCCAGGGCGGCGCGGCACATGGCCACCAGCAGGTCCACCACCTCGGGGCCAGAGCGCGGGGTGAGGGGCCGGCCCCCCCCCCACCCCCCCCCACCCCCCGGCTCGCAGGGCCGGCGCGGGCACCCGCCGCGCGCAACCCCTACCTCGGCGCCCGTGGCCACCTCCTCCGCCGCGCCGGACATGACGCCCAGGGTGTAGAAGGAGAAGACGCAGAGCTCCCGGGTGCACACCGCCGGCTGCGGGGGGGACAGGAGCCGCGGGGAGGGTCGGGGACGGTGCCGCGAGGGGACGGTGACGCGAGGGGACGGTGACACGAGGGGACGGCCCGCGCCCGCCCCGGCCCCGCTGCCGCACCTTGAGCATGGAGCCGTTCTGGAAGACGTGCTGCTCATCGCACACCACGCAGTACTCGTTGAGCGTCGGGATCCGCTGCTCCGCGTACTTCATGATCTGAGGGAGAGGACGGTGGGAGAAGGCCCCCGCCGTGGCCACGGCGCTCGGGGGGATGCTCCGGGCAGCGGGATGGGGCTGGGCGGGATGTGGGGCAGCGGGGGGGATGCTCCGGGCAGCGGGATGGGGAGAAGTGGGATGTGGGGCAGTGGGAAGGATGCTCCGGGCAGCAGGATGGGGCTGAGCGGGATGTGGGGCAGCGAGACGCGGCTGAGTGGGATGTGGGATGAGAGGGGAGGATGCTCCAGGCAGCGGGACGGGGCTGAGCGGGACGTGGGGCAGCAGGGGGGGATGCTCCGGGCAGCGGGATGGGGCTGAGCAGGATGTGGGATGAGTGGGGACGATGTACCGGGCAGCGGGATGGGGAGAAGTGGGATGTGGGGCAGCGGGGGGGATGCTCCAGCAGCGGGATGGGGCTGAGCGGGATGTGGGATGAGTGGGGACGATGTACCGGGCAGCGGGATGGGGAGAAGTGGGATGTGGGGCAGTGGGGAGGCTGCTCTGGGCAGCGGGACGGGGCTGAACAGGACGTGGGGCAGTGGGATGGGGCTGAGCGGGACGGGGCAGAGCGGGATGTGGGGCAGCGGGATGGGGCAGAGCGGGACATGGGGCAGTGGGATGTGGGGCAGCGGGACGGGGCTGAGTGGGACATGGGGCAGCGGGACGGGGCTGAGTGGGATGTGGGGCCGTGGGACGTGGGGCAGCGGGATGTGGGGCAGCAGGCCGTGGGGCAGCAGTATGGGGCAGAGCAGGATGTGGGGCAGCGGGACGGGGCAGAGCGGGCCGTGGGGCAGCGGTATGGGGCAGAGCGGGGTGCAGGCGGCTCACCTGGACGAGGAAGCCGTACTCCAGCGTCGGGACGTTCTTGCAGTGGCCGCCGACCTGGGGGGCAGCCGGAGGGGAACCAGCTGCGTCACCCCCTTCCCCCCGCGCGCCCCCACCTCCGCGCGGCGCCGGCAGCCCCCAGCACCCCCCCTCCCCCGCCGCAGCGGCCCCCCCCCCGGGGACGCGGCACCCAGAGGGGGGTCAAACCCCGCGGCCGGCGCCCCAGCCCGCCCGCCAGCGCCCCGGGGTGGCGCGGGGGAGGAAGCCCCCGGGGGCTCCCCCCGACCCAAGGGGGTGCCGTCCCCCCGCGCCGAGCCGCCCCGAGCCCGGCACAGCCCCCCCCGGGACCGCGGGAAGGGAAAGGAGAGGAAAGCAAACCCCGAGGCGGGGAGGCACCCACCAGGATGTTGAAGGGGGCGACACCTGCCTGGGTGCTGGGGGGCGGGTAGCCGAAAACCTCCACCTTGGGGTTCTTCCCGGAGCAGGAGACGGAGCGGTTCATCAGGCGGTTGGCGCGAGGCTCGGGGAGGCCCAGCTTGGCCTTCAGCGCCGAGTCCTGGATGACGGGGAAGCTGGGGGACCTGCGGGCGCAGGATCCCCCTGAGCTCCCCGGTTCGGCACCGAATTCACCCCTTCGGTCGGTTTTCGGGAGCAACCTCCACCTCCTCGGGGGCTGGTAGCGGAGCAGCAGCGTCCGAGGGGCGAGCGGGGAAACTGAGGCACGGCGCCGGGTTCCCCCCCCCGGCCACCCGGGGCGAGGGGACAAGAGGGGCCACCGTCGGGGTCTTACTTGGGGATGGGGGAGAAGATGCTGAGGCCAGCGCGGAACTTCTTGATGGTGCCGCTGGTCTTGAACCAGCTGTGCCGCTTCTCCTGCTGGCTCTTCAGGAGGTCGTTGCTGAGGTGTTTCCATTGCTGGGACGTGAACATGCCCAGGATCCTGGCAGAGAGGCGACGCGGGCGCTCGAGCGGGGCGCCGGCACCCGCGGGCGCTTCGGCGCCCGGCTAAGCCCGGTCCCGCGGGTGCTCCGTGGCACCCGGCTCCTCTCCCCCCCGTCCCCCCCAAGCCAGCGCCGAGCCCGTCCCGGGGCCGCGTGGCAGGTAAAAGGCGGCGGCGCGGGGACACGTGGCACCTGGCCGGTTTGGGGGCGAAACGGTGACCCCGTGGGCCCGCCCCACCCTTGGGTGCCCACCGCGTTTCGGCTCTTACTTCTTCAGCTGCAGGCCCAGCCCAAAGCCCTCCTTGTTGGACGGCTGGAAAACCTCGATGGAGGGTTCTGCGGGGAGAGAGAGGAGGAGAAGCCGTCGGTGGCACCGCGGTGCCCGTCCCGAGGGCACGCGGGGACGCCGCGTCCCGCCCGGCCCCGCTCACCGGGGCCATCGAGGTACTGGGAGAGGGAGAAGCGCAGGCGGAGGACGATGGGCTCCGTCCGCAGCACCTTCCACGCCGTCGCCACCTCCTCCTGCCGAGGGAGAGCCGCGATGTGGCACGGCCGCCGGGGACCCCCAGCCGGGGAGGGAAACTTGGGGACCCCCCCAGGCGCGTGTCTCCCCCCCTCCCCGTGCCAACGCCGCCAGGGGCTCCCCGGGGACTCACATCGAGGAAGCTGATGTTCACGTGGAGGTCGATGTCCACGTCGTCGATGGTCCCGTACTCCCTGCGAAGACACGCGGCGCCGGGGCCGGGGGGGGACGGGGTGAGGCTGGCGTGGTGCCGGAACCGCCGCCCGGTGCCCACCGCGCCGGGGCGGGCAGGCTCGTGGGGCGGTGACGGGCACGCGTGGCTCCCCGCGTACGGGGCGTGCGCACCCCTGGGACCGGGACAGCACGGGGAGAGCGCCCGGGTCGTGGCCGGGTGCCCCAGGGACGCCACGGCCGGGTGCCCGGCGATGCCACGGCCGGGTGCCCCGGTGCCGGCACCCACCTGACGGCCACGGCATTCTCGCTGTAGATCTCCTTCACGGCCTCGATGTCGGCGTCCAGCTGCGGGTGCCGGTACAGGTCGGCGGCGCAGGTCCCCTGCGGCACAGCACCCCCCCGGCACCGTCAGACCCAGTCCCGTCCCCCCCCCCCGCAGCCCCCCACTCAGGACCGGGGGTCCCCGAGCCCCCCCCGTGGCACCCAGGGGACCCGGCACCCAGGGGACCCGGCACCCGCGGCGCTTACCTGGACGCCGTAGAGGAATTCCTCGGACTCATTGTCCCCGTCGGAGTCATCGTCCGTCCAGTACTGGCCCTTGAGGTCCTGGGGGGCAGAGGGTTGGGGGGCGGCAGATTAGGGGGGGCAGAAGGTTGGGGGGCAGCGGGGATGGGGGGAGAGGGAGTGGGAGGGTTGGGGGGAGCAGATTAGGGGGGAGTGAATTAGGGGTGAGCGGGGTGGGGGGGAGGAGGTTCTGGGGAGCGGGTTGGGGGGAACAGGTTGGGGTGCAGCAGGACGGGGGGAACAGGTTGGTGGGAACGATTTGGGGGGAGCAGTTTGAGGGGGCAGTGGGACGGGGGAGCAGGATGGGGGGCAGCAAGTTGGGGGGGTTTGGGAGAGTCAGATGAGGTGAGTAGGTTGGGGCAGCAAGTTGGGGGGCAGCAAGATGGGGGGCAGCAGGATGGGGGGAGTGTTTTGGGGGACAGCAGGATGGGGCCATTAGGATGGGGGCAGCAGGTTGGGGGAGCGGGGGGGGGGAGCAATTTGGGGGGCAGTGGGTTGGGGGGCAGTAGGATGGGGGGAGCAGGATGGGAGGCAGCGGGACGGAGGCAGCAGGATGGGGGGAACAGTTTGGGGGCCAGGGGGATGGGGGGAGCAGGTTGGGGGGCAGCAAGTTGGGGGGGTTGGGGGAGTCAGATGAGGGGAGTAGGTCAGGGGAGCAGGATGGGGGGAGCAGGATGGGGGGCAGCAGGATGGGGGGAGTGTTTTGGGGGACAGCAGGATGGGGCCATTAGGATGGGGGGCAGCAGGATGGGGGGAGTGGGATGGGGGGAGCAATTTGAGGGGGCAGTGGGTTGGGGGGCAGTGGGTTGGGGGCAGCAGGATGGGGGGAACAATTTGGGGGGCAGCAGGATGGGAGGCAGCGGGATGGGGTCAGCAGAATGGGGCAGCAGGATGGGGGGAACAATTTGGGGGGCAGCGGGATGGAGCAGCAGGATGGGGGGAGCAGGTTGGGGGGCAGCAAGTTGGGGGGGTTGGGGGAGTCAGATGAGGGAGTAGGTTGGGGGAGCAGGATGGGGGGCAGCAAGATGGGGGCAGCAGAAGGGGGTGCAGCGGGGTAGGAGAGCCCGTTGCGGGGAGCGGGTTGAGGGGAAGGAGACAGGGAGCAGCATTTTGGGGGGCACTGGGTTGGGGGGCAGCAGGTTGGGGGATAGGATGGGGTGCAGCAGGATGGGAGGGGGTGGGATGGGGAGAACGGGATGGGGGGCAGCAGGTTGGGGGGCAGCAGGATGGGGAGAACGGGATGGGGGGCGCAGGTTGGGGGGCACAGGTTGGGGGGCGCAGGATGGGGCAGCGGGTGGGGGGCAGCGGGCAGGGGCCGCGCAGGGAGCCGCCGGGGGGCTCCGGCCGATCGCGAGGGGGGGCCCACCCCCGTCAGCCCCGTCCCCCTCCCGTGCCGGGGGACGCGGGGACACGCGGGGACACGGGGGGACGCACGGGGACGCTGGGCCCCGGTCCCCCCCCTCCCGCCCCCCGCCTGGGCAGGCCCCAGCCCGCCGCCCGCCCCGGCCCCCCGCCCGCGGGGCCTGCTCCCCGCGCCGGGCCCCGGGGGGGTCCCCGGCCCCCCGCGCCCCCCGCCCGGCGGGGCCCCCTCACCATCTCAGCGGCGCCCGGGCGGGCCTGCCACCGCCTCCATGCTGCCGGGCGGGCGGGCGGCCATCGGGCCTTGACGTCAGGCCCCACCGCGGGCCCGGGCGCCACCGCCGTCACCCGGCAACGCCGCCGCTGACGTCACCCGTGGGGACCCCCACACCCCCTCCACAGCCCCCCACGCCCCCCGGGACCCCCCGGTGCCCCCCGGCAGGGCACCAGGGCCCCCAGGCTCGGGGTGGCCAGGCCGGGACCCACGGGGCTGGCGGGGGTCCCCGCGGTCCCCAGAGTCCCCAGCACAGGGGCCCCGTGGTCCCGACTCGGGGTCCCCACAGTGGCCAGCCCAGGGTCCCCCACGGGGCGGCCACCTCGGGTCCCCACATGGCCGGCACGGTGTCCCCACGGCCCAGGACAGGGTCCCCAGCATCCCCAGGACAGGGTCCCCACGGCCCCGGCTCAGGGACCCCCATGGTCCCCGGCACAGGGTGGCCATTTTGTGTCCCCACATGGCTGGCACGGTGTCCCCATGGCCCAGGACAGGACCCCCAGTGTCCCCAGTATGGGGTCACCAGTATGGGGTCACCAGTGTCCCCATACAGGGCGGCCATTTTGCGTCCCCACATGGCCGGCACGGTGTCCCCACGGCCCAGGACAGGGTCCCCAGTGTCCTCAGCACAGGGTCCCCAAGGCCCCAGTATGGGGTCCCCAGTGTCCCCACACAGGATGGCCATTTTGTGTCCCCACATGGCCAGCACAGTGTCCCCATGGCCCAGGACATGGCCCCCAGTGTCCCCAGTACGGGGTCCCCACTACGGGGTCCCCATGGTCCCCACACAGTGCGGCCATTTTGTGTCCCCACATGGCCGGCATGGTGTCCCCAGGGCCCAGGACAGGGCCCCCAGTGTCCCCAGTACAGGGTCCCCATTGTCCCCACACAGGGCGGCCATTTTGTGTCCCCACATGGCCGGCACGGTGTCCCCAGGGCCCAGGACAGGGTCCCCAGTGCGGAGCATGCATCCTGGGTCCCCAATGTCCCCAGAAAAGGTCCCCATGCTCCTAGGACAGGGTCCCCAGTGCCTCCAGTGCGGGGTCCCCGGTGTCCCCAGCCCACGGTCACCGCGGATCCCCAGCACAGGGTCCCCACAGCCCCCCCCACGGGGTCCCTGGTACAGAGTCCCCACGGCCCTGGCACAGGGTGACCCTGTTGGGTCCCCACAGAGCTGCCACGGTGGCCCCATGGTCCCAGCACGGGGACCCCAATGTCCCCAGCACCAGGTCCCCAATGTCCCCAGCATGGGGACCCCAACATCGCCAGCACCAGGTCCCCAATGTCCCCAGCCGGGGGTCCCCAATGTCCCCAGCACTGTGTCCCCAACATCTCCAGCATGGGGACCCCAATGTCCCCAGCATCTCCAGCCCGGTGTCCCAGGACAGTGCCCCCCGTGTCCCCAGCGCAGTGTCCCACTGCAGAGCATCCATGTTGGGTCCCCAACGTCCCCGGGGGGTCAGGCAGGGGCTGTGGACCCCCCCCGCCCCCCCAAACTGCCCAGCGCCGCCGCCCGCCCCGGCCAGACGGGCCCCGACCCCCACCCCGGGGCCCATCAGCGCCCCGGAGCGGCAGGGGGTGAGGGAGGGTGGTGGTGGGGGTAGGGCGCGGCGCCTTTAAGAGCGGCGGGGCGGGACGCGGCTCCTTTAAGAGCGGCGGGGCGGGGCGCGGCCCCTTTAAGACGGCGGCCACTCTCCGGCTGCGTGCGCGGCGGGTGCGCCGCCGCCTCATTGGCCGGCCGGGCGCGTGCGGTGACGCAGCTCCTCCCTCCGCCCCTTGTGCGTCCGCCGGCGAAAGGAGTCCCGGCGCCCCGCCCCCTCCCGCTGCCCCCTCCCCCTTCCCTCCCCCCCCCCCCCCTCGCGGGGCGGGCGGCGGAGGGATCCGCGGGGGGGGCGGGGGGCGGTGCTTCGGCCGGCCGGGATCACCTTGGCGGGGCGGCGGGGCGGGGCGCAGAGGAGCGGCGGCTCTCGGAGAGGACGGGCGCGGGGCGAGGCCGGGCGGCGGCAGGTAACGGCGGCCTGAGGGCCAGCGGGCGGCGGCGAGCGAGCGGCGGCACCCCCACCCCCCGCCGCGCACGCAGCCGCCGCCGCCGCCATCATCATCGTCACCCCCGCTCCCGCCGTGGGGCGAGGGTCTCCCTCAGGCGGCGGTTGAGGGGTGAGGGGAGGGGGCGCGGCCGCGGTGCCCCCTGGGAAGGTGGGGGTGCGCGCGTGCGGGGGGCTCGCGGGGCCGGGCACGTGGCGCGGCGCCGTCCCGCCCAGCCGCGCTCGCAGCGTCCCGCAGCCGGTGCCCCGGGACGGACGGACGGACGGACGGACGCTGAGGCGAGGTAGCGGGGAGGGGGGCGGGATGGGGGATGGGGAATTGGGGGGGGGAGGAGCGTGTGCCCCGCAGCGGTGCGGTCCCACGGAGCGCGGGGCCCGCGTTGCAACGTCTCGCCCGGTTTCCTGATGGCTGGGGCCGGAGCGGAGTCTTCTGGGAGGCTGAGTCAGACGGAGCGGGAGCGCAGCGCTCTGCCGGCCCCCCCTCACCCTCCCCCCCCCCGTGCCTGCTCCCACGTAAGAGCCGCGGCGGTTCTCTGAAGGGCATCGGCTTCAATCCCCGTACGGCTCGCTGAGCTCCCGGCCGTGCCGCGGCCGCTTTACCCCCCCCCCCCCCCCCCCTTCGGGAGAGGAGGCCCCTTCTGGGTTCATCCCCTCCCGTCTCAGCACGGCCGGTGGATTCGGGCGGTCCCTTGAACCTTTTAAACCCTCTCCGCGGGGCTGGAAGGGCATGAATAGCCCTTTTGTCGGCGGGACAATGGCAGCCTCCGACTGTCTCCTCGGATTAATAAAAGCAGATGGCAGCCTCTAAAAACCTGCTTTGTTCTGATAAGGCAACTAGTTATCGGCGAGGCCCAGGTTAGCAGAAATCAGTGTTCCGCGGAGGTTTAATGTCTTAACTTTCTGGCCGCCTCCTGCTCCTGGGAAGGGCTGCTGCTCCTCCTGACCTGCCTTGGCTTAAAGGATGGATGACAAAGATTTTTTTGGTTACCCTGGTACCTCCAGGGGAGCTCGAGGGCTCGTTGTGCAACCAGGAGTGCTTAATTAAAAAAAAAAAACCAACAGTCGTAAGCACATCATTTTATGCCCGACATCCCGTTTATAAAGCAGAATTTAGGCTAATTTAGAGGAGTTAAAGTCTGGTGGGCTGCTGGGCCACGCTGATGATGCCAGCTCATTTCCGAACCCTCGCCCGATGAACGAAGGCCTTTTCGTCCGAGGCAGGAAGCTCTGCTGCCAGCCACGTGTCTGAAGCGGGAACTCTTGCCTGCAAAACCCTTCCGAGAAACTTCACTTTCACTAGATAACGAGACTGCGGCGCTGCCTCCGAGCCCGTTGCTCGAGCAGCCTGCGTTTTTCTTAACTCCCTACTTCTTTACCCGCCCAGAGTCGTAAATTCTACAAAACCCTTAATTTATTGGCATTAGCCGGAGTGATCCGACGCCGGCGTTGGTTCCCTTTCCGCGTGCCGAGCTGATAATTTAATTTAATAGGAACAAAACGTTTCCCAGGCTTGGCCGGACCACGTGCTAGTCCTTTATCTCCGGCCGTTGTTCTCCCCGGGGGGAAGATGGTGCCGCAGCGTGCGGTGATGGATGGCACGTAGGGAATGGGGCTGCAGTACCTCGTCGCTGCCGCGCGCAGCACGTCTCCATCCTGGAGCCGGGGATGCAGCAGAGGGATCTGTACTTCCACCTGGAGTTATATTTACATTTAAAAAGCCCCCCAAAACCTTCCTTTTATAATGCAAAAAAGATTTTGATGGGGTTTTTTTTGAAGGTGGCCAGGTGGTGCGGGGCCGGGCTGAAAGGCTCCTTGTCCTGTGTCACAGCAGCGTGCTGCAAGGTTAAATCGGTAGGTGTGGCCGCGCTACAAATACCCTCGAGATAAGTCTTTCTCGATGCTCGTCACCTCGACTCGCCTAATTTTGAGGGCAGCCTCGGCTAAGTCGTACGTGGAGCTGACGGCTAATCCGTCTGCACGCAGGGAAAGTGCTGATGGCACCCGGCGCGGGCGGGCCTGACCTTCCCGGCCCCCGGAGCTCCGACTGAAAAGCTGGAGAGGCGTCTCCGTCGCAGACCTGCGGGCGCAGGAGTCCAGGCTGCGGGAGGGCGTGCGCCAGCCGGAGCAGGTGCCGGCTTCTGGGCCCCGTCCAGCCTTGCAGAAAAGAGGTGGCATTTTGGGGTGGCCATCTTGTACTTATGTAACGGCGCGACGCCACCTCCCGCAGCGGCCCCCGGGGAGGGACGGGTCGTCCGCCCTCTCTGGAACAGGGCTCGACGGCCCGTGTTCGGAGCCTGCTTCACCACGGAGCTGGATTTTTTTGTTGTTGAGTCTCTTTAGCTTCTGGAACGAACAAAGCTGATGTTTTTCTAGGCTGTTTTTGGGAAGCTGAAGGCCTGCCCGGTTTCGTAACCCTGCCCTTCTCGAATTTAAGTGCTAACTCGAACCATTCCTGCCCCTGGCCGGGGGCGCCTGGGTGTGAGCAGCCCCGTTCTGCAGCGTGCGTGAGGTTGTGTAAGCGAGGCTGGCCCATGCAGAGGTAATAAACCCCAGATCGTCACCCGCTGCCTGCCTGCGACTTTTACAGGCAGTAAAACATCTTTGCCCGGCGTGGCGGTGGTTAACGTCGCTCCTGCCTGGGGACAGTCCCTTCCAGGCCTCTGCGCTGCAGTTTCCACTTCCCTCTGTTGCAGCAGAGGCTTGGCCCCGGGTGGGGATTGCCGGGGTGGGGATTGCCGCTGCCTCTCCTCTCTCCCTCCCCGGGGCAGATCCGGAGGTGCCGAGGATTTAGGGTTTCTCTCAGCCGACCGCAGGATGAGCTGGCTGGAGTTAGTCACCCCTCTGCTGCAAAACCGGTCATCCTGCCCTCAAACGGCTCTTTCTAGAATATTCAAGGGCTGGGGAGATATTGGATATCTTCGGGGTGCCCTGCCCGGAGCACAGGCAGGCCGAGTAATAAACTTGGGGATTTAGTCGTTGTGCCCTGAGGGAGGAATTTGGCTTTATTCAGTGCTGGAAACATTCGGGCTTTGTAAGGTATTGCTTCCCCCCCTTCCTCACTCAGCCCGGACTGAGTGCTCAGTGTCTTCGGGTGTCCTTGAAGTTTGATATTAAAAAAAACCAAGTCTGGAGTAGTGGGAAATGCCAGACATTCCTGTTACATTTATAAGACCTGTCCTTCCAGTAGAATTCAGTCGATGCTTTGTAAATACACGATAGTGGGAGGCAGGAGGAAGTATAAAAAAGTGAAGCTGTTGATAGCGGGGCGCGTTGCTGCGGACAGATGGGTATTTGGGATGCTTTTTGGCTGCTGCGTGTCTGCTCTCGGCCCTGGACAAGGTCACGGTGTCTCTGATTAATTTTTTCTGAGCTCACTGAACTGCTGGAAAATCTTGTGAAAGGGGTTTGTGACTCGGAACCGAACTTCCCTTTCTCTTTATATATTTATAAAGACTTTAGGGGGGGTTAAAATTCTATCTGCAAATTACTTGAGTGGGTGGGGGATTTCCGTGAGATAGAAAGGGAGAGCTCACCTGCCTATTTTTAAAAACTTAAAAGTCCTGCTCCGGATGCAGTTTCCATCTCGGGATCCCCTTGTTTCGTGTTCTACCTCATTCCCAGAAGCCGCGCAGACCCGCTCACCCGTGTTTGTGTGGAGGCAATTTCCCAGCAAAGGCTTTTTTTCTTTTTTTTTTGGCATGGGCATCTAGAGAAGCCGACGCTGTTCCGCAGGTGTCAGAGGATGCAGCAGCAAGTGTTAGAGGGCTAAAACACAATGTTTCGGGTCTGACCAGCGAGTTTTCCTGTAATAATGGGACTTTGTCGGGCTTTTTATGTGGGCAGACTTTCTTGTACTGACTCCGGTGAATCAGCAGCTTCTGGCAGGGCTGAGGGAAAGGAGGCTCTGCCAGGACAAATTATGGTTTTCGCTGGCCTGACTCCTTTGTGCCGCATGGGAGCGAGGCGATGGTGAGTCAGGGCTGCCTGCGAGAGGATCCGCACGATCTGCACGTACGTGGGGAAGGTCTGCGGAGCAGAAGCGGCCGAGGGGAGGAGCGTCGGCGCGCACGGGGCCTCTGCGGCACCGCGCAGGCACATGGCAGGGATCTCCCTGCCTCGCCTGGTCAGCCCTGCTGGCTTTGACAAAGCTTTTGGGTTTATTAGCGCCTCTTTTTCAAGGATGAATATCCTGAGCTAGCTGATGTGCGCAGCTAGCACCATTTTCTGATTTATTGGGGCTTTTTTTTGCCTGCTTGGGGCAGGCAGAACAAACCCCCTGCTCTATTCCCCCTGCCTTTAGCTGAGCAGCAGCCTCTGTTTCTACAAGTGCCACGCTAAAGGTATATCGTGTCGGTGAAGGCAGCTTACGCTGAAAGAGCAGCCTGCTTTGAACATCCCCTGCGTGCCCAGGGGATGAAGATGGAAGTCAAACCGCTGTTTGAAGCTTGACTAGTGATCTGCCCGTGCTGGTAGCCATCTCGCATCACACTTTTTTTTTTTACCGGAGGCTTTTTGAACGCCGGCAATCTGGCCTGGGCAGGTCGAAGGAGACAAACAGCTTTTGGCCGCCCCTGCTACTTGAGAGCAAAATGAATGCGGTGTGGCCCGAGGTGTGCGACTAGAAATGCCCAGGGGCACCGGCGCTGCTGGGAAGCGAGTATCCTCCCATCCCAGCCGCGTATCCTCCCATCCCAGCCGCGTATCCTCCCATCCCAGCCGACAGTGAGGCTTCAGTTCAGCTTCCTCTTGGGACTGCGGGCTGGTCCTGCTGTTGCGGGGATGCTCTAGGCAAGCAGCCTGAGTTCGGAGAGGGTTGGTTTTTATCCAAACGTTGAACAAAAACAACCAGTTTTAAACCTTGTGGTGGTTTTCTGGTGAGGGGGAACGCAGGGGATGGGGGAGACCCGCAGCGTCTTCAGTTTGAAGAGGGGCCTCGAGCGTATTAAAGAAATCTTCAGTCTTTTACACGTTCTCTGCCGAGGTATCGTGTTTAATCAACTCAAGTCTGCTTGCTTGTACAGGCTTAAAGGATGGGTTTTAAGCTTAGGCGGACTTGGCCGCGATTCGGTGCTTCTCGGCAGACAATTGCCCGCGTAAGAGCGTATCTGCGGTCACGCTAGCGCCGAGCTGCCCCGGTTGCGGTGGGAAAACGCAGTCGAGGCCGGTAGGAGAGATGGCTGGAGAGCTGGGAGGGAGGAGGCAGCATCTCTGCCTGCGCACTGAAGTGCTTGAATTTTGTTGCGTTGTGTAGCTCCGAGGGAAGACTGGCAATGAAGAGAAGCTATGAAGGGAACGTCTGCATAGCAGGCAGGTGAGCTTTGGGTGGTGTACGTGGGGGATGACGTGGAAATAGAAGTGTGTCTTGCCTGTATCTAAGGCTCTCAAGTAGGAACATAAAGATAGTTTGAGCCAGTAGCAGCTTTCTTGTTACCTCCATATTCATCACGTGGGTGTGTCGGTGTCTCCGCTCGATGAGCGAGTTTGGGTGATTCCTAAACCTGGCACCGCTTTCTTCTCTTCTAGACACAGGATTCCAGCGACGATGTCGAAGCACCACGATGCAGGGACGGCTTTCATCCAGACCCAGCAGCTGCACGCTGCCATGGCGGACACCTTCCTGGAGCACATGTGCCGCTTGGACATCGACTCGGAGCCAACCATCGCGAGGAACACCGGCATCATCTGCACCATCGGTAGGCGATTCCTAGAGAGGAGAGACTCGCGGCTGCGAACCCCCGCGTTGGTGAAACTTGTTAGGGAAATTGTGAGGAGGCTTCGGCTTTCATCCCGTGCCAGGGCTGAACTTGCGTGTTGAAAGAACGCGACTTTCCCATGTTTGCCGAACCCGTGTTATTGCTAGGAGTGAATCTAGGAGCCGGGGAAGTCAGAACTGCTCAGGTTCTGTTCCGCTCCTCAAGGCAAGTTAAAACAATCTTTGCTGCTGTAGAGATGAGCCGCTTCAGCACTGAGCACGTCTGTATCCATTATACCCTTTCTCTTCCGCGTGAAACAGCCTGGTGTGCGTGGGTTATCTCGTTATTTTCACAAAGTTAATATTCAAACCGTTTCTTCCTCCTAGGCCCAGCCTCCCGCTCGGTGGAGAAGCTGAAGGAAATGATTAAATCTGGAATGAATGTTGCCCGCCTCAACTTCTCTCACGGCACCCACGAGGTAAGGGTGGGGTCTGAGCCGATATGGCCCTGACCGGGCTGTGTGTGTCTGTGTGTCGTCTGGCCCTGTCTCGTGGAGGAGGGGAATCCAGCTTAGTCCCGACCAGCCGTGCTGTGGGAAGGCAAAACTTAGCTCTGCTTTTGGGGAAAGCCTGCTGGTTGTACGTACTGAGCCTGTGTAATTGCTGATAATATTTAAGTGCGCTTTCTGAAAGCGGTTCCAGTTGGTTCCCCGCCCTTCCCTGTACCAGAGCGCCAGGTAACTGATATTTGCTTGTGTGGCAACTGCTTGCCACGAAATCCTTCAGTCCTTCCTCCCGTTCGCTGTACAAAGCTGCTGCTTCTCAGTTAATAGCAGAAGCCGAGAACGTTTGTCCCTGTTTTGCCGCGCACCTCTGCGGGAGTACACACCTCTCGGTTGCTCGTCTCGCTGCTTGTTTCGTTGCTGGGGGTTTTTGCAAGCAGGAGATCAATAAATAACCTTGTCTCGAAAGAAAACGGTTAGCGATTTGAAGTAATTACCGTGCCTAGCTGAAAGAATCGAACTCCTGGGCTTGCCCGGCTAACCAGCTGCTCCGGTTGCGTTCCTGGCAGCCGTGAGCTTAGTGCCGCGGTACTCGGGAGGTGGTGCGGTGAGCTTGTAAGAATAAGGTCAAAAGAAATCAAGACTGTTTGTGGCAGACAAGCCCTCGTTGGTATAAATAGCTGAGATCCTCGGCGATACTGGAGGAGCCCAGGATCCCGTTCCAGGTTGCCTAGAATGCCACCCTGAGCCTTCCCGCTGAGTTTTTTTACCCTGGCTGCCCTCCAGCTTTCAAAATGTCAGGCGGTAGCCGGTAGCAGCTGTAGGTGGCTTTACTTACTGAACCGTGAGCCTCGCGGTGCGCAACAGCTTGGCCTCTCACCCTCGTGGCCTTTAAAGGCCACAGGGCACTGTCGAAATCGAAAGGTCTGATGCTGAACTGCGGAGAACCGTCGGACCTTGACTAAACGCCCTGGGACGGTGTCGGTGCACGGCTGCAGTTAGCACAATCCGCCCGAAGAAAGGGTCGCGTGGAATAACCCTGCCTTTTGGTAGCCAAATCCCGCAGCCGGGTGGCTCGGCAGGGAGCTGGTGGCCGGGCTGAAACTGGGAATTTTCACCCCGTTACTGGCCAGCGGAGCGGCCGCTGTGGTTTGTGGACTTGTTAGCTGAGGTGGAGGACAGGGACTGTGGCTTTCTGCTTTGGGTGAGGTCTAATTGCGCATTTCCCAGGGATGAGGTTGGATTACAGCGCAGTCTGGTCTTGCTGTCATCTCCCGTTGAGTTTGACTGCCAGCCGCAGCCGGTCTTAAGTTTGAGTCCTCTCCTGGTTCCTCCAGAACACTCCAGTTTCCAGTGAAGCCCCAAAGAGTTTTCATCCCTTGCAAGTGCTTCGGTTCTTGTGTCCACCCCGATGCATTTAACGGGGCTTCAGCTTTAACAGAGGTGCTTTAGCAGCTGGCTGCCACCCTTTTGTGTAGGAAAAAAAATCGCTTTTACTTCCAGCTCTGCCAGCATTCCTGTTCTGCAGGACTTTAGCACAGCTTTTTTCCGGCCCCGCCTTCCTGGCGCTGGGTTATCGTGCCCGTGATACCGCAGTTGGTGTGCGGGGCGCTCGTGTCGAGGCGGGGGGGTGGCGTGGGGGGAGCCGGGTGTTTCCGGGCGAGTCGGGTCAAACGCTGTCGGTCTGTGGCACGGAGGGGAAGGGGTATTTCTTATCTGCAAAGGTCTGTCAAGCGTTACGCAACTGGCAGTCGAGGTTATCTCTTAATGTTGTTTAAGTAAGTAAACTAATCTAATCTGCTGGTCATCTGAAGCTCGTTGGAGGTAGCTGGGGCACGAGTTTCCCCGCAGAACCGTCTGTCCCGAGACTGGCAGCCTTAGCGAAATGCTCTCGCGCACGTGAAGGTTTGGAAGCCGGGTGTGTGGCGCTGGAGCGTTGGACTTGGGGCTGCGATTGCTTTGGCTCTCGAAATAAAATGTAAATATTTAAACGGATAACGTCCTCTTAGCAAACCCTTTATCTTTAGGGGAAGTTTAAGCCAAAGGGTTATAAAAAAAGCTTGTCTGTCTGCTCGCCCGTGGGACTGCTAAGAGGGGTCAGGCTGGAAGTCGGCAGTGCGGAGAAGGGCATCCTCCCTCCCGTGCTCCGAAGGGAGGAGGAGAACAGCCGTGTGTGGCAGCTGCTTAGCTGTGACGTCCTTTGGGCGTTCAGGAGTCTTTCCACGCGCGTAATCCGCCGTGTTGAATAGGCAGGCGTTCAGCAAAGCTTTCGGAAACCTTCTTCCTGAAGGCCCGTCGGTCGGCGGGCCGTCTTCAGAGGGCGAGTGTGCGTCCTGATGGAAAATCACTTCAGCATCTCTCTTTCCTTGCCAGTATCATGAGGGCACAATCAAGAACGTGCGAGAAGCTACAGAGAGCTTTGCCTCTGATCCCATCACCTACAGACCTGTGGCTATTGCACTGGATACCAAGGGACCCGAAATCCGAACTGGACTCATTAAGGGAGTAAGTTGCTCTATTTTTTGTTTTGTTTCTCCCACTTTTTTCACCGCATGAGACTAGATATCCTGTTATGCCAGTGGCCTTCTCCAGACAAAAAATATCTGTAGGAAACGAGGTAACAAACCAACTTGACGAACCCCTGCAGGCTGGGAGGCGGTTGTGTGCTGGTTGTTACTGGTTTTGCTGAAACGCTTGTTTTGACGCGCAGAGCGGCACAGCAGAAGTGGAGCTGAAGAAGGGGGCGCAGCTCAAAGTGACCCTGGATGATGCCTTCATGGAGAACTGCGATGAGAACGTGCTGTGGGTGGACTACAAGAATCTCACCAAGGTTGTAGAAGTTGGCAGCAAAATCTACGTGGATGACGGTCTGATTTCCTTGCTGGTTAAGGAGAAAGGTGGGTAACAACCGTTCCGGCTGTGCCTGTTTGTGTTTTCCTCGGAACATATTTGTGCTTTCCCTCCGGTAACTGTTTTTTTAGCTTGCGGTTGTGTATTAAAGGAAGGAGTTACGTGGTTCTTAATGCTGTAGTGAGACTTTGAGCAAAACTTTCTCTGCTTTGAGTGTAGCAAGTTTCCAACAACTGACTTCAGCTGGGTTTCGCTAGTCTGTCGTCTAAAGCCCCTCTTCAAAGGTGGATGTGTGGTAGGGACGCAGCAGCGCTCCTGATCAAAGCCTGTTCAGCCAGGCTAATTCACGCTCTTAACGCAGGATTTGACCAGTTTTACAGCGTAGACCCTGAGTTTTGCGGTTAGAGACAGAACTAGCTTTGACTGGTAATGCAGGAGCAAGGTTAGTTCCACAACGCTTCCTCTGTAGTCCTGCCTAAACTGCTCTAGCCTCAAGGTATCGCCTCTAATCCCAGAGTGTGTAGGGAGATGGAGGCGAGGCTTTTGGGGTGCTCGGTTTGGCATTCCAGGCCTCCTGTATGCAGAAATACAACTTGGTAGCTTTTTGGGGGGAGGCAATCCCAACCTCCTGCACGGAACAAACAGCATCTTCTCCCAGAAGAGGTTTTAACCTGGTCTGTTGCGTTCCCGTGGGTAAATCGCAAGCTTGCGTGTTACATAAATCTGCCGAAGAGAGCGACGGCGCGCTCTTATCGCGCGCGGTCGCTGCTGGCGCTGCTGTTGTCAGGCAGGGAGGCGGTGTGGGAGCTGGCTGCTGGTAAACACTGACCGTGGGAACGCATCTCTTTCAGGCAAGGACTATGTCATGACGGAGATCGAGAACGGCGGCATGCTCGGCAGCAAGAAGGGAGTGAACCTGCCTGGCGCCGCGGTTGACCTGCCTGCCGTCTCCGAAAAGGACATTCAGGACCTAAAATTCGGCGTGGAGCAGAACGTGGATATGGTGTTTGCTTCCTTCATCCGCAAAGCTGCTGATGTCCACGCCGTCAGGAAGGTGCTAGGGGAGAAGGGAAAGAACATCAAGATCATCAGCAAGATCGAGAACCACGAGGGTGTGCGCAGGTGAGCTTTGTGCGGGTGACGCTTCAGGTTTGTCACCCTGTATCGACGGAAGAACGCGGCCCCTTCGCGCCGTAGTCCGCGCTCTTGGTCTCTGGCTTGCCACCCGCAGCGAACTTACTAGCCCGAGTAACGGCGTGGTAGTGCGGGTTGTGTAGCTGTCACGTGCCCTGAGCTCGTGGGAACGGTGTCACCGTCTCCTCGCGTCCCTGAAAAATCTGCGATAGTCTTTGTGGCGAGCGCGAGTTCAAACTTCTCAAACTTGCTGTTCTGGGTGCAAATGAGTGAGCTAACGCGCGGGAATCGCCAAGTCTGTGGCAAACTATCGGACTGAAATATCTCTGATCAACTCGCGCTCCTCTCGATCTGCCTTTGTATGACTTCAGAAGGCTTCTGAAGTTATACAGAAGTTATATTCTTCTTATAGAAGATAACTTCTATAAGAGCACTTCGTACGTGCTGTGACTTGGTCTCATTTTGCTTCCTCCTACCTCGGCCTTACAGGATACCAGAATGGCACGTGGAAAGGCCGTGTGCCGACAGCGCGGCTGCGTGTCGCGCCCCGGAGCGGTGCTCCCTTTCAGAGGGGGAGGACAGAACAGGCGGGCGAGGTGCCTGGTAGAACAAACTGGGTAACAAACTTCTCTTGCTGTCAGGTTCGATGAGATCATGGAGGCCAGCGATGGCATTATGGTGGCCCGCGGTGACCTGGGAATCGAGATCCCCGCGGAAAAAGTCTTCCTCGCTCAGAAGATGATGATTGGGCGCTGCAACAGGGCTGGCAAACCCATCATCTGTGCCACTCAGGTACTGGGAACGCAAGGCTAGCTCGGAACTGCCGGAGCCTGGCAGGGTCTGAATGTCGGTAGCTGTCGGGGCTCGATGGCCTTCGCTCGGGAGTGAGGTGCCAAGAGCAAAGAGGCGTTGCTCGTAGCCAAATGGCTCATCTCGAGGCGCTTCTTTAAAGATGTGTTTGGGATCCTTCCCCAGGAAGGTTACAGGACCTCGTGTGTGGCTGCTGAAGGCTTTACCCCTCAAAACCTCATGCAGCGTGAGCCTTTTGGGCTGACTAAAATTCTGGGGGGAAAAAATGGCTTGTGCTTTGCCTTGGCGTCTCGTCGCAGCATGTCTGTGACTTGCTAAGGTTCCCAGGTGTCTCACAAGATGCGCCCCCGCTGCAGCCTCAGAAGGATCCGAGCGGAAGATCTATCTCCTTATCACCCCGGGAGCTGCTGGGGAGGGAGGGGGAGCCGACGCTCGGCTTCGCTGGTTCCAGCGGGGATCGTGTGCGGGGCACCGGGAGGACTGGGTTCCTGGCTGCGCGTGCTCTGTGCACAGGCTGTGGAAGCGAGAACTGTCTCTAGTCATCCGACGAGGTTCTGGATTACGCACCAGGCCCCTCTCCGTCCCGTACCGATGGAAAAACTCTTCTCCCAGAGTCCTTAGCCTGCATCCTGTCTTCTAAAGTGTATCGAAGTGCCCTAGTGACAAAGCAGCCGGTTCCTTCTGCAGCGTCTCGATTTCTTTGGATTTGTCCTCTTCCAGATGCTGGAAAGCATGATCAAGAAACCTCGCCCCACCCGCGCCGAGGGCAGCGACGTTGCTAACGCCGTCCTGGATGGAGCCGACTGCATCATGCTCTCCGGGGAGACCGCCAAGGGAGACTACCCGCTGGAGGCTGTGCGCATGCAGCACGCTGTGAGTACCGCCTTCGCTCCGGCGGGGAGCCGGTCCCCGAAGGAGCTGCCCTGCATCGTCCGCCTGGGCCAGGCACCTGGAGATCTAAACGCGTCGGTGCTAGGTGGCAGCACCTAGCAGCCCAAAGTAGCGATTTCTTAGCTCCCGCTCCCGCTGCGAGCGTTTCTTTACCTAACGTGGTCCTGAGGGCCTGAAACCTCGCTTTGTGCGCTCCAAATTACTGTCAGACGGAGCCGAGAACTGCTCTGCAGTGCTCCCAATCCCAAAACTTCAGATTTCTCATCCTAATTTTTGTGTAGAGCAGGGTAAAGGGGGTTTTGCTGTTACCTTGGTAGGAGTTTCTTCAAATGCCCTATTCGTTGTGGCGTATTAAATGCCTTAAACTTGGCCAAGGTCAAGGAGCTGCTTTAGCAGTTTATCTCTAGGTAATGAAAGGTATCGGCTGACTCCTCGGGGGGGCGGGGGAGGCTCGTGGGTCTGATTTACAGCACTGTTGCGTTCCGCACCTGGTGCGCTTGGTGTTGGGGGGGGGTGGGTTGTTGCATGAGTACTCACAGCACCCTATTTTTACATGCCTGAACTGCCAGAAACCTCTGCTCTGCTTCGAGTTCACCCAGCTCCTGTTTCAGCCGATAAAAAACCCGATGCCAAGTCATCTACGAGTGTTGCTTCTCCCCAGTTACCGGTGCTGTGAATCACAGCAGTGATAACTCTCACCAGTTTTAACGCTCCTCGGTTTTATTTGCAGTTCAGGTTATATAGATTAATCAACTCGGCTAGTGTTTGTTTGCAGTGCGTTATTGTAAATATCTCTTTATCAATATGGAGTGGTGTTTTTTGCACGTGGCAAATGCAAAATACAACTTGATTACTGCTGGTTTACAGGCTGAACGCTAACGGTGCACCTAAAAGGTCCTTCCTCGGTTTTTCACCCCCTAAATCACGAGGGCTGGCTTCCTACCAAGAGTTGGAAACTTGCTGCAGCAAACCTTACGCCCGGGTTTCCGTTCTGGCATTAATTCTTAGGCTCGGGCAGGTTGTGTTGTACCTGCGGCCTGGCTCAGGATCCGTCGGATGTGCTTCCCGCAGACCTGGGAATGGTGTTCACTCTGCCGGGCCCCCGCAGAAATACTGAAGGTTTTAATCCTCTGCGCAAATACAGATTGACTTTATTGAATGTACCGTGGCACAGGCAGCAAGGTGCCAACTCTGCGATGGTGGGAGCGTGTCCCTCTACGCTCAGGATCTTTCCTCTGAGCTAATTCTCTTGGTGTTAGGCGAGAGAAGCCCTGCCCAGCAATAACGCCCCGAGTAACCACGGTCCGGAAACCTGCAGCGTGGCCAGAGCAGGCGAATGTTTCCATCCGAAGTGGCCAGGCAGTCACGGCGGGGGGAGAGCACCTGACCTCCTGTATGCGTTACCCGGCCCGAAACTGAAATCGGTTTGGGCTTCTGTATTTGCTTATCCGGTCCCGCTACAGGAGCGTTCCAAGTAAGCTTCCCCTGTAGCGAGGCGCAGACGCGATCGCGGGCCGCGAGGCTGAGAACGACCGGGTCTGTGCTATGTGGTATCCCTGCACCCCTCTAAACGAGGGGCCTGCCTGTCCCGGCAGCCTCGCTGGGACGCCGCGGCGGTTTCGCTTAGCGATCCCGTTCCAGCTAGCCTCACGGGAACGAGCCGCCTCCTCGGTGGTTGGCGCCTCTGCGGCAAAAATGCCGCGTGCCTCGAGTTGAGCAGCAAGCTTCCAAATGTTGGGCAGGCTATTTCCCGCTTGCGGGATTGGGCTTCCTCCCAATTCCAGTCCCCGATCCGCAGTTGTCTTCAAATGCTGCTCTGGCCACGCTGTCTGCCGGGACCAAGGTTTAAATAGCCGCTCCGTTCTCCTTTCTCCCATCTCCATCCTGGTACCTCCACCCGCGCAGCGCCTGGAAACCCTCCAGCCGTTTCTGCGGGAGCGAAGCCAGCCGTGACGCGCAGCTAAGGATCGCTGCGCCCTTCTGCAGCCGCTGTCAGAGCAGGCGCGTGTGTACGCGTTCTCTTACGACTGGGGAATGCAGGCGTCCCTCTAAACTCGGCTTTACTCTGCGTGTTAGGCAGAGCTGCCTGCCTTTGGGCCAAGAGCTGAAGATAAACTGCCCGGCTACCAGCTCTTGCATTTAGAGGAAGTGTTTTGAGGCGAATACTTCCATTTTATCTAACGGCGAGCGTAAAGCCGGCAGTACAAAAACTTTAGGACCAGGGCTGGCACTGGAGTGCTGTTCCGGCCTGTCGCATATGTCCCGTTATTTTTAGACATAAGATACTTAACTACGTCGGCTTAAACCGATATCTGTGAAAGAGGGATAATTCCTAGCATCACAGAAAATAATTCATTAACGCTAGAGTAGCAAAATTCTTATTTGGAAGGGGTTTAACTACAAAGCTTTCGCTATAAGGGCACTTCAGTCTCTGCTTAAACATCAGCTCGTCACGCTTCGTGTAAGGGCTGCTCGCTTTCTGGAGTAACGGGATGAAGTTGTCCTTGAGAAGATGATCCACCTTTGCATGCTTTTCTAGTCTCTGCAAGCCTTCTTTATCGGGTTGTCAAGGGCTAACGCAGCCTTCCGAGATGAGAACTGTCTTTAACTGTGAGCCGTTCCCAGCAAACTGGGATCAATTAATTACTGAACTCGTTGCAAACGCTTAGTCTGAACAGAAAATTGTGCCCGTGCAAGTCTGGTGCTGTATTTGTGGTGCGACAACCCTGTAAGGAAGACTTGTTCCTATTTATTTCTCGAAAGGGAAGTTGGTACAGCACTGGGAGGTGAAACTTTCTTGGCTCTCGAGTTGAACTAAATCTTTTTCTTGGCTCTCGAGTTGAACTAAACCTGACGAAGCTAGGAGCGAGCGCAACAACGTGCGGCCTGACCGAGCCGGCTCGCTGCGGGCCTCGAAAAGCAATCTGCCTTTGGCTGCTCTGAGAGGACCCCAAAACACGGGGAGAAGGCCACCTTTGGGGTGCCTCCCGGTGACCGGGGCCCCCCGGTTAACGATGTGGGGGACCGCGGCACGTGTTGCATTCGACAAACTTGCAACCTGAGAGCCAAAGAGTTTCGCAGCCTGACCTTTAATATCCTCTTGCATGCGTTACTATGACAATTAAGCAAATTAACGTGATCTCATGTTACTCTGGTATATCTTTCCTTCTCTTCTTTCCTCTTTCTCTCCTCCTCCTCCTCTCTCGCTCGGGCCTGCAGATCGCTCGCGAGGCTGAGGCCGCAATGTTTCATCGTCAGCTGTTCGAAGAAATTTTCCGCCTCAATGTTAACAACAGGGACCCTGCCGATGCCATGGCAGTGGGCGCAGTGGAGGCCTCTTTTAAGTGCTTAGCTCCAGCCCTGATAGTTCTGACCGAGTCCGGCAGGTAGGGCTCAGAGAGGGGGCTCGGCGCCAGTCGTTTCCACGAGTAAAAACCCGCTCCATTCTAACGCCGCAAATATTTAGCAAGCGGGCTTGCTGCTACGGCGTCAGCCTTTGCGTAACCGAGTCGAGTTCCTCTCCGTGGCAGGGAGGGACGCCGCGGAGGCAGGAGCAGAGCGAGAGCGTGCCTGGCAGTCGGCATGAGTGTCCCCCGAGTGTGGGCCCGGCAGGGCGAGGTGACTCGGCAGGTGCCACACCGCGGCAAAGACGCCCCGAGGATCGGATGGTTCCTCTGTGAGGCTGCGCCGTCGGGGCGGCCGTCGCCCCGGCACGTCAAAGTAAATCTGGCCTTGCTAATTGGTAACTCCTCCCGTCAAAAGCTGCCGGTATTCGTGTGACACCTTGCTGATAGAGCACCTCGCCTTCCCCCGCGCCGCCCCGAGCGACTGACGCGAGTGTTGTCTTCCCGAACGCGTGTTGCTCTTATAGATTGCCCGGGAGGCCGAAGCCGCCATCTTTCACAGGCAGTTGTTTGAAGAACTGCGTCGTCTGACTTCCCTGAACTGTGATCCCACGGAGGCCGCCGCTGTTGGCGCTGTGGAAGCGTCCTTCAAGTGCTGCAGCGGGGCCATTATTGTCCTCACCAAGTCCGGAAGGTAGGAGGTGACAGGTTCCCTCAGGTCGAGCTGCCTTTGTCACAGGGTTGGGGGAAGGCGACTCGCACAAAGACGGCTGCGAACAGCCTAGAGCTGTAACAGCGAAGCCTGGGTTTTGGCAGCCAGCGAGAGCCCCGGCTGCCCGCCTGCGGTGCCGGTTCCTCGGGAGACGGGCAGACGTCTCGGACCTCCGCGCGTACGTAACCTCCGAGTTCCTCGGCCTGCCTCTGCCAACGTGGCACCAGCGCCCAGCCCTGCCTCCCCTCGCTGTTGCGAATGGCGTCTCTGCCAGCGGCGCTGGCTGGAAGAGTCAAGGGAAAAGAAGCGTTGCAGCTTCGATTCAAACTCCTTGGCAAGAAATCCTCGATTTAACGCTAAGGCGGAGAAGTTCAGTGGATGCAGAATCCATTTTAATTTTTTTAATCGAGGCCTCAGCCTTTTGTAGTAGCATCCAAACTATCGGTCCCGTGCCGAACCTTTCGGGCCTCGGCCCTGCTTGCCCGAGCCCAAGGGGCGAAGAGGGACCGCTTAGCCCGGAACCGTTAGCCGGGGAAGCTGAAAGCGTCGGAAGTTGCCTCTCGCGGGCTTCCTTACGCCTGCCTGCGAGTAACCTCGCTCTTCCAGCCGCAGAAAGGGAGCTGAAGCCTTGCCCGTCAGCTTCTCCGTCTAGAGGAGGCAGGCTGCCCTCAAAGCACGTCCGACCATAAGTCTCTGACGGCTTTCTGGAGGAGAATCCGAATTTCTCGCACTGGATTGGGACCAAAGAAATAGCGCAGCGGCAGAGAGGTGATTATTTGCGCTGGGCACGGTCTACCCGAAGAACTGGACCGTCGGTGAATCCTTCACCTAAACTTACAGCTTAAAATGATTTGAAGCAGCCGCTTTTCTACCGAGATGATGAGGAGCGACTATAAGCCCCGAGTTTCTGGATCCCCTCGTGCTTCTAATGTTTCTTTGTAAAAGGTTCCAGTCTCGCGCTTGACCTTTTTAAAGAGATTTGAACTCTGATATTTGAATATTTTTAGCCGTGGTGGATTCTGTTACGGCTTTTGAGTACCTGGATCTCCTAGAGCTGCCGGGAGGCTTCCTGGGCGGCGTGGGAAGGATTGTCTGCGAGCTGGCACGTGTGTTTGGGTGCTTCCAGCAGGCTGCCGCTGCCTACTCGAAGCAACGCTCTTTTGAGTATCGCTGCGCTTGGCTCCGCTAAACGAGGCTGCAAAAGCTTGTGGAGATCCTGGCACGCTTGTCGGACAGACGGAGCCGCGAATGCCACGGCCTTGCGGTTTTCATCTCCGTTTCCCTGCGGATGCCCCCTGCCAGCGGTGCCCGGGGGCAGGGAAGCCGCAGTCCCCGCCCGGGGTGCGCTGCTTGCTACGTTAAGGCGTTTTAAAGGCCTCTGCGCCCAATTTCCCGGGATAAATTTTGGCCTGGGTCGCATTCCCTTCCTCTGCGCGGAGGAACCGGCCTCGGCGCTGGCTCCGGCAGGTGAAACGCAGCTGGGAGGCAAACGGCTTCGCCCCTCGGCGAGCTTTGGGCAGCGCTGCTGGCGCCGGCTCTTTCCACCCCGTCAACCGGGAGCCCCTCGAAACGGAGGGGACTCGCGGGGACGCCCCCGTTGAGAGGCCAAGGGCCGCTTGCAGAGGCCAGAATAAATGGCGCCTCGCCACCTTAACATAGCAACGGAGACAAAGAAAGGCTTGTTTTCGGGACCAGAACGCGCAGATGGCGCTTCCCGAACTCGGAGGCGAGGTGATTTTTCACCGGAGGAGCCGGGGGAGGGACTGGCGCCTGGGGATTCGGCAGAGCGTGGTGCTTCACCTCGCGTCTGGTTTCCTTCTAGGTCGGCACACCTGGTGTCCCGGTACCGCCCGCGGGCTCCCATCATCGCTGTGACCCGTAACGACCAGACGGCGCGTCAGGCCCACCTCTACCGCGGCATCTTCCCCGTCCTCTGCAAACAGCCGGCCCACGACTCCTGGGCGGAGGACGTGGACCTCCGCGTCAACCTGGGCATGAATGTCGGTGCGTGACGCCGCTTCGGCCTCGCATGCACGACGGGCTGGTGGGATGTGGGGGGCCCCAGCCCCACAGGTGGCGATTTTGGGGTTAGCGAGGGGGAGAGAGGAACTGGCTGCCTGCCGGGTAACGGTATCTGATGGGGAAAGGGGGGACGGCCGTTGCGTATGCGTGACCGCATCCGATTGGGAAACAGGCCGGCGGGTTTGTCACGGCTGCCTTGGAAGAGCATCACAGCGCGATGCTCGCCGCTCCCCAGGGACGCGAGAAGCCCGGCGTGGGGCGACTCCTTCCTCCGGAGCCGCGGGGGAGCCCGGAGCAGGGGCGAAGGGCCCGGGGTTGGGGGGGTGGCAGGAGGCTGGGGGGGCTCGGGAGCCCCTCGCCCACCTCCCTCTCTTCTCTCCTAGGCAAAGCGCGTGGGTTCTTCAAGAGCGGCGACCTGGTCATCGTGCTGACGGGCTGGCGCCCCGGCTCCGGCTACACCAACACCATGCGCGTGGTGCCCGTGCCCTGAGGCCGCGAGGCCGCCCCGCGCCCCCCCCTTCCCTCCCCCTCCCCTGCGCTCCCCTCTTCCCCTCGCCTTAGCGCAGCCATCGCTTGCGATGTCGTCCTCCTTGGCCCTAGCGTGGATGTAGGTTGCTAAACACCACCCAGTGCGGCAGCAGCAGGGGGGGAGAGACCTTAAATCACTAAAAAAAAGAAAAATATACTTGAAGTGTTTAGTTTTTTTGTTTGTTTTTTTTTTTTAAAGCTCTCCTGGAGGGAAGGCCTGGTGACTGTTCTCAGCACACGAAGTGCCCCAAGCTGCTACTCGCTCCCCTCCCGGGCAGCCCCGGCCCCCCTAGACCAAATCCAAGGTCGCTCCAGCCCCCTCCGAGTGGGTTTTTTTCGCGGGTGGGGGTAGCAGAAGGGCGTTGGCCCCCGCTGTGCTCCCCTCCCTGCCCCCCTGCAGCCTCCTGTCCTGTGTTAGTAGTGTCCCCCCGCCCCCAGAGCCTTCCCCGCGCTCCCACGGGCCCCCCGGGGGGCCGCGCACAACTGTCCACCAATAAAGAGAAGCTGAAGCACCCACCGGCCTGCCCCGTTCCTTGGGCTGGGATTTGGGGGTCCCTGGGTGGTGGTGGGGGATCCTGGGGGAGGGGGGGTTTGGGCAGGGCTGGGGGTCCTGCTCCTGCCTCTGCTCATGGGTGGAGCCTGGAGGGGGCCCGCAGCCTGTCCCGGTGCGGCTGTGCCGGCCCTGGGCCCCCCCGGAGAACCGCGGGTCCCTCCCCGCCGCCACCCGCGGGGCTGAGACCGGGAGAGCGCGGCCGCCGCGGGGCGGGAGCGAGGAGCCCGTGGCCCCTTTAAGGGGCGGGTCTCCGCTAGGCCCCGCCCCTCCCGCCAGTGGGCGGGGCGCGGCGGCGGGGGAGGGAGGGGAGCTGAGGACGGCGAGGGGGTGGGGTGGCGACCAATGGGGGCGCGCGGCGGGGGCGTGGCGTGGCGGCGGGCGGCCAATGGGCGGGCGCCGGGGCGCCGCGAGGAGGCCGGGCGCGCGGGGCATGACGGCGCCGGGCAGCGCGGGGCCGCCGCGCAGGTAGGGGCGGGGGGGCCGGGCCGGGGGGGGTGTGTGTGAGGGAGGGTGTGTGTGAGGGAGCTCTGGGGGTCCCCGGGGGTCCCCAGTCCCGGGCGGCGGCCGGGAGCCGCGGGGCGCGTCCGCGTTGGCGCCGGGGAGCCCGGTGCCAGCCCTCGGCCTGCCCCCGGCCGGCCGCCGGCGGCGTCGCGCTCTGAGGGGAGTGCGGAAACGCCGAGGCCCCCCCCGCCCCCCCCCGCCTCACCTCGCTGAGGGGACGCACCGGGGTGGGGGGTCCCGCCGCTGCCCGGCCCGGGAGCCGCCGGTTCCGCCTGCGGGGGGGCTCCGAGCCCGGGCGGAGGCCGGGGGCTGGCCCCGGCGTGGGTTGGGGCTCGGTGGGGTGGGGGGGGCCGAGCTCTCCCGGCGCGTCGCTGCCCCGCCGGGGCCCGGGGCCGCGGGGGGACCGAGGCCGGGCTCTCTCGGTAGCTTGGGGCTCTTAGAGCGGCGCCCGGTGAAACGCGGTATCCCGGGTGCTGGGAGCGGTCCTGGGACCCCCTGGCACCGAGGCCTTGGCTCTCGCCCCGGGGACAGGCGGTTCCCGGGGGGCAGGGAGGGAGGCCGCCCGCCCGCCCGCAGCCGGGGCGCGGGGACCCGGGGGGGGCCCGGGCGGCTCCGTCTCTCCCTCCTCTCCTTGACCTCCTGCCTCTCTCCTGACAGCGCCGCTCGGCACCGGCCGTTCCCCTCCAGCATCCCCGGCGGTGGCTCCGCTCCAGCAGCCAACACACGGGATTGAAATGACCTTGAAAGCCGGGAACAAGGGCAGCTCGCCGGATCCCGCCCGGGCTCGCTCGGGCCGAGGCAGCCCGGCCGCAAGTGCCTCCCTCCGGCTCTGATCCTCCTTGGTTTGTTTTTTTTTTTTATTCGGGAGGCGAAATCCCCGGCTCGCTCTCGCCTGCCTCCGCCGCGCACTTCCCCCTCGCTCGCGCCGACAGCGGGGAAGGGATCCAGCGAAAATCCGACGCTGCCGGAGGGGCTCGTGCCAGACCGTTTCCAGGCCGGATCCCAGCGCCGTGTAAGGGAAGGGAGATGCCGATCTGGGGGGAGGGAAAAGCACCGGGCTTGGCTCGGCGAAGCCGCAGCCCGGGAGGCAAGCTGGGGGGAGCCTGTGTGGGCAGGGGGGCTGTGCCAGCAGGTCACCGGCGATGTTCTCCCTTTGCCAGGGAGTCCTGCGCCCGCCTGCTCTGCCTCGTCTCCGGGGCTCCGCGCTCCGACTGTCCGTGCTCTGCCTGTAGTTCGGGACGGTGGTTTTCCTGCAGGAGCAGCTTCTCCTGCTCAAAAAATGCCTCGAGAAGGGCGATGGTGTGAGACGCTAGGAAGTGTTTTCCGCTGGAAAGCGGCTCTTGGCAGGGAGACCTCCCATTAGCTGTGCCTGGAGCCCAGCCTCATCTTATCCCGTGCTCCGGAACCCCGGATCCCCATCCCTGCTGCATCTGGCAGCCGGGACAGAGCAAGATCTGGGAGAGGGGAGACAAGGCAGCTGCTGCAACGTCTCCGCTGGGGCTGAGGATGCTCCTCGCAGCCCCAGACCCTCCCTGGAGCCGCCTGGTGCCAGTGCTGCGTCCGGGGACCGTCCGACCCGGGGCTTGTCACTGGCGGTGACCGTAAGAGGGAGAGAAAACCGGGACAGGACGATGCGGCGCTTCCATGTGCTCTCCAGCCTCTGGCCCTTCTCGTTTCAGGGGATTTCTGGGTGTTTGGTGACCGCAGGGGGGGGTTTCTCGATGCCCTCGCCTCGAGCGGGGGGTGCCTCTCCCCGTCCCCCGCGCGGTGCCCCTTGGCGTCAGCCCCGGCAGGGCTCAATCCGCTCACCCGGATTAAGCGGTGCGACCGCTCGGGGATTTAAGGGATGACATGGGGGAAGCCGGAGCAGGCTGAGGGCGGGTTGGAGCCCCTTTTCCAGCACGAGGGCAGGGGGAGGAAGGCTCTGGTGCCTCCGTGGTACGAGTTTTGGCTTCGTGGCAGCGTGGCGTCACCTGGCAGAGGGTGTTTGCGGCGCGGGGCTGCCCGTCCCAAAGGCACTGGGTGCCCGAGGAATCAGGCGGGGAAAAAGCCTTTCGGTGCGATGCCAGGGGATGTTATTTTGTTGCTGCTTGTCGGCAGAGTCTCCCTTCCATTCCAGACGCATCCTTCGACCTGAGCTTCTCCTGAAAAACGCCCCCAACCTCGGTGTCTTCGTCCCGTCCCCGCGATGCTGGGGCTTCGGGGCCGTGCGGGCAGCTCCTTTGCGGTGGGGATCCAGGAGCTGGTTCCCAGCCCGGTCCTACCCGCACGGCCCCAGTGACTCTTGCGTTTGGGTTTTCTGCAGCCCCGCGTACGTGCTGCATCCTGAGGGAGCGTCCCCCGTGCCTCCGGCCAGGATTCAGCCCGGCTCTGTCGCGTCGGGACAGCGTTTCGGTCGGGCCCCTGAGGCTGCGGGGATGCGATGGCTCACGCGGCTTCGACTCTCGGGTTATTCGGGCACGGCTGTCGGGGTGCGGCACCCCCGTCCTGGCTCTCCCCGAGTCGGGGGGGGGATTATTTAGATGGATTTCCCTTCGGATGAGCCCCTCGGAGCAGGAGCAGGGTGCGTGTAGGGAAGTACAGGCGGCGAAAGAGCCCCTCTGCGCGTGTAGGAAGCAATTTGGTACGGCTTCTCCGCCCGGGCTCTGCCGCACCGCCACAGCATCATCCCCGCGGGCACCGGGACGCGCTCCAGCTCCGCGCTCGTCCTGCCCGCTGGCGCTCGTCCTGCCCGCTGCCGCCCTGCCTGTCCCCCACCTGCTCTGCCATCACCCCCTGCCCGCTCAGCCGACCTCTTTTCCCTTGAATAATTTCCTCTCCGTAAGCCCGGTGGCTTTTTGCCGGCTCTGCTGTGCCGCCGGAGCCCGTGGATCACTGCTGCGGCGTCGGTCCCCTGGGATCGCGCTCCGCTTCGGCTCTCGGTGCCGGAAGCGCCGCGGCACGGCAATCTCCGGTGGCGGTTTGCCGGGGGCAGAAGCGTCACCTTGCTGGCCCGGCGAGCGATAACCTTCCCTGCGCGGCGCTGGGAGCGTGTTTACTTTACCCGCGGCGGTCGATAAGCGCCTCTGATAAAACTCGTGACAGTAAATAACGGGCTGTAACGAGAGGGGAGCGATTAAAGGAGGGAGGTGGTGCCCTCGGTGAGGGCTCTGCCCCGGGAGGATGGTGTTTTGCCGACCCGGAGGAGCAGACCCTGGCCCGCGCTGGCCGAAATCTCCGTCCCCCAGGGAGTTTCGTAGACCTGCGATTTTTCCCATCCCAGCCTCCGTCTCTTGAGGAGGAGAGGCTTTGTTTCGGAGGGTGTTATCCCAAGGACCCGCCGCTCGGTTGCGAGCGCCGGGGAGTTCCTGGCAAGAAATGCCCTTTTTTTTCCCTCCATGTGACTTGAGAAATCGCAGAAATATTCTTGCTGTCCTTGAGCAGCGGAGATACCAACGTCTCTGCGCGGACTGGGCTGGAAGGGAATGGATTTACGGCTCCGAAACGCGTCTCTCCCCTCTTTCCCTTCGCCTCGGGGGCTAACGGGCTTCTCCTTGCAGCGCCAAGCCGATGCATGAAAAAGCAGCTCCCCTGAAGAGCCCCGAGCCCATGCACGGCCGTGAGAAACTGGAGGCAGCCCACAAGGAGAAGAGTTTGGATTCCCTCGACGGCAGGTGAGGGGCAGCGTCCCGGGGTCCGCCGTCGAGGATTTGCTCTTTTTTCCCCTCCTGTTGTGACCTCCTGCAGCGGCCCCGCTGCCCCCGAGCCCCCAGACGCAACCCGCCGGCTACGGGTGGGCACAGGGGGTCCCCTCTTTGTTTTCACCCTCAAATATTGGGTCTGTAAAAGCAGGGAGGGGAGAGGGGCTTGGGGAAGGGGGCCGGTGTTCCCGCTGCTGAGGATTTCGCTGCCTCTCTGGTTTCTCCCTCGGCCCGCCCGATGGACGCCCCTGCGTGCGGCCAAAGCCGAGTCCGTCCTCCTGCCCGGGGCACGTTCCCAGATTCCCGTTTGTGCTTTCCCTGGGGAAACCTTGACCTGGCCGAAGCTGCCCGTCGCCAGCTCCTGACCTGTCCGTGCTGCTGCCGGGGCCGCTCTGGGCTCCTTCCCCCGGTGCTGGGGCACGGTTTGGGTACGGGCACCCCGGCGCTGGTGCCTCCGCCGGCTCGAAGCCATCAGGGTGTTATCCCAGACAGAGATCAGCCGCCTCCTGCAGCCGTTACTTAACCTCGGCAACGCCCGATGCTACGATAAATCACCGAGGCATCCGAAACGTGGCTTCCCGGGGTCTCTCTTCGTCTTGCCGTGGCTCTTCTTGCAGCACGTGTGTTTTGGGGAGCGGGCGAGCGACCTGGGGCTCTTTGCTTTCCTGACGATTATTATTTTTCCTTCCAGCCTCCACCTGAACGAAGCCCTGAAGGACGAAGACATCAAGAAATGCCACCGGGAAGTGGTAAGTCTTTGGCTTCGTGAGCGAACGGGCCGGTCAGTTGTAGCCTGACGCCGGCTGTTCGCAACAGAGGAGCCCGCCCAGGGTCTTGAATTTGGGCTGCGGGAGCCGGAGGCGAAGCCGCAGCAGCTGCTGGGGCAGGGCAGAGGCTCCCGCCTGCGTTTTCAGGGGAGCCGATGACGGTTTCGTGTGGCCCGTGATCTGCCTTGCAAACGCGTCCGGGATTGTCCGCTTTCTCCTTTGCTCTGGATGGAAATCTTGACCGCAAGCAGCTCGGTTCCCGTCCGTCGGAACCTTTTCGGTTGTGGAAATCGTGCCCGAAGTTGAGCTTTTTGGTCCGTCTACAAACGAGAGATGCTCTGGAAGAGGAAGGGGTGGAGGGAGGAGGCGTTTTGCCTTTCCCCGTGGAAAAGACGGAGGAGAAAAACGCTTTGCCGATTATTTAGAGGCATCTGGGAGGGTTATTACACGGCAACGGGTTTGTGCGGGGCAGGACAGCCCGGGGGTGGCTCGGAGGCGGTGCCGCCGTCCCCCCCGTGTCCCCCTGTGTCCCCCGAAATGCTCCCATGGGCACCTGCCACCGTCCCGGCCTCTCTCCAGGGGGTGTCTAAGCCGAGCCCAGGTGATGCAGAGCCTTGATCCTCTTACGGCCCGGCTCATCCGGTGACAAGGTGCGCGGAGCAAAGGTGACCTTGTCCCCGCGGGCAGGAGGGCTCTGCCTGCGCTGCCGCCTGCAAACCAGCCTCGCCGCCCCGGGGCCCTTCGAGCCGCGCCGGATCTCTCCGCGTCCTGGCAAAGCATCTCGCCCCTTGGATTTCGGGGGGCAGCCGCGTCCCCGGGGAGCCCCCCGAGGTCCGGGGCGCTGCCCCCTCCGGCGCAAGGGGGGCACGAATCTGCCTGTGCTGCCTTATGGGACTAATCGAGCGGATTTAACGCGACGCGTTGAACTGCTGCTTCGGAGCCTTTAACTTCTGTACAGAATTATTTAAGGGCGAACCTGCCGAGCCTCCTGCCGCGGCTGCCGGCGGGCTTTGAAGAGGCACCGGGAATATAAATAGCCGGATGGCGTGGCGCAACGGGCGCAAAGCAAGTGTTGTCACCGTGCCCCGAATAAGGGAAGAGCTCGAGGAGGAGGAGAGAAACCGTTGGGCAAAATACATTGCGTGCGGATGAGCCCGGGGGAAAACAAGCTCCTCGCGGAGGCTCGGCCTCCTTCGATAAACCCTAGATATTAGGGGAAATGTTTATTCGGGAGGATGGCGCAGCGTTTGCTGGCTGCGGGATCGTCCGACCCTCCTCTAGCCCTTCGGCTCCGCTGTCTCCAGCCCGGTGGGACCCCGCTGCGCCGGTCCCGGGTGCGGGGAGAGGCAGATTTTTTTTTTGCAGGAGGGTGGTTTTGCGTTTTTTGGGTCTCCTTATCGGCAAGGTCACCGGATAACTCTGCTCTGCTTCGTTTTCAGGCCGCTAGCAAGTACAACTCCCAGTACCACAAGCTGTTCAAGGACATCCCGACGGAGGAGAGCGTGCTGAAAGGTGGGTGGCACGGCGCGGGACGGGCGCGGGGGCGGCGGGATCGGGCGCGCGGTCTGCCATGCCCCTCTCTCTGCCTTGCAGTTTGCTCCTGCGCGCTCCAGAGAGACATCCTCATCCAGGGAAGGCTTTACATCTCCCCCAACTGGCTCTGCTTCTACGCAAACCTTTTCGGGAAGGACATCAAGGTAAACGGGGGGGGCCCGTAGGGCTCGTAGCCCAGGCTACGCCGCAGCGTATCCCCTCCCGCACCCAAATACCACCAAAATCGCCGTCAAAAGCCTCCGAGGCGAAGGGGAGCGCGGCTGGGCCTCCCCCTCCGATCACCTGCGGCATCTGCCTGGGGGAAACCAAATACTGGTTTGGTTTAAAGTCCCCTGATGCAAAACCTCCTACAAGCCGCAACGGCGTTTGAAGGAAGATCAAAGGTTCTTTGGGGGGGGAGATTTGAATCTCTCTTGGCTTTTCTTCTTGATTTACAATCTGATGTTTCCCCGTTAGTCTTGTGGCTGACAGGGATCTCGGGGAGAGACAACTTCCTTTAAAACTGGGCTGAAGAGCTGAATTATTTATATCAGCTGCTTTAAACAAATACCTGATGGAAGCACGGGGTTTCAACGAAGTTATCCTGCCGTAAATTACATCCTGCCTTATTTTTAACCCTCCCCGGGCTTGCAGGGGGGCTGTCGTGGTGGGATTCAGGGATGAACGCGGGGGGATGCCGTGACCTTTAATAAAAACCGAGCTGTCTCTGGGAAAGGCCGAATCCCCGCGTCGCCCCTCTGCTTGGGGCGTAATTACGATGCGCGTTACATCTCCTCCTTGCGAAAGAAACTCCCCGAGCTCGCGCCGTGCCCGTCCCTGCCCGTCCCCGTGTCTTTCTGCCCTCCAGGTTGTGATCCCGGTGGTCTCTGTGCAGCTGATAAAAAAGCACAAGACGGCTCGGCTGCTGCCCAATGGCTTGGCCATCACCACCAACGCCAGCAGAAAGGTAACGCCGGCGCTTCCAGCGTCGCTACCCCGGCCTCGCCGCAGCCGGGGGACGCCCTGGTCTGAGCTGGCCGGGATTTGAGAGCGGGGAACAAAGCGATTCCCGTCCCCGGCTCAACAGCGCGAGGCGGTTGGGAAGCGAGCGCTGCTCTCCCTGCTGGCAGCTGGCCGGGGCGAACACGCGGCTTTGCTTTTGTTTCTGAATTTCACTTTGTTTCTGGGCGAAGCAAAACCCAAGTGAAACTCGGCCGAGCCTGACAAATCCCCGCCAGGCTCAAAGAAAAACTTTAAACTCCGTAAACGCGGGCAGGGGAAGGGTTTGGGCCGGCGTTCAACCCGAGCCGGCGGAAAACTTGGTTAAGGGGCCGAATTTCCAGCTTTTAAATCACGGAGGGTGTTGTCGGCCGCGGTGAGCTGACGTAGTCCCGCTCGGCGCGTCCGAGTCCTCGCCTGCCCCGGCGCCGCTCCTGGCAGCGTGTGTTGCCCGTCCCCTGCCAGGGAGGGGGTTGTTCCCGTGGGATTTTGGAGGGGATTATTCCGGCAGGATTTTAGCGGGGGGTGGGGGGGGCACAAGGCAGGATTCGGGTGTTCAAAGCGATCCGGTTGCGAGGCTGCTCTGCGCATCGCGTGGGCTCTGCGCCGGGCAGGGTGAGCGCTGCCCCGTGTCCCCTCGTGCTGATCCGTGGGGATGTTTTCCGTCGCTCCCGGCCCCGTTTGCTGCCGCATCCCTCTGGGCTGAGCACGGGAGGGCCCCGTGGGAACGGCAGCTGAGCGAAACTGGCCCCAAAAAAATCTGGTCCAGGTTTTAGCAGGCTGCAAAAATAACAGAAGGGAAACTCCATGGGGAGATGCCTGCGGGGGGGACGCGGCTCCCGAAGGAGGGGAGATTCAAGGGCAGGACGTCTCTGCCTGTCCCTGCCTGTGGAGAACCGCACTCGGGATGGGGGGGAATCTCTCCCGGCAGCTTCTCTCTCTCTCTTGCAGTACATCTTCGTGTCCCTCATCTCCCGCGACAGCGTCTACGACGTCCTGAGGAGAGTCTGCACGCACCTGCAGGTACCCTCCGCCCCGCGTCCGATGGCCGCGGGGCTCTGCGCTCGCCCCTCGGGCCGCATTTTGGGGAGCGGAGCTCTTCGCCGCCACCTCCGAGGCTTTGGACCGCTCCCAAAGCCCTCCCCGGTGCCCTGCTGCCTCTTCCCAGCGTCCTCGCTTCGCAGCAAGGGACGGGAAGAGGGGCAGGAGCCGCGTCCCGGGCGCGTCCTGTCCCCGTCAGTCGCTGCTGGCCTTTTCTGGGTCACGGATGACGGAGGCAGGGCCCCGAGTTTCTGCTCTCTCCCAGGGCGTGCGTATGAAGTATTTCTAATCTGGCAGTAATACTAGTTCTGCCACTCCGCGCATCGCTGCCTTTTCCCCAGATCTAAAGTTTTAAGGGGAGACAAAATGGTACAAAGTCAAAAAAAAAAAAATTTGACTTAAAAAAGCCTGAAGGGGGAAGAAATCCATCAGTCCTCGAGCTGGAGAGGAGGATTGCGGGGACCTCCTCTTCTCCCTGCCTTTGAAGCACGTGGGAAGCGGTGCCGGAGCCCTTCCCTGCCCAGAAGGGAGTCTGCCGGCTGTGCCGGGGCGGCGATTTGGGTGACTCAGCCCCGTTGCCAAACCGGGGAATTTATTCTTTGAGATGTGCTGGGCTCTGCCCACATGTTCCCTTTTTTTTTTTAATCCCCCTCCGTGGTTTATCCCCTCTGCCGGGAGCCGAGAGTGGTGCAGGAGGCCTCGCGGGAGCCCTCGGCTCAGCCGCGGCCCCGTAGGGTTTTCGGCAGCGGGAAGCAGCGATGGGGCGCCCCGTCCTCGGCCGGATGCTTTTCTTCGGCCGCAAAATCCCCACGCTTGGAAATTTTAAGCAGCTGCTCTTCATAGACTCGCCACAAACGTCAAAATTCAATGTTCTGGCGCGGGTTGAAGCGGGGAGAGGTGGCACCGTAACGCCCGTTTCTTTCTCCCCTCCAGGTTTCCAGTAAGAAGAGCTTGAGTTTGAAGGAGCTGACGGAGGAGCCCGACGCCGTGTCGCTGGTGAGGGTCAGGGCAGCCCTGGGAGAGGGAAGGACCCCCACGATCCAGGCTGGCAGCATCTCCCGGTGCTTCCGAGGGACGTGGCCCTGCAGCAGCTCCAGCCCCGGGGACTCTCCGGCGGGGGAATCCCTCTCCGTGCTGGCTGCCGCCCGGCTCGATCCAGTGCCGTTTCGGATGGGCTGGGCCCGGGACGCTGAGCCACGGGGAGGGCGAGGGGGTCTTGGAGGATGATGGGTGACCGCGCTGAGCTTCAAACCGAGGGGTGAAGGAGGCGGCAATCGGTATTCGGGGCAGGCGTGGGGCGCGTGGGCAGGTCCTTCCTGTGGCAGTAGGAACCCGTGTCCCCACGGGGCCGTTGTGGAGGACCAGCTCCCCCTTAGGATGATGTTTTGGATGTGCTGGGGCTCGAGGGAGATGCCGTCAGGTTTGAGGCCAAATCTGGCCCCGCCACGTCCTCGGCGCTGCCGGTTTCGTGGGAGAAGGCGCTGCCGGCGGCACGGCTCACCGGGGGCTGCTCCCGCAGGAGGTGATCGTCCCCGAGGGCAAGTGGAGGAAGGTGTCACCCGCCTCCCTGTCGCTGTCGCTGCCGGACGCTGACTATCAGTGCATCCACCGGGCCTCCGTCAGCAGCCTGAGCGCCAAGGAGAGCTCCTTCACCTCCGAGGAGCCCCTGGTTTCAGGTGAGGGCTGCGGCCGACCCGGGGACGCGGGTTTGTGCCCTGCCCCGCGCGCGGTGCTGGGCATAAACCTCCGTAAACACACGTTCGTCCATCCCCCGCCCTCGTGGAGGGGATTTCTGCCTTGCAGACGAGCAGGGTTGAGGCTGGGAGTCGGTGACGGGGTCTTGGGGATGGGATGGGGCGTCCTGCCTGCGGGGTCTGAGCCCTCGGCATGCGCCTGTGACGCCCGTGCAGGCAGCGTTAGCCCACGGAGAAGGAATATTTGATGCTTGAAGGCTCCCGGTCGCTGGAGGAGCGCGAGCGTCTGCTCAGCGTCGCCGTGCCGCTGACTCTGGGCTCGCATTTCAGAAAGTGCAATAAACACCGAGGAGGAGCTGGAGGTGGAGCAGAGCTGCGTGGCGGAGCTGAGACCCTCCGACTACCAGCTCCTGAAGATCTTCATCGTGCTGTAAGTGTGGCGAGGGCGGCCGCGGCGTGGGGAGGACGGGGGGGAACGTCCGTCTCGACCACCGGCCGCTGAGCGCTTGTGCTTGTTCCTCTGCTCCCAGCATCTGCCTCCTGGTCGTGTCCTCCTCGTACCTGGCGTTTCGCATCTTCCGTCTGGAGCAGCAGCTCTGCTCTCTGAACCGGGACTACCTCTCCCGCGGGCACAGGAGGTGAGGGACCCTCGGGGCAGGTGGGTCACACCGCGAGTGGAGGACCCGAGGGATGCGGCGCAACGAGCAACGGCTCCGTGATGCGTCCCAGGGATGCTTCGTCCCTTATCCGGTGCCTGCCGTTGGGATGGCCGACGGCAGACCCCGAAGCGCCGTCCCCGTGCAGTAGATGATCCCGTCGACCGCTGGTTTGAGCGAGCGGGGAAAGCTCTGCTGGCCCTGAGGCCGTCGGCCCTTGGGGAGAGGTTTCCTTGCGGGTTTGGGGCTGGTTCCCCGGTTGTAGGAAGCACCGGGGCATCTCGGGCGGAGCTGGGCTGTGCCCTGGGGCTGACGCGACCGCGGCCGTCGGCAAGGAGCCGGGTTCCCTTGGGCTGGGGACATTGGCGGGGGGTCTCCCTCCTCGTGCCCACGGGGCCTGGGCACGGGGCTGGGGGACGGTGCCTCCCCGGCCGCCCCCCCCGTCTTACCCTGCTCTCTGCTTGCAGGTGACTGTTACCCCAGCGCTGGCCGAGGACGGACGCCGAGACGGTGGCGCCCTGCGTGCGGATCCCGGTGCCGCGGCCGTTGCACGTGGCCTGGCTTTCCCTTGGCCGGTAAAATGGGACCAAGTATCTTCTCTCTTCCTACCGGCACCCGCTCCCGGCGGGACCGCCCGGCCGGCTCACGGCCACCGGTGCCAACTCCCCGTCCCACCGGAAACCCGTTTTCTCCCCGGGACGCTGCTGCGCCGTAGCGCCGGACGATGAGTGGTTGGACCTCCTCTTAGGACTTGCTGCTAAAACGGGCACCGGTTTTTATTCCAGACTGGGATTTTTCTTGTTGGAAAGATGACCTTAGGCTCACCGGGAACCCCCAAAAACGTGGACGAGTTGCTGCCGCTGCTCTGGGGGAAGCCCGGGCGGTGGCTCTGGGCTGAACCAGCCCGTTCGTCCCCACCTCTGTCCCCCCGGGCTGCGGCCGGAGGAATGGCCCCCCAACCCCAGGGGCCTACGGGGACGGGGAGAAAGGGGCCGCCAGCCCTGTGGGGCACCATCTATCCCAGCACCCGAGGGTGGGGGTACAACCGAGGGCCCCCCCATCTCCGCTGAGCTCCGTACCGGCCCCCAGCCCTTCTCTCCTGGAGCACCGGGGCATCTCGGGGTGCACGTGCGCGTGTGTGTGTGTCCCTGCAAAGCACTTTAGGGTCCCCCAGACGGGGCGTCCTCGCTGGGGACCGCACCTGGGAACGGTGCTGGACCAAGGCTTCGTTAGCCCCGCTCGCCTCGTTAGGACGTCCCGAAAGGAGCCCGCGGCTGGCGCCGGCGAACGTCCCGGATCGCAGCGTGTCTGTGCCCTGGTTCGTGTTGTTAACCTCGTTGCGGTGCGGAGCCGAGTCCCGCAGGATTCGTCCCGCAGGATTCGTCCCGCAGCCTCCCCCAGGAGCACGCTGGGGCGGCAGGTGATACCTGTGCGATTTATTTTGGTTTTCTTTCCTATTTTTTGGGAACTACAAGTGCTGATGGGGCCAAATCCCCGAGCCCTGGGGAAGAGCTCGCTGCTCGCTCCGGGCTCGGAACGGCTTTTAAAATGAAAATAAAACCAGGATTTTCTAGCACGCCCCTGTCTGCTGCCAGCATCTTTGCGGCGGTGCCAGGCTGCGAGCCCCGAAACGGGGTACCCCGGAATCTGCGCTGGCCCGGTGCCCCTCGGCTGGCCGCGTCCCCAGGGCGTGGATTACGTGGGGACAGGCCCGTCCTTGTGTGGGCTTGGGGACGGGTGGCATCGCCTTCTCCTCCCTTCGGGCCGGCGCTGGTGGAGCTGGGGCCGTGTGGCCCCCGATGTCGCACCCCGTGGGGCGCGGAGGGATGCTGCGTGGGCCGGGGTGCTCGGGGGTGCTTGGCGTCGCTTCTCCGGTGCCGGGTCACCCTACGTGTCACCGCGTGGCCACCCTGGCGCTGCAGGAGGGGGGCAGCAGGCTGGGGAGGGGGCGCAGGGGGACCGGGGTGGTTTGGGGGGGACACCCGGGGCCGGGGAGGGTTTTTCACTAGGTGGCAGCAGAGGCTGCGGGATGCGACGCTCCGGCTTGGTGGCAGGGCCACCCTGGGGACCGCGGACGCCTGGGGAGGGTGCGGAGCTGCGGCCCCATCCTGCTGGGGCGGACAGGGTGAGCCTTCCTCCTCCTCCTCCTCCTCCTCGAGCATCCGCAACCCAAATCTCCCCCCGCCAGCCCGGCCCACGCAGCAAAACGCATGAAAACAGGTGAAACGTGTGAAAATGGCCCAACTCAAAAGCCACAGCGGAGGTGGCACTGGCTAAGCGGGGACTGGGATGGTGTCACCCCATTTTTGGGGGGAGATTTAGCACCCTGGGGTGCCGGGTGCCACGTTTCTGGCCGAACTATTGAAGCCGCTTCTTCAAAGCCCCGGCGTTACGGGGCCGCTGGAGCCTTTGATTTCGTGGGCGACCCAGCGGGTGAAAGGTGCCGTCCCGCTGCCGCCCCGGCCCCGCCGAGGACTCGCCCGGCTCCTTTTGCCGGTGCGGCTCCCGAAATGGGTATATTTGCGCCAGGAGGGGGTTGTTTTTTCGAAAACCAACTTGGTGCTCAAGGGGTTCAACCTCAAAGCGGGGCTTACGGCCCCAAAAATGATGTTTAGAGGTTTAGGATTGGGGTGTTTTTTTTGGTCTCATGTGCCCAGCCTGGTGGTTTTTGGGTGCTCCACAGCACCCAATGCAAAGCGGGTGCGTGAGGTCCCTCGTCCCCGTGCTGGGCCAGGCGTGTGACGGTGGTGACGGCCACCTCAGCTCCTCTCGGGGCCGGCCGGCGCTGGCACAGCCTGTGGGCGCAGCTGGCTGCCGTGGAGGAGGTTTGGAGGAGCCCAGGGTGAGTCCCCGGCGTGGTTTGGGGGGTCCTGGCTGCCGGGAGCCGGTTGCAAAGCTCCGGTTTTGTTTTCCAGCCGGCGTTTGCCTGCCCGGTGCGTGTTTGCTCTCCGGGCGACGCCCTGCTTGAGCTTATTTGCTTTTCTTTGTGTAAAGAAATGCCACGTAAAAGCCTCGGGTGCAGGAAACGTCCCCGGGAGCTCACCTTGCTGGCTCTGGCAGCCCTGCCCCGTCCCTCGAGTCGCCCCGATGCTCCCCCACTCGCACCCACCCTCCGCCTTCCTGCCTCCCCTCTGCCCGCGCTCCCAAATCGACCCCTAAAAACAGGATTAGGAGATGAAATCGGCCCGTGCGGCCTCCTCGCTCTCGCGCAAGGCGCCGGCGGGGTTGTCCCCGGGCTCGCTGGCTCTCCAAGGCCGGTTTCTGCTCAGTTTCACCCGGCACAGAGCGGCCGAGAAGCCGCTGCGAGACCCCAGGATCTGCCCGCGAGCCGCAACCCTCGTGGCCGCGATGCTGCGCCACAAAAAGAAACCCCGGGGCAGCGGGAGCCGCCGCTTGCCAGCGCGTTCCTGCGCAAAAGACGAGACGATGCTGGCAAGCGCGGTTTCGTCTCGAGTTTTATTCCGGACCTGGGAGAAAGGCGGCTTCCCGCGGTGGCAGCGATGTCGCTCGGCGAAGCCCCACGCGATTCCCCTTCGGCGAGCGGCTCGGTGCCGTTTCGGCTCCATCCGAGAGGCGGAAGGGGTTTTCCGGGGATGCCCCCGCCGGTTGCTCTCCCGCCCGCGCAGCCTGGGAAGGGGGGGAAGGACCCCGACCCTCGTTTCGCCCCGCCGCTGCCTGCGTGTGTTCGCTCGGGTGTTTTGGGAGAGCCTGGGCTGCGGCTACTTACCTTTTTCTTAGCAACAAGGGAATTTTAAGACCTTCCTACAGTTCATCGCCCTCGGTGCTGTGCTGGTCCGCACGCCGGTGGGGCTGGGCCGGCAAGACGATGGGTGAAGAGCTCCGGGTTAAAAATAATCCTTCTCCCTTTTCTTTTCCGAGGTTTCTATTTAACCTGGATTTCCCGGATCCAGCTGGCGTGCCGGGGGGTGGCGGCTCTCCCAGCCGCCGCCCGAGCAACCTGCTCTTTGCTTCTCGTGAGGTTAGAGGTTATTCCTTATCCTGCAACGACGCCTCACTTTTAATTTTTAGTTTCCCTGCTGCTAAACCTGTCTTTTAACGAGAGGATCTGCTCTGAGGTCCCAGCCATCGTCCAGCGCGGGAGGAAAAGCGTTTGGGCTGGAAGCGTACTAAGGAATTCTCGGGCTTCAAGGAGACCGCGGTTATCTTTGGCTTTTATACCTCAAACCCTGTCCTTTTGTTCTCCCTGGTGTGGGTTTTTTTTTTGTTTTTTAATCTGGAGTAACAGAACTGGTTTTGTGCTAGAGGAAGCAGCGACCGCCTCGTACGCTCCGAGCGCAGCGAACGCTAACGAGGGTTGGGGAGCGCTGACGAACCCTCCCCAAATGGAGACGACCTAAAATCGTAACGAAACCAAAAAAAAAAACCCCACACCTTCAAAGAGTGAGCGTGGCTTTTCATCTCAGTTAAGTTTCCTTTCCTAGGATTGGGTTTCTCAGCTTCCTATTCACCTTCCGGCAGTTCAGAGTCGGGTTTTAATTTGTAATAAGAGCAAGCAGGGGTGGGGGACAAAAAAAAAAAAGCACCTGTCTGAAGAAAACTGCTTTTCTTTTTGCCCCATTCTTTAATTAATTGTAGCGTTTCCTTTGGTGTCTCGTCTTTTGACGTCGCCATCTCAGCGTCAGGTTTTCAGGGGTAAGAAACCCTCGCTGCGCAGTGCTGGACTGCTCAGACCCCGCTAGCGGGAGGCACAAATTAGAAATAGCCACGATAAAAGCATTTTGGGCCGGGTTTTAAAGGGCATTTGCTAAACCTGGCTTGGAACAGCACTGCCCGCAGCCAATTAAAGCCACCTAACGAGGGCGCGTCGCCTGCTGGGCGAAGGCGGCGAAGCCTCTTCGGCAACCCGTTTTGCCACAGCATTAGTGTAAAAAAAATCACCACCGAGAGGAGGATTTCTTTGAAAGCAAAGTGACTTTTCTGGTTAGAAGTTCAAAGGCCGGTGATTTCTGGGGGTGACTAAGGCTTTTCCAGGAGGGAAGGGGGGGTTCGGGGGGCGCAGCCATGCTGGAGGGGTTACATTCTTCTTCTTTGGGACGATCCTGCGCATGGGCATCTCCCTCAGGCACTGGGGGTGCTGCCTCGCGGACGGGGAAGGCAGTTTTTGGGGGGTGGAGGGGCCGGAGCCGCGTCCCGATCACTTCTGCGCCAGTTTCGCGATGAGAGCTTTCCACTCGGATCTCTTCTGCGTGACGTAGGAGGGAGTGAGGAGCTGCAGCGAAGGCTCCGGCCGGCCCCTGAAGTATCCCTGACACAGAGCCTCCGCGTTGCAGATGACGTACATCCCGCAGTCGTAGCTGTTCTGCTGGGCGGGCGCCTTCTCCTCCACGAAGGTGGCTTTGCCCCCTCTTTTGCCCAAGAAGGCCTCCAGCTTCCCCGCCGCTTGCTTGGCGTGGACGGAGTTGCATTTACTGTGGGAATCGTAATGGGCGAAGCACTTTTTGTCCCTGAAGTAAACCAGTAAGCTCCAGTGGGTGCCCCCAGCGACCTGGTTGGAGTTATCGTTGATAGGCAAGAACACCAGCTTCTTGTGGAGAAGGTCCAGCGGTTGAAGGAACATGGCTATTTCTTCCTGACTAAGGGCACATTTAATGAACTGAGCCACTTCGGGGCTGATAAAACAAACCTGATCGCTAAATTCTTGGAACTGGTGGTTGGCGAAGTACTCGAAGGCAAACCCGATGATGTGGTCGTTAAGCCAGTTCGGGGGCTCCAGCAAGGCAACGTCCGACTGCCTCAGCAAACTGTCCATGTAGCTGAGAACAACGGGGTCCATCCTGCGCAGGTCGGGGCCGCGGCTCTCCGGGAGACCTCAAAAGCTGAAACACAGAAAGAGAAAACGAATTAAGGGATTAGGTCACACCTGGGACGAGATACAGCGCAACAAAGGTCTCGAGTTCCTTCTCGGCGAGCGGTGAGACTTCCCCGACGGAGATTCGAAGGACCGGCGTTGGAACCATCCGCCGGACGAGCAGGCAGAGGCCACGCAGCTCCTCGCCCGCAGCGCGTGACGGGTTGAGCCGGGCTCTTCCGCCACGCCAGGAGCGGTGCGTGGCTCCGATGAGATAAAGGTTTCATCACGACAATGTTAACCTCAAAGCAAAGCCATTTCAAAGCTTCGCGCAGAAACCAGACGTGATCTGGGAGAAGTCCGTCGGCATTTTGGCGTTTCGGTGTTTCGCCCGCGCGGTGACGATCGCTGTAATTCTTTGCATCGCTGACGTGCCTTAAATAAAACTCTTTTCAGGGCCGCCCGGCAGGTGTACGGTCCCTCTCGCCTCGCGGGTCGTGCCGCAGCTCGGTGCCAGGCGCGCGACCTGTTCCAGGAAAACCTGCCGGCCCGCCAGCGCGGGAGGCAAGGCGGCGATGAGTAAGGAGAACCGAAGCAAAACGAGATCGCAAACAAAGCAGTTCCCTGCCGTGGGAATCTTTAGGACAACTCTCTACGTAGCCGGTAGAGATTTCAGTAACTCAAGTGCCACCGAAGCTGGACGGTTTGTAAAATATCTATCGTTTTTTAGCTCAGGTTTTAACTTGCCACAATTTTGCTCACAAAAGGAGAACGCGCTCGTGGGTACGCCGAGGGGTGAAGGTCCCTGCAGGCTTCCACTGGTGGTGTCCGCCTGCAAACAGAAGCCACCGGTCGTGCCGACCCGCTCTTTCCAACCTTTTACTCCGTTATTTGTCCGGGCTACGTTCTTCCCTCTTGACCTGCGCCTGCTTTCCACAAACAGAGGCCGCTTATCCTTCAAAAGGAAATTCAAGTCGAGCGCAGCACCTGGTTCTCCCCACCCACGTGTTTGAGGACGTACTCAAGGGCCTTCCACAGCCCTTCCAGGCAAGGCTTCTCCCGCCTCCTTTCCGTTTATCCCCGGATCCGCTGATTCTGGTCTTCCTCCCAGTTGCAGAATTCCTTTGCAGAAGCCGTGGCGTTTGCTGCCGTCGCATCCCGGGGGGATTAAAGTGCGTTTTAAGAGAGAGGTCGCACAGCACACTAGGAGGTGCTACTCGACAGACAACGCGAAACACTCGCTGGCACCGGGCTGGGATTTAGGAGGAGATCTTCCGAAGAGAAACTGTGGATTTAACCCCCCCCGGCCCGGGCTCCTCAGCCGCCGCGACGCACCGTCGGCCCCCGACGCTTCTCTCCGCGCCGGGACAGGGCTGGAAACGCCGTGGCTGGGGACAGCGGTGACGTGGAGCTGGTTCGGCCTCTCCCTTTCCTCATCGGTGCCAAACGCAGCGTGAAAACATCTTGGGATTTCTTAAAGCACCGTGCGAAAACTAGTAACGATAAGATCACTTTAATGTGATTCGCTATAAATAAGAAATAAAAAAAAAATCAAGCGTTGTGTTGTTTACCTGTCAGGAAGAAGGAGATTTGCGCTTTTTAATGCGACGTGAATCATGAAAAAATCCTTCCTGGCCAGGTACGCAGAAATGAAGAGAGATTTATTTCTCCAAAATCTTGGCAAGGTCAGATCGCACGTGACCGGTACGAACCCGACTGGAAGGAGCACGCTGCGTGTGTCATACGTCGGAAGGAAGGGCCGAGGTAGCGTATCTGGGGCTTGAACACGCTAATAACTATTTGTGTATCGCCGGTAGATCCGAGGCATGCCAAGCAGCAAGAGTCACCGAAAAGGAAGGGGAGCAGTCCTTGTTATTTACACTGAGCCAAACACAATGGTATTTGGACACGTTTCCTACGTTAACGAGTTCCGACTCTATCCAAGTTTGTGGAGCAGATCCTTTGCACCAGCCTGCAGCATCAAAACAAAACCAAACCCCCCAAACGACGTCGCAGCAACTCCGTAGCACGCCTGGATATAACCTTGCTGAAAGAGCCGTACGTCCCGCGAGCCTCGAAGCCACCGGTTTGCGGGTTTAACGGGCTCACTGCTGAAATACTTTTCACATCTGCCCCTACAGCGCCCCAAATTCTCCTTTACCGCGTGTTTTTTCCGCTTTGTCTTCTCCTAGAGACGTACAAAATAGAGCAAAAAGCTTCCCAGTTCAATCAAAGGGGATTACGGGCTGGGAAAGGAAGCGTGCGTCCTCTAGCCTGTTAATTTTCCACCCTGCAGAAACATCGTTTGTGGGGTTTTTTTGGTCGAGGAAAACAAAAAAACCCAACATTTGGCAGCTCCCTACGGTCAGGAAGGGAGAAGGGTTAGAGCAAACGCTTAATCGCCACTAGCTACTCCTTTTAATTTTATTGCCATCTGGTATTTGTGAACCTGCTTGCGAGTTCTGCGGGATGACTCACAGCGCGCAGCTCAAAGGAAAACCCTCCGTAGGGCTCGGACGCCTTTCAGAGCCACCGAAGGTAAGCGGCGAGGCCCGCAAAAGCCACCGGAGAGGGGGTTCCGTTGGGGAGAACCTCCCCGTCACAGCGAAAGACGAATCCGCAGGGAAGCTGGGACGCTGATCGGAGCGCCTCGGACGTGAAGGGGCGTTGAAATCCAGTCGCAGATCGCGAGCGGCTCCGCTCGGACGCGGCCAGGATTTGCTTCCTGAAGGCTCGGGCACGCTCCGTTCAGGAGTTTTCATGAAAACAGGAATAAATAGCGACGCAGGCCTGGGATATTTGTTGTAGGTTGCCAACAAGAGTCTCGCTCGTTCATTTTCTTTGCGTGTTAGCAGTTGGAATTTGCGCAAACTCTCTGCAACCCTCAGCTTCTCGGAGGGATCTTCCTCCGCCCCGTTTTGAGCGCTAAGACGACAAGGCCGGGGAGAGAAAAAAAGAGCATTTCAATAAAAAAACGTCATCGGGCCAACCAAGACGAAACCGCCCCTTTCGTTTATAGATTTGAAAAGGGCGCCGTCTTGCCTCAATATGGCAAGAAGTCAAGTTTCTCTCGTCTCCGAGTTATAACAATTTAACGAATAAGCCGCCGTCGTCAGCGCAAGCTTGAGCCCTAAACGGCCGGGACTCCTTCGTGTCCAGGATGCACGGCAAAGCCTGCGTTTTGTAATCCCTGACGAGAAAAAAAAAACCCAAACCTGTTATTTTCATGCCATTAAAGACAACTACCTTCCGCGTGTAATTGTTGCCTTGCCCTCTGAAGGCAGCACTTGAGAGCCGGGGGAACGACGCTCCCTGGTAATTGAGTGTTAACAGGCGGCGAGGGAGCAAAAAGGGCATAAATGAAGGATGAATCAGATTCCTAAAGCCTAGTTTAATAAATTAAAGGGGCTAAAAACATCCAGCGTCAATATTTTAAAGTGCCACGTCACGGAACTCCCGTAGCAAATGTAAAGAATACGGAGGTAAATCCAAAAAGCCACCTGAAAGATGAGTTATTCAGACGTTCCTGGGGAAGGGTAGGAGGCACAGAGACCTTTTCGGCGGCTTGGCTGAGGTCTTTGGAACGATCGAGAGTAAAAGGCCCCACGATTTAACCACCAGACCATTCCCTTTTTACTGCAAATACAGTTTTTAGACACCGCGTCAGCGCTTGTAACAGCGGCCGTCGTTAACGGCGGCGAGATTGGACAAGGAACATCGATTTCTATTTATCGGAGCGGGGCTACCGGCACCCGAGTCTCCATATTTACCAGTCTCCTAACAGAGCCGGAGAAGAAACTCCAGCAAAATTAAACAACTAAGCCAGAAAAGAAGCGTACTCGTCTGCTTTTTTGTTAAATATAAGCAATCTCTTCGTAGCCTATAGATTATAATTCCCGTATCAGGCGAGAACGGCGTCTTTGCGGGTTCGGTCGGCCCGGAACGCCCGAGTCAGAAGCAAACATTCGTGATTTCTGTACGCGCAGACGATGCCCAAACCTTTCCGTTCCCGGCAAATTCCCCAAACCAGACCCGCGCAGCTGCTCTACGCGACCAAACTCCAGAACCCCGCGTTGCGCCGCAGCGTCTCGCGGGGCAGTAAACTAAAAGCCGGAGGAACCACAGCAAACGCCGCTAAATCAAACGCCGTTTGCTCCCCGGGATGGGCTCGGCCAAAGAATTGGGTTTAATGGGGGGGAAAAACCCCAGCGACCTGAACGCCTGAGATGCTGCCGAGGCTTTTCCAGAAGTAAGGACGGGAAATCCCTCGGCTCGGATCGTCGGAACGGCGATGACCTGGACGTCGCCGGCTCGCACTCGCCGACTTTGGGAAAGAGTTTCTTCAAGAGAGGGCTGGGAAGTTGCTGGGAGGGAAAATCGTTTGCCTGGAAGCCCTCAAGGTCGCAGGAATTCGGTCAGGAGAGGGAATTCGGCCGGAGGACGGGACCCGGGCTGCGGTGGCTCTGCGGGGACGCGACCCACGGCTCCGGGCGCAGGAGGGACGCGCTTGGCCTCCGCTGCTCCCGGTGCCCCCCGGGGAGAGCTCGCTCGTCCCGCTGCCGCTTCTAAGGGAATAAAGGAGAACGAGGGGAGAGGAGAGGGTCCGCCAGGGCCAGGGTCAGGGTCGGGGTCAGGGTCAGGGTCAAGGCCGGGGTGGGGAGCAGGGCCTGGCCCGGGACCAGCCGGTAGCGCCGCTCCCTGCGAGCCCACCCAGGCCAAGCGGTGCCCGGGCAGCCCCGGCTCGACACCCGACGCCGGTAACGCGGCTCTACGTTTAACGACTTTAACCATTTTCCCCTCAAAAACGGCCTCCGGGCCCGTGTGAGGCCGGCACGGACCCCCAGCGGCTGCGGCCTCCGCGCCCACCGGGCACGGCAGCCGCCGCCGGGGCCCTGCCGACACCGCTGTTGCCGTGGCAACGCCGGCCGGGCCGGGCCGGGCCCTCCGCGCGCCGCCGCCGCTCACCTGCCGCCTCATAGCCCGCTCGCCCTCCGCGGCGCCGGCACCGGCCGGTTGCTGCGCGCTGCCGTAAAGCTGGCAGCGCCGCGTCGTAACGACCCGGCGGCCGCAGGGTGTGCGCAGGCGCGGCCTGAGGGGCGGGGGAGTAGGCGGGGCGACAGGCAGGGCGGGGCGGGGCGCGCGCCTGCTTCCCCCTCCCCCCCCCGCGGCGGCGCGCGCGGGCGGCGGCGGGTGCGCGAGGGAGGCGCGCGCGGGCAGTCGGGCAGCGCCCGGGCGGCGGCGGCGGGAGCGACCGTTCCTCCCCCGTCCCGTCCCCCCCCCACCCCCCCTCCGCGACCTCCCCTCAGCAGCGCCGCGCGGGAGCCCCCTCAGCAGCGGCCGCGGCGGCGGGCGAGGGATGCGCCGCGCCCCGACACCCAGGTGAGCGGCGGCGGCGGGGCAGCGGAGCGGGGGCCTCCGGCTGTGTGTGGGGGGGGTGTGGGGGGTGTGTGTGTGGGGGGGTGTGTGTGAGGGGGGAGCGGCGGGCGCGGTGCCCGCGGGCGGTGCCGCCGCGCGGGGCCAGGGTCGCCGCGTCCCCCTCAGCGTGAGGCGAGCCCCGTTGGCGCGGCGGAGCATCGCCCGGTGCCGCCGCGGGGCCGGCGGGAGCCTTTGTTCGGCGGAGGAGGGCGAGTCCCTCCGGTGGCGTGGGGCTCCCCACGCCCCGCTTTCCCCTAGCGGGTAAAGATGGCTGGGCCCACGCGAGCTTCGCCCCCACGCGTGACCGAGCCCCCGGCGCGCGGCGGCGCCCGGGGAAGGCAGCGGGCGCAAGGTGCGTGGCGGCTTCTCGGCGGCCGGATCCTGCCCGCGGGCCCCGCGTGGGCTTCCCCGCGCGTGGGAATGCTGAGGGTGGCAGCGGGGCTGCTGGTTTTTAATCCCCCGGTGCCAATCCGCTGCCGTTTACACCCATTTTGGGGTGGGTCGGACACACGAGACGTGAAAAAAACCAGCCGGGGGGGGGCAGCTTTTACCTCCCTTAGTGTTTCCAGTGTCACCAGTGGGTCCGTGGGCCGGGGGCATCCCTTTCGCGAGTGGGGAAACAGCCCCGGTGCCGCGCCGCTGGGCGTTGCGACGGGACGGGGTCGCGGTCGGCACCGTCATCTTTGGCGAGCGAGCCCGTTACGCCGCTCGACGCGAGCATCGTTACCGATTCCCACCCCGTTTCTGGGGTTCAGCGCGGCGTTTGGACCCGCGGCAGCTCGCTCCCCGGAACGCCGGACCCTCCTGGGAGCGCCGCTCCGCCGAAGGTTAAAACACTCGCTATTTCTTTCTGGAATTTTCCTAAATGTAGCCGAAACGGCCTTTGCTTTATCCCCCCCCCAAAAATCCTCCGACGTGACTCGCGGGAGGACCTGCCGTAAGTTAAGAGCCGGGCGTTTTGCCGCCCTTCTGCTTATAGATCGGCTTCCTCCTCCTCCCTTTACGTTTTCGTAGGCTGAAATCAAGCCGAGATTAATAAAAAGTCGGGCGCGTGAGCTCAGCAGAAATCATGGCTTTCACATCCCTCGCTGCAGCGCGCGTTACCCTGCCCATCGGCGTATAAAAAAATAATCACGTAGCGGCAAAGGAAGGAGGAGAGCGGCTGCTACGGGGAGAGAAAACAGTGCGGCATTTTGCTAAATCGATAGCGAAGCGCTTTAATAAATCGCTTCGTAAATAGGTTGGTGGTTTTTTTTTTTAGTCAGGGAAGTGGGTTTCTGGTCGGCTCGAGCGTTTTCCCGGCTCTTTTCCCTCGGGAGCGCTAGGAAATGACAGGGCAGCGCCGTCTTCTCGCCTCTCCTGACGAGAGGTGCGTGGACGCGGTGGCGATGGGCTGTGAATGCTTAAGCGCGACCTTACTGAGCTGAGCTTGACCACCACGGGCGCCGGCAAACTCCGGTCGGGGTCAGAGAAAGCTGCGTTATCGCTGAAGAGCATCTTCTCTTCAGCCTGGAGTCACACGATAATCACCATTTCCCCTATGTCTTGGAGGAAACTTATCCCTTTCGGTGGCTTTTCTCATTTTTTAGCATTTTGTAATGAAAATGAGAGGATTTTCTGTGCGTTTTTTCCCTTATGAAGGTTCTCCCAGCCTTCGCTCTCGCTCCTGGCCGTGATTTTTTCATCCCCGAGAGCGTTTGGGAAGCTGTCGGTCCGGCTGCTGACAGTAGGGAAGGTAATTCAGCACGTGACTAATAAGCTTTTGTTTTCTGGTCTATCAATGATGATGCAACTTGATCTATATTTATTTATTTACGGCAATCAAGGTAGAAATCAGGACGGCTTTAGAGATGGTTTATCTTTAATAAAGGCCTACGGTCCATCAGTGGCAACTCTGAAAAACCTGAAAAAGGCTTCATTTGAATACCCCGATTCTCTTTATTTTGTAAAAATGTATTAAAATGTAGGCTCGGCTTTGCAGAGCGTGCCCCGGAGTTATTTCTTCTGTGCGTCCACGCCTCCGGTTCCGATCGATAAAGTTCACATTTTTACCTTTTTATTTCTTTTTTTTGGGTGGGGAAGCTGCGTTTTAAGATGTAAAGGTATCAAATGGCTGACGTGACATCTGCCGTTGCGGTGTCTTTTACAAAACGCCGGCGCTTATGCATGCCATCTAAAACTCGGGCTAGCAAACCTTTGGGACCCTTCGCTAGGAAAATCTAACCGTCTAGATGCTTTACGCCTCAATTATTTTTATATCTAGGCCGTTGATGGTGATTTTTAGCGAGGGTTCAGCGCGTTTGCAAGAAAACCTCTGAGAATGTGAAGCATGCGAGGTCGGGCGCTCGGGGAAACGTGAAACCTGAGGTTACCTGCGCAACCTTAATTTAACTCGTTTCGAGGTAGGGCTGTACTAAAATGGATGGTCTCCAGCTCCGGATGGAAGAACGGATCGATCGCTCCTCCGCGCCGCCCGCGAGTCAACAGGGGGAGTGCTGGGAGCACTGGGATGGTGCTGGTCCCGGTCCCTCCGCTGGTTTTGCAGCTTGGCTCCTGGCGAGGGAGACCGGCCTTGGCCATCGCAGCCTTGGGACCAAGCGCCCCGCGTAGTCCCGAAGCCTTAAATACCTCGAGTCTAGCAAAATTGCGAGCGAATGCGGTCTGAGAGTTTCTAAATCCGTGTGGAGTGGTTGTTTTTGGTGGGCGTAGCGTGGCCATTTTCTGCCAAATTCCAGTTCTCCCTCCAAACCGTGGAGCTTTTGGATATAATTCCTTTAAAAATACATTTATTGGGGAGAAAGCGAGGTCGTTGAGCCGCTTGAAGCCTCTTAGCTGGTCTAACTTGATTTTAGGAATTCCTGCATCCCGCTGGTTTATAAATAAGATGGGATTGCAGTCCCCCTTGCACGCGAAACACTCGAGAAGTACGAAGGCAGACCGAGCTGCCGTCTGCGGGAAGGAACCCCAGCGGTTTTAGCCAGGTTGTTTTGCTGTCGCGTCGCCCTGAGCTTGCCGGCACGTTCGTGGTGTAGTTTACGAAGCTCCCAGCCTGGTCCTGGAGCCTGGCTCCCCAAGACGGGCCGGGTGCAGGTTTCGGCTTTAGAAGATGGGATTTTTTTTTTGTGTTGAGGTTAAAAAGAGCGTCTTATTTTCTCAGGCTCGGGTCCCGCGTGCCTACGTTTGCTTAACTTCCTCTCGAGCGAGCGGGATTTCTCTCTTCGCCGAAAAGTAAACATCAGCATAAATATTTAAAGGATCGCGGCTTAAGTTTGCAAATCCGAGACTTTCTCTAGCATTCCTCTGGACAAAAGCGGTATCATCGGAGGTTTTGGTTGCGTCTTCGTAGTTCCCTGCTCTGGGAAGAAGCTCGTTCATTGTTTGGGCTTCCTGCTGCAAAAATATTAGGCCGTGTTTTCAGGTTGGGTGGATGGGATTATCGCAGAGCTTGGGCGCGGGTGTCTTGCTGAACCAGGAGGGTGAGGTGCTGCTGGTAGGATGTCTAGAGATTATCAGAATTGAGATTATTTGTCTGGTCCTTTTATTTTTCTGTTGCCCAGGCCAAATTTTTCCATAGGCTTTGGGTATATGTGTGAAGGCACAGGTGTTCAGGATTGAGACTATATAAACCAAACACGTGAAACTCTTGCCAGATAATGGATAATAACAGGAAAAAAGGGAAATGGAGTAGTCTTTGTTTTCTCTGTGACTCTCTAATACTAAATCTTACCGCCATGTTTGGCAGGTTGAACGCCCTGTGTGATGTACGTCTCGCTCCTGCAATTGCATCGATGTCTTCACTTCTGTACCTTGGGAATTAAAACATTTAAAAGCAAACTCGACAAACCATATGACCTCAGAAAATATCAAAATTCAGAAGGGAACCATATTGAACGGTGATTTTTAGAATTGAACCCATTTTTGTATCTGTTTTTAAAATGTTATCAAGAGTTATGCCTCTCTAGTCATCACGGTAGTGTTTTTTCCTCTGTGGGAGGAACCCTCTAACGGATACCTATGGAAAAGTCTTACAGGTGAAGCGAGACCTGTATGCCTTTGCCACGGATGCTTTTTACTTTAACAAAACCCCCATGATTTTAATGCTACCCAGTTGTGTATTGCTGCTTCTAGGTTATTTTTTTTTTCCTTTGCATCGCTTTCCTCTGATGGAGGACCGTAGGATCGCTGAGGTCGGAAGGGACCTCGGGAGGTCGCCCAGTGCAAAATCCCGCTCTGAGCAGGGTCGGCTGTGAGGTCAGGCTGAGTTCCTCACGGCTTTAGATGTCTCACGTCGGTCGTCTTCCACCCGAGGTTTGCGGGTTGCGAGAAGGGAAGGGGAGCGGTTTGAGCTGCGTTGGGTGGAAAGTGTCCAAGGAGAGCAAGATTATACGCGATCCGTGACAGCGCTTGTTCGTGGAGCACGTCCTGCCGCTTGCAAGCGTGTTAAACTGCTGCTTTCTGCTGCATTTCCATGATTTCGTTAAGCTGATCTAGTAGCAGGCTTCTGTTGAAAGAGGATCTGGCCTGGCTGAAGTTAATCTTGGGAGGGGAACGGGGATGGTCCTCGCCCGGGTTGATCTGCTGATAATCAGCCCGAAGCTGGCAAGCGGCCGGCGCTGCAGCGTTTTGGTGGAAACTCCTCGGAGGTGAAATGGTCGCGTGCCGTTTTTCTAGGCAAAACGAAATAACAAATAAGTACCTGTAGATTTAGGGATTAGCGTTCCTCCCCCGATTCCCTTCTGCCATGAAAATCTTGCGTTGTGGTTTCTCTTCAGGCACGGATGAGCATCCCTTTGGAGAGGGATGAGGCATCTCTTTCTTGCGTAGGATTCTCGTACGCCTTTGGCTGTCCACGCTGTGCCAAGGCATGGCTTGGCGCCAGCTCTGTGAAACAAAGCTGTGGCTCGCTGCTCCACGCTCTGTTGGCGTTTCTTGTCAGCCCTCTTTAGGGTTTCGTGAAAAGACGGAGCTAGGTCTCCTGCCAAGCCCGTCGTCCGTCAAGGGAGATGAGTCTTAAGAGTGGAAAGCCCATGGTGTGCCGAGGATGCCCCAGACACAAGCTGAGGTGTGCTTGGACCTTTTGGGTGAGACGGACTCTCCGTCTTCCACCAGGAACGTTGACAGGGTCCGCTTGGTTGCATCCTCTCGCTGTTGGTGCGAGATAAGCCCGTGGGGAGGCTCAGCCAGCTGCGTCTCATCCGAGTTCTCATCTCATCCAAGCTCTCGTCTCCCGTGTCTACTGAGTTACTGCTTTTTTTGCAGCTACGCGCCTGACTTAAAGCGAGACATGAGCGTAGCTCTGCCGTGGTTGTCCTTCATCTCTCCGTTGGGTTCTGGTGTGCATTTAAAGTGTCTCCTTCAGGTCCCAGAGAAGGTTTATGACGTCTCCGTGGGTGCTGAAGGTCCCTGGGAACAGGCTGGCTGTTGGCGTAGGTCGGTCTAAAGCTGCCTGCGTGGAGGGGAGGGCCGGAGCAGGCTCGTCCAACCCTGCAGCGCTCGGCTTCTCTTAGAGAAATCATCTTGGTTTCCATCCTGCGTCTCGTAGGAGTTACTACGAATATCTCTTGGGAGTAGAGCAGTGGTCCGCCCCGCTTGGATATTGCACGTAGTAAAGGAAAAATGTCTTTTAAAATACGCAAGTTGTAACGCACAGAAATACTACGTTCAGTGTGTAATGGGCTGCTCTTCAATATTTTTACTTCTTCATGGTTAACTATCTGTTTAGGACCCAGCTGAGCACACTGGGTATGTGAACACCGATTTTTCTCCTGCTCTTATTTTGGTTACCACCTTTATTAATGTAAAAATAGCAAAAGTATGTGGGTTTCTGTATCAGATTTGTCTTATTTGCTGATCTCTCCACCTTGACTTGCTGCTGGTATACCCCCAAATGACCTTGAATCGGTGGTAGAGTTACTCCTCCTTGGGATGCCTGTTTAGTCTCTGCTTTTATCCACCAAACGCTCATAATCTGACAGCCTCTCTGCTGGTTTTTAATCAAAATTCTTATGACTATCTTCTATTGCTTGTAAACTGTGACCTTTAAAAAGGTGTATGATCCCGGATATGATATATCAGGGTCGGGCATTAGTGGAAGTGGAGTGTCTAATCCGTACAGATACATCTTTGAAAAACCTGAGCTTTAAAACCAACCCAGACTATGAATGTTTTTGACAGACAGCCAAGAATTCTCTTATTGTATTCGGCATCTACGCGGTTGGTTTTGAGTGATGAACTTAAAGCAAGTTAACTGAAAATATTTACTTTAGAAGACTTCCGTAAGTCTACTGTCTTTTCATACTTTACATAAATACGTAGACTGAAATAAAACTCCCCAAAACCTTGTCGTTTTTACTTTTGCAGTGCTTGTCTACAAACTGTTAGGTTGGTTTATGCTTGTTGGGTGCATAGGACAACCTCCCCGGGGAGGAATTAGTAAATGATTTAATTGTTAAGGAATGTGGTCCCATTAGGCAAAAATAAATAAATAATTGGACACAGCAGATCATCAGAAACGTAGCTCTTGATTAAAAAGATGTCAACCAACTTTTAAAGATCTCAGAAGAAGTTTTTTTTTGGAAGAGGGAGGTTATAGTCGATAAATAACCCTTCTGGGGGTTCCTTGGAGAAGCGTAAGCGTAGGGGAGCCGGTCCCGGCTCCTTCATTCACCGATTGCTCCGTAAACGGGGGATAATTACGTAGGTTTTGTTGCTCCTGGTGGTGGTAAGGATGGCCGAACAACTCCTGCTCGACGAAGGGACTTGGACAGACATCATTTAAAAGCAGAGCCACGGTTTCTTCTGCTTGTTTTCACCAGAAAATAAAGATACAGCCCTGCAGCGGGAGAGGGACGCAAGGGACAGGCGACTCGGTCTGGATTTGGGCCACCTCGTTTGCAAAGCGAGGCGAAACGTCTCGGTGAGCAACAAGGGCACGCGCTACGCGTTTTATCCTTCACGGCAAGACCGTTGCATAAATAACCTGTGCAGGCAGGCGCTTGCGTTTCATGTCAGAAGAGCAGGCTCGTTCGCTGCGGCCATCGCCTCGGATAATCTTATCCGGAGGCGCTCCACCGTGCCGGGAAGGTAAGCGAGGAGATAGGAGGACAATGCAGAGCAGAGGTCAGGTTTGAGGTGCCTGCAGCGGATAACGAGGAATCTTAAGAGTATTTCTGAACTATGAACAGAATGAACTAACCAAAAGCAACTGAGGAGTCTGCAGGTACGATTTTATAAACAAAAAAATCCTTTTTCTGCTCGCTGCATAACCTCGTTCGACTCTAGCGATTGCCAAGCGCATCTCGACGTGTCAAAGCCCAGGACCCGTTTCAAAGCGTGCTTGCACGTCTCCAAATACATCTCCAGTTTCACCGCAGTCTGCAGTGATTTAATAAAGGAATTTATTAGCATTAATAAATATCAGCAGTAATGTTTCTTCTCGTAAGGCTGAAATGGTACCTCTAAGAAATACGTTGCCGAGGAAGATGACTAAGCGACAGTTGCCCATCGCTTGCCCCACCGCATTTGCTACCGCTCTTTGGAAGAGACACGGCCTCGTGTGCGTTGTTTCAGGCTCAAATCCCTTTTTAATTACAGAATGGGAGCTGCAGACCTGCCTTCAAACGAATTGTTTCTGAGTTCGGCTCTACTAAATGTACTGCTATATTCCTTTCCCTCCGTTTATGTGATTTAAATACCTCTCTAGAGCCATCGCTATACCAAAATGAAAATTAAGCAAGCACCTTCAGTGGATGGGAGAAGGAAAATGGAATAGAGGAAAAAAGCGAGTACCAAAGTTCACGTCTGCGATACTGAGAATTCATCCTCCCGCCTAAAAGTCTTTGCTGGAAAGAAATAAGATCTGAAAACTGAAAGAAGGAAAAAGAAGAACCCTGCCCACGTGTTTTCCTGTATTTTGGTCCCGTCGGAGGAAGGTGTGACTCTCGCCCGCCGCGTTCGCTCCTGGGTTTTTAGCACCGTTAGGGGATTCCTCCTCTGCTTTGCTTCCCTGCGGTGCAGCTGTCCTACTCGGGCGCAAGACTCGATGCCGCTTCCACTTCTGTTTTGTCTGGGAACACGTGAAATTTGAGGAGCAAAAGCTGGATGAGAAGTTTTGTGCAGTTGTTGTAGGCTAGCGAACGGCCCCGGTGCGAGACCTCTGCTGCTGAAAACGGGCCGTTTTCAATTGTGTGCAAAACTCGTTTAAAAACTCAGTTTAGAAGTAGCTCAGTGTTGATACTCGTGATTCAGGCTGTGCGGTGAGGAGATTGCAATCTTCCCTCTTGCGTTGTGTTTATTTTTAGTAAAAAATGAAGTCCTTGAGAGAGTATCTCTTCTTTCAAGCCAAAAAAAAAAAAAAGAAATTAAAACCTGCAGACATGGATTTAAAATGTTTTGGGTGCAGTTTTTCTGAAGTTATTTTTACTTGAGCATGGACTGTCCTCCTCACTGAGAAAGGTGTGGTGTTTTTTTTTTTTTGTAGGACTGGATCAACTTTCTTTTCTGCTGTTTAGGTTTTCTGGGAGCATTAATCTACATACTTTTCGTTCAGGTATGCTCTTCAGGGGCTGGAGGGGACAAGTATTCAAAAAACTTGAACAATTTTCCTTAGGTGAAGGATCATGACAGGTTCAGGTGCTGCCGTTATTAGTGAGACCCCAGCCAGCTGCTGGTTAATTTTCTAAACGTATAAACATCAAAATTCCTGATCGTTATGGAACTATGCGTATTTGTGTGCTTCGGGGAGCTGTAGCTCTGAAACGCCGGGATAATATTTAGCGAACGGATGCTGATGGATTTGAAGAGGAGAACTTGAGTCTCAGCTGGTAATGCTAATTAATCATCAAAAAAGCGCAACCGTTTTGGTTTCGAAGCTCCACGCGACACAAAAGCTTCGTGGGGTGCAAGATAATTGTAAAGCTGCAAAGTCGAGCGTGAAAGTTGAGGAGAAAATAGTGAGTTAGGGACTTGGTGCGCACCAATGTCATGCTTCGTAGACCTCGGGGTGCTTCTGGTGGGTACCTTCTTCAGAGACAACCTCTTGAGATGGATGCTCTGGGCCCTTAGAGATGGGAGAAGTGAGATGGAAGGAACCGAAGCTCAAAACTAACACAAAAATTTCCTCTGGTTTAGTTTTGGATCGTTGCGTTAGGCTCTAGCATCATCCTTAGGTGAAGACCGAGGCAGAAGATGCCATGGTGACACGGAGGTGCGGCTCAGGCCAGGCTTTGAGATCACCGCGGGTTTTTGCTGGCGTCGCTGAGGACTTGTTACTTTGTTCTGCGCCTTCCAGTGTTCAGCAGCCCTGCAAATCTAGACCTAAACTGGTTTTGGAGTTTTTTGGGTGGTGGTTTGGGGTTTTTGTTTGGTTTGTTTTATTTTGTTCTGTTTTATTTCCCCCCCCAAGTACCTAAAAATAACCACAACTCTGGTCACCTGGTAGGAATCGTCGCCTATTGTAGAGGCAAGCAGGGAAGTAGATTTTCTTTGGTGGCATTTGCTTGCTGATAAGACTATTTTTTTAACGCATTTCCTTTCCTCATTCTCTACATGCCTTCCACTTTCTGAAGAAACAAGGTGTGGGTCCTCCTGGTGCCTCGGTGCAGAACTGAATTATTCTCCGCGTTTTGCGTCTGCGTGCCGAGATACGCGGCGGCGCGGGTCCCGCGTAGGTGAATTTAGCGTGGACAGTGGTGCAAGCGCGTATTATTTTGAGGAAAACAAGTTACTTTGCTCAGGTTACAAAGTATGCCCAAGGGATTAGTGTTGCAGGTGAAATTTCCTGGTGGGTTAGCTGCGTCATGCGCTGTAACGTGCCTGAAAACGGTGAAGATGCGTTGACTCTCGCTTTTTTTATTTCTTTTTTCACTTTATTTTTGTCCCGAAGCAGTTAATGCTGCGGCATATGTTGATTTTGGGGCAAAAACAATACCCAGGCAGTCGCTGTGGTCTGCAGGGCGCGGCTCGGAAAGGTCTTGTTGCCGATTCCCCTCGCGAGGCTGAGCTGGGAAGGGCTAATTATAGAGACAAACTGGGGAAGGAAGAGAACGGGGTCAATTAGAGCATCCAGCACAGTTTCCTTTAAATTAGTGGTTGGGCTGGATAGATAAAAAAAAAAACCAAACCCAACAAGAAGGAGGCATGGAGCGAGATTGCAAATGCTCTGGTGCAGAGCAAGGTCGGCAGCTGCAGCAGATGTTTTGCAGTTTCGGTTTGATTTAAGTAAAGAACATGTTGGATTAGTAGTTTGCTTACCAGGTTTGAACCGAAAAGACTGAAGAGATGGTTTTCCCCTTTAATAGGTTTTTTGAGTAGCGATAGGTTGCGATAGGGAATGAAGCAAAGCGATGCCTTGTCCCCAACCGCTGAGTGAAATGGATTTGCTGTGAAAAAGGAATTGCGCAATCATTTGAAGTCTTTTGCACTCAAGATGTTCTATTTTAATAAAAAGACTAATTTGACCCCTACATCTTATATGAATGTAAAATGGATCAATTTGGGATGTGTTTTGTTCCTAGTTGGAGAGTAAACTGAGGCTAAACATCGTGGGTTTTTTTGAGGCTACCTTAGGGGTTTAAAAGAGGGGTTTTTTTCTTTTCTCCCCCCCCCCCTTTTCCCTTTTTTTTTCCTTTTTTTCTCCTTTTTTTCTGGATTTATGTATGAGCTCACTCGGATTAGAGGACACAGTATTGAAAGAGGTGATGCAGAAGCAGTACGAGCTCTTGGCTCATAGCTCCGCAGGTGTGGAAAGCAATAAACCCCTATGCCGACTGCAATTCATGCAAGTCAGTAAAAAAAAAGGCTTTTCTGGTGCTCTTACCAGATGATCCTTTCAGTCCCTTAACACCCCCTTGTCTCAGTTTTTCTCCTTTTAGGAAAAAAAGCTTTGGTTGGCAGATCCTTCCCGTTTCTGCTGTGTATTTTCACTTCTCCTTTGCTGAACCGCCTGCCTGGCAGCGCGCAATTACCGAGAATTGCCGCGCAGAAATGGAGATAGCAGAGCGGGGAGAAAAAAAAAAAAAAAATCCCGAATTTCGTTCCTGCTTTTCCAATCCAGATTGGCAAGTTCCTTCTGCTGGTGGCGTGACTCATCCCGGCTTCCTCGCTGGAGGCCGCTTCTGGCAGGGCATCAAAGGAGCAGCTCATGCTTTCAAACCAGAGCTGAACTGGGACCTTCCTTGAGCGAAGGCTGTTTTTCTGGTCCTGGGATCTCTCGTTGCGTGGCAGACGGCGAGATGCACCCAAATCTCAAGGAAATTCGTGATAAACTCGACGAATTCATCCCGAGGGTGAGAAGGGTTTCTTCTCGCTGCTTTCAGCAAGACATGTGCTTGTCCAGAGGGTCTTGCCCAACTGGGAATGGGTTGGAAAAGGCCCTTTGAGATCAGCGATACAATCAGCAGAACAGTTTTTTCACTTTTTAGAGCTCGTATGGAGGGGTTTGGTGGGTCAGTTAGGAAATTCTTAGGCTAGGAAGGGATTTTTTAGTTCTATTTCTCCCGAGGGTATAGGTAGAGGTGGGCTTTGCTCAGGGCTGCGATGCCAGCAGAGCCTCCTGCCCTCTGCTTCTTCGTTCTCCTGGTAAAACTGACAATATAAACGCTTCTCCCTCATTTTTGATTAAATCAAGTTAGCTTTAAACCTTTGAAATTTTAATTTTTTTTTTTATAAGCTTATTTATTCGGAGCAAGCAGTGTGTGCGGTTCCACCAGGAGTTTAGGATGGTGCCACCAGCAGGGAAAGACACAGCCGGACCTAGGAGAGGACGTCGGTCTGCAGGACGTATCACCAGTGACTCGATGCAGGAACCTCCTCCTTGTGAGCTCTACTCTTCTTTTTAGGGATTTTTTTTTTCAACTGAAATGCATCGTCAATGTTTTGTAGGCTTCTAATATTATTTTATAAATGGTTTACGGTGTTATATAGTATTTGTCGGCTTATTCTACTTGTTTATTGTATTGCCTGTGTGCCCTAGTCACAGCCCCAGGTCTCTTGCGGAAGAAGTTGTTGCCGACAACTTCATCGTTTGAGGTGGATCCATAGGGTCTATGAAGGAGGGCGACGGACAACGACAGGTCAGCGCGAGGTCTTGGCACACCTACAGCCTTGGCTGTGGGATTTTTCTGGTTTGTAGGTGGCGTGTAAGGGAGAGAAAAAGCTTGAGAGCATATGAAAAAGATGTATAAATATTTAGAGGCCTCCTCTTTCAAATAATGTGTGAAAGGAGAGTCTTGGAAAATGATGAAAGTGGTGTGTGGGGTTTTTTTTTTTTTCTCTTAATGGGTTGGAAATGGAGATCAGCATCCTCAGCTGGCAGAGGAGCCAACCTCTTGATAGCGATCTTAAGTTATACATGAGGAAGAGCCTTAGAGGTCCGGGTAAAAAATGCAAAGTTAATTCAGTAAGGACGTATTAGGATGCAAGAGAAGAGCGACGCGGTCGGATAAAAATAATGATTTTTGCTGCAATGTCCTGGCAGGTTGGGGCAGGGTAAGATTGCCTTTCCCCTCGTCAGAGGGAAGCTGCTCCACCCGCCGAGATAAGTGCCCGAAACAGGAGTTGTACCTTTTTTTTTCCTGTCTCTGTTGGATTTAGCCCCCTCAATCTTTATTTAGACAGTGACATTTTAAATACTGTATCCCTCTGGTTCCTCTTTTGCTGCCACATTGTGTGCACATCTCTTTTTCCTTTGCCCGCTTCTTGGTTATTTCATGTGCCTGACAGTCTGCAGCGCAGAGCTGTTACGGTTTTCATATCACCTCCTTGTTCTGCAGCTGTATCGTGCAATCCCTGGAGTTTTGGAGGGCTGCTGTTATACTTGTAAGTATATTTAAGCAGTTTTTCTTTCTTTTTTCAGCTGGTGTTGATGCGTCAGCCTGTGCATTCCCTCCTCTCTTCTTGTTGCGCAACGTTTTGCGACAATTCAGGACATTTTAAAACCAAGGTTCCTACTTTTTTTTTTTTTTTGCAAAGTCATCAAAGCTTCCCATTTTTATTTCGGATTGCTTCCCGCAGAGCGCCGACTTGATTTTCCGCGTGTCTCTGTTCTGTCAGCACAACTGTTGATAAATGTTGGAGCATTTGAAACGTCACCGCGTTGCCAAGTTCTTTCTTGCTCTTCGGTTTTTGAATTAATCCTTTAGGAGAGAGCACTTAACGGCAAGGTACTGCGATTTGCGAGGTGCTCGGTATATCTTGCGACTAAGTCGGCTCTATTTCTAATGAAGATTTTAGATGGTCACCTTTCGGTAGTGACACGTGAAAACCACACCCGAGGGTGGAAAGCGGCTTTCTGTAAGCGAGAGTGCTGAAGAAGGTGATTCTTTGTTAGGTCTTAATGATTTTAATAGTCTTATTTAATTTTGTATGGGTTTGGATTTCTGATCATGCTCAGTGCTGCAAACAACTTTTTTTTTTTCTCCCTCCTGCAGTACGCTTAGCTTAGTCAAGATGTTAGATCCAGCTTTAATTTTACCCATTTCCTATGATTCTCGGTTAACCCTCTTTTCAGGAAATCAGTGGCTTCCTGCAGACTATTTGTAGTTGCTGTTGGCCGAGAGAAGCGAGGTGATGTCTATGCAATGAAATATGATGAAGCTTTTGAGAAGATTAGTTTGGAGGTACTGGGGCGGGTGGGGTTTTTTTTTGTTTGCTTAAGGCATTGTCGAGGTGAAAACCCGCAGCAGCGGCACTCGCATTAATCTTATTTACTGGTGTTTGAAGAATTTCTGATGCTATTGTCTGTTCCTTCATACGGGAAATCTAATCTCTGCTTGAATTAGCCTTTGTAATAAAGCTCCCGCTTGATAAGAGAGTAGACAAATATTAGGACATTGCCACCAAGGGCTTTATCCTTCGCCGAGATAAAGCGGTTGAGCTTGAACGTAGGTTATTTATGCACAGAAAACAAACTTATCAGCGTTCCTGAATTACCCTTATTGCAGAGCGCGGACACTCCTGCCCTCGAACAAAGCCGGATTCAGCTAGACGGCTTCTTCCCTGTCACAGAAATAAAATATCTTCCCATTTTTCCACGTGGACGGTATTTCTGGTGCTGCCTACGGCGTGCACGCAGAAAATGCATAAAGAATCCGGTGTCCGTGGGCAGCTCCCGCGTCAGCCCAGGGCTTCCAGCACCGCGGCTGAAATATGTGCAGCCTGTTCCCTCGGCGCCTACGCGGTCCGGCGACCTGGCGAGGAGGAGGAGGAGGATGACGACAGGGGCCAGAAGCGATCGTTGCTATTGCAAATAAAACCACTTGTCCGTCCCGCTCCGGATCAGAGAGATCCTGGAGGTTGAGCATCTGCTGCTGCGGAGCGTAACAAGCGAGTGGAGCTGCACCGAGCCTCAAAGCGTGAGCGAGATTCGGTGTCGGAAGGCGGCTGGTGTTGGGGGGCTGGTGGCTGTTATTTATTTACTTCTGGTCAGGCTTGGAAAGCGTAGGCACAAGGGAAGATAAAAATGATGTTAAATGAGGTACGTCTAAAGTGTCTTTAGGACTTTCCAGAGTGCTGGCGGTTGTGACGTGGATTTTTTGGGGGGGGAAAGTGAGGAGAGAAAATTGCTTCCAGGGGTGATCCTGCAGCCGATGAGAGAGGTCGCACTAGGGTAGCAATGGCAGGTGTTGCAGTCGTCCTTATGCAAAATTCTCATCGCAGCTTTATGTTACAGGGGAATCCTTTGCAAAAATAACACCGGGACACCCCTTGGGGAGCACCCCTTTGTTAACTCTTGCCCAGCGTAGCAAGCCAGCCCATGAAATGGCCGCGTTCAAGATGAATCTGAAAAAACCTCTTATCTTTCTCATGATAAGTTCTTCATCATGTTATGGGAGATCAAGTGAACGATTCTCATGTCATCCTATTTCTGTGTAAACTCATTAGCTGACCTTCTCCGCTTTATATTTCTCCTAATTCGTATTTTAAATGCCCTAGTGCCACCATTTGGTGGCTTTGATATTCATCTGACTTAATTGTTCTTTACGTTGGCGTATAATGGTGCCTCAGTTTGCTCTGGTTGTGGCGCAGAGCGAAGGGACCTGCAAAACCTCAGGGAGATAAGGGGGTATCTATATATCAATTTTGAAAGCTTCTGCGCGTCTGGGTCTTGCTTGGTTTGCGTCTCAGTCACGCTCCTGCAGATGTTCGCCAGCAGAGCTAGAAATGTTGTCAGTTGGCTAGTTGACTGGCTCCATAGCGAGCCCACCTCAATTTTGGCTCTCCTCATTTCCAATCACGGAAAGTAACGACCGGACGGTCCCAGGGAAGGAGCGTAGGGGAGGATGTTACCTCCTCTGCAGGAATGTGCTGTCCCCCTTGGTTTAGTTGGCTTTTTCCAGTGCTGCTCATCTGCTTTAGTGAAAAACCAGCTGGTTTAACTTTCCCTAGTGAAGATTGACACTCTTTCACCCCAAAAAACCCCAAACCTGGCAAACCAGTAAGGGTCAACCTGAAACGAGATGTCGTCTCGCATGGAGGGCTGTGGCAAGGACCAGGTTATTTATTTGTAAAAACAAATTAAAAGCGTGTTTTCCATGGCTGCTTGTCGAAGAAGCGTTTTGATTTATGTTCTTGCATCTTTTGCATCCGAGATGAAAAGCAGCGGGGCTAAATGATGAGGTTCAGGGTGACAAGAGCCAAACAGATGCACTTCAGAAAATGAAACTTCAATCTTGGATTTACTTAGCTCATTTCCTAGTGTCATTACATTATCCGGATGATGAATGTGCTTTAGTTGTGTGATCCTACACTGAATATATTTTTAAACATTTTTTTCACGCTCCCTTCTGTTGATCTCATCACATAGCCGAGTTAATAGATTTAAGATTTCCATACCATATGTTCTGTAAGGCGTTTTGGAGGGGTAATCATGCTTTTATATTTTATTTGACCATATGATGCCCACATGTCCTCTGTTTTTGAGGTAACAGAGGTAGGCATGCACGTTCTCGGAGGAGCTCTGAGGTGCCCTGTGGTTTCTGAAGGTGCCATCTCCTGTTGTCTTTTAGAGGCGCCAGGAAGGGTGACACCTTGGACGTGAGGACAAGGAGATCACGCAGTCACTCTGGAAGCGTTTATTAGACTTATTTAACCCCCCAGCCCGCTAGTGGGATGTTTCCTTGAAGAGCAACTTCTAAACCGTTATTTCTACAACATTAATTATTGGGGAAGGTAGGAGTTTGTGTGGTAGCTGTAAATATTGCAGTGGATTTCAAGGATCGGGGCAAAGCAGGATCTTTCCTGCTTAAATCGCTATAGCTAACTGTAAATGTAAATTATAAAACCGAGTGATATACTCGGAGAAAGCCCAATCTCTTTTGGGAAGGATGTGATTTTTTTTCCTATCGAACAAACGGTGACGGGTGCCTGAAGAGTAAACTCTGCTGCGATTACCAGCTGCTGCTGAGGCTTCGCTGATGAACCTGAATCACTGGCGCACCGTACTGAAGGTGACATTTCACAGCACCTGGATGGTACTCGATGCTTCGAAACTTTCTTTAAACAACTGCAGTAGTTTAGTTTGAGTGGTTTGTGTTAGAGGTGAACTGGTTGTCCTTAGACTGACGTTTGGAGGAAGAAAATTCAGTTGGATTATTTGGTAACTTAGCGAGGCTGGGAAGTTTCCTCTTCCTCACGCACAATTCCTTAGGGTTTGATTTTTTTAAATTCAAATTTGATTATTTTATGATGAATGGAGCCTGATAGAATTCAAACCAGAATGCCAGTATAGGGGTGTTTTTGCCGTTTAGAGAAGTTGGTATTTGCTCAGTTAAATTTTGACTTGACAAAATAGTGCAGAGAGAACGCTTATTTTTCTGTGGCGGACTTATTTTTACTGCTTTTGTAGAAATTAATGTCCTTTAATATAAATACTGAATTTACGGAAGGTGGAGATGTGGGACGTACCTTCCTGTCGAAAACCTGAGAGCCTGGGATGACTTTTGAGAGGGGGGGCCATCCCAAAACGGCAGGTTATGGAGCAGAAGGATGAATAAGCCCCCCAAATTTACACTGATTTTCTGTGTGTATTATGTACGACGTCTGAACGAGCGGTTGGCGAAGCAGTAGGAGAAATGGGTGAGCGTGGTAGAAGCTGAAAGGAGAAGAGCATTGTGAGGACAGGGGAAAGTACAATTAAATGTCCCAAAGTGTCTGGGGGTGTTGTCATCTTCATGCAGCTTATTAGTGGTTTTATCAGTGTTTGAGCACTTTAAATCCTTATTTCTGCAGTTAATTTGGTCTCATGGTTCACTCTTAATTTAAAAAAAATCTCCAAACCTCTGTTTCATGTTAAAAAACAGAAAAGAGGCAACAACAAAGCCCTCATTCTTTTGAAAAGTTGTCTTTCAAACCTGATTGCTCGTTAAAGGTTGGTGGTTTAAATCGATGATGATGCTTTAAGTCAAACTGAAGATGAGTTTCACTGCAGACTTGACTGGAAAGGCTGAAGGAAAGTGGAAAATCCACGAGGCTCCAGTCTGAAGTCGATGAGAGTGACCAAGAATGCAACAAATGGGCTTCCCAGATACTAACGGCTTAAAAAATCTCGATGCCCTTGAATGTCTGGGAAACTTTCAGTTACTTTCTGCCTGCAGCTGAGGTATAGATAAGGCTAATAATCCTAAACTGGTTAAAATGCATTTTTCTGTAGAAAGTGGCTTTGGGGCTGAGGATGGAAAGACAGGATAAGCTAGGAGAGAAGTTTTCTATCCTGAAAAGTCAGTTAAATCTCACGTTTCTGATCCAATTCGTGGTCTGCGATTCCCGTGCACGCAATATAAGTGGACGTGGTATATCAGGGGCATCATTTTATAGGGGGGACACGGGGACGGGACGTTATGAACAGATAAAACGATATGAAAAGTTCTTCTATCTCTCAAAAAAAGTACAGCCAGTGTGTAAATGACAGTGACGGTAAAGAAACAAGGAGATCTATTTCGCTGTTTCGCTGTCCTAACGCTTCTGATTCTGCCGGTGAAATGGAGTGCAAGTAATTGCAAAAACCAATAGGTTAAATCTTCTGTTCTTTTTTTTTTTATTATTATTTTATTTTATTGCTGGATCCCCTCTTCATCCCCGCCTCCCTGTGTCATAATGACCTTGCTTTGCCTCCAGCAAGAAAATTGAACTAATTTTGTTGACTTGTCTCTTTAAATACTCTTTATTGGATTTACCCGACCTCTTTTTCTGATGTGGAGAGTTGTGCTGGCCTTTTGCCAGCGGAATAATTCGTAGGAATCCGAAAGCGTTCGGTTAAAATGGTTTACGGTCCCCCTCACCTAACTTCTGCTTTAAATAAAACTCTTCTCGTGAAACTTCTAGGTATGTTGATTTAGTTGGGCGGATGAGCATTTTGAACTAAATCCTTTGAGTATGAAAGAGATGGACAAGATGCGTGTGCAAGACTGAAAATACTTCAGCTGAAATATTTGCAATATTGCTGAATATGAATAAAAAATGTAATAACTTGGGCAGAGTAAATGGTGTGACTTTTTTAGGTAGGATCTTGGAAGGTGTTTTTGCATTGAGGGCTGGTGACTTTAGGGAGAGGTTTGTGATCTTACATCATATATTAAAGTGGCAAAAAGTATGGTTTCTCTTTTATGATCGACGTTTGGTTCACGTAAATCAGGTTCTAGTACCGGGGAAAATGCCGTATATTTTCTAGGTGATGATGTGCTTGTGGAAAACCATTTAGATCCGGATATCATGGAGTGCCTGTGGTTCCCATCTCAGTTGTGCTACGTGGAAATAAAAGGTAGAAATGAAACCAGCTGTGTTACCTGAGCCTGGTCGACCACAATCAGCATTGCGTTTGGGTTTCTTCCGATAACGCTCGGCTGCGTCCTGTCCCCTTCCGAGGGCAGGGGTGCCAGGCTGGCGGCGTGTCTTACCTTAAATACAGCGCCCGCGCCGGGGTGCGAGGTCGGGGAGGCGTGCTTGATGGAGAGAGGCGCAGTGGTCCTTGCTTTTGGGGGGACTCACGGTCTTGGTAAAGCCTACCGTGTGCTCGCGTTTCTCGTCGCTCTACGCTGACGCTCGGTATACCTGATAGAATATTAGAAGTGGGAGCGGCGTTTTGGAAGCCGTGGTCTGCTTGTGGAAAGAATTTGTTTACAGGGGTCAGAGGAAATGAGAAGTCCCCTGCAGAAACAGGTGAAGGTTACGATGACCTTGCTGTCGCAAGCCCTTCTCCTGGGACATTTGGAGCTAGAAAACAAGGTCTAGAAATCGTTTTGAACTTACGGAAGCTATTTGGTTGCTTTCTAATTCAAAAATCATCATCCCAATAAAAAGAAAGTCGTGAAACTTGAAGGAATATGTTTATAATCAATTTTTCACTGAGATTTCTTAAGTTCAGAACTGTCTTTTTCTGCTACTGCTGGCATCTTTATACGAGCAAAGAAAGTATCTAAAATATACTGCTGATGCTCTTTACAAAGGAAGAGGCTTAAAACCCAGGTGTACTGCAGTTGTGGGAGGGATGTCTGTCTTTCCTCTCCTGTGTCAAGTGGAATCGATGGTTTTCCGTGCTGAGGTACGGAGATCGCTGTATGTTTTGCAGGGAAGAAGTGCCTCCGCTTCCCCTTGAACGGGGAAAAGAAAAATTGGGAGAGGCAGATCGGCACGTGGTGGAGAGGAAAAGGTGAGAGGGCCTGATGACTTTCTCTGGGAACAACCCTGCAAGTGAAGCTAATAGTCATTGAATAATTAGAGGAATCACCTTAGAAATGTTCAAACCCAAAATATCCTAGGGGAGGCTTTAGCTTTATAGCAGGTTTCAAAGAAAATGAATATATGAGGTGGAAGAGAGATTTTTCTCGTGTTGCGTTTGGCACCCTGTTTCAGGATAAGTGCGATTATCCGCCGACTGCAATTAGGGCAGACGCCGTCCCCGGAGCCGCTTTCTGAGCTGCCCTGCGCTAAACGCAGGAACAGATGTCAGAGAAGCAGTTTTTCAGACCTGGCTTACGCCAGCTTCTCTTTCTCTCCACGATGTTTCTGCTCGGGATGTGGAATTAGCTTTTGAGATATTTAATACTCTGCTGCTGTAGCCTCAGCTGATTTCTTAAACCACCTGAGGATGCTTGACCTCTAACGGTGCAGGCTGCCGGAGCTGTGCGCTCAAGGACCATTCGTTTTAATCGTTCCTTTTTGAGGATGGGCCAGGTCAGAATTTCTTTTTCGTAGCGGTGAAGTTCAAGACACTCTGAACGGAAGAGGAAAAGCAAATACATTGTGGTAGTTTGAACTGAATGTGCTCGGTTTTAATTTGTGCCCACCGAAGCATGGAAATCATTCCGCTGCCAGTCTTGTGAATGTTTCTATTTCTGCTGCTTGATCTCCAAAGAAACCAGATCCCCAACCTCCAGACGAGATGCGTTTTTTTCAGAGAATATGGTGAGGCTCTCGCTCTTACCTCAATCACCTTAATTCTTACCTTATTGGACTATTGTAGTGAGTTTTTTTTATTCCCCAGGCTGTGCTTTTGAATTTTATTTACTCAGCAGCTACATCCCGCCGCTACCCTGTTTTGTGCCGAGCTCTACCTTGGCCGGTTAAGGTGGAAGCTGTTACGCAAGTGCAAGAACGAAATTGTGAGCTGAGCCGTTACGTCGTTCCAGCTTTTGCCCAAAGCTGGGAAGATTCAAACACAATGCAAAGTCGGTGGGTGTCTTTGTCGTCTTAATCCTCGTCTGTAGGCGCTGCTTGTCCTGCGTCGTGCTGGGCAGCCGTACGGAGTTACGGTTTGGAAATCAGGGTGCTTGCCTCCTAGTCTTTCTCGGTGATATACCATGAGCAAAAGGTGTATGAATCCTGAATAAACCAGCTTTAAGTAACCCAGAGGATATAAGAGGTGCCCTAAAATACCTGTTTATCACTGCGGTGTGCTGTGTCACAGCCTCTGCTGTAGATACTTGAACATTTACTGCTCGTTTTACTTCAAAAAGGTGAATTAGGGCATGTGCCTTCCCTAATGGAGGCATCGATTCCCTGGTACCGGTCACCGAACATCGCTGAGTTTCTGCAGACGTCGGTCAGCGTATCCGCTCCATCGAGAAAAGCGATAACTCAGTAACTCTCAGGAGAAGCTGAATTTAGCTCGACCGGGGCTTGTAGTTCCCATAGACCCGTTGAAGGGTCCGGCCCTCGCTTGGCCGAGCCTTCGTCTTCTATAAGCGTTGCGTTCGGATGCTAGCGCTGCTCTCTCACAGGCCATCTTCGCCGGTGAAAACTGACACCGCGCGCACGGAGGGGTTTCTCCTTTTGCCGCTATTTTTGCTTAAATAAAGCCATCTTTTCTCTGATATTCCAATGCTTCAGTTTAAAAATGGGTTTTAGTAACGGTACCTCCCATCTTGCTGAGGTTGGCAGCCTGGTTAGTTAATTAATTAGTGTCTCGCATCCGTTTTTCAAAATGCGGCTTCACTTCCTCCTGTTTTTTTGCTCCTAGATGAGCGGCGGAGGTGGAAACTCTCTCCACGTTGCCATACTGCGCCTCTGTTTATTCCAACGATCGCTAATTCCCCAAAATAACCTTGTCTCCATAGTCCGTCCGGTTCTCGCCTTCCCTATTAAAAATGTTGGGAGTGATGCCGGGATAGCATTTAGTTTCCTCAGTCCTTCACGTGAAATCCACGGCTTATTTCAGGTATATCACGAGCAATTAAAGTAGCCGTCGATTGCAGCTCTGTGTCCTCGTGAGAGCTGCGGCTACAGAATTCGGAAAGAAGATAAAAATTGGGGAAAAAATAAAAATTGCATTGGAAGCTTTGCCCCTTTTAGGGCTAAGCGGGCAAAAAGCTGAGCTGGAGGTTCGTGCTAAAAGTACTAACAGTGGTGGAATATAGAATATAAAATATATAGAATAAATATAAAATGTAAAATACTGGTGGTATTTCAAACAAGCTGTCCCTTCAGTTTTAGAGTATCGGTATTAATCAGTGAAATATCAGACTTGAAGTACTTTGGTGATATGCGTTATTAAATACTTAGATCGCTCCCCCTTTTTTTTCCTTTTCCTTTAGATATCAGCGTTTTCAAAGATCTGCAAAGCTTGTGTTTTCAGGTAGCTGACAATAACTATTTTTAGTGAAGCTGTCGTCTATAATTCAAGGGATTTTGCAGTACTTCTTGGATTGTAAGGCGGCTTTTGTTTTTAGTTTCATTTCCCGGTGCATTCAGAACATTCTTGTGTTGTGGCACTTACCTGACAGCTTCATTTTGAGATTGAATATGTTGTTTTGTGGTTCGTTTAAATGCGACGTCCTCTTTGTGCCCTTGCTTGTAAATTATTGTAAGCTGTGGGATGAATGTTTTTTATAAATATGGCCTTTAGAGGAAAATGACTTATTTTTTTTTTTTATCAACTAGTTGCTGGAAGTCTTGTTTAAAATATGATTCATCCTCTTTGGTGTTTATTTTGGTTTTGTGGCTTTTTTGGGGTGGTTGGGTTTTTTTTGTAAGGTAACTAAGCAGATCTGGCAGTACGGTTGTAACATTCTTTTCCCTTTGATGTTTGATGGCACATTTCTGAACGCTTTGAGATCTCTTCTTTGCACTAGCTAGGCTATCTGTAGAGTATATAGGTTGCTACCAGCTATACATCCATTGCAGTCTGTGGATAACGGGATCAGGTACCTGGCACTTGCGTGGACCGGGGAGCAGAAGGATGCTTTCAGGTTGGCGTTAGAAGCTTTTACATGCTCTGAAAATAAACTAATTTTGTAGGATTTTAAGTGCTCAGTTTAAAGGAGTGGAAGTTACCTGCACGGTCTGGCTCTATAGATCAAATTTCTAAAATATATAGGTGGTGCGATGCACTAAGCTGTTTCGGATGCTGAACTCGGAGAGGAGACGGGTGACGCAGGGCATCATCTCTCTTACTTAACACGAACTTAAGTCTAGTCATGAGCAGCTGCTTTTTTTTTTCTGTCGAGGCTGCAGTTATTGCTGCTGAGAGCTGACTTTCATTTATCGCAGAAAAGATGATTCTCTTTGGGGAAATGATTTCATCTGCGGATGGAAAACGGGAAGGGGAGGCAAGCCGAAGTGGCAAACCGGAGGACAAAACTCGCAGGCGTTTTGCGGTTAGTTGAGGGTCGCTTTCATTTAAGGAGGATTTTAAAAGAACAAGGATGGGCTTGTGTGGAAACCTTGGCGATTTGCGTTTCGGAAATAAGAGTTACAGCAGAAGAAACGGCGGCTGGCAGATGCCAGCAGCTGCCGGGGTAGGTGCGCGTGGTACTGTAAGAATACGGACTTCCAAAAATAACTTTATTCCTCTTCAGATGCTTGCAAAAAGCTGAATTGTAATGTCGCTTAAAGAATACGAGACAAACAGAGCCGAAAAAATGGAGAATCAGCTATTTAAGCTCCATTTCGTTAAAAGCTATGCTTTACCTAAAATGTTAAAAAATGGGATTTGGCTTCTGAGCAGCCAGAGTTGCTTTTTATCGTTCGTTTTAATCTTGAGGAGTAGATGTCCTACGGGTAGGCAAGCTCGGGGTTTTGTGTTGCTGGGTCATTGGGAGCAGGCAGGTCATAATTCCTGTGAAATGTAGTAAAATTGCGCTGGGAACACAGGGAAATTTTATCTGAATTGTTTGCCAAAAAGAGTTTTCTGCGAGAAGGCTTTAAAATCATCCCTTTTTCACTGTCCGTAATCCTCTGTAAAATGAGGAAGGAGAGAACATCAGTAATGACATCATTCTATCTTCTGGCACTATGGCACTTAAATTTGACTTTGCCCCCACGCTGAATTAACTCCTGCCAGAGACCTTCAAAGCTCTTAAGACTACAGGAAAACCACCTGAAGTTATCAAGATATTATTTGACCCAGTATTCAAAAATAATGCGGTGGCATTCATTTATGTAAATTCTCCCTATTTTTTTTTTTTTATTTAGGGAAATACAAACCAGATGTTGTCACTTCCGAAGTGGTTTAGTGTTTGTTTTGATGCGTGCGTGGGGTCCGTGATGAGCAAGGCGAAGAAGCGTTGGTTTGTCTCGGCTTGCGCTGGAAGCAGGTTGAGTTTCCCGAGGGAGGAGACCTCCACGCCGAGGGTCCGCTGAACGACGTGGTTCTCTAACCCAAGAAGATCCTTTCAAAAGGATCAATATATTGATATATATCAGTATATCCATATATACCAATTGATATATATCAATATATATTGATATATCAGTATTCAAAGTACTCTTATGATGAAATGGCAATGTGAGGATTTATTTCTTGTTAATAGCATGTAAAAATGTAATTTTTTTTAATAAGCTGCTGTTTCTCTCCCTTACCTCTGGAAACTTTCTAGCGCAGCAATACGATGGCGCTTAGGTGCTAGTGCAACGTGTTTGTGTAACACTTACTGCTTCTGGAAAGGCAGGTAGCTTTTTGCCGAGAAGTTATTTCAAGCGTGACGCTCGTCGAAGCTGTAAGTGTGGTCCTGGAGTGCCGCGCCGCATCCTTTTCCGTGCGGCAGCAGTCAGGTTTCTCCTACCGCCGGTGCCTGCGGGGCTGGATTAGAGGGAAGGGACGCCTTTATTTCCCTGGGTTTTGTTCTCTGAAGCTCTTGAGCTCTTCTAGGATAGAAGCGTCTTGTCCTTAACACCGGCGTAATTCCTGGCCTCTGAAAAAGGTATTTTCTGCATCTATTTTGGGGCTGGCGAGATGCTCTTCAGTGTGGAATCCTGTCGTCCTTGGCAGCGTCTCTCTGCTCTGACGCTTTATATCCTTCGTTTTTAAGAGGTTCAAGGCGCTTGTATTAACGCGGTATTTGCCAGTGATCTACGTTTTCACGATATCAACTCCAGATTCGGTTCCAGTTGGGTTTCCAGAGGCTGGGCTGCTCTGTGTACACCTGTAAAGAGCAAATCCAACCAGCAAAGCTGGAAAATCGGAGATTTTGGCTGTTCACGTGAACAGAATTGCTGCATTGGTGAGGGATGCTCTGTCAGACGACACTGCTTGAGCCTGGAGTGCATCTGGTAAAACCTGAAGGTGCCGTAAATGTAGTTTTGCCACTTCTATAAATGACAAATTTGTCTTGGTGTTCAGAACAGGGTTGTCGTGCCGCTGGCCAGTGACTACTTCATTAGTCATTAGGAGATATAACAATGACTCGTCCCCCTGAAACTCTCCGAACGCTCGGGATACACAAAGCACGTCCGTAGTTTCTGGCTCTTTGTTAGTCCTTGCTGTTCAGTTTGCAGTTCTCCTTACACACGTAGGGAATAGGAGAACAGCAAGTTTAAGTTAAACGAGTGCCACCCTTGCAGCCTGAGAGAGGATTCAGCAAATTCCTTCCATTTTTTAAAAAAATTTATTTCTTATATTATTCTTTTTTGGTTTCTGGCAAAAAAAGCCAAGGGAGCGGCTGGAGGGCAGGGTGCCCGACACGGGCTTCGTTACCGGTCCTTGTCAGAACGAAGCTTTTAATAATGCTGCGCTTTTGCTACGTACCCAGCATTTCTTACATCCTTGCTTACTCCGATGCAGCCTCATCGATGAAGCGCTGGGGCACAGAGAGAATTAGCTTCCAAGCGCCCACCGTTAAGCGAGTGCCACAAAAAAAGCTGATTATTTGAATACTTTAACACCGCTGCCGCTCGTTACGCATGGAGCGCACGTTTCAGGAGAATGGTAGCGCTTCTGGAAATCGAGATGCAATGACTCAACTTGGAAGCTCAGGAAAGAGGAATGGTCCAGGGCAAGATTTGGTCTTCCAGCATCACGCAGAAAGACGGTGACGGAAGGGAAGATGGAAATCACTTCTCCCATTCAATTTTCTCAATCACAAGACCTCACCAAGCCTTCCTGTAGTCCCTTTTTTTTTTTAATTTTCATTTTTTTTGCCCTCGTCTATGCCTATGGCAGCATCTCCAGCGGGCGAGGCAGGAATCCCGCAGACAAGAGCTTCCTTCACGGTGTAGCCCTAATTAATTCCTCGGACGCTGATTCATTCTCTGCACAGGAGGTGCTTTGACCTTAAGGGGAAGAGTAAGCGATCGTGTTCTTATTCACATCCTAATTCAGTTCCTTGTTCGTCAGAACCGTTTGCAACGGCTTCTAGGAGTAATTCATTTTGCAACAGTTTTTCCTGTAATTTTTTTTTTTTAGTGGGTTTTTGTTTTTCTTCCCATTTTCATTTTGCCTCGGCTAAAAGGTCTAGTGGTAGCTGACAGATTTCCACATGAGATGTTCATCACATTCTTGCTGACACGAGTAGCAGCATCCTTGTCCGTCTTCCAGCTGCTAGAAGGAGAGGAACCATTGAGTGGTTGTCGGACCGTAGGGGAATATCAAAACCTCAAGACCTGGGATAATTCCAGGCTCTGGGAAGGAGTATCATCTACTGAGATGCTTTGTGTATCTGTGGACTTCTTAAATAGCAAGACATGTCAGATTAAAGTATGGGTAAGCAGAGCCCTTCTCCACAAGAGAAGACGAGGGACCTCCAGCGCACAGCAAGAAGCTTCCAGCTGACAAGCTGAAACGCAAGTCTCATCCTCCAGCAGAGAGGTGAATGGACAAAAGCTGATAGAGTTGCTTGAAGTGCTGAATAAAAATGAAAAGTACAGGAAAAAAAAGAGCCTGATACGACTTTCCTCACTTTTTCAAGCCACGGGAGAAGCCGGTGAGCTTAGGAACAACTTGGAAAACGCTTGCAACCTATTTTAGGTTATGCTTAGTGAGGGCAAATATACATCTTCGGGAATGATTTACATAGTTTGAGCTGTATATTCACAACAACTTCGTTCATATTCTGGGAATCTTCCTCAGAGGCTGAGTAGACATCTCTGGCTCAGGCATGACGGTGCGGGATCACCCTTACTTGCAGAAGTATTTCCCCCTACCAGAGGCATGGTGGTTAATGCCGGCCAAGCGTGGTTTCTCCTTTCATTATGACTCTTGACAGCCCAAAACCAGTTTGTGAATCCAAGTTGGATTGGGGACATTGAGAATGTTTATCTACAAAATCACCTGGGTTTGCAGGACGTGAAGGGACACCAGATTTTCAGGTTCACCCGCGTTTGCTTTGAACTCCGAGCAAGGTAAAGCAGATTTAGCAAGGGAGAAGAATTCTTGATTACAGAATTGGGACCAAACGGAAAATTTTAAGGGGAAAGAAACCGCCAAAGTAGGAAAATGTGTAGTTGGGATGCTGCTGCCATTACCCGCTTGTCCTTGTGGTCGCAGGAGATGGGTGGTTTGGTGCCCACAGGGGTTGCGTGTTGGCACCCCATCGGCAGGGACTTCTGTTGCCACCGAGCGTCTGCAAGCGTGTCTCTACTCCTGCTTTCGTTTTCTGTTCTAATTTAGGTCGTCTCACTGCATTGGCATCTCGCTTAGGTGCTTCTGTCCAAGTAAACTACTCTGAAATTTATCCAAAAGACCTTTCTTGTGTATATGGACAATCTTGGAGTGCTGGTGGGTTTTTTTTCCCCATCCAAGCTTATCATCCCTTTTCAAGAAGTAAATTTGAATTACAGTTACAGATCCAGTTGAAGATGTCCCCGCTCATTGCAGCAGGGTTGGACTAGAGGACCTTTAAAAGTCTCTTCCAACCCAAACCATTCCATGATCACTATAACACTTACAAATCTCACTTTTCCTGCCTTAGAGGTTTCATTCTTTCGGACGAAACTCATTTTATAGAAATTTTGCACCTCCTGCCTTCCCCGCACCAATACCTGGGTCCATAAATCTGCGTTTTAGGTAGCGCCGCCTCCTGCGCTTGCACCACGAGGTTCTTTGGGACGGACCGATGTAGGTGTTTAAGTGACGATAGTGACGTTTCTCTCCCGTCAGCAAACAGTGGGAAGAGAAGAACACGGGGAGCACGGAAGAGAAAGGTGATAAAAAGGAGAGAATTAAGCATTATATAGATGATCAAATGAACTGACGTGTAAAACTGTGCAATAACAACCAAGATGTTGAGCATCTACACGGGCTTTTCTGCCCGTCTAGGACGTGGTCGCTTTTACAGCATCAGCTGTCACAGATGTGTCAGTCTGGCATCAGTTTTGATGTCGCGGGGGTGTTATTTCGGGTACCAGCAGCACGAAGCTATTTGCTGCTGCAGGAAAGAAATTCGGAGAGCTCTTGTGCCGATATATTCAGATTAAGCAGTGAAGTATGTTTAAATTGGCTCTTTCTTTAGCAGATTTTTTTAATTTTATCTTGATTTCGGGAATTTCTGCCCCACACGGTATGTGTTGACGTACGGGTGGATGGATAAATCCAGGCTGTCTTGAGCAAGGGAGCCTGTTAGGGTTGCCTGAGGATTGGGAACGGGGAGAAAGTTTCACTGTTTTTGTAGTCCTTTGTCTGGGTTATGGGATATTATGATAAAACCAAGTGAACTTTGCTTCCAGAATTGCCCCTTTAGCAGCCTCAACGCTGACACTAATCTCTGTTTTTTCCAAATCATCCAATATTTGGCAAACTCTGTCTGTGATTTCAGGCTTTAGCTCTCGCAGATTATTTATGACGGGTGCTGATGCTTCCAGCGGACAGTTTATTTAGGATTTTTGCCACGTGTTGCTTACGCCGTCCCTGAAAATGAAAATACTGAGATTGGTAAACCACTATTTGCGAGTTTAGCGTATGCACGAAGCCTAGTTGCCCGTCACAATTTTAGTATGCTTTTTCTGTCAACCTGCTGGTAATCTGACTATTATTGCGATTTTTATAAGAGCCTCTGAGCTCTTTGGAAATATTAATCTATTTTGTTACGTAGGAGGACGCAAGGCTTAATTTGTAACCTCGGGTTTGTTTGGAGATCGTGCTTTTTACGTTGCAAGTAGAATTATGTTATGATAGTAAAATTGAGTAAAAGCAGCGTGCAGGGTCAATTTGAGTAAGAATCTTCATTCAAACGTAGAAAACGGAAAAGGATATAGAAAATATTAGGATGAAAGTATATTGGCTTAAAAGGTCATAAATTCTTCCTTTCACAGTCCATAAATTTCCACGGGAGTTTGCAATTATTTCTGAGCTCTGATGTATCCTCTGGGTTTCCATCTCCCGCGGGATCAGCCTCCCGTTACTGCTGCCTTCGTCCTTGCCAAAGCCAGTACGTGAGCGACACGGCTGAGCGATAGCTTGGTGGTAAAGTCAGGTCGTCTTGTAATCTGCCGCATACGTGGGTAGAGAGACACGCATCCCCTTTCTGTAAGATACTAGCTTTTCTTTTCCATAAACCTATATAAATGAGTTAGATGTAGCATCATTTTTTATATGTTCTCATTTAAACGTAAACACGTAGCAACGTGAAATGCCTTTAATTAGAATCGTGCGTAGAGCAAGTATTCCCGGGTTGCAAAATACTCACTCGGTTTTGTTCTTTTCATGTTACTATTTAATTTTTTGTGTCCAAACACGCAAATGTTGTTAATTTTAAAAGTCATGTAAAAGCTAATACGACAGCCTGCTCGAACAGTTGTCATTAGGAGAGCCTTTCTCCCTGACATGTGCTAATTACCTAATTACACGTATTTTATTGCAATATTTTCCCCAAAATACTTTGGAAACTGTCTGCAAGAGGCGTGTTTGATGTTGGGCAAAGCCAGGCTCATGTGCATCAGCAGTTGGGAGACCACAAGCGATTATCTTCATTAACGTTTCTTTGACCCAACATAATACTCCGAGACATGTTTAGCGTTATTAAATACGAAAATTTATACTTAATGAAATAATGAAAGCTTCCTACCCTGCTACGGCCCTCGGATTATTATCCGTTATTGATTTTTCATGTAGGCAGCGATGAAGTTGCAACAAGAAGTCCGAGGGCAATCGAGAGAGACTTCAGGGCCTTGGGACGACTGGTTAAGGGATCGGGAGCACAAGTCGTGGTCTCCTCTGTCCCTCCAGTTGCAGGGAAGGGTGAGGGAAGAAAGAGAAAGAGCCTGGCTCCGAGAATTTGGGGTTTTTTGGTCATGGGTTGGTCTACACGACCCCAGGTCTGCTGGCGACAGTCGGGGTACACCAGTCTCAAAGGGGGACAAGGATCCTTGTGCGGGAGTTAGGGCTCATTGAAAGAGTTTAGAATTAGATTTGAAGGGGGAAAGGGATAAAACCAGGCTCACTAGAGAAAAGCCTGGGGGCAGCACGCCAAGGTTTGAGGGACAATGTGCTAGCGAGGTCCTCCTGGTCCTCAGTTCTCCACCGATTGGTTCCAACAAACTCAAAACTTTCTGTGACAAAGAAGGCGTTTTCCTTTTGGTTGGAGTATCCTTTTGGTCGACAGCCGGCTGAAGATGAGCCAGCAGTGTGCCCAGGTGGCCAAGAAGGCCAACGGCATCCTGGCCTGTATCAGAAATAGTGTGGCCAGCAGGACCAGGGCAGGGATCGTCCCCCTGTGCTCGGCCCTGGCCAGGCCGCACCTCGAGTGCTGGGTTCAGTTCTGGGCCCCTCACTCCAAGACAGACACTGAGGGGCTGGAGCGTGTCCAGAGACGGGCACCGGAGCTGGGGAAGGGTGTGGAGCACAAGTGCTGTGAGGAGCGGCTGAGGGACCTGGGGGGGTTTGGCCTGGAGAAAAGGAGGCTGAGGGGAGACCTTCTTGCTCTCTGCAACTCCCTGAAAGGAGGTTGGAGCCAGGTGGGGGTTGGTCTCTTCTCCCAAGGAACAGGCGACAGGACAAGAGGAAACGGCCTCAAGTTGCGCCAGGGGAGGTTTAGATTGGATATTCGTAAAAATTTCTTCACCGAAAGGGTTGTGGGGCATTGGAACAGGCTGCCCAGGGAGGTGGTGGAGTCCCCATCCCTGGAGGGATTCAAAAGACGTTTAGATGTGGCACTAAGGGACATGTTTAGTGGTGGCCTTGGCAGTGCTGGGTTAACAGTTGGACTCGATGATCTTGGAGGTCTCTTCCAACCAGAATGATTCTATGATTCTGTGCCTTCAAGGTGATATTTTAATGTGTGTTGGGTTTTTTCTTTTAAGTTAACATTTTATGCAACCGTTCAAAATCTCAAAAGGTTTAGTTCTCTGACAACATCTAGAAAATATGTAATTTATATGTATGGGAAAGTCAAGGGGTGTTTTCCAAAGTCACGGTTAGCTGGATGATGCTTCCCCTAAGTTGGCGTGAAGTGTGCGAACATGGAAGTAGAGGCACTAACTGTTAAATACGTTATTTGGTAATATTAAGCAATAAGGCTGTGGCAACTTTTGACATGAGGAGAACGCCGCTATTGATCCGGTATGCTGTCTGGTAGGTTGCTCGCAAAATACTGATTTTATTCTCCGTTAAATACACTGATAATCAGGTTGGCTTTTTGAGTCTTTGATGCTTCAGAGTCAGAGAAAACTCAGCCAAAGCTTGAGGTGCACGGGAAGTTAGTCTGAGCAGAGGCGTGGATAGCGCTTGTGTGTTAAACACCTTTATTTATTACCGCTTTGGTGTATGAAAACCCTGCTCTCTTTTCAGATGTCGGTTGGGAATCAGCATTTAACCTTTAAGGCAATTGGTATCGTCACTTGAGCTGCTCCGTTACATCTCATGGTGCACGTCAACCGCTCGTCAAGGATCCCCGCCAAGATAAAACACCTAACCTGTTTTTGTTTTGCTTTTTTTTTTTTTTTAGCATTGCTAACATGATGACCTGACAAGATATAGGACGGTCTTGACTATGCAGCGCAGGTACTGATGGGAAAGGATCCAATATGAGTGTAAATGATGTTGGAGGAAGACGACGCTTTGAGGATAGCGAGTACACGCTGCACATCTACCCGGGGAGCATCGCAGAAGGGACTATCTACTGCCCCATCACCGCCCGGAAAACTTCCACGGCCGCCGAGGTGATCGATTCGCTCATTAATAAACTTCAGCTCGAGAAAACAAAATGTTACGTCCTTGCGGAAGTGAAGGAGTTTGGTGGGGAGGAATGGATCCTCAACCCTACGGACTGCCCGGTCCAGCGCATGATGCTGTGGCCTCGCATGGCCCTGGAGAACCGCATCAGCGGCGAGGATTATCGCTTCCTCCTGCGGGAGAAGAACCTGGACGGGTCCATTCACTATGGGAGCCTCCAGTCCTGGCTGCGGGTGACGGAGGAGCGTCGCAGGATGGTGGAGCGTGGCTTCCTTCCCCAGCCGCAGCAGAAGGACTACGATGACTTGTGCAGCCTGCCGGACTTGAACGAGAAAACGCTCCTGGAAAATCTCAGAAACCGCTTCAAGCAAGAAAAAATCTACACCTACGTAGGCAGCATCCTCATCGTTATTAATCCGTTCAAGTTCCTCCCTATTTATAACCCCAAGTATGTCAAGATGTACGATAACCATCAGCTGGGAAAGCTGGAGCCCCATATTTACGCTGTGGCAGACGTGGCTTACCACGCCATGCTTCAGCGGAGGAAGAACCAGTGCATCGTGATTTCGGGAGAGAGCGGGTCGGGAAAGACGCAGAGCACCAACTTTCTGATTCATCACCTCACCGCCCTCAGCCAGAAGGGATTTGCCAGCGGAGTAGAACAGATTATTCTTGGAGCTGGACCAGTGCTTGAGGTAAGATGAAAACGATAGTAGCGTGGAAACTTTTTAACGGTGCAAAAATAAAAAGCCCGAGTAGTTGGGGTTTTATTACGACGTAGTCTGGGATATCTGCTAAATGCTGGTAATAAAGTTACAACAGTATTAGCGGTAAGAGAAGGCTGCGTTTCTGCCTATAGAACCCTACCGGCTTCCAGAAAAAAGGAAAAATAAAAATACAGCAAATGGCTGGCTGACAAATTTATTCATGCTTTGTTTTCACTCAGCTGTTTCTTAATACTGGTATATCTCGGTGATTTTTCAGTTTGAAAAGGGAAATGAAAGAACCTTTCTTCAATTATTGGCAGCCTTTCCTTATAGTACATAGAAAAGCGATTTCATTGCACATAGTGTATCGATAGCGTTGTATTTACGGAGTTTCTGTGCGCTCAACTTCGTTGGGCTGGGGAAGAGAGCCAAGGTAACTTTCGTGGTCAAAATTTTATTTTCTAAAAATTCTAAAAAATTATCATGAGTACTTGATGAGGCTGGTGCGATTAGTTACTTTAAGAGGGCTTTTCCGTGTATGGAAGGAGATTAGATGAACTGCACCATTAACTTTGCAGATATGAAACTCCAAAGAGGGATACAAGCGTTCATTAACTAATTTGCCTCGAGTTTGCCCCGTAACTCTTTGAAATGGTTTTTCTTAGAGTTGCCGGTTTTGCTTGTTAAAGAGTTTTGTTTGTGAAAGCCCGTCTGCACGTGGGCGACGTGAGCGTCAGCTTCAGCCGTGCCGTTGTTCTTTGAAGCCACGGTACGGAGAGGTGGCTTGATGGCTACGTTTTCTTCCAAAATAAAACGTGGCTTTGACTGAAGGATAGTAAACCTCATGGATTTGGGGGGGGTTTGTTTTCTATTTTAAAAGGGGTTTTTGGCAGTTGTAGACAAAGGTACCTACTCTCTGTGTCTGTATTCCCTTAACGAGTCTGAGGACGTGGGTCGGCTTCCGCTACCAGCAGAAGACTGGGAGGCAGAGGAGGGACTCGTGCTCGTGGATGTCTCGGCTAAGGATAAGCCAACAGCTTCGTTTTGCAAAGCCAACGGGTTTTTTTCTGGTTTCACGTCAGGTAGAATGGACTGACCTAATTTAATCTGGAGTTAGCAAATGATTAAAGTCGTTCGGGTTGGGCTTTGCCCTGAAAAGCAGCAAAGCTGCGTAACAAATGGAAGGTAAAGAAATTAAAAAGGCTTTGGGTTTTTTTTTTTTGACAGTCTGCACGAAACTGTGTGTTAATTCTTTTAAAGCACACAGGCAAGCGGACTCCCCGTCCTTGCGCTTGCCAGCGTTTCTCCTGTTGTCGTGCAAGAGATGACGGAGCTGTTTCTTGCTGGAGTCGATGAGAAAATATCAAACCAGGCTCCGGTCGTCTGCAATTAATGGTTGTTACTGCGGTGACCCAATCACATTAATTTAAGAAAATGAGTGTGAAAACTATTGCATTCCGCCTCCAATCCTGTTGTTTATTTGGAACGTTTGCGTGCCTGTTTGGTTTTTGCTGTGCTTTTTAATGTATCTTGTTGGGCCAAGGTCCACTTTATGCTTCTCTTAAGTAGTGTCAGAGGGAGCATCTCTGCTTAGCTTAGATTCCCAGAGGTGGAGAAGAGAGCTCTCCATGAAAGAGAAGGTAGAAGGAAGTTTTGGGAATTGTTTGGTTGGTTTTTTTTCCTTAAATTCGACTTTTTTCAGGAATAGGTAAAATAGTCCAGTTGCGAAACCGCCTGAGCATCACTCAGTCCACTGATGCAGTCCCTGAAATAAATGAACCTACTTAAAAGAGTAAATCTTCCACCTACTTGAAAGATTACATCTCTTTTGTTTATTTTCCCCCAAATACAGACTTACAGTCCAACAAGCTCGTGTCTGGAGGCGAGAAATAGAGGCTGCCCAGGACTTTCTCTGCTTTTCTTTCTCTGCTCGCTGTTACTGCACACTATCGAGCAGGGAGAGAGGGTGCGAGCAATGCCAGGGTGGTGGGATTTGAAGGTCCCTGGTTATCCCTGTTGTTACCCCCGTGTTTCAGGATGTGAGGTCCGAGTCTCCTCGCTCGGATCGAGGGCAGCAGCGCAACCGATTTGCTGGAAACGCTGCTTTGGTGACGGCCACCTACTTCTCCCCGGGGACTGTTGCGTGTGTTGGGATTAGGTACAGGGCAGGGATGCACTCAGCCTCTTTTGCTTTCCTTTCGCAAGATCTGCAGCTGTTTTTAAGGAAAAAAAAAAAAAAATCTGAATCATATCTGTTATTTCTTTTGCTTTTGGAACCGAAGTTTGCATTCCTTCGCTCTGGCAGCGGGACGGCTGCTGTTGTGCTTCTCTAGCTGCCTCCAGGTCTCGCGGAGAAAGTGAGGGTAATCCAGAATTTCTGCTGCTCTGCCAGCGCCGGTCCCAAATAGCCACAAATCACGCAGGCTTACAGATAAAACGTGCATACTTCTGCTTTTCCTTCCCTTCCTGAAGCTTCCTAAAAAAGGGATCTTCGGAGAAGAGCTGTTGTAAAGGGTTGGGTTACCCTGCCGCCCGTTTGCAGACTTGACCTTTTGAATCCTTGCATTTGTGGTTGAAATACACTTTTCACTTCTCTCTAAGTTTTTAGATGCCAAACTTGTGTAATTTTTTTCCCTCCTTTTTCTTCCTTCTTCTCCCCTCCTCCAGACACCGCCTTCGATCCCCTTGTTCTCCCTTGGCATATTTAAAATTAAATTATGTTCGCCTCAGGCTTGTCTTTTAGGAGGTAGTGACGTATTTCTTGGTGCTGCGACTTCTGTTTTAGGGAACGGAGCGTAGCAAATAAGAGTTTACTCGGACCCGTTCATCTCTTTTTCTTTCCCTGCTTGCAAAGCGTCTGGTAGCACGAGTGTTTGCACCGAACCACCCGTTCCTGGGAATGCCTTCGCAGTCGTGCTCGCACGGCAGGAGCGGAAGTGGAGCAAAATTAAGATTTATTATTTTTTTTTCCTGCAGCTTCACTGTTTTCTTAATTTACCTTTTTTGAATAACCTCGGGCTATTGTTTGTGGGGTTTTTTTTTGTTGTTGTGTGAGATTCCTGTGAGCCTTGTCCAAATTGCACTTTTGGGGACAGCTGTCAAGCTGTTACTGCCATCTAAACGCGGTAATGTCGTCCAGTACGTAGCAGCGACTGCAGTTAGAGGCGTGTACTGAGACCAAGCACGTCCTTTTAAAGCGTATTTGACGTTAAGTCCTGTGGATTTTGTTTTTGCTACAATGGGATTTAACAGGCAAGTTTTTTTTGTAGCGGTGCTCCTTGGAGTGGTTGCAATGTGCCTGTTTTGGTTGGTGATAAATGATGTGATAAAATATTTACGTATTTATATATTATTTATTTGTGATAAATGATATTACTTAAATACCTTACTTATTTTTCTAATAACAAGGTTCCAATCGGTTTTAAAAGGTGATTTTCTTTACATTTTTTCTGTATTTCTCCCCATTTTCTGATCGAGCACATTTTTCCCTGTAGAAGATTGCTTTTTCAGCAGGGTATCCATAGACCTGAGCTTACCAAATTTTTTACTCTCTGGCTGTTTAGCTTCAAGACTGAGCTTCCCAAATTCAATTCTTTTATGTAGTTACCGGAGGAAGAGTTGCACATGCTGCAATTCAGTTCTGTTTGGGATAGACTTCGTGCAATATTTGAGATGAAAACTTCCTTCTGCTCAGCTTGATGCTCCGTCAGGGACCCAGAGCGCAGAGCTTTGCTGCCCCGTGGGTAGTTTGTTTTCCGTTTAGATGCCAACCCTGATATTATTTAAGAAAGCATCACGGCAGCGTGCCGGTCAGGTGCTTTACTCCAACAATTGCACTTTTTTTTTGGAGAGGGGAATAAGAGGAGCTTCCTATAGGCAACTTACACAGACCGAGAAGTGTTTCTGCTTCTCATCCTGAAAGCCACAATTACAGGTTTGCTCTAAAAAACCCCAAAGCGTCATTACGACAGGACTTCCAGTTAAGGGTGGTGAGGCGCTGGAAGAGGTTGCCCGGAGAAGCTGTGGGTGCGCCATGGTTGGAAGTGCTCAAGGTGAGGTTGGACAGGTTGAGCAACCTGAGCCAGTGGAAGGTGTCCCTGCCCATGGTGGGGCGGTTGGACTAGAGGATCTTTGAAGGTCCCTTCCGACCCAAACCGTTCTGTGATTCAATTTGTGGTCTGCCTGGGGAGCTGTGGTTTGGCCACAGGGCTGTTTTACACCATAGGTGGGTAACTTGTTCGTGTGAACTCAGGGCAGCGTTTGAAGACCCTGTTTTCTCTTTAATTAGATTAGCTAGAAACATCCCATGAACTTTCTATTTGGAAGCTCAGCTTGTTTTCATAGACTTAAATCTGTAGAGGTGAGACGTTGATGTGCCGCTCCCCAGCGCTCCCCGGGACCGTCACCCTGCGCCGGTGCACGACGCAGCACGCGAGCATCCTCCTCCCTTCGGCGCAAAGCGAAACGTAAACCGTGCTGCAGCTTTCCTGGGCAGGTTTGAATGCAAGTTCTTTTATTACATCATGTCACTTTATTTTTTTAAATTCTTAGCAGAAATGCCCAAGTAGCAAATTTTTCCCTGGCTCAGGTGTGCCCAAAGGTCCCGAGAGAGGTCTCGGATGAGCGTAGACCTGAAGGAGTCTGCACCACATCGTTTTATCATCCACATCTCGTTTGTCACAAGAAGTACTGCGATGGCAACTACAAAACCCAGACGTGTTTCCTAAGCAGCTGTTTACATGCATCTTCAACCATCCCACTGGGGATTTCTCTATTGCTTTAAAAAAAAAAAAAACAGCAAAAAGAAATGTTTCTGTGACAGGCTGAGGAACGGTGCCGGTGGCGGAGGGTAGCTGTTGCTGTCCTTCACAGCTGATGTGCATCTGCAGCATCTATGCCGGGGGGAAAAAAAGGGAATTGATTGCTTGAATTGCTTTTGAAAAAATTGCAGCTAGCTTTTTGTAGTGGCGGCAATGCTGTTTGCATTCCCAATAGGTGCTGGTTTGCATAGGAACGGCAACTGGCTTTGCTTTTTCATTTCTGGAGCAATATGACACAATATGTGTGTTTTGCTTCTGGAGGGAAGTTACCGCTTCAATCTTAAGGTCTAGAAAGTCTTTTAGAAGTCTAAAAGCTGTTATTTTTCTTATTTTTTTTAATGCTCGTTGTTGGATTGTTAGAGGAAAACGTAAGCAGCAACGAAAAGACACTGAGTTTTATTTTATAGGACTTTGCCATGGCTCCTTCCAACTGAATTAAGCTCTCGCAGCAGCAGCTGAAGAGCTGGCCGCTGTTAGGTGCGAGTGAAAACGATACCGCGCTGCCAAAATTGCAGTAGATGCTGCTGAATGTTTCCAGCATTAAACAAAGAGCTATTGAGTGGAGTTTTAAAAAAAAAAAAAAAAAAAAAAAAAATCAATTAACTAGAAGAATCGGGCATGTCCTGGATTTTCGGTATATTCGAGTGGCATCGGACAACGCGTTGATGCTAAAGCTAAATGTGTGTGCATCCTCCACTGCTTCTCCCGAGCAATTTGGCCGGACGCGTGCAAGTAATCCCAGGTAGGACCCAGCTCCGCCGGCAGATCCCGCCCTGTTAACTCCTGCGGTGCGTAGCCAGGATAACGGGATGCTTTTTTCATACAGCAAATTATGGGGCCATTATTTGCTGTATGAAAAAAGGTATTTTCAAATGGAGCACATTCATATTTTTACTTGGAACAGCGTTAATGAGAAGTAAACTTTGAGTATATTCACTTTTTTTTCCCTACCTCTACTTGGACCAGTATTAATGAGGGGTAAAATTTGAGTATATTTACTTTTTCCCCCTACTCCTACTTGCAGCAGTATTAGTGAGAGGTAAAATTTGAGTATATTCACTTTTTCCCCCCTACTCCTACTTGGAACAGTATTAATGAGGGGTAAAATTTGAGTATATTCACGTATTTTTTTTTCCTACTTGGAACAGTATTAATGGGAGGGAACCAAATTTCATTAAAATAGACTTAAAAAAAAATAGATCTGATTTAGTCCATGAAGCTTAGTTTCCAATACACTGATTTTAAGTCATTAGGTTGTCTCTTGTGGCTCTAGAGGTTTTATATCTGAAAAACGGCTTTGCATGAAGGGGAGAGGCAAAGACTTGTTATTCTGCTCGTTACTCGCTTTTGGTCATTTTTAACCTCTAATACACGCAATTATTACTGAGCTGCCGCGTGGTCTGAGTTTGGGGTAGGTGTTTCACGCGGCAGCCAGGATTTTTTCGCCTTGCTTTCCTCCCTCCCCGGTGCACGGAGAGGTTAGAGCGGGAGCAGCGCACAGAGATTTATACAGATGATGCCTAATGTGGGAAGAATTTGTGCAGGCCTCCGCCGGCAGCAGCGACACAAAGGGCTCATACAGCAAAGCTCATGCACCAAATGCTTTTCACCAGCGCTTTCAAAATGCTGTTATTCTTTAGCTGGGGATATTTTACAGTTTCGGGCTCTGTATCAAATAGCGTCTTGTTCATCCGTTTCTCTGATGCTGAATTAGTCACCTTTTTACTTGAGAGGCTTCCTGCGATATCCAGATTGGCTGTATCGGTGGCTGAGTTTAATAATACTACTTTTTTTTTTCATTATTTGCTGTCTTCAGCAAACGTTTTGCCGCCACCAAACCCAGTTTCTTATGCTCAAATGACAGGAATGGTTATTTCTGACCCGAGATGACTGCAGGGAAATGGATTAGTTAGCAAAGCAGGTTTATGCGAAGCTGCCTTTTCCTCCACCCTTAAGAATTAGCAGCTATTTTGTTTCCAGGAGGGAAGTGCTAAATAAAACCCTGGCTTTGCCGGGTGGAGCGCTTGCCGTACAGGGAGCGTTTTATTGAACCTACGTGTCCAAGGATCCCGTCTTTTCCTCCCTCCTCGCCGTGTCTGTTGGGAGAGCTGTTTTGATGTTGTTTTCATTCATACCCTCCCATTTTTATCCTTTTCTTTGGTTTTCTTTCACTGAGCTCTTAGGGTTTCACTTTTCCCTCTATTGATCTAGAACCAGAGATCTAGATTTTAGAGGTATCTAGCTATTTTGTCATTAGAGATCTAGATTTTAGCAATAGCTAGATATTTTGTCTCTAGAGCTCTAGATTTCAGCGATATCCAGATATTTTGTCTCTAGAGCTCTAGATTTCAGCGATATCCAGATATTTTGTCTCTGGAGACCTAGATTTTAGAGGTATCTAGATATTTTGTCCCTAGAGATCTAGATTTTAGCGATAGCTAGATATTTTGTCTCTGGAGATCTAGATTTCAGCGATATCCAGATATTTTGTCTCTGGAGATCTAGATTGTATACATCTCTAGATATTTTGTCTCTGGAGATCTAGATTTTATACATATCTGGATCTCTAGATACCCAGACTTTATGGATCTCCACATATCTGGATATCTCCATTTTATAGGTATTTATCTATATAGATATCTACATATCTACAAACTATAATCCCGAGTCTGCCCCGAGCAGGGACCGCGTGTTCGTGGTTACGTGCAGCCGTGGTGAACCCAGAGGATGCTCTCTGATCAGACGTCTGAAGTCATTGTCACTCTCAGAACTATTTTGCGGTGGGATTTTTGTACCGTGCCAGCATTACACGATATTAGAGAACAGTTATCTTCATAAATACCATTTTTTTTTCATACACTGGTGCAATAAGTCAGTAGATCTGTTATTTGGTTTTGGATTAAGCCTTTTTTTAACCTGAATATAAAGGTGTGCATTTTATGAAACATGAAGGAAGGACCTCTTTTCTAAAAGCTTTTTGTTTCATTTTTTCACTGGATATATTTGTCAAATGGTGTAATGATAGTGCAGCGCTCTGATAAGTAATGGTTTTGATCAAAGATCCTGCTGCTGCTGCCCCGTAAAGCTTCCACGAGGATTTAATATCGATAACCGAGGCGCGGACTTTTTATCCCTAGTGTGCGTAGTTAATACGGCGCTGTATTTTTCTAGTCGCGGAATGAGAAGTTAATGCTCTGGTGGGAACTTTGTTTCTTTTTCCCCCTCCCTTCTCCCAGTCAAAACACAGAATTTGGTTTTAGGACCGTTTACTGACCCCTTTTTGGCTTTTTTCGTGACTGGGGAACCCGTATTGGATTTTACGCGCTGGGCTTGGGTGCCGGGTGGATGTCAGACAGGTGCCGCGCCGCAGGACGGTTGCCCTTGGTGGGGAACAGAAGAGCCTGAGAAGAAGAAGGAGCCTTTGTAGGACAGGGACTACACCCAGCAACGGTGGGAGCAGTTGACAAATTGTGGCTTTTTAAGGGTTTCTGCTGTCCCCGTGGCTTTTCCAGGCACAAAATGTGAGTGCTGTCCCCTAAACACCTCTGGTGAGAGCGTTTTGTTTTGCTGCCTGAGGAGCAATACCCTCTGTTGTCTGCTCAATGACAAGGTGATGGCGTCTTACTGAGCTCCGGGAATTCAAACAAATTGTTTCCTGAGGCAGCAAATAAAATTTTATGAATCTGTTCTCAGTGTCTTCAAATGTGAGAGGCATTCCCTTCTTATTTATAGCACAGAAATTGCCATTTGTAGCACAGAAATTGCCATTTATAGCACAGAAATTGTTATTGTCATCTATTTTATACAGTGGAGAGGCAGAAAATGCGATTAGTTTACGTTTTTTTTTCCTTTTGATGTCTTCAGTGACTGTTGATGCATATAAACATAAAGGAAGAGGTTACTTCTAGGGTCGGTGCATGCAGCTGGCGCTTGCTCCTGTCTCTTCTTTGCGTTGTTTTCCTGTGTGAGCCTGGACAGGTCTGCGAGCATCCTATTTGTAAAGGGACCTGAGTACCTAGCTGTCCTAGGTGGAAATTAAAGATACATATACGTGCATACTTTATACACCTGCGTATACTCTGTGTATACAGTAGCAAGTGGTTCGGCACAACAGGGAGTCGTTGCGTGGAGGGAAGCAGCCGGTGCCGAGCCCGCGTGTGCACCTCCGGGGTCTGGTCCTGCAGCAGAAGACCTCGGTTGCCTCCAAACTGGATCGAGTTTGAATTGCAGCAGTTTTGGAGCGCAGAAACTGAAGTGGATTTAGTGGGGGTGGCCGAGAGGTTCCCTTTGAAGACCTCCTGAGCCAACTACAGCACTGCGGCAACGCGATGCATACGCCTTATCTCCCCACGTGCTTCCTACAGGAAGAGAGAAGTCAACGTGTTCATTGATGACTGCAAGTAGAGCATGAGCATCGATGCCAATAGCGATCATCGTTTGGGGTTGTATCAATGAAAATGTCCAAACCCAAGAATTGCCGGGATGAGCAGTGTTGGCCGTCTCGTCTACAGCTTGGAGAAGATTGCGTTTTCTTTCTTCTTTGCTCCTGCTTTGCCAAATTCAACAGAAATCGATTAAACAAGTACAGCAATATAGCAAAGCGTAGGCAGGTGGCCGCTCCAGAGCGGTGATCCATTTATTCAGCCTCTAAGTTTAAATATTATGTAGAGTTTAAGTTAAAGCTCGGCGGCGTGTGTGGCAGAGGGCGATGGAACAATCCTTCCCCAAAACCTCGTTGCACATGGCTCGCTCAGACTCAAGGCAGCGATTTGGGGTAGGCAAATAAAATCGTTGGTGCCCGTGTTTGCAGAAACGATCTGCCTTAACTGCAGCAGCTGATTGCAACTCGCTTTTATTCGCTTAATTAAGATGGATGAGGGATAAACGTCGTGCCAGACGGTTGAGCTTCTGGCTTTGTCCCAGTGCTTGGGGATTTGGACTTTTACGGGCAAAGGCTGAGGTAGAGAAGATGAAAGGACAAGCTGAATCTTAAGACTTAGTATTGAGTTTAAAACAGCGGAGCCATTTCGCAGATCACTTATTTTGGGATGTATAAAGCATTTTTAAAAAAAAAAGATTATGTCCATTTTGCATCAGTGCAACAAATTAACGAAGCTTTCTGTCACCGGGCTGGTTGATGCCTCGTGCGTGTCGCTGCTCGCTCCTGCGAAGCTTCGTGACGTAGGTAAGCACCACCTCTGTACAATATTGTTTAAGAATCGAAATAATTCAAAATTTTGCACAGCACAAGACAAATCAGGGTGGTTGGCCATTATGAAAAACATTATAGTCATGAGAGCAAATTGTGTCAGTTATTTCCATTATAAAAGGTCCCAGGAAACCGTATCATCCACTATAGGAGAAGTAGGGGTCCGAGTAATTGTGATTATTTCTGATTTTAAGCATTACTGGATGTATTTAATACTTTTGCATTTACCAAGGTGGTTAATTTAATGTGGACCAGTTCATGCTGTTATGGGCAGACTGGTAGCAGGGTATAATGGTTTCCAAGCAGTTCCTACGGAAATACTTAAAGAAATGCTGATGCCACACGGTAAGAAAATATGAATTTTGAGGGGAAAAGAAAAACATTTTTTAAAAAGACCTTTTCAGAGTAAGAAACTCTGTTTAAAACTGCCCCCTCCCCTCATCACCACTTTCAGGAAAGCGAGGTTTTGAAGGAGAGCACAGCTCTTGGAAAAATAGGTGTGTGTACCAAAAAATGCTGGGGCTGAGGCTGACTTTTTTTAATTAAAAAAAGGAGAAAGAAAAGAAAAAAAGGGGGGAAAAAAAGAAAAGTTCATAACGCGATTAAAAAAATCTTATTTTTTTGCCAGCGTTTTCCAGATCTGTAATATCCTCGTGTTTGATAGGAGGGAATAAGAACAGAGAAACGCGATTCCTATGCGGCGACTTTGTGGTAGGGATCAAAGATTTACCGATCGTCCCAAAATAGGCAGATTTAGTTACGGTTTTTAATCGGGAGAAAAATCTTGGACCAGGAGCCGTGTGAGGGATGCCAAAGGAGAATGAAAGCATGCGGATAAAAATGCTCACGGCCGAGATAAGGGCAAGACGTTCAACCTTTCATCTGCTTTATCATTGAGGACGTTGGAAGTTGTTTGGAGAAATGGCGCGTTTGGGGAGCAAAGGTTTGACGTGGCGGGTCAGGAGCTGGATCTCAAATATTTGGTGCTCGAGTGGTTTCCAAAGAGCAGATCTAATCTCTCCGGTCTCCAGTGAAGCATCTGACGTGCTTGGAGAAGAAAGAAAAAACAGAAGGAAAAAAAAAATAGAGGAATAAAAAAAAGAAGAAGAAAGAGACCAAGCAAATGTTAATAATGGGAAATCTTTTTTTTGAAGAATTACTGTTTTCTCCGAATTCGGAACGACTGAAGTACAGGCTGGTCGCTGTTAGGGGTAGCGCTGAGTCTGTCCTGTGGGAAAGTGTGGGGTTCGGTTGGGGGTTTTCTTCTTCTGTCTTACAAATGGCACCGTGAAATTGAATTCTCCTTCAATTAAGGAGATCCAGAAGATTGTCCTGAAGAGCAGAAAATTCCCTATTTTTTCTTTTGTTCGCAAAATCTAGGTGGAGTGGGCTGCATCCGACGGAGCCGGGGAAGCTTTGGGGTTGCCGCCTTAAAGCAACCTTCTCTACAAGGTTTATACCCACTTCTTCATCGCAAATAAACTTTGCGAGCTTTGGAAATGCGCTTCTACGGTTTAACGTACGGCTCTGAAAAACGTGAAGCTGGAAGCGTTGGAGTTTATTTCTATATTGCCGAGGCTACAGCTGCAGGAGCGGCGATGCTCGGAGGAATGCGTTTGAGTTATCAGGCTGAACTCCGTGTTTCTGGGCCAGAGTTTTCTTGGTATTTGGAGGCCTCCGGGATAGAGGTAACCTTGCCAGCAGTTCGTAAATTTGAGCCAGGCTTTTTTACCTTAGTCAGGAAATTCATGTTTGAGCTTTACTTAAGCCGGGATTCACGGTGACCTAATCCCAGCACGCTGCCAAACCCAACCTGCAATTTTTATTTTTATTTTTTTTTTGCCGTTCCGTTGCTCTTCTTTGTTTTCGCCTCCGCGTTCCGCGTCGCTCCCTTCCCTCTCCGTCGCCGCCGTTTTTCCCGGAGCTGGTAATCGGAAGTGGGGGCACGCGCGCGATCGCCCCGCAAAAAGCCTCTCCGTTGATCGCAGGCGCGGCGACGGCCGCGGCAAGCGGAGGAGCGGCTGCAACCGCGGGCAGCGCTTTCCAGGAGCGACTGTCGTGAGCAGATACTTTTAATTTCTCCGAATGGCAGCCGGAGGAAAGCGCGCGGTGGTATTCTGCAGGTATTGCGAGAGTGTGTGTGTGCACGCATATATAGATACCTGTCTATATGTATCACACATACACAAGCACACATGAATCTGCATTGCAGGAGTCATAGAAAAGTCCAAAATAATATATATGTTATAATAATATATGTAATATAATAATAATATACACGCACAAAAAATCTGTATTGCAGGTGTCATATAAAAGTCCCAAATAATGTACGTATAATAATACCTGTTATAATAATATATGCAATATATGATTAATAACGTACACACACACAAATCTGCATTGCAGTTGTCATAAGTCCAAAATAATATATGTATAATAATACCTGTTATAATAATATATGTAATATATGATTAATAACGTACACATACAAATCTGCATTGCAGTTGTCATAAGTCCAAAATAATATATGTATAATAATACCTGTTATAATATATGTAATATATGATTAATAACGTACACACACAAATCTGCATTGCAGTTGTCATAAGTCCAAAATAATATATGTATAATAATAACTGTTATAATAATATATGTAATATATTATTAACATACACACACAAAAATCTGCATTGCAGTTGTCATATAAAAGTCCAAAATAATATATGTATAACAATAATACCTGTTCTAATAATATATGTAATATAATAATAATGTACACACACACAAAATCTGTATTGCAGGTGTCATATAAAAGTCCAAAATAATATATGTATAATAATAATACCTATTATAATAATATATGTAATGTAATATCAATATAATAGTATACACAAGCACACACATATCTGCATTGCAGGTGTCATATAGAAGTCCAAAGTAATATATAGCTCTAACATAAGATCTACAAGAATAACATAATACTAATAATATTATAATAATAATCTAATAGTATGTGATGGTATTTTGCAAGTATTGCGAGATCAGTTGTGTGTGTACATATATATATATATGTATATATGCACAAGCACACACAAATCTGCATTGCAGGTGTCATATAGAACTCCAAAACAATATAAATATAATATCTACTATAATAATATGTGTAATATAATAGTAATGTAATAATATATATACACACACAAGTCTGCATGGCAGGTATCATATAGAAGTCCAAAAAATATATATAAAATAATATCTACTGTAATAATATATACAATATAATAGTAATATAATAATATACACACACAAATCTGCATTGCAGGTGGCACATAGAAGTCCACAATAATATATATATATAATAATAATAATAATATGTTATAATAATATATGCAATATAACAATAAAATAATGCATACACACGAAGCACCTGCATTGCAGGTGCCATATAGAAGCCCCAAATAGTTAACCACGTAGAGCCCCGCTCCGGTCCCTGGGTCGCGGCTGGCGTGACGCTCGGCAGCCTCCCTGCCGAACCGTGACTTTACCCGGATCCTGGTGACTTTATCCCGGCAGAACGCGGGCGGCAGCCCGAGGAGAGCCTTTTCGCTCCGGGAAAGCACATCCGCGATGGACGCCCAAAGTATTTTGGAGACTTATTAGCAGCGGAAATTTGTCCGATGTTTTAATTGTTGCATCTGTTAACGAAAAGGCACAGGGTGTTATATGGCGCTCGACGTACGCAAGTGGCCCTGCCGAGCAGCCGGAGCTGCTACTCGAGCGCAGGGGATGTATCGTTGGGAGCTGGAAGGAATTTATACTTGTAATTATTAAGCAGTGCTGTCGGGGTACAGGTTGCTCATACCCAGCCCTGGTTTGGGCAGTGATTTTTGCCTAGCAAATCGAGCACAACAAGGCTCACTTCTCCCCCTTGCTTTTCTTTTTCTGCAAATTCAAGCAAAGAATGACCTGCTCCTGCATCCTCTCCGAATCGCCACGGGACGTTTGCTTTAAATCAGAATACTTTATTGCCAGAAGTTTTAGATTAGCGTTAAACAGGGGAAAAAAAAAAAATATTGTGGAGAGAGCAAAAGACCTTCCCTTGCTTGTGAAGCGCGCCGGAAAATTCAGCCAGGTAGGTCGTCTGCCGTTTCAGTTGCCGTGCACATGGCCAGTCAGTCCTTAAATCGCCCGCGTTTTACTCTTACTCCCCATTTTTGCATCATGTCGCTGCTTAAAACGATAAATAAGCCCGGTCCTGCTCCTCCACTCGTGCTGCAAATCGCGTAAGTGAGGCTGCACCTTTAATATGACCAGCGGTACGTCCTAAATCGCCTTCTGTGCGTGTACACAAACTCCTTTTCTCTTTTAATAGTCTCCGTGTAACAAGCGGGCGTCCGAGAGCCTGGGTGAATCCCGGGCTGCTTCAGGAGGGATCGCAAACCGTGACCTCGACGCTAACGCCGCAAGATGGGAGCGAAGCTTCCCAAAGCGCTGACGCAGCACAAAAACTGTGCTGAAGCCTTTCGGCTCGCGTGCTGCTTTCTGCTTGGGGCTGCGAAGGAGAAGACTCTGGTTTCTCGTATCACGTCACAATTATAATATTTGTAATAACAGAGACGCGACATAAATAGCCTTATGGCAGAAGGGAAATATATGGGTAATGAATGGGTGCGACCTGCCTGTTGCTGCCTTGGTTTTTCGTTCTGGCTCGTGCAGCCCTTCCCTCTCTAGAACATCTGGTTTTCATCTGCTACAGGAAAGCCAAATCATTGCACTAAAACTGGGAGAAAACATAACGCTTTAAAAAACAAAACAAAACAAAACAACCCAACATATTGACGTTTGCCTGGTTTTCAAGTGGGGTTATTAATTAAATTTATCAGCCTGGGTTGTTGACGGGGCGGACGCTGGCTTGGATGAGTAAACGCGTTGTCTGACGGAGGACACGAGAGTTTAACGAGGCCGGAGCGCTGCGTTTTTCCTTCCAAGGGTCGGAGACGAGAAATAACGCGAGTTGAGGTTGCTCTGAGCAGGGGCGCGTCCCCCAGCTGACGTCTCCGGGGAGCGCCGCGGCACGAGGCGATGGTGGTGGTGAGAACAGCCTTGTTTCGGCGGGACCGGCCGCCTTTGCTCGAGGATTAAGCGCGCGGCGACATCTGCGTCGCGTTAGCCCGCAGCAAAGGTGCGTTCCTAAATTGTCAAATACAAGATATATCGATATAAAATAAATTAATATATATACACGAGGTGTATTACTAGAAAAGAAATATATAATAGATACGAGATATAGAAATACAAAATAAATAGAATACATACATGCCTGAGATATATAAATATGAAATAAAAATACATTATTTTCTTTGTATCTGCCCCTCTAGGTCTGATCAAGGTTGTCGTTTAGGCTAATTTTAAAGTTCAGAGGTAGCGCGGGTCAGCGTCTGCTTCATCTCCATCCCATTAGCAGCCCAACCTCGACTAAGTTTTTAAATTGCACTTTATTGATCGTCGGGCTTTTAAAGAAGCCCGTAAGCGCTCAGGCAGGGCTCGGCGGCGCGCAAATGGAGGATTTGTCTTGCTACGGGCGGTATTGACCCGAGCCGTCGGGCACTCGAGGAATATTTAGTCATTTTTTTTTTTTCCATTTAGGCCGCAAAACTCTCGCGGATCATTCGATCAGCTGCTTCGCCCTTTTTTTTATTGCTGTGAAAGCTTCGTTAAGATGTACTTATGAGTAAGCAAAATATTTCTGGTTGTCCGTACTGATCGTGTCTGTTCGGCAAGAGAAACGTAGCTGGGAGAAGCAGCTTTTTGAATAACTAGGTCGTCTTACCGCTCGCTTAAGGCGCGAAGGATCTGTGCGAGCAAATATCGACGTCTATAGGAGCCATCAGTTTGCATTTTGCCTTTAATGGTTGTAGTTTTTAAATTGCTTTACGGTTATCACGTCGAAAGATCTTAAGCGCTAATTTTTCCAAAGAGTTTAATTAACTTTCAACTGGAAAATTCAAAAAGTAAAATAGGTTTGGACTGACTAGTAAGTAAAAAGTAAAATAGGTTTGAGCTTACTATTAAGTTTTATACTTTGAGAGAAAACGCTGCGTTCCCATTTATTTGACTTGATTCGAACCGCGTTGGATTTGACTTCACCCCGGCTTGCCGGATCCACGCTTCGTTTTCCTTAGGAGCACAGTTTCTTCCGAGGAGGATGCGTGACTGGGGTAGGGCGCTTGCGATGGCTCAAAGGGTTTTCAGAAGAAATTACAGAGGTATTTTATTTTTCGGGCCCCGTCCTATTCCTCGCCATCGAATTAGCTCAGTTTAATTTGCGCACCTTGCTGTGCGCTGCCGCCAGGGACGTGGTTAAGGGGATGCGAAAGATGAACAGTTCCGTGAGTCGGTACTTAAACACGTTGATAATTCAACGTGGAGATTTTCCTACCTCTTTCTACCTATTACACGAGTTATCTTTCACGCATTTGTTTTCTAAAGTGGCCCTGGAAGAACTGCAAATGGAGTATCCCCAAACCACTTACCCCGTGTGTTTTTACGCTGGCTCAGGGTCTCAATCCAGTTGGGAATAGGGTCCCCCGTGTATTTATGCCACGTGGCCCAGGGAGCAGCAGCGCATAAGGTGATGTTGATGCTCAGCATTGCTTATCTTCAAACTTCAATTTTGGAGCTCCTTGGCACCAATTCCGTCCTATTTTCCCCTTTTTTTTGCACAGTCCCTGAGAGAATGAGATTTTTTCCATGCCTTCTTTCCATTTCCACCTCCGTTTTAATTATTATAGTGACTTTAGACTAGACAGCTGATGAATTTTCAGTAGATCCCGTCCGCCTGGATGTCATCCAAGGGGAGAGACGGGGAAGAAAGGGCAGTAAAAAGGAGAGATGACCAGAGCAATAGCCTCGCGTATCGGATGCCGGAGGCCGGGTGACCAAAGCCTTCCTGCTGAAATCCAGCCAGTGCGAGGTAGGACAATCGTGCTGCTGTTCTCTTCGGCGGTTATAAACAAGAGGATGAGGCTCAGCAAGAGAAAGAAAGGTTTCTTTCTGTATTTTTCCTTTTTTGTCAGTTTTTTAGCTTCCTTTTCCATCCCTCCTCCTCTTGATCCGCAGGCAGAGCTATTTAGAGAAGAAATGCTGTTTTCACAGGCGTTTAATTTTTTAACGTAGTATTTTATTTGCTGATTAAAATCAATAAAAAATAGATTTAATACCCTTTGTTTAAAGATGCAAGTAACCTCCCCCTTAGCTACCCCAAAAATATTTTTGCTTGGGGTTTTATAAAGCCGCTTTGAGCGAGCAGAAGCAGCGTCCCCATCTTTCCCTTTCGGGATAAATAGATGTGCTCCTGCAATTTCTGCTGCCTCCCGCATGCATCTTTTCTGTGCAGAAAGGAAACGGAATAATAAGCAGCTTCAAAAAAATAATTCATTCGCATCTTCCCAAATGCAAACAGGGTGGCTGAGCTCCTTGCTTTAACCCCACTTTCCCGATGGTGTGTTCTTTGTTATTTAAGAGATATGTCCTTTGACTCTACCCCTATAAAATCTTTGCAAATCGCCCCATGCGATATGTGCTGAGACGTTCTGACTCTGCCGTGACTCTTCCATGACCGCTTGAGCAGTCGTCTCCTCGGTGTTCTCATCGGCTTCACATTGGGGTGGTGTATGATGAGAATAAATAGGTTGCTGTCCCTCGGCGGTAGCTTTATAGCTCTATGTATGGAGTAAAGGTTTTGGAAATGGATAATATGTGATGAAGAAAGATCTGGATCTAAGACACCCTCCAGCCTTTTTTTCCCCGCTAAAACTGATACCTCCACATGCATATGCTCTACTGAGTTGGATAAAATGCTATAAAGCATCATCTCTGTAGCTCTGCCTCAACTGAAGGGAGAGCCAAACCGTCAAAATTATGTGTTTTGACGCGTTCTTGTCTTGTTCTTTACTGAGAACGCAAAAATTAGGTCTTGGATCAGACATCATGAAGTCCCGTTCACCCTCCTGAAGCTCTCTGTCACGTAAGGGCGGTGTGGGCGGCAGCTGGAGAGCTGGGGTTGTGCCTCTGGGCATCGCTCTTCTGCCCTCGGTCCGGCAGGGAGGGATGCTCCGGCGGTCCTTCCCCGCTCCGGGAGCCAGCGCAGGAGGGCCGGCAGCTCCTTTCCTTGCAAATGCTGGTTCTCTGTTCGTTTTTACAAGCCAAGCGTAATTAGTAATGGCCCACTCTTGATTCTGACGTGTTGCTGCGTGTTAGGTCACCACCCCCTTCCAAATAATAGAAGAAAATGTATTTTTCTGTAGGTTTTAAGTTACATATTGCCTGCTCAGCGCAGGGAGTGCTTGTGTTTTGCCCTTTTCCTATCTCCGTGCTCTTCTGGTTAAGATCCTTTTCTCGCATTGGGTTCAACTGATGAACCTCTTGCTAAATTCAGAAGAAATACCCTGAATTTGAGCTTGAGCTTTGCAGTTCCTCTCAGCCTGGCAGAAGGCACGTGTACCTGAAAGCTTGTTGGGTTTTCCAGCTATTCCAGTTACTCTGGTTAAAGATAATGGCTGTCTACAAAATTTGTCTCGCCTCTACCTGCATCCCATCGCAGCTACTACGATACCAGCATCAGGTTGAAATTTTCATTTATTTACTATATATTTCGTTACAGAAGAATTACCGAAAGGCTTAAACACATTGTAGTGATTCTTCAAAGCTTGAAAGAAGAAATGCCGATCTAAACATTACTGTTGTAGAGCTTGCAGGTTTCTTGCAAGGGGATTCTACCCCTTGTTTAACGACGCGGCGATGGAGAGGGAGCGCGTTGGGTGAATATCTGCAGAGCGGGAAGCGATCGGAGAGGGTTTATCAGGCTCCGTGGTGGCAATGAAACAGAAAAGGCATGAAAAGAAATTACACGTACAGTAAGTGTCTACTGGAAAGCACTGCTTCAGGAAAACAGAAGAATTCCACGAGCGTGTACTCTAACGAAGCGTTGCTTATTTGCATGACGTTAATTGGAAAACAAAGTCTGCTGTTCCTGTTTGCTCCGGCAAGCAATGCCCCCGTGAATTTTCCAAGTGCGTCTTCTGCGTTTCTCCCGTTATCAGCTGCGCGGGGCGTCGTAGCGTGAAATACTTGTGCGCAGTGCAGCAAACAGAACATTGCTCGTTTAATCTGAGCAGGTCACCGTCTGTCCATCCATCCAACACCTTTTTTCTGAGTACCTTACAATTTAAATGCCGTACTGCGCGCACACCTTACTGTCGCGTTTGCTGTGTTCTTCTAAAAAGCAAGGAGGTTTAAAAAGTTGGCGTTCCTCAAAACGAATGAGCGCCATTGCGTACAAAGACTAGAGGTTGCAAATTAAATGCTATTAAATGCCTTTGGAGACTTAATTTGCGCTGCAGTTTTCAGGCATCCTCAACGACACGGCATCCTCCTCCTGCTTCCCTGTGGCGTGGAGCTCTGGAGCTCGGCTCATTCGCGAGCTCACGTCTGGGAGGACCCCGGCTTCATTTGCTGCCAAACTTGGAAGACGTACCGCAATTGATGGAGGGAGATCCCAGGAGGAGGTTCGATGGCTCTTGGGTGCTGATCTAAAAAATGAGGCTGTGTTCCTTCCTCTGGTTTCCTCCATTTTGGGTCAAATCTCCAACGCAAAGTGCGTGGTTTGCGCAGGCTTTTTGCTCCTTGGTGTCTGAGCGCTTGAAGTCTTGCAGCAATATCGGATGTATGCGCCTACCATAAAAATTAATACTTGAAGTGGTGTTAAAAATCCTGCCTGTTAATGGATGATACAGCCTCAAGCTATGTTTGTTAATACATACATGAAAAAATTGAATAGAGCGAAGGTGCATTTGAGTCTCCACTTCATGATCTCTCGTGCTTGGCCAAGGTGGACGATGAAGAGCTGCTGCTTATCTTCACGCAGGGACGAGGAGCCGTGAGGGCTGCGTCCTCGGCACGCCGCCCAGCACATCCGCGCTGGCGCGCCAAGGGTAGGCTTGGTTTGACGCCTGCCCTTTCCGAAAAGCAGGGGAAGGCACGGGACCGCGCTCCCAACACGCCGTCCCAACCACTTGGTGTTTTGCAAAGCCCGGCTAGGAGAAGGTGGACAACAGAAAAATATCCGCGTTGGTTTTGCCTGGTGTTTTCTGCTGCGTGAGAAGCTGGAGTACAAACTCTCACCACGTTTCCCTTAATTTTATTAATTCAAGGCTTCCTTTTTTGTTGGATTTAAAAAAACCAAAAAGAAACGCAAAGACTGTTCTCAGGAATACCAGCCTTGGCGGTATCGAAGACGATTGTGCGAAGCTAAATAGGTGATTTTGGCAGGGCGTGCTTGGGAGCGAAAGCTCGTTCTCTGTTTGGAGCCCTCTCGCACGACAGACTGGATTACAACGCCGTGCCCGTCTCGCGCCACGGGGCATCGGCTGTTTGGGGCTCGCGTTGCAGCTGTTCCTTTCTCCGAAGATAGCCGATGGTACGGTGTCGTGTTTACCCCCAGCTTAGCAGCTTTCTCAGTTTATAGAAAAAAAATCTCCAGCACGACCTCAAAAATACCCACATTTAGTACGTCTGGAAAGGCGACAAGTGGTACCTCTTAAATTGTCCTATTTTGCTTTACCTAACGGCCGAAAATACACATTTAAGCAGTTGCATCCTGCTTGTAAATACTCGATAGGAATATATTGATTTTTGAGACTTCTCTTTTGCTCCCTAAGAATAATCAGTGCCAGCCATTGGTTTTCTTGGCACTTATTAAATATTCTGCTCACTGATAATTATTTTTTCAATGCTACCCATCGGTCCAATGAGAGAACTATTTTTTTCAGTGCTACGCATAGGTCTGACTCCTGCAAGCGTTGTGGTCCATCCCCAATACTTCGTGATAAGCATTTTTAAGCTCCGATTTCACCGTTTGAACCACGCTAAAAAGGGGAAAAGACATTTTTATGGATCAATCGGACATCCGAAGCTGCCCGTGGCTACTGAAACGTTGCAAGCGCTGGAAAACATCAGCCCGGCAGAGCTGCTGTGGTGCAAGCGAGTAATCTTAACTGTGTACGATGCACGGAAATTTGATGCCGCAGCTTAGTAGCGCTTGAAATTTTGGAATTGCATCAGGAAGAGTTGCGGATTATTTATACAATCCCGCAGAAAAGCAGGGAAGGGCTGGAGACGTGTACGTTCACGTTTAACCTTGTCCTTACTCGTGCGATATTTTACATGGCAGAAAACAAATGTGGTTTTTATTGTGTTGGTTTAATGGCAGATGATGATGATTTTTTTTTTTTTGGAGGGGAGGGTGTGTATTATTTTTTTTTTTGCCTGTAACTAGCAGAAAGTAGCTGAGGTCTAAGAGGAAGGATAACACAGGCAGAAGCCAAGCTGGGTCTCGTGTTACAGCGGTATGTTTTTGTTGCTGCTAACGTGTTTTTGTTTTTCTTCATTACACATATTTCTCTTGGGAAAAGCAGGAAAAATATGTGTGTAAAATATACATGAGGGTTCCGTGCCTCTGCTAAGAGGTTCCAGATGGGGAGGCGTTACGGTAGGGACACTTTCTCTTGCCTTTCGGTTTGTGGCATTGATTTTGGTGACAAACTGCAGGAAAATTTGTGTGAAGCCCGGAAGAGTGAATGCTTCAATTTTATTTTTTAGCATTTTTTGGGCTATCCAAGTATGCAGTGGGAAGTTGAAACTTCGTTTCTAAACATTTATGGCCCCATGTAGAATCATTCTACTGGAAAAAAGGAAAAAGCCAGAGGTTTGAAGGGACTTTGAGAGGCCTCCTCCAGGGGCTGGAGGGCGTCCAAGGGTTGTACACCAGACCAGATGCCTCTCCCTAATTTAGGGGCCGATGGTTGGCGAGGAGGGGATGGAAGCTGGTGGAGATGCCTCTCCAAGGGACGAGACTCTTGCCGATGGGCGATGTTTCGCTTCTACGCTAGACAGCGGCTCTTGGCTCCCGCTGAGGTTGGCGTTGCATGGGAGATGCTCCTCTTCAAGAAGACCTCCCCAAATTTTGATGGTTTGTTTCCAGACCTGCCGTCGGGCTGAAGGTCCACAGCTCCGCCGCCCAAAGCAAGCAATGTTGCAGCAAGAACCGCAGCCTGGGCTCCGGCGAGGCGTTGGCGATACCAACCTGTCATCACCAGCTCTTAAAATAAGTGAGTCACGGCTTCAGCGAGCGCTTCTGAGCGCTACTAGAGCTGTCAAAAAGCGACAACGGAGATAAGAGCTCGCGTACGGCAAAACATGTTGTCCTACAACGTTGCCCTAAGGGAACGTAGTCTCCTGCATGGATGTTTTCGCATAATGCAATTATGTCTTGAAAAATAGTGCTTGGTTTGCGATGTTGTGTGTTGTACCATTTGAAACGTCAGTGCTTCCGAGACAACGTGCTTCTGGCCGGAAAGACCCGAACCACGTTACTTCTGGAAGTGCGTGAAGCCGTGGGTGAGGCCTGCCTTTCTCCAGCTGTCTGCAACGCTCGATGCACTAAAAAGCTGTGGGAGTCGCTTCGGAGGCAGCGATTTACCCCCGTCTTCTGCAGAGCGCTGAAGCACGGGGATGTTTGTCTGGGTTTGGAGACGGAGAAGTCGTATTTTCTTTAACGGTGGCTTCGTGGCAGGTGAGACACGAGTGGTCAACGGCTTTGGAGACTCAAAAGCCTCAGCCTTGAGAAAAAGGGCAATCCTGGTGCTGCGTTTGTCGTCGTTCCCTTGGCGCAAGGGACGTGAGCTGCCGTATTATCTGCAATAAGACTTTTTTTGGTTTTTTTTAAGTAAAGGAAATCGGCTGCGGTCCTGACACGCTGTGGGATTATTTCTAGCAATTACAGAGGAGTTTTAATTGCAGCATCAGCTGTTTGTGAGGCATCGCTGTAGTTCGTCTAGCTCTGTAAAAACGGATTATGCAAGGTGGGGAAATCACGGTATGACTTGATGTTGTAATATATAATATTACCTACTCAATAGTCACTTTAAATATATATTAAGGGTTTTTTTATCTGTCAATATTCTGTTTTATTTCTGCTGTAGTGCTCAAGTATGGTGCTTGTATTGCCTACTGGGGGAGCGTAAAGTCTCCGCCTTAAGCCATGGCTTGTTTTCAAGTGGTCATTTTATTGCTCTGTGATTATTCCATATCTCTATCGGTCTGAAAAAATCATTTGAAGCTCTGATTAAGGAGATTTTGCTCAGTCCTGGGACCTGCCAGCCACTTGCTATCTGCAGCCGATGTAGTAAAATTTGCTCTTTGGCTGCGGAATATAAAGGTTGGGAAGGGGGAGCGTGGAGAGACCGCTACACCAGCTTCATTTTGGGATACTTCTGTAAATCCGAAGCTGAACGCGGGCTGAAGATTTATGTTTCACCAAAATGTTTGTCGGCCCCTGTGAGCGAGCTTGCTGGAAAACGCGTCTGTCTGGCTGCTCTTCCCAGGGCCGTCCACCCTACGCGTAAAAAAATAAATGTACGAGCAGAGGACCAGGGATGCGAGCCAGACCTTACGGATTTGGCAGCCTCTGCCCCCAGGATCCATCCGTACCAGCGTTTGCCGACGACTGTCTGCCAGCTTAGCCGGGTTGTTTTTCCCGTTGCGACACTTGCACGGGGAAACTGTCCCCGTTCGGGAAGAGGGCTTAAGTAGGAGGCTTTGGGTTGGTTTTGGGGTTTTACTTTGTTGCATTGTGGTTACGTGGTAATTCCCTTTTTTCCAGAGCGTTGCTTGAAAGGAAGGAGCTGAAATGGGCTGATCCTGTGCTTAAGTATGGGAAAAGGAGGAACATTCTGCCAACGTTGAAGCGTTTGCCAGGAATGCAGATGCTAAATCCTGTTTCTTACTTAGCTGATAGAGCACCTGCCTCAGCAGAGCTTTAAATCTCCCAAACAAATGTGCGTTGGAATGACTTTTATAGTACTTTATCTAGGGTATCTTACTCTGTAAGCGCGTTTAATGGTGCTCTTGATATTTCCATTACATACACCAGCACTTCTTGTATTCCGTTAAAATGACCCCAAACCCTTCTGCAAATCAACGCTTTCCCATTAAAAGTCATTTTCTCCCCTAGTTGAATTAGGCAACGAGAACTCTAAGTGCACAAAGACGAGCCGTCTTAACTGACCCTGTATTTTAAGCCTAATTGCTGCGAAAGATTCTCTGGTTAGTCGCTCCGTGCCGGGATGGCGACTGGATTCAGCCGAGGCGGGGATTGCTGCCCTTGGCTAGTCTCAGTTTTCCTGTGGTCAGGTAGGTTTAGTGCAAATATTTTACAGTGATAAGACATTTTTAGTTGGCAGAAACTATCTGTAACAACAAAAAAAGTAATTTAAAAAGGTGTTTCATAGCCTGTATCGTGAGAGTAATATTTTATAAATAAGTTAACTTACAAGAAAGTATGTCTGTTAATATGGCAGAACTCGCTTGGCTGCCATTCAATAATTACAATTATGAAATGAAGTGTTTGATGTGCTTTATATTGAAAGAATCCTGCAGAGTTTAATTCTGCGTAGTGAAGGGTGCGTCGTCGCTGAGGGTGGGATGAAGAGAGCGTTTCAGCCTTCGTGAATGCAACAAATGGTACGTTCGTTTGGAGCGGAGAGACCCCTTAAATACGATTTTGGAGCTTCTGGCAAGCCTGTCCGTATGGACGTGTTCTCCGTAAGGTCCATATGGGCAGGAGGGAGAGGAAGGGCCTCGTCAGCACCTCCCGGGTCTCCTTATCCTTTGGATTTTCCCATCTGAAGTATCTTCAGGTGACACATTTGGAAGGTTCTTTGATGGGGAATGAAAAGCAAGGAGAGGACGGGGTTGCGTCTTTGGTTGCTGTGCCAGCTGAAAACTTTGCGTTACTGATTTTATGGGAAGAAACAGAAAACTACATGGTTTTGAGAAGCTTCTAAACAAAAAAAATCACGTTAATAGGAGACGCTACAGAAAGCGAACGCCACCGAAGAGATGTTCTGCTGTGCTTTGCTATCAGAGACTGACGTGGGACTGGATTTTGTTCTGGGCAATGTGTTGAGACATGTCACGTCCCTCTCGCTCCGCACCAGCATGGTGAGGAAGCTGGGTAGATACTGGAAAACTGGAGAATAAGTAGGTTGGCAGGGACCTCCAGAGGACATCTGGTCCATCCGTGCGCGGAGCAGGAGTCAGGCAGGCTCGGGGTCTTGTCCTAAAGCAGTTGCTGTTTCTTGGCGTGACGGGGAGTTGGATTCCCACCGTGGATCAAATCACCAGCACCTTTGAACCGGTAACTGCTGCGGGGCTTGCAGGGGATTGAGTCCTTTTAATTTCTTCTTTTGCCTGCAGCAGACTTGTGTTGCAAGGGAGGAAAACACAGATCTAGTATTATTTTTTCTTTTTATTTCTTTTTTCTTGCGGTACAGCAGCAGCTGGAGCTTTGCAAATACTTTCTCTTAAAAATACCGAGTGGTTTTATTTCACGCGACCTCCTGTGTGATGTAGGTGTTGCCAACCAGGAGATGCCGTGGGGGTTATCAACTAAACGGGGGGATGCGTTGAGAGGCGATACCTTAAAACGTGTTGTGAATCGGTCCAAGTTGTATATAAATCCCGATATATAGGAGAGACTGGGAGATTTTAGATATATACGTTGTGTATGCGGTCTTTTCAAACCCCTGTTTGCCATTCAAAGTTTTCTGCTCCTGTCGACAGCCGGGAGAATTTTTTTCTAAGAAGTTGGAGAAAAGCGTTATCGGTTTGTAATAGAAAAAAAATAAATGTATTTAGTCGTCACAGACCTTGCCTTTAAACTACTTTGTCACCTTCGTGGTTTGAAATGGAAAATTGGGGTTTGGCTCTGCAACGGTGACTCGCTGAAGAAAAGAATAACGAAAGAGAAATCTCATAAAGACTTTAAAGGTCAGTGTTTGGCAGTTCAGGGTTGCAGGTCTCGGTGAGAGCTGAAGCATTGCAGCGCACGCTATAAATACTTTGTGGTTTGTGCTTTTTACCATAAAAGCATCGACGATTTCATTAGGCAGCCTGGAACATCTAGCCACAACGCAGAGAATTAAAGAACGAGGTGTCAGCGCTTGAACTCCTATTTAGTTGCTCTAAACTAGATACTCACGTTAACGCTTGGCCGCACAGAACGACGCCTTGAAGGATTCCCATAAATACTATTTTACTTTGCAAGAATTCCAGTTGTAGCTCATGGGTTTTGGCTTTGGTACTTATTTAGGCGGCGCTTTAGGAGCGGTGGTCTCTGCTGCGTAGAGGTGGCTTTTAGGGCGCCTCGTGGAACCCCAAAATTGGGGGCGATAGGTCAAAATGATGTAGTTTTAGCAGTGCAATTCAGGTTGATCGGTTTTATCAGGCAGTGAGCCGCAGATTTTAAAAGAAATATTTCCCAGGGCAGAAACAATAATGAGAAGGGATTTAGCAAGGCTCTAGTTAAGTAGTCTAGATGCGTTTTACGTTCTGGCCATAAGTCAGTATATTTCTGTGAAAAAGCGATATAATAAGACGAGAAGAGCGCTGGGAGGTTGGTTGCAGGTTGAACGAAAACAAGCAAAAATGATCTTTATCATCCAGCTGTTTATGTTTCAAGATGCAGAAAGGAATTTATAACTACAGGGAATCACTTAAAAAGCCAGTGAATGCTCTGGTCACATAAAAAAGACGTTAAAACTACAAAACTTCAAGATGCTATTTTTTTTCTGGTGTCTTTTTTTCTTTTGGAATAAAGATATTTGTGGTTTTTTTTTTTTTTTTTTTTTTTTTTAAAGCATAATGTATAGAATATTGGGAAAAATGGCCTTCAAATCTGGAAATAAATTACAGGTGATGTTTAAAACCGCTGCTCTTTGTGGAAGCCTATTCTGGGCTTCTCTGACAGAAGCTATAGGTGAAATGTGCATTGAATCCTGGCCGTTACATCCCTTGTGTCCCATCCGTCTGACTCCGCCCTTGGCCTTGCGTTGGTGGTGTTTGATGGTAAATAGCCTTTCCCTGTGCCGTCTGCTTTGCCGCGCTTCCCGTGCGTTAGGGCTTGGGCTCTTTGGGCATCCTATGGACTCCGCGCCGCTCTTATGCCCTTTACCAGCACCTATATAGGCACAGATTTTAATTCACAAATATTCTCTTTAGTCCCTTAAGTTCAGACGAACGTTTTATTTCCCTGGCTGCTCTATTGCTGGCTGACGCTTTGAGTTTCCACCTTGCCTATGCAGTTACAAGTCATTCATACTTTATGAATACATTTGATTCATGAATTCCAAAATTCACGGTAAACCAGGGAATACGAGTCTTCCAGCAGTCTCTCGTCTGATATTAACCTATTTCTTGGCCCTAGCGTAAATGAGTGTGACTAAATCTTGCTCCCAGTCCCTTCAGTGCCCCACGATGGAATATAACTCTTAATAGAACTGTTCCACGATGGCATTAGCCTGTGTTGAGATTTAAGCAGTTGGCTTGCTTTGCTTCCGATATATTCACGGCAGGGCTTTCTAAAAAATTAAATTTACATTTTGAGTAGATGGGTAACCATTTAAAAACTCTTATCTGTGAATACATTTCTCTTTCTATCTAGATAAAGATATAAATAAGATAAAAGGCTGTATTTATTTTGCCCTCTAAGGGAAGACGCCAGCAAAGGCACGTATTTCCACTAGTGCTTTCGCCGCAGAAGCTGTTATTCTATGGGGGAATGCAGCTGTTATTCTATGGGGGAATGCAGCTGTCATTTGATCCGTGGGTGACATTCAGTTAGGATTCTCTATAAAACAGCATCTTATTGTCATTGCCGTACGAGAACAAGTCACTGCGGTGTTTTCCTAGATGCAGGGGTTTGGAAAAGAACCTTATTTCAGGAAAGACATTAAAATAATCCTTTTTCCGCCCGTAATCTGTAATTAATCCAGATTGCGCTAATATTCAGTCCAAAGCGAAGAGACCGCGAGCCTTCGGGAGCAGGTGAGGAGGAACGTGAAGTATTTAGCCACGAAACTGTTAATTATTTTTGTCCCCGCCGTCCCCGATAAGCATCTCTTTGTGCAGGAGGGCTGTAGGAGGCAGGAGGAATGGAGCCGCTCGTTCCTCGGTTGAATCACCAGCGCCGGGTCCGGAGGGATGCTCGGCCGCTACAGAGGAGCGTATTGAATCTTGTTTCCTTCGAAATGTTGAGCCCTGGCCAGTAAAAGCTTTGGTCTCCCCAAGAATTTTAGGAATGCTGTTACGGAGTTTTGTCCGTTGAGCTGCTCAGCAGCTTCGAATCCATGAGTCAGTAAAGGGAAATAATACGAACAGAAGATAATTTGTTTTAGGGAAGGAGTTATAACGCATTTGGTGTTTTCCGAGGCCGAGCTATTATATTACGCCCTGGCTGCAGAAGGACGTGGTGTCCTGCTCAAGTATATATAGATTAGGCATGCATAAATTGAATTAATAGCGCTTTTTTTTAATAGCCCAATAGTTCCGTTAAAGAAACACGGTGAGTAAACCAAACAAAAACGTATTAAGTTGTGTCGAGTTAAACATCAGGCGTTTCTGTAGCTACCGGTTGGCCCCTCACCAGCGTGCCTTTGCCATAGAGTCAGCCTCAAGTTTTAACGAGACGTGATGCAAAGAGCTTTCTCATTTACGTCGGCGCTAAAGAAAAAAGCATGAAAGAGGGATATTATGGGTTATGATTTCTGTAGGCGTTTGGGTTATAATATATAATGTGGTCTGGCGCATTAATCCAGAGAAAAAGCTCATAAAAAAGAGGACTCTCGCAGTTCCCCACTCCTGTATTTGAGATGTTTTCTCCTGACTCTAAAAGTTCCTTATAACAGAATCAAAAAGATTTATTCCTGGGTCAGGCTCTTCCCAAAGAAATCCTAATAAATAGACCTTATTTCTCTCCGTGAGCTATTACTTAAGGCATAAGCACAGGGAACCGAACCAGAAAAATCCTTTTAATATTGTTTTTTGCTTAAATTCTTTATGAAATTATATGATTCTTTATGAAATTACATGAAAAGGTGATTAAAATGGGGCTGCTGTCCATTTGGTCTATTCGAGTCCGTATTGCTGCTGGCTTGTTTCCTCTCAAGTGAAGAGCATTAATTAGGTGTATAGAAAACGTATCTTATAGCCTTCACGTGATGTCTTAGACTGCGGTTGATCCTATTGCAGGGAAATATTAATAACGTAATTAGTATTATTTAAAATAAATGTATAAATAGATGGCGATGCGCCAGCTGGGTCGAATGTCAACGTATTCTGCTTAGAAGCTTCTTGCGGTGTCTCTGCTCGCTGAAATACCGAAACGTTAACTAGCATCCCGTCTTTTAATGCCAGAATGCCTATTTTGGGGGAAAAGATGCCTGAATTTTCGTCGCCAGGAGAGTTTTGGAGGCTTCAGCGGTCACCTGGAGGTGTGGGCACCTCCCAAGGGTGGGGTAGAGGAGGGGTGCTGGGTGCAGGGAAGGTTTGGGGGGGCAATAAGCAGAAAACAAGCGTGAGCAGCCTGAAAAGATGTGAAACCTCGTGGCGGGGGAGCGTTCCTTAGCTGTGTGTCTGAAACCATCTCTCAAGTATAATCTGCTTGCTCGGCAGGTTTCGGCCATCCCAGAACTTGTTTTAGTCAACTAAAGCGAATTCATATGCAACAGCTTGAGTTTATACAAATCCCTGTATTCAAATGAGGGGGGGAGAAATCCCGTCGTTATTCTGGTAGCAAACCTCCTTCGGTTCTTAAATCATTAAATCTAACCAGATTGCTAAATAAATCTGCCTGGGAAGATAAAAGTAGACGCGGGAGTGCGTGTGAAGGTATCCAATGCCTTTTCGCCAGGGTTTCATTGGATTTGGCCTTCGTTTTTTGCTTTTAGTTGCAAAGTTAAATCTGAAAAGGTCATTTGAAAAGCTTCAGATTATAGATGTAAAGCCCTTTTAATCTTTTCTAATAAATAGCTGAGTAGGGAATAAATCTATTGGGAGCTGGGAGCTGAGCTCTGATATTAAGCCGCAGCACAAAATGTATTTGTAATTATAATTCAATGTCCGTACACAAACAACACTTAGAAATTATCTTGCCTATAATTACCTTAAATAAGTTTGGCTTAGAAGAAAAGGTGAATGATTGTCAAAACGGGTGTAATAAGTGAAACATTAATTGGACCTGGCAGCCCGGCAGGTTCTGTCACCGCGGGCCGGATTATCGGTCAAGTGATGTAGGCGCAATTGAAAATTCCAGTTTTCGGTGAAGCTGAGCTGCCGTTCTTACAGGTTCTTGCAGCTCTTCTGTTCGGAGATCTCTTTTAAATGGCAGTAAATGACTCTCTGTGTTAGGTGCCTCGGTGAGGCAGGGTTTTAATACAAGCTTTGCATAATAAAGACTTAAAAGCATTTTTGTTTTTGGAAAAGCAACAGCAGCAAATCGAAACGACGGTGTCTGAAATGCTGAAAATACGCTGGGTTGTGCCGGTGCTATATATGACATTGTCTAACATCTGAGTAGCCTTCAAAGCATTTTTTTGCCCCTAATTCCATCTATAATTAAAAAGCAGCTTCCTCTAGCTCATTAAAATTTAGAGTCTTCTTGGAGCAGTGTACTTTTCTGTTTATTTAAATGCATAAAGCACAGCCTTAATATAGACTATAATAACTTCAAATATTAAATCTCTTTTGTACAGCTAACTCTTTCTTTTTAAACAGTGTTTATCTGCCCTTCATGAATACCAAATTGAAAATGAATATGGTCCCCAGAAGCTCGGCGTATTATTTTGTAGACCATTCAACTAACTTTCACCATGTGCTTTTTATTAATTATACGACGACAGCAAAACCCCCGAAGTGAAGTCGTTAGTGACGTGCATAGCAATAAGGGAAGGCGACGGCTTTTCCGACGTAACGATGGCATCTCTCTCTTTTCACAGGCTTTTGGAAACGCGAAAACGGCGCATAACAACAACTCGAGTCGCTTCGGCAAGTTCATTCAAGTGAATTATCAAGAGACGGGCACCGTGCGAGGGTAAGGGGGAATCGGGCTGGCGATGCTGTACGTACTCTTACCTGCACAAGGAGCCTAAATAGGCTGTTGGAGGGGGTACACGAAAAAGAAGGTTCGTTTTTTTGGCCAGTCTGTTTCCCAAAGTGGAGGTGGGGGGGGGGAATTAACTTTTTAGCATATTTAAATCCACTGGTATGAAAATGTTGGCGTAATCTGAGCTGCACATTGAAGTGTGGATACACCTGAGCTGGCTGCAAGCCGGTTGAGCTCTCCTTAATCGTCATGTCAACTTTATAATTAAGCTGAGAAGGAACTTTTGCTCTTAAGATAGCAGTTAAGGCAGGAAAGGGGAGCGTTTTAGCTAGGATGGGTTAGGGGGCTGGAGCGTATGATGGGAAGCAGAGGCTGAGCGAGCTGGCTTGGCTCCGTCTCGGGAAGAGAAAGCCAAGGGGGGATTTAATCTCCAGCTGCCTGGTGGGCGTTAGAGAGGCGATGGAGCCAGACTCTTCTTGATCGCGGTCTCGTTCCCCGTGTGCTTCTGTCTCTACCCTGAAGTCTCTCTGTAACCCAGCCCTTGACCTTTTTTTTCCCCCGGGCCGTTGCAAGGAGATGCTTGTCTCCATCGTGGTTCTTTCTCCACGGTTTCTTTCAGCGTCTCTTCTGCTGCCCAGAGCTGGTGGGACGTACAGCTGCGACTCAAACCGTCCTTCCCCGCGGGAGGGCTGCGTGGTTGGAGGCCTGTGGATGAAGCCTTCTGGGTGGGCTTACCTAAGCCCGGCTTTCTCTTTGGCTTTAGACAATTTACACGGCATCAGGTCATCCCAAAGTGACTCAAGCTAGCTCTAAATGAGCAGGGCTTCGTCAACTCCGCTTTTTGTCCTGGTTAATTAACTCAGTTGGAAGAACGAAGAGTAGAAGTGGCATTCCAGGGGTTGTATAATTTCTGCAGCTAGCTAAGAGATCTCTTGCTGGGACTCTGTTGTTATTTTAGAGAATTGCTTTTAAATTTTTTTTCTTTCTTCTTTTCCAGCAGAACAGTATCACACAAATAGCTTCCATTAATTTTTCAAATGAGCTTGGGTACTCTGTGTACCTTCCCGCTGGTTTTTCTTCCTACGTCAGATCTCATGTTCTTTTTTTTTTTTCCTTCTTTAATTCTGCTGAACGGTTCTCTTAAAAGGATAAGCCTCAATTTGTTTTTTTAATGCCTACTGAAATACAGGGTAATAAGAATCCAACAAGCGCCTTAACAATGTAGTATCTTGGCATGCTGTGTCAGCTCTGTGGATGTGGCCTCTATTTGTACTTGGCAGATAGGTGCAACTAACATTGTATTCGTACACTCTGGTTCATAAAATAAGAGGAATTTTCTCTCTTCTTTAAAAAAATGCACTTTCTTGGTCTTTGGTTGCGCAGTGTGATGTGACTGTGCTTTGCTATAAGCTTGCGGTGCTGCCCCAATGAAAATAAAAAGACATTTAAAAAAACCTGTCAGCTGCTCCTGGCAAAAGAGACCACATTTTTTTTTTCTGTAGTCTCACGAAGATCACAAGCATTTTAATTTTTTTAAAAAACTTAGCATAGATTTTAAGCACAACCCGAGTCAATTATCATCCTGTGTTCTGCATATTATTTGCTTTGTTAATGTAACTGTAATTTGCAGCCCCGAATCAGAATTTTGCTCTGTTGGGAGGCTGAAAGTAGCAGTTGGATATTTGCTTACAAGCCCTGTAAATATAATGACCCCAAACTTGAAGCGAATTTCAACTTAAGAGATGTAATAGCCAAGAGATTTAGCAGCAGCCAACCCCGCCCCGTGAAATGAAGTCTTTGAAGATGTCTTTAAAACTGATGGAGCATGAGCAATCGCTACAGTTAAGTGCGTTCCCATGAGGCTTTCTGAATTTATTATGTCCTGCTCGACGATAAGCGAGTTCTGGAGGAAAGTCTTTCCAGCCTCTTCAGTCCTCCTAAGATGATCAAAAGCCTCAACATCTGACACGCTCCGTAAAATTCCAGAAGAGCCAGATAGGAGACGTTTTAATTAAAAGCAACAGCGCGCTGGTGTGGTGGTAACTCTCTGCGGTGGCATGGGGCTGTATCTCAAACACCGTGAGCTGGCGCTTTCAAACGCGCCGTGCTTGGGTGTTTTGCATGTTGGTATTTGTGTATGAAATTCCGTCTCGGATTTCAGGTGATGCTACCTAGGATGCTAAGTACAGACTCTGTAGCATGCTTAAAGGAGTATTTCGCATGAAATCGTCCTCCTGGAACTCCTCTTCCTTACCCTTAAAGGTAGATTTGACATCATTGACCACAGTAAACAGAAAGAAAACATTTGGAGACGTCTAATTTTTCATGTTTAAATTGGCTTTCCTTTGCACTATCCTATTATGAGGGGGAACATACGTTTTTCATGGGACACATTTTCATTATAATCTTTGCACTAAGCAAGGAGTATTTTACCGCAACGGCATCTTAGTTGCATCTACAAAGAAAACGTTAAAAAATAAACATAGGTCCTGCTTTAAATAGTGATTTGGACCAGATGACCTCTAGAAGACCCTTCCGACCTAAATTATTACATGAGAGTGATGTTGGGTTTTTTTTTTTCATCTCTAATAAGAGCAGAAATCCCAGGGAAAGGGATGAAATGCCAAGGGTGGTGGATGTGATCCAGGTTGTTGCGCAGCGGCGTGCTGAGCTCCTACCCAGGGGTGCGGGGGGGACCTGGGACGCTCTGACACCTCTTCCGCTGCCTCGTCGGTTGACCCAGGGAATTTCCTGGCACGGCTTGGAAAGGAAAGATTGGTTTTGGGTTAGAAAGGGGATACGAAAGAAACCTATCGGTGAGGAATATCCATAGACTATTCTCAGCTTCCTCGCAGGGAATGAAGACGACTAAACCTTTTGGGGCACATCACACAGAGGAATAACGCTGCTTTGCTGTCTGTCTGTCTGTCCTTACTCCTCCTATCCAGCAGGAGCATCCCGCTGGGGGTTGGATATGCCGTTTCTAGCAGCCTCATCCGACGAGCTGCCATAAAAGTTGTCACAAAACCTCTGCAGCACGTCCAAATGATTGATTTTACTTTATTTTTTAGTGAAAGGAGGGGAGCATTACTGAGACGCGAGTAATAAATAAGTCTGTCCTCCCATCTGGAGACTGTGGTGGAGAAGCGAGCGTGGAGGCACCTCCTTGTCCTACCATGACCAAGATTCATTGGGTTTCCTGATTCATACGTGGCTGCTAAAGTCGGTGCCACGTCACTGGGCGTCTGTAGCTGGAAAAGCGCAGCTACATCATTAAAATTGCCAATTATAACTCCATTTTCTCAATCCCTATCATTACTGGTTAGTATTGTTTGGAAGAAAAAACCTGTCGAAGCTTGTTTTAGCTCTACAAGCTTGAAAAAAGTATTTGATATGTAAATTAAACATGTTTATTATGGAGGCTCTTAGGGTAAAATGTAAACTCCACTTTTGCAATTGTTTATTTTTTGACCGTAGCCACAAGTTAATAACCCGAGTTTTTGTTGAGAAGTGGCTCTTCTGGAAGAGGGAATGGTGACGTGGGGACTGATTCTGCAGCTAAATCCGACCTTGCAAACTTTTGCACCCAGATACAGTTCTTGCGTGCACCAGTCTGGGTCTGCAAGCAATTTTATTTTGCTGGCTTCGGATGAAATAGGTATCTGAGATTCTTCGTTGCTGTCAAAATTTCCCCCTGCCCATAGGCTAACGCATCTGAGATCGTGTTTTTCATATCCAAGTTAGTGTTGGCTTTGTATCAAACCAAAAAAACCTCAAAAGCCAAACATAATATTGGGCTTGTTCTGCCTAGGAAGAAATTTATATAACTAAGTGAAACAAGGCTGAAGCTTTTTTTGTGCGTACTAAGACTGAAAAGTCCCGGTAAAGCTGCGTTCATTTAAGTTGAATATTGGGTCAATGAATAACGCTTTTATTTTTTCCTTCCAGAGCTTACGTTGAGAAGTACCTCCTGGAGAAATCGAGACTAGTCTATCAGGAGCACAATGAACGGTAGGTGCCTGTGTTTTGCTTACACGGTTGGTTTTGACTTCTGTATGTGCCGATAACGTGGCGATTCTTGACTTGCCACGCGTTGAAGCCATCAGAAGGGCCTCTAGAAAAAGCTAAAATTACATAGACAACAAATTTAAGCAAGTTCTTTCCCAATTGCAACGTATTATTTGTGACATACTCCTCTCTCGGTAATTATTACTCTGACGTTGAATCAATTTGCTGCTTCTAGTTGTCTGTCAACTCTTGGCGCTTCTGTCTGTGTTTGCCTTTTGAGACAGATGTTGTGCGAGAAGTTTTCTCGAATGCTCGTGGTCTGATCCCGAGGTTAAATAGCGTGTACAGCCTTGACAAATGTGCTCTTGGGTGTTGCAAGATGATTAAACTTGGTTCCTCTTGGACAACGTCCAACAGAAGAGCAAAGTCTTAATTTTAGAAATACTGCCACGCTCTTAGCGTTAATCCGGGTTCGAGTTGTCTTGAAGCAAAACAGATGAGTGTCACTTGGGGTGGTTTTAGTAATAGTAATATTCAAGTATTTTGAATATTCGAGTAGCTGTGAAAATTGAAGATTTTTCCGGTTCTGTCTTACAGAACTGCAAAAACATTGCCTTTTGAGTGGTAATAAAGTATTAAAAATAATGATAATTTCTGCATTGCAAGGAAATACGTTGTTTTGATGCTGCTAATAAATACGTAGACATTGCACGTGTTTCTGGAAGGAAACGTGACGATGTCAGCTAAGAATTCCGTAAGTGTATTCTAGGGCAGTGGATGTCCTTGGGTGGAAAGGAGGGCTCTCATGCTCCATTACTTAGTTTAATCTCTTACATCGCTGCAAAGTGAGCACAAGCCGTTTCTAAACAGTGTTCAGGTCTGAGTTTGGAAGCTGGAAAATCAGGTTACGAGGTTTACATGCGCTTCTCCGCTTAATGCTGCTGTTTATTTTGAAATCTAACATCTTTTTTTTTTTTTTTCTTATTTGTCACCAGGAACTACCACGTATTTTATTACCTCCTGGCAGGAGCGAGCGAGGAAGAGAGATCAGCATTTCATCTGAAGCAGCCTGAGGAATATCATTACCTCAACCAGGTGGGAATACTACGCAGGAATACAATACACGCTCTTGCCTTTTCTGCTGCTGATATTTAATGCTAGTAAAGAAAACGTGTGGAGTAGTGAAAATGGGTTGTCTCAACGCTCTATTGGCAGCCTCCCATCACGGGAAGTAATTCTGCATCGGCAATCTGAACACCTGAGAGTATGGAAAAAAAAATAAAATTAATGTTTTCCGTTTTTGTCCCCTCCCTGGGATATGTTCGATATCTTGTGGGTTTAATTGTCGAAGGGAGAAACAGTAATAATTTACCCGCTTATCTGTGTGAATGTCATTTACTCATTAACATCTGTCTGCTGAGTAGGAGAAAAGGGGAAAACGTGCAATACTAGCAGCTCGTCGGGTCGTAACGCCTTGCACGAGGTCGTCCTAATTCTGTAGCTTCATGGCTGGCTGTTAGCATGATCCTTTGAATTTAACAATATCGTAAGTTTAATAGAAATAAAACCGCAGCAACCGTTGAAAATGTGTGAATTAAAAATGAGTGAGGTATTACCAATGGCCAAAGAAACTCATATTTTGGAAAATCTGCTTTACTTCAGGTATTTAAGATGCAGTTGTCCCCTGACGCTTGTGAATAGCGACTTTACTGCTTTTTGCTCAAAAAAAAAAAAGAAAAAAAGGAGTAGGAAGATGTGGAAGAGTAGTTATGTTATACGTTGATTTTAACTAACTGCAATTTTCTTGGAGCTGAAGCATGATTAGCAATAAAGAGCGATTTAACCCACAAGCCGGAGAGAAACTTGTACGCGCAGCACAACCCAAATAGCCTTTAGTCTTTCTAGAAATATAATTTAACTCTAGAATACGTCTCGGTTACCCGGGGCTTTTTAAAGATCTTTTTAAAGCGGGCTATCAAAGCCAAAATCTATTGTAATATTAACGACTCCCACCCACTCTTAGCGGGATCAGGAAATTTGCACAAATGAGTAACGTGCTAAGAGCTGACGGCTTTTTGCTCGCCGTCTTTGTGCCTCAGGCGTTGGCTGGAGAACGTGGTGTGATCTTCACGACCATCTGCGCTGCGGTTTTGCTGCCGGCAAGTGCCGGGATCGTTTGGATCGAATGTTTTGTCAGATTCACGGGTTTTGTTGGGCAATCCGGTAGTTTTATGTTAGTTGAAAACATTGCTTTTAATTATAGCCCTTCTTTTTGTTAATAACAGTTGAAGGGCGTTAATATTTAAAGTAAAATTATAAATCCAGTGGCATGGAGTGTGGAGAACTCGTAGGAGTGCGATAATTTAGGTTGAAGCATTTATTTTAATCTAAATTACGATGGTGTGGGCAAGTTGGCTGGAGAAGGATGCTGAGCTACGTCCAGTGGATCAGGGAAGCAGACTCTGGCCTTGCCCGAGCACAGTGTATGGACAATAGTGACGATCTGAATTTTTAGGGGGTTTATTATAATAATTTTTAAATTTTTCATAATTAGAGGCCATTTAACACTGACAACTATGGGAAAATGGCTCCTTCAGGTGTGTTCAGGGCATGGTTTCCTATGAAGGCTTTCTGACAATGCCGCAACAGCTTTCCCGTGCCCCGTAGGCAAAGGGGAAAAAGGAAAAGAAGGAAAAAAAAGGAAAAAGAGGAAGCGGAGGAGTAGGGAAAGGAAACTTTGGAAACATAAAAGGGGAAAGTAATAAAATGACCCCTGAGCATTTACAGTGACTTCTTAAACATGTCCTTGAGAAATCTGGACATTAAAATTTCCTTTTTAAAAGGAAAAAACCCGAGCTATGAAACGAACCTATGTGTTTAAAAATTAAATATCAAAATTCAAAAGCTATAAAATATTGAACCAGGCCCCTTAAGTCAAGGACTGACTCAGTCCTCGAGTCAAGCGTTATTTTCTTTCTCCCAGGTTCCTCAGGTCACGTTGCGTTATGCTAAACAAACATGCGTTTTGCATTGCAGATGAGAAATAATCTCGTCGGATATTTCACAAAAATGCGTTGCTGCTTTGTTGATCTGTAAATGCAGGGAGCAGGTTGGGAAAAAATATTCTAATTTTTTTAAAAAGCAAATTTACTTAAACTATCCCCTGAATTTGACAGAGTTCTCCGTATCTCATCCCAATGGCGGGTGTACCTGCCGTTGCATAGCCTGCAACTTGCCGAATATTTTCCGCACTGGTTATTCACATTTATTCATTTTGAAATTAGTGATTTGCAGGATTAGGTCCTTGTTTGAAGTTCCTTAAGGGCTCTGGTGCCATGTGTCTCTCCCTCTTGGGACTGGTCACTGACACGTCCTTTGACTTCGCTCAACTCCATCCTTATCTGATTGGAAATAGATAGAAATTCCTAAAAAGCTTTTTAAGCGTTGCTTACCAATGGGTCGGAGAATTGCACTTTTCCAACACTCACGTGTGTCTAGAGCAGAGGTTGAGAGGAGAAACAAAAAATCCGCTCTTCAGTGTGATTTTTACATCGCTAGCTCTTCAGCTGTAGGTAAACCAAAGGTTTCTCCAACCACGGAGACAAAGAAAAGATCTTAAAATCCATTAAGCTTATTGCATGAGAGGTCAGGAATCAGAGCACCGTAAATGCAAAAGCATTAATATTGCCTTAAAAAAAAAAAAAGGAATGACTGTGCAGAATACCAAGAATTATTTTGCTTGGAAAGCCGCCGTTGCTGCCCTGGTTCAAGAGCAGGTAGCGGGAGTTACGTTTGATCTGAACACTACTTAACGCGGTCTGCCTTGCTTTCAGATGACAAAGAAACCCCTCAGACAGAGCTGGGATGATTATTGCTATGACTCGGAGCCGGTCAGTACGAGTACCCCCGTCTTCTGTGTTGCCGGTGCAGGGCTGCTGCTCACTTGAGTTTGTTAGGGGCACCGAGACCTGAGCAGAAAGCAAAGTCAAATTAAGTTTAACCTATTAATTACCCTCTCCCTCTGCCTTGCCGTGGTGTCGCTTGTGTATTAGCTCTCGACAATACCTATATTTTTTTCCCTTGCCCTTTTTTGGTTCCTTCCATCTGGAAAGCTTCGTCAAGAGCCAGATATGGTCATCTAGTTTTGGCAAACTAAGGGGGGTTTTTTGGTTCCTCCTTGATGATTTATGGGAATTGTGATACAGCAGCAATGTGAACATTGAAATTCCTTCCTGATAAAACAGCAAATTAGTCTCCTGAAGCCCTGAGAGATGCATCAGTTCATGATGGTTGTAGCAGTGTATCTGCTCTCTGGCTTCCAGGGAAGAAAAAAATAAACCCCAAAACATCCCCCCCAACCATCTGCGAGAAAATCAAATCCTGATATTATTCAGAACGCAAAAACAATTCCTCCTCCTAAAATAGTTCTGCTGACATGATCGTCCTTTCCAAATGGATCGGCCCAAAAAAGGAACGGTGAAGCTTCTCCCCCTTCCCCGGCTCCTCCTGTGCAACCAAGCTGGAGGCAGTGGCTTCAGCTGGCGACGTGCTTTGGGTGTCTGTGTGTCCCGTGATGGTCTCCGTTGGCTTTGCCTTGCACGAGGAAGCATGTTTCAGATCGGCTGCATGTTGTTCCTGCTAATTTTGCCGTGTGCTTGATGGTTGCCGAACTCTAGCTGATGCATCTGGAAGAGTACGAGGTAATCTGTGAAGACGTTGGGCTTCACTCGGGCTGAATAAGCATCTTAAGAGCAAGATTTCAGCTGCAAAATCCTTGGGAGGGGAGGAGGGAAGGGGAGTCTGAGCCCCAAGGTTTAAAAATGTTGACTATCGTGTTAGCATCCTGAACTCATGACAGTCCTTAGAGGTCCTACAAGAGCAGGGAGTGAAGAGCAGATGCTTTTCTATATACCTTAATGCCCTGTACTGTGTTGCCAAGACCTCAATTGCTTAAGGGATGGGTTAGGACAACTTACCGGAGGAATCAAAATTAAAACAAACTCCAAATCTGCCACCTTCTCCTGGAGGGGCCAGTAGTGTCCTGCCAGCTCAGGAGCTCGGGCCGTAGCACGTTACAGCGAGACCGCGTGCTGTTACAATTTGGCTGTTTATCTGATGCTTTATTTTGCTCGGGATCGTTTTCTGTGATGGTTGTGGTAAATCCCATCTTTGCTTCAGTTGATGATTCACTCTTAAACATACCCCGGGCCTCTCCCTGTAACCACGGACTCAACCCGCTGCAGACGTCCGGTTTATAAAGAAACCCTATTTATTATATCTTCCTTAAACTTTCCACGGAAATCCATGGACTGCTTCAACATGACGATAGTAAGCAGCGGACTCACTTCTGCTGGGAAACTAATTGCCCTGGCAGAATATTAATGATGGATTTGGTCTGTGGACATGGACTTTGTAATGCTTGTCTGCCCTAATATCAAGGAAACTCCTTTTATTTATAATTATCATCCATTTATCATCCATTAGGAAACCGTACAGAGCTGAAACACTACAGGGAGCATCTGCTTTTAAGCAGATAATTTGCAAAAGGCCTTTCCGTGTGGATTAATGAGTTTGGCAATTGTTACGTAAATCATTAATTCAATTGCCTTTGGCGTAGATTGTGCTACTTCCGAGTTGTCTATAGTATTTCGCTCTTGACTCATGACTTAGTTTTGGATGAATGATGCCACAAAATGAAATCGTCTCCTGGAACGCGGAGCGCCACTAAGAGCCACGCTTGGTATCTTTTAAAAAAGTTTTTTGAAAAGACTTATTTGCGGAATTTGTGGGTACGTTTTTGTCCTACAGACTCCAGGTCCCACCTTAGTGCGTGTGAAACCTTCTCCAGGTTCTTCTCAGCGTACGTGTAGCGGCCAAGGAAGCCGGTTGGCTCAGGTTTGAGTTCAGGAGGGATATTTTATGGTGTAAATAATTCCGTTGCTGATCCCTGATGATCTTACTGATACGTAGTGTAGTTGTCTCTGTTGCGTTCCTTTGGATAAGGTGCACAGGCAGCTGCTGCGTCTGTTAAAATGGGTAATTTTCAGTGGTCTGTTCAACATCTCCAAGTTCACCTTTTCCATGCAATGTTAAGTTGTCCCTGAGGACCCCTGATAAAAAATTTTAGATCTTCTTGTCCAGTTAAACTTCTCTAGCTTTTAGTCGAGGGGATAGTGCAGTTGTGTTTGAGTAGTATCCTAGGTTGAAATAAATACCTTAGGTAAGAATTTCTCCCCGTAATCAGTAGATAACGCTGTAATGATGCTGCGGAGTGGGATGAAGACCTTACCACTGACACAGTTGTGAGGCTTTAAATGGGGGTAGGTGCTTTGAGACACAAAACTGATACTATCAAATAACGTTATTCTATATTTATTCTATATTTATGATTTATTCTACTCTATAAGTGAGTCCGAGTGTCTTTTCAAGTAACAGTCATCCTCCTGTGACTGCTTGGTGCAATGACGATCACTCGTAATACTCGCGTAACTCTTTGGTGCAGACTTCCAGAACTATTTGTGCAAGAGTTTGTGCCCGCTTGCTCGTGTGGTAAATACGATTTACAGACAAATGACCAAAAGAAACTCTGTGGATCCAGCTGCTTAATAAATTGTCACTGTAAATGCAGCTGCGATTTTTAAATTATATACCTGGGTTAACTCATAATATTAGAAAAATATTACGAAGTTTAAGAAAACACTATATTGTGTGATGGACGATAAACTAATTTTGATTCAGAGACTGGGAATTTTTATAGGCAGCAATGGGAAAAAGTATTAAATACGGGCCATGAAGCGAGAGAGAATAAGCAATAATCTGCGGGGGGGCCCAAGGTGAGCCAAGGCAAAAGGAACTTGGCATTAATAGTTTATATACTCATTTAAGGAGCAGTGGTAGTTAGGATAAAGTTAGTGAAAAATACATTTAAAGCTTTCCCGTTCTTATGTAGGTTTTAATTCACTGATATTTTACATGAAATTATGTGAATTCTATTTTTAAAACTGAATTCTTCCTCTTTAGTTATAGGAACTCCTAATGGCCCCGGACTTAATGTGGAATAAAAGGCCTGTAAACATGTAACGTGTCATTAATTCGCATCCTTTTTGTACGCTAATTGTCCCGCATTGACGAACTCTCGCCATGCTGTTAGAATGGTGCGACTCACCGCTTGCGTTAGAGGTCAAGCCTAGGAAATAAGGATGTATCTGCAGGAAAAAATAGCCAAAAATGTTGGTTTGGAAAAGGTTTACCAACGTAGTCGTCTCTGAGGTCCAGGCTATTCAAAGCAAGGCGTTTGTGGTGGAGAGGTGGTGTCCTCTGAAAGACCATCTCGCTGCGCTGGATAAAAACGCAGTGCAGAGAAAAATGGTTGTGCACACAATAAATAATTATTGCATTGAAATGTGCACTCTGGTTAGCTTTTCCATAAAGTCCTTGGAGAAGCAGATTCTCCTCAACAGCTTAATTAAAAAAATTAAACTTTAAAAAAGAACATTAAAAAAAATCAAACTTTTAATTGTGCGTACTCTTTCTAATATTTAAGAAGAAAAATTCTGCCTTGCCACCGGAGCTAATCCGGGTCTTTTATTGTATGGCATATCCGTTTCTTGCTATATCTGCTGTGGTGCCGTGAATCCCCCTGTCCCTGGGCTGGGAGTCGGGTGTCATCAGCCACAGTTACTCCCCGTAATGTCGATGGGGCCTCCTGGATATCTCGTTTCCCAGTGCCAGGTTGGAAATGTTCTAGTCGCCAATAAAAGGCGTGGAGATCCCTAAATGATCTTTATGAAGTGTTGACTTGGCCATCTGGACCTGTTCTGATCTTCATTTCTTTCAACACTTAACCTTTCTGTTTGGACCCAACAGGACTGCTTTTCCGTGGAAGGGGAGGACTTGAAGCATGACTTTGAGCGGTTGCAACTAGCCATGGAGATGGTGGGGTTTCTTCCCAAGACTCGCAGACAGTGAGTTTATTTTCCGTATTGATAGCTTGGAGATTAGATTAACTGATATAACCTCCATAATCAATGAGATAATTCACCTGACTTGAGCTGACATTAACTGTTGTGCTCTACATAACGCATCAGGCTGGTGAGAAGGAATAATTAATTGGTGAGGCACTGGAAGAGGTTGCCCAGAGAAGCTGTGGCTGCCCCATCCCTGGAAGTGTTCAAGGCCAGGCTGGACGGGGCTTGGAGCAACCTGGTCTAGCGGAAGGTGTCCCTGCCCATGGCAGGGGGGGTTGGACTAGATGATCCAACCTAGATCCAACTAGAAGGTCCCTTCCAGCCCAAACCAACCCCAAATTTAAAGATACAAACAAAATATGCCCATCATGACTGTAGTTAACGATTCTCTTTATGCAAATGGAGCATTGGCACAAAGTTGGCACCTGGAAGTATTTTTCAACTGTTCGTGAGTTAGTCATGCCTTACTCTGCATTTTATGAATCCAGACCCTGATTTAATCAGAAATTCTGATTATTAGTCATCATACTTAATCCTTTGCGTGCAATTGCTGGTTCTGTAGACTCATTTCCAACTGGCTTTTGTTCCCTAATTCACTGGAAGTGCTAGTTGAAAAACCGGACTTCTTAGTTGGGTTGCAATACCGCCTTCCTCTGACTGCGAGGAATTACATGCTTGACATGAGGGTCGTCTCCAACTGAAACCACAAAATAATTCCTCTGGGGTTGATCGTTGACTTCAAAGTCTTGAGTAGGTTTGAATGAATTTGACAAATCTGTTACTTAAGGTTAATAACGGGCGTAGAAAAATGTGTATTTAAAAAATGACCTCAAAGTGAGTATGGTTTTGACGTTGTAAGTACTGCTGAAAAGAACATCGGTAGCTGGAACACAATGAGAAATCTTGTTCTTTTTCCAGTCAAAATGTTCAAACAATAATTTAATGAACGTGTTTGGTTCTGTCTGAAATCCTGGAGGTTTACGTGGGAGCAGAGAATTACGGCTTTGTACTAATGGCACTTGAAACCCTATTCATCACCTTGGGTAAATGACGTTTAAGATGCTAACATGTAACATTTATATTAGATTTTTTTTTTTTGCAATGAGTGCGTTACCTACTGTTCTTTTAAGCACCGTTTTTCTTGCTTTTTAACACGTATCTGCGCCACCAGTTAGAAGCCCTTAACTGTGAGACGTTGTCCTGCTGCCTGCTCCAACAAGAAATTTTCACCCAGCCAAGAATCTTTTTCATAAGCTCATCCTTCATCCCTAACTTGAAACAAATCAGTTATGAAATGAAGACTGCTTTTCCTCTCTCCGTCCCACACACGTGGATAAAACCCAAGTATACGTACTTCTAGTGTAAATACTTTGTATGTCAGCATGGTTCCTTATCTTTCAAGAATCGGGTTTCAGCGACGAGGTTTTTGTAAGGCCTGTTTAGGGTGCAGCGAGGGAATTTAACTGACGGAGTAAAGCGATCAGTAAGTGTCAGGAGTTGGATGTCACAGTAAATTCACCCTTTTGATTTACTGTGCAATAACTTTTCTTGGCGCACAAGTTCTTGTATTTCTCCTAGTGAATCTGGCTTGTCAAAAAATATAGTGGATTCTTCACTATACGAGCAAATTCATTCTGCTTGGCGTTGTACAACTCAACATGAATAAGTAACGCCTTCAGCTGAGTACAAAAAGGCAGGACATTTTAAGTAATATTATACTTTTATAAGTCATTATTTATCGCGAAACGTGGGGTTTCACCTTTGTGGAAACGGCTACAGAAGAGAAATGTTGATTATTGCATCCCTGTAATTCACGACAAGGAATCAGTGTCCCTGTTTTAGAGATGAGGAAGGATGGCTCGGAGAGGAGAAGGTGTGTTGTCCAGGCAAACTGGTGACATGGCTAGGAATCAAATTTGATTTTATTCATTTTTAGCTCCCCAGAGACTGTGGAAATAGGGAGAAGCAGAGTTTATTGCTGAAGTCAGCCATGGCTCGATAGCCTGAGCTACTTTTTTAGAGGAGTTTGTTTTTTTTGGAGGACGGAGGATATCACTTCAAAATGATCAAATTAAAAAATAGCTGGATGAATTTACTTCAAGTGTAACATCTTTTCTCTGTCTCAGTTTGCTTATATATTATTATATTTTCTTATAACATGGGATGCCATTTTATACCCATGGATTTGATGTGTTAAATAATTGTCGAGAAAGCCGTACCGGTGCAAGTCTGGGACTTGACTAAGTGGAAGTATTTTTTAGATGAGGCAAATCAGATGCTTCATTTGAGCATCATTTTTGAGGAAACGTTTGGAGATTTGGGACATAAACTGCTTTGGATTGAAAATTAGAGGGATGAGTCAAATACGAAGATGGCACTTGGATGTTTGGGGATGTGGTTTGCTTTTCATTGAAGGAAAAACAACTGAGTGAAAATGACTTCTTTCTATTTTCTTTAGGATTTTCTCTCTCTTGTCGGCGATATTACACCTGGGCAACATCCGTTACAAAAAGAAGACTTACCGGGATGACTCCATTGATATTTGTAACCCTGAAATACTACCTATAGTGTCGGACCTGCTGGAGGTAAGCCTTCGCTTTCCGTCCTCTAACGTTCATGCCTAACAAGCCACCTCTGTTTTCTAATAGAATTTATTTCCAGCTTCACTGAAGGGTAAGTCCTCTTGTGTTACCATGAATATGGGCTGTCCGTGTTGGCCAGTGAAAAGTTATAAAGATTTTTTAATGTGGTTTTTAATGGTAGGGGTTTTTTCCCCCTGATCTTCAACTTCAGCTTTAATTGACTGAAAATCCTGTTTCTGTGATGAAAATTTGAAAGATTGCAAACTAGTTCCAGGTGGAATAAAAACTGCCGTTCAACACAGTGGTTTCTTCAATCGCCAACCGTCAGCTCCCTCACCAAAATTCCCCAGCGCTCCTGAAATCTGTTCCAGTATTCGTTTAAGAAACTGGAGGAACTGTAAGACCATCAGCCCACTCTTCTGGGCCGGGTGGTGGCCGTAGGAGATGCTGAGTGATCCTTGCCGCCTTTTGCTGTCCGTTGTTACTCTGCCAGCATCCACAAATATCACATTAGAGATGCTAGAGGGTGCATCTCGTGCTTTTAGTACCTATTTGTGGACCTATTATCCATGCATTTCTCTAGTTCTTTTGCCAACCTCTCGATGCTGTCTGCTGTTTCAGACCCTTTACCAACAGCACTTTGTCCTCTGTGAGTTACCGCTGTGCCGGTATCATCTGGGAGGGGTTTGTGGGTCTCAGCCTGGTTTGCCCATGGCCACATCCAGTTCTGTAAATCATTGCAAAAGCACTGAGTAAGGCCTTGCGAGAGCTGCCCTGTTAGCCCCGGCAGGCTAGGAAGCTGTGGCGTTAGTTGTTCATGAGTAACGTCTCCGCTTCAGTGAGCCAACTTGCCCTGCGCTTGCTTTCTTCATTCACGAGCAAAGGTCAAAACCTCTTGACATGGATATAGGTAGCCAGAAGCTCTCCTTGCCGTCTCACTTTTCTTGAAATGCTCTAAAGCACTTGCAACTCCAAGGGATACTGAACTATTATACGTGTAGTTGGGTAAAACCACCCTTATCTTTATCCCTTTGTACTCACGGGACGGCGTGGAAGGTTAATTTCTGCTGATTTTATGATAGCAGCAGAAGATAACTTGTCATTTTGCATACGTGTGATGCTCATCCCTTAAACAACTGTTGTGTTCTCTTACTACTTAAAGAACTCGGGAACTGGCTCTCACAGAATTTTGTGGCACTTCATTAATGCTTTGAATTTAGGGAGGGGAAAGCTTCTGTAAAATATGGGTATAAGCAGCTGGATGCTCTTTGCATCTTGGCCTTGGAGACTGCAGAAATAAACAGAAGGAAAATATGAGTTTGGAGGAGAATGTTGTTGATCTTACCCTGTTAAAAAAGGCCAGAGCGAGAGCGCCAAGTCATTTAAGTAGTAATCGTTTTTTAAAAAAAAAAGTTTTGAATAAGAGAGTGACTTAGAGATCTGAAAAAGTTCCAGGCTTTCGGGTCTTTGCCCTGGCTTTCTTCTGCAAACAAACTCTTCGGCAACGTCTGCGTGCTGTAAGGCATCGGGATATTTCTTGCACGTGTACATGTGAAGTGATGCATCGGTTGGGCCCTGTAGATCCAACGGGGGCTTAGTGCCACTGTCTGGTGCAGCACAGAGCATGGATACCGTGCTCACTTGCACTTAGTGACAACAATATGTAAAAAAAATAAATATATTTAACGTCACCATTTTGAAAAAGCACTAGAATCCGGTGTAGCTGAGCAAAGCGATAGATTTCTGTTCATCTCGGTAATTCTTTTGCAAGCTAAATGACCATATACAGCACAAAATGCTTGTTAATTAGATGAGGGCGATGCAGGTCTCGGGTATGATCTTATGAAATACGTTGCTGGGTTTGAGTAACTGCTCGTGCTTGTCCTTACGGTTGCGTTTATATGGTGGTTTATCCACGGAGCTGGAGACATCGGTTGCCTCCAAGTGGAGAGTTTCCAATAGACCCACTCCCCAGTCAGCTGAATCATTCATTAATGAGGTACTTACAGCTCTCCAAATTAAGTGTAATGACTTTTTCTTAGCAACAGACCAAAAAAATATTGGTTGAAACAGTTGACACTCTGTATTTTCTCTCATTTGGGTAATTATTTTTATTACCTTGGTTTTTGTGGTCACTGACCTGCGTACAGTTTTGCTTTTCGTGCCGTTGTTGCCGAAAATATAAATCGGCTTGAAAAAGTTATTAATCCCCTCTCTAGATCTTGGCATTACTCGCTAAGACCGAAAAATAATCTCGGAATAGAAATAATATTAGTTGACAAATAATTTTCATACAGCCACTGGGTGCTTGGCAGGACGGTGTTGAGAGTAGCAAAACGATGGAAGAAACCAGCTCTGCTGTGATCTCATACTTACTTTGGGGGGTGTTTTGGTTTGGGTTTTTTCCTTAAATGACTCGCTAGATTTGTTCAGTCAAGGATTTGACGTGGAAAAGAGAAGAGAAAAATCCAACTGGACTTGGGGGAAAGGCTCGGAGAAGCAGGAGCGGAACTGGCCATTGGTGAGACCAGCCACGAAGAGGGGGTGCAGAGGTCCTGCTGCACGGCACCCACGGGGCGGTAGCCTTCCTGGGGAGGAGAGGACCAAAAAACCTGGCTGAAATGAAAAATTTAGGCAAAACCAAGGCGTTTTCCCACTCCGAAAGGAAAGTCTGGCCCAAATCATCGCGAGCTTAGCTGGTTTACGTTGGAGCCGCTAAGGGCTGGTTTACGTTGGAGCTGCTAAGGACAACTGCGGGAGTTTCCCTGCTGCAGCAGTTAACGCAGCAACCCCCAACAACTGTCCTTCCTCCGCATAATGGGATTTGCGTCCCTATAAAATGAAGCTAATACGCAGATTTTTTGAAGGAATCTGGGAGGGGATGACGATCTGCGATGGATTTGATTGTTCTTAGGCACCAACGACCCCGTCCAATATGTTCTTGGTTTATTAAAACATTCAGACCGGCGTTTGTTGAAAAAGCAAACTGCAATATAGGATTTTGGCCAGACTCTGCGAATCATTGTTTCATTTACAGTAAGACCCTGATTCCATTTTTTTTTTTTTCTTTTTTTTTTTCAAGAATAGACATAGCGCGTGGATTATGTGAGGCTTTTGGCAGGTTTTTCATGGCCTTTGTTTAAACTTTGCTGAAATACCGTGCCGTAGCGTGACGTCAAGGCTGCCTGATGGATCGAGCAGACGCGGAGTCCTGTGCGAGCGCTGCAAAGATCACGGGTCCTCTGCAGAAATGGTCGAGGATTGTGTAAAACTGGGGAAAACTTTTGCGTTTCTGGGAAAAAGCCCGGGAAGGCTCATTTGTGGGCTTATTAACAAAAGCAGTCTATTAGAAATGATCTAGTGTCAGTTGACTGTGAGAGGCTGGGGTTTTTTTCCCCATTAGAAGAGCAGGAACATTTTAATTACGTACATTTACTAATGCTGAAAATTATTTCCATGGATGGAGCGTTGAGTAAGGAAGGCAAATTCTGTCTTTGCTCAATAGAGCAGTTTTATATTCAGTTTTTAGGCTTGGGTAACGAGCCTCGATGCAAATAAAGGTAAATATAAGTTAAGTGTCCTAAATTAGTGTTGCCAAATCTCGCCTTGCATTGACGATGTTAGCTTTTGGAGTTAATGTCTGCCTCCGTGGGAGATTTATGTGCTCAAATTGTTTTTCTACTAAAAGAATTGTCTTCAGCTTCCCAGAGGAATCCCACAGACGTTGTGCTCCTCGTGTGATAAACATATTGGGAAGTAATTGGGGAGCAAAAGCGAGGTGAGGATGACGAGGCAGCCGGTGCTTGCATCCAGCCTTCTCTTCTGGATCCATTCTGCGGACAAAGTTTTGGGGATCATCGAATGGTTTGAGTTGGAAGGGACCTCCAAAGATCATCCCCTGCAAAGAGCAGGGACATCTTCACCTTCGTTGGATGCAAAGCTCCGAGCCAGATAATTTTCTGGTGGTTTGAAAGAAAGTCTGAAGAAAAGGTTCAGATCTTTTTCAAGAAGAACTGATAGAAATCTGAATTTATTTTCTGTTACTCCACACCAGGCAGCTTTTGAACGAGTGCTCGACGCTGTAATCCCTTTCTCAAATATGGGAGGAGAGACAAAAAGCGATGTTTTCTTGCTCTCAAGTTGGAAATGGTTCATTTTTCTTCAGCTGCTATAACATAATACCCCAGCATTACTGGAGAAGCAATCTCCGCCTGCCTTGGCTCCAGCCCAGCCCTTGCGGGAGCCCGCCGGCTGTCTGCTCCCCGCCGTGCTCCGCTGACGTTTATAGCCGTGGCAGCGTTGCCGGTCATCCTTCGCTGGGTTTTAGAGCTCTAGTCATCCAGCCCTCTCAGCGTCGGGTCGACTTGCATGTGGCAGTGAAGTCTTAAATCTGTATTTTGTCCCTGTAATTAAGATATAACCTCCTACGGGCCATGTAGCTTTTTTAAGAGAGAGAAAGCAGGACTTGCCCTTTAGCACCAGAAAGCAAGAAATCCATGAAATGTAACTTAGAAGTGTAACTCCCAGGGCAAAAAAATAAAGAAATAAGTTGTTTTCTCCTCTTTGCTAATCTGCTAGGATGGGTTTTGTCTCTATTATAGTGTATCGCGCTTACCGGAGGAGGAAGCATAGGATGTACGCGATGGGGGAACCGCAAATATCTCCGTGCACCAGGTGTCCTTAGTCATCGGCGTGCGCCGAGTTTATCTTTAGAAAGCTCCTATGGCTCCTCGTTGGCATCAGGAGTCAGCTACCTTCAAGCTGAGACCTTAAATGAAAATTAGGGTAATTTGGCCGTACCCGTGGTGTTGGCTCTCAGAAGTGATGAAGCAATCAAGATCAAGCTCCGCTGGGTGGTAATTGCAGACGGAGACCCAGGGAGATGCAGGGATTACATTCCCATCCTTGCCAAGTATGGTTTCGTGTGAAAAGGGGATTCGGTCCCTCTGGGTCAGGTCTGGAGATGAAGGAAGCACATCTGCAGGTCTTGCCTGTCAGGAGAGCGGAGGGAGAAGGAAACTGGGGGGACCATTAGATGGGGACGGCGAGGGATGGTGCGGGTAGTTGTTTAAACCTTTTCAAATCCCCGTGTTTGCTGACAAATCTGGGACTTGGAAGCGTTTAGGCTGTTTAGGAATATTACATTGGACTGTTTTGATTAGTAACCATCTGATACCCCTCTGCCTCGTTGCCTTTGATAATTAAAAAAAGGCCGCGTGCTGGCTGCGGGTTTGCAGCACCCTGAAGTGGGATAACGGAGGGTGTGAAATTCATTTTTGTTCCAAGCCGTGCAATTGAGGGAGGGCAGCCGATGGTCCCGCGGTCGCAAGCTGCTGGAAAAGTGTCGGCGTTTTGCCTGCAGAGCTGAAATTTTAAAAATGACCATTTTTAAAAGAACCAAATGTGAAACCTTGCTGTGGATTTCCAGAGGAACCAGAAGATTATTTTTTTTCTGCTTGATTTTGAGAGGTAAAATCAGATTGTAGGAACTGGGGCCTCTAGAATATTACTGGGGACGAATGAAACGAACCCCAAGGTGTTGACGTTCGATTTCCAATGAGATAGACCTTGCTGGTAGGCGAAGGTCATATAAAGGTGACTTGATGTTTTCTGCTTTCCATGCCACAGCAGTAGTAGTTTTACGTACAGAACGGCATCATTATTGCGATGGTTTGTGAGATTTCTTAAGTTCCACTGGCTTATTTGCATTGCTCTTCATACTAATTACTGGATTAAACGAGTACATAAACCACGAAGTTTCCCATCATCCACGTCAAATCGTACATGGTTTACCTGGGATACAAATATGGCCTTGGACGGCTTCAGAAATGTGGGTTTGGTGCTTCTCGTCTTCATCAGAGATGTTCTGAGCAGGTCTGGTGTCTGCGCGGAGTCCCTCGGTTAGGAGAAGCAGCTTGTATAGACTTCAGCGCGGCTTCTCAAGCAACAGCATCTCCGTATCAATCCATGGCTACTAACTCTGGGCTCAAAGGTTTTCACCCAGACCAACGATTGCTTTTTTGACATTGAAATTCAGCAAAGAGCAGTCAATGACTCAAAAGTGTTTAGGTCTAACTTATAGATAAGCGTATCGCCATCTATTCTAGTAGGGAGTGCTCGCTTCTGAATTTCTCCTGGGGATATCAAACTAAGAGGGACTTGAAACTGGTCGGAAAAGGGGCTTTCTCCCAATAATTCATGGCAGGTACCGCTTAATTTTGTTGGCACCGTTTACCTATTTGCCAAAGTGTCCGTGTTTACACAAATGATTTTTTTTTTTTTCTGCAAACTGGTTTCTGTTACGGCTGATTAGAGATTGTCGCCTTGCTGGGAGCTGGCGTCTTTAGGGAGTAAGTATCAGGTGCGAACAGCAGAGTAAATATCAGGTGCTTTTCAAAAGGTTTCTTCCTCCTTCCAATTCCTCCCCACCCTGAAAAACACCCCCCCGCCCCCACACACACACTTGGATATCGCTTAAACTGATGACACTATTTTGCTTATTTGTAGAGTAATTTGGATGATGTCATCTTGACAACACTAGAAAGTTGACTTATTTTGCCAACAAAAAGTGTGGTAGGGAGGAGCTGCACCCGGAACGAAGGGAACCGATGGGAAATTGCTAGAAATGTGATGGCTGAATGCGGAAAATCAGGTTCCCTTGAATACCGTGGTGTCTGATTTCTGATGCTGGATTTATGTGCCGAGTTGTCTCCTCCCAGCGGCTAGCTTGGTTTTATGCCTTGAACATTAACTCTGCAAGGGCTGGCAAAAGCGTGTTAAATTTTATTAAGAATTTAAATTTGTAAATTTTAAATTTATGAAAAAGTTTACAGTTAATAAATTTTTAAAAAATAGATTTTGAAAAAAATTATTCCTAGAATAATCATTAACGTCAAGATTTCTGTTTTAGGTGAAAGAAGAGATGCTGTTTGAGGCCCTGGTTACCAGAAAGACAGTGACAGTAGGAGAGAAGCTGATCTTACCGTACAAACTAGCAGAGGTCTGTACAGTTTTTATTTATTTACGTAAAAATAATGTAGGAGAAGCTAATGTGTATGAATCTAGAGAATGATTGACTTTACCTTCTACGCCGTTCCTGGAAAGCAGGTTTGCACTTTATTCTGTGATCGCCTTTAAGTGTTGTAGTGACTTGCGGTTGTGTACGTGTTCTCCAAAGCAGAACTGTGCGTTGCTGAGTGTATGTGATACACGTAGCAGTCTTCATACATCGTTCCTTAAACCGTAGCACTGATTCATCCCTTGGCAGGGTGGTGACCTAAGACCTCCAGGAAATTTTCGGTGGGGTCCTAAGTGCCTACGTCAGTCATGGTTCTTGTTTGGGAGGAGCTGGAGATCCTCTGTAGGAGATTCCTATTATCTTTTCTTCAGTTTTGTACTGAAACAGCTTGAAACAGTCTGACCTAGATCCTCCTTCTGCTGAGATCAAAGAGCCCCTCTTGCTACCTAAAATGGCTGCGCATGAATTTCTCAAGTGCTTTCCAAAATGTTTTTGGTGATGTCTCTGCTCACGAATCTCAGGTATTCGCTTGTAAAGGTTTGTCACCAGTATTCTAGTACGAGAAATGAAAGATCAGGGTGTGGTGATTGTGGTGACTGTGGAGGAAGACAAAGGAGCACAAGGCTCTGGTGGGAAAGGTTGATGTAATCTCCATGACGAAATCATTTTGTAAGAAGCCGTGAATTGTGTGAAGAGAAGATAGGCACTACCCGTGCTTCTTATTCACTGCCCTTACAAGATTAGCATCCTGGCCGCCAAATTTGATCCGACAGTGACCTCTCTCTGGTAGCAGGTTCACTGCTGACTTGCTCATGCTCAACACACTAGAGCAGAATTTGAGGCGCTGTAACTGGAACCTCACCATGATAAGAGGTCGTCTCCTGGTCTTTCTCCGGCTCAGGGAGTAGGAGACGTGGCTTAGGTTCAGATCCGTCTGAATCAGGATGGAAGAGTAGGATTCATTTGACATTTGGGGGACTTTACAAAGAATACTGATGGCTGACAATCCCACTCGTGACTAATTGGACTGTTGGCGCTCTTGGAAACCAACGGGCTGGTTATTCTTCTTGTGTGTTTTACAACAGAGCGTTACAGTTGGCTCAAATGGATGGAGTGATTGAGGTTTTGAGGATTTTCAGACATGACTGTCCCACCGCGACTCCTATAACTCATAGGCAGCTGCCTTTCCTGATAGAGCGATGATGTATGTAGCAGCTACTTTATTTTTCAGACGCTGAAATGCTTGATGGTTTTTGCATAGCTCGTTGATACACTGAAAGCTTCAGAGGAGTTTGTCTGGAAAAGACTGTGCTGCAGTGGCTCTCAAAAAAGGATTGTAAAAATGTCATTTTGGCATGTGCTTGCTTTTTTACACCATCAAGAAGAGCAGCTTGGATCTACCAAGTGCCTTCTAAGGCTTTGAGCAATTTTTTATAGGCAGCCTACACAGTGTAGCAGTTATTAAAAGAAGAGAAAAATCTTGGCAAAAGAAGGAATTCTGAGAAATTTTATTTGGTTCTGAAACCTGTTGTCTAAACTGTGAGTGGAAATAGTAAATTACTGGGCTCTGTGGGTGAAGTGGGAGTAAGTAGCATTGGGCTTCTACCTCCAGCATCACTGATGAGATCGCTCAGGATAGCGGGGGAGTTTGTTGTTGAGAAGATTGTGTCTCCTGATGGAGCCACTGGCACTTAGACCTGGGTTTCTTGGTTGGCTTCTACCTCTTTATGAATTTGGGGTTATTAGCGAGGAGTTAGAATTATGGAGCTTTAACACTCTTTGTAAAAAGCCTTGAGATCTTCTGTTTGGGATGGGTTCTTGAGCTTTGAGGTTCCTACATGCATCTACTCCGTACTAAAGAGACACATCCCGTATTCAGTACGGGAGGTTGGACTTGCCCGTAGGGGTTCAGGCGTCGTTTCACTTTGTGCTCTGCGTTGGGGCTGACGTTTGCTGATCCCTTTCATCGAGCAGTGTTGGAATATACCTGGATGACAACTCGACATAGAAATACTTCCCATGAAACGGCTAATGCTAATGTGATCACAGCCTGGCTCCTGTGAGATCTGTCACCTCAGGGTCCTGCCATGACAATTGTCACCCCCCCTTAATAGTCCTGAATGGGCAGAGGAGACGCAGGTGGCCTGGAATAATCCTTTCCTTCGGAGGTTTGGAGGCATCAGAGCTTGATTATACCAAGTCAAGCCTTTTCTCTTCCATTTTCCCGAGCTGTAGTCCCGCAAGCGCACGGAGAGGATGCCTTTGTTGGATTTGCAGTGATGCCGCATTCCTCTCTGTCTGCGTGCTTGCTCGCTGCGTCGTTATTGTACGCTGATTAGAAACACTGTCCTGTGGTTTGGGGCTTTTTTTTTTTTTTTTTTTTTTTTTTTTGAAACAGTGGTTTGAGCACTTGGCAACTCCTCATTTGAAACATTCTCCTCCATGACAGTTAGAAATTTATATCAGGCTCTCGTCCTGGGTTGGTTCTGTTCGTCTTTGCAGTAATTTATGTAAAACTAGATATTTTATCTGGTACGTTTTGATGGCTTGGGTAAAAGGTACTGCAAAATGTCCTTGTGGGGACGCTTGCAGATGGAAAAGGACCTGGGGGTGTTGGTCGACAGCCACCTGAAGATGAGCCAGCAGTGTGCCCAGGTGGCCAAGAAAGCCAACGGCATCCTGGCCTGTGTCAGCAATGGTGTGGCCAGCAGGACCAGGGCAGGGATCGTCCCCCTGTACTCGGCCCTGGCGAGGCCGCACCTCGAGTGCTGGGTTCAGTTCTGGGCCCCTCACTCCAAGACAGACATTGAGGTGCTGGAGCGTGTCCAGAGACGGGCAACGGAGCTGGGGAAGGGTCTGGAGCACAAGTGCTGTGAGGAGCGGCTGAGGGACCTGGGGGGGTTTGGCCTGGAGAAAAGGGAGGCTGAGGGGAGACCTTCTCGCTCTCTGCAACTCCCTGAAAGGAGGTTGGAGCCAGGTGGGGGTTGGTCTCTTCTCCCAAGGAGCAGGCGACAGGACGAGAGGAAACGGCCTCAAGTTGCGTCAGGGGAGGTTTAGATTGGATATTCGTAAAAATTTCTTCACCGAAAGGGCTGTCGGGCCCTGGCACAGGCTGCCCAGGGAGGTGGTGGAGTCCCCATCCCTGGAGGGATTCAAAAGACGTTTAGATGTGGTGCTTGGGGACATGGTTTAGTGGTGGACTTGGTAGTGATAGGTTAATGGTTGGACTCGATGATCTTGGAGGTCTCTTCCAACCAGAACGATTCCATGATTCTGTGATCCCAGCAGCCTGAAGCCTGCAGTGTTGAAGAAGACAGCTGCAATTAGCAACCGTCTCCTCTCTATTTATTCATCTTGTACTTCTTTATTTTTGACTTTTCTTGATGGCTTTGCTCCCACGGGTTGCGTTGGGCTTTGCCCCCACGTGCCATTTTTAAGTTAGGCAGAAATGTTGGCTTTGTCAACTCTGTGTTTCTTTTAATAAGTCAAGACTCTGAGTCTTGCCTGCATACAACTGTTCTGCTGGATGACCTTGGAGGATCTAAATCAGGTTGACAGGTTAAAATCTTATATTGAAGTCCAACGAGAAGGTAGGACTCCAACAAAGCAAAGGCGCTGCCTCCTGTGTACGAGCAGTTGCCAGCGCCGTCATCTTCAGCTGAGCAAGTTCTTCCCAGCACGTACAGATTTCGTTTTACTCTGTTTCCCCCAGGAGGGTACAAGATGTGTGATAGCAGCAGCTGCCTGAGCAGGGTCATACGCAGGAGCAGATAAACTGTTGTGAACTGAGCTCCCGTTTCGAGGTGCGATCTGTTGTTTCTTGGTGTGGAGCCAGTGCCTGTCCTCAGGGTATTACAAGGATTATGGGATGAGCATGTGGTTCTTCAGGAAGACCCTGCAAAGCATAATGTGCCAACCGTTTTTTTTCTGATTGTTCAGTAAATCATGGCGTATCGTTAAGAGGTTGTGTCCAACCACGGTATTAACGTTCGAGTGTGGCCCCGTGTCTCTGGAGCTACTGGTATTTCTGAAATTAAGGAGAGGCAGTCACGGAGAGACCTGGTTTTGAACGTAAAAATCAACACAGCTTTGTAGTTGCAGCCTCTTCTTGCTGCGGCACCGATGGCGAGCGTGGGCTCGATTGTAGACCCCACGCGTCTGCAGCCCTGCGGGGAGAGCTGCCTGTCCGCTCCCCGTCTGCATCTCCAGCGGTTGTCGAAATGTAAATGAGCGAGGACACCACATCCATAAATAATGCTTGTATTTACCTCTGGCAGCTGGCTCTTATCTTCAGAGCCACGCTGGCTTGTCTGCCACAGAGCTGCCTCCTGGAACCATTCATTTTTCCTTTTATAGTAGCTGGATGGTATTTTAATGCAGTGTTTGAAACGACTGCATAATTTGGTCTAGCGCTAAGGTTGAGAAGCTTTACGCTGCAGATAAACTTAGAAAAAAGGCTGCGCGGACATGAAAGGCTGCAGTTGTGTTCAGAGGTCTTGGTTCGGTGTCCAAAACAACCACCGATGTCTTTATCGGGAGCGAGATGGTGTATTAATGGAGCTAGCAGCAGTTAATGCATTTCCAGAGAAATCACGGTGTGTCCGTGCAAGGTGAGGGCAGCAGTTGGTAACGGCGAGCTGGCCAAATCCGCTTCGTTTAGCAAATAAAATGCAGCGGTGAGGACCCTTCGAAAAGAGAAGATTTGACTGTGGGAGCAAGAGAGCCGTCCGTGGTGTCTGGGATGATTAGAGGGTTTTGCTTCAGGTCTGTCTTGAACGTTGGGCGTCTCTCTGCGGCCGCAGTATTCTTCTTCCTGATAAGGTAAAATAGATGAACTAGGGAAAAATGGGATTTTAATGGCAGCAGAATAATAATGCACGCTGAGGGTTGCTGTTGTCCTTCCCCAAGCGCCCCTCAACTCCAGCCTCTGGGCATTTCCTATATTTCATATATCATTATGTGCGTTTTTGCAGTCCTTCTACTGAGGTAGGAAAGTTTCACCAGCCACAATTCAGGTATTTAAAGGAAAAAAACCCAGACGCGCTAAATATTAAACGGCTTGACTGATGTTTGGTAGGAAACGTGCAGCCCATGCAGGAGCAGAGCACTTTAATCAAATCTTTGTGGAGAGCTTGGGGGTTGTTCAAAACCTTTCTCGTTATCCTGCTTGTAATCTGAGCGTCATCTTAAGCTTAATCTGTGCAAAGAACTGCCCTTCTGGGCCATGTCTGTCTTCCTGCTTCTATCTAAATAATTCCAAGAATTCAGTTTTTTTTCCATCTCGGCTTACCACAAGGCTGCAAGGCCGTTCGGTTATGCCTTGACTAATACAGTCCGGTACCTCTCAAATCCCTGCAGCATCTTGACCGGTGGTTCTCACTCCCCTTGTCCATCGCGCCGGAGACGAGCCCCGTGTCCGAGCTCCTCGACCGTCCCCACCTTGTTTCCGTCCCGTTTGTTCCGCTTATCAGGCTGGCGTCTGTCACCTGCTGCTCTCTTTTTCACCAGTCTCTGCGTTTTTTTCCGTGTTCTTCATCCGATGAGGAAAAACTCATTATCAAAGTAAATACATCTGTTAGTGAATCCTCCTTCACATCCCTCCGGAAAACAGATTTTTCCGTGATGCTTTCAATTCATTTAGTTTTGTTGGTATTTCTTAAGCGAATGACTTTGCAAAAAGACTTTGTTTTCACAGATCTTTAGAATTTTCAGCCCTTTGTGACCAAGGAAGTTTTATCCTTAAGGGTTAGTTAATGAATGAATTCACACTTTTGGAAGAAGCCTGATGTGAAATTGCCCAACGGAAGGGAAATAAAAGATGTGAGACAACTTCTTGGGCAACAAGTGACCTGATTCTTCCCTCCTTTTAACTTTGGAAAGCTGTTAGGAGCTGGTTGTTTGATGTGATGAGTGTCACCGTAAATACGTCTTATATTTAACTTAATGTATATTCAGAATTCTAAGTGGAAAATGGCTATCTTAAAAACCAGAGGGACCGAGTTGTATGGCCAGGCAGGTCCCTGCAAGCAGATGTTGTGGAGCACAAAAAAAGGCGTGTTATTTCCTGCCCCTGTGGCTCTCCTCTATATTGTGATAGCAAGACCTGGGACGCAAACATATCTTTTTGAAGTCCCTCTGCACTGCCCTAAGCGTCCCTAGTTCTTGGGGTCTGCTAAAACTCTACGTAATGCCAAGATGTTTTGAAAATGTTTATTTGCAAGCTTTTACAGGATATAACGTGCCACCATGTCTTTGCTTAAATGACTATATGCTATTTAGCAAACGAGTGTTACATGCAGGTGGTTACGTGGCCGTGGAAGGACACCACCGAACTGTTCCGTGATGGTGTGCAGAGCACCCAAATGGCAGTTGAATCTGCGAAATGCTTTTTATTCTGCATAAATATGTGCAGCTGTAGGTCCGTGTGGAATCAGCTAATGATTAGTTAGAAAAGCGCTTATGCAATTCGGGTCAGATTTGCTGACCAAAATATTCCGTCTCCTGAAAATCTGCTACGTGCAGAAAAAAGCAGAGGGTGATAAGCATTGACCCGTGTTTTTAGTGTGACGGTAAAGCAGGAGAAGACAGTCCGGGTCTTCTGTCTGCCTTTGCCGAGGGCTGCGCAGCCTTGCTCCGTCCTTGCGTTGTCTCAGATGTCCGTCGTCCCTGGGTCTGTGCTGACTCAATTAGCTAACCTAGAGAAAGTCCTCGGAGCGGGAGGAGAGTTGGGTTTGCGTCCTTTTGCTGAGTTCAGCAGAAGTCTGGTCAACACCGGCGTTGCGCTCTGTGGAGACGGGGGGAGAGGAGGGAACCGTTGCCCAGGAGCGGTGGGGCAGGCACATCCATCTCTTCTGGTGACGCGAAGCCTTTAGGTATTTTTTTTCACGTCATCAAGTGTCGCTTCACCCTGACCTTCTTTACCTGGGATGGATTTCTTGCTGATGAACACAAGACGCTTGGCGTGTTCATGAATAACCGTCACGAGATGGTTAGTTCGGACGATAAACTGCACTGCGTTGGGGGCTTAAGCTTGCGGAGAACATTTAATTTTCAGCACGGTAACGGTTAATTGGCAGAGACACAAGCTAGAGAAGCCTTGCGGAGCAGACCTTAATGAGAGGAAAAAAGTATTTCATTACAGCAAAGAACTGAGTGATGTTTCATTAGGTTATGTACTCGCAGTGGTACTGTCTAATGCCTTTTTCAGACCATTATAAAGAGAAAAGGAATGGAGTTCCACGGCCAAATGGCGTAACATTACCCAAGATGTTAAAAAAAAAACAAAGGAAAATATCATAGATGCAACTAATCATGAGCATTTAACAGACTGAAAATATTAGAGGAGAAAAAGTGGGAAGCAGACAAAATAATTAATAGCGTGAAGAAAGTGGAATGAAAATTCTCGGTCCTGAAGTATGAGGACAGGGACACTTAATGGAATAGAAAGTAGCGAAACTGCTGGAAGCACCTACTTATACCAAACCCCATTAGCTTAGGAGACTCGTCGTCACCACGGGTTATTAGCATCAGGAGCCTAGCAGGGTTCCTTTGAAGATGTAGTACGTTGATGAGCGTATTCAGAATTAACAGAAAAATATTAATAGAAGAAAACTGAAACCCCACAAAGCTTTTAAGAGACAAGCAAGCGTCTCTCCTCCAGAACGTGAGGGCAACCTGTCAGCGTAGAACTTCAAAAGAAACTTTTGCATGGGTTTAGGTTTCTCATTTTTCCCTTCAAACTGCAAGGAACAGCTGTGCTTGGTGACAGACCACGGATTAGATGAGACTACTGTTTTTATCGGACTGGTGTCCTGCATGGATTTCGTCATGGGATGCAGCATCCTTCCTTTATTAGGAAGACCGAGTCTGTCAACGTTAGGTCTTTCTTTAACCTATTTTCATGATTTTTTCACATTACGATACAATTATATGCCCTGATGTTCCCACGAAGCGATGCGTGGGAGATGATGCTGAGATCTGGCTGAACGGAGCTCGCGTCTCTGAGGAGCTCCCAAACCTGAAGAACTTCATGGTTGACAACGTACATCTGAACGTCCTGGGAACCCAGCGCTCGTGTGCAAAGGTGTTGCGGTTACTCTGCTCCTCCGTGCCACTGTGGAAAATCTTGTGTGTTACCTGTGTTCATGCTGTTTATTTGGCGCTAATATCTGGGAAGAAAAAAAAGATGACTCTCAGATTCCGAGATTTCTGTGCAGAGTCCAAAATAAGGACTTTAAGAAGGGAAATGCTGACTTTGCATGGATTGCTCTGCCCGTAGTCAACCTCCCCTCTCCAACTGCCCCTTCTGTCATCAAATCCGTTCTCGACTCTTCAAAGGGTTCTTTTAATTACATCTGATTACTGAAAAGATGCTTTAATTTCACAGAGTCCCTTTTGTTACTTCAATTGAGGCTAAAATCGCATGAAAAGCTTGATAAGAATGGAAACGAACCATTCCTGGGTCAGCGAGTCGCTTCTCCCCACACAGGATGTAATTTTGGTACTGTTGCTTGGAATAGGGGATTTTTCTATATAATCTGAATAAATTTAGGTTGATTTCTTCTCAGCCTAAGGCTGTTCATCAGCGGGTGACGGAGGAGGAGGTGTAGGAGCTCCGCGGCTGGACAGGGTCTGTTGCACAGACTTTGCCTCTACAGCTGTAGCAGCCGAGGTGTGACAAATAATTTCCCTTTGAGGAAGCTTGCCAAAAAAGAAAAGCCTTTAGTGAAGATGGTGCTACGCTGGCAGAACAAGTTGTTCCACGACAGTGGCTTCTGCTTGGGAAGGGCCAACAGAAAGGCAGGATTTGGCTTAGAAAAGCTCCGGTGCTATTTTTGGCGATGCGTTGGGCTTCACGGTGAGAACGCTGGCACGTTGTGCCTGGAAAGTGGTGAGCGCGGTTCCCTAAACGTAGCCTACAGGTTCCTCCTCAGGTCAGGTCGCGCGTCTGCTTCTTGTGCCACTAAGCAACCTATTAATTTATTTACGTACTGGTTTCGCTGTGAAAACACCGACCGAAGGGGATCTCAGTTCGTGCTTTTGCTAGAACAGACTCTGCGTGAATGTAGGTGGAGGAAAACACTTTTTTTTTGTTTGAAAAAAGTGTCTGAAACCTTTGCCGTCAGCGGACTCTTCAAATTTGCCTGCCTGGTGACTCTGTTCTGCTGCAGCTCTTTATGGTGGGCTCACGATTGCCCTACGTGAGCACCCTTCAGTAGGGGTGCTCCACGCCATCCTTTCCTCCACGGGGAGAAGTGAGAACCACGGACTCGTTTTCTGTAAGAGTTTTATTTCAGGAAGAGAGAGGGGTTTTGTTGTTGTTTCTTTTCATTTGTTACAGATGACATTTTCTAACCACGCTGTCCAAATCAGGAGGCTGAAGACTTTGACTGAAGTCTTTTTAGGAAGATGACACTCGTAACCGCATGGCTCCACAGTTGAGACTCTGAGAAAATGGCTAATGAGATTTTTGTCGGCTTAGTTTGGTTTCGGCTGTAACCTGGGTGCTTTTTCTGAAAAGCGTGGCAGATATATAGCATGATATACATTACAGATATTCAGCTACAACGTGACAGTATTGGAGACAGGGACTTGCAGAACATCTCTAAAAATAAAGAGCGGGCAGGCTCTAGTCTGTAATGGGGATGACGGGTCTCCCATCTGTCCTCTCCCAAGTCCTGCCTACCACCAGCTGAGATACAAGAGGTGGGTCCTTGACACCCACAGAAGACGTTGTTCTCGCTTCAGATTTTCCACTTAATTTTCCCTGTTAATGGCCGTCTAACGACGGGAGGATGAGTAAGGAGGGGGAAGGTTGCAGGAGCGTGCTGACAGTGCCCGTGTTACTCCTCGGGAGTCGCGTTAGCACAGGAACGGCGTGAGCCGTTTCAGTCGGAACATATGCGAGATAGGGATGAACACGTTAACCCATGATGAAAAGAGTGCAGTGACATTAAAAATGTTTTTAATAATAATTTTTTGAAGTTATTAATAACAAAGGTTGGGTTTCTTATTTCCTAGAGTAGCAGGTAAGCTGGTAGCTCTGAAGGACTTTCTTGTCAGCCTGGTGCAGGAAGATTGTCTCACTGGACAAATCCATTGATTCGACTTCTCCCGTTGTGGTTGGGATTTTTGGGGAAGAGCGTCGGCATCGTTTGGGAGAGCCCCTAAAAATACCTCTGAGTAGAACGGACTGGCAGGGTGGGGATGGACCTTTGTCCAGGGAAGGTGATCGTGAAGGTACCGGGAAATTGGTCCGAGGAAGATGATCATGGAAGGTGCTGGGAAACCGATACTAGAGAAGGGAGAGCGCAAGAAGAATTTAAAAAAAAAAAAGGTGTTTGATACCTAAAGTTGGAAACTAGTACCAAAAAAAAATCTCTCTGAATCCGAGAACTTTATAACTGATTTAGTGAAAGAATTCTGCGATGCCGCCTTGTTTCAGTGTCGGGTTGGAGAACAATTCAGTATTGTATTGTAATGACGTTCCAGTCTATTTTTTCGCATTGTAAAATCCGCCCATAAGTTCTGGAAAACATCATTGACACTTGCATCTCTTGGATACCGTCCATTGGCAGGACGCGTCGCTGCCTCCCGGCTCCGGGGTGATAGTGGAAGGTCTCTGCCGGGACGTGGCGGCCAGCCGGGAAGGCAGAGCCGGGAGTTGTGGTAGTGCAAGGCTTAGTAGGGCTTTTTTGGGGGTATATTTTTTTTGCAGGTACATTCATAGAAATAAAACATAAAAATGAGCCTTTGCAGGAAAGTTTTTATACCATTTTTAAATGAACTTTTCCTTTTTTTTTGTAATTATAGACTCCTCTTGCATTTTTCGCTCCGCTTCTTCCGAGGATGCTTTTAAAGATCTTTTTCCTCCTCCTTAATCGACCGTGAAAATCATAAAAACCCCTTTTGCAGGCTGGAGTCAGCATGATGCGTTCATGATTCGAGTTCTCTTAGAAAAGCAAACACGAGAATGACGGGATTTTAATATGATGCTAAGATAAAATACGAGTATGGAAAATTACATCATACTTATCCAGCCCCAGTATGATATAATACTCCTTGATGCCAAGATAGGGATTAAGCTAGAGTCTGATATCCTGCAAGAGTACTTTCCTCTGGGTGTTAAGCCTCTGTTTTAAAAAAAAAAAAAGCTAAGCCTGGCTGTCTCAGCCTATGTCCCGTGACCCCAAGGGGAACCACAAAAGCTGCTTAATCTATCTCCTGCCGCAGGACACGGTTGTGAATGTAAACCAGACGTGCGATGTATTGGGTAATAAATAGAAAGCGAGCAGAACAGCAGGAAACCGTAATTCTGCGTGCGCGCACGCGTGCGACTTGGGACCCGCCGAACAGGCTGAACCTGATGCGAGATAAGAGTGAGATACTAAAACCTGCGTTCGGACAGAGGGAGGGCTTTAGACCTTGCCTAATTCCAGCAATTTAGAGGTTTTAATATATTTTTCTTCAAATCCAGAAATGTCCTCCCAACGCCGGTGGTGAGCCGTAGAGAGGATGCGATGTGCCGGCAGGTTTTGTATGCAGTGCTACTATGCTTCATCACCATCCTCCTCGTTTTCTGCTCCTTCCCTAATTTAGCTCTGCTTCACAGCTACGTGTCTCTCCCTTCCTTCGCTGTTACTCCATCTCAGAGCAGGAGTGACAGACCCGACAAGCCATCCCTCGGCGGTTGTTCTCCTGCCCATACGACTGCAAACCCAAGCGTGAAGCCACCTTACGTATGGTTTTCTCCAGCTCTCACGAAGCGGTAACAGTGTCCGAGATAAAAATTGGATTTTAATAGTATTTTAGTACGTGCGGTAGCTACTTCTCTGACACTAGCGCTCCTAGCAGTAGCTGGCACCCCTAAACCCTACTCAAATAAAAGTATATTTTGAGTCTGGTTTATTTAATCATGACATTCACGATTGTTGCAGAGATCATCGTCGCCTAGATGGTACGTGTGCTGTTTTCAGTTGCCCAGACGTCCAAGACTTACTGAGAATGGCGGATTGGCTTCTGTTCCTCTTCATTCGACCCCTTTATGAGATACAAATCAAGTGTATTGAGAGCTTGAATTGCTCTTCGCTTGTTCTAATCTCAAATAAATCCTATCCCTAGTAGTGGTATAGCTCTTCACACTAGCTAAGCATTGCTAATATAGATATATTTTTTTTTAAAAAGAGATAAACATGGATTTTTCTAGAATAGAAACTACTTTATTTCATCATTTACTCATGCATGCAGCATAATTTGGTTGAATAGATACTTTGAGTCAAATAAGAAAACAAATACTCTTTTTTCCTGTTTTTTTTTTCCTCTATTTGAAAAATATATATGTCACTCAAACCCACAGAAGTGATTGAAGGAGGGAGGCATCATCAGGAAATGTTAGGTAAATACCATGGGCAAAATTTAGTAGGTATTAAAATCTGGTTTTTTCCTCTGAGTCATCTCGGAATAAGACATTTGTGTTACAGTAAGTACAAATGTAATTATGAAGCCAAATTTCACCTTAGAGAATAAATGGGGGAAAAATGGGAACGGCTGATAAGGATTTTAAAGCAGACGTCAGATGATAACAAAAATCAAATCCTGTGTACGATCGTCAGATAATAGCTCACTAAATTTTTTTTTTGGTAGGGTATTAGCAGGTTCCCAGGATTTCGCACCAAATCCCTGTGAGCAGAAACGCCGATCGATTCAGTGGGTAATGCACCGAAAATGCGTTCCACCTATTAAAAGAAAAACAAAAAGCAGAGTCCCTGTGGAGCCACTAAAAATCTCTATGCAGATTGGATGTTTTGAGGGATTTCCTGAAGAGGAAGAATCCTAGTGCTGCTTCCCCCCCACCCCCCTCCGAATATTTCATTGGAAGCACCTTTCATCCTTGTATAGAAATTATAGGAAGTCTATCAAAGGCCCTGAGGGAGAACGGGATATTTCCTTTCTTCCTGTGTTCGTATCTTATTTCCCGAAGAGAAGAGGAGTCTCCGCTTCTGTTATACACAAGCAGAAAACGTAAAGCGTTTTGTGGTGCCTGGCTTTACTTAAATAACTCCTAGCTTTGCGGTTTCCATCAGCTCCTGCGAGCTTCACACTCGGAAAGAAACATTTCTTCCCATCCTGGAATTATTCTAATTGGGTTTTTGTAAGTGTTTGTTGATAGGGGTCCGAAAGGAGGGCGTGCATTGCTTGTTTTCTTCCTAGAGGGCAGGAAACACCCGCACGCGTGTGTGTTCACGTACGTGTCACGGAAGAGCTGTTGGGTCACTGGGAGAGGAAGCATTCACGGGTGGTTTCTACAGCTGTATCGAGATCATTCCTATTTTAACAAATTAATTTTTGGAAGCGTTTGCAAGTTCTTATTGGGAAGTTTGCAAGGAGAGTTGCTTGTAAAGCCAGATTTTTGGGGATGGATGGGAGTTTTGCATTTGTAGGGAACACAGGTGCTGCCAACGGGTTTATCCAGCAGGAGCAAAGCACGTTGACAATGTCCATCGTGAGAAAAACACGCGTGCGGTCTCTAGGGGAAATGCTGAAAAACTGGAGGAAGAAAGGACCGTGACCAACAAGGCAACAAGCTGTCTTCTAGGCTGACAACACGGCAACGAGTCATCGTTGTCTTCTAACAAGTCTCCTCTTCTAGATCCAACGCATTTTCCAGAGTTGTGCCTGAGAAATGGCATTTGAACATCCCGTTCTCAAATACTCACAGCTTGTAGGAATTCCAGAGCGGGTGCACTGACCTCGCTCCCGCTTCCACGTTGTCCCCTGGTGAAAAACTGGGGGAGGATTTAACTGCCTCGTGTTGACCGCAAATTGTTGAAGGTGTAGTAACTTCATGTTGACCAACGGAATCGTTCAGCGCGTCTTTCATAGATTAGTGTAATGCTGAAGAAATAGGATAAGGGTTGCACGCTGTCACAGTTAATAAACTCTGCGGGGTTTTAATCCTCATTAGGGCTTTAATTCGATTTGGTGCTTACGCTTACTCTCCAGTTCTACTTTTTAAGTCCGCTTCTCATTAACTTGAGTCTGTACTTAGGAACTGGGGTCCAAAAACCCAGCTCTGGCCGCGCGCACCCTTCGTAAGCCGCGTTTTTTATCGTAGTGACCCAAAAGAGATTGCCGCTCTCCGGTATGCGTGCGTTAAAGGGCGTTTTTTTTCTGTGCAAAATGGTCTTTGGGTTTTTCTGTAGAGGAGCGTGTGGTGCCTCCTACGCTCGGGAGGTAGTAGCGATGGAGTGGTGCTCAGCATCCCTCCTGAGCAAACTCGGTGGCTGGTAAAATGGGGGTTTAATTGCTTTTTTTGAGGAACTGGTCATAAGAGCTGCCCGTACCCGAATATCCATCACCCGGCCTGTCTGTTCCGTTTGTCCAGGATCAGTCTATCTCATCTTTTGCATTAGTGGTGAGGGAAGATGGGCAGATCTCTCAGCTGTGGCGAGCTAAGATGTTTAAAGTCTTTAGAGGTCTGTAGCTGGCTCTTGGGAATGATTTCTTACCCGGAATTGATCGGTGCATCCATATAATGCTCTTCCTAAGTGATAACAAAAGGGATGAGCTTTGCTTTGCTTCGCTTCTGCCTTCTTTCAGGTCTTTTGAGTCTCCGCGTGGAGCGATGCACTGCAGAGAAATGGTTATTTATTTTGCGCAGGCTTTTTTTAAACAAAATGTTAGTGGAAGCGTTTATGCTGGTTACAAGAGTCCTTCAAGCTATGTTTTTGTTTGGGTCAGAACTGTTTCAAGCTGGATGTCAGAGGCCGGTTGCCATTCCACACGGTCTGTGGTTTGTTTGGTTTGGACGGAGTAATTGGGGAGAGGATCTGGCTTTTGCATTTCAGTATCACTCTTGATCTGAAAGGAGGTTGTAGAGAGATGGGGGTCGGTCTCTTCTCCCAAGGAACAGGCGACAGGACGAGAGGAAACGGCCTCAAGTTGCGTCAGGGGAGGTTCAGATTGGATATTCATAAAAGTTTCTTCACCGAAAGGGTTGTCGGGCATTGGAACAGGCTGCCCAGGGAGGTGGTGGAGTCCCCATCCCTGGAGGGATTCAAAAGGCATTTAGATGAGGCCCTAAGGGATACGATTTAGTGGTGGACTTGGTAGTGCTGGGTTAATGGTTGGACCCAATGATCTCGGAGGTCTCTTCCAACCAGAACAATTCTGTCATCTCCCTGGAGTTGGTGGGGTCCGCGCTCCAGAAAATGCTCGTCTTGCCTGTGGAAGTGTTTGATTAAACCCGCGTAGCTTCCAGCAGCATCTTGATGGCTTTTTCTTCAGCAGGATCTGTTTGCCTTCCGCTGCCTGGGACGTGCGATCACTGGGATATTGCTGTAATTATGCACGATAAACCGGTGCTCTTTGCCTTTCAAAGCCCTTCAGCATTTGTTTCCACCCATCCTCTCTTCTTCAGGCTTTATTTATTCCCTGTAGGCTGAAAAACCTATAAATATTTGAGGTTTTGTTGCTAGAATTGAACTGTTGCTCACTCTTGCTCGTATATTAGGTGAGTCAACAGTATAAACACTGAATCCAATAGCGATCGCGGGTGGCACGCTGGGGAACTTTTTATCGCAGTAGATCATGCGAAAATATCTATAAAAGGTTAACTGGGCGTCTGCCAGGAGGACAGGTCACCTTCAGGCGACCTCAGGCCTTCAGGGTCGGCAGCGGCACTGGAGGGGGAGAAGCAGAAGGAGGCCGAAGGGCTCTGTCCGGAGCTTCGTGGGCTTCTCTTCGCCTTGCAGAGTCATCTCTTGGTTTTACAAGGAGCTGACGTCCAAAAGCGGGGCAGAGCTTGGCACCTCTTCTCTGCTGGGCTGCCTCAAGAAGATGAAATCAAGAGCCGTGTTTGGTAAGGGTACCTCGAATTAAGCCTTCACTGGGCGCTGAACCCATCCGCGCGTATAAATAAGAAGTGGACTGAGCTCAGGTTGGTTGTGACGGGCCACCTTGATGGCAGCCTGTGCTCAACTCCAGACGTTTTGGGGGGATAGAAGGTTCTCCGTTAGATTACACGCTGGTAGATACCTATATCTTAAATGCTGACGTTGCCCCTGCCACAGCAGCCAGTGCCTTAACACCATGTTGGGGTCAATTGGAGATTTCTCCTGGCTTTGGCTGCAGGACCAAGTCCAGAGTCCAGAAGATGGGCAGCTTGTGATACTGCAGTGCCAACATGGACTCGGCACAAATACAGGCCTGAGTTTTACTCTTTCTGGCAGCTCCGCCTCTCCCAGAAGGCCCAGGAAGACAAGAAGTCCATTTTTTAAAAATATTTAAAGCCATAAAAGTTCACCTTGTAGCAAGAAAATGCTCCCTTAGATTTATTTAATCACTTTAAAACAAATTGTGGCAGGATGAGTAAAAAGTTGGTGGTTTAACCAGGGCTTTAGGAAGTGAAAAAGATGCTTTAATCTTGGTTATCTACGTGCTGTGGTTTCTGAATGTGTAGCAAGGTGAAAATCATCATCATTCTGGCATTTATTAAAAATATGATTTATATTTTTTCCCCCACAAGAGCGATACTGGCTCTGGTCACCCAGCCCACTGCACAGGCTTTAACAGCGGCCAACAGCAGCAGTGCAAAAAAAAAAATATATTAAAATACCACCCTTTTACATCATCACATAGGGCCCTTTTCTGGTTTTGCTCCTCGTGAGTCATTGCTTCTGTGGGAGAAGGTAGGATGGGACTGTTTAACGCGAAGATGGTTTTGTCATAGCAAAGCAGCCTGTAAAATTAAAGTTTTGTAGATAATTTTTTTTTAAATACTGATTTTTGGGATTTGATTGCAACCAGCAGAACTATTTTTTAGGGGAAGGGAAGGAAATGTTAATTTTCTATTCTTTTTTAAAGCAAGCATACAAATTAGAATGTTAACGCCTTTTTTTTCCTTGATTCCCTGCTTTTTCCATTTATACGTTTGGTGGGGGGTTCTAACCCTTTCTCTTTCCCTGGATTAGCTCGGTATTTTGAATAATGCCGGCAACAAAAGACCTTTCCTCGGAGTTTCAAGCCTCAGCTGAGTGCGGACCAGAGGAAGGAGCCCTGACCCCGGGGTGGGGAGCGGCGGTGGTGCCGTAGGGATCGGCAGATGCGCTCGTATGCGTTTAGAGAGTTTGTAATCTTAAGAATTAAGAACCGACTGAAGGCCTACAAATGTGTTTTACAGAGGCTTTTAATTTGAGCCAGTTTGGTTTTCTTAGATTATATCTCTTGCCGTCCCTAAAACACAGGCTGTCGCTGCCGAAACTGCAAGTCCCTGCTCCAAAACACTTCAAAGAGAGATTTTAATTCTTACGTCTGCCTTCCCCTCGTTCCTTCTGGCAGAAGGCGTTTCCAAAAGCGTATCTATTTTTAAGGTAGCCCGAATCGGGTGCCCGTCACAAAAACTTCCAGGCCAATTAATTCGGCAAGGCAATCTTAGGAAGAAACCCAAATATCTTCTAGCCGGATCTCAGCAAAAGTTGGCCAACCCCGGCAAGCGGCGTCGCTACCATATAATAAATAAAATATTTACCCTTGCCAGCCTGATAAGCAGGAAACGATTGATTAAAACCTTATCTTCAGCTCATTTCCTGAACCGCCAAGTTCAAGTGCGTTTGATCTATTCCGTTTTCGGCTCGGCAACGTTTTTGCGTGTGCGCAAGATGTTGCCGCTCCCTTTGATCCCCGAGCGGTTTGTTTTGGCGGCGCAGGAGCTATTTTTATTGTGCTTTGTGAGCGAAATAAAAACGGTTTGAGGAGTGCCACGGTGTTCCGGATCTGCCTAAATGTCACGTAAGACTTGCGGAAGAGCCGAGAAGCTGTAGGTGACTGCCTGAAGACAAGCCATATGTAGCACGTGCTATATATTTCAGAGAATAGCCACATTTAATATATGTAGGATAATAAATACAGGAATTAATAAATACCCTAATAAATGGAGGAAAGAATGTTTAAGTGCTTATTTTAAATGCTCTGCTGCACAGGAGTAAATGTAGGCGCGTAGTACAATCCTTTCTTGAATAACGGGCCTTTAATTACAAGAATATCCTGAATATCGCACACCAGGTCGTGAGGTGAACAGCCGGGAGGGTTGGGCCGGCTGAGCATCCTTTACCCTGCCACTCCTCCCCGGCTTCACCCTGTTGAACAGAGAAAATAAGAGACGTATTGAAAAGGATAAACATCTGTACGGGTTTTCTTTTATTTTTTTTATTTCAAAGGTTTTATGGACTAGTGGTATTTTAAACCGTCTGCGTGGTGGCATGTGGCAATGCAAGGCCAATGGCTGAAATTAAACATAAAGGTGGAAAACTTGGTTTCGAACTCGACTATTCCATCGATTTGGGGAGCAGCTCCTTAATTGGAAAAGAAATAATACTCCCTGACAGTGCTGAGATGAGGTGGTTTGGTATCTATTTAGGATAGAGAGGGGTTTTATCTATAATGTAGTATCGTCCAGGATCTATTCTAAAGAATAAATACTTTCTTGAAATGGAAAAAAGCCCCCAAAACTTGAGTCATCTAAATTAGATTCATGCCTCTGCTGGTGTTTTATAAATCGATGTTGCATGAAGGCGAAGTGCCGCCTTCCGCTCTTCAAGCCGATTAAAAATCTCTCGTTTTGGAAAGCGGACGTCGGGTACCGCGGGCGTCGGGTACCGCGGACTCCATTCCCAGCGCCGATGGACGTCGCTCCCCGCCAGCAGGTCCATCGCGGCGCGGGGAGGCGGGCGTGGGGAGCCGGTTTGGGGGTGACCCCGTAGCACCCAGCAGCTCTGGAGCAGGTTGGGGGTCGGACGCCGGGTTCCTTTGCCGCGCGCGGGGGAGAGCCTGCCGGGAGGAGGCTGCGCGGACGCTGGGGCAACGCGAGCAGCCCCGTTCCGGCCCCGCTGCCTTTCGTCGCCTGGGGCAGCGTGCGGGGCGAAGCGCTGTTCACACCACTGCGGGTCCGCTGTGACGGCGCGTCTGTCGAGGAATTATCTGGATTTGTCGCCCCAACGGAGCGAAGAAATTGGCTTATAAGGAGCCAACAAATTTGCAAATGAGATCCATGTGTACACGTGCTCCACCCTCCCTGTATTCCCTATACGTTGCTTTGCTCGGCGTTTTCTACCAGCTCTCAAGACACAGCCATCGCTTCTAAAAATAGCTATTGAAGAATTTGAGATTCGGGCTGTCGATTTAGGGGTTTGGGTCCTAAGCGGAGCAAGGAGAGCAGCTCTGCGTGGGCTTCCCAGCTTGCCGTGTAGCCGAGCCCGTCTCGGGAAGAAGAGCGATGGCTTGGAGCCCACCCTGCGCGTCCCCGGAGGAAACTGGGCCGTGCTGGGGTGGTGCGGGCTTAACGATACCCTCGTCTGTTTTAGGAAAAAAAAGAGAAAAATTCAGCCGTGAAGTCCTGCGCATCCCCTATAGCCTCTAAAAAAAGGGGGAAAGAAAAGTATTGCAATATAAACTCATATATGACTGTATAGAGGAGACGATGCCGGTCTTCGTTGGCTTTAAATAGAAATGGTTTTCATTTTTAATTGCACGCCTTTGTGTTGGATCAGTTAATCGGGCTGGTTTACGCTAGGACAAAGCATTACAGCAGCGAGAAGCGTTCCTGGGTCTTGGCCTTCGTTTTTCCCCAGAGACTGATTTTTCTGGTGTGACAGAGGCACTGCTTGTTTTCCAGCTTTATCCGATTAAATAAATTGAGATAGAGCGTGAGGTTAGAGAATTGGTCTTGGAATTTTCTATTCGGCACTGAAATATTCCCCCACGTTTTGGGAAAAATGTAAAAACTAAAAAGAACAGCAAAAAAAAAAAACCCCAAACAACCCATGTTGCTTGTAATAAAACCAGCAAAAAACCCTCCCCAAAAGCTTTTCTTCGGTAAAGGGAACAAAACCCAGTTACTGGAAACTCGACCTGTTTGTATTTCTGAACGCCAGCCGCTTTCCAGCGCTCGTTGGATAACTCGGACGTTCCGACAGCTCACGCTCTGTCTTTAAAACCGCTATTTTGGGCTGCGCTACGACACGTCCTTTCGGTCTCGTTGCTCACAGATTTTCCTCGTACGCTTGTTTTCGGTTCGTAGCCATGCTTTTTTGGGGGGGCAAGCGAGTAATTCCTTCTTTAATCGTTGTGATATTTTGTAATTATCCTTGCAGCGTGGCTCTTGAGATTTGGTGTTCCTTGCGACATGGCTCTTGAGAGGGAGAGCAAGCGAGACCGCGTACCGGGATTCATCGCACGTTAAGAGCAACACGTTGGCGGAACAGCACGTGCTCATGCTAAAAGGCGTTACCCCAAAGTATTCGAGGGAAAAGGGGTGGGAACAAGCTAATGGAAGATGAGTGATGCTACGTGAGCTTTGTTCTTGTGCTCTGGGTCAGTGAAATGAGGCCGCTCGTGCTGTGCCTTGATGGGTCGGTGAGAAGGATTTCAAGGCAATGTGTAACAAGCCACCTATTAGTTATAGTTCAAGGTTTTATTGAAATAGTTCTGTGTGAACCTTCTGCTTCCTCGTTTATACTTGTACAGCGGCTAAAAGGAACCGAAATTTCACAGCCGTGGCTGGTATCGTGAGATTTTAGGTAATTATTGCATATTGGAGCACTGCAGTACAGCTCAAGGTAGTCATTTAAACCGAGGAAGAATCACAAGCAGCAAGAGCAAAGATAGCCCTTAAGTATGAAGTACTGCTTTACGGTTACGTCTGTAGGTGCCTGTCCCAAAGCACGCGCGTTTGGGAAGGCGCAGCCTGGGTACCCTCCTCCGGTCTCGGTTTTCATCACCGTTGATCAAGCAAAAATCTCTTTGCGTCGTGGCTGAGAGCACCGTGGTGGGGACGGCACCCTGGAGACGATACTCCTCTCTCTAGGAGAGCAGTCGGAAGAGCAGCGAATCCGCCTGCCGTGATTTGTAGCTCCCGTTGGCCGGACCTGGAAAACTTCAGGCTTTCAGTAACGCTCGCGGATTTACTGTAGGGGTTTTTGCCTCCCTCGTTGCAACCCTTCTGCTGGTACCAGGCGCTGCCTGCCCCAGCGTGTGCTTTCACATCGCTTGCCGTCGTTGCTGTGCAATACCCACCCTCCTCTTTCCTTCTCCCCGAATAAACTCTTCAGGCATCTTGGCGAAGTTAAATACATATTTTTCTTTATTTTTTTAATATATATTTTTATTTCTTTTCCTTTCGCCGCCAGCGGTGGGATTTATGGTGTGATCTCGTGCGTTGTCCGCTTCAACGCACCGAAGGAAAGCGAGCCAAAGTCAGGGGGCGCATCTCATGGCCCCGGGATTGCAACCAGCTCCCGATGGCGTCACTACACGGCGTAAACTAAAAGAGTAGACAAAAGCTTTGGCAAGGGAGAAATACGAACGTTGGACGCGGGCGCTTGAGAAGCAAAACCCGTTTCAGTGCAGAGCAGGAATCGTTTCCAACCACCTCTTTTTCTTTTCTCTTTCAGGCTGTGACCGTGCGAAACTCCATGGCTAAATCGTTGTACAGCGCCCTGTTCGACTGGATAGTGTTCAGAATTAACCACGCGCTCCTCAACTCGAAGGACGTGGAGGAAAGCACCAAGGTAACAGCCCACCGGCTCTCCTGGCTACGCGCTTGTGTTTTTAAAATAGATGACTACGGGATAAAACATTACCCAAGCACGTTGCTTAACATAAAGTTAACTTCTCCTTGGTTAATGGTTTAGACGTCGTTATTTTAAGCGGTGTTTGCTGAGCCGGGTGAAGCACCTCGGATAATATATCCTCAAAGCGGCTGGGGAGGAGGTTTTATTGTAGCCACAAAAGCCTGTTCCCCCACCCCTTCCAGGAGCAATGCCAAAAGCTTTTCCTCCTTGTGTGTAAAGCTATAGGACCGTCTATAATCGAGGAGGAAAAAGGAAAAAGCTGTGGGGTTGGTAGGTGCTGGGATAGCACATCTATAACGAGCAGAAAAGTGAGATTAGGGGAATAAAAGGTGGCGACGGCGCGGTGCTGAACCGCTTTCCCAAAGAATCGATGGAAGGGATGACGCGACGTTTCCTGCGATAGCAGGGGCTGGATGCCGCCACCCGGGGCATCCTCTCCAAAACCTCTCGTGTATTCGTCCGCGCTCGTTGCGGCGGGGCGATGCTGACCCCAACAAGCACGGGTGTACGGATGCGTCCGTGCACGCGTGCGCTCGCAGCTTGCCGGCTACCCTTGGCTTGCAAATTCTGGGCACGGGCCAGCAGCGCGTGGGTTTTTGGGGGGGTTGTACACGCAGGCTGAAGCCGCGGCTGCCAAAAGGAGGGTTGTTTTGCTAAGCGCTAACATTACGTTTGAATTATGCTGTAGGACTGAAGCTGCAGAGACTCGCAGCGTAGACGGTCCTTTATTTAACTCCATGGAAATGCTTGCGGAGCGTCATTATAGGCTGGAAATGCTTGCGGAGCGTCATTATAGGCTGGAAATAAATACACGCGTATACAATTTGGTTATGTGCTCTTCCGACAAGAAAGGTTGTTAAAGTGGGTAACATCCAGCGTCTCTTCTGACTGCGCGTGCTTCCTCTCCCGCCGTTTAATATTTTACCAAAAATGTTGTGTTCTGTCCTGATTCTTTTTTGCCAAGTCATCAAAAGTTTTGTCTGGGCTGTCAGGAAAAAAACCCAACACTATTTGTGTATTTGGTGAAACAGAAAAGGTGGATTCCTTTTGACAAAATGCATCTCAAATACCAATTAATTTTTTTTTTTTTTTAATGAGCCAATGATTTTTTTCAAGAAGTATTATCTGTTCCGTAATACTTAATTACAAAATCAGACTAGGATGCTATTGCTCGCTTAGCGGGCACGCCTGTAATAGCAGGGCACAACAGTAGGTGTTCATGGGCCATTAAACTTTGGTTCCCAACCTCAAATCTCAGCAGGTAAGAGCCAGAACAGCTGAAATTCGTGCTGTTTTCCAGCATCGCTGCTGCATATTAACCCTCTGCTTCCTCCGGCGGCGACTCCTGTGCAGCGTAACCACCTTCCCCTTGCCCATCTCCCTGTATCATCTCATGAATTCCCAATTCTCAGTTTTCTGACCCATATTTCTTGCCCGAAAATGCACAGTGTAGCAAAAAGAATCCAGGTCAGGCAGCAAGTGCCGGGAGTGGGGTTGCCCTTGCGCAAGAGTGGATCCACCTACGCTGGCAAATGCCCAGGACCCGGAGCCGCAGGAACATGCAGGCTCGTAGCGGCGGTGAGATCCAGCGAGGGCTGTACGTGGGCCAGGCTTTCTGAAACAGGAAGGTAGTGCACAAATTATCGGGAAATATGTACTTCTAGAGACAGGAGTGTAGTTGGGTTTGTCTTCAGAGCCCTTTATGAACATGGATTAGTTTTCACAAGTCCCCCAGAAATCATGAAAATGCACAAATCCTGCCCGTTTTGTGGGCAGAGAGGTTGAAGCGGAGAGTTTACGTGCGTTGCACAGAGCTGCAGAGAGCAGCTTCGTTAAACATTGACCAGCCCCTTTTCTCTCGAGTTGTTTTACGGCGTCACCTCCTCGCCCCTTTTTTTAGCCCCCGACATGGGTCCTTCCAGCACAGAGGGAGGAAAAGCGCCTGCCCGGACTGGGCAGGGCTGGGAATAGCTGCTCCTTTGCCCTCAAGGAATAACGTCGCTGCCAGCGAGTGGCCAAGGGCATCCCGGGTTCTGCGGCTGCCGCTGAGACACCAACCGGCAATTACCGCCCTTCTCTGCCCTGGAGGAACCGAGCTGATGCCGATTAATTTGGGTTTTCCTACCACTTCACAGCCTTCTTGAAATCCTCGCACTTGGAGAAAGCCTGGATGAAGATATAGGTGGTTCTTGTGTTCAAGGCCAGGTTGGACGGGGCTTGGAGCAACCTGGTCTCGCGGAAGGTGTCCCTGCCCATGGCAGGGGGTTGGAACTGGATGATCTTTAAGGTCCCTTCCAACCCCAACCATTCTGTGACTCTTCGCCTCCCATATGTGGTCTTGGGATTGGGCAACACCAACGAGTAACTGGAAGGTGGACTGGGAGCAGGGGCATCTCCGGACCCTGGGAATAAGTCCTGCAAGATCTCAGCACTTGGATGACACCTACTTGCTGGCATCTACCAGCTCCCTCAAAAAATCTCCTAAACACATCGAGTCCCTGATTTATGAAAGAAAAATAGTCTTGCACCTCACCACGGAAGGTTGCTGACTCCGGAGTTTGCAGTGGGTGAGCAATACGTGACTCACCCTGCAGCAACTGTCCTGCCTTAATCCCAGCCCACGCTTGCCACCGATATGCCTCTGACTTCTAAGATACATTTTGAAATCACCCCGCAGGTTGTGAAGGTTCAGAAAGTTGTCAGATGATGGATTTTTGGCAGAGGGCTTTCTTACGTGAGAGTCGTGTTAGGCAGAGGTAAAATAAGACTCAAACCCATCTGAATTCAGAGTGTATATGGGAGGAGAACCGCGTCTAAAGTTGATGAGAGAAATGAATATGAAAGTATATCTCTTCCCGAGTGTCAGTGGTGGAGTCCCCATCCCTGGAGGGATTCAAAAGACGTTTAGATGAGGCCCTAAGGGATACGATTTAGTGGGGGGCTTGGTAATGCTGGGTTAATGGTTGGACCTGATGATCTTGGAGGTCTCTTCCAACCAGAACAATTCTATGATTCTATGATTCTGATTTCAGAGGTCAGACGCAGCTGTCCTATCAAAAGAGTCAGGGAGAGCTTGCGTAGCCTTTGCAGAAGTCGGCGTGACCAGAGCTACCATTCGGCTGCGGTAGCTCGGGGCTTTGACGTGAAGGTTGCGGAAGGCGGCGTTGCCCCATCCGCCTGGGACAACCTCGGTGACCAAATCCAAACCGCTGGTGGACGTAACGCTCCTCGGTGCGGGCTGCGTTTGCCGAGAAGGCTATTTATAGCTAGCTAAGCGTGTTTAATTCCTGGTGGACCGTGTCTGGTGATAGGTGGGAAGAAGACCTAGATCCTAACAAAGCCCATGCCCCAAGAGAACTTGGGATAATGGGAATGGAAACAATTTTCATATCCCAATATGCGTGTTTATTTGATGTCAGCAGTCAGGAGAAGATCAAAAGATGAAGCTGGGTAAAAAAAAATAAACACCCGGTCATCATTCTTCCACTGTTTTTCAAGCGAGATGTAAATCAGACCTTTGATATCCAATTTTAGTGAAATGTACAGTGAATTATTTTGGGAAAACACAGTGGGATTTGGCTTATCTTGCTTGCTGACAGGACTTGCAGCGTGTTATTTCTGAACTGAGTTGTGAATAAGTTATTTGATACGGCTTGTTTCATGCTCGTAGCAGTGCTGCTGTGTATCGGTTTCGCTCCGGCTCTCCCTTTTCCTTGGTCTCTTCTCTATCGCTTTTAGCTTTTTTTACGTTCTCATGATCCCCTACAAGCTGTCTGAAATTTGACCTTTATTAATGAGGTCGGAGACTTTTCCTCCTCGTGAGAACTAGATTACTAAACCTCAGAGAGCCTCTTATTTAATTCCCCTTCCATAAACTAGATTAAGAATTGTTAGAAGTCCGTCTCGTTGCTTAAAATGATGATACAGTGTAGATCGTGGTGGACCAAAAGGCATTTCTTCCAAGGGATTTTTTTTAAGCTTTCACAAGAACCGTTTGGTTCTTGTGAAGTGTCTTCATTTCTTCCTAAATAACCCCGCTGCTGTTTTCAGACTGGGGGGGCCGCGTAATGGTGAATGCGAATTCTCACGGCCGTGAAGAAAATTCATTTAAATTCACGGCCATGAAGAAAACTCATGGTTGAATTCACGAAGAATTCATGGCCACGAAGAAAATTCATTTAAAGTGAATCAACTATTTTTATTCCTGGCTACCTGACCTGAAACAGAGGAAAAAATGCTGAACGCGCAACGGGTTTAATGCGTATTTGTTCATTATTTTTAGGTCCCAACTTCCAAATTCGTTGTAGATCTGCCTCCCACTTTATATTGTAGGTCATCACGTATATTGTGGGGATGTAGATTGGAGTAGTCCTTTTAGATTTAGTGGTGATGTTTTTTTTTTTTAAATTCCTTGTAGACGTACACTTTTAATTCCGGGAATTTTGCTACAGATTTGATACACTAAGTAACACAGTCATCTGCTGCAGGCTTGTCCATGCCGCGTACTTGTTAATTTTAAATCTTAGTTTTGAGAAAGAAACAACATTAACACATAAACTAGACTTGGCTAATTGAGGTCTACATTATATTACGTCTTTGCACGGCTTCCTTATGGCACTCGTTGAAACTGAAGAGTTAGATTTGTAAATTTAAAATTCCTTTCATTAATTTCTTTAAATATGGGACTGCAAACTTAATCCTAAACCCAGCCGGATTCTGTGCTTTTGTCAGGCAGTTTAACAAACTAATTTTATTTACACATACCTCAATGGAAATAAATCCCATAAATCCCCAATTTCTCATTTTTAAAAGTTTTACCAATTTAAATACGTTGACCTCTTTCTTTCGGGAACTCTGCTGCCTCCTACAAGAGCAGGCGAACGACCTGATTAACCGCCCTGATTTCTCTGACGTGAATCTCTGCAAAAAACCCCCGAGATCTTAAAATTTGTATTCTAGAGGCGTTCGGGAGTTATCGACATAGCCAGTGATGTGAGGAAAATGCTGGTTTTCCCCGTGTAACAACTGTGGCAGAATTAACCATCCTCATCCCGTACGCGTGGTTTGATACCTGCGATAATTTTGTTAAATACAGAATTTTTTTAAAATTCTGTGCTTTTTACCTCTCTGAGCTTGTTTAATTTGAGGTGTCAGCAGAAACTTCTAAAAAGGCACCTTCAAAATGTAGTATTTTTAATAGAATAATTCTTTTATAACTTAAATAGCCATTTTTTCTATAGATAACTGTTCTGTTTTGCTTTGTAAATGTATTTAGACACATTAAAATGTATTTTAGCAGCAGTTTCAACAGAGGAAGTGAACCAGCATGAAAAAAAAAGGGAGAGGGGTTTTTGTGCTCAGTTATTTCATATGAAATTGTGTTTGTGAGAGCTTGAAAACCACGTTTAGTTTCAAGTGTTCACTCCTGGCAAGGGCTTAAATACGTCCACAGAGCATCAGCGCGGCGCTTGTGAAAGCCGGTGTCGGTAATTCCGTAAGGATTCTGGAAGCGTGAGCATTTTCTCTCCCAAGTCTTGTTTTTATGTAAATAGAGACTTTTACCTGGGTAAGTTGGGGAGCTCTTGGGTATTGTAGGTCGAAGCTTGCACGGCGGCGGGGTGGTTGGGGTCGGGATTTGCTTCCGCAGGGGCGATGCGATGGAGTGTCACGTTAGTGTCACGGATGAGAAAAAGTGACTTTGTGGTGTTTCTATCATCACTTTTTCCATGTATAATATAGATAAAATGTGAGTTAATTATCCAAAGAGTTTAAGAAGAATTCTTACTGGAATGTATTAAAAAAAAAATAACAAATTGCTGCTTGTTAGGCTGTCGTTTAATGGATATTTCTGTGAGCAGAAGGGTTGCCACGTTTGTTGGGACAAGCGGGAGAAGGATGCTTGACCCTTGGGAAGCAGCGAGCGAGAGCGAATCCCTCCGCCCGGCGCAGTCCTTGGTCACCGGTGGCTTCCCGCTTGCCATCTCCTGGTCAAACGGCTGTTTCTTGCGGGCTTTTTGCCACATGATGCGAGATTTTGGGAAGCTGGCCAAGGAGCTTCAGTAGCCATCCTTGTACTGGCATGGGTGGAGGTGAGGAGGTGGAGTCTGTCTGGCCCGGGAACAGGGAGAAAAGCCTGGACGAAGGATAAAGTAGCCAAAGACCTCTTGGAAAAATAGGTTAGAGTCTTATCGTTGTGCTTATATGCTTTTTTGGTGTGTTTTTACTTGTTCTGGTAGCTGAAGTCCATATCATACAAAGCTTCAACTCACAAGCCGGGTGGCCGCTCTGCCCGCAGCAGCTGTGCCTGTTCCAGCCCTAGGTGGTTCCCTGGTCAGGAGTCAAGCACAGAAGGGATATTTTACTCCCACGTTACGCGATCCGTTGAAAACGGACGAACCGCAGTGTAGAGAGACTTGCGATAGTCTGGTTTGTATTTCTGGCAGTGCTGTTAGGCCAGTCTTAGGCAGGTAGTCTTAGGAAATCCAGAGTGCAGATAAGACCAATAAAATTAATACCAGGGTGCCTGGCAGCTCTCAGGTTCTTCCGAGGTGGAGATGTTTCTCCTCCCTGCTTGAGGTTTGGTTCGTTTGACCAGTGCTAATGAATTTACCTGTCTTAATATTTTGATTTAATTGTAACGTATGAACAGAGCCCATGTATAAGCGAGATGGCTTTGGTTAGACCCCAGAGCATGGTTTGCTAACGAACTGCTGGTGGAGCTCTCTGTGCACGTGTCCTTCAAAGGCTTCACTCCTTTTCTGATGACAACAGGCTTGCTAGATGGACACAGTCAGCTTTATTTGTAACTAATTATTAGTTACTTGTTTATCAGAACAGCCGTATACAGGATTGGAAGTTGCAGCAGAAATTAGACCTAGTTAAGCTTGGTTTTCACCCTGGCTCCCTGTGTCGACGAGGTTTATCTGCTGTCACATCCCCATGTCCCTTTTCCCCTGTGTTTACCAATTCCATCCAACAAGCAGCGGGCTCAAGGTACTGGGTTCTCAAGTTTTATGAAATCCGGTGCGTACGTGAAGGAGAAAGATCCACATTTCTACTCCTGTTAAGGGAAGGAAGGACAGTCTGAGCCCGGGGAGTGATGGGTTGCACTCCCTTGTGGGCCAACGTACGTGAGACCAGGGTCCACTGCTGCCCCTTGCCTGGCCGGTACGGGAGGAGCAAGGTCGGTTCAGGAGGAGAGGAAGAGGCCGGGGGGTTGCAAAGCAAGCTGTGAATTCACAGTGGTGCTGCCCTCGTTTTGCCGACATAAGAAACCTTGGTGCACCCATGTCTTGATGACCATCTCAAGAGGTCGTTGTTGGTTAGAGGAGAGACCAAACAGGGTTAGGGTTCTTTAATTTGGAGAAAAGGCTGGGGTGGGATACGGTTGAGGTTTACAAAATCATCAAAGTGGTGGAAAAAAGGCAATTTGGAACTGGAGCTCACCAAATCTTGCAATTTATGTTACGGGGCGTGGATTTAGTAAAAGAAAACACTTCTCCATCGTGAACTTCTAGAAGTTGGCGTGAGAGACTGTGAGGGATCACAGGGTCAAGGGGTTCCAAAAGAAATTGGACAGGTACCTCTTCACACATCTTTTGCCCATGAACTAAAGGGAGCACAGAGGTGCTTCTCCATCTCCCTCATCCCAAAACCGTGGGTGCTGGTAGAAAAGGGTGACGGACTGCAGAAGAGCCATGCCGTCATACCCAGGATGGGGTGTCCTGCTGCCACGGTTGGAGATGCTGGGCTGGGAGAGAGGGTTGGGCTGGACCTACAGAGCGTTTCTCATGTCGTGGTGGCTGTGCAGGAGCCCGGGGCCCTGGGACAGCATCCATGGGAACTGAGGCTTGGTTCTGTCCCTGCCCGGAGAACTTCGTTGGAGGCAAACGGTGGCTGAGTCGTCAAAGGGTGCGGAAGGCAGGGAAAGCAGACTCTGGGGTCGTTAGGTCAGCAAAGGAGCTTTGCTTTTATTTGCTCAACAGCTCTGTTGCCTAAGTTTTTAATTATGAGGGAACTGGAGTCGGGGGATGGATTTGAGCCCTCCTGTTCAGCAGTGTTGCTATTTTTACGCTACTTTACATCCCCTTCGGTAAGGTGAGAGAGACTCAACAATTCCAAAAATCAGTTCGTCTGGTTACGCTTCTCAGTAGGAGACGTTCATCCGATCCATCTGAAATGCGGGTTGGATATGTTATATTTGATACTATTTTACTGCTGACCTGACTTATTTTCCTCCGTTGCAATGGATTATTTCTGCTCAAACCCCTGCCGTGCAGGTGGCTCTCTGGAAGTCTTGGAGCTGGAGCGTGTGTGCTTAGACACCCTGTATTCACCTTGTAGGCATGTTCCTGTGGACTGTCTTCATGGTGTAACCCTTTTTTGCCCAACCCTGTCCCCATTTTTCCCCTCAAAAGGTAAATACTGTCTTAGATCCAATAGAATAACTTGGAACTGGCTTCAGGTTTCTTCAAAGAAACAACTCTAAAAGGACTTTTCTTTTAGAGAAGGGCCATCTGTCCAGATATCTAAAGTTACACGTTGTCTCTCTGATGTAGGTGAAATCTTCCAGATGGCCAAATTGCAACAATTCCACTAAAAATTAAAAGTCTTGCTATTAAGTATATTTAATTCTGTTTGTATGCTTTTGATTATGTACTGTGTACAACTAAGCCATTTACTTTATGTGATTTTATTCTAATCCTCGCTCTTACTTTTCGTGCAGACTTTATCCATTGGAGTACTTGATATTTTTGGGTTTGAAGACTATGAAAACAACAGTTTCGAACAATTCTGCATTAACTTCGCCAACGAGCGCTTGCAGCACTACTTTAACCAGCACATCTTTAAACTCGAACAGGTAGGTCTGGAAATAGTTACTCTCTGATGCCGATGAGCGTTGACATGAGTTTGTGGCACCGGTAAAGTTCTTAAATTGTCCCTTTAATTCTTTTAGGTTAAGGAGTATACACTGAATTATTCAAATTTAACTTCTAATTTACCATATGACTTACTGCTACCTGTAAAATAAAATCCAGTCAGAGATTTGCTGGTTTTAAAGAAACATTTTGGGATATGAGTATCCTCAAACATCATGAAGACCTTAAGCACTGCTCTTTTGTCTCCTTGATAGAAGCTCAGAGGGCTCATCCGCGAGCAGTTTCTTCCTTGCCTTTGTCTGGACTTGCTGCTGTGTCATTTAGTATCGTGTAAAAGTTGTTTTTCGACATCTGTTGAAAATGCCACCCCAGTCTTCTGGTGGTTTTTTGCTTTCCAGCGTTAATTTGTGGGGAAGGAGGGGAAATGTCGCTCTCGTACGTGTTCGGCAAGGTCAGACTTGAGATCCTTAGGCCCTCCAATAGCCACGGCAGATTAGGAAAGGTTGAACTTTAAGCTTTGCTTTAGGTTTGTTAAGACTGGGTGTCGCTTTCCAGCCTCAAATTAATGTGCTGTAAGAGAGATAACAAAAATACAGGCCGTAATTTAGCAGGTAACGTATATGACAAGATGGCGTAGTCTCTTAATTAGGATGGGAGGAGGCTTCTCCAAACATCATTTGTTACCTAACAACAAGCGGGACAAGAAAACTGCTAAATACATGTTCTTTCATGGGTGCACAACATATATTCGGGCTACATAATACAGTAAATATGTTACAGACCTTGCAAATGCCTTTTTTTAAAATGCCAGTCCACATGCCCTCCCTTCAGGTGAAATTCTTCTTTTGGGTGAAGTCAAGAGAAATCCTCCTTATCTTTTGTTTCGGTGGAGCTGGTGTTTGATGAGCTGCGCTCTGCGGCCTGAGTCCAGCTGAGACCCGAGAATTAAACCAGCCCTTCCCGGAAACCCTGATAGTTTCGTTTTGTGCCTCTACAGCGTTCTAAGAGATCTGAAAAGTCAGAAAGAGAAATCTCCTTGAATATGAGGATGGTCTAAAATAAGCAATGTGGCCCCAAATGGATCATTTGGGGGATGTCTGCTCTAGAGGGCGATGCTTCTCTGTTAAGGCGCTCTCTTTTTTTGGTCAAGAAGTTGGAGCAGAGCCGCTCACACCCATTTTATTACAGTTTTGTAACTGGTCTTTGTACGCTGATGCACCCTACTCAATAGATGCTCTAAGAAGTTAACGGGAAAACCCGGCTGGATGTCTCGGCAGAGGTCACTTTTACCATCATCCGCCATAAAAAGGCAAGCTAAAAGACTATCGCAAAGCCAACACGGCTATTTTATTTTTCTGATCCACTTTCTAGAAGGGACTTGAGGAGGGAGGACCCTTCTTGAGAGCTGGAGGGAGATACGATACCTCGGTGAGGTGGGATTTCAGGGCGCTTGGGTTTCAGCAGGCATGATCTGAGATGCCGGCGTCCATAAGGGAATTCCCGTGCTTGGGCTGGGATTTCTTAGCAGGTCAGTGCTCCTCCCCGAGCCCGGGGTATACGCAGAGCTCCTGATTGCAGCAATCTGTAATTCTCCTTGGACCGGCTTATAACCGGTGACCTAATTAGCTTTCTCCTATAAATCTGTCGAGCGCATGAAGTCATTAAAGTCCATATTTGCTGTACGGATGAGAGGAGCGGTCGCGGAGGCATCCGACTGCAAAGGGCTCGTTCCAATTCTTAATGCCGGAGCGTGTCATCCATCTAATGCTGGAGCACTGCAAGCTCGGCTGGTGGAAAACACGCTCGTCTCTCCGTAGTTTGCTTTCTATAAATACAAATAAGCTGTACAGCTGCAGGAGCGCTAATTCTTGGGCGACTTATTGGCGTGGTTTGATCATTTACTGTTCCTCTTCTTGGAGTTACGTGCTGCGGGTGGAGGAGTGGATTTGGTGGAAGGAAAAGTGATGCTACGTATTGAGATCTTGGGACTTCGGACTATCCTTCCTACCTACCCGGCCCAAAGATTAAACTGCTTTCTAGTTGCCGGTCTACAGATGAAGACTAAGTAGTTAATATTGTGTTTCAAGATGGCAAAATAGTTGATATTACCTCGAGTTGTGAGTTTCTCTGAGGTATTTGTGGCTTTATGAGGATCTGTTTGGTGTCTTGATGGCTGAAAAACAAGGGGGGTTATCGGTGATGGGTACCTGAAGCGGAAGGGTCCTCCTCTACATCCAGAGATAGGCTTCTGGTCTCTCCAAAGCTTGCAGGAGGCTGCAAACAGCATTGCTGAGATATTTGGACACTTCTGCTAAAAGAAATGACAAATTTAAGTATTCGCTAAGGATTTTTCTTCAAATCATAACAGAATTTGGGTGCAAGAACGGTATTTAGCCATGATGCTTTTGCTGTGCCATGCTGCTGATGTGACGGAAACCAAAATACCTACCACAAAGTCATCTAGCAGAGGCGTGGGATTATTTTAACCTTTACTTTCTTTTGTTTTTTCCTTGGTGAAACCTAATACAATGCGCGTTGCGAATCTTTTTTTAAACCTTCTGTCTGAAGACGCTATTTCCAGCGGTTTACAACCAATCGGCTGAGGCATCCTCGGGCAGTCTGGCTTCAGCCTGCTGCCTCCTATAAATACAGCCGCTGTCGTGCTGCGTACCAGGAGCCTGCAAAGGTCTCTGCGGTAGCAACCTCCTCTCTTTGAGCCAACCGTGAGGATAAGGGTAACACATCTGTGCCCGCTGTTTATAGTAAAATAGGAGGAGAAGGCAAAAAATGGTAAACATTAGAGTTCTGCCTTGGGTAAAGACAGTTATTGACGTTTCTTTACCACTTTCTTTTTAAACCAACTGTTCTGGATTGCTAAGGAAAAGTTAGGGATGATTTGTGATGCACGTGGATCTGCTTTAGCAGATGATGGAAGAGTAAAGAAAGACAAACCCTCATCGGACAGGAAAGTCCAGACTCATAAATCCTGGTCTATCTGTATAGGCCAACTCGTGGATTTGAACCGATAACAATCTTATTTATTAATCTAGAAAGATTTCTATTGCAGGAATCGTAAATTAAATACAGCCTGACTTATAGAATCATAGAATCATAGAATTGTTCTGGTTGGAAGAGACCTCCAAGATCATCGGGTCCAACCATTAACCTATCACTACCAAGTCCTCCACTAAATCATATCCCTTAGGGCCTCATCTAAACGTCTTTTGAATCCCTCCAGGGATGGGGACTCCACCACCTCCCTGGGCAGCCTGTTCCAATGCCTGACAACCCTTTCAGTGAAGAAATTTTTACGAATGTCCAATCTAAACCTCCCCTGACGCAACTTGAGGCCATTTCCTCTTGTCCTGTTGTCTGTAACTAGGGAGAAGAGTCCAACCCTCATCTCTCTACAACCTCTTTTCAGGTAGTTGTAGAGAGCAATAAGGTCTCCCCTCAGCCTCCTTTTCTCCAGACTAAACATCCCCAGTTCCCTCAGCCGCTCCTCATAGGACTTGTGTTCCAGACCCTTCACCAGCCTCGTTGCCCGTCTCTGGACACGCTCCAGCACCTCAATGTCTGTCTTGTAGTGAGGGGCCCAAAACTGAACCCAGCACTCGAGGTGCGGCCTCACCAGGGCCAAGTACAGGGGGACAATCACCTCCCTACTCCTGCTGGCCACACTATTTCTGACACAGGCCAGGATGCCGTTGGCCTTCTTGGCCACCTGGGCACGCTGCTGGCTCCTATTCAGCCGCTGTCGACCAACCCCCCCAGGTCCTTTTCCGCCGGGCACTTTCCAGCTGCTCTCCCCCAAGCCTGTAGTGTTGCCTGGGGTTGTTGTGTCCCAAGTGCAGGACAGCACGTAGCAAGGGTGGGTTTCTCCTCCCCGCGTATCTCACGGGTCTGTGGGGTGGAGGCTGGATGAGGAGCTGTAGCTGGTGGCTGCAACCGCTGCCTGTTGCGTTGCGTGCTCTGGGCGGCAGGAGGATGAAGCGTCCTTCACCCGGCTCCGCGCCAAGGGCAGGCGCGTTTAGCTCTTCCAGACAGCACGGTCTCATCCCTCCCTCGGGCTGGCGACTTCAGGCGGGACGTCCCCACAGCTCTTGGGCTCATTGGGTGCTATCGGAGCATCACGCCTCGGCGGCGGTTCTCCGTTCCCCGGCTCTGCTCCGTCCCCGTGGCCTCCTCGGGTGGCCGCCTCTGCAGGGCAGATAAGCCCAGAGCTGCCGTGACGTTCAGATAATGCCCAGGTGCTTCTGGGAGGGGAAAAGAGCGTTCCTGCATTGCAACCTGCCTTGTTTGTTTGGGTTTTTTTCAGTTTAGGGCATTGCACGAAATAATTGCTGTGTATGAAGATGTAGTTTGGAGGTCACCACCAACGTAACACCCATGATAGAAGTTTCCTCCAAGTTTCCAACTCTTTGGCAGTTTGAGGGCCAGGAATACCTGTTTTTATTTCTTCACGTAATCCCGTTCCCCAAACTTTGTCATCTTGGACCTCACCGACCTCCCCCCACCCCTGCTCAGGCTCGTCTGACGCTCGGCTTTTCAGTTACCCCCACCCTCCTTTCCCGTTTTTCAGCTGATACTTTGCAAAGGTTGAGAAGTCATCCCCTCCCACGGGCACCGCAGTTTAAACTCCTGTTCTAACCCATTTTCTACCTTTTGTTTACCTGCCAAACCTCAATTTCGAGGACATCCTTTAAAAAAATGATGAATAACCAAGGTTGAGACTGAAAAAAAAAAATGTTATTTGGAGTGCGATCAACTGGCGTGAGCTCAGGGGTTGAGCAAAGTCTATTTTCTGGCACGGTCCCGGGTGAGCTTGATGTCCCAGCCAGCAAACCTCAGCCTGCTCAGCTAGAAAAACTTAATTTCATAAAGATAACGCGTCCCATGAAATGTTTGCTCAGCCATCTAAAGCTCCGTAAATATTTAGGGAGGTCTATAGGTTTTACTGTGTAATAGATGGAGAAATCTGACAGTGCGGACTGAATCATGAACATTGTAACGATCGTTCATCGCAGTGGGAGTGAATTAATTAAAAAAAGCATCGATTTGTCACAGGCCGCGGTGATAGGTGGTTTATTTAGTCTGTGAAATGGCCGCGATGCCTGCGATATTTTAAAGCATCTTGGATATGCAGGGTTTCTCTCAGGCCGCGCTGCGCTGGCTCCCAGCGGCCTTCCGTGTCGTTTAGAGAAAATGAAATGAGTAAATTTGAAATGAGTAAATTTGAAATGAGTAAATTTGAAATGAGTAAATTTGAAATGAGTAAATTTGAAATGAGTAAATTCGAAATGAGTAAATTCGAAATGAGTAAATTCGAAATGAGTAAATTCGAAATGAGTAAATTCGAAATGAGTAAATTCGAAATGAGTAAATTTAAAAAAACCATAATAATAAAATTAAAAATAAATTATGAAAAAGGCTCTTTCTCCTACTGCTGGGAGCACTTTTTCCCTTCCTTCCAGGAAGGCTTTGTCTTCTATCTCATCACTCTGGTTAGGTGTGGACGCCTCTTTATCGCCTCTGAAGACAAAAGCCACCCATCAGAAGTCAACCGTTGAGGACTGGGAGGCTCGGTTCAAATTTCTGTTTTCGTTGGAGATGGGAGAGCGGGTGCTCTCCGAAAAATGCTGCCGTCAGCTGTGTGCCATATGACAGGCGGAGAAATAACAAGCTGCACAAGTTATTGATTTATTATTTGGCTGTATGCCTTTGTATGTAACTCATATTATAAAAAAAAAAGGATGCTTAGAGTACATAACTCATATTTAAAAAAAAAATATGGATGCTTAGCGTTGTTTAAACATTATTTTTAGGATAGGAAGATTTCAAACTGCAGGATTGAAATAAAACACGACTCTGGTTGTCATCGGTGCCCCAAAGCATTGGCCTCGGTCCTTCCCCTCCCTGGGCGCTGCGTGGCTGGGGCTGGGTTCAGGGGGGCTTCATTTGCCACCCCCTCGGTCCTGAGTTTCTCCGGGTGATCAACGTTCATGTACAGCGTGTATAACATCATAATGTATTATATTATGTGTATCCTCTAGAATATCATAGAGTAGTTTGAGTTGGAAGGGACCTTAAAGATTGTCTAGTTCCAACCCCTCTGCCATATATAATACATAAAATATATAATTTATAATACATGAACCCCCAGAAGTAGTATTCTGAAATGTGTGTAGCGGCATCCTAGGCAGGCAAATTAGAAAACGTCCTTAAAACGTCATTGGAAAATACTCTAGAAAGGTTTCCTGGCGCGATGTGCTGGTGTAAAAGCCTCGGCGGTTTTCTGCGTCTTTTCGATCCAGCTAGCCGTAAGAAACAGGCTTGGGTTATTTGGTTTTGTTCGGTTTTTATTTTTTATTTGATTCCCTGACCCTTGCTTAAAGGCCAGTGCACAGAAGTACTGTATCTGTGAAGCCCAGCGTTTGTGAAAATATCGTAATTGTGGTTGACAGCATAAAACTCTCGAGATAAATGCACCGAGAGCTCCTGTTTGGAAGTTGGATAACGTGTAATTTGAAGGTTCAAGCTCCTGTTTTGCCTAGGAGAAAGAGAGAGAAGAGCAGAATTGATTTGGGAGATGGACAACAGAAGGTCCAAGCTTTTTTTTTTTTCTTATTAAAAACAAACACGATTGCACTAGAGAAGAATTATTTGGGCGAAAAGCTTGGTGAGATGATCGGGCAGGTTGAGCATGTGGTTGTCACCGCTTCGTGCTGCGCCTGGCTTTGGGCCAGCGCGTCTGATACGGTCCTTACCTTAACGACGTACGGGCTTGGAGGTGGGTGGTGCTGCAGATGATCTGAAGAGGGTCTGGAGTTCCTGGATGCGTTGGAAATGCGGCTGTTGGGAAGGAGGAGTGTCATGGTCACGGTCCCTTCTGCTCGTCACCTGCATGGGACAATCTTGCGATAGCGGCTTAGGAACGTGGGCTGCTGTAGAAGTCAAGTGTCTTGTAGCAAGCAAAAGCAAAGGTTATATTGACAAAGAGATTGTCTCTGTGCTGTCCCCGTGTCTTGGCCTTCGCTGATGGTTTTTGTGAGCCAGGCAAGCTAAGGGGAACGTCACCAGGCTTCCCGTACAGCATCCCGCAGCGTCCGAGCGCACCCCCGGGCTCTGCTTGCAGCGGTGCCGTGTCCCCCCCAAACCGCCTCGGTTCCCCCACTCAAATCCCCTCCTCTGTCCCTCATCCCACGCTCCTTGCTGGAGCTCTCCAAGTTGCAGATACCTTGCTCCAGGTGCCGTTATCCTTCTCCCAAGTCACCATCATCTCTTGAGCCCTTTTTTCTTCTTCTCTGGGCTGGTTCCTTGACTTTTTCCCGTTAGATGATGTTTTCTGCTGATGGTGGTTCCTACTCAAATATATTGCCTAATTATACGTGGGTTTGGCCTGTGCCAAGGAACAGTCCTGTCCCCATAACCCAGCCGGAGCCCCGCGCCTCGGGGTCGGGTTTGTCCTGGGAAAGCTGAAACCTGACTTTCCTCTGGGACCTGCTCCTGAGATGCAATCCAATATATGTGTACTTATTTATTTTCAAATTGTATACATGTACTAATATTATGTACATTATGAAGACACCCTCCCCACCCCCCCAAAAAATAGAAATCATAGAATCATGGAATGGTTTGGGTTGGAAGGGACCTTCAAGACCATCCAGTTCCACCCCCTGACATGGGCAGGGACACCTTCCGCGAGACCAGGTTGCTCAAAGCCCCGTCCAACCTGGCCTTGAACACTTCCAGGGATGGGGCAGCCACAGCTTCTCTGGGCAACCTGTGCCAGGGCCTCACCGCCCTCATGGGGAAGAATTTCTTCCTTAGATCTCATCTAAATCTCCCCTCTTTCAGTTTAAAGCCATCACCCCTTGTCCTGTCACTCCAGGCCCTTGTCAAAAGTCCCTCTCCAGCTTTCTTGCAGGCCCCTTTAGGGACTGGAAGGCTGCTGGAAGGTCTTCCCGGAGCCTTCTCTTCTCCAGGCTGAACAGCCCCAACTCTCTCAGCCTGTCTCCATAGCAGAGGTGCTCCAGCCCTCGGATCATCTCCGTGGCCTCCTCTGGCCCCGCTCCAGCAGGTCCATGTCCCCCTTGTGCTGAGGCCCCAGAGGTGGAGGCAGCACTGCAGGGGGGTCTCCCCAGAGCAGAGCAGAGGGGCAGAATCCCCTCCCTCGCCCTGCTGGCCACGCTGCTGGGGATGCAGCCCAGGACACGGGTGGCTTTCTGGGCTGCCAGCGCACATTGTCGGGTCATGTTGAGCTTAAAATTAATGAGATGAAGATGAAATAAACACTAATTTTTATTTATTAATGGTGCAAAAAGTATTTTCTTCCCGCACCCCAATGTACCCCCTGCTTTGGAGGGCACTAGGTGAGCTCTGGGTGATCTACGATGCTTCTGTACTGGTCTCTTAGGGCCAAGCCCTGGGTCGTGGTCCAGAACTACAGTCATGGGGAAGGTCTCGCACATTCCCTGTACCTTTGAGCTAAATAAGGCAACGACGTAATGAAATCTTTGGTTATTTCAGCAAAAAAGCACTAGCGATACTTGTGAGCAACAGCTTTTCTTTAAAAATAAGAGACCTCGATGCGTGTTGGTGGATTTTCATAGGACAGAGCTGCGCAATGTGAGCTCCTTTCTTCTTAAGCAAGAAGATGAGCGAGAAACCTCTAAAAGCCTCTGAAATACTTCGACTTGTCCGAAACTGCGTCTTATTGAGGCAGAACTGGATGGTCCATCCTGATGGCGGCTCTTCCACTCATTACGTGCAAAATTCCTGCCTGGACAGCTGGTTTGGCCTGGTAACAAGATTTTATAGGGGTAGCATAAGAGATAGATAGATATAAAATAATAGGAGAGTACTTTGAGCCCACTGTAAGCATGAATGAACGAGAGAGGAACGTGTATTTATTGACACAAGTTTGGATTGGAAGGGGAAGAAGACGTTTCGCCTGGAGGACCAGTCCGGTGTTGACCATGACCAGTCTGGTGGTGACCATGACCACTGTGGAGGTCCCCATCGCGTTTCCTCAGCCTGATACATCTTGCAAGGACTGCATCGATAGGTATATATATTTCTTTTCCTCTTTAATTTAGATAGCAAGAAATTAAAGAAATTAATCTGCCAGCGGATCATGCAGCGTCTTTAGGCTCACGCTTCTCCTGGCTGTTGTAAGAGCAGGTCGGGAAGAAGGATGCTCCCGCGAGGGGAGCCAACGGGACCGTGGCAAGGTGTGGTTTGCCAGCCGAACCGTGCAAAACCAATTTTCCCCATTTTGACAGCAAACTATAATTTATGACTGAAACCCGCTGTCGCCGCGGAAGCGTAGGGAGCTTATTTGAGCTCGGATGCTGCAGAGCTGGCGTAGCTCGTGTGGCCACGTGCACGAAACCCTGGGCTGAACCCGCTCTTTTAAAACGCCTTCTCTAATGATGGACAATCCAAATTACAATAAATTAAAATCCCAGGCTGCGGGCGTAAAGCAGGCGGGAGGTTGTTAGCGGGCGAAGGATGAGCCTCGAAATAAAGCCGAAGTCACTTGCCGTTCGCTGAGGAGCCGCTGAAACGGTCGCCTCGACGGAGAAGACCACCTCAAGGAGCACCTTTGCTTCAAAGCCGTCTGCCAACGCTCCGTAAGCGGTTCGTGACTTAAAACCGGGCGGCAGAAGAAATGCGGGGGAGGGCTGTTTATCAGAACCCCTGCATTAACCAGATGGTCGTCTTAAAAATAGGGCGGTTTATAAACCTGTTTATAGATTGTGAGTTTATACAGCACGTGGATACGTATCTATATATACTGCGTCTGCGGGCACATCATTAAAAAAATAAGTATTATATATATATTTTTATATATATATGTATATGGCTGTGCGTATAAATTCCTTCTCTGCTTATATCGAGAACAAACATGAAAATCCTTGTTCGTAAAGGAAAGCGTCGGCAGCGTCAGCCTCGGCATCCTCTTCTGGAGGGATGTCAGGACCTCGAGGCATCCGCGTCGTCTGCACCATGGAAGCGCCGGCACCAAACCAGACGTTGGTCTCGTTCATTCGGGAACTCTCTAATAATAAGGTTTTCCCGGCTAGAGGATTCGTCCTGTCGAGCTCATTTGAATTAGCAAATTGCACCGGGATATTTCTGCTGGGGCTGGCTCCCGATGCCCCACCTGCATTTGTGGAGTGAGCGATTAATCCGTCTCGGGAAGGATAATTCCCGGGTGGATGGATCCTGGGTGGATCTCTCCTGGATGGAGAGATTTCCCCACACCTTGCTGCCATGTCGAAGCTTTCCTAAGCTCCCCGAGATCGATTTTAGGATACGGACATATCCAGAAAGCAGCTTTTACAAGGTTTAGCTCCTTTAGTTTATCATATAACTACGACCTATTTTAATGTCATTTTTAAAACATTAAATATTACGTTGTTTCCTGGAAGGTTTTCCATACAATAAGCAAAACACGGCTTCTGTGCTAATGTTTGAACTGAGCTTTTCGAGACGTTAATTCATATCTTGTCCGTCAGCATCTGCGGGGCTGATGGTACCTCGTTACTGGGTAAGCAATCAAGAGAGAATCAATTTCTGTGCTTGGGTTTCATGGCTCTAAGCTTCTGTTTGCAAAGGTTTGTATTTTTGTGTGTGTTAGTGATCCGTAATATTTTTTTTTTTTTTAAGATTATTTTAAGCTGGAGAAGTCAGCTAGGAATGGAGAGAGACGTGGAAGGGGGTTTGATTCCCAGTTTCTCACTTTGCAAGCGCCGCCCGAAGCTGAAGCAGACGGCGTTAGAGTCAAGACGAGAGGAATTTCACACCCTTCTGCTTAGTCGTGAATTTTTAGGCAGAATATCTTCGTTTCGACATCCAAAAGTATCTGCCTGTTGATCGCATCAGAGCATATGGCTCTGGATTACGCGAGGTTTTACCGTCGGAACGCGATGGGAAGTGTTCCCATGCGGTGGGAAAAGGGATTTTTCAGTTGATTTCCCACTTTATTTTGGGAATTTTCATGGTGTAAACAGGGTTTTCCTGCGTGTTGGTAATGAAAGGCTCAGGCAGATGAACTCCTGGGGCTTATCTGGCTCCGTCTGGGAGGAGATGAATGCGCTGATGGGGTTTTCCTGGGATTTACTCGAGGGTTTCTGAAGCAGGGATTGCCATGCTTTCAGGAAACAGAAAATATTTCCCTTGCAAGCGGTTCCATGCAAATAATTAATAATTTTATTTTACCTTTCCTTCTTAATGTCCTTTAATTTTCTAGTGGGACTTGAGAAAACCTGAAACAGCACCGCACGCTACGTTTCGCCCTTCGTTTTACCTTCGGCCTTGCCCCACGCCCAGGAAAGAGAGCGCATCGTCCCTGCTTTGGGTTTTAAATGGTATTTTTGGGGGGCCGCTTCTCAGTTTTGGCTGCGACCGATGGCGCTCTCCCTACGGTGTAAAGGCCTCTGCCGCCCGGGCGCTGAAGCGCTGAGGTGTTTTCGCGGCTCTCGGCTCGCAGGCTGCGTGGACGGATGCCCGACACCCCCCGGACCTCTTTAGATCATGACGCGTTTTTGACCTTTGATATCCCGTGACAGGGCAAGAAATGCCATATGTCATGGAACAACCCACGCCCTTCTATTCAGGCCTGGGTTTTTTTTTTATTTGAATTTACTAATCCCTCGGGTTTGTGCTTTAAGACAGATGGGAAACATTATGGGGTTTATTTTGTATTTTTATCACGGCTCTCCTCCTTCATTTCTTCTCTGGGTTTCTGTGCTCCTCTTCTCAAAGTTTTTCAAGCTCCACATCGCTCCCTCCAACCACCTCTTTAATTTTACCGTGCGATTTAATGGTTGGACCTGATGATCTTGGAGGTCTCTTCCAACCAGAACAATTCTATGATTCTGTGATTTTGAGGAGCAATAGCCCCCAGTGAGCACGACACTCTGGATAAGTGTGAGCTTAAAAATCATATTTAACTCTTTCTCTGATTACGCCTTTTAGCATTTGGTTTTACTTACTGTTGACCGTGGCTGGATATGGAGTAACTCATAATAGAGCACGTGTGGATGTGTAGAGATGTTTTCCAGCACCTCCAAGATGCCGTTGGGCCCGTGGGTATTTTCTCCCACTCGGGATATATAAACCTTTAATTCTGCTGCGGATTAGAGCGTGTTTCTCTTTGGCTTAGCATCGAAATAAAGCCCTGACCAGAGACCTCATCCAACGCTCCTGCGAAGATAATGGCACTTATTTCTCTTACACATTGAACTACAAAATTACGGATGTTTTCTGTTCGTAGCAGGAGGGTTTCCATCAAGCCTTGCGTCCCAGGTGGGAAGGTTTCCCTGATGCTCAGCACACGTATTTTAATCTTAAATTCATCTTTCTGTGTGGCATAAGCAGTGTTTGTACTCCGGGGGTGGTTGTAGGCAGGCAGGGTCTCTCTTTAATAGCGCTTAGCTATCTCTTTACTAGAGTTCCTTTAATTTTCCTATATAAAAATGTTGGAAATTTTGCCGCGTTCTGTTTATTTGGCACCCCAAATCTTACACGCTAATATGTCTCGGGGAATGTTGTGTGATATCCAGTAAAGATTTACGCTCATATTCTGAGGATATGCATTTCAAAGTCTGGAGCCACATTTTTTGGTCCTTTTTTATGGTCTTTAGGGTCTTTTTTTATGTTTGGACATCACAAATTGTGTTTCACGTTGTAGCATTCGGGTCTATCTGAGCGTTTTAAGCTCTAAAAAAACCCATCCCTTGCAAACAAGAAAAACTCAGCCTCATATCGCCTTTTCTTAGGAGCCACCTCCCTCCTTAGCCCCGTCTTTCTAAATATTGAATGCAATGATGAAGTACATATAGATATATGTATTTTTTCCCCCTAAAGAGAGGCGAAATGAAGTTGCTAACCCCCTTCTCTCCTGAGCTTCAGCTGAGTCAGAGAGGCCAAATCCACGTTACGCGATTTTGCTGACGCGGGTGCTGCAGCGAGCGCGCCGACGCGGCTGCGGCAGCGCGGCCCTGCTCTGGTTTGGGTGATGGCACGTGAGAAGCGGTTGCGCTCGCCCTGGCAGAACCGAGTCCCTTCGTTGACGTGCGGCGCCAACGTTGACGTCCTGCCAACGTCATCGTGGTTGGGGCAGCAGAATTGCTTCCAAATGCGCGGTTGGGAAGCATTTATCTACTCGTGGTGGCTATACAGGTCCCCTGGAGAGCAATCAGTAGCATCTCACCTAATAATTAAATGAAAATATGGAGCTGCTGGACTCTAAAAAAAACCTTGAATGTCTTTTTTTTGGTTCTTTACTCAATTCCTGTTGGTGAGTTTTGGAGCTCAGTGCTTTCCTCCCCAGCAAACTCGCATCGCTCCGCCTTCCAGCAGACCAGGTTTCAGCTATCCAGGGATGGGAGGAGTAAATCCGTACAGTTTTATTGGGAGTAAGGATGCCAAAAAATAGGACTCTATGGACTTTACTGCGCTAGAAACTTTTGCAGATGGTGGTAATGTCAACGGCTTGGTTCTAGATGTGATGGTGGTCTTCTAGAAATAGGACATTTGTATTTGCCCCTAAACATAGTTTTCAGTCAAGGTATAAATTTAAGCTGATTTTTAATTAACCTCCAGTTTGAGGGGTTGAATGGGCTGTAAGTGTTTCGTATCGTCTTCATCTTGACCGTGTGTTTGTTAAATGAAAACCTCGTGTTGTTTGGATCTAATTCCTTAATATTCAAGTGCTCTGCGAGGACCCTGCGTCCATCAAAGGGTGGCAGAGGCTTTGTTGTCGTACTCAGAAGTGAAGGAGTATTTTGGAGGTAGCTTTTAAGGATATCTCCTGAATTCTGCAGGACAGTCGTTAGAAGATGAGTATAGAAATCATACACAAATCATATAGCAGATTAATATCTGAAACTTAATTGTGTAAGTTTGACGTATACATATGGACAGCAATGATTTTACCCTGAAGCTTCTGCCTTTACGTGGACAATTTGCACGGTGCTCTGCAGACCAGCAAACACCCAAGGAACTGTATCGGTCAATCGCAAAGCCGTCGTTATTTCTCCCGGGCTGCGATTCTGAAGGCAACCAAACCGGTAACTGGACAAACGCTAGGAAAAACGAAATAAGGGGAATTTTTTTTTCCACTTAAGCTTTGGAGCAATTGCTCTGGCATCGTTCCTGCTGCTGCGTACGTGCCTGTCTTGAAATGAGAGCATATATCTGAGTTATTATGGAAAATGTTATTAGTTGAGGACTTCGATCCCTCTTCGTATTTGGCCGACGCAGCCAGAGGTTGCATTGGGGATGGAAGGGAGGGAGCAGCGGACAGACAGATGTGGAGAACAACTGCACAGCCTGGGAGTGAGTGTTTCTGACCCAGCCCGGAGGAAAAAGAAGAGCAGAGGCAGGAAAATTAGCCAAAATACTGCAGCTGAAGAAGCCGAGGCCAGGAGGTACGTGATGACCAACCTCGGGTCACGCACCGGCTGTTGCAGAGCTGAAGATGAGCCTAAAGCAGTAGAGACCTTGAGCTCCGTGGTCTTTTATGGTCATTTACTGCAGTACATTTAAAAAAAACAACGTCTGGCATCGCTAATTAGTTATTTTGCACCAATCTTAGGAGTAGGAGAAATTTAGAGCGTGGTCATAAGAGTTTCACAGCAACGTTCGCTGTGCAGCTGCCGAACGTCCCATGCGGAGCTTCTAGAGCAGAGTGTTGGTGTGCGCCTGGTTTAGATGTATGCAAACGTAAAACTCGAGGTAATCGGGGTTTTGGGGGGGAAAAAAGTATGTGTGTAAAGCCCCCATACAAGTAGTTCAAAAAAGAGTCGTGATATAAATAGCTAAGCCAAGTAACGTGCACCAGCCACGCGTCACCGCTAAAATAAGGCTCTTCTTTTATCATCGCGGCGAGGTTTATGGCTCTCTGGGTGCTCAGGACCAGGCCTGAGTGGGCGAAGCTGGAACTAATGGACCCTGCACCGGATTAAGCGGCTGTCAGAAGCAGGCGGTCGATAAATGGTGCCGACTCCCATTACCGCTGCACGCGTTGCCGTCTCTCGCGGTTAAATCGCTCGGGAGAAGCTCACGCCTGCCCAAGAAACATGCAGTCTTCTGCAGTTGGCTGGGTTGCCCTGTAGAAGCTTTTTTTCCCTCACTTGCACTGAAAACGCAACGAGTCTTGGTCAGATATATGATTTTGAAATGCCTATAGTTGAGCGGGGACCTGTGCGTGCTGTTCTGCACGCCTGCTTGTTCTGTCGGAACCTGAGAAAAAAGAAAAAAAAAATTAAAAGAAAAAAAAAATTCGTAATGCAGAGTTGTTCCTGATTTTCAGGATTTTTTTTCTTCCGACGGGACGTGGTATGTTTTGAACCCGAAAGGCTTTAGGGCCGTTAAAAACTCCTTCTACGCCTGCACATACATGCGTAGAGTGTGTATTGTCGGTGTAAAGGTATATGACGTCTCAAATATTCAAGACCTTGTAGGTTTTTAGCAAAAATTTCCTTGCGAGATGTCTCAAAGCACTTCAGGCTCTTTAATTCTAAGACTAATATATGTAGAGCTCACGTTAATTTTGGATGAGGATACATTAGAGGGTTGCAAGAGCATACTTTTTTTTACAAGTTTTTTGCTCGTATTAAGAATAAAAGCAGAAGCAGCAATAATAATTAATTGCAGTGTTATAAAGGTGCATCATATTAGTGCAATTTTGAGGAATTTTTCCTTTTTTTTTCAACTCTGCCATCAAAATGTCTTACGATAGAGAAGCAAAAACGCAGCCTGGATCGACAGGACTTTTTCCAACACGTGGAGCAAGGTGCACTTCCAACATCGCTGTTTCAGGAGTGAGTCACAAGTCTTAAAAGCATATGATAAAAATCATGATTTTTAAGCTCTGCTTTCTTCCAGATGCCCTAAAATAATTTCCGCAGAAGACTTCTGGAAGTAATCCGCTTGAAAATCTATCTCGGAGGAGATAACCTTTATAAAAGAGCAAGGGTCGGAGTTGTTTTGGTGGAAAATAAATAGCTTTTTTTTTTCCTTCAACGTGAATTTGGGGACAGGTCCTCACTTTTCCTGTAAGGTGTCGTGGTTCTGCTGGTCCTGGAGCGGTGATTTCTGCTAGCTGGAGTCCTCTTCGTTAGCCCTTACAGCTCCAGCCGTGAATAGCGCGAGATATAGAAGAGTAGAGCCCCGTGAAGCAGGAAAGGGAGTTATATTGCTTTTTCTGTGTAATTAAACGAATACGTTACACCACCATTTTCTTCTAGCAACTAAATCCTAAATATTAGTTGACGCAAATACGTCGTGTAACGCTTTGGCAGGGAAAGGAAAGCGAGAAGCAACGAGGCGCAGCGCACCGTGCGCTGCCGTACGGCTGACCGCCGAGCAAAGGGCTCCTGCACCCGCAGCTATAAAATGCCGGGCGGTTCAGGTCGTTCAGGTGGTTCTTCGTCACCTTCTTTTGCATCAACAAAAAATACTGGCGGCGTATTAGCAGAAGAAATGTTTTGGTAAATGATGCGTCCGTTTGCGTGAAACCCCCTGACTTTTGCCTTTGGGGTTTTTTTTCGCTTGCACCCAATATAACTGCAATATCTGTGGGGTTTTTTAGGAGGAATACAGAGCAGAAGGAATTAGCTGGCACAACATCGACTACACAGACAACTCCGGCTGCATCAACCTGATCAGTAAGAAGCCGACGGGCCTGCTCCATCTGCTGGATGAGGAAAGCAAGTAAGTGAGGAAGCTCTTGCTTCTGCTGATGATATTTGTTTTTCACTTAAAAAGGGTTTATCCTTAAGTCTTACCTCCTGTAATCCTTCCCCGAAAGATGCGCGTGGCTCGCCAGGCTCATTTATCACCTTACGTCTCTAGTTTTGTATCCGAGGTGGTAACGCAAACAGCGGCGAATCGGCAAGCTGAGCAAAAAGCCTTAACAAATAGTAATTAAAATTCTGTTTCGAGAATTTCTTCCGTTAAAGGGAAGGGCAAAGGTTTCCTTGGCTTTGCTTCTCTCCCCCTTTCTCTCCCTGTCTCTTGTGGTGTAACCATGTGAAGATGCTCGAAGTTGAGCTGAGTGAAGGGGGAATCCAAGCGCGTGAGTTAAAGCGGGTTGTGTGGGTGCTGTTATTCAAATAAAAGGTGGATTTATCAATTTACCTTTTAAAATTGAGCCCGAGCGAACTCAGGGCACTTGTACGTAGGGGCTGCCGGGCTTCGTGCGTGTCAGGGACGCGGCCGAGGTTTGCACCCTTGGTTACGTCCGTCCTGCTTGTCTCGGTAGAAGTTACCGGATGAGCTTGTGGCTTCCGGATCAGCCTTTGGGTGGAAACTTCGGAGCGTAAGGGATCTCCCAATGGACGCGCGTGCCAGTTCTCTCCGTGTGAAGGGCGGGGAAAGGCCAGGCGGATTCGCTGGCATCGCCTCGGATCCGCGTAGCTCCGGCCTGGGGCGTGAGCTCTCCTCCCGCCATTTGCTTGCAGGTTTCTCCCCCATTTCTTGTCTCGTTGACCAGACACACAGCGGTAACGCTGTCCCAGTGACACCGAACCAGGCTAAACCAACCCAAATTAGGTAAAGTTGTGGAATGTCCCCCCAAGTTGCAGGTTTACATGAAGTTTGAGGATGGAGGATTGGCTCGCTCTTACCAAGAGGCTCTGCTCAAGCTCTGTCCCTTTTCTTCCTCTCTCCTGTGCCAGGGTCACTCAATTAACTCCTGAAATTGAAGTTACATTTGCAGGTGAAACAGCTCGGTATTTCCTAGACGTAGGAGCAATCTAAGCCTCAAAACCAACAACAGAAACGTGGAGTTTCAGATAAACGCAGCTACCTTGAGTAATTTCTGTAGGCGTACGGTGTGCCACAGTGAAAATACACCTATTTGTGCGTTTATAACTGATTTCAGGCCATTACTACATCAGTTAAGAGTTCTTCAGACACCAGATACACCTTGTGTTTGTGTATAATCACATGAGAGCAGACAAAATAGTGTTTGCTTAGTATCTGCAGGCGCAGAAGCGGCAGCTCGGAATATCTCTATTTTCCTCTTTGCGGTCAAGAAAGAAGCGTGAAAGCTTTTTCATCGGGTTTACGGCTGTCGTCTTTTTAATTCTCTCCGCTCAGTTTTCCTCAAGCCACGAACCAGACGCTGCTGGACAAGTTTAAGCGTCAACACGAAGGGAACTCCTACATTGAATTTCCAGCGGTCATGGAGCCGGCTTTCATCATCAAACACTACGCGGGCAAAGTGAAGTACGGAGTGAAGGTCTGTCCCCCAGCTGTTCCTCAGCAGCTGGTTTTGTGTAAATCATCTGGCTGTGATGGGGAAGGGGAGCCCCAAAGGCTCCCCCGAGGTGTTTGGGAGAGAAGCGTTTGGTGAAAAGCTCGCCTGAAAGGAGAAGGTGGTGGGGATTGCGTCTTCCCGTTCTCCTCCACGATGCGAGCTCCACGTGTCGGCCTTTTGGGGGAGAATTAGGGATGCGCGCCGAGGTCGATGCTACGTCCCAGCGATGGGTTGAAATTGGGTATTTGGTAGCTTTTCTGGGCTTGGTTCGTATGGAAAAAAACAAGTTTTTTTCATCGTTAGCCATTTTTTAATACAGGTTACATGAGCACAGGTCTCAGCATCTCATTGCCGCAGGTACTTTTTAAATCCCATGCAGCTGATTTCCAAGTTGACTCTATTTTCATGCCAATTATTAGCAGCAGCGGTAACAGGAAGGTGGGAAGGTGAGCCTATACGAGAAACAGCCTCAGGATTTACGACTGCAAATCCGTAATTGTGTTTCGGCTGCAATAAATGCCCGTGACAAACTTCAGCATCAGCTCGGAGACGCGTCAGAGAGCAGCGCTTTGGGATAAAACGTTTATTTTCTGAACAGAAAGAGGTGTCTAATCGGGGGGCGGATAAAAAGATAGAAGCAGGATTCAATCGTTGTGCTGTCCCAGGGACAGCCTGGCAGATCTTACCTGGCTTGTCTTGTAGATAGTGCTTATTTTCCTCTTTTCTCCCCCTCCTTTTTCTCCTTCCCCAGGATTTCCGTGAGAAAAACACGGACCATATGCGCCCGGACATTGTAGCTCTCCTGCGAAGCAGCAAAAACGCCTTTATCTGCGGGATGATCGGGATCGACCCGGTGGCCGTCTTCCGCTGGGCAGTCCTGCGCGCCTTTTTCAGGGCGGTGGTTGCTTTTAGGGAGGCTGGAAAACGATACGTGGAGAAGAAAACCGGTACGTGTGCCTAATCTCCTAATCCTTGCGCCCGTTTTTCACCAGCAGCGTAGATCTAATATATTCCTACAGTATTTTAAGTAGCCTGACTTCTTAGGAGATATTAATCTATTCAAGAACTCATTAAAATGGTGTATAGATTTTTGCTGTGCAGAAGTTAGGTTTAAAGGTACCTTTGGATTTCGGCACATCGTAAGAAAAGATTTTCACTTTGCTGCTTTAACTTTTCCTTTTTGTAGGGGGCGTGCGTAGGAAATCCTGAACGATTCGAATAGAGACAGAAAAATTATTCAGCAAATAAGGACAAATTATTTTTGCTAGGAATTCTTCAACTGTTAGTTACATCTGGGGGAAAAAAACAAAAAAGGAAATAATTCTTCTCTATAATTTTTCAAGCTGCTCACCCTTTAAGCTGCACGAGAGCGTGTCTCTTGTCTAGCGAAATTCATTGCTTCGCAGTCATCCAGAACCACCTCATGCCGAACGCGGGGGCATTAAATTAAAGGAAAGTAATGGTGCATCATCGTGCTGCAGCAGGCAATACCTGGCTGGGCTTTTAGAGCATTTCTCTGCATAAAGCAATTTCGGAAAGACGGGTACAAGCTATTACTATTCATTTCTGGGCACAAGAGGGCTTGAAATTCATGATGAAATTAGAGACTCAGCAGGGAAAATGTCAGCTGAGTTAAAATTAAGCATGGAGCCACCCCGTTAATTTTTTTTTAGTCGGAGAGGTGTGCGTCAAGGAGAGCCAAGGAGCTTGGGACAAGGATCGTAGATATGGAAACCGTACAAGCGGAAAGAATAACTTTCTCGTTGGGGACGAATAATAGCATCCCGAGAAAAGCAGGAGGCCAGAATCCACTTTCAGCTCTTGAGGCTGTTCCTCTCGAACCGCTCGGCTGTGGCCTAAGAGAAAAGCTGTTTCTCATGAGCCTGGGTCTATCTGGCACGGCAAGGCAGCATCTACGGACAGCGGCGTTCCGAAACGCCAAGAGGTAGATGGCAAAGACGTTTGGCGTTGGGAGAAACATCACTCAAAAGAGTTGGCTTCAGAAGTTGGCGTTTTCCTAGCGTCGCCTTTTGGTCTTGCACAAAGCCCGGGCTGAACTGAAGCAAGCTGGTCAAGGAGATAAAAAATACATTCAGGCTCGGGGAGTAAGAGCTAATTTCAAGCCCTGCTTTGCTTTCTGTGTCTCTGGTATTTGGTCGTGACTGCCGTGCTCGTCTCCTGCCTAGCTAGCTTTCTGCTTCTCAGTCTTGACTTTGTGGCGTTAACTTGCTTCTATCTATATCTATATATCAATATATGGGTATAAAATAGAGTCCAGGAGGTTTTCAGGCAATTCTGGGAGACTCGCTTCTTGCACCGCCTTCTCTTTCCCTACCAAAACTAACCAGCACATGGTAATGGCTGAGTTTCTAAACCTTTCCTGCCACACATTGCTGCTGCTTTATCTATCTGGTGTCCTTTGGCCCGCTTTCAGATGGCTTTGTGCTTTGTAACTGCTGGGGTTTGAGTCAAAAAAAAAAAAAAAAAAAAAAAAAAAAAAGCCTCAAAAAGCTGGATAAGGTTTGTGTTAAACTTCCCGACTATCCTCAGATAATTTATACCCTGAATTTCAATGTGCATCTTCAGCCTAAATTGGGCAAAAGTCATGAGAAAGTCACCATTATAGAGGCAGAACTCGTGGGAGAAGATTACCGAAATCTAATTCCCGTATTGAGGTGCACCTTATCCGTCAGGAAAGCATCTCTCGCTTTCCCTACAAGCGCCAGCGGAGCAGGGGCCACGCGTGTTCGGCTGCCTCTGCCCTCTTTGAGGAGGGACCCGTCATCCCCTCGCCTGACTCCTGCCCGGGTAGCGGTAGCACTTAGCAAGGTGAGATCCGTAGCAGCGTTCTCATCGTGCTTGTGTCGGTGAGGCCTCGTGCCGCCGCCCGTTCAGTTCTCCTTCTCCAAAATCCCGCCCGTCTCGCCAAAGCGGCGCAGGGCAGACGGCTCTGGACGAGGCGGACCTGAGCAGAAGGCTTGGCCGGGGTCTGGACGGCGGGGCGGGCTCGCGCGGCACGGCGCATCTGCTGCTGGGTGCTGCTGGTCCCTCCTGCTCCCCGAAATAACGTGGAAGAGCCCCGAACTGATCCTTCGCATCGAGGGCAGAAGGCGCTTGTGAATTATTAAAGAATCACTAAAGTGACCCCGTCTCAATAGACGAAAGCAGACGACCGAAGACAACATATGTTTTAGGTTTGGTTTATGAAACCTTGCTGGCTTTAATTAGCCTGATTTGAATGCCTAACGGCCCACGGACACGGAGCTTTCGATAAAATTAGGGTAGATTAGCTGAGAATAACCGCACAAGTACCCGTGCACGCTTAATATTTGTATATCGTTTTTAAAAAGGCGTGCTGCCCCGTTCTTGGTTTCTGGGTCCTGTCTGCTGCTGCCGCCATCCATCAGGCAGGTGTAGGAATAAGTAGGAAAATACCAGAACCGTGCTTTTTTTTTTTAATTTAAGGCTCTCTGCACTCTTTTGTCTTCAACCCCCATGGATCTCCCTTGCTTTTACCTGTCTGAAGGCCTGTCCGAGTCACGCTTGCGATACCCAACGGGGATTTTAATTAAAAATCTCCAACTTATGTCTAAGCAGCTCTGCAAAATTCTGCTCTGCTTTCTTTTTGCATCATCCTTTCGTTATCTTCTCGGTGCCAACCAGCGCTACGGATGCTTCCATCAGCATTTTTTCCTGCTGGCTTTGGGGACTCTCCTTTTTTTGTGCTCCTGATGTCCTCGTAGCGCAGCTTTTAGCGACTGCGCGACTGGCCTCGGTGACCTGGAGGTGAAGAGCGGCAAAGCGGTGTCGCCGTGAATTTTGTTGGGTACCTTTCTCCTCTGCCCAAGAGAGACCTTTTACGGTGCTGCCAACCCTCCTCGGATGAAACACGCTGGGAGCTGGCGAGATGCAATTAGCTGAAGGGTGGACTTTTTCGATAATTTGATATTTTTTATTATTACTATTATTATTGAGTTTCTCAGGGAGGATTGAGATGGTCCAAAAGAGCTACATGTTTGAACTAGATTTGCTGATGAACTTTGATTAAAGGAACATTATCAAGCCTTTTAGGAAAGAAATTTGGCTGATTGACATTTTTTTTCTATATCATCGCTATGAATTTATTACGCAAAACCCCCTGATTCTTTCCTAGCGAAAACTTGACGGAAGAACTGGTGCTGTTCACATGAACCAGGCTGTTGAGACTCCCAGCTTTCTCCTCTTGGTTTTGCTGGACACGAACCTAAATCCTCGCTCTGGCGAAGGGTTCGTGGTCCCTCTCTGCATTCGCATTCGACCAACAAGGGTTGCTCCTTGGGTTAGTGCCCGTTGCGGCTGACGTACACGATAACGCCATCTCAAAAACAATCCCGTTGACTTCTGCAGATCTATTCCTGAAGCTGGGCACCAAAAAACCCACCCCCTCCAAAAGAAGCAAACAAAAAAACCCCCTGTATTTGCAAAATAAAGGTGGTAGCAACCAAAAAAATGACCTGTGAGGTCCCGCTGAGCAGTATGAAGTGGGGTTACTGCCAGAAGGACGCCCCTTGACAGTGTTCCTCTGGAAAGTTCAGATCGATCCTTTCTGATGATTTAATGCGTTGGTATAAAATCCTTCCGGACGTGTTGACACAAGGTAACGGCTCGGTGACCTCATCACGCCTCAACGGGAGCATCACGTATCCCTTGACTTGGCCGCTTGGATGATGACGGAGAGGTGCTGCCTGTTCGCGCAGGGTCACCTGCGTAACCTCTCCTCCACCCTGCGGTCGGAGCTGGGCCGTCAAAAGTCCTCTTGGCCACGCAACGATGGTTTCTTCCAACTTTTGACCTCAGACCCATCCTACCTAACTCCAGGCTCTGTGTCCTTGAGGAATACGGAACCCTTGTTTAATACAAATAATTTCTATTTTGCCCTTTAATTGCCGATATCCGAGCAAAGCGTGGCACTGGGATGCAAGATGAGAATTTGAGGTGCCCGTGTCCATCTGCGCAGGGAATTGCGGATAACGCCTGGCAGAGGCACGGAAAGGATTTTAAAAAGCAGTTAATAAAAGTAAAAATTTATCTGATCATCTATTTTTTGCCCAAATAATCTCAGAGTGATGACAAGGTGATTATGCTCTGGCCAGTACGGATTATAAGCGGGGCTGGGACGTGGTCCAGCCCGTCGCTCCTGTGCCACGGCGCCGTGTCCGGAGGAAACCGAGGTTAAATTGTGTCGAGCGCGAAGAACGCGCGATCCTCGAGCTCTCGCGTCCTTCGGGCTTGTTCTTTACCCCTCTCCTGATTTCTGCTTATATAATCTTTCTCTTCTCTCCGTTTTTTTTTGTTGTTGTTGTTTTTATTTTGCTTCCCAAGGGCATGATGATGCAGTGCCGTGTGCGGTTTTGAAAAGTGTGGATAGTTTTAGCTTTCTCCATCACCCAGTCCATCAGAGGAGCTTAGAGATCCTGCAGAGATGCAAGGAGGAGAAGTACAGTAAGGCTCCACCACCCGCCCTTCCCTCTGATACGACTCTCACACGCCAAGAAATGGAAACCAGGTGCATTCAGCGTAGAAAGGGTAAAAAAAAAAAACCCGCCCGAGGAGCCTTCCAGCGTCGAACCGGCTGCCTTAGAGCAATGTTGAGCCTATCGGGAAATTATTAGGCGGAGTTTGAAGAGTAAAATTGAACACAAACTCGCGTCTCTGGAGATACCGCGTCGCTTTGTTGGCGGTTTCCCCGTTTGCTCGCTGCCGTTAAGTTGGGATGCTGATGCTACGGGTGTTTTTCGTGTGTTTTATTGTTATCACGTGCGTGATAATAAGTTCAAAGCATCACAGATCCGGTAGGAATATTCCTGCTGCAAGGCACGTGGCTGATACAGCTGGAATTTGACTTTATTTGGATTTCATTGGGCGTTAAAAAAACTTCAGCTTGTGAAAATATTGTCTCCGAGGGCTTGTACATAAAACTAAAGCGTTTGGCAGTGTTATTTTACAGAACGAGTTGGGTAAAGATGCACTTGGTCTCCCTTTCTTCCTCCTCACTCCTCTGTCACATAATAAACTCACCCCGCATGACAACACGGACGCTTCTGCCTGTGCTACTATATTATATACATTAAAAAATATATATATTTGGTGCTCATATCTTTAGATATATTGTTTTTCTACCATTATTCTCTTCCTTCGCGTTGCACGTCAAAGCTTACAGAAGTAGAGCGCTGCTATATGCAGTCTGCAAGGGCACATCCTCAGCCCGAGTTGCTGACTTAAACAGCGTGCAACTCGGGTGTAAATGCACAACACCCAGGTTCGTTCTGCAGAGCTGGGCAGGGTAAGTACAGTAGTTGCACGTTAAGTCTTCACAACTCTGCTTTTCCTGCTGAAAACCCTTCGATCGGATTTCTGGGCTTCCTGCAGCACGTAGCACTGGGGGAGCAGAGGTGTTTTAATTCTTGATTTAGACTTGAATTCTTCATTTAGACTACGTGATTTTTCCCTACAAGTTCCCACCATTGCTGCTATTGCTACAAGGAAATGTAAAGCACTAAGACAAACGCAGCACTTGATTTTCGTAAGTGGTGTTGTGCTAAGTGACCTTACTGATACTGCTAAGAAACTATTGAAAAGGAAGGCGATTATCAGTAGAGTAATTTTAATTGAAATTAATCAATTAAATTTTAATTTGCAAGTTTGCGCAGCAATACGGGAAGTCTAGGGGGGATTAATTAGCAATTGGAAATGCATACAACTCGGGAGACGCTTAGAAACAGAGCCTTCATTTAACGTGAAGCGGGGAAGTTGAGCTCAACGTCGACCTCAACATGTTTAAACCTCGCTTATTATAGACCAGTCCATGCAGTTTGGCCTCTCGCAGTTTGGTCTCCCTTAGGATCAAACCGACGCGTGGATCCGAGAGCAACGTTGCCGTAGGTTGTGAATTGGCCGAGAGCATCCGACCTGACAAACGAGTAATTCGTGTTCGGCGTTCGGAAATCGTTCGCCTCTTCCCACGGGCTGTGCTCCTGCGAGCTGCTTCCCCGGGCTGCCTTTCTTTGGCAGGCTGACCCGGGGTTGGGGTGCGTAGAGTTTTGGGGTCCTGAATTTAGCGGCCTTGCAGAGGATGCTCAGGCCGAGGTTGGCCCCGGGGACTCGGCTTTTCCTAGCAGTCAGGTGAGGTTATAACCACGTCATCCTTGAGAGAGGGACCAAAGAGGTCGTCTCCTTGTCTGGAATTGCGCAATTAGTTCCAGCTATGCACAAAGAGAGAAGACTAATTGATTTGATAAATGTATTTAGATATTCCCTTTAGGTCGCTTGGTGTTCAGCTTGTGTAGCCAACCCGTTGCCCTTCCCTTACCGTCATCTCAGCCGCTTCGCTGGTGTCTTCTCAGTCTCTCTGTTAATTCTAGTCTTCCTCAAGAGCAAGGCGCTGGGTTTAGACGTCTCCGAGTTCAAGACCAAAGCTCTGCTGGTTGGTGTTCCTAAGCAGGGAGTAGGCTGGGGTGATCCAAAGCGCTTCTCAATGAGGGCAGAGACCTGTTAGGCAGATCAGTCTGTCTTTCTGAAACACTGCAGCTGAAGAAAAGGGAGTGTGTTTGAGAAATCAGAATAATTTTATTCCTGAAATGTAAAATAGATCAGCCTGCATCTCACCTGGGCCAAGGGGATGAGTGGTTTCCACTCGTACCGCTGTTCCTTGCATGCGGCGTATTAATATATACAATTTAATAGCCCATATTCACTCTGCAGAATTCTCAAAGCCACATGCGACTCGTCAGGTTAAATCTAAAACCTTTTTGCCTTTCATTTCTAAAAAAACCCTCTCTTATTTCCCAGAAAAGGGGCTACATCAATATGACAACTTTTATTTGGCTTCGGCACATGCATATTTCTTCTTTCAAGAGCCAAGTGATGGCACGATGTAGAAAAGTCTTTTTTTGGGGGGGCGTATGGCTAAAACAATCCTCTTTAACCCAGCTCGTGCACCGTAACTTTTATTAATCAAGCAGGTTAAGCTGGCAGAATTACGACGCAGCTTTAACGCAGCTGTTATCTGGAAGCCTGAAATAGAAATTCCCTTTTCCCGAGCAACGCGAGGTGCGGATGCAGTAATATTTTGATACGACCTTGTCGTCATAACTTCAGCCCGACCGGTTGGGTTAGGTGGTGGTTTGGGCTTTTGCTTTCAGGGATTTCTTTGGTGGGGAGTGCAGGGAAGTGGAGGAGGACAGAGTTTGCTCCAAAAAGAGGGGCATGGACTTAAAAAAATCTTAGAAATACCAGTGAAAGCCCATTTTTCATGAAATGCTTTAGGTTAGAGAAGCCTTCTGTGCCTTAATGGGGAAGTATCCAGGCGTATATACTATATAAAAAATAGACACAGCTAGACGTTAGGTGCTTTCTTAGTGTAAAACTAGCTACAAAAAATACTAACCCAGTACTTTAAGCAGATTCCTGATTATTCTCATTTTTTCCCCCTTTGCAGTTGGGTTTCTGTGCTCTAAAGAAGCAACTTGGGGCACAGAAATGCCAGTCTTGAAAGAGGTCAAAGAACGCTCCTAGGACGAGAAATGTAACAAAAAACGGCTTAAATAGCCAAAAGGGAGATTGTAAAGAGAGTTGTGAACTCCAGGCGTAGCTGGGCACTCGGATAGATCGTCTGGCTTGCTTTCCAAAAATCTCCGGAGCTGGAGGTTGCAAAAGCTCCTCAGCGGGAGTGATTTGGTCCTGCCTTGGAGCACAGGCAGCATCAAAGGTGACCTGTGGCAGCACGCTCCCGAATTTTCTTTTGCTCAGATTTCTCGGCTATTTGGACACCCTTAGATACAATAACTTAACCAAGCGGACCGTCAGCCTTTTCGGGCATCTCCTGCCCGATGTTCAGGCTTCAAGACAAGCTGTTAGAATATCCCAACAGGTAAAGGAGGACGGTAGATGTCCCGTTCAAGGGATGTCGCCTGTTGAGGTTTGGGAGGAATTCGTCTTCTCCTTAGAAATGTCAGGCTCTGAGGAGCGGCAGATCAGCAGGACGGGCTCAGATCTCGGCGTGTTTGCTTTGCGTTCATCTTCAGAACAAAAAGATCCTTAGGACACCTTTTAGCTCAGCGTCTGGGCTATATTAAAGAGGAAAATGATAAACGTGGGGAGGAGGGGATACGCTATTGCTTCTTCCTGTTCTGTCACAAACGATGCTTTAGACTTCTTTCTTTTTAGAGAGGGCGTTTTTGCAATTTCTTTTTTCACTGCAGAAATCTCAGGGTAAAGGAATATCCATTTTTCCCATGTGAGCGCTCCGATGTTTCCTGTCTCACAGCAGCGATTTCGAGACAGTTAAAAAATTGCTCGGCTGTTTTCATGTCAAATTCGAGCTTATCGGGTCTTTAAATACCTGTAGTTTAGTGACTTGAGAAGTGTTTTTGTTGTCTACAGAAATTGTTTTCTGTCTTCCTAAATGCTTGGTTACAAAACATTTCCACTTCGGGGAAGATAACAGCTTGAAGCGTCTGCTTCTGTACCCATGCGTGATAACTTCCGTGGCTATTTATTAAATATAAATTACTCTAAAACTACCCCTATCAAAGGATATAGGTTCAACAGGCAGTAAAGCCTCCCCGGGCAGTGTATACTCCTTGCTATACATGTCTCTGTCCATATATCTGTTGGAAGGGAAGAAGTGTGCGAGGAATAAATGACCATTTTTCCAAGCACCTTCCTTACGTCCGGGTGTTTTGTCCGTGCAAGCGACTGGGTTGTCCCACGCGCAGCGGAGAGCTTAGGAATATTGTGGACGTGCGGGACACGGGTGGCTGGTCCCCCCCCCCATCACAGCAACCTCTTTCCGTCACCCCGTTTGCTGGGACAACGTGTCCCTAACACGCCGTGCACGCGTGGGAGGGGAATTAGGAGGCTTGAGCAAACGGCGTTACTCATAAGGGCGATGACTCTGCGGCAGAGGGGTAGAACTTAGTAGACGATGGGTATGTTGGCACCCTTGTAGCCCAGCATGTGCCGCGACACGTACGTGCTCCTCCCCGCTGTAGTCAGCGCTAAGCTATGGCTGTGCTAATTGCCTTTTGGGGAAGAGCCAGGTAGAAACATCTTCCTTCATGTGCTGCTTTAGGTATTACTCGGAAGAGCCCGCGCACGCCGCTCTCGGATCTCCAGGGAGTCAATACCATCAACGAGAGGACCCAGCGGTAAGTCTCTTGCTTTTACGTTGGCGCGACAAGGAAATCTGGGATGGGAGAGCACTGCCTGTTGTTATAAATGACCGTATTCGTGTTTCTCCCAGCTTGCTTATTAATTTTGTCTTCTCTTCGTTCTTTCTCTGCTACGTGATCATACCTAAATATCCTTACCTGACTTAACGGCAGGCAGGGAAAGCAACTTTCCTCCATCAAAAGGCAGCAGTTGTGGGTGCTGTGGCGTACAAGGTGCTAAGAAGCTTGCAAAGAAAAAATTAACGAACGTACCAATGTCAAGGAAATAAAAATTTATCGAGGCTTTTTCTGGAGGACAAAAAAATGGGTGATGTGTTTGGGTGCAGAACCGCACGCAAGCGGGGTGATGGCGGCTCCAGGTGCCACTGAGCATGGAGGACCTGGGAAGTTACGGGGCTTGAGGTGGTACCTTGTCAAATGTTTGCTGATTTTTAAGGGGAAAAGCATCTTAACTGGAAATAGGTTCAATTTTTACATTTATGTGTGCAGTTTTATTTTTTACTCCGTCCTTGAAGGTTCTGGCCGTTCAGGCAACTGCTTAATGAGACCTTCTTGTTTGAGAGTCAGGTCTGCACTTTGAGATGGAGATCGATGCCTCTTCTGCAAAAGGTTTTCCAAATCCATTGCAGAATTAAGTTGCTTGTGACGCAAAATGTCTTCATTTCAAGGGGATCTCTGGGCGCCGATCCTCCTTTTCTCCAGTTCCTCTTGTGCTGTCCCTCTGCAGACACCTGGTTATCCAAATACCACCTCTAAAGGTGGTGCAGTGCCTCTCTGCTTCCCTCGGAGCAGATGTGTGTGTGTGTGTGTCCTGGGGAAAGACATGATCAGAGCATCCTCAGGGTCTAAAATGATTGCCTGGAGCTGCAGACACCCAGGTGTAACTTCATGGCTGCTCTGAGTTTCACGAGAAGTCCAGAACAAGCCGAGAGGAGTCTGAGACTGTCTCCTGAAACGTGTCCCTCAAACCCATGTAATGGTCCTTGTATCTCAGTGGGCTTCCCTTCCACACAAATTAAAATATCCTCCAAATGTATTATTAAACCTAATTTTTTACTGGCTTTAATGCCAAATGGCCGAGACAGAAATTAGATACGCGTTGTTCCTTTTTTTTTCCCTAGGGGAACAAAAGTGGGTTTTATTGTCTGGCTTTGTTCACCACACGCTCTCTGGTCGCCATCGAGACTGGAATATCCCTCTTGCCCTGAATTTCTCCCCTTTGAGAGCGGTGGTGGCACCCTGCTGAAGGAGAACTGAATATTCCCGTACTCCAAGCAAGCTGGCTTATTTTCAGTGGTCAGAGAGGATGCGATTTCCATAAAATTGCTGGATTCAATTCATACACTTGTGCCACTTCTTCAGCTTGGGCAGAATTCCAGCTTGCGCAAACAGTCTCTCACCTTATCGTGGGACGGCGGTGCAACCCTGGCTGTCCTCACGTCAGTCTTTCCCACCCCTCCTTTCCTTTTTCCTAAGCTCTAGCTGCTACGGCTCTAATGCCGTGGGTTCCGACGATAGTAGGTACATGGTAGCATCTGAGGCAGAGACGGTTGGTGTCTCCAGAGGTGACGTTCACTGTCTCCAGCACCTCTGATTGCGCAGGTTTCCCTAAACGTGATGCAACGCGAAACTTGGTCCCTGTGGAGATCTTCACGCGTAGATAAGAGAAGCCCTGCAGTTTCTCTAGCAAGCCTTCAAATCTGACGTTGGTGCGTGGAGAACGTCTGTGACGTGGGATGGGGCTTTTCTTGACTGTCCAGCTCCAGCTTTGGGCTGCCAGCGTTTTCATAGCCCCAAACGTTTCAGTTATCTCAGCGAGGGGCTGTTGCAAAGGCAGGGAGACTCCTCCCGTCCCAGGCAACGAGGGGGATGTATTTATTTACTGTGGAGTTCGCTCTGTGGTCAGCTGGATTTATTTGGCTTAACCCAAGCTGGCGTAGCAGACAAGTTGCCTTAAACAGCCGGGATGGAGGGCAGCAGCTACTGCGTCTTCCTTCCGTCATCCTCAGCGGTCGTATCCCAACAACAGGGTCGGGACAGGCAGTTTCTTCCCTTTACTGATATATTTGCAGAAAATGCACTTTTGAAGCTGTCCTGACTCCTGGTTCCTCCTGGTGTGGTGCCTCAGTAGCACCTCGGAAGATCTCTCAACTCCAGCCTGCGCTTTCGGAGTAGGCAGGTGATTTTGATCCCTTTCGTTGCGGATGATTTTGATCTGAAGAGTCACATCACACGTGATAAATATTGGTATTTCAGTTAAATTGCGCTTGTTGAGCAAGAAGGGGTAAATAGGGGGGTGAAGGTAACAGTATAGAAGAGAGATTTACGTTAACAGCTTTCCAGCAGATAGACCGGCGATTTATGGAGCTAAATTAAACAGGAATTTGCTTTCAAAGCCGTCTCATGATCATGCGGTCGCTGATAAGTCTGCGTTGTACATCCAACCCACAGGATAGCCCGGGGCTTGCTTCTAAAAGCAAATCTGAGGCATGACATCACGCAGGAAGTCACTGCGGAGGGTTTCGCGAGCCAAGTGCTCGCCTCTGATCTCAGAAGAAAGCGGACGGGTGGTTTGCACATGCGGGGAGGGCAGGGGGGGGGTGAAACCAGGCTTCAGCAGAGCATCGGGAAGCCGGCGTGCCTTGGAAGTGCCTTCGCCGGCCGTCGAGTAATGAAAGCCATGCCATCGCTAACCCCAACGGCTCGGGCTGTCTGCTGTCCTGCTGCTTTGTGGTCATCGACGAAACCGGTTTATGTGCGGCGATGTCTAAGCGGCGTGCGGGAAAGCGAGCGTTGATCAGTCTTGAAACAGTTAGTTAGGCTTGGTGAGGTGATTGACCTCCCAAGTACCAAAAAGGCTGCGTCGGTCGCCATATGCGTGTATCCGTCCTGAAGTGTCCGTAAGAAACGGAGCTGTCGTTTTAGCTCTTTTATTTTCAAAACCGCATGGGAGTTTCTAGGGTTTTCTATTCTCTAGTCTTGTTCGGAGTCCAGATATCCACAGCCGGTCTCAAGCCTGAGAGTGCACTGAGCTCAGCCAGGATTAATGATGGGTTGTGGATCCTGAAAGTGGCCGTTGAGGTTTAGTGGTACCCATCAACCGGTGGTTTTTTTTTTTCCTCTCGCAAATAAGAGGTTTTTATGGATGGGACTTAGCTGTAAAAAGAAAGAAGGTGGACAGGAGAGATCACCTGGATGTTAAAGCTCCTCTCTGGCCTTCCTTGAATTGAACGGGCTGCTCCAGGTCCTGGAGCGCTCAGCCAGGGGTTTACTTTGCTGTGATTCATCCTTTCTTTTAATAGTGGTACCTGTCAAAATGCTGATTTAACGGGGCTGGGAAGGAATTTGGAAAGTGCTGCGGCAAGGCAGCGAGGCGACTTGCGCTCCGGCGTCACGCTGCTCCGAGGATCTGGCTCCAGGCTTTGAGCTGGCTGAATGAACAACTTTACATGCTTTTTTTTTTTTAATTTCCGTGCGGCACTTGATATTTGCCCTTCCTCCAAGTCGAGGCTTTAAGGCAAAGGGCTGCCTTGTTGCCAGAGCTCAGAAGTGACCGGTGCCGGAGGCACCGTTAAAACCACCGTGTCCTTCAGCATCCTCCTGACTGAAGACTGGTGCTGCATTGAGTCTCCTGTTCCTTCTCCTCCTGTCTGAGATAGCTCCGGGGGGGGGCTGGCAGCCCACATCCTTCCTCAGATCACTTTTATTCCATGTGATGGTTTCTGCAAGGCTGATAGAGAATTTAAAGTTAAAAAAAACCCAAAAAACCCCACACCCAAAACCCACCACCAAACCAAAAGTGTTGCAGTTGGGTGCAGCCCAGGAGGGGCTTTGCGTAACCCCAGACGCCATCGGAAGGCTTCTCAACCCTGGAAATTATTTGCCCCGATGTGAAGTTTTGTTGAGTACCCGTTTCCCTTCCTCCGAGGGAGGATTTAGGTTCCTCTCGCCGTTCCCTTCAGTCCTTCTGCAGCCAAGTGAGTGTTTCTGGAGACCGAAGCAGCTCCGCGCCACGGCGGAGAGCACCGAATTGGGCGAGGGATTTGTGATCGGGTCCCAGTGAGTGATTCTGGGCCAACCCATCGGCCCAGCTGGGGCTGGTATCCTTCATTTGTGGCAAATAATTAGTTCACTGCAAATGATATTTGCTTTTTCTTTTCCTGATGAAATGATTGCGTGAATTAGAGACGAGAGTCAGCACCAGCGTCATCTAAAGTAGTGACGCTATCAGTGACGGCAAGGCTGATGGCAGAGGTCGTAGTCTCGTATCCTTCAGGTCACCAGGGTGTCTGCAGACCCAAGCCTTTGGACCGGGAGAGCTGGAAGCTGTTGTTCTCCTGCTGATAGTTTGATCCTTTTAGGAATATTTGATTTTTGAAAGGTGCTTAAGTAGCCAATGGCTTCACGTGGTGTCCGGCATCATGAGCTCCTCCCAGGGGAGCGAATGAACGGGGAAAAGAATAAAGCACCGACTCATTTTCTACCGATGGATTATTTTATGATCTTATTTTTTTATTTTGACGTAGAACCAGGCTTTTTTATATCCTCCTAACGCTGTGCGGTGTTTGGTGTTGCAGCGATGCCTACGCGGTTGGCTGGAATGGCCGGATGGGGATGCGGCACAGCAGGCTCGCCAGCCCCGGCGCCTTCCTAGACAAGGACGGGATATTCGTCAACACGACCAACAGCAAGCTGCTGGAGAGGGCCCACGGCATCCTCATGTCAGTACAAAAGGGAGGATTTGGGCTTTATTCCTGGAGCATAATGAGCAGCGTGGGTAGTTAGAGGAACGTAAAGAGCCAGAATATGAAAATATCGGGGTTTCAAGTAGACTCGGAGACGTTTCACGGTTGGGTCAAAGCGACCCCAGTATGGTTTTTTTACGCGTCTGATTTATTTAACTCTTATCATTCGTTTGTAATGACAGACGCGGGGAAGCGAGAGGAGGAATGAATCTGCCGGTCAAACCAGTCTCAAGATATGACGGCGAAGTAACGCGGTCACGTTTTTTAACGTGATATCAAAGTTTCCATTACAAATTAGGTGGGGAAACGATGTCGATGATTCACACTGTGGCCTCATCCGAAGGTTCAGAGAACATCGCTGGGGTGGCTGGAGTTAACGCCGGGTTTGAGAAAGCGGGAGGGCGGCCAGTCGTTTTGCGACGCCGCTCCCCAGCTCTACCCAAATTACCGGCGTCCCCATCGTTTCCGATGTAACAATTCCCTTTAATTGGATACCTTTCTTTCCGACCCGTGCAACTAAATCTGTAAAAGTAGTTTGCGGCACGCAGAAGCAGCCCGATTTCAGCGCAGGTTCTAGGCAGCAGCTGCTGAAGGGGATTTTGAAGGACTTGTTTCCTAAACTCCTCCGTTCTGCGATTGCGCACGTGGATTAACCTCAGCCATTTATTATCTCCCCAGGCGAAATAAGAACTTCAAAGCCAAACCCAATCTCCCAAAGGTGAGCGAGAAGGAGCGTTTTTACCTTGCCGGTCCCTGGGTTAGGACCGTAGGTACAATGTTGAGATGCGGATGGGTGCGAGGAAGACCGCTTGTGTCTACATCAAGGCCTTGGTCAACTCAGCTCCGTTCAAGGCTCTTTAATTTCTATAAAACCAAAGGGTTTCAGCCCTGGGAGGGGGCTGCACGAGCGCGTACGTCCTCCTTTCTTGGACCTCCTCTGCCTCCTTTTTTCCTCCTCCTAGGAAGGAGTATGTACGTGCTGGTGAAATTTGGTAATTAAAATGAGCGGGTAGGTTATTCGAGAGGGCTGGTACCTGATAGACAACTTGTCTAATATTCAGTTTCCCTCCGTCTTGGCTGCATTTACTATATTTTAGGAGATGCCAAGAGATCTGTTGTGTGTAGAAGAATAATGCTTGTTTTGTGGCCTTTACTGGTGCTGCTTCAGTGGTCAGGAATGGAGGACCAGGAGGAGCCGACTTTGGTTTTACTCTTCTCTCCTTGCACCTGGAGAGACACAGTTAATCGACGAACTGCTCGTTAATAGCGAAGAGTTTGTCTGCAGCCCTTAGTGGGTACAAGAGCCAAATTTCCCATGGTCAAAGCTGCCCTCGGCAAGTCCTCAGAGGAGCTCGGAGGAACGTGATCTGGGGGTTCTAGCTCCGACCAAATAGAGCAGAGCAACATTTCAAACCATTCCTTGCTGTTTCCCGTTGAGATTAAACCTCTGGTCAGCTGAGGAAGCCCTGCAGAGGGTATAAAGAGGGATATATAGCAGCTAGCATGGCGATAGGATCTAGTTATATTTATAAAGAACAAACGGAGTCTCTCTCTTCCACAGCACATGCTGGATGTGAAGTCCCTCAAGCACCTAACCAACCTGACGCTGCACGACCGCATCACCAAATCTCTCCTCCATCTCCACAAGAAGAAGAAACCACCCAGCATCAGCGCCCAGTTCCAGGTAAACCTTTGCCTTTGATACGGAGAGGTGGATTGAAAGCAAATACCTGCTCCGGGTCCCCGGGGTGCCTAGGAGGGCACTTGCAGGCACGGTCCTGTCCCATCCTCACCGTTTAGGGCATGAATTCAGCCGAGGACGTGGCTTGGGTAAGCTGGGAGACGCCTTGCGGGCGTCTACGTGGTGTAAACGGAGAGACAGAAGAGCGGCGGTGGATGTCGTGGGGGATGATGCGGTGGAGCAAGGTGGGGCGCGAGGATGAGCTGCAGAGCAGAGATGTCGGCGCGTCCCTGCCCTCGGACGCCTCGCTTTCCAAGCCGTTGCGCCGTGGCGCTTTCTCCCCCGAATCCGGAAACCGCAAAATCCCAAAATGACGTTTTTACAGTCTTTTCACTTGCGTTCAGCATCTGAAATTCAACCTGTTTTCGAGCCAGCCAGAAAGTGTATTTTAATAGGGACGGAAAGGTCAAAATATTGCTGCGCTGTCTCCAGGCAGGCAGAGGAATTCCGAGGAGGGATCGATACAGCATTTGTTGTGTTGCCGGCGCTGTGCGCCAGCCAGCCGTCCCTGGGAATAGCTGCAGCGAAAATAATCCTCCGATACGCGCGTCAGGGCTTGGAAACGGCTACGAGGCACGTGCCCAAGCAGGTGGTAATATTAGAAAGCAGCTTTTCAGTTAAAAATCGGTTTCTAAGCAAGTCTGGCTTGGTTTGGACTTGCAATTGTGTTGGTTTTCTGGGAGATGTGGGGCATTTTTTGGAAGATCTGGGTAAGATGAAGTAATTAAATATATACATGCACACACACACACATATATATAAATCTATGTATATATAATTTGCAGAATGCGCATCTGTGTGTGTGTATATATATATATTTAAAGCTTAGTCTAGTCTGATGGTATGCTGGTTAAAATACACTTCTGCAGAGTTTAATTCAGACAGTACCATGGGGGGGTTGAATCGGGGCTGCCTTGGCCTGAAATGCCTTCCCGAAACCTCTTCATCCTTCAAACAAAACCCTGAAAAGCCTCAGGGTGCGCGATTGAGATTTTTATATACATTTTTGCGGCGCGTGCAAAGAAAAGACCACTAAGCGCCGTGAAGATTTCCCCCCTGCCCCTGTGCAGATCTGCCTGCTTCTCCTCTCGGACAAACGCCGGGCACTCCAGCCCTAATTTCATTTCGCGCTTGTGAGAGAGAAGCGTTTTCTGGAGAGAGCAGCCTGCCGCAAGCCAGCGAGGTCCCTTTTTTTCTCAAGAGCGGGCTAATAACATCGCGGCGCGTGGAATCGGGTCACAGGCGGGAAACACAAATGCTTCCTATCGCGGAGTTTGGGGGTTGGGGGTTTTTTTTTGGCTGATAAATGCTGCCTTGTGGCTAACGCCTGAACACCGGCCGTGCAGCTGCTCCGTCTCCTGTTGATCCTAACCGTGCTATACTTACGGTAATCTATAGGCGAAAGAGCTGCATTAGAGGATGCTGTAGGAGCAGCGACGGCTTCCACAGCTGAAAACCAGACCGCTGGTACCTAAACTGCAGCACGGCGATTTATGGCTTCCCCTTTTATCCTGCGTGCGGGTGGGGCCCCGGAGAAAAGGATCCTGCCCCGGAGAAAAGGATCCTGCTCCGTCTGGCACGGGGCGACGCTGAAACGGTTCCTCGCGCCCTGGAAGACCGAACGCGGGCGGTGAAAGAGGGGGTAGCTGGGAAGTTTTGCAGGCAGAGGGACGAAGGAGCAGGGTACGGGGTTAATCCGGGGACCTCGCGTGTCCTTTACGGATTCCCGACGACCAGAGCTTGCGCCAGATGGCGGAGGGCGCCCGAACCATCTGCCGCGCACGGGACGGCGCCGGCTGCCGATGGAACGGAAATAACCCCTCCGACGGGGCCGGCCGTCACGGTGCGATCCGATTTCCACAATTCCCAGCGCCGGGAGCGCTTTGTTTGCCGGCCTTTCGGCAGGGCTCTTGGGCAAAGGGGTGACATCCGTGTGTGTCCCCCCCTTCCTTCCCACCAGCCTGGTGTGGGGCACAGCGGGGTGCTGCAGCATCGTTGCTGCTTGATATCCCCAAATAGGCTCTTTTTTTTTTCGTTGTTGTAAAAAAAGAATGTTTTCAGTCTACTTTTAAGAAAACCAGGAGCGTGCCAGCGGAGACCTGCCGCGTCGTGGCGTTCCCGCTCCTCCCTGGGATGGGAACGACGGGGACGTTTGCAGTTCATAAATGCAGAACGCAGCTGCGTCGCACGTGCGTGGGATCCGTCCCTTCCCCTTCCCCGGAGCCTGGATGTAGATCATTTTTTCTAAACATGAAAGGCTTCCCGTAAAGATGTCTTTCAAATGCTCAGAAGGAGAAGAAAAGGCTTCCTGCGAGCAGATCTGGGGGTGAAACGCTTCTTTCTAATATCACGCTGTTTTATGAACACATATATTCAAAAATTTATAACTCCGCTTATCGTAAAGAAGCGACAGAATATCTTTTACCCAACTGAGTTTTAAACGCTATTAAAATCAGGAGTAATCAGCTCTGGGGCATGTTACCACTACCGTGTCAGTAACGTGCTCGGCAATTAGAGAGAGTCAACGTATTTATAGGGCACGGCAACAAAACCGCAGTCGAGGAGCCCGGCCAGCCGCAGCCTGACTCAGCACGCTCTGATTTTCAGTATGGTTTTATTCAAGGAGCTCCTGCTCCGTCGCAGAAGAGTCAAAGATTTGCGAGGTGGAGGGGTAACGCGGCGCGACGTCCCGCTGGAGCAGCTGGGCGTAGCAACGGTGCCAATATAAATTCGTTTTTATGGGCTAGACTTTTAATAATGATGCGGGAATAAGGGGAAATATAAAACGGGAGTCTGGAAACCCCTCGATTCTTGTGCGTTTCAGCAGAGGAATATGGCCAGGAACATGCCAGCACTGAAGCTATTCTCCTCTCAAAAAGAAGCGTTGGGGGTTCACAGGCTTCAAAAATCATCGCGAATTCCAGATCTTCCCTTTGCAAAACCGTCATTAAGAAAACTCACTTTTAGGCCAGCAATCAAGTTTAGACAGTTAAAAATCGGGAATAAATGCTGCGTGGAGTCCCTTTTGATGAAGGAAAATTTTACTTGTAGTTAAAAACCATCAGTGATTGCTGGGCGCGAGGTGTAAATCCTGGTCTTGGAGCTCCCACCCGCGTCTAGAAGAGGCTCGCTGGTGCGGAGCAGGAGGCGACTTTGGGCTCCGGGGGCTGCGGTGACAAGGTCGAAGCGGGGCTCTCGGAATTCAGCCCAGCGCTGTATTTCTCTCTAGCTGATTCGTTGGGTGCAAAGACGAAACCAGCCAAGTTTCTCAGGCTGAAACGCTCATTTTGGGGAACAATTTCCCATCTTTTTTTACTCATCATTTATTCCAATTTTTTTTCCTTTCTGATTTAAGCCCTTGAATTTTCATTATTCGTCGTGGTCTCGGCTCCGTTTCCCCACTGAAGATGTCTTCTCTCTTGCAGGCGTCGCTCAACAAGCTGATGGAGACCCTTGGCCAAGCAGAACCTTATTTTGTCAAGTGCATTCGATCCAACGCCGAGAAGGTAAATCCCGTCCCGTGAAAGCGGCGCTGCTAAAAATCATCTTGGAAATATTTGGTAAATTTTTACAGGGGGTTAAAAAGAAAAGCAAAGCCCCGAATCGAGTTGGATTTAGAAGATATTTGCGTATGAGCAATGGGAAGCGTGGGTGTCATCACGTGGGTGTCGCTCTCGATAAACTGCACTGGCTCTTCTTGTAGAAACACGTATATGAAAAATATATGGGTTTAATAAATGAATTGGACTCCTTTGAAGCTCCTGCCACCCGTAATAGAGACTTACAGAGCCGTGAATTCACTTGTGCTGTTACTGAGCCCTAAAGCTGCTTTAGAATAAAGTTTCTATAGGTAAAAGCGGGTGCTTTTAGAATAAGCTGCATGATTCAAACTCAGTGATGCACCTTATTTCTTGAATTTGACTTTAAGCATTTGTCTCATGGGCTGAGGACCCTCAGCTTAAAACGAAGGTCGCGGCAGTGATGCTTTCTCGTGGATTAATCCTTCGGCGTTTTACCCAGACGTTTACAGAGGAAGCTTTATGCCGAGGAGATTATTTAGTTGCTGACGATCTTACCCATTAGCTGTGCCCTTGCGGGGTCTTACTCAGTTCGGGGGCTCCAAAAAACCTTCTTTATAGCTTGCTATATCTAGTTAGCTGTTTGAAAGTCTCCGCCTGATGGCTGCTGGAAGCAAGCAGGATTCAACCCCGGTGGGATTCTTACGGTTCCTGGGGACCCGCCTTCCCTCCCTCCCCTCGCATCGCTGCCAGCGTGCGTGTCGTGCAGATGTGCTACATCTGCTGCACCCGTTTACCCATCCACGCGCTTAAAAGCTTCAGTTAAAGGAACTATTTGCTCATCGTTGGCCTGTTTTTCCCCTTCCAGCTGCCCCTGCGGTTCAACGACAGCCTGGTGCTCAGGCAGCTGCGGTACACGGGGATGCTGGAGACCGTTCGCATTCGCCAGTCGGGATACAGCTGCAAATACTCCTTCCAGGTGGAGTAAAACGTTTCCCGTCTTTCGCCACCTTTAGCGTCGTTGTCAGAGTTGTCTGAATGTCGCTAGCTTGGTTTTTTTAACGAGGTGATGAATTTACAGCTCGCCCAAGGCGGTGGTGGTGCCTGGCATGGAGCGGTCCTGTGCCGCGCTGCTGATTTCTAGCAAGCTGGTCTAGACCTGGGCGAAGGCTACGAGCCCCCCTGCAGAGAACGTCATGGTTTTTGAACAAAAGCAGTAGTTTTGTGGAACGTGGACTGCCTTTTTGCAAAAAAAAAAAAATAGCCAATTTGCATGTGCTCTTCTGCGCCCGGTTTGGAATCGCCTGGGAACGGCGTTCGCCCCGTCGCGTCGGTGCTGGCTGCGTCCCGTCAGGAGGGTGATCGGCACCCTCTGAACCGCTCAGGAGTGATCCAGCTTTTCCTGTTTTCTGCTTGTCCGTGTGTTTGCCAGGTTTTGCGCACGTGTCGGTCCTTTCATGCTTGGCTGGTGCCGATTTGTTTCCTGCTGGCAGCTGCTTTGGGCCAGATGTCGTGTCCTGCGCAGCAGCTGTTTAGAAAAGGAGAACCGCTCAGTTTTTTCTTGCCGAGCGCGTGGATCCCAACCTTACGTGGGAGGGTCTCTCCTCTCGTACCTCCTCCGCTCTTTGAGTCCTCACAGCAGTAACCCACGGAGCACCTCAGAGATGCTTTGCAGATGCCGGTAACCCCCTTCCGTAGCGACTCTTGCTGAGGATTTGGAGCATTTTTTGCTCGAGATGATCTCGTGGGTTCTGCAGAACCTCTCCTCCCACCCTGAAAGACGTTTGAACGTTGCTGTGTCCCTGCTTCGATGTGTTTCCCCTCAAACCACAAATGGTGGATGAAACTTGGTGTTCCCCAGTCCGTAAAATACTAATCTGTCCTTCTGCTCACTCGATAGATCCCGTTTCATGCGGCCAGTGGAGCAAATCCATTATTTATGGAAGAAAGGGACGCAGCAGGACCCGTCTAACCAAATCTCGGTGTTTCTTTTTGTCCTTCTCAGGATTTTGTGAACCATTTCCATGTCCTTCTGCCGCAAGGAATCAGCCCGTCTAAGCACAATATCCATGATTTCTTCCGGAAAATAAAACTCGATCCAGACAATTACCAAGTTGGAAGAACGATGGTAAATGTTTGTCCTCAGCTCAGACTTAGATTTAAGATGCAGATATAACATTTGCCTGCATTTCTGTAATGATAAATTAACATTTTATATATGTTTGTAATTAACAAAACTGTTTTGCTTCTGTTTGCCAGAAGCCAGTGGCTTAAATGAAGCTTTGAATATTTTTAACGCAAAACAGTAAGGAACGTTGTCGTTTCGTGTTAACCAAATCACAGGTCTGGTTGTAACGAGGCAGCCCTCAGAAAGCTCTATCCGTGTAGCCACGGCTCGATACGGCAGCTGTCATTTTGCCTCCCCTGAAGGGAAAGCAGAGGCTCTGTAATTCAGAGCTTGGACAGTCGCAGGCTGTCGATGAAACTGCAGAGACCTGTTAGAGGTGGCTTAAATAAAATCAGCTGCCGAACTTTCTGCTGGGCATCCAGGGCACAGAAACCAGGCAGATTAAATCGTTTGTCTTGTGGCGTCGGAAGCTTTCCATGCTAGTGTGTTTTGGGGTTTTTTTTTGGGCAGGTTTTCGTGAAGGAGCGGGAGCGGCAGCTTCTGCAGGACCTGCTCCATCAGGAGGTGCTGCGCCGGATCACGCTGCTGCAGCGCTGGTTCCGCAGCATGCTCTGCAGGAGGCAGTTCCTGAGCTTGAGGCAAGCTGCGGTGATCATCCAGGTAGGTGACGGTGCCCGGTTCCCTTGCAAATTACAATCCACGAATCCTACAGATACGGCTGATGGGTAAAATCAGGTCCCCTCTCCGAGGAAGGAGCTTACGATCAGGATTTGATTCCTGGTGCCATAATAAGTTGGGAATGGGGGAGACAGAGCTGGAAAGGCTGCGTGAAGGCAGGTGCTCTCCCGTGCCCACGCAACACCCCTTACAAGGAACCGCCTGCTGTCTTTGCAGAGATTTTGGCGTGGTTACCAGAGCCGAAAGCAAGGCGAACCATCCCCGGACCCTCTTGTCCTCGGCAGAGCCGCCCTCGTTCTCCAGACCCACTGGCGCGGCTTCGTGGAGAGGCGGAGGTTCCTGCAGATGCAGTTTGCCGCCCACCTCATCCAGAGCTGCTGGCGGGAGCACGCCAAGCGGCGGCACGAGGCGGCCACCAGCATCCAGGCAGCCTGGCGAGGACACCGCGCGAAGCAGTCGTACGCGGCCAGCAGAAGCAAAGTCGTCTGCTTGCAAGCGGCGTGCAGAGGATATTTAGCACGACAAAGGTAACGCCGTTGGTTGGCCTCGGTTGAAAAAGAGAACATTTTCTGCTGGTGCGCACTGGGGAGGGAGGTGGTTGATGTGAATTCGGGCGCTGCTCGGGCTACGGTGACTTGCAGAGGATCGTGTCCCTTCGTAGGATCCCTGACCCTGTCCCGACCTGCCCTGATCCTTTGTTTGTCCATGCTTTCTAACAAAGGGGTTTATTTAGCTGCACGTCCTACTCTTAGAATAAGCAGAGCCTATTTCAGGTTGGAGCACGTAGGCAGTGGAAAGCCGAGGCCATAAATACTTGGAGGTTTTTTTTTTCCCCCTTGGCAGCGGCACCAGTTTAAGTAGCCTATTTTTAACTCAGATTGCCTCGCCGATCTGGTTGCTGCGCTGTTTCGCAGGGGCAGGAGATACTGGAGGCAGCCGCTGCGAAGGGGAGAGGGTTTCCAGCCATGCCTTGGCTTGCTGGCCGCGGGGCGGGTCCGGCTTCGTTCTCCAGAGGTGCTGCCTGCAAGGTGTGGAGCACCTTGACGTAGGGTGGAGGATTTGGGAGCTGCAAAGAGCTCTTGGCACGGGGCGCGAGTCCCTGCTTAGGTGTACCAGGGGCAGCCCGGGCAGGATGGTGAAGATGGAGGAGCCAAGGGGGTGCGATGAGTTACGCTCTTCTGGCTCCATCGGCTTACAAACAAGCTAGACCGGGGATGGAGGCTGGAGCTGCTGCCGTCAGCGCGAGAGGAGCTTTCAGGTGCGTTGGGGCAGTCGTCGAGTAGGAGAGATGGCTTAAGAGGAGAAGGTTGAAAACTGACCGTGCGCTCGCGTTGTCTTGCGCCAGATGTGCAAGGAGGGTTGCTCGAGATGCCGACGGTGGTGGTGGTGGTGGTGACGAGATGCCACCGGTGCAGTGCCTTGAAGGGACGTCAGTGGGCACGGGGGTACAATATGCTGGTTTTCTGCTTTCTTGCAGGTTTAGAGCTTTGAAAGAGCAGCGATTAAAAGAGATGCAGCTGGAGAACGGCCTGTCAGTTAGAGAAGAGGATGGACTGGAGGCAGATGATGCTTTGGACATTAAGGGCTCCGACCCATCTAAGTGGGAGGACGGCTCGTTTGAAGAGCGAGTGAGAGCTATAGAGGAACATAAATCCCTGATGGAGAATAATCGGGTGAATCACATGGACCCACTGGATACTTCTGCGAATTTATTGTACAAAAGGCACGAGAGAGCCAGCAGCCAGAGCGGGATGGACACCGAGGAGGAGGTCGTTGTGCGAGAGAGACCCAAGTCGCTGGAGGATCTCAACCAGAAAAAAGTGGTTCGTGCCAAAAGAGAAAGCCGGAGGATGCGTGAACTGGAACAGGCAAAATTTAGCTTGGAGCTGCTCAAGGTCCGGTCCACCGGCGGGCTGTCACCTTCAGAAGAGCGGCGGTGGTCCACCGAGCTTGTGTCTGAGGCGCTTCATTCCCCTCAGGGAACCCCGGAGAGTGAAAGCTCTCAAGGGAGCTTTGAGATGTTAAGCTGTGAAGATACCCCGAGTAACAAACTCATTTCCTTAGTTTTAGACGAGCAAGATGCGCAGTCGGTTTCCGCTGACTCTTTGCCTAGCAGTCCCCAGGCTCATCTGCAGAAGTCCTTCGGTGCGGCAGATGTGAACAGCAATTTACCCAGTTGCAGAAGGATGCCTTCAGACTTGGAGCTACCCGACAACCTCAACGTGAAGGAGCGCGTGGTCTGTGACCCCCAGAATGTTCTCTACAAGGCGCATCCGAGAGAAACCTTCCTTTCCAGCAGCCTACCTACTTTCTACGTTCCACCGCAAGACAACGTGAAGGTGAAGCTGATGGAGAATAACCTGAGGAACAAAGCAGTGGAAAGAGAGGAGAGGACAGTTACATTCTCTGAGGTCAGGAAGGACCCTGAGCCAGACCAGGGCAGAGCCTCGAGAGGGGAGGAAGAGGAGAAGTCCTCTACCAAGAGGGAGGAACGTGGGACAGCGACTGCGACCCAGGCCCATTCTCCAGACTCTGTCATCAAGAGATTGGAAAAGCTCAACGTGGAAAAGGAGGAACGGCAAAAGCTGCTTCAGCTGCAAAATGAGAGGGAGATGATGGAGCAGATCCGTCAGCAGAAGGAAATTCTGGAGAGACAACGCAAAGCCTTCGAGCAGCAAGGGAGGGTGGAGGCTCTGCAGAGGGCTGAGCAGAGCAGAATGAAGGACCCCTCCCTCAAACCGACCAAAAAAACAGACAGCCGGCCCCAGTCGGTCCTCATCCTGCACCCCCAGAGCAGGGGGGAGCACGGCCCCACCACAGGCGGGACTCCAGCCTCATCGGTGGACATCAAAGGTCTCACCGTTGGGACCAGGGGAAGCTCTCCAGCCCACGGTGCCCCCAAAGACAGACCTGTCAGCATGTTCATGGAGCGAAGAGAAGGTCAATCGGGATCGGCGCTGGAACCCCGGTCCCATTCCAGACCGGCTCTGGACCCCAGGGACCTCCCGGGCAGCCACTTCTCAAGGACGGAGCGCCTCCGGCAACCCCGAATGCCCAACCAGGCCATCGAGGAGACGAGGGCAAGCGCTATGTTCTTCACGCCGAAAGACAATCCCTTCGGCCTCCCGTGAGTAAAAAGATGGTGTCCTTTCTCCATAGGCGTTCTCCATAGGCATTCTCCATAGGCATTCTCCGTAGGTGTTCTCCATAGGCGTTCTCCGTAGGCATCCTCCAAAGGCTTTTTGTTCTGCTAGAGACCATGTTATACAAATGGTCCAGAACGTTGTTTCTGGAGACTGTACAAAACCCTTAGCGAAACGAAGATGGGTTTCTTGATCTTCGAGCAACGAGCGGGCAGAGATCAGGGGAAAAGCAAAAAGAACTGGAAATAACGATTTCTCGGTCTCTTACGTGATGGGCATTCTGTGAGCCAGGGGAGATAATCATGGACGTTGGCAGGTGAAGGGAGTTAATAGAGAGAGAGTCAACACTGCTTTCACTTACCCTAGATGAACAGTGGTAGGATTTTACTTCTCAAGGTAAAAGACAAAAAAATCTTAGGGTTTTTGGGTGGTCAGAGTAGAAATGACTAGACAAGGCAGAAAAAAATCAGGGTTTTTCTTGTTTGCCGTGTAATTAACACAGCCAGCAAAGCCATTCGGGCAATCTTACCGTTGCAGATTAAAAACCAGCAGCTGTGCGGAGAGAGTTTCGGATGCGAACGCGCTTTTGGCAGCGCATCGCTTACATATATAATGACACCCGTAATGGGCTTAGCAGTCGTTCAGCTCCGTCGCGTTGCTTAAAGGACGGGCTGCTCCAGCGCAGGGTCTCGAGACCGCAGCAAGATCTTGGGACAACGTTTGCTCCTATTCTGTTGTGTTGCCTGAGCTACCTTGCCTAATTTTGGAGAGGTTTTGGCCGTTTAGCTCAAAAAGGACACAAACCTCTCCTAAATCCTGCTGCGCCCTTTCCAAGGCAAAAGCTACCGGTGAACGTTTGCTGTTGGTAACTCAAGGTATCTCCGAGTGTAGTAGTCTCGTGGTTTACGTGCCGTTGCAACAGGAGGAGATTCCCGTTTAATTTGTGCAGGTTCCTTAGCTAAGTCCAGGCACACATGATGGGGAAAAGGAGCAGTCAATTAAAAAATAGCCTTTTGCCCCCCCGATAGAGCCAGCGGCGTCTCTCGTGTGTGGGCAGGGTGAGGGTTTTATTCGGAAGCGATGGTAGAAAGAGCGAGCTGAGCAAAAAGCAGCTTAAGTGGGTTCTCATGTTCTCACGCTTGACAATCCAGAAGTGAAAAGGTACCATCCATAACCATCGTGATGGGTGGAGTTGGCAGGCAGAACTCCCTGTCTTCTTGTCCTCTGGTATTAACTCGCATCCTGAAGAATTCAAAGCGATTCCGAAACCCCATGACCCTCAAACTTGCAATTTGATCTTGGTTTCTTGGACTGCGCCGTTGTGCGCTCCTGCGAGCCGGGCTGGCGGGGCGGGAAAAGGCTTTTGGGAGAAGGTGAAACATCGCTGTTCTCTTGTGTTTCAGCAGAGAAGCAAATCATCAATGCCTTTCCAAGGGTGAACTAGCTAGGAAGCCGTTTAAGATGCCGGGGTCTGGCAGAGGAGAGGTAAGTTGTGCCTTGCTTATTTTCTCTTTTAATTGAACGGTGCGGGGAAAAAAACCCTTATTCTGCCAGTTTTCCCTCAAAAGCTTCAAAGAAGTGAACTATAAAGCACAAGGGCTGCTTTTGACGTAGGGGAGGGGGATACCACGGTACGGCAACCTTCGCACCTTCTCTTAGAAATAAAAAGCCCCCGTAACATTAATTCGTAGCAGCTCTGGATCAAAAGGATCTCGTGGTCCTGATGGCAAACACTGTCCAACGCAGTCTTGTCTTGGTTTGGTTTAACGTACGTTTGATTAACATCCATGATTGTCCATTTTCTCCATGCTGTCTTGGTTCTTGGTTTTTTTTCCCCGGTCCTTTTATTTTTTTGCGCTAGGTATAATACCGTGTCCCCTCTGGGGGGTGCCGTGTCACTCAGAGATGTCTTAAGGCTGTACTTGAGCTACGCTATGATGCCGAGCGTCGGTAGAATCTCCTTTTTATTTTAAAACCCTTTTTTGTTTTCTTTTGTTTTATCATTTGGTCAAGCAGGTTCCCAGACCGACCCATAAAAAGAAAGCCCGCATGGCGCGGACGCGCTCCGATTTCTTGACTAGAGGTACTTTTGCTGATGGGGAGGGGGATACGGAGGAAGATGATTACGATGGCAATTTTGAGTTCCTACTCTCTTCTGACCAACCTCCTCATCCCGAGGCGGTGCCTGCAGCCCGGCTGGGGCAGGCCTGTTACAGTGACTCCGAAATGGTAATTTTTTCCCAACGTGGTGGGGGAAATGGAAAAAGGGAGCGAGCGGAGCTGCGGGAGCCTTTCTTTGCTAACCTTAGCTGCGCTGATCCCTCCACCGCTGCTTCTCCCACTTCCAAGGATGCTGTAGATGGGTGAACTCGTCGAACACAGCAGAAGCGGATGCCAAATGGGGAAATCGTTTGTATTTCTTGGCCGTGGGGATGTTTTCTGGCTTGATTCGATATCAGCTACGGTTTCCGTAGCTTTCCTGGAGCATATGGCACAGCTACCTAATTTTGGGGGGTTTTAACCTCAATAGCAAAGTTCCCCTAGGGTCCTTTTGCTCTAAAAATGATCTGCACACATCCATAGAAAAGATCAAAGCAAATATTGTCCGAAAAGCAACAGACAACAAAGAAAGGGATGTAAATCTTGCACCTCCTGTTACTTTTGGGTTTGTATCCTTAGCCACGGCACCCAATGGTTATTCAGTCCTCAATTACCGGAGCAATGCTGGCAGACGGCATCTTAGAGAAAGCAAACCCATGTAAATTGGGCAATAAAAATATCGTGAGAATGAAATAGTGGGTTTTAAAAAGAAAAAAACCCCAACCTTAGTGGCTTTTTCAAGCACCTCGGCGGGTCCACGGGCTGCAGCACTGTGCTACGTGAGCCTGCGCTGCGGAGCATTTGCATCTCAGGCTTAATCTCCCGCCCGGATAAGCTGCTTTCGGAAAATCACAAACCGAGAGGTTTCAGGAGTGGAAGAGGCCAACGGCTTCCAACCCACTCGTATTTATTTTTCCTGAGGTGGTGGAGATGTTCCCGTAGGAGCGTGGATAAACACCCGGGATCATCTCCCGCCGTAAGAGCTCAGGTGGAGCGTTGAGTAGGGCTGCCTTGCTCCTCTGCTCCGGCTACGCTGCTGGATGTGGAGCTGAGTATAAAACCGAAGAAAAGCACGAAAACCACAGTGAGCTATTTATTTTGTGCCGCAGCATTGCCGTGGGTCGGGCAAACATCTCGTGCGATCCTAAAATCTGCTTTTCCAAGGGAGGCAGGTGGCCAAGGAGGGCTTTTCGTGACTTTTCTGTTAGCAGCTTTTATTATAAAGGATAAATTTTTCCCAGGATAATTTCCTCACTAGAAGAGGGCAGAGATTTACAAATTCCATGAATTTTTAAGGTTGCTCTTGATAAATTTCCAGGGGTTTTGAGCCAGGAATACTTGAAACCTGATTGAAAGACGCAGCTCTGTGGACTGAGGTTGCTTGGCTGCGTCTTCGCGCATCTCCCTGCTTGTAGATCAGGAAAGGGAGGATTTGATGTAGTGAAATGCAGCATCTTTCACAGCCTGGCGAAAGCCCCGGGCGAGGGGCCGCGCCGTACCCGGAGTGCCGTGCCATGTTCCCGGAGGCTACCCTCTTACAAAGCGTTAGGAGGTTTTTTAGCCATAGAAATCTTTCCCGCTGGGATGCGAAAGGTGCCCGGCAAGCTCCATCCTTGGGAGGGACCCGGCTCACATTCCGCTCTTCGGAAATGCTCCTTGGGACTCTGCTCACCTGGTTTAACAGCTCTCACCGCATGCGAGTAGCAGTAGGTGCCATCTGTCTCTCGTCTCTCCCGTGTCCCTCTTCTCCTCTGTTCTCCCTCCCTACCTCTGACTGGTGGTCAGCACTTTCACCCCCTCTGCGGTTTGAGTTCTGCTTTCTAGCAAACGCTACCCGTGAAGTCGTGTGCTCAGCGATACCCTGCGTCTGTACGTCCTGACGACACGTACGGTGTTTCCATCTGTTTGTTGCAGGTTTGGGACCAGCCCTTTGGCTTGTGGCTTTTCTGGGGCGGGATCGCCACAAGCAGCAAAATTTAGGGGCTGTTTATTTGTATTTATTAGCAGAGCCTGGTTGGGTGTTGCAGACGATGGAGCAGCCCATGATAGAGCAATACTGGTACACGTTGGTTTGGGTACAAACTCACGTAGGTTGATGTAGACACATTCGTTGTGTCTTGTGATGTTCACATGAAGACGAGTCAGGCACCCGCCGTGCGCGGGCTGGTTTCCGTGCTAGTCAGTAGCTTATTCATACAGCTCCTGCCCCCAGCTATGGCTTTCCAAAAAAGCCTCTTTTGATGTGCTGCCCAGCGGCCAAGGGCTGCTGGAGAGACTAAAGAGAGATCGCGTGTGACCTTGTGAAGCTGAGCATGTGATGGCTCGGGAGCTGCGCTGGCGTGAACCTGCTCGTTTTGCCCATTGGTTTCTTGACTGTCAAGTCAATGGTTGTGGATCACCAGCTGGTAAGTAGAGGTCCACCAGAAACCGATGCTCCTGACCTAAGGCTGGGGTATCCCAGAGCAGCAAAGACCAAAAGCATCTTCAGCCAGAGCTGAAACTCAAGGTGCACCAGTATATAAGGTGGCTGCTGAAGGTACAGTTGACCCCAAGGTGCCTTTAAGGCTAAAGGGCTTCCTGACAAGACCAAGCTTTCAAAGGTTGCCTGAGTTTTTTTGGCGAGTGAGTAGCCGAGGATTAACCTGCCCTGCGGTGAGACAGGTACAAGTGGGAGGAATAGCTCCCGGCTGTGGTCAGCACACGTTAATACCCCTTCTGTTTGGCACCTAAGCCTGGAGAGCTTTCCTGCAGCAGATCAATGGAAAGCCTTGGTTAGAGAAACCACACCAGAAATACCTTCTGAATACATCCTCCTTCGGCAGAGGCTCTTGGAGAGAGGGACCTGGATAACGGAGCAATCGTTTCGCTCCAACCTCCATACTGAAGCCACGAATTACGAACATCAGTCCAAGTATCTGTCGCCAGCTGATCCCGAGCACGCCTGAAGAGCCAGCAGTGAAAGAAGATCTCTTGTCCTAGGCCATTCAGAGGGAGCATTGCACTTTAGGAAGCTCTTCAACATAGCACGTAGCGCTGCCGGGACAAGTCACTTGTCCCTAGTTATCTCTTGCTAGCACGGGTGGGTCAAATACAGGTTGCTCTCACCGAGGAAAAATATTTGGTCCCCTCTTCATCCAGGGGACAACTCCAGACCCCCAGCTGTTGCCATTTGCCCACACGTGATGCTTTGTGGTGTTCCCTGGCCAGGGATTTTCTGCTGCAGAGGCTCGTCTTGACATCTGAGAAGGTTTCCCATCCAGACAAGGACCTTCCCCGTCGGAGCTTCTTGGAGGAGTCCCTCAAACAGAAGGATCTCGTGCCAAAAATGCCTTTTACTCCTTACTTTGAAAAGCTGGAGAGCTTGCTGTGATAGCAGAGGAATTGGGGCAGGGCAGAAAGAGACGGTGATAGCAAAATCCTTCTGCCAGTTTTGCCTAAAAAGTGCATTACGGATGATTTTGGCTCAGAATCTTCTGCGTGAGCCAGGGGTTTCACTTGCTTTGCTCTGCTCCAAAATCTGTACGCTGAATCTGCTTGTGCAGTAGATATATATTTAAAAAAGAAAGTGTACGTGGTGTCCTATAGAGCAACCTCTGCGTTGCTCCGGCTATCCCCTTAGCTTGCCTGCCACGGTCAGCACATACCAATGTGCTTGAAATGGCTTTGAAATAGAAAAAAGGGAGTAAATGCCCACCCAAAATATATTAAAAAAAAAAAACACAAAGCACTGAAAGTGATTAAAAGGTTGAAATTACTCAAGAACAAAACTATATCATGGGGGTAAATATTTTAATAGGTCATTTTTAAAAGCAAATAGTAAGTTTGGGCTGCATGGAAATCACTTTTATGGGTTTTGAGGGGTTTTTTTCCCAGTATCCATCCGCAATTTATGTGTGACCGTCACCTAGAGGTAAGAGCGACAGGAACAAGAAACCCTTTGATGGTTTAGGCAGTTTCTTTCTTTCCCAGTGGCAATTTCGCCTCATGTGCTGCCATCTCCTGGCTGGTAGAGAGGCGAGTCCAGAGGTGAAAGAGAAAAGATTGAAGAGGAGTAAATACGGTAAATGTGACTCCCCTGCAGCCTGTATTTTATATAACTTTATTTGAAATATTTTTAATAGAAGAAAAAGAAATGCTTAAAAACCCAGTGCGATCAGCTGAGGCATTTAGGTGATGGGAAAGCTAGAGGAGGTATTTGGCCGTCGTCTCCCGAATCCTTTCGTACAACCCGATTCCCTGCTTTCCTCATGCCAAAAGTCTCTCCTCCAGGAGTCCAACTCCAAAATCACAGCTGCAATTGGAAAAAAAAGAACAAAAATTGCTGTTTTTTTTAAATACGGCGAGACTATTTCTGGGCTGTTTCATGGAATCCCGTTAGGTTAAATTATTGCAAATTCATTTCACCCTTAAAAATGGTCCCAGGGCATTTTAAATGGCGGCGAAAATGGAGAACCTTTGTATTAAAGCTGCACAATCTCTTGGCACAAAGACTTTGATCTTCTTTTCTGTAAAGTCCTCCACAAGAGTTGGAGGAGGAAGCTCCGCTGAGACAGATGCGTATGGTTGAAGGTTCCTTTGGTGCTAGGAACACCACAAATCACTTCGTTGTGGCTAACATGGCTCTTCTGGGATGGAGAGCTGGGCTGCCTGGACCAAGACGGTGGAACAGTTGCGTAGGCTGAGTGATGAGGACCCGTGGCTTGGTGCACACGGATTTTACATCGTTGGTTGCTCAAGGAGGAAGAAGGTTGGACCTCGGTGTAGAGCTGGAGCAAGGGAAGTGCCTTTCTTTTTTAGGGGTCATAAAAATATCTCTCTAGTTGTAGCTAGCTCGACAGGACTGTAGGTTTTCACCTGTAGCCAGGTAGAAATAAAGATGTAACAGATGAAATATCTAATTTTTGCTAGGGGAATCAAAAAAATCAGCCGGCATCCCAAGAGCTGTCTCATTTTTAAACGCTTCGTGCTTGGAATTGTTACAGACGGTGCAGCGATTTGCCTCTGGGGAAGGCCAAGCGAAACTGCACAAAACCATGTCTCAGGGGGAGATCGGGAAGCTGGCGGCCGCACAGAAGAGTCTGGCTCCGGACGGGAGGTAGGAAACGTGGCTGGAGATGGGACACGACGAGTCCCTCCTGTGTCCTTGGTTTCCAGCACCTTGCTGAACCACCCCAGCTCCTTTGGAGCTCCACCAGCCAAAACTGGGACACAAGTTTATCGTCCCGTCTTTCCTACGTGACCACAGACATACCCAGTTAGAAGAGGCGTCCTGCTCATGTTGTGATAAAGTTTTGACGCCGTGGGCTAGACGCCCCATCCCAAACCACACAATTGCATGCATGAAACTTGAGTTTCTTGCCTTTCCTGAGGACACGTAGCCTGGTTTCTCTGGTAGAAGTTGTGTGGATTTAACTCCTCCTCAAACACCATGAAGGTCTGGGAGATTTGAGGTAGTTTTGGATAGAAGGACGTTTTCCTAGTTAAGGTGGTTCCTCTTTCCATGACTTATTTCCAGGCCTCAGCGAGCCAAGATGAGGTTCTGGGTGAAGGGAAGGCAGGGGGAGAAGAAGACCCCACGGGAGAAGCTTGCTACCCAGTCTGAGCTGCTGGAGCTGTACGCAGAGCAAGAGGCCCCTGGCAGGGAGGTGATTTCTGGCTTGCAGCTTGGAGAAGGTAAGTGGTGGGGTGGCGTGCTGCTGGTGGCGTAAGGAGCAGAGAAATTGCCTTCACTCTCATGGCAGAGGGAAAAGCTAGCGTAAATCTGGCTTTGGGCTACACTTGGTAGTAGCCCAATATATAGGGGCTGGGGTAAAGCTATAGAACTCAGGAAAGTTGGCTTATCTGTAGGGGTAGGGTATCTGTAATTGAGAGTATCGTATACGGTGGTGTGGTCTAGCTGAGGTTGCTGTAGGGAGACGGGCTGGGAAGCTACACAAATCAAATGTCCGTGCTGGTTCACGTCTCTTGAATTCGTGGATGGCATCAACCCAGAACGATGGCAAGTAGGTTAGAGGGTGGGATCCAAAATGGGTCTCGAGGAATTCCATGTCGCTAATCTTCCCGGCAGCCGTCTGGACATGGACAGATGTCTCCTCTCTTGACAGAGGAAATAACCAAAGGAGAAATGACATTTAATCTTCCCCTGAGTACCACACAGTGCTTTTCTCCTCCACAGGTTTATTCCGATGCCCATCTCCCTGTTCTAGTGGCAGAACCGTTTTTCATCTGCTCTTCAAACTCTTTCCCCCTTTTTTAATTATCGCCCATAGAGTTGGGTCCTCACCACCTGACCCCTCCACGGAGTCCCGAGCTCTCCGGTATCTACCGACGGGAGTTCAAGGAGAACAAGGAGCCCTCTCCCAAAGTGAAACGCAAGCGCAGCGTCAAGATCAGCAACGTGGCTCTGGAGCCCGTGCAGTGGCAGAACGACTCGCTGCAGATCATAACCAGTGCTAGCGACTTGAAGAGCATGGATGAGTTCCTCCTGAAAAAGGTAACTCACCAGAGAGCTCGAAGAGCGGACGGGGGCAACAAAGCCAGTGTTGTCCTAGGGGCAGCAGTAGCAATACTAATAATTCATCTACGGGTGCGCAGCGCGCACCGTGCGGCCGTTCTGCACGAGCACGGCACCTTCGGTGCTTCCGTTGCCCCTGGTGGAATCGGAAATGGGTGACGTAGGAGGGCAGGAGTTGAAGGCTGCGGGGAAATGCTCGTGTTTCTAGTTTGCGTGCAGGAGAAACTGCCTTGTAATCATTATTAACATCGTCTGCCCGTGGCGGAGCAGCTGCTCGTTAGTGCTGCTGCGTCTCGCGCGGTGTTCTGCCGCGGCAAAAGTGGCGTGGGTGCGTAAACCCCTTTGGTTTCCCAGATGAATGAACTGGATAACGAGGACAGCAAGAAGGACACGCTGGTGGACGTCGTGTTCAAGAAAGCACTGAAGGAATTCCGACAAAACATCTTCAGCTTTTACTCCTCGGCGTTGGCAGTAAGTGACCGGATGACGGGTGAGAACTTCTACCTCCAGGAGAAATGAGGTGCTCTGGGTCCTCCTGGTAGTGGAGATGTTGCCGAGCCTTTGATTCCTGGTCTGCTTATCCCAAAGGATGGATGCTCTTCCTTTGCGTTCAGTCCCACGAGCTGTAAATTTGGACTAACTCTTCCTCGTTAGCCAGCTCTCAGTATATGTTGAGTGGAGATCTCTGGTCTCCTCGTTACAGCTTGCTCCCGGTCAAACGGGAGATGACAGTCAGTCAATAAACTCCTATTTGCCACCCAAAGTGCCTGGAAACCTTTGTGTTGGAGTTGCGAGCAGTGGAAATGTCTGAGCAGCGCAAAGCTCTGCTCTTCTGCTGCTTCCGAATCTGAACAATGATTGCTATGGCTTGTGGTCACAGTGAGCAAAAAAAGCGATTTTTTTGCCCAGATTGTATGAAAAGTTCCCTCCAAGACTTGAGCTGGCACTTAATGTCCTCCTGCTCTGCACACTGAGAAGCCACCCTGCCAAAGGTCATGAGATGACCCTTTTTTCCTTCTTTTAATCATACTTGGACTTTCCTCAAGCAGTTGGAAGCCGATCAGGCTGAAACAATTGTCTGGAGCAGAATAGGTAGTCTGGGGTGTATAAAAATCGCTTTTCTTTTTGCTTCTGTTTCTTTAAAAGATGGATGACGGGAAAAGCATCCGCTATAAGGACCTCTACGCCTTATTCGAGCAGATTTTGGAGAAGACCATGAGGCTCGAGCAGAGGGACTGGAGTGAGTCTCCAGTTAAAGTCTGGGTCAATACCTTCAAAGTCTTCCTGGATGAATATATGATTGAGTACAAACCCCTGGACTACACGGCCGTGAAGGTAGTCAGCACTTCTCTTAAGTCCCTTGAAGATTTGGGAACTGTTTTTCCGTGGGATTGTGCTCTCTGTAGACACATGGGAACCTCTGTTGTCTTCTCCTCTGCTTTAAGCTGAGGTGGACAACGTAAGCCGGCACGCAAGGCGTGATTCATTGGTTGTGTTTCACTGGGCTCACCAAACCCCACTTCACATCTGGGCTGGGCTGGGCCTTGGCCAATGCCAACACGTAGCTGTTGTCTCCAGGGCAAAGCTCCGACCATCTGTGGATGCTTGGAAAGGCGGCTCCTGGTGCTTCTTTTTTAGTTTTGGGGTGTTTTTTCAATCTTTGAGGGAAAATGAGAGATACAAGCTTTCCTAGTCTCTTGGCCTCTTCCCAAGTGACCATATACTTCACCGTCGATTGGGTTGCAGGAGAAGGGGACATGGGCAGTGGCTGCCCTCGGGGTCTAGGTAAAGTTTTTAGAGCAGTCAGAGCTTGCAGTGTGCCTTTCACAGACCTGATCTCCTCGCTTTCTGCTCCACATTGACTGCGAGGACAGCCACGGGGTCTCAGGCTGGGCTTGGGAGATGGTGTTTAGTCTACAAATACCCCATCTTCTGGCTCTTCTGCTCCGAGTCCTCCCCGGGCTCCTCTCCAGGCAGGTTTTCTTCTGAGCAGGCTGAGCATCAGCTCCGGCTGCAGTGCTGTGCCACGTTCTCCTTGGGTGTCTTGCATGAGATGGGAGAGCTTTAGGTCGCTGATGCTGGACTTGGAGCTGGAGCAGCAGCTAACCTCAACTCTGAGATGAAGACGGGGACAGTTGTCCAGGGGATTTCCGAAATTGGGGTGATCCGTAGGGGAGTTTTCTAGAGTGACTCTCCCGGGGCTGCAGGTGCACTGGAGGATGGGGCTGGAAAGCAGCGGGCAACATCAGATACAGGCCCTCGGTACGCTTTACCTGGGGAAGTTACCCGTAAACACGCTTCAATCTCTTTCTAATACCAGGTGCCAAAAACGGAACGAAAAAAGAGAAGAAAAAAGGAAGCAGATGTGGTGAGTTGAGCGCTCTGTGACTGCGCATTAAAAAAAATTAATGTCCTTGTGGGCAGAATGACGAGCGAGAAGAGACTTGCTCGTGACATGGCCTTTGCTGAGATCTGAACATCACACTAATGAACGTGCAGCCGTGAAGGGACGTGCTAGGAAGATGGGCGAGGTGGCTTTGGTTTGCTTGATCAAGGATCGCTGTAGGCTGTTCTCTGAAAACAGGCCCCCCACATCAGTCAAGGCGGTAAACGTCATGTCAAGAGTTACTGCCGGAGAATGGGGAGCGAAACAAAGTGTTGTGCTGGGTTTCTGCTTAAACTTTTAGTGTGCGTTTTACATCTCTAATGTCAGAGATGTAGGAGATTGCGTCTCCTTTCTTCCTAAAGGACATGGTCGTACTAGGGAGGACGCAGGTGCGGAGCAAAAAGGGGCCGTGGATGCATAGATGACCTTCTTAACATGGAGAAGTTGACCAGCCAACCTCAGTCAAACACAGTTTCTAACGTGCTTGCGTGACGGTTCGGTTCCCATACAGGCTGGATGTCTCTCTGGGTTGCCTGTGGGGTTACTGGGCTGAAAAGGAAACAAAAATAGCAGATAAAAGAAAATAACAGCTAAAAGTTGGAGAGCTGACCGCGTTCATCTCCCCGTTTTGCAGCAGACTAAGCACCCATCCCCTTTTCCTCACCACCCAACCTTTGTCATCGCAGGTGGAAGAGCACAACGGTCACATTTTTAAGGCGACCCAGTACAGCATCCCCACCTACTGTGAATATTGTTCCTCCTTGATCTGGATAATGGACAGAGCTTCTGTTTGTAAATGTAAGCATGCTCTCTTCGGTCTTTTTTCGTGTGCTTGTGTCACAGTGATGAGGTTTCGGATTTTGAAAGGTGTTCGCTGCTGTTTCCTGCAACCCCACTCTCAAATAATTTGGGTTTTTTCACACTAGAAGAGTTTTTGGGACAGATCTTAAGGGTTTCTGAAGTCAACTAGTAAGTCCATCCCAGCAGTCCTTCCAGTCCTCGTGACACGGTTAGTTTTGTGCGTGGGAGCTTTGCGTTACGCACCTTATCCCATAAGGTCGTATGGTCATCCCATAAGGTCATCCCATATGGTCAAACCATATTTAAGTGTCACGGTAAGAGGGATGGTAGAGCCGGGTCTGGCAAATGTGCCCTAGGGCTTTAGCCCGTAGGATGCCTGTGGGTCTCATGACCGTAGCGAATTCATTTGGCTGAGCCTATTTGACCTTCAGGCACGTGAATTTTTGGGGAGAACCGGAAAATGGAGGAGGACCGATAAGAAAGGTTGATCCATCACTTTGGTTTTTCCAACATTTCTTCGATTAGGTTGAAACTGTCAACCCTGGGGTGTTTTGGGCTGATGTCCAGCGCAGGAAGAACACAAATTAGGTGCCATTTCCAACCTCTTTGAGGGTGTCCATGTCTGACAGCTCAGAGTGACTCATGGATTATTTTCCGAGTAGATCTATCAGGGGTTTTTTAATGTTTCAGGAACTTAAATAAACTTTAAATTAAAGGCTTCATTTTTTTTTTTGGTTTGAGCGGATCTCATATAGACTTGGCCCCTGGGAACTGCAAATTCAACGTGCTTTTGACCTGCTAGTCCTGAGAGGAGCTACTTAATTCATATTAATTCGTATTTCTCCAGCGATCTGACTTTTTGCATTATTAAACACTGTTTTTCTTCGTTGCAGTATGTAAATACGCTTGTCACAAGAAGTGCTGTCTTAAAACCACGACCAAGTGCTCCAAAAAGGTAAATGTCGCTCATTCCTTCTCTTCCATTAAACACCTTCCAGATGGCGATCCCAAGCTCGTATAAAAAAACGTTTGCAGGCGCGGAACTTGATATGATGCTGGCAAACCCCTCCTTCGAGCAGGAGCCGGGACCAGCGATCCCCGGAGGTCTCTCCAACCAGTGTCTTCGGGGTTCGCATGTATTTTGGGAGGAAGGCGGCAACACGTCGCTAGATACCTGCCCGGTCACGCAGCAGATGTTGCAGTGATGTGCCCTGCCTTGTAACCGTGCTGGATAATAGAAAGCTGCCTCGTTTTATAGCCCTTAAGGACTTGGAAATGCGGGGTTATTCTTAAATGTGGGGTTATTCTTGGAAATACGGGTTATTCTTAGTGCCGCTGGGCCCTGCTCAGGCTCGTGGCACGGTCCCCAGACCCCCAGGTGGGTTTTCTTTTAAATAGTTTGTTTTGTGCCCAAAAGGATAATACAGCCGGGATAATAACGGGTGCAGAGCTTTATCAGCTCCCTGGGAGGCTTCTCGAGGAAGAACAGCCTCCATAATGTACAGCCTCCATAGCATACAGCCTCCGTAAAGCTGCATGATTACATTTTTCCCAAGAAATAATCTGAATATATATACCTTGAAGATATATATATTTGAATGTGTTTGTATTTTGAATCTATGTAGTATTTTTGCTGCACTCTTTCCCTTTCTGGCAGTATTTCCGCAAGAGCTGGGAACGCATCGTATGAGTTTCTGCTCTAAAATCTGGGCGCTGCAGTGAGATCTCTGATTATTTTCTTTCAGAGAAGCTCAGAGGTGCTTGGAGCCTTCTCGTTCCTTGGGGTTTCTCTGCACAAGGAAGTTTTTGTGCTGTACCCAAGGAAGCGAGTTCACCGTGTCTCCGCGGTAGCTTTCCGCTTGGGCGGTTGGAGGTTCTTCTCTAGGAAGGCTCTGGCGTGTCTGTGCTTGGTGGCTTAACGTTTTCAGGGTGGTTTTCAGCGACGGGGAGCCACAAACCATCTATTATGCTTTGAGAAAGACATCTTTATTTTCTGGCAACGGTTGATTTTGTAACTGTTAGCCTCGTCCCAGACTGGATCCGTTTCTCCAGATCTGTGGTGAACTTGAGCAAACACCAAGCTCACCTCTCGTGGTGGCCAGAGAATTGCTTTCACCCGTGCTTCATCCTCATCTCGGAGCTACCTGGCTTTCCGTTTGAGTGAAGCAGCGCGCGGGTTTTGCGGCATCACGTTTGCCGATGGTTTTAGCAGCAGGCTGGTTGAACAGCAGGTGAGGAATATCAACTGGTAGCTGAGACCAGATGTTTCTGGGGTGGTTTTTTTTCCATAGAGCGTGAAACGGCACGGGCATCTTCCCCACTTCGTCTCATAAGGTTGACAAGATCGACGAAAGGATGACGTTGAATGGGGAAAACAAAGATGCAGGAGTGGTTACGAGGGGAGCCGTGACCTGGGTCACGGTCACCACCGTCTTGCTGATGACTGGGTTGCAGCGTGTGCCATCTCACGTTCCTTTTGCTGGGGCTGGGCGTTTGTGTCAAAATTTTATTGGGTCTTTTGTCTTTTCCCACCCAGAATCTCCCGTGCAGGAGGACTTTGTTCACATTTGAATTTACCAGATACCAAATCTCCAGTGAGCTTTTGCAGCCAGCAAGGGAGTCTTTCCTGACAGATGTAGAGGGGTTTTTTCACGCTCTTATTTTGGCATCATGTTTGCTCACAGACATTTTGTCATTGCCAATGCTGCAAGTTGTTCTAAGTACCCGAGTCTCGGATTTACCTGTTCCGCTTCGTGCATCCTCTCTGGGGAGTGAAATCATCCCTGGAGATGGTGTCGGAGGGGCAGGAGGTGCAGGACCACCATGCCCAGCTGCGCTGACTCAGCCAGGCTGAGGATATAACCACAGTGGGGTGCTTTGAGATAGAAAATCCAAACTTTTATGACTTCAGGTGCACGTCCAGAGACCAATTTAGCATTGCAGGGCGTACGTTGCTGGCTGTCCTGTTCTCTTTTGCCGGTGGCTTCGTTAGACTGACTTGCAGATCACCTGGATCAGCTGAAGAAGTCTGAATAGCAGTTGGATCCGAGTGCTGCACCGGCATTGCTTCTTAAAAGGATTTAAAACCTTTTTTTTTTCCTTTTCTCCATCAGTATGACCCCGAGCTCTCGTCTCGGCAGTTCGGCGTGGAGCTCTCCCGGTTGACCAGCGAGGAGCGAGCGGTGCCGGTGCTGGTGGAGAAGCTCATCAACTACATCGAAATGCACGGGCTGTACACAGAGGGCATTTACAGAAAATCCGGGTCCACCAACAAGATCAAGGAGCTGCGGCAAGGACTCGATACAGGTAAAAGGATGGAAAAAAAAACCTCACACAGGGAGAAGAATCTCTCCAACAGGAAGGTGGGATGCTTCATTGGGGCGAAACAAGGCAGCGGTCCTGCCTTCCCCAACGGCGGGCTGTGCAAGTGATGCTTTCGCATTTCCAACCAAAAATTGAGTCACCACCTCATGCTTTTTTGGGGGCAATGCGTGAAAAAAGTCATTCTAGTTGAGGGAAAACACTGCCTTACTTACACCGTAGCAGTTCATGCCAGCAAGAAAAGAAATCCTGGTCCCACCTAAGGTTGCTTGCCCTGGAAAACGCATTTCTCTCTTAATTTTAACGCGTGGTGGTGGATTTCTTGCCATTAAATGCAGCGTGGTTTTGGGGTGGCACATGAACGTTTTCTATCATAGAGTAGCAGCTTGTCATAGACTGGTTTGAGTTGGAAGGGACCTTTAAAGATCATCTGGTCCAACCCCCTGGCTTCACCAACAGCTTCATATTGATCGTTGCCTCTTGTTTTTTTTATCTTTTTCCTCAATCTGCTGCCGAACCCAGACATCGATAACGTGAATTTAGACGACTACAACATCCACGTCATCGCTAGTGTGTTCAAGCAGTGGCTCCGAGATCTGCCCAACCCTCTCATGACCTTCGAGCTCTACGAGGAGTTTCTGCGGGCAATGGGTAAGGAGCCGCCTTCGCTATCCCGTTCCCTTGGGAAACAGCGGCCGCTTTTAGTGCCCAACTTTTTGTTTACTCTTTGGGCCCAAACCAGCTGGTTTGGCCAAATTATATTTACCTGGTTTCAAAGTCTGATTTTTTGGCTATAAGGGGTTTTTTTTTTTACGCAAAGCCACGGGCAGTTCAGTCTTGCCTTTGGTGGCACGCATTTGCATCGCGGTTCAGCAGATTTCAACCCAAAATGTTAGCCAGAAGATCTGGCTTTTGAGTAGTAAAAGTAAGTAAGCGTTAAGAAGGTATCGTTTTAAATAGGAGGAAGAAGTAGAAGCCACCCCTAAACACTGGTGCTTTCTCCGCAGGCCTCCAGGAGAGGAAGGAAACAGTGCGGGGAGTGTATTCGGTCATCGACCAGCTCTCCCGCACCCATCTCAGCACCTTGGAGCGTCTCATCTTCCACCTGGTGAGGTACGTTGGGCCAGGGCAGCTTCGGCAACGGGCGAGGGGAGGATGCTCGGGCATCCTTCATACCGAAACAGCCGAGACCGAAAGCAGGTGGGCAAGGGAAGGGAAGAGCTTTCAGGTCCATCACATCTCCCAGGAGGTGACCCCAGAGCTGATTCTCCAAACGATGCTTGTATTGATGAGGAGCGATCTCCGCAGTGCTCTGGTCGCTCGTGGTGCCTGCGGGTCCGTGGTGCCTCTCGCCACTGCAGGGACAGGTTTTTTGGGTGGAAAACCCCAGTTGTTTGCCTGCCTTGGGAACACCTGAGGTGTTTTCAGGTTTGGCTTTCTCCATCGAGCAGAGCAAAGACGAGGGCAGAGCAGCGTGCTTGCTAGCAGAGCAAGATTGCGCCGTAGGAATGGCATCTCCTCTGTTCATCCATGGCCGTGTTGAAGACGTTCTCTGACTTGTCCCTTAATCCCTATTTTTTTTAGGATTGCCCTCCAAGAAGAGACCAATCGCATGTCAGCTAATGCCTTGGCCATCGTCTTTGCTCCCTGTATCCTCCGCTGCCCCGACACGACGGACCCGCTGCAGAGCGTTCAGGACATCAGCAAAACCACCACGTAAGAACGTGCTGCTGGATGATCCAGCTCCATAACCATTACCATGTCACCCCTCGCATCTTGATAACCCTTAGTACCGTCAAATGGCTCCAGAACAGAGCGCTTTAGCATGGAAATTATAAACACGTATTAAATGCATCTTCACGAAGGTATTTCATATCCTCTCAATCCCCAAGAGGTTGTCGAACGGGGATTTTTAAGCGGTGGAGGATCCACGAGAGCGGATCAACTTGCACTCCTGCCCAGCACATCTCAGCAGGAAAAGGTGGAGCTTGTGCTGACGTGGTTCTATAGTTAATCCCATTTATGGCAAGCGGATCTTTATTCTTACTTAATTTTGTCTTTTTTGTTTGAGGAGGTGAGCTTGTTTGGTCTGCAGCGATATCAATATTGTGTACTTAGATTTCTTCAAGGTATTTGACATAACTGCAAAGATTTTACAGAGAAAAAGTGAAGCACTTGCCCAAATTCAGTCCGGTTCATATTAAATAGATTTAAAAATAGATAACGAAGACAACGATAATAACGGAAACCATCCAGTGAAGGGCTGGACTTCTGAAAGGGGTGGTTTTACCTCCAGTAAGTCTATTAAAATTGTTGAAGACCAGAATGTGCGTGGACACCCAGCTGGTGGGAGCACTCGTCCTTCTGCAGGATTTCTTTGTAGCTTCTCCCTTAGACTTCAGCGATAGCACAAAATTAAACAGTCGGCTCAGCTACGCGAGCTTGCTGCAGCTTTACTGCCTGCAAGCGAGTCTGAATTTGTGCCTTGGAAGCAACCCGCCTTTGCCCGGTTTGTATTTCCTTGATCCCTCCTCAAGGGGGGAGTTTCTCTGGTGGGACCCTTGGGGGTCTTTAATTTCTCTAGTCCGAGTTCCTTGATCCATCCGTAGCCCGTTATCACTCTTTTTAGGGGGAATTTCCACTACTCTTGGTTTCCGGCTGGACCGTTCTCCCTCCGTGCCTTTCCGGCAGGGCAGGTCTTTGGGCAAGACAGGGCCAGCTCAGATCAAATAATTTCCTCCTCCCATTTTGTCGTCTTTTGGGCTTTTTTCCCCCCTTAGTTGCGTAGAATTAATCGTCATCGAGCAGATGAACAAGTACAAGGCTCGTCTCAAGGACATCAACAGCCTGGAGTTCGCGGAGAACAAAGCCAAGAGCCGCCTCTCCTTGATCCGCAGATCGATGGTGAGATGCCAAAGCCGTCTCTGTCCCCTCCTGTCCTCTCCTTGCCCCCGAAGCAACCCTCCCTGATCTTCTCCTGCTTATTCCAGCCTCCCAAACCCCTCGCAACCTCCCACGCCATCTCCCCCAGGACAGGGACTCTCAGCCCCCGTGGTGGCTCCTCGCCTTTGCAGGGAGTCATACCAAAGGACGAGGAGGTGGGAACGGTCCGTGGAAACGTGGTCGCTCCAGCTCAGAGGCTCCTGATCAACGTTTCCACTTTCATTTGAGCTTGTTCGGTCCTGGGTTGAGTCAAGCCTTTCATTGACCGGCTTGACATCGCCCCGTGGGAGACCCGGACCATCCTTTTTCATGCTCAGTCGCATTATCTGAACCCAAAATGAGCTCCCTGAAGTCTCGCCCCGCTCCCGCACTGCCTTTTTGGGAGCCTCAAACCCATCTCATTGAGCTTCCATGCTTCCCGGGGGGCCGGCGGGCTGCGGATGCACGCTGCGCTTGGCTTGTTGGGCTGCGGGAGAGGGACGAGCTCGGCACAGCGTGGTCGTCCCGGGCTCAGGCTATGGAGCTGAGCGGCCCCTCTGCTTGGACCTGCCCGCTGCGGTCCTCAGGGACACGTTGGTCCTGCTTTTTGGGGGATGAAATCCAAGCAGGGGCTGCCCGAGGTCGTGGGGCTGGTGCTGCAGAGCTGCCCCACTCATCCTAGTTAAAAAAAAAAAACAACATAAAAATGAACAAAAACGGGTTTTTTGGAGGGGCAACAGCATGTGCACTCTAACCTTCTGCTTTCCTTTTCATCTCCTCTCTAATCCAGAAACCCGTACTAATTGCAGTTAGATTTATGAGCATAACCCGCAGTTCAATCCCGGTATGTATTAACTGCAGCGCGCCCTGCGCCAGCCGCCGCGTCCCTCCGTTGTCTGTCACCGCCGCTCATTCCAGCCTCGTCCCACCGGCCATTGTCCGTGACGTTGCCCGTCCCGTCCCCGAGCGGGTGCCGCTCCTCAGGGCCACCGTTTCTCCCGCAGGTCCCCCAGGCGGCAGGAGCTGGGGACGGCCAGCGCTCGGCCAGCCCTGCGCACAGCTCCTCGAAAAAACGCTTTCCACCCCTTTTCCCCCCTTCCTACTTATTTTTTTTCTGTTTTCTTTTCTTTTTCCATCCTGTGCTTCCCCCTTTTTTGCTTTGCTTGACTCATCCCTTCCCTTCCCATCCCAATTTCTGCTCGCTCAGGAGGCGTTTCAGCATCGAGTTGCTTTCGCGGTGCTGCTGTAACTCGAGAGGGTGGATAAAACCCCCAGCTCAGATGCCTCGGAGACCACGAGGCATCTGAAGGTGTCCTCCACCTTTTTGGAGGAGGAGCACCACCACCGCCTTGCGCGCAAGGTCAGGACACCCAGGTTTGAATTGGGAGGGCTCCAGCATCCCCTGCATTCCCCAGCTCCATCCCAGCTTGAGTTTGAGTTCCCGGTGAGACCGCAACGGGCGAGAAAAGCACCCGTGGATTTTTGGGGATGCTCGGGGGGCCGTTCCCCTTCCTACCGTGTTCAGCCCATGGTACTTCTCCCCATCCTCCTGCATCCATGAGGGTTGGGAGACGGAGAAGAGCAAAATTCGAGCTCTGCTCCCCCGACGCTGTTTCGCAAGCGCGCCATTTCACAGGGGCTTAAGTCCACGAGCCGGTGGGATCTTTGGGATCTCAGGGGTTTTGGCTAATAGGATTCAGGTACCTGCGCTCCAGCTCAGGAGCCCACGTGAGAAGGTGCCGTCAGAAGAACACCGGGGCGCGGGAGCGGCTTTGCTGCCAGAGGAACGTCTCAGAGATGTGACGTTAAAAGATGAAAGAGTAAAATGGGACAGATTTAAAAGACGTGTAGATGCGGAGCTGAGGGACTTGGTTTAGTGGTGGCCTTGGCAGTGCTGGGTTAACGGTTGGACTTGATGATCTTAAAGGTCTCCTCCAACCTAAACGATTCTATGGTTCTATGAAATCTTGCTTTTAAAGGCAAAAAGAGAGGCTCCTTTACCCTGCAAACCTACTCCAGACATGCAGGGAAGCAGAGAGAGACCCAGGGATGCCCCAGTTGCGGGGCTGAAATAGCCCTACAGGGAGAAAAGCCGCGTTGCGACAAGCTCTTCAGCTGCGAGGGAGACGCAGGTTCCTCCTGGGTGGTGGTTGTCAGGAGGAGGGCAGCAAGTGATGGGCACAGCCCAGGCTGGTCGGCATCTAAGTCCTGGTCGGTTCTGCATCTTGAATGTAGAAGATGAGTTGTGTCTGGTTGTGGTAACAGTTCAGATAAAAGCTTTTTAATGGCCGTGGCGTCCCTCGTGCCCCAAAATCCATCTTTTTCTTCACTCCATGGAGCAGATCTGTAGAGCTGGTCCTCAAAAGATGAAAACAGCTGCATATCTAATATCCCTCCATAGGTGCCACCCCCAACTTTGTCTTTGTTGGCTTTAACGTTAAAAAAAAAAATAGATGGTTCTTCAGAGCTGCATTAAATCTCCCTTTTTAACCGCGGGCACAAAAATTGACATTTATTGTCTTACAACGGACCATTGGAGGTGGTCTGGGTTTCTGGCTCTCGCGTACGTGAGATCAGAGCACGGACAACATGAGTTACCGTTTGCTGAAGGAGCCAGTGGAGACCCTCGTGATGCTCAGGAAATACCAAGGGTGGGCGAGGGAAGGATGCGAGACGCGATCTGACGATAAAGCGGGAGCCGGGTGCCCTGAAATCAAAGCCCTGGTGATGCTCCCACCCAAAGCCACCACAGTCACCTGGCAGGTCAAGCTTCCCATCGCACGGGCTGTGGGCTCTGCAGAAACCCATCCTGCCGCCAGCCGGGCTTGCTTTGAAGTCCAAGTTGCACTTGGTCCATCAGCTGGTCCATCAGCTGGTAGCTGGTCCATCAGCTCCATCCTCACCACCTCCATCCTCGCCCCCTCTGACGTGTTGAGTCCTTCTGATACCTCTCCCAGCCTGGGGTGAGATTTTGGAGGTTCCTGGCGCACTGAGGACCGATGGCCGGGGCCGTCGTCTTCGCTCCTTGGGAGAGCAGCGTGGTTGGCGCTTGAGATGTTTGCAAAATCACCTCGGCTGGTGGGGGTGACACCGTTGTCTATCTTCAGGGCAAAGGACGCGTGCGACGCGGCGCCTACCCCAGCCCGACGTCTCCCGTCGCCGTGCGCTTGCCCTCGGTGACGGACGTCCCTGAGGAGACCATGAGCAGCGAGGAAGCCATGGAGATGGAGGTGACGGAGCAGCAGCAAGCGGCCATGCAGCAGGAGGAGAAGGTGCTGACTGAGCAGATCGAGAGCCTGCAGAAGGAAAAGTGAGTCTGGACGAGGGTTCAAGCCGCATCCCCTGGCTATAGGTTACCTATGGATGTTGCTTGACACCCTATGGTTGACGTGCTGCTCACAGGGTGAGCTGGAGGGACTGCGTCCCTCCATGATCTCTTGGCGTACGTGCCTCCCTTTCTTCTCCTCCCCGCCTCTTTGGTCCCCTTGGGTGGGTCAACGGGTCTGGGTCGGTTTTGGCAGGGAGGAGCTGACGTTCGAGATGCTGACGCTGGAGCCCCGCGCCTCCGACGATGAAACCCTCGAGTCTGAAGCCTCCATCGGCACTGCCGACAGCTCCGAAAATCTGAACTTTGACTCCGAAGGAGCCATCTCCGATCGCTCGGGTGAGTCCAGGCGTTCTTGGGTTTATCACAATCTTGGGTTTGGGTTGGAAGGGACCTTCAAAGATCATCTAATCCAACCCCCCCTGCCACGGGCAGGGACATCTTCAACCGGATCAGGTTGCTCAGGTTTTTCAATAGCTCGGGGGCGTTTATTTGGGTTTTCCTGCCCGTTCTCGATGTATAAGCCATTTAAATGGGTGCAAAGAGGGGTTTTAAGGGTTAAAACGCGTGGACCTGGGGAGGTGGGTGGTAGCACCCAGGGTCTGGGGGGGAGGCGGGCGCTCCTCCAGCGCCGCCGCACCATCCCGGGTGATGCCACCTCCAGTGAGATGCTGGGAACGTTGTCCCGGCTTCGTGGCGTGCGTCCCCGGGGAGCAGCGCCGAAACGCTGGGTGTTTTCGGGGTGTTAACCCTCCGGTGGTCCCTTCCCCCCCAGAGAGAAGCGTAGCACTTACCTCCCTGCGCCCCGCCAAGGCGGAGGGGCCGAGCCGGCTGCGAAGGCACCCCAGGCCGCGGCCGGACCCGGCAGACCCAGCCGACGCCTCCATCTCCTCCTCCTCCTCCTCCCAATCGTCCACCTCCTGCTTGCCCCACCTGCCTCGAAAGCGCTTCCAGATGTACTCCAAATCGCCTTTCTACCGAGCGGGGGGGTCCGGCGAGCCCCCCGAAACCCGGGCGAGCCCCGAGGGCTTCGCGGGACCTCTCCGGTATCCCGAGGACCGGCCTCAGTTCACCACCCGCGGGACGTTCAACCCGGAGAAAGGCAAACAGAAACTGAAGAGCGTGAAAACGTCCCCCCCAAAAACCAAAGAGCCCCCGGACGGGGGGACGGCGGGGGGACGCAAGAGGAACCCCGAGGCCGACTGCGCCGCCGCCCAACCCCTCGTCCTCCTGGGGAGCAACGAGTTCATGGTCTGAGACGCTCCACCCCGGGGCCACGGCGCACGCCGGGGCGTCCTCCCCGTCGGCGGCGCCGGCAGCGCTCCCCGCGGCGTCCTCGTTAGCGCCGGGAGGACGGATTCTTAATTACGCGGGGCCGGCGGGCGACGGTTGGAACGGTGGCCTTAACGGTTTAGGGGGGTTGAGACCGTCTGGGGGGGGGTCGGGCCGGGGATGGGGGGGCACCGGCCGGCTCCCACGCCCTTCCCCTCGCAGCGTCCGGCCTCTCGGAGCGTCGCGCCGCCCAACCCTCGTGCCAAATCGCCGGCGGCAGGAGAAAACCGAGCCTAAAAATCCCGCGGGAGCAGCCCGAGCCGGCGCCGGCTCCGCTCCAGCCAGCCACGCCCTCCGCGCTTCAACCGCCTCATCCACGCCGACGCTGAGCGCATGGAAAAGCGTTAAAATCTGCCAAAAAATCACCTTTTTTTTTTTTAATTTTATTTTTTTTTAACGTGAGCTAACCACCTTTCCTCTTTTTTTTTTTTTTTTTTTTTTTGAGACCATCAGTATTAAAAAATAATAATAATAATAATAATAATAATCACGGACTACTTGAAGCTATATTTGTTTATATGCCGGTTACTGGAGTTTGTTGTAAATATATATATTTTTATTATTTTTTTTTAATATTTTTCCCCCAGACAGGACTTTTTTTGTTGTTGTTTTTTTTCTTTTTTTTAATTATTATTATTATTTTTTCAGCCGGGGAGGAGGGAAGCGCTGGGCCAAGCCGTCCTGCCGGCGTCGCCGCCGGCGCCGTCCGTCGCTTGCCGCCGCCCCCTCGCTCTATCCGTGGGGTTTTTCTTTTCCAACCCAAAATCCCTGGCGGTGTAATTAGCGTGACGTAAAAGCGGGGCCCGCGATGGGGCTAATTAGCAACGCCACCTAACGACTCGGCTCTCCATCCCTCCCGTATCCTCGGCGTCGGCACCCTCGGTGCCGCCCAGAGAAGCTCCGGCTACCGGAAAAAAACCTCGTAACGGCGAAATTAGGAGCCAGCTCCTTAAATTCCTGAAGGCTGGATCCGTCCTCGCGGCTGGGCTGGGCGTCGCGGGCGGAGGCTCGTCCTTTCCCAAAACGCCCCTAAAAAAGGGGGAAAAAAATCCGGAGAAATTGCGTTTTCCTGGGGGGTTTGTGTCTCGCCGGGCATCCCTGGGTTGAGCCGAGCCGCCCTTCGGGCCCCTCTGCCCCCACCCAACGGGGCGTTTCTTCCGAGGGATGGTTTATTTATTGGGGTGTTTGGGGGTTTTAATTTAATTTTATTTTATTGGGGTTTAAATTTTTAATTTTTATGGGTTTTTTTTTAATTTTTTATTTTCTTTTTATTTAAATTTTTTCTTTTAATTTTTTCTTTTAATTTTTGGTTTTAGTTTTTGATTTTATTATTTTGTTTTAATTTTTTTTTTTTTTTTTTTAATTTTTGTTATTTCCTTTGTTTTTTCCCGCCGGGGGAAAGCGATAGCTGCCGCCGGGCGAGGGGGCGCGGGGCGAGGCCGCGGCCATCGTCCCCCATCCCGAGGGACGAGTGGGATTTCACCGCCCCCGGAGGGAACGACGCGGGATTTGGGGACCGACCCGGGGCGCGCTGGGTGGTGGCCGCGGCGGGGGGGGACCCCCTGAAACCGCCCGACATTTTAGAGCCTCCGGAGCCAAACGGGCCGGAATTCGCCCCAAAGCGGGGTCCCGGGGGCGGGGCAGGGGGCGGCGGGTCTGGTCGGGCTACGCCTCCAATATGTATCTGTATATTTCTTTTGGAAGAGGTATATATTTCTCTTATATATATGTATATATCCTATATATATATATAAAGGAAAAAATATATAGAAGTATATATATATTCTATATATAGAGAAAAAAAGAAAAGTGTATATATATTCTATATAGAGAGAAAAATAAAGGTATATATTCTATATATAAAGCAAAATGTACATAAAAGATTATGTAAAGAACATGTTTCTTTATGTAACGTGTATGTTTCTTTTATATATATAAAGAAATATATTAAAAAGAAATCCATATACTATATAATAAAGAATACATATACTATGTATTTATAGTATATATAAATATATAATATATATAATAGTAAATATATATACTGTATAGTATACTACATATACTATATACTGTATAGTATACTACATATACTGTATAGTAACTGTATATACTATATATAGTATATATATTCTTTATATATAGTATATATGTATATATTTTTTATATATTTCTCTATATAAAGAAATATATGAAAGATATATGTGCTCATATACTTCTTTATATATAGTATCTTTACATGTATGTGAAGAGAGAAATACATACTATATATAAAGAATATGTTTATATTTATATATATAAAAATATGTATGAAGAAATGTGTGTTCTTTATATAGAGTATATAGAGAATATATAGAATATATAGAGAAAATATATTTCTTTATATCTATAGAAGCATATATGAAGAAATGTTTTCTTTATATAGTGAATATATAGAATATATATAGAAAATATATTTCTTTATATATAGAAAGATATATGTGAAGAGATATATATCCCTTAGAGAGACTATATATAGAATATATATAGAAAAGATGTTTGTTTTTATATATATATATAAAACATTTACCTTTATATATATATATAAAGAGAGATGGACAAAAGAAATATGCACATATATATATGTGGGATCCCGGCGGGAGCTGAGCCGGGCCCCGCGGTCGGGGGGCTGGGGGGCTCCGGGGGCTCCGGCGCGTCCCCCCGGCATCTCCTGCCTGGCCGAGGGCGGGATTTTGGGGCGAAAAAGGGGGTTTTGCGGGGCGGCGTGAATGTACTGACTACTGGAAAGGAGCGGGGGCTGCGTGCGCTTAATTGTTGTTATTATTATTATTATTATTATTTTCCATGGACCTTTTTTTAAGTAATTTATGAGCCTGGTGCGCGCGGGCGAGGCCCCGGGTCGGTGCTGTACGAGGCTCCCGCGGCCGCGCCGGGACGTGTTCGCGCACGGACCGAAACCCAAGAAATAAACGTGTCGTTCTCTGGAGGCGAAGCCTTTCGGGGGGCGGGGGCGGCCGCTCGCCCACCCCCGCCGGGGGGCGGCTCGGGGGGCAGCGGGGGGGGCGCGGGGGGCGCTCCCCTTGCTCCGCGTGGATGAGTCGCTCCGGGTTACTTCAGATTATTTAATTCAGGTTATTTCAGTTTATTTCATTCAGATCATTTCTATTCAGATTATTTAATTCAAATTATTTCAGTTTCTTTCATTCAGATAATTTCTATTCAGATTATTTAATTCAGATTTCACTTTATTTAATTCAGATTATTTCCGTTTAATTCAGATTATTTCTATTCAGATTATTTAATTCAGATTATTTCAGTTTATTTAATTCAGATTATTTCTATTCAGATTATTTCCGTTTATTTAATTCCGATTATTTCTATTCAGATCATGTCTATTTTATTTCTCTTCAGATTATTTCTCTCTATTTATATACAGATTATTTCTCTTCAGATTCTTTTACATTTATTATATTTCGATTATTTCTATTTATCCAGATTCTTTCTCTTCAGATTCTTTTAAATTTCTTTATCTTCAGGTGGTTTATTTTCACTTTATTTACTTCAGATTATTTCCAGGCAGATTATTTATATAATATTCAGATAATTTATTTTCGATTTGTTTGTGTTCGGATTATTTCCTATTATTTATTTTCATCCTCTTTATATTCGGATTATTTAATTCAGATTATTTGTATCCAGATTTTTTTCATTTTATTTCTAAACATTATTTATATTTATTTTATTTATATTCAGATTATTTATTTTCATCTTATTTCTATTCAAATTGTTTCTAAACAGATTATTTATATTTATCTTATTTATATTCAGATAATTTATTTTCAATTTATTTCTATTCAGATTATTTCAGACTATTTATTTCATTTTATTTCCGTTCAGATTATTTCTATTCATATTATTTAATTCAGACAATTTCTAGTCAGATAATTTATTTTCAATTTATTGATTTTCAGATTGTTTTTCATTTTATTTCTAGCCACGTTATTTCTATTAATCTTATTTGTATTCCGATTATTCGGTGCAGATTATTTATATTTAGTTTGGTTTTATTCAGAAAATTTCTTTTCAAATTATTTCTATTCAGATTATTTTCACTTTTTTCCTAGGCACATTATTTCTATGAATCTTATTTATATTCCTTTTTCAATGCGTTTATTAATGATTATTTAATGCAGATTATTTACATTTAGCTTGTTTCTATTCAGATAATTTCTTCTCAAATTACTTCTTTTCCGATTTTTTCTTCTCCTTTTCTCTCCAGTCCCGTCATTTCTCTGGATCTCGTTTATATTCCCTTTTATTGCATTTATTGAACGAGCGGCCGACGCAGCGGCTGCCGTTTCGCTCGCTGCCGTCCGGGTGGTTCCCGTGTCGTCACCGTCGGGTTATTTCCGTGTCTCTGCTCCCTGCGTCGTCGTCGTCGCCCGGAGCCGCAGCTCCCGCCCCCGAGGGGGGACCCCGAGGGGGGACCCCGAGGCGGCGGCGCGAGGAAACGGGCTCAGAAGCCTCTTTATTGCCAGGACAGAACGGGGCGGCCGGAGCCCCCCCGGGGACGAGGGGACGTCGCGGAGCTGATGTCGCGGCGGGGGGAGCCCCGCGAGCAAGGGGCTGGATGGTGTCACCCGTGGCCGGTGTCACCCCAGGCTGGTGTCACCGCCCGGCCAGTGTCACCCCTGGGATGGCGTCACCCGTGGCCGGTGTCACCCCAGACTGGCGTCACCCCCCAGCCAGTGTCACCCCTGGCCGGTGTCACCCCCTGGCCCATGTCACCCTAGAGCTGGCGTCACCCCTGGGCTGGCGTCACCCTGGCCAGTGTCACCCCTGGGCTGGTATCATGCCCCAGGATGGCCATCAGCCCTGTGGCCAGCGTCACCCCAGGGCTGGCATCACCCCCAGGCCCATGTCACCCCCGGGCCGGTGTCACCCCGAGTGGCAGCGGGTCCCCGTGTGTGCTGGTGCCGCAGCCGGGGCGCCTTGCCTGGGTCCATGGGTTCCTCCAGCGTGTGGGACAGCGGCGCCCATGGAGGCCTCGCCCACCCCAGTGAGGCGCTCCCGGTGCGTCTGGCACTTGGGGACATCCCCGCCACCGGCTGTCCCCGGTGAAGCTGGTCCCGCGTCCCAGCTGCCAGCAGCATCCCATGGTCCTGGCCACCGCCCTGGAGACAGGACCACGGGCACCTTCACACCCCGGGGCGAGGAGACCCAGGGCAGGCGTGACAGGGTGACAAACAAGCCGGGTGACATCGGGGTTGGGGGGGAGTCAGTTCTTGAACATGTCGCACAGCAGCTTCTCCATGGGGGTGTTGCCGATGGTCCGGCGGAAGAAGAGCAGCTCCACGCGCTCGGAGGAGATGAAGCGCAGCGCTGGGAGGAGCAGCAGCAGCTTCCCGAACCTGGGGGACGGGGCGGTGGCCGTGGGTGAGTGTCCCCACCCCTGGTGTCACCCATGGGGACGTGGGGACGGCGGTACCTGACGGGCTGCCCGGGGTAGTGAGAACGGTTGTGCTGGCCCAGCATCACCTGCGACTGGTCCTGCAGGTTCTCCACCTGCTCAGGGTCCTTCAGGCCGCGGGTCTCTGCGGGGACAAGGGGGTGACGGGGTGGGGTGGGGACACGGGGACGGGCAGCAGCGGGTGCTGGTGGGTCCCTCACCTGGTTTGAAGAGCACCACGGCCTTCATGCAGGCGAATTCGGTGGGGTCGACGGCCAACGCCTTGAAGCGGCCGAGGGTCTCCTGCAGCGCCCGGACGTCCAGGGCAGCTGGCAGCAGCTTGCCGGGGGCCGGCTCGGGGACGGCCAGCAGCGGGCAGCTCTCCAGGGGCATGGACCACTGGATGGCACAGAGCAGGAACAGCTCGCTCCACGCTTCCTCCAGCAGAATCACCTGGGGTGAGGGGGGAGCCCCAAAAACCCCCGTCACCCCCAAAGCCTCCAGCACCTGAAGCCGCCACGGTTAGTTGGGCTGAAGAGCATCTTCTGAGGGGGGACCCCCCCAAGACCCTGTGGTGAATGTTGTAGGGATGCTCCAGCCATCCCCATCCCACTGGTTGCCTACATTTTTGGGGGTCCCCGTTGCCCCGTGGGGGTCCCCAACCCCACCTGGTCGCGGAAGGGCAGGTTGGAGAAGACGGGCAGGTTTTTGGCCCATTTCACGGCCATGAAGAGGAGACGCGCAGAGGTCTCATAGACGTTTTCGGGGCTGGCTGCTGGGTACGGTGCCACCTGGTACTCGCCGGCCACCCGCTCCGGCTCACTGCCCGTCACGTCCACCGTCTCATCGGCTGCGGGGATGGAAGAGGACGCTGGTGGTCACCACACCATGGGGACACCCCCCACCCATCCCCTCGTGACCAGCAGCCACCCACCGTCCTCGGGCTCCAGCTTGGCGCAGGTCTCAGCCGTCATCAGGCTGGCCATGAAGCGATGGTTCGTGGGCGGCGTGGGCGCTCGGGGACCCGGCGTGATGGTAACGGTGGCACCGGGACCGCGGGGAGCCGGGCAGGGGGTCGGGGGCACCTCACGGGTGGTGGCCACGTGCTCGGGGGGCAGCTCGGCGTCCAGCTCGATGCTGTCCAGCCGGACCTGGGCCGTGCTGCGGGGCTGGCGCTCGTTCTGCACGGCTGCGGGGACAAGGTGGCATCGGCACTGGCCACCCCGCTGTCACCCCCCCGTCATCCGTCACCGTGTGTCCCCCCCCGCCCATCTCACCGTCCTTGTTCATGCCGGCTTGCAGGCACTTCTTCAGCCGGCAGGCCTGGCACTGGTTGCGGTGCGCCTTGTCCACCGGGCACAGCCCTGTCCCCGCCTGGCACCTGTGGGGAGAGGTGGCACCCAGCTGCAGCCCCTGGGGTGGCCCCTGTCCCTCAGGGGTGTCCGTGGGTGTCATGTCCCTATTGGGTGTCTTGGAACCCCCTCCAACGGGTGCCCCGCCGCGATGGGCACCCTGTCCCCAACGGGTGCCCTGTCCCCTCCGTGGGTGCACTGTCCCAGTGAATACCCTGCCTTGATGGGTGTCCTGCCCCCATGGGTGCCTGGACCCGCCCCAGGTCCCTGCCCCATTGAGTGCCTGTCCCCTAGTCCCTGCCCTGCTGGGTGCCCATCCCGTGGGTCCCTGCCCCACTGGGTGCCTGTCACCCTGGTCCCTGCCCCTCTGGGTGTCCATCCCTGGGTCCCTGCCCCGCTGGCTGCCCGTCCTCCCGGTCCCTGCCCCGTAAGGACCCCCCACCCCCGTCCCCACCTGTAGATGAGCTTCCTGCGGACGCTGCGCTTGAAGAAGCCGCTGCAGCCGTTGCAGGCGTAGATGCCGTAGTGCTTCCCGCTGCTGGTGTCCCCGCACACCTTGCACAGCAGCACGGGGCTCAGCGCCTTGCCGGGGGCCGGGCTCAGCCCTGCGGGAGCGGAGCCGCCACACTCGGGGTGACTCAGGACACCCCGATGTCCCTCATCCCTCCCGCCAGTCCCCGCTGCCCCCCAGCATCCTGGCGATGGGGTGGCTGCCACCTGCATCGGTCCAGCCCAGGGACGTGAATGGGGGCACCTCGGGGACTCCAGGGATTGCACACGGGGTTCGGCATCTCCCCACGTCCCAGCACCCGGGATGCTGCGGGATGAGCTCTCGTGGGACTTTTAGAAGGGGATGAAATGGTGCCCCTAGGGATGGGGACACCAGGTGTCCCAGTGAGGGGACGCCAGGCGTCCCAGAGAAGGGCCACAACCAGGGACTGGAGGTGTCCTGGAGAAGGGCCACGGCTGGGGACACGGGGCATCCCAGCAAGGGGCTGTGGGCATCCCAGAGAAGGGTCACAGCAGGGGACCGCGGGGAGCCTGGAGAAGGGCCAGGGACCACGGGCATCCAGGAGAGGGTTGTGGCTGGAGACCCTGGGGGTCCTGGAGAAGGACCGTGATGAGGACCATGGGCATCACGGAGAGTGTTGGGGCCTGCGGGCATCCCGGCCCCCAGAGAAGGCCCACGATGGGGATCCCCAGCATCTTGGAGAATGGCGATAGCTGAGGACCCCAGGCAGCCCGGAGAAGGACCACGATGGGGACCCCAGGCATCCTGGAGAAGGGCCACGATGGGGACTCCAGGCATCCCAGATAAGGACCACGATGGGGACCCCCACCATTCTGGAGAAGGCCTACAATGGGGACCCTGGGCATCTTGGAGAAGGACCATGATAGCGATCCCCAGGTGTCTTGGAGAAGGACCTGGATGGGGACACAAGGCATCCTGGAGAAGGACCACGATGGGGACCTCAGGTATCTTGGAGAAGGACCTTGACAGGGACCCCAGCCATCCCTGAGAAGGACCATGACGGGGACGCTGGATATCTTGGAGAAGGGCCACGATGGGGACCCTGGATACCTTGGAGAAGGACCATGATGGGGACCCCAGCCATCCATCTCAGAGAACGACCCCACCGGTGACCGCGGTCCCGCCGTGTCGCACCCACTCAAGCAGACCACCACCTCTTACCCGTGGGGCTATCATCCAGCCCGGCGCTCACCACTGACCCCGCCGGCGACGCGGCCATCCCGTACCCGGCGTTCCCGACCTCTCCCTCTCCCCTCCCTCCGGCTGCCACCGCGGCGGGTGCCCCGGGGCCTGGCGAGGCGGCGGGTGCTCCGGCAGCTCTGTGGGCAGCGGGGCTCTCGCCTTGCTCTCTTCAAGGCAGCTTAGCGGCGGGCGCTGTGTAAGCAGCCGCCTCTTTGTCACCCTCTTAATCTTTAGTGTCTGCGCGGGGCGGGGGATCAATCAGCCACGCGATGAAGAATTAAAAAGGTGCTGAGCCCCAGCCCTGTAACCCTAAACCCCGCGACACCCAAGCCACCCCCCCCCTCCGCGTGCCGCCACGGGCCACCGTGGGGGTGTCACCCTGCCACCGCGTGTGTGTGTCCCCCCCCCCAGTGTTGTGAGGCTGAGATTGCGGCCGAGGTGGGAGATGGGGCTCGGGGTAGGGACCCCCATATGTCCCCCTCTGCTTGGGACCCACCAGGTCCTCTAAGCGCATAAGCCCTTCGCTAAGGCGGTTAGAGAGGAATAACGAAAAGTGGTAATTAAGGGGGGTAATTTCCCTGCCCCCAAGTAATTAATTACCAGCCCTGATGGCGAAGGGAGGGGGGTGCTCGATGGGGCCCCCCCAAAGTGGTTTAGCCCCGGTGGTCGGCACGGAGCACCCCCCCGTGCCTCAGTTTCCCCTCCCGGGGAGGGCTTGGGTGTCGGGCCGGGGCTGCTGACGCCGCAGCGGGTGGGGGCCAGGTGGCCCCCGGGGTTACGCAACCGCCGCTAAACCCTCGCCGTGACAGGGCAGCACAATTTGGGATTTGAGGGCTTTAGCTGCTAAACCCCCCCTGCCCAGCTCAGGGGGACGGCGGGTGGCCACCGTCACCCGGCCCGGGTTGTCCCCAGGGATGGGCCAGGCTGCGGCCGGGGGTCCCCAGCCCCCTGTGTCCCTCCCGGGGGGGGGGGGGCTCAGCCTGCGGCCCCGGGGGTGTCACTGCCATCTGCCGCCCCAGCGGAGGCATCCCAGGGGACAGGCGCTGGCAGCGGGTCCCTGCTGAGGGCTGGCGGCAGTGACACCGGTGGGGCCGGGGGTCACCCCTCTGTCGTCCCTGCCTGCTGCGTGGCTCCATCCCCGCTGCCTGCACCGTTGCTCCGTGCTCCCCTGCCTGCACCATCGCTCCATCCTCCCCTGCCTGCACTGTTGCTCCATGTTCCCCTGCCTGCACCGTTGCTCCATGTTCCCCTGCCTGCTGCATGGCTCTGACCTCCCCTGCCTGCACCATTGCTCCATCCTCCCCTGCCTGCACCGTTGCTCCATGCTCCCCTGCCTGCACTGTTGCTCCATCCCCGCTGCCTGCACCATCGCTCCATGTTCCCCTGCCTGCAGCATGGCTCTGACCTCCCCTGCCTGCAGCATGCCTCTATCATCCTGCCTGCAGCACCCCTCCACCCCCCGGGACCCCCCGTCCCACCGGGACCCCCCGTCCCGCCGCGCAGCCCCCCGTCCCGCGGCAGGCCCCGGCCCTGACCCAGATCTCTGACAGCCGCCATCTGCGGCAGCGGCCGCCCTCCTCCCTCGGCAGAATTATGACGCCGGGCTAATGCGGCAGGAGCAAGCTGTCGCCCCGCCCTGCCCACCCCTCGCCTGCAGCCTCCAGACCCTTCAGCAGAGCTTCACCCATGGGTGAAACAACCCCCGGTGCCTGATCCAGGGGCGCTGGCAGCACCCGCACCCCGGGGTGCCAGCCCACCCATGGGTGACACGGGGGTCCCGGTGCTGGCAGACGCCGGGGAGCGGCTGGCGTGGTGACACACGCTGAGTCGGCTAATTTGCCCGTTCCCTCCTTGCCGTCGGGTAAAAGCCAGCTCTGGAGCTGGGATTTGGGAGGAGGATTAGCTGGGCCAACCATCTGCTGCTGGCCAATCACCGGCACGCTCAGGAAAGCCATTAATTACAAAAATATGGTTTCCCACCCCGTTTCTCCATTACACCCAGCTGGGTGCTGTCCCCAAGGTGGGGTCCCCATGGAGCAGCACCCCGTCCCCCTCCCGGGGCTGAGCACCCAACTCGAGCACCTGGGGGGGGCTCGACCCATCCCGGTTCAGGGAGCGCCCTGAGCAGGCCCGACGCCACCGCCGAGGAGCTGCGGGCGGCAGGGCGGGGGCGAAGGAGCAAACGTTAAAGCCCGCAGCGGGGTCGTGACTCGGCTCGGTGACAGACGCTGGGGCAGATGCCACGGGATTACCCAGCCTAAAACCTTGGGATCTGCCCCCCTTCCCCCTCAGCAGGCAGAGAGTGTTTAATTACTAATTTACTAATTACCCAAAGATGCCGGAGACGGGCTTGAAACCTGTGGTCGGGAGCAGCCCCAAGGCTCTGGCCACCCTAATCCCACCGGCTGTGGGGAGCTGGCGGATGTACCCTGGCCAGGGGACAGCTCGGTTGGGGACATCAGGTGAGGCACCGCTGTCCTGGCAGCCCCGCTCCTGCTGGCGATGGCATGGGGTGGTGGGGAGCAGGAGTGGACAGTGGGGACAAGGAGGGGATGGTGGGGACCAGGAGGAGACAGTGGGGATCAGGAGAGGGTAGTGGGGATCAGGAGGGGATGGTGGGGACCAGGAGGAGGTAACAGGGATGGTGAGGACCAGGAGAGGATGATGGGAACCAGGAGCAGATGATGGGGACCAAGAGGAGATGATGGGAATCAGGAGACATTTGGGACTGAGGGGAGATGGTGGGGACCAGGAAGGGGTGATGGAGACCAGGAGGAGCCGATGGGGACGAAGAGGAGATGACAGGGACCAGGAGGGGACAACAAGGATCAGGAGGGGGTGATGGGGACCAGGAGGAGATGGTGGAGACCAGGATGGAATGATTTGGAACCAGGAGGGGATGAAGGGGACCAGGAGGAGATGGTGGAGACCAGGATGGAATGATTTGGAACCAGGAGGGGATGAAGGGGACCAGGAGGAGATGGTGGAGACCAGGATGGAATGATTTGGAATCAGGAGGGGGTGATGGGGACCAGGAGGAGATGGTGGAGACCAGGATGGAATGATTTGGAACCAGGAGGGGATGAAGGGGACCAAGAGGAGACGGTGCTGACCAGGAGAGGATGAAGGAGACCAGGACAGGGCAGCAGGGACCACGTGGGGATGATGGGGACTAGGAGGGTGTGATAGGGATCATGAGGGGATAGTGAGGACTGGAATGGGATGATGGGAACCGAGAGGGGAAGATGGGGATCAGGAGGGGAGGATAAGGACTGGGAGGGGATGATGGGGACCAGAAGGGGACAATGGTGACAAAGAGGGGCCAAGGGAACCTAGAGGGATGATGAGGAGCAGGAGATGACGATGGAGCCCAGGAGCCGCTAGTGAGGACCAGGAGGGGATGGTGGAGACCAGGAGGGGACACTAGCGACCAGGAGGCGGTGAGAACCAGAGGGTACATCAGGAGGCGACAATGGGGACCAGGAGAGGATGGTGGAGAGCAGGAGGGGACAGGAGCAACCAGAAGAAGGCACGAAGGTCTGGGAGGGTACACGAGGACCGTGGGACTGGAGGTGGCTGGGAAGGGTTAACGCGGCTGCCCGGCGCTGAGCCGTGTCCAGGCCAGGCTCTGGTTACAGCTGTAATTAGCTCCTGTTTATTGGAGGCTCCGTGACAAACGATGCCGCGGAGGTTGCCCGATGACAGAGGGTGACAGCTCCCACGTCACCTGCCCCAAGCCCTGCCAAAGCCTTTGCTGACCCCTCCGGCGCAAGGATTAAAGTTTAATGTGGCTCCGGGGCTGACCCCAGGCATGCGCCGCCCCAGGGACACGGGGCTGGGGACAGGCTGGTGGTCACCCCTTGGGCCACCTTCAGGGCAAGAGGCGTTTTGGCACCACGCCGGTGGCCACCCGCTATCGGGGCAGTGTAGCCACCGGGCCGGTTCGTGACTCTCTTGGTGTCACCTAAGGGATCCACTGATGAAACGTCACGCCAGGTTGGGTTTGTCCCCCCAGGACTGGCCCCGCGGTGCTGGGACAGGATGGGCTCTGTGCCACAGCGGGGCCGGTCGGTGTGGTCCGGGCACATTCCCGGGCACCGGTGGAGCCACGTGCGGGTGCCAAGAGCCACCGCGGTGCTCACCGGGGCAGGCTGAGGTCCTGCCCCACGGCCACCTTCGGAGCCGTGACTGCTAGGGGACCACAGCAGAGTGAGGGGACCTCAGAGACGTCCCCAAGGTGAGGGAGCCGGGCATGGTGCGAGAGCTGGGGCTGGTGGCTTGGGTTTTGGCAGAGTGACGTGGCACCACAACCGTTTGGGGACAGAGAGGTCCCTGAGGTGGGGATGGGCACAGCCCCGTGTCCCCAGCTCTCTGGACAACATGTTTTCTCCTTGCAGATGATGGTCCTCGCCCAGGTAATGGGGCAGCCGGCGGGGAGGACACTCGCACCCAGGCGATCCCACCCCTGCGCCGTGGCACTCGGCGCCCACGGACCCTGCTGCTGGGACCTGCCCAGCGCTGAGTCTGGGGGTGCAGGGGGCACGGGGGGTCCTGGGCAGCTGCTGTGGGCTGGGCATGGGTCTTAGCAGGGGATGGGTGCTAGCATGGGTGGGTGCTAGCAGAGGTGGGTGCTAGCAGAGGTGGGTGCTAGCAGGGGATGGGTGCTGCCAGAGGTGGGCGCTGCCAGAGGTGGGTGCTAACAGGGGATGGGTGCTAGCAGGGGATGGGTGCCAGCAGAGGTGGGTGCTGCCAGAGGTGGGTGCTAGCAGGGGATGGGTGCTGCCAGAGGTGGGTGCTAGCAGGGGATGGGTGCTAGCAGGGGATGGGTGCTAGCATGGGTGGGTGCCAGCAGAGGTGGGTGCTAGCAGGGGATGGGTGCTAGCAGGGGATGGGTGCTAGCATGGGTGGGTGCCAGCAGAGGTGGGTGCTAGCAGGGGATGGGTGCTGCCAGAGGTGGGTGCTAGCAGGGGATGGGTGCTAGCAGGAGATGGGTGCTAGGAGGGGATGGGTCCCAGGCTCGCTCTGCCCCCTTCCCCCCCAGGTGAGCACCCTGGTGCAGACCCTGCGAGCCCCGGACGGGCCGTTCCTCCAGCCCCGGCGCTGGCTGGGCTCCTGGGTGCGACAGGTTTGGGGGTGCTGGCACGGAGACCCCGGCCAGGGGCTCGGGCAGGGGGATGGCAGCAGTCTGGGCAAGGGCTGCACCATGACACTGGTGCCCTGGGTCCCATCACCCCGATGCCAGCGGGGCTGACGCTGGGTGTTTATCCCTCCAGGTGAGCAGCTCCAGACAGGTAAGTGCCGGCATCCCCTCTGCGCCCCGCACCGTCTCCCACTGGCACAACAGGGCCAAATCCTGCACGCCCTGCCTTTTCCTCAGCACCCATGGGTGCTCAGCACCTAGAGGAGACGGCCCCTTCTCAGAGGGTTTCCCCATCCGTGGAGACCCAAGCTGTACCCAAGCCAGCGGGGACGGGGGATGAGCCAGCGGGTCAGTGATGCTGCCACTGTCCCCGGGGCACCGGTGGCGCTGAAACACGGATGGGCCACCAGGTGGTGGCCGGGGCGGTGAGCACGGCAGCGTTCTTCCTCTGCGAGGGGCTGCTGGGCCAGCACTTTGATGTGGTCCCCGATGGGGTGGCCGAGCCCCAGCCAGGAGACCTCTTCCTCTTCCCGCTGGCCTCAGGGGGCCCCGGCTGGTGGGGCGCCCATGCCGGCGTCTACTGTGGTGACGGGGAGATCATCCACCTTGAAGGTGAGCCCCAGGAGGTGGTCATGCCATGGGGACATCTCCATGGAAGGGACACGGGGTGCAGCATCCCCTCTGCACCACAGGCAGCTCGGGGACGTCCTCATTGGGGATCGTGGCCAAGCACGGCAAGAGCCACCTCCTGCGGACGCGGGGTCCCGCCAAGGTGCTGCGGAGGAAGGGAGGGATGGATGCGGCCGCCCTGCAGCAGCGGATCCGGGCGGCCATGGACCAGGAGGTGGAGTACGACGCCATCACCTGCAACTGTGTCCACTTCGCCCTCGCCCTGCTGGGGCTGGGCCAGCTCGCCGGTGCCACGGTGGGTGCCACCAGCCCAGGGAACCCCAACGCTCGCCCCGGCCGAGCGTCACCGCACCCATCTTCTCTCCCAGGTGTCCCCAGCGCTGCAGTGATGGAGGCAACGATGCGCCCGGGGGACACGCGGGGCTGGAGCATCCTTCCCCAGGGGACCGGTGCCGTGCTGGTGCCTTTGGCATCCCTCTTGTATGGCAATAAACGGTTGCACCGAGAGCCTGTGCCAGTCCTGTTTGATTTGGGGTTTTTCACTTTTGCTTTCCTTTTCTCAGAAGCTCCTTGGCCCGAAGCCGCCGATGAGCAACGTCCCACCCCTGGCGCAGCCACCCCCTCCCGCCTCCCTCGAAGGCATTGGCTGCTCTTTGTTCCCGTGGCCTCCTGAGACAAACAGATGCCTCTTTCGTTGCTGGTGTTTGATTTTGAGCATCAAAAGAAATATTCCCTGGGCTGCTGGGTTGAAAACTGGGCAAGTGGCTGGGCCAGGTCTGGGTGGAGGCCAGTCACCGCTGGGGTACCCCAGGCGCCAATGCTGGGGCCAGGCTGGGGTTGGAGGAAGGTCTCTCGGAGGCGGGTGGGACGTTGCTACATGACACGCACTTTTGGAGATGTCCTGCAGCTCCTCTGACTCAAGAGTCTTTCCAGGATCTCCCGCGTCGCCTCCGCGCATTCCCAAAGTTAACATTTAACATGGAACTAACAAATTAACCCGAGCTTTAAGAAGCAGAAAAACCCATTCGGGGGTTTCCTGTTGTTTGTACGGCTTTGGGGTTTTGCTTTCCGTCTTTCTCCGCCTCTCACATCGGTCAGGAAGGATGTGACATCTGGTTTGGCCCCAGCGCCTGCCGCCCCCCATCCCTGCTGCATTGCCCACAGCCCTTGGCGGAGGTGCCTGCAGCGCGGCTGTGCCACCGGCTCCATCCCAGAGCAAACACTGCTAAGTAGCAGCAGGAGCAAGGTAAGGATGCTCCCATCCCCGCACCCCTTTGCAGGCAGCTGCCCGCGCTGCTGCCGCACCGGGACAGGGAGGGGGAAGATGAACAAGGCTTGTGCCGGATGTCTCCAGCTCAAGGAATTTGGGTGGGACGGTGGACTTTTGGACAAGCCAAGCCCTTGCGCCTGGCAGGATCCGTCACGGGTAGGGTGCGAAGGTTGGATGGGACCCTGCCCTCCGTGCACGGGCAGGACGGGACGAGCACAGCGCGGACACCCCGTTTCTGTTCCTCTCTGCTTGCAGATGTGAAGCAGCTCTGTAAGTCGGAGTTTGGCGAGGGCTCCACTGGCAGCACGGTGGGGTCGGAGGGCTTGGGGGGTGTTGGGGTTGGTTCTGCCACCTCCTCACCTTCCCGCCCCGGTGTGTGGGCAGAGGTGGTACCAGGGGATCCATTTTATGCTGTTCAAGAGCACCCCCAGGCACGGGAAGGTCTTCAAGGAGGTGCTGGAGAACAACTTGCAGCCTGGGGACATCGTGCTCTTCCCCACAAGGACCAACTCTGTTGTCAAGAATCCCATCTTCAAACACGTGGGCATCTACTGCGGGGACGGAGAGGTCATGCACTTCCAGGGTAAGCACCCGACCCCGCTCCCATTTGGGACGTGGCGGTGGCCGAAAGGCGGCCACTGGTGCCGTGGCTGGGCCAGGGCGATGGGCGGCTCTCGGTTTTCCAGACACAGACAGTCAGGAGAACAGCAGTTGGATCATCAAGGAAGGCTTCAATGCCATGAAAAGGGAGAGGGGGAGATGCAATATTTACCGGAAAAAAGGTGGGATCGACCTCAATGACTTCAAGAGTAAAGTCAGGGAGGCGATGAACAGCAAAGCCGTCTATAGCTTGGTGACAAACAACTGCAACCACTTCGCCCTCTGGCTCCTGGGCTTGGGGGACTTCGACATGGAACTGGTGAGCATGGAGCGGGGCGGCACGGCCGTGGTGGGATGGCTCCTGCACCCACACCCAGCCCTGCGTTTCCCTCCTGACCCGATTCCCCTGGGGCTGCGCACAGGTGGTGGGGACAGCGGTGGGGACAGCGGTGGGGACAGCCGAGCCCCCTGCGCATGGACAGCTTTCTCTTGCAGGTGGAAATCCAACATGAAGGTGGCAGCTGGTGGCCCGTGAGTATGCCCAGTGTCAGCCCTCCCCGGCAGGGCTGTGGGGTCCCCGGGAGGACTGGGGGGGCCCGAGGAGGGCCGGCGTCCCCAGGACAGGTGGCGTCCCTGGGAGGGATGCTAGGTTCCCAAGAGGGTTGGGGGCCCCAGGAGGGCTGGTGTCTCCCAACAGGAATCAAGTCTCCAGGAGAGCTGTGGGTGGGGTCCCCACGGAGATCTGAGACCCAAGCAGGGCCGGCATCCCCAGGAGGGCTCTGGGGGCTCCAGGAGGGGTAGGGTTCCCAGAGAGCTGGGGTCCCGGGGAGGACTGTGGGGTCCCCAGGAGGGCTAGGTCCCCAGGAGGGCTTGGGTCCCCGAAAGGGGCTTGGGTCCTCAGGAGGGATGGGGTCTCTGGGAGGGCTGCAGGGTCCCCAGGAGGCCTGTGGGCCCCCAAATAGGAACGGTTTCCCCATGAGCCCTGTGGGATCCCCAAAGAGGGCTGGAGTTTCCAAAGGGGACTGGGGTCCCCGGGAGCCCTGTGCAGTCCCCAGGAGGGCTGGGCTCCACCTGCCAGCACTGGCGGGGGACTCATCTGCATGGGGCAGGAAGGGCAGGGATGGGGGTTGGGGAACTGTCCCCCCCTTTCCAGGCCACCTGCAGCCCACCCACCCCAGCATTGCAGAGGAGCAGCCACATGGTGTGAGGGGTGGCGGCTGCTGCATCCCCCCGAGGATGAACCCCCCAGACACACAGAGAAGCCTCAGCGTCACCCCGCGCACCCCAAAGCCTTGCCCCAGGAAAGCAGCTTTTTTTGGCGTGGGGGGGGGTTTGGCGGGGGGTATGTGCTTTCCGCTTGCCACTGCTTAATTGCCGTGCATTACAATACAATACATAATGTATCATATATATGTCATATATCAGACATTATACATCATAATATAATTGTGGTGGGTTGACCTTGACTGGCTGCCAGGTGCCCACCCAGCCGCTCTAGCACTCTCCGTCCTCAACTGGACCGGGGGAGAAAAATGGGATGAAAGGCTCCTGGGTCAAGATAAGGACAGGGAGATCACTCAGCAATTTCCACCATGGGCAAAACAAACTCGACTCAGGGAAATTAATTTATTGCCAATCAGAGCAGGAGAATGAGAAATAAGAACAAAGCTTGAAACACCTTTCCCCCACCCCTCCCTTCTTCCTGGGCTCACCTTCACTCCCAATTTCTCCACCTCCACCCCCCAGCAGCGGAGGGGCGGGGAATGGGGGTTGCGGTCAGTTCATCCCACGTGTCTCTGCCGCTCCTTCCTCCTCACTCTCTCCCCCTGCCCCAGCGTGGGGTCCCTCCCACACGAAACAGTCCTCCACCAACTTCTCCAACGGGAGTCCTTCCCACAGGCTGCATTCTTCACAAACTGCTCCAGTGTGGACTCCTCTCCATGGGGTCACAGGTCCTACCAGGAGCCTGCTGGGATGGACTTTTTGGGGGTCTCTCCCAGGGTCTTGCGGTTCCCCGTGGGTCCCACCAACCAGGGTGGCAGGGTAGGGGACAACCGCAACCCGGGTGCCACAGACCTGTGACTCCGCAGGAGCCGCACCAGCGCCTTGGCGATGACGCCAACCTCTGCCTTGGGTGCCAGGTGGAAGTAGAGCTGCGCCACGGCCATCACCACCTGCGGGGAGACACCCGAGTGTCACCTGGCGAGCATGGGGCACCCTGGGAGACGGCTGTGTCCCCCAGTGTCCCACCTGGCAGCACCCAGAGGAAGCCCATCCCTGGGGACGCCCAGCCTCGGGTGTCCCTCAAGCACCCCGCTGGCTCCGTGGCCAGTGGGGACATCATGAGCCCAGGCTGCTGGACACCACTGCTGGCCTCTGGGGATGGAGAGGGCTGGGGCAGGGGGCTCACCGCGGCGTTGCGGCTCTGCAGCAGGGGCTTGGTGTTGCGCAGGAGCAGGCGGTGGTCGGGGTCCATGACGTAGGGCTTGCGCTTGGCCAACGAGGCCGCTTCTGTCTTGGCGTCCTTGGCGTCCTCCTCCTCGGAGCCGTAGAAAGCCTTCTCGGTGCTCTCCTCCAGCAGGGACTCCTGCCAGTAGGTGGGACACCTTGCTCCTCCCCAACAGCACCCTCCTTTCACCCCACCTCCCCGGGGGCTCCCAGGGCACCCCGAGGCTCCCAGGGCACCCCGAGGCTCCCGCACTCACGTTCTGGTTGGGGCTGAGGAACTGGGTGCGCGCGTAGCGGGTCAGCATGTTGATGATGACCACCTGCCCCCACTCCTCCACGTCGATGAGCAGGTTGCAGAGCTTGCGGTAGTTCTTGTGGATGAGGTCGATGCGCTCCGGGCAGACCTCCTCGAATGCCATCACCACGCTGCCGGCCACCAGCTGCGGAGGAAAAGCCCAGGGTGACTCACCAGGGTGGTGGCATCTTCATCATGATGCTGGCTTGGTGGGGATGGTGGCATTTCCATGAGGGTGCTGGCTCAGTAGAGATGGCTGCATCCTTGTGGGTGTCCCACCGAGGTGATGAGGTGGCAGGATGGGACACCTGTGGGTGGCACTTGGGGGGCATTTCTCTTGCCCCATGCGCCATGCATGGCTCGTGGGGACAGTTCAGATGTGGTGTGGCCACAAGGGGACGGGCTATGGGGAAGGGCAGCACACAGGTGACGGGGGCACTGCTGGGGGGACAGTTCATCCTCTGTGAGGGGCTGCTGGGCCAGTACTTCAACGTGGTCCCCGATGGGGTGGCTGAGCCCCAGCCAGGAGACCTCTTCCTCTTCCCGCTGGCCTCGGGGGACGCCGGCTGGTGGGGCACCCATGCCGGCATCTACTGTGGTGACGGGGAGATCATCCACCTTGAAGGTGAGCCCTGGGAGGTGGTCACAGCGTGGGGACGTCCTCGTGGAAGGGACACGGGGTGCAGTGACCCCTCTGCCCCACAGGCAGCTCGGGGACGTCCTCATCGGGAATTGTGGCCAAGCACAGCAAGAGCCACCTCCTGTGGACATGGGGTCCTGCCAAGGTGCTGCAGAGGAAGGGAGGGATGGATGGGGCCGTGGATGCTGCCATCCCAGGGAACCCCAACGCTCGCCCCGGCCGAGCGTCACCGCACCCATCTTCTCTCCCAGGTGTCCCCAGCGCTGCAGTGATGGAGGCAACGATGTGCCCGGGGGACACGCGGGGCTGGAGCGTCCTTCCCCAGGGGACCGGTGCTGTGCTGGCGCCTTTGGCATCCCTCTTGTATGGCAATAAACGGTTGCACCGAGAGCCTGTGCCAGTCCTGTTTGATTTGGGGTTTTCACTTTTGCTTTCCTTTTCCCAGAAGCTCCTTTCCTGGAAGCCACCGATGAGCAACGTCCCCCCCCCCGGTGCAGCCACCGCCTCCCGCCTCCCTCGAAGGCATTGGCTGCTCTTTGTTCCCGTGGCCTCCTCAGACAAACAGATGCCTCTTTCGTTGCCAGTGTTTGATTTTGAGCATCAAAAGAAATATTGCCTGGGCTGCTGGGTTGAAAACTGGGCAAGCGGCTGGGCCAGGTCTGGGTGGAGGCCAGTCACCGCTGGGGTACCCCAGGCACCAATGCTGGGGCCAGGCTGGGGTTGGAGGAAGGTCTCTCGGAGGCGGGTGGGACGTCGCTACATGACACACACTTTTGGAGATGTCCTGCAGCTCCTCTGACTCAAGAGCCTTTCCAGGATCTCCCGCGTCGCCTCCGCCCATTCCTAAACTTAACATTTAACGTGGAACTAACAAATTAACCTGAACTTTAAGAACCAGAAAAACTCATTCGGGGGTTTCCTGTTGTTTGTACGGCTTTTGGGTTTAGCTTTCCATCTTTCTCCGCTTCTCTCATCGGTCAGGAAGGATACGAGGTCTGGTTTGGCTCCGGCGCCTGCCGCCCCCCATCCCTGCTGCATTGCCCACAGCCCTTGGCGGAGGTGCCTGCAGCGCGGCTGTGCCACCGGCTCCATCCCAGAGCAAACACTGCTAAGTAGCAGCAGGAGCAAGGTAAGGATGCTCCCGTCCCCGCACCCCTTTGCAGGCAGCTGCCCGCGCTGCTGCCACACCGGGACAGGGAGGGGGAAGATGAACAAGGCTTGTGCCGGGACACCTCCAGCTCGAGGAAGTTGGGCGGCATGGGGGGCTTTTGGCCGAGCCAAGCCCTTGTGCCTGGCAGCATCCATCACGGGCAGGCTGTGACGGCAGGGTGGGACCCTGTTCTCCGTGCACGGGCAGGCCGGGACGAGCACGGTGCTGACACCCCGTTTCTGTTCCTCTCTGCTTGCAGATGTCGAGCAGCTCTGTAAGTCGGAGTTTGGCGAGGGCTCCAACGGCAACACAGTGGGGTCGGAGGACTTGGGGGGTGTTGGGGTTGGTTCTGCCACCTACCACGTTCCCTCCCCGGTGTGTTGGCAGAGGCCGTATGATGGGCTCCATTTTATGCTGTTCAAGACCATCCCCGGGTATGGGGAGGTCTTTGAGGAGGTGTCGGAGAACAACTTGCAGCCTGGGGACATCCTGCTCTTCCCCTTGGACATCAGCTCCGGCATCCGCAAACTCTTCAAACACGCAGGCGTCTACTGCGGGGACGGAGAGGTCATACACTTCCAGGGTAAGCACCCGACCCCGTTCCCATTTGGGACGTGGCGGTAGCCGAAAGGCGGCCAGTGGTGCCATGGCTGGGCCAGGGCGATGGGCGGCTCGCGGTTTTCCAGACACAGACAGTCAGTGGAGCAGCAGTCAGATCATCAAGGAAGGCTTCAATGCCATGAAAAGAGAGAGGGGGAGATGCAATATTTACCAGAAAAAAGGTGGGATCCCCGTCAATGACTTCAAGAGTAAAGTCAGGGAGGTGATGAACAGCAAAGCCGTCTATAGCTTGGTCAAAAATAACTGCATCCACTTCGCCCTCTGGCTCCTGGGCTTGTTGGACTTCGCCAAGGAACTGGTGAGCACGGAGCGGGGCGGCACGGCCGTGGTGGGATGGCTCCTGCACCCACACCCAGCCCTGCGTTTCCCTCCTGACCCGATTCCCCTGGGGCTGGCGCACGGGCTGTGGGGACAGCGGTGGGGACAGCAGTGGGGACAGCCGAGCCCCCTGCGCATGGACAGCTTTCTCTTGCAGGTGGAAATCCAACATGAAGGTGGCAGCTCTGGCGGTGAGGCCATGAGTATGCGCAGTGTCAGCCCTCCCTGGCAGGGCTCTGGGGTCCCCGGGAGGACTGGGGGGGCCCGAGGAGGGCTGGCGTCCCCAGGACAGGTGGCGTCCCTGGGAGGGACGCTAGGTTCCCGAGAGGGTTGGGGTCCCCAGGAGGGCTGGGGTCTCTGGGAGGGCTGCAGGGTCCCTGAGAGGCCTGTGGGTCCCCAAATAGGACCGGTTTCCCCAGGAGCCCTGTGGGGTCCCCACAGAGGGCTGGGATTTCCAAAGGGGCCTGGGGTCTCCGGGAGCCCTGTGGGGTCCCCAGGAGGGCTGGGCTCCACCTGCCAGTGCTGGCGGGGGACTCATCCGCACAGGGCAGGAAGGGCTGGGATGGGGGTGAGGGGACTGTCCGCCCCTTTCCAGGCCACCTGCAGCCCACCCACCCCAGCATTCATCCCCAAGGATGAACCCCACCAGACGCACAGAGGAGCCTCAGCGTCGCCCCGTGCACCCCAAAGCCTCGCCCCAGGAAAGTGCCTTTTTGGGGAGTGGGGGGGTTGCGTTCCGCTTGACAAGAGCCACCTCCTGCAGGCGTGGGGTCCCCCCAAGGTGCTGCAGAGGAAGGGAGGGATGGATGTGGCCGTGGGTGCCACCACCCCAGGGAATCCCAAAGCTCGCCCGGGCCAAGCATCACCGCACCCATCTTCTCTCCCAGGTGTCCCCAGCGCTGAAGCGATGGAGGCAATGATGTGCCTGGGGATGCGCAGAGCTGGAGCGTCCTTCCCCAGGGGACCGGTGCCGTGCTGGCGCCTTTGGCATCCCTCTTGTATGGCAATAAACGGTTGCACCGAGAGCCTGTGCCAGTCCTGTTTGATTTGGGATTTTTCACTTTTGCTTTCCTTTTCCCAGAAGCTCATTTCCCCGAAGCCCCTGATGAGGAAAGTCCCAGCCCTGTCTGATTTGGGTTTTTTTCACTTTTGCTTTCCTTTCCCCAGAAGCTCCTTTCCCGGAAGCCACAAATGAGCAACGTCCCACCCCTGGTGCAGCCACCCCCTCCCGCCTCCCTCGAAGGCATTGGCTGCTCTTTGTTCCCGTGGCCTCCTGAGACAAACAGATGCCTCTTTCGTTGCTGTCTCCAGCTTGAAGAAGTTGGGTCGGACGGGGGACATTTGCCCAAGCCAAGCCCTTGCACCTCGCAGGATCCATCATGGGCAAGGTGAGATGGCAGGGTGGGACCCTGCCCTCCGTGCACGGGCAGGACGGCACAAGCACAGCGTGGACACCCTGTTTCTTTTCCTCCCTGCTTGAAGATGTCGAGCAGCTCTTTAAGTAGTGAGAGCTCCATGGGCAGCGGCGGGGGCATGGGGGAACTTGGGGGCATTGGGGCTGCTTCTGCCGCCTCCTCACCTTCCCTCCCTGGCAGACTTGCCTGAAGATCTACAATGGGCTCAAGTTTCTGCTGTTCAAGACCATCCCTGGGCATGGGGAGGTCTTCGAGGAGGTGTCGGAGAACAACTTGCAGCCTGGGGACATCGTGCTCTTCCCCTTGGACATCAGCTCCGGCATCCGCAACCTCTTCAAACACGTGGGTGTCTACTGCGGGGACGGAGAGGTCATACACTTCCAGGGTAAGCACCCGACCCTGCTCCCATTTGGGACGTGGCGGTGGCCGAAAGGCGGCCACTGGTGCCGTGGCTGGGACAGGGCGATGGGCGGCTCTCGGTTTTCCAGACACAGACAGTCAGGAGAACAGCAGTTGGATCATCAAGGAAGGCTTCAATGCCATGAAAAGGGAGAGGGGGAGATGCAATATTTACCGGAAAAAAGGTGGGATCGACCTCAATGACTTCAAGAGTAAAGTCAGGGAGGCGATGAACAGCAAAGCCATCTATAGCTTGGTGACAAACAACTGCAACCACTTCGCCCTCTGGCTCCTGGGCTTGGGGGACTTCGACATGGAACTGGTGAGCATGGAGCGGGGCGGCACGGCCGTGGTGGGATGGCTCCTGCACCCACACCCAGCCCTGCGTTTCCCTCCTGACCCGATTCCCCTGGGGCTGCGCACAGGTGGTGGGGACAGCGGTGGGGACAGCGGTGGGGACAGCCGAGCCCCCTGCGCATGGACAGCTTTCTCTTGCAGGTGGAAATCCAACATGAAGGTGGCAGCTGGTGGCCCGTGAGTATGCCCAGTGTCAGCCCTCCCCGGCAGGGCTGTGGGGTCCCCGGGAGGACTGGGGGGGCCCGAGGAGGGCCGGCGTCCCCAGGACAGGTGGCGTCCCTGGGAGGGATGCTAGGTTCCCAAGAGGGTTGGGGGACCCAGGAGGGCTGGGGTCTCTGGGAGGGCTGCAGGGTCCTCGAGAGGCTGTGGGTCCCCAGGAGCCCTGTGGGGTCCCCAGGAGGGCTGGGCTCCACCTGCCAGAGCTGGCGGGTCACTCATCCGCACGGGGCAGGAAGGGCAGGGATGGGGGTGAGGGGACTGTCCCCCTCTTTCTGGGACACCTGCAGCCCACCCACCCCGGCATTGCAGAGGAGCAGCCACATGGGGTGAGGGGTGGCGCCTGCCGCGTCCCCCCGAAGACAATCCCCCCAGATGCACAGAGGAGCCTCAGCGTTGCCCCACACACCCCAAAGCCTCGCCCCAGGAAAGCACCTTTTTGGGGAGGAGGGATGTGCTTTCCGCTTGCTGCTGCTTAATTGCCGTGCATTAATTAGATGCTTTACTGAATTTTGCTACCTGCGATATGCCCATTTTCCCTCGCTGCCTCGCGCCTGTGTGGTGGGGGGAGAGCGCTGCCCGGCTGGCCACCACCCCCTCGGGGCTTGTTAGCCGCGAAGAATAATCAGAACTGAAATATCCGGCAGTATCAATAAATACCTGTGGAGATTAATAACAACAGCAATGGCAGCAACAATAATAGCTACAACAAGAATAGAGAATAGACTAGACTACATAACGTATCATATATATGTCATATATCACACATGATACATCATAATATAATTGCGGTGGGTTGACCTTGACTGGCTGCCAGGTGCCCACCCAGCCGCTCTACCACTCTCCGTCCTCAACTGGACCGGGGGAGAAAAATGGGATGAAAGGCTCCTGGGTCAAGATAAGGACAGGGAGATCACTCAGCAATTTCCACCATGGGCAAAAGAAACTCGACTCGGGGAAATTAATTTATTGCCAATCAGAGCAGGACAATGAGAAGTAAGAACAAATCTAGAAACACCTTTCCCCCACCCCTCCCTTCTTCCCGGGCTCACCTTCCCTCCCGATTTCTCCACCTCCACCCCCCAGCAGCGCAGGGGCGGGGAATGGGGGTTGTGGTCAGTTCGTCCCACGTGTCTCTGCCGCTCCTTCCTCCTCACTCTCTCCCCCTGCCCCAGCGTGGGGTCCCTCCCACAGGAAACAGTAGGAGTTTGGTGAGGGCTCCACTGGCAGTGGGAGGGAGACGTGGGGAGACTTGGGGGCATTGGGGCTGCTTCTGCCGCCTCCTCACCTTCCCTCCCCGGCAGGATTACCAGAGGGGGTACAATGGGCTCAAGTTTCTGCTGTTCAAGAGCATCCCCGGGCATGGGGAGGTCTTCGAGGAGGTGTCGGAGAACAACTTGCAGCCTGGGGACATTGTGCTCTTCCCCTTGGACGTCAGCTCCAGCGTCCGCAAACTCTTCAAACATGCAGGTGTCTACTGCGGGGACGGAGAGGTCATACACTTCCAGGGTAAGCACCCGACCCCACTCCCATTTGGGACGTGGTGGTGGCCGAAAGGCGGCCAGTGGTGCCGTGGCTGGGCCAGGGCGATGGGCGGCTCTCGGTTTTCCAGACACAGAGAGTCAGGGGAGCAGCGGTCGGATCATCAAGGAAGGCTTCAACGTCATGAAAAGGGAGAGGGGGAGATGCAGTATTTACCGGAAAAAAGGTGGGATCCCCGTCAATTACATCAAGAGTAAAGTCAGGGAGGCGATGAACAGCACAGCCGACTATAACATGGCGACAAACAACTGCATCCACTTCGCCCTCTGGCTCCTGGGCTTGTTGGACTTCGCCAAGCAACTGGTGAGCATGGAGCGGGGCGGCACGGCCGTGGTGGGATGGCTCCTGCACCCACACCCAGCCCTGCGTTTCCCTCCTGACCCGATTCCCCTGGGGCTGGCGCACGAGCGGTGGGGACAGCAGTGGGGACAGTGGTGGGGACAGCCGAGCCCCCTGCGCATGGACAGCTTTCTCTTGCAGGTGGAAATCCAAGATGAAGGTGGCAGCTCTGGCAGTGAGGCCATGAGTATGCCCAGTGTCAGTCCTCCCCGGCAGGGCTCTGGGGTCCCCAGGAGGACTGGGGGGGCCCGAGGAGGGCTGGCGTCCCCAGGACAGGTGGCGTCCCTGGGAGGGATGCTAGGTTCCCAAGAGGGTTGGGGGCCCCAGGAGGGCTGGTGTCCCCAGGAGGGCTCTGGGGTCCCCAGGAGGGATGGGGTTCCCAGAGAGCTGGGGTCCCGGGGAGGACTGTGGGGTCCCCAGGAGGGCTGGGTCCCCACAGGAGGGCTGGGTCCCCACAGGAGGGCTTGTGTCCCCGAAAGGGGCTTGGGTCCTCAGGAGGGCTGGGGTCTCTGGGAGGGCTGCAGGGTCCTCGAGAGGCCTGTGGGTCCCCCGGGAGCCCTGTGGGGTCTCCACAGAGTGCTGGGGTTTCCAAAGGGGCCTGGGGTCCCCGGGAGCCCTGTGGGGTCCCCAGGAGGGCTGGGCTCCACCTGCCAGAGCTGGCAGGTCACTCATCCGCACGGGGCAGGAAGGGCAGGGATTGGGGTGAGGGGACTGTCCCCCCCTTTCCGGGACACCTGCAGCCCACCCACCCCAGCATTGCAGAGGAGCAGCCACATGGGGTGAGGGGTGGCAGCTGCCGCCTCCCCCCGAGGATGAACCCCCCCAGATGCACAGAGGAGCCTCAGCATCGCCCCACACACCCCAAAGCCTCGCCCCAGGAAAGCACCTTTTTGGGAAGGGGCGGGGTGTGCATTCCACTTGACGCTGCTTAATTGCCGCACATTAATTAGATGCTTTATTGAATTTGCTACCTGAGATGTGCCCGTTTTCCCTCGCTGCCTCGCGCCTGTGTGGTGGGGGCAGAGCGCTGCCCGGCTGGCCACCACCCCCTCGGGGCTTGTTAGCCGCGAAGAATAATCAGAACTGAAATATCCGGCAGTATCAATAAATACCTGTGGAGATTAATAATAACGGCAACAGTAGCAACAATAATAGCTACAACAAGAATAGAGAATAGACTAGACTGGACTAGACTAGAATACAATACAATACATAACGTATCATATATATGTCATATATCACACATGATACATCATAATATAATTGCGGTGGGTTGACCTTGACTGGCTGCCAGGTGCCCACCCAGCCGCTCTAGCACTCTCCGTCCTCAACTGGACCGGGGGAGAAAAATGGGATGAAAGGCTCCTGGGTCAAGATAAGGACAGGGAGATCACTCAGCAATTTCCACCATGGGCAAAAGAAACTCGACTCAGGGAAATTAATTTATTGCCAATCAGAGCAGGAGCATGAGAAATAAGAACAAAGCTTGAAACACCTTCCCCCCACCCCTCCCTTCTTCCCGGGCTCACCTTCCCTCCCGATTTCTCCACCTCCACCCACCCCAGCAGTGCAGGGGCGGGGAATGGGGGTTGTGGTCAGTTCATCCCACGTGTCTCTGCCGCTCCTTCCTCCTCACTCTCCCCCTGTCCCAGCGTGGGGTCCCTCCCACAGGAAACAGTAGGAGTTTGGCGAGGGCTCCACAGGCACTGGGGGGGGACGTGGGGGGAACTTGGGGGCATTGGGGCTGCTTCTGCCGCCTCCTCACCTTCCCTCCCCAGCAGGCTTGCCTGAAGGTGTGCGATGCGTTCCATTTTATGGTGCACAAGAGCATCACTGGGCATGAGGAGGTCTTCGAGGAGGTGTCAGAGAACAACTTGCAGCCTGGGGACATCATGCTCTTCCCCTTGGACATCAGCTCCGGCGTCCCTACGAGGACCAACTCTTTGGTCAAGAACATCATCTTCAAACACGCAGGCGTCTACTGCGGGGACGGAGAGGTCATACACTTCCATGGTAAGCACCCGACCCCGCTCCCATTTGGGACGTGGCGGTGGCCGAAAGGCGGCCACTGGTGCCCTGGCTGGGCCAGGGCGATGGGCGGCTCTCGGTTTTCCAGACACAGACAGTCAGTGGAGCAGCAGTCAGATCAGCAAGGAAGGCTTCAATGTCATGAAAAGGGAGAGGGGGAGATGCAGTATTTACCGGAAAAAAGGTGGGATCCCCGTCAATGACGTGAAGAGTAAAGTCAGGGAGGCGATGAACAGCACAGCCGACTATAGCTCGGTGACAAACAACTGCATCCACTTCGCCCTCTGGCTCCTGGGCTTGGGCGACTTCGCCAAGGAACTGGTGAGCATGGAGCGGGGCGGCACGGCCGTGGTGGGATGGCTCCTGCACCCACACCCAGCCCTGCGTTTCCCTCCTGACCCGATTCCCCTGGGGCTGGCGCATGGGCGGTGGGGACAGCGGTGGGGACAGCGGTGGGGACAGCCGAGCCCCCTGCGCATGGACAGCTTTCTCTTGCAGGTGGAAATCCAAGATGAAGGTGGCAGCTCTGGCGGTGAGAACGTGAGTATGCCCAGTGTCAGCCCTCCCCGGCAGGGCTCTGGGGTCCCCGGGAGGACTGGGGGGGCCCGAGGAGGGCTGGCGTCCCCAGGACAGGTGGCGTCCCTGGGAGGGATGCTAGGTTCCCAAGAGGGTTGGGGGCCTCAGAAGGGCTGGTGTCTCCCAACATGACTGGGGTCTCCAGGAGAGCTGTGGGGTCCCCACGGAGATCTGAGACCCAAGAAGGGCTGGGATCCCCAGGAGGGCTGTGGGGTCCCCAGGAGGGGTGGGGTTCCCAGCGAGCTGTGGTCCCGGGGAGGACTGTGGGGTCCCGGGGAGGACTGTGGGGTCCTGAGGAGGGCTGGGTCCCCAGGAGGGCTTGTGTACCCGAAAGGGGCTTGGGTTCTCAGGAGGGCTGCAGTCTCTGGGAGGGCTGGAGTCCACAAACAGGGCTGGGATCTCCAGGAGCCCTGTGGGTCCCCAAATAGGACTGGGTTCCCCAGGAGCCCTGTGGGGTCCCCAAAGAGGGCTGGGGTTTCCAAAGGGGACTGGGGTCCCCGGGAGCCCTGTGCAGTCCCCAGGAGGGCTGGGCTCCACCTGCCAGAGCTGGTGGGGGACCCATCCGCACGGGGCAAGAAGGGCAGGGATGGGGGTGAGGGGACTGTCCCCCCCTTTCCGGGACACCTGCAGCCCACCCACCCCGGCATTGCAGAGGAGCAGCCACATGGTGTGAGGGGTGGCGGCTGCCGCATCCCCCCGAGAATGAACCCCCCCTGACACACAGAGAAACCTCAGCATCGCCCCGCGCACCCCAAAGCCTCGCCCCAGGAAAGTGCCTTTTTGGGGAGTGGGGGGGTTGTGTTCCACTTGACAAGAGCCACCTCCTGCGGACGTGGGGTCCCACCAAGGTGCTGCGGAGGAAGGGAGGGATGGATGTGGCCGTGGGTGCTGCCACCCCAGGGAACCCCAACGCTCGCCCCGGCCAAGCGTCACCGCACCCATCTTCTCTCCCAGGTGTCCCCAGCGCTGCAGTGATGGAGGCAACGATGCACCTGGGGGATGCACAGAGCTGGAGCGTCCTTCCCCAGGGGACCGGTGCTGTGCTGGCACATTTGGGATCCCTCTTGTATGGCAATAAACGGTTGCACCGAGAGCCTGTGCCAGTCCTGTTTGATTTGGGGTTTTTCGCTTTTGCCTTCCTTTTCTCAGAAGCTCCTTGGCCCGAAGCCGCCGATGAGCAACGTCCCCCCCCCCGGTGCAGCCACCGCCTCCCGCCTCCCTCGAAGGCATTGGCTGCTCTTTGTTCCCACGGCCTCCTGAGACAAACAGATGCCTCTTCCGTTGCCGGTGTTTGATTTTGAGCATCAAAAGAAATATTCCCTGGGCTGCTGGGTTGAAAAGTGGGCAAGCGGCTGGGCCAGGTCTGGGTGGAGGCCAGTCACCGCTGGGGTACTCCAGGCGCCAATGCTGGGGCCAGTCCTAGTCAACATCTTCGTTACTGGTCCGGTGGACGGGACAGAGCGTGCCCTCAGGGAGTTTCCTGCTGACACCACACTGGAAGGGGTGGCTGATGTGCCAGAGGGTCGTGCTGACACCCAGAAGGACCTGCACAGGCTGGAGAAATGGGCCAACAGGAACCTCACGAAGTGCAACAAGGGGCACGTGCAAAGTCCTGCCCCTGGGGAGGAACAAGCCCAGGCACCAAGACATGCTGGGAGGTGACCAGCTGGAAAGCAGCTTGGCACAAAAGGCCCTGGGGATCCGGGGGGACACCAAGTTGACCATGAGCCAGCAATGTGCCCTTGGGGCACAGTGAAGGCCAACAGCATCCTGGGCTGCATGAGGAGGAACGTTGCCAGCAGGTCGAGGGCGGTAATCCTTGCCCTCTGCTCGGCACTGGTGAGGCTGCCCCTGCAGCGCTGGGTCCCGGGCTGGGCTCCCCGGTACAAGAGAGACATGGACGTACTGGAGGGGCCACCAAGGGTCTGGAGCATATCTCATACGACGAGAAGCTGAGAGAGCTGGGGCTGTTCAACCTGGAGAAGAAAAGGCTCAGGGGGATCTTATCAACGTGTATCAACACCTGATGGGGGGGAGGGAAGAAGATGGAGCCAGGCTCTTCTCATTGGTGCCCAGTGCCACGGGCATGAATGGACACACAGGAGGTTCCCTCTGAACATCAGGAAAGAGTTTCTTCACTGGGCAAGGAGCTCTACGTTGAGGTTGGACCAGATGACCTGCAGAAGTGCCTTCAACCTCAATTGTTCTGGGATCCTGTGAAAATATTCCTCCACTGGGATTATTTAGAGCTGCTTCGGGTCTCTATCTGGGCTTTCTTGCAGGGACTCTTGCAGTTCCTACACTCACGGGAGAGTTCCTGGGACGCTTCGCTCCCACCACAGGGGAAGTTTAATTCCCTGGCGAGGGGGAATGTCCCTGTGACTTCTAAGAGGAAGGGAGCAAAAACGAGACGCTGGGTGCCTCATCAGGCTGGGGTTGGAGGAAGGTCTCTCGAAGGTGGGTGAGAGGTCGCTACATGACACACACTTTTGGAGATGTCCTGCAGCTCCTCTGACTCAAGAGCCTTTCCAGGATCTCCCGTGTCGCCTCCGCCCATTCCTAAACTTAACATTTAACGTGGAACTAACAAATTAACCCGAGCTTTAAGAAGCAGAAAAACTCATTCGGGGGTTTCCTGTTGTTTGTACTGCTTTTGGGTTTTGCTTTCCATCTTTCTCCGCTTCTTGCATCGGTCAGGAAGGATACGAGGTCTGGTTTGGCCCTGGTGTCTGCCGCCCCCCAGCCCTGCTGCATTGCCCACAGCCCTTGGCGGAGGTGCCTGCAGCGCGGCTGTGCCACCGGCTCCATCCCAGAGCAAACACTGCTAAGTAGCAGCAGGAGCAAGGTAAGGATGCTCCTGTCTCCACACCCCTTTGCAGGCAGCTGCCCGCGCTGCTGCCACACCGGGACAGGGAGGGGGAAGATGAACAAGGCTTGTGCCGGGACACCTCCAGCTCGAAGTTGGGCGGCATGGGGGACTTTTGGCCGATCCAAGCCCTTGTGCCTGGCAGCATCCATCATGGGCAGGCTGTGACGGCAGGGTGGGACCCTGCCCTCCGTGCACGGGCAGGACGGCACGAGCATAGCACTGACACCCCGTTTCTGTTCCTCTCTGCTTGCAGATGTCGAGCAGCTCTGTAAGTAGGAGTTTGGCGAGGGCTCCACCGGCAACACGGTGGGGTCGGAGGACTTGCGGGGTGTTGGGGTTGGTTCTGCCACCTACCACGTTCCCTCCCCGGTGTGTTGGCAGAGGGCATATGATGGGCTCCATTTTATGCTGCACAAGACCATCCCCAGGCGTGGGGAGGTCTTCGAGGAGGTGTCGGGGAACAACTTGCAGCCTGGGGACATCGTGCTCTTCCCCTTGGACATCTGCTCTGGTGTCCACAAACTCTTCAAACACGCAGGCGTCTACTGCGGGGGCGGAGAGGTCATACACTTCCAGGGTAAGCACCCGACCCCGTTCCCATTTGGGACGTGGCGGTAGCCGAAAGGCGGCCACTGGTGCCGTGGCTGGGCCAGGGCGATGTGCGGCTCTCGGTTTTCCAGACACAGACAGTCAGGGGAACAGCGGTCGGATCATCAAGGAAGGCTTTGATGCCATGAAAAGAGAGAGGGGGAAATGCAGTATTTACCGGAAAAAAGGTGAGATCCCCGTCAATGACGTGAATCGTAAAGTCAGGGAGGCGATGAACAGCAAAGCCGACTATAGCTTGGCCAAAAATAACTGCATCCACTTCGCCCTCTGGCTCCTGGGCTTGGGGGACTTCGCCAAGGAACTGGTGAGCACGGAGCGGGGCGGCACGGCCGTGGTGGGATGGCTCCTGCACCCACACCCAGCCCTGCATTTCCCTCCTGACCCGATGCCCCTGGGGCTGGCGCACGGGCCGTTTGGACAGTGGTGGGGACAGCAGTGGGGACAGCCGAGCCCCCTGTGCATGGACAGCTTTCTCTTGCAGGTGGAATTCCAAGATGAAGGTGACAGCTCTGGCGGTGAGAACGTGAGTATGCCCAGTGTCAGACCTCCCTGGCAGGGCTCTGGGGTCCCCGGGAGGACTGGGGGGCCCGAGGAGGGCTGGCGTCCCCAGGACAGGTGGCATCCCTGGGAGGGATGCTAGGTTCCCAAGAGGGTTGGGGGCCCCAGGAGGGCTGGTGTCCCTCAACATGACTGGGGTCTCCAGGAGAGCTGTGGGGTCCCCACGGAGATATGAGACCCAAGCTGGGCCGGCATCCCCAGGAGGGCTCCGGGGTCCCCAGGAGGGATGGGGTTCCCAGAGAGCTGGGGTCCCGGGGAGGACTGTGGGGTCCCCAGGAGGGCTGGGTCCCCACAGGAGGGCTTGTGTCCCCAGAAGGAGCTTGGGTCCTCAGGAGGGATGGGGTCTCTGGGAGGGCTGCAGGGTCCCTGAGAGGCCTGTGGGTCCCCAAATAGGACCGGTTTCCCCAGGAGCCCTGTGGGGTCCCCAAAGAGGGCTGGGGTTTCCAAAGGGGCCTGGGGTCTCCGGGAGCCCTGTGGGGTCCCCAGGAGGGCTGGGCTCCACCTGCCAGTGCTGGCGGGGGACTCATCCGCACAGGGCAGGAAGGGCAGGGCAGGGGGTCAGGGGACTGTCCCCCCCTTTCCAGGCCACCTGCAGCCCACCCACCCCAGCATTCATCCCCAAGGATGAACCCCACCAGACGCACAGAGGAGCCTCAGCGTCGCCCCGTGCACCCCAAAGCCTCGCCCCAGGAAAGTGCCTTTTTGGGGAGGGGGGGGGTTGCGTTCCGCTTGACAAGAGCCACCTCCTGCGGACGTGGGGTCCCACCAAGGTGCTGCGGAGGAAGGGAGGGATGGATGTGGCCGTGGGTGCCACCACCCCAGGGAACCCCAAAGCTCGCCCTGGCCAAGCATCACCGCACCCATCTTCTCTCCCAGGTGTCCCCAGCGCTGAAGCGATGGAGGCAATGATGTGCCTGGGGATGCGCAGAGCTGGAGCGTCCTTCCCCAGGGGACCGGTGCCGTGCTGGCGCCTTTGGCATCCCTCTTGTATGGCAATAAACGGTTGCACCAAGAGCCTGTGCCAGTCCTGTTTGATTTGGGGTTTTTCGCTTTTGCTTTCCTTTTCCCAGAAGCTCATTTCCCCGAAGCCCCTGATGAGGAAAGTCCCAGCCCTGTCTGATATGGGTTTTTTTTCACTTTTGCTTTCCTTTCCCCAGAAGCTCCTTTCCCGGAAGCCACAAATGAGCAACGTCCCACCCCTGGTGCAGCCACCCCCTCCCGCCTCCCTCGAAGGCATTGGCTGCTCTTTGTTCCCGTGGCCTCCTGAGACAAACAGATGCCTCTTTCGTTGCTGTCTCCAGCTTGAAGAAGTTGGGTCGGACGGGGGACATTTGCCCAAGCCAAGCCCTTGCACCTCACAGGATCCATCATGGGCAAGGTGAGAGGGCAGGGTGGGACTCTGCCCTCTATGCAAGGGCGGGATGGCAAGAGCATGGCGCGGACACCCCGTTTCTGTTCCTCTCTCCTTGCAGTGGTCGAGCAGTAGCGAGGTAAGGATGCTCCCATCTCCGCACCCCTTTGCAGGAAGCTGCCTGCGCTGCTGCTGCACCGGGACAGGGAGGGTGAAGATGAACAAGGCTTGTCCCGGGACATCTCCAGCTCGAGGAAGTTGGGCGGCATGGGGGGGCTTTTGGCCGAGCCAAGCCCTTGCGCCTGGCAGGATCCATCATGGGCAGGCTGTAATGGCAGGGTGGGACCCTGCCCTCTGTGCACAAGCAGGACGGGACGAGCACAGCACTGACACCCCGTTTCTGTTCCTCTCTGCTTGCAGATGTCGAGCAGCTCTTTAAGCAGGAGCTTGGTGAGAGCTCCACTGGTAGCGGGGGGCAGACGGGGGGACTTGGGGGCATTGGGGCTGCTTCTGCCGCCTCCTCACCTTCCCTCCCCGGCAGGATTGCCTGAGGGGGTACAAGGCGCTCCATTTTATGCTGTTCAAGAGCACCTTCAGCTCTTCGAATGTCTTCGAGGAGGTATCAGAGAAAAACGTGAAGCCTGGGGACATCATGCTCTTCCCCATGGACAAGAGCTCTAGCGGCCGCAAACTCTTCAAACACGCAGGCGTCTACTGCGGGGACGGAGAGGTCATACACTTCCAGGGTAAGCACCCGACCGCGCTCCCATTTGGGACCGGGCAGTGGCCGAAAGGCGGACAGTGGTGCCGTGGCTGGGCCAGGGCGACGGGCGGCTCTCGGTTTTCCAGACACAGACAGTCAGGGGAACAGCGGTCAGATCAGCAAGGAAGGCTTCAATGCCATGGAAAGGGAGAAAGGGAGATGCAGTATTTACCGGAAAAAAGGTGGGATCTCCATCAATTACATCAAGAGTAAAATCAGGGAGGTGTTGAACAGCAAACCCGACTATATCTCGGTGACAAAAAACTGCATCCACTTCGCCCTCTGGCTCCTGGGCTTGGAGGACTTCGCCAAGGAACTGGTGAGCACGGAGCGGGGCGGCACGGCCGTGGTGGGATGGCTCCTGCACCCACACCCAGCCCTGCCTTTGCCTCCTGACCCGATTCCCCCTGGGGCTGCGCACGGGCAGTGGGGACAGCGGTGGGGACAGCCGAGCCCCCTGTGCATGGACAGCTTTCTCTTGCAGGTGAAATTCCAAGATGAAGGTGGCAGCTCTGGCAGTGAGAACGTGAGTATGCGCAGTGTCAGACCTCCCCGGCAGGGCTCTGGGGTCCCCGGGAGGACTGGGGGGCCCGAGGAGGGCTGGCGTCCCCAGGACAGGTGGCGTCCCTGGGAGGGATGCTAGGTTCCCAAGAGGGTTGGGGGACCCAGGAGGGCTGGTGTCTCCCAACATGACTGGGGTCTACAGGAGAGCTGTGGGGTCCCCACGGAGATCTGAGACCCAAGCAGGGCTGGGATCCCCAGGAGGGCTGTGGGGTCCCCAGGAGGGATGGGGTTCCCAGTGAGCTGGGGTCCCGGGGAGGACTGTGGGGTCCCGAGGAGGGCTGGGTCCCCAGGAGGGATTGTGTCCCCGAAATGGGCTTGGGTCCTCAGGAGGGCTGGGGTCTCTGGGAGGGCTGCAGGGTCCTCGAGAGGCCTATGGGTCCCCGGGAGCCCTGTGGGGTCCCCACAGAGGGCTGGGCTCTACCTGCCAGAGCTGGCAGGTCACTCATCCGCATGGGGAAGGAAGGGCAGGGATGGGGGTGAGGGGACTGTCCCCCCCTTTCCGGGACACCTGCAGCCCACCCACCCCAGTATTGCAGAGGAGCAGCCACATGGTGTGAGGGGTGGCGGCTGCCGCCTCCCCCCGAGGACAATCCCCCCAGATGCACAGAGGAGCCTCAGCATCGCCCCACACACCCCAAAGCCTCACCCCAGGAAAGCACCTTTTTTTTGGCAGGGGAGGGGGGACTGCCTTCTGCTTGCCGCTGCTTAATTGCCGCGCATTAATTAGATGCTTTATTGAATTTTGCTACCTGAGATGAGGCCCTTTTCCCTCGCTGCCTGGCGCCTGTGTGGTGGGGGCAGAGCGCTGCCCGGCTGGCCACCACCCCCTCGGGGCTTGTTAGCCGCGAAGAATAATCAGAACTGAAATATCCGGCAGTATCAATAAATACCTGTGGAGATTAATAATAACAGCAACAGTAGCAACAATAACAGCTACAACAAGAATAGAGACTAGACTAGACTACATAATGTATCATATATATGTCATATATCAGACATTATACATCATAATATCATTGTGGTGGGTTGACCTTGACTGGCTGCCAGGTGCCCACCCAGCCGCTCTAGCACTCTCCGTCCTCAACTGGACCGGGGGAGAAAAATGGGATGAAAGGCTCCTGGGTCAAGATAAGGACAGGGAGATCACTCAGCAATTTCCATCATGGGCAAAACAACCTCGACTCAGGGAAATTAATTTATTGCCAATCAGAGCAGGAGCATGAGAAATAAGAACAAAGCTTGAAACACCTTCCCCCCACCCCTCCCTTCTTCCCGGGCTCACCTTCCCTCCCGATTTCTCCACCTCCACCCCCGCAGCGGCGCAGGGGCGGGGAATGGGGGTTGCGGTCAGTTCATCCCACGTGTCTCTGCCGCTCCTTCCTCCTCACTCTCTCCCCCTGCCCCAGCGTGGGGTCCCTCCCACAGGAAACAGTAGGAGTTTGGCGAGGGCTCCACTGGCAGTGCGGGGGGAATGGGGGGATTTGGGGGCATTGGGGCTGCTTCTGCCGCCTCCTCACCTTCCCTCCCCAGCAGGATTGCCTGAGGGTGTACAATGGACTCAAGTTTATGCTGTCCAAGAGCATCCCCGGGTGTGGGGAGGTCTTCGAGGAAGTGTCAGAGAACAACTTGCAGCCTGGGGACATTGTGCTCTTCCCCTTGGACAAGAGCTGTGGCGTCCACAAAGTCTTCAAACACGCAGGCGTCTACTGCGGGGACGGAGAGGTCATACACTTCCAGGGTAAGCAGCCGACCCCGCTCCCATTTGGGACATGATGGTGGCCGAAAGGCGGCCAGTGGTGCTGTGGCTGGGCCAGGGCAATGGGCGGCTCTCGGTTTTCCAGACACAGTCAGTCAGGGGAGCAGCGGTCGGATCAGCAAGGAAGGCTTCAATGTCATGAAAAGGGAGAGGGGGAAATGCAATGTTTACCGGAAAAAAGGTGGGATCGACCTCAATGACTTCAAGGTTAAAGTCAGGGAGGCGATGAACAGCAAAGCCAAATATAACTCGGTGACAAACAACTGCATCCACTTCGCCCTCTGGCTCCTGGGCTTGGAGGACTTCTACATGGAACTGGTGAGCACGGAGCGGGGCGGCACGGCCGTGGTGGGATGGCTCCTGCACCCACACCCAGCCCTGCGTTTCCCTCCTGACCTGATTCCCCTGGGGCTGGCGCACGGGCCGTTTGGACAGTGGTGGGGACAGCAGTGGGGACAGCCGAGCCCCCTGCGCATGGACAGCTTTCTCTTGCAGGTGGAAATCCAAGATGAAGGTGACAGCTCTGGCGGTGAGGACGTGAGTATGCCCAGTGTCAGACCTCCCTGGCAGGGCTCTGGGGTCCCCGGGAGGACTGGGGGGGCCCGAGGAGGGCTGGCGTCCCCAGGACAGGTGGCGTCCCTGGGAGGGATGCTAGGTTCCCAAGAGGGTTGGGGCCCCAGGAGGGCTGGTGTCCCTCAACATGACTGGGGTCTCCAGGAGAGCTGTGGGGTCCCCACGGAGATATGAGACCCAAGCTGGGCCGGCATCCCCAGGAGGGCTCCGGGGTCCCCAGGAGGGATGGGGTTCCCAGAGAGCTGGGGTCCCGGGGAGGACTGTGGGGTCCCCAGGAGGGCTGGGTCCCCACAGGAGGGCTTGTGTCCCCAGAAGGAGCTTGGGTCCTCAGGAGGGATGGGGTCTCTGGGAGGGCTGCAGGGTCCTCGAGAGGCCTGTGGGTCCCCGGGAGCCCTGTGGGGTCCCCACAGAGGGCTGGGGTTTCCAAAGGGGCCTGGGGTCCCCGGGAGCCCTGTGGGGTCCCCAGGAGGGCTGGGCTCCACCTGCCAGAGCTGGCAGGTCACTCATCCGCACGGGGCAGGAAGGGCAGGGCAGGGGGTCAGGGGACTGTCCCCCCCTTTCCGGGACACCTGCAGCCCACCCACCCTGGCAGTGCAGAGGAGCAGCCACATGGTGTGAGGGGTGGCGGCTGCTGCATCCCCCTGAGGATGAACCCCCCCCGACGCACAGAGAAACCTCAGCGTCGCCCCGCACACCCCAAAGCCTCGCCCCAGGAAAGCACCTTTTTGGGGAGTAGGGGGGTTGCGTTCCACTTGACAAGAGCCACCTCCTGTGGACGTGGGGTCCCACCAAGGTGCTGCGGAGGAAGGGAGGGATGGATGTGGCCATGGGTGCCGCCACCCCAGGGAACCCCAACGCTCGCCCCGGCCGAGCGTCACCGCACCCATCTTCTCTCCCAGGTGTCCCCAGCGCAGCAGTGATGGAGGCGACGATGTGCCCGGAGGATGTGTGGGGCTGGAGCGTCCTTCCCCAGGGGACCAGTGCTGTGCTGGCGCCTTTGGCATCCCTCTTGTATGGCAATAAACGGTTGCACCGAGAGCCTGTGCCAGTCCTGTTTGATTTGGGGTTTTTCGCTTTTGCTTTCCTTTTCTCAGAAGCTCCTTTCCTGGAAGCCGCCGATGAGCAACGTCCCCCTCCGGTGCAGCCACCCCCTCCCGCCTCCCTCGAAGGCATTGGCTGCTCTTTGTTCCCACGGCCTCCTGAGACAAACAGATGCCTCTTCCGTTGCCGGTGTTTGATTTTGAGCATCAAAAGAAATATTCCCTGGGCTGCTGGGTTGAAAACTGGGCAAGTGGCTGGGCCAGGTCTGGGTGGAGGCCAGTCACCGCTGGGGTACCCCAGGGATCAATGCTGGGGCCAGGCTGGGGTTGGAGGAAGGTCTCTCGGAGGTGGGTGGGACGTCGCTACATGACACACACTTTTGGAGATGTCCTGCAGCTCCTCTGACTCAAGAGCCTTTCCAGGATCTCCCGCGTCGCCTCTGTCCATTCCCAAACTTTTAACATTTGACGTGGAACTAACAAATTAACCTGAGCTTTAAGAAGCAGAAAACCCCAGCCAGCAGTTTCCTGTTGTTTGTACTGCTTTTGGGTTTTCCTTTCCGTCTTACTCCGCCTCTCACATGCGTCAGGAAGAATGTGAGGTCAGGTTTCCTCCTCCCCCCCCCCCCACCCGGCACCTGCTGCCCCCCCCATCCCTGCTACTTTTCTCACTGCCCTTGGTGGAAGTGCCTGCAGGACGGCACGAGCACGGCGCGGACACCTCGTTTCTGTTCCTCCCTGCTTGCAGATGCCAAGCAGCTCTTTAAGCAGGAGTTTGGTGAGAGCTCCACTGGCAGCAGGGGGGGCGTGGGGGGACTTGGGGGCATTGGGGCTGCTTCTGTCACCTCCTCACCTTCCCTCCCCGGCAGGATTGCCAGTGGGGGTGCAATGCGCTCAAGTTTCTGCTGTTCAAGAGCATCCCCAGGCGTGGGGAGGTCTTCGAGGAGGTGTCGGAGAGCAAGATGAAGCCTGGGGACATCGTGCTCTTCCCCTTGGACATCTGCTCTGGTGTCCACAAATTATTCAAACATGCAGGCATCTACTGCGGGGACGGAGAGGTCATACACTTCCAGAGTAAGCACCCGACCCCACTACTATTTGGGACATGGCGGTGGCCGAAAGGCGGCCAGTGGTGCCGTGGCTGGGCCAGGGCGATGGGCAGCTCTCGGTTTTCCAGACACAGACAGTCAGGGGAACAGCAGTCGGATCATCAAGGAAGGCTTCAATGCCATGAAAAGAGAGAGGGGGAAATGCAGTATTTACCGGAAAATAGGTGGGATCAACCTCAATGACTTCAAGGTTAAAGTCAGGGAGGCGATGAACAGCAAAGCCGACTATAGCTTGCTCGAAAACAACTGCATCCACTTCGCCCTCTGGCTCCTGGGCTTGTTGGACTTCGCCAAGGAACTGGTGAGCACAGAGCAGGGCGGCACGGCCGTGGTGGGATGGCTCCTGCACCCACACCCAGCCCTGCCTTTGCCTCCTGACCCGATTCCCCTGGGGCTGGCGCACGGGTGGTGGGGACAGCGGTGGGGACAGCGGTGGGGACAGCCAAGCCCCCTGCACATGGACAGCTTTCTCTTGCAGGTGGAATTCCAAGATGAAGGTGGCAGATGCAGCAGGCGGCCCGTGAGTATGCCCAGTGTCAGCCCTCCCCGGCAGGGCTCTGGGGTCCCCGGGAGGACTGGGGGGGCCCGAGGAGGGCTGGTGTCCCCAGGACAGGTGGCGTCCCTGGGAGGGATGCTAGGTTCCCAAGAGGGTTGGGGGCCCCAGGAGGGCTGGTGTCCCTCAACATGACTGGGGTCTCCAGGAGAGCTGTGGGGTCCCCACAGAGATCTGAGACCCAAGCAGGGCCGGGATCCCCAGGAGGGCTCTGGGGTCCCCAGGAGGGGTGGGGTTCCCAGCGAGCTGGGGTCCCGGGGAGGGCTGTGGGGTCGCCAGGAGGGCTGCGGGGTCTGCGAGGCCTGGGGTCCCCAGGAGGGCTGTTGTCTCAAGGAGGGCTTGTGTCCCCAGAAGGAGCTTGGGTCCTCAGGAGGGTTGGGGTCTTTGGGAGGGCTGGAGTCCCCAAACAGGGCTGGGGTCCCCAGGAGCCCTGTGGGTCCCCAAATAGGACTGGGGTCCCTGGGAGCCCTGTGGGGTCCCCAAAGAGGGCTGGGGTTTCCAAAGGGGACTGGGGTCCCTGGGAGCCCTGTGGGGTCCCCAGGAGGGCTGGGCTCCACCTGCCAGCGCTGGTGGGGAACTCATCCGCATGGGGCAGGAAGGGCAGGGCTGGGGGTCGGGGGACTGTCCCCCCTTTCCGGGACACCTGCAGCCCACCCACCCCAGCATTGCAGAGGAGCAGCCACATGGGGTGAGGGGTGGCGGCTGCCGCATCCCCCCGAGGATGAACCCCCCCTGACGCACAGAGGAGCCTCAGTGTCGCCCCGCGCACCCCAAAGCCTCGCCCCAGGAAAGCGCCTTTTTGGGGAGTGGGGGGGTTGCGTTCCACCTGACAAGAGCCACCTGTGGACGCGGGGTCCCGCCAAGGTGCTGCGGAGGAAGGGAGGGATGGATGTGGCCGTGGGTGCCACCACCCCAGGGAACCCCAACGCTCACCCCGGCCAAGCGTCACTGCACCCATCTTCTCTCCCAGGTGTCCCCAGCGCTGCAGTGATGGAGGCAACGATGCACCCAGAGGACGCGCGGGGCTGGAGCATCCTTCCCCAGGGGACCAGTGCTGTGCTGGCGCCTTTGGCATCCCTCTTGTATGGCAATAAATGGTTGCACCGAGAGCCTGTGCCAGTCCTGTCTGATTTGGGGTTTTTCGCTTTTGCCTTCCTTTTCTCAGAAGCTCCTTGGCCCGAAGCCGCCAAAGAGCAACGTCCCCCCCCGGTGCAGCCACCCCCTCCCGCCTCCCTCGAAGGCATTGGCTGCTCTTTGTTCCCGTGGCCTCCTGAGACAAACAGATGCCTCTTTCGTTGCCGGTGTTTGATTTTGAGCATCAAAGTAAATATTCCCTGGGCTGCTGGGTTGAAAAGTGGGCAAGCGGCTGGGCCAGGTCTGGGTGGAGGCCAGTCACCGCTGGGGTACCCCAGGCGCCAATGCTGGGGCCAGGCTGGGGTTGGAGGAAGGTCTCTCGGAGGCGGGTGGGACGTCGCTACATGACACGCACTGTTAGAGATGTCCTGCAGCTCCTCTGACTCAAGAGCCTTTCCAGGATATCCCGTGTTGCCTCCGCCCATTCCCAAACGTTACATTTAACGTGGAACTAACAAATCAACCCGAGCTTTAAGAAGCAGAAAAACTCATTCGGGGGTTTCCTGTTGTTTGTACTGCTTTTGGATTTTGCTTTCCATCTTTCTCCGCTTCTCGCATCGGTCAGGAAGGATACGAGGTCTGGTTTGGCCCCGGCATCTGCCGCCCCCCATCCCTGCTGCATTGCCCACAGCCCTTGGCGGAGGTGCCTGCAGCGCGGCTGTGCCACCGGCTCCATCCCAGAGAAAACACTGCTAAGTAGCAGCAGGAGCAAGGTAAGGATGCTCCCGTCCCCGCACCCCTTTGCAGGCAGCTGCCCGCGCTGCTGCCGCACCGGGACAGGGAGGGGGAAGATGAACAGGGCTTGTCCCGGATGTCTCCAGCTTGAGGAAGCTGGGCGGGACGGTGGACTTTTGGCCGAGCCAAGCCCTTGTGCCTGGCAGGATCCATCATGAGCAGGCTGTGACGGCAGGGTGGGACCCTGCCCTCCGTGCACAGGCAGGACGGCACGAGCACAGCGCTGACACTCCATTTCTCTTCCTCTCTCCTTGCAGAAGTTGAGCAGGAGCAAGGTAAGGATGCTCCCATCCCCGCACCCCTTTGCAGGCAGCTGCCCGCGCTGCTGCCGCACCGGGACAGGGAGGGGGAAGATGAACAAGGCTTGTGCCGGGACATCTCCAGCTCGAAGAAGTTGGGCGGGACGGTGGACTTTTGGCCGAGCCAAGCCCTTGCACCTGGCACGATCCATCATGGGCAGGCTGTGACGGCAGGGTGGGACCCTGCCCTCCGTGCATGGGCAGGACGGCACGAGCACAGCGCTGACACCCCATTTCTGTTCCTCTCTGCTTGCAGATGTCGAGCAGCTCTGTAAGTAGGAGTTTGGCGAGGGCTCCACCGGCAGCACGGTGGGGTCGGAGGACTTGGGGGGTGTTGGGGTTGGTTCTGCCACCTCCTCACCTTCCCTCCCCGGTGTGTTGGCAGAGGGCATACGAGGGGCTCCATTTTATGCTGCACAAGAGCATCCCTGGGCGTGAGGAGGTCTTCGAGGAGGTGTCAGAGGACAACGTGCAGCCTGGGGACATCGTGCTCTTCCCCGCAATGACCAACTCTGTCGTCGTGAATCTCATCTTCAAACACGCGGGTGTCTACTGCGGGGACGGAGAGGTCATACACTTCCAGGGTAAGCACCCGACCGTGCTCCCATTTGGGACGTGGCGGTGGCCGAAAGGCGGCCACTGGTGCCGTGGCTGGGCCAGGGCTATGGGCGGCTCTCGGTTTTCCAGAGATAAACGGTCTGGGGAACACTGGTCGGATCAGCAAGGAAGGCTTCAATGCCATGAAAACAGAGAGGGGGAGATGCAGTATTTACCGGAAAAAAGGTGGGATCGCCATCAATGACTTCAAGAGTAAAGTCAGGGAGGCGATGAACAGCAAAGCCGTCTATAGCTGGGACAACAACTGCATCCACTTCGCCCTCTCGCTCCTGGGCTTGTTGGACTTCGCCAAGGAACTGGTGAGCACGGAGCGGGGCGGCACGGCCGTGGTGGGATGGCTCCTGCACCCACACTCAGCCCTGCGTTTCCCTCCTGACCCGATTCCCCTGGGGCTGGCGCACAGGCTGTGGGGACAGTGGTGGGGACAGCAGTGGGGACAGCCGAGCCCCCTGTGCATGGACAGCTTTCTCTTGCAGGTGGAAATCCAAAAGAAAGGTGGAAGCTTCAGATGTTGGCCTGTGAGTATGCCCAGTGTCAGCCCTCCCTGGCAGGGCTCTGGGGTCCCCGGGAGGCCTGGGGGCCCCGAGGAGGGCTGGCGTCCCCAGGACAGGTGGCGTCCCTGGGAGGGATGCTAGGTTCCCAAGAGGGTTGGGGGACCCAGGAGGGCTGGTGTCTCCCAACATGACTGGGGTCTCCAGGAGAGCTGTGGGGTCCCCATGGAGATCTGAGACCCAAGCAGGGCCGGCATCCCCAGGAGGGCTCTGGGGTCCCCAGGAGGGATGGGGTTCCCAGGAGGCTGGGGTCCCGGGGAGGACTGTGGGGTCCCCAGGAGGGCTGTGGGGTCTGCGAGGTCTGGGGTCCCCAGGAGGGCTGTTGTCTCAAGGAGGGCTTGTGTCCCCAGAAGGAGCTTGGGTCCTCAGGAGGGCTGGGGTCTCTGGGAGGGCTGGAGTCCCCAAACAGGGCTGGGGTCCCCAGGAGCCCTGTGGGTCCCCAAATAGGACTGGGGTCCCCAGGAGCGCTGTGGGTCCCCAGGAGGGCTGGGCTCCACCTGCCGGTGCTGGTGGGGGAACCATCCACATGGGGCAGGAAGGGCAGGGCTGGGGGTCGGGGGACTGTCCCCCCCTTTCCGGGACACCTGCAGCCCACCCACCCCAGCAGTGCAGAGGAGCAGCCACATGGTGTGAGGGGTGGCGGCTGCTGCATCCCCCCGAGGATGAACCCCCCCTGACGCACAGAGGAGCCTCAGTGTCGCCCTGCGCACCCCAAAGCCTCGCCCCAGGAAAGCGCCTTTTTGGGGAGTGGGGGGGTTGCGTTCCACCTGACAAGAGCCACCTCTGGACGCGGGGTCCCACCAAGGTGCTGCGGAGGAAGGGAGGGATGGATGTGGCCGTGGGTGCCGCCACCCCAGGGAACCCCAACGCTCGCCCCGGCCGAGCGTCACCGCACCCATCTTCTCTCCCAGGTGTTCCCAGCGCAGCCGTGATGGAGGCAACGATGCGCCCGGGGGATGCGCGGGGCTGGAGCATCCTTCCCCAGGGGACCGGTGCCGTGCTGGTGCCTTTGGCATCCCTCTTGTATGGCAATAAACAGTTGCACCGAGACTATGCCAGTCCTGTCTGATTTGGGGTTTTTCGCTTTTGCTTTCCTTTTCTCAGAAGCTCCTTGGCCCGAAGCTGCCGATGAGCAACACCCCACCCTGGTGCAGCCACCCCCTCCTGCCTCCCTCGAAGGCATTGGTTGCTCTTTGTTCCCGTGGCCTCCTGAGACAAACAGATGCCTCTTCCGTTGCCGGTGTTTGATTTTGAGCATCAAAATAATATTCCCTGGGCTGCTGGGTTGAAAACTGGGCAAGCGGCTGGGCCAGGTCTGGGTGGAGGCCAGTCACCGCTGGGGTACCCCAGGCGCCAATGCTGGGGCCAGGCTGGGGTTGGAGGAAGGTCTCTCGGAGGTGGGTGGGACGTTGCTACATGACACGCACTTTTGGAGATGTCCTGCAGCTCCTCTGACTCAAGAGCCTTTCCAGTATCTCCCGCATCGCCTCTGTCCATTCCCAAACTTTTAACATTTAACATGGAACTAACAAATTAACCCGAGCTTTAAGAAGCAGAAAAACCCAGCCAGCAGTTTCCTGTTGTTTGTACTGCTTTTGGGTTTTCCTTTCCATCTTACTCCGCCTCTCACATGCGTCAGGAAGAATGTGAGGTCAGGTTTCCTCCTCCCACCCCCGGCGCCTGGTGCCCCCCCCATCCCTGCTACTTTTCTCACTGCCCTTGGTGGAAGTGCCTGCAGGACGGCACGAGCACGGCGCGGACACCTCGTTTCTGTTCCTCCCTGCTTGCAGATGTTGAGCAGCTCTTTAAGCAGGAGTTTGGTGAGAGCTCCACTGGCAGCAGGGGGGGTGTGGAGGGACTTGGGGGCATTGGGGCTGCTTCTGTCACCTCCTCACCTTCCCTCCCCAGCAGGATTGCCAGCGGGGGTGCGATGCACTCAAGTTTATGCTGTTCAAGAGCATCCCCGGGCGTGGGGAGGTCTTCGAGGAGGTGTCGGAGAGCAAGATGCAGCCTGGGGACATCGGGCTCTTCCCCTTGGACATGAGCTCTGGTGTCCACAAATTATTCAAACACGTGGGCATCTACTGCGGGGACGGAGAGGTCATACACTTCCAGAGTAAGCACCCGACCCTGCTCCCATTTGGGACGTGGCAGTGGCTGAAAGGCGGCCACTGATGCCGTGGCTGGGTCAGGGCGATGGGCGGCTCTCGGTTTTCCAGACACAGACAGTCAGGGGAACAGCAGTCAGATCATCAAGGAAGGCTTCAATGTCATGAAAAGAGAGAGGGTGGAATGCAGTATTTACCAGAAAAAAGGTGGGATCCCCGTCAATTACATCAAGGTTAAAGTCAGGGAGGCGATGAACAGCAAAGCCAACTATAGTTCGGTGACAAACAACTGCATCCACTTCGCCCTCTGGCTCCTGGGCTTGTTGGACTTCGCCAAGGAACGGGTGAGCATGGAGCAGGGCGGCACGGCCGTGGTGGGATGGCTCCTGCACCCACACCCAGCCCTGCGTTTCCCTCCTGACCCGATTCCCCTGGGGCTGGCGCACGGGCGGTGGGGACAGCGGTGGGGACAGCAGTGGGGACAGCCGAGCCCCCCTGTGCATGGACAGCTTTCTCTTGCAGGTGGAAATCCAACATGAAGGTGGCTGCTCTGGCGGTGAGGCCGTGAGTATGCCCAGTGTCAGCCGTCCCCGGGAGGGCTCTGGGGTCCCCGGGAGGACTGGGGGGGCCCGAGGAGGGCTGGCGTCCGCAGGACAGGTGGTGTCCCTGGGAGGGATGCTAGGTTCCCAAGAGGGTTGGGGGCCCCAGGAGGGCTGGTGTCTCCCAACATGACTGGGGTCTACAGGAGAGCTGTGGGGTCCCCACGGAGATCTGAGACCCAAGCAGGGCCGGGATCCCCACGAGGGCTCCGGGGTCCCCAGGAGGGATGGGGTTCCCAGCGAGCTGGGGTCCCGGGGAGGACTGTGGGGTCCCGAGGAGGGCTGGGTCCCCAGGAGGGCTTGTGTCCCCAAAAGGGGCTTGGGTCCTCAGGAGGGCTGGGGTCTCTGGGAAGGCTGCAGGGTCCCCAAGAGGCCTGTGGTTCCCCAAATAGGACCGGGTTCCCCAAGAGCCCTATGGGGTCCCCAAAGAGGCCTGGGGTTTCCAAAGGGGACTGGGGTGCCCGGGAGCCCTGTAGGGTCCCCAGGAGGGCTGGGCTCCACCTGCCAGTGCTGGTGGGGGACCCATCTGCACAGGGCAAGAAGGGCAGGGATGGGGGTGAGGGGACTGTCCCCCACTTTCCGGGACACCTGCAGCCCGCCCACCCCGGCAGTGCAGAGGAGCAGCCACATGGTGTGAGGGGTGGCGGCTGCCGCGTCCCCCCGAGGACAATCCCCCCAGACACACAGAGGAGCCTCAGTGTCACCCCACGCACTCCAAAGCCTCACCCCAGGAAAGCACCTTTTGGGGGGGGGGGGGAGGGGGTTGCTTTCCGCTTGCCGCTGCTTAATTGCCGCGCATAATTAGATGCTTTACTGAATTTTGCTACCTGAGATGTGCCCGTTTTCCCTCGCTGCCTCGCACCTGTGTGATGGGGGGAGAGCGCTGCCCGGCTGGCCACCACCCCCTCGGGGCTTGTTAGCCGCGAAGAATAATCAGAACTGAAATATCCGGCAGTATCAATAAATACCTGTGGAGATTAATAATAACAGCAACAGCAGCCACAATAATAGCTACAACAAGAATAGAGACTAGACTAGACTAGAATACAATACAATACAATACAATACAATACATAACGTATCATATATCTGTCATATATCAGACATTATACATCATAATATAATTGCGGTGGGTTGACCTTGACTGGCTGCCAGGTGCCCACCCAGCCGCTCTAGCACTCTCCGTCCTCAACTGGACCGGGGGAGAAAAATGGGATGAAAGGCTCCTGGGTCAAGATAAGGACAGGGAGGTCACTCACCAATTTCCATCATGGGCAAAACAAACTCGACTCAGGGAAATTAATTTATTGCCAAGCAGAGCAGGAGAATGAGAAATAAGAACAAAGCTTGAAACACCTTCCCCCCACCCCTCCCTTCTTCCCGGGCTCACCTTCCCTCCTGATTTCTCCACCTCCACCCCCGCAGCGGCGCAGGGGCGGGGAATGGGGGTTGCGGTCAGTTCATCCCACGTGTCTCTGCCGCTCCTTCCTCCTCACTCTCTCCCCCTGCCCCAGCGTGGGGTCCCTCCCACACGAAACAGTCCTCCACCAACTTCTCCAACGGGAGTCCTTCCCACAGGCTGCATTCTTCACAAACTGCTCCAGTGTGGGCTCCTCTCCATGGGGTCACAGGTCCTACCAGGAGCCTGCTGGGATGGGCTTTTTGGGGGTCTCTCCCAGGGTCTTGCGGTTCCCCGTGGGTCCCACCAACCGGGGTGGCAGGGTAGGGGACAACCGCAACCCGGGTGCCACAGACCTGTGACTCCGCAGGAGCCGCACCAGCGCCTTGGCGATGACGCCAACCTCTGCCTTGGGTGCCAGGTGGAAGTAGAGCTGCACCACGGCCATCACCACCTGCGGGGAGACACCCGAGTGTCACCTGGCGAGCATGGGGCACCCTGGGAGACGGCTGTGTCCCCCAGTGTCCCACCCGGCAGCACCCAGAGGAAGCTCATCCCTGGGGACGCCCAGCCTCGGGTGTCCCTCAAGCACCCCGCTGGCTCCGTGGCCGGTGGGGACATCATGAGCCCAGGCTGCTGGACACCACTGCTGGCCTCTGGGGATGGAGAGGGCTGGGGCAGGGGGCTCACCGCGGCATTGCGGCTCTGCAGCAGGGGCTTGGTGTTGCGCAGGAGCAGGTGGTGGTCAGGGTCCCTGACGTAGGGCTTGCGCTTGGCCAACGAGGCCGCTTCTGTCTTGGCGTCCTTGGCGTCCTCCTCCTCGGAGCCGTAGAAAGCCTTCTCGGTGCTCTCCTCCAGCAGGGACTCCTGCCAGTAGGTGGGACACCTTGCTCCTCCCCAACAGCACCCTCCTTTCACCCCACCTCCCCGGGGGCTCCCAGGGCACCCCGAGGCTCCCGGGGCACCCCGAGGCTCCTGCACTCACGTTCTGGTTGGGGCTGAGGAACTGGGTGCGCGCGTAGCGGGTCAGTATGTTGATGATGACCACCTGCCCCCACTCCTCCACGTCGATGAGCAGGTTGCAGAGCTTGCGGTAGTTCTTGTGGATGAGGTCGATGCGCTCTGGGCAGACCTCCTCGAACGCCATCACCACGCTGCCGGCCACCAGCTGTGGAGGAAAAGCCCAGGGTGACTCACCAGGGTGGTGGCATCTTCATCATGATGCTGGCTTGGTGGGGATGCTGGCATCCCCATGAGGGTGCTGGCTCAGTAGAGATGGCTGCATCCTTGTGGGTGTCCCACCAAGGTGATGAGGTGGCAGGATGGGACACCTGTGGGTGGCACTTGGGGGGCATTTCTCTTGCCCCATGCGCCATGCATGGCTCGTGGGGACAGTTCCGATCTGGTGTGGCCACAAGGGGATGGGCTACGGGGAAGGGCAGCACACAGGTGATGGGGGCACTGCTGGGGGGACAGTTCTTCCTCTGTGAGGGGCTGCTGGGCCAGTACTTCAACGTGGTCCCCGATGGGGTGGCTGAGCCCCAGCCAGGAGACCTCTTCCTCTTCCCACTGGCCTCGGGGGGGGCCTGGCTGGTGGGGCGCCCATGCTGGCGTCTACTGCGGTGACGGGGAGATCATCCACCTTGAAGGTGAGCCCCGGGAGGTGGTCACAGCGTGGGGACGTCCCCGTGGAAGGGACACAGGGTGCAGCGACCCCTCTGCCCCACAGGCAGCTCGGGGACGTCCTCATCGGGAATTGTGGCCAAGCACGGCAAGAGCCACCTCCTGCGGACATGGGGTCCTGCCAAGGTGCTGCGGAGGAAGGGAGGGATGGATGTGGCCGTGGGTGCCACCACCCCAGGGAACCCCAACGCTTGCCCCAGCCAAGTGTCACCACTCCCATCTTCTCTCCCAGGTGTCCCCAGTGCAGCAGTGATGGAGGCAACGATGTGCCCGGTGGAAGCGCGGGGCTGGACCATCCTTCCCCAGGGCACCGGTGCTGTGCTGGCGCCTTTGGCATCCCTCTTGTATGGCAATAAACGGTTGCACCGAGAGCCTGTGCCAGTCCTGTTTGATTTGGGGTTTTTCGCTTTTGCTTTCCTTTTCTCAGAAGCTCCTTTCCTGGAAGCCGCCAAAGAGCAACGTCCCACCCCGCCAGTGCAGCCACCCCCTCCCGCCTCCCTCGAAGGCATTGGCTGCTCTTTGTTCCCGTGGCCTCCTGAGACAAACAGATGCCTCTTTCGTTGCCGGTGTTTGATTTTGAGCATCAAAGTCAATATTCCCTGGGCTGCTGGGTTGAAAAGTGGGCAAGCGGCTGGGCCAGGTCTGGGTGGAGGCCAGTCACCGCTGGGGTACCCCAGGCGCCAATGCTGGGGCCAGTCCTAGTCAACATCTTCATTACTGGTCCGGTGGACGGGACAGAGCGTACCCTCAGGGAGTTTCCTGCTGACACCACACTGGAAGGGGTGGCTGATGTGCCAGAGGGTCGTGCTGACACCCAGAAGGACCTGCACAGGCTGGAGAAATGGGCCAACAGGAACCTCACGAAGTGCAACAAGGGGCACGTGCAAAGTCCTGCCCCTGGGGAGGAACAAGCCCAGGCACCAAGACATGCTGGGAGGTGACCAGCTGGAAAGCAGCTTGGCACAAAAGGCCCTGGGGATCCGGGGGGACACCAAGTTGACCATGAGCCAGCAATGTGCCCTTGGGGCACAGTGAAGGCCAACAGCATCCTGGGCTGCATGAGGAGGAACGTTGCCAGCAGGTCGAGGGCGGTAATCCTTGCCCTCTGCTCGGCACTGGTGAGGCTGCCCCTGCAGCGCTGGGTCCCGGGCTGGGCTCCCCGGTACAAGAGAGACATGGACGTACTGGAGGGGCCACCAAGGGTCTGGAGCATATCTCATACGACGAGAAGCTGAGAGAGCTGGGGCTGTTCAACCTGGAGAAGAAAAGGCTCAGGGGGATCTTATCAATGTGTATCAACACCTGATGGGGGGGAGGGAAGAAGATGGAACCAGGCTCTTCTCAGTGGCGCCCAGTGCCAGGACCAGGGGCCACCGGCATGAATGGACGCACAGGAGGTTCCCTCTGAACATCAGGAAAGAGTTTTTTCGCTGTGAGGGTGGCCGACCCCTGGCACAGGTCACCCCGGAATGTTCTGGAGCCTCCACCCTTGGAGGTATTCAAAAGTCATCTGGACATGGTCCTGGGCAAGGAGCTCTACGTTGAGGTTGGACCAGATGACCTGCAGAAGTGCCTCCAACCTCGTTCGTTCTGGGATCCTGTGAAAATATTCCTCCACTGGGATTATTTAGAGCTGTTTCGGGTCTCTATCTGGGCTTTCTTGCAGGGACTCTTGCAGTTCCCACACTCACGGGAGAGTTCCTGGGACGCTTCGTTCCCACCAGAGGGGACGTTTAATTCCCTGGCGAGGGGAAATGTCCCTGTGACTTCTAAGAGGAAGGGAGCAAAAACGAGACGCCGGGTGCCTCATCAGGCTGGGGTTGGAGGAAGGACTCTCAAAGGCGGGTGGGACGTTGCTACATGACACGCACTTTTGGAGATGTCCTGCAGCTCCTCTGACTCAAGAGCCTTTCCAGGATCTCCCGTGTCGCCTCCGCCCATTCCTAAACTTAACATTTAACGTGGAACTAACAAATTAACCCGAGCTTTAAGAAGCAGAAAAACTCATTCGGGGGTTTCCTGTTGTTTGTACTTGTCCTGGTTTAGGCCAGGATGGAGCTAGTTTTGTTTTCAGCAGCTCCTGTGTTTTGGCTTTAGTATGAGAAGAACAGTGACAGCACACTGATGTTGCTGGTTGCTGCTGAACGACCAAGGACATTTTGCTGTTTTCCAGGTTCTGCTAACGTGCAGATGCAAAACTTGGGAGGGGTAGAGACAGGATAGTTGATCCAAACTGGCCAAAGAGAGTATTCCATACCATAGACGTCATGCCTGATATAAGCGAGGTTCAGTTGGTGGGCCACTAGATCTTTTAGGCTTTTAAGGCTTTTAGACCCTTAACTTGCCTTAACCCTTAAGCTTCCCTTCGGGTTGCTTTTTGTTTCCCTATTTTTACCTTTTTGTTTTTCGTTCGTTTGGCTGTTTGTTCCCTCACCTGCTTTCCCTGGAACTTGCTGTTCTGGGATAGCTGGGGGGGATACCCCTGCTCCCTGCCTGCTGCTCGGGACGGGCTGTATCGGTCGTCGGGTGGTGAGAAATTGTGTATCGTTTGTTTTATATATTCTACTATCATTGTATATATTATCATTATTATCATTATTAATATACTTTTATTTTTTTTTCTTTGCTGTCCTGGTGAGCTGTTTTTATCTCAACCCACGAGTTTTCCTTTCTCTCCAATTCTCCTCCCCACCCCAGCGGGGAGGGGGAGAGTGAGCGAGCGGCTGCGTGGTATTGGGTTACAACTTGAGGTTAAACCATGACAGTAGTCCTTTTGGGTTTTGCTTTCCATCTTTCTCTGCTTCTCGCATCGGTCAGGAAGGATACGAGGTCTGGTTTGGCCCCGACGCCTGCTTGAGGGGTGTTGGGGTTGGTTCTGCTGCCTCCTCACGTTCCCTCCCCGGTGTGTTGGCAGAGGCCATATGAGGGGCTCCATTTTATGCTGTTCAAGAGCATGCCCGGGCATGGGGAGGTCTTCGAGGAGGTGTCAGAGGACAACTTGCAGCCTGGGGACATCGTGCTCTTCCCCATAAGGACCAACTTTGTCGTCAAGAATACCATCTTCAAACACGCAGGCGTCTACTGCGGGGACGGAGAGGTCATACACTTCCAGGGTAAGCGCCAGACCCCGCTCCCATTTGGGACGTGGTGGTGGCCAAAAGGCGGCCAGTGGTGCCATGGCTGGGCCAGGGCGATGGGCGGATTGCGGTTTTCCAGACACAGACAGTCAGGGGAACAGCGGTTGGATCAGCAAGGAAGGCGTCAATGCCATGAAAAGGGAGAGGGGGAGATGCAATATTTACCGGAAAAAAGGTGGCATCCCCGTCAATTACATCAAGAGTAAAGTCAGGGAGGCGATGAACAGCAAAGCCGACGATAGCTTGTTCAACAACAACTGCATCCACTTCGCCCTCTGGCTCCTGGGCTTGTTGGACTTCGCCAAGGAACTGGTGAGCACGGAGCGGGACGGCACGGCCGTGGTGGGATGGCTCCTGCACCCACACCCAGCCCTGCGTTTCCCTCCTCTCCCGATTCCCCTGGGGCTGGCGCACGGGCGGTGGGGACAGCGGTGGGGACAGCCGAGCCCCCTGCACATGGACAGCTTTTTCTTGCAGGTGGAAATCCAAGATGAAGGTGGCAGCTCTGGCGTTCAGGCCGTGAGTATGCCCAGTGTCAGCCCTCCCTGGCAGGGCTCTGGGGTCCCCGGGAGGACTGGGGGGCCCGAGGAGGGCTGGTGTCCCCAGGACAGGTGGCGTCCCTGGGAGGGATGCTAGGTTCCCAAGAGGGTTGGGGTCCCCAGGAGGGCTGGCGTCCCCCAACATGACTGGGGTCTCCAGGAGAGCTGTTGGGTCCCCACGGAGATATGAGATCCAAGCAGGGCTGGGATCCCCAGGAGGACTCTGGGGTCCCCAGGAGGGATGGGCTTCCCAGAGAGCTGGGGTCCCGGGGAGGACTGTGGGGTCCTGGGGAGGGATGGGTCCCCAGGAGCGTTTGTGTCCCCGAAAGGGGCTTGGGTCCTCAGGAGGGATGGGGTCTCTGGGAAGGCTGCAGGGTCCCTGAGAGGCCTGTGGGTCCCCAAATAGGACCGGGTTCCCCATGAGCCCTGTGGGGTCCCCACAGAGGGCTGGAGTTTCCAAAGGGGACTGGGGTGCCCGGGAGCCCTGTAGGGTCCCCAGGAGGGCTGGGCTCCACCTGCCAGCGCTGGCAGGGGACTCATCCACATGCGGCAGGAAGGGCAGGGATGGGGGTTGGGGGACTGTCCCCCACTTTCCAGGCCACCTGCAGCCCACCCACCCCGGCATTGCAGAGGAGCAGCCACATGGTGTGAGGGGTGGCGGCTGCCGCGTCCCCTCGAGGACAATCCCCCCAGACACACAGAGGAGCCTCAGTGTCGCCTCACGCACCCCAAAGCCTCACCCCAGGAAAGCACCTTTTTGGGGAGGGGGTTGCTTTCCGCTTGCCGCTGCTTAATTGCCATGCATTAATAAGATGCTTTATTGAATTTTGCTACCTGAGATGTGCCCGTTTTCCCTCGCTGCCTCGCGCCTGTGTGGTGGGGGGAGAGCGCTGCCCGGCTGGCCACCACCCCCTCGGGGCTTGTTAGCCGCGAAGAATAATCAGAACTGAAATATCCGGCAGTATCAATAAATACCTGTGGAGATTAATAATAACGGCAACAGTAGCAACAATAATAGCTACAACAAGAATAGAGAATAGAATAGAATAGAATAGAATAGAATAGAATAGAATAGAATAGAATACATAATGTATCATATATATGTCATATATCAGACATTATACATCATAATATAATTGTGGTGGGTCGACCTTGACTGGCTGCCAGGTGCCCACCCAGCCGCTCTAGCACTCTCCGTCCTCAACTGGACCGGGGGAGAAAAATGGGATGAAAGGCTCCTGGGTCAAGATAAGGACAGGGAGATCACTCACCAATTTCCACCATGGGCAAAACAAACTCGACTCAGGGAAATTAATTTATTGCCAATCAGAGCAGGACAATGAGAAGTAAGAACAAATCTAGAAACACCTTCCCCCCACCCCTCCCTTCTTCCCGGGCTCACCTTCCCTCCCGATTTCTCCACCTCCACCCCCGCAGCGGTGCAGGGGCGGGGAATGGGGGTTGCAGTCAGTTCATCCCACGTGTCTCTGCCGCTCCTTCCTCCTCACTCTCTCCCCCTGCCCCAGCGTGGGGTCCCTCCCACAGGAAACAGTAGGAGTTTGGCGAGGGCTCCACTGGCAGTGGGGGGGGATGGTGGGAGACTTGGGGGCATTGGGGCTGCTTCTGTCAACTCCTCACCTTCCCTCCCCAGCAGGATTGCCAGAGGGCGTACAATGCGCTCCATTTCATGCTGTTCAAGAGCATCCCCGGGCGTGGGGAGGTCTTCGAGGAGGTGTCGGAGAGCAAGATGCAGCCTGGGGACATTGTGCTCTTCCCCTTGGACGTGACCTCTGGCGTCCGCAAACTCTTCAAACACGTGGGCATCTACTGCGGGGACGGAGAGGTCATACACTTCCAGAGTCAGCACCTGACCCCGCTCCCATTTGGGACGTGGCAGTGGCCGAAAGGCGGCCAGTGGTGCCGTGGCTGGGCCAGGGCAATGGGCGGATTGCGGTTTTCCAGACACAGAGAATCAGGAGAAGAGCTGTCGGATCATCAAGGAAGGCTTCAATGCCATGAAAAGGGAGAGAGGGAGATGCAGTATTTACCGGAAAAAAGGTGGGATCGACCTCAATGACTTCAAGAGTAAAATCAGGGAGGCAATGAACAGCAAAGCCGTCTATAGCTTGCTCAACAACAACTGCATCCACTTCGCGCTCTGGCTCCTGGGCCTGGGGGACTTCGCCATGGAACTGGTGAGCATGGAGCGGGGCGGCACGGCCGTGGTGGGATGGCTCCTGCACCCACACCCAGCCCTGCGTTTCCCTCCTGACCCGATTCCCCTGGGGCTGGCGCACAGGCGGTGGGGACAGCGGTGGGGACAGCCGAGCCCCCCTGCACATGGACAGCTTTCTCTTGCAGGTGGAAATCCAACATGAAGATGGAAGCTTCAGATGTTGGACTGTGAGTATGCTCAGTGTCAGCCTTGCCCGGCAGGGCTCTGGGGTCCCCGGGAGGACTGGGGGGGCCCGAGGAGGGCTGGCGTCCCCAGGACAGGTGGTGTCCCTGGGAGGGATGCTAGGTTCCCAAGAGGGTTGGGGTCCCCAGGAGGGCTGGTGTCTCCCAACGTTACTGGGGTCTCCAGGAGAGCTGTGGGTTCCCCACGGAGATCTGAGACCCAAGCAGGGCCGGGATGCCCAGGAGGGCTCTGGGGTCTCCAGGAAGGATGGAGTTCCCAGGAGGCTGGAGTCCTGGGGAGGACTGTGGGGTCCCCAGGAGGGCTGTGGGGTCTGCGAGGCCTGGGGTCCCCAGGAGGGCTGTTGTCTCAAGGAGGGCTTGTGACCCCAGAAGGAGCTTGGGTCCTCAGGAGGGCTGGGGTCTCCGGGAGGGCTGGAGTCCCCCAACAAGGCTGGGGTCCCCAGGAGCCCTATGGGGTCCCCAAATAGGACTGGGTTCCCCAGGAGCGCTGTGGGTCCCCAGGAGGGCTGGGCTCCACCTGCCAGTGCTGGTGGGGGAACCATCCGCATAGGGCAGGAAGGGCAGGACTGGGGGTCGGGGGACTGTCCCCCCCTTTCCGCGACACCTGCAGCCCACCCACCCCGGCAGTGCAGAGGAGCAGCCACATGGGGTGAGGGGTGGCGGCTGCCGCATCCCCCCGAGGATGAACCCCCCCTGACGCACAGAGGAGCCTCAGTGTCGCCCCGCGCACCCCAAAGCCTCGCCCCAGGAAAGCGCCTTTTTGGGGAGTGGGGGGGTTGCGTTCCACCTGACAAGAGCCACCTCCTGTGGACGCGGGGTCCCCCCAAGGTGCTGCGGAGGAAGGGAGGGATGGATGTGGCCGTGGGTGCCGCCACCCCAGGGAACCCCAACGCTCGCCCCGGCCGAGCATCACCGCACCCATCTTCTCTCCCAGTGGTCCCCAGCGCAGCAGTGATGGAGGCAACGATGTGCCCGGGGGGACACGCGGGGCTGGAGCGTCCTTCCCCAGGGGACCAGTGCTGTGCTGGCGCCTTTGGCATCCCTCTTGTATGGCAATAAACGGTTGCACCGAGAGCCTGTGCCAGTCCTGTCTGATTTGGGGTTTTTCGCTTTTGCCTTCCTTTTCTCAGAAGCTCCTTGGCCCGAAGCCGCCAAAGAGCAACGTCCCACTCCTGGCGCAGCCACCCCCTCCCGCCTCCCTCGAAGGCATTGGCTGCTCTTTGTTCCCGTGGCCTCCTGAGACAAACAGATGCCTCTTCCGTTGCCGGTGTTTGATTTTGATCATCAAAGTAAATATTGCCTGGGCTGCTGGGTTGAAAACTGGGCAAGCGGCTGGGCCAGGTCTGGGTGGAGGCCAGTCACCGCTGGGGTACCCCAGGCGCCAATGCTGGGGCCAGGCTGGGGTTGGAGGAAGGTCTCTCGGAGGTGGGTGGGACATCACTACATGACACGCACTTTTGGAGATGTCCTGCAGCTCCTCTGACTCAAGAGCCTTTCCAGGATCTCCCGCGTCGCCTCTGCCCTTTCCCAAAGTTAACATTTAACATGGAACTAACAAATTAACCCGAGCTTTAAGAACCAGAAAAACCCAGCCAGCAGTTTCCTGTTGCTTGTACTGCTTTTGGGTTTTGCTTTCCATCTTACTCCGCTTCTCACATCGGTCAGGAAGCATGTGACGTCTGGTTTGGCCCCAGCGCCTGCCGCCCCCCAGCCCTTCTGCATTGCCCACAGCCCTTGGCGGAGGTGCCTGCAGCGCGGCTGTGCCACCGGCTCCATCCCAGAGCAAACACTGCTAAGTAGCAGCAGGAGCAAGGTAAGGATGCTCCCGTCCCCGCACCCCTTTGCAGGCAGCTGCACGCGCTGCTGCCGCACCGGGACAGGGAGGGGGAAGATGAACAAGGCTTGTGCCGGATGTCTCCAGCTCGAGGAAGCTGGGCGGCATGGGGGGCTTTTGGCCGATCCAAGCCCTTGTGCCCGGCACGATCCATCATGGGCAGGCTGCAATGGCAGGGTGGGACCCTGCCCTCCGTGCACGGGCAGGACGGCACGAGCACAGCGCTGACACCCCGTTTCTGTTCCTCTCTGCTTGCAGATGTCGAGCAGCTCTGTAAGTAGGAGTTTGGCGACGGCTCCACCGGCAGCACGGTGGGGTCGGAGGACTTGGGGGGGTGTTGGGGTTGGTTCTGCCACCTCCTCACCTTCCCTCCCCGGTGTGTTGGCAGAGGGCATACGAGGGGCTCCTTTTTATGCTGCACAAGAGCATCCCCGGGTGTGGGGAGGTCTTCGAGGAGGTGTCGGAGAGCAAGATGCAACCTGGGGACATCGTGCTCTTCCCCTTGGACGTGAGCTCTGGCATCCGCAAACTCTTCAAACATGCGGTCGTCTACTGTGGGGACGGAGAGGTCATTCACTTCCAGAGTAAGCACCCGACCCCGCTCCCATTTGGGACGTGGCGGTGGCCGAAAGGCGGCCGGTGGTGCCACGGCTGGGCCAGGGCGATGGGCGGCTCTCGGTTTTCCAGACACAGACAGTCAGGGGAACACTGGTCGGATCAGCAAGGAAGGCTTCAATGCCATGAAAACAGAGAGGGGGAGATGCAGTATTTACCGGAAAAAAGGTGGGATCGACCTCAATTACATCAAGAGTAAAATCAGGGAGGCGATGAACAGCAAAGCCGACTATAGCTTGCTCAAAAACAACTGCATCCACTTCGCCCTCTGGCTCCTGGGCTTGTTGGACTTCGCCATGCAACTGGTGAGCACAGAGCAGGGCGGCACGGCCGTGGTGGGATGGCTCCTGCACCCACACCCAGCCCTGCGTTTCCCTCCTCTCCCGATTCCCCTGGGGCTGGCGCACGGGCGGTGGGGACAGCGGTGGGGACAGCGGTGGGGACAGCCGAGCCCCCTGCACATGGACAGCTTTCTCTTGCAGGTGGAATTCCAACATGAAGGTGGCAGCTCTGGCGGTGAGGCCGTGAGTATGCCCAGTGTCAGCCCTCCCCGGCAGGGCTCTGGGGTCCCCGGGAGGACTGGGGGGGCCCGAGGAGGGCTGGTGTCCCCAGGACAGGTGGCGTCCCTGGGAGGGATGCTAGGTTCCCAAGAGGGTTGGGGGCCCCAGGAGAGCTGGTGTCTCCCAACATGACTGGGGTCTACAGGAGAGCTGTGGGGTCCCCACGGAGATCTGAGACCCAAGCAGGGCTGGGATCCCCAGGAGGACTCTGGGGTCCCCAGGAGGGGTAGGGTTCCCAGCAAGCTGGGGTCCCGGGGAGGACTGTGGGGTCCCCAGGAGGGCTGCGGGGTCTGCAAGGCCTGGGGTCCCCAGGAGGCCTATTGTCTCAAGGAGGGCTTGTGTCCCCAGAAGGAGCTTGGGTCCTCAGGAGGGCTGGGGTCTCTGGGAGGGCTGGAGTCCCCAAACAGGGCTGGGGTCCCCAGGAGCCCTGTGGGTCCCCAAATAGGACTGGGGTCCCTGGGAGCCCTGTGGGGTCCCCACAGAGGGCTGGGGTTTCCAAAGGGGCCTTGGGTCCCCGGGAGCCCTGTAGGGTCCCGCCAAGGTGCTGTGGAGGAACGGAGGGATGGATGTGGCCGTGGGTGCCACCACCCCAGGGAACGCCAACGCTTGCCCCAGCCAAGTGTCACCACTCCCATCTTCTCTCCCAGGTGTCCCCAGTGCAGCAGTGATGGAGGCAACGATGCGCCCGGGGGATGCACATAGCTGGAGCATCCTTCCCCAGGGGACCGGTGCCGTGCTGGCGCCTTTGGCATCCCTCTTGTATGGCAATAAACGGTTGCACCGAGAGCCTGTGCCAGTCCTGTTTGATTTGGGGTTTTTCGATTTTGCTTTCCTTTTCTCAGAAGCTCCTTTCCTGGAAGCCGCCAAAGAGCAACGTCCCACCCCGCCAGTGCAGCCACCCCCTCCCGCCTCCCTCGAAGGCATTGGCTGCTCTTTGTTCCCGTGGCCTCCTGAGACAAACAGATGCCTCTTCCGTTGCTGGTGTTTGATCTTGAGCATCAAAAGAAATATTCCCTGGGCTGCTGGGTTGAAAACTGGGCAAGCGGCTGGGCCAGGTCTGGGTGGAGGCCAGTCACCGCTGGGGTACCCCAGGCGCCAATGCTGGGGCCAGGCTGGGGTTGGAGGAAGGTCTCTCGGAGGTGGGTGGGACGTTGCTACATGACACGCACTTTTGGAGATGTCCTGCAGCTCCTCTGACTCAAGAGCCTTTCCAGGATCTCCCGCGTCGCCTCTGTCCATTCCCAAAGTTAACATTTAACATGGAACTAACAAATTAACCCGAGCTTTAAGAAGCAGAAAAACTCATTCGGGGGTTTCCTGTTGTTTGTACGGCTTTGGGGTTTTGCTTTCCGTCTTACTCCGCCTCTCACATCGGTCAGGAAGGATGTGACGTCTGGTTTGGCCCCGGCATCTGCCGCCCCCCAGCCCTGCTGCATTGCCCACAGCCCTTGGCGGAGGTGCCTGCAGCGCGGCTGTGCCACCGGCTCCATCCCAGAGAAAATACTGCTAAGTAGCAGCAGGAGCAAGGTAAGGATGCTCCCATCCCCGCACCCCTTTGCAGGCAGCTGCACGCGCTGCTGCTGCCGCACCAGGACAGGGAGGGGGAAGATGAACAAGGCTTGTGCCGGATGTCTCCAGCTCGAAGAAGTTGGGCGGCATGGGGGGCTTTTGGCCGATCCAAGCCCTTGTGCCTGGCAGGATCCATCATGGGCAGGCTGTGACGGCAGGGTGGGAGCCTGCCCTCCGTGCACGGGCAGGACGGCACGAGCACAGCGCTGACACCCCGTTTCTGTTCCTCTCTGCTTGCAGATGTCGAGCAGCTCTGTAAGTAGGAGTTTGGCGAGGGCTCCACTGGCAGCATGGTGGGGTCGGAGGACTTGGGGGGTGTTGGGGTTGGTTCTGCTGCCTCCTCACCGTCCCTCCCCGGTGTGTTGGCAGAGGGCATACGAGGGGCTCCATTTCATGCTGTTCAAGAGCATCCCCGGGCGTGGGGAGGTCTTCGAGGAGGTGTCGGAGAGCAAGATGCAGCCTGGGGACATCGTGCTCTTCCCCTTGGACGTGAGCTCTGGCATCCGCAAACTCTTCAAACATGCAGTCGTCTACTGCGGGGACGGAGAGGTCATACACTTCCAGGGTAAGCACCCGACCCCGCTCCCATTTGGGACGTGGCGGTGGCCGAAAGGCGGCCAGTGGTGCCGTGGCTGGGCCAGGGCGATGGGCGGCTCTCGGTTTTCCAGACACAGTCAGTCAGGAGAACAGCAGTTGGATCATCAAGGAAGGCTTCAATGCCATGAAAAGGGAGAGGGGGAGATGCAATATTTACCGGAAAAAAGGTGGGATCGACCTCAATGACTTCAAGAGTAAAGTCAGGGAGGCGATGAACAGCAAAGCCGTCTATAGCTCGGACAACAACTGCATCCACTTCGCCCTCTGGCTCCTGGGCTTGGGGGACTTCGACATGGAACGGGTGAGCATGGAGCGGGGCGGCACGGCCGTGGTGGGATGGCTCCTGCACCCACACCCAGCCCTGCGTTTCCCTCCTGACCCGATTCCCCTGGGGCTGTGCACAGGTGGTGGGGACAGCGGTGGGGACAGCGGTGGGGACAGCCGAGCCCCCTGCGCATGGACAGCTTTCTCTTGCAGGTGGAAATCCAACATGAAGGTGGCAGCTGGTGGCCCGTGAGTATGCCCAGTGTCAGCCCTCCCCGGCAGGGCTCTGGGGTCCCCGGGAGGACTGGGGGGGCCCGAGGAGGGCCGGCGTCCCCAGGACAGCTGGCGTCCCTGGGAGGGATGCTAGGTTCCCAAGAGGGTTGGGGGCCCCAGGAGGGCTGGTGTCTCCCAACAGGAATCAAGTCTCCAGGAGAGCTGTGGGTGGGGTCCCCACGGAGATCTGAGACCCAAGCAGGGCCGGGATCCCCAGGAGGGCTCTGGGGGCTCCAGGAGGGGTAGGGTTCCCAGAGAGCTGGGGTCCCGGGGAGGACTGTGGGGTCCCCAGGAGGGCTAGGTCCCCAGGAGGGCTTGGGTCCCCGAAAGGGGCTTGGGTCCTCAGGAGGGATGGGGTCTCTGGGAGGGCTGCAGGGTCCCCAGGAGGCCTGTGGGCCCCCAAATAGGAACGGTTTCCCCATGAGCCCTGTGGGATCCCCAAAGAGGGCTGGAGTTTCCAAAGGGGACTGGGGTCCCCGGGAGCCCTGTGGGGTCCCCAGGAGGGCTGGGCTCCACCTGCCAGCACTGGCGGGGGACCCATCTGCATGGGGCAGGAAGGGCAGGGATGGGGGTTGGGGAACTGTCCCCCCCTTTCCAGGCCACCTGCAGCCCACCCACCCCAGCATTGCAGAGGAGCAGCCACATGGTGTGAGGGGTGGCGGCTGCTGCATCCCCCCGAGGATGAACCCCCCAGACACACAGAGAAGCCTCAGCGTCACCCCGCGCACCCCAAAGCCTTGCCCCAGGAAAGCAGCTTTTTTTGGCGTGGGGGGGGGTTTGGCGGGGGGTATGTGCTTTCCGCTTGCCACTGCTTAATTGCCGTGCATTACAATACAATACATAATGTATCATATATATGTCATATATCAGACATTATACATCATAATATAATTGTGGTGGGTTGACCTTGACTGGCTGCCAGGTGCCCACCCAGCCGCTCTAGCACTCTCCGTCCTCAACTGGACCGGGGGAGAAAAATGGGATGAAAGGCTCCTGGGTCAAGATAAGGACAGGGAGATCACTCAGCAATTTCCACCATGGGCAAAACAAACTCGACTCAGGGAAATTAATTTATTGCCAATCAGAGCAGGAGAATGAGAAATAAGAACAAAGCTTGAAACACCTTTCCCCCACCCCTCCCTTCTTCCTGGGCTCACCTTCACTCCCAATTTCTCCACCTCCACCCCCCAGCAGCGCAGGGGCGGGGAATGGGGGTTGCGGTCAGTTCATCCCACGTGTCTCTGCCGCTCCTTCCTCCTCACTCTCTCCCCCTGCCCCAGCGTGGGGTCCCTCCCACACGAAACAGTCCTCCACCAACTTCTCCAACGGGAGTCCTTCCCACAGGCTGCATTCTTCACAAACTGCTCCAGTGTGGACTCCTCTCCATGGGGTCACAGGTCCTACCAGGAGCCTGCTGGGATGGACTTTTTGGGGGTCTCTCCCAGGGTCTTGCGGTTCCCCGTGGGTCCCACCAACCGGGGTGGCAGGGTAGGGGACAACCGCAACCCGGGTGCCACAGACCTGTGACTCCGCAGGAGCCACACCAGCGCCTTGGCGATGACGCCAACCTCTGCCTTGGGTGCCAGGTGGAAGTAGAGCTGCGCCACGGCCATCACCACCTGCGGGGAGACACCCGAGCGTCACCTGGCGAGCATGGGGCACCCTGGGAGACGGCTGTGTCCCCCAGTGTCCCACCTGGCAGCACCCAGAGGAAGCCCATCCCTGGGGACGCCCAGCCTCGGGTGTCCCTCAAGCACCCCGCTGGCTCCGTGGCCGGTGGGGACATCATGAGCCCAGGCTGCTGGACACCACTGCTGGCCTCTGGGGATGGAGAGGGCTGGGGCAGGGGGCTCACCGCGGCGTTGCGGCTCTGCAGCAGGGGCTTGGTGTTGCGCAGGAGCAGGCGGTGGTCGGGGTCCATGACGTAGGGCTTGCGCTTGGCCAACGAGGCCGCTTCTGTCTTGGCGTCCTTGGCGTCCTCCTCCTCGGAGACGTAGAAAGCCTTCTCGGTGCTCTCCTCCAGCAGGGACTCCTGCCAGTAGGTGGGACACCTTGCTCCTCCCCAACAGCACCCTCCTTTCACCCCACCTCCCCGGGGGCTCCCAGGGCACCCCGAGGCTCCCGGGGCACCCCGAGGCTCCCGCACTCACGTTCTGGTTGGGGCTGAGGAACTGGGTGCGCGCGTAGCAGGTCAGCATGTTGATGATGACCACCTGCCCCCACTCCTCCACGTCGATGAGCAGGTTGCAGAGCTTGCGGTAGTTCTTGTGGATGAGGTCGATGCGCTCCGGGCAGACCTCCTCGAATGCCATCACCACGCTGCCGGCCACCAGCTGCGGAGGAAAAGCCCAGGGTGACTCACCAGGGTGGTGGCATCTTCATCATGATGCTGGCTTGGTGGGGATGGTGGCATTTCCATGAGGGTGCTGGCTCAGTAGAGATGGCTGCATCCTTGTGGGTGTCCCACCGAGGTGATGAGGTGGCAGGATGGGACACCTGTGGGTGGCACTTGGGGGCATTTCTCTTGCCCCATGCGCCATGCATGGCTCGTGGGGACAGTTCAGATGTGGTGTGGCCACAAGGGGACGGGCTATGGGGAAGGGCAGCACACAGGTGACGGGGGCACTGCTGGGGGGACAGTACATCCTCTGTGAGGGGCTGCTGGGCCAGTACTTCAACGTGGTCCCCGATGGGGTGGCTGAGCCCCAGCCAGGAGACCTCTTCCTCTTCCCGCTGGCCTCGGGGGACGCCGGCTGGTGGGGCACCCATGCCGGCATCTACTGTGGTGACGGGGAGATCATCCACCTTGAAGGTGAGCCCTGGGAGGTGGTCACAGCGTGGGGACGTCCTCGTGGAAGGGACACGGGGTGCAGTGACCCCTCTGCCCCACAGGCAGCTCGGGGACGTCCTCATCGGGAATTGTGGCCAAGCACAGCAAGAGCCACCTCCTGTGGACATGGGGTCCTGCCAAGGTGCTGCAGAGGAAGGGAGGGATGGATGGGGCCGTGGGTGCTGCCATCCCAGGGAACCCCAACGCTCGCCCCGGCCGAGCGTCACCGCACCCATCTTCTCTCCCAGGTGTCCCCAGCGCTGCAGTGATGGAGGCGACGATGTGCCCGGGGGACACGCGGGGCTGGAGCGTCCTTCCCCAGGGGACCGGTGCCATGCTGGCGCCTTTGGCATCCCTCTTGTATGGCAATAAACGGTTGCACCGAGAGCCTGTGCCAGTCCTGTTTGATTTGGGGTTTTCACTTTTGCTTTCCTTTTCCCAGAAGCTCCTTTCCTGGAAGCCACCGATGAGCAACGTCCCCCCCCCCGGTGCAGCCACCGCCTCCCGCCTCCCTCGAAGGCATTGGCTGCTCTTTGTTCCCGTGGCCTCCTCAGACAAACAGATGCCTCTTTCGTTGCCAGTGTTTGATTTTGAGCATCAAAAGAAATATTGCCTGGGCTGCTGGGTTGAAAACTGGGCAAGCGGCTGGGCCAGGTCTGGGTGGAGGCCAGTCACCGCTGGGGTACCCCAGGCGCCAATGCTGGGGCCAGGCTGGGGTTGGAGGAAGGTCTCTCGGAGGCGGGTGGGACGTCGCTACATGACACACACTTTTGGAGATGTCCTGCAGCTCCTCTGACTCAAGAGCCTTTCCAGGATCTCCCGCGTCGCCTCCGCCCATTCCTAAACTTAACATTTAACGTGGAACTAACAAATTAACCTGAACTTTAAGAACCAGAAAAACTCATTCGGGGGTTTCCTGTTGTTTGTACGGCTTTTGGGTTTAGCTTTCCATCTTTCTCCGCTTCTCTCATCGGTCAGGAAGGATACGAGGTCTGGTTTGGCTCCGGCGCCTGCCGCCCCCCAGCCCTGCTGCATTGCCCACAGCCCTTGGCGGAGGTGCCTGCAGCGCGGCTGTGCCACCGGCTCCATCCCAGAGCAAACACTGCTAAGTAGCAGCAGGAGCAAGGTAAGGATGCTCCCATTCCCGCACCCCTTTGCAGGCAGCTGCCCGCGCTGCTGCCGCACCGGGACAGGGAGGGGGAAGATGAACAAGGCTTGTGCCGGGACATCTCCAGCTCGAGGAAGTTGGGCGGCATGGGGGGCTTTTGGCCGAGCCAAGCCCTTGTGCCTGGCAGCATCCATCACGGGCAGGCTGTGACGGCAGGGTGGGACCCTGTTCTCCGTGCACGGGCAGGCCGGGACGAGCATGGTGCTGACACCCCGTTTCTGTTCCTCTCTGCTTGCAGATGTCGAGCAGCTCTGTAAGTCGGAGTTTGGCGAGGGCTCCAACGGCAACACAGTGGGGTCGGAGGACTTGGGGGGTGTTGGGGTTGGTTCTGCCACCTACCACGTTCCCTCCCCGGTGTGTTGGCAGAGGGCGTATGATGGGCTTCATTTTATGCTGTTCAAGACCATCCCCGGGTATGGGGAGGTCTTTGAGGAGGTGTCGGAGAACAACTTGCAGCCTGGGGACATCCTGCTCTTCCCCTTGGACATCAGCTCCGGCATCCGCAAACTCTTCAAACACGCAGGCGTCTACTACGGGGACAGAGAGGTCATACACTTCCAGGGTAAGCACCCGACCGCGCTCCCATTTGGGACGTGGCGGTGGCCGAAAGGCGGCCACTGGTGCCGTGGCTGGGCCAGGGCGATGGGCGGCTCTCGGTTTTCCAGACACAGACAGTCAGGGGAACAGCGGTCGGATCATCAAAGAAGGCTTCAATGTCGTGAAAACAGAGAGGGGGAAATGCAATATTTACCGGAAAAAAGGTGGGATTGACCTCAGTGACATGAAGATTAAAATCGGGGAGGTGATGAACAGCAAAGCCGTCTATAGCTTGTTCAACAACAACTGCATCCACTTCGCCCTCTGGCTCCTGGGCTTGTTGGACTTCGCCAAGGAACTGGTGAGCACGGAGCGGGGCGGCACGGCCGTGGTGGGATGGCTCCTGCACCCACACCCAGCCCTGCATTTCCCTCCTCTCCCGATTCCCCTGGGGCTGGCGCACGGGTGGTGGGGACAGCGGTGGGGACAGCCGAGGCCCCTGCACATGGACAGCTTTCTCTTGCAGGTGGAAATCCAACATGACGTTGGCAGCTGCAGCTGGTGGTCTGTGAGTATGCCCAGTGTCAGCCCTCCCCGGCAGGGCTGTGGGGTCCCCAGGAGGACTGTGGGGTCCCCAGGAGGGCTGGGTCCCCAGGAGGGTTTGTGTCCCCGAAAGGGGCTTCGGTCCACAGGATGCCTGGGTTCTCTGGGAGGGCTGCAGGGTCTCTGAGAGGCCTGTGGGTCCCCAAATAGAACTGGGTTGGCCAGGTGCCCTGTGGCGTCCCCAAAGAGGGCTGGGGTTTCCAAAGGGGCCTGGGGTCCCCGGGAGCCCTGTGGGGTCCCCAGGAGGGCTGGGCTCCACCTGCCAGCGCTGGCGGGGGACTCATCTACATGCGGCAGGAAGGCAAGGGATTGCGGTGAGGGGACTGTCCCCCCCTTTCTGGGACACCTGCAGCCCACCCACCCCGGCATTGCAGAGGAGCAGCCACATGGTGTGAGGGGTGGCGGCTGCTGCATCCCCCCGAGTATGAACCCCCCAGACACACAGAGGAGCCTCAGTGTCACCCCACGCACTCCAAAGCCTCACCCCAGGAAAGCACCTTTTTGGGGAGGGGGTTGCTTTCCGCTTGCCGCTGCTTAATTGCCGCGCATAATTAGATGCCTTATTCCATTTTGCTACCTGAGATGTGCCCGTTTTCCCTCGCTGCCTCGCGCCTGTGTGATGGGGGCAGAGCGCTGCCCGGCTGGCCACCACCCCCTCGGGGCTTGTTAGCCGCGAAGAATAATCAGAACTGAAATATCCGGCAATATCAATAAATACCTGTGGAGATTAAGAATAACAGCAACAGTAGCAACAATAATAGCTACAACAAAAATAACGAATAGAATAGAATAGAATAGAGAAGAGAAGAGAAGAGAAGAGAAGAGAAGAGAAGAGAAGAGAAGAGAAGAGAAGAATAGAATACATAATGTATCATATATATGTCATATATCAGACATTATACATCATAATATAATTGAGGTGGGTTGACCTTGACTGGCTGCCAGGTGCCCACCCAGCCGCTCTACCACTCTCCGTCCTCAACTGGACCGGGGGAGAAAAATGGGATGAAAGGCTCCTGGGTCAAGATAAGGACAGGGAGATCACTCAGCAATTTCCACCATGGGCAAAACAACCTCGACTCAGGGAAATTAATTTATTGCCAATCAGAGCAGGACAATGAGAAGTAAGAACAAAGCTTGAAACACCTTTCCCCCAACCCTCCTTCTTCCCGGGCTCACCTTCCCTCCCGATTTCTCCACCTCCACCCCCCAGCGGCGCAGGGGCGGGGAATGGGGGTTGCGGTCAGTTCATCCCACGTGTCTCTGCCGCTCCTTCCTCCTCACTCTCTCCCCCTGCCCCAGCGTGGGGTCCCTCCCACAGGAAACAGTAGGAGTTTGGTGAGGGCTCCACCGGCAGTGGGGGGGATGTGGGGGGACTTGGGGGCATTGGGGCTGCTTCTGCCGCCTCCTCACCTTCCCTCCCCGGCAGGATTACCAGAGGGCGTACAATTCGCTCCATTTTATGCTGTTCAAGAGCATCCCCGGGTGTGGGGAGATTTTCGAGGAGGTGTCAGAGGACAACTTGCAGCCTGGGGACATCCTGCTCTTCCCTGCAAGGACCAACTCTGTCATCCAGAATATCATCTTCAAAAACGCAGCCGTCTACTGCGGGGACGGAGAGGTCATACACTTCCAGGGTAAGCACCCGACCCCGCTCCCATTTGCGACGTGGCAGTGGACGAAAGGCGGCCACTGGTGCTGTGGGAGGGCCAGGGCGATGGGCAGCTCTCAGTTTTCCAGACACAGACAGTCAAGGGAACAGCGGTCGGATCATCAAGGAAGGCTTCAATGTCATGAAAACAGAGAGGGGGAAATGCAATATTTACCAGAAACAAGGTGGGATCGACCTCAATGACATCAAGAGTAAAGTCAGGAAGGTGATGAACAGCAAAGCCAACTATAACTTGGACAAAAACAACTGCATCCACTTCACCCTCTCGCTCCTCGGCTTGGGGGACTTCATGGAACTGGTGAGCACAGAGCAGGGCGGCACGGCCGTGGTGGGATGGCTCCTGCACCCACACCCAGCCCTGCGTTTCCCTCCTGACCCGATTCCCCTGGGGCTGGCGCATGGGCGGTGGGGACAGCGGTGGGGACAGCAGTGGGGACAGCCGAGCCCCCTGCACATGGACAGCTTTCTCTTGCAGGTGAAATTCCAACATGAAGGTGGCAGCTTCAACTGTTGGCCTGTGAGTACGCCCAGTGTCAGCCCACCCTGGCAGGGCTCTGGGGTCCCCGGGAGGACTGGGGGGGCCCGAGGAGGGCTGGCGTCCCCAGGACAGGTGGCGTCCCTGGGAGGGATGCTAGGTTCCCAAGAGGGTTGGGGTCCCCAGGAGAGCTGGTGTCTCCCAACATGACTGGGGTCTCCAGGAGAGCTGTGGGGTCCCCATGGAGATCTGAGACCCAAGCAGGGCTGGGATCCCCAGGAGGGCTGTGGGGTCCCCAGGAGGGATGGGGTTCCCAGCGAGCTGGGGTCCCGGGGAGGACTGTGGGGTTCCCAGGAGGGCTGCGGGGTCTGCGAGGCCTGGGGTTCCCAGGAGGGCTGTTGTCTCAAGGAGGGCTTGTGTCCCCTGAAGGAGCTTGTGTCCTCAGGAGGGCTGGGGTCTCTGGGAGGGCTGGAGTCCCCAAACAGGGCTGGGGTCCCCAGGAGCCCTGTGGGGTCCCCAAAGAGGGCTGGGGTTTCCAAAGGGGCCTGGGGTCCCCGGGAGCCCTGTAGGGTCCCACCAAGGTGCTGTGGAGGAAGGGAGGGATGGATGTGGCCGTGGGTGCCACCACCCCAGGGAACCCTGACACTCGCCCCGGCCGAGCATCACCGCACCCATCTTCTCTCCCAGGTGTCCCCAGCGCAGCAGTGATGGAGGCGACGATGCGCCCGGGGGACACGCGGGGCTGGAGCATCCTTCCCCAGGGGACCGGTGCCATGCTGGCGCCTTTGGCATCCCTCTTGTATGGCAATAAACGGTTGCACCGAGAGCCTGTGCCAGTCCTGTTTGATTTGGGGTTTTTCACTTTTGCTTTCTTTTTCCCAGAAGCTCATTTCCCCGAAGCCCCTGATGAGGAAAGTCCCAGCCCTGTCTGATTTGGGTTTTTTTCATGTTTGCTTTCCTTTTCCCAGAAGCTCATTTCCCCGAAGCCGCCAATGAGCAACGTCCCACCCCTGGTGCAGCCACCCCCTCCCGCCTCCCTCGAAGGAATTGGCTGCTCTTTGTTCCCGCAGCCTCCTGAGACAAACAGATGCCTCTTCTGTTGCTGTCTCCAGCTTGAAGAAGTTGGGTCGGACGGGGGACTTTTGCCCAAGCCAAGCCCTTGCACCTCGCAGGATCCATCATGGTTAAGGTGAGATGGCAGCGTGGGACCCTGCCCTCTGTGCATGGGTGGGACAGCACAAGCACGGCACGGACACCCCGTTTCTGTTCCTCCCTGCTTGCAGATGTCGAGCAGCACTTTAAGTAGGAGTTTGGCGAGAGCTCCACTGGCGGGGGGGGCGGGGGCACTTGGGGGCATTGGGACTGGTTCTGCCACCTCCTCACCTTCCCTCCCCGGCAGACTTGCCTGAAGATGTACAATGGGCTCAAGTTTCTGCTGTCCAAGAGCATCCCCGGGCGTGAGGAGGTCTTCGAGGAGGTGTCGGAGAGCAAGATGGAGCCTGGGGACATCGTGCTCTTCCCCTTGGACGGGACCTCTGGCGTCCGCAAATTATTCAAACATGCAGGCGTCTACTGCGGGGACGGAGAGGTCATACACTTCCAGAGTAAGCACCCGACCCCGCTCCCATTTGGGACGTGGCGGTGGCCGAAAGGCGGCCACTGGTGCCGTGGCTGGGCCAGGGCAATGGGCGGCTCTCGGTTTTCCAGACACAGTCAGTGAGGGGAACAGCGGTCGGATCATCAAAGAAGGCTTCAATGCCATGAAAACAGGGAGGGGGGAATGCAATATTTACCGGAAAAAAGGTGGGATCGACCTCAATTACATCAAGAGTAAAGTCAGGGAGGCGATGAACAGCAAAGCCGACTATAGCTTGCTCAAAAACAACTGCATCCACTTCGCCCTCTCGCTCCTGGGCTTGGAGGACTTCGCCAAGGAACTGGTGAGCACAGAGTGGGGCGGCACGGCCGTGGTGGGATGGCTCCTGCACCCACACCCAGCCCTGCGTTTCCCTCCTGACCCGATGCCCCTGGGGCTGGCGCACGGGCGGTGGGGACAGCGGTGGGGACAGCGGTGGGGACAGCCGAGCCCCCTGCACATGGACAGCTTTCTCTTGCAGGTGAAATTCCAAGATTAAGGCAGCAGCGCTGGCGGAGAGGCTGTGAGTATGCCCAGTGTCAGCCGTCCCCGGCAGGGCTCTGGGGTCCCCGGGAGGACTGGGGGGGCCCGAGGAGGGCTGGCATCCCCAGGACAGGTGGCGTCCCTGGGAGGGATGCTAGGTTCCCAAGACGGTTGGGGGCCCCAGGAGGGCTGGTGTCCCTCAACATGACTGGGGTCTCCAGGAGAGCTGTGGGGTCCCCACGGAGATCTGAGACCCAAGCAGGGCCGGGATGCCCAGGAGGGCTCTGGGGTCACCAGGAGGGATGGGGTTCCCAGCGAGCTGGGGTCCCGGGGAGGACTGTGGGGTCCCCAGGAGGGCTGCGGGGTCCACGACGCCTGGGGTCCCCAGGAGGGCTGTTGTCTCAAGGAGGGCTTGTGTCCCCAGAAGGAGCTTGGGTCCTCAGCAGGGCTGGGGTCTCTGGGAGGGCTGGAGTCCACAAACAGGGCTGGGGTCTCCAGGAGCCCTGTGGGTCCCCAAATAGGACTGGGGTCCCCAGGAGCCCTGTGGGGTCCCCAAAGAGGGCTGGGGTTTCCAAAGGGGCCTGGGGTCCCCGGGAGCCCTGTGGGGTCCCCAGGAGGGCTGGGCTCCACCTGCCAGAGCTGGCGGGGGACCCATCTGCATGGGGCAGGAAGGGCAGGGCTGGGGGTCAGGGGACTGTCCCCCCCTTTCCGGGACACCTGCAGCCCACCCACCCCGGCAGTGCAGAGGAGCAGCCACATGGTGTGAGGGGTGGCGGCTGCCGCATCCCCCCGAGGATGAACCCCCCCTGACGCACAGAGGAGCCTCAGCGTCGTCCTGCGCACCCCAAAGCCTCGCCCCAGGAAAGCACCTTTTTGGGGAGTGGGGGGGTTGCGTTCCGCTTGACAAGAGCCACCTGTGGACGCGGGGTCCCGCCAAGGTGCTGCGGAGGAAGGGAGGGATGGATGTGGCCGTGGGTGCCGCCACCCCAGGGAACCCCGACGCTCGCCCCGGCCGAGCATCACCGCACCCATCTTCTCTCCCAGGTGTCCCCAGCGCAGCCGTGATGGAGGCAACGATGTGCCCGGGGGACACGCGGGGCTGGAGCATCCTTCCCCAGGGGACCGGTGCCATGCTGGCGCCTTTGGCATCCCTCTTGTATGGCAATAAACGGTTGCACCGAGAGCCTGTGCCAGTCCTGTTTGATTTGGGGTTTTTCGCTTTTGCTTTCCTTTTCTCAGAAGCTCCTTGGCCCGAAGCTGCCGATGAGCAACATCCCACCCTGGTGCAGCCACCCCCTCCTGCCTCCCTCGAAGGCATTGGCTGCTCTTTGTTCCCGTGAACTCCTGAGACAAACAGATGCCTCTTCCGTTGTCGGTGTTTGATTTTGAGCATCAAAATAAATATTCCCTGGGCTGCTGGGTTGAAAACTGGGCAAGTGGCTGGGCCAGGTCTGGGTGGAGGCCAGTCACCGCTGGGGTACCCCAGGCACCAATGCTGGGGCCAGGCTGGGGTTGGAGGAAGGTCTCTCGGAGGCGGGTGGGACGTCGCTACATGACACACACTTTTGGAGATGTCCTGCAGCTCCTCTGACTCAAGAGTCTTTCCAGGATCTCCCGCGTCGCCTCTGTCCATTCCCAAAGTTAACATTTAATGTGGAACTAACAAATTAACCCGAGCTTTAAGAAGCAGAAAAACTCATTCGGGGGTTTCCTGTTGCTTGTACTGCTGTTGGGTTTTGCTTTCCGTCTTACTCCGCCTCTCACATCGGTCAGGAAGCATGTGACATCTGGTTTGGCCCCGGCATCTGCCGCCCCCCATCCCTGCTGCATTGCCCACAGCCCTTGGCGGAGGTGCCTGCAGCGCGGCTGTGCCACCGGCTCCATCCCAGAGAAAACACTGCTAAGTAGCAGCAGGAGCAAGGTAAGGATGCTCCCGTCCCCGCACCTCTTTGCAGGCAGCTGCCCGCGCTGCTGCCGCCGCACCGGGACAGGGAGGGGGAAGATGAACAAGGCTTGTGCCGGATGTCTCCAGCTCAAAGAAGTTGGGCGGCATGGGGGGCTTTTGGCCGAGCCAAGCCCTTGTGCCCGGCACGCTCCATCATGGGCAGGCTGTGACGGCAGGGTGGGACCCTGCCCTCCGTGCACGGGCAGGACGGCACGAGCACAGCGCTGACACCCCGTTTCTGTTCCTCTCTGCTTGCAGATGTCGAGCAGCTCTGTAAGAAGGAGTTTGGCGAGGGCTCCACCGGCAGCACGGTGGGGTCGGAGGACTTGGGGGGTGTTGGGGTTGGTTCTGCTGCCTCCTCACGTTCCCTCCCCGGTGTGTTGGCAGAGGGCATACGAGGGGCTCCTTTTTATGCTGCACAAGAGCATCCCCTGGCGTGGGGAGGTCTTCGAGGAGGTGTCGGAGAGCAAGATGCAGCCTGGGGACATCGTGCTCTTCCCCTTGGACGTGAGCTCTGGCATCCGCAAACTCTTCAAACATGTGGTCGTCTACTGCGGGGTCGGAGAGGTCATACACTTCCAGGGTAAGCACCCGACCCCGCTCCCATTTGGGACGTGGCGGTGGCCGAAAGGTGGCCGGTGGCACCGTGGCTGTGCCAGGGCGATGGGCGGCTCTCGGTTTTCCAGACACAGTCAGTCAGGAGAACAGCGGTCGGATCAGCAAGGAAGGCTTCGATGCCATGAAAAGGGAGAGAGGGAGATGCAGTATTTACCGGAAAAAAGGTGGGATCAACCTCAATGACTTCAAGAGTAAAGTCAGGGAGGCGATGAACAGAAAAGCCGACTGTAGCTCGCCTTTTTTTTTTTGAGGGCCGGCGTCCCCAGGAGGGCTCTGGGGTCCCCAGGAGGGGTGGGGTTCCCAGCGAGCTGGGGTCCCGGGGAGGACTGTGGGGTCCCGAGGAGGGCTGGGTCCCCAGGAGGGTTTGTGTCCCCGAAAGGGGCTTGGGTCCTCAGGAGGGCTGGGGTCTCTGGGAGGGCTGCAGGGTCCTCGAGAGGCCTGTGAGTCCCCGGGAACCCTGTGGGGTCCCCAGGAGGGCTGGGCCTCACCTGCCAGCACTGGTGGGGGACCCATCCGCACGGGGCAGAGAGGGCAGGGATGGGGGTCGGGGGACTGTCCCCCGCTTTCCAGGCCACCTGCAGCCCACCCACCCCAGCATTGCAGAGGAGCAGCCACATGGTGTGAGGGGTGGCGGCTGTCGCGTCCCCCCGAGGACAATCCCCCCAGATGCACAGAGGAGCCTCAGCATCGCCCCACACACCCCAAAGCCTCGCCCAAGGAAAGCACCTTTTTTTTGGGGAGGGGGTTGCTTTCCGCTTGCCACTGCTTAATTGCCGCACATTAATTAGATATTTTATTAAATTTTGCTACCTGAGATGTGCCCGTTTTCCCTCGCTGCCTCGCGCCTGTGTGGTGGGGGCAGAGCGCTGCCCGGCTGGACACCACCCCCTCGGGGCTTGTTAGCCGCGAAGAATAATCAGAACTGAAATATCCGGCAATATCAATAAATACCTGTGGAGATTAAGAATAACAGCAACAGTAGCAACAATAATAGCTACAACAAAAATAACGAATAGAATAGAATAGAGAAGAGAAGAGAAGAGAAGAGAAGAGAAGAGAAGAGAAGAGAAGAATACATAATGTATCATATATATGTCATATATCAGACATTATACATCATAATATAATTGAGGTGGGTTGACCTTGACTGGCTGCCAGGTGCCCACCCAGCCGCTCTACCACTCTCCGTCCTCAACTGGACCAGGGAAGAAAAATGGGATGAAAGGCTCCTGGGTCAAGATAAGGACAGGGAGATCACTCAGCAATTTCCACCATGGGCAAAACAACCTCGACTCAGGGAAATTAATTTATTGCCAAGCAGAGCAGGACAATGAGAAATAAGAACAAAGCTTGAAACACCTTCCCCCCACCCCTCCCTTCTTCCCGGGCTCACCTTCCCTCCCGATTTCTCCACCTCCACCCCCCAGCAGCGCAGGGGCGGGGAATGGGGGTTGTGGTCAGTTCATCCCACGTGTCTCTGCCGCTCCTTCCTCCTCACTCTCTCCCCCTGCCCCAGCGTGGGGTCCCTCCCACACGAAACAGTCCTCCACCAACTTCTCCAACGGGAGTCCTTCCCACAGGCTGCATTCTTCACAAACTGCTCCAGTGTGGGCTCCTCTCCATGGGGTCACAGGTCCTACCAGGAGCCTGCTGGGATGGACTTTTTGGGGGTCTCTCCCAGGGTCTTGGCGTTCCCCATGGGTCCCACCAACCGGGGTGGCAGGGTAGGGGACAACCGCAACCCGGGTGCCACAGACCTGTGACTCCGCAGGAGCCGCACCAGCGCCTTGGCGATGACGCCAACCTCTGCCTTGGGTGCCAGGTGGAAGTAGAGCTGCGCCACGGCCATCACCACCTGCGGGGAGACACCCGAGTGTCACCTGGCGAGCATGGGGCACCCTGGGAGACGGCTGTGTCCCCCAGTGTCCCACCCGGCAGCACCCAGAGGAAGCCCATCCCTGGGGACGCCCAGCCTCAGGTGTCTCTCAAGCACCCCGCTGGCGCCTTGGCCAGTGGGGACATCACGAGCCCAGGCTGCTGGACACCACTGCTGGCCTCTGGGGATGGACAGGGCTGGGGCAGGGGGCTCACCGCGGCATTGCGGCTCTGCAGCAGGGGCTTGGTGTTGCGCAGGGGCAGGCGGTGGTCGGGGTCCATGACGTAGGGCTTGCGCTTGGCCAACGAGGCCGCTTCTGTCTTGGTGTCCTTGGCGTCCTCCTCCTCGGAGCCGTAGAAAGCCTTCTCGGTGCTCTCCTCCAGCAGGGACTCCTGCCAGTAGGTGGGACACCTTGCTCCTCCCCAACAGCACCCTCCCTTCACCCCACCTCCCCGGGGGCTCCCAGGGCACCCCGAGGCTCCCGGGGCACCCCGAGGCTCCCGCACTCACGTTCTGGTTGGGGCTGAGGAACTGGGTGCGCGCGTAGCGGGTCAGCATGTTGATGATGACCACCTGCCCCCACTCCTCCACGTCGATGAGCAGGTTGCAGAGCTTGCGGTAGTTCTTGTGGATGAGGTCGATGCGCTCCGGGCAGACCTCCTCGAACGCCATCACCACGCTGCTGGCCACCAGCTGTGGAGGAAAAGCCCAGGGTGACTCACCAGGGTGGTGGCATCTTCATCATGATGCCGGCTTGGTGGAGATGGTGGCATCTCCATGAGGGTGCTGGCTCAGTAGAGATGGCTGCATCCTTGTGGGTGTCCCACCAAGGTGATGAGGTGGCAGGATGGGACACCTGTGGGTGGCACTTGGGGGGCATTTCTCTTGCCCCATGCGCCATGCATGGCTCGTGGGGACAGTTCAGATCTGGTGTGGCCACAAGGGGACGGGCTACGGGGAAGGGCAGCACACAGGTGACGGGGGCACTGCTGGGGGGACAGTTCTTCCTCTGTGAGGGGCTGCTGGGCCAGTACTTCAACGTGGTCCCCGATGGGGTGGCTGAGCCCCAGCCAGGAGACCTCTTCCTCTTCCCGCTGGCCTCGGGGGGCCCCGGCTGGTGGGGCGCTCATGCTGGCATCTACTGCGGTGACGGGGAGATCATCCACCTTGAAGGTGAGCCCCAGAAGGTGGTCATGGCATGGGGACATCTCCATGGAAGGGACACGGGGTGCAGCATCCCCTCTGCACCACAGGCAGCTCGGGGACGTCCTCATCGGGGATCGTGGCCAAGCACGGCAAGAGCCACCTCGTGCGGATGCGGGGTCCCGCCAAGGTGCTGCGGAGGAAGGGAGGGATGGATTCAGCCGCCCTGCAGCAGCGGATCCGGGCGGCCATGGACCAGGAGGTGGAGTACGACGCCATCACCTGCAACTGTGTCCACTTCACCCTCGCCCTGCTGGGGCTGGGCCAGCTCGCTGGTGCCACAGTGGGTGCCACCAGCCCAGGGAACCCTGACACTCGCCCCGGCCGAGCGTCACTGCACCCATCTTCTGTCCTAGGTGTCCCCAGCGCTGCAGTGATGGAGGCAACGATGCGCCTGGGGGAAGCGCGGGGCTGGAGCGTCTTTCCCCAGGGCACCGGTGCTGTGCTGGCGCCTTTGGCATCCCTCTTGTATGGCAATAAACGGTTGCACCGAGAGCCTGTGCCAGTCCTGTTTGATTTGGGGTATTTTGCTTTTGCTTTCCTTTTCTCAGAAGCTCCTTTCCTGGAAGCCGCCAAAGAGCAACGTCCCACCCCGCCGGTGCAGCCACCCCCTCCTGCCTCCCTCGAAGGCATTGGCTGCTCTTTGTTCCCGTGGCCTCCTGAGACAAACAGATGCCTCTTCCGTTGCCGGTGTTTGATTTTGAGCATCAAAGTAAATATTCCCTGGGCTGCTGGGTTGAAAACTGGGCAAGCGGCTGGGCCAGGTCTGGGTGGAGGCCAGTCACCGCTGGGGTACCCCAGGGGTCAATGCTGGGGCCAGGCTGGGGTTGGAGGAAGGTCTCTCGGAGGCGCGTGGGACGTCGCTACATGACACGCACTTTTGGAGATGTCCTGCAGCTCCTCTGACTCAAGAGCCTTTCCAGGATCTCCCACGTCGCCTCCACCCTTTCCCAAAGTTAACATTTAACGTGGAACTAACAAATTAACCTGAGCTTTAAGAACCAGAAAAACTCATTCGGGGGTTTCCTGTTGTTTGTACTGCTTTGGGGTTTTGCTTTCCGTCTTTCTCCGCTTCTCTCATCGGTCAGGAAGGATGTGACGTCTGGTTTGGCCCCAGCACGTGCCGCCCCCCATCCCTGCTGCATTGCCCACAGCCCTTGGCGGAGGTGCCTGCAGCGCGGCTCTGCCACCGGCTCCATCCCAGAGCAAACACTGCTAAGTAGCAGCAGGAGCAAGGTAAGGATGCTCCCATCCCCGCACCCCTTTGCAGGCAGCTGCCCGCGCTGCTGCCGCACTGGGACAGGGAGGGGGAAGATGAACAAGGCTTGTGCCGGGACACCTCCAGCTCGAGGAAGCTGGGCGGCATGGGGGGCTTTTGGCCGAGCCAAGCCCTTGTGCCTGGCACGATCAATCATGGGCAGGCTGTGACGGCAGGGTGGGAAGCAACAGGATCACTAGCCCAGCTGAAGTGCATCTACACGAATGCACGGAGCATGGGCAACAAACAGGAGGAGCTTGAGGCTGTTGTGAAAGGGGAAAACTACGATATAGTTGCCATCACGGAAACATGGTGGGATGACACACATAGCTGGAGTGCCACGATGGACGGCTATAAACTCTTTAGAAGGGATAGGCAAGGAAGGAGAGGCGGTGGGGTAGCCCTCTATGTTAAGGAGAGTCTGGACTGCCTTGAGCTCGAGGATGGTGACGAGAGGGTTGAGTGCCTGTGGGTTAGAATCAGAGGGAAGGCCACCAAGGCAGACATTGTGGTGGGAGTCTGTTACAGACCACCCAATCAGGATGAGGAGGCAGATGAAGTATTCTACAGGCAGCTGGGAGAAGCCTCACGATCGCTGGCCCTTGTTCTCGTGGGGGACTTCAACTTGCCGGATGTCTGCTGGAAATACAATGCAGCAGAGAGGAACCAGTCCAGGAGGTTCCTGGAGTGTGTGGAAGATGATAATGTCCTCACGCAGCTGGTGAGGGAGCCCACGAGAGAAGGCGCCCCGCTGGACCTGTTGTTTGTGAACAGAGACGGTCTTGTGGGTGATGTGACGGTCGGAGGCCGCCTTGGGCACAGTGACCACGAAATGATAGAGTTCTCGATTCTCAGAGAAGTAAAGAGAAGGGTCACCAGAACTGCCACCTTGGACTTCCGGAGGGCAGACTTTGGCCTGTTTAGGAGTCTGGTTGGCAGAGTCCCTTGGGAGGCAGTCCTGGAGGGCAAAGGCGTCCAGGAAGGCTGGACATTCTTCAAGAGGGAAATCTTAAAGGCGCAGGAGCAGGCCGTCCCCATGAGCCGAAAGATGAGCCGGCGGGGAAGAAGACCGGCCTGGCTGAGCAGAGAGCTCCGGCTGGAACTTAGGAAAAAAAAGAGAGTCTACCACCTTTGGAGGAAGGGGCAGGCAACTCAGGAGGACTACAAGGATGTTGTGAGGTCATGCAGGGAGAAAATTAGAAGGGCCAAAGCCCAATTAGAACTTAGTCTGGCTACTGCCGTAAAAGACAACAAAAAGTCCTTCTACAAATACATTAACAATAAAAAGGGGGCTAAGGAGAATCTCCCTCCTCTATTGGATGCGGAGGGAAACTTAGTGTCAAGGGACGAGGAAAAGGCTGAGGTGCTAAATACCTTCTTTGCCTCAGTCTTCAACAGCAAGGGAAGTTGCTCTCTGGGCACCCAGCCCCCTGAGCAGGAAGACAGGGATGGGGAGCAGAATGTAGACCCCGAAGTCCAAGGGGAAATGGTCAGTGACCTGCTACGCCACCTAGACACGCACAAGTCTATGGGGCCGGATGGGATCCACCCAAGGGTGCTGAAAGAGCTGGCAGAAGTGCTCATCACGCCACTCTCCATCATTTAGCAGCAGTCCTGGCTAACTGGGGAGGTCCCAGTTGACTGGAAGCTGGCAAATGTGACGCCCATCTACAAGAAGGGCCGGAAGGAGGATCCGGGCAACTACAGGCCTGTCAGCCTGACCTTGGTGCCTGGGAAGGTTATGGAGCAGATCATCTTGAGTGCCATCATGCGGCACATACGGGACAACCGGGTGATCGGGCCCAGTCAGCATGGGTTTATGAAAGGCAGGTCCTGTCTGACCAACCTGATCTCCTTCTACGACATGGTGACCCGCTTAGTGGATGAGGGAAAGGCTGTGGACGTTGTGTACCTGGACTTTAGTAAAGCCTTTGACACCATCTCCCACAGCATTCTCTTGGAGAAACTGGCTACCCATGGCTTGGATGGGCGTACTCTGCGCTGGGTAGGAAACTGGCTGGATGGCCGGGCCCAAAGAGTTGTGGTGAATGGAGTTAAATCCGGTTGGCGGCCGGTCACAAGTGGTGTTCCCCAGGGCTCAGTACTGGGGCCAGTCCTGTTCAATATCTTTATCAATGATCTGGGCGACGGGATCGAGTGCACCCTCAGTAAGTTTGCAGATGACACCAAATTGGGAGGGAGTGTTGATCTGCTGGAGGGCAGGCAGGCGCTACAGCGGGACCTGGACAGGCTGGATCGATGGGCCGAGGCCAATTGTATGAGGTTCAACAAGGCCAAGTGCCGGGTCCTGCACTTGGGTCACAACAACCCCAGGCAACGCTACAGGCTTGGGGGGGAGTGGCTGGAAAGCTGCCTGGCGGAAAAGGACCTGGGGGGTTGGTTGACGGCCGGCTGAATATGAGCCAGCAGTGTGCCCAGGTGGCCAAGAAGGCCAACGGCATCCTGGCTTGTATCAGAAATAGTGTGGCCAGCAGGAGTAGGGAGGTGATTGTCCCCCTGTACTCGGCCCTGGTGAGGCCGCACCTCGAGTACTGTGTTCAGTTTTGGGCCCCTCACTACAAGAAAGACATTGAGGTGCTGGAGCGTGTCCAAAGAAGGGCAACGAGGCTGGTGAAGGGTCTGGAACACAAGTCCTATGAGGAGCGGCTGAGGGAACTGGGGATGTTTAGCCTGGAGAAAAGGAGGCTGAGGGGAGACCTTATTGCTCTCTACAACTACCTGAAAGGAGGTTGTAGAGAGATGGGGGTCGGTCTCTTCTCCCTAGTAACAGACAACAAAACAAGAGGAAATGGCCTCAAGTTGCGCCAGGGGAGGTTTAGATTGGACATTCGTAAAAATTTCTTTACCGAAAGGGTTGTCAGGCATTGGAACAGGCTGCCCAGGGAGGTGGTGGAGTCCCCATCTCTGGGGGTATTCAAAAGGCGTTTAGATGAGGCCCTAAGGGATATGATTTAGTGGGGGACTTGGTAGTGATAGGTTAATGGTTGGACCCGATGATCTCGGAGGTCTCTTCCAACCAGAACAATTCTATGATTCTATGATTCTATGACCCTGCCCTCCGTGCACGGGCAGGACGGCACGAGCACAGCGCTGACACCCCATTTCTGTTCCTCTCTGCTTGCAGATGTCGAGCAGCTCTGTAAGTCAGAGTTTGGCGAGGGCTCCACTGGCAGCACGGTGGGGTCGGAGGACTTGGGGGGTGTTGGGGTTGGTTCTGCTGCCTCCTCACCTTCCCTCCCCGGTGTGTTGGCAGAGGTGGTACCAGGGGATCCATTTTATGCTGTTCCAGAGCACCCCCAGGCGTGAGGAGGTCTTCGAGGAGGTGCCGGAGAACAACTTGCAGTGCGGGGACATCGTGCTCTTCCCCGCAAGGACCAACTCTGTCGTCAAGAATCCCATCTTCAAACACGTGGGCATCTACTGCAGGAACGGAGAGGTCATGCACTTCCAGGGTAAGCACCCGACCCCGCTCCCATTTGGGACGTGGCAGTGGACGAAAGGCGGCCAGTGGTACCGTGGCTGGGCCAGGGCGATGAGCGGCTCTCGGTTTTCCAGACACAGACAGTCAGGGGAACAGCGGTCGGATCATCAAGGAAGGCTTCAATGTCATGAAAAGGGAGAGGGGGGGATGCAGTATTTACCGGAAAAAAGGTGGGATCACCATCAATGACTTCAAGAGTAAAGTCAGGGAGGCGATGAACAGCAAAGCCAACTATAGCTCGGACAACAACTGCATCCACTTCGCCCTCTGGCTCCTGGGCTTGGGGGACTTCGACATGGAACGGGTGAGCACAGAGCAGGGCAGCACGGCCGTGGTGGGATGGCTCCTGCACCCACACCCAGCCCTGCGTTTCCCTCCTGACCCGATTCTCCTGGGGCTGGCGCACGGGCTGTGGGGACAGCGGTGGGGACAGCCGAGCCCCCTGCGCATGGACAGCTTTCTCTTGCAGGTGGAATTCCAACATGAAGGTGGCAGCTGGTGGCCCGTGAGTATGCCCAGTGTCAGCCCTCTCCGGCAGGGCTCTGGGGTCCCCGGGAGGACTGGGGGGGCCTGAGGAGGGCTGGTGTCCCCAGGACAGGTGGCGTCCCTGGGAGGGATGCTAGGTTCCCAAGAGGGTTGGGGGCCCCAGGAGGGCTGGTGTCTCCCAACAGGAATGGGGTCTCCAGGAGAGCTGTGGGTGGGGTCCCCACGGAGATCTGAGACCCAAGCAGGGCCGGGATGCCCAGGAGGGCTGTGGGGTCCCCAGGAGGGGTGGGGTTCCCAGCAAGCTGGGGTCCTGGGGAGGACTGTGGGGTCCCGAGGACGGCTAGGTTCCCAGGAGGGCATGGGTCCCCGAAAGGGGCTTGGGTCCTCAGGAGGGATGGGGTCTCTGGGAGGGCTGCAGGGTCCCCAAGAGGCCTGTGTGTCCCCAAATAGGACTGGTTTCCCCATGAGCCCTGTGGGGTCCCCAAAGAGGGCTGGGGTTTCCAAAGGGGCCTGGGGTCCCCGGGAGCCCTGTGGGGTCCCCAGGAGGGCTGGGCTCCACCTGCCAGCACTGGCGGGGGACTCATCTGCACGGGGCAGGAAGGGCAGGGATGGGGGTTGGGGAACTGTTCCCCCCCTTTCCAGGCCACCTGCAGCCCACCCACCCCGGCATTGCAGAGGAGCAGCCACATGGTGTGAGGGGTGGCAGCTGCTTCATCCCCCCAAGGATGAACCCCCCAGACACACAGAGGAGCCTCAGTGTCACCCCACGCACCCCAAAGCCTCGCCCCAGGAAAGCAGCTTTTTTTGGCGGGGGGGATTTGGCGGGGGGTATGTGCTTTCCGCTTGCCGCTGCTTAATTGCCATGCATTACAATACAATACATAATGTATCATATATATGTCATATATCAGACATTATACATCATAATATAATTGTGGTGGGTTGACCTTGACTGGCTGCCAGGTGCCCACCCAGCCGCTCTAGCACTCTCCGTCCTCAACTGGACCGGGGGAGAAAAATGGGATGAAAGGCTCCTGGGTCAAGATAAGAACAGGGAGATCACTCAGCAATTTCCACCATGGGCAAAACAAACTCGACTCAGGGAAATTAATTTGTTGCCAAGCAGAGCAGGACAATGAGAAGTAAGAACAAATCTAGAAACACCTTCCCCCCACCCCTCCCTTCTTCCCGGGCTCACCTTCCCTCCCGATTTCTCCACCTCCACCCCCGCAGCGGCGCAGGGGCGGGGAATGGGGGTTGCGGTCAGTTCATCCCACGTGTCTCTGCCGCTCCTTCCTCCTCACTCTCTCCCCCTGCCCCAGCGTGGGGTCCCTCCCACAGGAAACAGTAGGAGTTTGGTGAGGGCTCCACCAGCACTGGGGGGGGATGTGGGGAGACTTGGGGGCATTGGGGCTGCTTCTGTCACCTTCTCACCTTCCCGCCCCGGCAGGATTGCCAAATGACATACAATGCGCTCAAGTTTCTGCTGTTCAAGAGCATCCCCGGGCGTGGGGAGGTCTTCGAGGAGGTGTCGGAGAGCAAGATGCAGCCTGGGGACATCGTGCTCTTCCCCACAATGACCAACTCTGTCATTGTGAATATCATCTTAAAACACGCGGGTGTCTACTGCGGAGACGGAGAGGTCATACACTTCCAGGGTAAGCACCTGACCCCGCTCCCATTTGCGACGTGGCGGTGGCCAAAAGGCGGCCACTGGTGCCGTGGCTGGGCCAGGGCGATGGGCGGCTCTCGGTTTTCCAGACACAGACAGTCAGGAGAACAGCAGTTGGATCATCAAGAAAAGCTTCAATGCCATAACAACAGAGATGGGGAGATGCAGTATTTACGAGGAAAATGGTGGGATCGACCTCAATGACTTCAAGAGTAAAGTCAGGGAGGCGATGAACAGCAAAGACGACGATAGCTTGCTCAAAAACAACTGCATCCACTTCGCCCTCTCGCTCCTGGGCTTGGAGGACTTCGCCAAGGAACTGGTGAGCATGGAGCAGGGTGGCACGGCCGTGGTGGGATGGCTCCTGCACCCACACCCAGCCCTGCGTTTCCCTCCTGACCCGATGCCCCTGGGGCTGGCGCACGGGCGGTGGGGACAGCGGTGGGGACAGCAGTGGGGACAGCCGAGCCCCCTGCGCATGGACAGCTTTCTCTTGCAGGTGGAAATCCAAGATGAAGGTGGCAGCTCTGGCGGAGAGGCCGTGAGTATGCCCAGTGTCAGCCGTCCCCGGCAGGGCTCTGGGGTCCCCGGGAGGACTGGGGGGGCCCGAGGAGGGCTGGCGTCCCCAGGACAGGTGGCGTCCCTGGGAGGGATGCTAGGTTCCCAAGACGGTTGGGGGACCAAGGAGGGCTGGTGTCTCCCAACAGGAATGGGGTCTCCAGGAGAGCTGTGGGGTCCCCATGGAGATCTGAGACCCAAGCATGCCTGGGATCCCCAGGAGGACTGTGGGGTCGCCAGGAGGGTTGGGTCCCCAGGAGGGCTTGTGTCCCCAAAAGGGGCTTGGGTCCTCAGGAGGGCTGGGGTCTCTGGGAGGGCTGCAGGATTTTCGAGAGGCCAGTGGGTCCCCAGGAGGGCTTGTGTCCCCAAAAGGGGCTTGGGTCCTCAGGAGGGCTGGGGTCTCTGGGAGGGCTACAGGATTTTCGAGAGGCCCGTGGGTCCCCAAATAGGACCGGTCAAGATAAGGACAGGGAGATCACTCAGCAATTTCCATCATGGGCAAAACAAACTTGACTCAGGGAAATTAATTTATTGCCAAGCAGAGCAGGACAATGAGAAGTAAGAACAAATCTTGAAACACCTTCCCCCCACCCCTCCCTTCTTCCCGGGCTCACCTTCCCTCCCGATTTCTCCACCTCCACCCCCCAGCAGCGCAGGGACAGGAAATGGGGGTTGCGGTCAGTTCATCCCACGTGTCTCTGCCGCTCCTTCCTCCTCACTCTCTCCCCCTGCCCCAGCGTGGGGTCCCTCCCACAGGAAACAGTAGGAGTTTGGTGAGGGCTCCACCGGCACTGGGGGGGAACGTGGGGGGAGTTGGGGGCATTGGGGCTGCTTCTGCCGCCTCCTCACCTTCCCTCCCCGGCAGGATTGCCTGAGGGTGTACAATTCGCTCCATTTTATGCTCTTCAAGAGCATCCCCGGGCGTGAGGAGGTCATCGAGGAGGTGTCGGAGAACAACTTGCAGCCTGGGGACATCGTGCTCTTCCCTGCGAGGACCAACTCTGTCATCCAGAATACCATCTTAAAACACGCAGCCGTCTACTGCGGGGACGGAGAGGTCATACACTTCCAGGGTAAGCACCTGACCCCGCTCCCATTTGCGACGTGGCGGTGGCCGAAAGGCGGCCACTGGTGCCGTGGCTGGGCCAGGGCGATGCGCGGCTCTCGGTTTTCCAGGGATAAACGGTTCGGGGAAAAGTGGTCTGATCAGCAAGGAAGGCTTCAATGTCATGAAAACAGAGAGGGAGAAATACGATATTTACCGGAAAAAAGGTGGGATCCCCGTCAATTACATCAAGAGTAAAGTCAGGGAGGCGATGAACAGCAAAGCCAACTATAGCTTGGTGACAAACAACTGCATCCACTTCGCCCTCTGGTTCCTGGGCTTGGAGGACTTCTACATGGAACTGGTGAGCACGGAGCAGGGTGGCACGGCCGTGGTGGGATGGCTCCTGCACCCACACCCAGCCCTGCCTTTCCCTCCTGACCCGATGCCCCCTGGGGCTGGCGCACGGGCGGTGGGGACAGCGGTGGGGACAGCCAAGCCCTCTGCACATGGACAGCTTTCTCTTGCAGGTGGAAATCCAACATGAAGGTGGCAGCTCTGGCGGTGAGGCCGTGAGTATGCCCAGTGTCAGCCCTCCCTGGCAGGGCTCTGGGTTCCCCGGGAGGACTGGGGGGGCCCGAGGAGGGCTGGCGTCCCCAGGACAGGTGGCGTCCCTGGGAGGGATGCTAGGTTCCCAAGAGGGTTGGGGGCCCCAGGAGGGCTGATGTCTCCCAACAGGAATGGGGTCTCCAGGAGAGCTGTGAGTGGGGTCCCCACGGAGATCTGAGACCCAAGCAGGGCCGGGATCCCCAGGAGGGCTGTGGGGTCCTCAGGAGGGGTGGGGTTCCCAGCGAGCTGGGGTCCCGGGGAGGACTGTGGGGTCCCAAGGAGGGCTGGGTCCCCAGGAGGGCATGGGTCCCCGAAAGGGGCTTGGGTCCTCAGGTGGGATGGGGTCTCTGGGAGGGCTGCAGGGTCCCCGGGAGCCCTGTGGGTTCCCCAAATAGTACTGGGGTTCCCAGGAGCCCTGTGGGGTCCCCATAGAGGGCTGGAGTTTCCAAAGGGGACTGGGGTCCCCGGGAGCCCTGTGCAGTCCCCAGGAGGGCTGGGCTCCACCTGCCAGTGCTGGTGGGGGACCCATCCGCACGGGGCAGAATGGGCAGGGATGGGGGTCAGGGGACTGTCCCCCCCTTTCCGGGACACCTGCAGCCCACCCACCCTGGCAGTGCAGAGGAGCAGCCACATGGTGTGAGGGGTGGCGGCTGCTGCATCCCCCCCAGGATGAACCCCCCAGACGCACAGAGGAGCCTCAGTGTCACCCCGTGCAACCCAAAGCCTCACCCCAGGAAAGCAGCTTTTGGGGAGGGGGTTGCTTTCCGCTTGCCGCTGCTTAATTGCTGTGCATTAATAAGATGCTTTGTTAAATTTTGCTACCTGAGATGTGCCCGTTTTCCCTCGCTGCCTCGAGCCTGTGTGGTGGGGGCAGAGCGCTGCCCGGCTGGCCACCACCCCCTCGGGGCTTGTTAGCCGCGAAGAATAATCAGAACTGAAATATCCGGCAGTATCAATAAATACCTGTGGAGATTAATAATTACAGCAACAGTAGCAACAATAACAGCTACAACAAGAATAGAGACTAGAATGGACTAGACTAGACTAGAATACAATACAATACAATACAGAGCAGGAGAATGAGAAATAAGAACAAATCTTGAAACACCTTCCCCCCACCCCTCCCTTCTTCCCGGGCTCACCTTCCCTCCCGATTTCTCCACCTCCACCCCCCAGCGGCGCAGGGGCGGGGAATGGGGGTTGCGGTCAGTTCGTCCCACGTGTCTCTGCTGCTCCTTCCTCCTCACTCTCCCCCTGTCCCAGCGTGGGGTCCCTCCCACAGGAAACAGTAGGAGTTTGGTGAGGGCTCCACCGGCAGTGGGGGGAAACGTGGGGGGAGTTGGGGGCATTGCGGCTGCTTCTGCTGCCTCCTCACCTTCCCTCCCTGGCAGGATTGCCAGCGGGTGTACGATGTGCTCCATTTTATGCTGTACAAGAGCATCACCGGGCGTGGGGACATTTTTGAGGAGGTGTCAGAGAACAACTTGCAGCCTGGGGACATCGTGCTCTTCCCCGCAAGGACCAACTCTGTCATCCAGAATATCATCTTCAAACACGCAGCCGTCTACTGCGGGGACGGAGAGGTCATACACTTCCAGAGTAAGCACCCGACCCCGCTCCCATTTGGGACATGGTGGTGGCCGAAAGGTGGCCAGTGGTGCCGTGGCTGGGCCAGGGCAATGGGTGGGTCTCGGTTTTCCAGAGATAGACAGTTCGGGACAAAGTGGACGGATCATCAAGGAAGGCTTCAATCCCATGAAAACAGAGAGGGGGACATGCAGTATTTACCGGAAAATAGGTGGGATCAACTTCAATGGCTTCAAGAGTAAAGTCAGGGAGGCGATGAACAGCAAAGCCGACTATAGCTTGCTCAACAACAACTGCATCCACTTCGCCCTCTGGTTCCTGGGCTTGGGGGACTTCTACATGGAACTGGTGAGCACGGAGCGGGGCGGCACGGCCGTGGTGGGATGGCTCCTGCACCCACACCCAGCCCTGCGTTTCCCTCCTGACCCGATGCCCCCTGGGGCTGGCGCACGGGCGGTGGGGACAGCGGTGGGGACAGCAGTGGGGACAGCCGAGCCCCCTGCACATGGACAGCTTTCTCTTGCAGGTGGAAATCCAACATGAAGGTGGCAGCTACAGCTAGTGGCCCGTGAGTATGCCCAGTGTCAGCCGTCCCCGGCAGGGCTCTGGGGTCCCCGGGAGGACTGGGGGGGCCCGAGGAGGGCTGGCGTCCCCAGGACAGGTGGCATCCCTGGGAGGGATGCTAGGTTCCCAAGAGGGTTGGGGGCCCCAGGAGGGCTGGTGTCCCTCAACATGACTGGGGTCTCCAGGAGAGCTGTGGGGTCCCCACGGAGATCTGAGACCCAAGCAGGGCCGGGATCCCCAGGAGGGCTCTGGGGTCCCCAGGAGGGATGGGGTTCCCAGCGAGCTGGGGTCCCGGGGAGGACTGTGGGGTCCCCAGGAGGGCTGCGGGGTCTGCGAGGCCTGGGGTCCCCAGGAGGGCTGTTGTCTCAAGGAGGGCTTGTGTCCCACAGAAGGAGCTTGGGTCCTCAGCAGGGCTGGGGTCTCTGGGAGGGCTGCAGGGTCCTCGAGAGGCCTGTGGGTCCCCGGGAGCCCTGTGGGGTCCCCAAAGAGGGCTGGGGTTTCCAAAGGGGCCTGGGATCCCTGGGACGACTGTGGGGTCCCCAGGAGGGCTGGGCTCCAGCTGCCAGCGCTGGCGGGGGACTCATCTGCACGGGGCAGGAAGGGCAGGGCAGGGGGTCAGGGGACTGTCCCCCCCTTTCCGGGACACCTGCAGCCCACCCACCCCAGCATTGCAGAGGAGCAGCCACATGGGGTGAGGGGTGGCAGCTGCCGCGTCCCCCCGAGGATGAACCCCCCCTGACGCACAGAGGAGCCTCAGTGTTGCCCCGTGCACCCCAAAGCCTCGCCCCTGGAAAGCGCCTTTTTGGGGAGTGGGGGGGTTGCGTTCCGCTTGACAAGAGCCACCATCTGTGAACGCGGGGTCCCACCAAGGTGCTGCGGAGGAAGGGAGGGATGGATGTGGCCGGGGGTGCCACCACCCCAGGGAACCATGACGCTCACCCCGGCCAAGCGTCACCGCACCCATCTTCTCTCCCAGGTGTCCCCAGCGCTGCAGCGATGGAGGCGACGATGCACCCGGGGGATGCACAGAGCTGGAGCGTCCTTCCCCAGGGGACCAGTGCCGTGCTGGCGCCTTTGGCATCCCTCTTGTATGGCAATAAATGGTTGAACCGAGAGCCTGTGCCAGTCCTGTTTGATTTGGGGTTTTTCGCTTTTGCTTTCCTTTTCTCAGAAGCTTCTTTCCTGGAAGCCGCCGATGAGCAACATCCCACCCCAGTGCAGCCACCCCCTCCTGCCTGCCTCGAAGGCATTGGCTGCTCTTTGTTCCCGTGGCCTCCTGAGACAAACAGATGCCTCTTCCGTTGCCGGTGTTTGATTTTGAGCATCAAAAGAAATATTCCCTGGGCTGCTGGGTTGAAAACTGGGCAAGTGGCTGGGCCAGGTCTGGGTGGAGGCCAGTCACCGCTGGGGTACCCCAGGGATCAATGCTGGGGCCAGGCTGGGGTTGGAGGAAGGTCTCTCGGAGGTGGGTGGGACGTCGCTACATGACACACACTTTTGGAGATGTCCTGCAGCTCCTCTGACTCAAGAGCCTTTCCAGGATCTCCCGCGTCGCCTCTGTCCATTCCCAAACTTTTAACATTTGACGTGGAACTAACAAATTAACCTGAGCTTTAAGAAGCAGAAAACCCCAGCCAGCAGTTTCCTGTTGTTTGTACTGCTCTTACTCCGCCTCTCACATGCGTCAGGAAGAATGTGAGGTCAGGTTTCCTCCTCCCCCCCCCCACCCGGCACCTGCTGCCCCCCCATCCCTGCTACTTTTCTCACTGCCCTTGGTGGAAGTGCCTGCAGGACGGCACGAGCACGGCGCGGACACCTCGTTTCTGTTCCTCCCTGCTTGCAGATGCCAAGCAGCTCTTTAAGCAGGAGTTTGGTGAGAGCTCCACTGGCAGCAGGGGGGGCGTGGGGGGACTTGGGGGCATTGGGGCTGCTTCTGTCACCTCCTCACCTTCCCTCCCCGGCAGGATTGCCAGTGGGGGTGCAATGCGCTCAAGTTTCTGCTGTTCAAGAGCATCCCCAGGCGTGGGGAGGTCTTCGAGAAGGTGTCGGAGAGCAAGATGAAGCCTGGGGACATCGTGCTCTTCCCCTTGGACATCTGCTCTGGTGTCCACAAATTATTCAAACATGCAGGCGTCTACTGCGGGGACGGAGAGGTCATACACTTCCAGAGTAAGCACCCGACCCCACTACTATTTGGGACATGGCGGTGGCCGAAAGGCGGCCACTGGTGCCGTGGCTGGGCCAGGGCGATGGGCAGCTCTCGGTTTTCCAGACACAGACAGTCAGGGGAACAGCAGTCGGATCATCAAGGAAGGCTTCAATGCCATGAAAAGAGAGAGGGGGAAATGCAGTATTTACCGGAAAATAGGTGGGATCAACCTCAATGACTTCAAGGTTAAAGTCAGGGAGGCGATGAACAGCAAAGCCGTCTATAGCTTGCTCGAAAACAACTGCATCCACTTCGCCCTCTGGCTCCTGGGCTTGTTGGACTTCGCCAAGGAACTGGTGAGCACAGAGCAGGGCGGCACGGCCGTGGTGGGATGGCTCCTGCACCCACACCCAGCCCTGCGTTTCCCTCCTGACCCGATTCCCCTGGGGCTGGCGCACGGGTGGTGGGGACAGCGGTGGGGACAGCGGTGGGGACAGCCAAGCCACCTGCACATGGACAGCTTTCTCTTGCAGGTGGAATTCCAAGATGAAGGTGGCAGATGCAGCAGGCGGCCCGTGAGTATGCCCAGTGTCAGCCGTCCCCGGCAGGGCTCTGGGGTCCCCGGGAGGACTGGGGGGGCCCGAGGAGGGCTGGCGTCCCCAGGACAGGTGGCGTCCCTGGGAGGGATGCTAGGTTCCCAAGAGGGTTGGGGGACCCAGGAGGGCTGGTGTCCCTCAACATGACTGGGGTCTCCAGGAGAGCTGTGGGGTCCGCACGGAGATCTGAGACCCAAGCAGGGCCGGGATCCCCAGGAGGGCTCTGGGGTCCCCAGGAGGGGTGGGGTTCCCAGCGAGCTGGGGTCCCGGGGAGGGCTGTGGGGTCGCCAGGAGGGCTGCGGGGTCTGCGAGGCCTGGGGTCCCCAGGAGGGCTGTTGTCTCAAGGAGGGCTTGTGTCCCCAGAAGGAGCTTGGGTCCTCAGGAGGGTTGGGGTCTTTGGGAGGGCTGGAGTCCCCAAACAGGGCTGGGGTCCCCAGGAGCCCTGTGGGTCCCCAAATAGGACTGGGGTCCCTGGGAGCCCTGTGGGGTCCCCAAAGAGGGCTGGGGTTTCCAAAGGGGACTGGGGTCCCCGGGAGCCCTGTGCAGTCCCCAGGAGGGCTGGGCTCCACCTGCCAGCGCTGGTGGGGAACTCATCCGCATGGGGAAGGAAGGGCAGGGCTGGGGGTCGGGGGACTGTCCCCCCTTTCCAGGACACCTGCAGCCCACCCACCCCAGCATTGCAGAGAAGCAGCCACATGGGGTGAGGGGTGGCGGCTGCCGCATCCCCCCGAGGATGAACCCCCCCTGACGCACAGAGGAGCCTCAGTGTCGCCCCGCGCACCCCAAAGCCTCGCCCCAGGAAAGCGCCTTTTTGGGGAGTGGGGGGGTTGCGTTCCACCTGACAAGAGCCACCTGTGGACGCGGGGTCCCGCCAAGGTGCTGCGGAGGAAGGGAGGGATGGATGTGGCCGTGGGTGCCACCACCCCAGGGAACCCCAACGCTCACCCCGGCCAAGCGTCACTGCACCCATCTTCTCTCCCAGGTGTCCCCAGCGCTGCAGTGATGGAGGCAACGATGCGCCCAGAGGACGCGCGGGGCTGGAGCATCCTTCCCCAGGGGACCAGTGCGGTGCTGGCGCCTTTGGCATCCCTCTTGTATGGCAATAAATGGTTGCACCGAGAGCCTGTGCCAGTCCTGTTTGATTTGGGGTTTTTCGCTTTTGCCTTCCTTTTCTCAGAAGCTCCTTGGCCCGAAGCCGCCAAAGAGCAACGTCCCCCCCCGGTGCAGCCACCCCCTCCCGCCTCCCTCGAAGGCATTGGCTGCTCTTTGTTCCCACGGCCTCCTGAGACAAACAGATGCCTCTTCCGTTGCCGGTGTTTGATTTTGAGCATCAAAAGAAATATTCCCTGGGCTGCTGGGTTGAAAACTGGGCAAGTGGCTGGGCCAGGTCTGGGTGGAGGCCAGTCACCGCTGGGGTACCCCAGGGGTCAATGCTGGGGCCAGGCTGGGGTTGGAGGAAGGTCTCTCGGAGGTGGGTGGGACGTCGCTACATGACACGCACTTTTGGAGATGTCCTGCAGCTCCTCTGACTCAAGAGTATTTCCAGGATCTCCCGCGTCGCCTCTGTCCATTCCCAAAGTTAACATTTAATGTGGAACTAACAAATTGACCCGAGCTTTAAGAAGCAGAAAAACTCATTCGGGGGTTTCCTGTTGTTTGTACTGCTTTTGGGTTTTGCTTTCCATCTTTCTCTGCTTCTCACATCGGTCAGGAAGGATACGAGGTCTGGTTTGGCCCCAGCGCCTGCCGCCCCCCATCCCTGCTGCATTGCCCACAGCCCTTGGCGGAGGTGCCTGCAGCGCGGCTGTGCCACCGGCTCCATCCCAGAGAAAACACTGCTAAGTAGCAGCAGGAGCAAGATAAGGATGCTCCCATCCCCGCACCCCTTTGCAGGCAGCTGCCCGCGCTGCTGCCGCACCGGGACAGGGAGGGGGAAGATGAACAAGGCTTGTGCCGGGACACCTCCAGCTCGAGGAAGTTGGGCGGCATGGGGGGCTTTTGGCCGAGTCAAGCCCTTGTGCCCGGCACGATCCATCATGGGCAGGCTGTGACGGCAGGGTGGGACCCTGCCCTCCGTGCACGGGCAGGACGGCACGAGCACAGCGCTGACACCCCGTTTCTGTTCCTCTCTGCTTGCAGATGTCGAGCAGCTCTGTAAGTAGGAGTTTGGCGACGGCTCCACCGGCAGCACGGTGGGGTCGGAGGACTTGGGGGGTGTTGGGGTTGGTTCTGCTGCCTCCTCACGTTTCCTCCCCGGTGTGTTGGCAGAGGGCATACGAGGGGCTCCTTTTTATGCTGCACAAGAGCATCCCCTGGCGTGGGGAGGTCTTCGAGGAGGTGTCGGAGAGCAAGATGCAGCCTGGGGACATCGTGCTCTTCCCCTTGGACATGAGCTCTGGCATCCGCAATCTCTTCAAACACGCAGTCGTCTACTGCGGGGACGGAGAGGTCATACACTTCCAGAGTAAGCACCCGACCCCGCTCCCATTTGGGACGTGGCGGTGGCCGAAAGGCGGCCACTGGTGCCGTGGCTGGGCCAGGGCGATGGGCGGCTCTTGGTTTTCCAGACACAGTCAGTCAGGGGAACACTGGTCGGATCAGCAAGGAAGGCTTCAATGCCATGAAAAGAGAGAGGGGGAGATGCAATATTTACCGGAAAAAAGGTGGGATCGACCTCAATTTCATCAAGAGTAAAATCAGGGAGGCGATGAACAGCACAGCCGTCTATAGCTCGGTGACAAACAACTGCATCCACTTCGCCCTCTGGCTCCTGGGCTTGGGGGACTTCGCCAAGGAACTGGTGAGCACGGAGCGGGGCGGCACGGCCGTGGTGGGATGGCTCCTGCACCCACACCCAGCCCTGCGTTTCCCTCCTGACCCAATTCCCCTGGGGCTGGCGCACGGGCGGTGGGGACAGCGGTGGGGACAGCGGTGGGGACAGCCGAGCGCCCTGCACAGGGACAGCTTTCTCTTGCAGGTGGAAATCCAACATGAAGGTGGCAGCTCTGGCGGTGAGGCCATGAGTATGCCCAGTGTCAGCCCTCCCTGGCAGGGCTCTGGGGTCCCCGGGAGGACTGGGGGGGCCCGAGGAGGGCTGGCATCCCCAGGACAGGTGGCGTCCCTGGGAGGGATGCTGGGCTCCCAAGACGGCTGGGGTCCCCAGGTGGGCTGGGGTCTCTGGGAGGGCTGCAGGGTCCCCAAGAGGCCTGTGGGTCCCCAAATAGGACCGGTTTCCCCATGAGCCCTGTGGGGTCCCCAAAGAGGGCTGGGGTTTCCAAAGGGGCCTGGGGTCCCCGGGAGCCCTGTGGGGTCCCCAGGAGGGATGGGCTCCAGCTGCCAGCGCTGGCGGGGGACCCATCCGCACGGGGCAGGAAGGGCAGGGCAGGGGGTCAGGGGACTGTCCCCCGCTTTCCAGGCCACCTGCAGCCCACCCACCCCAGCATTCATCCCCGGGGATGAACCCCACCAGACGCACAGAGGAGCCTCAGCGTCGCCCCGTGCACCCCAAAGCTTCGCCCCAGGAAAGTGCCTTTTTGGGGAGTGGGGGGGTTGCGTTCCGCTTGACAAGAGCCACCTCCTGCAGATGCGGGGTCCCACCAAGGTGCTGCGGAGGAAGGGAGGGATGGATGTGGCCGTGGGTGCCGCCACCCCAGGGAACCCCAACGCTCGCCCCGGACGAGTGTCACCGCACCCATCTTCTCTCCCAGGTGTCCCCAGCGCAGCAGTGATGGAGGCGATGATGCGCCCAGAGGACGCGCGGGGCTGGAGCATCCTTCCCCAGGGGACTGGTGCTGTGCTGGCGCCTTTGGCATCCCTCTTGTATGGCAATAAACGGTTGCACTGAGAGCCTGTGCCAGTCCTGTTTGATTTGGGGTTTTTCGCTTTTGCCTTCCGTTTCTCAGTAGCTCATTTCTCCGAAGCCCCTGATGAGGAAAGTCCCAGCCCTGTCTGATTTGGGTTTTTTTCACTTTTGCTTTCCTTTCACCAGAAGCTCCTTTCCCGGAAGCCACCGAGGAGCAACGTCCCACCCCGGTGCAGCCACCGCCTTCTGCCTCCCTCGAAGGCATTGGCTGCTCTTTGTTCCTGTGGCATCCTGAGACAAACAGATGCCTCTTTCGTTGCTGTCTCCAGCTTGAAGAAGTTGGGTCGGACGGCGGACATTTGCCCAAGCCAAGCCCTTGTACCTCGCAGGATCCATCATGGTTATGGTGAGATGGCAGGGTGGGACCCTGCCCTCTGTGTAAGGGCGGGATGGCACAAGCACGGTGCGGACACCCCGTTTCTGTTCCTCCCTGCTTGCAGATGTCGAGCAGCTATTTAAGCAGGAGCTTGGTGAGAGCTCCACTGGCAGCAGCAGGGGTACGGGGGGACTTGGGGGCATTGGGGCTGCTTCTGCCACCTCCTCACCTTCCCACCCCAGCAGGATTGCCTGAGGACATTCAATGCGCTCCATTTTATGCTGTTCAAGAGCACCCTCAGCTCTTCGAATGTCTTCGAGGAGGTATCGGACAAAAACTTGCAGCCTGGGGACATCATGCTCTTCTCCTTGGACATGAGATCTGGCGTCCGCAAATTATTCAGACACGCAGCCGTCTACTGCGGGGACGGAGAGGTCATACACTTCCAGAGTAAGCACCCGACCCCGCTCTCATTTGGGACCGGGCAGTGGCTGAAAGGCGGCCAGTGGTGCCGTGGCTGGGCCAGGGCAATGGGCAGCTCTCGGTTTTCCAGACACAGTCAGTCAGGGGAACAGCGGTCGGATCAGCAAGGAAGGCTTCAATGTCATGAAAATGCAGAGAGGGAGATGCAATATTTACCGGAAAAAAGGTGGGATCCCCATCAATTACATCAAGAGTAAGATCGGGGAGGCGATGAACAGCAAAGCCGACTATAGCTTGGCGACAAACAACTGCATCCACTTCGCCCTCTGGCTCCTGGGCTTGGGGGACTTCGCCATGGAACTGGTGAGCACGGAGTGGGGCGGCACGGCCATGGTGGGATGGCTCCTGCACCCACACCCAGCCCTGCATTTCCCTCCTGACCCGATTCCCCTGGGGCTGGCGCACGGGTGGTGGGGACAGCGGTGGGGACAGCGGTGGGGACAGCCGAGCCCCCTGCGCATGGACAGCTTTCTCTTGCAGGTGGAAATCCAAGATGAAGGTGGCAGCTCTGGTGGTGAGGCCGTGAGTATGCCCAGTGTCAGCCCTCCCTGGCAGGGCTCTGGGGTCCCCGGGAGGACTGGGGGGGCCCGAGGAGGGCTGGCATCCCCAGGACAGGTGGCGTCCCTGGGAGGGATGCTAGGTTCCCAAGAGGGTTGGGGGACCCAGGAGGGCTGGTGTCCCTCAACATGAAGGGGGGCTCCAGGAGAGCTGTGGGGTCCCCACGGAGATCTGAGACCCAAGCACGCCTGGGATCCCCAGGAGGGCTGTGGGGTCCCCAGGAGGGGTGGGGTTCCCAGCGAGCTGGGGTCCCGGGGAGGACTGTGGGGTCCCCAGGAGGGCAGGGTCCCCAGGAGGGCTTGTGTCCCCGAAAGGGGCTTGGGTCCTCAGGAGGGCTGGGGTCTCTGGGAGGGCTGCAGGGTCCTCGAGAGGCCTGTGGGTCCCCGGGAGCCCTGCGGGGTCCCCAGGAGGGCTGGGCCTCACCTGCCAGCACTGGTGGGGGACCCATCCGCACGGGGCAGAGAGGGCAGGGATGGGGGTCGGGGGACTGTCCCCCGCTTTCCAGGCCACCTGCAGCCCACCCACCCCAGCATTGCAGAGGAGCAGCCACATGGTGTGAGGGGTGGCGGCTGTCGCGTCCCCCCGAGGATGAACCCCCCCAGATGCACAGAGGAGCCTCAGCATCACCCTGCACACCCCAAAGCCTCGCCCCAGGAAAGCACCTTTTTTTGGGGAGGGGGTTGCTTTCCGCTTGCCACTGCCTAATTGCCGCACATTAATTAGATGCTTTATTCAATTTTGCTACCTGAGATGAGGCCGTTTTCCCTCGCTGCCCCATGCCTGTGTGATGGGGGGAGAGCGCTGCCCGGCTGGCCACCACCCCCTCGGGGCTTGTTAGCCGCGAAGAATAATCAGAACTGAAATATCCAGCAATATCAATAAATACCTGTGGAGATTAATAATAACGGCAACAGTAGCAACAATAATAGCTACAACAAGAATAGAGACAAGACTAGACTACATAATGTATCATATATATGTCATATATCAGACATTATACATCATAATATAATTGTGGTGGGTTGACCTTGACTGGCTGCCAGGTGCCCACCCAGCCGCTCTAGCACTCTCCGTCCTCAACTGGACCGGGGGAGAAAAATGGGATGAAAGGCTCCTGGGTCAAGATAAGGACAGGGAGATCACTCACCAATTTCCATCATGGGCAAAGAACCTCGACTCAGGGAAATTAATTTATTGCCAATCAGAGCAGGAGAATGAGAAATAAGAACAAAGCTTGAAACACCTTCCCCCCACCCCTCCCTTCTTCCCGGGCTCACCTTCCCTCCCGATTTCTCCACCTCCACCCCCGCAGCGGCGCAGGGGCGAGGAATGGGGGTTGTGGTCAGTTCATCCCACGTGTCTCTGCCGCTCCTTCCTCCTCACTCTCTCCCCCTGCCCCAGCGTGGGGTCCCTCCCACAGGAAACAGTAGGAGTTTGGTGAGAACTCCACTGGCAGTGGGAGACTTGGGGGCATTGGGGCTGCTGCCTCCTCCTCACCTTCCCTCCCTGGCAGGATTACCAGAGGGGGTACAATGCGCTCTATTTTATGCTGTTCAAGAGCATCCCCGGGCGTGGGGAGGTCTTTGAGGAAGTGTCGGAGAACAACTTGCAGCCTGGGGACGTCGTGCTCTTCTCCTTGGACATCATCTCTGGTGTCCGCAAAGTATTCAAACACGCAGCCGTCTACTGCAGGGACGGAGAGGTCATACACTTCCAGAGTAAGCACCTGACCCCGCTCCCATTTGGGACGTGGCGGTGGACGAAAGGCGGCCAGTGGTGCTGTGGCAGGGCCAGGGCGATGGGCGGCTCTCGGTTTTCCAGACACAGACAGTCAGGGGAACACTGGTCAGATCAGCAAGGAAGGCTTCAATGTCATGAAAAGGGAGAGAGGGAGATGCAGTATTTACCGGAAAAAAGATGGAATCGACCTCAATGACTTCAAGAGTAAGATCAGGGAGGCGATGAACAGCACAGACAACTATAGCTCGGTGACAAACAACTGCATCCACTTCGCCCTCTGGCTCCTGGGCTTGGAGGACTTCTACATGGAACTGGTGAGCACGGAGCGGGGCGGCACGGCCATGGTGGGATGGCTCCTGCACCCACACCCAGCCCTGCCTTTCCCTCCTGACCCGATTCCCCTGGGGCTGGCGCACAGGCCGTGGGGACAGCGGTGGGGACAGCGGTGGGGACAGCCGAGCCCCCTGCACATGGACAGCTTTCTCTTGCAGGTGGCAATCCAAGATGAAGGTGGCTGCTCTGGCGGTGAGGCCATGAGTATGCCCAGTGTCAGCCCTCCCTGGCAGGGCTCTGGGGTCCCCGGGAGGACTGGGGGGGCCCAAGGAGGGCTGGCGTCCCCAGGACAGGTGGCGTCCCTGGGAGGGATGCTAGGTTCCCAAGAGGGTTGGGGGACCCAGGAGGGCTGATGTCTCCCAACAGGAATCAGGTCTCCAGGAGAGCTGTGGGTGGGGTCCCCACGGAGATCTGAGACTCAAGCAGGGCCGGGATCCCCAGGAGGGCTCTGGGGTCCCCAGGAGGGGTGGGGTTCCCAGCAAGCTGGGGTCCCGGGGAGGACTGTGGGGTCCCCAGGAGGGCTGGGTCCCCAGGAGGGCTTGTGTCCCTGAAAGGGGCTTGGGTCCTCAGGAGGGCTGGGGTCTCTGGGAGGGCTGGAGTCCACAAACAGGGCTGGGGTCTCCAGGAGCCCTGTGGGTCCCCAAACAGGACTGGGTTCCCCAGGAGCCCTGTGGGGTCCCCAAAGAGGGCTGGAGTTTCCAAAGGGGACTGGGGTCCCCGGGAGCCCTGTGCAGTCCCCAGGAGGGCTGGGCTCCACCTGCCAGCACTGGTGGGGGACCCATCTGTACAGGGCAGGAAGGGCAGGGCAGGGGGTCAGGGGACTGTCCCCCCCTTTCCGGGACACCTGCAGCCCACCCACCCCGGCATTGCAGAGGAGCAGCCACATGGTGTGAGGGGTGGCGGCTGCCACATCCCCCCGAGGATGAACCCCTCCTGACGCACAGAGAAACCTCAGCGTCGCCCCGCGCACCCCAAAGCCTCGCCCCAGGAAAGCACCTTTTTGGGGAGTGGGGGAGTTGTGTTCCGCTTGACAAGAGCCACCTCCTGCGGACGTGGGGTCCCACCAAGGTGCTGCGGAGGAAGGGAGGGATGGATGTGGCCGTGGGTGCCGCCACCCCAGGGAACCCTGACGCTTGCCCCAGCCGAGCATCACCGCACCCATCTTCTCTCCCAGGTGTCCCCAGCGCTGCAGTGATGGAGGCGACGATGCGCCCGAAGGACGCGCGGGGCTGGAGCATCCTTCCCCAGGGGACCGGTGCCATGCTGGCGCCTTTGGCATCCCTCTTGTATGGCAATAAATGGTTGAACCGAGAGCCTGTGCCAGTCCTGTTTGATTTGGGGTTTTTCGCTTTTGCCTTCCTTTTCTCAGAAGCTCCTTTCCTGGAAGCCGCCAATGAGCAACGTCCCCCCCCAGTGCAGCCACCCCCTCCCGCCTCCCTCGAAGGCATTGGCTGCTCTTTGTTCCCGTGGCCTCCTGAGACAAACAGATGCCTCTTTCGTTGCCGGTGTTTGATTTTGAGCATCAAAGTAAATATTCCCTGGGCTGCTGGGTTGAAAACTGGGCAAGCGGCTGGGCCAGGTCTGGGTGGAGGCCAGTCACCACTGGGGTACCCCAGGCGCCAATGCTGGGGCCAGGCTGGGGTTGGAGGAAGGTCTCTCGGAGGCGGGTGGGACGTCGCTACATGACACGCACTTTTGGAGATGTCCTGCAGCTCCTCTGACTCAAGAGCCTTTCCAGGATCTCCCGCGTCGCCTCTGTCCATTCCCAAACTTTTAACATTTAACGTGGAACTAACAAATTAACCCGAGCTTTAAGAAGCAGAAAACCCCAGCCAGCAGTTTCCTGTTGTTTGTACTGCTCCGTCTTACTCCGCCTCTCACATGCGTCAGGAAGAATGTGAGGTCAGGTTTCCTCCTCCCCCCCCCCACCCGGCACCTGCTGCCCCCCCATCCCTGCTACTTTTCTCACTGCCCTTGGTGGAAGTGCCTGCAGGACGGCACGAGCACGGCGCGGACACCTCGTTTCTGTTCCTCCCTGCTTGCAGATGTCGAGCAGCTCTTTAAGCAGGAGTTTGGTGAGAGCTCCACTGGCAGCAGGGGGGACATGGGGGGACTTGGGGGCATTGGGGCTGCTTCTGTCACCTCCTCACCTTCCCTCCCCGGCAGGATTGCCAGCGGGGGTGCAATGCGCTCAAGTTTATGCTGTTCAAGAGCATCCCCGGACGTGGGGAGGTCTTCGAGGAGGTGTCGGAGAGCAAGATGAAGCCTGGGGACATCGTGCTCTTCCCCTTGGACGTGACCTCTGGCGTCCGCAAATTATTCAAACATGCAGGCGTCTACTGCGGGGACGGAGAGGTCATACACTTCCAGAGTAAGCACCCGACCCCACTCCCATTTGGGACCGGGCAGTGGCTGAAAGGCGGCCACTGGTGCCGTGGCTGGGCCAGGGCGATGGGCGGCTCTCGGTTTTCCAGACACAGACAGTCAGGGGAACAGCAGTTGGATCATCAAGGAAGGCTTCAATGTCATGAAAAGAGAGAGGGGGAAATGCAGTATTTACCAGAAAATAGGTGGGATCAACCTCAATGACTTCAAGAGTAAAGTCAGGGAGGCGATGAACAGCAAAGCTGTCTATAGCTTGCTCAACAACAACTGCATCCACTTCGCCCTCTGGCTCCTGGGCTTGTTGGACTTCGCCAAGGAACTGGTGAGCACAGAGCAGGGTGGCACGGCCGTGGTGGGATGGCTCCTGCACCCACACCCAGCCCTGCGTTTCCCTCCTGACCCGATTCACCCTGGGGCTGGCGCACGGGTGGTGGGGACAGCGGTGGGGACAGCGGTGGGGACAGCCGAGCCCCCCTGCGCATGGACAGCTTTCTCTTGCAGGTGGAATTCCAAGATGAAGGTGGCAGATGCAGCAGGCGGCCCGTGAGTATGCCCAGTGTCAGCTGTCCCTGGCAGGGCTCTGGGGTCCCCGGGAGGACTGGGGGGGCCCAAGGAGGGCTGGCGTCCCCAGGACAGGTGGTGTCCCTGGGAGGGATGCTAGGTTCCCAAGAGGGTTGGGGGACCCAGGAGGGCTGGTGTCTCCCAATATGACTGGGGTCTCCAGGAGAGCTGTGGGGTCCGCACGGAGATCTGAGACCCAAGCAGGGCTGGGATCCCCAGGAGGGCTCTGGGGTCCCCAGGAGGGATGGGGTTCCCAGAGAGCTGGGGTCCCGGGGAGGACTGTGGGGTCCCCAGGAGGGCTGTGGGGTCTGCGAGGCCTGGGGTCCCCAGGGGGGCTGTTGTCTCAAGGAGGGCTTGTGTCCCCAGAAGGAGTTTGGGTCCTCAAGAGGGCTGGGGTCTCTGGAAGGGCTGCAGGGTCCTCGAGAGGCCTGTGGGTCCCTGGGAGCCCTGTGGGGTTTCCACAGAGGGCTGGAGTTTCCAAAGGGGCCTGGGGTCCCCGGGAGCCCTGTGCAGTCCCCAGGAGGGCTGGGCTCCACCTGCCAGCGCTGGCGGGGGACTCATCCACATGCTGCAGGAAGGGCAGGGCAGGGGGTCGTGGGACTGTCCCCCCCTTTCCGGGACACCTGCAGCCCACCCACCCCAGCATTGCAGAGGAGCAGCCACATGGTGTGAGGGGTGGCGGCTTCTGCGTCACCCCAAGGATGAACCCCCCCAGATGCACAGAGGAGCCTCAGCATCGCCCTGCGCACCCCAAAGCCTTGCCCCAGGCAAGCGCCTTTTTGGGGAGGGGGTTGCTTCCCACTTGCCGCTGCTTAATTGCCGCGCATTAATTAGATGCTTTATTCAATTTTGCTACCTGAGATGTGCCCGTTTTCCCTCGCTGCCTCGCGCCTGTGTGGTGGGGGCAGAGCGCTGCCCGGCTGGCCACCACCCCCTCGGGGCTTGTTAGCCGCGAAGAATAATCAGAACTGAAATATCCGGCAGTATCAATAAATACCTGTGGAGAAAATCATAATAATAATAGTAGTAGTTGTTGTTGTTATTATTATTTTGTTATTATTGTACCAACAACAATGTATATAATGAGAATAAATAATATAATATAATACATATCTCATATACATCATGTATCATACATCATATATAGTCATATACATACTATATACTATATAATGTAGAATGCAGAATATATAATATAATAGGATATAATACAGAATATAGAATACAATTAATATAAGCTGCAATATAATGTAATATATAACATGGAATATATGGTATATAGCATGTAATACTGTACACAGTATATAATATACAGTGCATAATGTATACTATGTAATGTATTATGTATGAAATAAGAATATAATGTAATTAACATGATATAACATAGTCTAATATAATGTAAATATATATAATTATATACTCTATTATGATGTATGCTATATGAACTATATAGTATATACTATATAATCACATCCCAAATACTACTGCTGCTAATATCCCAAATTACACCCATTTTACCGCTGACCAGCACCCTAACCTCTGCGGGGGGGTGGGGGGGGGGGGTGTGCAGGGCTGGGGATCCCTTTTGGGGGTGCAACCCCCCCCCAGTTTCGGGAGGGCTCGAGCCGCCTGGGCGACGCCCCCCTGAAACCGAGCATCCCTGGAGGACGGGGAGCGTGGGGAGCGTCAGGGCGGTCCCCGTCCCCGCATGACGCTGACATCAGTCCCGGCATCCCAACCGCCCGCATCCCGCCCGCATCCCGCCGCCATGGCGGCCAGCCCGGCCTACGGGGAGGAGAAGGGGGGCTCCTCCAGCCTGGGGGAGCCCGAGTACGGCCACGACCCCGCCAGCGGCGGCATCTTCTCCTCCGATTACAAGAGGTGGGGACAATGCGGGGGAGAGGGGACAACGGCCGAGCCTGGCCGGGCGGCCGCCACCGCAGGCCTTGGCCGCCGGCCCTGCCGGGGATGTGGTACCTGACTGGGGGCTGGCCATGGCCCCTGGGGTGGGGACGGGGATGAGGATGAGGATGGGGATGAGGATGAGGATGGAGACAGGGATGGGGACAGAGGATGCAGTCACGCTGCCGCCACTGCAGGTTGCAAAGGCCGGGGAGGATTTCAGGGGAAAACCGTGGGGTTTTGGAGATGGTGTGGTGGGGGGGATGCACGGGGACCCCCACTGCACCCCCCGCCCCTGGGCTGGGGGCACCCTGGGCACAGTGTACCCCCCCAGGCTCTGCTGGCTCCCATGGCTCCCCAGGTGACTGCACCCCCCTGCCGAGGTCCCCAGCGGGGGCGGGGGGCTGAGAAACGCCACCCCTGTGTGGGGCAGGCTGCTGGGGGGGGAGGGGGGGACAGGGACACAGAGGAAGGTGGGGGGTCCCTGGAGCTGCAGGAATGTGGGGTTCTCTGTGTTCCCCCAGCCCTGGTGGTGTCCCCCACTCTGGCAGTGTCCCCCAACCCTGACCCCTCTGGCAGTGTCCCCCAATCTGGATGTATCCCCCATCTCTGACCCCCCCTGGCAGCATCCCCTGCTCTGGCAGTGTCCCCCCAGCCCTGATGCACTGTGTCCCCCACCCTGTCCCACTGGCAGTGTCCCCCACTCTGGCAGTGACCCCCTAGTCCTTACCCCCTGGCAGTGTCCCCCAGGCTGGATGTGTCCCCTTGTCCCTGCCCTGCTGGCAGTGTCCCCCAGCCTGGCAGTGTCCCCCATCCACAACCCGCTGGCAATGTCCCCATCTCACAGTGTCCCCCTTCCCTGAGCCCCTGGCACCGTCCCCTACTCTGGCAGTGTCCCCCAGTTTGGCCGGGTCCCACCATCTCTAACCCCATGGCAATGTCACCCACTCTGTCAGTGTCCCCCATCCCTGCCCTCTGGCAGTCTCCCCCAGTTTGGCAGTGTCCCCACATCCCTGCCCCCCCAGCAGCGTCCCCATCACCTGCGCGCTGCCCTTCCCCGCAGCCTGTCCCCTTGTGGCCACACCGGAATGTCACCATCCCCATGAGCCGTGCATGGGGCAAGAGAAATGCCCCCCAAGTGCCACCCTGTCACCCAGGTGGGACACCCACAGATGTGCCATCCTGCCACCCCACCACCCAGGTGGGTGTCCCATCATGATGTGGGGTCCCTGGCCAGGACTGAGCCACTCAAAGCACCTGGGGAAGGAGCTACCTGCAATGTCCCCAAGCCCCACCTGCAGGACGGGTGTCACCTGGGAGGTGACACCCAAGGATGGCCTCGTCCAACAGGAAGGGTGTCAGGATTGTGGCTGCAACCCAGCCCCAGCATCAGGTTTCATCCGGCGGTGCCGGGAGGAGGAGCAGGGCCACAGCCCTGCCACCATCCTCAGGGCCACCACCCCCGGCCAAAGCCATGCTGTCCCTGCCGCCCATGCAGAAGCTGCTGCGGCAGCTACCGGCAGGGCCAGCTGGGCAGCTGAAAACACCGTCAGGCGGTGACGCGTCCGAGGAGGTGACAAGCCCGGTGCTGGCCACCGAGGCCGGACAACCTGCCTGCTACAGCGCCCTGCAAGCCGACGAGCTGCGGCCGCTCGCCAGCCCTGAGCCCGTGGTGGCCACCAGCACCGGGCCACCACCGCGGTAAGACCCCTCCAAGAAGCCCCCTCGGGATCCTCTGGCGATGGTGGCTCTGGATGAGCATTGTCCCACGGGTGCCACCCTCAGCTGCTGTGGGTGGACACAGCCTTGCAGGTCCCCGCTGGTTCAGTGGGGATTGATGTCCCTTAGAAGAGCAGACAGTGGTGACAACCAGCCTTATAAAAGGGGACGGTGGTGGCATTTCCTCAGTCCAGGGAGGGGACCAGGGAAGGGCTCTGCGTCAGGGCACACCGGTACATCCATGCCACCGTGGCCAGGAGGGGACAAGGGACACCCAATCAAGCTGGGCTGGTGGCTGGGATGGAGCCGGTGATGGGCACCTGCTCCCCGGGAAGCAATTCGGGAATGTCCTGGGGTGACAACCACAGCTGGACTGGGACAGGGTCCTCATCCCAGTGCCCGGGATGGGGACAGAGCTGGGTGCCAGCGCTGCTCCGGTCCTTCCGACTCCTCTTTCACCTGGTTGTAACCCAACTCCCATCCCCATAAATATTGCATGGCGAAGGGTCGGGTTGCCAGCCCGATGGCAGGCTGGGAGCAAAACGGCTAAAAATAGCAAATGGAATATTTTTTTCCCCTGACGCGGCACAGGCACGATGACCTCAAGGAGATGCTCGATAGCAACAAGGATTCGCTCAAGCTGGAGGCCATGAAGAGGATCGTGGCGGTGGGTGTTGCTGCCACCGGCGGGGACCACTGCCGGTGCCGAGCGAGCCGTGCCGTGCCGTGCCGGCCACTACACATCACACTGCTCCTTTACCCCTTAGATGATCGCCCGGGGGAAAAACGCCTCCGACCTCTTCCCAGCCGTGGTGAAAAATGTCGCTTGCAAGAACATTGAGGTGAAGGTCTTGGGTGGCCCTGGGGACACCCATGGGTGGCCCCAGGGTCTGGTGCCTCCCCTGCAGGAGGGTTTTGGGGACGGGCTGGGTTTGGGGGAGCTCTGAGGTGGCCCCAACCACCTTCACCCCACAGGTGAAGAAGCTGGTGTACGTCTACCTGGTGCGCTATGCAGAGGAGCAGCAGGATCTGGCCCTGCTCTCCATCTCCACCTTCCAGCGAGGACTCAAGGTGAGCCGGTTTGGGGACCCGGGCAGGGGGTCAGGGGAACAGCGAGCCCCCCCCAGCCACGCCGCAGCCCCCTCCATGTCCCCACAGGACCCCAACCAGCTGATCCGTGCCAGCGCCCTGCGGGTCCTCTCCAGCATCCGCGTGCCCATCATCGTGCCCATCATGATGTTGGCCATCAAGGAGGCCGCCTCGGACATGTCCCCGTACGTGCGCAAGACGGCTGCCCACGCCATCCCCAAGCTGTACAGGTAACAGGGGGTCAGCTGCTAATTTTTGGGGGTACCAATAAGGGTCCAGTGCTGGGGTCTCAGCTGCTTGGTGCAGGCAGGGACAGGCAGGGATGGGGGGGAATTTGGTCTGGCTGCACCTGTCCTGCTCTTCCCTCACAGCCTCGATTCGGACCAGAAGGACCAGCTCATTGAAGTGATCGAGAAGCTGCTGGCGGACAAGACCACGGTGAGCGGGGCATCCGCGTCTCCTCCGCCTTTAAATCCGGGGACGTCACCTTCCCTGCTGACCCGGCGTCCTCGTGAGAATGCAGATGTCCCCACCAAATTGGTGTCCTCATGGGGATGCAGGCATCCATGCAGAGTGGGCATCCTTGCAGTGATGCTGCTGTCCCCACTGCGCCCCCATCCTCATGGGGATGCCACCGTCCCCACTGATCCAACATCCACGCAGGGATGCAGCCATCCCCAGAGCCAACATCCTTGTGGGAATGTTGCTGTCCCCAACGAGCCAACATCCTAGTGGGGGTCCCACCATCTCCACTGAGCTGGCATCTCCACGAGAAAGCCACCATGCCCACCAAACCATCCTCACAGGGATGCCACTGTCCCCACCGAGCTGGCATCCTCGTAGGGATACAGCCATCCCTGCCAACCCAGCTTCCTCACGTGGGTGCCACTGTGCCCACTGATCAAACATCCTTGCGGGGATGCAGCCATCTCTACTGAGCCAGCACCCTCATGGAGATGCCACCATCCCCACCAAGCCGGCATCATGATGAAGATGCCACCACCCTGGTGAGTCACCCTGGGCTTTTCCTCCGCAGCTGGTGGCCGGCAGCGTGGTGATGGCGTTCGAGGAGGTCTGCCCGGAGCGCATCGACCTCATCCACAAGAACTACCGCAAGCTCTGCAACCTGCTCATCGACGTGGAGGAGTGGGGGCAGGTGGTCATCATCAACATGCTGACGCGCTACGCGCGCACCCAGTTCCTCAGCCCCAACCAGAACGTGAGTGCAGGAGCCTCGGGGTGCCCTGGGAGCCTCGGGGTGCCCTGGGAGCCCCCGGGGAGGTGGGGTGAAAGGAGGGTGCTGTTGGGGAGGAGCAAGGTGTCCCACCTACTGGCAGGAGTCCCTGCTGGAGGAGAGCGCCGAGAAGGCTTTCTACGGCTCCGAGGAGGAGGACACCAAGGACGCCAAGACAGAAGCGGCCTCGTTGGCCAAGCGCAAGCCCTACGTCATGGACCCCGACCACCGCCTGCTCCTGCGCAACACCAAGCCCCTGCTGCAGAGCCGCAATGCCGCGGTGAGCCCCCTGCCCCAGCCCTCTCCATCCCCAGAGGCCAGCAGTGGTGTCCAGCAGCCTGGGCTCGTGATGTCCCCACCGGCCACGGAGCCAGCGGGGCGCTTGAGGGACACCCGAGGCTGGGCGTCCCCAGGGATGGGCTTCCTCTGAGTGCTGCCAGGTGGGACACTGGGGGACACAGCCGTCTCCCAGGGTGCCCCATGCTCGCCAGGTGACACTCGGGTGTCTCCCCGCAGGTGGTGATGGCCGTGGCGCAGCTCTACTTCCACCTGGCACCCAAGGCAGAGGTTGGCGTCATCGCCAAGGCGCTGGTACGGCTCCTGCGGAGTCACAGGTCTGTGGCACCCGGGTTGCGGTTGTCCCCTACCCTGCCACCCCGGTTGGTGGGACCCATGGGGAACCGCAAGACCCTGGGAGAGACCCCCAAAAAGTCCATCCCCGCAGGGATGTCAGGTTGGGGCAAATTGCCAAAAAAGAGGGCTTTTTGACCCGGTCCAGCCCAGACACAGGGTGGCAGCATCACGGTAGCACCAGCCTGGTGGTGGGTCCTGCCCCGTCTTCACGGGGATGTGCTGGGGAGTCCGGCTCTGCCCCGCTGATGGTGGTTCCCTCTTTGTCCCCACAGTGAGGTGCAGTACGTGGTGCTGCAGAACGTCGCCACCATGTCCATCAAACGGCGGGTGAGTCTTGGACTCAGTGTGGGAGGAGTTGGCCCTGTTGACTCTGGAGCGGAATGAGGGCTAGCCAGCAGGCTCACCAGGGCCAGCTGCCTGCGGATGGCCTCGGTGAGGGGGGGGACAGGGATGGCACTAATGCCGCTGGCTCTGCATGCAGGGGATGTTTGAGCCCTACCTGAAGAGCTTCTACATCCGCTCCACAGACCCCACACAGATCAAGATCCTCAAGGTGAGCTGGAAACACCCAGCAGAACCCGTCACTGGTGGCTTTGGAGCTTCATGGAGCCCTTCCCTGTGGGGCAGCTGTCCTCCATGTCCTGGGGACAGGAGGACAGCAAGGACCCCGTGCCCTGGCACCATGACCCCATGCTGTCCATCTCTTCCTCTTTCCCGCAGCTGGAGGTCCTCACCAACCTGGCCAATGAGACCAACATCTCCACCATCCTGCGGGAGTTCCAGGTATGCCATGGCCATACTGAGGCCACCAGGGTGCCACCTTGGCATGGCTCTGGGTGCCAAAACACCACTGTGGAGGGGACGGAGGAGAGTCCCACAGGGGGAGCAGGCTGAGGCCATGCCAACGCCACGGGTGGCTCCAAAGAGCCCCAACGTGTGACCACCACATGGGGGGATGCCCGGCACTGGCATGTGGATGACATATCATGTGTCCCCCCCCATACCTGCGCAGACCTACATCCGCAGCATGGACAAGGACTTCGTGGCGGCCACCATCCAAGCCATTGGGCGCTGCGCCACCAACATCGGGAAGGTGCGGGACACCTGCCTTAACGGCCTGGTCCAGCTCCTCTCCAACCGGGACGGTGAGCACACACGGTGGGGGCAAAACAAGGGCTCCATTGCTCTCGGGGCAGGACCCTGCTGAGGATGGGTCTCTGCCCACAGAGCTAGTGGTGGCCGAATCCGTGGTGGTCATCAAAAAGCTGCTGCAGATGCAGCCGGCCCAACACAGCGAGATCATCAAGCACATGGCCAAGCTCACCGACAACATCCAGGTGGGGCGGGGCGTTGTGTGGCCCCTGGGACCAGGGGGGTGGCAGCGGTGCCACGTGCCCGGGGGCATTTTGCAGGTGCCAATGGCACGGGCCAGCATCTTGTGGCTCATCGGTGAGTACTGCGAGCACGTGCCCAAGATCGCGCCCGACGTGCTGCGCAAGATGGCCAAGTCCTTCACCAACGAGGAGGACATCGTCAAGCTGCAGGTCATCAACCTGGCAGCTAAGCTCTACCTGACCAACTCCAAGCAGGTACCAGGGATGTGGCCCCACAGCGTGCCTCAGTTTCCCCACTGGGGAAGGAGAGGCTGACCCTGAGCATGTTCCCTGGCGCAGAGCAAGCTGCTGACCCAGTACGTCCTCAACTTGGCCAAGTACGACCAGAATTACGACATTCGTGACCGGGCTCGCTTCATCCGCCAGCTCATCGTGCCCACCGAGAAGAGCGGGGCCCTCAACAAGTACGCCAAGAAGCTCTTCCTGGCCCAAAAACCCGCTCCCATCTTGGAGTCCTCCTTCAAAGGTACCCACCCCCGGTCACAGGGCATGGGGACACGGCGCGAGCTGTCACCACAGTGCTGCATGACTGTCCCTGAGCTGCTGCCACCTTTCGTCCCACTGTAGATCGAGACCATTTCCAGCTGGGTTCCCTGTCCCACCTGCTCAACGCTAAGGCCGTGGGCTACCAGGAGCTGCCCGACTGGCCTGACGAGGCCCCCGACCCCTCCGTGAGGAACGTGGAGGTGCGTGGAGCACCCCGGGGTGCTGGGGTGCATGAGGGGACCGAGGTGGGGACATCGCCTCGAGGTCTTGGGAGAGCCCCAGAAGGTGCCCAGGTGCTTCTCAGCTGCCCCATGTCCCCTCTCTGTTGCCCATGCACCCACTTGGGGACAGGAGGTGGGCAAGGGCTGCTGTTTGGGCCCCCCACCCATGGGCGATGGCCCTGCTCCATCAACCTTGTGCCGGCAGGTTCCTGAGTGGACCAAGTGCACCAGCCGGGAGAAGAGGAAGGAGAAGGTGGAGAAACCTTTCTACTCTGACTCGGAGGGCGAGTCGGGGCCCACGGAGTCAGCAGACAGCGGTGAGGACCCGGTGGCACGGCAGGGCATGGGGCAGGGGCCACTGTGGTGGGGCATGAGGCAGAGGCCACCACAGTGGGGCATCAGGCAGGTGCCACAATGGTGGGACATCAGGCAGGGGACACTGCAGTGGGGACATCCCATCGTGGTGGGGATGTGGCAGGGGACATGGAGGGATGTGGCAGGGGGATGTGGGGACTCAGTGGGGGGAAGCAGATGGGAGGGGTTGTGGGGACACAGTGGGATGCAGCGGGAAGATGTGGGGGTGCAGTGGGGATGCAGTGGGAGGCAGAGCTGTGGGGACGTGGGGGGACGCAGCAGCAGGGCTGAGCCGTGCCCCCCACAGAGCCTGAGTCCATCAGCGAGGAGAGCGGCAGCAGCAGCAGCTCTGGCAGCTCCAGCTCTGGCAGTGAGGAGGAGGAGGAGGAGGAGGAAGAGGAGGAGGAAGGCAGCGGGGAACAGTCGGAGGACAAGGAGGAGGAGGAGGAGAAGAGGCCCAAGAGGAAGGATAAGGAAGGCTCCAGGAAGGCAGCCCTGGGGAGCGCGGGCAGGTACCCCTGGGAAGGCAGGGTGCCCCTGGCCAAACCCCACCCTGGCCCCCCCTGAGCTGGGCTCTTCCCGCAGCCCCAGCGAGGAAGAGGAGGAGGAGGAGGGGGCAAAGAAGGCCAAGAAGAAGAAGGCACCACAGGGGAGGAAGGGCCGTGCCGAGACTTCATCAGAGGAGGCCAGTGCCTCTGAGAGCAGCTCCTCGGGCTCCGACTCGGGCTCCGAGGTGGAGGCCAAGCGGAGGAAGGCGGTGAGGGCCGGGCTGGGCTGGGGGCAGCACGGGGACCCCCAGATCCCCCATTCACCCCCCACATCTCTCTGCCCCCTTGCAGCCCCCCAGCAGCAGGGCCGGCCCCAAGGAGATCTCCCTGCTTGACCTGGATGACTGTGAGTGGCTGCCCGGGGCGCGCGGGACGGCCGTCATGGTGGCGCTGGGGAAACTGAGGCACAGGCGCCTGCCCCAGTGGGGTCAGGGCCCCGCGGGTCATTTGGGGGCTGCCAAGTTGGGACAGGGACCGGTGGGGTGAGCGGTCCTTGTCCCCAAGGGATGGCCCTGGGGCAGGTGGCTGTGCCAGCAGGGCTGTCCCTGTTGGGGCTGTGCCATAGGATTGTCCCCATGCGGCTGTTCCCGTGGGGTTGTGCCTACGGGGTTGTCCCCAAGCAGGTGTGCCACCAGGGCTGTCCCCATGCGGCCGTCCCCATGGGGCTACACCATTGCGGTTGTCCCCATGGGGGCTGTGCCACTGGGGCTGTCCCCATGGGGCTGTCCCATGGGCTTATGCCACCGAGGCTGTCCCCATGGGGCTGTCCCCATGGGGCTGTCCCCATGGGGCTACGGCTCATCAGAGCTCTGTTAACCCTTTCCTCCCCCCACCCTGCAGTCACCCCCCCTCCTCCCCAGCCTGTCCCCTCCAGCAGCATCGTCTCCACCAGCCTGGTGACCGACCTGGAGGGCCTCACGCTCACCGACACCTCCCTGGCACCCGCCGTAAGTGTCCCCCACGTCCTTCCCAGGGGTCTCCCGGGACCCCTGCCACCTGCGGGGACCGCAGGGAGCGGGTCGGCAGCCCACGCCGGTCCCTCGGTCCCTCACAGCTGCTGAGCCCGGCGTTCGGCGCGGTGAGGACCTACGAGCTGCTGCACCGCATGGCGGGCGAGGGGCTCTCGGTTGAGTACTGCTTCAGCCGCCAGCCCTTCCCGGGGGACCCCCACATGGTGGCCGTCCAGATCCAGATCTCCAACAACACCGACGCTGAGGTGAAGGGCCTGAGGGTCAATGAGCCCAAGCCGCTCTCCGGCATGCGGATCCAGGAGTTCCCCGAGATCGGTACGGCACGGCACGGCACAGCACGGCACAGTTGCCAGGGGTGGGACGGGGACAGGGGTTGGCTGGTGGAGGGGACGTGGGACGCGGTGGCAGCCTTGTGGTTTCAGAGCGCCTGGCGCCCGGGGACACGGCCAGCGTGGTGATGGGCATCGACTTCTGCGACTCCACCCAGGCAGCCAACTTCCAGCTGTGGTGAGCGCCCGGCGCCGGGCAGGACAGGACGGGTGTCCCAGGGGATGGGGACAGTGTGGCGTGCTCCAGGGATGGAGGACAGCGGGGCAGGACACAGGTGCTCCAGGGGATGGGGAAAGTGGGATGGGCACCAACATCCCTCCAGGGGACTGGAGGCAGCAGGGGACAGGTGACAGCTGGACAGGTCATGGGGTGCCCCAGGGGACAGCCGGACAGGACATGGGGTGCTCCAGGGGACAGTAGGACAGGGAATGGGGTGCTCCAGGGCATTGGGGACAGCTGGAAAGGCACCAGCATCCTTCCAGGGGATGGAGGACAGCAGGAGAGGCCCCAGGGGACAGTGGGACAAGATCCCTCTGGGGGATAGGGGACAGCAGGATGGGCACCAGGGTCCTTCCAGGGGATGGGGGACAGCAGGGTGGGCATGGGGCGGTCGAGGGACAGCGGGACAGGCACCGGGGTCCCTGCCAGGGACAAGGAGGCGGCAGCAGCCCCAAGTCCAGCCTGACAGGTTCCCCCTATTCCTGAGGCCTTTTGTGCCTCAGTTTCCCTCCAGCCACACCCTGCCCAGGGCAGGGACAGGAATTGGGACATGGAGGGGGGGACATCTTGAGCATGTGCCCCCCTCACCCGCCTGTCTCCCCAGCACCCACACGCGCCACTTCTACGTCTCCATCCAGCCGCCCGTGGGGGAGCTCATGGCCCCCGTCTTCATGAGCGAGAATGAGTTCAAGAAGGAGCAGGGTGAGTGGGGGACAGGGACGGGGACAGGGAGGCGCAGGGGCACCCACCGCCCCAGCACCGATGCTCACCCCCCCATTTTGTCCCCTCTGCCGCCCTCCCCGTGGCCCTAGAGCACCTCGCGCGGCCAGGCGAGGGTAAGTGGCCGCTCGGCAGGCCCCTAGACTAGCTCTGCTCCCCTCATCCCCCACCTGCACCCCGCAGCCCACGGGTTGGGGTGACCACCCCACCCAGGGTGGCCCCGCCGGGTCCCTGCGCAGCGTGAAGGGCTCGTGCCACCCCTGGCGCTGCCAGCACTGTGTCTGGTGAGTGACGGGGACATCCTGGCCCCACGTCCCCGTGCTCCTGCAGCAGCATCCCCACCCTGGCCCCACGTCCCCGTGCTCCTGCAGCAGCATCCCCACCCTGGCCCCACGGATAGGGGTCTGCGCTGAGCGGTGGGTGCTCGGTGCCCTGCAGCACCCGGCCCCATCGCTGCCGGTGACTGGAGGAGCCCGTCCCCAGGGATGTGGCTGCTGCCACTGGGCAGGGATGCAGGGACGAGCCCAGGAACGTCGTGGAAGAAGGATTTTCCCAAATCCGTCTCTGCCAGGCTGGAGAGGAGCAAGAAGGGCAGGCAGTTCGGGATATCGTGGGGGACTCGGAAGCAGGGAGCTGGTGGCTGGAGGGGCTTGGTTTGGGGACGGCAAAACGGGGCCCGGCAGGGACACGGCCGCTGGGTGTGTGGCCGGAGACGGGCAGTTGCCTCTGCCGCCCACTCCAGGGAAGCTGACGGGCATGAGCGAGATCACAGAGAAGCTGACGCTGCCTGAGAAATGCCGGAGCGACCACGCCATCGTCCAGCAAGTGACCACGGCCGCCAACGTGGGCCGCGTGCCCTGTGGTGCCAACAACGAGTACAGGTAGCCGGACGCTCACACCGGGACCAGGCAGGCGCTGTCACCTCTCCGGTCACACCTGAATCACAGCAGGGACACTCAGGGCTTCCTTTAGGACAAGGAGCCTGCATGAACCCACACGTGACGGTGGCCATGGGTGGCAGACGCCTGCTGGAGCATCCTGGGGGACGGGAGGGCGACGGGGGGACAGCTCGCCCTGAAGCCCTGTGTTTGCTGGTGGGCAGGTTCGCGGCCAAGACGGTGACCAGCGGGAGCCTGGTGCTCATCACCCTGGAGCGACGGGAGGGCGCCGCGGCCCAGCTGACCGTCAACAGCGAGAAGATGGTTATCGGCACCATGCTGGTGAAGGACATCATCCAGGCCCTGGCGCAGTGACGGCCGGGCCCCGCTGCACCCACGGCCCTGCCCTCCCACCCCCCTCTGCCCCACACCACGCTCCGAAATGCTCCCCGCCCTGATTTCTGCCGGGTTATTCCCTGCCCCGATCCCCAGAGGGGCGGCAGGCAGCGACCCCCAGGCCGGCTTCGCCGCTGGGAGGAAGGAGCGGGACGGGGCGGACAGGACGCAGGGCGATGTCTTGCTCGGAGGGGCAGCGGCGGCTCCAGTCCCCACGGGAGCACAGTGTGCCTCCAGCCCCCCGCCCCTCGCCACCGTCTCCCCATGTAACCCCTATTTATTATGACCAGGATCTCCTAATAAAGCTCTTCTTGAACCCGCTCCCTTCCCTTCCTCTGCTCTGTGTGCACAGCCCCAAATGCCCCCACGCCGGGCTCTGCCAGCCTCCCCCGCCAGCAACAGGGGACATCAGGGGACCAGCCATCCCTTAGGCAACTGGGACACGTGAGTCCCCTGGGGGGGGCACTGCTTGAATCGGGCGGCTGCTGGCTCTTGGAGAAAACCCGGCACCGACACGAAGGGTCAGGATAAACCCCCCTGGGGCTCGGCAGAGGGCAGGAGGCGTTCAGTCCCGACCAGGGATCTGAGGAGTCCTGGGAGGTTTCCAGCTATTTATTCAAAGCAGAATTGCTCGTGCTTTGACCGCAGAAATACCTGCTACGTCAGGGCTGGGTCTATTCTGCAGTGTCACTGGAGGGATTCCTGGGGCCGGCTCTGGGAGGCTTTTCATCTCCAAACTGGGGAGAAAAAGAAAAAAAAAAAAAGGAAATTTGACTCTCTATCAAGATCTCTCCTCCCAACACGGGTTGGGTGGGATTTAAGAGCCCTGGCTCTCCCTTTCCAAAGCCGTAGCCCAGCAGGGAGCCAGGCCCAGCACTGGAGGGAGAGGATGAGCAAAGGACGCATGGGAAGGCCTGAACCCCAAATTGCCTCGAGTTCGACCCCTTCTGCTGCTGCAAAAAGGGTGAGGGGCTTTCTGCTTTTTCTGGCACGTGGGTAGGAGATGCGATAAAATCACCTTTTTTTTTTTTTTTTTGACGGGTGAGGAAACGCTGGCCAGAGCAGCAGCACCACCAACTGCTGGGCGTCAAGTGTTTGTTCTCGCAGGGAAAAGCCCATTTCCACAACGACGGGGGGCCACAGCCACAGTGGCCTCACACCCGGGAGGCTGAAGCCAGACGCTGGCAGCACTGCCAACCCGTTCCCCTTGAGGGGGCTCCGTTTTAACCCCTTGGGGGCCTCACTCCCCTCCGACGGGGCACAGCGAGCGCCACAGCCTGCGCTGAGGTGACCCCGGGGGGAGGGGGGGGGCTCAAGCCGCCGCCGGGCGTCGTGAGGAGAGGGAGCGACGCCGCCTCAAGGGCGGGAAGCGCCGCGCGCACAACGCCCCGCGCGCTGCACGCCGGGATAGGGGAGGAGTAATTGGGGGGGGGTGCGTGCCACGCGGAGGGCGGGCGCAACGCGCATGCGCCTCGACCCTTCCCCCTCAGCGCCCCCCGCCCCACCCCGGCGGGGCGGCGGCCCATAAAAGCCGGCGGGGCGGGCTGGGTTACCCGCTGCCGTCGCTTCCCTCCTCTCCGGGATCTGCCCGCCCGCAGCGCCGCCCATGGCCTTCCCGCCGGTGAGGGGGAAGGGGAGGAACCCGGCGGGACGGACGGACAGACACGTGCCGGCGGTGCCGATGCCTCACAGAGCCGAGGCGGGAGGGAGGAGTGAGGCGGCGCGCGCGCGGCCCCTTTAAGGCCGCCCCCGTCACGTGGTTTCACACGTTGGCGGCGCGCGCGGCGGCGGGGGAGGGGGGGGGGAGAGGGAAGGGAGGGAGCGGCGCTGAGGTGATTTCCCGCCCTTTCTCCCAACGGGGATGGGATCCCCCTTCCCTCAGCGGGGCCCGGCCTCGCGGGGGGGGGGCCCGAGCGGGGGCTTAGCCCCCGCTCGGTCCCCCCCCCGAGGCCGGGCCCTGCCGCTGAGTGAAGTTCTGAGGCCTGGCCGCTGCCCCCCCCCCCCAGGAACAAGAAGCTCTGAGGGAGCTTCACCTCAGGCAACGCATCAACTGACCGGTGCCGCCTTCAGGGACGAAGCCATTACTGGAGGAAACCCAGTGGTCCCAGTCCAACCAGTGCACGGTGTCTGTGGTTGCTCTCATCCCAGGTTATTGGGGCGTGGGGGGGGAGCTGAGCTGGAGGCGCTGAGCTCTGGTTCGTGATGGCGGGGTGTGTTTTGGCTTGAGTGGGAGCCTACAGTCTTGCTTGGTAGCAAGTGGTTGTTCTGAGTGCTTCTAAACTCTGTCTCTTTTAGTGTGCAAAGTGAACAGAGTGGTTATTTTACTCTTAAACCAGGTGACTGCAAGCTCCATATAGCAAAACTGGCTTCTGTTGGTGATCCCGGGAGACTTAGTCCCTAATCTCTGTGCTGTATGGGCAGAGGCAAGAGAGAGTCCTCTGAAAAACAAGTTCTCTTTTTACCCTTCAGTATTCCCCAGCTAAAACCAATTAACACTCATTGTGGCTGCTTGCCTGATAGGCTAACCATGTGTGCTGGCAGCTGGAGCGTTGGTGAGGGGCTCCAGCTAGAGCTGTGCAAAGGATGGGAGCTGCGTTTTGTGAGGAGTTTCGGGCTCCTGTTGCTCTGCTGCAGTTTATCTCGACTGGAACAGTCTCCCTAAACCAATTAAAACCTTATTCTGCTTTGATAATGTGCCGAAACAGGCAGCTGTGATATTGCTTGTTTCCAAAGCTGCTTGGATAATAGCTTCAGAATGTTTTGTTCCAAAAAGTAGGTGCCTCAACAGGGAAGCTTTGTTAAAAACAGGAGTTTTGGCAAAAATGGTGGTGTTCTGAAGTCAATGCTCCCCTGTAAAAAAAAAAAAAAAAAAAAAAAAATACCATCAGAATCCCTTCCAGTCTTGATTCCAGCCAGGTGTGTTCGAGACCCTTTCCACCCAGAGTAAACCCTGGGAGAGCTGTTTAAGCTCAGCCTTGCTGATGGTGCGAGCTGATACAGCCTAGCCTAACCCTGTCTGGGATGAGTTGGATGTGTGAGCTTGTTGCTTTGTTAGCGGTGTTGCTCAGTAGGAACAGGTACACCAATATCGCGCTTTATATCGGTGTAGCTGACTTCAGCTTGGGAAGCAAAACATAGTAGTAAAAAAGGACTTTCAGAGCTGCCTTTGATCAAAGTATGGAGCCATCTTGGCTTGATTATGTTGAGACTGACACCATTTTAACAGCGTCTTAAATCTTGTCTCAGGATTCAAGGCTCTCTTGGCTGTGGCTACAGCGGTGAGAACCCCTTTGGGCATCGGCGTGGCGCTGCCCCAGTGGGATTTCTTCGAAAGACGTAAAAAGCAGAGGCTGGATTGTAGCTGAGGTGGATGAGCCTCGTCTGCTCCAGAGCATCCCCAGGAGCTAATGCACATCTTGGCCATACCAGCAACTGAGCTGTGTTTAACGACTTCCCTAGGGATTAGGATATCCTAATCCTGTGCCAGCGCTGTTGTGATGCTGCGGGTTCTGCCTGGCCCTGGGATTTCATTATCTGTAGGTTTCCTACAGGCGTGTCTGCCTCGGGGCTGCGGAGGTGCCTTCGTTTCCACTTACCTTGGACATCTTTAGTGGCTTTTGCTGCACAGGCGTACGCTGTTCCACCCCCTGTGGGTTTGTTTTCTGTGGGTCTCTGGAGCGGGACCTCCTGCAGGGAAACCACAGGCTGCAGCCGTGGGGTTTGCTTGGGGCTGATGGGATGTGAACTCCGGAGACGTGACAGCCGCTGCGCTTTGGCTGCCGGCTTCTCGATGCAGAGCCAGCAAACAAGAGCTCTCCGCCATGGTGGTAAGGCTCATCGGTCGTCTTTCTGTTGCTCTGAGGGAGTGGAAACTCCTCTCTATTTCAGATAGAGCCTGGCACTCCCTTTCTCACTCCCGTGTCTTTTGTTTGGAGTGCTAGAGGTGTCTAGGGCCTGACAGTGTCCTTGGTGAGACCTCGGAGCGCCCTGGGGATGCACCTTCACGCTTGGATGTGGGTTCTTGGCTAAGGGTTTAGCTGAGCCAGGATATGATGGACAGTACTCTCGTCTGAGATTAACCCTGCTGTGTCTTTGTGCGCGATGCTTTTTGGGTCTGCGTTCCAGATCTACCACAATGACTTAACCTGAAGCCTTGAAATCGTTTGCTCTGTGGCATTGCGTGCCTGCTGCAGGGAACTGAGTTGCTGTTCTCGTTTGTTTCTGATCTAGGAACACCCCTTGAAACTCTTGGCTCTTAAACGGAGACTGAGTGTCTTACCAGGCATCAGGAAGCAGTGGTTGACTCCTGATGACTTTAAATGACCCGCCAGCTGGATCACACTTCTGTTTTGACTTGTTCATCCACTGGCCGCACTGATAAAATGGGGTCCCCTCCTCTAGGTTGTGATTGTGCACTGTAGCAGGCAGGACCGGCTGAGAACGGCCGCTGTTGGGTCACAGGTTACGCGCCGGTGTTTCACACAATGTGCCAGGTCGCTGCCGGGGCCCGTGGAAGAAGGACCCACCAGTGCTCCTGGCCTTGTGCCTCGGTGAAAGCGGAGGGGATGGCCAGCTCTGAGCCTGGGCTGTAGCTGTGGTCGCTGCTGTGCGGAGGACTTCCAGCGAAGCCCGAACAGGCGCAGCACGTGTTTAACTATTGCAGAATCCTTCAGGATGGAGCATGGAAAGCTAATCCTAGCTGGGCTCAAGAGCGCTCCTTTGTCTTGGCTTGGGGATGCAAGAGCGGAGCAGGTTCTGGAGGATACAGCCTCGGGCGTGATATCTCCCTGTGCTTTGGTATCGACTCTGAGACTAAAGGATATGGGCGTATTCTCCAGCTACACGTTTGCAAACTCTTTCCACCAGACTGTTCAGGCCCTGCGTGCTTTGAAGACCTGCAGAGCTCTCCTCAAAGGAGTACCTCTGGTTTAGGGCTTTGGGGAGGAGGGTGAGCTTTACCAGGGGAAGGTATGGAGACACGAGGCACTCCCTACAAGGGGTGGATGCCAGCTCCTGTGTCCGGGATGCTTGCAGTATCTCTGGGATATCCTTGACAGTCTTAAGGTTACAAGCTCTGTAAGTGGAAGGAATTTCTGTGGAAATGCTTGGCCGTACTCTTGCTGTTTTCTGTTCTTGTTCGTAGCAGGACTGGTGCTGCCAGTTGTGGGAAGCATCAAATGCTAAATGAGCAGGAACGGGTCAGGCGTTTGGTTTGCTTCTCGGGTTTATTTTTGTCTTGCTAGCACAGACTCCTAGGGAAAAGCTTTGCCTCCTGCTGTAAGTGGTTCTGTAGCAGTAACGGGAGTAGAATATGGTGTTTCACGCTTGTGCCAAAGCAGCCTGATGCGGCACTTCTTTTTATTAAAGATGACTGGCAATACTCTCTTAAATTGAGCTGCTGTACTCCTCAGCTGCTTTTTATAAAGATGACTTAAAGCTTGCTCTGCCTGTTTCCTCTTGCCTGCAGCTCGCTTTGAGCCCTACCTGTTTTACTCTTGGCTTGTAAATGCTCCCGCATTCTGCCTGCAGAGTCCCGGGACCTTATCTGGGGGTGAGCTGAGCCTTTCAGTAGATAAAGATCCCGGACCCCCGTGCTGAATAGATGCTAATAAGCCTTAAACGGGCTGAAATCCTGAATCGATTGTTGAGGTTCTGCCTGGAGGCATCCTGTGAGTTGACAATTCAGTAGCTTATTCCTGCTGCTTCCAGGACAGGGTTTCCTTTGCTTTTTGGCTGAATGGTGATGGTGGGAAGCTGGCGTGTGTGCAGAAAACTATCAGATCATGCATTATGGCAGTAAAACTGCTCACAACGACAGGGTGGGAGGGGGGAATGCTAGTCCCATGCTTGGGCTGGGCTTGTTCCCGTGTCCCTGCGAAATTCAGTTTAGACCTGCCTTCTGCTGCAGGCCATGTACTGGAAGGATCAGTAAAAGATCATTTCAAAGTAAAACCAGCTGGGTGCTTTGGGCTTGCTCATGGGTGAACCATGGGGAGAAATGTGGGGGAAGTCGGGCCCAAAACTTTTGCAGGAACGTGTCCAGAAGGTAGATGTATTAAATGTCTCCTTGACGAGTACAAATGGCCCAATTTAGAGCTATAGGCTTTTGTGTGTCTTGGAGTGGCAGGGGCTTGTTTGCCAGCCTCGCTGCAATACAGTTCTTTGAATTTGGCTCTAACTTGATTTGCTTAATGGCAAGGGTTCTGCTCCGGAGGCCAAGACTGGTGAGGTTGAGCCTTCCTTCTCTTCTCCTTAATGTGTGTCTTAATTGATAGCGATACCGTTTGCTCAGCATGTTCAGAGTTCTGCTGCAGTGGCTTTTGGGTGGTAGGAAGACCTGCCCTTGGTCCAAAAAATGCTGGTTAGAGATTAAGTTTAGCGGCTTCCAGATTGGCAGAGGCTTGAATGTTGTGCAGCTGCACCGAAACAAGCCTAGATGTGAAAATGGCTTGTGAGCAGAGCTGGGGGAAGCAGCTGCTTGTGCTGGTTCCCTGGACCAGCACCAGGAAGCAGGAGGGGTTTGCTCTTTTTCATGCAGAGGAAGCTTTACAGAAGCTCTGGCTTGTGTAGGATGGTCCCAAAACCTCGATGCTGGTAGGTCAGTGCCTGTGGAGGGTCATGCTAAAGCAGAGCTGGTTTGGGGTAACCTCCCTTTGTGGTCAGGAGCTGCTGCCTAAAGGGAAGATCAGGATTTGCTTCTCTGCCGTTCCAAGGGAGCCCTTTGGATTTGGGGCTACACTTGATTAGTTGGGAAGTCGTGTTTTTCTGCATGCTTGTTTTCTGAAGTGATTGCGTGGCTGCTGACTTGGGCCATTCCAAGATGTTGTTGAGAGCTCCCAAACGTGAGTGGTCAAGTGAGCCTTGCTCTCTCCCGCTGTGCACAGGCAGAGCTACTGCGGTTTCTCGTGGTGGCTGCCTTGACCCCGAGCATCCCCCTTGTCCCCCAGTGTCAGGAGGTTGATTCTGGGGAGAAGGTGTGTGCCTCTGTTAATCAGGTCTCTGCTTTAGAGTTGTGATGTGCCGGAGAACAGCAGCGGGGAGCTCGTGTGAGCGACTAAACTAGTTTGGGTGCTGTGGCTGTTAATCTAAAGCTCATCCCAGCCGTGGTGCGCTGTTTGTGACTGGGGCAGCCCTGGTCTGACGTGCTGTGCTGACAAACTGCTGACCAGTTTGCTTAACTGTTTCTTTAACACCAAGAATTGTACTTGAGCGTTGTGAAGACCTGGAGCTAAAGCTAATACGAGTATTGGAGGCAATCCAGACTTGCCACAACGTGTTGAAAGCCGGGTGGTGAGTACTGGCCTGCTTGACACCAATACTTCTTGTTCTTCACCAGAAAGAAGATACTGGGAGGAGCATAAAGGACTGCTGGGATAGCCTGGATGCCCCTGCACTTTCCAGTTGCAGCAATGCAGATATATTCCGCCGAATAAACGCCATGTTGGACAACTCTTTGGATTTCAGTGGAGTCTGCACCACGCCTGTCACAAAAAGCAAACGTGATGTCCTGCCAGGTGAGCGTTTGGCCGCCTTCAAGGTGAGCTTGGGGGTCTGGGGCTGGTGGAAGGAGGGAGTTGCTTGGTGGGACCTAGCGAACATGTGGTGGTGATAATCCTCAGTGGGGTGGTGGTTGGCACGTGCTTATGGAGCAGAGAGATGCTTGGAGTAAGGGTTAATGCTGGTTTGGTGCCCGAAATGGCTAATCCTGGCAGTGTGGAGGTGCCTGGGAAGGCTTGCTTGTGCTCCCTGCGATGCTGCGGATCATGGCGTGGGCAGGACGTGAGCTCTCGCTGCCTGACCTGCCAACTTCTGGCGTCGATAGTTCCAGCAGACTCCTGTACAGTCTGCCTCTCCTGGAGGGAGGATTAATCTGTTAGTGGTTCGTATGGCTGATCTGCTGCATACGTTAAAAATGCAAGAGAATTGTGAATAACCGTGTTTGCTACAGGTCAGTTATTGTGTATTTAAGAGCACACCGAAGCATACGCGTAGGCGAAGACTTTCTTGCAAAGCAAGTTTGGGATTGTGAAATCGGAGCTGTGAGTTCTGCCTCCTGCAGGCTGAGGGGAGTGGGCATTTTCTGCTGTCTTGCACTTGATCTGCCTCAAAACAGAAGGCTCAGTGCCAAAGCAAAGAGTGTTGGGTCCAATCTTATTTTTATGTAAGTGAAGGACGTGCTTTTGTCCCTTTACAGTAGGCAAGATCTGCCAGTAAACGTACCTGCCTGCTGCCTGATGTTCCTCTTGCCAGCGCACTTCTGTGCAATGGTATTTGTGCCAAGGATTTGGGCACTTGAAAGATTGCTGTTGCTCCTCCAGCCCCTGAATTACAGGGTCGATAAACACTTTGGCCATTATTGGAAACAAACTGACCCTCTGGACTTGGCCCAAAACAAAGTGGGAAGTAAAAGGAGAAACCTCACCAGCTGGTGACCTTGCAGGCTGCTGTAGGCAGAGGAGCTTTCTTTGCAGTCACTTAGAGACAGGATTGTCTTGTGCTCATGGATAATCTGATGAGTTTTAATCAAATGGGTGTAAAAAAAAAAAAGCCGCAAAGGGGTGTCTGGGCATCCTGTGGGTCTGTTTGATGCTTGCGCAGTGCAACTTTGTTCTGGACTAGCGAAATGACTGCTACCAGGTGACTTCCAGTGCAGCTTAATCTCCCGGGTATTTGAAGGGCTTAGCCCTGTGGACCGGGGGCTGATCTGGCCATGTGACCCTGTGCTGGCGCTGCAGAAATGCCAGAGGAAGCGAATCGGTTGCTTCGAGATACCGATCTATAGCCAGCATTGCTTGAAACGTGCCTAGTAAAATGGTATTGGAGGAGATGCTTGCTACTCCTGAGCAGTTGCGTAGTGAATATTAACTAGTCCAGGTCAGTGTTGTGGTTAGTGGTGCGTTTTTAGGCATTTTCTGTTGTACTGAGCTGTTTAGACATTTTTTGTCCCTTGGCACAGTGGTAGTCAGTGTTGTATCTGATCTTGATGGACTGGAAGCATAAGGGAGAAATAAACCTAAGTATTTTCCTTTATCTCCTTACAATGAGTTCATGAAAGAGTTGTTTCTGGCTGCCTTGTTGAAATCTTAGTTTATAGCCCTTCATATTCCGTTTATAATTTGGAATGGGAATGTTTCCTAATGAAGTTTCAGCTCTACTTGCCAAAGTTAACCTAGTTGATAAAGGAACTATCCCTGCCCACTAGAGCAGATTCATCCTGTGAAGACGTGGGTTAGTTCTGGTTTTAGGTCTGGGCTTAGAGCTGGCACATCAGTTTTAATTTGCAGTACTGTCTTCTAGACTCTTAAAACTCTGAGGGACTGGGGTATTCACCTGGAAGGGAAATGAACCTGCTTACTGACCTGCTGCATGTAGATCTCTGCTTGGTCTGTCGATTACTGTGGCATTTCTTATGGATGCCTAGAGCAGAGGGTCTTGCCTGGTGTGGAGCTGCTGCAGGGCAACCAAAGTTGTGCTTTTTGGGGCATCTGAAGCAGCTTTTCTTGTTCCTGACGTTAGCGGTTGAGGCCAGTCTCGCAAGTGGCTGCTGGCATAGTCACTTGTGCAGCATGGGGGTCCTGCTCAGCATTAGTTAACCTGACAGGAGGCATTTAGCTTGTGTCAAATCCCTTGTGCAGTGGCACAGATGCTTGTGATGGCATGAGGAAAGAGGCTTGCTCCCTTCCCAGAGGATGCTGGGCCCTGCTGAGCCAGGGCTAGAAAGTGGCTGCCTTGGGTGCCCTCACTGTTTAGGCTAGTGGAAACGTGATCTTTTTCAGAAGGTGCCTCTGGGCTGTATGAGAGACTGATAATAGAGTACGACCTGAGCTACCCCAGCCAGGCCAGCAGTTACCAGCTGTAAATTTGTGGATGAGTCAGCATCTGCCAGTGCATCGGCAGTTCAGAGTTATTAGCCTGCTTACAGTCCCAGCCTTGTTTTGTTAGCGTTGGAGTTGGGACGTCTTGGTAACGAGGGCCTGAATGCGGCAGTTCTGCAGCCTTCCTTCTGTCTCCGGATCAGTAAAGTATGTGAGCTGCTTCCCTTGTTTAATGTGTTGCCAATGAGCATCTTCTCCATGAAAAAGTCAGCGCTGTCAGCAAGGACACAAATCCTAGGAGAGCCGTGATCCGCAAACAGGGAGGTGCTTCAGTGCTTGGACCCTGGCCTGGGTCGTGGCAGTCTTTTGTAGAAATTCAGGCTGTGAGGCTGAGCAGCTGATTGCTAAAATTCAGAATATCGTGTGGCTAACTGCCCCCTGCACAGGGCCGGTGGTTCAGAGCCTGAAGCAGGCTGTCGGAGCCGTTTGCCGTGCCTCTGAGCGAGCAAGACGAGACTCTGCAGGATGAGTGTCTTGCCTTCGGTGAGCCTGGCTTCTGGGTAGGTGACCAAGGGAGCAGAGACCCTTGATCTCACGTGGTGTGGTGTTTTGTCACTTGTGTTAAATCACTTCTGAAGAATTTGTGAGCCTCTGGTGCTTTTACTCAGTGCAGGAACAACTTGTGCGTTGTAGTTGGGCTGTATTAGCATGAAACCTGTAGCTTGGGCAGTCTTAATGAGCCTGGAGATCCACCCTCACTGTAGTAGCTATAGCAGGTGAAAAGATTGTCTTTTTACAACTGAAACTCTTTTGGGGGGCCTGGGGAAGAGATTTTATTCCAGCAGGGGAAATACTTAATCTATTCATGGTCCCCTCAAGCTTTTCAGTTGCCTTCCTCAGGTCAAACTAAATTTATCCTGGATTGGACTTGTGTGTAAGCAGCCCCTTTCAGCATTAAGAGGATTACATGTGGTGGAGAAGGGACGGCAGAAGTTTGTGACCTTTCACTAATGCTATTGGGGAAACACGTGTGGCGACACCTTACTCGGCACGATGAGGTGCGCGGGAAGGCGGCGCTGAGAAGAGATCAGTACAGCAGCAGTGTGAGCAATGTGAGAGAAGCAGCTTGTTCAGCACTCCCGGATCTGACACAGTTGGAGAGTTATCCAGATCTGGGCAGAGCTGTGTGGCAGAAGGGACTGCCCGCTGGAGATTGGGCTGGCCGTACCTGATGTTAAATCTCTATAAAGATCAGTTTGCAGTTAATGATAATCCTCGGTGAACTTAGTTGCCTCGGCAAAATGATCTGAGTTGCCAGGCCCAGCCTGGCCGCCACCGCGGTGTTTTGTGGGTGCTTGCTCCAGGAGTTCCTCAAGCCCGGGCTTAGGTCGCTAGCCCAAACCGAAGGGTATGGTGCAGCAGTGTGGTGAAAGCTCTAATTGTAGAACCTGTCTGGTAGCTTCTGGGACAGGGCTGTGTGGTGCTTCAAAACACCTGCCTTTCAGGCTGATTCAGTCCTCTGAAGAAAGGCAAAACTTCCTCAGCAAGGTTGTGTAGCGCAGACGATAATTTTTAGCATGGTGTTGGAGATGGGAGAGAATGTGGCCTTGATAGAGGCAGGAGTCAACATCTCCTGCTGGTGCTGCTGGAGTGCAGCCTGTCCTTGAGCAACTGCTTCACAGGGAATGTGCTTCTCTCCCAAACTTAAAGCTGATCTGCACGTTCATCACTGGTCTAACAAGAATGTGAACAAAGCCAGTTTCTTAAGGTAGCAGGTGGTTTGGTTGCCAGGCTTTAAAGCTGGGCCTTGCTGGGTGGAAGGTGCTGCTACCAGATTTGGTTTAAAAAAAAAAACACCCTGAACCAGCTTTTGAAATCATTATCCTGTTCTGTAGGTGCAACTTCCAGCTTAATTAGGTACAACAGTGAGTAAAGCTCCCTCTTCAACTCTTGTGTGCCCATTTACTCACCTGGCTGAGCTGACTGGCTTCAACTGAAGGCAATGCTGGGTTAAAACAAATGGGTTTAAAAGGATTGTAGGTACCCCAAATGTCCCAGCAGCATTGATTGCCCTTTCATTAAGCTCTGCTCATTTAACTGAGACAAAGCAGCCATTATTTTGCTGTAAGTTGACAGTCCATTGTGTGAAGAAATGGGAGATACTTAAATGACTTCCTGTGGATGGGAGTGGCTTAAGGTGCCAAGTTCAGTGTAAAGGCTGTTAGTTGTGGTCCATCAGGTCCTAATGATTCTCAGTGGCTGCTTTATTTAAGGAAAACTGAAGGACAAATGCAAACCCAGACTAGCTGATGACTAAATTGCCTTCCTGTTTGCTCTCAATTGCAGTCAATTAATGACCTATCACTTGTTTAGCCACCCAAAAAGTCCTCTCTTGGTACTGTAATGTAAATTCTTCTGCTCTTCGCTGCCCTGCGGCCATGAGCAGACATGCCAGACAGCGCTGGATGCAGCTGACCTGGCGTGTGCGCTCTGGGATGTGGGGACAGAATGTTGTAGGTGCAGAGACCCGAAATGTAGTGCTGCTTGCCTGGAGTGCGTGGGGTGAATGGGGTGCCTGAGGCAGAGCAAGGCTCTTAGCAGGAGCTCACCTGGAGCTGGCAGCTGAGAACCATTCTGCTTGCCCCAAATAAATTCACATCCAGAATAGTGAAATTCAACACCTGTGCCCCAAAGGAGGTGCACACCTACTGCTTTAGGTTTTGGCCTTTATATTTCAAGTGTCATGTAAACAGGCCTTTGCTTATAGGGCCGTAATGCTTTTCTGTACTGGAAAGTAACTCTAATAAATAGATTTCTTCATCAGATCTGCAAATGGAAGCCAATCACGGTGTTGGGTTCCTCTGCAGAGAGCAGGGCTTGGCCTAGGGCGGTTTTGTGACTGCCACAGAGCACATTGGATGGTGTTGAAGATCCAGCAGGTTTCCTGTGGGTTCCCTGACTTGGTGTGCTCTGTTGTTCAGGTAATCCTGTGGCAGTCTCTCGTTGTTACTCTTGGAAGAGGTACGTAGAGCAGCAAGGGGAAGTTGCAGTGCCCTCTTCCTTAGGTTCTTAAATAGTTGCTTGCCAGCTGTTCAAGTGTTTGTGGTTACTGGAATAAGGCAGACTCCTTTGTCGGGCTATGAAACAGGTCATGCAGCAGCAAATGCCTCCACTTGAGGAATTTTTCAGATCACAGGGAAGATGCTTTGTTGTACATCGGAAAAACCTCTTGTAACTAGTAGGTTTATGCCTAACAAGAGCTTTCCTAAGCTCCTGATGATGATCCCCACTGTACCTTAGGAATACAATTGGCTCATCCTCGACAAGCTTTGCTTGAGATTTGTTTCTTGTATGCAAAACATACTTGAGAAGCTTAATTTTCAGGGATGCAATTCTTGGCCTTTAAAACTGGAGGTGTAAAGAGGTGTGAAAGGCAAAACAATGCTGCTGCTGTGAGCTGCCTTCCTGTTTGTGATCTGAAGGCTGTGGAATTGCTCACCTTGCCTCTTTCTCTGGATTTGGTTTGGGAGTTCAGCCTTGGTTGGAGCTCTAGTCCACAAGGCAGCTGCACACAGGTGAGTCTGGTTTTGTCAGTGAATGGAGCTTACAGCTGAGTTGTGCTGATGCTTCCCCTGCTCTGTGTGCTCAGGGGCCTTGTTTGTGGAGGAGCTCTGCATTTGGGCCCTGCTAGAAATTAGTATGTGGGAGCGAAGGGAGACCTCTTTGTGGCCACAGAGGTGGTAGGAGTGGGATCTAGCTTGTTTGGTTCATGCTTGTGTAACCATTTTGTTGCTGCCTTTCTCTCGATTTTTCTGTTGTTAAGATGATTTAGCTGGCTCTGCAAGAGGCCCAGGTCTGGAAGGCTCAAACATCTGTTCATCTTTGCGCTTGGTTGAAGCGTTACCTTGCAAGATGAAATCTGATGGCACAGAGGGATGCTGCTGCTACGGGACAGGGACTGAGTCGCGCTCGTCTCTCTCCCCATGCTACCTTAATGCGCCTGCCACAAACAGCCCGTGGGTCACAGCTCCTGGTGCCAGTCCCTGCTTGTCCTCCCCGCACAGGCTTAGGCTGTAATTTTCTAAATATTTTCCTGTTTTAAACGCCTGGTTGGTGCAGCCACACTGCATACCAGATCAGGGGAACAAGCTAAGCTTAAAATGTAACTCGTGGTGGCTTGGTTTTAACCAGACCAGCTCCCCAGCCCAGCTTCCTGTGCGGAAACTCATCTGCCTAAACTGGTGTGAGTGGGGAGGGAGCGCTGGGGTGGGGACAAGGGGCTGGGACTGCAGCTTGCATAAGCCAGCTGGGCTGGTAGGGTTTAACTGCAGGTCAAGAGCTGAACTGTGTGGAGATGCTCGCCTTTCAGAAGCCTTTGAAATGTCTTAAATGCGATGCTAACATTTGAAGTCTGAAAAATGCAGCTTTCTGTCCGGGTGGTGGTGTGGAAAGCTGTCCAGCCTGTGCTGCGGTGCGCCCCAGCTCCAGGGACCTCCTGGACAGACAGGAGGACGTCATCCAGGAGAGCCGCCTGCTCCGAGACCTCCACGGGAGCATTTTACTAAGGACTTGCTTCTCATGATGCTGTTGAAATCAAACCTAACCGGCTTGGGAGGCGGGAGCTCATTCTCTCCCAGATGCTCGGGCATGAGCCCAGCGCAGCGCGGCTCCCTCTGCCAGGATGGTTGGCTTCCAGTGGCAACTCCAGGGAAGAATCCAGGTTGGAAAGACTTGTGCTGGTTCTTGGGGCTTGGAAAAGTCTGCAGCGAAGTGTTTGGGCTGTGTCAGGTTGCAAAGTCAAATTATTTAATATTTGGTAGATGTTTACTTCTGAATAACTTGAGGGTTATGACTCTTCAGACTGAATTTTTGTAGGAAATTAATTCTTCCTGCCCCAGTATCCTATCAGTTTTGTCTGCCATCAGGAATTGATTGCTTTGTAACAAACTTCCAGGCTCTGAAATGGAAAATAACTATTCCAGAAATCCATTTAAATTCTGTTTTTTTAAGTTGGCGTTTTTTCCTTGATGACCTGTGTCCATCTTTCAGCATGACTGGGAGTGTTAAAGGGGAAGCAGGCTTGCGCTGGCTATTTGTTTTGGATGGGAAAAGGTCTAATTAAAAAATGCTGGTTATCTAAGCAAATTCTACTCTGTGCTTCAGCAGTTATATCCAGAACTGAATTGCAGGGAGCTTGTCTTTAATGTAGATTGAAGTCATCAGAGGGAAACACAGATCTCTTGAACTTGAATCTTGATTGGGTTCAATTAAACAAAACAGCTTATTTCCTGAAAAATGTAGGTAGCTAGGGAAAATGTGGCTGGATGCTGTGGAGTGAGCGCTTCCCGTCGCTGATGAATTTGTTCCCTGTTTTCCTTATTTCTTCAGTGGTGGGTTTCATCCAAGATGTTGGATGAGGGACTCTGGGTGGGATCTGAGTCCTGCTGTCTGTCAGTCACTCTGTTTGTGTCCGTGCTTCCCAGAAGATGAAGCTTGGTGGGAATTGATCTTGAAGATGGCATGAAACCTAGCAAGATCCTGGTCCCCAAGGGGAAGGTAGTCTTCTACTGGCAGGGATGTGGGCTAGAGCACAGCACTTGTGCATTTTCATAAAGGCAGAAATGTTACATATTCATATGGGCAAGTTATGGTTGCTGTGGGAACTGAGTTGTCTGAGCAATGTGCCTTTATCCTCTCCTCCCTACAGCTGCATTATAAATGTTTTTAGGGCTTGTCCAAAACAAGCCGTCTGAAAACTATACTGGAAGAATTAATGCAGTGAAATACCTTGCTGAAGATGCAGCGTGATGCTTTCGGAGGAATATTCGATGCTGTTACAGGTGCTTGATAGTAATGTGACTGAATTGGCACTACAGCTTGTACTAGTACTACTAGGAGTAGAAAAAAGCCCCGGTGGAAGCTATCCCGGTGAAGCGCTGTGGAGGAGGCTGCAGCTGGGAAGGGGGAAGGCGGCACGTTGCCAGCAGGTATGGTTTTAGCTGCTCTCATCCTGACTGCAGTGCTTCAGCCCCCTCGCTGTGATCTGGGAATGTCGGCGCTCCCCAAAGCGCTGTGGGGTGAAGGTGAGGGTCCCACCTCCGGTGGCGGCAGCGGCCTGTGTCGCACATAGGGTACCCGACTGCCACCGGGCCTTGCCTGGGCTTTGCTAGGTCACGGGCAACCGAGTGGCACGGGATGTGGCCGTGGATGTGGAAAAGGAGGCCAGGAATGCTGTCAGGCTGTCTGGGATGGCCGGAGCTGCACGTGAGGGATAACGTGACAGGCTGGAGTCGCTGCAGCGCCCCGCTGAAGAGCCGGGAGTGGTGTGTGCGAGGTGTACATCTGATGGCACAGTGGGAGGGTGTGGGGGCAGGGGGAGGAGGAGGAGACAGCTGCTGCTGCTTGGTAGCTGGCTTATAAATGCCCTCTGACTCAGATTTCGGGTAACACAGCTGAGCATCTTGTGGTTTCATCAGCCCCCAGATCCCCGCATTAAACTGGAATTCTCAGACTATGAACCTGCTGCGTTTCCTTAGGCTGTTGGCACAGGCTTAAACCGAGGCAAGAATCCGGCATCTCCAGTACCGTAGGCTCGTGAACACCCTGCAGGGGAGGGGAGGGCTGGGAAAGGGGGGGGACCAGGCGGGCGGAAGGTAAACAGGCCGTGAAAAATTCCTGATGTGAAATGGGTCCCGCCGATCCTCTTCTCCCTGTACCAGCGTGATGTGCCCGCTCGGGCTGGACCCGGGATAATGGGCTTCTCTCTGGGTAGCGGGGGGGTGAAGGTTATCCTTGTTACTCAGTGGTAAACAATGCAGAGTCAGTGAGGCACAGTGGCCAAGTTGAACCAAATAGATTATGCTAGCAGAATTGCGAAGCTTTGCATTGGGCTCTGAATTGGAGCCAGCAGCTGGAGTCTGTCCAGGACTAAAGTGTTTTTGGGTTTTGTGGGTGGAGGGAGGCGGGGACAGGAGAGCTGGGTAGCACTAAAACTAACTGTCTGCTCTGTCGCTGCTGCTACCGTCGTTGCTGGGGGGATTGCTGCCTCGAGCCTGTCGTCTGCCGTGCCGTATTGTGGAGCCCTGCTTTTGTGCTGCCTGCCTCCCTTGATTTACTGGAGCTGCACCTCTCTCCTCCCGCCTGCCGCCTTGTCTTTCGGGGGGAATCTTATCCTTTCTTCTTACCTTTATTTTGTAAGAGCTGATGCAGTTCTCTTGCATGGCTGAGTGACGTCACTGTCAGCACAGTAAGCATCAGCAGCCTGGTCACATGCTGACCCAGTCAGTAATGCAGACGGGATAGGAAGGTGGAGGGGCTGAGGGGGGTGGGGGGCTGGTTTCTGGACATATGGTAGCCCTCCCTTTTGGGGTGCAACTGCTAGTTGCAGAAGCTGTGGCTTCAGAGCGGCACAAGACCTGGCTCGGGGCTTAACGCTTTGGAAAACTCCTTCTTTAAAAAGAAAAAAAGCAGCCCTGAACTCTCAAGCTTCTGTTTGTTCTCAATCTGAGCAGACTTCCAGGACTCTGAAGAAGCAGTGGCAAGCAGGATGCTTTTCCCCACGTCCACGCAGGAGTCTTCCCGTGGCCTCCCAGACACCAACGATCTGTGCCTTGGCCTGCAGTCCCTCAACCTGACGGGGTGGGACAGACCCTGGAGCACCCAGGACTCTGACGCTGCAGCACAAACCAGCACACAGTCCGGTGAGTCTGCTGACACACGCAGCAACAGTTGTTGGATTCCTTTTATTTTTGGCCGTTTTAAAGCTAACGCAGAGCGATTTTTTTGCTTGTGTAACAGGGCGCTGGCAGTTACTGATGGGGGGCTTCTCGACCCGTGATGCTTGTGTAATGTGCTGGTGGAGTTGGGGAGGCTGTGGCTGGCTGTGCCACAGCCCCCTCTGCTCTGCTGTCAGTTCACTGCAGACAAGAAGTGCCCAGGCTTATGTTTTGCTCGGTGCTGTAAGGCTGGTGGAGGAATAACGTCGCTGAGAGAAGAGGAGAAACCCTCTCCGTGCGTTTGGAGGGAGTGGGTGGGGGGTGTGGTGTCAGGAGGCTGAACTTCGCTCCGGCAGCCTGAGAAAATCCCCGGTGGCGGGTAGCTCTGCGGGCAGGGGTGCACGCGCTTGCGGAGGGACCCCCGCCCGACTGCGAGAGTCCAGGCAGCGCCGCTCGCTCCGACGCTACGGCAGCGTTGCCGGACGAACTCTGCCTGTGGGGTGTGGTAGGCGCAGCCAGCACCCGACTAACAACTTCAGCCGGCAGCTCGCAGGCTGGGTGGAAGACTTGGAGGGAGCCTTCTCCACTCCCACGTTCAACTAGAAATAGCGGTCTGTGCCTAGCAGTGGGCTGGAGGAGATGCAGTGGAATGGCTTCTTGCTTTAACTCTTTTGGTCCAGTGCAAACCAACGTGATCGGCAGGGTGTGGGCTTGCAGCCACGCGCTGCTGGCTGGTTTGCCCTTCCCCCTCGATCCTCTCCAGTCTGGATTTGCAGCTGAGATCGGATGGGGAGTTTTTGGGGTGCTGGGTGCTTCCCCTGGAGTGATGCAGGGCTCAGTTAACTCTTCCAGAGGCACCAGCCTTCTCTCTAAAATCGCAGGAGGAGAAAGGGGTGCTGCGTGCACGAACTTAATGCATCTCCTCGGCCTGCTGACGGAGCAGGGGGTGTAAAACAGAGGGAAGAGTTCATTTCCCAGCCTTTGAGGGCTGTAAAAAAACAGTTTCGCAAATGGTGGTGTGTTCGTTCAAGTATCAGTCCATGGAAAGATCTAGTGCTTTGGGCAGAGTTTGTACAAGTTCAGCCTGGTTGCTACAGAAACTCATCCCTTTATAGCAGCACGCTGCTGCTTTGTTAAAAGGGTAGTGCATCTCTGCGCAGACTTGGGTGACACAGGAGGCCCCAGGCGCAAAGTTGGTGCTGACAGGAATGTAGATAGCTTCTGGGGTGGCCTGGGCAGCGTGATTTGCCCACGTAGGTGTCTGGGGGGGCAAGGGGGTGCTGTCAGCCGCCTCTGATGTCCAGGGGATGCTGCCCTCAGGATAGGAAGAGATTCTGGGACACAGCCCTGAATGTTGCTGCATGGGTTGTAAAACAACCACCACCAAAAAAAAAAAATCGCTTGTGGGGTTGTGGAGTTTGAAGTGACAGCTTCATCAGCACAGCTCGCTTGAGTTTCTACATCTAATTTCCGCAAGACTTAGCGTGCAGGCTTGCGTGTGGGCCCTAGCACAGGCACTTGGGGTCTGCTTGCAGTCAGGCTGCGGTAGCTTTCTGAAGCCTTGCTCTGCTCCAGCACATGGCCCTATGGGCTTCCCCTAATGAACCAGGGAACGCCACGCACTTGGTATCTGTCCTCCTTTCGTTGCCAGCTGAAACCTTGAAGGAGGAGGGAGAAATGAAAGTTATCAGTGTGCAGTGGGCTGGGCAGGTGCCTTAGAGCTGTGTTGTTAGCAGACTATGGGGCACCGAACCCCTGTTATAGGATCTTTAATGTAAAGAGCACACTTAAAGCAGGCAGGGTCCACGCTGAACGGTTCTGCTGCTGCTAACAACCACGACACCCAGGGCTTGGTGCACAATGGCGCTGCAGAACAAGGGCTGTCGCACACCGAGGCGGCTGCTCTGTGCGGATGTCCCAGCCCCACCTGATCCGCTGTAGCCGTCTCCAGTGCTCTCTTGGCCGGCTTCCTGCCAGGCTGTCTTGGCAGAGGCGCGGACGTCTCTGCAGCGCTCCGGCAGGCAGGCGAGCAGCGCTCGCATGAGCCTGTGGCAGGCTTTGCGCCTCGCAGGTTGGGCGGTGGGGCCGAGTGGACTGTGGTGGTGGTGGGGCTTCACTGTCAAGGGCGGAGGGGCTTCTGGTTTCAGGAGGGAGAGTCATTTGGAGATGATTTGAAGGTGCTCCGGTGACCTCCCTGCTCGCAGAGGGTGTATCTGGTGTCAGGTGCCCCCGCTGACTGCAGTGCATCGTGCTGGAGCGCCTGCCTGCCGCAGAGGCCTGGGAAGAGCGGTAGAAAGGATCTAACCTCAGGCGCTGCCCTGGGCTCGGGTGATCTGCACCCGGTGGGTGCTTGTGACAACTTGTGGTAACAGCTGCTGGAAGATGGCACCCGGTACTGTCTGGAGAGGCCTGTTTCCTCACTTCTCACTCCCGGTGTTCCACTTGGTACACGAAGAGGGGATGGCTGGGGTGTAAAACCAGCCCAAATGCAACTGTGTTGCTTCCACAGAGGAGCCTCTGGCCTTCAGAGGCTGTGTGGAGGGTCTGGCCCCGTATGGCTGGGGGTGGCGTGGTCCTGAGACTGTGTTCTCCCTCTCAATCCCACCCTCCCTTCCCAGATGTGTGGCAGCTGGGCCAGGAGAGCTCCTTGGTCTGGGCTGCTGTTACTCTCCTGCTCCAAGAGCTGTGGGGATGGTGCGTGCTGGCGGGAGAAGTGAAAGGCTGATATCTCTGCACAGCTGTTGTATTGCTTCAGCCTGCCCACGCCTCCCATGTCTGCGGAGCCTCATCTTTTCCTCCTTCGTAAGGGCCCTGGAGTGGCAACGTGGAGCTCCTTGGGAGGGGAGATCTTGTAGTTCAGGAGTGTCTTCTGAAAGGCTGTGAAACGCTCCTCTCTGGGTGGCAGAAGAGTGTTCCCATGTCTGAAAGCTGTATGGATCTGAGGAGTCGGCTGATGCCAATGCTTCCAGGTGGCCTAGCCATGCTGTGATGGAAAGAGGGGAGGATGTGGCGAGGATGCTGCTGTGTCCGGGCGCTCCCGCTGCCCAGCGCTGCGGCCTGGGAGGCTGCAGCTGGCCTAGCTCCAAGGGCTGGGGTCTCTGTCAGGGTGTCCTGAGAGCAGGGGAGGCTGCGTCAGTGCTGGGCTGTCTCTAGGGGCTGGGGAGGGATGGCGCTGCCAAGCAGAGCTGTTGCGCCGCTGGCGCCCAAGCGTTTGGAAGGTTCCAGCAGTGACTCAGCTGCACAGACCCACAGGGAGGTGGCTGGAAGGGTGGAAATGCGAAAAAAAAAACCAAAAACCAAACTAACAATCAGGCTAAAAATATTGCTGATGTGGTCCCCTGCAGTGCCTGTGCTTGAGTACTGATGAGGTGGGACCTCCTCTCCTGACTGCGTTGTCCCTGCCAGCGCGGAGCTTTCTCAGCCTGGGAAGGACCTTTGGCTGCAAACCCTCCTGGTGTCACCTTGCGCTCCCAGGGCGGTGTCACCGTGCAGCTTGGTGCAGTGGGATCAGGTGCCTGCTGCCGGCCGGGACTGTGCCGGAGGAGGCCGGAGAGCAGCGGGGTTGGCTTGTAGGCAGGATTGGAGCGTACGTCCCCCTTCCCAAAGGGCTGCTGAACCCCTTGCACCCAGACAAGGTTCTTTGTAACGAGTTTTCCTTCCGGGTCCAGCGCCATAACGCACTAAGGATGTGTGCTTGGCCCTTGAGAGCATGCCAGATGCCCTGCCAGTCCCTGAAGCTCTGGTGTCTGGACAGAGGCTTTCCGGGAGGCAGCAGCTGCTGCAGGCTCGAGCTGCCTGCATTTATTGGCTGTAGGATTGAACTGCTGTCTCATAGCAGGAAAGGCATCTCAAACCCACTGCTGCCACTAGATCTGTCAGGCTGGAAATACTTCAGCAAGTCCCAGAAACCTGCTCTGTGGCCCGGGGAGGGGCTTTTGCAGGAAACTGGCCTTGAGCACTTCCAATCGTGCCATCCCTAGCTGTATTTTGAGGCAGCATTTCCCCTTCTTTAAAGTAGCCTCATAGTAGGCAGCCGCTTGTGTTAAGACCTTTGAGTTCATTGCTCTGCAGAGGCAAGGAGGGGTTAAGAGGCAGTGAGATGGGACTGCCCTTGATGGTATCCTTTACCTTCACTGCCCTATTCCTCAAGGAGCACAAGCAAATGGGGTCTCGATCCAATTTTTGCCTGGAGAACGGGTGACAGCAGTACACAAGCAGATCTGCGTGCAGATTTTGGGTCTCCCTGGCTGGTTTTTAGCCTGCGTGCCAGCTGCTCGATCCGGCTGGTCTGTCCTGCCCTACATCAGGAGGCTGCCCCTATGTGGGACAGCAGACTTGCCCCCTGGGAAATCATCCTAAAACCAGTCTGTTAACGTGAGGTTTGCAATGCTAACCTGCAAGGGTGTTTTCAGAAGGATCGGCTCTTCTTCAGAGAGGACATCGGCCTGTAGGTGAGCCCAGCCTGAGCAGGTGAGCTCTTCCTCATGCTGTCGGATGGACCACTTTGCTGTATCTGCCTCTCTCCTTGTTGCGTGACCCTAAAGCTGCTGGTGCAGCGACAGCTTTGAGCTTTTCCTTGGATCTGCTCTTGAGACTGCAGCTCCAGCCTCATCCGTGCCCTCTCCAGGGTGGCTGCTGCTGTCTCATTCTCTAGCCTGCAAGGTTGCAGCTCCAGTTGCTCTGTGGTAGGGAAGCGCTGCTGAATCTTTCCAGCCCTTGGTTCTCCTGCTTCCCAGTGCACAGCAACTTCTTCCTGCAATAAGCTTGAACATGCTGGTTATCTGTAGTTGCTTAAAAATCTGCTAGGCTAGAACTGCAGGCAGTCTGTTGTCGGTTGCCTGGCAGATAGCCGAGGCCTCTGTGATTGAGTACGAATCACTCAGAAGTCTTCAAGGCAAAACCCTATCTCTGAAGGATGAAAGAAAAGACCTGTTGCACAGAAGGAAGCATGGTGGCTGTCAGGGACTCCTAGCCTTTCTTCTTGATAACAGCAGGAGGGACATGTAAGCTGCTCCCCCAGGATGGGCTGTTTTCAGCCTGTCCTCAGAAATGCTGTGTGTGGTGGCAGGCACCTGAGAAACCCCCCTGAGTGGGAGCTGCTAATCAGTCTGGGGATGGTCGTTGCTAATAAGTACAACGCAGCAAGTGCTGGCCTTCCTCCTGCTGTTGGTTTGAGTGTTCGGCTGTGGAGCTTGAGGAAGACCCCAGAGGGGCAGAGGATTTGGGTGAGGGAAGTCCCCCAGATCTCTGGCTGTTTAACTTGCTGCTAGGCTAACCTGTGGCGCCGAGTGCCTGCTCCATAGCGTGCTCCCTTGCACCCCTCTGCCCGTCGAGGTCTCTCCCTGCTTTTACCTGCTGTCTTTTGGACAAGTGGCTTCAGAAGGCGGTTGCTGCCTAGGTGTGTCCTCAGCTCCTGCGTATTCCTGCTTGGCTGCATGAAAATCCTTCTCCTTGTGCTAGAGGAAGGTTTCAGAGGCTCATTCTGAGAGGAGAGCACAGCATCTGACTAACTAAGCTGTCACCAGAGTATCCAAGAAGGATTTTTTCTGCTCTCTAGTCAAAGGGGAGCTTCAGGTCCAGGGAGTGAGCGCTTCACCCTGAGGGAGACTCAGATTTAAGCCCAGGTCTGCCTAGAAAACTCGGCAAAAGGTTCCTTCATACTGCTGGTGGTGTGGCTGCTTATGCTGGAGCAAGGAGGCAAGACCACCTCTTGCTGGCTTCAGACCTGCACCCAATTGAGGTAAATGGGTAACCAAAGACTTGGTGGTTGTGGGAATCCTGAATTCCCCATGTTCTCGGTGTCCTTTGGCTTGAAAGGAAGGCAGGCTCTCCTGGCGGCTGTGCGTTAAGCCCTGGTCCTTCTGGAGCAGCCTGCCTGCTGTTTGGGGCTTAGTAGTGGAAGCACAAACATGGTGGTGGTGCCTTCTGCGTGGAGGTTAATTATAATAATGCTGTAAGGGAACAAAGCTGGGAGCTGGCTTGACTCGTATGGTCTCCTGCTTGGTGGTTGTACTTCAAGAGTACCTGAGACAGCCTTACTAAAAGCTTACCCCATGCCGTCTTAGCTCCTGTAGGGCTTTTCTGAGGATGCACTTGGTGTGGATGCTTAATGGGCACTTGTTTCTTGAGCGTGTTTTGGTAAGGGCTGCTCACGCTCCGTGGGCTGATTTCTCAACTGCTGGCTGGAGCCAGCCATGCTGTGGAGTAGAAAGCAGGGAGCACTTAATAGCTGCAGACTGCTCGCGTGGCAGCAGTGTTTGATCCTTAACAGAATAAAATGTGTATCAAATACGTAAAACAAGTGTCAAAACTCCAAGTTGCAATTGGTTTTTAATGGAAGTTGCTCTTAATCCACCTCTTAAAGATTCCATTTGAGCAGCTTCTCCTAAACATTTATTTTTACGTGCGCTGATGCTGTAAAATAGAAGATGCAAATAGATGAGTAACTGGAACAGGAACCTAACCAGCATCTCTGCTTGTGTCTGGGCAGGACTGAAGTGGGTCAGGGTGGCCTCCAGTCTTGTGCTGGAGATGGCTTGTGGGAGCAGGCACGCACCACCCAAAATCCTCCCCTTGACTTCTGTCAGGGAAGGGTGTTCTATTGCGGCCTCGGGAGCAGCCCCAAGGGGCTGGTGCTGCTGCCTGTGTGCTCTCTGGAGGTAACGGCAGACGAGTGTGGGTGTGAGGAAGGCGCAGGCTTCTCGAGCATCTGATCCTGCTCAAAGCCGTTAGAGATGCGGTGAAGAAAATGCACTGGCAGATCTCCACCCTTCATAGACATGCTGACTGGTGCTCCACTGCCTGGCGATGCTGGTGTGTACAAATAATCAGGCTCACCGAGCTTGCCTAAAGCTTTTTGACTTGAGTTGTAGTCTGGAGCGCCTTCCTCTCGGCTAGCTCCTGAAGTGAGTCTTAACAAGCATGTTCCCTTCTGAGGAGAGCATCAGAGCTGCTGTTTGGGGGCTCCCAGCTGCCCCAGGCAACTAGTAGCTTAGTCTTTCCCCGCCCCCCCCCCCCCCCCCGTTGTGACCGGTACTGGAGGTAGCGGCAGGGTGGTTTAGGTGTGTGCAAGCTCAGGCCTGGGGTAAGATTCATCCCCAAAATGGTGCCAGTCAAATGAGCGATGGGGTGGGTTGGTTTTCCTCCAACCCTTGCACTGCGAGATGTCTAAGCAGCACATGGGATGCTTGCTTGCTGGGCAGAGCAGACGTGAAAGGCTCTGTCTGCTGCAGCTTCCTTGGTGGGAGTATGGCAGCTCTCTAGAAGAGGCCCTGAATGTGTTTTTGGCTCAGTGCCTTCATTACAAACCCTGCAGCGCGTGCCGGTCTGCGTGCTTCCGCTTGGAGCTGGGTAAGGGAGCTGCCTGGGCTTCCGCATGGCTTTTGGAGCTGCTCTCCCAGGGCGCTGGGGCTGCCTGTAGCAGAAGGTAGGGGTGATGCCCACTCCTCCCCTTCCCCAGTTCTGGTGGGACAGGCCCAGAGTTCAGCATCTGCTCCTGCCTTAGACTTGAGCTTGTCCCTGGTGCTGCGTTGTGCCTGGGCACAGCTTGCTGCTCTGATAACCGGACTGCGGGATGACCTGTCACTGCGGTGACGCTAGGGGCAAGGCCAGTGAGCCAGCAGAGTTTGGCCTGTTTGTACAGCTGAAATCCCTCTAGGTGACTTCTTGTGCGGTGACTGCACGTGGGACTGCTGTAAGAGGGTGTCTTAGGCCCTCTGCAGTGCTCTAGCCCCTCTGCAGTGCTCCTGACAGGTTGTCTTTTTAGAGTGGTAGGGTAATTCAGGTTGGAAGGGACCTCTTGAGGTCATCTAGTCCAGCCTCCTGCTCAAAGCAGGATAGGAAAGCTGCTGGAGGGTGGCAAAAGTAACACAGCCAAGGAAGGGCTGTAGAAACTAATTCACGGGCTGCCTCAGTGTTCCCAGAACAAGGCCTGTTTAAATGGGCACCTCCGCTGAGCTGGCTCCGAAGTGATCTGCTTCTGAAAGGTGCCGCGGTCCTTGAGCTGTCACCCCATAGACACTGTGCGGTGCTGCTGTGGGGCTGAATTAAGTGCTGAGGGCAGGGGCCCTGGGCGTCTCCAGCCAGTGCCGCATCTTCCATCTTGGCACCTCGTATCCGCGTCTCCGGGCTCTCTCGCCTTGTGTGTGATCCCTTAGGCGCTGGCAAAACAGCTGAATCACAGGTGATGTCTGTGCTACTGCCAGCTCAGAGGCTGCTCTCAGACATAGCAGCAGCCACCATCCGTTTGAGACAGCCACGGAAAAATGCCCGGCTTCCCTCCTTGCTCCTCCGGCTTGTTTTCTCTCCGAGAGCGCAGAGGGAAGGATGAAACAAACCCTAAAGCTGTGATGCTGTGCCTGAGGTGTGCAGACCTCTGGAAGGTAACTGGGCACCTGCAGGCATCACTGGTGGTGCTGGGCATGCCAATCTAGCTGTGAAATACGTGGCTTTATGCCAGCTGAATGCCTTAGTGAGGCTCGTGTGCCATCTTTCAAATAAGATCGCATTTGGGACTAAAGCTTGGTGGTTTTAGTTGTTTTTCCTTCGCCACAGCCTGCTGCCTTGCCCTAAGGGTATGGCCAACAGCCGGCTCCCCCCACCCCCTTCTAAAGAACATGCCTTCTCCTAAAGGTGGTATCCTGATGGGCTCGACACCCCACAAACTGCGATGCAGCCGAGCGGTGAAAATGAGTCAGTCTCATCCTTGTTAGCACGTAAAGTAACACATGCTGCAGAGTTTGCACCCCGGCCGTTGCAGCAGATAGTTGAGAGGAGTTTGGTGCTTAAATATAGAAGTGTTTGTTCTTGAGGCTTGCGAAGCTGAAGCTTGTTGTACAGAATTTGACCTGAATATGTTGGCTTTTAAATCTCTCTGGGACTGATACATGTTAAGCCCCGCTGTATTTCAATGTTCTGATCTTTTTAAAGACAAACGCAGTTGTGGCAGTCTGCTTAGTGAATGCAATTACCTGCACGCTTCTAATCCTGAATTGCGTTTTAGCTGTCTTTACTGATTTTTATATTTACCTTGGGTATCTGTTTTCCCTTCCCAGAAGCACAGTAGTAAATTCCCTGCCTGAAGAAGCACAAGGCTTGTTGTCAGCCAGGTCTCACTCCCTCGGAGTCAGAGGAGGACCTGTGCTCTCAAACGTTAATGCAATAAGCTGCTCCACGTTCCTAGTTCTGCCGCTGTTTCCATTTTTCAGGGCACGCTGGGGAAGTGACTTACCATGTTGGTGCCAGAACCAAGAATAGACCTCAGGTGTCCTGACTCTAATTCTGTGGTTCAGCTGTGGGATCATGCTGCCTTTTTTTATTCCCCTGCCCCCTTCTTAACAAACCAGAAATAGCTGCCCGAATATCCTCAGTTCTTCTTCGCCCCAAATGAAGAATCTGTCAGGGCAGAGGTTCCTCTTTTGTAGTTCAGAAACAAAGGGCTGTGCTGTAGTTCCTATTTAGGTGGTGGTTACTGCTGGTTTGATCACATCTGCAGTTCTGGGAGCTGCTTTTCTTGAACATTGGCAGTTGGTTCAAGACGATGGAGACTTCTGTTGTGATGTACAGCTCCAGAGAGGGTGCATGCATCTCACTTCGAGTGGCTTTTCTCGTCACAGCAGTGACTTCTATCCCCAATGGAGTAATGCAAGCATAACCAAATCGTGAGGATTTGAGCTGGACGAGACCTCTGGAGGTATCCAACCCGCTGCTCAGATGAGCTCTGAGGGCCTAAGGATGGAGATCCCCTCCACCTCTCTGGGCCCTGTCCCCACTTCTCTTGCCGCAGCTTTTCTGTTTCTTTCTGTACCTGTAAGAGCCTGGCTGTTCCTTGTAGCTCCCTTGCTAAGGAGTGAATAGAGGGGGGGAATCCTTCCCTGTGCCGAGCAAAACCTGTTCCCGTGCTGTGTGCTGCAGCCCCGCGGCTGTCACCGCAGCTTCTGCTGGGCTCGGTTCAGTCGGTGTCCCCTGCGCTCCCCGTGCTGCGGCTGCAGGCGCGCTGGCTCCTCACAGGCGGCGCGAGGTCCCGCGGCTGCAGGTGCGAGGTGCTAAAACTTCACTTAAGATTAGTCTGGAGTATCGATCGCCCCTTCCCCTGCGGTGTACGGGTTGTGTTTTAAGCAGCTCGGTGCTTGTGTGTGATGGAGGGGGAAAATTCGCTCTGGCAGCCTGTCTGGCTGTGTCACTGCCGTAACTACAGAGATGTTAACTGTAGCTGTAGGAGGTGGTTAAGGTGCCTGTTTGCCTTTCAGACATGCAAATGTTTCTCTTGCCATGAAGTTGCTTAGTGTCTGTAGGAGGTGCTGCTTTTTGGCTGACTAAAACATTCAGCCTGCTCCCACCCCACCAGGGTAGAGTCTGGCTGGGCGGTAAAAACTGCAGACGAGCTGTTTTTCTGGAACTGCAGCAGGCTATTGTTTGGGATATCAGCCTTTTTTTTTTCTTTACAAGCTTATTTGACAAATGACAAAAGAAACTGCACTGTGTTCAGTCTCCAGGGCCTCAGTCACGCTGCCTCCCTCTGCCGCCGCCCTGCCCCAAATGTGCATATGGCTCTGAAGCCTCTGGGCACGGCAGGTGTCTCCGAGTGGAAGCAGAAACGCGGTGGCACTGAAACCCATCTCTTCTGCCCTGCTTCTCTTGGTAAGAGCTCTCCTATTGATCTCTTCGCCCCTGCCTCCGCGATGAGATCAGGGCAGAAGGGTGGACTTTCAGTAGTAGTTGGAGGATGAAGGGGAGGTCTTGACAGTCTGCCATCCCTCCTGTGCTGAGTAATCTCCCAGCAGACAAACTTCTGGTATCTCTTCTCAGGAGACTGAAATGTCCCTTTGTCTAACCTTGCTGGTGGTGCCAGCCAGCAAAAGTGACCCACTGAAGGGCTCGGCATCGTAGACATGCTCGGACAAGTCCTGGTCCTGTCTAAATCGCCTTTCTCCAGCCCCGTGGTGAGCTTTCAAAGGCTGAAATAGGTATTTCAGAGCATGACTTCAAAAAGTGCATGTGTGTGCTCATCTAGCACTCGCTGCCAAATGCGGTGTCGAACTGCCTGTGTGTTAAGCATGCAGGCGCCAGATGTTGCTTGTAGGGTAAGGATCTGGGGCCTGGCATGCTGTTCCACTCACAGGAGTTTCTTGTGTGCGTGCCCGTGGTTACGTGTGCCTTCAGGCTTGTGAAGAGGCTGAGCGATGTGTGCCGCCCTATGGCAAACGCTGTTTTCCTCCGTGGGGAAGCTTCTACTGATGTTCTTGCGGTGTGGGGAAAGTTCTTGAGCAGAAGGACCTGGACAGCTGTAAGGTGAGAAGTTTTTTGCTCTGAGCAAGACTCGGTTTTGAGATAACTTGACTAAAACTGACGCACCGAGGAGTGAAGAGCGTCATCACTGCTCTGCTGGGTGGTCTCCCGCAGACCCAAGCTAAAGCAGAAGTACTTGTTCAGAGGACAGCTTAATGGTGGCAGAGCTTTTTGTCAACTCTAGCTGTCAGGAATTAATTCAGTGGAGGCTGTGTGTAGTGCTGCTCTTATCTTAAGGTCTTATTCGAGGCATTAAAGCATCATTTGTCACTGGCATAGTGGTAAGGTGGTTTATTTACCCGGAGCCCTTCCCTGAGCTGCCAGCGTTGGTAAGCCTGGCTCCTTAGGGCTCATCTTTACATCCATCTCTTATAAAATGGGCTGGGTCAAACCTACCAGGAAGGTCTAATTCTCAAATGGCTGTGAATTACAGTATGCAGGGAAGAAAGCCGTATGCTTCACGGTCCTGGGCAGGTGCTCAAAGTCTTAAATTGCAAGTCTGACCGGCATGTGGAAGAACAAAAGCTGTTCTGAGGCTGGTTGGGTGTTGGGCACCTTGCTGTTGGGTGTGTGCTGCGAATTTCAGCTTGTGCTGATGGAGTGATCTGCTTGAGATTGGGTAAATTCACGTTAAATGTGGTAGCTCAGGGGTTGGTAAGCAGATTTAAAAGATGATTTGGGGTCTACAGGACAGAGTTGGCCTGGAGAGTTGAAACTAGTCACCCTGTGAAACCACTACTGTGGGCTCGGTGTCGCTGGGTACTTCTGCCATGAAGTGTCTGGCTTGGGTGCAGTGGGTCCAAGATGCTTGTGTGTGCTCCCCTTGGTGTCTTCAGGGTATCTTAGGAATTAAGAGGACATAGCAACAGCGTTGTCCTGATAGCATGTACTAGGGAGAGCTCAACGGAGGAGGAGGAGGAGGAGTGGTACGTAAAATGCTCGTTCTCTAGAGAGCGACCTGAGCGCCCGTGATCTGGAAGAGTGCCACGCTGGTATCGAGACTGCTCCACAGAGCTCTTAAATCTGTCAGCGTTTGGCTGACGTGCTCAAAGATGGAGCACGCTGGCTCCGAATCCAGTCATTAAAGCTGCAGCAGTGAGTCAAAAGTCAGGGCTGAGTTTCTATTAAAAGCTACCTTTTTTGCTGTCCCCTGCAAAGGAGCACTGGCGTGTGCCTCTCTTGCAGCTCCAAGCAGAGGCATGAAAAGTTCCAGAAGCTCTCTGCAAACTGCCGCGCTCTGGACAGCGGGGCCGCTGTGTGTGAGCGGATGAATGGGAATCGTGTCGACCCTTCAGTTAAAATTTCCCCTATAGATGTGAAAAAGACTTAGTTGTTTGTACTTAGGGGTTTTTTTCTTAGTCTGAGTAGTTACCTGATGTTTGCTGCTTCACTTCAGGATCTTCAGGGATGCTCTTGACACCAGAAACTGCTGATGCATCTTGCATGTGCATTGGAAATGGTTTTTTCTCTTCTGCAAGCTGTCTGCTCGGGAAGGGAGACAAGGCCAACTTCCCTGGAAGAAGTGTGGGTTTAGTGAGTGACCCCAATGACTTGAGGGCTGCTTTTTTTTTTAGGTGGGCAACCGCCGGGAGGGGGTTCAGTGGGTTAGAGCAGGGTGCCTTTGGATTGGGGGGATGAGAAACGAGATCTGGTCTCTTATGCTGATGTTTCCTAGGCTACCTGCAAAGGCTGGCTTCAGGGGACACAACCTGATCGCCAAGCGAGTGTAAAGCAGGAAATGCCGAGCGCGGCTCGCAGCTTTTCCTCCCGACGTCCCCGTGGGTACCAAGTGAAGCTGAGTCAGACCCACCGGGGTGATGTGGGGTCTCCCACGAGCTCGGTGTAGCCCGCGAAGCGTGTAACCGAGTGCTGCCTGTGCAGAGCTGTCAAAGCTTCTGGAGTGGATGAAATCCATCTGCGTTAACAGCAGGATGTCGGCGCTTCCAGGACATGAGGTTAGGAGTGGGTCAGTTGTAACCAGCAGGATTTTACTTGGTGGTAGGTGCTGAAACTTGGGTGCCCAGACAGTAGATCCTTTTAAAGGCTAGTAATCCTGCTACTTGAATACACTTATACTGGCCTTACTGGTTTTCTAGCTGCAGTGAGAGCTAAGCAGTCCTGGGAGCAAGTGGTGAGCAGTGGCTGTAGCAAGCCAGAGTGGTGGCAGAAATGAGGATGAAATAAATGGGGCAGAGCAGTTGGACCCTGTAATGCCTTTGGGAGCTCCCGGTGAGCCCCATAACCCTTGCTGATGCATCCCAAATGGAGTTCTGGTCCCGCAGCTCCGATAACCCAGAGATGAGGTGCAGAACAGCATTGCCTGGTCGTGATCTCCGGGGCATTTGCTGCTCCGGGGCATTTGCTGCGCGCACGGGGCTGCTCGCTGCCCGGTGTTACAAACCCACCGTGCTCGATGGCTGAGGAGGAGGGTGTCAGCGCTGGAGCGTTTGTCGGCAGCGAGGCTTGGGCCACGGGATCAGCTGCTTTCCTTTTGACTCTTGTACTGTTTAGTGACTAATCAGATTTTTGAGCCTGTTTAACAAATTCAGCTGTCTCCCTTGAACAATACACTGGCTGTATTTTTAAACACATCACGTGGCTTCAGAGAAGTCGGCAAACCAGCGTAGTGCGGCTTGCCTGGGCTGGGAGATGCTCTGCCCTGCTCTGTGCTGTGACTAGGAGGGAGCAGTCTCCTCCCCGGCTCGAGCCGTCTGCGGCAGCTTTCCCTCGCTACCCGCCGCAGCTCGCAGGGCTGCTGCTGCTCCTCGAGCTCTGCCCAGGGTAAGTGCCGCTGGGCCAGCGGTGTTTTGCTGTGGCTGCGGGGTTGGGTGTAAGCGCAGGCGCTGCTGTCGGGGAGAGCCAAGCAGATATTCACAGGGCAAGGAGGTCCCTTTCCGAGCGTGGTCAGAGGTGAGTTCATAGTCCTGTGCTGTAACCAAAATGGGTCTGCCCCTCTGGGGGAACTCGCGGGGATAAGGCTCCGCAAATGCGGGAAGATGCTGCGACTGTTGCTGAGGGCTCCTACGGACCAGCTCTGCCTCGGGTTGAGGTAGAAGCTTCGAGGAAAGGACAAACACGTACCTGTCTGGGGCTCCTGTTGGTGTTGTGAGGCTTCTCCCTGTCGCGTGAGGCTAGAGATGCCAGCTCCCCGGCAGGTACGCCGTGGGATAACGCAGCCTGGGACGGGTATATCGGGCACGCTCGGCAGCGTTCTCTGGCGCTGGCACCGCGTTGGTGCTGGTGTCAAACCACAGCGCGCTCGAGCATGATGGCATTTTTTACTTACCTGGTTTGGGCAGCGTTTTGGATGATTAATCCTCTTCTGCACGAGAGCTACTGAAAATCTCGGTTAAAAACCTTGTGGTCCTCGCTGGTTGAGATCAGGTAGGGCTGGAGGATATCAAGTGGATCCCAAACTTGCTTTGCTGAAAACTTGAAAGCTTCAGGGCAAGCTGCCTTGTTTTGCAGCCTCTGAATAATTAAAACCATTTCTGAATGCTTTGCTCTTTTCATTTGGTTTGGGGACACATTCAGCTTGCTGAGACTTGCTCCTTTTGAATAGAGCTGGCTGGTGTCGTGCCCCCGTGGGATCCTGCGTGGCCAAGCCTGCCCTGCATTCCCTCTCCTTCTGGGTGGCAGCTGGCCCCACGCCGCTGACCCACGGCCGGGACTTCCGTGACCCCTCGGTGGCCCGGTGCTCTGCTTGGGGGTGGCAGCTCTGTTTGTAGGGAGGAATTTGCTTGCCTCGATCCTGCTCAGTAGGAGGAAAACCTGCTGCTGTGCGAGGGAAGCAGTCTGGCGCGTACTCGTCTGTCGGCTCTCGGGCAAAGGCCTGACCAGACAGGCTTGCTGTGAATGCGGACCGGGGACGATGCTCGCCGCTGACTGCGAAGCGTCTCCTCTGTCAGCAGGCCAGACTGGCACGTTGCTGGCCGCCCGCAGCCAGCTCCTGTCGGGGCTGACGTCTGCGGCGTCCCACCTCCGAGCCTGCAAATGCCTGCTCATGGGCCCAGCCTTGCTCCTCTCAGCCTGGCCATCAGTGCGTGCAGCAAACGTGGGCCCAGTCTGTGCCCCTCATCGCTAAAACTGTGTGGGTAGCTGCCCCGCCTTGGGTCCCAGCTTGCTCCAGCACAAGCAGCAAGAAATGCCAGCGTAACGGCATGGCCTGGGCGGAGGGGCCTGTCTGGAGCACCTGTATGAGGTCCACAACAGGACATGAGGTCTCCAGTTCTGCTCCCAGATGAAGTGGGGGTCTCCTGGCTGATCTTTCCCTTGGTAGAGTCGCCCACCCTCGTGGTTGTCGGCCATACCAGGCTGCTGCCATCGGCTCCAGCTGTGCAGCACTGTGCTGTAACTGATGGCAAAGAATGTGCAGCCTTTCTGGAGCTTTGCGGAGGGTTGGTACCTGCCAGATGTGCCACCTCCTGGACAAGCCGTTTGTGGGCTGACAGGAGCCCAGTAGCCTCCTGGGCCTCTGCCACGAGAGCCAGGAGGGAAGGAGGTGCGTCATGCTGCAGCACTGACAGGCTCTTTCTCTGTTGCAGTTCTCAGCATGCTGAGTAACCCTCTCGGGAACGTCCTGGGGAAGCCCCCGCTGGGTTTCCTGCCTCTAGACCCCATTGGTTCGGACCTGTCAGAAAAGTTTTCCACGCCGACGCTGAGGAACTCCCGCCTGGACTCCCGCTCCCTCCTGGACTCCCGCTCCAGCAGCCCCTCGGACTCAGACACCAGTGGGTTCAGCTCTGGCTCCGACCACCTCTCAGACTTGATTGTAAGTTTGGGTCTTGCACCCACTCTGTGGTTCCTGGTGTCTTGCTGCATTTCTGGGGAGCACGGGAGAGCTGAGGGGGGCTGCAAGCTGCAGCCCTGCCTGCTCAGGAAGGGAAGGGAGTGCTGGAGGGAGCTGTCATGCCCACACTGACGCAGCAAGGTTCTCCTGCAGCCCAGGGTTTGGAAGAAGGGCTGCTCGTGCAGTCCTCCTTCAGCACAAACTAGCAATATCCTTATTTTTTTTCTTCTAAATCATGTTTTGGCCTTTTGGCTTTGCTTGCAGCCCTAATGGGTTAAAGTAGCTCCCAGAGGGGTGCGAGTGCTTGAGCTGGTGTGTGGCAGGAGGGTGTCTGTGCCCTGATGCCAGCAGGGAGGTGGTTGATCAGCACAGCTGCCTCCAGGCTCCAGCCTGGGCTTCCAGGAGCTCCTGTCTCTGCCTTTCATTGCCCTTCCCACTTGCTGACTGCACTTCTCCATCTCAGGGCTGTTTCTTCTAGAGCAAACTGGGTCTAGCCTGCTCCCGTTCCCTAAAGCATAGCTAAATTTGGAAGCCAGTGAGCAAGGCGAGTGTCTGTCTTGCTGACCCAGTCTGTGCTGCTGGGTCTGCGTCGCAGTGAGCGGCAGCTCCGGGTGCCAGCAGGACAGCCTGGCTCCAGCCAGCTCGGTGGGTGCTGCTGCACAGTTCGTCCTCGGGACCTGAGGCTAAAGCCAGGGCCGAGCTGCTCCTGGCTCTGCCGTGGTGCGGCCGTGGCCTTGACCCTCGTGTTGGAGTGGGCGTGAAGGACGCAGTTGGCTTGATGTGGAGTTGATTCTTCTGTGATCCACCCCGGAGAATCAGGATCTCGAGCAGGGCTGCAGCCCTCCAGGCTCTGACGACGGCAGGCGGTGCGAGGCGGCAGGGCTTTGTGCTGGCCTTGTTCGCGAAGGTCAGGTCTTCCTCAGCACGGCCTTGGCGTGGGCGGCTGTGCCGCAGAGGCACGCAGCTAGATCCGCAGAGCGGCTGGCACTCCCGGCTGCGCGGTGTCTCGCATCCCTGCTGTTTTATTAATCTGTGCTTTTACTCCTTCCACCCTGGGAGAGGCACGTTAAACCTGTGAGCAGTTGGGTCCGCAGCCAGCTGAGCCCACGCCCTGGTCAGGCAGGCCTGGGAGCTGGTCTGCGGAGGGCGAGAGCCAGCTGGCTGCCTGCGGAGCTCATGGGTACTGCCGGCAAGCCCTGCCTGCTGCAGGCAGGGCCCGAAGCAAAGCGTGAGGCTCCTCCTGGGGTGGCTGGTGCTCCATGGGGGTGGCGGCTGTCCTTGAGGCTGTGCAGGCAGGGGGTGGCTGTTGGCTTCGTGGTCTGCAGGGTGCCTCCTGCTTAACGATCCCCCGCTGCTGATAATTTGGCATGGATTCAGTGGGAAATGGCTGCAGGGGCAGGCCTTTCCCAGGGAAACTGTGGTCCCATTAGGCTGCTGGGACAGGTGAGGTGGCTGCTTTCCTGCCTCTGCCAGGCCTCAGAGGGTCTCAGGAGAACAGGAGATCATGGAGAGCCCTTTCTCCTGCTGGCGTGATGCGGGGCCTCCAGTATTATGTGCTCTTACTCGGAAGCTGGATTTTAATGTGGACTTTCTCTTGCAGTCAAGCCTTCGCATCTCTCCCCCTCTGCCCTTCCTGCCCCTCAGTGGGGTGTCAAGAGACCCCCTAAAGATGGGAGTGGGGTCCCGACTGGATCAAGATCAAGCTGCCCTGGCTGCAGTAACTTCCTCCTCAGCCAGTGCATCGAAAAGATGGCCTGGAGCATCTGCGTGGCCTTCCTGGGATCTCCTGGACTCTCCAGAAGACCCCTTCAGTATCGAAAGAGAAGCCAGGCTTCACAGGCAAGCAGCAGGTAAGTTGGATGGTGGGTCTCAGCGGGCTTCAGTGCACGGCGATGGTCCTGCGCTTCTGGGAGGGCGCGTGGGCGGCCTCTGTGCAGATAACGTGGCTGGACGTGAGTTTGCAGCAGATCAGACCTTTCTCCATGCACAGGCCTGACTCTGGGTCTGCCTGCTGACAGAAAAACAGGCAGGCTGTGTGGGCAGCTGCCTGTTGCCGCTGCAGCTCTGCTGAACCGATAGCTGTGGAATATGGGGATTTGCTTGGAGACCTACGGGCGAGTGGGAAGTAAATGGTCCTGTACTGAGCGTTGCTTGTGCTTGTCCAAGCCGTGAATGAAGCAACCTGCACCTGGAGCGGGCAGCTGCCTCCCCGAAACTACAAGAACCCTGTCTACTCCTGCAAAGTGTTCCTGGGAGGAGTCCCGTGGGACATTACGGAAGGTGAGCAGCCCCCGGCCCCGCGCCGAGGCCTTGGGTTTTGACATCAGGAGGGTGCAGGATGGAGCTTTTTGAGGGGATGCTGACTTCTCTCCTTCGGTCTGTAGCTGGACTGATCAACACCTTCCGTGTTTTTGGCTCACTGAGTGTGGAGTGGCCTGGTAAGGATGGCAAACACCCACGCTGCCCTCCCAAAGGTAATATGCCTAAAGGTAATAGCGACACGGTAGGGTTACTTTTTTCCCATGCTATGTTACAGCACGGATGCTGGGATGGTACGGCTGCATGCTGGTGACTGGATGGTACAGAGCACCCTAGGGTAAATGTCCCGCTCTCACTTGGGTCAAGCACCAGGGTTGCGGAGCACTGTCACCTCTAACCTGGCGTCCCCACTGTCCCTAGTGGGGCTGGGCAGGGGCGTGGGGCAGGGGGAAACCTCCTTTGGTGCTTCTGGAGCCCCGCGTGGGGCTGTCTCGCTCTGGGCGACAGCCGCTAGTCCCCGCTGCCAGCGCGAGCACCCAGGGCACGCGCACCCTTGGCGTAAAGCGTGTGCGGTGAGTCCAAACGTGCGTCTGCTGCGAGCCGGCAGGCTGTGGGGACTGAGCAGAACAGCCCCCGCGGCGTAATCCTGTCCGAAGTAGCTGGGCTGGTGTGTAAGCGGTACTGAGTTACGCGGTAAGGAGCGACTCCCTTGTGGGCTCGGTGGTGCCTCGGTCAGTCCCCAGAGCAACGCGAGGTACAGAGTGCTGCGCTGATGGAAGTGACTTTAAAGCCCTGAACTTATATTTCTGGGTCGAGACATCCTAAATGTGAAGCAAAGTCTGTTTTCCTGCAGACCACGCTGCAGCCAGGCTGGTGGTGCCCACTTGTCGTGTCTAGATGTGGCTTTGTGCGTGGGGGACAGTGGCCCAAGCGGCAGTGGACGTGGACAACCTGTCCCCTTGCGCCATGCTGAGTTTGGGCTCTTTCCCGGCTTGGCCAGGCTCTGTGGGTCTCGTGCGCAGAGTCTGCTGGGGCAGGTGCTGCAAATGGCTGCCCTCCCCTAAAGGGGTTGGGGACAGCAAGGGTGATGCGGTGTGGGTACTTTGGGTGGTATCTGAGAGAGGTTTTGAAGGCATCTGCAAACTGGGGTGATCTGGTTCTCCTCCGCTACAGTTCTGACAACTGCTTCTTTCCCTTCACCTCTAAAGGATATGTCTACCTGGTGTTTGAGTCGGAGAAATCTGTGCGTGCTCTGCTCCAGGCATGCTCCCAGGACCTGCTGAGCCCTGATGGGCTCAGTGAATACTACTTCAAGATGTCCAGCCGCAGGATGCGCTGCAAAGAGGTGAGCAGAGCCAGGAGAGTAGCCCTGCAGGGGATGCTGACGACAAGATCCTTGGAGACGAGCGGGTGCACAGTGTTACTCTGCTCCGGGAAAGCAGGGTTAAAAGGGAGCAGCAGAAGTCAAACCGGCTCTTGGCCGTCTTTAATTGAGGTGTTCCTGCGGGAGGGCTGGACGCAGGCGAGGAGGGAAGTGTCAGATCGGTGTTTGTGTCCTTCACAACAGCTTGTGTCAAACGCTGAGCTGGAGCTCCTGCATCTGTGGCAGACCCTGGCTTCGTGAAGCCGAGCAGCTTCGGTTAGCTAGAAAGGAGCACGGGAACAGGGACTTTACCGCTTCATGCTGCTTCCAGTGCACCTTTGCTTGTGGAGACAGCCCTCAATCCCGTTGCTGCTTTGTTAGACCTCCTCTGCCTGCAGAACAAATGGCTTTCGTGCTCGCCGCAGGCAGATATGTTGGATCCACAGCTGTAACTGCAGCTGCTCCCCGGCGTGGCCTCAGCTGACTGACCTGTGCCCAGGGGTGCTGAGGCTGCCAGGGGCTCGGGTTGGCCTTCCCGCGAAGGGGCACCTCAGCTGTAGATCAGGTGCTGCTCCACGAGTTTGTGGGGTTAAAGAACTGAGATTTGGCTCTTCTCTAGACGGACGCAAACTAATTGCACTCCAGACAGCTCTCCTGGTGTCTGGCTATCGGCAGCACTTTCGTGCTTCGTGATTTAGCTCTGGCAGAAGTTTTCTCCTCTTCGGAGCCCTATATCGGCTGCCTACAGATGGGAGCTCCGCTTGAAACTGGCAGTGGGTGGGTGGTTGAGCCTGAGGGTCTGGGATGGCTTCTGCTGTCGGCCGAGGGCACGGTCGAGCAGCGCAGCCTGTGGCTCTGCAGGCCCTCAGCTGACCGACCCGCTTGTGCGCGGTTTCAGGTGCAGGTGATCCCGTGGGTGCTGGCAGACAGCAACTTTGTGCGCAGCCCGTCGCAGCGGCTTGATCCCAGCAAGACGGTGTTCGTGGGGGCTCTGCACGGGATGCTGAACGCGGAGGCCCTGGCAGCCGTCATGTATGACCTGTTTGGAGGGGTGGTCTACGCTGGCATCGACACGGACAAGCACAAGTATCCCATCGGTAAGTGGCGATCCCGCCGGGATCGGTAGTCACCCACGGCGTGCCCTGAGGAGGCTGCAGCAGTGCCCCGTGGTCCCTCGCTGGGGAAGATGGCCCAGGGCACCTTGGGGAGGGCTGGCAGAGCCCATGTGCCTGGCAACTGGAAGGTCCTAGGTCATTCCAGAGCAGCTTGAGGTTTTTAACATCTCAGGCATTGCTGAAGGGTTTTCTGCCCTTGTTCAGTGCCGGTAATGGTCGTCAGATGCTGCTTTAGCTGCTCTTCTGTCCCCAGAGCAGAGATGGCTGTGGGTCTTACCCTGGCTCCTGCTGCCTGTCGCGGCAAACTCTGCCCTGCTGGCTGCTGGCCCTTCTGCTGGGCAGCAGGAATGGGGCAGGGCTGTGGGCAGCTCAGTTGAACCAGCACTTGTGGGCTGCGTCCTGTCCCCGCTGTCCTGCTTGGATCCCCTTCCAAGGCAGCCGGTAGCACGGGGGGAGAGGCTTCCCCCAGTCTCCTGACCGGATCTGCTGGGGGAGGCCATGTCCACCTTGGCTCAGGGCATCGACGTTAGTAGGTCAGGGAGGTGCCGGGGATGAGTGTGACTCCTGGGCAGCGCTCCCCTCTGATGGGGCTGAAACCACGCACCGCCGCAGGCAGCGCGTCTGGTGCTGGGCCGCTGCCTCCATTCGCGAGGGGAGCTGCTGCCCCGAACCGTGACCTCCGCAGCCCCTGTAGTAACCCCGAGTAAGCCCTGCGCCCTGCTGTGACAGCCTCCTGAAGGGGAATGGGGTGCTCGCCGCTCGGGTCACAGGAGATGAAACACATCACAAGTGTCCCGTGGACCTCCCTGGTGGCCTCGTGGGGCAGGGGACAGCACTGAGGTCACTGGTCCGTGTGGAAAAACCCCACGGCTTGAGCATGAGGCCCAGCTTTCCGGGCTTAGGCTGCAGCAAGTCGTGACTCTCCTGCGTGTTGCCGGGCAGGAGCAGGGTCAGAATTCGGTAGTGCAGAGCTGTCTGACGCACTTGGCTTGGACTGTCTGACTGTCACTTGGGCTGTCTGACGCACGAGGCTTGGAGCCCGAGGCCTGGGGCGCTGCAGTGCTTTACCACTAAAGTGGCTTTGGGGCGACAGTCCCAAGGGGTTGGGAATGAAGTATGAGACTTAAAGCAAATTCTCAGTTCCTGTACAACTGGGGATGAAGTCCTGCACACCAAGCTGCCCATGGGGCGCTGGGAAGTCCTAGAGCATGACTTTAAAACCTCCTGCAGCCTCGTGTGGAGCTCAGGTTGCTCCCTCAAGTAGGTGAGATCTCTGGCTCCCAACAGCAGGCTGGCACTTCCACCCTTGGGGTTGTCTTAGCGTTACAGCAGCATGAATTTGGGGAACTAAACTGTACCCTAACTTTGTTTGTGGTGATTGGAGCGTCTCCTGTGCCGAGATGCCTCCCCTGGCTCGGCAGAAGGCTCCTCGAGGAAAGCCCACTGCGTGTGACCTGCCATGTGCTCGGCCACCTCGGGTGGGGGGTGATCCTGCTGGAGGCAGGTGCGGAGAAATCGTGTCTGGCTGGAGTTATGGGGAGCTGCCTGTGAGACTGACTCAACAGAGAAAGCCGTTGCGTTCAGGGCATCCCACTAGGAGACGGAATTGACCCTCTTGGAAGAGGAAGGATCCCCTGAGCGCAGCTGCGCTCCCTGTATGTAGCATAACCCTGAACCAGGCCCAGGCCCTCCAGCCTGTGTCCTGTGTGGCGCTACAGGAGAGGAGTAGGCGGGTTCTGGGCAGCGCTTTGCGCTGTGGCTGTCAGCGGCGAGCTGAGCTTCAGCGGTCTGCCAGCGTGCAGGACCGTCTTGCGAGGGCCAAAGCTCCCCTTGCACCGAGAACAAAAACTCGTGGGTAAGCACGGATACGTTTCCCTGGAGCTTAACAAAACTTGGCTGGGAGCGAGTGGTGCAGGGACGCTGCTGAGTGGCGATGAAGCTGCAAAATGCGAGGCTCCGGGATGAGTGGGAGGCTCAAAATAAAAGCTGCTGAGCTGTCTCGGCACTGGCTTATTTCAGGTGCGGGCGTGGAGCCCGCTGCTGCGCTGCCCTCGGCAGTGCCCTGGCAGCCTCCCTCCGGCTGCTGCCCGCCCTCCCGGGAGCGCCGCCGCCCGCGAGCTCACATCTTCTCCAGCCTGGAGGTGCCTGCGGAAAAGCCTTTCTGCTCGCGGCTGCCTGCTGTGTTTCTGCTCCTGCCTGGGGAAGGAGGCAGGCAGAGCCGCGGGGCCTTGGGGACACGGTCTCCCCGCGCAAGCAGCTTCCCTGCCACCAGCTGAACCGGTGCTGTAGGTGCCGGGTCAGCCTAACGCTTGTGGCCTGGCTTGTTCCAGGGTCTGGCCGTGTCACCTTTAACAACCAGCGCAGCTACCTGAAGGCAGTGACCGCTGCGTTCGTGGAAATCAAAACTACCAAGTTTACTAAAAAGGTGAGTGGAGCTGATGGGGCAGCCCGGGGAGTTGAAACTCTGCGTGGTGGGGGGCACTGCTGGCAGCGCCACAAGCCGCACAGCCCCCCTGTGGAGGCAGCGGGAGGGGGTGACCTGCTGCTCTGCCAGCTGAGGGGCGCTGGTGATGGATTTGAGGTACCCAGGGTGGTGGGTCGGTGCCGCTGGGGCTGCCCGGGGAGCGGGCAGCTGCCCCCAGCACCGCTCCGTGCCCACCGCCTGCTTCTCCTGCAGGTTCAGATCGACCCGTACCTGGAAGACTCCATGTGCCAGGTCTGCAGCGCCCAGCCCGGCCCTTTCTTCTGCAGAGACCAGGTAAGGCTTTCCCTGGCCGGCTCCGCTCAGCGCGGGGGGGTCCCCAAGGAGGAGCAGGGATGCCCGCTGACCCTTGCCCGGCGGGGAGGACCAAGCGTGGGCCCTTGTTCTGGAGGAGGCGCAACGTTCCACCCCGCCTCGAGCCAGGGATGCCGTGGCTCTGCTGGGGCCTGCCGTGGGACACTGCTGCCCCGAGGGAGGGGAGTGCTGTTGTCCTGCGGTCGGTGCTGGACGCAGGGGGACTCTGGCTGACCTCCGCTCGCTGCGGGCAGAGGAGCTCAGCCAGGGTCCGGCAGCTTCCCAGGCTCTGCTCTGCCGGGAGAGGCGGGAGTGCTGGCAGAGCTGCCCTGGGGCAGCTACTGCTGACCAGTGCCCCCACCCTGATTTTCAAACCTATTTAAAAGGGGCTGTGCTGGAAGTTCAGCCCAGCCACTCCCTCCGGCATTGCCAGAATTCCCTCCCTCCGCTTCAAAGATCCAGCGTGGGCTGCGAAACCGGGGAAGGAAGGAGGGAGGAGATGCCGCTTCGCTGGTGTCCGTTGGCCTTGCCCGGGACCCCCCGCCCCACGGCGTCACCCCTTTTCTCTCCCCGCAGATCTGCTTCAAGTACTTCTGTCGCTCCTGCTGGCACTGGCAGCACTCCATGGAGGTCCTGCGTCACCACCGCCCGCTGATGCGCAACCAGAAGAACCGAGACTCCAGCTAAAGAGGCTGCCGAGGCTCGGGGGCCGCCGCGGGCGCAGGAGAAAGTCCTTTTTGTTAACCTGCCAAGTGGAGAGCGCACGAGCGTGCCTGCTGGTGCCAGACCCAGGCTGGGAACGCGCTTCCTGAGGACTAATGGGGAAAAAAAAAAAATCTTACATTCACGTTTGCACTTGCTGGTCTTTTTGTTTCTGCACTAATGCACAGTGAATTTTGTCGGGTTTTGTTTGGGGGTTTTTTGAGGGGGGGGAGCGCCCCTCAAGCGATTCTGCAGTTCCCAGACTTTGGTTCCTAGTTTGCTGACGAGAAGCAAAAAAAAAAAAAAGGGCCACGTGTTGAGAAGGTGTTTATGCAGATGCCTTCACCTAGGTTTTTTATTTATTAAAGGCGCTTTTTTACATTCCTTGCAATACTGATGGTAATAATGCAGGTCTCATTGGCTCCATTTTTTTGCAGTTGCCATACAGTGCCTTTCCATTCATTTAACCCCCATCTGAACGGCATAAACTGAATGTTCAGCTGGCGTTTTTTACTGTAACAACAAGGAGACTTTGCTCTTCATTTAAACCAAATCATATTTCATATTTTACGCTCGAGGGTTTTTACCAGTTCCTTTTTACACTCTTAAACAGTTTTTAAGTCGTTTGAAACGAGAGATTTTTTTCTTTCCTGGCAGCTTTTAACATTATTGCAATTTGTGTCTGGGGGCTGCTGGCGGAAAGTTGTAAATCGAGGGGTTTGCAACAGAACAGGACGGGCTTTTTTGGGTTTGAAACTGGACCGGATAAAGGATCTCTGAGCTGCTGTATATAGTTTTAAATAGTTTGTTGCACTTTTTTAAGTTGCACTTAAGGGGGGTTGATAGAGGTTTTTAATCACACGAAGTCACAGGACTTACTTTTCTTTTGTAACTAGCTAAAAAAGGGCTGCGTTTCGGTGGACAGATGAAGGTTCATGGGAGCCCTTTCTCTTAGAGGGGACGAGTACTTTTCCTTTCCCTTACGAAACGTACGGAGTAACGGTGCAGTCGACTGAAATGCTGCTGCTGCTGGGATTTGAGAACTTTAATTATTATTATTAATTATTATTTTTTACTTTCCCCTCTATCGGAAGCTGTGTGCCAAAGAACCAGTGTCATAATTTCTCCCTCTTTAGTTCTCTATATTTTTTTTTTCTTCCTGCTGAGCTGATGTTGCATTGTTGCATATCCCAGCTGCTCTTTGTGGGGTTTCGTGAAGCTGTGTGTGAAGTCTCTACCTCATTGTAGTATATGCAGGCAAGACTGCACTCTCCTGCAGACGCGTGGAGTAAGCTGTGGTGTAGTTTTTGGCACATAATAAACACGTTGCAGCAAAAAAAAAACCCAACCTTTTTGTGCTCCTTGCTTGTGCGCCTCGTGCGAGACGGCTGCGGGTGGCTCTCAGCCTCGGTGGCGAGAAGCTGAGCCTCGTCCTGGCGGGGTGGGGAGCGTATGGATGCTGTAGGTGACTCGGTGGGAGGGGAGCAGGTACCTTCCCCACCTTCCACCAGGGAGTTAAGGGGGTTAATGGGAATGTGCCCCCTTGCTGGTGGGGGGGGGGGTGACACCCTGCTGGGCTGTTGGACAGGGGCGAGGGGCTCCAGGGGTTGGGGCTGAGCAGGACTTGGGGGCCAGCTTGGCTGCCCCCAGGGTAGACCCTTGGTGGGTGCCCTATGGCTGTGAGGGGGGGCTCTGGGCTCCTTCCTCCTGCCCCCCCTCGTCTCCTGCAGTGAGTAGCTCTGCAGCCCCCCTGGGCTACCCCCCCCCTCATCTTTTTGGGCTGGGTGATGCTCCCATGGGGCCTGACCCCCCCCTCTTGTAGGTGGTGCGAGTTTGTGGGTGCTCTGTCCTCCTCCATCACAGCCTCCTGTGGGACCAGCTGGGGCCACCTGGGGCACCTGGTCCCCCAAAAGTGCCTCCCTGGCCGCTCCGGCCCGGCCCGGTGGAGCAGAGTGGTGCTGAGGCCTGGGGCTCCCAGCCGGGCCCTGCAGCCAGCGGCGCTAGGACCCGGCGGAGCGCTCGGAGCCCCGCCCCCCGAGCCGAGCCCCCTGGGAGCCCCGCCCCGCGGACCGAGCCCCCTCGGAGCTCCGCCCCTCTGAGCCGCTGCAGGCGCCCTCCGAGCCGCGGGGGGGCGCTGTGGGCCCCGCGAGCTCCCGGCGGCCCCGCGCGCCTCCCGCCATCCTTTGCTCTCTTTCCGCGGCCGCCGCCGACATGGTGGGTCCCGGCCGCGCCCGCCGCCGCCATCCGCCGCCATCCGCCGCCGGGACCGCCCCGCCCGGGGCGCTGAGCGGCCGCGGGGAGCGGGGAGGAGCGGGGCGAGGGGCCGCGGGCTGCGGCGGGAGCCGGGCCGGGGGAGGGAGGGCCGGCGGGCCTGGGGAGGGGGGACCGGGGCTGGGGTGAGGCGCGTCGCGGGGGCCCGGCGGGGCCTGACCGGTGACTCCTTCGCCTCCCTCCCGCCAGGGACGCGTCCGAACGAAGACGGTGAAGAAGGCCGCGCGGGTGATCATCGAGAAGTACTACACCCGCCTGGGGAACGACTTCCACACCAACAAGCGGGTGTGCGAGGAGATCGCCATCATCCCCAGCAAGAAGCTCCGCAACAAGATCGCGGGGTGAGGCGCGGGGCGGGGCGGGGGGGGGACCCACGCGGGGCGGGACACGGGTGGGAACTCCTGCCGCAACCTGCATTCGAAAGTGATCGCGGTCTTGCCCGTGGCCTGGTCATCGATAGTGCAGGGAGAGGAACGCCGAAAGCTTTCCCGTGTCCGGGGGGGTCCGTGCCCTCCCTCCCAGACCCTGGTGCTGTCGGACACTTCTCCGTCCCTGGCGTGCCTCGGGGGGGTGGGACACGGCCGGGGTCGGTGGTGGGACACGGCCGGGGTTGGAGGTGGGACACGGCCGGGGCCGGCAGTGGGACACGGCCGGGGTTGCTGGTGGGACACGGTTGGGGTTGTTGGTGGGACATGGCCGGGGTTGGCAGTGGGACACGGCCAGGGCTGGCGGTGGGACATCACCGGGGCCGGCGGTGGGACACGGACGGGGTTTCCAGCGAGGGCTCTGCCTCCTCAGCCTGGTGCGATTCTGGGAGCATGAGGGTGGAGAAGGGAGGCGCGGGCTGTGGGAGCGTGGGGAAGCGCTTCTGGATGGTCCTGTGTCCCCCCCAGGTATGTCACCCACCTGATGAAGCGTATTCAGAGGGGCCCCGTCCGAGGCATCTCCATCAAACTGCAGGAGGAGGAGAGGGAGAGGAGGGACAACTACGTCCCCGAGGTAAGGCTCTGGCTGCGCTCGAGGGCCCGCTTCGGCGTCCGTCCGTCCTGCCTCGAGGCGTCTGTCCCGTTAGTGGCCCCAGATTTCTTTAGAACAAAACCTCGGCCAGGAGGAGCGGAGGAGGGTTTGGGTCGAAGACGGACGAGGTGGGTTTTGGCCCCATGTTGGGGTGCTCCCGCAAAAGCCGCTGCCTGGGGAGGGAGGAGCAGCTGACTCCTTGGGTTCCGACTCTGCTGCCTGTCGGCAGATGATGCCCCTCCTCGATTTCCCGAACTTAAAATGAAGGAAAACATAACTCGATGGGATGCAGGGAGATAGTTCAGAGCGGGTTAAAACCTGTTGCGCAGCAGACGTCACTGAAGAGTGGGAACGGGTGAAACACCCTCTCGTCTCAAACCTGCGTTCACAAGGGGTTGAGGCCTCGCCCGTGACCCGGTCGCTGATAGTGTGGGGAGAGGAGCTCCGACAGCGTTTCCCGCCTTTGGGTTCGATCCCGTCCCTCCCAAACTCCCTGATCGGCTTCTGGTGGAGCTGCTGCTTTTTATGCCGCACAAAACCGCTCGGTTCCGTTACCTCTGCTCCCCCAAGTCGTCGGTGCTGGGGTTTGGCGACGTGGAAGGTTATTTTAGCGATGTTGTGGGAAGAACGGGATTGATGGTAGGGAGCCGCGGCAGTGCGGTAAGGCGGGCTGGCGCTGTCCTGCCCCGCTCCGAGATCTGCCTCAGGAACGCCCTCGCTGCTTCGCCGCTGTGGTTTAGCGGCCCGAGGTGAGGTGACGCAGCTCTCCACGAGAGACCGGGGCTCGGCTTGACTCCTCACAGCTAGGAATGATGCGTGAAACACGGGCAGCTGCGTGCGGATCCTCTCCCAGATGCCTCAGCGCCCCGGATTTTGGGTGTCAGCACAGCACTGACCTCGTATCGGGGTGTCGGAGGAACCGGCTGGGGTGACCGTCCCTGTGTTTTACGCAGTGGCCTTCCAGCTAAGTTTCGAGGGCAGGATGGGGTGGTGCTGGTGGGAGCCGTCACGCCCGGAGGGACCCCGAGCAGGGACGGCATGTCCGCGCTGTAGCTGTCGATGCAGCGTTAGCTGAACCCGCGTTACTCCTGGTTTCTCGCAAAAATACGGGTGTGATGTAGCCTCTCAGGGAAGGAAGCGCACGGAGATGGAGCTTTGGGGTCTGGAGAGGGTTGGAGGAGGTTGCTCGGGGGTTAAGGAGCAGGAGACCTCAGGCCCTGGGGGTGGGACAGCCCAGGTGGTCGCTTGGCGTTGCTGTCTGGCACCGCGGTGGTCGGGCTCCGGCCCTGGGCATTCGCGGCGCAGGACGAGTGCGAGTGGCGGTGGCGATCCCCGGGACCGGTGCGGCCCCGACCCCGCTCCTCTCGGCAGCCGTGGTGTGGAGCTGGTTAGGCCTCGGTTGTCCGAAGACTTGCCTTAAAAGAGGCTCTTCTCCCTGCGTGGGGCCTCTCTGCTGCCGGGTGGCCTCTCGTCGTGTTTTGGCAGGAGAGCTGGACTCCCTTGGGGTCCTCCCGGCTCTTTCCGTTGCCGGAGCTGTTCCCCACAACAGGCAGCAAGATCTTCATGCGGAAATGATACCTGGGCAGCGCCGGGTGGGGGGTGCTGGGGGAAGGATCGGGGGCCTCATCAAACTGCGTCCGTCTCCTTTCCCTCCCCAGGTCTCTGCCCTCGACCAGGAGATCATCGAAGTGGACCCGGACACCAAGGAAATGCTGAAGCTCCTGGTGAGTGTCCCCGTGCCGGGCCGGCAGCGCGTCCCCAGCGGCGATCGCGCTGCCCTGAGGGGCTTGATGATGGCGGGGGTCCCTCCGCCCTGGGACCTGCAGGCGGATTAACTCCCGTAGGGCTCCCGGGAGGGGAGAGGCAGGGTGGCTTTGCCCGGGACCCCGCTCACAGGGCGCTGAGCCGGGGGCCTCCCCGTCAGCTCTCGCTGGGTGGAGGTGAATGTGGGTTCGCCTGTAAGACGGACAGATTCCCCCCACCAATGAGCTGGAGCAGGGTGATGGTCTCCCCTTCTTTCTGGAGGCATGAATCCACCCTTTGTGCTACCACAGCACCTTCCCGCTCCTCCCGGGAGGAATCCGCCGCCGCCCTCGGCGGGGTCGGGCGCGGGTGGCGGGCAGGGCGGTGCGACCGATCCCAACGCCGTGCTGTTTTCCAGGACTTCGGCAGCCTGTCGAACCTGCAGGTGACGCAGCCCACGGTGGGGATGAACTTCAAAACGCCCCGAGGAGCGCTCTGAGTCGGTCGCTGTATCTCGCTTTTCCAATAAATGTGGGGAAACCATCTCGGCCTGCCTGGTCTTTGGAAGCCTGCGTCCCCAGGGAGGAGGAGGAGGAGGAGGGAGGGCTGGTTCCTCGGGGTGCCGCGTCCCAAACGCAGGTGTCCCAGGCTTCGGAGGGTGAGGAGGACTCAACGTCTTCGCGTTTGCCGGCGTCTTTTGGGGTTCTTTCCTGGCTGTTTGGGGTGCGAGGTGCAAAGCTGTTACGTTACGGGCTCTCCTGCGCTACGCAGCCGGGAGGGGACAAGTGCGGCAGCTCCTCAGAGCTGGCCGGAGCTCCTCGCTCCCGGCGCCTCCCGGGTTTCCCCGTGCCTCCTCCGAGCGGACAGCTTGGGGGTCTTGCTGTGCCAGAATAAAAGTTGCTTTTTATTACCCGCATTGGTCGCTTTTAAGTGCTTAAAGGAAAGGAAAAAGTCCGGTCGCTGTTTTTTTGCATGAGGGGAGTGAACTGGGCTGCTGGCAGCCGCATCTCGAATCCCCCGCTACAAATAAAAAGCCGAAGGATTTGTGGTTTGGAGAGAAACATCTATATTTAAGTTTGCTGTGGAATTTCTTTTAAATAGTTCCTTAAAGAAGAAAACGTTTACAGTAAAAGCGTAGCCAGGTATTTAAATACACATCGAACACGCCGAGCTGCAGTCGGGATAAGCCAAGCAGGGATAATTTATAAACCCCCCGCGTACCGCAGAGATTTAACTCGGAATTTGCAGCTCGATACCAATCTCTTTGCTATTTAACTCAAACACGGGGAGAACGCAGAGTGATGGCTAAAGTAACCATCGATCTGCAGAAGAGCGAGCAAGGAGGCATCCCAGCGCCCGGCGCCGGGACTGAGTTTCCAAACGCACCCGATAGCTCTCGGGCAGCTCGTGTTTAAGGTTCTGACGCAAACAGCCACCTGTTATTTACAATTTTCTCTTCATTTTAGTCTTCACGTCAGAGTAAATGTTGATTTCGTTCTGAATCCAATACGCCGCATAGCCCGAGGTGCCGGGAATGAAATCCCGGAGCTCTCCGACGTATTTCTTCATGTCGCGAGCAGAGGTGTAGCCTGGGAAGGGAAAGCGCGGGTCTCACCACGGGAGCTGCCCTCTTCTCCCACGAAACGAGGACAGCGGAGGGGAAAGGAGCGATTCCAGCCGCGCCCTCAGCGTTTCCGCTGCTCTAAGTACCGGGAAGAAGCGAGGAGCACGCGGGGGGGTCCCTGCTTCATCCACAGCTGTTTTCAGGCGTATTTTCCACTCCTTAAAAATCTACCGACGCTGAACGTTACCTGTCACCATGTTATTCGTCGGGTATTCCTGGAGGGCACGGTATGGAAATTCCCCCTGGGCCGGTGCTCTGGAGCCTGTTTCTTCTTCGCTGCTGTATTGAGGGGGAAAAAAAAATCTGTGCGTTATTTCCTATGCATTGGGGATCTCTCGAAACTTGGGGGGGCATGTCCAAATTCTACCGCCGAGGGCAGGAAAATACCTTTCGGCCAGGTCTAGCGTGTCCTCCTCCACTTCTTCCTCACAGCCTTTTCTCGCCGCCTCCGGTTCGTCCAGCAGATTATCGTTGGGCTGCGGATATCAACAGAGTCAGGTTAAAATTGTGCCCTGGGTACCCCGCAAAACACTGGAGACCTGGTGCAAGAGAGCAGTGTTTTTATGACTTGCGATTTCAAGCATAATTTAGAATAAAATCTTAAATCTAATCACGGTTTTGCTCCAAGAGTACCGAGAAGTTGCGTCAAGAAGGGAGTGGGCAGCGTCTCGGAGCTACACGGGGAAGGAAAATGCTGCACGGAAGGGCTGAGCTCAGACCTCGGCCATCGGCAGCCCCAGAAGGATGTGTGGGGAGACCTGGTGTCTGCCCGGGTGAGGGAGAAAATCCCCCCTGCGCGTCCCGCGCTCACCCGGGTGCTGTCCCCCCTGGGATGTCACGCTGGGAGGGACACACAGCGCAGCAAGCACAAGAAGGTTTGATCCCATATTTGGGCTGAGGGTCTGGGATGAAAACCAGGCTCCCCGAAGTTGATATAACTGATTATTTTTAAGCTACACCTCCCATATTATCTATTTCTCATCTTACCTCTTCTGCCAGGGAATCATCTGCCTGCTCCCAAATAAAACTACCAATTTTCCTCCTGATTTCTGCCACGAATAAAAAAATAAATTACTGTGAGAGCATCAAACAACGAGACTGTGCGGCAGTCGCCGCCTGCGCGAGCCCCCCCCGCGAGCCACCCTCGCGGGTGCCATAGCAAAGGTGCTCGGTGGTGCTGGCAGGAGCTCGCTGCGCGGCGCTGCTCGCTGATGCCGTGCAATGGCTCGGTGTCTGGGTGCAGACCAGTGACAAGAACACTGGGACCAGTATTATTTAACATCTTTGTCGGCAACAGGGGCAGTGGACCTGGAGCTCTGGGGCCTCAGCACAAGGGGGACATGGACCTGCTGGAGCGGGACCAGAGGCGGCCACGGAGATGATCCGAGGGCTGGAGCCCCTCTGCTATGGGGACAGGCTGAGAGAGTTGGGGTTGTTCAGCCTGGAGAAGAGAAGGCTCTGGGGAGACCTTATTGCGGCCTTCCAGTCCCTAAAGGGGCTACAAGAAAGCTGGAGAGGGACTTTTGACAAGGGCCTGGAGTGACAGGACAAGGGGTGATGGCTTTAAACTGAAAGAGGGGAGATTTAGATGAGATCTAAGGAAGAAACTTCACCCTGAGGGCGGTGAGGCCCTGGCACAGGTTGCCCAGAGAAGCTGTGGCTGCCCCATCCCTGGAAGGGTTCAAGGCCAGGTTGGACGGGGCTTGGAGCAACCTGGTCTAACAGAAGGTGTCCCTGCCCATGGCAGGGGGTTGGACTACATGATCTTAAGGTCCCTTCCGACCCGAACCATTCTGTGATTCTATGATAATAGATGGAGCATCCTCTGCCTCCGGGGAGGAAGAATCACTCCCAGCAGAAGGAAATTCCCTCCACCCACAGCAGAAGGAACTGGAGGTTCTTGTTTGCACCCCGCCCCCAAAGGCTGCACTCACGGGGAAATCCCCAGGGGAGCCAAACCCTGATATTTCTTTCCCCTGACCTTCTTGCAGGCAGGCAGGTGGCAGGACGAAGTGGCCCAGAACCACCGATGACTTCGCTCCCGCGCCGGTGCTCGCCCACGCAGAGAGGCAACGGGAGTGAAAGACTGTAGCTCTGCCCTCCAAGTAGTCGAGGCTCTCGTGTATTCTGGAAGAGAAAAAGACAGCTGGTTTCCAAAGGTAAGCCTGAAAAAAAACCCAAAACAAAAAAAGTTTGAAGGGATATTGTCGTTAAAAGTGACCTGCTCCGATATTTTTGCCAAAAGCGCCTAATTTTCTGTGATTTTCTAACTACGAGACTCTACCAGCAGCATCCCATTACAGTCCCGGCTGCTGGCACCTCCTCAGAGCAGCCTGGAGGAAGGACACCGGGGGCCAGCTAAACATGTATTTTTAGGGACGAAATGGCACCACTCTGCAACCTGCTCCTGAGATGAGACGGGTTCTTTGGGGAGGGAGGAAAATGTGATTTTTATTTGTTTATTCTTAACCCCGCTGATCCCTGCTCAGGCTCATGGCGTGGTTCCCAGACAGCGGCAGAACTACAGCTGAGCGAAGAAGGGTGAGTGGAGGATGCTCAAGCACTCACCGTGCTCCTTAGAGGGAATTAAATATTGTTTGCTGGGTTTAAGGGTATGGATAACGATTACATTTTTCCAAGAAATAATCTGAAAATATATATATTTTATATATATGTCATTCCCCCTGGGGGAACAACCCAGTCCGGTGGGATGCGCCGTGGGGTGCTATGGTGGAAGGAAGGTCGTTACTCCGGGTTTCTTGGGATTTCCCTCCCAAAGCTGGAGCGGGTGGCTGAAGGATTGCAAAAATCTAAGCCAGTTTTAAGCAATCGTGTGTTAAAAGAAGCTGCTTAGTCCAGCCTAGCAAAGCCTGCTGCAGAGCATTGCAAGAAACCATCGCAGTGCCCTTTCACGTAAATATATTCACATGATATTGAATATATATAAATATTCACTCGCTGGAGGAAGACCCTGAATAGCCTTTCCTTACATTTGCACAAATGTTCTTGAGCTCTCTGATTTTTTTTTTTATATTAAGCAAGGAGAAGGAAAATAGCAATTGAGCCCTTTTCCAGCTGTTTTTACCCCCACGCTTGCTTTCAGAGTTAACTCACGCTGGCTTTTTTGCACCCGGTTCCTTCCTTGGAGATGGTGTCGCCTCTATTTTAGACCCTGAGTTTTCCAGTGGATCAATTCAAAGGTAGCGAGAAAACCAGTGCAATTAGTTTACATCAGAGTTAAGCCAGCCTAACACGTGGATGGCTTTTGCAGCCGTTTTCTGTTTTGTCTAGCTACAGTTTAGCGTGGGTGTGAGTTTTCAGACCCCACTAAGCAGTAAAACCCCGGCAGACCTCTACCAGGCGCTTTACAAACACCACCCTGACTTTTAAAGGATGTTGCCATCCATTAAATATCTTACATTAAATCCATTAAAAATGTTATCTACGCCTTCATTTATCTTTCGCTCTCTACATCCAACCACCAGTGCAACCGTGACCCTCCAGCGTGCTGCAATTGCATGACAGACATCATGTGGAGAGGGCTCAACCTGGGTGTGAAACGGGGCTGCAGGCATCTCCCAAGCAAGGAGGGTGCTGCCGGCATGGGGGTGACATGGGGGGGACAGCCGGGGGACACGACCCACCTGCGGGTGTCTGGGTGGGCAGCGTCGCTGCTGAAGAGGTAGTCGGCATCCCGCCGGTGGGCAAGCACCCCGCCGCCAGCCGCTGCGGGGGGAAGAGGGGGTGAGGAGGAAGGTGGATGCCCCAGCGTGTCCCCACCCCAACGTGCCCAGGTGGACTCAGGGTGGCCCGGGCTGGGGCCAGCTGCGCGGGCTGGTTGTGGGGCTGCAGGGCCGGGCCCCAAAGTGGGAGCTGTGATGGACCCCGCATGGCTGTGGGTCTCCCACCGCCCCATTGAGGGCTCTTCTGGACACCCCTTGGTGTGAGGGCACTGTGGCCTGCCCAGGCACTGGGGGGACCTACCACCCCCACGCTATGCCCTGCTGTGGGGGAGCTTAGCCCTGCTCTGCCCCACTTAGGTGTGCCAGGGATGTGCCACCATTGCTCTGCCCCACTGAAGGGTGAGGGGACCATGCCCCCACTGCTCTGCCCCACTGAGGGGTGACAGCCATGTCCTCACTGCTCAGCCCCACCGAGCAGTGACAGGGCTGCGCTACCATTGCTCAGCCCCACTGAGGAGTGAACGGGCTGCGCCCCCACTGCTCAGCCCCACCAAGGGGTGACGGGGCCATGCCGCCATTGCTCTGCCCCGCTGAGGGGTGGAGGCTGTGCCGCCATTGCTCTGCCCCACGGAGGGGTGAAGGGGCCGTGCCCCCACTGCTCTGCCCCACGGAGGGCGTCTGTCAGCTCCGTGCCTCATCCCGGGGCGCCGCCGGGACCCCTCACCCCACAGCTCCCGCGGGCCCGGGCTGACGCTCTGCGAGAACCAGGCGCGGTGGCCGCGGAACATCGCGGTGGGAAGCGACGACGGCGGCGGGAGGAGGAGCCCTGAGGGGCGGCGGGAAGACACTGAGGGGCGGTGGCGGCGGGAGGAGGAGCCCTGAGGGGCGGCGGGAAGACGCTGAGGGGCGGTGGCGGCGGGAGGAGGAGCCCTGAGGGGCGGCAGGGGTGGGCGAGCTCTGAGGGGCAGCAGCAGCGGGAGGAGCCCGAGAGGCGGTGATCTCTGAGGGGCAGCGGCGGCGGGAGGAGGAGCCCTGAGGGGCGGTGACGGCGGGAAGACGCTGATGGGCGGCGGGGGTGGGCGAGCTCTGAGGGGCAGCGGCGGCGGGAGGACGCTGAGGGGCGGCGGGAGTGGGCGATCCCTGAGGGGCAGCGGCGGCGGGAGGAGCCCGAGGGGCGGCGGGCGCTGAGGGGAGGCGCGGTGCCCCGAGGGGCCGTGGCGGTTTGCAGGGCTGGCCTCCCCCCCCCCAGGTCGTTTGGGCACCGGGAAGTGAAGCCATGCAGGTTCCAAACCGCCCCTCGCGAGGGCTCCCGGCCCCCGCCTCCCCGTGCCTGTCCCCGTTCGGCTGAGCACCACAAAATGGCTGCGGGTGACCCACACCCACGCGCAGCTGGGCCAGGAGTGGGGCTGCCCCGGGATTTGAACGCTGGTGTCCGGGGCGTGTCGATGCTCGGCCTCCTCTGGAAACCCACCACGGCTCTGAGCAACTTGTGTCACCTCTGGAAAGGGGATGGGACGGTGAGGAGACAGCATCGGTGGCTGACTTGCCCAGGAGAAGGCAGTGGCAGAGCTGAGCAGCATCCGACAGCCTCGGTCCTCTCCGCACCCTGCCCCATCTTCTGAAAATCTTCCAGCTTCTGCAGAAAGATGATGTGAAAGCCTTCACACTGCCCGGTCCTGGCTCCTTCCCTCTGTCCCACGGGGGGAACTAGCTCCCCTGGAGATGCTCTGTATTCATGTTCTCTGCAGGTGCTGGCAAAAGAGGAGGTAGTGAGAAGACAGTGTCTCCTTGCCCAGATTTTGTGTCCTCCCATGGATGGGAGCCCGGAGCTGCCTGCCAGACCCCGTCTCCTTGAGACATCGCGTGCTTTGTGCTGTGGAGGGAACAAACCATCCTGCCAGGCAGTGTGCGATCACGAAATGGGGCAAGTCCAGCCCAGCAGGACGCACGGGTGAGACGCAGCCACGTGAGGGCTCAACCTTGTCTCCTCCACGCTCAGATCTTCTGCACATCCCAGGAGAAAGATGTCCTACCTAAGCAAAGCTGAATATGCCCCAAACAGTCAAGTTAGGAGTCAGCAGTACTGAAAAGTGATATAGAAACCCCTGGTCTTTGAGTCTTACTCATTTTCCATCAAGTTTTTACACAAGCCGAAGAATTATTTCTGCTTGAGCTCGCCTTTCCACAAAGGGCTTGGTAACGCTGCCAAATTAAAGGAGAAAAAGGTAAGGAGAAGTGTTAGGCCATGTTTAAGTGCTGTGTGGTGCAGGTAAGCCCAGCTTAGTTGAGCTAAAATGGGCCAACCTGTGTCAAGCAGCTGGGGCTGGCCTGGGGCTGTGCAGCCTTCCTCTTGCAGACACCGCATGAACATTTTGGCAAAAAAACACGCTGTGGCTATCCGCCTTTACCCACCTCGCTGTGGTTTGCTTGCTGGAGAGGGCACAGATGGCGAACGCATTCCCACAGAGCTGGAGCTGCGGTGGCAGAGCTGGTACTGGGTTTGCAGCAGCATCTCTTTCGCTTGGTTCCACTTTTCTCGGAGGATGTCTGTGTTCAGCTTTGTGTCTTGAACGATTTTTCCCCTCCTCTTGCACCCCATTCCTTCAGGTTTTCTCCCTACCACGCAGGAACTGGTGAAGCTTTAAAAACTCCAGAGAGATGTGACATTGAAGAAGCTAGTCTTCAAAAAAGTTCTCCTAGAGAGTTATTCTCCTAAAACCACTCATATTTGGTTGACTCAGGAAATAGTTTGCTTGCAGCAAAATTGCTTGTATTTCATAAAGCACAAGTGAGGCTTGTTTCATGCCTCAGACTTGCCAAGATATCCCTCAACAACTCCATCTCCTGGGAACTTCTGCTGAAAAGCCAGCAGCAGCAGTGCAGCTACATCCCAGGTACCTTCGGACCCCCCCCTCAAGCTGGACCCCAAGGATGCCTGATAAAACAGAGAAGGTTTTTCTAGATACAGTCCCAACATTCAGATGTTAATCAAAACCAGCCACTGTCTGGGACTGGCATGCATTGTTCTCCCCTAGAGGAGGAATTTTTGAATAAGCCATCAAAATATTTCCAAAGTAAGACCACAAAAAGCCCACAGATGCAATCAGGGCAAAGACTTCCCTACTTTGGAGACACGGTTGTCTCGTGTTGCCTGCGCCACAGCATCTACAGCTTCTGCAGCCGACTCCACTCGTGTCCTAATTAGGATAAGGTTTTTCTGTTGGTGTGATGCACCCGGCCGTTACTCTGATGCTTGAGGATAGTAAAGGTGAAGTCGAGGTGGTGGTAGGCACTTTGGTGGCTCTTCATGATCCAGAGGAGGAGGCCAGCATGTGGTCCACGGCTCACGCCACCTCAGGCTCTTGCAGCAGGCCGTGCTGCTCCACTGGGGTCTCTGGAGGAGAAGCCCCAACCTTTTCCTCCCTCCCAGACCATCTTCTGCTACAGAAGGACCAGTGCTGGGGCTGGTCTCCAGAGCACGGCTGGCGTTGCAGACTGAGCTGCGTGGTGGCTCAGGTGAGTCCTGCTGTCCCACACTGTGTGACAAGCGCGTTGCGTGACCCCCAAGCCGTGACATCCCCACCTCTCCTGGTTTGAGTGCTCCTCTGATGAGCGCAAAGTTCCCGTAACTGCTCCCTTCACCCCAGAAAACTGTTGCTTGTAGCAAAGAATTTGTCTTCGAGTGAAATCTCTTTTCAAGCAAACCCAGAGGTTTGCACAGGATAGTTATTATTGTACATCACAGAAAATGTGTTTTTAATGGAAAAAACCCTACGAAACAAGCCAAGATCCCTCAAAATCTCAAGTGGGTGTTCTGTGACACCAGCCACAGCAAATCTTAATACACCCAAGAAGAGAAGTGCGATAGATCACACGCACTGGGTTGCCAGGATCCCTTGTTCTCGTACATGAGATCTGCACTAATTAGATCCTCCTAATTAGATCCAGCAGTCAGTAAGCAATTGTACCGACTTATTCATAAAATAAAGGCAGGCTGATGGATTCTGGCTGAGTAGCACCTTTTTTGGGTAGTGCCACCAAACCCCTGAGGCGGGGCACAAGACCAGCCCCCAAGGGGGCTGCTCCATGGGATCAGCCTGCTTGTGGAAGAGGAAACCAGAAATGAGTCGCCGACACAATGCATTTCCTTCCCCTCCGCCCAGCTTCACACCACAAAGTCAGCTCGGGTTGTCATACGACTCTGAAGAAACGTTTTAAGGATTCCACCGTTCTTCTGATTTTATTTAGATAAAAATTCTGTACATTTCAACACTGAAGAACTACAATTACTTTTTAATTGGCAATTCAGACATTTTGAGCCATGTGATCAAAATAAAAGCATAGCTTGCTTTGGATACATGATTTTTTTAAGGATAAGCCTTATTAAAGAAGGAATTCTGCAGTCAAGACAATTGCTCTTAATCATGTCTGCACGTGTGATGTGAAGAAAGGAGAAGCTCAAAACGACTTTAACTTGCAAGGCAGACTTCTTTAGACCTGCAGGGGGGAAAGGAGATTGACATCAGTCACCGATCACACCCTCCACTGTAATTATTTTAGGAAAAAAAGCGTTTTCCACAGGGAACTCCAGCTGCAGAGTCCCAGCTGCAGGCAGACCGACCCACTTTCCAATTATATGTCGGTAAAAATCCTGCAGGAACTGCTTTTCCGTCCCCTCCTCGGTGGGGGTTCAGAGTTCAACACGCAATCCTCTGCCAAGACGATCTTCGCTCTCCACCCCAAGCGCCAGCTGCACGGATACTCTCCCTTTAACCCACTCTCAACTCCTCCGCCCCAGCTCAGTAAATCCTTGTCCCCAGACTCCAGCAAAGTCACCAGTGTCTCACCTCCAACCAAGCTTGGCATCCTTGGCCATCAGTGACCTTCACGCCGATGTCCCACCAAAGCTGCTGCATGCCACGCTGCCACGTGAGCAGTTAGAAGCCAGCACTTATGGCGTCCCTTCTAAATATCCCTCCAATCCAACCATTTCTGGCTCTGGAGGGATCTCTCGAGCCTTTCCCCAGCCCCCAATATCACCCCTCAGCTCTTCTGCTGCTCATTGAGAGCCTATCTTCTTCTGTTCTCCCCCACTAGAAAGCTGGTCCACTGACCTCCATTTTCTCTTGTCCCTGGAAGACTAACACCCCTCCCAGCCCCTGCTGCTCTACAGCAAGGAAGGGCTGGAGAGCTTTCGAGAGAGAGCAGCATTGGACAGCGACAAGGACAGGACTCGGATCCATCTACATCTTCCCAAGAAGAAACGCCCAAGGCAGTTTTTCTGATTTACAAAGTTCATTTGACTCATGATTCTGTCTCAGTCTAAAAGCCATCGATAACATTTTCTGGTACAATATGGATGGCATTTCAAGTGAGGTCTTGCCAAGGTTTGTCCTGGGCACGGTTAATAATTATCCAGCCTTTACTGGGGTACGTAACTAAGGCGTTTCAACCAGCATTGCAACTGTGTCAGCTGGGCCATATATCTTTAGTTTTCTTTTCCCTTTCAAGGGTTCAAGTAGCATTCACCCGGTTGCGAAATCCAGATCAGTCACACCCAGATAGTTTGATGAACCCGGAGCACTCGGACTGTGAGACACCGGTAAACCAAGACTGCTTCTGGTCTGGCAGCGAGGCACTAATCTGTGCCTCAGAAATCCCACATTATGGAGCCGACGCGCTGCCTGCCGCAGGGGTAACCAGCCTGCCTCCCCCCAGGTCACGGGGATTTCCAGGTGTGGCAACGTCCTCCTCACCAGACAGGAGATAGCACCACGGGGTCTGGAGAAGCACTAGGGGACACGGGACAACTCTGAACGTATCTGGCAGACACGCGGGGAAGTTTTGCTCCAAGGGGCTCCTTTCTTTTGAGCAAAGAAGACTCTTGTAGCAAGGTATGGCTGAGAACTCGCCAAAATAATGGGGAGAAAGGGTGTCAGAACAGCCCTGCTCCCAGTCAGCGGCAACACTATATATATTTGGGGGTGGGGGGAGTTGCTTTTGTTCCTCAACTCCGCAAGCTACAGACTTCCCCCCCACAGAAAGCAGTCCGTGTTCTCCTTACTAACACAGCATAGAGCATCAGCGTAACTCACCATGATCAGCCCGGACAGCTTAGAAGTCTGCATCTGCAAGAAAGAAGGGGAGAGCGTTAGGATTCGGGGCGAACAGCACCCCCTCTCACCCATCAAGCCCACCCTTGCCGGAAACAGCCCCAGTACAGCGACCAGAGAGCTGGCCTTGCTTGGCCGTCTCCTTGCCGCTATAGCTTTCTTTATATTCACCAAACGTAAAGCCAAAAATCACCGCATGACCCATCTCTTTCTAGGCAAGCCCACCTAGAAAGGGATCAGAGTGCTCCACTAAGAGTCGTCAGACGCAGCATAACCAAGTACCTACAGATAATACCAAGGCAAGTCTTCCCTGTCTGCCACTAACGAACTTTCACGGGTACGTATACACAGCCTTTTCAGCAGCCCAGCTGAAACCAAGTTCATTTTCCACCTACGGCACAAGACTTTCAAAATCTACCCCATTATAGCACCCTATTTCCCGAGAACGGGAACAGAGATCCTGTGGATATAAATTAACGGGCTCTGGCTTCTGCACATGACCGGCGGCAAAGCTCAAAGAGGAAGGCATACAATACCCCATCGGAACGACTGCGGCTCTTTGAAGGTGGAATGCTCCACCTTGCAGACGTAGACATCGCCCTTCCTGGGGGTGAACGGCGCATACACCAGGCGCTGGAAATGCCACTTGTCGTTGAAGGACATGTCCGCGTACGTCACGTCGCTCATGGGCTCCCCGTTCTTGAGGAGGGTGATGCTAATCTTCGGAGGGTGGAAACCACTCACGAAGCAGTTGAGGGTGTTTTCCTCGCCGTATGCGCCATGTTTGCGGGAGTACACCTCCACCTTCGGTGCCTCTGGAGAGGGGGGTAAGGGGGTGGTGAGAAGCAGGGCTGCAGCAGGCACTGCCTCGGAGAAGCCAGTGCGCACCCACCCAGGCACAGGCACCGGTACCGGGCCTCTCCCAGCACCTTCCTCCCGGCTCACACCAGTACCAGGGCCCTCACCATCCCCCTCCCCGGTACCGGGTCCCTCCCAGCACCGTGCTGCCCGCCCCCCCCCGTACCGGTACCAGGCCCCTCACAGCACCTGCCCCCCCCCCCCCCCCCCCCGCCGCCGGTAACCGGTATCGGGCCCCTCCCAGCACCCTCTCCCCACCGTATCAGGGCCCTGACCACCCCCCCCCACCCTCCCCCCCCCCCTAATATCAGGCTCCTCACAGCCCCTCCCGCCCCGCCACCGGTAACCGAGCCCCTCACAGCACCTTCCCCCCCCCCCCGTACCGGTACCAGGCCCCTCACAGCACCCCCCCACCCCCGCCGGTAACCGGTACCGGGCCCCTCACAGCACCTCCCGCCCCCCTCACCCCCAGCAGGGCGCTTCACACCGCCCCGGGCACTTACCATCCGCCCTCCCCAGGCCGACCAGCGCGATGAGCACCAGGACCCCCACCCGCAGTGCCAGCTCCATAGCGGCGGCTGCTCCTGCTCCGCTCCGCTCCCGGACTAGCCCGGCCCGCCCGCCCGCCGCCTATTTATAGCCTCTGCCGCGCGCGGCCAATCGCGGTGCGGAGCTGCCTACGCGTCACCAGTCTCCAGGCAGAGAGGGAGCTGAGAGGTTGTGCGAGCCCGCTCACCCACCCGCCGCGCCTGCGCACTGCGGGCAGCAGGGCTTTCGGTTTCGCTTTCGTTTCAGGCGTGAGGCAACGCCCGGGGCTTGGCGGGCCCGACCCCGTCCCGGTGGGCCCGGCCGCGTCTCTGCCCGGCGCCACGCCAGCCGGGGCCACCCCGGCAGCCCGGCCGCGGGTGGGGCTGCTGCTGCGGCGGCGCTCCAGGCCCGGCCTGCGCTGTCCCGGGGCCTGTCCGACCCCCGGGGCCTGCCCCACCCTCGGCCTTCCCGTCAGGAATGGAGGCAGCAAAGGCGTGAGGCGGTGCCGGGCCCCGGCCGCCGCTCCCCCGGGCCTTGAGCTGGACGCCTGCCATCAGGAACCCCCGCCGGGAGCAGGTCACGGAGCACTGGCTACAAGGTGCTCCCCTGGCTCCTGCTCCTCACCCAAAGGGGGGTAAAACCCACCTCTCGTGGTGGATTTTGCTGCCAGGGCCGGTATTACGCCAACAACCGACGCCAGCGCGGCCCGGCTGCCTTCCTTTCTGAACCTCGGCTCGCTTGCTTTCAAAGGCTGCGCATCTGCGTCTCAGTCCGGCGGCTGCGGGATGGACTGGCTCTGCCATTCGAGCGCAGGACGGGCTCCCCGACGTCAAACACAAGAACCCAGAGGTCAAAGAGCTGGGTTTCCTGGTGCTTCCTCTAGAAAAACTGAGCACCGTAGCCCAGCTAGGCTGGGTACGCCTCCGAGGGGCCCCGTAACACTGCTCGGAGGAGAGAACTACAGCAGCCTTGAAGAGCAGCATTAAGAAAACCAAGGTTAAAAAAGGAAAATGAACCGGTATTAAAGAGCACGTAGATATTTTATACACCTAGGAGCCTGTCTGCTTGTGGTCCTGCAGGTCGTGTGCTGCTTGTCTTTAGTCACTGTTTCAGACTCGGAAGCAGATACAGGTATATTGTCTTCCATCCAGCTGCGTAAGGATTAAAAAGTTAAAAAACAACAGAGAAGAGAAAGGAAAGTCACTACTAGTGGGAAGAAAACAGCAGTATCACGGAGCTCCTCTCACACTGGGCCACTTTAAGTCTTGCCTTCTTAATATGTCCCATTTAAAGACCTAACTTAAATCAATAAAGCACATGTGGAGAACATCCCCCACCCAAAGGCAGCAGGTAAATCAGTAGAGACTGAGCAAATTAAAAAAAAAAAAAAAAATGCAAATACTCGTTATCAGTCCCCACTGGAGCAGCTCTGAGATGAGCTCTTGCTCTGTTTGCTGGCTGCCCGGTGAGCGGTGCCGGCGGCCGCGCAGCTGCCATTGTTTTTGCTGTGAGATAAGGGGAGGCAGCTGCTGCCGGGGCCTCGCTGGGGCTGTTGCAGAAATAAACACTCGCTGCTGTGTCACCGCCTCGCAGGCCGGTCTGGCTCTGCCCAGGTGAGCGACCCCCTTGGCTCGGGGAGGATTAATTACCGAAAAAGCTGATTGCAGGACACGGATCCTTTCTCCGCTCTGGTAGCCGGGCTCTCCCACTCGGGATGGGAATCCCCGGAGACAACTCTGCCATAACCAGCAACACCCGGCAGACTTTCCCTGCGAAGAGAAGCTGAGCCATGAGTTTCTTCCGCGTGATGTTTCTAAAAGGCCATGCTGGTTCGATTCCAACAGCCAAATCTTCCCTTTTTTAGGGCACTTCTGCTTTTATTAGCAGGGAGAAATATGTAAAGAGTGCCTGAGGCGCGCTTCCAGCCGGACCTACCGTGTCCTGCTGGTTTTCCGTGACCGCTCAGAGGAGCGTCGGTTCGGAAAACGCCGTCGCCGGCAGGGAGCGACAAGAGCGGGGGAAGAAGCCGAGCCGAGCTGGGGCTTTCTGTGCCCCGAAAGACGCAGGTGTCCGCGGCGTTACACCCCTTTCGCGGGTGGGGTCATTACACCTGGCCCTCGGCTCCAGCCGCAGCCCCGCTCCACGCACAGCCGGCCGCGGGGGCGGGGCCTAGCCGCGGGGGGGCGGGGCGGAGGGACTGCGCAGGCGCGGGGCGCAGGTGGGCGCCGCCATGCTGTACGGCAGGCGCATGCGCGGCGGCGCGGTGCCGCCGGCGCGGCGGCGGCGGTCCGTAAAAGGCGGCGGCGGGGGCAGCCCGGCCCCGTAGAGGGACGCGGGCGGGCGGGCGGCGCCCGTGGCATGGCGGAGGGCGGCGAGCCGGTTGTGAGTGCCCGCCCTGCTCCGCCCTGGCGTGCTGCTCTGTCCCCGCGGCCGCCTTCTCTCCCGCTGCCCCGGGTCACGCCCCCCCCCCCCCAACATCTCCTCGGTGCCGGCTCCCCCGGGGCCGCCTCTCCCGGTGCTGTTTCTCCCCGGAGCGGTCGGTACCGGAGAAGACACCGTCCTGGAAGTGCTGGTGGGGTGCTCGTCCCTCCCTTGGGCTTGGATGCTGTTTGTGCCCCAGCAGCAGGGTGTTCACTCTGAAGCCTAATGGTGTCCCTCAGTGCCAACCACGCTGGTGCTGTTCCGTGCCAGCATCCCCTGCACTGGCAGGGGCCACCGTCGCCTCTGGGTGGTCACAGCCCTTGTCCCAGCAGGCTTCAATGGGCTCCTGCCCTGCGCTGAACCCGAGGGTCCTGCCCTTGCTGGCAGCGTCAGTGGCTCTTGCTCTTCCCTTTCCAGCTGCAGAGCAGCTGGAGTCCTGGGGGCTGCCTGGCACCACCAGTGGGGTGGAGGGGAGGTTGGGGTTACCCCATCCCTGCCTGTCTCCCTTAGCGGGGACCCTGCTGCTTTCAACTCCAGATCCTCGAGGACTACCTGCTGGTGGAAGATGCGCCTCTGCTGGAGGAGATGGCCGAGGAGGACGAAGAGCTCGACCTGTACAACGAGATGACTTTTGGGTTAGGTAAGATCTCGGGGGAGCCTCAGGGAGATCAGCCAGCACCCAACGGGTGAGGAAGGTGTCCTCCTGCCTGGTGCGGAGCTGGGCTGGGATCAGGGACCCCGGTGGGCACTGCCCAGGCTCTCATCCAGCCTGATGCGCTCTCCTTCCCCCCTCCAAGACCGGGACTCCACCGAGGAGGACGCCGCAAAACCCCTGATGCCTCTGGAGGTGAGCCCTGAGCTGGCCGAAGCGGTGGCAGTGGAGACCGAGGTCGGGGAGGAACCAGAGCCTGGAGCGGCCGAGCAGCCGGAGGAGCTGGGAGAGCCCCAGGAGGAAGGTGGGATGGAGCCAGAGGTCGAGCAGGTCAGCTCCGAGCTGGAGGAAGAGGAGGAGGAGGAGCTGGGAGCTGAGGAACAGGAGGAAGACCAGGAGCCGTGCGAGGAGCCCAACGACCTGGGAGACCCGGCGGTGATGAAAGCCGTGCAGATCAAACCCACGCTGGAGGTGACGCGTGAGCGGGGAGGGAGGGGACCCACGCCGGGCAGATGGGCTGGTGGAGACCCACTGCTCCCCCTCTGTCCCCACACTTGTGGGTCCTGCCCCACAGAGGGCACGAGGGGGTGGTTTGGTCCCTGCCCAAGGGAGGAAGACCTGACGTGCTGGGGCTGAGTGTGTGTCTGTAACCTCTTCTTTGCCTGCAGAGCCAGGACTCGGCGGTGCTGGACAGCAGGATTGGTGCTTGCTGGGCAGAGTTTGGCAAAGAGGACATGGTAAAAATGTCCCCCCCGTCTGGTGATGGGGCTGAGCGGCCTCTGTGGTGTCCCCTGCCCCTCTCCTCCTTCCCCTTGCTGACCATCTCCCTGTCTTCCAGCTGGCGATGGATCCCGCGGTGTGGGGCTCCTGCCCTGGCAGCATCCCGCCCCACCACGTGCTGGAGGTGGGTACCCCCGGCCAGCCCTCGAGGAGCAGCCGAGGGCTCCCGGCGATTTGGGGTGACCGGGGGACATCCAAAGCCTCATCGTGGGTCTGGAGGTGCAAGGACACGTCTCTTGGGCGCAAAGGCTGTGAGCGGAGGTGCCCGCCCTAAGCAGAGCCTGGGTTTGAAGGCAAAGCTGTTGAGTTTGGGGGGACTGGGACCCCCACGCTGGGTGTCCGCATGGGTTGCATGCAGCCAGAATGGGAGCCCGGCTGGTGCATGGTCTGGTTGAGCAACGACCGAAGGTGTTGGTGAGCTGCTTGATGCTGGGGGAGCTAAAGTGATCCCAGCTGGGCCCCGTTCCCATCTCCTGCTGCCTCCTTCCTGCAGGATAAAGCCATCCTCCAGGTCCTGGAGAGGCCCCCACCGTCCACCAACGTGGCCCTCGACTTCCTCGGCTCCCCTGTGCAGAGGGGCTACGGGGGCTCTCCCCGGCTCAAGCGCCCCGACTTCAGACTGATGTCCCCCAAGTCCTTCCCCCAGCGCTTTCTCCGGCAGGTAACGGGTTTTGGGGGGCTCTTGCGTCCCCTCTTCCTTTGCCCTCTCCTTCCCTGGAGGTGCAGCCTCGAGGACAGGCTTGTCCCAGTGACACCTCTCGTCTCCTGTCCTGCAGCAGTCGCCTCTGGTGCCTCGCCCCCCGTGCTCCCCTCGGCCCTTCGCGCCGGCCCGCAGACCTTCTCCGCTCTTCGCTTCCAACCAGGTAACGCAGCGGGCCGCGAGCCGCCGCCGTGTCCCCTCTGAGGTGGCCCTGGGGCGGCAGGGGATGGGGACGGTGCCTCCCCAAAGCTCAGCCCTCTGGGGCAGACTTTGCCTTGCTCAGCTGTAGCAGCAGGATCCCTGGGGGGTATCGCCTCGCTGCAGTGCCCCACGTGTCCCCTCCATGCAGGGAGAGGGTGCCCGCTGCGAGGGCGGGAGCCGGAAGCCAGCATGGAGCTGGCAGACCCCTCTGGGACCCTCGTAGGGGAAGGCTCGGACACCCGAACCCTTCTCTCTCCCTCTCCAGACCGCAGGGTACGCATCTCCGACCCCTTTCCGGCCCATGTCGCCCAACATCGGCAGCCCGCCGCGGCCTCTCGCCATGCACTTCGGTCCCATGTCTCCCTCTTTGGACCCCGCTCTCTTCATCAGCCCGTCGGCCAGCAGCCAGCTGAACCTCAGGTAGCGGGACAGCGAGCGGGGTGCCCGCGTGGGACCTGAGGAGCCCTGCAAAGCATCTGGGGGGGCATCCCCCCCTCTGGGGACAGCTGTAGTGTGGGTGCTGAGCCCCCTGACCCCTGTCTGGTCTCCCTTGCAGTGCGCCCAGCCATATGACCCAGCTGCACCCCCAGCACCAGCGGATCCTGACCCAGCGGCAGCAGCAAGGCGGGCACGCGCAGAGGTGAGGGGGTCCCCGGGGAGCTGCGGGGTGGCGGGGGGGCTCTAGGCAGTCACAGCAGCCTGCGATCTTCTCCCGTGCCAGCATCTCTCCAAAGAAGCTGTGGTCTCCTAAAGTGGACCCTTACGCTGGGCTGATGACCTCCAAGGAGAAGGACTGGGTCGTCAAGGTGGAGATGATCCAGCTGCAGAGCGAGAACATGGATGATGACTACTACTACCAGGTGAGCTCCTGCCGGCAGCACCAGTGGCTTATTCTGCTCCTCAGGGCTGGGACTTCATCTCCTCGGGAGACGGAGGGTGCCCGGGCTCGTGGTGCCTCCCCTCCTGGCTACGCCTGTCGTTACAGACGTACTACCACCGGCTGGAGCGCAAACAGGCGGAGGAGGAGCTGCTCGGCGGGCGCAACAAGCAGGAGCCCCCCAAGCTGGTCACGCCGTTCATCCAGAAAGTGGAGACGTACGACTCCGGTGAGGGGCCGGGGCGGGCGGCGAGGGGCTGGGCGAGGGGTTGCAGGGCGTGGTCTCACCGTGTCCCGTCTCGCTTCCAGTGGTGCGCATCGCGGGCTCGCTGGGCCAGGTCGCGGTGTCCACCTGCTACAGCCCTCGTCGGGCCATCGATGCTGTGCACCATGCCCTCGTGGAGGAGGTAGGTGAGGGGAAGCCGGGTGGGTTGGTGCCCCGGATGCCCAGGGACGCTGCTCCGAGCTTTCTCCAGGCTCTGGAGCAGCTTTAGCAGGAGCTGTAGGAGCTGCTGCGACCGAGCATGGGTGCTGCTCTAGCTCTGGGTGTTGCCCCGAGCCGTGGGATGGAGCGGGTGCCGCCTTGGCGACGGCGGCTTGTCCCCTGCCGAGGGGTGGGATGGGGCTCTGGGCGGTCAGAGCTGGCCGTGGCCTCCCCGTGGGATTGCTCTGTGTCCTGAAGCCGCCTCTGATCCCCAGGGAGCAGCTGGCCCAGCGCTCTGCCGGCGGCGGTGTCTGGTGCTGGCTGTAACTGTTGTGCCTTCCTTTCTCCCCTCCTGAAGGCTGCGGGGAGCCACCGGCTTCGGGCGCTGCACAGGATCGAGAAGGTGAGCGAGCCACGGTTTGGGGCGGGACGGTGCAGATGCTTAGTTTTCATCCGAGGAGCTCTGCTCTTGCCTGGGCGAGGGTCCGGAATAACCGGCAGGCAGAGGATGCTCCGAGCTGCCTCCTTACCCCACGTGGTTTCTCCAGCTCTTCCTGCAGCTGCTGGAAGTGGAGGAGATGCAGCGGAAGATGTCTCTGACCCTGGAGGAGCAGCAGCCCTGCTGTCAGGAGCAGAAGAGCCAAGAAGCAGAGCGTATCTACCAAGCTTTGAAAATCAGGGCTTGCAGCAGCGAAGAGTGAGTTCGTGCTGCGGGGAGAGGGGAGCGGGCGACATGTCCTGGTCCTCACGGTGCTCAGATGGTTGTGGATGAGTAGTTCTGGGTGACAGTGAGGGTTGGATCCTGTCCTCCGTGTGTCACCGTGGCCTGTGCTGACCCTGCCCATGAGCCTTGTCCTCCACTGGAGCTGATGCTGGTCCTTCTGGATGGACAGAGGTGCTACGGGTCCTTTGGGATCTGTGCCAACAGAGCCTTCGTCCCCAGGGAGGCAGAGGATGAATTCCTGCAACTCCTGTGTGTGCGGAAGGGCAAGAAGCTCACGGCCCGGCTGCTGCCCCACCTGACCCGGGAGCAAGCGGAGAAGATCCTGCTGACCATCGCCCACCACCTGCCCTTCCTCATGAAGAAGGATGTGTTGGACGAGGCGAGCACCTCCAGCCAGGGCAGGGGCCTCCCGGGCTGCCTCCTTTCCCCCGTTGCTCTTGCTGGGGGGGGCACCCTGGGCAATAAGGGGGGGCCCATCTTGCTGGATCCCATCATGGTCAGGCAGCTGGTGGGGTTGATGTGAGACAGGAGCCTCTTTCCTTCCCTAGGGAGGAGGAGAAAGGCCTCCAGGAGGGGTTAAAGCAGTCCTGGTGGCAGTCTCCTCCCAGGGGGGTACAGCGTTGGCCCTTGCGTCCCCCCTGGGTGGGGGTTAAGGGATGGGGCTGTGGCTGTGATGGATCAAATGGTCTCAGATCCCTGCTCTCCCCTCTGCCCTGCCCAGTCTCTCCCCCTGCTCTACAGCCCGTTGAACGAGGTGGTGGGCGGGATGACCTTCAGCAAACTCATTGAGGTCCTGCAGGAGATGGCCAGGCCTCTGCCCGAGTCCCCAGAGCTCCCCCTCGCCATGGCCTTGAAGAACCAGGTAGGTGGCCCCAAGGAGGGCAGAGCCGTGTGGTGTCCCCGGGGTGCCACCACTGCCTGTGACGCTCCTCCTGGTGCTTCCCCGCAGTTTGGGATCTCCTTGCTCTACTCCCTGCTGAGCCATGGCGAGAGGCTGCTGTCCTCCGACGTGCCGCTGGAGCCACGCAGCGGGGACTTCGAGACGTGGTGAGGGGCCGTGCAAACAATGGGGTTGGGGTTCGCCAGCCGGTGGGGTGCTCACCCCGCCGCGTTGATGTCCCCAGGACGGACACGGTGTTTCTGGTCGCCCGAGAGCTGTCACAAGTGCCCAAGGCCTCGCTGGTAGAGCCTCTCTTCTTGCCCAGCAACCTTCTCTCGCTCTTCTGCCGCTACCTGGACAAGCAGACCATCCACCACCTGGAAGCCAAGATGGAGTGAGTACTGCCCGGCATGGCTCCCTGCCTCTCCTGGGGATCCCCTGGGAGAGCAGCAGCGGACGGCATCGGGACCTCGCTGCCTCTGTCCCCTTGGGGACCACCCCGTTGGGCACGAGTCTCCAAACCTCTGCCGGGCTGAGCCGATCCCTGTGTCTTTTGCTCCTGCTTCGTGATCCCGGGGCCGTGCCGCCTGGTGCTGGGTTTTGCGCTTGCGTCAGGCTCCAGCACACCCGATGGCACATCCCTGCGGGATGAATCAAAGCTGGAGGGGGGAATTCCCCCAGGAGTTTAATCAGCGGCTCTAGGGCACCGTGGGGTGGTTGGGCAGGCGGCCGCTGGAGGCCCGAGCGTGCTCCGACCTTGTCCTTTCCCCGCAGGTGCTCCCCGCTGCCGTCGGAGGCTGCCATGCTGTGCTGAGCCCCGGGGGCCGGCGGTGCCGGGAACGGGCAGGGCCCGCTGCCGTGACTTCGAGTTTCCAAGCGAACACTTACCCTGGTGCGGGGCACTCTGGGTGAACCGGGCACCGGCAGGGCTGGCGCTCGAGGGCTGATGCCGACCTGCCCCGGTGCCTGGGAGCACGGCACGGGGAGGCGGGTAACTTATTTTGGCCTCGCACCCAGCAGCGGTGAGCGCCGGATCACGGCGGGTGTCGAGGCGGGGTCTGCACGGGGGCGCTGGGAGCACCTGGGGGTGAGTGACTTTGTGTACAGCACTTGAAATAAAATAAAAAGGTGATTAACGAGCTCCTCCGGCTCCTGTGGGCAGCTTCTGGGGGTCTTCTCCAGGGGTCTTGGAGGCATCACCTGGGCATGGAGACCCCTGGTCGGGGAAGGTGGGGATCCGCATGCGCAGTAAAGGGGAAGGAGAAGCAGGGAGGGATGCACGGAGGAGGATAAAGGGGGATGGAGGAGAAGGCGATGCGCTCAGAGGGAGCGGGGGGGATCGGAGGACCCACGCGGCTGGGGATGGAGGGGAGTTGAGCCCCCAGGGAGAGAGGGATGGGCTGGAAGAAAAGGGATGTGGGGGGGGAGGATGAGGTCGGAGCTTGCCCTGAGGGGAAGATCTGTGCAGGCAGGAGGACGCATCTGGGCGCACGTGGGGATCTGCAACACACGAGGGGGGGTATAAAGCACCTCTCTGCTGAGCTCTCAAAGGCTGGTTAGTCTGAAGGTCATGGCCAAGTACCCTGGAGCATCTTGAGCCACTTGTATGGTGGTATTTCCCCGAACCCTGTGGGGCACCTGAGCCTGGGACACCTACACCTGAGCACCCGGGTGTCCACCCGAGGTCTAAGCCTGGTGTAAGTTCCAAAGAGATTCGCACCAGAAAGTTGTCTCGTCCTCAGGTTGGCAGCTGTCCTATGAGCCCAAGCTCCAACCCCGTGTAGATGAAACTGTGCCTTCAAACTGACGTCCTCCAGAGGTCCAGCTGCTGCTCGCGGAGAATCCGCATAAAATAAGGATGCGACCGGTAGGGCTGAGCGGTTGGGTGGGATTTATCTCCACAGCTTATCAAGCTTCTCAGCACCTGAAACTCGTGTCAGAGGAGCGCCGGAGATGCCCAAATACAGCGGTACAGAGAGAAGAGGTGATGCAGGACTTTGGGGCCTCCTGCCCTTTGTGCCGCAGGTGGGGTGCAGGCTGTCAGTCATCTAAAAGGGTGTGAGGTCCAGCTGGAAGGAGCTCCAGATCACTCTGGCAGCTGCCTGTGTCATCCTGACGCCTCTCCTGCTCATCTCGGTGTCCTACAGCCTCAGCCTTTGTGCTGCCCTCAAAATCAGGCTTGCCAAAAGCAGGTTCAAAGCCTTCTCCGCTTGCTCCTCACACTTCATTGTTGGGAAGTTCTTCTTTGGGACAGCATTCCTACCCCTTCATTGCTGTGTCACTTCAAAAGAGTGACACCGGCAGGTTGTTATCAGGGTGAAACCCGTAGTTTTAACCCACCGAGGCAACCTGGGACAATACCTGCATGCAGAAGAGAGGACTTTGCCTCTACAAACCCCAGAGGTGGTTTCAGACCGAAGGGAACTCGCAGCTGCTCCCTGATGTGTAGGAAGGGAGGAGGACACCAGCGAGTCCTTCAAGGTAAAGATAAGCCCTGTTGTGTTTTCGGTTTGCAACAGAGCAGAGCGCGGACCCAGCGCGAGCGCTCCTCGCCCGAGAGCCAGCCTGGGTGGAGGAGGAAAGTGCGACACGGTTGCAATCATGTACGACACCAAACGCTCCGACGTGGAAGGGCTGGAGGTCTCTACTGGACTTTGCTGCTTTGGCGCAGGAAACAGCTGAGACGAAAGAAGGAAATTCTGTCTCTTTTGGTTACTCTTCCATGACTGAGGGACCTGCACCACTCAGCAACCCCCTCAGCTCTTCCCACCCAAAGAAAGAGACCCTCTCCCTGGGGGTCTGAGGGGTGTCCGCAAGGTCAGAGATCCCGTCTGGTTTATCTTCTCCCTTAACCCAAAGCTGATCAAAGTCCAGGGCGTCTCACCTGGCTCTGCTTTACCTACTGCCCTGCCTGGCTCCTCCTGGCATTGTCCCAAAAGAGCCACCAGCCCCATGGGGTGGTGGTGACCCATCACCATGATGGCTGGACAAAGGGGGGGGTGTCACTGTCTCAGGGGTACGGGGCTCATCCTGGGGTGTCTTGGGGGGTATGGACTCATCCTGGGATGTAGGGGAGAGCATTCTGGGCTTGCGCAACTTCCTATGGGATGTTTAGAGGTGGAATCAAAGGTGGGGAGAGGGAGGGATCGAGGTGGTTCGCAGCAACGTTGCCTCTCTTGGGCTGCTCTCGAAAACCCTTGAGCTGAACAGGCGGCCATCCCCGTCAGCGTGTGGGGGGGACGGCAGCTGTCCCCGTTGAGGTGTTGAGGGGACTGTGGCAATCTTCGTTGGGGTGTTGAGAAGACCATGGCCATCTCAGTTGGGGCATTGAGGGTACCATGGCCATCTCGGGTGGGGTGTTGAGGACACCGTGGCCATCTCGGTTGGGGCGTTGAGGACACCATAGCCATCTCAGTTGGGGTTTTGAGGGGACCGTGGCCATCTTGGTTGGGGCATTGAGGACACCGTGGCCGTCTCAGTTGGGGTTTTGAGGGGACCATGGCCATCTCGGTTGGGGCATTGAGGCACCATGGTCATCCCGGATGGGGTGTTGAGGAGACCGTGGCCATCTCCGTTGGGGCACTGAGACCTCCATGTCCATCTCGGTTGGGACATTGAGGGCACCAAGGCCATCTTGGGTGGGGTGTTGAGGGCACTGAGGCCATCTTGGGTGGGGTGTTGGGGCCGCAGGGTGCCAGCCCCCGGGGCACACCCGCCCTGGCCGCCCTCCCCACGCCGAGGCCCACGCCCCGCCCCCCTCAGGCCCCTCACGCCTGGGCTCGCCCACTGCCCCCGGGGGGGGGGGGCACGCTCTCCCTCCGCCGGTGCGATGGTTCATCCCAGCAGCCCCCCGCCCCTCGCCAGGTTCGTGACCGTTTCCATGGGAACGAAGCGACGCCTGACAGCGGAGGAGAACCGCTGCGCTCATTGGCTCCCCCTGGCGGCAGAGGGCGGGGCGGGCGGAGACAGCGCCCAATCCGGAGGCCGTCCGCCCCTGCGGCCCCGCCCCGGCGGGTTAAGGCGGCGGCGGCGGTTTCCGGCGGGGCTGTCGCAGGCGGAAGCGGCGGCGGCGGCGGCAGAGCGGACATGGCGTCGGGCGGCGCCTGCGGCTCCCGCTCCCCCTCCCCCGCCGAGCGCCTCCCCCCGCCCTTCCCCGAGCCCCACGGCGGCGACAGCGACGCGCCGGGGGCGGCCGACAGCGACACGGAGGGCGAGGACATCTTCACCGGCACCGTGAGTGCGGGGGGTGGGCGGGAGCGCCCCGGGGGTAGGCCCGGCCCGGCCCGGGGCGGCGGTGAGGGAGGAGCTGTGAGGGAGGAGCCGCGGGGCCGGGCCCGGCGGTGCCTGCAGGTGGGCTCCTCTCTGAGGGGCGGCCCGGTGCCCACAGGCAGCGGCGTGGCAGCCTCCGGGTTTGGTTAAAAAAGGGGGAAACCCCCCCCAAAATCAAAGGGGGTTGTGATGCCGCTGGGCTCTTGTTCCTGCAGGGAGCCCGGCTTCTCCTCCCTCCCTGAGAGCACCGCAGGCGCCTCGGGTGGCTGTGGAGGGGGGTGCTGGGGGGCCAAGGAGTGGGCCCCGGGGGGGCAGGTGGCTCCCCTGGCTGCGGGACTGCGAAGCGGCTCGTGCCAGGCCGGTCTGGGTTTCCCCGGGGTTCTAACCTGTCGATCCTTGCAGGACCCGCGCGTCCCGAAGGAGCCCGGCAGCGTTAAGATGTCACCGCGTGGCTTGGGGGCAGCTGCCTGCTGCTCGGTACCCCCCCAGGTCGGGGTCGGAGCAGCTGGCGAGCAGGCCGCCTCGCTGGTTTGGAACCCGGGCGGTGGCTGCAGCTCGGTGCCTTTGCTGCGCGGCTTGTGAGGCTTCGCGGGGAAGAGCCCCGTCTTCCTTCCCCTGGCATCGGGTCTTGTCCCCTTGACGTCTGGAGGGCACTGGCGTGGCCAACTTGGCTCTTGCCACCTTCAATTTGGGATTGGGGGGATGAACCCCTCAGTGCAGCGGGCATGAGATGACAGGAGGCATCCGGTGTCCCCCGCTCACGATGAGCAGGGTCACCAACGCCTTGGTGACCTCCTTTGCCTTGTGCTGGCACAACTGGCTGCAGGAGGGCCTAGGAGGGTTTGGTGGTACTTGTTCAGCAAACCAGGTCGCTGTGCTGCTGCGTGAATTCCCTGCTGAAGGTGGAGCTGGGAATGGCGAAGGGTTTCAGCGCCTTTCCTTGTTCCCAATGGTCTCCTGGGTGTGAAGCCCTGGTTGTTGAAGGCTGCTGGTGTTAACTCATGCCAGCTTTGGCCGGCTGCACTAGTGTTCACTCCAGACAGTGACCAGCAGGCAGGAGGGGAGTTAAAACACCGGCTGGTGCTCTCCCAGGCTGAACCCCTCCCCAGCCAGCCGCTGGCCTCTGGTTCTTGGGTTGGGCATCTGCACCAAGCGGGGATCTCTGCTGGAGGGGCCGCAGAAGCTGCCTCCTCCGGCTGGCTGCAAGTACCACGGTTGGTTTCTGAAGCTCTGCGAGCTGAGGCTGGTCACGTTGTCCCCTGTGAGGGCTGACACCGTGGCCTCTGCCTGCCTCACCCAGGCTTTTTCCTGCCTGCTGCTGCCCGCAGGGCAGGCGGAGTTGGTGTCTCTGGCAGAAAGCTCTCCAGGAACCTTCCCCTGCCTGCAGTTTCCCAGCCCTGATGTTTCCACGAACATGCAAACCTGCCTGCTGCTGGGAACGGAGCTGGCCCGGCCAGGCTTCTCCTGCCACCGGCACAAAGCTGGAGCCATCTCTGCCCCGCTTCTGGCGGAGCTCCTGGCCTGGTGCTGCCCCGGCATCCTTGAGCCGCGCCGGCTGTCTTCTGCTGGTGGCTTAGCAGCCGGGAACGAGGCAGGCTGGGGGAGACGTGGCTAGATTCTGCCTCGCGTGCGCTTGTGAGGATGAAACTCTCACGTCGATCTGGGCGTAACGGAGCGGCGGAGTCGCGTGCTTTGAAAATAACCCGGGAAAGTGCAACCCTGGCCTTGCAAGAGGAAGGTGCTGGTGCCTCTGGCCGGCACCAGGGCACGGTGATGGTCTTGAACTTCTCAGGACCTTTCCTCATGGAAGAACTGGAAGATGTAGTAGGTGGCTCGTTGCTTTGTGGTAGAGGCTCGCTCCCAAAAGGGACGAGCTCCAACTGCTACGGGTTTTCATACTAATAAAGCGGCCCTTTGCCGAAACTGGAGTCTGTTAAGCTAAAGCAGCTTATCAGGTGCTTAGTATTGTTGTTGCAGCAACTGTTATAACTAATACTTGGCTCTTCTGTGCGACCCGGTGGCTTTGCTTGTCTGTCTGCCCTTGAGCGTTAGCAAAACACTTTGTGCGAAGCAGGGGAGGCAGATCCGCCCGGCCGCTGGCGTTCAGGCGGCTCAACGGCGCTCAGCCGTCGTACAGCGGCCAGCAAACAAGCGTCTGGGTCAGACACAAAACCAACCAGAGCTGGACCTCATCCGTCTGTTGATGAAGGCTGGATCCCTGCGTGACCGCAGCCCTCTCTAGGGCTGCCCTCAAGTGCCAGCTCTTCTGACATGAGCTCCGCTTCCCTGTAGCAAGCATCAGGCTTGCACTGGGCGACCTAAGGAGCTTCTGCCTGCGTGTGTGATGGTCGGGGCGCGCCGAATCAGGCCTCCGAGATGGTGGGTGTTGTGTCATGGGCCACAAAAGAGGCTGCAGCTCTTCTGTAGTAGCAGATGGAGAAGTAGGAACAGGGCGTGGTACTTTCATAGTCTTAGAAACGAAATTTAAGGCAAACTGAGAAGCTGGTCAGGGTAGAAAAATAGTCTCCCAGCTCTCAAATGCAGAAAAGGACTCGTTAGGGAAACTTCAGAGCCTGCCTTACTGTGTCCGTGTAGAGTGGGGTTTTCTTTACCCGGTTGAGGAGCTCCTGCAGAAGCAGAGGACCTGACGTGGGCCGCTGGCGTTAGCAGCCCCCTTGCTGGCTTGGCTGCCGGCTGGAGGAGGTCGCTGCGGGGGCTGCGCTCTCGTGGGCTTGGCCACCAGGCGGAGGTCTGTCTGGAGGACGCTGTGGGGCTCTGGGTGCGATGTTTGCCGTGGGTCTCTCTGCTCCCCGCTCTCCGTCGCTAGCAAGTGTAGCTCACGCCTATAACCGTTGTGATCCGAGCTGGGAGCGGTCCCAGCTTTCTCCTCTGGGAAAACATCCTAAAATACGGGAGGACTCGCCGTCAAACGGCGCTGGTGTTTTACGTGCCCCGATACTTGGGCCTGCCTCAAACAGGAGCCGCGTTAGCACTGCTGTGCTCCTTCGGGCGCGGTGGGAACCGGTGATGTTCCCTCGCTGAAGCAAGCGCCAAGGACCCTGTCGCTTCGGAGTCGCTGCTAATAGTGCTCCATTTACTGGCCGTCAAAGACCCGTTCTGTTCTCTGCTAAGACGTTAAAGAATAGCGCTTGCTGGACGATCCTGGCTTGGAATAACTTGCACTTGCTTGTCTGCCTGCAAAATGAGGGGTGATTCACGAGGCCAGTGTCCGTAGCCCTTGCCTGCAGCAGGAATGCAGAACTACCTCTGCCTTTTGGTGTGGTGGACTGGTACGAGCTCTCGGGTGGGCTTTCACCTTGTCCCCAAGCGTGTTCCCAGGAGCCGGGAGGGTTCCCCTGGCAAAGCTGTGTGCCCGAGGGGCTGTTCGCTGTGGCAGGATCGGCCGTGTTGTAAGTCCTGGCCCTGGGGCTCGGGGCTGGCTTGTCCTGGCTGAGCCGTACGTGGGGAGCACGAGCTTTGCATCGCAAAGCGTGATGTGCAAAGCTTTGCCAGCATCGCTTTGCAAAACACAGCGAGCCGTGCCGGGCTTTAGTCCGGCTGTGACAACCTTGTCTCTGCTGCGAGGGGTGTTGAGGAGGGGACGGTGCGGCTCCGCGAAGCCGGCTCCCAGCAGTGCCGGGGCAGCGGAGTCCGTGAGCGTCTCTGGCACCACTCAGAAGCGAACTGCTGCATTAAAGCCCGGCCCGGCTGCCTTCACGTGGGCCCCAACCAGCCCTCTGGGGAAGGGCAGCTCGGCTCGTGGTGGCCATTGAGCTGCTAGCACAAGTTAAGCTGCTGACAAGGCTCCCGCAGTCCCCGACATCTTGCCTTCAGGCGAGCAAATCACCAGCGGCGACAGCTTGGCTTTCCCAAGGGATCTCCTGTTGGCAGTGTGCTCGGCTCGCTACGGTTAAGCAAACGGCATGGATGGGTGTTGTGAACGGGGGTACCTGCGCGTACTCGACGGCCTGCTGCTCCCGACACCCGTGGCTGTGACGCTTGGCCTGTGGGCTGGCACGTCCCAGGGACCTGCTAGCTGCTCCCGTTCTGCTAAAAATCAGGGTTGAAACTGGCTCTGAAGTTTCGCGTGACGCTTGGTGTCCTTAACGGCTCGGTATAGCTTTGCTGGCAGAGATCGTAATGCTCGAGGGTGGGTGGAAGGGTCTGTGGTGTCCTCTGGCCGCTGTGCTCACACGAGACTTGTGGTAGTGACCCTGTGCGGCAGTGGCTGGCAATCTGAGCCGTTGGGTCCTCCAGCCTCTGTTCCTTGGTGTAAATGACCTCTTCTTTACGTGCTTTTAATTCTCCTGCAGAGCAAGCCCGCGGCACCGAAAAGGGAATCTCCTCTCCCTGTGAGCAGCCCCTCCAAAGAGAACGGGGTTCATGTAGAGCAAGATGATCAGGACTTATTTGCAGGTGAGTCTGTATCTACGGGGTGTTCGCTGGGGCCTGCTGAACTCTTAGCCTGGAGCGATCCGCTTTTAAGCACGATATGCGGGTTGTGGATATTTCTGGACTATCACGGGTCCTTATCTCAAACTCGTGTTCCAGTCTGCTCTGGAGGCACTAAGGTCTGGTGGTGTTTTTGGGAAGGAGCCTCCTCCAGGTCTCTAGCCATAATCACGCGGCGGGATTAACTGTTTGGAAGCTGAAGAGGCTTAAAAACGGGATTTGCTTTAGTTCTGTTGCCTTACACTGTAACGTGGTGAGTGTCTTCCCAGAGTTAAGGCTTTTGTGCTCTACCTTGTCCTCTTTCCGTGCGGGTGGAGGAAGCATCTCTAGTTGAAACATGGCTGTTCCCAAGGAACAGGAAACCTAACGCCCCTCAGCAGGGGAAAACAAGGAGGGTCAGACCTTCCCCAGCCCTCCTCTTCCTTGGCACGGAGGGACGCCTCTGGCAGAGGCATCTGAGAGTCAGTTCTGGAGACGTCTGCTAACGGATGGAAGTTTTTTTACTTCCTCTGAGTGGAGAAGCGTACTGGGAAGGTGCCTGCCTTCCAGGCTGGCCTACGTGCCGTGTAAAAGCCCAGCTCGGCTTTACCTGTCCTAGTGTGCAGCTCCTCTAGCGCGTGGCGAGGAGGTGACGCCTGGCTCCTTCCAGAGTAAGAAGTTCATTGGATTAACTTAATGTCTCCAGCAGGATTGATCAAATGCTCTTACCACAGCGAAGATGCGTCAAGTCGTGCTCTTCCCAATGCTTACTGTCCTCCCTGTGGGTGTTTTTTTGCTAATTAAGACTGTTGTTGCTCCCTAGATCCCGTGAACCTCTCCAAGAATATTGAAATTACCTTTCCAGAAACCCAAAGCAGAGAGGCTGACCCTTGCAAACTTCTCTTCGCAGATGCCACCGTAGAATTGTCTCTAGACAGCACGCAAAACAACCAGAAGAAGGAACTGGCCAAAGCATCCAATCCTGCCCCCTCGTTAGAAGTAGCTGCAAGCTCTTCATCTAGAAACCCTTCAAAGAGCTATGAGGAGGTGAGAATTGCTCTGAGCTTTCCAGCTTGCCCTGCTGGTTTGGGGCTGTAATTGGCAGGAACCTGTCTGTTTGCTTAAGTTGTAAACACATGTCTTAACTGATGCAATTAATGTAATTGGCGTATTGGATGCCCTGGCTCGTATCTTGGGCCGTCAGCCCGGGACTGATAGCGCCGAAGTGGGGTTGGGGTCGGCCTGACGGCGTTCGTGCTGGTGTGGTGGTGCAGACCGCGTCCAGAGCTGAACTGGCAGGTGGCTGATCTGGTCCCGAGGGTCTGAGCTCCGACTCGGAGCTCTGACATCGTGTATTGCTGCAGACGGGGCAAGCGGTGTCGCCGCTCTTGCACGTGTTTTTAAAAGAAACAATCTCCTGGGTGACATGAGAGCGCAGGGTCCTGAAGCGGAGCTTGTAGTCTGGTTGCCAAGCCCAGTTAATCAGGTGGTACTTGGCCTAAATCTGGGTTTTCTCCTGTAGAGAGGGTGAAACTATTTTGGAGACGAGTAAGGTGCTCCTTTTCTGCCTCAAGCACCCCTGAGCTCATGAGGACTGACTTGGCGGTGCCATCAGTAGTGTCTCGGGTCGGCTTTGGACTGGTTTAAGTGAAGGAGCAGCGCAGAGCTAGGCCAGGGTGCTGAGCCGATTGGTGAACCGATAAGCTCTCACCTTCGGGTTTGTACACCAAAGGCTGCTTGAGGCCCGTCTCGGCTCTGCTTCGCCCAGTCCTTTAACGCCGTTCCACTAACGAGGCGCTGCGATGCTTGCTAAGCGAGCCCGAAGCCTCCGTGGTCTGCCGGAGGCGGCGCTGCTGGTACGGCTGCCCGCTGGCCTTTAGGAGAGCGGAGTGTGATGGAAAGACCCCTTCAGAGGGCTCTGCCAGTTGCTGTCCTGGCTCTCCGTCCCCGCGTGCCTACGCGATACAACTTACCCTCCGCGTGGATTCAGTACCTTGCGGTGTTTCAGATGAGAACCGAAATCATGATGTAAAAGAGCCCAAAGGGAACTACCTTGCGCAGAGCTGAGGCTGGACTCCGCGGAGTTTCGCCTTGGGGCTGAGCAGTTTGTGCATTGGGCCATGCAGGTAGCAGCGTTGTAAAGACAAATCCAGTTTGGGATCCTTGGAACGTGTCGCCTGGACACAAGCGAGAAGCCTGAGGGCTTTATAGAATGGCCTTGGCCAGACTGAGGTGCCAAAGGTGCCTTGGCCGTGTGACGAGCTCCCCGTAACGTGTGGGGCTTCGTGGTTTGGGGTGGATTGAAGCTTGGCTTTCTAGTTGTAACTGGCTGTCCTCGTGTGCTTGCTCCAAACAGCTGGAAGAAGAGGAACAGGAGGACAAATTTGAGCTGACTGTAGGAGTGAGCGACCCAGAGAAAGTTGGTGAGTTAACACCCCGTCCTGCTGCACGGTGAGGCCCGGTTAGGCGGGCGAGGCTTGGCAGTGGGACCGAACGCAGCTATCGCCTCCACGTGCTGCAGCTCCGGCTTTCGAGCTGTCTCTGCGAGCGCAAACTTGATCCCGGAATAACTTCTCCAAGACGTCTTCCAACGTCTGGAGGAAATGCAGCTGCACAAAGCAGACTGCCTGGGTTGTAAACGAGTGAGGCAGCAGCAGGTTCTGGAAATCCGGGGAGCCAGAGGCGGGTTTTGGGGGAGGGTGAAACGTGATGGTTGCAGTAGCAGAGCTTGGTGTCTGGGACTGCGGTGACCAATTCTACTTGACCTCCAGGCAGCGCTGTCCTGTGTGCAGCTGGCAAGGGGGAGGCAGAACTGCCTTAACCTAAAGCTGAGTGTGTTATTCCATGCTCTAGCACCTTCCCTCGCAGCTGTGCTTGCCAGGGAAGCAGCTCTGGCTTCAAACTGAGAAGCAAGAGTTTCTCTCTGTTGAAGGTGGGGGTCAGAGGAACTTGCTATGTGGCAGTCCCCGGGGTGCAGAGAACCCCGGGTAACATCTGATCTCAGCTGGCGGAGCAGCCTCGCGCGCGGCAGCTTGTTCTCGCTCCGTGGCTCGTGATCTCTGGAGCTGGGAGGTGCGCTGACTTGCAAATCCGAGGTATATTAGGGGCGGCATCAGACTTCTGCAGGTGCCCTTCAGTTGAACTACCAGGTAAACCCTCCCTTTGCCAAACAAGGGGATTTCTGTGTTCGCTGGAGAAAACCGCCCGCGATGTTTCAGAATCCAACCACACGCAGCCGGGGGCCGTCTGACTTGCGGCCTCTGAATAGACCGCTTCATGTGCTGTACAGCCGCCGAATTGTTGCGTGCCGAGCAGATGCGTGGAGCCAGCCCAAACGCTGTCGGTGTAACAAGCGCCTGATTGTCGGTGCTGGCTGCCTTAGGAAGGAAAAGGAGGGCTGAGCGGTCAGGTCGGGGAAATGCCTGGTGGGCAGGGGTCCAGTGCCCCGCAGTGAGATGCTGCCTGCGGTTCTGCGCAAAGATTTGGGGCTCTGTCAGATCAAAAATCGGAATTGCTGAAGCCGGCAAAGGCCAGGAGATTGCAGGAGCCTTGTGCTTTGCGTTCAGGTGATATCTTGTGATACCAGTGCCTTGTTTCTGTTTTCCATAGGGGATGGCATGAACGCCTACGTAGCCTACAAAGTGTCAACGCAGGTACGTCTAACTCGTCGCTCCTGACGTGGGGTGTTGTTATTTTTCCACGCTTGAAGACAGCTGGACTCTCCTTTCTTAGCCCAGTGGTGACCTAAATAGACAGGAGGCCTGGAGGCCTCGTTACGTGGATTCAGGAGTTACAATCCACCCCTACAGATCAAAGGATGAGCCTCACTGGGAAGCAGATTCTGAACCTGTGCGAAAGGAGGCTGTCTCTTTTTTTTTTTTTTCAGCCAGTTACCTCTTCGCAGTCCTGGCTGATACCGGTGCTCAGCATTGGAGCGAGCAGCCGGAATGGTGTCTGTTAGGGAGAGCCCCAGACGCTGGGGCTGTGGCTGGTGGCTCTGTGCCGATGGCTGTGTGAGATTAAGCTGACCCGAACTCGGCTCTCGCTGAAGAGCGGCTGCTGTAGCTAGTTTCATGTCAGGACCTGCTCTCCTGGCCTAGTCGCAAGAAATCGAGCCTTCTGCAGCTGCTGCCCTGCTTGGAGCTTCGGGGTGCCGCTCCGAGCTCTGCAAAAAGTTGTTCCTAGCCGTCTGTACGGCAGCTGCTGGACTACAGACGTCCTGTGGTCTGAAGCTGATGGTGTGCGAAGGGGACTAGGGGACTTGTTGGCCTCCGCTCCTGCTCTGCAAATGGCCCCCGTAGTCTTAAGGTGATAAAGTCTGACCTGACAGCGATCCCTGGTCCTGTGGGGCGCAGGGACGATGGGGTTAGGCAATGGGCAGGGCTTACCGAGCAGCCTGCGGCCACAGGAACGGCTGCTCGGTTATTTAGTGGCATTAATACCGCTGCTGGGTCCAGGGAGAGCTGTTAGGAGGTCAGTTGCCGAAAACCTCGGCCGAAGCTTGCTCTGTTCGTTCCTCCCATCTTGCAGAGCTCCAGCTGTCCTGCTTCATGCCAGAAGTGACAGCAGGTAGAGCTAGCACGGCTGTGCGTGCAGGGGCAAGCTCCCCTGGGTGAGTCTGATCTGAGTCCCGTCTCTTCCCCCCAGACCAGCATGCCGATGTTCAGGAGCAAGCAGTTTTCCGTGAAAAGGAGGTTCAGCGACTTTCTGGGTCTCTATGAGAAGCTGTCGGAGAAGCATGCCCAAAACGGGTTCATCGTTCCTCCGCCGCCCGAGAAGAGTCTCATAGGTGAGCGGTGGAGGTGCAGAGCACTAGAGCCGGAGAGCTTTGTGCCCGAAGGACAGGCCTGCCTGTCTGGAAGCTGAGAGGGGAGCTGCAGAGCAGCCGTGGGAAGCGGGTGCGGAAAATAATCCGGGTTCCGTGGCACAGACAAAATTCTGCTGGTTCCATACTTGGAGCTCTGGGCTTAAAGCTTTGTCTGAGTTTGTAGATGCCTCTGTGTCCGCTTGATGTGGAGTAAAACCACCTTCTCTGTGCTGTCACTGAATTGCTGTTCACTTGAGTCCAGACCTGTAACCCTTCCAGTCTTGCCTGGCATTGCTTTGCCTCTTTTCTGGATGTCGACTTCTGCTAGACCTTAGGTATAAGCAGGTTTTAAATCTCCAAGTAGCTGATGCAAGGTCTAATTCCTGTTGTAAAATGCCTCTCCTCTACTGTCGCCCTGATAGTCTGCACTTTGTGACAAACCACGCTACCTCGTGTGTTGAGTTTGAAGCAGCTCATTAACTGCGTCTTCCTTCTGTGCTAGGAATGACCAAAGTGAAAGTTGGGAAGGAAGACTCCTCCTCTGCAGAGTTCCTAGAAAAAAGACGGGCTGCTCTAGAGAGGTACAGACCCCATCAGCTATCCCCTCGTGCCTGAACCAAGCAAGGGCCCTCTGAAAGGTCAGACTGGCTGCGCGTTCTCCTCCCTGCATGAGAAAAGCCGCCTGCTTCTAGGTCTGCGGCAAACCCGGAGGCTGCCGAAGAGCTGCGACTGCAGAGAGTTGCTTTGACGCTGTAAAACAATCTCCCGCTTCGAAAGCCCCTGCGGGTGTTTGGTCCAAATCTGGCCGAACTCCCACTGACAAGGCGGGGAGAAAACTGAGCTGCCTCAGGAGCCCAAAAATAGGGGTGTTAAGTAACCGTGCAAACAGTGCAGATCGGGTGAGAAACGGCTCGATCTCTGTCTTCACTTGCGCCCTAACTGCGCAGCCGCAGGTGGCCTTTGCTCTGCCGCCTGCGTTGACCGGCGCAGTTAGCACCGGCGTGCTGATCCCCCACCAGCTTCAGCCTCCGAAAGACCCCTTAAACGTGTCATCGTTAAAGATGTAACGCTAAATCTTGATCGCTTGGCGTATCAAGTGACTTTCCTGCTGGAGCAGGTATTCACCAAAGGTGTGGCAGGGCTGGTCTCGCTAGGGTCCACGGGGAGGTGGGACTCTTGGTGGGTGAATGAGAATGGCTTGTTGGGCCTGACTTCTAGCTACCCAACTGCCATTTCGGAGTAAATTAAGCGTGTTGCAGCTCACTGAGACGGCTCGGAGCCAGGTTTGCTACGACTGCAGTAACTCCCGGTGCGTTCCTCTCCGCAGGTACCTACGGAGAGTGGTCAGCCACCCAACGATGCTGCAGGACCCAGACGTCAGGGAGTTCTTGGAAAAGGAGGAGGTCAGTAGCGTGGAATAACGTAGCTGCGAGTACCTTGGAAGTACGGAAGGAAGCGGTATGCGAGCAGTTGATGAGGCACAATGCTTCAGAGCTCAGCAGCGGAACTCTGCGAGAGCTCTTAACCAGCGACGACAAGAACAGGACTCTGTTCTGCGTGTCGGTGCTTGTCTAAGCACTGTACGCTCACAAGGAGCTCTGGCCTAGCTTGCTTACGTCCTGGTGGGGCACGCGTTGAGGGCATGGGTAGTCTTTGTTGTCTGAAATCCGTGACGGGAGCGTAGCCCACTGTTTGGAGGGGAGGGAGGTCCATGCTGGCTTGGCCTGGTGCTCAGATGCTACGGGAGAGCTGGCCGATGCGGTCCCCGCTCCTCCGAGGAGAGCGTGCCCGTGCCCAACTGCGCGCCTGATGCGGAGGAGTCGGAGTCGTAAAGAGGCTGAGCCCTGGGGAAACCCTCGCCTGAGCGATTCCAGCACTAATGTGAGGAGCAGCCATCGTGGAAACACCTCACTTTGCGGCTGAGCAGATGCAGCTCTGTCTGGAAAATAGTTGTGGCTGGTGTAGAGTGTTTCCCAGCATCAAAGCAGCTCTCCGCTCTAGTGTCCCCCCGCGGTGCAAAGCGCTGCTGGCTTTTGGAGAGATGCTCCAAAGCTCTTCTACGTGCCCGCGTGACCCGCAGTGGCTTGGGTAGCCCTCAGTTCGGGGATTCAAGTAGCGTGGCTGGTTCTTACACATCGGTCTTACCTTGGCCAAGCGGAACAGGCGGACCCCAGGCACGGTGTAAGGTTTTGGAACTCCTCCTTTGTTGGAAAACCGCTCCAGTCCCGTTATTTGAAATATTGTACAGGTCGGGCCCGACCTGCTGGTCGAGCGGTGTCTGGCTAATCCTTTGCAGTAGCCGTGAGCAGAAAACGAGCTCTCCAGGGACCCACGTGGGAGAGCGATGCCCCTGTGGCGGCTGCTCTCCGAGCTGCTTTTACCTCCTGGCAAAGCAAACTTTTCTGTTTCTTTATAGCTCCCGAGAGCAGTAGGCACCCAGACCCTGAGTGGAGCAGGAATACTCAAGATGTTCAACAAAGCTACGGATGCTGTCAGTAAAATGACCATCAAGATGAACGAATCGGACATAGTAAGTATTCGGACACCTCTGGGCTGTCCTCGTCCTCGCTCCGGAGCTGCGTCTTCTCCCTGGCTCGAGCTTCGGGCGCGAGACGCAAGGAGAGCCCCGCGGCGATGCCGTCTGCGGGAACCAGCTCCGGGTTTACCCGTTTCAGTGGTTCGAGGAGAAGCTGCAGGAGGTGGAGTGCGAGGACCAGCGGCTGCGGAAGTTGCACGCCGTCGTCGAAACGCTAGTGAACCACAGGAAAGGTAACGAGCTTCGGTACCGCTTGCTCTGTAGCTTAAGTTAAGCCTTGTGCGGTGCCTGCCTGGGGGTCACCGGCGCGCAGGTGTCCTAGGAGGCACTTCTGAGAAGATGTGACGGTGCTTCCGTACTATAAAGGACCCCCGGCCTCTTCATCACGGGAGACAGAAGTAAAACGGTAATCCCGCCTCTTCTGTCCAGCCCTGCAAGCTCAGGATGACGGTGTGGAAGTGAACCAGCGTCCTGCTGGATGAAGGCAAACCTGAGCTGGTCTTACCGCTCATTCCGGGCTGTCCTCTGGCAGGGAGCAGGGATGTTTTTCTTCCTCTGCCTGTTTTGGCTGACTTCTGCAAAGCTGTGCCTGCCCTCCCACTCCGCCGCTTCCCTTCTCCTCCGCGGCCGGAGTTGCCCAGCGCAGCGGCGGAAGCTGCCAGCTCTGACCGGGGCAGCGCTGGCTCTTCCAGCTGACATCTCCTGGGGCTACGGAAAAGCAGCTCCTTGGGCTGAGCTCTAGGCTGGGGCTTTGCTCGCAGAGCACGCGGTGCAGCGAGGCCCGGCGGGTGACTCCTCTTCTTCCGTTCACTAGAGCTAGCGTTGAACACAGCGCAGTTTGCAAAGAGCCTGGCCATGCTGGGGAGCTCGGAGGACAACACGGCCCTCTCCCGGGCGCTGTCCCAGCTGGCGGAGGTGGAAGAGAAGATTGAACAGCTGCACCAGGAGCAGGCTAACAATGACTTCTTCCTCCTGGCCGAGCTCCTGGGAGACTACATCCGCCTTCTCTCGGTTGTAAGGGTAAGCTCTCCTTTGGGGCAAGCTCTAGGCGACGCTTGCTGGTCCTGGCACCCGTTTTTAGGCTTAGGTGTGCCAGGAGGCAACTGGTCTTCTAACTTCAAGCACGGGGCATGGCGTGCCTCTCGCCGTTCCAGGCAGAGGACAAGCTTGCTGCTGGTCCAGTTGTGCACGTGCCGGAGTGGTTAGATTGGAAAAGCGGGGCAGGTGAGGCCTGGCTGTGCTGCTCTTCTCCGGGGGGGACGTGGAGCGGGTTCACGGCTCGTAGGTGGCCTCAACCCTTCCAGAGGTGTGAAGGCCGCAGCTCCTGCGGAGTCTGAGCAGGTAACCTGGGGTCTGGGTGTTGCAAATAGATCTGCCAGGCGCCTACTGGGGAAGAGCCCGAGTCTTGACAAGTCCACTTGGCCTGCCTGGGGCACTGGCCTCCTTGCTGGAGGCCGAAAGAAACCAGTCCCAAGCGAGCTGCAAGTCTGGTAGGCTGACTCGTTCCTGCCCCAAACGTGTCCTGCCTCTGAGCAGTTGTTTCTGGAGGCTACAGAGGCCGGAACGCAGCCTGGTGAGTAGGCACGAGCCTCCTCGGTCTGCCAGTCTGTGCTGGGAGGTGCGGTGGGTGCTCTGGAGCAGGACCAAGATCTCTGTAAGACTCATCTGGGATGTTCTGGTAGGGAGCCCTAGTGTCGCCTCAGACTTTACCTGCCTCTTGGCTGCCCTGTCCTTCTGACCGGGCTGTCAGACGCTGCTTTCTGCTTTGCTAGCTCTTCCCCACAATCTGCTGGGTGCGTTCAGAAGCCTTAACGGGGTCTGCCTTGCTTGGGCTGGTGATTTGCAGGCCAGCTAAAATCATCTGCCCCCCCCCGGGAGATGCCCGCGAGCCGGCGCGGGAGCACGCTGTGTGGTCGGCGGGAGCCGCAGGCACGGGACGCTGCAGGAGCTCGCGGTGGAGATCCAGCGTGGGACAGGCGAGGGTGGCTGCTCGTACCGGCCGCTCCCCGTGGCAGGACTGAGCCGGGCAGGCAGCGGAGCTTGGGGACAGGCGAGACATCGTGCCTGGGGCGCTGCCAGTTCAGCAGGTGGCCTCGGGCCTGTCCGGGCTTGCGCCGCACTGCGCGTGTAGCCGGGGCTTTTCCAGTGAGTCCTGCCAGACCCTGGAGCAGGTGGGCAAGTCCTGTGCTGCCAGCCCGGTACCGAGGGAGGCCCCAACGCCGCTCCTGGAGCGCGAGCGGGTCGATGTCGCGCTGGGCTCCCTCTTTGCTTACACCGAGATGGGTTCAGGGCCCGAGGGAGGAAGCAGCTCCGCCGTTAGTTGATGGCACTAGCGGTTGCTGCTGTCAGCGGAGCTCCTCGCAGCCGCTCCTGGTGCGGGAGCAGAGCTCAGTCTCCGCTCCTCCCTTCCAGGGAGCCTTTGACCAGCGCATGAAGACCTGGCAGCGATGGCAGGACGCCCAGACCATGCTGCAGAAGAAGAGGGAGGTGGAGGCCAGGCTGCTGTGGGCCAACAAACCCGACAAGCTGCAGCAGGCCAAAGAGGAGATCTCGGAGGTAGGGAACGAGGAGCGCCGGGGTCTCTGCTCGGCTCCTTCCCTCCGTGCTCCGCTGCTAAGCAGGGAGGAGGAGACCTTTCGAGACGGGGACCTCTTGAGCCATTGCCAGGCTGGCATCGGGGGCTAAGCCAGCCTTGAGCCAGCCCCGCAGGAAGCCACGGACGCCGCGGGAGGGGCTGCTCGCGCTCCCACCTCCCGTGGCTTCCTCGCTGAGCTTGCGGCAAGCAGAGGATGCAGCCCGCCGTGGCGGCGAGGACCAGAAATGCCGGGCTTCGCTCCGGCAGCGCCTCTCGTGCGAACAGTTGTGGCTACGAAACCGCTTGGAGAGGGGAGCGAGAGCTTCTTCGCCTCCCCTGCCCTGGAAACAGCGCGCTTCCTCTCTCTGCAGTGGGAGTCTCGTGTGACACAGTACGAACGGGACTTTGAACGGATTTCTGCCGTCATCCGCAAGGAAGTGATACGGTTTGAGGTAGGTTTGGCCCGGCCCTCGGCGTGCAACCTGGCTGGTTGGCCTTGACGTGCCCTGGGCTAGCCAAGGGGCGCCTGGGCTCCTGACCCCGCTCCCAGTACAGCAATTGGCAATATTTGGGAATCGGGACGCGTGGGAGTTGGGGCACCGCTGCCGCGCTGATGGCTTTTGGCGAAGAGGGGGCTTCGATGCAGAGAAGCGTATCCGTTAACGTGCAGGCGGGTGGGCAAAGGTCCTCTGAGCGCTGCGGCCAGAGGCGAGCTCGTCCTCAGCGTCTCGCGCTCTCGTGCCCGTCTCTTGGTGGGGCCACAGGAGGGACAGGAAAATCCTGGTGGTTTGTCCTTCCCTCCCGAAATCCGGAGGGTTTTGGTGGTTCCTTCAGCCTTGTGCTCACTCCTGCACCCGTCTCTTGCAGAAAGAGAAATCCAAGGACTTCAGAAACCACGTCACTAAGTACCTTGAGACGTTACTAAACTCGCAGCAACAGGTGAGTACCCCCAGCCCCTGCCGCGGCCGTACCTCTGTGAGCTCGCACCCCGCTCGAGCGTGAACCCCCACCGCGGGCGCGTCCCGCTCCCCGCGGGCTGGAGCAGGGCAAAATCGAAGTGTTGCATCCCCTTTGGGGGGGGGGGGGGGGGGCTGCGTGCTGCAGAGGGGCTTTTGCCCCCCTAAATGCTTCTCGACTCGCACTGGTGAGGCCCCCGCGGGCTCCTGACTCTTTCCTCTCTCCGCTCTGCAGCTGGTGAAGTACTGGGAGGCGTTCCTGCCCGAAGCCAAGGCCATTTCTTAATTGGACCAAGCAAACGAGCGTACCTGAACTTTGCCTTTTTTTTTTTTTTTTTATATATATATATATATACACACTATACCTCTTCCTCTTTTACACGTCAATGAACCCTAGTTCAACACTCTGGGGCTGGTAGAGGTTTAACCCCCAGACAAGCAGCTTCCAAGCCCGTAACTCTTCTAACTGTATATTTTTCATTTAGCGACATATATTTTCTTACTGAAGAGAAACTAGTTTCCTGCTTTAAGACCAGACCTGCAGTAACGGGGGTTAACGATATATGTAAAATGTATATTTTTCAGGCTGGGTTTTAGGGCTCTAATGACTATCTTACTCTTGCAGTGCCATTAAAATTCTGTAATAAAACTTCTATCAGGGCAAACAGGCTCTGACTGTTCGTGGGCTGGGGCGGGGAGGGGTAACGGCTGCATCCTGGGGAGGGCGAGGGAGGCAGCGGAGCCTCCTGCCTTGTTGTGGCGGGGCCGGGGTGACCTTGGGTGCTGCCCAGCCACCTGTCCTGGCTCCTGATTACGCTCTGGCTTTCTGCCTCCCCCGAGCGCCCGCCCGGGGTGGCTGTTTTTAGGATCTGAGCTCAGCGGGGCTGCGTGGTGGCCCCACGCACTGGGGTTTCGGGGGGGACCCGGCCCCCGAGAAGCCAGCGCAGAGCCTGGGGAGGGGGCTGCGATGCTCCTTTCCCCCATGGCCGAGGGGCAGCTCTCCTCCTTCCACCCCCCGTGGATTTCATCACGGCTGATACCCCTCTTCTGCCGTGAAAAGAAAAGGAAAAGGCAGCTTCTGCTGACTTCCCACTTTCCTTTCCCCTTGTCCCAGTAGAGCCGGATCCCTGCGCTACCTCCGGGCTCCACAAAACCCTCCCCCGAGCAGGAGCTGGGGGCTGCGGGACCCTTTCTCGGGCCGCTCTGGGGGTCCCCCGTGTCCCGCCGGGGGCCGCGGCCGGCGCGGTGCGGGGCTGCCCCGGGGCCGGGGCCCGGCGCGGCGGCTGCGGGAGGTCACGGCCGTGCGGAGCCCGGCGGCCGCCCCCGCCCCCCCGCGGCCCCCCGGGCCATGATCGCCGTCTCCATCCCGGCGGCGGAGCCGCAGGCGGCGGCGCGCAGCCCCGACAAGGCGCACACGGTGAGGGGCGGCCGCGGGCGATGCCGGGGGGGGGGTGTCTCTGGAGCTGGGGGGGTCCCTCTTGCCGCGGGGGAGGGGGGGGTGGAGGTCCCCAGGGGGTCCCCACCTACCTGGGGAGGGTGGGTGGGGGTTGTCTCCCTCTGCCCCAGGGGTTGGGGGTCCCCAAGTGTCCCCGGGGGGGGTTCCCACATGCCCCGGGAGTGGAGGTCCCTGCCTGTCCCCAGGGGTCCCTGTCGGTGGGGGGCACAGACCCTCTGCCTTTGAAAGGGGGGGTCCCTGGTCTGGGGGGTCCCCTCTGGCCCCGCTGGGTGGGGGGGTCCCTGTCTGCCCCAGGGTGCCCTCACCAGCCCTGGGGATTACGGTCCCCACGTTCCCCTGGGGGGGTCCCCACCTGCACGGGGGGGTTGTCTCCCTCTGCCCCAGGGGTTGGAGGTACCCGAGTGTCCCCGGGGGGTCCCCACATGCCCCGGCGGGTGGAGGTCCCTGCCTGCCATGGGTCCCTGCCAGGGGCACCCTCTGCCCTTGAAAGAGGGGGGGGGTCCCTCTCTGGGGGTTCCCCTCTGGCTGCAGGGGTAGAGGGTCCTGTCTGCCCCAGGGTGCCCCCATCTCCTCTGGGCATGACGATCGGGGCCTGCCCGGGCGGGGGGGGGTGGGGGGTGGGGTGGGGCGGTGTCCCACTTTTCCCAAGGGCCTGGAGATCCCTGCCTGTCCCCAGGGGTCCCTGCCTGCCTGGAGGTGCCCCGACCTGCCCCAGGGGTTGGGGGGGCTCTGCCTCCCCCCCCATCCCAGGGGTCCTGCCTGCACCCAGGGGTCCCATCTGCCCCAAGGGAGGGGAGAAGGTCCCCCCCCTGCCCCATGGGGTGGGGGTCCCTGTCTGCTCGGGGGGTGCAGGTCCATGATTACCCCCATGGGGTCCCCACCTGCCGGGGGGTGGGGGGTGTCTCCATCTGCCCCAGAGCTTGCAGGTCCCCAAGTGTCCCTGGGGGGTCCCCACCTGCCCCAAGGGTTGGAGGTCTCTGCCTGCCCTGGGTCCCTGCCAGGGGCACTTGAAAGGGCTCTGCCCTTGAAAAAGGGGGGTCCCTGGTCTGGGGGTCCCCTCTAACTGCAGGGGGTGGAGGGTCCTCTCTGCCCCGGGGATGGGTGGTGGGCCCTGCCTGTCCCCAGGGGTCCCCGCCTGCCCTGGGGGTCCCCACCCCTGGGATTCCGTCTGTGCCCAGGGCCCTGCCTGCTCCCGGGGGTCCCATCTGCCCCAAGGGGGGGGGGGGGCGGGGAGAAGGTCCCCATCTGCCCCAGGGGCTGGAGCTCCCCAAGTGTCCCCAGGGGACCCCACCTGCCCCAGGGGGTGGAGGTCTCAGCCCCTGGGGGGTGTCTGCCACCCTCGGCCCTTGAAAGTGGGGGTGTTCCTCTACCTTGGGGGTCCCCTCTGGCCCCAGAGGGGTAGGGGGGTCCCTGTCTGCCCCGGGTGCCACCATCTTTCTTGGGGGACGAGGGTCCCTTGCCTGTCCCCAAGGGTCCCTGATGGCAGGGACAGCCCCCCCGACCTTTGAAAGGGGGTGGGTCCCTGGCCTGGGGGGTCCCCACTGGCCCTGGTAGGTGGGAGGGGGTGGGGGTGGGGGGGGTGTCCGTGTCTGCCCCTGGGGTCCCATCTGCGCCCGGGTGTGTGTGGGGGATGTCCCCACCTGCCCCAGGGGTGGAGGTCCCTGTCCCACTGTGGGTGGGTGGGGGTCCCTGAGTGTCCCCAGGGGGGGTCCCCACATGCCCCGGGGGGGGGGAGGTCTCTGACTGCCCCCGGGGGGGTCCCTGCCAGGTCCCTGCCCTGAGGGGTCCCCAGAGGGTCCCCACTGCCCCGGGGTGGGGTTTGTCTCCATCCACCCCGGGGGCTGGAGCTCCCCAGGCACCTGCCGGGGTCCCCACATGCCCCAGGGGGGCCCCGCTTGGGGGGGGACAAGACCCTCTGCCCTTGAAAGAGTGAGGGGGGGTCCCTGGCCCCAGGGGGGTGGAGGGTCCCATCTGTCCCTTGGGTTGGAGTTCCCCAAGTGTCCCTGGGGGTCCCCACATGCCCCAGGGGGTCCCTGCTTGGGGGGGGGGGGGGGAACGACACCCTCTGCCCTTGAAAGAGTGAGGGGGGTGTCTGGCCTGGGGGTCCCCTCTGGCCCCAGGGGTGGAGGGTCCCATCTGTCCCTTGGGTTGGAGGTCCCCAAGAGCCCCCCAAGAGGTTGCCACATACCCTGGGGGGGGGGGGGGGTAGGGGGTCTCTGCCTGCTCCCATGGGTCCCTGCCGGGGGGGGGGGTCCCTAACCCTGAAGGAGGGGAGGGTCCCTGCCTGGGGATCACCTCTGGGCCCCGGGGTGGGGGGTGGAGGTCCCCAACTGTTGTAGGCCCCTGCTGGGGGTCACCCACTGCCCTCGAAAGAGGGGGGGAATCCCCACATGCCCCAGGGGCTAGAGGTCCCTGCCTGTCCCCAGGGGGTCCCACATTCCCGGGGGGGAGGTGGGTGGCTGCTTCTGCCTCCATGGGGTTGGAGGTCCCCAAGTGCCCTCTGAGGGGTGGAGGTCCCTGCCTTTTTGGGGGGGGTGGAGGGTCATGACTTCCCCCCCCCGCCACTAGGAATCCCCTCTGCCCCAGGGGATGGGGCTTGTCTCCCTCTGCCCCAGGGGCTGGGGGTCCCCAAGTGTCCCTGGGGGTCCCCACATGCCCAGGGGCTGGAGGTCCCTGCCTGTCCCCAGGGGTCCCTGCCTGCCCAGCGGTGCCCTGACCTGCCCCAGGGTTGGGGGGCTCTGCCTGCCCCCCCCCCGTCCCCTGCCTGCACCAAGGGAGGGGAGGGGAGAAGGTCCCCACCTGCCCTAGGGATTGGAGGTCTCCAAGTGCCCCCCAGGAGGTCCCCACATGGCCTGGGAGTGGAGGTCCCCCAATAACCCCCAGGGGATCTCTGCCCTTGAAGGGGGGGGGGAGGTGTCCCTGGCCTGGGGGAATCCCCATTAGCCCCCGGAGCTGGGGGGGAATCCCTATCAGACCCTGGGGGCCCATCTCCCCCTCACCCCGACCACCCGGGGGCTGGCGGTTCCTCCCTGCCCGGTGGGGGGGCTGGCTGTCCCCGAGTGTCCCCAGTGGGTCCCCACTGCTCCAGAGTGGGGGGCAGATGGGGGGGTGTCTCCATCTGCCCCGGGGGTTGGAGCTCCCCAAGCACCTGCTGGGGTCCCCACATGCCCCATAGGGTCCCCGCTTGGGGGGGGGGGGGGGGGGGGCGGAACACCCTCTGCCCATGAAAGAGTGAGGGGGGGTCCCTGGCCGGGGAGGGGGGGGTGGTGGGGGGGGGGTGGTCCCCTCTGGCCCCAGGGGAGTGGAGGGTCCCATCTGTCCCTTGGGTTGGAGGTCCCCAAGAGCCCCCCCAGGAGATCGCCACATACCCTGGGGGGGGGGGTAGGGGGTCTCTGCCTGCTCCCAGGGGTCCCTGCTGGGGGGGGTGGGGGGGGGGTGGGGGGGGGGGCGGAACCCTCTACCCTTGAAAGGTGTGGGAGGGGGTGTCCCCAGCCAGGAGGTCCCCTCTGTCTTCAGAGGGTTGGGGGTCCTGGTCATCCCCAGGGTGCCCCCCCCGCCCTGAGGGTTTGAGGTCTCTGCCTGCCCGCCCCCGCCCCCGCAGAGCCCCGGGGTCCCATCTGTCCCAGGGTCCTGCCTGCTCTTGGGGGTCCCACCTGCCTTGGCGGGGGGGACATGGGCAGATGGGACCCTCTGCCCTGAGGAGTGGAGGTCCCTAACTGTCCCCATGGTCCCTGCTGGGGGGACACAGGACCCTCTGCCCTTGAAGGGGACACGGGGGGGGGGGGAGGGTCCCTGGCCCAGGGGTTGTGGAGGTCCCTGCATGAGGACCCTCCACCCCAAATAGCGGGGGGGGGGGTTGTGAGGTGGGGGGGGGGTGTGTGTCCCTGGCCTGGGGGATCCCCACTGGCCCTGGATGGGGGTGGGGGTGGGGGTGGGAGGGGATGTCCCTGCCTCCCCCCAGCGGTTGGAGGTCCCCAAGGGCCCCCCCCCCGATGTCCCCACGTGCCCCCGGGGTGTGGGGGGGGAGGGTCCTGACTGCCCACAGGGGTCCCTGCTGAGGGGGGGGGCCCTCTGGCCATGAAGAGGGGAATGGGGGGACCAGCATATGGGGGCCCTGGCCTTGGGGGGGGGTCCCCGCTAGCCCTGGGAAATGGGGGTGGGGAGGGTGGTGTCCTGGGTCTGGGGGTTCCCTCAGGCCCCGGGGGAAGGGGGGGGCCCTGCCTGCCCCAGGAGGTGGAGGTCCCTGTCCCACTCTGGGGGACGGGAGGGCCATGACTGTGCCCAGGGGTCCTCACCTGCCTTGGGGAAGCGGGGGGTTGTCTCCCTCTGCCCCAGAGGTTGGGGGTCCCCATGTGCCCCCCCCCCCCGTCGTCCCCCCAGGCCCCAGGGGTTGAAGGTCCCAGCTGCTCCTGGGGTCCTGCCTGCTCCCATAGTGCCCCATCGGCCCTGGGGGGCGGGGGGTCCCCATCTGCCCTGGAGGTTGGGGGTCTCTGCCTGTCCTGGCGCTCCCCTGGGGGATGAGGAGGACGAGGCTGGAGGCCGCAGTGGCTGACGCGCGGTGCAGGTGTTCCGGGTGGAGGTGCTGTGCAATGGCCGGCGGCACACGGTGGCGAAGCGCTACAGCGAGTTCCAGGCGCTGCACAAGCGGGTGAGACCCCCGGCACCGCGGGGAGGGGGGGACACACACGCACGGGGCGCGACCTCGCGCCCACCTGGGGACGGGTCCGTGCTGCCGTGATGTCCCACCGTGCTCTGTCCTAGATCAAGAAGACCTGCAAGGTCCCCGACTTCCCCCCGCGCCGCGTCCCCAACTGGATGCCCAAAGTGCTGGAGCAGCGGCGGCAGGGCCTGGAGCTTTACATCCGGGTAAGGTGTCGGCCGGCGGGGGGGGTTTGGGGCAGGTTTTGTTTTTGGGGTGCTGACCCCCCTCCCGGGTGCATGGCAGGGTGTCCTGTATGACAACGAGGAGCTGCCCCAGGACGTGCTGGACTTCCTGAAGGTGCGGCGATGCCAGCAGGACCCCAAGGCCGGCAACCCCCCGTGAGTAGACGAGGGGCGGACGGTGCCTTCGGGCTCTGTTGGCGCCCGGTTTATCCCGCACGGTGCCGGGATAGGTCCCCCCACCCCGTGTTAAGCGCCCCAAGACACAGGCTTGGGGACAATGGGGCGGGGGGCTGGCACGCAGCCGGGGCGCCGGGGGTGAAAGCGAGACCCTTTGCCGGGTGCTGACGTCCCCTCTGCCACGGCAGCGCCGGCCACCTGCCCTCCCTGCGGCCCGTCGTCGGATTCTGCACTGACCCCTACGCGCGGCCACCAGGCGCTGGTAAGGAGCGGGACTGGGGGTGCTGGTTCCCCAAAGCCTCCAAGGGAAAAGGCTCTTTTGGGCCCCCAAAAATGTGGTTTTTGGGGAAACAAAGGTGGTCCAGCTCCCCCTTTTTCCTCGCAGCCCTGCTCCCCGACACCATCCTCAGCGGGGTGCTGCAGGGCCTCTACGCCCCCCGGAGCTGCACCCCCTGCCAGGCAGCGCCCCGAGCCCCCGGCCCGCCGGGCTCCTGAGCCCCAGCGCCGCAGTGGTGAGCGGTCGGGCGAGGGGAAGGATCCCCGCAGTGAAAATAACCTCTGTGCAGCGGCTGGCGCTGGGACCGGGCAGGAAAAGCAGGTGGGGGAAACCAACAGCTGCTCTCCAGCCTCACCGCCATCCTCCATCGGGAGAGCAGGAGCTCTGCCTTCTGCCCCGGCCTCGTGGGGTTGCGGTAAGAGCCTTGGAAAATCCCTCGGCATCCGGGCTTCGGTGCAATAAATCATTTGGGCTTGATCGGCAAAAGATTGCGGACTCCCTAATTCGGCAAAGCAAATCCAGGGCCGAGCGCGGCGCCGCTCTTGGCTTGATGAAAGGGGAAAGAAGGGGGACGGAGGGCTGAGGGACGCGAAGGGATCCGCACCCCTCCGAGAGCAGGAGAGAGGCGACTCTTTAAAAAACACATTGGTCACATTTATTGGTGCATGTGCTTCTTACAAAAGTGACGGGAAGAGGAGGCGGCGCCCCGTCCTGCCCGCCGGCCGGGTGAAGGGGTGGCCGGGCCGCGGGGCACAGCGGCTCTGCTGCTGCTCGCCCGCCCCGGGACGACAGGGAAACGCGCGGGGAGGGAGCGGGGCGGCCCCGGGCCCTGGCCCTTGGCGGCCGAGTCCCCGCAGAGCGCAGGGCCCCGCGCCGTGTTGCAGAGCCGGGAGGGTGGATTACTCCTTGGCGATGGCGAATGGTTTCTCCACCTCGATGGTGCCGCAGTCGGCGATGACGACGTCCTTCAGGGGCTTGTCCCGGCTGTCTGTCTTAGTGTTCTCCACCTTCCTCACCACGTCCTGGGGAAAGCAGAGGCGCGAGAGCGGGGCAATGCTGGGCACGGGCAGAGCTGGTTCGGAGCGGTCCCCGTCCCAGAAGGCACCTCCCAAACCCTTCTCCACAGCGCTCTGCCCCCCGGCCAGCTTGCCTGGGCCACCCATGCCCGATCCCGCTCTCCCCCTGGGAATCGATCACCCCCTTACCACCCCTCACCCCCTTACCATGCCCTCCAGCACTTTGCCGAACACCACGTGCTTGCCGTCCAGCCACGGCGTCTTCACCGTGGTGATGAAGAACTGGGAACCGTTGGTGTCCTTGCCGGCATTGGCCATGCTCACCCAGCCGGGGCCGTAGTGCTTCAGCTTGAAGTTCTCATCGGGGAAGCGGTCCCCGTAGATACTTTTTCCTAAGGGTGGGGGGAAAAAAAGGCCGCGTTGCTCTCACGGAAAGCCGTCGGGGCAGGGGTGGTGATGGCGGCCCTCTCCACAGGCTTGGTGGGGGGAATGAGCACATCTAGAGGGGGGACTAATGACCAACGCTGCGGGGCTGCAGGGAGCCACGAGCCACCCACTGCCGGAGGGAGCTAAACGCACCCCATGAGCCGGGCAAGAGGCAGGAGCCCCAAGGGCAGGAGGCTGCGCGAGAGCAGACCTGGTGAGAGCTTACAAGCCCAAACGCTGATATCGTCAACTTTACTCATGTTTGCTAAGTGCTGGTGGAAGGTTTGAGCTCTGCTGCTACCGGACTGCACGTGTCCTGGCAGCCAGGACGCCCGGCAGAGGCACCGGCAGCTGCAGAGGAAAGTTTTCTTAGTGAGGAGCTCCAGGTCCTCCTGGGGCAGAGAGCAGTTGCACGGGTAACGTTCAGGTGCTGGCCAGCCAGGCCTCGCTGTGCCCATCCCTCCCAGCACCCAGCTCTGCCAGAGGCCAGGTCTCCACAAGCCGCGCTCCCACTCCTGCCCACCCGTCCCCACCGCGGTACCAGGCTCTGACTCCACGTGGGTGCCCAGGGGTAGCCAGGCAGCGGGCTGGGAGCGTGGCAGTGCCTGGATCCCTGGGCTGGCACGGGCCAAATTACCTCCAGTGCCATCGCCGCGGGTGAAGTCTCCTCCCTGGATCATGAAGTCCTTGATCACACGGTGGAACTTGCTGCTCTTGAAGCCGAATCCTTTCTGCGGGCGGGGAAGGAGAAAACGGAGTGAGGCAAAGGGACGGATTGGAGCTCCCTCTGTCCGGCTCTGCCCCAAGACACCATCGGGAGCCTCCCAGAGGGCCAGGTGAGGCCCAGCCAGGAAGCCGCTGGCCCCTCACCTCTCCGGTGGCCAATGCCATGAAGTTCTCCACCGTCTTGGGCACTGTCTTGCCAAAGAGCCCGATGACGACGCGGCCCACATCCTCCTCACCGATCCGCAGGTCGAAGAACACCTTGGGGCAGAAGTAGGTTAGGGGGGCACCAGCGGAGCCAGCCTCCCCTTGCTGGGCCAACCTGGGCCCATCCACCCCCCCCAGGTCTGACTCACCAAGTCCAACCGGGCCTAACCTCACTGGGCCAGGCCTTCCCCACCCCCCCAGCTGCCCTCCCCAACCTCAGCCGGGCTCCCTTCACCCCAGGCCTCCCTCCACCCCAGGCCTCCCTCCACCCCAGGCAGGCCTCCCTCCACCCCAGGCTTCCCCTAGTCGAGCCCCCCCTCCAGGCCTCCCCCACCCCAGCCGGCCCCCCCCCTCACCCCAGGCCTCTCCCATCTCAGGCCCTCTCCACGCCAGGCCTCCCCCAGCCGTCCCTCCCCCCCGCCAGGCCACCCTCGCCCCAGCCGGGCCCGCTCACCCCAGGCCTCCCTCACCCCAGGCCGCCCCGGCCCTTCCCCGCCGGGCCCCCCCCCCGACCTTGGCGGTGACCTTGGGTCCCTTCTTGCGCTCGTCGGCCCGCGAGGCGGCGGGCAGCAGGAGCAGGAGGGCGGCGCCCAGCGCCGCCGCCGCCACCAGCACCTTCATCCTCCGCCGCTCGCAGCCCGGCCACAGCGCCCGCCGCGCCGCCTGCATCCGGCCCCGCCCGCCGCGCCCCCCCGCCCCCGCCGCGCAGTGGTACGCGCCGCGCCGCGCTCCCCGCCCGCCCGCTCCAGCCGCCCGGGCGCGACCAACGGCCGCGGGGAGGGGGGGGGAAGGAGGCACCTTCCGGGCGGGCGGGGGCGGCGCCGGCGCGAGCCGCCGGGCGGCTGCCACGTTGCCCCTCGCTCGGCAGCCGCGGCGCGGCCAATCAGGAGCGGGGCGGAGGCGGCCAATCAGGAGCGGGACGGCGCTCTGATTGGCCGCCGCGGAGGAGGAGGCGGGGCGGGGGCGGGTCGCTGAGGGGCGGGACCGCGAGGGTCGCGCCGGCCAATGGGCGCGGCCGGCGGCCTGCGAGGGGCGGGCACGCGCTCCGGCCGTTGGGGCGCTGAGGGGGCGCGCGCCGCCGGCGGGAAGGGGCGGAGGGGGCGGCTGCGAACAACCGGCGGCGGCCGCGTCCCCCCGGCAGAGGCGGCATTAAACGCACAAAATAAATGACAGCTCGCCCCCCCCCCCCTCCCCCAGGGCCTTTCGCCGCTCCGGGCCCGGCAGCCTCGCCCTTGGTGCAGCCCCCGCCAGCGCTGCGAAGATGGAGCCTTGTCCTGAGGCGCCCCTCGCGAGGGTACAGCGAGGAGAGGGGCTGCTGGGGCGTGGCCCCCCCTCTTTCCTGGGAAGGACTGAAGAGCAGGCGAGGCTGCGTGATAAAGCTGAAGAAACGAGCGAGAAAGGAGAACGATCTTCATCAGAGGAGCCCAAATTTCTCTTAAATACCCGACCTGGCCAGGCTGAAAGCACACAGCAGCGTGTGCGGTATTGCAGATGCCGGCACAGTCATTCACAAATACTGGACTTGGTTGAATACGTGGGAGTTGCTTCTTTTTTTATCATATAGTCAACTAGATCAGTGTTAATCGCCTCGCATACAAACTGTTAAAGGCACTGCCGGATGGAGATGCATGTTTCCAAGGGCCAGGGAAAGAAAGGTTGAGGTTTGTATTCCTTCTCAGAGCATGTCTCCCAAGGCTCGTTTTTTAGGAACGGAAAATGAAAGTTCATGCTAAAAATACTACATTTAAGGCTGGGAAACGGAAGGAATAAAAGTCCTGACAAAGATCCCAGCATGAAGCAGTTTCTACGAGCGGGAGTCGCGCTGCAGGTGCTCTCCCTGTCTAATTACAGTGAAACCTCCTTTTAAAAGATGCTCTGTTTGGCTGGTAGGTGGCATCTCCTTTAATGCTTTTCTCTGTACCAACAATAAATAAACAGCAGCTATTTGCATGCTGGAAAACCTCGCGATCCTGACAGTCGATTCCACGGAAGCGGCTCAGTGCTGCTCCTTTCTACGCAAGATCCTGGTAAGTGGATAGAGGCGCAGCGGAAGGTGGCACTCGAGGCACCAACAGTCGGGCCGGGGTCGTTGCCACCTTCCCCTGCAGGCACCGCTGCCAGCACGGCATGCGCCGAGGGATTCGGCTGGGGGTTAGCTCGGCTGGAGCCGAAGCCCCTCGGTGCGCCCTGGCCAGCAGATAGGCGTACGCAGTGCCCTTCCACTTGAGGAAGGCACGCTTGATGCCCACAGCAGCAGCTGTAGATGCTACTCCAGAGACACAAGGGCAACAAGAAAAACCTGTATAGGTCCGTCGGTGATAAAAGGAAGACTAGGGAAAATGTGGGCCCTCTCTGGAAGGAAACGGGAGACCTGGTTACCCGGGATATGGAGAAGGCTGAGGTACTCGGTGACTTCTTTGCCTCAGTTTTCACTGGCAAGTGCTCTGGCCACACCGCCCAAGTCACAGAAGGCAAGGGCAGGGACTGGGGGAGTGAAGAACCGCCCACTGCGCTGGCAGCCCAGAAAGCCAACCATGTCCTGGGCTGCATCCCCAGCAGTGTGGCCAGCAGGGCGAGGGAGGGGATTCTGCCCCTCTGCTCTGCTCTGGTGAGACCCCCCTGCAGGGCTGCGTCCAGCTCTGGGTCCTCAGCACAAGGGGGACATGGACCTGCTGGAGCGGGGCCAGAGGAGGCCACGGAGATGATCCGAGGGCTGGAGCACCTCTGCTATGGAGACAGGCTGAGAGAGTTGGGGTTGTTCAGCCTGGAGAAGAGAGGGCTCCAGGGAGACCTTCCAGCAGCCTTCCATTCCCTAAAGGGGCCTCCAAGAAAGCTGGAGAAGGACTTTTGACAAGGGCCTGGAGTGACAGGATAGGAGTAATGGCTTTAAACTGAGAGAGGGGAGATTTAGATGAGATCTAAGGAAGAAACTCTTCACTCAGGGTGGTGAGGCCCTGGCAGAGGTTGCCCAGAGAAGCTGTGGCTGCCCCATCCCTGGAAGTGTTCAAGGCCAGGTTGGACGGGGCTTGGAGCAACCTGGTCTAGCGGAAGGTGTCCCTGCCCATGGCAGGGGGTGGAACTAGGTGAACAACCAAACCATTCTATGATTCTATGACATGGGGACCACACAGCAGCACGTTTTGGGGTGGTTCACATCTTTACGTTCCAAGTAACCAATGGTTTAGCCGTCCTGCTACCCAGGATGCTTAAAGCAGGAATGTGGAGGCACAAGGAGCAGAGAAACTGGTGCCACTATGCCTTGGCCAAGCTCTGTGGGGCTGAACCGCCCATGGCTGTAAAGCACAAAGTGGTGAGAAGGTCCCGTAAGATCCCACACCGAGCACTGTCCTCTCAGAGAGCTCAGAGCTTCCCGCAGGAGAGGGGGGTTACCAAGAGAGCCCAGCAGAAGCAAAGCAAAAAAAAATACACGTTGTCAGGAAGAGGTAATAAATACGTCTGTTCATGGAGAACAATGCAGCAGTGCAATGTTTTATTGAAAAAAAAAAAAATAATCATCTCACTTGATACCTCAGAAGACTGCATCGCAACGTTGGTGGGCCACACCGTGGGAGAGCTACGCCGGGGAGGCCGGCACCGCGCCGGGTGCTGCTCGCCGCGCGGCCCGAGCGCCCTCCCCTCGCGCCCCTGGGGTCTCTCGGCTGCTAACGACTTCGGCGAGGAGAGGAGAGGTTGCCCAGGTAGGCTTAATGCCCTGCTTCCCACCACAGCACGGTTGGCTCAGTCTGGCTTGTGTCTCCTAGTCGCATCCGAGCTCCCTGGGGACAGCAGCTTCCTCAAGCACAGGCCTTGCTGTTAACCTGCTTTATTTTCCTTTTTTTTTTAAAAAAAAAACCTCACTCCACATCTTTGCCCTTCTGAAGAGTCCAACGTACGATTATAGTGCAAGAGGGCTTGGTACAAGTGAGCATTACCAGCATGCCGTGGGGGGACAGTCCTCCCCTACAAACACATCATCGTAGGATTAAAAGAACATCGTATCTCCGGAGAGAAGCGGTAGTGGGTCACCGTGAAACAGCTTTCAAACCAACCCACTTAAAAACAAGGTCAGGAAAGTTTCTAAACAATCAAATACATTCACTTTAAAAAAAAAAAACAAAAACCCAACAAAAAAAAAAAACATTTAAGAACAAAAACCGTTGAGATGGCCCCTTTCCCCCCCCGCCCTCCCTCACCCTGCAAACACTTACATATGCTGCAACTACAAGCTGCTCCTTGACCGGAGGCAGCGAGGAATGACCAAACACGGCAGGAGATGCAGAAGGAATCGAGTTCTGGTGACAGGCACTTAGTGGGGCTTGGGAGGGCAGCAACAGAAGTGTCTGAGGGCCCGGCTCCGTCTGCAGCGGGCAGGACGGCTCCCTGGGGAGCGCCTGTGCCCCTTTCCCCCCCCTCCCCAAGACGCCAAACCATGGTTTCCTACAGCAGAGAGGGGAACGCCTGTGCCAGAGACACCAGGCTTCGGGGAGCCGCTGGCAGCGGAGGAGTTCGGAAAGAGGAGGGTGGAACGCGGCCACGGTCCCCACGTCCCTCTGGCAGGAGGGGACAAGAGGGCGAAGCGCCCCGGCACGCGCCTGCGGGAGGCCAGCGCTGCCCTTCCTGCCCCGGCCCATGGTACGGCTCGAGGAAAGCGGGGTGCACGCGTCTCCCGGCGGGTGCGCGAGCAAAGAGCTCCGCGCCTCCGAGCCGCGCTCGTCAGGATAAGGCATGGAGAGAACGCAGCAGAGAACGGCGAAGAGATGCCCTGCGGGGATCCCGGCACAGAAGCGAGGCTTTTCCGCCCTGGCACCACAACAGTGTCCGCCTGCTTTAGGGAAGCACGAAGAGCAAGCCCAGAAGCTCCCTGCCCAGGATGATCTCCTGCCCTCTAAGCCCGCTTCTGCCCAGCCAGGGGAACCGAACCTCCTGTGAGTGCCACTCCACCAACTCCAAGCTACGCAGATCATCATTAAAAACATAAAAGAGAATGAGATCTAGTCTCTCCCTCTCCTCCCTTCATGCTCTCTGAGGAATTTGGGGTGGGCCAGGCCCGAGTTTATGACAAGCGAAGTCCCTCAAGTGAACAGTCCCCGTGACACCTGGTCGGGTATCACGCGTGGAAAGACAAAAGTACAAGGAACCTATTCACAACCTCCCCAAAAGCTGCTAAAGTTCCCCCAGAGCCCTGCCACATCTGCGGTAACCCCCGGGCAGCCTTGGCCTCCTCCGAGTCTGGAAACGCTGCAGCAGGATGCAAGATTTTTTTTTTCCCCGACGTGTGCAAAGTGCCCCAAGCCCTTTGCTAGCTATTGGTTTGGCTCACAAGCGGTGCGTGAGGACCGTGGCTTCTCCTGCGGGGTGGGATGGCGTCCCCCGTGCCCCAGACCCACGCTCGCAGAGAGGACGTGAAGGCTATTCCAGTCGAACCTATCTGACCATCTGGAGATGAAATCAGTGTTAAGGCAGTGAAGTATCCCCTCCCCTGCCGGGGAAGCTTTGCTCCTGCTAACGTTTTCTCGCAGAAGGTATGTGTTCACAACCGCCCTACCGAGGGGTCTGAGAAGGCTGCCCGGTTGCCCACACCGAGAAACGCCTACGCTTTGGGAAACGGCTGCCTCCCGGTCGCCTTCATCCAGATCGACCCCTCAAGCCAGCGCAAACTCCTCCAGCTCAGCAAAGCTGAAGCCGCTCCCTCCTGCCGACGCCGGCTACAGCCTCGCGTCTCCCGGCCCGGGTCAGGCACGGTGTAGGAAACCATGGTAGGGACATTCACCGGCAGCTAGAAAGGGTGATTGAAAATTCAAGTATGCTTTCCTCAACGCGTGGCCCAAGGCGGGCGTCGGGAACCCCAGACTGGCACGAGGGTCGTGCGGATGTCGTCGACATCCCCACTCGAGGGCGTTCTTTGCACCCCACCGTCTTCCCAGCTGAATGTCTGTCTGCGCTGGCACCGCGTGGCCACGCAGAGATCCACAGATACAATGTGCATCTGTAAATGCTAAAAATAATAAAAAGTGCAACGACGTCAGCTTCTTTAAAACAATCCACATTGCTCTGTTACCGTCAGAGGAGGGAGGTGTCAAGGGAGCCGGAAAAAAAACCTAACTGGAACAGTAGATTGCAAATTTCTCACAGCTTGCACATTACAGTGTAACTGTTCCCAAGGAGCCGAAAAGGGAACCTGTCTCTTACTGCTGCAGCAGTCAGGCCCTTCTCCCACGCAACTCTCCTGCCCGCACCGCATCCTCCTGCCCTCTCGACAGCCAATCGAGCCTACGGTATTTCTTCGCTTAATTAAAGAGGGAGGAGGACGGAGGAGCAGGGAGCGCAGGGGAGGGAGGGGAGGAAAGTGAGCAGGAACTAAGCACAGTCCTCAGGTTTGCGTGAACGATGCCTTCGCCGTAAACAACGGGAAGGAGGGTCAGCCAGCCAGCCCCCCTCCCAGGGCGACCAAGACCTGAGCCAGCCACAGTCCTGGTCCCAAAAGGAGCTTCAGGCTTGGAGTGAACGAGGGAGACCATTCAGCAGATCCACCCCAGAGTGGTTTGTTTTGGAACGTTTTCTTCTCTTTTTGGTTTAAAATGTCACTTTTTTTTTTGTTTTTTTTTCTCTCTTCCTCCTATGCCTCCTCCTCCCCCCTAAAGAGAAGCCCCTTCCAGTGAGACAGGGCAGGAGCTGCAGGCGCGGTGGTTCCTGCAAGGCCCAGGAGGCACCGGTCACTTGTGACGCTGAGCCGTCTTCTTCCGTTTCCTCTTAAAGAAGCAGCAGCACCTGGGGCACAAAGGACAAGGCAAGTTAGCCCCGCGCCCGGCACCCCGGGAAGGTCCCCCGCCACCCCGGGCTTCCCTCCGCTCAGCCGCATGCAACAGCACCTCCGCGCGCCCGGCCCGTGGCCCAGACAGACCTGCCGTCCCGCGGGACGGTCGGCAAGGTCGGCAGATGCCACCACCATCCTGGACTGGTAGACCAGCAAAGGCAAGTTAGCCGCACGCTGGGGGGGGTCCTGTGGCCCAAAGGCTGCGGGCGACAGCGGGGCGCAGCCCCTGAGCGCCGGGAGCCGGGCTGTCTCCCTCCCGAGGCTCAACTGGGGCAGGAACACAAGGAGCCATCTGGGAAAGCAGGAAAACAAGGATCCAGATGCTCTGCTCCCTCTGTCCGAACCCTGGAGGAAGCGAACCAGGACAAGCGAGCCCTGGCTGCTCTTCCCAGCTACGAGACACACGGTTTTCACCACCGGTCACTAAAAAGACAAGTTCCAAAGAGATCTCGGCTCAGGGACCAGGTTTCTTTACTGAACCTTTCATGATAAACCAGAGCTTCCACCTGGGATAAATCATTCGGAACCCCTGCTTCTTCCCCCATCCGATGCGAGGGAGGTGCACAGCGCCCGGGGATTAGGGGAAGCAAGAAGGATGGATAGTGGAGGCTGAGGTGGGGAGAAAAACGCCCATCGCAGCTGAACCGTGAAAAGCGGTGGTTTCACTTGTGGGACACACTGAAAGCAGTCGCCCGGGGTTTCTAGTCCTGCTGCCTTCCTACAGAACTGCTTGGCGTTAAGGCGTATCTACCTTTCTGCCCTCAGCCCCCTCTCAGGAATCCTCTGTACAGAAGAAAGGTGTTTGTTCTGAGCGAGTTCTGCTCCTGAGCTACGTGTCTTTCTCCTTCTGCTGTTACAACCGTCTCCAGAGAAGCCCAGATGACACTGAAAGACTACTTTTTCAGGCTGGTGGAAGGGATGCCCGGCTATGCAGCAAGAGCAGACGTGAGTATGCAAAGACCATTTTTTCCTACAAGCATCTTTTACCAACAGCCAGACCAAAAGTGTTCAAAACCACTCTAACAACATCTCCAAATTATTTTCCGTTGGGTCCTTCGTGGCTCTGGAATGTCGGCATGACACTTCTGTCCTCTCAGAGCTGGAGGAACAGATTCGTTCTCACTCGCACCCCAGAAGGTGCTTGCCCCCGGTTGCACGAGCCTTACTACGGGGTGCAAAAGGGTGACCACCACCCCCCCCGTGAGCCAAGCCTGCCAGCGCAGATCGTCTGCCGGGGAGACCGAAACCCCCTACAACACAGAGAGCTCAAACAGCCACAGCACAAGGAGGGCCACCTCCCACCACACGTTGCTCTGGCCTGCAGGGACTAAGGGCCAGGGGAAGTTTCATGTCCACGATTTGGCTTTAGGTTCCTAAACAGGCCCAGTTTGGAGGTGAGGCGAGACGAGAGAAAACGCAAAGCAGTTGTCCTTGCAGGAACACGGGCTTAGAGCGACCTGTGATGACTCCATTGCTACCCACCTAGCCTGACGTTTGCAGCGTGCGGCCTGAAGCTCTGCCGTCACCCAACCCAGGCTCCTGCGCGTGGCTGGCCCTTTTAACCCCCCCACCCCAGGACTGGTCTCGTATTTTATTGTCCCGGGCCATCTGCCACCCTCTCCTGCTTTAACCTGTCGCAGTATTTCTCTCCCACAGCAGCCACCTTCCTTCATGACTTGGGCAATGGTGAGGGAGGGGGAGGACGTTATGGGGAGAGAGGATGGAGAATGCGCGAGTTATGATTTTGCATGCAGCGGGTAAGGGAAGAAGAGGGCTGAGCAGCTCTCGTTTCCTCGGGCACTGAACGAAGGGAGCTGACTGACTTCTGGCTGTTTTTCCTTGTGACTGTCTTTTTAGGCTGTTACTCAGAGGTCCAGGGAAGGGTTCAGGAAAGTTCAGACAGGCAGAGGCAAAACACCAAAATAAAAGAATAAGGCAGGCTGACAATTACAGAACGTGATCTCTCTGCATGCAGACAATGCCCAAGAGAACAGCCCCAGACTACGACATACAGAGAAGCCAGAGATGCCAGAGGTACTGGAGGCAATGCCTATGGAGAGCAGGGCAGAGGCGGTCAGTCTCCCATCCAACAAGGACATTCCTCGCCACACACGGGCTTTGTCAGCTCGCTCCGTAATGATTCCCACCCGTCAGCCCTCCCTGGGACCTACAAACTCCTCATCCGAGTCTCCGTTTGGTCCTCCGCTTACTGGGTACGTGGTTTCCCCAGGGGGCAAGGGAGAGAGGGAACACCTCCATGGGACACCTTGAGACCCCGGACGCTACAGCTGCAGCTTCAAAATCCTGATAAAACCCTACATACGCCTCAGCTGGGCTTGGACTGATGCTAATCTCAACACTTCCACCCTTCTCTCCCGGGGTAGCCAGTTCACCCGCACTCTCGCTGGCAGCTGCAGGGTTTTCGGAAAGGAGCCACCTCCCACCCACCCGCTCCAAGCAGGGGCTCTGTCACTAATGAGGACTCCATGGCCACGTCTTTCCATCCTCAATAACGACACAAGCCCTGGCCCGTGCTTCTTCAGAGGAAACTCTCCGAGGAAGCGACTGGCCCCCTCCCCTTGACGCCCAGCGCAGGGTTTTCCCCTTGTAACCGTCTGCGTGAGGAATTCCTGCAAGATGCTCGGCAAGCCTGGGCCCGACTCTGCCCAACTCCATTAGACATCATCTGCGCACGGACGTAACAGTTTGGGGGAGATGATAAGCCGAATAGAAAAGGATTAAAATCCATCTTTTGCATCCATCAGTTCAGAGATCAGCCAAATTGCTCGGCCTAATGCGGCCGCTGAGACCTAGCCCGCACCCTCCCCAATATTGCATGTGGTCCTCAGCACAGTCCTAAAATCAAAACAGCTCTGGGTTGGCTTTGACTTTGTGCCTTTTTAGGGTTTGGTCGGTTTGATTTTGCCAACCCCAGTCTAGTCTGGTCCGCTCCCCCTTGCATGTGGACTGGAGAGAGGGACTCACCACAAGTTGAGCATTTTCAGGCAGCTACAGAGAGTGTAGAGAAAAAACACAGAAAGGAAGAAAGAGCAATTAGTTCACAGAGGTGGGATGAAAGCATGTCACTGCAGCCATGCAAACATGCAGTGCAGACTGGCAGACACACACCATGCCTGCCCGCCGCCCGCCCCCAGCCCTCCTACCACCTCTGCCCTTGCCATGGCGCTGCTGAGAACTGCCACGTTTTCCAGCCTCTGACAAACACCCCCTGTTTTCCATGAAGGCACCGGCCCCATGAGGTTCTTTCTCTGGGGCTGGGATCAGAACGGGGCTCAGGGCCACCGGGAGAGGAATCTGCTCTCGTCCCCTGCAGCTCCAGCGGCAAAAGGGCCAGATCATGGATCTACGCCTGGGACCTGCCCTTCAGTGAAACCCACGGCGGGATCAGGAGCTTATCTCCAGCGTACCCCGAAGCAGAAGCATTTGCACAGCTCCTCTGCCTGCCGGGAGTGCCGGGGAAAGACCTTTCTGCTATTGCTTCTCGTCTCCAAACACAGAGCCCCAGCTCCTGCTCCTGCTAGCTCTTTCTGGCCCACTTTCCTGCAGAGCAGAATCCAAAAGTCCTTTGTCCTCCTCATGTAACCGAGGGGATTTATGGTCACAGATGCAAGGGAAGATGAAGCCAGCCCTCCCTGTGGCAAGAGGAATGAAGTGGACTACACTTGGGAATTACAAGATACCCCGAGCCTGTCAGTGCAAAGCAGCCTGTGCTCTGCTTCCTGGCGCCTCCAAATCCAATTTGGGACCACGCAAACAAGGGCTGGAGAGAGACAGAACAGTTCCATGCGTTGCGAGACACAGCTTGGGCAGCGCGGCTCTTGCACGCTCCTTTTCACCTGTCTTGGCGTCTCCCCTGGACCCTGGCCTCGCTGAACAAGGCGCTGCAGAAACACAGGCTGAAGGTGGTCCCATCTCAAAACCCGGCTCTTCCTTGCATTGGGTGGTTGTATCGAGAACTGTCAAGGGTGGCAATTTGCCCCATCCTCCCTAGGAGCAGCCCCAAGCCACGTGCCCGGGGGGAGCCCACTTCAGTCTGACCAAGACAGGGCCTGTGACGCCAAACTGGTGCTCTCCGCAGGCCACGCCACCCGTATCTAAGAGGAATATTGCCCCATCTGCAAGTTGCGCCTCAAGATCTCCCCCACCCTGCCACACTTGACGAGGAGACAACACCAAAACCAAGGCTCTTTTGAGTGGGAGGAGAAAGTGTATCTGTTGCTCGGGCACGTTGCTGCCAGGATCATGCCCAGCCCAGCTACCAGCGAGCAAGATCACGCACAAGGGCTTCCCGAGGGACAGAGGAACAGACAGCAGAAGACCTGGACAACCAGCACTGGCTCCAGCCTGACGCATCCCGAGGAACCTTGCCCATCAACACGCCCTTTCTCATGCCTGCCGGTTTTCCTCTTCACCCTCCCACAAGCCACTCCTAACAGAGGTTCCCACAAAGGCCGAGACAAACAATGTGGGACAAGTGACACCAGTGTCATCAAGTCAAATTATAAGCAGGCAGTTGGGCAGCGTCACGGCACCGACCAGTTCAAAGGCAGCCCTGGGGCCTATTTACCGCTCGCACGGGGAGCGTCAGGATTACACCGTGACCTGCTAGGTCCTGGTTTGGTTCAGAGGCAGCGAGAAGGTCCCATGTTGAGGATCATGCAAAAGGTGACACGATGGTGCACGTGTGCAAAGGAGGCCAAAATGGTCAAAGCAGCAACTTTGTACCTCAGTTCTCACTCTTGACCACAAACTACGGAGGAGAGGTCAGCTCAGAGGGAGCGCGCTCTTCCCCACAAGCAGGAGGGCTGCTTCTGGTTTCTCTCGCTCAGCTTCTGTTGGGCTGGGCCAAGAGAATTCACGGAGAGAACTACCCGTCCCTGCAAGAGTTACTTCAGGACCGCTCTGGATACCTGGCATCCACTTCTTGCAGCCAGAAATAAAGCATTAACTTTCAGACCAACAATCTCTTCACCCAGCTGTGCTCAAGCTACTCTCAGCACGAGAGTACAGCGCGTTCTCCTTTTGGAACGGGGGACGCTCACCGGGATTCCTGAAATCAACTCACGTTATTTTGGTACTTGTGCTACTGTCTATCTCGCAATACATGCTCTGAGTAAGAGTTATGTTCTCCGGCCATGACAAGTGTAAAAAGAAGCAGCAGCAGCAGCAGCAGCAGCAGCAGCACTGAAGGCACCATGCACAAAAGCAGCAATATGCAAGGAAAGGGGCATGGGACACGAGCATCGAGTACTTCACCACGGGTAAACATCCCCACTCGTTTCCCAGGAGGAGGATTAATGACCACACCAGTGGAAAGCCTGTTTGGAAAGCAAACGTACTTAGCTTCCTCCACCACCTCCACCTCCGCCTGCGCTGTTATTGGCGCGTTGGAGTGCGCTCCCGTCGGGTCGTCCACGTTCAGCTCCCCGTTGGTCGAGCTAACCACCTGAAACACAAACGAACGCCCCGTTAACGAAGCCCCCTTGCACATGATGCGTCTCCACCTGCCTGGACAAGGGATTCTGTGGGAACGGGAAATCTGCGGGATAACTTCTGTTTGCTCCTGTCTCTTTGCACCCTCTTAGCAGGCTGTGGGATTCCTTGGATCATGTGCCAGGTTTGGAGAGACCAGCCTGGTTTCTCCCAAGCAGAACAGCAGGCAGGGAACTGCGCCTGTGTTCACCAGCTCACCCTCCTCCTGTGCCCGGCACGGGTCTTCATGTCTTTGGGAGGCTACGCCACTTTGGGAGGCTACGCCACTAGCGTGAAGACGAACTGACAGCGTTACATACACACACAAACTGTATCACGTTGACTGTTTTCTCCTGACACCTTTACAGGCGAGCGACTCAGTCCCGTCACCTTCACTCCAGAGCCCCCAGCCTCGCTTCTTCCCCAACCAGCTTCTGGAATTACATCCTCGCCCAAAAGCCACTGATGTGGTCTCTCCTCTCTTTTTGCTTCCCAGCTGACATTATGGCTCACTTCAGCATCTCCACGATAAGGGTGACCATCCAGATCCCCAGCAGCTCCGCATTTGCCAGGAGAGCACATAATTTTCTGGATAATTCATGATCGCTGTATTGCCACAACAACGGCCAGAGAAGCCTGTGTGGGACCCAAGTCTGGCCGTCCCTTCTACGCTCCATCTGGAAGGTAGGACAGGCTCCTGCACGTCGCTGTGAACACCTGGAGCTGCCTCTGGGGTTCAGAGCTGTAACGATGCATGGTTGCCCTCCCGCTCCCCCTCTTGGCCTTTCTACAAGGTAAAAGGAGGTATCTCCTGGGGGGGGGGGGGGGGGGGGGCGGCGAGGTGGTACCCAGTATTCCTGGTGGCTCTGGATGCCCTCACCACCAGAGATGAAGGGAAGGAAGCCATCGAAGGAGACGTCTCCTCACTATTAAGTGCATCTATCCATGTTTGTTTTGAATGCTTAAGTTCTACCAGCAACTGCTGTTTCTGCAGATCCAAGTCCCTTGGCCAGTCTCTGCCAAGACAGGTCAGGACTCGGCTCATGTGGTTTTCAGAGCTCTCCTCGAGTGACAGCCCCTCGGGTCCTCACTCTTCACACCCGCCTTCCCAGACTCATCGCGCTGTGGGCCCACCTGGGTTCTCCAGACCCTCACGCTTCCCACACAACTTTGCAAAACGCTACCACTTAATCGTGCTGTTCCCAGTGATCTTCCCACACTTTCTTCAGCTACTCATTAAATTTCATTTTACAAAAGGCTTTGATTTTCCTCCTCTTTTTTTTACGTGCCGCCACTTCATTTTGATGTGGCGAATTCAACCGTTGCCTTAAAGGGAATGGCCACTCAAAGCTACTGACCTCCCAAGGGTTCAGCATGAGCTGGGGCATCTGTCGAGAAACAATTTACGCATCTGCAGCCCAGCAGCCACGCACGGTAGAAGATTTCCTGTTCTTGGCTGCAGATAAGCAGAATTTTAACGCTTACGGTGGCACAGACAGGCTCATAAACTGCTCAGGCAGGCAACCCTCCCAGTCGCATTCAGACTAGGGCTGCCTTATTGCTGTAGCTACTCTGGCAGAGCGCTGTTTGGGGGGGGGACAGCTCATGCCTGCCTTTGCACAAGGAAACTATTCCCCTTACCTAAAAAAATAGGAATAAAACCACCTACTCTGTACTTACTGAGAGTGGAATTCATAGAATCACAGAATGGTTTGGGTCGGAAAGGACCTTTGCAGATCATCAAGTCCAACCCCCTGCCTGGGGGGGAACATCTTTCACTAGACCAGGTTGCTCAGAGCCCCGTCCAGCCTGGCCTTGAATACATCTCCAGTTTATTGTCTGCTCACGTCTGAGATCAGAGCTATACATACATTGGTTCCTCCTTATCTTTCAGTTTCTCTGCTACTCAGTAAAATATCTTTACATGAAAAAAGGAATGTGTCTAATCAAGCCAAAAAATCACTGAATCCAACCAAATATCAGGTACAAGGCAAAACTTCAACCTAATCTGCATTTCACCAGGAGCACCTGCGCCTCCCGTCTCCTCAGCTCCGTCCCACTCCAGGCACTAAACCCCATTTCACCAGAGCCAATTTTCAGGGTGTTGTGTCTGACGCCAGAGCCAGCTCTCGCAGGCAAACCTCTGCCCAAGAGTTCACCTCGCCGGCAATGTTCGACAGCTCTTGTTTGCTTGAATGACTCTTGCGTCTTCTCCCTAGCACATCCAGCCATCTTACTCTGGCAGTAGAGCAAGAAACTCGCTTAGCGAGCCTGAGTGACGACCAGAGGCAGGTACGGCTTCATAAACAGAAACAGTCTTTTCGGGAATTTAAAAATTTAGTGGCAGTGCCACCTTTAATGCTGCCTGGCACTGTCGCGCATCCTCTGCTCATCACCTTCCACAGTGCAGTCGCCCAGAGATCCACCCTGCAGCCACCGTGCCCTTGCACTGGTGCTGCTCTTGCCACTGGATCCAAAACTAAAATGCAGATGCACCGGGGAGCAAGAGAACAGGGTCACCACCCCCTGCAACTGCAGCGACAGTTCCACCTGTCTCCCCTCCATCCGGAGAGAAGCGGTTGCACAGCCTGCTCGCACCAGCCACCCCCTCTGCACTTCTCCAGTCATGGTGGTGCATCCTCCCCCCACCTCTTCCTTTCCCTGGACTGCCCGTATCAAGAACTCCGAGTGCCTGGCCTTGACCTTGTGCAGCGAGCCGAGCAGTGAAGCGTCCCTTGGCTGTATCAGGAACCTTTGCACGGCTGAGGTGGGCAGTGGCACTGTCCATACCAGGAACTCTGATAACGCCTGGCCTCGGTGGGGAACAAGAGTGGAACGAGAGCGGGACGACCCGAATTGTGGCCAGGATGGAAATCTACTGATGACTAAAGCCGATCACCTTGCGACGCTGTAAACAGCGGTCCCGAGGGAGGCCCTTTGAGCTCCCCTGGACCGCAGCGGGCTGCGCCCAGCACCTCCCTCTGAGTGGGACGCCTCTCGGAGCTCGCGACTCTCCAGTTTGCGGAATTCGGAGGACCGTCGCCGAAAGCCGACAACGGGACCTGGGCTGAAACCCCTCAATCCTTGAGGCTCAACCCTCGCCCGCTGAGAAATGCCAGAGCACTCGACATGAGTATTTCACTGAACTCAAGGGGAATTTTTAACAGGTGCACCTTTTGTACATTTATATGAATACTGTGTCTGTGTGCACGCGTGTGTGAATTAATTCAATCACTTTGTAAATGTTGAATTAGGCAATGATGAAGTGTTACTAACAATCTTGTGATTTACCTTAAACTGTGAACGAACCTTAGACATAAACCGTTGACCAAGTCTGGGACTAGGATTGGATCCAGCTGCCCCTGGACTCCTCTCTGAGGGAGTTTAGAAAGCAAGGGGGGCCCTTCCGAACCCCGTGACTCAACGAGAGGGTCCTCCTTACCCTTCTGTGTCCTTTTATTCTGGGAAGTCAGTTCTGTCTTGATTTTCCCTGACAGACTCCTTCCATGCAGTAACCGAAGTGCCATTTTCGAATCTTTAACTAAGTCGCTGCTTGATTAGAACAAATTTTGTCGAATCACCTTGTTAATCAACTAATAATTGAGTGCTATTGAATATCACAATCTAATTCTGTGATTTGCTGTGAGGGCGTAAATAAATGCTAGACTACTGCTAAATCCCATTGTGTGAAGCCACTGGATTGCGACAAAAATTCATTCGCGACACCAGTCCGACACCCCTAGATTTCCATTAAGCAGGAGGAATTCAACCAGTACCTCCCCAATCAAGCCTGAACTGGAACAGCTCAACTGTTTTCCGAACACTAATGGGGTTGATATGCAACAAACCCTATTTCAGCTGCCTCTTACTACCTAAGCGCATCCCCAAGATGGGGATAGAGGGGTGCTTTAAAACCAGACCTGCTCATATACACTCCTTTCTGTGTTCAGTTCGACAAATCGGAGTTCGAAACAGCTCTCGGAGGAAAAGCTTCATTGAAGCGGTAACAGCAACGACGTTGGCCATCACAGCTTGGGTCCCACAAAGCCACGGCTTGAGTGTTACAGACAGGACAGGACAAACTGGCCTGTGAAATCGCTCTCCTGGCCACAGTGTTATGCAATTTGAGGAGAATTCAGGGCATTTAACACAAATTCTCGCATGAAGGCCGTCAGGAGGAAGAGGTACCTGTACTGATCCTCCGTGCCGATCTGCAGCCAAATGAGATGTCAAGTACGAGGTATTCGTCTGCCGGCTTGGCTGGATCTCCCACTCCCCTCGGCGATCTGATGACGCCTGCTCACAAGTTCAGAAGCACGAGAGAAACAGAAGAGAGGGCAGAAGGTGAATGCGGGGAAGAAACAAAAGGGTGTTTGTTAGTGAGTTAGTTTCTTTGCAAAAAGCAAGGCATTTAAACTTTTAGCTGGGCTAAAATTTCTCTTTACCAAGTGCACCTCATACTTTACTTCAGCGGTGTCTGCAGGAATCCACCGCAGGAGTGGATTTCGTCTCCTCTAGCTGCTAAAGGAAGAGAAAGCTCACATCTATTCAGGAGGTTATTTCTTTATGTGGCTTCATTTCCATGGGTTTCAGCACAGAATTAAACACACTGCCAGTATGTTTAGCTACGTCTGTCAGGTCACACACGCCAGAGCACTCGGCGTGGCAGCAAGATTGGATACGCAAGCTCAACCTCCCTAAAATACGTATTTTTTTTAACTCAAATTTGCAACATGAAACAAAGCCACATTTTATTTCACCAAAAGCCAGTTCCACACACTGATTCACCTGTCCGGTGCAGAAGGAAACATCCACCACACCTGCTTGACTGGAGAGAGGGTTGGTGGCTTTTTGGTTTTCTGCAGAAAAGTAGATAAGAAACTTTCGCTAACAGCTTTTTCTTTACCCCCAACAGATGCAAACTTTAGGCAATTAAATTATTAGCATTTCATTTGTTTTATTAGAAGAACCACTTTGCCCTGGCATGCGAAGCTCCTTACAGGTGGCCCAGCTTTGATGACAACACGTCCAGCATTCACCCGAGTCCCAGGAGGATCTCAGCGCACCCAAACCCAACCCACCAGCTGGAGGAACACTTCCTAAGACCGGGAAGCACAGGACGAACAGGTAGATCTGTGCTGGCCCAAGGCCAACAGCAGAGGATGTAGCCGAGCCTGAAGTGACCAACGGGAGACATTTAAAAGGTGTTTCCCTGGATGCCGTATGAAAATCTAAGCAAATGTTTCAAAGCTGAAGCAGAAATTTGAAAGAAGAGAGGGCAGAGCAGCAGAGTCCCCCCCGCGCGCACGCACCTGGCAGATGCTGAACAGAGACACCACGGACCTGGCCGGGAAACACGAGGCTCAAGCGAACAAACCCCAGGTTATCTGCAGCGAAGCCGAAGGAGCTAACGCATGAGAGGTGCGCAGGCCCTGCCTTTCCCCAGCACTACTTCGTGTTGCTCCCTGTACCCGCGGATGATGAGCCCAAGCCCTGGTCTGAGCGAGAGAGAAGCCACAGGGCTTGGTGCCACTGGAGGAGAGGGGGAAAGAAGGGGAAAGAAGGGGAAAGAAGGGGAAAGAAGGGGAAAGAAGGGGAAAGAAGGGGAAAGAAGGGGAAAGAAGGGGAAAGAAGGGGAAAGAAGGGGAAAGAAGGGGGAGAGGAGAAAAGAAAAGACCGCAACCAGCTCCACACAGGAGAAAGACTCCAGAAACCTTTGAATCAACTTCAACGCTAACTAGCAAACTGTCACTCAACTAGGAACACCTGCAAAAGGAAGCAGAATAAAAAAAAGAAGCCTGCAGGCATTTCGTAAAACATTCGCTATCGTTCCCTTTGCACGTGAGCTCCGACTCCCTCCTGGAGCGACCCGCGGTGCCGCTCCTCCTTCCAAGCAGGCACCAAATCCAGCTCACAGGTACCACTTCCCTACAGGTGGTCTTGTCCAGGCTTGTCCTATTAAATCTTCTTGTTACATGTTCTTCCCGCCAGCCTGGGCTGCTGCTCGCACTTTTTGTCCTTGGTGACATTCAAAGGAGAAGCACTTCCCTTGGAATATTTTTTTAACGGCTGCAAGTCACAAGATTACGAACAACTGGCAAATTTAAATGCAGGTTTTACAAGTTAGTAGATGACAGATCTCGAGTGCTGCTTCTTCCAAAGCACCACGCCGTCAGGTCGCTTGGCTAGCCCAGGCGATGAAGTACTACCACGCTACGTCAACGTCAGGAGAAACAAGCTGCTGCCTAGGAGCCTAGAAGCAGTTCCTGGGAAAGGCTCTAGTAGCCACAATTCTCTCTTTTAGCTCTACAGCCAAGTACGCGATAAACTGGTTTGGAAGCAGGCTTGAGCTGAGCCGCCCAAAGCACAACCCAAGCAGTGACACAGCGACGCCCGCGAAGTTTGAGAGCGCCGAGTTCCCGTTAACACTCATCACCTTCCTACCAGCTACCGAACTGCAAGACAAGAGTGGCACCTAAAGACCGAGGGGGCAGGGCCCACCCGTCTTCGATAGATGGGATCTTCGCTTCTAGAGGAAAAGGCTACAGAAAGGAGATCACTGACTCGTCAGCGTCTTTACTGGGAAACCAAGTATTAGAAAAGAGACTCTGCAGTTGTTATACCCGGGAACAAAAATAAGGCAATTAAATCTGGAGACCGAGGCAGCCACTTGACCCAAACGCATGCCTCCAATTCACTGCTCTAGACGTTTATTTTTTCTACTTTTTCCTTTAGGGAAATCGTTTGCTCAACACTTAAAAGGAACGCCCCTCGGAAGAGAGCTGTTTATGTTTTGGCGAGAAGAAACTGATTTTCCCTGCATATTGGGAGTATTAAATTATTCAGCATCTTAAGTAACGGTGAGGTGAAAAAAAAAAGACAAAAGCTGCCACACAATAGAGCATCAAGGCTATTTGATAGGCTCAAAAGAACAAGGACTGACGGCTGCCTGCATAGTATTTTGGGAACAGGACAGATTTCTTCGGGCTACGTACTGTAATTTGTGAACTCACGTGCTTGAAAATAAAGCCAGGCGTCTTTGTCCCTTTAAAGGAAACAAGATGCCTCATACGGACACAGCGTGAAGGTCTGTTTCCAAAGCGGACAGCTAGAGACTGCCACCCCAAAAAGGGGGGTTAATGCATTAATCAGGCAATATATTAAAGCAGATTATTTTACTAGCACTCACAAACCAGCCCAGACTAGTGAGCATGCATCGATACAGTGCTGCATGCGTGCTTCAAACAATCCAGCTTCCTACAAGCCACACTTCTAATGAGGGGCATTCATCCTGGTGGCTTCAGATGTGTTCTACTCTACATCAGCGGCTCTACCATCCAGAGCCCAGCTGCACGGAACAAGGAAAGCCGAGCCCAGACGGGTTATTACATCTCACACTCGATTCTGCACCCACAAACCCCAGCTCGTGGGAGCAGAGGCGGCAGACGAGGAGCTAGGACGGCACGCAGCGGTTAGAGGAGCAGAGCGAGCCCAGGACCACTCACTGGGAAGTAAGAGCACCGACAGCTCTAGCTAGGAGCCGGCAGTTGGAGATCTACTGCACTCCTCATCAGTTCTGTTAATACAGAAAATCCAAACTCTCAACACCAACAAAACATTACAACTAGAAAGGAAAAAATGTGGAAATTCAAATTAAAAACCTGGCAGTTGATCCGGACCACGATGCCCAGCCTCCCCGAGGACCCCTATCCTGGCTGACCCTTACGCTCTGCGACACTCACGCCGTGAACCGGATGCCCTGAGGAGGATATATTGCACGTACGCAGGACACGCACGTCCTTATTGCAGCCGCACGGCCCGCGGGCAGAGAGCACTGGGGGGCGGGCTGCCACTGCCACAACCGTTGGTCTACTCTCCGGTCCATGTGCTACGAGTAAAAGCTCCCCAAAGAACGTTGCTGGCCCGGTGGGTCAGATAGTCTGACCAGGCTGGAGAGCTGAGTTAAACAGCTTACCCACAAACACAGAAAAATGACCCAGTCCAAATTGTACTCCACTTGGTTCACAAGCGCGGAATCCCACCGGCCGATACGGTGTTTCAGCAACATTCTGCTCAAATCGCAATCTCTAAATTAAGCAGGAATTGTGCTTGCCGTGACCAAGGCACGAATCGGCCCCAGCCACCTCTAACGGCGTATGGCTTCCGCTTCTCCGGTCCAAGAGGAGCTCAGAGAGGTGCCGAACACCGCGGCACTGCCGAAGCAGTCGCGAGCAACGCACCTGATTGCGAAGGGCCTGCTGCGATGGTCGATCCCTATGGATGTGGCTGTCTCTTGTTACTGCGGACGTCCCAGAATCCACGTGAACGGATCCCACTGGAGTAGGCTGAAAAACAAAGCGTTCGTTAGGAGGAAGCCAGTGCTGAAGATGCCCCTCTCTCTCTCAACGCATGCATGCACAAACCTAACTTGTCAGGCTGCCTCCCATCGGGTAGAAGAATGCAGGAAAACATCAAAACGCTGCCCAAAGGTACTGACAGTAACCAGGGAAAATTACAGCCAGGGCTATAAAATCACCATGGTTTGATGGCTTGCTGGACACCAGCACCCCATGTCTTGTATAAAATCAAATTAAAAAGCTATAGTTAAGGCTCTGTAGTGGTGTCAGATCACACCTAACGTGTCTCACATAGAAATATTACAACTGAAAACATACAGACTTGTTTTCCTCATCTCATTGTCTTGCCACTTTTAAAAACCACACTTGCATAGAAACAGGACGTGTTAAAATTAAAGCTTCATCTGCTCTATTCTCACCCAAGTCATAATCCCTGCTCACAACATCAAAATCTCCATAGCAACCGCTGCAGTTGTCAGCAATAGCATGCTTGTCTTACAAGGGGCTTTTTATCAACTGCCTTTGTAATTAAACAAAAAATGAGGAGAAAAATCCTGATTCACAAAGGGAATGGTTTCTTACGAAGATGAACTGTTTTGGGGACAGTAAACATCGGTAATGCTAAATATAGTTGGGACGGTAAATCACCGGCAACGGGACCAAGTTTAGCACTGAAGGCATTTGATCTGGCACCAGTGACAATTAATTTACAGATGCCGCTGCCGGTGTGCGGTGAGTGGCCATTAGCGAGAAGGCTATCAGCAGAAGGACACAAAGCACAAGCGACAGGCTGCACCACAGACCCGAGCCAGACAGGCAGCCAGCGGAAGAGCTTTCGACTTTTCTATCACATTTCCCCACGACACATCTTTTGGCCAAGGTCTTCTTGAGTATAAATGGCTTTTGATAATAGAAGCGACGCAACGAGATCATGGTCATGGTTCATCTGGTGTCGTGGAACTGCTAAATGGAGCTTGGTTACTCCCACATTTCCTTGCCATGTGCTATGAAGAGCTGGGTCAGGCTCCGGAGTAGGGTGAGACCCAAGATCTTCTGAGCTCAGAACTGGTTTGCTGTTACTGTTCTCTGAGCATCCATCAGAGCCCTGCCTAGATCTGTAATTCTTGATGAGAACTCGACCATTATAGAGGTCTTCCATCATTCAGTGCTGAGGCAGCAAGTGTGCTCTCCTGCTTCAAGATGGATGTCTTCAGATATTGGTCTCAAATCCCCTGCTAGTCTAGAGGAAGTTAAGTCTAGTCACGTTCACTGCCGTGAGGGGGAAAATCAGGTTTGAGTGCCCCACCATTTAGGCATTCCCACCAGCCTGAAGAGGTGGGAAGGAGCCTTCTGCCCCTTAGGGAAACTTCAAGACACTGCGAGAACCCCCTGAACACAACGTCAGGACATCTCACTACATTGGGCCCACATTAGCCAGAGAACAGAAGCGAAAGATTTGATCCTGAGCTCACTGGCATTAATTGGGATTATGAGGAACAAAGAGCCAGGTGGTGGGGAAGCGGCACCCGGAAGGCAAGGTGCTGCGTTTTGCAGGGACAACTTACAATTGGCCTGCCGACCCAGTCATAGGCGTAGTCAAAGGTGTAGCCTTTCTTTTCAAACAGCTCCGTGAAGATGGTGCGCAAATAATCGTAGTCTGGTCTCTCAAAGAAGTCTAATCGCCGAACGTAACGGAGGTACGTGGCCATCTCCTCTGCGGGAAAAGGGGAGAAAAGCAGTAGCGTCAGTTCTGCTCACGCGTGAGCTCCGTCACTTACAAGCCTCTCGGAGCCGACACACATATGCTTTTCAATTAACTCCAACGAGGCTTTCCCATGGCACCAGGCTCAAAGTTGGCGCTTAAAGTCGGGCTGAGGGCCAGATCACCAGGGACGCGCGCTGTCCAGGCTCCGCTAAGCTCAGCTGAGCCATGTGGATTGACAGAAGCTGAGGATATCCAACCAGTCTTCACCCTCAGCGACCTACTCAACAGTCTTTTCTTGCTAGATGAATCTCACTCGGCTTTCCAGAGCCCTCCTGCCCTGCCCAAACTCTGATAATAGCCTGCTTTTATTCTGAATCTTCTGAACGAGTTGTTATAAACCAAGGTCTGTGTTTTAGCATTGAGCATCACGCTGTGAGAGGATTGGCTGGGCTGCGGGGGCTACCTCTGGCTTTTCCTATAAAACTAGTGGGTTTTAGTAACAGTCCCCAATGCAAATCAATTCGAACGCTTCTCAAGCAAAGATGGAAGTCCCACCTCTGCTCCACCTCAAATCCGAGTTCCACAGCTAGTTTTATTCTATACATTTATATAAAACCAAACACTAAAACACACTGTACGATAAACGCCAACTCACTGAACCTGCCAACAGGATGCTCACGTGTACGTCTGCTCACACAGACGTTTAAAATACCCGCAGCGATTTCAGCTGGGGAAGGAAAGCAGGAGACATTGGTGGGCACCCCGTGGCACCCCTGAGCTCCAGCAACAACCGGGGCCTGGCTGCGCGAGCACTGTGCTGCCCAGCATCGTTCCATCAGTCACAGCCTTGAATATTCAAAATAAAGACTTTGAAGGGGAGGCTCCAACGTTAATTTACCTGGTGCATGTTAATTTACCTGGTGCACATTAATTTACCTGGCGCACGTTAATTTACCTGGCGCAGTGTTTGGTGTTAAGCTAATTAATTGCTTTCCTGCATCTGGGACATGCTTTGCATGCACAGAGAACTGAGCCCCGGTAACTCGTGTCCTGCCCCTTCCCAGCTCTCCCTGGCTCACGTTTGAGCGGAGCTCAGCACGAGGCACAAGTCTGCACGCTGCAGCGCGACCGATACACCAGCATGGTTTTTGCCTTTAGCTAACAAAAATAAGCACAGCGTTCCTTATCGATACTTAACTCCGTCTGTGGCTTGCAGCTTGCATGTCACATGGAGGTAAAAGAGGAAAAAAAAGGAGAAGGAAGGTAATCCCCTCTTCCTGCTAGTATCTCTGAAAGGTGGGGGACCAACAGGTTTCAGGAGAGCAAGGAACAGAAATAAGTTCTCTTATCTCCCTTCAGCCCAGATCTGCAGGCGTGACCAAGCTCTGAGGAAGGAGTATCGGGGGCAAAAAGGTGAGAACAGGCAGCCTGAAGCTGTTCTGCTTGGAACTAGGTGGATTTTGGATGCAAATACATCTCGGAATTAGCATGACTTTAGTGAAAAGCGATCCCCTTCCAGGCTTGCGGCTCCTCATGCTGGAAAAGAGCCACGTGACACAACGGCTCCTACAGGAATGGGGCTGATCGTGGGGACCCGGGTGCTCTCCCTGGTGTCACAGTTTCAAAAAACACCCAAAAACCCCCTCTGTGAAGGCCACAGGGGACCTGGGGAGAGGCCACAGGGGACCTGGGGAGGGCTTTAACTTTGCACTCTGCTCTCCTAGCTCCAAGGTGGACTTTTGTTTAACTGGAAGAAAGGTGTTGGCCTGGGCTAGAAGAACATCTTTTGTAACACTCTCCTTAAAACTGCTCTCAGAAGGTGGAATTCAAGGACAGACACATCATCTCATCTTCTAAGCTGGCCACCTGCAAAACCTTCAATTTGGAGAAGAATTAACTCAGTAGATCCAACACGGTCACTTCAGAGAGGGAGAATAACGAGTCTCTCTTTTGGAAGGAAGCCAAGAAGCAAAGCAGGAACACGAGGCACTTGAGCACTGTCCAGCCTCCTCGATGAGAAGAGTTATGCTCATTTTAAGCCACAGCCACAGGCCCTCAGGCTCCGCTAATTTACAGCGGCAGCTCCGGTTGTCTGCCGGCCTGAGGAACAACATAATGGATACGCCTCATCCAAATACCTTCTGCCGGAGGAGCTCAGACCCATCATGTTTAACAAGGTATGTCCACCTCCGACTGCACTCAAACGGTCCCGTCAGGGCTTTACCTGGAAAGTTCTCACAGAGAACTTCAACTGGAGTGTTTCTCTTTGTGTCCCCAATCTTCTGATACCTCTCTTTCAAGGTGTCAGCCTGTAGTGCACAAAGACAAAACAGTTGTGGAGAAAGAGTTCAACCATGTGATAAATGACATGCTGCATGGGAAGAAAAACAAGGTATTTAATACCGATTCTGGGCGGTCTCAGAAGACGTAACTGAACCGCAGCCTAAACTACACTAGTAGGAATACTCTCACCCCGTCGTAATTCTCGCTATACATTTTATGTGCCATCAGCAAAGAATATCCAGGGACATGTTCAAAACATCTTCCGTACTTGAAAGGAAGGACACTTGTTAGGGTCTTACACGGCCAGTTTCCTACCAGCCCCCTCCTGAGGACTGTACAGGGAAGCTTTCATGGGACAAGAAAATAAAGCTGCGTATATCATGATTGCGCATCAGTTCTAGGCTGAGAGCCGTTGGCAACCTCAACACCTCCGTAAACGACTGTAGAAGTAGATAAATAGCAACAACAATCCGGGCGCGTCGGGTTTTTACCGGGTATAACAGAATGCCACCACACAGATAACTAGTTTACATCAGTCACACTTCTCCCAAATCCCATGCTACTCCCACACTACCTCTCCTTTCACCCCCAAAGTGTCTATCACTTAGGCAGCACAGATTAAACAGCTGGTCATCACGAAAATGAAACAATTTTCAGTCGGATTTCCCACCTAAATCCCTCTTGAAGCAGAGAACTCTGCTCCAGTTGGCACCCTAAGAACGGGTTTTATTGCCTCCATTTCAAAAGATGCCAATTAGACCTGCCAGCAGCATAATTAGCATCGTGAGATGTTCTCTCAAGACTTTAGCTCCGACAACAGAGACCAAAAGCGTAAGCTGAGGAAACCTAGTCGAGCGAAGGTGCCATATTCTAGATGAAGCCGAAGAGTCTGTGTTTGTTCTGGAGCTGAAAAAATACAGGGCTTCAAGAAGCAGTCAACTAATTCTTATCAGTTTCAGCACTGAACTGAGGAAAATTTGTAGAGTCTTGTCTAAGCCTGGAATTATTTTTGAACAATTTACAGGATTAATTTAAAGCAGATGAGTACAACTAAGCCAGAAACACAATATGCAATGGAATAACACACACTTACAGAGGTGTGAACTTAAAGCTGGAGAGATTCTGATTTCTTTCAGAACTACTTTCATGCTTGAAAAACCCTTTCTTTGCTTTTATGCGTTGTTGCCAACATTTCTGGCAGGTGTCCGATAAGGCTAAGCTGAGGCTAACTCTGGATAGATGGTGACAGAGCAGCTGGACAAGGTCTATCATGCAAGACACCGCCACTGACCATGGCAGCACTCTGCTGAGCAGCTTGTGAGCCCAAAAGCTTGTCTCCCTTTTCCAGCAGGTCTAACAGGAGTTATCGTCTTCATTAATAAACCTTCTCCGAACCTGATCAAACTCAATCCCTTCCCTCACTGCAATTCCAAAGCTGAATGCAGTAGCTTCATCATCGGGAAAGTGACGGAGAAGTGAAGACGCAGCTACCAACAGCTCCAGAGCCAGCAAATGACTTACTACTCGTTAATTCAGCTGGCGGATGTTAACTGCGGTTGCCATAACTCAATTGCTTGCAGCCCTCCGCATTGTACATGACATTTCATAAACTTCCAAGCACTGAGTGTCCAGTGTCTCTGGAGGGAAGCCAAGCTCAATACTTCTGCCAGAAAAGCAGTTTTTCAAGCTGAAGCCCATCTGCACGTCTAAACCCATCAAACCGCTCCCGTTACAAACACGTTTCACAGATGCAGCTGGGGACTGTGTGCCGTAACCGGAATTTCATAAACAACCGCTGCGTCCCGCTCGCGCTCCGGCTCAGGGCAGCAACAGCTCAAGGGTTTTCTCATCGCCGTCCCTGTCCCAGCCGCTCACGAGCCTCGGCTGAATCTTCTCTCCAGACTTGTACTGATTCAGCTAAGCTCGTGGTAACTTGAAGTGACAGGTAACGTATTTCTATCTTAACATCTTTCCCGTAGGTAAAGCTAACGTCTTGTCGTTAGATTTCAAGGACACAAAGGAGGGGACAGCGTTTCTGGCTGGATTTTGCAAATGTTTCCCCCATCAGATTCTCATTTGGGCAGAGACCAGACAAAGCTTCAAAGGGCAAAACCTAAAGCTCAGACCTACCTTCAATCCTTGCCAGGGCAGACTGCCTCGGAGGAAATACATAAACATATGGCCGAGGGCTTCCAAGTCGTCTCGACGACTTTGCTCTAAAACAGAAGAGATGACAAATTATCGCTGCAGCTGCAGAAACGGATCTGGGATCTGATCAGTAGCCACACCTATTTCTGAGATGAAGTTATCACAGGGAAGTTCATTTGCTGTCTGTAGCTCAGACCTTGTGCCAAAATACCTAGAACCTGTTACAAAACCCTGTAAAATATGTAAAGAAAAGATCAGCTAGAAGGCGTGAGATACACGGGAACCGTAAGACACGCTGCCCAGCCTTAGGCAGAACGGATAAGAGGTGGGGGTGTTAACTGCGGAGGAATAAAGCCATTCCCTAGGTGTCCTCTGGACTGCCAGCGCTGACGGTGCAACTGCGACGTGGTGCTGGATTATGTTATTTCCTCTGAACCGCTCAGGAACAGGCAGGGGACACTTGCAACCAGCTGCAGGGAACTACCACGGTGCAGAGTGCCAGCCCTTTCCCAATTGCTTCTGCAGCTCATCACATCAGAGCAGATCAAAAATAGCTCCTTCTAGCGCTGCTTTTCCTTGTGAAACACTTGCTGCTGTTGCCATGCAGATGTTATAACTGAGGGGGGAAAAAAGGGGCCTCAAGCCAAAGGAAAAAGCATCCTTAAAATAATCCACCAAAATGTATGAAAAAATCCCAAGGGAGGATACAAGACAGAAGAACAAAGCTGGAGCGCAACAGCACGGGGCTGCCGCTGTGCCAGCGCGCAGACTCGGGGTTCACCGAGCTCGCAGACCGATTTCACGCGACCTCCTCTCCCCCAAATCTCCACCTGCAGGCAGATAACGTGCTCTGAAGCCGCAAACCGGAGCGGATCTAGTCAGGCAGCCCACACGCCATGACAAGCTGCGCGGGAGCTGTGCCTGATGCTGCATCATCTGCAAGAGGAGAAAAAGGCAGCGCTTCGCACAGCACGACTTCTTCACAAGCAGCAGCAAATTTAACCCTCAAGAGATGCCGGGGGTGAGAACACTCAGCGGAAGGGAATTGAGATGACAGTTCCTGCAGGTTACCCTGATACGGCTGTAGAAAGGGGGGGGGGGGGGAAAGAGGATGTCCTGAGTAATTTAGCGCAACGAAGCAGATGAACTTCTCGGGAAGATGGTTGAGTGCACTCGTCTTTCAGAAAAATTGCAAACAGACTCGTTCATTTGGCTCGGGCCTGAAATGCGAAGGGACCGGCTCCACCGGGGCCGGCCCCACCAGCCCGAACACCCTCTGGGCAGAGACAGCCCCCCGCACGGCCGGCAGCCAGCCTTCCCTCCTCAAATACACCTGCCCAGAAGCACCTCTTCCCCCGCACGAGCCGTGGTGCCAGCTGCCAAACCCACAGGGAAGCGGGTCCTAAAGAAGGCACGTGGCGTACGTCAAACGCAAGCAGATCTTCTTTCCGCACCCACCCGCGGAGCACGCCCCCTGCACCAGCAGTCCCGAGTGGGTTCCCGCTGCGCCTTCTCCTTCCTCCAGCCCTTCCTCACTCTTCATCAGGTTTTAAAATATTAGGAGTTGGGCCCATCCCTCCTTACTCCCCAAAGAGTGCCAGCTCTCCAGGAGATGTGAAAGCCACCGACGCCTTGATCTCATAGCTGGGAGGCCCGCGCTTACGAGTTCAAGTGAATTTAAACATTTAATAAGGTTTTTTGCCTTTCAGCCACGGAAAAGTAATCTGGCATGAAAGAAGGCAGTAAGGCGAGGAGATGAAAGCCAGGTTTAAAATTAGTTAAATCATTAATTTTCTCCAACCAATTATTAGGTCAGGGAATATCCAACTCTAACACCTGAAACTGGAAGGTGCCGGTACAGAGCTGTGCTATAAAAATCTATTTGGTCATCATTTAGTACGGCAATTACTACCCGCCTACTTGCCTTTTATCAGCGCAAGGTTGCTACCAGTTATTTAGTCCCTAATAAAAACTGTAATTACGAGGCTTCCAACAGTTCAGCTGTCTCAGTTCCTCAAAAGGGGGGGAAAAAAACCCCAAGCCTCGCAACTGTAAACAGCGTCAGGGCACCGAGCGGCTTACGAACAGCTCGAGGGGCACGAGGGAGCCGTAAGCCAAGTCGGAGTTCTACAGGACTCGGCACGGCAAGCTCCCGCCAACCACACAGACCTTTGCCAAGATGAGTGTTGATGGACATGTATCTCGCCGTTCCAGTTAAGCTCTTGTGTTCCCTGTAAGGTATGTGTTTTTTGGTTTCCGGGTCAATGTACTCCTTCGCCAATCCAAAGTCTATGATGTGAATAACGTGCTCTTTCTTATTGCCTTGCCGGCCAATAAGGAAGTTTTCTGGCTTGACATCTCGGTAGATGAGGTTCTTCGAATGCACGTACTCCATTCGAGATATCTGCAAAATGACGAGGCAAAAGTTATTTGCGAGCAGGCCAGCCACCGCGCCCTCCCGGCTAACGAGGCAGCAAGGTTTCGGAAGCCCAGCACCGAGCCTCTGCTCGGTGCCACCTCAGACTTCAGCTACTCTACGACAAACGCAACAACAGATGGAGCGAACCGAGGCAGAAGTTAGGATTGGAGCCGGGTCACGTCCTCCGATGCGGAGCTGGAAGAGGAGTTTGTCATTGCCTCCTTTCTCCGGCTCTCTGACTTTATCCCAACAGAAGCTGCAAAGGCTGTTCCCGAAACGTTACCACCGGGACACAGCTCTTGGAAGGATTCCATGGGGAATTGCAGCAGCCTTTTTGTATTGATTTCAAACATATTAAACCGGTTACCAAGAGCTCTTCCCTTGCCCACAGCCTTCCCTTGTTGCTCTGTGTCTTACCACCTTCCTCCCTCGACTCATATGTTGTCTTAGACGTGCCAGATTCTTCACGGAGGGGGATTTTTGGGCAGGCGGAAGCCTTACGATCCTCAATGCTGACTAAAAATTAATCTCATCGGTTGTCAACTAGGAATAGCTGGAATGTTTTTCAGCTTTCGACTGACTTTGTTCTGGCAGTACAACTGAGAAGGGAAGGCAAAAGAGCAGGAATCCCACTTCCAAGGTGATGGAGGGCCATCTCCCCTCCAACAACGCACCTTTTATTCAGATGCTCATCATTAACATTGCTTTTAAAACTAAATATATCGCAGGTGAAGTTCAAATAGGTCGCCAAGCAGTTCTCCTTTGGGTTCCTAACTTATTAGATGATTCCAATTGGAAATAATTCGCAATTTCATTCAATTTATTACCTTTTAATTTTTTTTTTAATAGGTTTTGAATAAAAACACGTGAATTCCCACTTATGGCTGCCTTGGTCCACGACGGCCCTGCACGCGTGGTGGCTTTTTTAAGCAAGATGCTTCTTTGGAAGGGCCATTTGAACCTTCCCATCTGCGCGCACGCTTGCGACGCTACAAAACCATCGCAAAGCTCTCGCAAACTCCCAGTTTTGCACTAACGAGCGTCAGTCCGCAGAGGTCACCGCCGCACCGTCGCAGTGGACCTCACGGCGCAATGCCATCAGATTCGGGGAACATCTAAGGTGAGAGCCACCAGCTGGTCACCCCCCAGGGAGCTCCCTGCGGGGAGTCGCTGGTTCCTGAGCAGTTCCGCACTGGGTTCGTGCTGGTGAGACGGCTCCGCAGCTCCCGCACAGGGCAGGCTGGAGCTCTGCATCACCGAGCCAGCTTTTCCCCGAGCCGAGCGGCTGCCCGGGCAGCAGTAACCCCACGTCAGTCCTTCCGACCACCCCGACTGCCTTGACTGCGAGCGCCGTTGGGCTGACAGACCCCTTTCCTTTCTCTTTCCTTTCTCACTCTGACTCCAGACCCAGATCTCTCTTTCTCTTTACAGATCTTGGATCCACACCTGCCTGAAAGCTCCACGCGCCTGTGATCACTCCATCCCGCCCCCAGAGGTTTATCAGATACCTTATTTTTAAGGGAAACCTGCTGCGTTTCCACCACTCGGAAAGAAGTAACAGGCAGGAGGGGGCAGCGCTCCTCATAAAATAAAAATTGCTGCACAGGGAGGGCAGGAGACAGGAAAAAATTGACTGCAGGTGAATCAGTCTTAAAAAATAGGACTTGCTCAAAGGCTCTTCAAGGAAGGTAACAGCATGTGTTGCCGTTCCCCTCCCCTCTAAGTAGTGATTTATTTCAATGTGCTGAGAAAATGGGTTTCACGGCTAACAGCCATTATTTCTAATCAATTATAGGATGATGCAGAACAGAGCAGATGCTCTGCACTTCAGCCATTCTTCACGCTTTGAATCACCTACAGGACACAGCAGCAGGCTGGAAGACTAAAAGGTATGTCGGGAGGCAATTCAAATTAAGATGCAACCCTTTAAAGTGGAACAAAGCGTTTCCTCGCTTCTCCGTACATAACAAGCTTTCAAACAGAGCCTGACTGGCTCATTTGAGTTGTCTCCGCTACCAGAGAAGCTCAGTTGTTGAAATGGCCAACAGCAATTACACGACCTGAAAAAAGCGTATTTTTTTGGTTCCTTAAAAACTCACAGCAAGTTGCATCGGCCAGGACAACAACCCGGACAGTTGAGGTGTCAGATGAACCGATACGCTCCAGCAGCACTTGAAGATACGTATTTACCTGCCTTTTTTGCTTCCACCACCCGCACACAGATGCTGTTGGGTCTTTCAGCTTCCTTTTTCTTTACTTCCACCTGCTTCACGATGTGCTGCCGGAGCGCTGCGCACAGCCAACGACGGCTGAGAGACACTCTCCAAGTCAAAGATGTTTCCCGGCGTAGTCTCTGCGCTTTATTCACCCTGATAAGACACTCGCCCTGCTGGTGGCTGCTAGTGACGGGGAGCTGGTGACTGTCTGCGCGGCGTCGCCCTGCCGGGCTTGCTGCCCGAGAAGAAACGAGCAGCGCCTGACTCAAAAAGACAAGACCTCGGCCTGACTCAAACCCACTGCGCAGCTGAAGAGGAGGAGAAGTGGAGTTCCCACTCCAGGTGGGTGCTGGATGCAGAGACACGGTGCCCACTCCCTTGTGTTTGAACCACTGGCTCTAAACGTCCCTGCGTTAGTTCTTCTACCAACAGAGAAACCACTGCAAGGAGCTGGGACTAACTGTTGGAATTGCTTTGACGCTGGAAAACAAGGGACTGCGAAGCAGCGTAACATCTGCTCTGTTATTTCAACACTAATAAGAACAGACGATGGCATTTTATCATAGGGCACAGGAACACTAGGGGTGGATGGGAAACTCTGCTTGCGAATTAAAGCAGGATTTCCACAGCCACAGCCAGCCGAGTCCATCTTCGGAGCCACAAATCTCCATTTCAGATGTCGGAGAAACCCCTCGGAGGGGAGAGCATCCCCTGGCACGCAGCAGGACCCCTGCGCTGCGGCTGAGAAATGAGAGGATGTTGGTGACATTGAACCAGATGCCAAAGAAACCCATGCTTCTGTTTTCCTTTCTCCTGTCAAGGAAGCAAGCGTAACAAACTCTTTCCCCAAAAAGGTAACTCTTGAGGATCTGATCTCGCTGACAATCCCATCGCTAGGCCCTCCTCATAAATCTGAGCCCTTCTTCCGCACATCACCTGCTTGAATATAGAGCAGATCAGCAGAGATTAAAAATTCCTCCTGTTTAAAGGCTCTTTCGGTGTCTCTTATGCAAGACGATTTTGATGATCACGAGTAAAAAACTTCACCGTGACTTGGTGCAGATCGCAGCCCGAAGTATTTGCACAGCGCCTGGCACAACGGGCCTTGTCTCTGACAGCAAGCACTTAAAGCAAGGGTGAAAATAACATTTACTCCTGACAAAACTGCGGTGCCAATGAGCAAAGCACACGTTGGACCCGGCCAAGAGTGAAAAATCGAAGCCAGAATAAAAAACATTCTCCCCCAGCCCAAACACCGAGTCAGCTCTGCAAAGCTCTAAGATGACTTCTGATTTATGGGCTTTAGTGAACGCGTTTTTAATTGCCAAGCTTTGCTTCGTTCAGGAACGTCACCCGCTTGATCGATTCAGCTGCACGTGGAGGATGGAGGAAGCAGTTCCAGTTTGATGCTCTTAGCAGAGCAACACGAAGCATCGGAGACGTCCAAGTTGCAGGAGTAACAGAACTGGAAAACTTCTGCCAGGGAAGGAAAAGCAGAGGACTCCTTCAACGCGGGTTTTCGCCGAGAGGCATGAAACGGTGCGTTAGACCAAGAGCGTTTGTGATTCGACCCAAGCTGTGTTTGGCGCGGTGCTGCCGCAGCCCCGAACACAACACTAACCAGAGGATCATGCGAGCCCGGTGACAAACCCAAGGGCTGCGTGGCTCACGCCCCTGCCGAGGCAGACCTTCCTACCGTGTCACCTGAAAAGGCTCCAAAATGGGTTCTCCTTCTTCCTTGAAGACTTGTTATCGTCCGGTCTCTACCTCCCTCAGCCAGGAGAGTCTTCTTGATGTAAAACCGTGTTTAAATTCTCCCATAATCACAAGCGACACTCCTTAAAACAATGCTGACGTATTTGTTTCTCCTAGAGGGCTTCTCTTTCTTCTAACATATGTAGAGTTAAAGAGTCCAACCCAGTCCTGAGAAGCTGCTACCTGTCAAGCTAAATAAGACCAGCCAAGTGTGTATGCGTACTAAAAAACATCTTTCAGGGATGTCTCTGGTTAAAAATTGACCACCGGACACTAAAAAAGGAGATCAAGTGCCACCACACCGCATTCAAAGCTCCCGCCTACGTTTAGCAGGCGGCACACCTGTGGACATGTGGGAGATGTGCTGCAGCAGCGGTCAGGCTTGGGGAGGGAGAGGGGGGACGAGGCAGCTAAATGGGACCCTGAAAGCAGCAGCTGGCCGCTGCCGGGCTGAGCCTGCAGCAGGCAACGGCAAGGAACCACGCAGAGAAGGGACTGGGTGCTCCTAAAGCCATGGGGATCACTACGTGCAAGCGAGGGGAGAAAGATCTAGGGCACAACGGGGTGGACACTTAACATCCCACTAGCTCAGGGCACCCCGGCTGCCAGGGCTGCTGCTCCAACACGTGCAAAGACATCCGTGGGAGACCTTTCCTTCCTCCCGCTCCAGAGAGGATCAAGCCCAAGGCAGAAGAGGCAACGCAAAGGTGACTCCCAGCATTGGGGCCATCTCCTGGGAGCCTCCCAGGCCCCACGCTACAGAGGGACCTTCCAGATGTGTAGCACTGCTTTACCTTTGGGTGGCCTTCCTGGGCTAAAAACCCCAATAATTTCATGGTATGTTGGGGAGAACCAAACTGGGGCAGCAGTTTTCTGCCATGTGCTGAGCTGTCCCTCGCTCCCTACATGAGGGCAGGGTGCTCCTCTCTGCTGTCTGGGAGGTACCAGGCCATTCGCATTTTTTGAAGGCTCCCTGGATATTCGGCTTCGTTAACAGGCGTGTCAAGCACCAGAGGAGAGAAACACGGCTCGTGCAACGCACTGGATTCTGGCAGTGAACTCTGACGTCTCCTCATGCCTGCGGTTAGAATTACAGCAGCTTAAGCAGGCTTGGCTGGTCAAAAGCAAGAGCAAAACATGATTTATGGGGGCGAACCCACTGAATTTGGCAGTTCAACTTTCCTTCTCTGACGTGTCTCTGACACTGGAGCATGAGACAGTGACTGCAATGATTTAGTGTAGGAACTGAGATAAATCCCAGACAATTTCCCCCAAAGCCCCGTGGCTGGAGCAAAGGGTTTTCATTCCAGTCGAGCAGTAAGTGCCAACCCCTCAAGAAAACACGTCTCCGAGGACCGGCTGAGCCCTTCTCCCAGGAATCCTCCCAGGGAAGAAGATGGGGCACACCTGAAGATGCTACATCTGCCTCCTTAAATGCACACGCTCCGAGCTGGTAATTCACATTATCTTCCTGAGAAGATTGGAAAGGTCCTAAAACATCTCGCCGTGGAAAAAGGAGCAGCACAGAACGAATCTGCGACCCTAGGGCTTGGCAAAAGGCAGACGGAACCTGCTGTGACAATCTTCATTTCCCCAGCAGTCTCAGGGGAATAAATTTCCATCTTTACATTTTACATCTTCACCACCAAAAGGTCATATAAGCTCTATCCAAGGCTTTGCCATCTGTTGCCACTCGATTTCATCAAAACCAATACTATAAATTGGTTTTCCACTGATGAAGGAACACTCCAAGCCAACAAAACTAGACTGTTCAGCCGCAGGAGGACAACTTCTCGAACCCAATACCAGGCAGGTGCTGTTTGAACTCCATTTTCCATTTGAGATTCTGCTGTGGCAAACCAGTTTATTTAGAAAGGATTGGGTTTCCTACTCCCATACCATTTTCTCTTTATTTCTTCTATCCACAGATCCCTCAACGTGAATATACAGTCCCACCTCCGCTGTGCCTCTTAGGTATCTGCAGACCATGGGTTCAAAAGCAGAAAGCCAGACTAAAATGGTAACGGACTGGCCCTACCCACTCGTGGAAGTTCACTCACCACCTTTAGTACGTTCAGTTTTCACATCATCCACGTTTAAGGCAAACACAAATCCAAGCTACCGCTTTCAGCTTGGTTTCCTTTGGTTTTCAGGCAAATAAGGGGCTCTGTGACGCTGCTCATACATCTATCAGTTTCCAACCGTTAGTCATTTAACTGTTGGCCAGTTTTGATCAAATTTGACCAAGGCAGAGACCTTGAATGCTGGTATTTTGGCTAAGGAGAGCTCAGCTCCCGTCACTCTGCGAGGTTTCAGTCTATGAGCGGCCCGGTAGCACCAAACCAGTAAAACTGGTAGGAGTGTGGGAGGGTGCTGCGCTCCCTGTGTCCCGGGGCGCAGGTAAGAAATGAGATGTTCTGGGGATGTCCAAACGGAGGGAGGGAGCTGGGGTAGATGCTGGGGCCGGGGCGTGTAGGGGACACAGGACGCAAGTCCATAGGAATCCAGCTTCACCGGTTCTGCTACGCAAGGAGCAAGTTTGCTCATAAGCATAATTTGACCTTTCTTTCATAAGCAAGAGTTTTCTTCAGACCTGAGGAGCTTTCTTTTGTAAAAAAAGATGGAGAGAGACTTTTTGCCAAGGTCTGTAGGGACAGGACAAGGGGCAACATTCTTAAACTGAGAGAGGGTAGGTTTAGATTGGACATAAGGAAAAAATTCGTTATGATGAGGGTGGTGAGACACTGGAACAGGTTGCCCAGAGAAGCTGAGGATCATTGGGAGTGTTCAAGGTCAGGCTGGACGGGGCTTTGAGCAACCCAGTCTAGTGAAAGACATCCCTGCCCATGGCAGGGGGGTTGGACTAGATGATTTTTGGAAGTCCCTTCCAACCCAAACCACTCAGTGATCCTACGACGGAAGGAGATTCTCTCTCCAACCAACGGACACCCCTGAACCTCGCGCTGCACCAACCCCATCCATCAGCTAACCCAGGACTGGCATAAACGCAAGCGGGCATCGAGGAGGCTGCGGGGCAGAGCCCTGCCTGCCGTTACTCACCAGCTGGATGGCTATCATTAATACCGTCTTCAAAGTGAACGTCCTATCGCAGAGGTCGAATAAATCTTCCAAGCTAGGACCAAGCAGCTCTAGTACCATGGCGTTGTACTTTCCACACGGTCCGAAGTAATACACCTGGGGAAGCCCTTCCGCTGGAACAACACGAAAAGAATTGAAATCAGTCAACGGGACAACGTCAACGCTCTTCCTCCTGGGTGTAAATCGTTCACCGTGCAGAGCCTTTATTTTTACCTCTCGAGTGCCCTTTCTGTTTGATCTTGCCCAGCAAGCAAATGAGTTTCAGCATGCACTGTGAATGAACTGAAGGCCTAATCAGGGCAGGCTTTGCTCAGCTACACCCTTGAGTAGACAAACGGATTTCAAAGCAATAACATGACCACATGAAAGCATCTAGCTTTGGCAGCGTAAACGCTTGGACTTTATGTAACGAGACACAAGTTCCCCACGTTGCACTAAACGCCAGGCAGAGCACAACCCCAAACGTGGGCTGGCACTCGTCTGAGCAGTTAGGAAGACGACAGCCCTTGCAGAAAATGAGGCACATCCAAGAAAGGGCTGCTTTTTCAACCACGATAATACATAGTTGTCGTTTTTCAGCACAACCTTACACAAAGTTTACTCTTATACTCACGAGAAAGGAAAAAAAAAAAGTTTTCCTTTAAAAAAGAGCAAAGATTTAAATTTTGACCCATCACCACTTAAAAAAAAGGAATCGTAGTCACTAAGCATATGTGCAAACCGTTGTGCTAAGTCGCACACAAAACCCGACACCCGACTGGTAGGAGTCGGAGCCTACCCTGCCCACCTAACAGCTCAGCCACGCATTTCTCAGCAAGAGTACGCAATCTTTATGCTCAGCTGGCAGCAGCTTTTTGTGTGGATTAGCTTTCTGAAAGGCGTCAGAAAAGGGAAAAAAAACCCAGCCTTGGTGTCTGAACGCTCACTGAGCTGCACGGCGCTCCCTGAATTACCTTTTAGTCAAAAAGAAAAACCAGCCCAGCCCATGCAGGGGGGAATTCGGTGCAGGGCTAACTGCAAATTTTTCTAATCAGCATCTAGCACAGGCGCCGGCCTCCCCGCATCAGTATCAAGCTGCGTAACACTTTTTTTTTTTGCAATACATTTCCAGTCTGCATCTCATAAGCGGTTCCAAAGGGTTTTGTTTTGAAATACGGGGTTTTGTCCCGTGTCAAAACAATATCTTGAATACACGGAGGTACGACGTCCTCCTATTCAGTGTAAAGGCTCAGTACGGGGAGCACTACTATATACACAGTCTGTTTTCACAAAGCTGCACAGAGGTCCGTAAATTATATAGCATGGGACCCCAAGGGACAGTGATTATAAATTTTAAGACGTGTTTTAAGTAAATGCATATACACACTTATATGTAGGTAAGAGATCAATATTAAAGGCAGCAACCCCCCCTCAGTAACTGTCAGACACCAGAATTAAACGGCTTGTGTAACTGCACGGTTGTGTATCGGCTCCGTGGCGTGCTCAGGCAGCCCAGCCCAGCGCAGGTCAAGGCAGTAAACCAGGGAAACACTAAGGCCAGAGTGTGTCAGCAATACAATGTCTTTAAGTCCTACTACAGACTGAGGAAAGCCTCGTTAATCTGCCCGACGGCACTCATCAGCTTGCCAACAATACAATAAATGCGGCGCTGAGCTTACTAAAGCTTAAATATTACAGAACTTAGGCTCTCATATATTACTTAAAAAGAACAAACCGCGGCTTGACAAAGATCACTGTAGAATGGTTTTAATCTCGTTAACTCACATGCTTGGGGAATCATATTAGGTATCCGTCATCAGGACGCATTAATGAGATATTACAGAGAATTGCAGGAATTCCCAGTCTAACCGGAGTTTTACGTCCCATGTAAAACATTTACCCAACCTGGTCTTGGGAGGCTGCTGCTCCTAACAGAGCTTCGTGTTTTAGGAAGCATTAACAGCAATTAAATCCTCTAAGAAAACATGACAGTTTGATGCAGAAGCAATTCAGAAAGCCAAACAATGATGGGATGTGACCCAGGCAGCTCCAAAACCTTTTCAAATATCCTCGAACCAACGAGAATGATAATTTAATGCCATCAGCTTAGTGCTGAAGGCTTCGATAACTGCAACAGCTCTTGAAGTAACTCATGGCGAGCCGCTGAGTTTTCAGTAAAATCTGATGAGGACTACATTACCTCTAATACCAAGATCATCATCTCTATTTTTTAAAGAATAATAGAAGAATAATAGAAGAGAATAACAGAATATTCTATGGAAAGTTTAAAACCGAGACCATTATAAATTCAGGATATATATATATATAGACAGTGAGTAATTCTACCACAATTTCTACATCAGGATAACAGTCTTGAGAAGTGCGAATCGGGAAGGAAACCACTCGGATTAGGAGTGTGCTAATTAAGGAATACGGGAGAACAAAATTGCAGAAAGGCTCTTAAGGAAGGCGAAGAATCCCGTTCCCAGAGCAAGGGGAAAGGAGTAAATTTACAGCCTTACTTGGTAAAGAGAGAGCATTGCAATTAAAATTAAATTCCTACTGGACGTGAGACCCAGGAAGATAAATTGCGGCACGGCTCCAAAGATGGGGATTTCATGTAGGGAAGGAAGCCACGCAACCACTTAGTGCTCTCGGGGGTCCTCACCCCTTGAAGTCAGCTTTACCCCCTCAAAGCCTCGCGAGCCCAGCGTACCCCGTGAGCTTGGAGTACCCCTCGCAGCTTTAAACTCCAGGAAGGCTCCGCTGTAGGCGGGAGCTCCTGCAAGGTGAAGCGGCAGCAAAGAATATTAAAAAAAGCTCATCCTAAGTGCCAGCCTACAGAAGACGTTATTAGTTTCAGGCATATTTTTAGGGTTCGATTTTTCTCTGAGGGTTTTCAGCAGCAATGCTGCCAGCTCTGCAATCAAGAGCTTACCTCTTAGCTTTGCTAGAATAAAAATGCTGTAAAATATATATAATTTTCAGGCCCGGGCTGCATCGCTCACGCATCCTGGACCCAAAGGAGCATCGCTGATAAGCCCCGCAGAGCCTCCCAGCCCAAGCCAGGGCTCCTCAGCTCCACAGGAGCTGCTGAAATAAAGTTACGAGGGACACGGGGTAACGCACCCTCAGCTCGCTCAAACACAAGTCAACATTTAGTATCTCGTTAGGACAGGGCGAAGCTTGAAAGAGAAGTTGTAAGCGTGACGCAAATGTTAGAGGGTGCCTGTTGCCCGCAGGATCCAAGCAGGCAGGTGAGATGATTTCAGGGTGCTTCTCTGCAAACGCGAGATACAGGCATCTCTGGGCCCGTTCTTCTCAGGAACGGTAAAAAGGGGCAGCCTAAGAGAATGTGCGTAAAAATGTATTTAATTACAGCCCATCTGCACAATTCAGGATGTAGCCTGGCTCTATTTCAGCAACAAGCATCGCCACGGTGAACCACAGGAACTTCACAAATATTACCAGCAGATCTGTAAATACTTAAGAAGGACGTTGCCAACAAAAAAAGATTGATTGAGGAAAAAGTATCTTTTGTCTGGGCAGCCGAACTTGAGGTTTTTAATGGCGAGCAGTTGTGTCGGCAGAGGACTGGAAAGGTCAAACGAAGCCACGGTGCTGTGAAGCAATCCCTTCGAGATGAGCTGTTCCGGATTCAAAGACCGCAGGACAAAAAGCCACGGGCAGAGCAGAGGTCTCCTCTCGAGGATTCAAAGGTACAACTCAACACTTGAAATACAAACCATGATCAGTTTAACGCAATTAATATACGAAATAACATCTAAACAAGGAATTCCTCCACGGCATCAAACACAACCAACATATTAAGGCAAGAAAATCCAGGCACGACACGTGCGGGTTCTCCTTAGGAGAAAAAGTGGAGGCTGCTGCAAGCAGAAATCATCCAAATTTGCTTAACGGCTTCAGCCTCACTGCTGAGTGATTTGGCTTGACTGTATGTAAAAGGCCCCGCTCCACCCTTGCTCTCGTGGAAAGTTTATCACCCCAATAAACACAGACTGATCACTGCACTGGAATCCACAGGCAAATTCCGCTATTTCAGCAGTGCGATGTCTTGGAAGAAATTCAAGCTGAGCACAGCGAAAACCTAGCATAGCATTTCGGAGGTGAAAGCATCGTGGCTGGAATGAGAACAGATGCAGACGTCAAAGCCGAAAACTCAGACTTTGCTTCCGCTGTGCTCCCGAGCAGCCACGCGACTCTGGCCTCGGGTTTCCCCAGAGGCTGAAACTCCAACTGCTCCTGCCACCGAAAGGCACCGTCCCACCCTCACCCCACCCTCACCCATCCCACCGCCTCCCTGCGCTCACGTGGCCGAGAAATAAGTTGGCTCAACCCCCAAAAAAGCTTGGTGTTTGCTTGAGCTTGACCGCAAGAACGGGAACAGTAACAAACAGCGGGACCACTGCTCTGGGCGAGAGCTTCATCTGCGCTGGATTAACACCGGGCAGCTACACCTTTCAGCAAATTTCCAGCTCAAGATCAAGCATCCTGGCTGATTCGAGTAGCGCTGTCTTGCTGCCACATGCTTTACAGCGTGACTAACGGCCCTAAGAACTCGTCAGACGCCCAGCATACTCCAACAAGCCACGTTAGTCCGGGCATCAGGCGCGCAAATCGTACTGGCAGTCCAAAGCCATTTCCAGGACTGGTTATGAAACGGCGACTGGCAGAGAGGTGCCAATCAAAGGTTACGCTCGAGGGAAATCTGATTTTGCAGCATCTGCCCCACGTGGAAGGCACGGAAAGTGGAAACCATACGTACTGACGCTCTGTACGTGAGCATCGTGAGAGGCTATGAATAAACCTCGTGCAACAGCGAGCAGCCCAAAATGCACCCAAAGAAGAGACGAGGTAGCAAGCGCGGGAAGCCACACGTGGCACCTACATCAGGGAGGGGCAAAAGCCGAGTCCCCGTACATCAAATCGCCAGGAGACAACCGCAACTTGTGAAAAGGGAACGATACCGGTAGCTTCTGAACCACCAAGTTTTTCTGCTCCCGTGGGAAATGGGTTTCTGCTGCCCTTAGATGTGGTGTGGCCAAACAAAGAGGAGCTGGCGTCTTCAGTTTCAAGAATTACAGAAGAATTTCAGAACCTCTCTTCACACAGGCGTCAAAGCCGAGATCTATTGCAGGGGGAGCCACTTTTGAGGAACCCCAAATTAGACACCTGAAGACGGAGGGAAGGGGGGAGCAAGCCAACGTCGAGCAAACGGCTGATGCTCGATGCAGGAATGCGCTCTACGTGAGCAGCAAGAACTATTCTTCCTGGAAACGGCTGCGGAGACACGGCAGCAGCATCAGCGCACAAGAAGTTCTGCGAGATTTTAAAGCAGCAGTGATGAATGGGACGTAGATTGTCACAAAATTCTCATTCAGAGCAGAAAGTTTATTTTTACAAATCACAGAACACAAAATTACACGATAAACAGCATAAATAGCAACTGTGCGAGAGCTGAACATCTATAGCTAAAATTAAACATGTTCCAAACAAATTAAACAAATTGCTTTAGAGTAGTCAACCCATTTAAGCTGATTACACTAATGAGGATCTACCCTTCTCTTAATTTTCAAGTCGGAATAAAATCCTGGCTGAAACAGAAGCTTTGCTATCAACGTCGACTGGGCCGAGATCTCATCTTTTACTCTCTTAAAACACACCCCCGACAGCGGGTTTAAATCTACCCAAATATGTTGGTTAACGGGTTACGTCTATGAGCTGGAATTAAAAAGGCTCGTTCTGACCTTCAGGTTTCTTCAGAATCTGCTTCAAAAATAGAAAGAGGGGAGAAAAGTTAAGATAGGCTTGGTACTTGGAATGAAGTTAGCCTAAAGGTCTTTCAGATATCTGATTGCATACGTTCCAGAGATGTCTTATTTCAAAATAGGACTGCAAAAGCTTTTCAATACAGCCCTTCAACTGCAACGGAAGGAGTTTGGGGAAGGACAGAGATTGTGGGTAATCGAGAATATTTTCTCTTGCTTGTTATAAGAAAACACCCGGCAGTTGACACGCAAAGGAAAACCAGCAGAAAACGCAATTCCTGACTCCAGCCCCAACTCACTTGCAGCTGCGCTGCAGGTGGAAAAAGGGGTGATGGCACAGGGTCTGCCACAACCTCGCCAATCACCCCAAGACTTTACAAACCTCGAACTGGCATCAGATTAGGGAAACAACCTAAAACCAGTAAGCTGATCCAACACGCACGCGAAACCATCAACGTACAGGAGTGGGGCTAGAGCTGCGCTGTGACTCGGCGGTGACTGCGGCCGGAGGGTGGTCGCACTGTGGCGGCTCCCGTCCCACCACTCTGATGGAGAGCATGGAGATGACCAGCCTGCTTGGGAATCTTGAGTGTTTTCAGCCTGGCTTATGGCTGTAAAGCTCCCGGATAATTTCCTTGCTCTCCTGAGCTTGGTACTCTGGTTTGAGAGCCCACGATTTACCTTTAGTTCTCTCTCACCCATCCGAACAGGGTGAAGAGCAACTGGACGTGTCCAGAGCACCTGGCAGCATCCCACCATCTCCCGCCTGCTTCCCCGCGATGCTGCCGGGGACGCAGCCGGGCGCCCGGTGGCTTTGGCTGCTCTGGGCGAAGGGGCACTCAGCAGAGCGTCGCTTGGCAAGAGCTGGTCCCCACTGCTCCTCTCCCTTGCCCAAAGCCCAGCAGGGAAAGCAGCAGAGAGGGCTCCCACAGTAGCCACTAGATAAGCCACCTCCTCACACTGGCCTTTGGGCTGTCTCTCTCTCCTCCCAGCCCCATTTATTCTAGCGATCTCCTCCGTAACCGCTCACCCTATTCCAGATGGCAGCTCAGCAGCCCTTTTACAGCGTCATTATGAGCTCCTCTTATTCATGCTCCCCCCTAACATCCTCCTGCTCCGTTTGCTCCAACTGCTGCCAGACACTCGGCTCTCCGCTGCCAGCTTTTCACAACATCTTTTTCCTGCTTCGGTTGGGCAATGAATCATCTCCCTTCGAGCAAACGCGAAATGCTCCAGCGTCACTGCCCAGCAGGAGTAGCTGCGGCAGGACTTTCCGCTTCGTTGCGGCGAAGAGCCCGTCAGCGAGCAGAGTCGCTGCCGAGAGGGAGGAGAGGCAGAGCAAGGCGCTTCCCCCACCCTCGGACGCGGAAGAGGCGCAGCTCAAACACTCCCTGAACCCAAGAGGTACTTGGAAATAAAGCAAGGGAGAACGTCACAAGGTGGATCAATACCTTCTCCCCCGATGACCGCCAAGGCACGGGCTTTTAGAGGGAAGAGACAACACTTGGCGCACAGTGGTACAACAGCTGCGTACAAGCCATGAGTAGATGGAGCTACTCTCACCTCGGACACGTCTGCGAGGAAAGCGCAGCTTCCATGCAGACTCCGAGACTCCAGCGTCACTCCAGAAACCCGGCATGTTTTGTGCATCTTCTCAGGATATGCAGGACATGTTGAAACCCTGCTGTGCTTTGAGTAGCTTGTTAGGATTTGAATCTACAAAAAAAGGTACGGGGAAAGGAACAGAAGAAAAACAGACATGGGAAGGACAGAAGGAAGAACATATTTGTTCTTGCTGCTGGTAAAAATCCAAACGATTTGATTTTTACTTCAGTTGCGGAAAAACAATTTTCACGATCGTTGTGTTATTAAAACGGGGTGGCGTTTCATTTGCCTTGAGTTGTACAAGCTGCTTTCCTGCTATCATGGCTTGACTCTATTAAACAACTCTTCACGTACACAAAGAAAGAAGCCGTTTTGGAGAGGGTACTGCCGAGAGGACGTTCCTGTTGGTATTCATAAAAGGAGATGGGGAGGAGAATCAGCCCCAGCTGGAAAGGCTAAGCTGCAGGAAAGCTTTCAAAATCTGGGGAATTTACCCCGAAACACCCATTCCCAGGCAGTTTTTGAGCTGTAGCGAGTAAACTACAGTCCAGTGAAATTGCTTCAATTCTTGACAAAGACAAAACAATAAAGCACAACACAGTAAATTGCTTTTTTGGCAAGTTTCGGGAGCCTGAATTCACATTTCTAGGGTTCAAGAGAAACGACTGCACTCGGATCTCCATGTTACTGTTGGATTTTATATCAATATATCCTTTGCAACCATTTCTTGTTCCAGTGACGATGGCAGCTGGCACATAAGACAACACCTTAAGAGAAGGATCAAAACGGTATATAATTTTAGAAGTGTTATTTTAAACCACCCCACAAAGTTCTAGCTTAAGTTCCAGCTTAATTATCTACCTTTTCCCACGCACCTGCGGTACAGGGACATGGGTAGAAGAAAATATCAAAAGGTTTCATTCCATGTAATTATTCCTGCTTTGCTTTCTGGGTTTCTTTGCGCACTCAGGGGAACCCGTGTTTTTGCTGAAAGGCGTGAGAAGCTGCAGTGCCGCAGGTTTTTTAACTTCTTGAGGGTTAGGTGAGGGGTTACAGCAGCCTACTGAAGGCAACGGGATTCGCCCAAAAAGCTCTCGAGTAATTAAGACACAGCCAAATCGTGACCAGCTCCCCAGGTTGCTTTTCCACCTCCGAGCTCTGCTTCCCGGTTTGAAGGTGTCTGTCGTCCCGCGCATCGGCTCCACTGGTCAACCAGCCAGGCGCCATCAGCAGCCGTCGCAGCCGGGATCACGGCTCCCGCACGATGGATCTGGCAAGAAAGACAGGGATGGCTTCCCCGTGACCGCGCTACGCTGCGGGTCACCACGCTGGGGGAGTTTTGCCGGTCGGCTCGAAGCCAGGTCACACCTGCGACGGCCAGCTCGGGTCTGCTGGCTAATACCAAAGAGAAATTGCTTCCCGTTCTGTTCTCCTTGGCCGTGCAGTTCTTGCATCGGGTCAGCTCTACCTGCTGAAAGGAATTAAGCCGCAGGTTTGGGCTTCTTAATTTTAACCCGGTAACAGAGAAGCTGAGATGACTAAGGGTCTGCTCCGCGACTGCATTTTTTTTTTTTCCTTTGAGAACAAGTTGTGCGTGTTAATTACGTTACAGGGATAATCTACAGGATGCTTAAGAGAAACCAAGAGCTGCTGGTTGCAAGAGAGTGCTCAGCAGCACACAAATTTAACTCCAGAAGCCCTGCGAAGGAAGAGGCTACTTCTTGGCAGATGAAAAACGCTAAGAAAGCAGCAATAATAAAAGACTTCTGCTGAATCGCTCCTCTGCTGTCCAGAGAAACATTTTGATTTGATCCCACCAAGTCCCAGGTGGCCCCTGCCCTTCATCAGCTCATCTCCATCGGAGACCGTCAGCTGGAGGCAGAGCTCTGACCGGCTCCCTGCTTCCTCCCCATCCACACGCCAAAAATCTATAGCGTGAGTTAAGTGATACTTTAAGCTTATGGCGTGCCGGCCAGCTGCAAAACAGAGTGAAACTGCCATGATGATAATGCGGAGGGAATGTGACAGCTTGAATTACAGCTCAGCTGCCACCCACGTCTCTATGGAGTGACCAGGAGTCGTTGCAGCCAGGACGGCACAGCGACGGAAGGCAAACTGGCACGTACAGGCGGTATTCGTCGTTGATCCAACAGCATTTGGGTCTTGGATGACAGATCAGACTGGGCCAATTTAGCTGGATAAAGCAGACAACGGTATCGGATACAAGGGCAGCAGCCCCTGCTTTGGGGGCTCAGGGGCGAGGTGATGCTCGGGCAGCTGAAGCTGGCCAGCTTCTGTGCGCCAGACCACGGTGGGACAATCCGGGTGGCATTTCTGGCAGCACAACCCTGCGCGCCATCCCCCAGCTGGGCCGAGACCCGCTTGCAAAGCTGTAAGTGCAGCTTGGCCCTGCAAACACTCATGCTGGTCCTACTGGGAGGGCGGCTTGATAGCAGGAACGCTTTGTGCTTGAGCGCCAGCGCAGGACCCAACAGGCGGACGGATTGAAAAGCCACGAGATGGACACTTGCTCCGGCAATAGCACCAAACTAGGAAGTGCTGGATGCCAAGAGTCAAACACACGTCAGCTCTCCGCAAGTCAAGCGGTTGGCAGGGAAGCGTCACCCACGCGGTCCTTCCAGCCTGAAGGAAAACCTCCCATCCCCTATTACAGGAGAACCTCCTGCAAAACACAAGTTCAGAGATGCTAAATAAGATACTACCTTCAGATATCATCTCTTGGTTTCGCCTTAAAATAGCCGAGCACCAGCAGGTAGGAACAGAGCTCTGAAGGAAACAACCGTGCCACTTTCAGACAGAAAAATTATTACAGAGCTGCAAGTCTCCACCCAGGGCAGAGCTTGCTGCAAAGTTCTTCTGGCGTAGCTGGATCCCTTACAGGCTCAGGGGCAGAGTCTATGGCTTATCTTTTAGAGACGGGAGGAGGTTTTTGAATCGCAGGCAGGGCACAGCTCAGAAATGCAAACTCCAAACCCATTTCATAGCCGGTCTGGGAGGCGGGCAGCCCTACGTACCGGAACTTCACTTGCATCGAACCTCCCTGGCACAGCTCGGAAGTTTCTCTCTTTAAGGTGTAGAGCACCTTAAAACCTTCAGCACGCACAGGATGCTTCCGGTGCTTCGGAACCACAACCACATGAAAGGGATCCCACCGCATCAGGCACCCACCTTCCAAAAGGGAATCAGCTTTGAATCGAGGCAGTGCTCAACGCCAGACACATCAGCTATCCAGAGAATTAATTGACTTTTATAGCTCTAGACCTCAATTAGTTTCTACGTGAGGCATCCCGACAGCTTGAAAAACTTTCACAGAAGGGCTCGGAAAGGGGGACAAGCAGAACCGGTCGCTGCATCCGTATTAATTATTGCGGCCCTAATCGTCAAACTGGGTTTTCCATTCAACATATACATCCTGAATCTGAATTCCGAAGGTTATCTTCAAACGCTCAGTATTTTCCTTTCCTCACTCAAAGTCCCAGGGGCAACCTGGGCTGCTAGCAAGCCTGAGATATTTCAGCTCGGGGTTTGCTAGAAAGCACCAGAAGTGGCACAGCGACCTTCACCATTAAACGCCTGTCCCGCTCCTCGAGCCCAGCCGGATCCTTACAGCAGTCGGGCCAGCAGCACATCACACAACCCACTCGTAGCAAACGTTGCCGTCTACCACAAGAACCCAACAAGGCAGCTGGGATGACTCGGATGAGTCCGACTGCTCCAGATTTATGACCACGGTTGCAGGGCACGTCAGGCTTCAAGGAAAAGTGTCTGCAGGAAAGGCGTTTTTCGGCTTCCCGGCATCCTGCCGTTCCCCTCCACACGCTGCCCAGCGTCGCCGGGGTTTGATTTGTGATTCCCGCAACGAATACCGGAAGAATGAGAGATGCATGAGGACATTTTGAAATACAAAAAGGAAGCTCTCCTAATCTCATATTCAAATATTAATGGCCTTGCTTTAAAAGCATCTGATAGCTTCCAATTGACAAAGCCTAAATTTAGCCGGAGGAAGTCAAAACTTCGGATGTTAAAAGAGACGCCGAAATGTGCACATTCAGGAAGCCCTTCCTAACACGGGAACTGCCACATTAAAAACCACCCAAATATTTTTAGATAGTAAAATATTATTCTCCAGAGATCAACAGCAAGCCAGCGTGGAAAGCAGGCAGGCTCTAACCGGGCATGTTACAGCAATCCACTACGTTTTATTTTGCAATTCAAAAGTTCTGAAGGCAGAGATCCCTCAAGCTCAAAAGTTTGTTGGACTACCCTGACTTTATAATGACGCTGCTGATCACCATTCTTTAAGGGTGCAGCTAAGTGTGAGGGACCTCCACGCGTTGCATTTTTTGTTTAAAAAGGCCATTTTCAGATGAAAGAAACCACGTCTCCTTGCTGAGGCACCTCAAACCTGTCGCCAATGACACGTTTCTCTGCAAGACTTGAGAACAAAGGGAGAAGAGTTTTTCCTCGCTGTTAGAAAATTAACCCAACGGCTTAAAACGAGCATTAGGGTCTATCGCAGGGATCTGAAGCAGAGAAATGATTAAACGCGAGATGTGACCCAAAGGCGCAAGTTGCTTTCCGTGCAAATGGATGTCAGTTTTGTATCGTCTTGCACAGATTAATAAATCACTCATTAAATACTTACCGTAACTGAACACTTACATTCTAAAATATTTCCAAATATTTCAAAGGAGGCTGCAGCGTTCATCCAGAGTGTTGTTGCGCGATACCTACAAATAAACCTTTCCATACAGGACACAAACGTGCTTCGGGCGATGGCCACATGTCGCTCCACGCCAACACAAACCCACTTTGGGGCCCCAAACCAGCACCTTGCTGTGGGGCGATGATCTGCTGGCTCAACGCCACAGCAATGGGTCTATCAAGGTGGCAAAGACGAGTGGGATTTCTGAAGATTAAAGCGACCACAGCCACGGCTAATGCGTATGTTCGCTCTCCTTCATTAAAAAGGGGTGTAGACATCTTGCACTAACCCTCACTTACGTGGCCTCGAGTCACTCCAGCTCCCTTGGGGAAAAGCGTTGCGCACAGGGAGTTCCCCGTGAAATAGCTGGTATTGGCAGCGTGCTCCACCACGGTGACTTGTTTACATCCATCCTTACAACAAGCCTTACCGAAATGACCCCTACCTAATTGCTACGTGAATGACAGCATTGTGCAACCGGCACCGAAAGAATTTCTTTATGAAGGACACCGGGACGTACAAAGCGTGCAGCAGGTCATGAGTAAAGCAGGAGCAACTCAGAATGAGAAAAAACGTGCTCAACGTAGGCAATCCCAAGAAGCTCACTTAATACACAGTATGGAGTAGCAGACAGCTCAGCTACATTGAAAAATATATATATGCAAATATTGACTAGGCTATGTAAAAAGCTCGGTTATTTATACCACCTTCATTTTCCTTGGTCCTACTTCCTGACAAGTAAACAGACTGCTTCGCTCCAACGAGTTGTGCAACAGAAAGAGGTCCAAAAGTAAACACACAGACTCCATACTTCATTAGAGGTGAACTTGTTTACAGAGCAAGAATTAAAACAAAACCACAGAATCCGTCGATATTCTATATGTAACAACATACCCCTCCCTGACTCAGTATATTCTGCCCGTACGCTGTGACTCATCTATTGCGTGGGCCGGGGAGAGCAGAGATGATCTCGGTTTCTCGGGATTCTCCAGCATATCAGACTCCTCTCCCGCTTCCCACCACGACACCGCGGAGGCTGATCACGTTTGACATCCACTTGCCAACGTCACCCACCCGTCCTGGGGATGGGCGCTGGCTGCAGGGCTGGGGCACGAAACTCCACGCGTGTTGACCGCAGACTGCTGTGAATCCCATGCGCCAAGGTGGGATTGCGAGGGTGTGGGGGAAGGCGTGACTCATCTGCCGGCTGATATAAAAATAAGCTACTACTGAATCAAAAATGCATGACTTCCTCACGCTATGTGCACAGGCAGAAGCTGTCACTATGCGGGAACTCGCTCATCAGCTCAGCACAGCCAAAAGAAACCCGAAAAGAAGCAGTACTCCATTTTACCTTCCAAAGGCAGAGCTTACGGGGAAGGCATTACGTATGGTGTTAACAAGTACAGGGGAGAGATGCCAGAGATGCTCTGAAATGCAGTAACAAGAAAAATTCATTCCTATACATCTACTGGTCACTGCTGGAAAGTCAATACTTCCCAGGACCACGGTGAATTATTTATTTGCGTGGAAGCACAAGATTAAAGACCAGTTTCCTGATTGCGTGGAGATGTTTTTCAGCCATGGTCACGTCCTGAGAGGAGAACTGGGCTCAGAGCGATAGTAACGGTCACGCAGCAGCGGGCTCCCTGTCCTTGAGAAAAGGCTTAGAGTTCGGGGGACAAACATACTTTTGGGAAAAAAATAATAGTTAAAGCTTTGCAAGTATGCATCAACGCAGCAGACGTGTTTGCCTCAGCTTCTCAGCAAAGCAAGGCTTACAGAAAGAGATGTCTTTTTTTTCAGAGCTTCATTGTGAAAAACTTCTTCCTTATGTCTAGTCTAAATCTCCCCTCCTTTAGTTTAAAACCATCACACCCCTTGTCCTATCACAACTGGCCCTGCTAAAAAGTTTTTTGTCACGCTTCTCTTCCCTGGAACACAACAGCTTTCTAGAAGTGTTCGCAAACAGCGTCTTCGGCTTCCCTTTGCCAAAGGGATGGTAAACACTTAGCAGACGAGAGACGTGCTTACGGCACTGAGTAAGGACATAGAGGTTCCTACAGCAGGAAACACAGCAGCAGCTTAAGTTTAAAAGGCTTTGCAAATATAAAACACATTTGAAGTGTTTCCTACTAGAGCTGAGAGCGGTAGGATCGCACTACAGGCTCGAGCAGCACCGCGCGCAACGCCCATCGCCACCCCAGATCGGATCGGAGCAGTGAGTCAACAGGAGAGGCCACTATCTCCATGTGCAACTCAAAGTAGCTGGTTGGAAATACCAGCGTATGCAAAAGGACGTGTAGGAGCTGTGGCAGATTGCAGCCAAAAATCCAAATGATGGGATGGGCAGAGATAAAAGCAGGGCCATGTACTCCTGCATGTCCACGTTATGCACGGGAAAGAGCAGCTCAAGCCAAAGGCTGCTGAAGAGTGAGAAATGGAGAGTGGGAAATGCGGGCACTGCTTGCTGATGAAAGATGAGTTTCCAATGAAAACTCTGAAAGAGATATTCCCCCTGTGAAGTCTACAGAAGAGTTTAACTTGAAGGAAAGGTGAGAATCTGAAATCGGCCTTAAAACAAAAAGACCATTCCTGCTGAAGGTCCTCAAACCAGGTCAACAAGCAAAAAGAGCCCACAAGACAAAGCCAACGCAACCGCCAAGACCTTAGCGTGCCACCAGCAGAACCCAGCTGCTGAAGGTGGCCCAGCAGGGCTCCTGCAGGCTGTGTGACCGGCTTTATTCACCCCGAACCAAGCAGGAGCGTCCTGGGATGCTGCCGGGTGAGCAGGGGGCAGTTTGAGCAAAGCAAAAGCTCTGCCTTTTGGTGCACTGCTCAGGAAAGGCAGCCATCCCAGGAGCTGGCTCTGTTTGCCCATGGTCAAAGTAACTCAGTTTTGCTCTGCCAACACCAGCTTCTCCACCCCAATACTTAAGGGGAACCAGACACTCAAACATCAGCCTGCGGTGGGGATGGAGCTCCTCCGCTCATCATCCTGCAAGCTGCAGGGCCCGATTATTCAAGATTTTTTATGAATGATAAGAAGCCAAGCCTTTACTCCACAAACTTCAAGTACAGGGGACAAATGACAGGCTCAGGTGAGTGATCCAACACTGGAAACACGCTGGAGACTTGCACTGCTGCTGGCAGCCCTAGGAGATGTAAAACCATCCAGTCAAGTCGGAGGGGGAGCTCCTCTCGTCCCCGAGGTATGGAAGCAGCAGATTTAAGCGGCTGCACGAAGCCTCAGAGCAAGGGGAAGCCCAGCAGCTGAGGAACCAGTCTTGAGGAGAAGGGGAACACCTGGAGCAGCCAGTCCTCAAAGAGGATCACAGAGCAAGAGGGGAAAAACCCAAACACTCTTGGACTTCTTGGGGAAAGCTGTGCTGCTCATGTTCATACGCAGGTAGCTACTATCCAGCAAGAAAAAAATTAGGACTGACGTACACAGATCGTGCCAACACCAGTAAAGTGAGATCCTGGGGACAGCCCAAGCCAGGAGGAATCTTCTATGTCAGGATGTCCGTGCATGCTCACGTGGACTTTACAACAAAGAGCAGCCATGAAAGAGTTCAGTATGACACCAGCATCTTACAGGACTGATGACAGAGTAACACAACCAGTTTGCACAGAGATTGTTAAAACTACTCCAATTATCTTGGTCAGCAAACGGATCATATCCCAGACTACCCAAAACCTAAAGGAATTCTCGTCCTCTCCCGAGACACCATACGGACTGACCATCAGGTCTTTGACTCCGTGCCTGCGCTTTGCCTTTTTGGTTTTTGTTTCACTGCCTACATTAAAGGTAAAGCAGTCATGCACTATTTTAGGTTATTAAATATTTAATTCCGCAGTGAGACAGAAGATACCAGCAGATGGTCACTGTGCAGCAGGCCCTTGCCTCTTCTTTTGGAGGGCAGAAAAGTTGAAGGAAGAATCGTGAAGACCCATTTCTATAAGCAAACATCCCTCGTTTAGAGGGGCAAGGTAGGAAATTCTAGGGGAGCTTTTAGTTTCTCTTACTACAGGGAAGCATTGAAACATCTGAGATAGCATCAATCCCTGCAGAAGCGCAACAGAGACGCCTGTTAGTTGGTTCTTCTGACCCGGGACTATCTCGATTCGCTACTTCTGAATCCATTTGATCTATCCACCGGTATTGAGCTATTTTGAGAAGCACCCAAAAGCACATTCATACAATTTAGATCCCTTTATCAAACTTTTCACTGCTCCAGTATGTCTCAGTCTAGTGTGAAATATGCCTTAAGATGTACGAGACGCAAGAAATCCAGTCGTCTCCTCAGCTCATCCAAGCTGACTAGTGATCTTCAGCTGGATCATGTGGCAGACGAAGCAGCTGGTGCTGATGGGAGGAGGTAACAGGTGCAACTTCGGTGCCTTGTCAGAAAGTCTTTAAACATCGATGCTGATGGAGCACGTGGCACAGGAAGCCACAGCACAGCTGCAAAAGGAAGAGGCGGCTATCACACAACTGCGCTGCTTCCTCCGTTCACGCGGAAACATCTCGCACGGAAGCTCATCCCAGGAGTTAACGTCCAACAGAGCCACGGGTTATTGGGCTATCTGCTACTCTGCTTAACTACGCCGAGGAAAATGCAAAACTAGACTGAATACCTTAAAAAAAGACTAATTTCACTAGTTTTTGATGATGGCAACAAGTAACCGATACCAACCTACATCCTTCAGGCATTGAACTATAGAATTGTTTAACATTTTGGGGCAAAAGCCCCCCAAAAGTATTCTGTGCAAGCTACTGCAGGACCAGACTCTAAAGTCAGCATTACAGAGCTCGTTGCAAACTTCTCTCCAAAAGTAGCACCTGTCCTACCAGCGTGATCGAGCACTTTGCGCCTCCTTAACACCGGTTGGGCTTCTGCCGGGGCTTTGATGCACAAAACCTTTAAGTTCCTGAATTTGGAGGTTGCGCTTCTCGATCTGGTACATTGCAAGCGAGCCACGACCAAGCTTTCTGCAGCCTTCAGCATTCAAGACCATTCTCCTGGAAGGCTGACGGCCACAAAACGCGTCCCTCCAGGCTTGGCTACGCTAGCATGGCTACTCCCAACGTCGCGTGGACACATCCAGTCACTAACCAGAGATGAAATATCTTTTTCGACACACACAAAGACATCCTACATGAAGGTTCCTACTTGATCCACGGTAAACTGGTCCTTTCCAACCTCAGTTTTCCTACGATTAGTATCCGAGAGTAATATACTTTAAAAACGTTTATTCTAAACATCCAGGAAAAAAGGAAATCACCATTAAAATTCTTCTCATTAGGAAAAACCCCATTTTTCTCCAACTGCTGCAGGTGATGACAATCTTGACTTCTCGTAGAGACGCTGCTCGCTGAGACCATCTGGTTGCACAGGCAGTTGAACGCAGCAGTTGCACTAACAAGAGGACCACGCTGCTACTGCGGCGTTACAGCAACGCTTCTACTAGTCTTACTTTTTAGGCTAACGGTGGGAGGTTTGCAGTCAGCCGCGGTATTTGGCAAGATTAATTGGCTAATTTATTGAACAGTATGTCACACGCAACACTAGTGTTGTTCTCATCTGAGTCATACCCACCATGGGTTCGGACACTTCTGGTCTTAATTTGGCAAGTCTACGATAACGTCAAATAACAAGTCCTGCTTGCTGGAAGTTCAAGGCTGTTTGAGAGGTTGAAGTTTTTAAGCAAGGACCATTAAGGGGAGCCTGGCATTAACAACGTCACCGAGAACAGACCCATCCTTTTCCCCAAAGGCGGCACATATTTAGCACAAATCTGTTTTTGCAGACAGACGGTCTTCCCCTAATTCTCAGCGTGGCATGCAGACACCAAGTTAAGGCTCCATCGTCCTGGCAGTGACTCCACCAAAATTTATTTTGTTCAGCTTCCAAGTTGCATGAAGAGACCAGAGACGTGGCTCACATCCTCCACCCGAGCTCCTGGCCTATTTCCAGTTGTTTTAGCAAAACTGTAGCACACGAGCTTCTAATGGCATTCAACAGACTATCAGAGCTGGGTTTGCGATGCCCGTGGGGACCACACAGAGATAGAACTAAGAGTCATGTTGTTCATGAGGCTTCTCAGCAGTCTCTTGACAAATACTGCCAAAAAGGCTCGAGATGACAGTCAGCCTCCCCCTAGAATGAGCGGAAGAGAGATCTGGAAGGCAAGACCTCCACGTCTGATGGCAGCACACTCAGAAATACTTCCATTAGTGTGCACAGTGTCGGATTGGGCAGAAACGCCCTGTGCGGGGGGAGTAAGTCTTGTAGGATGAAAAGTTTAGATTCATTAGGAACAGGAGAAAACCCATTAAAAATACTTAATCTAACCAAGCCCTCAACGTTTGATCAGTTTTAAAATTCCTCAATAACATCTTTAAAGACTGGTAGAAAGCCAACAGGTGTAGAAAAAGCAGATTGGGATTCATCCGTGTGTCACGAGAGACATTCACTGGGTTATCACAGAGGTGGCAAGCATCACCAAAACTCAAGTAGGGGGTGAAGAGCAGAATTAAGTGTGAATTCTGTGAACCTACTTCTGATTTATTTACCACACAGGCTTCAGCAGAAAAGCCCCAAGTCTCAAAAGCACCGGTAACTGGAATTAAGTGACGCCATGAACCTATCAGGAGTTCCGTGCGCAGCAGGATGCTACCACCAAAATACAAAGTACATAGAAAAGAGCAACTTATTTCAGTGGACAAGTCCTGTTTAAAAAAAAAAAAAACAACTAGTATTTTGACAATATGAGAGCACATCCTCTGCCAGTGGAAGCTAGGTTCATCCAGGGAAAAATAAAATCAGAAGAAAGTGTAAAAAAAAAAAAATTACAGTAATGTAGGAAACTTGCCAAACCCAAGGTCAATATATGATCAAGGCACAGAAAGAGCAGAGAAGGTCTTTGCTCGTGTCCTCTTGCAGCAGGTAGTCAAGGCTGTGGGAATCCTTGGCACGGGAAACAGCATGTGCTAGAAGTTTACGTAGGTTTAAAAAGCAACCCTAAATTCAGGGAAGAAAAATCCCAACACTATTAGACACAAGCTCAAGCCCTGTCTTAGGGAAATCGGAGAACTTGCCAGAAAACCTAAAAAATAATAAACACACACCTCCTGTTACAGTCTTCTCATATTTGCTGTAGACTGCGGTCACACAGAGGATACTGAGCTCATGGGCTTTTGGACACTCCGATGATTTAGTAAATATCAATGAAAACAGTATTTCAGGTTTTTATTAGAAAAGCTCTATGCTTCTCACACAACTTCCCAGGTTTTAAGGCTTTACGTCGCCTTTTTGAAGTCTGTCATTCCATACACAAACAACTTTCCATCCACTGACGGTTCCTGTGTTTTACAAACACACTTACATGGGCATTTCCCGTATCAGTCAACGCTCGCTAACGCAACAGCCAGTTTACTAATGAGAGTTTCTAGGTCCACATAATTATCCCGTATCATTATGATGCTGTTCTGACCAAATCTCTTCCAAAAACTCGTGTGGGACTAAGAGAATGTGTCCAGATCGGTAAATCAAGTCAGAGTTACACAACAAATATGTCGGCAATGTTTGATTTAATAAAGAAATCACAAACTTTCTATAAGCTTAAGGTAGGTTTACTCACCCGCGCTCCCAAGTTGTTTATAAAACCTGTATTCTAAATGAAGCTGTGGCGCACGTGATTTTATTGGTTCCTAAAACAGAAAAAAAAGATGGTTAAAATCAGTTTGACTGAAAAAAGTTCTATCCTATACTTGAAGTTTTGTATGTAATGCTTCAAGTGTCAAGAGAACACAGCCTAGACCGAAAGTCTAACAACAGACCTCACCGTTAGTTGTCATTTAAAGTAGCGAACAAAAAGCAGTAAGACTTGCAATATGCACTCTGGAAGAGAAATAACGTCCTCATTTAAATACAAAGCTCATTCACAGCGGTGAAAGCCAAGAATCGTTCAACAAAGCTCCTGGTCCTTGAAGAATGACCCTGGACATTGGCCGGAGGAAAGTCAAAGCTGCAAAAGGTCAAGTCCCAAGTTCGCTTTGATGCCTGCGGTTGCCCACAGTATTTTTGGTGGTCACTAGCCTATATTTTTGAAAAATGTTGAGTCATGGATCTGTGTTTTAAGTCAGACCACAGTTGTATAAACGTACAATCTCGCTTGCAGCAAGCACTACAGCGCAGCCAGATATCCGGCCAAAACACAGTAAGAAGTCTCCTCCTTCAGGAGCAGGTGTCAGTCAAACATCTCAAAGCACTCCAGAATAGTCTATTTTTATACACAGAATTATAAAAAAAAAAACGGGTAAGACCGCGATGCACCCAAAGCATTACATTTCTCAACTGTTCCTCATCTGCACTTTACGCACAAAACTTAATGCCTGTGATCCATAAAGGCATTAACATGCAAGATTACAAAGCTTCTAAAAATATAAAGTTAACATGGGCAGGATTAAGAGACTCGAGTAATCACATTTTCAATAAAACTGCGCAGTTGGGACAGGCAGTAACGTGGATTCACCAACTGCCCAGATGTCTTTCAAATGGAAGTTAATACTGGCTTCAATTTCTGTTTGGATGACGCTTATTTCCTTGCTTCTGAGAAAAGAAAATGCCCCATGCTCAAAGTCACGTAAAGTTTGTAGCATGGCACCAAAATTAGTCTGAATTTCAAAAATCTGCTAAATAATCCTCTGTTTGGAAGATAACTCATCATCTAGAAGTTTGCCTACAAAGGAGCCCCCTAAGACCAACACAAAAAAAAGTCCTTTCGTGTTTTACATCAGCTCCTATGAGGCAGAGCAAGAGCATCCAAAGGGGGCTCAACACAGACAAGAGTTCGAGCCAACAGCTTTGACACGGTGGAGTAACTCTTGTGTCTGCATGAGAGGACACAAAGGCTTTAGCTGATCCACTTGTGTTGTTTCACCTCTGGTCTGCACTGCAAGACTAAAGTCCACGTTTGGCATGAGCTCCACATTAAAGACTTCTTTTTAAGTCAGAAGAACGATTTTCGTACAGGAATTCAGGCAATTCGACTTCCAGCCAAGCTGTTCAGCACCAGCTCGAGTCATCCCCTCCACTCGCCAGCAAGGGGAAAAAATGCTCCGGGTTGCTTCTCAACTCCCTGATATTTAAAAGCTTCAGGAGTCAAATATGACCAACTACTTTGAAAACAACGGTGAAAAATACTATGAAGGCAAAACTGAACCCATACTGAAGGCAAATACAAAGCAAGTTCATTATATAAGTTGCATTTAAAGTCAGATAATTATTGATGGCAGCGTGAGGGAGAGTCTATAGGCACCTGCACAGCAAAGGGATTTAGGGCAACAGGAACTCAGCCTGTTCAGTGAACGGTTTATTTACCCAAATAATCTATTTGGATAAAGGTAGGAGGATTAATGTATCAGGAGGCGAGGCTGCTCGTGACAAAATCGGGGAAAGTAAGCCCAAGCCGCTGCTGCATCAGGAGCTGCTGGAGCCTGAGCTCTGGAGACCTGCCAGAGTCGTGGCAGCTTCTGAGAAGATCGTACCAGAACAGATGGTTGTCCTGTAGGCCAAGGGCTTAAGGATGCTGGCAGATGTTGCGTTTGTAGCGAAAATAACTGAATTGCTACTGCCTAACGCAGAAATTCCACAGCTTGAACCAAGGGGCATCGTGACTGCTACGAGAGGGTACGGGTGAGGTGTGTGGTACAGCTCGGTACCTGCGCCCGGACTACATCCGTATGCCACAGGCTGGTTTCTGCAGGGAAGAAAGCCCTACTGTGCACAACCCAGCATTAAAAGCTCTCGGAAGATTAAACCAGTAAATACAGCTAGGGCATTTCAGAAGACAAACTCCTCCATGAACTAGATGCCTTTAACCAAGTAACGTCCAGCTGAAGAGCAGGACGAGGAGCTATATGGTGACCCCACACGAGTGAGAAGACAGGCAGTATTCTCCACAACCAGCGACTTTCCAAGATGCAGCACAATCCTCACCCTCAAAGAGAAACCAGGAGACATTAGCACTGAATTTCACAGCGCTTTCTGATCAGCTCTTTGGCACCCATCACACAATTCTCCAATTTTCCAGCTTCAACATCGTGACAGGAGGCACGAATTGCTGAGACAGCAGGGCTGCAGTTGCAGAAGATGATCTCACACAGCTAGAAGGACTTGGAGCAGAGTTTTGACTTGGTCCACTGATGCAGATAAGAGAAAATGTTGCCTTCAAGAACATCGAACACAGCTACTCTACCACTAGTCCGCAAATTATTTGAAGGATAAAGAAAATTACAGTTAAGTACATGCCTAAGACAAACATATTTGCTGCTGAGGAGGCTGAGTAATTCTTACGCCTGAGGAATATGGTCTAAAATTAGGAGACCAAAAAACCCCATCTCTTCTACTGTTCCCTCCTTAGTCTTCTCAAAAATGGAGCAGGTATGCGAATGCCTGGATGGCCACCTGATGGCAATTCCAGTCCTTCAAACGCGAAGAACCAGAGACTTTTAAGCATGAATCGTAACAGGGCAAATAAAACCGGCGTGTGTTGAAGAGTAACTGCTTTAACACTCAGATGTTTTGGGGGAAAAACAAAAAGAAGAAAGAATGCTACTGGAAAAAATAGGTAAGATGAAGGTAGCAATAAAGGTAAAGCCACTCAGCTCTGCCATACGGCTACTGCAAGGTTGCGCATCACTGGGAGGTGTCACTGCAGGCACTGTTTTGAGAGAAACAAGCATCCTGTGTTTTTCCTGTATTATTACCTCCTTGCGCCTTCCAATGCTGTAACTTTGTGGGATTATCTTTGAAAGCAAGTTAGAAGCGTTATTGATTCAATAAAACACCTTTTCCGCGTAGGCAGCGCATTTTGTATTGTCAGATCTGCCTAAAAAGCGAGCTGCTTAACACGCACCAGTCCTCCGTCCTGATGTGGATCCACATCAAGGACACCCCAAGCTCCACTGCAGGCGTTTACTTATTTATTTTAGGGAGTATCTTCTGACATTTGCCAACGGGCTTGAAAACAAGTCCCTCCTGCAAAGCCCTAATTATTTTTCATCTACTGTGCCTCATACAAGGAGAATGCTAGAGATGTAAAATCAGCGGCACTTGAACGGGATCAGAATTAATGCACCGAGCCTGCCTTGATCTTCTGTTATCTGAACGATTCCTGTCATTCTGCCGGACAGCATCGGTTGGGCAAACAGGCATGTTCACTGCTAATATCAAATCAGCGTTACAACTTTAACTTCAGATTCTAGGGTTCGGATCTGAGATTAAAGAGCATACGGATGAGAAAAGAGCCCATCAGCCAAAGACATCAACTCTGAAAACCCCAAGAGACTTTCGTTAGTCTTAGTTTACAGACAGGCAAAGTTAAGGCATAAAAACAAACTACCGGGCTGTGACTTTATAAATCTGGCCGAGCTACGAGTCAGAGAGTTTCCCCATCCTCTGGACTCCTACTTCAAACCACGTTGACCACAGCACCTTCCTGCCCTGAAGCAGTCTTCAGAAGACGACTTTTTACCTGGACGACTCGCTGGTCCAGGTGTAAGAAACACAGAAGCTGTCATTGCATGTACCCGGGGAGGGCTACGTCGAATGTGGGGCAGAAAATAACCTGGTAACTGGTACCGAGGCTTGTAATACAGGGTGAGAAGAGAGCTGTGAACAGAACCGCTTGCACAAGCTCTGGAGTTCGCTACTGTTGGGTCGAGGGTTTTTAATGCAACTCCTGCAATGCTCTGGCAAGCCAATTTGATTCATTTTTACCATCCTGTGACGTAAAAGGAGAAAATAATTCTGAAAACGCTGTGGCTCTACATCCTTGGCCATCCAAGTCAGCTAGAGGAAAGACTGACCTTTGCTGAATCGGATCGTTTTTGCCTGTTGCACCTGCAGCCTCTCAGCATCGTTCCAGACTGAGTTGTGCTATTCTCCCCCGAGGGAATTTGAACCATTGCAACACCCCCTTTCCTGCCTTTTGACTCCAAAAACATGGAGCAGCAGGCTGCACGGTGCCACACTCCTAACCAAACGCTCTGACAACGGTCCGTCTAGAGATAGGTAAGGGTCTGGAGAATCCACGGAGTCCCGGACAGAAAGGCTCAACCCAGGGAGCGGGAAGAGGTGGCAGACGCGCAATCGGAGCCGTTCACCGGGACCTCACAGCCGACCCGGAAAGAGGGACAAGGCTCCCACCAGTATAAGACAGATACAGACCATGTAGGTACCAAAAATGTTCAGCAGGTGCAGGGGATGGGTTCTTTCCTCGTTTTTAGTGTTCTCAAGGACTTGACTTAGCTTAAATAAGTTATTCTAGCTGAGGGTAAAAGCCATATTAAGCCCAAAGTGAGAAAGTTGCTTTTCATCCGAGTTTTTAAGATTAAGTACAAGATTTAAGAACACCTGAAGCTTCTACTTACCAGTTTGATCGCTACATATTCATTGGTGTAGAGATTTTTACCTGTGAAGGAAAAAAAAAATCTTTTAGTTTCACATTCAACACTTCCAGCTAGAGAGACAACGCAGAAGAGTGTCACTGGCGGCGAAGAGCTGTCTTTGCTCAATTCCTGCTGAAGTTCATGCCTTTAACAAAGCGTAAGCCTCAAAACAAGAAGCTGCAGCAGCTCACCAAGGCAGGCAAACGCTGTCTGTCTTCCATTCAGCATAAGGTAACCATGTTTTATGGCAGCACTTATGTTCGATGCAAGCGTTTGAGGACATAGCCCGACACATTAGGTTTTATTATCCACATCCTGCCAAAAAAGTCTGGGGAGCAAAAAACGAGGAGTCAGAGCATCATTTCTTTCAGAAACATCTTGAATCTGCTGGACATTCAACAATTTTATCCTATGAGCTATAGGGAGTTTCACTAGCTTAATCGAGCTACATATCAAAGCAACTACTGCAAGGAGGCATATGAAAATAACCTTTGTACCAACACACAGCTTTTATTTCTTCCTCTACGAACAGGCAGGCAGCGCGTATAAAACGCCTTCTGTACGCCAGCGGCACAAAGGCAACCCTTGTACTAACTCTCAGATGCAGTACGGTACCAACGATGTTAAAAAATATGCCAAAAGAACAAAATCCATTCTCAAGACCCCAAAACATTCTCTCCCCTTTAGTGGTGGACTTGGCCATGTCAGGTTAACGGTTGGACTTGATGATCTTAAAGGTCTCTTCCCACCTAAATGGTTCTACGATTCTAAAACACAGAGCAGCGTCCGGTCCGATACTGGCCCTGGCAAGTGTGAAGGGCAAGAGCCTCGGGCAAGGAAAACCAGGCAAGCAGGCAGCCAGCTGCCAGCGTGCTGCGGCTCCACGACTCTGAGCCGGAGCTGGTCCCCATGTGCGCTACAGCTGGGGGCGAGTTTTTCCTCCAGGAACCTGCCTGGTGTTTGAATCAAGCCCTCGGCATCCTCAGCCATCTGTGGCAGAGACGCACAGCTACGTGTGTCAAGGAGCATCTCTCTGTGTGTTCTGAAGCTGCCAGTTATCGTATCATTCAATGTTCTCCAGTTCCTCTGCTAGGACATTTGAGCAATCGCTCCCCCTTCACCTTCTCCACGCTGCTCATGATTGACAGCAAACTCTCCTGGAAGAGATGGCACTGGGGAAGGATGCTCAGGCAGTCCTCATACCGTCATCCCGACATCTCCGCTACCTTTCTGACCTCCTCTGGTTCCACCGTATCCTTTGAGGAGGGCGACCTCCATCGCACAAAGCTCCCCGTGGTTGTATACAGGGGAGCGCTGACCTCCTCTGCTCATCATCGCTAGCACCGCTACCGCACAAGTCACGCTTTCTTCGAGTGACTGTGTAGCTCCAAAATTCAGTAGCAATCTATAGTGGAAGTTATCGGCGCTTATGCGCAGCATCAGCTTGGCCCGGCTCTATCACACATTTATTTTCGGATTCCTGTAATAGATATTGATGCTCAGAACAACAGAGCAGCTATTGAGAAGGGCCAGGACAGGGAACGACATGCTTCTGAGCAGGCAGGAGTTCGGGCAGCTCTGGCACACCTACAAGACACCACAAAACAGTGTCCCGTGTCCTCCCTTGCACGCAGATACTCTCTGCGTGCAGCAACAGCACTGGAAGACTCAATAAAATGAAAGACAACATGAACACAAGAGAAGACAAACAGTCATCTTTAAGCCCTGAAATATTTATCAGGGGAAATTCTCCGTTTGTTTACTTTACAACAGGTTCATATTTTCTGCATTTAACTTCTTTTGATACCTTCCCCGCTATATTGCTCAGCGTAGTTCTGGCCTCCAAATCCAGGTCCCGCACCGAGCGGATTGCTTTAACATCCATCAGGAAGGCAAAAGATTTTATGGAAAGCTTCAACCTGTTACGGTAACTGGCAACGCTGTTTAACACAGGGCAGGCATTTAAATGTGAGGTTAAATATCCTTAGAGGCAAGTGTTTTATGCAAGCAGATGTGTAAGCTGAGCTCCAGCGTTAACCCTTGCAGCGCAGGGTTGTTTGAATCTATGGCCTCAGATCTTTTAATAAAAGCTATTACGTCCAGGCTGGAAACGAAGGGGAGGAAGTAGGTTTTGCCGTCGCATCAGGAACACTCAGACAGTGGAAAGTGGCTTCAAAGCACTGAAAGAGCCGAAAGGCCAAATCGGTGGAAAGCAGGTGGCAGGATAAACTGCTTCACCCTCTGAGACAGGTAACAGCTCCAGCCCGATGCTATCCGATGGCTGGCGGGGGGAGAGCGCGCAAGGACGTTAAGAGAAGGCAGCCTAAAGACACGGAAATTATCTGCTCCCAGCAAATGAGTCATATTGGCAGCTCCAGCCATAGCTCGTCCACCGGCACTTCCTCCTCCCCTCCCCTCGAGAGGGGCTGAACTCCTACCAACACGCTCAGTTTGAGGACACTGAGCCAGACTAAGGGAAGCTCCAGCCCAAATACGTGAGAAAGTTCGATGCTTTCAACAGCAAAAAGCCCAAGAGAGCATCGAATGCTGTCCCCTACGGATCCCACGCACCTGCGTGCAAGAACCTCCATCGCAGCCTTGGAGATGCACCGTTTCGAGGTAGTTTTGGTGCTCAGCGTGCAGGGGTGTAACTCCACCCAGGGAGAGACGACCCGCAGACCTTGTAGCAACAACACTTGTGCTCTCCTGACGACATAGGGTAATGGTATCGGGGAAACAGTGGTCCTCCAAGCTCGGTTTAAGGCAGAGGGCATTGCTCGCACCCTCCATGTGTGTGGAGCCGTAAGCCAGCCTGTTACGGTCGGCTTCATAAGGCTGAGGGCCAGAGAGAAGACAATTTTGGTAATGAAATTCCTCTCTTAAAGAGCTGGGATTTGCAAAACACTAGTCGAGACGTCAGGTCAGCAAGCAAAGGTAAATGCCCCGATTCATTCTCCCTTCAGAGTGTGCACTATGGGGAGACTCTGATCGTAAGGGGGTACCAATGGGTCCAGCTTCTGAACTCCGAACCCTTCCGACAGCTGCAGCACGAGATGCTTGCTTTGCCAGCTAAGCCAAGCCCCCAGATCTCCCCGTTGGCTTGCTCCAGACTGAGATCTGCCCTTCGGTTTTGCTATCATGCTGTCCAAGGTGTAATGGTTTCTTCCTCCTTCTACAAGGCAGCATAGATATTGAAATGGAAGAATAAATGTGCCCAGGACAAAGCAATCTGCACAGTAAAATAAGCCATGAATAGAAGCTACATCTTATCTTAGCAAGACAAAAGATCTGTAATGCAGCTGAGATGCTCTAACTGTGCTAACAAAAGCCTTTCAAGTTCAGGCAAAGCTTTTGATGGAGCAGCGATTAAGTTCATGCCTCAGTTTTGGGTAGTTCCACTGACAATTATAAACTACATATTCTAAATGCGAAGCGATGCATTAAGTCACCGGCATTCACATGGGAAACCTAACAGAGCGGATTTCTCAAGCGCTGGCAGTGAGACGTACTGAATACGCGGACAGATTGCAGACCAGCAGAGGAGCCCAAACCGATCGGTCCCTCATGTGCACCATTCCCATAGGTCAAAGTTAAGAGCCACAAGTAGAAACCTCTCACGAACGACACCAAAATGCTTCGACCCTTCCTTCTAGCTTGTCGCTATATGGACAATACATTTCGATGACGGATCGGGGCTGGGGAACATCCAACCAGTCGTCCTAAAGACCCAGCAGAGCTCACCCCAGACAGCAGGGCAGCTGCGGAGAGACCAGATCCCACGGGCAGCCGAAACACGAGCTCACATCGATTTTGTAGAGCCAGATTTGCCGTCCCTTCTAGAGCCCGTATCTCCAAATAACGGCTCCTAGCGTGGATCCTACAGAGGATCTGCTCTTACCCATGCCCTCCACACCTAGCATTATTCTACCCAGATATCCACATGATGGTTTTGTTATTCGGGAAGCAGAGACAAAACCAGCCCCAACATCAGATGCCATTATCATCTTTATTTATTTTTATTTGTTTTCAAGCAGAGCTCCTGGCTTCAAACTGCAGCCTAGGAGTCAGCTGGGTGGTTCTCGCTTTTGGGGGGCACCTTCCCAGATCCCATTGACCTGCTCTGACTTGACAACGTACAAATAAGCAGCTTTACTTCTAGTTTGGGGCTTGCCGCTCGCTGCCGCGACGCGCTGAATCTTCATGAGACCTACGCGTGAATCATGCTGACATCTGACTTCTGGACACTACGCAATTTCTCTGGGGAACACACGAAAACACATGCTTCTCCAAAAAATCTCTTCGGTGCAGTCGCCTCCCAAGGGAGGATATAAGCAACAAACAGGATCTAGCCCTCCTAACATTTTTTTTTTTCCCCTCCAAACAGAGAGAAAAGCTGCATTAATTGTCACTTTTAAATGATAATTGAACACACTGGTTTGAAGATGCAAGATAATGTTTGCATTGGAGCAAAAAGATTTGGGCTCCAGTCTACAGCTCTGCATTAAAACGAGTCCCTAGTCTATCCAGAACTTAATGCTTATTTTAGAAAACCCTCCAACCTACAGAAACTGGAATAATTTTACATTAGTACCTATTTAATGCTTTGCTAAGTAAGGGTGCCAAACACTGGGAAAAATGAGACATTTGAAAAGGTTTATTTATCCCTGACATGCCTCATGGTTCAGGATTTCAGGTAAATACAAGAAATACCCACTGGGTGAGCCCATGAGTCGATATAAGGAAGCGGTTCTAGGCTCCGCTGGCGATATATTTTCTGCGGTGAAGTTTACAGCCGTGGCTTATCACGGCATTCGACTTTACCAGGTTAAATCCCATTTTTCCCGAGCAGTGAGCACCTACTGACATCACACGATTTTACAGCCCAGCAAGCTCGTTTCTCGGGCTGTTTCACGTAACGACGGTTCCAGCCTGGGGTGGAGACGCAGGACATCGTAAGGGCAGAAGTCGCGCTACAGAACCTCAGGCGTGCTCCAGCTCCCAAGTCAGCACGAGAATTAACTTGGCAGAGAAGCGGGAGCTGCACGACGGGGCTTGGCACTGCACGAAAGGCAATGAATCCCCGTAAGCGCGCAGAGCCCGGCCCAGGGACGGCAAGCAAGACCCCCCGCTCTTTGCTGGCACCCTAGCCCTGGCAGTAGGTTGAGCTGCTTCGGAAACCAAAGCTCTTACGGACCACCGAATCCGCAGCCCGTCCGAAGAAAGAGCATCCAGTCAACCCCATTTCATCTCGTTACTCTGGGCCAGACGCCGAGTTTTGCGTTCATCTTCCCATTTCAGCTCATCTGCGGGCTGGAATCCAACTGCGCTGCTCCCGCATGCTTCAAAAAAAAAAAAATAATATCCCCGGGGCTATCTGTATTTGTAGCAAGAAAGATCAACCCTAAGCAGCGAGCCTGATATTCGCAGAGAACAGCTTCCGTACGCACATGCCATCTCCTCCCTGAACAATCAGTCCTCTGTCCGGCGCTGGAGTGCAATACAAGAGCGGCTTAGAGTGAAAACACAACACCTGAAAAAAGAGAAATTCTTCGGGGAACTGGAAAAATACATTTTGCTCCTTGTTTATCGGTGGGTGACTCTGTTCTCCCCGTGTTACTAAAAGCATTCACTGGTGCTTAACTTCTTGGAAGTCACATTTAAAAAAAAAAAAAAGCCAAAAAGCAGAGGGCAGGCCATTCATCTTTGCAGGACAAAACTGTTATCAGAGACTTGTTTGCTCGGATTTCAGACGTGCTGCTGCTCCTTCCCCCCAGCACAATTCAGCGGTAATTAGCATCACATCTGTGCAACAGAAATATCTGATATTTGAGCAAACAGGAGTTCTTAAAGCTGTAGTGACTGGCAAAAAGCAACAATAATACAGCCTCTGTGAGGACCTTACACCTAATTGCTGTTGCCAGTACTTATGGCCCATTGCCCAAATAGTTAGTTAACCAGTATTAGAAAAACATTTACCAGTGTACCAAAAAAAATCCCAAATAAAGAGCCACTCAATTAACAGGTGCTGCTTTTCCCTTAGTTAAAACTGAATATCTCTGTAAACTGACTTTTTCAGAAGTGAAATTCTTGCGTAGCATCCGTGCTTTGAAACAAGACTCAGTCAGAAACCCAATACCACTAACATTTTGAGAAATGTGAAAGAGAAGCACCATGGAAAGAGGATCGGCATGTGGGCACCAGCCGAATAAACGCAAGAGCTGTTTACCTGGAGGGATCCACTACAGCTGCGGAACCTTGAAGCAGAGCTTGGGTTACAAAGGAGTCCAACATCTCCATGGGGATCCTGCCATCGTGACATTTGCTGTTGGGGGGGGCTTTGAAAATGCGATACAGCTACTCATGTTATGTTATTGCAAGGATCCAAACTTCTCTTCAGCTGCCAATTATGCTCATGATCATGAAGGTGGGAGTTTTTGTCCCTGCCCTTGGTTTCTCTCCACCTTCAGAGCATTATCGCTGCTCCTTCAAATCAATGAAACTTCTCTGATGTAACGCTGAAACCAAAACTACCCATTTACTGAGACGTATCGTGAGCAAGCTGGTAAACCTTCACGCTGTGGAGGAGCGGCACATCATATAGAAGCAGTAACCAAACCTGAGACTGAAAGATTCCATAGATTAATCTAAGATTACATAGATTCTGAGCAGGAATCTACAAAGATACTATCAGTAGTTATGTGTTGTAACCCTTTGGCTACCTGAAGCAATTTCCCGATCGATTTATTTATCGTCCCTTGTGCCTGACGCACAAATGATTTTAATTTCGATTCTAAATACACACCAAGTTTGGGGAAAATGGTATTTAGGTGAGCCAACCTGTCTTCAGCACCGTCAAGTTCATTAGCACGGCAAACCAATTCGTTCGGCCGAAGAGAAATGCAACTGTTCTAAGTCACAGTCAAGCCCATCACAAGCTGCTGCTTCTGATCTACATCAACTACCCCAAAAAACACGTCTTGGGAGCTCATTAAAAACACCGGCTGCTTCTCCCACCTCATTTAAAAAACAACCATCGTTTGTTTAGGATGACTTAAGAGCCCGATGCACTGCAGCGCAGTGCATCGGGCTCTTAAGTCATCCTAAACAAACGACGCATTAGTGTAGCCATCTGTTGGGGCGACCAGCTGCAAGACATGTGGTTGGAAGACCAACGGACCACGAAAAATCTGCCGGGCCGGTTCAGCAGCTGAGAGGCAGCATCCAGATGGCCAACCGGCACACCCCGCTCTTCGCCAGCCAGCGAGTCAACCCCACGGGACAGATCAGGGAGCGGGTGACGGCGCTGAAACTAGGGCACCGAGGTTAGCGAGGGACGTGGAACAGAGAAGATGTGGCCGAGCGCTGGGAAAGAGTCTCACCCATCGCTTCAACAGGGCGCCCTAACTTACGAACAGAAATTGAAAGGAAGATTTAGCAATCCAGGCAGTTAGGAAGACTTTTTTTTCCACCCTAGGCAAGACATTCAGCGCTGAGAACAGTCGTCATTGTCGGGTTTGGTCAAAATTTGCATCTTTGGCCTCTCCAGTGTATTCACTTTGACTTTATGCAAATAAAAATAATGCTAACAGTTACATCTTCTGAGTCAGAAGCTTCAGGTAAGGCAGCTCGACACTTGGGAAACAAGACAAGCACACGCATTTCTCAAGCCAGGGTAAGTTTTTATGTATTTATATTCCAGTGGTGAAATGCTAATCTGCATAACACAGGCCACTAAAACGGTTACTTCTTACCTAGTCTGAGCTCTCCAAAGTTCCCACACCCAATCTTCTTGCCCACTCTGAAGTTGGGTCCCACCATGAGAACGCCAGAAGACGCCGATGAGCTTGGTCGAGAACCATGCCCGCTCCTTCCCGGCATTCCTTTCGTCGTCCGCTGCCTTTCATCCTTTTCCCTATTAGGATGGTCCATGATCTTAGTGAAATATCTCTGCCAGCAAGCTGGCAGAAAGGAATTGGAGTACGCACTCTTCTCCTTAGAACAGAAATATATATCCAAAAGTATCTGAGTCAGGGTCCAAGAGAGTCATGGAAACGCTTGGAGTTCTTTTGGCACCGTATCCAGTTTCCTAATGCATCTTGATAATGTACCAAGGGGTCGATTACGTTCTTGAGAACTCAATAAAGGCAGGTTGCTTTTGGTTTCTTACCTGGGGAAAAGAAAAAGGATATATGAAATAAAAATCGTTATTTTAAAATACCGAGCGAGAAACATACAACAAGGCCAACGTCCAGAACTTTCCAGGCCTCGAGGAAATTAACAGCTATACAGGAACTTTAGTGTTTTCTTAACAATTTTCTGATAAAAAGCCGAGGTCACGAGGAGATTTAAGTTCTGCCCACCCACTGCTCGCTACCGGAGTTACCCAGACTCACGCCACACATACTAACAAAAGTCATTTCAATTACGCCAGCATGTCAGGTGGAAACCGCAAGGAGATCACGTCCCATCTTTAAAGCAACTCTGAAGTGTAACGTTTGTTTTCTCCTCACTTCATACATTTATAAAGTATTACACAAAAAACAGACAAAAAATAGAAAGTGGGAAATGAAAGGTGCCAAAAGAAAATATTGAAGCACTTAGGAAGTCGCATGTGTCTACCACACTAAAAAGTCAAATTCTACTTATTTTACACCTTTTAAAGTTGACCTCAGATATATTGGCTAATTAAAACTATTGTCTTAGAGAGTGGATCAAAATTAGTAACCAAAGCAAGATTTGTTATTTGGAAAAAAGCTAGAAGTTTCCTGAAAGCTGCATCAGCATACTGTTCACATTCCTAACACGTTCGTCTTCCACGATTTAGTTGCCAAAAAAATCAAGGTTTGGAAAAACAGAAGTTCTAATGGAATTAGGTGAGGGACCCAAGGGCCAAAATCTTCTCCAGCAGCCTGCGTTCATGACCAGCAAACGAAAGCCCAACAGTTCTCCCCCAGAAAGCGAAGCACACCTTGCTCCCGCACGTCCAAACTTGTCCCCACCATAACCCCAGGGGCAGGCAACGCTGGACTGCTCCAGACAGCGCACCGGTGCATCTCCTGAGCATCCATCTCCTAACTCTGTCCAAAGGGGACAAGAAATAGATGCTTCTCAACCCACACAGGCCAACGGGTTCCTCTGCGCCCATGGACCAGCCTGAAAAGACGGGCAGGAGCTGTACGGACCCAGGAGGTCCCGCTCCACAAGCGCAGTCCGGAGAGCGCAGGGAAAACTGATTGACATCTCACTGCGAGACCTTTCCTGGGACATGAACTCATACTGGATTGTTGGAGCGGACAAATGACTCAGCTCGACTCCACCGCGCTCAGAAGAAATTTCTACCACTCAGACGTGAAACTCTGAAGGCTGTGGAGCAACAGACCACTGCAGCCCGACGGGACAGTCCAGAGGTACCAGCGGTGGCGGGCGAGCCTCCCTTCATATCGCAAGCGGGACGAAGGGAAAGCTTGCAGCGCCTGTACAGACAAGGCAAGCTGCATCGGGAGCTGGTGTCAGACAGCAGATGTGGACACTCTGGAGACGCCTGTGGTGCAGTTCTTAAGGAAGAACTAGAATAAACATACCTGGAGCTATCCCCCACATGGCAGGACCTATACATACAGGATTGTGCTCCTTTAGGGGACAACGCTGCATTCATGATTTTCCAGATGTGAATGGGAATGGAAGGGTGCTGAATAATTTCAGAACTGAGGGTTGTGTCCTACTTCTGCACGGGTGCCTACAGCCGAAGTTTCAATGCTTGCACGGAAGTTCGCAAGCACCTCCCAAGTCAGCAGCAAAGCGCTAAATGAAACCACCCAAACAAGAGTCACCGTGGAAGGACATCGGCAACCCAACGCTATCAGGTACGCCCAGAAACACAACCGTATTTACAAGGGTTCAAAAGTTACTAAGGCAGTTGGCTCAGCCCTCCTGTAGCGATACACTCAGAGAATTCAGCACGGCTTTCTCCTGTTCGTTTCACGAGGTGGCGAAGCTAACCTGCCTACTTCCAGTCATCCAAAAATAAAAGACAAGAATTATTACCCATCCACAAACCAGTGGCACGGAACAAAAGCATTAGCCCTTTTGAAATACGAGTATGAAATATGAACCTTCAACTGCGGCATACTTTTATTTCTGGAAATTTTGGTTTGATCTAAGGCATCTGTATACAAGGCAGAAGTCATTCACGCTAGATCCAGAAAACGCAGGTAGCTACCAGCTGCAAATTCCAGCTTCTGGACATCGAACTAGTCTTTAGCACAACTCCGCCCTTTTCTATCCATTTCCATTCGCAGTTCTGTATGTTTGCACAAAAGAGGGCACAGTTCTCCCCGGCCTGAGCTTCCGCCCTAGATCTTTGTTTTCGGAAATAATTCCGCCAAAAAAAGCAAAAGATTAAATACAGAGAATGCACAAATTTAACACCATTTTGCAATTACTTTCCACTGCTTTTGTTCATATATTGTTGGAGGCTTCTGTATCAGACAGGGAGTTTGGAGGACTGGAAACAGACTCCACCTTCACAGGAGGGATGCTGGTCCCTCCACACCATATTAGGAAGACCTTCACCACACTGAAAAGGACCTAATAATAGCGGAAAGAAACATCCATACACGCGGACAGATGCTTCATGCAACATAACAATCCCACAAAACCACCCATCTCTACGAGTTTATCCTAACGCGAAGAGCCTAGCTCAGGTTGCGCACGTTACAACCCACAGGATATTTCAGCAGCCCTCTTTTCTAGAGCGAAAAGCGGATGAATCCTCGTTGCCGCTCTGCACAAAGGTGGATCTCTGCAGAAAACGCCAGACGGCACGTCTGCAGCAAATCCAGGAGGTCTGAAAATCATCGGGTCCCCCAAGAACCACAGCATTGCGTCCATACGGTTGGCCATACCGACCCAGAAGCTGCAGCGTCAAGCTCCCAACGTGGCACTAACGCGTGAAACGCCACGCATGAGTAAGCATCGCTGGCCTAGCTAGAGGCAGAAGAGCTGGAGATGTTCATCTATAAGAAACTCAGTACTTGGTATCACCAGGCTTTACTTGTACCTCAAATTAATTCAAGATTTAATACTTAAAACTGAATACGGATTAGCAGGAAGCACCCGTTACAGGCGAGCAGGACGAACTGGTTTTTCACCACAGACACCCCAACATACTTCCAGCTGCAGCGTTCGCTTTGACGGGGTGAGTTAGCGCTGTTTCTCAAAGCCGTTTGCGTAGACGCAAGCACAGTTGTGTTTGCTTTGTGAAACCAGCTTGCAGAAGTGATGACGATGCTCTGTCAGATAGCAGCAAGGCACTTTGAGCGGACCTCACCCCGGCCTGTCCTGGGAGGAGAGACTTGCTTCAAAACAAACAACATTAAAAAAAAAGGACAGTCGCTAAAACTAAGTTCATTGCTGAACAGAAATCAAATGTGAAGATGATGATGGAGCGCTTCTAGGGCTGGATCACTAAGAAAGATGAGCAGAACAGAGGAATTCTATGAATAAAAAAAAGCAGCACTTTGGAAAACACACTTGATCCCACCAAAGCCAGAGAGGAGGATTTTTTTCCCCCTGGAAACCAAAATTATTTTCATCAAGGTTGGATAATCCACGTGCAACAAGCACAGGCCTCAGAAAAGGGTAACAGAAAGACGGCTCTAGCAAGAGCAGAACCCCTGCCCAGTTTACGCTCGGAAAAAACAAAGCGCAGCATTGTGAGAGGCACGAAGGGCAGCACGGGAGACGGAGGAGGTACCACCAGGAAGGGGGGCCAAACACCCTGAAAGGAAGGGGCAAAGTCAGCACGACGGGGACCGATTACAGCAAAGAAAGGAGGAATGAGACAATTTCGATAAAGTTGCAAATATTTTTTTTTCCTTAAGGCTTTCTTGCTCATTCGGCTAACAGTTACGGGGCCAGCAGAGAGCGTAAGAAAAGTCAATATAAGCTAAAACCACTGCAAAGGGTTTCTAAACGACTCTGATGAACGTGAGGTACCCTGGGAAGAGGCAGGCTGTTTAAGAACGCACTACAACGTTTTCCTGCGGGATACCAGAAGCCGTTTAACCTTCCTTCTGCCGTGAAGTACTACCAGCAGAGCAGACGGATCCAGGCGACGAGGTTGTTTTGCAGGAGAACCTGATGCCTAGGTGCAGAGCTTTTCTAAGTCGTTTGGCTACCTGCCGGCACAAGCATCGGTACAGAAAAGCATTTCACTAGCTCCAATAAAAAGGAGCTGAAAGCCCTCAAAAGGCAAAGGTGCACAATTTAACGTGTTTCAAATGGTTGATATGAGTCGGCCTCGATCTTCAGCGGCTGCAGGGCAGGCGGTGCTGTCGGGGCTCAACGACACAAGTACGTCATTCCCGTGAGGGCCGCTCAAGCCTCTTGTGAGCACAAGCCCTCCTGAGCCTCGATACAGCTTCCCCCTCCTCCAGAGCGAGGTCTGAACTCGGCTCAAGCCCAGCGTGCCAAGTTTCGGATCTGGCATCAGAAACACATGGCTGAGTCTGACACTGGCACCGCCTTGCTCAGCGCACCTCGGACGGGACAAGCAACTCCCTTCTTCTCAGGCTGGTTAAGTACAGAGCTCCACCACGCATTTTCTGGCTAGCGAAATAAGATGTTAACGGCTATAAGCTGCTACGCCTCCATCCTTCCCCCGTTCCCCATCCGTATAAGGCGTCCCCAGCGGGAAGGATGGAAAGGCCACACCTGCCAGTCTGCGAACACTAAACATCCTCTTTCTCAGCCGAAAGCCTCCTGCAAACAGGAACTCGGATCAGCAAGGCATGAGCGAACCAAGCGTTTGATAACCTCTTCGCAATGGCCAACGCTTGGAGCAGAACCCAGCTGCCGGTACACCGAATCGCACAAAGATGTTGCGCTATTGCTACTACGGACTAAACCCGACTGTAGTAAACACGGCATCAAACACGGCTTTTGAGGACTAACAAAGCGCTCGGCTTTGGGAGAGGAGTGGCAGAAGAATGAAGACTAGACTGTAATTTGAAGTCAGTCGCATTAATATTTAAAGATTACTCAGAACGCCAGGACTATTTCCTGCCGTGATTCAAACTTTTTCATAACGATTTTCCTTCCTACCTTTCCACCCACTCAGCAAGATTGCTCCCGAAAGTTACTTGCATTTAAACAAAGCTGCATGAAGATATTTCCCTAATGGTGACTCAGTCCAATTCCAGTATTCATTTCACTACAACATAGCTGGAGACACGGGAACAGTTATTTAATGAAAGATACAGGCTTGAAAGGAACTTACTTAAAGCACAGTTAGCTAAATAAAAAAGAAACAACTGTGTATCCTACGCACTTCAAAACACTTAGGACCCAAGATCTAAATCATGACCTCGCCTCCATCAATAAAACCGCAGCGCTAGAGCGACAAACCAGCTTCTAGGCGGCGTTGAAGGCAGCTGCCGTTCGCGTCGTGATCCGCAGCACAGTCTAGCGCAAAGAAAGGTTTATTGCTTACCGAGCACTCGTCACGGCACAGAGACGTTGCTCACAGACATCCAGTTTTCTCAATTAAGTCCTTAAGTTTGAAAGCAGCAGCAGTAAAGGACAACGCGAACAAGAGACTGGTGTGAAGAAGCCAGGGCAATCCTTATTCCTACCCTTCGAAGGAAAAGATCGCTTCCCTTGCGCTGAAATTTCTTTGACCTACTTGAGATGCTCCGGAGACCCTTCCAGGATAGGAACGAGAGCTGTCAAAGGCTTGTTTTGTGGCACAAATTCAGATAAGCTGTCCAAACCGAAATTGCAAGTGAACGCCCCTTTCTTCAAACCAAATCAAGCAGACCTGATCCAGGTCCGTGTGTGGTTTCGATTCGTGAAGGAGTCAAAACATGCTAGAAATCAAACTGCAAATGCTTGGCAGATGGATCCCCACCCTAACAAGCAGAAGTAGTTCAGCCCTACAACTCCTTTTTTCTTCTTTTAAGGAGAGACCTTCAAGAAAGCCTCATTTTCTTTTGGGATGGGTGATCTCATCCTGCTCTCTATAGAAACAGGAAGTCATTTTCTCAAAGCAACTCCAAGATCGTCGCTTTAGGACAAGGCATGTGCCTTCTCACCTTGTGTTCCAACATCCACCCCACGTGCCCGCGTAATACTTTTGGTAAGTCTCTTGATCCGGGAAGTGCTTTTCAGACAAGATCTGCTACTTCCCACATGACTTCAAAGACTATAAAATCCTCCAGGGCTCTCAACTGACACGTTATAAACGTACGGATGTGAGGTCACCAGCTTCCACCCTCATTCCGCGTAAAAAGCAGAGCCTTCAGCAGCAGAAAGCTTTGCTCGCTTTGCCACTGGTTGGGACAAACTGTTCACCCTCTGGAAAAGGTATAGCAGCCAGGACGCAGGTAATGAGGAACATTTTGAAACCAGGACATATATGATGTGTTCGCTCACATTCTCAGCATCTGCCAACGCGTTTTATTAGCTTACACCCTTAAGTTTAGAGGAACAAGTTGGCTTTGCGTCCGCTGCTTCACTGCATACGTTAACAGCTTCCGAGCCATCAACGCTCTTCCAATATTAAAACACGACCAGTAAACCTTTCACCTCCAGCTTTGCTCTCTTCTACATGGACACACATCTCCCCTGGCTTCAGGTCCCTTCATGCCTTCTCATCCCACCGCCTCATCTCTTCCTTTCCACGATGTTCCACTTCTCGTCCTGCTTCTGCCCAATGCTGCCTTCCAACTGGCCCCAACAAAAATGTCTTTTTCCAAAGCCACCCCATTGCTCACTTCTGGCAAAGCTGCTGTTCCACTAACAAGAAAATAAAAGAGTTATGAGATCTGCCCTGTTCCTAAGGAGAAAAAAAATCAACAGATAATCAAACATCCCACCTTGGTCTGACCTGGAAGAGGATCCTGCTCTGGTGCTTGGCTATCTACACAAGCTGGGAGGAAGGGAGGATGCAGAGGCTGAACGCTTTTCTCCACTCAGCCATGAGAAATATACTACTTTTTTTGCTTTTTTCTCTCCAACTCAAGAGCTTTGTGGTTACCTATAGGGTCTTCTACCAGGAGACACTCCCCCAATAAGCCTCCTATTATGGGAGCATATTTCAGCTACCTGCCTGTAGCCCAGAAGGACCTCCACGCAGAGGAGGTCAGCATTTATCTGTGCTTTCCCAAACAGCACCAGACTGACCCGGTTTCAGTGTCCTCAATGTTGTGCAAAACAACAGAAAAACTGAAAAAGTAGGTCAAAATTCTCCGTTGCAGTTTAAAGCCGGTAACAACATCGACAGAGCTGGCTGCAGACTATGGCGAGCAGGTGCACATCACGTCAGACGTCCCACACTTGGGAGGTTCTTTCCAACCTTGAAGACTACAGATGCCTTTTAAACATGACGACTTGCTGCTGTTGAATCATTTGACCCAACAATTTAATCTTCAGCTTGTGCAGTTAGTTTTGTTCAGCGCTTCGCAAGCGGAAAAAATGCCTTACGAGATGAGGCACACAAACAGTATTTAAGTCTAAATTGCTGGGAAGGGAGAAGGATGGACAACTGCGGATCACTACGCTCATTTGTTACTCATGAATGCACAGGACCGTCAAGTCGACATCCTATAATTACACAGTTTTTACAGAAAGGGATGAACCCAAACGAACTCATACTATTTTCCATCCTAGGGAAGTGAACTTCCATGAAGTCTTTTCCTCAAAGACCTTGTGAACCTGCTAAAACACATTAATTGTATAATCCTCAACTAAATGTGTTGGCAAGTTACTTTTCCAAATCAGTCTCGGTTTACCGTTTCACCCAGAGCGATCCAAGCACCCGCTCTATAAGTTCATTCCTGAACTTTGTTCTTGATACCCTCTACCCAAGTTCAGCGTGAAAGCCAGGAATGTAAAGGAGGGAAAAAGTAATTTAGTTAGTAATTTAGCTATTCCACACAAAGAGAGTCAGAACAAAAAATAGACGTTTTTCAGGGAAATGGTTTGTGTGAGGCAAGCTAGATTCGTCGACTTTTCGCCACTTGAGTTCAAGCCAAACAGATGCCAGCAGCAATGTACACATATTCCTATACGTTTAACAAAGCACTACAGACCATAATCTGCCAGAAAAAGAGGGTTAGTGCTCTTTAGGAAGAGCTGCATTATGCTGGAACAGCTAAATGAACAGTTGAATGCTTAAATAAAATTAAAAAATCCCCTAATGAAACCTGAGCTCTGCATATTTTAATTTTTTTTTAAGTTGAGAAGAGTAAAGACTGAAGAGCAACTGCCAGATCAGCTCCCCTCTATCTTCTGAGGCTCGTTGCAGAAGTCGGACCCACATCCCTCTGCATAAAAGCCCGACAGAGTGCCAAATCCCCGCTCATCAGCGGCAAGCGCCTCCGAACGACGCAGGTGTTCGGCCCACCCACAGCTGCCTGCGCACCACCAGCCCCAACGCTGCGTCCTCAGCGGCCCCGGGAGGGAACCGTCACGTCGACAAAGTTTTTAAGATCTACCTCTTGATATTACAGTAACTGCCTCCAGCTTTAAAATCCAGGGTTTGAAAGGCTTCTCAAAGACTGAGAAATCATGATGTTTAGGATACCATCTCTGCTTGCAAAAATAGGCTGCGTAAGGCCACGTAGGATCGGGTTCCAGCAGAAATAGATATTTATGAGGGTGCTACAGAGGAAATGAGAAAAAACTTGGAAAGGGTCTGCAAACAAAGGGTCTGCAACAGACCCAGGGCAGGATGAGAACCTTGTAGACATTCTCTTCTCTGATATCCAGGCATCATGTGTACCTGTATTTTTTTTCATCTTAAAATACCAGGTTGCTTAACAGCAAAAAGAGAGCCTCAGATACCCCTACACCACTCCCTTCCTTTCAGGCAATGGTTTTGAAGAAGAAAGGGGCAAAGCCTACCAGAGAAGAGACAACTTCTAGACAGCCACACGCATCTTCAAGGAAGAACCCACATCAGGCAGATTCAGGTGGTTGATGGATGTAGTTTGCAGTTGCCGGTATCAACGACGAGCAAAGTCCTCGACAAGACCACCGCCGCGGCTCGGATCACTGACAGCAACATCACTTTTGCAGATTTATAGCATAATTTAACACAGATGCGTCTCAAGAGTCTACGACTGTTTTATCTGCGCACTGCCTGGCAAGGAAAAGAAGCCTGGAGGATGAATTACAGACAGGCTCAGAGAGCTTGAAAAGACTGGTAAATTTGGCGGTTACACACAAAAAAATCCCCCCTTTGCACTATCCAAACCATGAAGCGCCTTTTTTCTGCTTTCAGAAAGGAATGCAAGTATCAAGTTCAGAGCCAACACAGCTTTCACGGTGTGTATGTGTGTGGGGCGGGGGAAAAGCCTCGTACTAGAGGAAAAGTCCTCGGGAACTTGAACAGACAGGGTCAAAGAAAACTGAAGACCCCTTGATGGCAAGGGGAAGGTAGAAGCTGCGTTAGTGGAACCCACCTCGAGCCGACAGGCAGCCCTGGCTAATGCGAAGAGGTGCCGAGAAGCGTTTGGCCGTGCGTCAAGATGAACGCCAGCACTCGTCAGGTTTGCGCTTCCCCTGCAGGAGGACACATTCGTGTTGAGTGTCACCTAGTATCAATAAAACCAGTGTCATTACAAACCAGCAATGAAGTGGGATGCGGATGTAGGCTCTCGGTACCCCAACTTGAGAAAAGCTCCAGACTTGGCTTGTGGCTGCCTGATGGGAACAAGTTGCCTCTCCTCTGTCCCACCCACTCAAGGTGCCTCAAAAAGCAGCAGACAAACAAGCAGAACACTTTCTTGGTTGCCTCATATCAGGAGGACACCAAACCTCTGCCAAGGCTTGTATCGGCTCCTCAAAAGAGCTTCTGAAACCACCGGTCAGATTCAGGATCTCAGCCTCTGGAACCAGGTTGAGCGGAGACCCGGGATGATGCTTGCTAGCGGTCTGAAGCAGCAGTGTACCCTCTGCTTGCTATCAATCAGCACGTAGATAAAACGATGTCCAGTACATGGCTGCGAAGATCAAAAGACTGCTAGACAGGGAAGAGAACGCGTGCTGTCTTGTCAGTGTAAAACATCACGTTGATGCTGCTGAGCATTTGCGCCTGATGGCTCAGGAGAGAGAGGAAAGCCAGTCCAGCCTCTCACAGCACCGAGCCCTAAATACGGGTGTAAGGGCTCTCTCGGCATCCAAGTGCCCACTACACAAAGCAGCAAAGCCTTAGAGAAAATCCCACTGCCACAGAAAAGGGAAGAATTTACGAAGGTGCATCAGAAATAGGCGCCTTCAGAAGGGGAGCTTTATGCAAGTACCTAATTCAGTGCAAAGGTTTGGGCACCGAGTGCCAACACACGCCATAAACAGGCAAGATTCATCCCAGCTTAGGTGTGTCCTCCAGGGACAAATACCAGCAATCAGCCAAAGCAAATTTGGCTGTAGGAGACTATGAGCTTTCACGTCCTACTGTGGGGCAATATTCAGCATCACAAACTGAAGAAGTTGCTCTTCACCACCGCACAGCCTCACACGAAGAGAGGACAAAGAGAAACCTGTAAGAAGAGAACACGACCAAGAACAACGGTTTAGGTGGGTAAAAGTCACAAGTATACTCTGCGCAGCCTTTGCAGCTAAACTTTAAGACCTGGACTGGCAGGCAAAGCCCATACGCCCCACGGAAAACGGGGAAGCAGACAACCCCGCCAAGGCCGCGTGACTCCATCCCACAGACTCTCGACGTTGCCCAACAGACTTGACTTGGCCCCCGGCTCCAGGTTGCTCATCACCAGAAACTCCTCGTAAGAGCTGGTTAATAAAGTGGAAACACGGTGATGTAAGAGATGGTGAGCCGGAATATCAGCATCTCTTAAAAAAAATAAACAGTAATGGTGATGCCAAAAGGAGAGACAAGTAGTGTATTAAGAGAAAACACAAGAAAACTTGACACTTAATGATTTAATGTATATGTCTTTTCGTTTTAATGCCTGAACTTCACCTTCTCCCTACTCGAAGATACTACCTTTTCCGGCAGTCACGGGACAGAAGATCAGACCATGCTGTCACGTCATATAATTAGACGTTTGGCAGGAAATAAACTGACATTACCTACATATTTTGCTTGCAACTAAACTATGTCTCAAAGAGGAAACTATGTACCTGAGAGAGAAATCTCCCCCGGCCTTTCATGTGCTGTTTACTTGGAAGCAAATTGCTGTCAAACGAGGGTGACAAACCCTGCAACCATGTGCAGAAGTTGAAGAGCACAAGGTAGCTGAAAAGGTTTTTTTAACCAAGACTCCTGGTTAATAAATCCTGCTCGTTTGGGCTTAATGAATACATTGCAAACAAATCTCAAAGCTGCTACCAAGAAGGGGCAGCAGCTGCCAGCACCCCGATTCCCTGCCATCGCCTCCTCCTCTCCCACCCCTCTATTTTCTGTGGGGTAAGGTTTGTAGCGGTATAGCTCACTCCCATTAAAAACTGACAGAGCTTAGTATTTAAGGCACTGTTACACTCAAAGCCCGAAACCTGCTGCAGCGATTTGTCTTCCCCTCCCATCATGGGGTGATAAAAACTCCATGAAGTCAGCACGGCAGCTGCGCTACAGACCCCAAACAAGCTGTCAAAACTCCACCTATCCTACCGGGTAGCATCCTCACGGCATATAAAGAAGCACCTTTTCCTTTCCCTCTCAGATTTAAGATCCTCCTTTTCCAGCGCTCCCAACCGCGTAGCCTTACGAAGCGGTTCAGCTGTCATAAGAGATTGATCGGGATAGCTTACGCGATTGGAAGTTGCCAAGAATTACCTGCAGACCAAGCAAAATACACGCTGAAGAAGCACAGCTCCCTTGCAGGAGGGCCAAAAGATGCTCAGGAGCTCTGTGATAGTTTGGGGGAATAATCCTGTCTCTTGCCTTTTTCAATTTTTATTTAATTTATCTTATTTATTTATCTCTAAACAAAGCAAAGGTCGCTCCTTTTGCTGGCAGCTATGAGCTGCCTCCTCCCCGGTGCAAGGTACAGGCTCGGTCACTGGTTTCGTCCTGTGCCCGCAAGCGGTAAGATAGGCTACACCTACACAAACATCGTAAGCTCTGCCGAGGAAGCGCGGGGTTTTATGGAGCAATTAGGCGTAATAATCCCAATTGCGTTTGTTCACAGAAAGTAAATGTATGTGCCTAGTTATTTCCTTGACATGGCAAGGAAGTAGCCTGTACCGCCAGCCCGCAGTGGAAAGCCAAGCAGAAGCCATCGACACTCCAGAGAGCAAGCTACGTGGCTTTAAAAAGCTCCACGGCTTTGAAAAGCTTGTAATACTTCTGTCGTTGGTTCATTTGGTGGGGTTTTTTCTTCCTCAAATCTGAAGGTAGCAAGTTGACAGTGGCTTAAAAGTCTTCTCGTGCTGGACGGGTGTTTTAGCTTCTCCCAGATTTCTTAGCAAGCACCATCCCACACCCGTCATTTTTCTACCTGGGCTTCACAAGACGCAGCTTCTTTGTAAAAGCCACCTGCACCGCTCGCCGAGATGAGGTCTGTGCGCTACGTCAGGCGGAGCAGCGCCGGGAGAGGCAGCCTCTCCACACCGGCATCCCGTGTAAAACCATCCGGCACACAGGGACACGTCTGGGTGGCAGGAGCAGCGTAAGAAACGGCAACACACACTCTCTGGTTTCTCACAGTGACAGTCTGGAGATAAGGTCTGGAGGTTTCTTTCGACTGTACCCATCCAGCTGACAGCATTTGCCTTCACGCACCATCAAGCTCATCAAATTTCCCCCCTTAAGTACACAGCAAATCGGACAAATTTAAATTTGCAAAGGAGCCACCCGGTTATGAGCCATCACCATCCCTTCCTCGTTCACACTGAACGCAGCTTCACCAAGGGCGGCCAGACGTCACCCCCCGCCTTTGCGCCGGGTGATGGAGAACATGCCCAAGACACGAGAGGGTGTTAATGCCAGCAAGGATATCCGGCAATCCATAAAATCCCGCATACCATGGAGAGACAGACAGTCCTCTGCCTCCACAAAAAGGCAGACTGAAGGTGGGCAGCGACAAGTGTCCCCCTGCCCCGAGAGCCCAGACCCAAGCAGCAGGACCACCTGGTGACCCGGCACACACTAAGCAGCTCCTTTATTCAGCCACAAACAACAGCGCCGAAGCGACATCCAGCTTCCGCAGCGCGTTTGTTTTCATTACCAAAGCCAGATGGATTTGGCGCTGCCGCTGTGGTCATGGCGGTGGATTTCGTTCGTGCCAACCTCTGCTGCTGCTACCGATAACCCTCTATCTGCATCTCAGCACCGTCCCACCACCCGGTGCTTGTGTCTTAGATCAAGAAAAAGTCCTTAGGTAGCAAGCGAACACCTCAGCTACCTTTTTGCCAGGTCATCTTGCCGTTTTGGTTACTTCCATTCAGATTTGAACTCCCCAGTGCCAGAAGAGGATCACCCCTGAAGTTACTGAACACCCAAACCGAGGATACTGGGCGCCCACCTACAGCACGTTTCGGTTCGGCTGCGAGCGGCAGGAACAAGCAGCACCGACACCAGCGTTCAGCCTCACGTTGCGTTTGCTGGAGCAACCTCAGCTTAAGGCGACGGCGTGCAAGCGAGCAGGGGAAACAAGCTGAAGAGGAGATGTTTCAGCTTCAGAGAGGTAATTTTACATGACTTTTCCTAGTTCTCCCCTTTCCCTCGCGTTAAGGGCTTTGCGCAGTTCACGGCCTGGCTCCTCTGTTTGCTGTAAACTTGAGACATGCCTATGTAAAGCGAGTATTGTGCCAAAACAAACAAATCTTCCACCCACTTGCGGTCCGGCAATCTATTAGGAAGGAAAGGCAAGGCACATACCATTAAAACTATAAATACCACCTAGTACGAACAAGAGTAAAGTCTCGCAGTTAACAAAAAGAATTCTTTTGCTCCGTTCCTCAAGGAATTAGATTTACGTGTCGGCCTTAGCTGTGCTGGCATCCCTGTTCTGCAAGCTTCTAACCCATTTATGTGTTTCAATTCCATTTGACAAAGAATTCAGAGACCTGAAATTTCTCCAGCTATTGCGATAAAGCCAGAGGAGAGCAATCCACACGTGTTCCCTCACCGAGGAAAATCACGAAGCACAAGCTCAGTTCTGCAGCCTAACACAAAGGAATGCACACGGGAGAGGAGTTGTTCATCCCTGTCCACAAGAAAAGCTTCACAACTTGGGTCTTATTAGATATTGGATTGTCCAAACACTAAAACCACATTTCCTAAGCTGTTTTCAAAGTCATTTACTACCTCTGTGAGTTTGCTCCTCTTCTTCGTGTATAAAACAAACAGCCCGGTAACCATATAATCTTGCTTGCTATTCAACAAGCAAGCGAGAGCGAGTGCTTGGCAGATATTTCAAACTGAAGCTGGCTAGTGAGTACATAAATGAGGGTTTAAGGACACACGGAAATAGAAGCAGCAGCTCCACGCTACTGTATTTCCCATCCTAGAATGACTTAAAAAAAAAAAAAATAATCAGTGACACTGCAGAGAGAAGCCTAAAGATTTATCAAGAGCTAAAACAAGTCCCTGTGATAAGATTAGGGCAATTCAGATGAGTTTGGCGCAGAGAGATTAGAAGACACTTTCTTGCCCCTGGATTAGCAACGGGGAGAAACTGCAGCCAACGCCCAGCAAAGGAATAAACAGCGAGCAGGGAGCGACGATCAGAGGGAGTCCTGGGCTCCTCAAGTTGGAGGAGAAAGGGATTTGTTCTACCCTTTCACACTCATCTAGACTTAAGGGTTAAGTTTATCTTTTCAAATGAAGTAGAGATGCAGCACAGGTACTGGCAGAGATGCGTAGCCAAGGAAAGCACGTCCCGATGATAACATTCCTTTGCCCTGCAACACACGGCCTCGGACTAGTTTCAGCTGGCAGATTTCTTCATGTTGAGCTTTAGCATTTGTTTCACAAGCTCCAATCTTGCCGAGCAGAGAGACGACACCTTATTCCACCCTATTAGTTTTAATATCATGATCTAAAACAGGAAGAGGGTTTTTTTTGTCCCACGTACTTACCTCCTAACCATGGGAGAAGTCAGAGTGTCTTTGTGTCCTCCGAAAGGCACCAACCTCCCATCCAAATCCTTCCCCACTGCCAAATCTTCACTTAAATAAAGGAACAGCTGAGCCTCTAAGAATTCATCGCTGAAACCCTGCCTCCCGCAACTGCAGATCACCTTTAGGCACTATCTTAAACCCATATTTTCAAGATTAATTGCTTCATTACTGTGCCTGTTCCCCTTTCATGCAAACAATATAACCTTGAGAAAGCTGAAAAAACAAGCCCAATTCTTCAGCCTCCCTATGAAGGAACTGCCTTGTAAAGGCAGCACCTCTTGACAGCATCTATATACAACGCCCAGCACCGGCCTGTACATCAGGCACTTTTCAAAAGTCATCTTTTGTGGTTTGAAACCTGAAAATGGCTCCGTATTCAGCTACAAAATATCCCTTTCAATCACCACACGCGAAAGAAAATTCATGCCTTTTACAGCTCAGTCAGATCGTGAAAACCGGCAGGTGGCATTTCAGGTTTTTCAGAAGAAATTCATGCCATGAAAGCGCAGGTGCAATCGGATCATGAGCAAACGCACCGAGATGCACAAAGGGTGCACTTGGCACAATACCCCATCTTAGGTGGCCGGTAGCAACATCTAGCCAAGGCCACAGGAGCGTGGGAGATCACAGCGACAGTCTGTATTGGAGCTAAAGACTTGAAGACCCTTTCATGACCTGCAGTGATATCAATGCGACGACGCTGGACTGATTTTCCCCACTTGAATGAACCTGTCCTGCTTCTTTCTGAATCTCTGTAGCCTTCTGGCACCCACGGCTCGCAGAACAGCGCTCTGAGCTTCCATCACCTGAGGTATCTCCTCTTCTTTTTGAGCCCGCGGCCTCCAGAGCTCATTTGAGGCGAAGCAGCGTCCTTGTTCACAGGACCAGCACTGCGTCCCCAAAGAGAGCAGCCTAGAAAAAGTGACACTCAATACATCTTCAGCCTGGCCAACTTAGACATCTACATCAGAAAGGTCTTTTTCTAAGTGACATTTGCGTTGATACACGAGAAGAACCAGAAGAATACTGTTTTGTCACAGAAACTGCACCAATTTGATTCTCATTTCGTGGGAGAAGAAAGTTCAGGAGAAAAAGGACACTGAGGACTCTGGCATCTGCTGCCTTTTAAAGGAAATGCTAAAAATGAGACTGTCCCAAGACTCAACATTAAAATGGAAAATAAACTCTCAACCATGGTGGTCTGGCCATCGTCCCTTTACAGGACGCATCTCAGGACAAGGTGAAGTGGCCCATGGAAAAGGGGAAAGCCCACCGAAATATAGCCAAACCCTTGTTTGCGATGGATCATTGCTTGCCACGGCTACAAAGCACCGGTCAGATGTCCAACAGCTGCCACACCATCCCCAGGGGACCTCATTTCATTACCTGCACTCTCTGAAGTGATTTACTACAAGCCTGCAAACCTCTGCTGCTGCTCGAGGAAGAGAAGATGAGCGCAACCGTGTATTTGCCTTTAGAAATCGCTTACCGTTACCAGTCAGCTGGCTAGGAAGCAAGCAGGGCAGCCCCTATCCGAAACTTATCTGCTCTTCTTCCACAGGGCACACGTGCAAATGCGGCCGAGTACAACCTGGGACCTCCCAGACCAAAGAAAACAGAAGATGCCAGTTGCAGGAGCAGTTCCTCTGAGCACAGACAGCAAACCAGTGCTCGTTAGTGGGGCTGTTCATCACCGATTCAACCGCATAGGAGTTAGCTTAATTACTGCTCGGACCCTTTTGGTTTCCCCTGAAATGCGACCAAACGTAGGTGACAATGCCCACATATCCTCTGACCTCTCTTACACACTCACATGCTGAAAAAAATAAAAGAATTAAGATTTTTACAGCCTTTTACAGGAATTTTTTTCTTGGATTACTGTGGTAGGTGCACGTTACAAGTGGGTTTTTGGTTGTTTTAGGGAAAGGTCAGTTATACTGTACAACAATTTTTTCCAATTCATATATACATATAAGAAAGCAGCTTATACCCGATCTACGTGGTGATCAGATACATATCGCAGCAATTAATAAGCTTTAGTTTTCCCGATGGTGGGTTTTTTTCCCGGAAAGCAATCAGTGAGACGAAGCATCCATGCACCGCTCAAAAACAGCTTTCACAGATCTATTTACGACAGCTCAACCACAGAGTTTGGGTGCGAGTCAAAGCTCCATATGTACCCTGCTTCTGGTTTTGATCTTATAGTAGCTCAGATACACGGTGACGTGTTTAATATTCAATCAACTGCAAGCGCTGAAGCACAGTAAGAAGGTTCAAGGTGAGGAGAAAAATTTCCAAAACCTTCGAAGTGAAACAATTAAGCATTTACCTCCAGATTTCTCATGATCTGAGGGAAGCAAACAGCAGGCAAACCTCTCAGACAGCCATGGGTTTATCCCAGAAACATTTTTTTATCCACTTTCCACGCTCTTCCTAGTGGCTACCTTCAGCTGAATCCCCAAATGGCTCCACAAGTCCTCTACAGCACCCCACGAGTGAAACGCTGCTTCCACATCACAGAGCAGTTCAGGCTCCTCCACCCCATCCCCAGGGATGTAACAGACCATCATTAGTCTAGACTACAGCAGCCTTTAGTAGTTTAGCGGCCAGGCTGAGACAGGCTAAAAACCTGAAATTAAGCAAAGACGAGGCAGCTCCAGCCCCAAGGAGCCTCAGCAGCCGAAGAGCCGTGACCATGACCTACAGCTAGAAGCTCACGGGCAACACCCTGCCCGTGAGGTACAAGACGGCTTCCCAAACGGTACCAGTACAAACGGTACCGAGTGCTCCCGAGCCTGGTGCTGGGTTAGAGGGAGAGATTTACCCCCTGTATCCCCAGAGATGGGCCGGGCAGACCAGAGCAGTGCCCAAGCGTACCACCACCTCCCTATCCCGCGCACCTCATCCCAAGCTTGCCTGGTCCCAGCTTCCTACGCTGCCCACGGTACAAGGACGGACAAAGCGGGAGTCAAAGCCAGGCTTTAGGCGTCTCCTGGGGGCTGAAGGAGACAGAGATGAGCTGGTTAGAAGAGCTGAGTAGCCCCTAGGTTACCACAACAGCCACGCCTGGTACATACACGTCAGACGGCTTATCCCGTTTAACATCTAGCTACCCAAAAGGCATCTTCCTGCTCCTCCATCCACCTAATGCTCTGAAGCCTCTCCAGCTCCGGCACTCGTTTGACCTCTCAACGAGCCAACTCCAGACCTGCACAGCTTTCCATCAGGTTCCCGAGATGAATCCCTACTGAGAGGTTAAAAAAAGCCTCAGAGACAGCCCAGGGTACAGGGAGATGGCATCATCCTTTGCAGCAGCAGCAGGTTGTCACACACTGTTGTTCCATTAAATGGACAGCTAATGAACATGCAGTCAAATCGGACATTTACGGTTCTTCTAACATCTCAAAATAAACACATATTCTCGAGGAGTTGTTCTTCCTCTGTTGTTTGGTAATTTTCAGTAGCACTTTTCAGATCCCGAATAATAGCAGAATGCCGAGAACATAAAGGCTTTCATTTGTGTTAACTGCGGTAGCAACAGCTTTCGCTGAAACCGCAGCCACGTCTTCCACCCTCACATGTTTTTGAAACACTGGGATGCAGCACAGCCTCCCTCCCTCCCCCATCCCACCAGGAGAAAAGAGGATAGCAAACGCTGAATTTCAAAACTGGCAGATATTTAGTAAGCAAAATAATTTGGTAGCACTTTGAAAAGGAGTTATCTAGCATGTACTTAAAGGAGAAACAAATGCAACTCGTTGTGCAAGGATGGCACCAGCCGGTGACCGCAGTAAAACCCAGCTAAGGCCAGCGAGCACGTGGCCCATGAGCTCACTGCAGCAAGGCCTCACTCTAAGTGTCACCGTGCACTCGTTTTGAAAGTTATTGAAAACACGAACCTGACGCAAGCAGCACAAAGTAGAGGAGTCTGAGGTACTACTTTGAGTACCAGCCTCACGTCTTGCTAGAAGAAAAGGACATGCAAGTTAGCTCCCACTTCAGTAATGTCAAAATTTTGTGGGAGGGCATCTAGAACTTCTGAAAACGCACCAAACCAAAGGCTACCATGTCTTGAAATCCTTAACTGAGAAGCATGGAGCACCTGCACTGCGTCCCAAAGCATTTCCAGCACCAGGTAAGTAGTATTTCCAGCAGAAGCATCTCTAACCTAAACCAGCAGATATTTCAACCTCTGAAACCATTTGCAGAGTTGCGCTTCTCTACCCAATCCATGCTTCTCGGGTACGGACCTGTCACCGGTAGACCCCGCTAAAGACCAATACATTTATTCCTGAAGATCATCTGTGCAGCTTTTCACGCATTCACATTCTTAAAAGCTGCATCGTACCTGTACCAACCACGCTCTTCAGAGACTGACTGAAGGTCCAGCCAGGAGACCACCGTTACAGCCACCTTGGCTGTCCAGCACACACACCTTCATGTCCAAACTGCACAACAAGGGGAAGCACAATGGGATCTGGAGCAAGATATCCTTGTGGGGAAGGGAAATGGCACAGCTCTGCTTTATCTCTGCAGACCCAGATGAGAGAACAACAGACCCAAAAATCCAGGTACCAGATCATTCACCCCTAGCAGAAGAGTCCCTGTGCAGTCTTCTCCCACATAGAGCAGTCTTGGAAGGACAGTGCTACTTGACAAGAGCTGCTTGGACCTCCTAGCAGTCACCACAGAATCACAGAATCGTTTAGGTTGGAAGAGACCTCCAAGATCATCGGGTCCAACCGCTAACCCAGCACTGCCAAGGCCACCACCAAACCATGTCCCCAAACACCACATCTACACGTCTTCTAAATCCCTCCAGGGATGGGGACTCCACCACTGCCCTGGGCAGCCTGTGGGGAAGGGCCTGACAGCCCTTTCGGGGAAGAAATGTTTCCCGATATCCAATCTAAACCTCCCCTGGCGCAACTTGAGGCCATTTCCTCTCGTCCTGTCGCCTGTTCCTTGGGAGAAGAGACCGACCCCACCTGGCTCCAGCCTCCTTTCAGGGAGTTGCAGAGAGCGAGAAGGTCTCCCTTCAGCCTCCTTTTCTCCAGGCCAAACCCCCCCAGGTCCCTCAGCTGCTCCTCACAGCACTTGTGCTCCAGACCCTTCCCCAGCTCCGTTGCCCGTCTCTGGACACACTCCAGCCCCTCAGTGTCTGTCTTGGAGTGAGGGGCCCAGAACTGAACCCAGCACTCGAGGGGCGGCCTCACCAGGGCCTAGTACAGGGGGACGATCCCTGCCCTGGCCCTGCTAGCCACACTATGGCTGATACAGGCCAGGATGCCGTTGGCCTTCTTGGCCACCTGGGCACACTGCCAGCTCATATTCACCCGCTGTTGACCAACACGCCCCCAGGTCCTTTTCCACCGGGCAGCTTTCCAGCCACTCCTCCCCAAGCCTGTAGTGTTGCAGAGGACATCAGGACTACTCACCCCACATCCCCCAGTAAAACACTGTGGCATTCTTTTCACCCAGCTGAAAAACCAAGACAGGAGTTGGTTTCCCATGGAAATATGAAATAGAGTCAGTCTAGCAAAGCACAAGGGTTGATCACAGAAAACCCACAGGTAGGTAAGAAGCCTGACTGACAACCAGAATCCACAGCGAGATCAGCACAGCGGCACATCTGCCAGATAGACTTGGCCCATACAGTGCTAATTGCCCAAGCAACGCTAATTCTCGTAAAACAGCTTGATCCCATCCCCCTCCCAACGTTACATTTATGGAAACATTAAAATCCATGGAAAAGGCCTCATAGCGTACCACAAAAAATAAGGATCCATTGCTGCTCGAATGAAACTACAAGGCTTGCACTGGGTTTTTAGCAAGGAAATGGAAATCATGCTGACATACAATTGTTCCACCCCCGTGTTCGCCTTCACACATTTCTTACAGGTCAATTTTAAAGAATTAAGTCTTGTTCAGCTAAACATCTGGTGGCTGTTGCTAGAGGAAACAGACTATCTGCAACATTTGAGCAAAAATAATGAGTTACATAAAAGCCAGACTGCATAAGCAAGAACAAGCATTTTGCCAGACTATGAATCTCAAACCTTACGTGAAACCCTGTGTTTAATTTTTGGGTTAGAATACTGTGAAGTGAACCCATACGCATTACAAAAGCCATGAAGATTTGAGTTTTCTCTAAGTTTATGAGAACATAATCATGCTGTATTGTAATTAACCTTCTAGCTAGCAGCTGTCCTAAAGATTTTCCCTAAACAGCAGAGACAGACGAATTACAGCTTAAAAATGGACCAGTTCAGCTCTAGGCACTTTCAGACTTAGATCAAGTCAGTACAAGTTGAAGAGTTATACAGAAGATGGTTTTGGTCATGAACTATTTGAGTTAGGGGCCTCCCCATGCCTAGCGGAAGAATATTTTTCCGTAAAGCTGCAGAGAGCCTTTTTGGTCACTGTCCCCTTTTCCTCAGGGTTTATCAGTGTTTGGAGACCAACACCCAGCAGCTGAAGCTACGGCGCAATGAACAGGAGGTGTGGTTTTCTGGGAAAAGTTGAGAAGGAGCTCTAAGAGCATCACCCTTCGAGTCCCTCAGACCAACTAGAAGCCTTGCAAGACGGGCTTTACAGATCACGAAGTCCCACAACAGCAGACGCAGCATTCCCGAGAACATCTCGAGCAGCGTAGCTCTAATATACTGGAATTGCACTTCACATTATGTACCTTTCTACAAATAGATATTGCTGTTCTTTGAGGAGAGCTTCAGCACTTAAATAATCCAGAAGCCTGATGGATGACTAATACAACTAGAAAGCTTCGCGTACAGAAAGATATTTTAGCTACCACACATCGTCAGGACCACTCTCAGTATGCAGCCAAAGAACAGCGGAGGCACCTACGGCTTTCACTGCTGTCTCCCTCTTTTTGACATAGGCTCCCAGACCTTGGTTCCAGCCAGCTTCCTTCGGCACCGCCTGGAGAAGCCCACTCTGCAGTCAACGCCGATCGCTCAGACAGCACAACGTTCTCCTCTACAAGCCTCCGTTGGTCCAGGTCTATCACATACCACTATGTACCGGACCTACTACTATGCAGAAAGTCACTTCAACACACCACAGGGCAGTTGTACCATGTAAGCAACTGTTTAAGCTGGGAATTTAACCATCTAACCAGCAGCCGCTTCTGCTCTTGTTCATTTGTGCCACCCGGGAAAAAATCTGCTCCGAAAGCCAGATGCTTCAAGCTGGACGGGGTTCACCAAGCACATCGGAGGACACCACAGCAGAGTCGAGAGCTTAACTCCTCACTCGCATGGACAAAGCCTGTTTCTGGAGCACAAACGCAGATACAGAAAGATAAAAGCCGGCAGGACCGGGATACAAGCGTAGGCACAAGATCCATGGCTGAGACAGAAGCACTTTTCCGCGTCTCGGAACTGATAAAGAATTTCAGTAATATATTGTCAGCTTCTACTGTATTAAAAAAAGACGAGATGGTCTCCTTGTTGTATCGTTTAGCACTCACGCTGCCTAGCAGCCTGTGCTAAGAATCCACATCCTCGCGTGTAAGTGGCTGAACAGAAAGCGAGAGGGGGAACAAATTAGACATGGGGAGCCGGGTAGAAGCTCGCCCACGTGAAGCAGCACGCTACGATCCCAAACCCCACTGAAACAGACTGATCCAATAAAAAACCAAAAGTTCCCAAGATCCCAGACATCTTCCAGACAGGATGAAGAAAAACAAACCAGTGACTTCAGTCACAAAAGAAACCCTCCACAACATCACATCAACAAAGCTTTAGACTTCAGGGGCTTATCTTTAAGACAAAACAATATAAAATGAAGCACAGTCAGATGACGACAGCCTCTGTTGGGCTCATACGAAGATACCAAAAGCACCGTACTGCGCCAGTCTGAATTGCTCAAACTAAAGACTTCTCAAACTATTAATGACACTCCTCCTACTGGCACCAAAAAAAAAGATAAATTGGTTTTAGGGGATGAAACTGCAAAATAATTTGAGATACAATATCAAGCAAAATTGAAAACAGCTTTCTCCTCCTGGCTGGAAGCTACTGAAAGCCTGAAACCGTTGTCCGCCCGTCTGCTCCCCCCAGCTGAAATTACCAAAAGGCAAGAGCTCATTAAGCTTTTTACAGACAAAATTCAAAACGGAAATTACGATTTAGAAAGAATTTGTTTTGTCACATCACTTTGTCCAAAAGTAGAAACCATATTCCCAAGAGATGATACACAATGACGGCCCTAAACAAAACGCCCCAACTACTTCATCAGTATCGCTTGGTCTGCACTGGCTTGTTTGAACAGAAAAATAGTTTGTCATTATGTACAGATGTTTTTTCAGAAGTCCAGAAAGGGAACTCTAGTGCCAGTTTCACTCCTGCACTACTTGTTATGTACACCCAAGCCCCCTCCTGCCAAGCAGAGGCTTGCGCCGCTCTGAAGGTCATGGCTTTTATCAAGTCAAACGCTGGGTTTGTTTACTTTCATCACTGTGGCCTGTTTCCTGAAATCAGGGTATCTATCCCCACCGGAGTCAGTCAAACGCTCTCACCTACGAACATTATTCCCTTTGATTTCTCCATTCCGGAGAGAAAACTTTTCCCAACATCTTCAGTTTTTGAGTTTTCTGCTCGTTTCATAGGTCAAATGTAATAAAATAGGCAACCTAGTCCGTATTTTCCTTGTCACACTGGAACAAACGCTTATATACAGAGCACATCAACTCTCCTCCCGGTAACAAAGTTAAAGGACTTTTAGAGAAGCTTCAGTTCTCTACGAAAGACTTTGGACTCTCCCCGACTTTAATCCTACCCAATTTCCTTGTTGGAGATATTCATCACTGACAAGCAGCATTGCAGCTACCTGCTTCTCAGCTCAACACGTACGTGTCTAAAAATAAAGCCAGGGAGAGTAAATCAGGGATGCAAGTTCCCAGAGAAGTTACTTCAGGTGAAAAATGCTGATAAAACTGAGAGAAAAAAAATATTAAAACAGAAATAAGGAATAAGAGTTGAACAATTTGCATCTCTAAGCATCCTTCCACAGGCTTGACAGATGCTTCATGTACCCTGGCTAGAAGTTACTGGATTTTATGGCATTTTCCCTTACATTTTTTTTTTTTTTTTTTTTAGGAACGAAGATTTGAGTTGTATGCTAAGCCCCTCCAGAACATCAAGCCACACGTGTTGTAACTCACTTCTTACGTTTGTAGTCTGAAATCACAGGGTAGCAAGTGCTGGGGCACAGGAGCAGCAGAGCAGCCAGCCGGTCATAGCTGTAGCGAATCTGGAAAAGAAGAAAGGACGTTTTAGAAAGTCTCTGCACTAGTTCATACAAGCAACTTCCAATCTTGCCTTATTCTGCTAAAAAAAAAAAAAAGAAAAAAGCATTGTTTGCAGTTTTCAGTTTAATATATCAGCTTCCAAGTATACTGCAGTTGAAACTGAGCCAAACATCACTTCTTATAGGAAAATCTAGTATTTCTCCTCACCCCATGTCAGGGCAAACTAATAGCTTTCTGTGCAATAACGTGACTTTTAGTTCAGAAGATGACAATGTTTTCTTAAAATACGGATGTTTCTGACTCTTCAGTAATTTTAGGTTTTGTTTTCGGTAAACTGTGTTTTCCCCATCTTGGGAAACAGGTTCCCAAACCTGAACTCCCATGACACAGCATCCCCAGGCTGGCTCCATCTCCTGCGACGCTCCAGGCACTTTGGTCAGAAGGAAGCACAAGGGGTTTTGTTTTGTTTGCGCCTTTTTCCCCTTAAATAACCCCCTCCCGGAGCACGTAGCCCACAGGGCAAAGCAGGGCCCAAACATGATTTCCAAGGGGGAATATGCTGTAACAGGGATGTGAAGGTTGAACCAAAATGAAACTGTTTCTGGAAAACTCTGCCCGGGGAGACCGGAGACACGCTGTTGCGGTCTGCATTCAAAACCTGGGCATTTAACTCCCTTCGGAAGAAAACACATGGATTGTTGTAACAAAAAATCAAAATTTTAGAAAGCAATTTTAAGTTCTGAGAAGCTCTGACCATCATCGAGAAGACGGGTTCTTCTGACGTGCTGAAGAACCGCATCAGGCTCCCTTGCACGTGACGCTTTGACGCGGGCTATAAGCAACCAGGCTCCCCAGTGCCTACGGGCATTCGAAGCCTACGCCAAGGCCAGCACTTACATCTTTAATTTCCTAACCATTACAGCAAGGGTAGAAGTTTAAGGGTCCATACTAACCTCTCCGACTGCTTGTTCTGTAAGCGCACAGGGAGAAAAAGTGGTCGCCCTCTGCCCTGACCACAGCAGAAGGAAACCCTGCACCAAAGAGCGTTTTTGCTTTCTCCAACATCAAGCGCAAGACAGACCACAGTCGCCAGCACCGCGCTGCCACGAGACACCGCTCTGACTGAAGCGACGCAGGAATTTGGTCTCCCTCTGCCCTGTACTTTCACAAACTTGTTGTCAGGCCAGTCCAAGTCACATACGTGCTCTTCCAATGTCATTCACGATTTCTGTCCTCGAGAAGCTGCGAGGATTGCTCAATGGCGTTGTACGAGACTTCAAAAGTCCCCGCGAGCTCACAGGAGTTGTCATTAATTAATCCTCATCTACAATTACCCAGCACCAACTCCTGAACGAAGCCAAACGCTGAGGTGAGGAACACACACCACCGCTCCACAGCTTTAGTGTACAAGCGGTGAGTGACACCCATTCCTCTAAAATGAAAAGGCATTAGGTGGTTGAATGTATCCCCCAATATTAAGTTTATTGCGAAGCATTTATGGAAAGCTTTTGTTCTACTGGACGCTGAAGCTGTTCCAAGTTATTTGACCGGGTCAAAGGCTGCAGCAAGGAAGAACCAGCCAAACTTGTACCAAATGAAGTCCTACAAGAAAGGGAAAACGCAAGCGCCTGCATTCACAGGGAAAGAGGGATTGCAGCTTTATTTAGTTACTCGACATCGCAACCCTAAAAGCACTCTTGGGCAAAGAAGTATCCCATCCACAGGACAGTCCACATATTTACATGCTGAACACCCTTTGACCCAGTGAAGCTTGCTCTTCTGCCACTTTGAACACGCCCCAGTTAAACTTAGAAGGAAAAACAAAAGTTGTGCATAAAAATTCCAAATGGGGTTCATTGGCCAGAAACTGCCTCAGTTTCTTTACATAAATACCGACCTCTGCTAAGAGGTGGCACCTCCAAACAAGGAAGCTAAACTGAAAACTCTATTTATAACTCGCTCGATGGTACATCGATTTACTTTAGGAATAAAGGTAAATAAATCACCTCATGCTATCCTAAGACTCAGGTTCAAACCAGGGATTAGATATTATTCACGTTCTGCTCGAAGAACAAGACGACAGGCGCGTTACGGAGGAGTCAAAGTGTAACGGGAGAAAATCCCCCGTGCCGGCCAGCCTCTGCCACTTCCTACTGGCAAGGCCAGGGGACAAAAACCCATCCCCACCTCATACAAAACATTTACTAACAGATCTTTCGACCTACGGTACAGCAAACACGACTCCTCCCATGCTCATGCAGATGGGACTCCAGCGTCTCGAGAGCGCCGGAGGTTCAAAAGGCAGAGCTCGTTGTCCATCCTTGCCCGGCTGTACGCCGACGGTGCTGGGCTCACCCAGAAATCCGGCAGCCGCACGGCTCAAGCAAAGCGCCGAGGAGCCCAGGGTAACGAGAGGATCCCGCTCACGACTGCGGCACACACCAAACCCGGCCGAGAAACCAGGAACCTCACTCAGCTGCAAGCACGGCACGATACAGAAAGCCACCTCTCGCAGCAAGTAAAAGCAATGGTTAACAAGGGAGAATATGTGGACAACCCGGTTGGAGCACTAGTTTATCACGGGAATGAGTTCCCGTCTTTCCTTTTCCAGAACACCTTGCTGCCCAAAGCCCAACATTATGAAGGGCCCAGGAATCCACGGCCCTTCTTGACGGGAAGGCTACGGCAGCTGAAAGAGCTGCTGCGGAAAGAAGAATGACAATGAAAGACGCAGTCCAAACCCACAAACAGCCAGAGGGACCCTTTCTAGCTTTTGACAGATAATTAAACTTTTTTGGTGTTTAATTAGTACCTCCAGACACCGAGCCCTTTTCCTGTGACATCTCCTTGATGGCACTCGCTAGGCCTTTGGCTTGGAGACACGCATCTCAGCTTGAACTCAACAGACCTTGGCTTCGTACGACCACGCAGGATCCTTCGATGAGGATGCTCTGCTTCCCGCCGGGCAACTCGCTTCGCAAAGAAGAGCGGTTTATTTTACAGATGGCCAAACCCAGGATACGAAGCATTTGGGGGTGCGGAGCTGGGCACGGATGGGTCCCACATACCCGTATTCAGGACACGCTCCTCGGCATCGCTTGGCATAACCACGGCAAAGCCGCCTCTTCTCAGCACGCTGCCAACAAGCAGCGTTTCTGTTCAGCCCTCAAAGGCCACGATATTCAGATAAACACCATCACGTTGGCTGGAGAAGCCCCACAGACCCCCAAAACCTCTTCCAGCTGTCAGAGAGAGAGAAGGTGGCTACACCAGAAGCTTTAAGCCTTGCTAGATGTTTTTCCCCATTACTTTTCAAAGCAAGGAGCAGATGAGAAGCTTGTTTCAGTTTCAGAGTAAGAACTAACGTCCCTGCAGGCAGCTCCTGAAGAGAGATTTGCTACCGTAGAGCACACAACCAGGTCTTTCATCTCCTCTGGGGGCCAGGGAAACCTCTGCCAGCCTGAACCGAGAGACGTCATTTCCGAGGCACAGCGCTCGAAAGTTCGGGGTATACCACAGACACTTTTTGGCTCCCAGAGGAGGACATCGCTTCTGCCACAGCGAGGAAGATGACTCTACAAACCCGTCGCTTATTAGTTCTCTTGGGAAGCTGGTACACAGATAGTTTGGGGATCTTTTGTACTTCAGCTCATTATTATTTTATTACCAGTTAGCAGCACAAAACTCTGGGTAATACTTAAAAAAAGCTTGTCATCTTTAGGCTCGAGGCATTTATAGTGTTACCAAATTAAAGCACGGGAACAATATTAAAATTCCAACCCAATGGACACTGCCCTACTCCAAAGTCTTCACGCCATCCAGCATGGCAAAAAAAGGTAAGACGGCTCCTGATGTCATTAGACGATGGAATAAAACCTCAAGAGCAAACACGATGCTCCAGCACTCACGTCGAGCTCGAACAACACGAACTTTGCTTAGCAGTGCGCAGAACGTGTAGCTCTCCAGAAACAAGCGCCTTATTTGAAAAGTGACCCATCAGACCTGGATCAACGTACGTTCAGGTGAGTAGATTTTCAACCAAAGCGTTCCACGCCCCTGTGGAAAAAATAAGGTCTCCGCAGACTATTTCTGGTGCGCAGGAAAGCCTATTCAGGAGGCCTCAACACTGCCAGACAGTTTCAGCATAAAACTTTAAACATATTTCTGTTCCAAGTCACATATATAAGCATTCAAAAGCCTTGTCTAGAAAAAGCTTGCCTTCCCTCTTAGGAGGCATCATTCTTCTGAACGACAGAAGCACACAAATAATCTCAGGGTAAACAACATGTTCTTCAGCTTCATTTCACAGCTCAGTATTTTGTTCTTCCTCTCATACAGACCTTTAGCCAGAGCTATTAAAAGAAAACCTGGAACACTCAAAACAGCGAAAACAAACCCCAAAATATTAAGATCGTTTCAAAATTTCAAGGGGTACTAACATTTTGAGAGGCTCCACAGGTAGTACCTTCAGCAGAGGAAAACTAGCAATAACGTCTTTATGTAGTAAAGCCTCACCTCAAACAAACTCCCAGAGAAAAGTCTGCCTAATGGTTAAAACCATTAAACGGATGAGTTTGTAGCATGAAACCTCCCTCTCCTACCCAGTGCACAAGGAACAGCTCTTCAGGAGCAATAAAGATACGAGTATGACAATTCAGGAAGCAAATTTAAGCTGCGTGTTGCACGAAAGCAAGAGGAAGGAGTCAGTGAGTCCCTGTTTTTAAGTTCAGACAAGAGCAGCTAGAACATTTCACCTGCACCTCCATCCCTGTACTGCTCTGGCTGCTTAACAGTTACAGAAACCAGTAACCGACGCAGCTCAGGACAGCAGCAAAACACCCAACGCTGTGTCCTCCGAGAGCCAACGCGGTGAACCGAAGGACACGGCCCGTCTAGCTTAACCTCTGGCTTGAAACAGCAGCCGTAAGGCGATGCCTGGGAGAGGAAAAGAAGAGGGTAAGCGTACGTAACGTCTCCGTGCACTCCTCCACCTCCAGCAGTTTTTATTTCCAGGCCTTCCCAATCACTTTGGGCTTCTGGGTGTTCAGGAACATTTGGTGCAGCCTCTTCATGAGCACATCCAGTTCCTCTCTGAACTGACTTGGACTTTTTGTGGCCACAAAAAGCCCTTGGCTAGTTCAACAAGTCTGCTCTTTGCTGCCTGAAAAACAACGTCCTCCTGCTTCTTCTGACCCCGCCTCCTCCCAGCTCCATCTGATCCTCCCCAAATCTCACGGCAGAAGTGGACCGTCCTCCCACATCCACCACTGACGATTTCGTGGACCTGACCTAACCCGCTGCCAACCCTTTAACGTTAGCGAGATAGAAATAACCACTTCTTGTCAGAAGGGAAAGAGTAAGACACTGACTTTGATTGCATAGAATAAATAAGCAGCATTATCTGCCAACTAGCTGTGAATAAATAAGCAGTATTATCTGCTAATTATCAGTAGATATTAAAACCTACACCTCGCGGAGAGCAGAGAGGTGAAGCAGAAAGGACCCAAACTACACATTAAGGCTGTCTGCCCTCAAAACATGGAAAGTAGCAGTGTCAAACGGGGAAAAGTCACACCTTGTTGGGTAGATTTTGCCATCTTTTCGCCAAAACCAAAGACATCCAACACCTGGGAAAGAGCTGGACAGAAAGCTGAACGCCTTAACAACTGCACTTGAAGCAAGGCTCCCGCTTGGACCCAGTAATTTGCAAATTCCTCCCCGAATACACCCCACAGCTGACATCCACGTTCATTCTGCTCAACTGGAGAAAGAGAGAGGTAGGTTTTATTCTGACACCTACCTGAGCACTGCTCAGAACTGTATTTATCGTCTGGCACCTAGGTAAGAAAAAAAAACCACACTGCTGCTTGCAAAAACCATTCGACATCTCTCTCTCAATTCCCTTAACTCGTGAGTAGCCCACGCATTGCGAACGGAGCAAGAGCGCGCTGCAAGCAGGTCGAGATCTCAATTTTGCCTTTACAAAAGCAGAATAGGAAACAAAACTTTCTGACTTATCTAGCCGCACGCCTAACTGCGATCTCCGCATGCGTGAAGGCTCGACATTCCCAGCAGCTGCCGAAACCCGCCTGTACTCCTCACACGTAACGGGAAGCCTACAGTTTGTTAACAGCAAAATATTGAAGACTTCCAAACTGATGCCAACGGTCTTTGTGATAAAGGGGAACAGAACAGTGCCTCGAATGAGACGAGGAGACCATAAAATTTAGAGAAAACGTGGATAAATTCAGATAGAGCCTACTTGCAACACAGGAATATCATGAAATTAAATTCTTTAAATCTTTTGACTCATCCAGAACAGAGTCCTGCTTACTCTAAATTAAATTTCATTATGTAAAGCTTTCACTGCCTATAACTTGAGATATTCCCGACAGGGAGCTAGACGGTGCGTGTCCAGCAGTAAGCAATCGTTCGATATTACGTGGTTCAACGACATCCCAGCCCGAGAGCAGAGATGTTACGGCCCCCGCCGAGGATGCTCATGGACATAACTGTATTTTATCCTTTCAATACTAACCTCCGCTCCTGAAACCCTGACCTGTTTGAAACAGCTTCCAAGGCCTGAAACTCAAACCGGGAAAGCCCACCCAAGGAGTATTTTACTTTGCACTTCCAGATGATTTAACCTTTCCCCCCACCCCCAGCAGCTGCAGATACTGCGCAAGAAACAGTAGCCTGGAAGAAAGATAGCGTGTGGCTCCGGGAAAAACAAGCACACATCTTAACGTGAAACATCTGCTTTTTACTCTTTTTTTTTTTTTACCACAGAGCGAAGAAAGAGAGCTTCCCCTTTGGCTTTCCCTGAAACGAGAGCAGAGGGTGCCCAAGGAAACGGCGCCAAGTAACGGTCCGGGTGCTGCGAGTTCAGAGAGGACCACCGAAACGGAGCGGCCACCTCGGTTAAACATTGAGTTATGATAAATATTTAAAAGCGGGATTTTGAACTCTCACTATCTTATCAGAAGAGGCTTTAAGGAACATTCTGATCGCAATCTAAGTGCCTCTACACAGCACTTGCTCACCTTACATCCTCCTCCGAAACACACAGTATGTATTACTATTATCATGGCGCACTTTGCTCATATTTTGGACTTTTTTTTCCCCTTTTCCAAGGATCCCTTTATGGGTTACACGAGTCACACAGCTGATACTCTTCTAGCATTGGCACAAGGAATGTTTCCACTCCCAGGCCCTCTGGGAAGAGAGGTAAACCCCTCCGAATTCAAGACTAAAAGAAGTCGTCCCAAATAGCGCGTTGTCTTAGACACGGTCAAGTTCACACGCCCAGGTTTCAATCCCAACCTGGATCATCATGCAATAATACTTTAACACAAAAAAATCCCATCTATTCCAAGGAGTTTTCTTGCAAGATCCCTTTGATCCGCATCTAAAGATGAGTTTCTTCAGTTCTTCATATGCTTTTGAAGAAAAGCGTAATCAAGCTCTGTTAGACCACTCACCTCTCCCAGCCTTCACCACAAAGATGATTTGCTCGACGTTCCCCCACTTACTACGTTGCTTTACTAAATCATTAACAGACTCTTCATTTAATGCTCTTTAGAACAGTTGCCTGCTCAGCTGATATTCCTCCTGAAGCCTAAGCACAAGCCAGTAACCCAAATGCAGCTACCTGGGATCTCTCTTCCCTACCTGACAGGTTCAGAAAGCTTGCAACGTACTCGGGTGACACCATTGGCCCTCTAAGGAGAGGAGGTGACACTTTCCAGGAGAAGCCCACTCCACTTATCAAGGCCTCTGCTGCTCCTCAAGAGTTTTTGTAGACTTTAGCTTCTTTGCAGCTTCTGGTTATCCCTCATGGTTCTCCTTCTCCACGTGTGAACCTCATCTAGGAGAGCGCAAAAATCCACACGTGCCCCAGAAGCTGGGAAGGTGCCCGCAGTCCAAACTTGCACCAGGATGAAACAAGCTCTTTGAAGGAAAACCCCAAGCGTGTTTTCCATAAGACGGAGCGACTGAAGAGCTGCAGAAAACCCCAGCAGGAATTCCTGCCTGTTTCTCCCCGTCTGCACTCATCAGACCCACTAGTGAACAAGTCTAACTCATTACAGCAACAGGAGAAAACCAACCTAACAATACCTGGAGAGTTTTGTGCCAGGTTAGAGAGCTGGGGCAGCTCGGGAACAGGTTTGACGAGCACCAGCACACGGGAAAGGCAGAACCAAAACCTCCCCTTTTGGGCAGAGCAGTTACCACCACAGCCTTACAAGCTTTTAACGCTCCACAACAGGACATTTCAATACCAAGCAAGGTAGCAAAACACCCAGTTTCGTGCTTAGGTACTAAACTACATCAACAGCTCCTCAAACGTACTAAAAAGACTACTGGTTTAATTGTCCAATTTCCAATTCAAACTCGATTTTTAGCATGCACGGATCAGCAAGCCAAGAAGCTAAAAAAAGCAACCCACAGTTGGTCAGCCATGACATGAACATGAGCAAAACGGCACGGGGGAGGCGTTGTGATCATCGCTATATCTATTTCATGTAATTAGTATGACACAGAGCAGGACATTAACACGTGCATGCTTCACTCGTTGTCCCTGCCCCGTTCCGGGCTATCGGCCGATCACCGCCTGCAAAGGAACGCCCGGCTGCCTGCCCGTCACGATCCCACGCTAGGAAAGCTGAAGAGAAGCATTATGAACATCTCCTCCCACTTTCTGCATAAAAAGGTGGAATTTCAAGAATTTTTCTCTTTTAAAGGGACCGAGAACTTCATGTTCAATCACCTTCTTCAGCCCTTATTTCTAATTTTTTATTTGCTCGGTTTCAGTTTCTACCTATCCCACCTTGAAATGCTTTTACACATAAGCCACAGCATGTTGTACGGCCAATCCCCTTTGAATACGTACAGCGTGGGAGACCTGTAGGTATGCAGGGTATGCTGAGAAACACTGAGATTTTCCTTCCAGTAAGTATCCGTACGTCATCTTCCAAGAGCTCTTTGGAAATGTCGCCTCCCCACCCTGCCCCGCTATTCTGGAAAGGCAGGGGGTTCACAAAGTCGGAATAATTGAAAAGAGAAACACCCTCCCAGTATCCTGTCTCCATCCACGACGATCGCAGATGCCAAGGGAGCAGTAAGATTCTGCAGTCTGCTCCAGCATCCCCAACTGCTGGATTACAGATGTTAGCGTGGACATGCCTGCCCGGTCCTACCATCACTCATTTTATGGACCATGGGTTTGTCTAACCACTTTCTGATTGCATCTAAACCATCAGCGTCCACAAACTCCTAGAACAACAGGATCCAGAAGTTTGTTGCCTGCTTTTTAAAGAAATCCTTCCAACCCTAAGAGTCTCGGACATTTTAGACTCCCCAAGACAGGCAGATGCTCCTCTGCCTTCAACTCAACTGCCCTTCTCCGCATGTTTTCCAACTCCATTGAAGATGCAACGACCAGAAATGCACATCGCAATAGATTTAGTCAGACATTCATGTATTGAAATTCACTCAGCGTATTACTCAACGACCCTACTCCTTCATCAGATTAATATTTCAGCCCTCCAAAAAATAAAACAACGCGTACTACCCGCAGCAAGCAAGAGACCAGAGTGCCAACAATAACCAAGTCGGTGCCAGGGAGATAAATCCCGACGGTCCTAACTGGCAAGCCGTGCCCGTGCCAAACAATAAGGGGTTTGCCCACTCACCTGCAAAAGGGTTTCTTTCACAAGCCAACAAAACCACACCACTCGCTGCGCTCCAAAACATAAGCAAGCATGGCAGACACTTGAAAATCCTGTTCGACTTCCCAGCAACAGCTTTTCCCATTCAGCTGGCAGCGTGCTACCAACTTCAGAGAAGTTTGGCATTTTTCGAGGAGGGCAGAAGAGCTCCGTGTGATTACACACTGAAGGCATCTTCTTCATTATGCTCGTAGGATGAATTATGTATTTAATTAGAAGCAGCCTTAACGAAAAGCTGCTAAAGTTGAACACGGAGGCTAAGTCTCACTTCACACAAGGCGGCAAACCCACGCAATAAAGCAGATGCCAGAGCTGTCCACCTCTGTACACCGTCTCACACGCACTGAAAACTTCTCCCAGAAGCTGGAGGAAAGCGCTATTTTGTACAGATAAACTTAACCTTACCTCGAAGGCAAACATTACCATTCACACCGTTAGGAAACGGCATCTGCACGAAGCCACCTTGATTCAACTTCCACCTTCAATCCCTCATCTTCAGTGTAGCTGTCAACTAGAAACGTTCGTTACCGAGTAATCTGCTCTACGCACCAAGTCGCATCTGCGGTCTTTGGAACCTTACTACCTGCTGGTGAGGATCGCTTGGTGCCAGTAGATCACTTCTAGACCTTTTGAACTGCGTCCAGGTACAAAGTTAATCGCTGCCAACAGCGGCGCTGGAAGCGTCCGCTGACGATCCAACACAAAAAGCTTTTTGGCATCACCGAGCCCCCAAAGCTCCATCCACCACAGGAGAGCAGCCTTTACGTTTTGCTATAGATACGAGTAGAAAAGAGTCCTTGTAACACAAGGTCATACTCAGCTTGCTGGAAGACTAAATTTAGCCACCTGTGCCTCAGGCAAGTCTGTTAGTTACGGGAAGCTCAGATACTGGTGTGGAGCACTGGTCCAAGGGTAAATCCCTTGGAAGACTTGACTCCATTTAATTGCAAACGATCTCAAAGCTATTAACGGGGAACCCGATCTCAATTCATCCAAGACAAGACGTATTTGAACACTGTATGAAACTAGCATCAGGACACTGCGATACTGTTTTAAGGCTGGTTTGCTCGAGTGGTGTAAACTATTACTACGTTTAATGTTAGAGTCGGTAAGACAGGAGCTCAAGAAGATTTAACAGATGGGGTTTCAGCACAAGTGTATTTTAGAACACCTCCTTAGCAAGCATATTTCCTACTCTAACATGCCTCGTGCTACAGTTATAACACGCTATAGAAGAGAGGATCAACGAGAACACAGGGAATATTCCAAGCTTTTGTAAATGTTAGCAGAGACTGATCGAACAGTTTGTGAAGACAAGCCCCGGTTTACCAAAAGGTGTCACAGTGAACAGCTTTGTCAAACATTTAATAATTTTCCAAGCCAAGAAGACGATGATGACTCAGATTCTTCAGCTGTGTTGGGTCTCAGGATCAGTATCAGCAACGAGCCCACAGAAGGACCACAGCGCTCAACCGAGGTTCGACGCCCGGAATCGCTGCAAGTGTTCAACAGAATCTACCCGTAGAGAAAAAAAAAGTTCAAGAATTTGGTTTCCAGGCACCACTGGGGAATATCTACACTATTTGCCTCAGCCCTGCGGGTCTTCAGAGACCCCGGAGAACCTATTTTGGTGCAAGAAACCCAAACGGGAGGATTAGCTCAATCACACTCAGTGGAACAAACCCAGGATTACCGAGATGGCTGCACCAAGTCCAAATGAGCACAAGGTTTCTTGCACTAAATGTTGAATATATACAGTCCACCTAGACACCTCTAAGCCCCACTCCACCCCCTCAAGTCTCTGCAAACAGATGGTCACACTGAAGGCTGCCCAAATGTCCAACGCTCGCCCTGCACGTAGCTGCTCTTACATCCGAACCTGTCCCTGCAGCGTCCCCGGCCAGGAGGACACCCAGACCCTCAATCCCCCAGCCTATATAGAATCATGGAATCGTTTAGGTTGGAAGAGACCTTTAAGATCATCAAGTCCAACCGTTATGCTGCCAAAACCCTGAGCTATTGCCCCAGCAGCCAACAAGTTACCCCCAAAACCTTGTCTTCGATCATGTTGTCTCCTTAATGTCAAAGCACTCAGTTTTCCGTGGAGACCAGAAAGAACAGAACAAGTGGTTCCAAAACACCATGCTCCCAATCCTAGATCTTGACAAGTGAAGGCGCTCTGGCACGCGCAACAACTACTAACATTTAGAAATTATAAAAAACACCGAGTAGCAGTGCTGTATCCAGTAAATCTAGACAAAAACAAAGGACTGCATATTGGTTTGGAGCCTAATACCGATTTTGGATTTTAACCATTGAATAACATACATTTCAGCAGAGATACTCTTCCCGCGGAAGCGGAGCACAGCCTAACTATGATTTACCATCACTGGTGTTGCATCTATCACCAGTAAAACTGAAGCCTTAGCGCTGCCAACACCGCACAGAGCTTTTTCAGGATTCGAAACCTGTCAAAACCTTTCCAAACAGAGGACAGCTGGGAAGCAATATCAGATGCCGAAGTGGCTGCAGGCCTGATCTCAGCTGCAGGATGATCCTCCAGAGAACCTGAGGACCTCCAAACCATCTACGCTGGCAGCCACGCTAAGCCAGCTGAGGTAGTCCACGGCTAACAAAATGGGACTGCAACCACAGAGCGAGCATTTTTCAGGGTGGGGAAGAACCTCACTACCTGGTGGATGCACACGTATTTTTGGAAACTTTTATTTCCATCTAAGTTACTTAACACACGCGTGGCCACAGTCCCTCCCTCCCAGTGCAAACCAGGGCGTTGTTACCTGCTACTTCAGCCCTGCCAAGAAGCGACAGCAAGAACGAGTCTTCATGAGCCTCCTAAAGGTGAGACCTTTGAAGTCTAACTTGGACTTGAAAAGAGACAACTACAAAGTATGTGGTCTCCGCTTCATTAAAATAAGACGTTACAGGTTCTTAAGTTTCATTTGTTCATTGAAACTTGCTCTTTTAAGATCTAGGAAATAAAAACCAGCTGCAGAAACTAGCCTTGCACATTACAAAGGAAGACAGTTACGCGGTACCTGAGGACAGCCAGACTAGCCAAAGCAGGGTTGCTACAGGACGTACAATTAAGCGGCTTGTACCAAACTCCAGAAAAGTCAAATTCTTTCATTGTGCTTGCCAGAACTGGCACTGACAATGGAATAATACTATAAGCCGTATTTTAGAGGACTTCCTCTCATTTGTTTTTAATAGACCTAGATAAGCAGAAGTCAGATCTACAAGGAATTTTGAGTCACGAGGAACGAAAGCTTGAAGACCCAGTAAGTCCAAGATGCTTGACATTGCTACACTTCAGAAACCCACCTAAAGAATTTTACCCAAGAGTAGAAACAACTCAACTCATATGCCCCTCCTTGCTCTGAGGAAGACTAGACAGATTTCCTTCAAGTTAGTTTTTCCTGTTGCGTGCGCTCCATTAACGTGAGGGAAGAAAAACAACTGCATCTCAGTCAGTCTACCTTCTGATTTATAACTCAAAGGCGAACGTGCAGCAGCTAGCAAAGGAACACCGAGTTTGGCTTGTTATTTCTACAAATGAGACGTTACCCTAATTACAGGTGCGACAAAGATAAGTATTTAAGAAAAATCACGTGCGGATTCCAACCTCCTAAGCACACAAGATTTTCTGCCACATTAGATAAGTTAAATTATGAACTGAGCTCCACAGCAAATAGCTAAGATAGAAGCGATCATATTTTGCAACATTAAATAGCTTCAAGAAACACATACTTCAGGCTGGTTTGCTTCAGAGTTCAAGCAGGTTTCTCCTACTGTTTAATTAACGTAGCTTCAGCACTGAAGTACAGCGGTTCCTTGTGGATTGGAAAAATGGAGTAGCTCTACGGAAAGCAGGTATTCCAGAGGTTTCTTAGCATCATAATGAGCTGCATGAACTCACCAAGCTTTATCAGTACACATTAAAACACAAATATAGGACAGCAGCTACTCAGGATAGTTAATAAATGATGTAGCCTCCTCTAAGGTACCATGTGCAATATGGCCAACTCGTCTTAGAGGACTACAGAAACGCGACAGCAGACTCAGGGCTGCAAAGAAACCTCCACTTCTCTGTAAACAGCCGCAATTTTCCCAGCCTAAAGGAATGTCATAATATAACCATAAGAAGGAAGGAAAAAAAGGAGCAGGATAGCAGAGGCAGACAAGAGTTTTCTCATCTCACCACTGAATATCCCCAATTCCTGCATTAAATGCCAGGAGTAGCAAATCCAAGCTACGCAATTGTCTTCCACAAAGCAGAAACCGTCAGGCTAATCTTCAGGGTAGAATTGCTGTCAACTCTTCAGGCGATTAAGTTATTATCTGGAGGAGATTTGCTCACAGATGAGAAAACCAAAACAGAAGATTCAGACAGGTAAGAGATACCTATCCATTTCAGAAGATGAGCTGCTCTAAATAGATCTTACAGGAAGCAATAATACATGAAAAGCCAGGAGAAAATGGTGGTAATCTCACACTGATCATGTTTCATTGTTGGTTTTCCCAACTTCTAGAAACAAGTGGTCTTTTAAAAGGCAGGTAGCGCCTGATGAACCAGAAATCAACCAGGTGTTTTAGCAAGGAGTTAAAGTACCTCCTCCCGCTATAAAAAAAGAAAGGTCGAGGAGGATTTAGTATGGAATATAGTGCTGAAGGCACAAGAAGTCTATGATTTTACCTCTCTGTAGAATCACAGAATGGTTTGGGTTGGAAGGGACTGTCAAAGACCATCCAGTTCCAACCCCCTGCCATGGGCAGGGACACCTTCCGCTAGACCAGGTTGCTCAAAGCCCCGTCCAACCTGGCCTTGGACACTTCCAGGGATGGGGCAGCCACAGCTTCACTGGATGACCTCTTCCAGCGCCTCACCACCCTCATGGGGAAGAATTTCTTCCTAATATCTAATCTAAATCTCCCCTCTCTCAGTTTAAAGCCATCACCCCTTGTCCTGTCACTCCATGCCCTTGTCAAAAGTCCCTCTCCAGCTTTCTTGGAGGCCCCTTTAGGTACTGGAAGGCTGCTGGAAGGTCTCCCCAGAGCCCTCTCTTCTCCAGGCTGAACAACCCCAACTCTCTCAGCCTGTCTCCATAGCAGAGGGGCTCCAGCCCTCAGATCATTTTCATGGACCCGCTCCAGCAGGTCCATGTCTTTCTTGCACTGAGGACCCCAGAGCTGGACGCAGTGCTCCAGGTTGGGGCCTCACCAGAGCGGAGCAGAAGCGAAGAATCACCTCCCTCGAGGTGATTCCTTTACGTCCTGCAGACTGTGCTTTCCACTCTGGTGTTTCAGCCACCGGAGACTGAAGCCTTCAGTCACCCCATCTCTCTGCAGGTCAAGGTGACCACTGCCGTAACTTCATCAAAACCAGGAACTTTGCAGGACTCCAAAGAGTGAATGTTCAGTCATCGCCTTTTTGTGCGGGAACACACTACTAAACAACATGAAGAAGGAGCTGCTGCTCACCGTCCACGAAGGTACAGCTAGTATGCGATGGAGGGAAGTTTCTGGAGGCAAAATTCAGGCTGAGAATAGGAAGGCAACGACCAAGAGTTGTGTGACAGCATCTCAAAGAATTGCTCCCAAGCTCAGGCTTGGACTCATTAGCAATTGAGAAGTTTTTTTGACAACTGGAAGCCTGTACAAAAACGAGGACTGAATTAACCACAATAGCACCTGGACACCGGCACTTGCAATCAAGATCGAAGGCTCCTCTGAGACCTCAGAAGAAGAGCAGGGAAAGCCAGCAGATACAGAAGAGCATGTATCTGAGGATGATGCAGCTTTGGGGGGAAAGAAGCTGATTCAGAAGAACTTCACCTCCTCAAAACCCCCTACAGATAGAACAAGAATTAGCCACCTAAAAATCAGAAGCTAGAAAAATCAATACAGTACGAGAAAAAGAAGATGGAAAGACAAAACCAAGGCGCAAGTGTGTTTCTACACAAATGCTGGAAGTCTAGAAGTAAGATGCAGAAACTCAAATGCCTGTTTTTAAAGCGATAATGTGGATGTATCAAGCTCATTCAAAACACAGCGGATGGCAGACAAGTCAAAGGGACATTCAAAGTACAGGAGGACTAAGCAAGCTTTTAGAGGATCTAAGCTTTCTTGAGCATAAACCACCATTTGAGCAACCTAAGTTTACTGTGTCAGCAAGAAACACCCTGGAAATCAGAATTCCAAGCTTAACCCAGAAAAATAGAGTCTCAGCCACCCAGGCAGCGACAGCAGCTGTCGCGCTGTCACCAGGGGGTTGTACAAGCAGGAAACTCAGCGTTAAGTAGAGACTTCAAGCGTCTCGGCATAAACTGCGCAAGAGTCAGGTCAATACGTAACGCCAAGACTAAGTTCTTCAATGGCGTGAAGCGACTCCTCCCCGGCAGCAGATGAGAGAAGCGGCAATTCCTGCCTTCGCCTTGAGCAGCGGCTGGAGTATCGTGCGAGCCCCTACCGTACGGGCTGAGCATGCCGTAGAAGTAACAGGAGCCAATCCAGCCAGGCTAAACATTCAAGAAGGAAACTAAATAAAAATTAGTCATGTTTTACTGTAAAATAAAGGAAAGAAATCCCATGATTTATTACTGGGTTAAATAAGTATTAGATAACATCTCCCCAGAGTTAAAACTGTGCTTTACACTCAACGCGTTGGGCTTGGCCATCTCTGCTCTCCCTGCTTGACCCCGGTAAAGCAAGCCAAGCAAACAAGGCTTCAGGTGGCAAAGAAGCACTCAGAAGACAAGGCAACAGCGACAACCTCACTTGACGTACAAAGTCACCCAGGAAGAGGACGGGGAAGTTCCCTGCGCCATTTCTCGGGTCCCTGAAAGACACTTGCACCAGGTTTCACAGCACGATTCAGAGCCATCTGAGCGATCACAAACCGGGCAGCCATGCTAGGCAAATCCGAGCTGTCCCAAAGAACGGACTAAATGGATGCAGGGCTAATTATATTTTATATAATGAAGTCGTGTCTCAGGAGTTGTCTGCCTTTTTTTCTTTCGCAGGAGAACACGGGAAAGGCAGCTGATACACTTCATTGAAAAAAAACTAAGCATACTACACGACAAGATCCTTCAAAGCTCTTTGGAGAGCAAAACTGCTATAGGATAAAAGGAAAAATCCTTCACGTATGTAAATAACTGATAAAAAAAGATAAGGAAGGGGGAAGAAAGGCATCACTGGTCAGTTTTGTAGCGGAGGGGATTCGCCAAAGGATTCTGCTCCGCTCAACGATATTGAGCTGCGCGAGAGACGGCAATACTAAGATGACAACATTTGCTACTCTGAATAATTCAACATGATCAGTAAATAAGAGCAATGACTCTAAGGAATTGCAGTAAAATCTCGTGATACGAGTGGGTGATACAATTCAAAGCGCAGCACATCAGGAACAACCACCCGAATTTCAACTTAAAAAAAAATATGACAGACTGAACTCAAGCCAACCCTGGGGAACAGGACACCAGGGCTACAGCAGAGCCCTGAATCGGTTCCAGATTTGTTTCTTGCAAGTTTTTATGGACACCCCCGGTTCTTGTTTGCCGTTTCCTCCTCGTCTGTAGGCCACGTAACAAGCAGCCGACACGCTCAGCCTTGTGACGCTCTGCGCAAGGCAGCGAGTATCACGATGGTTCAAAGCGAGTGGCCAAACCCGTGGAAGAGAAGCGTGAAGGTTACTAAAATCAAATATTACTACACCTGGCTGAGGGAGGTCATAAACTGCTGGGAGAGAAAAATAAAGCAGTATTTCCCCAGATCAGATCTGCTGTATTTGTGTACTCCCCTCCCCGGGCATCTGCTACTGGTTACTAGTGAGCAGGATACTGGGCCCAGATGGATTCCCGGTCTCATCTGGCAGCACTTTTTAAGGCATTATACAGGATTTCATCTGGTAACGTGAAAATACGCAGCAGCCGATTGCTTCAGAAGAGCTGGAAATTAGTTTAAAAACCACGAAAAAGGGGGTAAGCTTGGTGTAAGGAAGGCAGCAAGCGGCTGCGGACTAGGTTGCTCTTACAGTCTCACCCAGGCAGCAACCCCTCTTGCAACTGAGCTCTGGGAACCTGCCTGCTTGATCGATCCCACCGGAATATTTTCCGTCAGCGACTTTGACAGAGAATTGTTGTCGAACAGAGAATTGGAACAGCATAAAAACTCCTACGGAAGAGTCACATAGATGGATCGGAACGAGGCGAGGTCATACACTTCAGACTTCACAAGAAATGGTACTATGAACCGGAAAGCTCTTTAATCCAAGCAAAAAGAGCGATACACAAGGTATTAGCTTGTCGCCGTGACCTGTGAGGCACCAAATCGATTCGGACGTGAAGGATACCGGCACGAAGAAATTACCTGCGATGCCGCACAGCGTCCCAGAGAGACCTCCCCTGCCATTCTGCGCCCTGCTCCGGTCAGGGGCGGTCAGGGATTAGCTTTAAGCCAACGCGGGCACAGAAGAGATCGACAGAGAACCTGGAAAAGAGCGACTGCGAGGCTGGCCTGCGTGGTTTGGAAGAAAGAAGCCAAGAGTTGAGCGCTTCCTGAAAGCGCTGAAGGAGAGGAGAGGTGTTTTTATAAGAGGCAACACTAGCTCGAACACAGCCACATATAAATTTGTCGTGAGAATCCGGTGCAAGTTTCCAGCCGTCGTGGCCAGAGGATAACAGAAGAGCTTTCCGCGCAAAAAACGCAGCAGGAAGCCCAGGTCGGCCTGAGCCGGCGTGGATGTTAGGCCAGCAGTTGGAAACGCGCGGCTATAGACTTGCGGAGTAAAGCAGAGAGCTGCGCTCGGCCTCCTCGCAGCCCAACAGCTCTCAAAAAATAAAAAAGGCACCAGCTGGACACGTTGCTGAGTCCAGAAAAAGCAATTTCAGGGCAGGCAACGTTCGAAGAAATACTTGTATCTAAACAAAGTTCAGGTACTTATGCGGGGCAGAAGTGTAAAGCACTGATTTTATCAAGCAAGGTCTAACATTTCCCTGGAGTCAGCAATATTTTTGCCAAAAGGCTGCAATATCATCTGTACCAGGGTAGCACCACGCCGGCAGCCGCACTTCAGTGTGTGGCACTGAGATCTGCCTGGCCATTTCTCACCACCATCCTCCACGCTTTACTTTATTTTTTTTTTTTAACTAATAATTATTGTTTTCTAACCACCACAATATTTAAACTCCAGATCCTTTCTTATCTGGTCGCACCTTGCCGGTGCTCACCTTCCCTGTACGAGAATTCTTGCTGCTGTTTAGCACTGGCAGCATCTCCAGCTCATCCCCGACTCAAAGAGCTCCAGGATCAGCCCGGCTGCCCGTGGAGAAGACCGCTCTGTGCATCTCTCCCCAACAGCAACGTAATAAAAACCAAATTCTCCTATCAGTGACGTTTCACCACGTAGGCAACGCTTCCAAAACGTCGGCAACTGGCAAGCAGCGAGGAATCCTCCACGGCTTTTGCGACCCGAAGAAAGCAATCTCTCCAGACTCGTAACTCAAAGGCGCTCTTTGTATTTTTTGGAAGGTGTCTGTGGGAAAGCGCCGCTAATATTGGATAAGAGCTTCTCAACGGAACAAAGCTCACGCTGCCCGGCTCACCCATCGTCCCCTCCCAGCAGAGGCCAAGTTACCAACGCAGTGGCAAACCGGGGATGTAGAGAAGATGGTTTATTTAAATCACAACCAGGAGCCGAGAGAAGGAAAAGGCAAGTCCTGAAGAACTTGGGGAGTGGCAGCATAAGCTGGTTACACATATGCATTAGGTCACCGATAAAAAAAAAAAAAATCAAGTCTGAGATCACACCCATGACAGTGTGACTTCAACCAGGCTACTGCAGCCCGATAACAAGAAAGGGGGAAGGCGGAAAACCTCATGTGAAGCCAGGACGCAGCAGGTATTAACTGCGGGCTTGGAGTCGGTACACGACGCTCGGTACGAGCCGGGAAGCCAAGTCGGTGTTGGGAAAGGCCAAAGAGCAGCGAACGGGATGGGGAAGGGAAGACGACGATCCCGCGAGCTCCTTGGACAACCCAACGAGCCCCAACCCTTCAAGTCCCATACCGCGCCAGCGGCACGTATAGAAGTTTCCCAGATAAGGGGGACATACACACACCCTCTTCACGCCAAGAGGCTGTACATACAGTTACATGGGGCGCTTTGCTTCCCCCAGCCCTGGGACAGGAGCGGGGTACGGCAGGAGCCCCCAAGCCACCCACAAGCCCGGGTGCGAGCGCGGCCCACGAAAGACGTCTGTCAACACGCCCGCCCCGCCGTGCGCCCCCCGCTTCCCGATCCCCCTTTTCCCATCGATCGGCTCAGCGCAGCCCCGGGGAAAGGCGCCCGGCGGGAGGCGGTGCGGGGCCGCGGCACCCCTCACCGGCCCCGTTCCCCTCACCCACGCCCCGGGGCCAGCTGGGATCCCCCCGGGCGCCTCCCGGGGCTCAGCTCGGCCAACAGCCGGACCCCCCCAGGGCTCTCCTGGGCCGTTTCAAGGAAGCCCCCGCGGCCCCCCCGCCGCCGGCCCCTGCCCTCCCCCGCCGCCGGGGCCGGCCGGTCTGTCCCCCGGCTCCGCGTCGCTCCTCCGCCCGGCCGGAGCCGCTGGCGCCGGGAGAACCGCGACCGCTCCCCCTCTCGCCGGGGAGGGTTGAAGCGACAAACCCCGCGGAGCCTCCTCCGCCACGGCGGGAGGCGCGGCTCCGGGAAGGCGGCCGGGCCGCGCCGCCGAGCCAAGCGACCACCCCCCGCCGCCGCCCAGGCCCGGCAGCGACGGCGGCCCCGCCGACCCCCGCGCCCGTACCTGGCTCCGGCGGCGCTGGGCTCCCCGGGCGGGCTGGGCTGGGCCGGGCTGGGCTGGGCCGGGCCGGGCCCCGCCGCTGCTCTCCCCGCGCCCCGCCGCGGCTCCTCCCTCCGCCGCGCTCGACGGGGAGGGCCCCGACCGGAAGCGCTCATCCCTTTGCCCCGCCCTCCCGGCGAGCACCGCCCTATGGCAACAACGCGCCCGCGTCGCCCGCAACCGCTTCCGGGGCGCCGCGGCGGCGGCTTCGCCCTAGCAACCGCGTTCCGTTGCTAGGCGGAAGTGGCGCCCGGCGGGGCGGCGGGCGGGCCTCGGCGCGGCGGCGGCTCACCGGGGGGGCTGCGGCCGGCGGAGGGGGCTGAGGGGGCAGGGAAGCGAGCGCGGCCGTGCCGGGGGCTCAGCAGCCCGCCCCGCCGCAGCGCCGGTCCCTCCCGCTGCTTCCCGCCGAAAGCCGGGCGTCGGTGAGGGGGGGAAAGCGGCCGTGAGCCGGGACAAAGGCCCCCGGAGAGCTGGGTGGTACCGCCGAGGTCTCAAACCGCGCCGGGAACCGAGCGGCGGCCTCGCAGCTCCTCCGCCCGCGGCGCCTTCCGAGGGTTCCCAAGGGCCGCGCAGCGCGGCCGGGGGGAAACGGCGGCTCCCGAAACCCCTCGCGCCCCGCGAAAACCTCCTCGTTTCCCGCATTTTCGTAGCCGCCGAGGAAACGGGATGGGACCCGAAGGCTCCCCGGGCCGCTCCCGCCGAAGCGGAACTCGGTGTTTTCCAGCAGAACGTTTTAAATCGTAATAAGCCTCGAAAACGGTGAAAAAAACCCAACGGTGAGGAAAAGCGTCGAGGTCGTGAACCAGCCCCGCGCGCCCCGGCTCGTCAGGCCCCCGCCGAGAACGAGCCATGGGTTAATTTTTAAAAATCACCTGGAAAACGCGGTTAGATCCAGAATTCAGCTGTTAAAATGATATTTTTTTCCCCACTACCTCGTATTCCCGAGGCCGGGCTTGTAGATTCTCTCCTGGTGCCGTAATAAAGCTGCAAATAAAGCCCGGTTTTAGTAAAAGTTGCTAATATTTCCCTTTAGCTTTTTTTGCTTAGTCTTTCTTTTAATATTCACGTGCAGTCTGCCGACTCGGTTACAAAATTACACCTTTTAAGTCAGCGATATTAGTATCAAAAATAAAATTTCTTCGTCCAGGCACCCAAAGAGCCTGTCCTGGCATCATCGTGGCCAACGCTACCCCGAGGCTCTGCGCTGGGATGAGATGTTGTGCACTTTTTGTCTCTTTGTGGTGTTAATAATGAAAAAAAAATAAGATTTGCATCATCCCAGCATTGATTAAAGGAAGAGGCACCGGGGCCGAAGCGCTTTCGAGGCGTTAAGATTCAGCACTTCCATTTTTTGAGGAGAAAACGGTACAAATTGACCGGAGCAGCTTGTGTTATGCCGGAGCGGGACACGTGTCCCCGGAGGGCTCGGGGCAGCCGCGTCCCCCTTCACGTTTGCAACTACGCTTCATCCCACAGGCACAAATCGTACCAGCGCCCGAATTCCCCCCGTTTCTGCTCTGAACCATCCGGCAGTGCCCACGGAGCGTCTTAATTCTGCAAAATCGATTTCACATCGAACGATTTTAGTCCGAGTGATTCTTTTGGTGAGTTGTACTAACGACGCGGATTCTCGCTGGCCCTGGGGTGACCCCCTGGGAGTGTCTTGGAAGAGCGGCCCACGGTTCGGAAGCCGTACGGGGGCGCCGGGAGCTCGCGGCTGGCCCAGAAACGTCTCGGGTGGGTTCGACCCGCCCCACCGGCGGTTTTACCGGCTCCACGTCCCCGACCGAGAGAGGCGAGAAGCCGGACGGATCCCCCAGCGCCTTATTATTAACAGAAATAATAACGTCCTGCTTTTATCCTCGGAACGGCTGCGGGCGTCTCCGGTTGGGCTGATTGGGGCGGGCAGGACAATACCCCTTTGTCCGGGGAGGACAAGGAGGCTCCTGTGGAGGATCATGCGCCGGGAGGCACCACCCCGACACGAGCAGTGCGGGCAGGGGCACCCCGCGGGACGCGGGCGCAAAGAGCCCTCCGATCCTTTTGGGAAAGAGGAAAAAAACCCCAACAAAGTCAAATTAAAAACCCAAAGGCTCAAAGAGCGTTTTTTGGCAGGAGAGTGAGAGCGGAGGAGCGACCACGGAGAGCGAGACGGTGCCGGGGTCTCATCCTTCCCTCTCCCGAGGGAAACAACCCCGTAATCGTTCAATCCGGAGCGGGAATATATGCGAACAGGCATATACCTACAGCCACAGCGCAAGATAACGGCTTTTTTTTTAGGAAAAGTCAGAAAAAGAGCTGAAAACTCCTCATCTGCGGGACGAGGTCCCCGAGGTTTCGCAGGGCGAGAGCGCGGCAGCCCGACAGCTGATGGCCCGTCTCCCCCCGCTCCGTCTGCGTCCCGGCGGCAGAGACATCTGCTCTCCTGTTTCGGACACGAGGGGAGAAGGACGCTGCCGGGAAAAGCTTGGAAACGCTCTGGAGCGGCGGGACTTCTTCATTATCCCACGTCACTTGAAGAGGGAAAAGCACATAAGGCTCAGGCCATGGGGACAGAACAGGCGATGCAGCCGATGCCATTTTCCTGTGGAGACCATTACCCGGCCAGAAAACACCGATTCGCAGGAAATAACGACCCGTTTCATCCGTTCACGTATATATTTCATCCCTACGCTTATATATTTCTTCCCTACGCTTATATATTCCCCGCACGCTACCTAAACAAATATATTAGAAGGCGGCAAAACGAGCGTTGCCCTGGTCCCCGGCCCAGTCCAGCGTTCGGTAGCCAGAGATGCTGCTGACATCTATTGTCAGCTCCGGGTAGTTTTTTTTTTTTTATTTAAAAAAAAAAAAAGTTGATGTTTATAAGCGTGTTAATAAATTGAGCTTAATAAACTGGTCCGTGGTGGGTCACAGCGGTGGGTCTTACTTTTGCTGGCGGGTCTCGGCGGGTTCCCGTTCTCTATTTGATCAATTAATTTGAAAATCCTAATTACGGCGGGCGTTGAAAATCCTAATTATGGCGGGTGTTCAGGAGCGCTGGGCTTTAGCTGGTGTTGCGTCCCCTCTCCCCAGCCCCCCCCCGTTAAACAACCGGGGAGTTGCGATGTTCGCACGGATTCAACCGAAAGAGCATCGGTATCAAATAATTCTTTAAACTTACCAGAAATGAGCTGAAAAGCGAAAACTCCGTTTAGTAATAATAGTAGTAATAACAACGGACTGGATTTCCGGCTGATTGTTCCCCAAAAAGGGATCTCCGGGCTAGACCTTTCGCCCCGAGGCTCTAGCAATCCCCCCGCACGGGACACTCTCCGTTCCAGGGTCTCCGGTCCCGCCGAGCGTGGCCGAGTTAGCCTTGTCCTAAGCGCGTTTCCAACGCCGTACGTGCCCCTGCTTTGCTTCGCTCGACTTGACTTCGCAAGTTAAACCTTGCTATTAATTATTTTGCTGGGTGAAAGCGGTTTTAGCGGCTCCTCAATGCCGAGTTCTGCTCTTTCGTGAGAAAAGATCACGTAGGCACTCGATCCTAAGCTCCTCTCGTGCACATCGCGTCCTTCCACAGCCGCTTACGTTCCCGCTCCGTCAGATTTTAACTTTTTAACGACGCCTAATGGCGGAGCGATCCAGAGCCTCGTTAAGGTCTTCGCCAGCGTCGTCCCTCGACCACGGGCTCGGGAGAGCAGCCTTGATTTAATTTCGTCCTCTCGGACCCTCTCCCTTCCCCAGCCGGCCGCTGCTCGTCACGACCCGGCACAGGAGTCGCCGCCCGTCGCCACGATCGTTAAGATCTTCCCGGCCTCTCGGCAGCAGGAGAACACCCGCTGTCGGGGCGCCAGCCGCCCCCTTTCCGGTACGGCACCGGCGCCGAACGCCGTGCAACGGGGGAGGGCAGGTAAGGTCTCGCGCGGCGGCTCACGGGACAGCCCGTGCAGCGCGGTGTCGTACTAGCACTGTGCCTCAGTGCACCAAAAATAGAGAGAAAGCAAGTTTTTTTGTTATTTCGGGGGATGTCAGGGCAAAGGCGCCTGTAGTTTGTACAGCACCTTCGCACACGCTTATTCCCCTTAATTTACATCATCTGATTTTTTAATTTCTATGAAAGAGAAACCTTCACTCGCTACCTCTCATTCCACTGCTTTTCCCTAACCACCCTCCTTTTTACTCACAGATTTTTTAGGAAGAGGCTTCCAGAGCGTTAACCACGTTCCCCATGGTAAATACGTCGGGCCCATCCCCTGGAGCTGCCACTAAATTCTCCTCACGTGCGAAAACTCGCCTTTTTGTCACCTCGACAACACTCTGAGAACTCGGGGGGCTTCTCCGGAAGGGCGGAAGCAGAACCCCCGAGAGCACGACCTATCGCTTCTTTGCCGCAAGCCCCCACTCGCTCTTTCGTAGAAAATACCCCCAAAGTTGTGTGACAGCCTCAGGCCCTTCACGGCAACGAGTTTTGTTGAGTTTTAGCAGTTTAAAACGCTTTCGGGGGTTTCATTCGTTAGACCGAGCCAGTTTGCTTTAATTAAACTTCACCTCGCAATCGGCGCAAGCGACAGCTGCCCTTCCGCCTCACCGGAGCCTTTTCAAATCCAGCTTGCCCCGTCTTCCGACAAAGCGGACGTCGTTAACAGTTTTCACTTCAATAAAGACAGGACACGGATGTATTTTCAGAATGCTTCAGTGTATTAGAAAACTGAGGATCCACTTTCTAGAAAGACAACAGGCACGATCACGCAAGTCTCGGACGAGCACAAGGCAATCGGAAGATAAAAGTCACCGAGGAACTCGAGGGAACCAGGATAAAAATTAAAACAGCGACTTCCGCTGAATGCTAAGCTTCAAATATATATATTAATTGCACCGTAATTTTGCCGCAATGTTCTTGCCGTCTCTCAAACTTCTACTTTTAGTTCCGTGCAGCAGCTGAACATAAGCCACAACGATCTGTAAAAAAACTATACAAATGTACAAAAACCAGCTCAAGCGCAGGAGACGCGGGGTTTGTCGTTACAGCCGGGGTCAGCTCACGCCTACTCTTCTTCAGAGGACTCGCCATCTTCCGCAGGATCCGGTGGCAGGGGCCGAGCTCTGCAAAAAGCGGTGGCAACGCAAAAAGGTGAGCGGACCTCAGCCGACGCTCGTTTGAAAGGCGGACGCAGCCCTTTTCCTAGAGGCGGGGTGACCTCAGTGACTTTAATTCGCCCCAGGCCGCACCTTGAGACGTCAGGACGGATGGATACAAGCTCCTTTATCCCGAGCGCTAAAGCCCAGACTAAGCAGCGCACGCCCGCGGAAAACGCCGTACGCCGCTACAGCCTCGGACGTTCTCTGCCCGTCCCTCTCGACCTGCAGGACCGCGCGCGGCTTCTAGGAAGCCGAAAATTTAATTCCCGTTTCACGCCTGAGTTTCAACCTGACTAACTCACCCGCCTGAGCGAAAAAAAAAAAAGCCGTTGCGCTGTTAAGCGAGTCCAGCTCTTGCTTCTTCCAGAACGTTCTGGGAAGCTGGGAATCGTTTTAGATGGCGCTGTGCGTTCCCTGCGGGGTTATCGCCACCCGGCCCTGACTCAGCCAAACAAACGTCAAAGAGAGGAACGTTTCGCAGCGCTACAGCGCGCATCTTTTGTTTCTCTAAGAGGCAGAGTGCGCTTAAAAGTCTTTGCTTGTCCTTTGAGACAACTCAGGACTCTTGGGGGCCTCCCCGTTGAGGATTATCTATATTTGGTGAAAAAAAACCCCTTGCCAAGTGAGAACAGTGTCCGTAAGACGGCGTTTCACACAGCTGCCTTTTCAGTCAGCAGCGCAGCCACCTTCGAAGCGTCGGCTCGGTAGAGCCATTCAATTTCTGACGTCCAAAAGTCGCTAGAGCTTTTCGGAAACAGAGCTGACAGCCGCAGAGAGTCGCATCGCTCTCATCCGTATGCAAACGAAGCACGTCTGAGCACAATTTGCCTCAACTACCCATTCCTGCACCCATTTTTAGAACCCGCCGCAAGGTCAGTGGCGACGGGTGCTGCGTGTTACCGGACTTTGCTGAGAAACATCATCTCGATGAGGATATGAAGGTTAACAGAGACACCGTCAACTTTTTAGCGGTCGCTTGCTCCTTCAAAAATAAACCGTAGTTTCAAAGCAGTCACAGAGGAAAGCTAGTCACAGTTTGTTTTATCCAAGGACGCGCTGCCAGCCCTCGATACACCCCGTGCAGGCAGCCAGGCACGGCGCTCTCCCTATTATTTGAAAGCGCCAGGGATTTTGGTGTTTAACAGCACCCCGCAGACCACACTGACGATACCAGTGCACGCTTTAAAGTAGCGCCACGGAGCACCAGCTGCAGCGACGACAGCTGTGTGCACCGCCGCTGCTCTGCAGGCGGTTTCAGCTCTCTGTCACACTTCAGACAGCTTTTTTATTTTTTTTTTTTAAAGGAAGTGAACATTAAGTTCAAGCAGCATGTCCCGAGAGCCGGGCTACAGCCGACCACCGAAACTGCTCAAGCGTACAAACCCCATTCGTGCCGCGCGTCGCCTCTCTGATACACCAAGCGCCCCTTCCCTGCCCGTTAGCCCCACGGTACGCCACTTCTGCACCTCCTCCAGCCCCACCTTGTCGCAATTTTGCTTTGAAGGGACTTGCAGTGCTGTTTCCGCGGCTGAGAGCCCGCAATTTGATTTAACCTGCGATTAAATCCGCTCCTGAGACAGCCCCGGAGGTTGGCGGGGTGGGCTGAGGGCACACAGATGGGGACTGAGGGCGGACAGACAGGGGCTGAGGGCACACAGACAGGGGCTGAGGGCACACAGACAGGGGCTGAGGGCACACAGATGGGGGCTGAGGGCGGACAGACAGGGGCTGAGGGCGGACAGACGGGGGGCTGCCTCCCCCAGCCCCCCCCCCCCGAGCCCCGGGGGGCCGACACCTACTTTTTGGTGGCCGGCCCCAGGCCGCTGCTCCCCGCCGCCTCTCCGCCGGGCGCCCGGTTCTCCTTCTGCGGCAGCTGCAGGAACTCGCCGATGCCCTTCTGCCAGGCGGGGACGGGCCTCACGCACACCGGGTTCCCCCCCACACGGCGGCCCTCGCCTGCGGGGAGAGCGGCCGTCAGCCCCGCCGCAGGCCGGGCGGGGAGGGAGGGAGGCCGGGCGGGGACCCCCAGCCGCGCCCCGCTCTCACCTCTCTTGGCGGCCGGCGACGGTCCCGCGTTGAGGCTGCTGGAGCCCAGCACCTTCCGGGGAGCCCGGGCGGCCAGCACTGCGGGGAGAGCGGAGCGGTGAGCGGCGGCGCGGCGCTGCTGCCCCCGGCGCCCCCCGGCCCGCCCCGGCCCGCACCTTTGCGGTAGGCCCCGCCGCACCCCGCCTTCGTCCGCACCATCCTGCCCCGCGCGCCGCCGCCGCCCGGCCCGCGCGGGAGATGCCGCCGCGCGCGGGGAAGCGCTATTGGCCAGCGCCCGCCAATGGGAGCGCGCCGGGTCGCGCCGCGCCGCTCCCCTCCGTGTGGCGCGGCGCGCGGGTCCCCTCAGCCCCGTCCCCTCAGTCCGATCCCCTCAGCCCCGTCCCCTCAGGATCGTTCCCCTCAGCCCCGTCCCCTCAGCGCCGCTCCCATCCGGGTCACTCCCCTCAGCCCGATCCCCTCAGTCCGATCCCTTCAGCCCCGTCCCCTCAGTCCGCTCCCGTCGGGGTCGTTCCCCTCAGCCCGATCCCCTCAGTCCGATCCCTTCAGCCCCGTCCCCTCAGTCCGCTCCCGTCGGGGTCGTTCCCCTCAGCCCCATCCCCTCAGCCCGATCTCTTCAGCCCCGTCCCCTCAGGGTCGTTCCCCTCAGCCCCGTCCCCTCAGCCCGATCTCTTCAGGGTCATTGCCCTCAGCCCGATCCCCTCGGGGTCGCTGCCCTTAGCCCCGATCGCCTCAGCCACGTCCCCTCAGCGCCGCTCCCATCGGGGTCACTCACCTCAGCCCGATCGCCTCAGCCCGATCCCCTCAGCCTGATCCCTTCAGCCCCGTCCCCTCGGTCCGCTCCCTTCAGGGTCGTTCCTCTCGGCCCGATCCCCTCAGCCCGATCCCCTCAGCGCAGGTCCCCTCAGGGTCGCTCTCCTCAGCCCCGTCCCCTCAAGTCCGCTCCCTTCAGTGTCATTCCCCTCAGCCCGATCCCCTCAGCCTGATCCCCTCAGCCCCGTCCCCTCAGCCGCATCCCCTCGGCGCCTCTCCCATGAGGGTCATTCCCCTCAGCTTGATCCCCTCAGGGTCGCTTCCCACAGCCCCGTCCCCTCATCCCCGTCCCCTCAGTCCGTTCCCATCGAGGTCGTTCCCCTCAGCGCAGGTCACCTCAGGATCGCTCTCCTCAGCCCCGCCCCCTCAGTCCGCTCCCTTCAGGGACGCTCCCTTCAGCGCGGGTGCCCTCAGCGCCGCTCCTCTCACCCCTGTCCCCTCAGCGCCGCTCCCATCGGGGTCATTCCCCTCAGTCCGCTCCCTTCAGCGAAGGTGCCCTGAGCGCCGCTCCCATAGGGATCAGTCCGCTCAGCCCCATCCCCTCAGCCCGATCCCCTCAGCCCCGTCCCTTCAGCACCGCTCCCATCAGGCTCGCTCCCCTCAGCCCGCTCTTCTCGGCCCCCTCAGCGCCGCTGCCCTCAGCGCGAGTTCCTTGACCCCGGTCCGCTCAGCGCGGGTCCCCTCAGGGTCTCGCCCCTCACACCAGCCGCTCCCCTCAGCCCCGCTCCCCTCAGCGCGGGTCCCCTCAGGGTCTCGCCCCTCAGCCCGCTCCCCTCAGCCCGACCCTCAGCGCGGGTCCTCTCAGCGCCGCTCCTCTCAGCCGCCGCCGAAGGCCAACGGCCGCGGCTCCCTCCCGGGGCAGGGGACGTCCGTCCCGGACGCACGGGGCCGCCGAAGGCTGCGCGGCCGCAGCTCGCCTCCCCAGCCCGGTCAGCCCCTCAGCCCCAGCGCTGCCCGCCGGGAGGGCGGCAGCACACGGACGTCCCGAGCCTCCCCTCCGTGGCAGCGGGGCTCTCGCTGCCCCCTCCCTCCCCACCACCCTTCTCGTAGCGGGGGCTGGCACCCAGGTCCCACAGCCCAGCCCTGGCGCTCCTTGATGCCGCAGCAGTCCGGGGGGAGAGGAGGTGCTGGCAGAGAGGAGGCCTTGGCTCCCGGCAGTTTGCTGGCTGCCTACAGCACTTTTAAAAACATGTCAGCCGGTCACAATGGCCGGGAGCACGGAGAGCCCCGCAATGTGTCCCATTCTGGTCCAAGATGCTTTTTTTTTTCTGCGTCAGTGTGAGTTCAGGTGGGTCCAGTGTGAATTCACAGGGAACAGGGTGGGAGAACTGCTCTGGGCGAAAAAATGATGGTTCTTCGCGATCTTTTCCAGCAAGACCTGTTCCTGGATCAAACGCACCGCAGGTCTGGGCAAGAATCGTGGTGGCACGTCAACGGAGGAGCAGTGCCAGAGGGTAACCCAGGGCCCCGGGGACCAAGGTGCGGGGCCCCGGGGTGCAAGGTATGGGGCTGTGGGCAGCAAGGTGCAGGGCCCCAGGGAGCAAGGCAGCGAACCAGGATGGCCACCGTTCGTCCTAATGTGCGTTTGCTTAATCAGGCTTTTAGTGCTGGCTTTTTTTTTTTAAATGTCGGTGTAATTCTCCATTCCCTTCTAAGCTGTGGTGCTGGCAGCTGTGGAAGAAGAGTATGTTTTTACTCTGGGATGTGGTTCTGGTTTTTAAGGAGTGGACCACGACCCCCTAAGCCTAACCCTAAATATTCCCGTTTTCTCAGCAACGAGGGGGGCACAAAGGCCGCTTTCGCTCCCCTTCACCCCCCCCGGGGGATGGGGGGGGCACCCCCGTGGGGAGAACCGGGGCCCGGAACGGTCGCGCCGCGGCCGCGTTCCCGGGGTGTCGGCGCGGGGCGGCGGCGGTGCGGCGCCGTTTCCCTTCCCCCGCGCGGAAGATGGCGGCGCCCAGCTCGCTCCTGGCCTGGTGCGTCCAACACCTGCGCGGAGACTTCGGGCTGGACGTGGGCGAGGAGGTCGTGAGGTGAGGGGGGCCGGGGGCGCCGGGGCGGGCCGGAGCCGGGTGGGCCCCGCTCGGGGCCGTACCCTCCGCCGGGGCCTAGCGCGTTCCTCCTCCCCGGCCCGCTGTGACAGCCCGCGGCGGCCCCTCGCGTCGCCTCCGGGTCCCCCTCGGTCCCGTGGGCCAACACAGAGAGAAAATGGGGTTTTCAGAGCCGCTCTCGGGGGACCCGGGGATTTGCACACTGGGTTGTCCCGCGGGTGGGTGCCCCGTGAAGGGACTGGGGGGGCGGGAGGTGGCGGGGAGGGGTGTGGGGTCGTTGTGGGTAGGTGAGGAAGGGCGTGCTGCTGTTGCCTTGTGTTTAAGCAGGAGCTCGTTGGTTTATGGTTAGATTTTTTATGTGACTCAGTGGGAACCGGAGTCTCGGGGTGAATTTTTTAGTGTTTGGCAGAAGGGTCGGGAGGCGGGGGGTGACACTCGGTGCAGGAACAGGGGGAGAAAGATAATTTACCTTCCATTTGTTTTTCAGTGCAACAGCCACAAGGGATTTCCCAAAGTGTCCATCTCAAAATTTGCCTCATAAACCCGTTCCTTACCCCGGTCTCTGCAGAAACCTGCTCTTAGGAGGAGACCCAGGTTGCACTCGTTGCATACGCGTGCAGTTAGACCGTTGGTTTCCTCAGAACAAAAGCCCCGTTCCCCATTTTTCTCCATCCTGTCCCCTCACAGGTACATCTTGTCGATAACAAACGAGGATGAGATCCGGGAGTATGTCGTTGACCTCATTCAGGGGACGGACGGGAAGAAGAGTCGGTTTGTGGAAGAACTGCTGGCCAGGTGGCGGAAATCCTCCCAGCTGCCCTCCGAGCCGTTGCCAGCGTATCGGAAAAAGGACGGTGAGTGGTATGGGGAGGAAGGAATTAAAGTCTCAAATAAGCTTGTCGCAGTTATTCCGGTTATAAACACCGATGCCCGTGACTGGTCCTATTTCTGTTCATCACGGCAGTGTAAAGCCCATTTTTGTTCACCGAGTAGGAGTTCAGGGACATCGTTCCCTTGCTGGTAGTTACCCAGCCTTTCTCTGTGCTTCCGCACGCTTCCAGAGACTTCGGAAGCGCCTCGGGCTGGCGACCAAGCGAAAAAGGGCAAACGCAAAGGAAGGAACAAGCAGGAGACGCCCGCCTACGCTGAGCCAAGTGCACCCGTAGAGGACGTGAAAACCCCCCTCGACCTGGCCAAGGTGAGCGTGCCTGGGACGCGAGGGCAGGCCGGGGGCGCGCCGTGGACCTGGGTGGCGGGGAAAGGTAACGCCGAACGCTAACAAAAGGCGTGACTGGAAAGCGGAAATAACCTTCAGAAACACGAATCCTTCGTTATCAGAGCCCTAATGAGGGGGATTATGTACCTGAAAGCGTGTTTGTGTTTCCCTGCGTCACTGGGTCTAATAAACGCTTGCCTCCCGCTGCAAACCCTGCCGTATGTACAGCACGGCTTCTGCGAGCTGTACGTTGGCGTGTCTTTGTTCACCCGTAGCTGCCACGCTACCGGCAAGCTGAGGGGGCAGGCGAGGGTCCCACGCTGCACGCACGCTGCCAGCGCGTTGTACGCTCGCCCAGTCGCAGCGAGCGGGGCGGCTGTTCCCGGGCGGCGGCTGTTCGGAGCCGACCGTGGATTTGGAGAGGCCCTGCTCGTCCCCCGTGCGCGCGTACAGGAGCCTTCCGCTGCTGTGGGGCAAACGCTGTGAGGACGGGGAGAAAGATTGTGTACGTTCGTGTCCGTAACGGAGAGTAAAATAATCATCAGGTAGCGACTGTGTCACAAGGGATTTTGCTGCCCGCAAAGAAGCCGGGATGAGAGAGTGGACAGTGGAAGCGGGTGCTGGAATTAGTAATAAAAGGTATTTCTTTTAAAGCGGAGGTGTGAAGGCTGAGGAATTAAGGAAGCCACCGAGTGGGTACAACATTCCTTCTTGCTGCGTGTAAAACATCCCCGTCACACGGAATAAAGCTTTAATGGGCAACTGAAGTATTTCAGGCTGCGTCAGAGAGGAGGCCTCGGGCGCTGGAGCGGAGGAATCCGAGAGCTGTAGCCAGTGCGTCTCCTCGGAGCAGCTTTGGCCGTTCCCCTCTCCTGGTCAGCTCCGCTTCTGCACCTTTCGTGTTGAGATCGAGATGTTGCTGGGTTTTGTGGAGACCTTTTTTTGCAGTATTCATGAACGGTCTGAGCTGCAGTGGAAGAAACTGCAAAATAAGAGCGTAGAAACGCTCAGCCCCAAGAAATGCTGCTGTTTTCGAGCAGCCCGAGGCCGTGCAGCAGGCAGTAGTTGCCTTTCTCTGTGGTAGTTAACTAACTTTTTGCAGCAGACTTGCTTTCCATTCAGCAGAGCCACAGTCAGCGCATCAAATCCGACCGTCTTTGCTGTTAAATGTTCTTGTAATCACCTAGGCTGAATTTTCGGGATTTTATTTCGGGTGTGGCGGGTTTCGACTCGGAGCTGCTTGCTGGGAACTCCAGGTACGGATCCAGCTGTACAGCTGCGCTTGACGTGCATCGTTGGACTTGCAGTCGAGTCCTTCGTGCTATAAACATCGAGGACGTCGCGTGTCCCAAAATTAAATGCCGTGCTTCATCCGGGTGTGACGCTGACTGAGCAACGTCCAAGTCCTGCGAGTCAGGGTTGCACCTGAATAAATAGTGGAACTTAAATTTGTGTTTTTAAATGGAAGTTTTTGTAGCAGGGAGGCTGCAAACACTTAATGTGTTTGTAAAAAGTATTTGTTTGCAAGGTAAAAAACCACATTTTTTTGAACTGGAGGGTTAAAAATGGACAATAAAGTTCCATTTCCTTGTAGTTATCTTCTAACTTTAATTAAAAAAGAAACAATTGAGAAAGCTCTGCCAAGGTTTGCTAGCCAAGGTCGCTTTATCTGGTTTGTTTTTTTTTTCATGCCAGTAGTGTTTGGAGCTGGCAGTGGCAGTAAAGCCAGTTGAGGGGGACTGGAAATGCTGCGCCCGCTCGTCCCTAAACCAGTAGCCTGGTGCTGGTGAGAGCAGGTAAAAAGCTGAGAGAAGAGCTGTCCTGATGCCACAGCTCGGCACCGTCACCCAGAAAAGCAGCGTGGGAGGACGCGGGCCGTAGAAGCGGTGCCAGCTGAGGTGTGGGTTGGGGGGCGGGGGCGATCCTCTATGTGCCGCAGCCAGAGAAAACGCGTCGTTGTTCTGTGGTGAATGAAAACGGGCTTCTGGGAAAGGGTTTCCGTGAAATCCTCTTCTCTGTTGTCGAGAGAGACTGTGGAGGGGAGAGGCAAAGGAAAACTGCGCTTGAGCTGCGAGAGGATTTTCAAGTGTGTCACGGAAATGACAACTAAAGGCCCGAGGGTGCATTGATACTGGGTGCTGCTTGCTGGAACAGAGAAGGGTAGTAAGTCCTGGTGGTTCTCGGTCGCGGCTAGCCTGCGGTGCACGGTTAAACCCGGTCCCGTTAGCGTCACGAGGCAGGTTTGTGCCTGGAGTGTGTCGTGCTTACTGTTCAAAGCATCTGGTGTCGAGTATTGCCAGAGAAACGGTAGCAGTTGGCTTTGTTCTCTTCCTCTGGAATGATTTCTGTGCTGTAATTAATTCCTGCAATTAGCTTCTCGACGATTCACTTCTCAACCTGCTGGAGATGTCGGGTGGGAGGCGGAACCCTTTGTTTCTTGGATCAAGGTGTAAGGTCTGAGGGAGGAAACAGAGAATTCCACTGTTAGATCGTTAATCCAGCCATCATCTAAAATATCTTGCTTTGTTTCTGGCCGGGGTTTCTCTACTTTGGCCTGACCCAAAGCTTAGATACGCAGTCCCTGGTTGCAACTGTGAGGTGAACCACAGGATCACTGACGCCAAGTCACGAATGAGGAGACGAATTTACATTACAGCCAAACACTTGAACCTGCGGTGCGTGGAAAACCTCTGGGCGGTGACCTGGCGTGAATGGAGAGGTCCTGCTGCCACCAGCAGCTCTGTTTCGGGGGACAGGCGCACGCGGGACTTCATAGTTACAAACAGGGTGCTGCTAATACCTAAATAGCCCTTGGAAAGAACTCTGGGGGGAGCTGAGCTGCTGCTTGAAGCTGTTAAATACCCGTGAGTGGATATTGCAGGTCCGGAGGACTGACAGCGCGCCTGCCATCTAGACCCAGGCACTTTTAGCTTTCAGAGGCAGCAAACATCAAGTGAATCAGCAACATCCGTATGTCCTTGCTTTGTTTAGATTCCTCGGACCTTTTCTGGCTGGCCTGAGCTTGTCTTTCCGTTGAATCTGGGGTCTGGTCCAAGTTTCATTCCAGTTAGTCTGAGTCTCCCCAGCCTGTTCAAGGGCTTTTTTCCCTTTGCTGCTGGTGCTGTGGTGTGAATCCAGTTTGTTTGTTTATTGTTTTGCTTCTCAGGCACAGGAGAACAGCGGCGGAGTCGGCAGCAGTAGCAATTCCTGTAAGAAGAAGCCCAAATTTGTCAGCCTGTATACCAAGGAGGGGCAAGACAAGCTGGCCGTCCTGATCCCTGGGCGTCACGCCTGCGAGTGCCTGGGCCAGAAGCACAAGCTCGTCAACAACTGCTTGGTTTGCGGGCGCATCGTCTGCGAGCAGGAGGGCTCTGGACCCTGCTTGTTCTGCGGCGCTCTGGTTAGTAACGAGGTGGTTTTTGTTGGCCGTCCTTGAACCTGACCTAGTTTGCTTTGGAATGGCCCAGAGCTGAATTAGCCTCTCGGATCAAAGTTCCTCTAGCAAAGTGCTCCAAGCTCTAAAGCTGTGCGGGAAAGGACCGGTTATGGCCTTAAGTCACTTTGTGTTTCTTTTATGATGCGCCTCATCAGAGAGCGGAGAGGTTTCCCTCATAATTTACATCATTTTGGAGCTTGCCTGGTTTATGCCAGTCTCCTGTGGCTGTCCTGTGCGTCACGCTGGTGTCCAAAACGCGGGCAAGGCTTCAGAGCCGTCCTAGGCGCGGCCCTGTTGGCCTTGTAAGGGGCAGGAGACACGGCGGGGGCCAGCGTGCTGACTTCTCTTCAGCACCTGTGCTGTGTGCGTCAGTCGGGAGACCTGGTACATCCCGCGTTTGGTCGAAGGGGCGCCTTTTGGAGAAAGGGGGCTAGTTAATGACTACAGGTTCAGTAAAGTTAACTTCAGGAGAGAGGAAAATATTGGCAGGATGAAGAAAATGTTTTAAATCGGATTGGTTGCTATTTTTAAAGATCTCTCTAACTCCAAGTGGCCCACCAAGAGGGAGGACCTCCATGTTAAGCATTGTTCCTCTGCTCGGGGAGGTTCTGAGTGCGTTTCTCAGCCTTTGAGATCACCTAGCAGTGTGCCCACCTGCAGAACCGAGAAAGACCAGGCTGCCCACTTCCCAGGGATCGCTTCTAGCGAAGAACGAGCTTTCAGGATTCTCCCCGTGTAAATAACACCGAAGGGAAGGAGGCATGGACTGTCTTGGCCATTTTAAACAACTTACCTTAGAATCATGAAATCGTTGAGGTTGGAAGAGACCTTTAAGGTCATCGAGTCCAACCGTTAACCCAGCACTGCCAAGGCCACCACTAACCCATGTCCCCAAGTGCCACATCTACACGTCTTTTCAATCCCTCCAGGGATGGGGACTCTACCACTGCCCTGGGCAGCCTGTGCCAGGGCCTGACAGCCCTTTCGGGGAAGAAATGGTTCCCAATATCCAACCTAAACCTCCCCTGGCGCAACTTGAGGCCGTTTCCTCTCGTCCTGTCGCCTGTTCCTTGGGAGAAGAGACCGACCCCCCCTGGCTCCAACCTCCTTTCAGGGAGTTGCAGAGAGCGAGAAGGTCTCCCCTCAGCCTCCTTTTCTCCAGGCCAAACCCCCCCAGGTCCCTCAGCCGCTCCTCACAGCACTTGTGCTCCAGACCCTTCCCCAGCTCCATTGCCCGTCTCTGGACACGCGAAGCTGTTGAGCTGTTGACACCTTGAGCTGTTGTCCAAGACTCCGAAGATGGTCGAGCACGTGATGTCCTTCCTAAATCTTCATTGTCTTTTGTTTTCCTTAGGTGTGCACTAAGGAAGAGCAGGACATTCTCCAGCGGGATTCGAACAAGAGCCAGAAGTTGCTGAAGAAGCTCATGGCAGGTCAGTAGCCGTTGCGTACCTGTAATATAGTGAATCCAATCAGTTACGCAACAGCAGGAGCCCTCACCGTGCCATGCTTGCCTTGACGTTGTGTAGGAACGCGAGTGTGCGTGTGGGGTGTAAGTTGTCTAGATCCATTCATCCGAATTACAAAGAGTTGCTGGCCAAGTCTAATGGTAATTCTTTCTCCGGAGCCTGAATGTTTCTCGGGGATGTAAATTGCCCGGACAGTTTGCGAACCTCTGTTTGCTTCAGAACTTACTGAGCCGCTTGCCCCCAGTGCTGCGCGGTGTTTGTGGTGGGCGTTAAAAGGACGGCTGGGAAGCCGGCGCCGTGTATCCTCTCAGCGAGCGCTCGGCAGCGTTTCTGGACTTCAGCAGGGGTGATAACTGCGAGTGTCAAATGGCGGCGTATAATGGCCTTACCCAGAGGCCCGAGGCTGCTCGTTAGGCATTCCTGAATCAATCACGTGAACTGGATCGTTGTAGCAGTCCTTGAAAATTGGGATAAGTCTCATGTGGAATGTGTGCTGTGGAAGACGAAGTGCTGCTATCTGATTTGCTGGGTCTAGAGAGGTGGTGGTTAATATTTTCTAATGACTCTTCTTGTCTAACGCTTATCTCGGGAGCTAAAAATAGGAACAGAGCCAAGGAAAGCGAGAAGAAATAACACCAAGTCTCCCAGCGAAGACCTGTGCATTATGGGGATGTTTGTCTGAGTTTAGCTGAAATACAGCCAAGGTCGCAGTGTTCTTGGTTGAAAAATACACTTTGCTGAAGAACTGGGGAAATATTTACTCTGGGTCTCGGTGTCAACTTGTCTTTACAGCTGCCGAGATGGCAGGAGGTCCTGTAAGTCCTTCAGAGTAACAGCGGATCCCAGAGTCGGTCTGTTTATAGTCTTCCCGTGGAGATCCTGAGGTACTTCAGGATCCCCTTTTCTTGCCCGTTTGATGGGTCTTCCCTTCTGCCCCTGCCGGGTCTGGCTTTGGGCGTTATCCGTGGAGGCGAAAGCTGAAACGTGGAGAGCTGTTTGTCTCGGGAGTGAAAAAACGTGGATCGGGGACGCTAGGGGAACGCAGGCTTTTTGCTTTCCCTGAAATAAAGGCGTTAGCCTGCCTGATGTCTTCCGTGAAATGCGTTGGTTTGTTCCACTGCGGCTTCGATGCAAACCTTTTTCCTCCCCCTTTTGTTTGTTTAGTTGGGTTTTGGCCCCTTGCCAGAAACAGTAAGCGAGAGGAGATCGTTGCTGGGAAGAGGTTTCTCCATCTCGAACAATAGCTGGTCTCAGAAACCTGCCGAGGTGTGTTGGGGGAAGATTTCGTTTGGCGAGAGGCTCGTGCAGCGGCAGACAGAAGGCTTGCTCTGTGTGTAACTGCCGAGTGTCAGTGATCTGTCGTGACTAAGGGTCTCGTTGTGGAGGTAATGACATTCAGGAGAGAATTTGGCTTTCAGGAGGGGACTCAAGGCCTGTGGTTGGTGACGGGCGGAATTTGGACTGCCCAAACTGTTAGGGGAGGGTGAAGGAGAATCAAAGACTGAGACCTTCTCTCTAAACGCTACCGAGACGTTGTTGCTGTAGGGACAATGCGCATTAAATGCGTTCTCCTCTGTGGCAGAAGGAGCCTGTGAAAGGGGCTAGAGGGAAAATCAGGGCATGACCCTGGTTTGGAAAGGTGCTGAGCCTGATGCAAGGCGGTACTTTCAGCTTGTCGAATGGCATTTGTTTTAGGGGGCATTTCTGCAGCCAGGCCCACCGAGACTGGCCTTTAAACAACTGATTGTTGAGCCGTGATTTGTTTTCTACCTCAGGTGCTGAAAGTCCAGGGAATTTGGATGCCATAAGCAAAGAGTTACTGCCTCGCCAAGAGGTGAGGCTCAAAGCAGGCCTGGAGATGGCTGTGAGACACAAAGACAAGTTGTTGGAATTTGACAGGACGAGGTAAGATCCTAGCTGTGAGACTGCTGTGAAAGAACATAAACGATCCGGCAGGCTGAGCTGCCTTTAACAGAAATGTTAGAGCTCCTTCTAAAACTGGGCTGTAGCTGCAGACAGCTCAACGTTGGCCTGTGTCACTGTCCTGCCCTGCTCATCCCCTACCGTTACGGTCGTTTCTCACCAGCGTGCGTCGAACCCAGGTCATTGACGATGAATCGGATTACTTTGCCACGGACTCCAACCAGTGGCTCTCCAAGCAGGAAAGGGAGGCCCTGCAGAAGAGAGAGCAGGAGCTGCGGGAGCTGCGTCACGCCTCTCGGCTTGCCAAAAAAATCACCATCGACTTCGCCGGCCGGCAGATCCTGGAGGAAGACAACAGCATGGCTGAATACCACAGCAAGTGAGTGAGAACTGGCAGTGCCGAAGCACGCCCGAGAGCAGGGAGGTGAAAATCGTTGCGGGTGGTGGTCTGGCTGAACCTGGAAGAGCAAGCGTAAGGAAAGCTGATCCCTGGAAGGGCACTTCCCACCCTCGGATGCAGTTTTACATCCTTTTCTTCCTTGAGGGTCTTTATCATCCCTTTCAACACAACTCTGCTGAGACCCCCTCCACAGCCCGACTGTGTGCGGCTTGCACGGGGTTTCAGGAGCTGGCACGTCTGTTAAAGACGAAGCTGCCCTGGAAAGAGGTGTCGCAGAAAGCCTAGCTCAGCAAACCCAATACGTCTCAAATTCAAACCAGGCTGAGTTTCCGTGGTAGAGAAGAGTGACTGTTCAGATTCGAAACCGGACCGAGCAAGGACGTCGTTTAGCTAGGGGAGGCGGTCAGAAATGCTTTGGGTCAGAGGTGTTTGTGCGGGGAGAAGGGAGGCGCTGCGGGGGGGAAGCAGGGAACGTTCACGCCTCTCGTTTGTGCTCGCAGGCTGGATGAAACCATCGAAGCCATTAGCTGTGGCACGCTGGGCACGCCAGCCGGGAGCCCAGCAGCAAAGACGAGTCTGAGTTCTGGTGTTTTAGTGAATCCCCGTCTTCTTCAGCCTGCTCCTTTGGTCAGTATGGGTTGAGTGATTTATTCCGGAGTAATGACTGACTTGGGGAGAGTTGAGCTTAAGAATTGGGAATTCGAGCGTGTTTGTCGCACCTCTTTCCTCCCCTGTGTCCGAGAGATCCTCATGAGCCGTCTGAGCTGGGGACGGAAAAGGTTTGCCAATGCCCTGCTCCGTTCCCTGCTCTCGGCAGGTTTGGTTTGTCTGAGTTTTAGTCTCCTGCCTCCTCTCCGGGAACTTGAAAGAATTCCGGTGAGCCAGCTTAAGGCTGTGTCGCTTTGCCACCTCTGTTTATGCAGCCTTTTCTGCCAGATTCCCAATTTCCAAAGGGCGTCACCTCAACCCTCCAGCTCCACTTTAATCGTGGTGTGCTTGGTGCACGCTAAGCATTTGGAGGTTGGATGATTCCCAGTTTTGAGTGTTGACGGCTGTGAATATGCTTTGAAAACTGTACCTTCCCGTGAGCGCTCTGAAACCCCAGCAGGTAGATTCCTTCTTCAAATCCATGGTTTAGCTGTGACGCGTAGGAAGGAAAAGCCGCGCAGAGCGGAGCTTTTTCTCCTGCCAGAGAAATGGCGTGTAAGCGCAGCGAGCTTGCGGGGAAGGAAGAGGGATCCCAATAAGAGCAATACCTCTGTCCTTAAATGAAAAAAACCCCTTCAAATAGGATTTGCGCTTGATATACGTTGTTCCTAGAGAGCTGCTAACCTATTTCTTGTTTCTTTTGAACACTCTGAAGTGGGTGGACCAAACTGGCTTGCTCCCGCAGAGGAAAGCCGTCCATTCCATGGACGCTGGGAATGAGGCTGGCTCGGAGCGGAACAGGTTGAGGATTCAGGATCGGGAGCTGCAGGAGATCTCGGATGATGGTTGGTGCCTCAGCATGCACCAGCCTTGGGCTTCCTTGCTCGTGAGAGGAATCAAAAGGTAAAGGGGTGGCCTGAACTGCGACGTATCCTGGTCAGCTCTTGCTTCGTAGGCGAGCGTGTTCCTCAGGGGACCGCTGTGGACTTGCTTGCTTTGTACAGCGCCTGATGGCTACTGGTAGCTCCGGGTTTGGAAGCCACGCTTCCTCATCCAGCGTACGGATGGTTTGAGAAGCTGGTGAATCCGTTTTCATGCGAGCGGCTCACCTGGAAGGCACAAGTTTCTTCAGAGTGGGTAGATTTAGAGAGAGGCTGGGATTTCTGCCCTCTAGTCACGGTGTACCTCTCGGGAATCTGAAAGGCAAATAAGCTGAAAGTGCCAAGTATGTTCTTCTGGTCGTCTTGTCCGTCATAAAGAAGCCAACAGTGGCACCTGGCTTTGTTTAAAAAACCCAACCGCACGCGTGGTTGCCACTACCTTCCCCCTCTGGGCTAGGAATCGGGTTCTAAAGAGCAGCTCCTTCAGCCCTGATAGGTTAATTCACCTTTCCTACCATTAATACACAACAAAGAATCTTCTTTAGCCTTTTCCCCCCCCTTTCCTTCACAGAATGTTTCATTTTCGAGAGCAAAGCTTTTCACTTCGCAAGCTAAAGATGCTGTAAATCCCAACGTGCCCGGCTTCCGCATCCGGGGGGTCTGGGCACGCTGTCAGCTGCTCCGACGTGGCCGCAGCGTTGATACCTTGTGCCCACGCTGGGATCCCCGAGAGCTGCGGCGAACGACCTCTCCCGACGGCCGCGGGGCCCTTTATTGCTCCCCAGATCGCACGCTTGCTGTGCGCCGCTTCTTGAGCTTGGAAGGGAATCGTGTGAGCAGATTGTCCTACCCGCGTCCGGCGTACTGCTGTACGTGCAGGGGATTGATGGCCTTTTCTGCCGTTGCTCTGAAGCAGTGAGGACACGCTCTGCTTGTGGCATTATTTCTTGCCCGTCTCAGCTTTTCTCTGTAGTGCCGACGCGTTGCCCGAGTTTAAATAGTCGGGGCAAAGCTTAGCAGCAGGAATGGCGTAGCGAAACAGTCGATTGAAAAATTTTGTCCGTGTGGGTGATTTCTACTGAAATTCAAGTTCTAAATTCTCTTTTGTTCTCTAGGGTGGAGGGCAGGACCTGGTACACATCTCACAGAGGGCGGTTATGGATTGCAGCTACTGCTAAAAGACCTTCCCCTCAGGAAATCTCTGAACTGGAGACCACCTACAGAATGCTGCTCCGGAAAGGTGAACTTCTCGCCTTGGATCTTTGTATTATTTGGTACATTGAGCCACGTAATGAGCGGTGTCAGAAAGCCCTCTCCGCTGAGCAGTTATTACTGCTTCGCTTTTTAACCTTCTGTTCTTGAAATTCTCTTCATCCTTTCTGCGTTTCGTCAGCGTATGGCGGCAGAGTTTCGCCCCAGCCTTTAGCTGGTCGGGTACTCCAAGCGCAAACACTGTCGAATCGCATCTGACTTTGTTGATAGCTTTTGACAGCGAAGGACTTCGTTTTATTCTTGGCTCAAGCAACAAGCTGTCGAGTGTGTGCTTGCGTGCGCGTGAAGTGGCTTGGCCTTCGTTTTGTTTACAGTCACGTTAAAGGCTTTGCATGCGTTCTGCCCTTGCGGAAATCGGGACTGAAAAGCTGCAGGTTCACGGGAAGGTGTTACTCTCTCACGTGGGTGGGAGGATGCTGGTGGCTGCGCTGCTCGCCTCTTCGGGCGGTGTTTCTGCATGTCACCCGGCGTAAATGTCACACGGCAGGATCGCCTGCTCCCTCGTCGGAGCCAGGAGCTGCTCCTGCACTGTACGTTCCTCTGTCGGAAGCTAAGCGGGGAAAGGCGGACGCATAATTAAATCTCCCACCCTTAGTCCTGTCATGGTGGAGACCCTGAGGTGGAAAAAGAACACCGGGGTGTTAAAATTTCTATATGTTTTCCAAAAGTAGAAGTGCATGGAGGAGAGGGGAGGGCACCTGGGGGGCAGAAGACCCCGGGGATGTGTGGGGGGATGTGGGCCCCCTTAAGAGATATTTCTTTTGATGCAGATGTGGAATTTCCAAGCGATTACCCCTCAGGGTGCCTCCTGGGCTGCGTGGACGTGACCGACTGTTTATCGCAAGAGCAATTTAATGAGCAGGTGAGTACAGCAAATAAACCTTTACGAGCTTGGGTGAGCCAGCAGACTTTTAAAGCAGTGTAACTCGCCTCCGTGGGACGCTCCATAGGAGATGTTACGTGGAGATTTTAGACGGTGGTGAGAGCTGACATGGCTACCGCGTGGTCTTGTATGGCTCGAAAGGGAATGCACCGAGAAAGCGCATTTTGGCAGCGGTGGAAGGGAGCGGTGGGCTGATACAGGCTAAATCCGTCCTCAGCCGCTCTGGCAGTGAGGTAGTTCGGTTGAAACCGGTTTCTCACTTGCTCTGAAACCCTTTTCAATAAGGACTCGCGCCTGTTTAATTAAACCAACGCTAGCGGGAGAGACCACGCTGCAAGGGCTCGTGACAGCCGTTGCTCCCCTTGCTGCACGGATGGATGTGCACAGGGCGCTGTGGCTGTGCTGGGCTGTGGAAGACGGGAACCTCCAGTGCATTAATGTTGCATTTCTGGTTTTCATCCTCATTTGGCAAACTCAGGAGCACCTGGATGATTGTTTCTCTTAAAGAAACTTCATGGGGTCGTAATAGAAAGAATCGCTCCAAGATTTGCCCAGCCAGGCAGCACTTTTTTGCTACCTCTGGGTATGACTATGCTGATCTTCCCTTGAGGTTGGAGCCAGGTGGGGGTCGGTCTCTTCTCCCAAGGAACAGGCGACAGGACGAGAGGAAACGGCCTCAAGTTGCACCAGGGGAGGTTTAGGTTGGATATTGGGAACCATTTCTTCCCCGAAAGGGCTGTCAGGCCCTGGCACAGGCTGCCCGGGGCAGTGGTGGAGTCCCCATCCCTGGAGGGATTGAAAAGCCGTGTAGATGTGGCGCTTGGGGACGTGGGTTAGTGGTGGCCTTGGCAGTGCTGGGTTAGCGGTTGCACTTCATGATCTTAAGGGTCTCTTCCCACCTAAACAATTCCATGATTCTTTGATTTGGAGACCAGCAACACAGATAAGGTTGAGGTACTGAGATCATCTTCACCTTAGGCTTCACCAGCAAGATCCCCTGGAGATCTCGTGCCTAGAGGCAGGGTTCAGGGAGGAGAGGGACTACCTGTAGTGAAGGAGGATTGAAGCAGGAGTCTCTTGAGGAATCTCAACCCGTACAAGTCCGTGGGTGCTGGTGGTGCATCCAGCTGTGCTGAGAGAGTTGGCAGATGTGTTTGTGAGGCCACCCTTGCCTTGGAAGGGTTACGGAGACCAGGAGAGGACCCTGATAGCTGGAGAACAGTGAATATTACATGTTACAGAGAGACAGAGCCAGGCTCTTTGCTGATGTGTGCAGCAGGAGGATGAGACAAGGGTCATAAATTGAAAAGGGAGGTTTCAGTGTGACTTAAGAAAAAAATTTCCCTGTGAGGACAGCCGAGCCCTGGAGCAGGCGTTGCCCAGAGGCGTTGGGCGGTCTCCACCCATGGAGGTTTTCAAGACCTGATAGGACAAAGCCGTGAGCAACCTCGCCTGAATTCAGGGTCGACCTTGCTTTGATCGGGAGGTTGGAATCGAGGGCTCCTGAGGTCTGAGTCTGCGATGCCGTGTCTGACTCCACGCCCCAAACCTCGAACAGCGGCATTCCTCAGGCTGTGTTTTATAAACTTACAGAGCCTGCGCTTAGTACCCAGCACAGCGCGGCTGGTCCTGACGCCGTTTCATGCCTCTTCCTTCCACTGCCCCTTGTACAAGTCGGGTTTGGTCTGATGGGAATCACCAGACCACGTAGGGCTTGATAACGAACCAAGATCATCTTGTGAGATGGAATAAATGGGTTCCCTCGGACGGAGGAGGAGGAGGAGGACGCACCAGGCTGATGGGCATCTTCTTGCCATGAAGAGCTGGAGAGGCATCGGCGGCTGGGGGCTGTTTCTCCTGAAGTGCTCTGCTGGCTCGCCCAAACCCCGTGAGGTTTTTTAGCGGAGAGAGATGCCTGGAAACTAGAGATGAAGGGAATATTTCTGGTGAGGTTGTGTCTCCTCTTAGTTGCGGGCGGAACAGGGAGAGGTTGGAGGACGAGCAGCAGAGGGAGCTTTGGGACTGGAATACACGGAAACCTGCAGGAGTGGTTGGCCTCGTTCGGGAGCAAGCCTTGGGAGAGAGAAGAGGAAAGGACGCTGCGGCCAGTGTAGGTTTTTTTTTTCCCGGAGCATCCACTGATTTACAGTTTGCTTTTAAATAGAGAATCTCCTCCTCCTTCCGCTGTCTGTGACAGTGCTGGAAAAATATGTCCTGGTCTCTCACAAGTACTTTTCTCTCTCTCACAATTCCGCCTCTTCCTTTGTGGCTATGTTCTCAGGCGTTGGTAAAATGGCTGCGCCGGCTTCTTACAATCTGGAAACTGAGCCGTAGGTAACTACCTTTTAATATTCCCGGAGAGGAGCCTCGCAGTTAGCCATGTTCGCTATAAATTCCTCCCAGTTTGCTGGCACCGCTTGGCCGCAGAGGCACCGGGGGAAGAGCAGCGTGTTCCGGGAGCACTGTTACCAGACCTGTAGGCGAGAGATTTACCTCTCCTCGCAATGCCGCGATGCCGTGGCACGTGCAGGGATATATCTCACTTGCTTTTTGCTGCTCCCATATTGCAAACTCTTTATAATTCCTAATTTGTTGCCTTTTTACAGTGGTTTTGTCCGTTTTTTCCCCCACGATTGCTTTAGGCAGTGTTCCTTTCCCTAGCGCATAAGATTGAATTCAGAGATCTGAGCATCCTTCTGAGGTTGGTTTATGAGGGGATGTGTGTGTTCGCGGACTGTCGTGAGCAGCAAGTGCATCTGAAGGAAGCTGAGCTTCATTTAATTGCGGATGTTAGCAAGATGAAAAAGTCTGCGGCGCCAGCTCCAAAAGCCGAGTCGGATCTTGCTGGGAGTAGGAAATCCCTGCTGCTCACGCTGATGATTCAGCCCGGGTTCATCAGCAACCAGCACCAAAGCCGCTTGTCAGCGATGTGATCCAGCCGTTTCCCGGCGTACAAAGACTCCCCCTCGCTTGAGGGGGAGAGGGAAAGGGACATGATGTGTTTTCGCCACTTACGGCGTGCAAAAAACATTGAATATTTTCTAAAGATCTGCGATATATTAGCGAGTAAGGTACCGTGATGCAGCAGCAGGGACCTCGGAGATGAAGCCACCGCGGAGCTCGTGCTTTGACTCGCGCCTCTCCTCCTCACCAAGTCGTATTTGAAGCTTCTGCATTTTCCGGAAGAAATGGTTTCGCAGGGGCAGGGCAAGCCACGTTTGCAGATGATACCCACCACCCAAAGATGAAATAGTTCCCTGTCTTGCTCGTTGTCTTTTGATGGTGGCCCTGCCTTTTCCAGCAGCCACGGAAGGTTGGTTTGACTCTTGTGACCGTTTGTTTCTGTAGGCAAGGGAGCCTCTTCCCGGTCTGTCCCTCCTGCGACTTTTCTATTATTTCTCCGTCCTTTTGCTGCTGTCACCCACTCCCTGTTTAGTACTGTCTGCAGATTTAATTTCCTTGCTGTTTGCATCCTCTCTCGGGTTGCTAACGAAGACGTTAGTGGCACCCTGCTGGTATTTTTCTATCATTATCCTCATTTACTTTTTTTTTTTTTTTTTAACACTTGGGCTCAAAAAAACCCCAAATGAAGCAGCGATGCCCTGTTTCGCTGGATGCTGCACCAGCAGACTCGGATCGAGTCCCTGCCCCGAGGGCTTGCGTTAGTATTGGGGACTGGTTATTTATCCACGTTATTACCGGACGCGTACGTCTGGCCTTCTGTAACCCCTTCAGAGGGGTCGGTCTTGCAGCTCTGCCCCACCTGCGGCGTCTGAAGACCGATCGATGTTGATGAAGCGGTTTGCAGATCTGCGGGGCCACGCGAGAAGCGGCGACAGAAGAGGATCTTGTACGCGGTAGCTGGCAGGGAGCAGCGGAAGAGCGGAGAAGAGATGTCCTCGTGATTAAAATCAGCGTCACGTCACATGGCATCGCCTTAATCCCGGTTGTGCTACTTACTGCGCGAACTGGTTAAATCCGTTCCTCTGGGTCTCTTTCCCACGTGGAAAATAAAGCAGTGCTTCCCTGTCAGAGGTTATTTATGCCTAATTTTACTGCTCAAGGCTGTGCTCTTTGGATCGAAGCTGCTCTAGGAGCAGAAGTTATTACCAGGTAGGAAAGTGCGAAGCGTCACCCGCTTTGTTCGCGGGGGACTGAAGCAAAAGCCGCTCTCTGAGTTCGGCCCTGCTGCTGAGGGCGGGTGGTTGGCCGGTGCCAGGAGATCCCTCCGCGCGGCTCTTAAACCTCAGCGTTTCCAGTTGAGCTTTGCACATCTTACACCCCCTCGGAGCGCGTTCTGGGCTCGCTTCCTTCTCGGCGTGGCAGCCACCCAAAAAGCCTCGGTCGAGACCAGAATGATCCCTTTGTTCCGCTTTTCGGCGCTAAAGGTGACCTGGAAACTTATTTTTTTTTCCCCCTGTCGAGATCTGAGCCTTGACGACGGCTTTTCCTTGCTCCGGGCCTGACGTCACTGACACCTCGAGCAGAGCAAGGAGCTGCCTTTCTTTTCCTGCGTGAGGTGTCGGTGACTTCAGCGGCGCTTGCTGGGGGAACACGGGATGGTGCAGGCAGGGAACTAGTTACGCTTCTGCCGGTTTAACGTGCTCTGAAGTCCGTGTTCATTTTGCTAATGACTTTGATCTGAGAGGCTATTACTTTAACTGGAAAAAGAACATTTCCGCCGCTGCTATTTTAGTAGCTGATAGGTGTGTTTGGACTTATTTTGAATGCAAGCGCGCACACATGCCGATATCTAGATGTAGCTATTATCTCGAGTTGAAATATTGGGTAATTACGTTTGACGGGAGTAAAGTGTTTATTTTTCATTGCTAGGTGATCGCTTAGTGTCCTAAATCTGCACGAGGGAACACGTCTCAGCTATTTTTGTGCCACGAGATTGCAACTATCAGTTAAATAGGCTCCATCTTTCCCTCTCAGGAAATTTACGTTTAATCTCTTGGCCTCCTCTTCCCTCCCCGGTGAAAATAACAGCAAAAAAAAAAAGAGACTTGGGCGCCCAGCATCCAGGACTCGCTTTAAATTCTCGAATAGGAGTGAAGAAGAAGGGTAGAAATTTTCTATATTTAGACTCCAGAAGGTGCCTGTTTAGATTATCTCCAAATAAAGGAACAATAGCGGGCTGGTAATATTTTCCTAAGAAAGAAGTTAATGAGAGGGAGAAACACAAACATATACATTGACGTGTACTTCCAAGAACAGCATAAATACGTAGAGACTTTTTACGAGGACCTTCTCCCTAAAGGAAAGGTTTCCTAGCGTCGGCTCCGGGCAAGACAGACGCTCGTTTGTGCGGTGCCGTGGCTGTCCTGGCACCTCCGCTCACCCTGCACCGACGCGCTATTTGCCTTCTCGTTCCCGAGGCTTAGGTATCGCCCCTCTACCGATGAATGATTCTTTTCCCGGGGTTTGCCGGCTAGATCAGATACACTTCCTTCTGCGGCAATCTGGGCGGCTGTTAATGATTGCAACTGCCGGGAAGGCCTTTGAGCTTTACAGCTCCCCGAATTCTCCTCAGCTGAATTTGTCTTTCGCCTGTAGCCTGGTGGCAGATCGAGTGGCGTTAGGCACTAGCCGGGCTTGCCTACGGGCGATGCCGCTCTGTATTCGGTTTCTCACCGCGCAAAGCCCCCCCCCGGTGCGTGGTTGTAGGAGCAGAGCCGAGCCGGCACGCAGCTGGTTTGGATTACAGCCGGGAAGAGATGGGGGAGTTTTCCCTTCTGTGAAGCGCTTTGGTTTTCATCAGAGACTCTTCTAAGGCTCCAGCTGCCTTGCGTAAGCCAGCAGGTTTACTGAGGCCACCGCTCAGTCTGTTAAGATGAAGGAGAGATTGTCACTTGATGATGATTAATTTAGGAATGCATTAACATGCCAAAGAAATCGAATGATAGAGGCTAGCTTGCCCTCTCCTCTGGTTTCCTAGACCCTAGGGAAAAAACGAAGCCAAGGCTGAAGCATATGACTTAATTAATGATGACTGTGGACTTAGCCTCTGCTACCATTTCAGCAAACTAGTCAGTGATCTGGGATTTTTTTTTCTTCCTCCTTTCAGATGTGGTCACTGATACTTGCCGCCTTCTTGGTGTTCGGTTTTTATTTCATCCTCAAACCAAGGGTCAGATAAAATCGACCGCGCGCCTGGCTGCCGCTCAGGTGCCCCACGCCCTCGCCGTCCCCTTGTTGAGCCGTGACCGCCCTTTCGGAGGTGACCCCAAAGGACAAGAGAGCTGGCAGCTGCAGAATAGAACCGTGGTAAATGTACGAGTGCCCACGGCCGCCGCTTGCTTAAGCTTTCTTTGGTGTGTCATCGATTTCATAACCCTGAACAGACCGGTCGCTCAGACGCGTATCCTGGTTCTGCCGCGCGTTAGGCCGTGGGAAATCCCATCGCGTCGGTGGGATTGAATCGATGGCTGGAAGCGGCACGCCTCCTCGGGGAGCAGCAGCAAGGGCCAGCGCGGGGAGCGGCGGCTGCCGGGGTGAGGCAGGGCAGGGGCACGGATGCCTTCTCTGCGCAGGGCTGCGTTCACCAAAGTTAGGTTTTTTCCAAAGTTCGGCTGATCTCCGTCGCCGTCTGCGCCGTTTTACCCCTTTGCTTTGCAGCTCTGATTTATGAAGGGACTTTAGGAAGCTGATGGAAGCTGTCTGGCTGTATCTAGCAGGGTGCAGACGCTCTGAGCTGCTTGAGCAGAAGCAGGTGCCCTGGCTTCCCCTTGTCTCCTCCTCCCCATCGCCTCCTTCCTCCTCCTTGCCAGCTTTCGTCCCACAGCGCGGGCGGTGGGGCTGCCTTGCAGCTGAGGTTAGCCCTGCCTCCGCCGTCCCTTGGCACAGGAGGATGAAACCAGCTCTTTCAGCTCAGCCTCGTGCGCCACCAAATATTTTTCCGAGTCCACCCAGTTTCCCCCCCGACGGTCATCAGGCTCGCTATAAACATCTCGAGCCCTTCTCGCGCTGCTCGTAGGGTTTGCCATGGGTGGGTGTTTTCTCAGGCCGGGATTTGAGCCGCAGGAGGGGGGCGGCGGCAGCTGTAGGTCCTGCGACGCCGGCTCAGGGAGAGCAGCGGCGGTGCAGCGTGCCCCGTGTTTGCCGGCACCGCTGAGTCCTCCAGGTCTCTCCCTGCGGACCGGCGCCCTGGCAGACTGCTCAGCGTTTTAAAATCCGAGTGCGCCGGCGCAAGTTTGAATCTTAAATCGACATTTCAAAGTGCTGTTATTACTTATTACGTTTTAATTGCTTCCCCTGCCCTTTGAATCAAAGTACAGCTTGTGGTGCAGGAACACGACGAGAGCCGAGCTCGAGGATGGGAGGCGGAGAACACCCACCGGATGGATCCGAGCGGCTGGGGGAAGGATCCTGCGGCCATCCCAGCCTGCTGCGTCTGGATCTGGTTGCGTCCCAGCTAAGCGTGCGAGGGGCAGAGCAGGCAGGGACTGACAGGCCTCGCTGCGGGAAGAAGGGGAAAGGAAGGCAGGCTAGCAACATTCCTCGCGCATCCTCGCGAAGGGAGCCTATGCCAGCACATGATCTGCCAGCAGCAGATGTAAGCTCTCAAAAACAGCAGGGAGGATGTTGACTGCAACAATGCATCAAGGCTGCGGTTTGTAACCTCAATAGTAAGGCAGTTAACTTTTCTTTTTTTTTTTTTTTTTAACAAAGACATTTTGATTGCCAAATCCATAACCATTAGCAGCTGTGGTTTCGAGCTGTTCCTTCCTCACACGTTGCAGTCTAGACCTGACAGGCTTTCAAACAAAAGTTTGGCTGCCGGCTTTTGTTTGTGTTTCTTTGCGATCCTGCTTTTTTTCTCTTTGCCCGTTCTGTTGATTCACATTGAACGTCGGCGCGTATCCCTTTTCCAACCCAGCCTCCGCGGAGCGGCTCCTCTGCATCCACGTGGTCTTCTGTGGCCAAGGGCAGCGCGTAGAGTTCCTCGGGTGCATGTTCACAAGGCTGCAGTACCGGACGTTTCTGCCTCAGGCTAGAAAATTTGGCGTTTCTAGAAAGTTGGATCTGCTTTGGGGTTTCTGTTTAGGAAAATGTTATGTTTCTCACGAGCCAAAGGCCGATTGGCCTGTGCTCAGGCAGGGGGAATGGATCCTTGAAAGATGCTGCCTGAAAACGTGCTCAGAGTCGAAAGTGTGATGCAAGACCATGTCATGAGGGAGATCGAACCTCGAAGTGAAGCACTTGGTGCTCTGCAGGCTCTTTCCCAAACTGGAGGTGTGAGTCGGGAGACGGTGACACCGAGCAGCGGCCAACCCCGATCTCCTGGCTCAGGCGATGGCTCCTGTTGCCAGTCGGGTGTCACCTTTGGGCGAAGGCGCCCTGGAGCGCTTCAGGGTGAAGGCTGGGTTGGGAGATTGGCGAGATAATCCCCAAACGCGAACGTCCTCGTCAAGCGGCGGCGGAGACTCCCGCTGTTAGAGCAACAGACGGGGAACCGACGCTTCGACACCGCTCTCCTGGGAGAAGCGACAAGGACGGATGCTGCTTGGGCACGGCAGTTCTTGAAGGCTGGTCCTGCAGGCTGCGAGGAGGGTGGGAGGTTGTTTTTTTTTCCTCTTGCTATTAAATAACTCCTACCTGCGGATGGACCGCAGAGCCGATAACTGAGCTTCGAGCGCCGGATCGGTTTTGGCTGCAGCTGTACCTGGGCAGCCCCACGGGGTATCTGCGGGCAGGAACCGGGGTTATTGCTGGTGGTGCCTGACCTGGAATCGGGGAGTTTGCGGCACCCGCGACCAGATAAGCGTCGTCCCTCTCGTTTTGGAGGGCTCCATTTCTCCTGCGTCCACGTGTCCGTGTTGCAGGCGCTGCGAAGGCCCTGCTTTGGCTGCAGCACCCCTGTCGCTCGCCAAGAAACTCCCGACTTTCTTCTCCCCTTTGCAAACCACTAAAGAAACATTTTCTAGCTGGATGGTGAGCAATTTCCCTCCGGAGAGGAGGAGAAAATGGCTGTTTAGTAGTTAATTACCTGTTACGTTAGTCTGACAGCTACGAAGCTTATGAGGCGTGAAGGAAGAGCGGATCCGCCTTTCCCACAAATCACCAAGAAAACGGGGTGAAGGAAGTTGTGCCCGGCTCCCGGGGGATGCCTCGCGTCCCGCTCCTCTCCCTTGCGCGTGGCCCAGGGGCTTCTCGTAACGCCCGGGGAAGAGCCCGGGGCGTGTTTTTGCCTGCTGGGGAAAGCTGATTTATTGCCACTGCTGGTTACAGCAGCCCTGCTCTTTCGGAGGGGACGCCGTCTCCGCCAAGATTATTTTTTTTTTTTCCCTTTGAATGCATTTTACGGTGAGCTCTCTTGCCAACACATGGGCTCCGCTCGCTTTTATTCTTTCCAGACAGCGTTGCTTTCCAGCGCTGCCTCTTTTATTTCGAAGCTCTTAGAGAGCAGCGGGGAAATGAAGGCTGGAGCTGGTGTCCTGGCCCGGCGCTGCCTGGCAGAGCGAGCTGTGTTTCCCCCGTTGTTCACCGAGGAGGCACGCCAGGAAAATGATTCAACCCTTTCCATTATTAACCTTGCGGAACATCTCAACCGCCTCCTCGCCGTTCGGTGCCGGCGCCCCAAGGCCACCCCCCGGCAGCTGTAAGATGGAGCGGATGGCCGCGACCCGCCGAAGAACTACAGGTTCCAGCGTGCAATTCTCCGCCACGCTCCGGTTAACCAGGATGTGCGCCGGGGCCGGGCGGTCGCGCGCTTGGTGGGCAAGAAGAGTGGAGGAGAGCTCAGGCTGCATTGCAGGGCTCCGTAGGCCAGCCTGTGTGAAACGCCGGGGCTATTCCCACCCGGTGTTAGCGTTCCGTCTCTTGCGCCGCGTTTGCTTGTCTCCTTTTGTGTCCAGAGACCTTAATGAGAGGGAAGGATGCTCTTGAAAGGTCACTAACGAAGCTGCCGCGGAGTGTTTTGGCTTTGTGCTGCGCAGAGCCGCTGCTCCGTTGCACGCGGTGCCTTTGTTCCTTCCTTGGATGCACCAGAGCAGAGCTCGTCTCGTTAGAGATGGTTTGGCTCCCCCCGGCACGTTTTCCTTCGGCTCTTTCGATCCCCCTGCCTTCGGTTCACGGCACTCGGGTTCAGGCGAACGCAGCTTATCGGGGAGGGGTGAAGAAATCGAGGGGCTCGGCACAGCCCTTCTCCGTGTTTTTTTTTTTTTTTCCCACTGCTGAGATAGAATCGGGACGAGCTAAGGGTCCCGAACCCCGCATCGTTACCAGCGACGCCGGGCAAGGCTGCACGGCCCCCGCATCCTGCTGCAGGCTTTACCCAAATCAGGGGAAAAAAGATTTACTTTAACAGATTGAGGGAGGGGAAAAAAAAAATTAGCAGGATTTTTTTTTCCCCTGAAATGTCAGAGAAGGTGGGTTCGAGTCTCTGCTGGCTCCGAGCTGCCTTGTCCCCTCCTGTGCTCTTTTGCTGTGGGCTGCGGAGCGGGGAGGCTGGGCAGCCCTGCTGCTATTTCTGGTGGTCACGAGCTGGTGATGGGAGATGAGGGACGGTGAAAACAAAGTGTAGGGAACATTCATTAGCAATTATCCCTGCTTGCAGCTTGATTGGGGTGGCTGTTGGGGACATCTGATTGCCACTTAATGTACGTTCAAAGCGCCGGCTCCAGCGAGAGGGCAAATCTGGTGGCCGGTTTTCAGAGGAGCCCGGCGCTCGGCTCCCTTTTCCAGCTTGTACGCAGACACTACGTTTAACCTCGAGCTCTTTCTGCGTGCGTTAAGCTGCCTTGAGATCTGCTTTCCCCGCCCCCCAACCCACTAATCTCTTCACAGCTAGGATCCTACAAACCTGGTAGCAGCAAATCGAAGCCCGACCGGCGCGGTCGCGGAGATGGGATGAGCGAGGAAGGCGGTGGTTGCGCGGCCGCCGGCGTGCGGAGAGCGTACGTGGGGTTTGCGATTGTGCGAAGCAGTGGGCTGGAGCAGCAGTTGGTAAGCCGTGCCGGCTGTTGGCAGCCCACGGAGCCCACCGTCCTCCCGACTGCCTCGCCGCAAGCCTGCTACGAGATGGCAGAAGGTCTGAAAGGAGGCTGAATCATTTTTTTTTTTTCACCGTAGTTACATTGCGTAAACCCTTTCTTGCGAGCTTTCCTGCTCATCTGCAGGATTGGAGGAGGGCGGGTTTTCTCCTTCTTGAGGGACAACCTGGCCTCGGGACTTTATTTGTTGTAAAGGGCCTTTTTAGCCACCTTCTCCTACATGCTGAGCTGGTTCCCGGTAGAGGCAATGCCGAAGCCTGGAGTACTGGCACCCTCAGGATTATAACGATGAGTGCCGTTGAAATTAGGAAGGCACCTCCCCCGTCGGACTCCTGGCTGGGTTTGATTCTTGGTCTCTTGTAGAGAGGGAGTGTGGTTTCCCTCCAAACTGACCTTTTATTTAAAAAGTTACTGCTGCAGATCCTCTTTACTGGGAATATGCTCGGTTTTCTCTCTCTGCCACACTACATGTGGCATTGGGGCTTTTACTACGAGTCTCGGGTTGGCTGAAGCGCAGCGGCCGCTGGCTGGGGGCTGTAGCAGTTGGGAGTAAATTTGTCCTCCGTCTCCTAAACTTACTGCGTTGGAGATTGTAGAGTGACTTGACTGACCTCTTACAGCAGAAACATTGAGACACGAGTTTTTTACCCGTTAGATACTTGGGCACCTTTGGAAAACGTACCAGAGGCAATTGGGTTTGGTATCTTGGTGGCAGCGTCTCCGCTGAGAGCGTAGGTAGGTACCGATGTCCTAGCGCTGAGCTAAGCTGCAGAAAGAGCCGTAGAGGCGGAGGAGCGCTGCCGTTCAGCCACGCCGTCTGTCTTGATCTTGTTGATGACGAGACGAGATCGTGTAGGTACCGTCCGTAGGTGTCTACGGGCAACGCTGCTCACGGTGATCATGCGTGACGTTGAGAGCGAGCGCTGTTTAGGGGACTGAGCAGCAACAGGGAGAGATTTTGGGTAGGAAATAGTAACAGCTCCGGTGACTTCTAGGAATGAGATGCGTGGAGGTGGTTTCTAAACACGTTAAATATTGGCAGCTCGTTCCAGGTGCGCTGGGGAGAGGCTGCGCTCTTGGTCCTGGTGCTGTGTCGTAAGAATCTCTCGCTGTTTCTCTGTTCGGGTTGCGGGCAGCGGGTTCAGGCGGCGCAGCGGGCACGTCTAACCTCTCGCTGCCCCCAGCCATGCGCTCCTGCCGTTCACCCGCTTCACCAGGCCCTTCGTTGGGCGGTTCAGCCCGTTAACCCCATAGAAAACTGACTTTGCCCCAAACCTCCCTAAATTTCTGCAGGGGGAATGAGTTGAATTGACTTCTGGAAGGGACCGGGGGAAGAGGGGAGCCTGGCCGTGAGGTCGGCTCTGCGTCTTGTGAGGGCTCAGCGTCTTGTGGGAGCTCAGCCCCATCTTCTCCACCTGGGAGCATCTTGTCTCTAGGCAGAGGAAAGGGTTACGGCTTTTTCTCAGCTCCGGCGGGCAGGAATATTCTGCTTTTGCTGCTCACCGGATGGGATAAGAGGTTTCTGGGGTAGGTGCAACAGGAAGCCTTAAATGTAGCGGCTGGACGAGGGGCTCCTTCCCTGCCTCCTGGGAGCGAGGTGCCAGAGGAAGGACCGAGGCTTTTAAAATGCAGGACACGGACGGGTTTGGCACATGGACAGAAACGTACCCTGGGAGCGAAGATGAAAGGCTGCGGCGTGGAGGCGTAAGCCCAAGTCGCAGCTGTGGCATCCGCCTCGGCCTTGGGGTCGGATTGAGCTGGGAGCTTTCGGAGCAGAAGGTGTGATTCTGGTTTCGGATGAAAGCTGTTAGTGGAGAAACCAACCTGGCTGTTGCTTTCACTGCCGATGCCTGGGTACCCATCACAGGGGTAGTCCCTGTGCGAGGGGGGACACGGTGATGTCCAGGTCTGCCTAGGAGATGGCAGCTGAGGAGATTTGGGAAGCGGGACCTCTACGGCACACTGGTCCCGGACACACAACCTGGCTGAAGAAGCCGCTGGCTGAACCACGCGTAGCAGAGCGGGGCCGGGCCACCTCTGCGACCAGGGCTGGATGGTGGCTCCCGCCCCACCGCTTTCGGAGTGACCTTCGGAGGCCGTGCTAGCGTGGGAGCTGCTGGGGAAGTCGGGTCCTGGCTACGGAGGGGCCGCCCGTCACCCGCGCGATGCTGGGAGCAATAAAGCGGCGCCAGCGTTTCGCACTCACCAGGCGTTGGCCGGGGGATATTCACGCTGGCTCTTTCTAACCTTCCAAGATCCTCCTTCCCTGCAGATGGGAAATGAAAATCCTTGGCATCGGCGTGGAGCAGTGGAAGCAAGTCAAGCAATGCGGCTCAGCCAAAAAAAAAAAAGAGGAAGAAACCTGTCCAACCCCAGATCGGTACGGCAGGGCAGCCGCGTGCGATGCAGATCGGTGCGGCTCTTTCTCCCCCGGCGCGGGTGTCGTACGGAGCAGCTAAGTGCACGCACATCTCTCTCGCTTGCTCGGTGAACAGCTCTTACACGCTGTTGTAAAATGAGAGGGGCTGGAAACGCTTTCCCCGGTTGATCCAATCCCGGTGTCAGGCTTCTGTAAATCTCCCCTAACCGCTGGCAATGCTGCCAAACCCCACTCCGGCGCGGGGAGAGTGGGCTGCTCCCCGCTCCCCGCTCCGTGCCCAGCTGTTCCAGGGCAAATCCAAACTCATCTTGGCAGGTCGGCAAGAGCTTTTCAAACACTCGGCCTAGGAGTCATTTGTTAGTAACAAATGGGGGATTTGCCAGGACACGCTGCTCCATCTGCTCTGGCATCCTGTCCCCTACAGCAGCCTTGACGGATCTGCTCAAGGAAGGCAGGGGAGCGAAATACAAAAAAAAGAAGGCGGCAGTTTTCCCATGGAAGGGAAGCCGCTTCCGCAGTCTGTTTGAACGGGGCTTCCTGGGCTGGAGCACCTTGGTGGCACGCCCTCGGCTCTGCGCCTGTCAGCGCGCTGTCTGCAGCTAATGGAGAATCCGAAGTGTTTTTTTTTTTTAATTTTTTTTAATTACTGTTTTGCATTTCGCTTCTGAACAGCAGCGAGGCCGAGCTGCATCTGGACAGGACTTCGGTGCGCTTCCCTCGCTGAGTGGTTGGGTTTTTTTCCTCTCCTTTTTCCCCCGTGGTTAATGGGAGAAACAATGTTTATACTCTTCCTATAAAATTCCCCTGCATCTTCATCGCTGTGAAATCTCTCCTAGACTCCGTACGCAGAGCCAGCCCTGCGCGGGGACGGCTTCTCCGAGCCATCGACCTGGCATGTTGCAAGCGCTTGTTTTTTGCTTTACCTCTCGCCCTTTAGATGCAGGCGAATCTCAAGGGCTGCGTGTCCCACAGCAGGATGGTGCACGCTCGCCGAATCTCGAAGCCCTTGTGTTTGGACTGAGCTTTGTGGGGAAGAGCTGGGGATGTAGCTGGGACAGCTGCTTCCGTAGAAGATGTGGCCACCCTTCTTGTGGGCATCGTCTTGGTGGGTTGGCCAAGCTGTTTCAGTTGAGGTGCTGGTGTGCCGTCCACAACCGGCTGGGGTTTGGCGGGGGTACCCGCATCCCCCCTCAGCCGAATCCAGGAACGCTTTGGGTTCAAAATCGGTCCCATGCTTGTCCCGGCACAAAGCAGGCGGTGAGCAGGCAAGCTTGGGGGGCAGGGCCCCCGACCGCCTCTCTGTCGACACCCCACACTTTAGATCAGCTTAAGCCAAGCGTGAAACCGCACTTTTTAGGCAGTGAAACACAGGTGGGTGCTAAAGGGGGCTGAAAAGGGAGCACACGGGGAGGCAGCTCGGTGAGCAGATCCGAAAAGGGAGCAAGCTCTGGCAGCGGTGCGATGAGAAGAGGCTTAGCGAGGGGCTCGCCGATTAAGACCCAAACCTGCAATTGTTTTTTTTTTGGTTAAAAACTCTTGAACTGGTTGAGGCTGAGCTGCTACAGCCTAGATAAGACCCATCTCTTCAATACCGTTCCCCTGCTCCTGACCGCCGAGCTCTTTTCACACCCGCGGCAGTCGGTCTGACTCTGTTTTGTGTGTGTGTCTGTGTTTCGCAGCATCCGGATCTGAGCCAGGAGTCGGGGTCTCCATTTGTCTTTATCTGCGCTAATCCCCAGGAGATGGTTGTGAAGTTTCCCATCAAAGGAAAACCCAAAATCTGTAAGTAGTAAAGTTTCCACAGATGCCCCCCTTGGCCTTCCGTGCCTGCTCTCGTCACCACCTCTGCTTGCCTTTGCCATATGAGTTCGCAACCTTTGCCCCGTGCTCTTTGATCTGTAGGTGTTTGTTTAATGACTCGAATACATCTGTAATATTTTTTTTGTCTTCGGTTCCCCTTTCCCCAGATGTTGCTTCCTTCCAAATACATGCCTCTTCCTGCCCCTGCAAACGCTCGGGAGTCAAAGAGCGCTCGTGTCTGCAGCTGATCCGCTTCTGGCATCAGCCCGGCTCGGGCTACGAGCCGGCGCGGCGATGCGGATCCGCGCTAGCTCCTTGCCCGCGGTTCACAATTACCCTCTCGCCCGGGAGGACGGTGAGGGCTTGAAGCAGTGAGAGCTGCGGGGCCAGATGGATGTTCTCCATCCGCGGGCCGGCAGGATGGGATGTCCTGGCAGAGCTCGCAGGGAAGCGCCGCAGCATCTGTCCGCGCTCCGCTTGCCAGCGTCGTTAGTCCCTTTTATGAGCCACCAGCCCCTCCGCAGGCTGCCAGTTATTCCTGCCCGCTGCCGTAAAAAGGATGGAGGAGGGATGCAGCAGCTGGGGAGCCTGCAGTCAGCTCCGGCCTTATTAGCAGCCTCCCCACCACACAGCCCGGGGAAGGCACCGTGCACGCTTTCAGGGGATGTGAAAAATTAATTTGACGGGCTAAAAGCAGCATAAGCAGAAATAGTCTTGGCTGTTTGTTTAGCGGAGCTGACGACTGGGTTTTCTTTCTCGTTTGCAGCGTGGTTCTCCGGGAGGAGTTATCTAGGGGCGCAGGAGCGGCAGGATTTCTCAGGGCTGGTTAATAAGGGCTTTTGAAGCACAGTGTAAGGTTATTTTTGTTGTTTTTGAGGTTTTTTTCCCCCTCTCCGCTCAGAGAAGCACCGTTCTCCCACGGCTTCGGTCTCTCCCTGGGCGTTGGGTGTCCACCTGCCCTGCCGGGGCATTGAGCAGGGCAAACCGATTTGGTTTCTTCCCTGCCTTTTGTAGCCACGTCTGGGAGGTGCGTTGGGCCGATGGCGACAAACGATGCTCAGTGAGCTGCCGCGCTCGGATCCTGCCAGCGGCACCGTCCTCCCCCAGGGACGGGTCTTTCCCAGCGCGCCGGCGAGCAGGCAGGGCTGCGCCGAGGTATTTCGGATGCACACGTCTTTGCTGCGGTAGAACAGCCTGGTCGCTGTCGCGTGCTGGAGCAGCCGCTGCATCCTTTTTTTGTTTTGTTTTGGTTTGGTTTTTTTTTCCCTTGTTTTAACCTCTCCTTGCTCTCGTACAGGCTCTCTCATGCCCCTTCGCTGCCACATCTGCCGCCACCCGGCCGCGGTTAGGAGGAGAGCTGCCGGCGGCGGCTGAGGGGGAAGCTGCCGCGCGGTGTGAGCACAGGGCGGCCGGCTTCTGCGCGTCTGCCTCGCCGGGCGCGGGCGCTGCCGGTCCCCTCCCCATCTGTCACATCGTCTCCTTTGTGTTGTGACACTTTCCTGCTTGGAGAAGGATCAGTCTAACAGCCTGGAAGGAAGCCGGCTGTGCTGGCGGCTGCCTGCGCTGCCCGCTCCCGCTGCTGGCCCTGCCTTTCCTGCCCTCCGTCCCGACAGGAGCTGTCACGAGAGCAGCGGCGGGGTGGCTGCGGAGTTGTATGTTCCCCTCCCGGAGGGGACATCATCCGTCTGGGTGATACTCGTGACAGCCTAGGGAAGGAGCAGGGAAGCCTTTGACCTTTCAGCGGGGTAAGGCGCTGTTTTAATACGAGCTGGCGTTACATCCGAGGCAGTCCAAAGCTTAATTCTCCAAGCTGGAAGCAGAGCAGGGGGAAGGTGCCGGCTCACGTCCCCACCTGAGCTCGCCGGCTGCCCCGGTCTCCTTGAGGCCTGGCTCAAGCCATGACAAAATGCCAGTTTGTCTTGTTGGGAAGCCAAGCCAGAGCGGTTTTCCTTGCCAGATAACAGCATGGACCTCGCCGCGATGACATCCGAATGCTTCTCCGTTGTAAATTAGTTGTTTCCAGCAGCCCGGGGATGGGGGGAAAAAAAAAGTAGCATAGCTTGATTTTTGCTGCCAGGGTTATTTTTGTGTGGAAGGGACCGGCACTGTGTGTGTGTTGCATCTGGGAGCACGGCTCTCCCCAAACACGTCCCCGCTTAGTTTTAGCACGTGAGGACAAAGCTCAGTGGCGGTTCTCGTGGGAGATTTCCTTGAATCCGGGCAAAGCTTCCCTGAAGCCTCCCTCGAGCATCACTCGGAAACCTCCCTTCAGCAGCCGGCGGCTGGAAGAGTGCGGAGGAGCGGGCGAAGGGACACGTCGCAGTGCGAGACGAGAGTCCTTAAATCACCTACGTGATGTTTTCTGAGGGCCAGCCGAGCAGAGGAGCCTCCTCATCGCTTTTGGGGGCCGGGAGGAGCAGGCAGGCACGGTACATCCGAAGCGTACGGCCCTGGAGGTGGCACAGCATTGGCGGGGGGGGACCAGAGCACGGAGCGAGTGTGAACTCGCTGCCTTTCTCCTGCCAAAAAACCCCGCGGCTCGGCGACGCGGTGGTCTGACACGCCGCTTCCGGACGGTCTGGCCGTGCTGGCTCAGCCTCGGTGGGTGCCCGTCGCTGTTCCCAGCCGTTGCAAGGACGAGGCTTCTTCCCTGTCCTTAGGTGGGGAAAGTCTTCTCCCACAGCGGTGGCAGAGGGGATGGTGGATCTCCCAGACCTCGCAGGAGACCATCTTCCAAACTCCGCGGCTCAGGGTGAGGGCACTGTCTGAAAACAGACGCTCCAAGCAATGCCCTGTTTTGCCCTTTCGCTTGGCCTCAGTTTTAATTTTCTCATTTGTGATGGTGGAAGAGTTTCGCTGACGGCCTTTTGCGTCCCGTGGGCTGCGGGTTGGGAACTGCTGCACCGAGACGTCGGCAGCGGAAGTTCCTGCTTCCAATTTCGACCTGACCGTAGCCGCGTCTCGGTTTGCAGGTCTATGGCACGGTGACTTGCAAACCCTTACTCGCCTTTTTTTTTTTTGGCACGTGTTACAGTTTCGGTGCATTGAACTTCCCTCTCAGGCTCAGACAGGAGCAAGGCTGGCCCAAACCTCAAGCGGAAGGAGGAGGACCGGTTTCAGGGAGGTTGTCCCGGTCGGACGTCCTGAGCGAAGCAGTTTTGCAACCTGCCTCTCCCGGGAGAAGCGTTGTCGGACTCTTCGTTGAGAAGTTTTCTCGGTTTGAAGAGAAGGTGATGGTCTCTGGCTGGTTCGGATTGGATTTCTCTGGACAAGCACCGGCTTCTCATGGCACGGGGGCATTCACCGGCAGGTTTTGGAGCCGTGGCCAAAGCGGGATCGGTTTGGAGCCTGGGGGATCTTGGCCCTGCCAGGGATGAGATCCGCTGTGTGCTGTGGCGGGGCTGGAGCAGCGCAGCTCTCCCAGGGACCGTGCGGGCTGCGCGTCACCCGTGGGGTGACACCGGGCTTGATTCCCCAGAGGGAAAATGCTGAGGGACCCCGATGACGTGCTGGCAGCTCTGGCTTCGTCCACCTCACTGGGATTTCGCTGGGACAGGCTCCATCTGTCCGTCTCCTTGGGGTTTTTCCTGCTGGCTTCTGCAGCATGGTGGAGCCCCGTCTCTGCTGCTGACATTTGGAGGACGGGAAGAGGCAGGGGAGCAGGAGCAGGGAGGCGAGTTCCCGGGGAGACGTGGTATTAGAGGAGGTGACTGGCGCTGGCTGATGGCAAAGCCTCTCCGGGAGGCTGGCTCGTTGCCGTGCTGCCTCGCTTAAGGTCACCTTCCCTTTCTTCCTCTCCCTTTTGGAGGAGGGAGCTTTGCCGGGGAGAGCGGGAGCATCCTTGCTTTGTTACGGGCAGGGAGAGAGGGATGGGGACGCTCCTCCAAGGCACCGCATCGCTCTCCGGCCTCGCTCGCCGTGCCTGGCTTTTGGCGTCTTCTGCAGGAGTTGCCCAAATCTCACGTGCTGGCGTCCCGCTCCTCTCCCGGGTGGGAAAGCGGAGCTGGCAGCGAGGGCTGTGAAGGAGAAGGGGAGGCGGCGTTTGCTCCACGTCCCGACGGCCGCTGGTGCCCGGGCTCCCCGAGGTGCTGCCCGGCGGCAAAGGCAGCGCATCCCTCCCAGGTGGTGGCCTTGGAGGCCACCAACCTGGCACTTGGCAGCACGGAGCGGTCGGTCCCCGTCCCCTTCTGTGCCCCGTTGCATTAGCATCCCCAAGCTGGGGGTTTACTGTCCCCGAGCTGGGGGTTTATTGTCCCCAAGCCCGGCTTCCCACCGCGCTGCGGAGAAACACGTCCCCGACACGGTGCTTGGCGGTCCCCCGTCTCCTTCGAACGTGTCGACACGCATCCTACGGGCGAGCAAAGGGATCGGTTTCCCCCCCGGCAGCGGCGGGTGAGTGCTGGATGTTAATTTACTCTCCTCCTCGCTGAATTTCCCCCGCTCCGGCGTCTCTTTGCCGCGTCGGACACGCTTGCCCCCGGCTCCCCGGTGTCGCGCTTGCGGAGGGAAGCCACGGCGGCTGGAAACGCCTGGCTCCTCAAGCACGATAATTGAATGTGACAGGAACACACTAACTAGGAGACCTTGCTGCCTCCAGCCGATTTGAATTGCAAATAGCGTTTAAAAATAAAGAGTGATGAGGGTTTGTTCTGTGTTTTTTAATCCCCTCTTTCCAGGGAAGCTGGATGCAAAGATCCATCAGGGGGCAAAGAAGGGGTTAATGAAGCAGAAAGCGATGGGGTGAGCCGCAGGGGAGCAGCGCCGCGTTCCCACGCAGCACCCGGCTGCCGCCCGAGGATGCCGGGATGGTCCTCGGCTCTGGAAAGCAGGTGCAAGACGGCTCCCGGAGCGCTTTTAGGTATTGCTTTATCCCTTGTATTCCAAAAGCATTAAAAGAGACGTGTTTTCACCGAGCTCTCGCCTGACAGCCCTGTGCTTCCTGGGAAATCCCGCGCCGTGGACAGGGGTGGGTGGGAGATGGAGCTTGACGGGATGGGACTCAACCAAGCGCTGGTGTCTCCGCGTCTCCCGTGAGCACCGGATCCCAGGACGGGCGAGGGGAGCTCGCCAGCGGCCGCCAGGCCGGCTCCATCCGTCTCGGCAGGCAGGAGGTAGCGTCTCCCTCCCCAAAACGTGCCTCGAGGTCTTTTGGCTGGATGGGGTCAGACACGGCGCGGCGCCGGCCCCGCACGGGAAGGGCGAGAAACCGGGGGGACAAGGGGGACGGCTCCCAGCAGCCGGAGCGTGTGCTCGGGGAAGCGGGGGAGAGGTGGGCTCTGTTCCCTCGCGGAGGCTTCCCGCTCCCAGGAGCGCGTCCTTACGGCACTTGGCGTCGCCGGGAGCTGGAGGTTTTCGTACGGGAGCTGCTGTTCCGTGCGGCAGAGGGCGATGGGCTTCTCCTGCTCCTTCCTCCTCTGCCTGCATCCCCCAGCCTGTCCCAGTCCCTCCCAGTATGGTCCCCGTCGGCTGTGCTGGGACGCCCGGTGGCTTCCCTGCACGTGTTTCTCCTCTTGGATTGCGGAGATCCTCCCCTCTGGGGTGGGGGTGCCCCAGGAGCGAGGGGCAACGTCTGCAGTGCCCGGAGGAGCTGGAGGGGGCCGGGGAGCTTGGGGTGGCATCCCGGGGTGCCGCAGGGAGAAGGGGCCAGGAGCGGACTTGGCCTTGGCGGCTGGGGGGGCGGGGCAGGACCTCGAGGCTGCCTGCGGCTCCCCGGGGTGTCTCTCCTAGGAGCAGCTTGTGGGACGAAGGTGGGGGAGACGCTCTTCCAGGGAGAAGACGAGCGCGTGGAGAAGGAGCATCCGGTTACGTGGCGGACGGACGTCTTTCACGCATCATCCCTGAGGGCTCTGCCGCCCTGCGCCTCGCCCGCGGGGCCCGGGATGAGCGGGATCGCCTCGCATTAAACCGCCTCCGCCTCCTGCGTCCCCCTCCGTGGGAGCGGCGGCCGCTCTTTGTCACCTCCCTGTCCTTACAGCTCACACCTGCGCGTCACCTGAAGGTGTCGTCCCCAAGGATTTCGCGTTCTCCGCCCTTTCCTCGTCGGTAAAATCCCTTGGGCCCCCCGGGGCGGGCTGGATCACGGGCACCGCTCGTGGTCGCGGCAAAACGCGCCGTCGGAGGGAGGCCGAGATCGCTTCCGCCGAGGCCGCCTCGCCCGGCCGTGTTCTTCTTTTCCCCCTGTATTAATGACATCATTTATGGTGTCACGGCGTCCCACCTCCTTCGCCGGGGGGTTGGGTCTTGCGTCGTCCTCGTTTGGGGACGCTCCCAGGCGGGGCTGCTTTTGGGGTGTCCCGGGGCCGGGGCTGGGACACCCCTCGCTGAGATGAGCCGAAATTTCCTCGCGGGGACGGCTGTGGGGCCGCGGCTCCGCGTGCTTTCGGGAGGGAAGACGCTCCTTCCGTCCGGTGCCGGAAACCACTTTGGGGAGGAAAAACACCCGCGTGGGGCACAACGTCGTGGGGTTTTGGGGGGATGCGGGTACTCCGGGGCGGCGGCCCCCTCCTGCCCGCTCCCGGCGAGCCCTTCCCTGCCCGAAAACCAGCCCGTGCCGGCTCAGGGAGCCGAACCGGCGGCCGGCCCCGATGCCGGCGCAGCTGTGGGGAGACCTTCCAGGCGGGGGGGTCCCACACGACACCCCACGGCGTGTACAACACCCCCACAGAGCTGCCCCCTCCTTTTCGGGGTGACACCGCGGCGGCTCCGGCTCCGCGGGGGTGGGGGGGAACCGCTCCGCTCCGGGCTTTGCCCGCGGCTCCTGCGCCCCGGCTCCCGATCTCGATCCGGTCTCCGCGTTTTCCGGCCCGCGGCTGCCGGGCCCTGGCGCCCCCTTTGTGCGGGCCTCGCCGCGCCGGGTTTTCCTCCCCGCCGGGGGCGGCGCTCTCCGCCCTCCCGCTCCGAACTCCACCTTCCGGGTTTCGCGTCGCGCCCGCGCCACCCCGCTCCGGCTGCCGGTCGGGTTCCGGCTCCGGGCTGCCGCGTCCCCGCCGAGCCGAGCGGAGCCGAGCGGAGCCGAGCGCCCTGCCCGCCCCGCCCCGCCCCGCCCCGCCCCGCCCCGCCAGGCGGACACCGGCGCGGCCTGCGCGGCGCGGCGCGGCCCACAGCGCGGGCGGCATGGCGGCCCCGGCGGCCGGCCCCTAGCTGCCGGCGGAGCGGAGGGAGCGGCCAGGCGGCCCCATGGAGGAGACTTAGGGCCGCCCGGGACGGGAGCGGAGCCGGGTGAGTGCGGGCCCGGCCCGGCGGCGTGTGTGTGTGTGTGTGGGGGGAGGTGTCGGTTAGGGATCCCCCGCGGCCGTTGGGCCGGGCCGCGGCCCCCCCCAGTGACCGTTGGGCCCGGGTCGTTGTTCTCCCCCGCGACCGTTGCGGCGCGGGCTCCCCCCGCGGTGACCGTTGGGGCCTTCCCCCGCTGCCCTTGGTTCCGGGACCCCCCCGCGGCCCTTGGGCCCCCCCCCGCCGCTTGAGGCCCCCTCCCGCGGCTGGGCGCCGTCGCCGTGGCCCGGGGACGTCCCTCCGTGCCCGTCGGGACGGGGGTGTGTGCCCCCCCCACCCGTGACCGTTGGGGACGGCCCCCCCCCCTCGGGTGTGGGGGCCTGTGGGGGTCGGGTGTCCCCTCGAGGGGTGCGGGGTCACTCCCCCGTGACCGTGGGAGTCACCTTCTCGGCGGCTGTGGCGCCGGCGGGGGGCCCGGGGGCCCCCACGGGGCGGTTGGGCCTGGGGTCCGTCCGTCCCCCCCCCCCCCCGCCGGGCTGCGTGATGGGGGGCTCAGCGTGGGCGTGGGGTGCGGATCCCCCAGCTGCGGGGGGCTAGGGGCTGTCCTCCCTCGTGTCCCACCGCCGTGGGGGCGTCACGGAGCCCCCACGGCTGCAGGGGGTGGGGGTGGGGATCCCCCGTGTGTGGGGTCACTGTCGGGGCAGGTTTTGGGGTGAGGGTCGGGGCGGGGGGCGACACGCGGGGATGTGGTTCCCGAGGGGGCAGCTGTGTCCCACGGGGGGTGTGGGGGGGTCTCCCCCTCTTGACCCCTGTCTCTGGGTTTGGGGGACACGGGGGCCAGAGGGGCCCCAGGAGGGCTGGTTCTGCGCCCCAGCCCTTTCGGGGTGCCGGCGGGGGGGGACGCGGCCCCTCGTGGGGGGTTCTGGGCCCAAATCACGGAAGATTCAGTTTTCCCGAAGGCGTTTAGCCAGCGTGGGGTGTCTGCGTGCAGCTGGGGGGACCCGGGGGGGACCCCGAGAGCAGAGCTCGGCGTGGGGCCGGGCTCCAGCCCCCCTCAGCGAGGGCCCGTGGGGCCCCTGCGTGACGGTGACCCTGTGCCGCAGGACGAGCGGGCGCCCTTGGAGCCCCCCGCGCGTGGGGCCGGTCCCGGGGGGTGACACCGGGAGTGACAACGTGGCCGTGCCGCCGGCGAGGCGTCCCGTGCCGGGAGGGACGGAGGGACGAGGCCAGCGGCGAAGCTCTCCCGCCTCTTGTGTACACGGGGAAGGTCACAGGTTCAGGTCTGGTCTGCGAGACTTGGCTCCCCTCCATCTCCCGGCAGCCCTCTTTTTTTTTGTTGTTTTTTTTTTTTGTTTTTCCCTTTTCTTTCCTTTTTTCCCCCCCTTTTGGGAAGGCCCTTTCCCTTGGAGGGGGTGTTAGACACGCATTTTTCGGGGCACGCGCCCCGAAGAGCTCACGAGCCCTTTTTCCCCCCCTCCAGAAGAATAAGGATGCCGGCTTTCGGGCTCCGGCGCGCAGGGGCGGCGCGGGTGCTCGCAGCCCTCCTCGCCTGGACATCCTCAGGAAAACCTATTTCCACGCTTTGTGCGATGACTCCGGCGTCGGATTATGCTGCACATTTCTAGCTCTTTGTTGGCAGTACGCGGCCGCACGCACACGGCCCTCAAAAAATCCACTCGGTTTATTTTATTGATTAGCTCTTGACCAGGAATAATTTATAATTTATTATTTTGAAGCCGTTTCGGTCTGGAAACAAAAAATCCTTGCCCTTTTATCCCCTCGTTGATCCGGCAAGGTTTTTCTCCTCTCCCTGCGGGGTAGAGCTCGCGGAGGCAGGGCGACGTGCGCGGCACCGGGAACGCGGCCGTCTCGGTGGTGCAAAAGGACAAGGATTTAATGTTTCACCTAAACTGGCCTCGCGTTCAGGATAAGGGCTGCGAGCCAGTTAGAGCCACCGGAGGAAATTAATTATCAAGCAAGTTGTAATGATCTGTAATTGAGTATGGCCAGGACACGGGGATTTTTTTTTTTTTTTAAATTTTATTTTTTTTGCCTTTTTCCAAGCTGGGCGCTTGGACTTGGTTTGCCGTGGAGGGTCTGTGTGTTTTGTGAGTCGCCATTAGGCTGCTCGTTAGCCGGAGGGGCTGGTGCGTGCGCGTATACACACGTAGGTGTCTCTTAATACACGTGTTATATCCTATCGCCGCGTCCTCTGTGCGTGTCGAAAATGGTGTTATTTTTTGGGGGGGGGGGGGGGAGAAGCTGCTGCGAAGAAGGGACGTTCGTCCGCAGCCCCGTTCCGCAGGCTGGACGGCAGCCGCGGATAATCTCTCCCTCTCCTCGGTTGCAAGGTTGCAAAGTCCCCTCGCCCTCGCTGCGCCCGGCGGGCCGGACGTCGGCGGGCACGGCGTCCGCTTCTGCTGCCTCCGAAGCTCTTCCCTTCACATCGTCAGGCCAGCCGCAAACGTGCCTTTTGCGGGAAGAAAGGGCTCGCAAAGTATAAAGGCGGTGGAGGGGTTCTCGCGCTGTGTTGGAGCTTCCTAACAGCTTGTGTATCTTTATTATGTATGAACAAGAAGGAAGGGCCGGAGTTCGCTCCGTCTGGTTTATTCTCTTTGAGAACCGGGCCGCGTTGCATCGAAATTTGCCTCCAGATTATATTTACGGTATCTTTTTAATTTTAACTGCACAAATTAAAGGAAACCAGAAGCTGCCTCGTCTTTCTAGCGCTTCCGTGCGGGCGTCCCTACCAAAATGAAGTCGATGTCCGTGCGTCGTGTCCACGTCGTGACAGAGGTTGGAGACCTGCGACTGGGGCCGGGCCGCAAAAGAGAGGCGGTTGGGGACCGGAGTTGCACGTCGTGCCCGACGCCGTGATTGACTCGGCGATTCCTGGGGGCGCGCTGCCTGCAAAGGGATCTTCCTCGTGGAGGGAAGAGGAAGAGCTGGGCCGTATCGTGTTGCTCTTGACCTTGGCCGGGCTGGGAGCGGGGATGCGCCTCGCCGCCGTCCCGCTGCGCCCCGCGCGGCAGGGCTCCCGTTCGGATTAGGGCCTCTGGGCGCTGATGCAATACTAGTCCCAGATGTAACGCAATAAGCCTCTTTGTCCCCTTTATCCGGAGCATTATGTAAATAAGATGGTATTTATGGTCCCAGGTACGTTGTTTCGGGGATGTGTGGCAGCGTGCGCGCGCAGCTACGCCCTTTGAGTGTTGACGCCGCTGCTTCTGGCCGGCTTCCCCGGCTGGAGGCAGGGACCTGCCGGGGGCAGGCAGCGAGCGGGCAGATGCTCGCGGGGAGCGCGTCACGTGCCGGCTCCCTGCCGAAAGGAGGCGAGGCCGCAGGTGACCTTGCCGGGGGCTGGTGACAGTTTAACCGCGCTGGGTCGCTTGTATGCAGCGAACGCAGCGAGCGGATCGGCTTTGGGCAGCGCGCGGGAGGTGAGGTGGTTTCCCACCGAGTTCAAGGTGAGGTCCGTGTTTGTCTTCGCAGGCTCGCTGCGGAACACGGACCGATGTTTCCCCGACCTCCGGGTTGCGAGAGCCGCGGGGCTGTTCCCAAACCTGCCCCTGATGGTTTCGCAGAAGGATTTTTTGAGAAGCACCAAAGTCCCCGAAGCACCTGGAGATGGCCTGGGCTGTCTGCAGTTCTCCTGTGACGCCTCTCCCGATGCTTCGTGGGCGCGGGTTAAGTGTGCGTGGGCTCCCGGGTACGGGGAGAGCTGGCTCCTTCCCCGTGGAGCTTGCCCGCTTATTTGGGAAAGTCTGGATGCTTGTACTGCGGTGGTAGCGGCCGGAGGGAGGACGGAGCCTGACTCCAGCAGGGTTTGGGGGACGTGGGGGTACGTCGAGGAGCTCGTCCGGGTGCGCAGGGTCTTTTGTAAGATCTTTTGGGTAGACAGGCCGGCTCAGAGCACACGATGTGCTCGGGGAGCTGCCCTGGGAGCTCATCGGTGGCCACGTGTAGCTACTGAACCGGAGCTTTGGCCACCCCAGCAGCAGCCGCTCAGCTCCACGTCCCTGCACCGGGTTGGCTCGGTTGAGAAAGGGGTGCTGCGAGGTTTCGGGGAAGGGAAGAAGAACAGATCCCGCTGGGACGTGGCTTCTTTCGCCACACAGTCACATCAAAAATGAGCATCAGTGCCTTGTGGACTCTGGTTGCTTGTATGATTTCATTTGTTTGAATTTCTAGAAGTTCTTTAGAGGAAACACCTATTTCCCTTCTGGGTTTTGGTGAAAAAATCAGGTTTTGAGATGAAACCAAGAGGTTGTTTTGCTTTTGCTGCAGCTGAGTGTCCTTCACACGCACAAAAATTACTGACGTAGCCGCTGAAGCGCCAGCTCAGATGTGGTGTGGGGGGGTGTGTGCAGAGAGAGGGCATAAAAGGATGCGCGTGCGTTTTTGTGGATGAATAAGGGTAATTTCAGGAGAATCTTGATATTTTGTATTTAAAGGCTCAACTTCTACAATTCGTTTCCTTGTTTATGGGGTAAGAAAAGAAAGAAAAAGGAAAGATAACATCGTCCCTTTATGCCGCTCCTTCCCCGAGCGCGTCGTGGACGCAGAAAGGTTTTGCGGCATCGGATTTTCCCTCCGAGCTGGTCCTGGGCCCGCTTGGCCGCCCTTCCGAGGGCTGGAAGGGCGAGATCTTTGTACAGCGCGACCTCTCATCTCTTTGCGTGGCTACGCCGGTTTATTGATAACAAAACACGGCAGTTTGAGCGTGATTTTAATAAATTTGCTGAGCCCATTTGTGGTTTTGATTAAAGGGAACGTTCCTGGCTCAAGCGAATCCAAAGATTTGGCTCGGAGTTATCCCGGTGCTTCTCCAAGGGGAGAGCGGGCGGCTCGGGAGGAGTCTGCTTTGCAGCTTTTAAAGGAGTGAAAATGAGGTGTGTAATGACTTCGCTAACGTTAACCGCCATGAATTCAACTGAAGAGGTAGAGTCTTGCTAATCTCCAGGAGAATTACTGCTCCTTCCCCAAAGGTTTAGTAGCTGATGCCAGGGTGAAGTTTCTTATCCTGAAGATTTCTTGTTTATTTTTGGGGGGGATTTACGTCTAATCTGTACCTTCCCTCTGTACCTATCGCCACGAGTAATTAAAAGTGAACTACGGCTACCAAAATAAGCCAAGTACGCTTTGATACATGGTTCTTGCTGGTTTTTTTATTGTATTCCTTTGCACGCTGGCTAATTCACAAAATTCGGCAATTTGCAATGGGTCATTAGCGTGTATTAGCAACTTTCTGATGTATATCATAGCTTTGCAAATGTGCTTTATTAATCTGTGAAATACACCTATTTATTATCCCTTCCAGGGGACCAAAAAAAAAAAAAAAGGGATTTCTTGGCATGGTACTCGCCCTGCTCGCATTTGTCCCTGTCTGCGTACGCCTTCCCTCCTCCTGGACTTCGCAGTCTGGTTGTTTTTTCCCCCCAAGTGTTCCCGGGCTGATGGTTTGACAGCAAGAGAGATTACATCCGCGCGGACGGTCCTCTGCTGCAAACGAAGCCTTGGCTCGCGTAGCCAAGGTGCCCTAATTGGTTATTGAATGAAGGGAATTAAAGGCGTTAAGAGGTGAAGTGGTTAGGAGCGACGGAGAGATGGGCGTCCTCTTCTGACGCCTGGGAAACGGCCAAGGCTGCCTCTGCGCTCTTCTGAAAGAAAAAATAAAGCCCAGAAGCTCTCCCTTCCCTGGGAGCAAGCGAGCGTCCGTCCATCCATCCTTTCCAAATTGTCTCTCCTGCCGAGGTCAGGCTGTGGCTGGGAGCATCGCTCCCTTGGGATCGCTCCAGTGCTCCTCCTTTGGATGGAGAAGACAGAAATGAGACGTTGACTTCGGCACGGAGCCCTCCCCGCGTCTGCCAACGCGGCCGGTGGGTTCCCTTTCCCGCTGTCCCTCCGTGGTGGGTGATCCTTGTTGGAAACCCGTATGGCTGCAGCTGTGGAAGCCCCAGCTTGGGACCGGGACCGCCAAGGGGCTGGGGGACGGCAGGGTGGCCGGGAGCGAGCCGAGGAGCCCTGTAAGGAAAGGGTACCAATTCAGAGGCGCCCGCTCTGCTCCCTCCGACGCCCCGGAGCTCGGGCTGCCGCCCAAACTGCGGGTGCTTTTCTGCAACCCTGCTGACGGCGTTGGGTGAGCGGGGGGAAAAGGGCGAGCTCCATTTTTCCGGCACTTCCTCCAGCGGTTATTTATACCCGTTGGTTGTCTTGGTCTTCGCCAGCTCTTCTTTCTTCCCATCTCTGTGACTGATGCTTTGGGGATCTTTCCTGGTCACATCCATCTTGCTGCTTCCTCTCGCTGCTGACTTTCCCAGGCTGCTGGCAATCTTCCAGCCTGCGCGCAGCTTTATCTGCAATTTGTAAGCCTTTTTGGTTATTTTTACGTGCTCTCTACCCCCTTCGAGGTTGCGCGCGAGGACAGGCCACTGATTCAGATCTCTTTAAGCCTCTCGTAAATCAGTTCACGTCTGCATTGGGGTGAGCACGGGTGTAGCCAGACCGGTTTTAAATCCGCACGGCTGCTCCGCTTTCCCGGTGGGGACCAGCTCTCTGCCTGAAGGAGACTCAACCCCCGGGTTCATCCCGTGTATCCCTATGGGAGGCATCGCAATGCAGAGCTCGGTGCCAAACGCATTTGCTCACATGTCCCGTTTTGAGTGTTTAATGTTGTTTTTGGCAACGGCCGGCAGCGGCATGGCTAGCTGGGTTCAACAGGAACGGGCTTTGCGGTGGTAGGAGAGCGCCCGGGCCGTGGCTGGTGCTGCCGGCAGCGGCTCCGATGAGCCGTAGCGTGCCGGCTTGTCTAGCTGAGGCTCGTCTGAAGCGCTTCCGAGTTAATCCTGGCCGGTTACTGCTCACAGGGTTGCTTTTTGCTTTTGCCACCGGGTAGCTGCCGGCGGTCTGTGTGTCAGCCTGCGACAGCCAAGCCCCGCGGTGATGCCTCTCCGCTCCCGCGGCGCTGCCCGTGCCTGCCACGCACCCACTGGTGACGCCGTGACACCTGCAGTCGCGCAGGGAGGCACGTGGGGATCGTGGGGTGAGCGAGGGGTGCAGGTTTGGGGCAAAGATGGGGCTGTAATTCTAGTTATTGTTAAACCATCGTGTGCAGGGCTGGGCACGGCTATTACGCGGTGGTGGCTTCCAGCGCGCAGACGCGACGGCGAGGGGTAAATCCCTGTTGAGCGTCCGTAATTCAGGATGGATCTGAGAGCTGAGCTTACAGGAAGGAAGCTGGCTCTGTTGTTTCACCCACCGAATGCTTTTTCTCCCACGCGTGTGGGTTTTTCGATTCCTCTTTCCCAGTACGGCCGAATGTTAAGAGCGCTGGGCACCGGTTTACGTTTATGGATGTGGATCCAAGTGCTGGGGCTGCTGAGAAAGCTCTTGGCCATTTTCAGCTGTCGGAGATTTTGAAGTCTGCAAGGTCATGCTTGCTGGAAGAAGTCTAGCCTGGCGTTTTTGGATGAGCAGGCTGCGATCCAGCCAGCGTCCAGAGGAACAGCCAAGCCTAAGCCTTGCTGCTACCCGCTCATCTCTGCGGCAGAGGCTTGGGCAGGGGACGTGCCTCGCACGGGACGGTGCCGTGAGAGTCGTGACGAAGCGCTGGCACGGCTCTCGTCTGCCCTAGCTGGGCTTGATGTTCCTCTGGTCCGTGCTGCTGCTTCATCCCGGCGCTGTGACCCTTCCTGCAAGCCTGGCTCCCGCCCGGCAGGAGGTCTGTCAGCTCTGCGCCCGGGCAAGTCGCTGGACTTAAAGGGCGGCTACGAAGAGGATGGAGGCTCTCTCTTCACAAGGAGCCACGTGGAGAAGTCAAGGGGCAACGGATACAAGTTGCGCCGGGAGAGATTTCATCTCAACATAAGAAAGAAATTTTTCACAGTGAGAACAATCGCTCACTGCAACAACCTCCTTGGGGACGTGGTAGAGTCCCCGTCGCTGGCGGTTTTCAAGATGCGACAGGACAGGGTGGTGGATCATCTCATCTGGGCTCCCTTTCCCACAGAAGGTTGGACCAGGTGACCTTTAGAGCCTCTACAGGTCTATGCCTTGAGTCGTGTTGACGCATACGTTCCCGCTTGTGTAACGATGGTGCTTGCTCAGCTTCCCACCGGAAAATGACTCCAGCAGCACAGTTCAGTGGGGAGCGAGCGGGAGTACAGAGGAGGTGACGTTTGCCTGCTGTCCTTTGCAGGAACAAAATGAAGCGATGTTGGGTGCCTTCATGTGGGTCTGTAGGTATTGATGTGCCTCCTGCTTGAGCTGAGGACCTCGAGTGATGTTTCTCTCCCCGTTAGTTTTCTTGAAATACGAAGCTCTGGACTTCCCTGCGTGTTGGTGGGGGAAATCTGAGTCACGTTTTATTCCGTACAGAAGTAGGTAGCTTGAAAAAAGTGCCAGGTTTGAGAGACATCAAAATCAAATAATTGTGAATCTGAAGAACTGCCGGCTCTTGAAGCACGAACAAACGAAAAATTGGGACTTTGGTAACGACACTTCCAAGAGCGATGGGAGGATTAAAGAAGAACTTGTTCCAGTTTTCCCCACTTTGCAATACAAAGGAAGGCCTGAAACGTTCCCTCCTTTTCGTTTTCCCCCTTTTTGTGTGCCTCACGTATTCGTTACGTTGCCGCCAGTTGTGTTTGGCTTGTTGGGAGTTGAGGGAAGTGAGGGGGTCTGCCGAGGGCGGCTTTGCTGTCGAGCCGTGTTCAAGAACGTTGGGTTTTTCAGCCCTAGCTCGAGTTTCTCCTCAACGCTTGTTTGATGTCGGCGTTAAAAAAGCGTCAATAAGAAGCGAACGCTGAGTTTTAGCTCATCTGGTAAAGTGTTTGAAGAAAACACAGCCAAGTTGAGATCTGGCACCTGCGTGCCCTTATCCGGTATCTACAGTTTTGCTGGACTTCTTTGTGTGCCGTTGTCTTGTTGAACGTTGCCGTAAAGGTCGTGTTTTAAGGTCATGAGCGGATGGGGGTGGACGTGAGGTTGAGTTTCGATCCGAGCTGCATCTTTTGACCGATGATGAATGTGCAGTTGACACTTGAGCGTGTATCTGGTAGCAGGTGGGTGTTGTGACTGGTAAATCTCCCGAGTTTTGCTCTAGGTAGGGTGATTCCCCGGCCACCCCTGCATCAAAGAGGTCTTTGCTCACCTCTCCCATCTTCCTCTTCCAGTGACCTCATCCGTCCTGCTTTTGTAATGCCTGGAACTCAAATATTTCAGGCTTTTCTCAAGAATGCCAACAAATGACTCACGACTCGAGTGCTGTCCTGTGTCAGGTTCATCTCCAGTGTCAAGGCTCAGCCTACGGAAACTTGGAGTCCCGGCATAAGTTTCCCGACGTCTCTCCGGGCGCTCCGGTTGCAGTGCATGCTGGAAGATGTAGTCTTGGTGAGGTGCACCTCCATATTAAAAAAAAGAAGGGTGGCTCCATTTTATTCAAATTGGGTTCAGCCTTCTCCCTCCTGGCAGCTCGCCGGCGCCGTCCCGCTCGGCCCCGAGAGCCACCGAAGTTCTCCCGGCGCCTTGTGCGAGCGAGGAGGCGGGAGCGCGGCTCCTCCATTCAAAATCTTGCTTAATTCCACATTGAACAGCTTGTTTTGAAGCCCTGCGCTTTGGCGTGTTTTGCAACAGCTCGGACTCCCGCCGGGCGAAGGCGATTGAGGGATCCTGCCCCCGTTGGGTGGCAGTTCTGGAGGGTGTCATGGTAAATCTCCTTTGTCTGCCACGGCTTGACTGATGTATGGGGGAGAGCAAACCCTCCTCCCCTGCGTGATTTCTTGAGCTGAAAGCAGCAAGTGAGTGAGGAAGCTCCTTTGTGCAGATTTCTCCATCTCCTCTTGTGCGTGCCAGCTGGCTCGCGTTCAACATTTCTCTTTTTTTCTCTGTCTCCCCCCCCCCCCCCCTTACCTCCCCCATCTCTAGAGAGAGGGGGCGGGGAGAGAGGGGAACATCTTAAAAAGAAATCTGCAGAAAAGACATGGGAGTTACTTAACAAAAATCCAACCCAAACAAGCCCAGCTGGGGGATTACAAACGCGGTGGTAGGAGCCGAGCGGGGAGCGAGCGCGGCAGCTCGGGAAAGGCAGGCGCGTTGTTCCCCCCCCCACCCGCCCCGAGTTTCTTTAGTCGTAAAAGGAAACAAAAAGGGATCTTGTGCGGAGGCAGCGTATGGGGAGAGCTGCCGGCTGGCTGCCAGCGGCGGGAGGAAGGGCCTCGCCACCACGGCCCCTCACGCCGCCGCCTCGGTGGAGCGGGGCCGGGGGCTCGTGGGGAGCCCTTCAGGGTCTCGGCAAGCGGGGGGGGGGGGCCGGCGTCTCTTCCCTGGATGCTCCCCCCCGGCTGCCGGCGCTGCCTTTGCCTCCCCCGGGAGGGAGCGGAGGGGTCTCTTTGCTCTCCAGGGTTGCTCCTGGCCGGGGCAAGCATCTCGCCGAACCCCTCCGCTCCCTGCCTTGTGCCCCGCCGGAGGAAACGCCGCGTCCTGGAGATGTTTTTTTTCCACCCCCCCACCCCCCCGCCCCGTCGTCTTTGCCGCTCCTTCTTGCGGGCATTCCTGAAAGTTAATCAGGGTGAAAATTGCAGTCGGTCATGTCTGGAAGCCACCAGAGGCTGATCCTGGAGCGCTGCAGGCTGGAGCACATGGGTATGAGACAGTCTCCCTACGTGGGGGCTGGTTGTTGCCAGGAGAAGAGCTTTCTCCTGCATCTCACCGCCCTTGGGCGTTCAGTCCTTCCCCGCTTTGGTTTCTTGGCCTCCGGTAACCGGTAGAGAAAGCCGGAGCGGCGCGGGCTCGGCGGGTTTGCCGCCGAGCATCCTGCGCGTGTTTTAGCACAAAGAGCCGGGGGCTCGTGCGGTTTCCTCGCTCTCTTTTTGAAGGCGAGCTGCTCTGTTTGAATAGCTTTCTCTAGGTGTGTTTGCAGCTCCGAAAGTGAACTTTCAGGTTTGTCTCTCCGTACGGTTGGCTCTGTCCCAGCCCGTAGATGCGGATTGTAGAGGTCTCGGCACCTAATGGAGCTGAATTATTCATGTCTGGTGCTGTGTGTGTGCAGCATTCCCAAGCAGAAAGCTGTCTCCTTGTAGGATCTGCGCTCCAGGACTGCTCTTAAAACGCTTTGTTGGCAGGTCTCCAGGCCAACAAGTGAGCACATGCTTTTCATGTTGCGCGGGGATCAATCCCGCGGTGGCAGGAGGTAAGGGGAAGGGCACGTTTACAGCTGAATCGATCCCCTCGCTCTGTTTTCTGAGATGCCGTGATTTGTGGTGGCGTTACTCCCCCCGGCAGGAGAGCGGGGAGGGTCTGGATAGCACCCAGCGCTTCTCCGGCTTGGGCAAACCAGGCAGTGGGAGAGGGACCCCTTCTCTGGACCGCGGGAGCCGGGGGTTCCCCTCCGCCTGAAATAGCGACGGCATGGCAGGTTGGGGGGTCTTGCTTGGGAGAGGGGCCCAAAACGCTCCTCTGGCTGCAGAGGTTGAGCCTGCGAGGGTGGCTCTTTGGAGAAGAGAAATGGGGAATGGGGGTGGGAATTTGGGGATTTGAGCTGCGGGAAATGCTTTTAGAGCCATGTGCAGTGGATGACTTGCAGGGGATCCCCCCCAGACCGCGCACGGGGCTCCTGGAAAGAGCCGATCCCGGCCCCTCTTCCCGCAGTGGCACGTCTCGAGCTCCCTGCCCTGCTCTGGGCACGACGCGCCTTTCCTCCTCCGCTCTTGCAAATCCAGCCCGTTCTCGTCCGTCCTGTTTGCGGTTCCCTTCCCTCTGCATTAGCAGAGCTCGGGCTCCCTCGACGCCTCCTCCGTAGGGTGAATGTTTTTTTCTCCTCTTGTTTTCTAACCCTTTGATTGTTCCTGGCTCTCTAATTGCCGGGGACCCAGCGGACTTCTGGGCTCCTTCTTCCTTTTGTTGTGGTAGGAATTGGCAAACGCTGCTGCTGTTTGCATAGTTTCAGACCAAAGTCCTGCTCATCTGCTCTCCTTATTTCATATATATAAATAATATTTATGTATATGTGTGTGCGTATGTATATAGGCACCCTTAAAGCAGCAAGGGGAGCGTCGTGGAGGCATTGCGTGGGGCGGGTGATGCTGTGCCTGTCGCAGTACAACCCTGCGGATTGTCCGTTGCCTTCCTGCGACTGCGAGGCCAGATCCTGGTCCGTCTGTCCGTCCGATCCGAGCTGACTGTGGCCCTTTGTATGCGCCAACCTTGGGTGGGCAGCTCTTGGAGGCTGAGCCTCATCCTCTCCTGTTAGCTCACGCGTGTTGGTCCTGCGCAGCAGCGCCGCGTCCCCGAGCCCTGGCCGGCGCGGTCGTGGCTGGACGCTGTGCCTCAACTTTGGGCTGGGAAGGGGCTGTTACCGGCTAAAAATCTGGTTCATCCACCTTGTTACCGGCTTTGCCCATCCGGACAAAGGAATCGCTGCGGATCCGCAGCACAAAGGGGAGCTGGCTGCGGCAACGCGTGCCGGCCGGGGACGTCTGCGCCGTGCAGAGATGAGATGGTCGCTGCCGCTCGCCGGCCCCATCGGTGGCTCGGAGAGGGGCTCCGGAGAGGCAGGTTGGTGGGGTCGGGCTGGGCACCCTTGCTTGGGCTGGGGAGCGGGTGCCGGGGCAGGAGGAGGAGGAAGAGGAGGAGGCGGCGACGACAGAAACACGCAGGGCGGCTTTTGGAAGCTGTTAGCGACTCCGGTGCACAAAGTGATCTCCTGATTCGGCACTTTCTCTGCCGCTGAAATGAGAGGTCAGTGCTTTTCATTTCCAGCTTGCATGCTAGCCCCTGGCTCCTGGGGTTAAAAATCTCCGTAATGACCTGTCAGAGAGCGGATTATTAGCTGTACAGAGCCGAGGATGCTGTGGGGAGCAGATGGAAAATGGTCTGGCTGCGGCAGCCTGTCTGATGAAAGAATCCCTGGCATTTTTACAGTGTTTGCATCTCTGGAAACGCACCATGAAGCTGCTTTCCAGGCTCCTGCCTGCTGGGGTTTGAAGAAATTTGTGCGTGTGTGGTGTTTTTTTGTTTTTTTTTTTTTTTTTAATTTTTTCCTCCCTTCTCATTTCTCTAAGTCACCTGTTTTTGAAGTGTTGCTCATAAATAGTACCAGGAGCTGGCAGGCCCGGAGCTCGGCGGGAAAGGGGAGCACAGCGGAACTCCCTGAAGCTTCGTCCAAATGGGTGGTCAAGGATTTCTTAAGAGATCTGGAGAGCGGGCGGCTGGGGCCGGGTGGCTGCTGGGAAGAAGCTGTTTCATGTGTTAATTATGTCTCCTCAGTGTAATTGCCACGAGCTAATCTCAACGAGTGACTCCGACGATTTTTCGGGTTGCACGTGGGTGTCTTTTTTTGTTTTCTTCCCCTCAATGCACCCGAGAGCAGGGAGGGCGAGGGGCTGGGAAGCCAAGAGGAGAAATTTGGGGTTATGGTGTGGGCAGGCATGGCCTGTCCCTCCGCTCTCCCCGGTTGAGACCGGGTACCGGTGCAACCGTGCCTCGGTTTCCCGTCATTCGAAGCCTGCTACGCGGCTCATCGTGCTGGAGGTGACGGTGCTTTAACGGCCTAAAGCCTGGAGGTGTGGGATGGAAACCCAGTGCTTCCCGCTGCCGTTTGGCCTTCGGCAACCGCTCTGACGCGTCCCAAGTGTGGCAGGCGCTCTGAAGCTCGGGATTTATTTCCCACCAAGGCACTCGACTTCCCCGGCGAGCGGCTCTCGGCCCTCGCAGCGAGGCTGGCGCGGAGAGGAGCCCTCCCCCCGGGTGGCATCGGCAGGAGAGGAATCAATCCTCCCTCCCAGGGGCAGCGCTCGATAATTCAGAGGGAAATGGCGAGCGGGGAAACGTGTGAGTAATGTCTTGTTGGAGCCGAGAGCCGTGACCTGCCAGGGCCGGTATTGATCGAGGGACTGGTGCCAGATGGCTGCTGCTGCGGGGATGGCCGAGGAGCAGCCCCTGGCCCGGGGAGGGGCGGCAGGAGGGTGCTGCCTCACATCGTGCGAGGGGGGATTTGGGAGGTTGGGGGCTCTCGCCCTGCCTGGGACTTCTGCCTGCACGTGTGGCTGCTGATGAAGGCCGATCTGCCTGCTTAGGGCTCGTCGTGTGTAACCCTGTTCTCTTTGCTCTCCCTTTCAGCAGCGATGCCGTCACCTGGGCAGACCCCGACCGCTGGAAGCCCCCCGAGGACGTAGGTGACCCCCAGGGCGTGGAGGCAGGGAAGAGCCTTGAACCGTGAGGGGCCGTTAACTCTAAGATGTCCTTGAGCAGCGGAGCTTCCGGAGGGAAAGGAATCGATGCGAACCCGGTTGAGACGTACGACAGCGGGGATGAGTGGGACATTGGCGTAGGGAATCTCATCATTGACCTGGACGCTGATTTGGAGAAGGATCAGCAGAAATTGGAAATGTCGGGCTCCAAAGAGGTGGGGCTCCCGGCACCCAACGCGGTGGCAACCCTACCGGATAACATCAAGTTTGTGAGCCCGGTGCCGGGCCCGCAGGGCAAAGAGGGCAAATCCAAGTCGAAAAGGAGCAAGAGTGGCAAGGACAGTGGCAAGCCAACCCCGGGGACCTCCTTGTTCACTCCCAGCGAGGGAGCTGGTGGCAAGAAGGAGGCTCAAGGACGCTCTGGGGACGGCGCGAACTCGGGCGGCTTGGTGCCCGCCGTCACCCCGAAGGGCTCGGAGAAATCGGCCAAGGCGTCTCGCAGCGTGGCCGGCTCCAAGAAAGAGAAGGAGGGTGGCTCATCCAAAAGCAAGAAGGAAAGGAGTGAGGGTGCGGGGGCTGCGGCGGAGAAGGAGCCCAGCGTGCTGCAGCCCCTGGCCCTGGCAGTGAGGGTGGGACAGTACGATGGGGGCCAGGGGACAGAGCCTGCTGCTGCCGAGCAGCTTGGGAGTATAGCTATTGACACGGGAGCTGCGCTCAATCCCTTGGGAGTTAAGTCGGAGCTGGAGGATGGGGAAAGCGAGTGCCGGCAGCTGAAAAAGGTGAAATCGGAGAAGGTAAGAAAGGTGTCGGGGTGCGGGTGGAGGTGGCGTTGCCGCTCGGCTCTGGCAGTTGCTCCTGTGCCGGGCCGTGCCACTGTGGATGACGAGGGAGCGGGAGCTTACGGCGGGACCGTGTGTCTTGTACTGTTGGGGGCCGGTGCTGATGTACGGCTGGTGCCGTCTGGTCCTGGCATGAAGACAGTTTGGCTGTGCGATGTGCCGGGGTCTGGACGCGGCGATGGGAAGGCACCGGTCGAGCCATGCCTGGCTCCTGGGAACCGTGCGCCAGCAAATCGCCCGCAGTCGTTGTGGGTCAGGGTACGATCCTGCCGTACCCTCGGGGATCTGGTTTCTTTGGCGCTGCGGCTGTGCTGAGCGGGTCCAAGCCTCTCCGGCTCCTGTGGCTCTACGGGAGGAGCCCGGGCTGGCGGCGATGTCCAGGTCCTGTGCCTGTTCCGGCTCCTCGCAGGACAGGGCAGTGTCTGTTGGCCGCCATGCTCTGCTTCTCGGTGGCTTCACCTTGCATGTCAAAGCTCTCTGCAGCTCCCCGAGCAACTTATTTCTCTCCGGTTGCATCATTTGCAGAGAAGGAGACCTTAACGTGTTAGTAAATGTGGGATCTGCGTGGGTGTGCGGGCAAGCACAAGGTGCAGGGTTGACAGGAGTTCCTGCCTCGTTTCTTGGTCTGCTGCTGGTATGTGGGCTTTGTCCCACTTGTGACGATCAGCCTCGGGCCGACGAGTCGCTGTGGGTGATTTTTTTGTTACGTGTCGCTCCTCCGCGAACGCGCAGCAGCGATGCTGAGCCAGCGAAGCTGCTCTTCCAGGTCAGCGGGGGCGTGAAAAGCCCTGCCAGCGGCGTGCGGCTGACGGGGTGAACAGCCGTCTGTCCATCCGAGCGGCGTTTGGCTCTGGGTGGCTGCGCAGCCGTTTCTGGATGCGGCCACTGGAGCGGCAGCTCGGCCAGCTTGTTTCTTAGTAATCGCGGCGGCCGATGTGATTTCTGTGGGTGGATGGGGGAAGACTTTGAGTGCATGGAGTTCTTGGCGCTTGGAGCAGAAGCTCTTCTGCGCTAGGTGCACACGTGACGTCGCCGGTCCGTGCCCGCGAAGCCACGCGTTTGCCGTGTGCGGGGTGAGCGTCACGAGCGTGCGCGTTCGGGGTGGCTCAGCCCTGGTGCCATCAAGACGTGCTGGGGTGTCGGGAGAGTGGCTGGGGGGGTATCGGGTGTGCGTAGCTGTGTTGGTGGCCGGCGGCTCCCCGGGAGGATTTCTGCTCCGGTGTGGGGATCGCGGTGCTGGGCGCTGGGAACGGATGGGTGGGAGTGCTCAGCGGATTTGGGGGAGTTTTTTCCGTCCGCCAAAAGATAGAGCACATATGGAGAGAAGGCTGGTGGGGATGGTTGATCATGGGGTGGCACCGGGAGAGGAGCTGCTAAGTAGGTCAGTGCTTCCTCCGCTGGAGAGGAAGACTCCTGGGGCAGGCGGCTGAAGCCTGTAAAATTAAGGAGTGGTGTGGAGACGATGCGTTGTTTCCTCGTCCTTCCCAGCAGCAGAACCAGAGTGAATGAAACCGGGAAGAGGAGCGGGAAGCTCTTCTGCGTGATGGACTTGAATTCTGCTACAAAAAGTTGTGGATGCTGAAAAGTTCACCGATGCTCTGGGGCGCCTGGGTGGGTTTGTGGAGGAGGAACCCATCGGGGGGGGTGTACAGGGCAATGACTTTTGGCTTGGGAAAAGCCCGAGGAGGGCTGGAGCTTGGGAAGTAGTTTGGGAAGTATCCTGATGTGCTCGGCTGTTACATTCCTTCATAGCCATCTGCTGCTGGCCGCTGTCAAAGCCAGGAGCCAGCACGGGAACCGGCTGGACCTTTGGTCGTAGCCCACATGGCTTTTCCGGTATTTTTACTATCAAGGTTTATTTCTTTCGCTGATGCAGTTGCAGAAACCCTCTGCGGGTAGAAATGCCAAAGCGAGGTGGGGATTATGAAGACAGGGACCAGACATCGTGGACCTTGACAGACTTGAGGAGCGGGCCCGTGCAAACCTCATGGCCAAGTGCAAGGTCCTGCAGCTGGATCGAGGCAACCCCCAGTGTCGGTACAGACTGGGGGATGATGGGATCGAGAGCAGCCCTGTGGAGGAGGACTTGGGGGTGCTGGTGGGTGAAAAGCTGGACATGAGCCGGCAATGTGTGCTGGCAGCCCAGAAAGCCACCCGTGCCCTGGGCTGCATCCCCAGCAGCGTGGCCAGCAGGGCGAGGGAGGGGATTCTGCCCCTCTGCTCCGCTCTGGGGAGACCCCCCTGCAGTGCTGCCTCCAGCTCTGGGCCCCAGCACAAGAAGGACACGGACCTGCTGGAGCGGGGCCAGAGGAGGCCACGGAGATGATCCGAGGGCTGGAGCCCCTCTGCTATGGAGACAGGCTGGGAGAGCTGGGGTTGTTTAGCCTGGAGAAGAGAAGGCTCCAGGGAGACCTTGCTGTGGCTTTTCAATATGTAAAGGGGGCTTGTAAGAAAGATGGAGAGAGACTTTTTACCAGGGGGCTAAAGAGGGTAGGTTTAGATTGGACATAAGGAAGAAACGTTTTATGATGAGGGTGGGGAGGCACTGGAAGAGGTCATCCAGAGAAGCTGTGGCTGCCCCATCCCGGGCAGTGTTCAAGGCCAGGTTGGACGGGGCTCTGAGCAACCTGGTCTAGCAGAAGGTGTCCCTGCCCATGGCAGGGGGTGGAACTAGATGATCTTTGAAGGTCCCTTCCAACCCAAACCATTCTGTGAGTCTTATGATCTCCATGCAGATACCCCGTGAGGATAGTTCTGCCATTTTACTCATCACGATTCAGGTACAGCCACGTCGATGAAGGCCCATCCTCGTGGGTTGAACCTGATTTCTAGAAGTGATTTAAGGTCTGGATCTGCAGGAAAACGTGTCGTGTTTGGGCTCAGGAGGAAATGTTGGCTGTGTTTCATCAGCTTCTCGGGGGGGCAGCTAGATGACTTCTTTTGGGTCGGGAAAGTCACGGGCGAGGAGAAGAAAAGTGTCTGTACGGTGAGGGGTGGGAAAGCAGTTTTATCGCTTGAAGAAGGGTCTGAGGATGGGCCAGTGACTGGGCAGGGTGGAGGATGGAGGTGGGCAGTGGCGTTGTGCTATTCTTGTCTCCTGAAAGCTGCAGAGATGCTGCTAAACGGACTGTGTAGGACAGGCAAAGAGAGGAGATATGTGCTGGCTGTGGGAGGGCAGCTCCCCCGAGGAGCGCATCGGGGGGACGAAGGGGACAGGTTCCTGCACGCCTGGGGACAAACCCTGCCTGGGAAGCGAGAAACTTGCTCAGACCGAAACAGGAACGGCCACAACATGACTCAGCCCAACCTTTGGTCTCCGGCAGCTTGTCCTCCGCTTAACCCTGTGCTGCTCCCGCTTCCGTTTCGGGGCGGGGAGGCTGGTCTCCATCTGGGGATGGAGAAAGAGAGACCGTCGTCTTCCTCCACCGGCTTCAGCCCCGGGTAGGTGACCTCCCGGCGCGTACGTGCGCGCTGAGCAGTCAGCCTCCAGCCGGAGGTTTTGTTGTACCTCCTTGGCTGGATTAAAGAGCACTTCAGCAGCGAGTATTTTTTTCCTTGATGAGGTGCTTCAGTGCCACAGTCAGCTCGCCGTTCGCCCCTCCTTCTGCTTTTGTGCTCTTTAAATACCTCACTGTAGGGTTTTGCAGCCCTCTCGTCCTTGCTGGGTCTAGGAAAGAGCTTTGCTTTGGGTTTTTTCAGACACTCTTTCATGTCTGCAGGTGTTCGAGCTGGCATGGTGTCCACGGGCAAGATCACCCTTGCTCCCGTGTCTGACATCGCAGCGATGGAGCCTGCGGACATGGCCCACGGGCTCGATGGGAGGTGTTTTGCTGGTGTGACCCCATGGCTCTTGTGGTCGCTGCTTTCTGGGGTGAAGCCTTGGGAACCGAGTATCCCAAACACCCTTTTTCTAGGTGTGTATCTTGGCTGCATCCAGCCTCCTGTTGTGGCATGCCCCGGCTTGTTCCGTACTCTCCTTGAACCTGATGCCGTTGGTGTGTCGGGACACAAGCGGTAACTTTGCCAGGGACGGGGCTGATCATGACGAAACCTGTTGGCAATAACCCCGCCGAGACCTTCCAGGGTCTCTGGGGTGGGACGAGCACCGGGCGCAGGTTTCCCTTGGGCTGCAGTTTGGCACCTGGGCGGCTCCTTGCACCAGCCTGTGCCGCTGGAGCCCCAAAAGGTATTGGGGAGGGCGGCAGCGGGAGCTGAATGCATCTTGCAGCAGCGAGAGAAACGAGCCTGTGCTGACGCACCCGTGTCCGGAGCGTGTGGACCAGCAACTGGGTCCGGCCCCGACTCGGCGGGCAGCGAGCCGTGGGTCACTGGGGACGGCCGGAGCCGAGCGGGGGTTCGGTGGTGGGGGTGGGGGAGCACCGGTGTTCGGGAGGGAACGGCCGCTCTCGGCGAGCGGCCATGCTCAGCAAAATGGCCGTGCACGGAGCAGCGGCGCCGGCCGGGCTGGGGAAGCCTGTTTTCGCCGCCTGCCCCACTGGCCGCTTTCGTGTGGCCGAGCTGGCCCCGGGGTCTGTTTGCCGGGGCAGCGGGCGCTTGTTTGCTTGCCGGCTCTCCACCCCGACTCGCTGCCCACGCCATTGCCCCTGGCACCCCGCTCCTCGGCGCGCTGGGGCGGGCTGGCCCGGCCAGGGATGTTAAGCATTAAACAAAAGAGCCTCCCAGCTCTTGGCTGCCGCTCCGGCTTTGTTTTGATTGAGAGGTTGTTCAGCAGGAGGAGGGCGTTTTTTTTTTTCTTTTTTTTTTTTTTTTTCCTCCTCTTCTGACGAGCGTCCAGATGCGACACTGCTGCAAACAAGGGAAAGGCAAACAGAAGCCGCTGGAGACTCGGCTCTTCTGAAAAGCCTCTCTGGGTCACGTGCGCTGCGGTTTCGGGCAGCGAGGAGGGTGGATTCGGTCGTGTCCCTCTGCGGGAGAGGGGGTAGAAGCCACCGGCACGTTTTTTTGCCCTGAATTTTCCCCCCCAAACACAGCGTGGTTATACCCTGTGTGTGCTCCGAGCACAGATCTCCTGGTATGGGCGAGGGGACGTCGTAAGGTGGGGGGCACCGCAGTGGACGGACCCCAAAGCTGGTGCCAAAATACGTTTGTGGTTCTGCGGGAGGACAGCGTGGCGTTGGAGGTGGTGCTCGAGCAGTGGCTGGGAGGTCAGACGGCGGTGGAGGAAGTGGGGTGGCTACGCCGTGGCGGTGGCAGCTGCCAAAAAAGAAATTCTCCCCAAAAATACATCCCTGGGCTCTCCCTGCTGCCGCTGTCTCGGCCGGCAGTCTGCGGTGTGGCGTTGGTGTCATCTGCGCAGACCTTCTCCCCCTAAACCCATGGAGGCAGACCTGCATGGTGTCTTCAGCCGTGACCGTCCCAGCCTGACCAGGACATTAATTCCTTAACTGGAATCAAAACACAGTTGTCTGTCTTTTTTTTTTAAGCCATTTTTGGCAGGAGGGATGTGGTTTGGTGGTGGATGGAGGGGTGAGGGTTGGGGTGAGGAGGTGCTCAGATGGCTCCAGCTTGAAGAGGCGAGATCTGCCCAGAAGGCAGTAGCTCTGCTAGGTCCAAGCCCAACGGGACATGGCCGTAGACTCTCTTAGGGACATCTCTACACGTTGGATATTGCATTTGCTTCCAGTTTTGTATCTCGAGGAGAGAGAGATGCTCTGTGTAGAGCCCGGAGACTGCCGTGGGCTTGGCCCCAACCTGCTTGTGGAGGCAGCTCCTTGCCTGTGATTGTGGAGATGTGGCTGCTAATCCTGTGCTGCTGCTTTGCATCGTCCCGCTGGTGGGTATAAACGTCTCCAGCTCTGCCATGGCCTCTTCTGTCACAGTATCCCAGCCATCGCCAGCTTCTTGCTGTCCCTTAGTGCTTGTCCTCTCCTCTTGAGGAGGACGAGCTGATGGTGGCACCAGTAAAGCAGCCCAGCGGGTTCACGTTGCTCAGAGCTTCCAGCTCTGTTCTCTGTGCATCCTTTTAGGACTCAATCTCACCCTCCGCCGGCTGCTCTTCGTGTCTCACTCCCGTACAAAATGCTTCAAACACGGTTTAACCACTGAGCTCCCCGAGGAGCGACGTGGGAGCAGGGAGCCCACCGTGCCGAGGGCTCGAGCCCTCTGCGTGCTGAGCGCTCGCAAAAAAACCCAACACACCAAAACAGCTTTTCCCACCCTAAACGTCGAGACGTTTGATGCGAGGCTTTGGCAAAACCCGAGCTGCTCTGGCCCGAGCTGCCCATCGAGGTGAGGATGAAGAGTGCTCCTCTGCATTGGAGGTGGTGGTTTGGGAAGCTGAGTCGCTTGAGGTGGGGCACAGCCAGGACGGGGCCTTGCGGGCTGGTCCCAGCCTCGGGGTTTGAAGACGTGCTTGTGATTTCGACCCAGATGTGCTGGGTAGCGCCCGGTGTGGGTTTGCTTGTCTTGGGGCTGGCGTTTGGGAGGAAAACGTCCCAATGGAGGCGTTTTGGTGAAACCACCCTTTACTTTACAGCCCCCTCCAAAGCTCGCTCCATCCATCCCTTCAGAGCTGCCGTTAATCCTGTAATTCCTTTTCCCCTGGGATTTTAGGGCAGGCGGGAAGCCGAATGCTTGGGGTAGGGACCCACTCATACCAAAAACCTCAGGCAGAAGCCGTTTTCCTGCCGTCCCAGCGCTGCTTCCCACCCCTCGCTCCACAGGGCTCGGCTCTTTCTGGGGAGCAGCAGCCGGAGTGGCGTTGGCAGCTCATGGAAGTGGCGGGGGGGTGCAGGCAGCTGCTGGCTCTTACGAGCTCCTCTTGCCGTGGTTTCTTTTCTCCAGCCACGCTGGAATCGGCTGCCTCCAGAGCTGCTGACAGGGCTGCGTTGGGAGGCCTTGGGAATTACACTGCTCGTTTCCTTATCGTCCCCGGACCCGCCGCCCGGAGCCTTCTGCTGCAGGAACAAGGCAAGAAGGGGGCACGCAGCCAACATGTGTCAAGAGCTACAAAGGAGGAAATTGGCCTCGTTCACTTAAAACCATGGGGTTAGTCTTTGAGTTTTGGCTCCTGCTGAGAGGTTATTTATATGTGGGCTTTTTTTTTTTTTTTTATAACTGCTAGATGTAGCAGGCTGGGAGTTTCAGCTGATCCCACTTCTGGAGGTTTATAAAGGAAAAATTACGTCTCTCTCCCTTTTTGCTTTCCTGGCTGGCTGCGTTAGGAAAGGACTATTAAGGGGTGCGTTAGGTTTTGATGCCCGACCCGTGGGCGTTGCCGTATCCCGTTTAATAGGTCGCTGTGCCGAAACGCAGCACCATCTCCGCCGGAGTGGGAAGCAGGACCTGCGGCTCCCTGTCAAGGACACGGTGGTAGGAAATGGAGCCGCGCTGGGAGAGCGGAGAAAACGCCTCCCCGTTCCCAAAGCGCGAGAGCGGAATGGCAACGCGCTAACGAGGAGGCTGACGGAGCGGGGACGGCTCCTTCTCGACGGGGACCCCGTGCGCCGCTTCCTCGGCGCGGGCGAGCTGCAAATCCGCTCCCCCGGCGCTTTGATGAGAGATTTTGATGAAAAGGCCGGCGGGTGATTGATCCTGCTGACTCACGGACCCGATTTCTCCTCCGATGGAGACGGTAACTGCTTGAGATGGGTCAGATTTTGAGGCTAACCGGCTCGGGTAGACTCTCTCGTGTTTGTTGCTTTGCTTCCAGGCTGGCGGTGGCTGCTTATTAGCCTAATGACCCCGGTTACCCAGCACCGTTTATCTGCCTGAGCGAGATCTCTTTAAAGGAAGATTCGCGCGTCTCGAGCGCCGTGCAACCCCAAAAGCTTCAAAACCCAGCGAGCTGCTCCCGCGGCCCTGCCAGGGGAGCTGATGCAGGAGGAGTGTGCCAGGAATAACCCGCTAATGAGCAAAGCTGCTCCTCCACCCGGCAGCCGGAGAGGCCGCTGGAAAGGGCTGCGGAGCAAAGCACTGCCTGCTTTTCCCTTCCTCCGCTTTTAAAGGCTGGCTTGTTGGGGATTCACCGCCTTTTCCCGGTTTCCCGCAAGCACGACGTCTTCTGTGCATCTTCTGTGTCACTGCGTTCCCGATGTTTGCCGTGCAAGCACGGCGCTGCGTTGCTCTGCCGCTGCTCTTGAGGATGCTTCAGGCTGGAGCTGTGAAATCCATCTTCCCTGCGAGTCCTTGTGTGCAGGTGACCTCGGAGATGTGCTGGGCAAGAGGGCACCCAAATATTCAGAGCTGATGGCAGGCAGCACCCCCGGGCAGGATAAAAGGCAGCCGGTGATTGCAGTGGACTTTTTGGGGTTACTTCTTGTGGCATTCCCACCTCGTGGTGATCAACGCCCGGAGCTGGAGTCCTCATCGGCTGCAAGAGAAAAGCTGCCCCAGGTCTCGTAGATGTTGAGCCAGCAGCTGGAGTTGGAGAGCTGGGGAGACCCAACCCAGGGCTGCAGAGAAATCGCCGGGCTCTGAAATGATTTAAAGCCACCAGCAGCCTGACGATATGTTGTATTTGGTGACAACATCTGCTCAAGATATTCCTGTCCCTGTTACTCATTCCTGCCCACGGACCAGATCGGGGAACTGATCTGATGTAAATAAACGCGCTCGGGGTTTTCTAGGGTGAGCTCAGGTTGCGGGCTGGCATGGGCAGGCACGCCGGGATGGACGGGATTCCGGCAGCCGTGGTGCTGCCTGGGGCTGGAGACGAGGGCTTTGCCGGGGCCACGCTGCGGCGTAGGGGGTCGGGGGCTCTGCCTGGCCCCCGGCCTCTCGCGGGGCTCGTGGTGGCTTTGGCCAGCACCGCTCCACCCAGGAGGGCACGTGGTGCCGGTGCTGTCCATCTGTCCCCCTCCCTTGCCCCCGGCCGGCTGAACGGTGCCGGCTCCATCCCAGCACGCTGCGGACAGGATAAATCCCTTTGCAGGAAGACGCTAACCACAAAGCTTTTATACGGTGTGGTAATGGCGCGTGCTTATATCTGCTGCTGTTTCCCCTGTGCTTGACACCAAAATTGGTTTAAAACTCAGTAAGTCTCTAGATTTATTTTAAAATATTGCCTGGCCCTCGTTCACTTGGGGTCTCTTGAAGCGTGCCGCGATGAATGATGCGGAGAGCAAGGCTGCTTTGCAGGCTGAAGCTTTAATTCTGGTTGCGACATGGAGGTCACCACTTTTTACGTCCTGTCAGGGGAGTGGGATGTGATACAACTCAAAAGCGCTTTTTGTCCGGCGCCGAGGGAGCGAGAGGAGCCGTCAGGGCTTTTGGCTGCCCTTGACACACATGCTGGAGCCTCCGTGCCTCGGTTTCCCCTGTCCTCCGCACGGATCGGATGTTCCCCTGTTAGGCACGAGCATGGACTTTGTTGGGGAGAGCACCCCAGGTGCGCCGGGTGGAGGAGGCACCATTACAGCTACAAATCCTGTGGTCGTGCTGGTGTGGTTTTTTTTTTTTTCCCAAGCCAGAGAGTAATTTCATTCCAGGAAGCTCGCTCCCCCAATTAGCTATGTAAATGCAATGTTGTGATTTATTTTTTTTTCCCCAGGTGCTATGCAAACGAACGCCATTCCCAGAGTCCTCCCCCTCAGTCGTTGGGATGCAGGTACGCTCCCTGCGCTGGGAACGGCCCCGCTCTCCTGTTTAACAGACGGAGGTGGCTGGTTCTGGAGTGAACCGCGTGGCTGGCGGCTGCGCTCCTCGGGCTCAGCCCTCGAAAGAGGACCCCGGAGCTGGCGCTCGGTCCTGGGTTCAAGCCCGTCGCCGGCCAGGCTGGAGGAGGGAGAGCTGCACGAGCTCCGCTCGTCCGTGGATGGCAGCGAGCGGAGGCGTGGGGCGTGCTGTGCGAAAGGGGCTTGTTCCCTGGGGAGGGCATCCCAAAAATAATTGGTGCTGCTAAAGCTGGTGTCGGTGCCGGGATGCCGCATCGCTGGCGTGGTGCGGCGTAGGGGCTGCGATGTCCGGGATGTCCTCGCGGTCCCGCGCTGGGCATGGTGCGGCCGCGTGCGCCGAGAGCGGCGGCTAACGTGACTATACCGGCTCCGAGCGAGTATTTCCAGCTGGTGCTGCCCGGCCAGCTTGGGATCCCGACCCACCCTCCCCGGCGGGATGCACAGCCCCAGTTCTCCGCTCCGTGTCCCCTTGGCCTGCCGCGGCGTGGGCAAGAGAGGCCCTTTGCAAGGAGACAGCAGCAAAGCCATGGGAGAGGCTGGGGGACATCGGTGCTGGAGCTGAGCTCCAGCAGTTGAGCGGGGAAGGGAGGCTTGGAAGAAGAGGAAAGAGCCGGGGCCGGGCCCTGCGTGCTCGGGGCCGGGGGAGATGGCTTTGAAGGCTGAAAAGGATCCTGTAAGGGGAGGATGGCTGGGCGCCAGCCGGCTCTTTGAGGTGGTAACTAAGTCATCACGAAGAGCTGGCGTGTGCTGGCCAAGCCTCTCCCGTCCGGGCGTTGGGGAGACGAGCAGATCTATAGGATGCCTTGTAAGTAGAGCAGTGTTTTAGGGTTTCAAGTGCTGTTTGCTGTTCTGTGGCTTGGAGGGGAGGAAGGCAACGTGTATATATATCACAGAGCTGAGCAGTTGCTAACAGGAAGGTTTCTTTTTTACTTAGCATTAACATTTCAAGGTACAGGAACTCTTTAGTTATTTAGTGTTTTATGGCCTTCCAGACCGGCTATTAATATTCCGCTTTGTGTATGGGGTGAAGGGAGCTGGAGGGGCTGAGCTTTGAATGTCGCTTTGAAGGAAACCAGCCTTTTGGTAGAAGCCCTATGGCCGCGAGCAGAGCGTTTCTTAGCTGCCCTGACCCGGGGAAATGTTAAATCCCCTGGCTAGCGGGGAGAGCGGGTGGTTCAGCTCTCGGGCCGTGCTCTGCAGGGAATGGTCTTGCATCAGAAAAAGCAAAGGCTGCACGTGAAAGCGCCCTCCGGCGTAAGGGTGACCGAACGTGCCGTGGCTTTGCTGGGTCGCTGCCTGGTTCGTTCGGGGAGGAGCCACGTCCCAGGAAAAGGCCCTGCTTTTGAGGGGCTCGCAGCCTGTGCTCCTCTCTGCTCCGGCCTACGGACCAAGAAAACGGGAGCTGTTGGTGTCCCCTGTGACGGGTAACTCAACGGTGGCTAATGGGAGCTTGGACCAGCTTGTGTCCTATCCACGTGGGCTCTGTAAGTGGGTTCAGTGAGGAGGTGCATGGCATTAAAAAGTGGAAATTTTGGGATTTCCAGGCTATGTGCTCAACAGTAGTGCCTTGGCTCCTGGCGGGAGCACCTCCCTCTGCGGAGCCCTTCAAAGGCGGAAGACGCAGTGGAGAGGGCAGCGGCAGATCCGGTTCTGGTTTTTCTTGTTGTGTGAACGGAGGCTGTTTGGGGTTCCCGTTGCACCACCTCCATACCCAACAATCCAGCGTGCTTGAGCTCTGGGGTCTAACGCATCCGCCTTCCTGCAGGGAAGGGGCTCTCCTCGGCCGCTCTGGCTGGGAGAGGAGGACGGGTGAGATGCACCACATCTTCGTGGTGTCCCTGACGGTCTCCAGCCTTTGGCCGCAGGAACGAGAGCGACCAGACTTGCAGGTGCCTGTTGTTTCTGGGCGAGAAACCAATGGCTTCATCCTCCAGGCCGCAGAAGCAGCCAGATTTTCTGGGCAAGGAGAGGGGGGATCCAGTTTGGCGCAGATCCCAAGCTGGTAGTGCAAGGAGCCCGTGATGAGAGGTTGGCTCCTCTTTTGAAGCGAGGCATGTGGAGTTGGGGCGGGGGACCGGGGTTTTGTTAAATTGGACACTTCTGGGCATGGAGACCTGCGTTACGGTGCCGTGCTTTGCTCCTTACCCACTGCTCCGCTGTTGTGTGTTGCCCAAAAGCCTTTGGGAATCGTCCTTCCCGGTCCAACCCGTTTCACACGCAGCTCTCAAACAGCGCCTGGCAAGAGGTGCCTCAGCAGCCCATGTCAACCAAGCAATTCCAGCCTCCCTCCAGCGAGCGGGGCCATTAAAACCCAATCTCCTCTGGGAGCTGATGGTCTGATATGGGAGATGGGAAGAGAATCACTTTCAATTTCCCATTGATCCTAACGAGCCAGCGTGGGAGACTCGGATGGCCCGGCTGTGTCAGTGGCTGTTAGCTCCGGCACTCAGTGCCGCTCTCAGGTCTCTTTACTTCTCAGTTCTAGGAAATCGAATAAAGAGAGAAAGCACTTAGGAGGATTTTAATCAGAACTTGGCAGAAGAACTTAAGGAAACCCAAGAAATCTTCTGACAGCAGCGCTTCGTGCCGAGATTGCCGATGAATGGAAAGGGCAAAGACGGGGTTGTGGCTCGGGTGGGTTGGGTTTCTTCTGGCGGGTTTAATGGCATCGCATTAGCGTTCCTGCCTCCCCCGGGCTGGGTGAGACGAGGGAGAAAACAAGCCTCCTTCAACACACTGGAGACTTGCTGTCAGCTGGAAACGAGGCAGAGTCCTCTGGGAGCAGTTGATGAAAGTCATCCCAGACCCGCTGGAGATGTCCAGTGTGGCTCAGGAGGAGAAGATTGCCTGATCTATAGTAATGGTGGCCTTGCGGGTTGAGGCAGTAGTGTGATACGGTTGGATTTCTTCAAGAAGTTGACCTTGACAGGCTTGAGAGTGGGCCCATGCGAACCTCATGAAGTTCAACAAGGCCAAGTGCGAGGTCCTGCACCTGGGTTGGGGCAATCCCCGCTATCAATGCAGACTGGGGGGTGAATGGATCGAGAGCAGCCCTGCAGGGAAGGACCTGGAGATACTGGTGGATGACAAATTGGACAGGAGCCGAAAATGTGCGCTCGCAGCCCAGAAAGCCAACTGTATCCTGGGCCGCATCCAAGGAAGCGTATCTGGCAGGCGGAGGGAGATAGCTCTCCCCCTCTACTTCACTCTCGTGAGATCTCACCTGGAGTACTGCATCCAGCTCTGAGGTCACCAGTGCAAGAAGGACATGGACCTGTTAGAGCAGGTCTAGAGCAGGCCGTGAAAATGGTCAGAGGGCTGGAACACCTCTGCTATGGAGAGAGGCTGAGAGAGTTGGGGTTGTTCGGTTGGTGAGGGTCTGGGGTGACCTTACCGTGGCTTTTCAATATATAAAGGGGACTGATAAGAAAGATGGAGAGAGACTTTTTACCAAGATCTGTAGTGACAGGACAAGGGGCAACAGTTTTAAACCGAAAGAGGGTAGATTTAGATTGGAAATAAGGAAGAAATTCTTCTCTCTGAGGGTGGTGAGGCACTGGAACAGGTTGCCCAGAGAAGCTGTGGCTGCCCCATCCCTGGAAGTGTTCAAGGCCAGGTTGGACGGGGCTTGGAGCAACCTGGTCTAGCGGAAGGTGTCCCTGCCCATGACAGGGGGTTGGAACTGGATGGTCTTTGACAGTCCCTTCCAACCCAAACTATTCTGTGATTCTACAGAGAGGTAAAATCATAGACTTCTTGTGCCTTCAGCACTATATTCCATACTAAATCCTCCTCGACCTTTCTTTTTTTATAGCGGGAGGAGGTACTTTAACTCCTTGCTAAAACACCTGTTTGATTTTAGATTGGACATAAGGAAGAAATGTTTTATGATGAGGGTGGGGAGGCACTGGAAGAGGTCATCCAGAGAAGCTGTGGCTGCGCCATCCCGGGCAGTGTTCAAGGCCAGGTTGGATGGGGCTCTGAGCAACCTGGTCTAGCAGAAGGTGTCCCTGCCTGTGGCAGGGGGTTGGACTAGGTGATCTTTGAAGGTCCCTTCCAACTCAAACCACTCTATGATTCTTTGATGCGAAGTTGTTGATGGCGATGGTAAATGCTGCTGGGAGCAAGAAATGCTGCTGTGAGGTTCAAAGAACTCGTGGATGACCACGGGGTTCAACCTGAGGTGTGTGTTTAATGGCAGGTTGCAGAGTCTGCAGCCAGACTGGCACTGGGAGGGGTGTCTCCTTGCTTGGACAAGCTTGCTCCTCTTGCTGTGGTAGGAGATTAATCTCAGCTCTCTAGATCCTCGCTTAGAGCTGATGGCGCATTTCCCATAACATCTTCTCAAGTTTCTTGTTTTGGGGTTTGGCTCAGTTGTAACTCCTTCTGTAAATTGTTATTTTGGAAAATTTGATTAAAAATCCATTGAGTGGTATGAGTCGCTTGACCATTTAGGGGAAGGAGAGCTGCAGGAGTGGTTCTTGCATGCGTGTCCTGCAGATGGGTAACCCAAACCAGCTTTTATTTTCCGATTCCAGGCGAGGTGAGCATGTAGTTTTGGTTTATGAGTGTGGGCCTGGTGCTGCTGAGCAGAACCCCCCCCAAGTTGTGTTTATTTGTAAAGGGCTCTTTGAGACTGCATTGTACCGTTGCTTTTTGTTTTATTGATATTCCAACATCTGGACTGTTTTTCTAAACATGCTTTTATCCAAGAAGAGGTTAAGGGAGTGAGAACTGTTCTGATAAAGCTGCCAAAAATAATCTTTGCTTGAGACTAAGTACCGCTCTCGGGGCTTTCTCTTGTAAAACAATTTGTGGGTGAGCACGATGAACAACCCTAGGAAGCCCCAAACGCTCCAGCTGGTCGTTCCTGCTGGGGGTTGTAGGACTACAAATTCTGCGTGAGAGTGTTTGAGTTTGTCATGTGCTGCGTGAGATGATCTAATAGTGGTCAGGGAAGTTGGAGGAAATCGTGATTGAGGTGACCGAGTCCTTGAGAAGAGGGATCTGCATGTGGGCTGGTTGATGGGAATAGTCTGGAACCTGATGATGCACACGTCTGTCTTCCTCGCCCCCGACAATGAATTGCTGTTGCTCCTTCAGGATGCCGTCTGATCCGGCAACAAGCTGGCGTACCGAGCCCGATAGCTGGCATAGCTTTAGGTGTTGAGGATGCAACGGTGACAACACGATACGGGTGATCTTTAGGGTATTGTACGAAAACCCATCTGAAAAGTAGGTTGGTGCAGCATCAGAGTTGAGTGTTTGGCTCTCGGCACCTGGGAAGCGCAGAGCTAAGCTGAGTGCAGCAGCCTTAACTCTGCCCCCTTCGTCATGCTCCTTCTGGCAGTGTTTTCACTAAAAATCACACGTCCGTATGCTGTGACTTTGTTTGACAACTTGTGCAGTGAAAAGGAGCTACACTTCTTCCTTGATGAGACATGTAGGTATACGTGGCATGTGTTCTCCAAAGTTGCGTGGCCATGAAGCAAAATATGTTTTTGATGCCATCTGCTTCGTAGAGGGCAGAGTTAGATCCACTGAAGGAAGCTTAATGTGCTCCCCTGGCTTGCATGGGATCAAGCCCTGGCTTTGCGCTGTACCGGGCCTCTCCCAAAGGACCTGGGATTGGTTGTGTTGGGTCAGCTCGGTTAATTCACAATGGACTGAATACAGACATCTCTTAAGGTGCTATTAAGAAAAAAGTGCTTGTAGGAGGACTTTCTTCTCAACCTCTTGGCTGGTGGCTTGCGTATCCTGTCAAACCTTAGGATTCATGTTTTGTGGGTGGAACTTTCCTGGTGAGAACATCGGTGGCTGTCATGTCCCGTTGAGTAATACACAAAGCCAGGCCTTGAGCCTGCTGCCGCTTTAAAACCAGCGGCTTCAGAGGGAGTAGGAGAGAAGGGTGAGTGCAACCAGGGGATGACACCACCGCCGGTGAGCAAAGATTGAAGTCATGACCGATAGCCTTGACTCCACGAACAGTTTTGATACTAACCTGGAGGAGGTTGTATTGGTGGGACGGCGTGTTCCTTCTCAGGGCCTTCTCTTGGCTCTAGAAGCATGGACTCTGGAAAGCACCACAGGCTTGGTGGCTCAGCCCGCAGAGCTCCTCAAAGCCCCGGGATAGCTGAACGCATCCACGCCGGCCATGAGCTCTGCCGGCTCCCACCTGGGATGATGGAGTGTGGGGCAGGACGTGGAGCCCGGCTCCGGAGACTCACCGGAGGACTCCAGCTGGCTTGTAACCCAACGGGGCTGAAAGCAGCCGCTGTTCCGTCTGGGCCAAGAATTTGTAGGGGCTTAACGGACCCGTCCTGGCGCCGGGCTGTAACGCCGTTCCGGTGTCAGATTTATTGCTATTGGCAGGCGATTGCCCGAGCGCCCGGCGCGGCTTCTGCAGCTCGTGCGTTCCCGGTGGGGCAAACGCTGCTTGCTTGGTCTGGATGGAAATTAAAATCTCAGCGTAGGGTGGCTCGTTGGGCTTTTTTGAAAGTCCAGTACTGCAGGTCTTGGCGCTTCATCTTGTTTCTTCTGGAGAGGCCGTCGTACAGTGTGTATTTTTGAGTGAACTGTGATCAATTTGGTGAAGATTTTGGTCCTTCCTCTTACTCAGACCTTCTCTGCGCGGGGGAAGGAGTCTTTTATCTGTGTATGTTTTTCATGAGCACGTTAGCAGAACGTGGCCTGGGCTTCACGTGCCTTCCTCCAGGCGGTTTGCAGCCTGGTGGTGTTTTGCTGGGAAGAAGGTAGCTGCTGGAGCAGAGCTGCCTGGGCTTCACCTGAAGGAGGAGCTGCTTTTTGGGGGGGGGACAGGGGGACTGCCTTGGGCTTTTGCAGCTTGATCTAAAGGATCCTCCTTGAATCGCAGTGGGATGTGGGATGCTGCCACGTGGATGTGAGTCTGTTACCTGGGGAAGTTGAGCTTGGCTCTGGAAGGTGATCATTTCAGAACGGTGGTGTCTTCACTCTGCAGGTCTTTGTCCCACCGTCTAAGCCTGTCTTCTTGTTGCTGACTGCTTCAGGGCCTCTGCCATTCCCTCCTGGTGTCCTCGTAGGGAAGCAAGGGAACCGGAGGAGCCAAGTTTGGTTCCACCTTTGGTCTCGGCAGTATCTCACTTGCAAACCCCTCGGATGGATGGTGCTCTACGAGAGCCTGCGATGCTTGAGATGATGTTCAGCACGAAGATTTTTGCTGGGAGGTGCTGGACTGGGATTCATTGGTAAAGGAGGGAAGCCAGCTATGTAAAACACTCCCTTTCACGTGCCCCACTGGTTCCTTACTGCCAGGGTGTCCTACCAAAGCCAACTTACACGTGAAAGCGTCATCATCGGCATGTGGGCACGTGCCGAAGCCCACCTGCATCTCGGGATGTTGCTTTCTCCTAAGCTAGGTGTGAAGAATGGAGACCGCAGCTGTGCTGAAGAGCTAGATTGTCCTAAACCAAAAATTTGCATTTTTTTAGCTCCTCCATAAGTCTGTCTGGATGTCAGAAGTGGACTGTTGCACCTCCTCTACCATGTTGTAGCCTGCTCTCCTTGCCAGGTGTCCTCCAGGCGCCTACACACAGCTTGCATGTTGCTTGAGGGGTTACACTACTCTTGTACCCTTATCCTTAAGAGTTGGGTTGTCCTGGGTGACCGGCTGAGATGTGAGGTCCTGTCGTATTCCCAGCTGCCCAGGGGAAGACCACAGCCATGGTCTTCCTACTTGAGGGCTCCTACCTGGAGAAGGGAGCGGTGTACGTGGAGACGGGAGGCAGCGTTGGGGTATTGCTCTGCTTTGGGATCTCCAGTCTTGCCTGTTGTCCTGAACCGCTTTCAGCCCAGCCAGGTGTCAGGAGACAGCTCTCTGGGCACAGCAGATACTTGGTTACGATCTCTTGGAAGACGGGAGAGCTCAGAGGAGAGCTTCCCCACACAAAGTTCATGTTCAGCCTAGGCTTGGGCACGGGAACTTTCCTGCCTACTTGCGTGGTCATCGGAGCTTCGCTGCTGCACCGGGAGGTGTCCTGCCTGCTCCTGGCCACCTCTTCCCACACTGATGCTCCAGAGTTTGTGCAGCCATGTGGGGAGCTGGGTCAGGGAAATGATGATCCAGTTAAAAGCTATGCCGAGCAACATCAAAAGCAGGTTTTAACCAGGCGGCTTCCCAATGCTTGTGTTGGTAAAAGAGAGCTTTGGGTCAGGGTAGAAATGGGCAGCCACGGTTGGAACATGGTGGGTTGGTTTCTTCTGGTGGCGGTACTGGTTCATGAAGACTTGCTGAATGTGGCCTGTGTTGGTAGGCAACCGTAGGGACAGCAAACCTGACTCCTGCTGGGGTTCTGGCTGGCAAGGCTTCGTTTTCTTCCCGCAGAGCCCAGTCTCGCTCCCCTGCGCGTGGCTTGACGTTTCAGGGCTGCGGTTGCTCGTGGAGAGCCTCCTCGCCGCGCTGTCGGTAGGCTCCTTCTCTCCCAGGGGTGCAGCGCAAAGGGCCGTGGGTGCAGGAGGGGAATGCCGGAGCTGCGCCGCACCCATGCCCATCCTTGCTGCCTGGGGCGAGGGGGGTTGCCTTCAGTAATCCTGACTAATCCTTTAATCTGTATCAACACTGATAGGTATTAAAGCAGCAGATAAGGTTCAGACCGTGGCTTGGAGCTCAGCGATATCCCCACCCTTTTCCAGCTAAATCTGCGCTGAGTGCGCTTTCTCTTAAGGGGACCGTGCTTGTTTGCCGAGCAGCTGGAGTGGGTTGAGAGGGTGGATTAGCTGCTCCCATCTGGAGCGTGCCCTTGTTGCTGGGCTCCGTCTTGCCAGACAAGTCCATCGATCCGTCTACATATGTTCCTGGTGACCAGCATCCCGTGCTTGCTGGAACGAACCCCTCCAATGTGTGTTCCTCTGCGCGTAGCTGAGCTGGAGCAGGAGATCTGCCACCTCCTGCTTTTTATCTTACGTCCACCCTGGCTATAAGCCTGATTTGGCTGTAAACACGTTGTGGAGCTCTTGGGCGACAAATGTGAAGCTTTCCTGGATCAGCCGGTGCTGCTGATCTGTGGTTCCCTGCTGCTCTGTAGCAGGATTTCCCTTCTACCCCACCTCCAGACCAGGACTCCCACCACCATGTCCTTCTCCAGGACTTCTGCACTCTCTCCTTCTTGGGCACCTTTACTCCTGACTGAGGGCTGTGGTGTTCTCGCCTGTACAGCACCTGTACCTTGGTTCCCCGAGCGATCCAGCGCTCTGCCCTGAAGGTGGGACTCCAGAGCTGTCCACCGTGTTTGGTGGACAGCAAACGAAGGTTGTTAATGCCTGGAAGATGCCTGCAGCTCCCGGTTGAGTTCCCTACACAAAGCAAACTGTCCCTGTTATTTTTGCCATCGTAGGCTCGTCCCCCCATTCCCTATCCTCTTCCATCTTCTCCCCATCCTCATGGGATTGCTCCGAGTTTGCCACCGGTTCCCTCATCAGCAAAGCCATGGTTAATCCTTCCCTTAAATCCTTTAAGCTGTCAGCAAACAACCCCCTCCTTAAACTTCTAGCACGTAAGCTCGGCTGGGACGGAGCCTGGCTCACAACCCCAAGGTTTTATTTTTGTTCCCAGATCATCAGCTCCCGGTCCCATTTTTGGCCAGCACTGACGGCTCCCCCCGCATCGCTGTGGAGCGGTGGGTGGCTCGCTTGCGCGTGGCCTGCAGTGATACATCCTAGGTGTAAAAATATTCAGGTTCTTAATTACCTAATGACAGGTTCCTGGTGCGTCATGTTGTTTGAAGTCGCGGGTGAAGATTTGTTGCTTAGATTCAACACGGCTGAGGTCTCACCTCTCCGAGGAGCCTCCTGTCCCGCGGGGCGGTGTGTGTTGGCCTTGCTTCTGGGCTACGTGAGCCAGACGTGCAGCTGGTGGGGCCAAAATGGGCTAGAAAACTAGAATAAAGCTTTTTCCGTAGGCGTGCTCACCTTTCTGTACCCAAACCCTTTGCGTGGCTGTTTCACTTTGAGCAATGATGATGGTGCAATCGCAGTTTGGCTCTTCCAGGTTTGTTTTTCCTTCAAAACACAAGGTCGTATCGTCGTTTTGGGTCATGTTTTCATCAGCGATTAGATTAGGTGCTTCAGTTGTTGCACGTCTTCTTTTGGAGGATCTCTGAATATCCCCTTCTCGGAAAATCGGCGTCCTCTAAGGCATTCGGCAGAACCCAAGGGAACAAAAACTCGGCGAGCGCTTCTCAAAGTCTCAACCTGCGCGTCTTGAGTTTCTCTCCCGTGTAATTTGGTTTCTCTCTTAGAACTCTGGATGAAATACGCTTCGGAAAGGATGGGATTTGCATTGCGCTTGCTCCCCAGGGCTGTCAAACAAGCACCGCAAACCTTTTCCCATTCTTGATCCCAGGGGGAGGAAAGGCTCCGAGACTCCCTGAGGAATATTAAATGGCATCTTGCCGCAGAGTGGCTGCGTCTGGGGATTACTCGGTAAAACAGAAGGGAGGGGGAAAAAAAAAAAGGTTAATACGGCATTGGCAGCCGGCAGCTCCAAAGCTTGTGTCCTTCAAGCTGCGATGGTTCAGCTCGGTGACTCTCGGCTGGCTGGGGTGCAGGTGGTTCTCAGCTTATCCCTTCGGTCTGGTGAGGAAACGGGATTTGGAGGAAATACCGTATTAAATTCTAATTTCTAAAAAATTGACTTTTTAAAAAAACCCAATGGTGCGCTTGTTAGCACAGGCTAATTGCAAAAGCCACGTGGCTTGTGAGAGCGGACCTGTGAAGACCCTCTTTTTGCCCAGGCTGTTTTGCCGCTTGCTCCTCGCCTGGCAGCGCAGGGGAAGGGATCGCTTAGCTCCGCGTTCGCGGAGCAGCCAGCTCTGCCTCCGAAGCCTGTAACGCCACGAAAACCCCGGGGCCGAATTTGGGGTGAGCCGAGGTGGGAGAACACCCACGGGCAGGTGTGGGGCAGCTGCAGAGCTGCTCCCACGAGCAACGCTCCTGCCTGCTGGTTGCCATCGCTCTTTCCAGGAGCTCCAGGGAGGATCAGCCTCCAGGCGTTACATGCTTTCACGCAGGCTGATGTGCTTGCTCACCTACCACCGGCAAGCACGGGCTTGAACAAAAGCCGGTTGCCTGCATCTGCGTGGTTTTATTTTCTTATTTCTTTTTTTTTTTTTCTTTTGCAAACGAGCTGGGTGATCTCGGCTTGGCTCTTGGCACCGCGTCTTGCAGCATATGACAGATAATCGGCCTGGCTCCCCGCCCGCGGAGGAGGCGAGGCTCCTATCGATATGTGACCTGGAAAGGCACGTCGGCTTTATAAATCACTGCCTGCTGCTGCCGGTGCTTCGCGCCTCTCTCCTGCTTCTTGGCAAATTCTGTATCCGCCGCCAAGCTACCCCATCGCTCCTCGCTGCCGTGCGAGCGTGCTGCTCGGGATCAGAGTCCGCCCAGGGTGAGGAGGCAGGGCAGGCGTCCCCTCCAGTCCCCTCTCCTCTTTTGACATGGTTTCCCAAGGGATGAGCAGAGAAAGTAACTCTGATAAACTGCACGGCTCACCCCCCTGCCTGCGCTCCTTGCGACGTGGAGGATGTCTCCGTACGGACACCGGGACTGCCGCCCAACCCCAACCGACAGCCTAAATCTTTAAAAGTCAAGGATTGGTGGGTGAAGGATGGTTTTATGTTGGTTTTGCTGTAGCAAAGCTTGGTTTTTGAGCAGTTGGCCAATGCTCAGCCTTGGGGTGCAGCAGGTTTGCAGCTCGGAGGGGTTAAACTGCCCCAGCTCTCCACTGATGGGCTGCGATCGGTCGCGAACTGTCCCGGGAGCAACCGCGAGCTGGAAGCGGGGTCTGCGCCTCTGGTTGTTTTTCTAGAAAACAGTGAAATCCAATGCCGTGAAATGTTGCGGCGTCTCCTTTGGGGGTGCCAAGCGGGCTGTTCCCGCGGGTATCCTCGGAGAGAAGCCTCTGCTGCCAGCTGAGCCTTTCCTGCCAGCTCCCCGCTCGAGCCGGCAGCTTTCTGGCACGGAGTTCCTTGTGCCTTTCCTCCAAGCGTACCTGAATTTGGAGCCCAGCTCGTTGGATTTTTTTTTATTGAAGCCACCAGCAGGCTTGCTAACAAGCAGGAGGAGGGCTTGGGATCTGGCCGAGGGCTTCGCTTGGCTCCACGTGTGGTGGGTTACTGGAGCTGAGTTTTGGGTGTCTCAGGCTGTCGTGTCTATTGTAGGGAGCTGGGGGGAATCAATCCCCCCATCTCGGCACAAGCTTGTTAATGAGCCGAAAGCCATTTTGCGTCGCTGGATGAACTGCAGCAGGAATTGCTCGGCGGGGGCACGGTCAGGCCCTGAGCTTTGTGAGCGCTGGCAGTCCCTGACACTCGCTAAACAGAGCAAAAAATTGCTGTAGCGCTTTATTCCAACAGCAGGAGCAGAGGCGAGCGGAGCTGCCAGCCTGCCTGCGCTCGGCTGAGCACGGGGAGACCGCCGCTGCCTGGCTTCGCCATCCTGGAGCAGGCAACGTCGCCGGGCTGGGCTGCCAGACACGATGAAGAGGAGGGTTAGGTGAGAAGGCTGCAAACTGGTTGGTGGACAATTCCCACGGATGCTTTCCTCGTTTGTCTGCCTTCCTTTCAGGGCCGGCTTTTCCAGCTGGGAATTAGACCAGCAGCTCCTGCTTGATTTCCCCTTCCTTGAAGGTTTTTGCTCCAGCTGTCGGTACTGCTGCATTCAGGCTTTTCCTTAAGCGTCTGCTCCTCGTGGCTAAAGATGCAGCAAAGCCAGTCACGGATCCTGGTGCGTGGTTTGCTGCTTTTTGGCGATGACGCTTTCCTGGCATCCCACCGCCTCCGCTTTCCAGGCTGCGTTTGGGGAGCTGCGATCTCTGGGATCGAGCCATGGAGGCTTTGAAGGACGACATCTCCCGGGAACACGCTTCGCTCTCCTGCTTGCTGCGGTCGGTGGGACGGGCGGGGGATGACGATGGGGACTGGGCAGCGCTTTGGGTGGGACCTGCGGTGCCTTCGCAGACCAGAGCCCCAGCACAGTGGTGGGAGGCTCCATCTCCAGTCCGTACTCGCCCTTGGTGCTGGTGTTTGCCTGGCCCAGGGGTTTTGCGATGGCTTGTGGCTCTTGGGAAGCGTGCGGGAGGGTTTGCGCATGTGGGAGGGCCGGAGACCTCCGTCTGGGGCTAAGAGATGACTTCAGGGAAAGGACTTGGGGGCTTAAAGCACAAAGAAAGCCACGTTAGTGGTCCGGGTACGGCTCAAGAGATGCTCTGGGAGCAGGATGCAGCGGGTGAGGCCACTGCAGCTGCGGCTGTAAATAGTGCCCCTCTCTTTAGGGAAAGAGTAAATTGTTTCCCCTTGCTTGCTGCGGCCCTTTCTCTCTCCCGGTGCCCTGTTCCTCCTCCTCTTCCCTGCCATTAATTGCTTAGCGATTGCTGATGCAATTAAAACAAGATGTGTCTGCAGTCTCTGCGCTCGCCTGCCTCCTCCGGGGTCTTCCTCTGCCTGCACGCGAGGTGGTGGGAGCGGCTGGCTCGGGAAAGCAGCTCAGGTCTCCGCGTCGGCTGGCTCCTGCCCGCAGCGTTGGGCAGGGGAAGCGGCAGAGCTGGGGCTGGAGCAGGGGTGTCTCTCCTGGCCTGAGAAGGTGGCCGTTTGACTCTCGCCGCTCCCGAGGACGCGAACAGGCTGGAGCAGAGGCTGGCTGGCTCCTTGCAGCTGATGTCTAACGGAAAATGCGTGTTTCCCTTTGCTTGGGGACCAGGGTTTGGTCTGCAAGCGCAACGTTGTATGCGTCAGCCTGACGAAGTGCTGGGCAAAGCCTCCAAGGCTGGGGAGGACCTATGTGGGGGAAGCAGGAGGTGGGGAGCCCTTGCCGATGGTTTCTTTGGGTGGTCTCCATGCGCCAGAGCATCCTCCTGCTCTCCAACTGCAGTGCCCGTGCTCCCGCGGCCTTGGTACGGTCGTGAGATGCTGGAGCTGAAACCCCAAGCTGGGCCCGGCCCCCAGGAAGACTAACGGCACTGGTTGTCCCAGCATGGCCGTATCCAGACTGGAAAGCACGTAGCGTTGGGTGGGCCAAGGCAGCTCGTGGAGGAGGGTGAGCGAGCGGTTGGGCAGGGTGGGTTTTAGTAGAAGGGTGCGATGCTGCTGCTTGTGCGGTGCTGGCTGGTGGCAACGCTCCCGAGGCGGCATAAATAGGGGCTCCTCTGGGTCGTGTGTCTCCAGCTCCGGAGCGGCTTTCCGTAGCCTTCGGTGAACATCTGTGTGAGGTTTGCGTGGGTCAGCGCCTCGCCGGCAGAGTCGGGGCTCGCCGCGTTCTTGGTGCCTCTGCTCCAGGCTGTCCCATAGCTGCCAGGCTGCGGCTGTGATGACTGATGGGCAGGACGTCTTGCGGGGCTGGGGATCATTTGTGCGGCAGCTAAAGCTGGATGACTGATGAGTTGCAGTCTCTTGGCTTTCAAGGGAAGAAGAGTGACAGCCGTGGACCATGGGAGATGCTCGGCTAAAGGAACGGGACCCTGGCACAGTAATCTCTGAGGACGGCAGCTGCAGAGGCTGCTGGCAAGGAGGCCAGAGAGGGCACAGAAGATGTTTGCCCCGCTCCGGGTGGGAAGGGAGGTTGCTAATATAATGGAGAAAGGCTTTTCTCCTCTACTAGTCTGCCTGCCACGTCTCCCCCTGCTTGCGTAGCTCTGCCCAAGGTCATGTCCCCTGGTGTGACTCCGTCTGGGCACCCTCTTCTCTGTCTGAAACCTTGTGTGTCTTCTGGTCTCTTCGCTTGCTCCTTCTGGAAGTTGGTGCTGCTCCTCCAGCACTGCCCAATGGCTTTGGTGTGTCAGTTTGGCTTTTTACATCCTTATTTGTGTTCCTCCGGTTACTGTTACCTTATTCAGGGACGTTCTTCAGATCCCCTTCTCCATCATGTTCGTGGTGGTGTTCCTCCATATGCAAGGAGTAATTTCTTGGCTTTTTACCAAGTTTTAACTCTTTAATCCTGTTGAATCCCTCCCAGCCCTTGGTCCTCTCCTAGTCCCCGTGCAGCTTTGCTAAGGCTTTCATCCTTGCAGCCGTCAACTTTCTTCTCTGAGGCAGTGCCCTTCGAATGCCAGTGGTTTGTCTTTCATCTCCACGGCCAAGAAGCATCTTTTGGATCTCCCATATCGGCCATGCCTCTTTCCTTTCTTGGCAGCCTCTGTTTCCATGCATGTTTGCTCCCTTGAGCAGGGGCCTCCCTGGCTTCGGGTCTGGGGCAGCATGGCCTCTCTGAACCGCTGTGCTTTGCCTCCTAACTCTTCTTTTTGCCACTGTGCCTCTGCTTTCTTGGTGAGAGTGGGTTGGGTTGGCCAAGGACTGTGTCCTTGACTTGTGTTGGATGCTCTTGGGGAGCTCCTTGGCTGTCCCAGCGTGAGCTACATGATGTTGTTTAGAGCACATGGCCATGGAGGAGAGGAGCTTGGTGACGTTCAGACAGACACCGGGGTGTCACCTTCTGCCTCTGCTTGACAAAAGCCGCCATCAGATGCAGATGTTGGTGGAGACCCAAAGCGATGGATGGGTGGTGAGGGCAAGGAGCACTTTTGCTGCCCACAACGCTCTGAGCATGGGAGTTGCCCCAAACATTGTACACCCACCCGCCTCTTGCCTTCTCGTGCACCTCCCTGCCCGCTCCCAGGGTGTCCTGCAGTTGTGCACAAGCCCTGCTGCTCCCTGGCCAGTGCCCTGCTTCGCAGCGCGGACCTGGGTCAGCCCTGCCGTCTGCAGACGGGCAGCCCGTTAGCGTGCCCTGGCAGCCTGGAGCTGCTAATTGGCACATCAGGAACCTTCTCCCTCGGTCCAAATGATGTCTCATATGATTGCTGTCAATAAAAAGCTGTTACTCCTTTCCATCAGGTACAAGGCAAGAGTAGATGAGCGTGTACAGACACGCCACCTCCGTGTTTTCAAGAGAGAGGGTGTGATTGAAGGTCAGATGAGTATACTCCAGGGATTTGCAGGCAAAAATGCGTTTCTGCTTCTTCAGGCTGAAGCAGAGGTATCTAAAGGTGTTGGCCAACCTCTGCAGTAGTCCTGCAGCTTCCAGCGTAGGCTCTGGAAGACTATCCCATTGGGAGTCCTCTCTTACGGGAATGTGGTGCTGTAGGGTCCCTATATGTTAAGGGCATCTTTTTTATGGAAGCACCCAGAAGCGTGACTTGAACAGCAGCCTCCAGGCCAGCTCTGTACCCTTCATGGAGTCCAGCTCTGAACCCTCAGCAATTCTTGGGCAAGACGACTTTTTAATCGTTCCTCAAAGCCAACTGTTGGGTGTGGAAAGCCCTGGGGAGCAGATACGGGCTCCCCGATCCCTCCCCACCTCTCATCAAGGCAGGAGGGGAGCACGGAGGACATGCAAACACGCAGGTAACTAACCCCAGTGCTTGCTCCTTGTTGACTTTATTTGCCTTGGAAGAGCTCTCCGCAGCTGGGAGCCTCTGCGTGCAGGCAGTGGGGTGCTCAGTGGCTGCCGTGGGCTTCCCTTGCTGAGCCTGCGGCCGCTTTCCCGGGATGACTGGGGTGCTCAGGGTGCAGCGTCGGCACTCCTCGTTCCTGCCAAAGACTCCCTCTAGTTATGCCCCCCTTGCTGGGCATAAAAACCCTCCAGGCTCCGGCTTACGACTCCATTGTGTCTTTCCAAACAGGACTTGCGTTCTCCTCCGTGGGCTGCCCGTTTTGGCTGAGGGCACCGTGATCCCTTCTCGGCCCCAGGGGAACGGTTGATTTTTAATGATGGGTGTCAGAGCTCGAGGCCGTGGTGGCCAACAAAGCCCGATATGCACCAGGGCGCCTCGAGCCTGGCGTCCTTGGTGCTAAAATGCCCATATTTATTATTATTCTGCTCTTTTTCATGACGTTAGGATTGCTCTGCCTTAGCTGGCTGTTAATTTGAAGAATCAATGAAATTCCAACAGGGTGGGGAATAAAATTGATAAGATCTGGGCTTGCTTACAATGGCTCTATCTCTAGCAGCATTTCTGCTTTATTTTAGGGATGCTAGCTAAAAATCCAGCTTGTTGGTTGAAAATAACCTTGGCTGGCTTTCAGCCCTGCTGCTGCCCTGACCCACGTGCCCGCCAGCCCCCACGGCTTCTTTTTTGCACGTGTACGTGCAAAAGGTGCTGCTGGGTGGGAAGAGGCACAGCGGCTGCTGGCCTCGGATGGTGTTTTTTCGGTGGCGACTGTTTTCCGTCTCATTTCCAAACAAGCGTTGGGCTTTGTTTCGTGGCGAAGGGGAGTGATTTCTCGTTAGCTGGAATTCGGTGACCCGTGGGTATCCCCGCGTGCAGCCTGAGAAACGCGAGGTTAGAGGCTAAAAACCTTCCTGGAGCTTAATTGGGCTGGAAGAAAGCTTCAGCCGTGGGTGGTGTCGGCATCCTCCTTTGGTGGGGGCTTATTTGGATTTCACATACAAGCTCTTCCCCTCGCTACAGTCTGGAGGAGCCGGTGAAGCAGCCACTTGAAGCTATTTTTCTGTTTTTACATCGAGTACTCTCAAGGAGGAGCGTGGCTGCGGGCGGCGTAGTCCTGTGATGCGAATCGCGAAGCTCCGCTCCCTTGGATGTGCTGAAAGCCCCCAGCCTGGCTCCGCCGCTCTCCAGCCGGCAGGTAGCCTGCAGGTGATGAGTTATGGTCTGGCTCGACTCTAGCTCGTCTCCTCTTCTCCCCGGCTGCTCAGCTTCCCCGCGAGCGATCGATCCTCTGCAGTCGTGCTGCTCGACCGCCGGCGGCTGTCGGTTGTCAGCACAAAACCCTCCGAGTGAGACCTTCAGGCATCGCAGCCCGGCTGTGTCCAGCATCCGGGGCAGCGCCGGCGCCGTGGGATTTGCAAGGCACCGCGCTTGACACAAGGGTGGTTTTTTGGCAAGGGCAGCGCAGGAGATGCCGGACTCGGGATGAGCGCCCGGGGCTTGACTCGTGCTGCACCGGGAGGTCGGTGCCTCGCTCGCCGCCGTCGCGCTCGGGGTGTTATAGATGGGCAGCGTTGAACGCTGCAGCTCCGAGCGAAGCTGCGGTCATCGATCTGGCGGGTGCAAACCAGACTTGTACTGCAGGAGGGTTTGCAGCTCTGAGGAGAGGGACCTGGGAGTCCTGGTAGACAACAAATTCCCCATGAGCCAGCAATGTGCCCTCGTGGCTCGAAGGCCAATGGCATCCTGGGGTGCGTGAGGAAGAGTGTGGCCAGCAGGTCGAGGGAGGTTCTTCTCCCCCTCTGCTCTGCCCTGGTGAGGCCCCATCTGGAGTCCTGGGTCCAGCTCTGGGCTCCCCAGTTCAAGAGGGATGAGGAGCTACTGGACAGAGTCAAGCAGAGGGTACAGAGATGCTGAGGGCTTGGAACATCTCTCCTGTGGGGAAAGGCTGAGGGAGCTGGGGCTGCTCAGCCTGAGGAAGAGGAGACTGAGAGGGGACCTCATCAACACTTATCAATATCTCAAGGGCGGGTGTCAAGAGGACGGGGCCAGACTCTTCTCAGTGGTGCCCAGCGACAGGCCAAGGGGCAACGGGCACAAACTGGAACACGGGAAGTTCTGCCTGAACATGCGGAAAAACTTCTTCGCTGTGAGGTGCCCGAGCCCTGGCACAGGCTGCCCAGGGAGGGTGTGGAGTCTCCTTCTCTGGAGAGATTCCAACCCGCCTGGACGCGGCCCTGTGCAGCCTGCGCTGGGTGACCCTGCTCTGGCAGGGGTTGGGCTGGGTGGTCTCCAGAGGGCCCTGCCAACCCCCACCATTCTGTGATTCTGTGATCAGCAAAGCCCGTCTCGGGGTGGGACGTCCACCCCAGTGCGACAGGCTGGGAAGCCCACGCTCCTGGGGCAGAGCCCAGCTCGGCTCACCCACCTCCTGGCAAATGCTTTTGATCAGACCAGAGGCACCAAGAGCTGTTTGAGCTGAAGAAGGGAGAGCTGCTTCCACCTCCGAGGCTGGAATTAAAATCCAGAGCGATGGTAGGTGATGGGAGCCTGTGGGTTCACGTGCAAGGCTCGTTCCTCCTCCTCTTGGGACTCATCAGTAGAGATTTCATGGCAGTACGAGCGCGTGCTGTGCTGCCTTGGGGTTGCTGTGCTTGGGGGTTAGAGAGACAGTGGCTTGATTTCAATAATTAAAAAAACCTTGGGAATTGGCTTGAAAAACTCTCTATCGAAATTGCTGTGTCCTGCAGGTACCGATGCCTGCGTGTTCCCGGTGGGAGCTGATGGACACGGGTGCGAGCCATCGCTTGAGGGATGGGGGAGAGCACAGCCTGTATCAGCGACAATAGGAGTATTGGCTTGTGCCGCTTTAAAAATAGCATGTTTGAAAAAATTTGCTGGAAAATTGGGATTTGGGGAGTGGGGGGAGACGCGGGATGCGTGGGACCCAGCACAGAAAGTGAAGATGTTCGCCATCCCCCATCTTAGCGTGAGGTTTCCGTCTCGTGTGCCGGGGAGACAGAGGCATTCACTCGACGAGCGACGCTGGGAGCCGCTCCTCCGGACGCCAGTGCCCGAAGGGCAGCGCCGCGCTCGTCCCTACTCTGCGGCCACCTCGTATGGGACACGCGCAGTGACACCCTCCTCTTGCTCGCCCACATCCTCATATATCATGTGATTGAGCTTATTTCTTGCTCGCTCCCCTCCCGTAATCTCCCCATCGGGCCGTCGGACAGAGCTGGCTTTGTGTCTGGAAACCACCAGGATCTCTCCTGGCAACTTGAGCAAAACCTACAAAGAAGAGGAGACGAGAGCCAAGCGGGCAGCTTCCTAAATGTGCAGCCTGCGGGGGCTGGGACGTGAAAATCATACCAAAAAAGGTCTTTAATATTAAATAGATGGAAGGAAGATGTCTCCTCTTGCCTGAGGGATAAATAGATCTGAAACTCCTCCTAGACTTTGTTGCTTATCACATCTGAAATACGTGTGTGTCGCCCTGGAATTGAGCCTCTCCAGGAGCCGCGAATACCCGGCTACAACGTGTGTGTAAAACGCTCCCGCTTTTGCAGCGTGTGTGCAGCGTGCCGGCAAGTCTCTGGATGCAGCACGCAGCAAAGGGGTTTGCTTCTTTGCCCCCAGATCCATAGCTGCGTGTGTAGCCTACGGTCCGGACAGGGGAGTGAGACGTGGTGCTTCTCAGCGTGCCACCGAAGCTGTGGTTCCCCGGCCCTCAAACCGATGCTCCGCCGGCGCTAGATCTCCTCCAGGAGCTGTGCAGGTGGCTCAGGAGATGCAGCCTGCCTCGCAGAGACCTCGTGTCGTCTCCTTCCCCACCCCTTCCCCAAGCAAATTTTCTAGGTAGGAGTGTGGAGCGCACAGCTTGGCTTCTCGTGCCTTGCAGACAAGAGTCCACGAGACCTTCAAGACCAAGTAGCCGCAGGCTATTGGGTTTCTTGCACAGCAGAACTGCTTAGAAAATATTCCAGCTCACCAACTGCCACTTGTAGGTAGACCGATGCGATGAGAGAAGGATTTTTTTTTTTCTTATCTGCTTGTCCATGGACCTCCTGGTCCAGCCATGGAGGTGGACTTCTGTGCTCTCATCACAGCAGTGCTCGGTATTGTGGTTGCAACGTGGAAGAACCTCAGGAGAAGGTAACCCTGCCAAAATTTGGCCAGCCTGAGATTCACTGGTGCTTTGTCTGAACTTGGGCAAGTCCGAAACTGCTGGATGTTGGCTCTCTGTGGAAGGACGAGGACCGCTGCCATGTCTCGGGAGCACCGTGAATGTGATGTTGGTGATTCGGAGCCCGGCGTGGGGGCATCTGGGGTGTCAGCAGCACTTGGGTGACCAGAGTTCTGGGCTGCAGTGCACTACGTCGAGCGGGTGTCTGTGCTGAGGGCGGCATCAATATGGTGAGCCCCGAGGAGCTGGGGGACACCAGGTTGACTAAGGAGGGGTGAACTGGCCAGGGTTGGAGATGGAGCAGGTCAAAGCTCCTGTGCTGGTCAGTAGCGGGATCGCGCCTGTGAACAGCCACTGCAAAACAGAATATACAAAACGAACGATGCACAATTTCTCACCACCTGACAACCGATACAGCCCGTCCCGAGCAGCGATCATGGAGAGAAACCGGGAGCGATCTCGGAACCACAAGTTCCCAAGAGCGAGTGAGTGAAAGAGAGAGGGAGGGAGCAAACCCGGCCCACTGGGATTCCAACGTATATACTGGGCATGCTGTCAATGGCATGGAATGCTCTCTTTGGCCGGTTTGGGTCACCTCTCCTGGCTATACCCCTCCTGTATATATATAGTTGCACCTGCACATTGGCAAAACCTGGGAAGCTGAAAAAAAGTCCTTGATCTCATAGCAACAACTAATAACATCAGTGTATTATCAACATTCTTCCCATACCAAATCCCGAACTGAATCCAAACCACAGTAGCTGCTGGGAAGAAAATTAGCTCTGTCCCAGCTGAAACCGGGACACACCCCCTCTGCACCCATCGTTCCCCATGGAATCTATTATCATTATTACTATTAATATATAATATTATTATCTTTTCCTTTGCCGTCCTGGTGAACTGTCTTTATCTTCACCCATGAGTTTTCCTTTCTTTCTGATTCTCCTCCCCACCCCTCTGCGGAGCGGGGAGTGAGTGAGCCGCTGCATGGTACTCAGGTGCCGGCGGGGGTTAAACCACGACAGGGTGCCATGGGGAGCGACGTGGGTGCCCTGTGTTACCGATGGAGGGATGTGGGGAGGGGGAAAAGAGGAGAGCAGGGGAAGGGTGAAGGATTTTCCCACTTGGAAGGTACTGGTGTGCTTAGGAACAGTTTCAGTGCCAGGAAGCTGTGGCCAATGTCTTTCTTAAATGTTCCTCTCCTTGATTGATCCCATTCCTCCTTGCTGTCACCTCTGCATCACCCTGCGTAATTCCTCTCTCTCCTTTCGGTGTTTTCATCCCCCGTGTGTTTATAGATTATGACTGTGTCGTCACGTAGCTGTAGCTGGACTGAGTTATCCATATTTAGCTCTTTTAATCTCCTCTTCCAAACCAATCCCTTCAGCCTCCTCGTGATTTTTTGCTCCTCTTCTCTGAACTTCCTCCAATTTGTCCATGTCCTTTTCGGTCATGAGATGTCCAGAGCTGAGCACAATTGCTGCTCTCCTGAGAAGAGCCACCAGGGCAAAACTATTAAATTCTCCGATACTGTGTCCCGGCTGAACTGGGGTTGAGAGAGGCAAGGATGGTTTGGTGCAGACATGGTCGAGCGAAGTACTGTTTGCTGCTCCTGGCTCTGCCTCCGGGTCTCTCTTGCAAGCTGGCCTCACCGCATTAGTTTCCCAGGGGCTACGGACGACAGGCCAAGCGTAGCCGAGCCAGGTTGGTGACACCGCTTTGCGCCTCTGTGCTTAGAGGAACCCCTAGGCCATGTTGCGTGGACGAAGACCAAGAGGGTAGATTTAGATTGGACATAACAAATTTTTTACGATGAGGGTGGTGAGACACTGGAAGAGGTTGCCCAGGGAAGCTGGGGATGCCCCGTCCCTGGAAGTGTTCAAGGCCAGGCTGGACGGGGCTTTGAGCAACCCGGTCTAGCAGAAGGTGTCCCTGCCCACGGCAGGGGGGTGGAACTAGATGATCTTTGAAGGTCCCTTCCAACCCAAACCATTCAATGATGCTAAGATGGCATCTTGGAGATGATCCCCTTCTAGATCATCAGAAGGACCACCTTGGAGTAACGCTTGACTGACTTATGCATGTCTGTAACTCCGTATCCCTGCTGCTTCTCTTGCGTGGTGCCTCCAAGTGTGACTGACACTTGCTTTTGGACCCGCTTGCATCCCCTGGATGTTGGGACATGCAAGCCAATGCTGTAGTTCTGGCTGTTGTGGAAGGTACAGCCACCCCCAGGCCACATTTACAGCTTGGTCGATGAAAACACCTACAAGTCAAGCCTGTCTTTCACTCCATATGCCGTCTGTTCTTTCTGGGCTCTTCTCTGAAAACACGGGGACCTTTTTTCACGTCACCTCTTGTGCTTTACCAGGTGTGAAAGCTGGTTTCTCAGTGGTGTGATAAAATCACATCTGTGTACGTGGTTGCGTTGTCCCTCATGGGTCCTTTGGCTCGGCAGAGTGGTTGCGGTGGCTTGCGGGCTGGGCTCTGTCCCTTCTCGCCTGGGAACGGGCGCTAGCAATGCGGTTGCTCTGGATACTGGGATGGATGGGGAGGAAGGTGGTCCCTGGACCGTGTGCCCAGCAAGCAGAGAAACCCCTCCTAGATGAGGCAGGTCAGAGCGCGACTCATTTTTGCTGCAAGTCTTGGATCTCTCTCCTCCCTTCCACATTTACTAGAGTCCAATTTTACACCGAAATTCTTAGTAAATCCTGAGCTGTCTCCCCTCTGGTTGACTTATATATCCCGCAGCTTTCTGAAGATAAGAACTCTGTGTAAGACGTTGTGCCTGGAAGGGCATCATTAATTAATTAAATGATTTAATTATTAATGCTCCGAGTTTGCACATAGGTGTGTGTGCTTGCGTGGCCTTGCCCTGGCGTGAATTGCTGGGGGCTCAGCAGCCTCAGCGTCTGGGTGTTGGAAGTTTAGACTTAGAAGACTGAAAGTGGAGGAAAATGGGTTGAAAAAAATGAAGAAAAAGTTGACCCAGGCAGGTGGAGCCGTGCCATTTCCTAACCGACAGCTGAGCTGCTGCGCCAGCTTCTCGCGCTCAGCCCTGACCTACCAAGTGTCTGCCTTGGCTTGTGGTCCTCGGTTGCTCATCCTGGTCAAGGCTTATTGGTAACTTTTGGGTTCTCATCACCTCCAGAGGGCCGGGTTTCAGTCTCTCTTATAGTGCCCAGCGAATTGGGGGTACCGTGTTTTTCTGACCTCTTTGAAGGTGGTGGAGGAGTCAGGTATCCTCCGAGAAGGACCTTGCCCAGGGTGTTTGTACGGGGACCTCTGACTGCTGTGGGAACCTGCTGTCTGGGGCTCGTGCTGGTGCGTACCTGGCACGGGCATGGCGGTGCTTGCAGTAGGAACTTCAGTTCAAACATACCATCCTTCTCCTTAAAACCAGAGATTAACTGCTTTCTTCATAGCCTCCTGGGAGTTACGGGACTACCCACACTGACTGTTGATCTGCCTAAACGGAGATGCCAAGCTCCGAAGTATGTTCTTTGTCCCTAGAGCTGCTTGGCTGGTGGGTCGTTCCTGGATGAACCTGTGGCCTTGGTGCTCCGGATCCCAGCCAGGGTGCTCTGTAGCACGAGACAGACCCCGTATGTCTCGTTGCCCACCAGGGAGTTGGCAGGGTTAAAGCAACTTGCCACGAAGATGCTGCTTTTTCATGTGATTTCCCTCGCCTGCTTTGCGTATTTGGGTTTTAGGGTTGTCTCTAGCTTGGCTGTTTGCGACCTCCATATCCTTCGGCCGGTTTTTATGTAGCCAGTGGTTATCAGCAAGCTTTTAACAGCGGCTGGAGCTGCATCACACTGCGGCAAGTGGTTCGTGAAAGGCCTCCCGGATTTATATCCTCCTTCCAGGAGATTGATGGACCGAGGCGCTCATGAAACCTTTTATGTTGCTCCTTTGCCTGCTCTAATGTGCTGGTCAAAGAGTGCTAGTATTAACAGTGGCCATTTGGGCGCTGCTTGGGTTTGGACGTGAATTTCACGTGGTCCAAGGAAGAAAATCTGTCTGCCTCCCTGTCATTTGGTCCTCTTGCTTCCAGTCTTCCTGCATGAACAGCTTTTAGTGGGCACAGACCAGAAAATGAACGTGGGGGTGGTTGGTTGAGAGTGGCCGGGGAACGGCAGCTGGAGGAGCCTGGTCTAGACGGACATCATGAGCTGGGGTGGTTGCAGGGACTTGAAGAGCTGTCTTCTGCAGGAAGGTTGGGTGCAGGGCTGGGACCCTGCTGGGGAGCCAGTTCCCGCAGAACAGATGGTGCCCTCCAGCCCAGAAAGCAAAAAGAAGATGACATGTACGTCTGTGAAAGGAGGCACTGAAGAGCTGAGCTGCACCGGTGGTTGAGAAGGTCTCCAGGAAAGGGGCCTGCTGTGTCTCCCATGGGGGGAAGGATCCTTTTTCTGTTTGGGTAGAGTTGCCTGGTTATTTTGTTGGGTTTGGGGGAAAGAAAATAAATAAGAGCAAGACTTTGGGGGAAAGAAAATAAATAAGAGCAAGACTTTGCCCATGGGGGTTCTTCCACTTAGCATCCTGGCTTGAAGGACCCACGGTTGGTGTCGGCAGCGCAGGGGATGCTGGAGGCAGAGCAGCAACGTGAGAAGCCAGCCACGCACCAGCGATGTTGACCATGTTGACAGGAAGGTGGGCACGGGATGGGGGGGCTTAATGTGAGACCTGGCTTCCCAGTGGGAAGCCGCTTGCCGTTGTCAGAGCTTTCCTGCTCGGACAGCACTGCTGGAGGTGAGGATGACTCCGGTGACCGGGAGCAGCGTCTGCACGGCAGCAGCAGCGCCAAAGAAGGGGCCAAAGGCTGGGTTGGTCAATGCGAAGGATGCTTGGAGCCATCTGTGGTCAGGCTCCGTGTTTCCAACCATCTCTGCTCTCCCTTGACCGAGACACATGTCTGGTGCTTTCCCGCATGGGATCTTTCCCCTTTTCACCACCAACCGAGCGCTTCACGTTGTAATTCAATAAAGGAGGTGAGCCTGGTGCAGCTGCTCTGTGGGATATCAGTTGTTGGCAGCAGGTGAACCGAGACCCCACCAACACGTCCTCGGTCAACCGGTGGGACCGATGCACAGAGCTCCCAGCTTGGATTTCTTCTTTCCCGTTGTCTCTCACTTGTGTCAACTGTCCCCTTTCATTGCTGCTCTTCGCTACCTCTCTCCTACCGGAGACACCTTTTTTTTTTTCCCTTCCTAGAGCAGATCTGATAGTCTTGTAAGTGGTTGGAGCAGGTGACTTGGTGCCAGCACGTCTGTCTTGGATACTATTCCTGGCTTTATTGAAGACGCGGTAATATGCAAGACTGTGCCTCTGCGGCGTCTGCCTCCTCTTGATCTCGAAACGCTGCAAGCGCTGAGATAAGACTCGTTGTGTTCAAGCAGGGATTTTATTCCCCTCTCTGCCAGAGAGCGGCAGCCCGGGGAGAGAAAGCGGCTCGTCGGAGGTCGTGCTGGGTAATATTTGAATTTCTCCAGCAGCGTGACTGGGGTTGATATGCATTCGACTGTCTGAATCACCCGGGAGCAGCGTTTGGAGCAGTCCCTCGGCGCTGGTTTGGTGGGAGCAGCGTTACCGGATGGGCTGTCGCGCCCCGATAGACCCGTAACCACAACTGGGTCTGTTTTCAGCGATGCTGGTGGCGGGGCCACGAGCTTCGTGCAGAAGTCCTCATCCAGGCTTTGTTTTTTGTGGTGTGCTCACGTGTGGCCGGGGCAGACTTCCCCAGCCGGGTCCTCCCCAAATTGCCCAGATAAAGATGAGTCTGGGTTCAAAAAGCACCTGCCGACCCCAGCCGACCTGCCACGTTGTGCTGGCCATTTGGCCACCATCTCCTCCTGCCGTTCTGCAGGGAAGGGGTTTGCATGGATGTGGAGGCAAAGGGGACAGCTAGACCTCGGAGCTGGGACGGGGGTGCTTGGCATGGCCGGGAGAGGACGCGTGGGCAGCCTTTTGTAGGCAGAGCCTTCCTGTCGCACCGTGCCGTCAACAGCCTCGCGGCTGGGAGATGCCGTGAATCTCAAGCAGGTGTGTGGGGAGGCGAGAGCAGACGGTGAGGAGCGTGGGGGTGAATTGGCCTCTCCCAGTTTGATTTCGGGGGGACGGTGAGAGTTCTGGGTGGCAGAGCCAGTCCAGACCATCTGGGTGTGTGCCCACCCTCTCCCTCCCAACCTGCCGTGCAGCCTGGGGCTGGCTTTACCTGCCGGCTCCCAAGGACAAGCTGCATCACCCGAGGAGGGAAATTGGGACCGCTGCTCCTTAAAAATCCTTACTTTCCATCCAAATTGCTTGGCTCTTCTGGTGGTGGCACCGGCCACGAGGTCCCACGCTCGCTTGTCCTCTCTGGAGAGCAAATTCGGGGAGCGCGATGCTGAGCCCGCTCCACTCCGTGGCATGTGGAAGCGTTAATCCTCCCCCGTTGCGGCATTTACTGCTTCTTGCTAGAGGGGGCTGTCGGACGTAACAATCCTTTTTTCTTGGCCCAGCTGCCCTGATGTCCTGTGGGCTCAGATTTGCTGACTAAGAAACCCAATGTCCTCCCTGAGCGCGTTCCCGCGGTCCGTAGAAATAACTGGCTTTGTTTATTTAAGCTGGCGTTTTTCCAGGGAAGGGAAACTTTCTTCTAAACCAGATTTCTTTTTTTACATCTTGATGTCAGCAACCTCAACCTCCAGCTAGCGAGAGGGAAGAGCAACGGGCAACAGCGTCGGGATCGGTGCCCCAGACCGCACTTCTGGCTCCATCCTTGGACCTGACGCTTGTGCCACCGTTATGTCCCTGCACGCGGGGTTTTGTTGGAGGCTCTTGTTGGGTACTTTCTTGTTGGGGTCCAGAGGAATCCAGCCAGCAAACAGTCAGGGTTCATTGCCACCCGTGCTATTTGGGGAGGGGTTCTTCTGGAGCCTCCTCCACGCTGCCTGGGGTTGTGTGCCTCCAGTGTGTCGGGATGTTGTCGCTGGGGGACGTGACCGGGAGCTCTGGGCGAGTTTGTCAGAGCTTATTGAGCAACGCTTGCAAGTAGAGTCAAGATTGAATCGTAGGCGTGGTGGGCACCGGTGCCAACAAAGGGATTTGTCTTCAGGCTCTGCATACCCAGCTTTGGGGGTCAGGTTGGAGAAGGCTTTGGTTCCTCTTTGAAATCCTTGCTGAGGTCACCAGCAGTGAGAGGCACCCCGGGTGCTGTGGTTTTGAGGTTTGGAGATGCCCACCAAAGATGCTCATCAACCGGATGGATCTGCTCCCTGGTTCTCTCTCTTCAATGACTTGGAAGCTCATGTTCTCAAGTCCTACTCTGAAAAAACAAAGCTGTTGGAGATGTGGTGACCGAGCAGGACAAGAGTGACAACATCACAGCTCCCAAACGTCGGGCTGAGCCATGCAGTGACGTGGGAAGTGTTGGCTGCAGCCTCGAGCAATGCTCCTGTGGTGGAGCAGCTTTGGTCCGTGTTTTGTCTCCTGGCACGCAACAGCTAAGAGTTTGTGACCAGTAACGAGGCTCCCCCTTGGCTTTTGCTGTCTCTCTGCGTTTGCAGGAGTTGAAGGACCCTTGTAGATGAGAAAAACGGGCTGCCGCGCTGCGTAGCTTGTTAACGTGGGGATACACTGGAAGCCTGGCGCCGTCTCGCGTTCATCCGTGGTCCCACGCTGACCACTGCAAGGTCCTCGCTGACAAACGGGGTGCAGCTCGGTGGGTGCCCTGCACCACGCGGCTGTTCGCGCCCTCTCTGTCCTTGTAGATGGGCCACAAATCTCTCTGCTGGTTGCTCTTCTCCGGGTTTTTGGCGTCCCTGTTGGTTTTATTGCTCAAAAAATGCACTTTTCTTGCTTGGTTGACTTTTTGATTATTGGGAGCAACCCAAAATACTCATAAATATGAGTGGGTGGTCTGGGTGGTTTAGGGACTGGCATCAAAATTAACATGGTGTTTTTATTTTTGTTGTGCCCTCTTCTCTTTCCCCCATTGGCTGATCGCTGCTGTGAAGTCCCCTTAACGGTGACTGCTGTTAACGAAGCTGCGCTGGCACAGCTCTAAGATGGCAGGAGCTGCTTTGTGTGCGTCTCCCCACGCCGGCACCCACTGCCGCGCTTCCCTTCACGTGGGACCCCGTCCCACCTTCGAGCGAGGGCTATGACAAGGGGTAGGTTTTAATGACCCACCCGGAGCCCTTTCCCCAGGATCCGCGTCGCGTGGCGCCGTCGGCATCTCCCCGGCCTCTCGGTGGATTTGCTTTTCCCTCATCGAGCAGCGCTTGTGCTGGCCGCCGCCGCCGCCTGGGCTTGGCTCCGTTCCACTTCTGTCCTCGGCGGTGGTGAAAGCACGTTGCTCGTGATGGGAAAGCCTCCGCGAGAAACACAAAGGGCTTTCATTAGGGGAGGCAGCGGCGGGCGGACGCGGACGGCCAGCGCCGGTACGGGGAAGCTTCACCCTGTCCAACTCTTGCGGAGGGGCTGCTGGAAACATAGAAGCTCCCTCCAGCAGCGAGCGGGTAGCGGCTGCATTTGCACTTGCCAGCTTTTAATCTTGGAGCCTACTCGGCAAGGAAAGAGAAATAAATTTTCCTTCCGCAAAGGGGATTTAGGGCCCAGAAGCATTAAGTGATTTGCTTGGGGGGGGTGGCGAGCGTCGGAGCTGGAGGCCGGGAGGGTGCAGGGCTGGCTTTGGGGAGCTGGAGATCTCCTCTAGCTGCACCCTCGCTAGCTGGCGGAGATGGGAAAGCTGCTGCTCGAGGGTATGAGTGCTGCCCACGGCCCCGATGCCAGCGTCTCCCTTGGCTTCTGGCCCGGCGGAGGGAGCTGGGCGCCTGCCGAGGGTGAGAGCGGCCGGCAGAGCCGCCCTGGCCCCCCCCAGCCGTCCTGCAGCCGCCGGCAGGTGAATCTCCTGACCTTGCTTGATAAAGCAGGAGGATGAAAAGCCGTGGCACCGGGAGATAAGACACGCGCTGGAGGTGGGGGGGCTGAATTCAGGGATTGATCCATCTGCCTCTTCCTCCGGCATGGCTTTCGGCTTTTTTTGGATGTGTCTCAGTGAGGCAGCTCCGTTCCTGCCCTCGCCCTTGGAGAGCCACCCTGGGCCTTTTTATTTTGCTCTCGAGCTTTGGGCGAGGGAGCGGGAGAGCCGCCTCGTCTCCCCACGGTTGCTAAACAAGGCTCTGTTTGTTCCAGTGCAGGGTGAAATATGAAATCCCATCAAGCCGCCTCGCTTATTAGAGAGATCTCAGCGAGCTGCTTATTATGCACCGTGGCGTAATGCAGATTACGAATGTGACCGGGCGATAATTAGCAGAGCTGGAACTGTAATTAAACGCTCCTGTGCTGCGCTGTGGTTTCTGTCGCAAAGTGGAAGGAAGCTGAACGGTTTCAAAACCCGCAGGCCCTCGGCGTGCACACGCGGCCGCCGCTCCCGGTGCGCCGGGGGCGAGCACTCCCCGTCACCGCCTGGGCTTTTGCTCCTGCCCGCCGAAATCAGGCAGCCCTGCCTGCTTCCTCTCCAGCTCTTTCGTTGCCCGGGGACTCGCTTTTGGCTTGCAAAACGTGGCGTTCACGAGCGGTTTGCTTTCTTGAGCCCCTTCGAAGGAGCCTTGTGCTTCCTTTGAGCATCTTTGTGGATCTGCCGCGATGCGCGGGATGGGGTTGCTGTGTTTTGGGAGGACGATTTCTCTGTGGGGGTGCAGCCCTCCTCTCCGGCAGGCTCGTGGGGTTGTTTTATACCAACACCACCCTTCTCAAATCCCATGGGATGCAGCTGGGGCACTGGCCGTGGGGCGGCCTCGGAGGCGGGTGGCGATGGAGAGCTGGGGGAGAGCTGGTCCTGCCTGTGGGAGGCGGGAGGCGGTGCGTGGGGAAAAGAGCTGTGGAGCACGAGCTATGCTGCCGGCAGAGGGGACCTCGTGGTCCAGCCACTGCTGCTCGAGACCTCCAGGCCATGTTTAATGCTCAGTGGGGTGGATGTGCTCTGACGAGCTGTCCGGAGAGAGGACGGACGCAGGAGGACAAGGAGAGGGCTGCAGGCACGCAGGCAGAAGGTGCTTTGTGTTCTCCTGCCAGAAGAGCAAATCCACTTGCCCTGGCGGAGCCAGAAGATCTCCGAGTTCTCCACAGGTGTCACGTTCGTGTCCCCTGCCCATGGGAGCAGGCAGAAGCCTCTGGGCAGATGCGATGTCCTCCTCTCTGCTCCTCTGCCCAGAGATTTGCACCTTCTCCACTTGCGGATGGTGTTTGTGTCGCTGAGGATGTGGAGAGGCTTTGTGAGGTCACGAGTTGATGGGGAGATGGAATGTTCCAGCCACTCGCTGCGGCCGTGGGCACCATATTGCGTGAGGCAGGCGAGGTTGGACGTGCAAGCTTCTGCTGGGGTTATTTATCTCGCTTAAAGGATCGAAGCACGTGAGCAAGAGAGGGAGCAGATAATTTTGGTGGCTGGTCAAGACGAGGATGCCAGTTCAGGTTGGGAGTCTGACCATTTGGTGGCTGTCAGTAGTACTGGCCAAGGAGAGCCAGCAGCGAGGTTGGAAGTGGTCGTGGGCTGGTGTCCGTGTCCACTCTTGGTGACCAGCAAGCTTGGCCTCTCCAGGGTTACAATCATCTCTCCTCAGCAGAGGCAGAGGAGGACATCTCTCGGTGTAGTGCTGGCTGCTCTAGAGGGGTCTTCCCCTGCTTGAAACCGAAACCCAGGTCAGCGCTTGCTGATGATTTGATTAGCTTCCTCAGTCTGCTTCTGTTTTGAGGTTGCTCAGTATCTGAGCACTGTCGTGGTTTGACCCCAGCCGGCAACTAAGCATGACATGGCTGCTCGCTCACTCCCCCCTGGTGGGATGGGGGAGAGAATCAGAAGGGTGAAAGTGAGAAAGGTCGCGGATTGAGATAAAGACAGTTTAATAGGTAAAGCAAAAGCCGTGTGCACAAGCAAAGCCAAACACGGAATTCATTCCCTGCTTCCCGTGGGCAGGCAGGTGCTCAGCCATCCCCAGGAGAGCAGGGCTCCATCACGTGGAATGGTGACTTGGGAAGACAAACGCCATCACTCCCAATGCCTCCCCCTTCCTCCTTCTTCCCCCAGCTGTATACGCTGAGCATGACGCCATACGGTGTGGGACATCCCTTGGGTCAGTTGGGGTCAGCTGTCCCGGCTGTGTCCCCTCCCAGCTCCTTGTGCCCCCCAGCTCCTTGCTGGTGGGGTGGGGTGAGGAGCAGCAAAGGCCTTGGCTCTGTGTCAGCCCTGCTCAGCAGTAACGAAACATCCCTGGGTTATCAGCGCTGTTCCCAGCACAAATCCAAACCACAGCCCCATAGTAGCTGCTGTGAAGAAAATTAACTCTATGCCAGCCAAACCCAGCACATTCTCCACCCCTTATTCCACACCATTTACGTCATCTCAGGTCCCTCACTCTCCAATACATCTCATTACCCACCACCCCCCGTCCCATCCTTTGCTACAATACACAGATATCATTCCCTTGGTCTGTGGACCACCCCTGCGAAATGTCTGTAAAACGTCCACAAAATGTCCACTGAGTTCGTCTGCTCCATGACCTTGGGCTCCATCTGTTATGGTGGGCACTCGGGACCCAGAAGTTCACTCAGAACTTCAGTGGGGTGAAGTTCCTGGGCACCAAAGCCAGCTCAGGTCGGGTTGCTGCCGCACTGGCACCGCTTCTGGCGAGGCTTCTCCTCCGTTGGTTCAGGTGGTTCCTGCTATGGGAATTCCCATAACGTGCAACTCAGATCCTGGGTGACAACAATGTAAAGGTATTTCCATTACAGTCTCCACCCCTGGTCCCGTTGGGCCACGTTACAGGGTTTAACATTGCCCTGAACTCCTCCCCGTGCCTCTAGCGTGGCCGGCAGCAAGGGGTTCCTGCTACAGCGACTCCCACAACACGCAACTCAAAGCAATTAACTCGATTAACTCTGTCCCAGCCCAGACCAGCACACTTACCGGGATAATGAACGGTAAAGAGAGGAGGTCTGAGCCGGGGACGAGCAGCTAGCCCCAAAACTACTGCAGGTCCTCGCGAGCCAAGGCGAGGGCATGACTGGCTGCGGCTGGCGTGGCTGACGAACCCTGAAGGACAGGAAGGTCTCCACCCCACCCTTCCCTTGGCCAGCAGCAAAATCAGCCTGTCAGCCATCCTTCTCCTGCCACTGCTGCGATCTGCTAGCGTGGCAGAGCGGCCGAGGACCTTGGCTTGTCAGCAGCAGGGTGACTTGGCTGTGGTTTCGCTTGGCCTGTTGGCTTGTTGGCTTTCCAAGCCCGGCTCTGGCCGTGAGACGCGGTTTCCAGGCGCAAGGAGAGCGCGATGGCAGGCGTTCAGTTGGCTCGGCCGTCGGCCGGATCAGGCTCTGAAGAGGATTCTTGCGCAGAGGAGAGGGATGTGATCTGAGCGCCTGCGTCTTCGGGTGGTCACAGGGTAGATTGGGGAGGAGGAGGATGTTGGAGGGAGGCCGCTACTCGTTTGTCCCGTCCTGCCAGTTGAGCAGAAGCCTGTAATTTTTTTTTCTTCGTCAGGTCCAAAGTCATTGACTGCATTAACGTCTGAGCAATAGCCAAAAGGCATCCTGACCGGGGATGATTACACCGGCAAAAGCCGTCAGGGAAGGAACTTGGCACAGACTCCTTCAGCGGGAGAGCAGATATCTCCTGCGGAGGGACTTTTGGGTGTGATCTATATGGCTACAAAGTGCTGGCTCTTCAGGGTTACGTGGGTACGGGCACGCCAGGGTGGGAGAGACCGACGAGATCCTTGTCCTTTCACGGGGTGTGGGACTTGAACTGCCTGCTGGCACAGGCCTTGAGAAGGTGGCAGCCCTGGGCTTGAGGTTCTCCAGGAATGTAGATGCCTGTTGCTACTTGCTCTCCTTCCCATATTCCCAACAATGACCGGCGTGTTTCTCCTTCCCCGCAGATGGAGTCTCCGGTCTCTACGCCTGCGGTGTTGCCCTTGCACCTCCTCGTCCCCGTCGTCAACAACGACATCTCGTCGCCTTGCGAGCAGATCATGGTACGCACCCGCTCGGTGGGAGTGAACACCTGCGACGTGGCCCTGGCCACCGAGCCTGAGTGCCTGGGCCCCTGCGAGCCCGGGACCAGCGTGAACCTGGAAGGCATCGTCTGGCAAGAGACGGAGGATGGTAAGTGTCACCAGAGAGCTTTTTGCTCTCCTACGATGTCATTTTGGAGTTACGGCAATCCCTTCCTTCCCGCATCCCTGCTGCGTTGCTTGTTGGCGTGTCCTGGGCTTTCCCCCCACCATCTGGGTGGGCAGGACACAGAGGAGCCCTTAATCTGCCCAGCAAAGGGAGTAACGGGCCAAAACTTGCGTCAGCCCGGCGTGTTGTGTTATCCCCTTGCCCAGACAGCGGACGAAAATCTAAGGTGCCGTTTCTCTGCCTTTCTGCAAGAGCGAACTTGTTCTGGCGGTGCCAGAGGAAAGGCTGTGCCAGGCCGCGCGGGAACTCGATGGAGTTGACTTCGTTTCTGCTTGGCAACCCGCAGGTCTGTCACAAAAACGCTCAAACCCTGGGAGGTGGCAGAAATCTCCTGCTGGATTAAAAAACCCCAGCGGAGCTTTCAAAATCGACTCGGCGGGAGATCAGGCTCTCGTCTCTCTTGCCAAGCCAATTGAACCTTTTTTTCCGCTGGAGCTCGTCTCATCTGCGCGCAGCTTGGTTTGCTTTCCCAGGTCCTTTGATGGGTTTTCGTTGCTGTTGGGGCTCGGCCAAGTAACGCGGGGATGAATAGGTGGTGGCTCAGTGGACCACGGCGAGCGCTGGCACCTGGCCTTCCCTCCAGCCTCGTTGGGCTGCTGGAGGTTTCTGCTTCAGGAGGCTCGGGGTGAGCTCCTCATATTTGTGTCTGGCTTCAGCTGGGGTCTGGAAGCAGAAACAGAGCCCAGAAGCTCAAAGGTGAGAAAGAGCAGCGGCGGTGGAGGCCAACTGATGGTTCACCTCAACCGGGTAACCAAGAGAGAGTCCTCTCGCACGTCTGCTCCTGCTCTTCCATCGCCGTTGTGCATGGGGAACGAAGCTGTTGGCCTTAATCCTCTGGCTGCTCTTCGCTGCGACCGTCTTTGTTATCTCTGATGGAAGCTGGACTGAAACCCGCATTCCCGTGAGCTGCTACCAGGGGAGTTCCCTTCTTACCCCGTGCTTTGGGGAGACGGGGATGGGCCCAGTTTGTCTTTCTTCTCTCCCTACTGGGAAATTGGTTTGAAACTGTGATTGGTGCAGGACCAAGTGCTGCGATGGCCCCCGACGTGGAGCTGGCAAGCACCGCAATCGTTCCTGCTGGGAAAAGCGTCGTGACATGAGCTATTTGGGAAGAGAGGAGTGCATGGACTGTGCTGGGGGAGACTGGGACGTGATCACTTGGGATGGGGACCTCCAGCTATCTCACGCTCCTCTGCCCTCTCTTCTTCACCGGACAAAGTCATCCGGATTGAGGCAGCCAGGAGCTGTCAGTGTGGTTTTTCTGCTGCTCCAAGGCAGGAGGGAGCCACACGTCGAAAATTGGACCCGAGGAGCCTCTTTTTCGAGCTGGGTTACAGCATTGGTGGATAAGGGAAGAGCAACTGATGTCATCTACCTGGACTTGTGCAAAGCATTTGACGCTGGCCCGCACGATATCCTCGTCTCTAAATTGGAGAGACATGGATGTGATGGATGGACCACTCGGTGGATAAGGAATTGGCTGGATGGTCGCACTCAGAGACTTGCGGTCAATGGCTCCACGTCCAAGTGAAGACAGGTGATGGAGGGCGTTCCTCAGGGGTCGGTGTTGGGACCGGCGCTGTTTTAACATCTTTGTTGGTGACACGGACAGTGGCATTGAGCGCACCCTCAGCGAGTTTGCCGATGACACCAAGCTGTGTGATGGGGTCGACACGCTGGAGGGAAGGGATGCCGTCCAGAGGAACCTGGACAGACCTGAGAGGTGGGCCCGTGTGAACCTCATGAAGTTCAGCAAGGCCAAGGGCAAGGTCCTGTACATGGGTCAGGGCAATCCCAAGCACAAACACAGGCTGGGCAGAGAATGGATTGAGAGCAGCCCTGAGGAGAAGGACTTGGGGGTGTTGGTTGATGAGAAGCTCAACATGACCCGGCAATGTGTGCTGGCAGCCCAGAAAGCCACCCGTGCCCTGGGCTGCATCCCCGGCAGCGTGGCCAGCAGGGCGAGGGAGGGGATTCTGCCCCTCTGCTCCGCTCTGGTGAGACCCCCCTGCAGTGCTGCCTCCAGCTCTGGGGCCTCAGCACAAGGACATGGACCTGCTGGAGCGGGTCCAGAGGAGGCCACGGAGATGATCCAAGGGCTGGAGCCCCTCTGCTATGGAGACAGGCTGAGAGAGTTGGGGTTGTTCAGCCTGGAGAAGAGAAGGCTCTGGGGAGACCTTCCAGCAGCTTCCAGTCCCTAAAGGGGCCTCCAAGAAAGCTGGAGAGGGACTTTTGACAAGGGCCTGGAGCGACAGGACAAGGGGTGATGGGTTCAAACTGAGAGAGGGGAGATTTAGATGAGATCTAAGGATGAAATCCTTCCCCATGAGGGTGGTGAGGCCCTGGCACAGGTTGCCCAGAGAAGCTGTGGCTGCCCCATCCCTGGAAGTGTTCAAGGCCAGGCTGGACGGGGCTTGGAGCAACCTGGTCTTGCGGAAGGTGTCCCTGCCCATGGCAGGGGGTGGAACTGGATGGGCTTTAAGGTCCCTTCCAACCCAAACCACTCTGTGATTCCGTGATTCTAGGCTGGCTGGTGGGGCCAAGGAAGCACAAAGCAGGAGCGTTCAGGGGCCCTGCTCTGCGCACCCCAGGGCCGGGGGCTCTCACAGGGGGAATCTTCTCGGAGGAAACATGCACAAGGTCTTCTGCTGAGCTCCCTCTGCGCTGGCACTGCTCGCTCAGTGTCTGCAGAGCCCCATTGCTTTGCAAGGTGTAATACCTTCAGCGAGGGAAACTGAGGCACAGCTAGGCTGAGTGTTGGGACACGCAGCAGTGCAGAGGAGCATCAGCACCCCCCACTTTTGGGGCCGCATGCTAAGCCCCCCACCGCCTCCCCATCCCCACCAGCGTGCCATTCTGACGTGATTTCCCTCAACCCAAAAGCCCCGGAGCTGCAGAGTTCACTGAAAATCCCAGGACTGCTGGAGACCCCCATGGGCAGCAGCGAAGCCGATGAGAGCTTGGACCTTGTAGGGGGTATTTTTTTGGGTGGAAATCAGGAGAAGAGGCTCGTGGTGGGCAGAGGAGCCCAAGTGGCCATGCCAGGAGGGACAAACAGAGCATCCCCGAGGCAGAGAGCGCAAAAACATCTCCCTCCCCAAGTCCTGGTTGAGCGGCAGTGACATGGGAGCGCTTTGTGGTTCTCCTCCCTTTTCTCCTGCTCCTCACCCCACCGTGAAGCTCTGCAGCCCGTCTGCCTGTCCCTCCGCGTTACCCCTCGCTTCCGCGGCCGCCGTTCCGGAGCGTGCCTCGGAGGCGCCCTGCCGCTTCCCGCAGCCCGGCTATTTTTAGTCTGCAGTAATTCGATGAACTCGCGCGAAGATCCTTCTCCGCCGGCTGCTGCTTGGTTGCCACCGTCGGGAGCGATGACTTTTACGGCCAGCCCTGCAGAAGACAAATCCCGCCGTCGCCTTTGGGCGCTTCTGGTCTGCTGCGCGCGTTGGCTCTTGTCGTAGCGGCATCTCTTGTCCTCGAGTGAAAGGTCGGGGTGAAACCGTCCCTGTTTCCTGCCTGGCGTCTCTCTCCTGCCTTCCCATCGTTAATGGGGGGGTCAGGGGTGATGCTGGAGGAGATACTGGACCTGGCTGTTCAAAGCCGGAGCTTGTGAAACGTATACGGATGCAGCGAGCTTCTCCCCTCACCTAAAGGATACAGGGGACAAAGCTACACCAAGGGCACATCTACAAATCCAAACGAGGTGCTTTCAGCACGAGCGAGCACGCCTGTGCGGCTGGAGACCGTCCCCACGATCTCCAGAGGGATCCCAGTACCTTCACCAGGAGGGATCCGTCTCTCCCCCTGCTCCTCGTGGTGCCGCAGCCTCGCTGGACCGCTCGGAAGGACTGGCGGGATGGATCCTTCCCCCATGGGGCTGATGGATCCCGATGTGTGGATCCCGCCTGCTCCCACCAGGTTAATGAGAGCAGGCGGAGTGAGCGGAAGGGCTTGATTGCAAGAGATTTGGCAAAGCAGTCAGTTCGGAAAGCTCTTTCTCACAGTGCTTGACTGGAATCGAGTACCCTCTCCAACGGTGGAGAGGAGCTTGCTGGCTCAACTGCGGCAGCCGCTTTCTCCCCAGGGGGGACATCCCCGAATCGGCTGGAGCAATCGGCACGGGGAGGCGTGGAATTACGGTTGCTCCCACTGATGTCCCGGCTCCCTGAGCGGGATGCTGTGGGCACTTCGGGGTCTCGGTGAGCCCCCCGCCACTGGGCAGCATTGCGGTTCCCACCGAGCCCTCAGGAGATGGGCATCTCTTCTTGGCGGCGCAATGCCTCCTTGAAAACTGGATCTGTGTCGGACGTGCCCCCTGGACTCCCATGGTAATTGCTCTGACGTGGACTTTTCTGCAAGCTGCTCTTCTCCGCGCGTCCCCAGGCCGAGGGGATCCGGGTTACTCTCCGCCTGCCGGCAGAAGTGTATTTGGGCTTGGGCGGTTGCAAAACTTCCCTTCCCACAGGGTTGGGTAGAGGAAGGCGACGTGGCTCTTCAACCAGAGTTCCCTTTTTGGAGAAAACAGCTTTTGGGTTGTCCTTGGGGCTGTGAAATCACGGAGGAAGGCTCCTAAAGCCAAAGCCCAGCAACACTGGAGCGACCTCGGAAGGAGAAGCTGGAGCCGACCCATCTGAGATGGGACCGTGAAGCTCCGAGGTGGCTGCGCCGGTGACACAGTCCTTTCGCCGAGCCCGCCTTGTGCCAGGAATGCGTTTGGCTGAAACGCCTTTGGTGGGAGCAGCTGTGTCTGCAGTTCCCCTAATTCTGTTAGGTGTGATTTCGATCTGCAGGAACTATTAACCGATCTAATTATACGGGAAAGCCTCGCTCCGTTTGCTGCCTCGTTAGCTGCTGGGTCTCCTCCATGCCCCTCGGCGGAGCGGGCGTCACCAGGCTCGGAGCACGTCGCCTCCGCTCTCAGCGAGCGCGCTGGGTCCCGGTGCCACGCCGGTGCTGTTCGCAGCCGAAACAAGCTGGTGCCTGACGTGCAAACCCCCCGAGCAGCGAGGGTCACGGTGTGGCAGCACCAAGAACACGGCGGCAAACTCTACCTGCATCCCTTCCTCCAGCTCCGTGCTGGGACGGCGGCGGCAGGTCGCCCGTGGCCAAGCTTTGTGCGCTCCATGTGTTGGGATTGCACTTCTGCAAACATCTCCTGGGGGTAGGATGGAGCATGCGCGTCCTCGGGGTGGGCAGGTGCCAACGTGGAGGCATCCTCCCTCGGAGCAGGAGAGGGATGCAGTAGATTGGGAGAGGCTGGGGAAGGTTTGGAGGGGGAGGGCAAAGACTGGAAGGTTTTACCGTAACCGTGACCCAAATTTGATGGCTTTGCGTGTTGGACGTGCTGCCCCGCTGTTACTGCAGCCTTCGGTTGTGCCTCCGGTTGCTCTTTGCCCCTGAGGATGGTTTAAAAGGGGGATGTGCCAAGATGGCACTGCTTATGGGTGGGCTTTGGGGCTTCAAAGCGGGCTACGCCATCCCCTACCTACACGCTCCGGTCTTCATAGCTGCGCGTGCTCCAACCCAGAAACAGGAGGTGGGTTTTTAAGGCTGATGCAGCAAGGGCAAGGAGCGGGAATGTGGATTTCTCGTTTGCTTTAACGGCCTTTCCCAAAGTAACGAGCGGTTGTAAATCCCCTCTGAGGTCGCTGAGCCAACGCACAGGCTCAACGCGCTGCTCCGAAGCCTCCTAACGCCGTGGCAGCGCGGCTGTGACCGCGCTCGGCTTCAGATCCGCACTCCGGCAGCGCACTCCGGGTGGGAGCATCATCCGGCGCCGCTCGGTGATGGGGCACTGCGAGGGTTGCTGGTGTTTTGGGCTGCTGCCTTGCACCCTTCTCCCGTTTCACCGACGGATGGGGAGGCTGCAGCCCCCCCCGAGCGCGGTGGCTGCTCGCGTGTCGGCGTGGAGAAGCAGAGCTTTGTTATGCATCATTCCCCGGTGCTCCCCCGGCGCTGCCGCTTCGTGTCTAATATCTGCTGGCTTGACAGTGCGGGGAGCTGGAGGAGAGCTAATGCGCCGCTTATCGCTCTCGAAGCATCTGGCGGCTTTGTACAGAGGCTGTTTTACCAACAGGTGAGCAATATTCCGCTCCAGACAGGACTATTGCTCGCGTCCATCTCCCTGAGGCGCGTCTGTAGCTGCCCCAGGTGATACCAGCTGGGGCTCCTGCTTGAGCTGCCGAGCGCTGGATTAAAGGGCTTGTTTACAAGGAGGCTCTCGAGCTGCAAGCTGCTCTGCCACGCTTTCCCGGGAGCTAAATTGGTTTCGATTCCTCTGCCCGCCTTCTCCGGGAGCGTGAGGATGGAGGTCTGGGCCGCTTGCAGGTGGCCCCGGGGCTTGGGGCCTCGCTCCCCACAAGCCTGGGGACGCTCCTCCAAGCACCCTAAGAGTCCCCACGATGCTTGAGGACCTGGCCTTGCTGGAGACAGCTCAGTAGCGTCATGGCTGGGTGACGTTGAGCCACGTGACGAGCCGGCTGTGCATCGAACCGAGAGCATCCCCACGGGTGCCGGCACCCTGGTTTCTCAGCAGGGTTTTGGAGATGTTCTTGGTTGGGCTTCATCTTTGCAAAGGGGGGAAACGTGACCCAGGTCCCCCCAAGCGCCTGGGCCCGGGCGCTTGGGGGGACCTGGGTCACGTTTCCCCCTGCTGCGATGGCTCCTGGTGCCCACGGCCCCCGTCTGCAAAGGTTTAGTCTGGTCTAATTTAGGGCTGCGTTGGGATGAAGGACTTCATGCAGCGTTGTCCTTGTCCATCCCACTTCCCCACCAGCTGGGTGCACCCACCCGAGTACCCGTGCGGGGATCACAGAAGGACCAAACTGTGTTTTTTCACGTCCTCCAGCTCCCTTCAGCTCTTAATCCTGTAAAAATGGATCATCTCATACATCATCTTCCTAGACGGCAACAAGCCACCGTCAACCCACCGGTAATTTTTTCTGCCGGGGTACGACTCTGTGGTGATGTGAACACTCAGCAGCCAGGACACTGAGCAGTTTGCACCCAGATTTGGGTTCAATCTATCGCTTAAGAGCATCCAAAGTGTCACCATCCCATGAAATGTGGTGGGGCTGGAGCCGGATTCCTCCTCTGCAAGAGCATCTCCAGCCTCAGGGACGCGAGGGCATTGCCTCCTCGCTGCCCGCCCTTGCCCTGTCCATGCCTGCTCATCATCCTGCCGTGGGAGGGGGATGCGGCGGGTGAAAAAAGCTGCTTAGGATCTATCCCCGGGGGTTTAAATTGTCCTGGGTTATTGTTGGAGGATTAGGAGGGGATTTGGTATGAGTGGTTGCAGCAGGTTAAATATAGGCTGGTGTGTGGTGGAGGGTTGATGCTCTGACAGCGAAGGGAGGGACGGCTGCGTGCTGGCTCGCTTCGCCCCTTCGTCTTTCATCTCTCTGCTGTGATCGCGGCGCCAGGGAAAAAAAAAAATGCCAACACGTCCTTTCTAACATCATCACACGCCGTCCCCGGGATGCGCAAGAGCCTCCGGTGGCTTGTCACGCAATTAACTTCCAGTGGCGTGTGGTCTTCGCCAGCTTCAAGGAGGGATCGAACCAGCGCTGGCTGCGCGGCGGGGAGGGCAGAGGGAGCCGCTCCTCCGAGCCCCGTGGCCGGGAGGGATGAGCTGGTCCCCGGGATGGGGTCTGGGTTAGGGCTGTTGGTCCCTCAGCAGCTGCTCCGTCCCTCTCGGGCTCCTGGGAGCAGCTCCATGGAGGTGCCCTGGGGATGGTGGGTTTGGGCTGGGGTGCAGGATGCGGCTGGCAGCTTTAAGAAAAGGGGGGACAGGCTCCTGCCTGCCAAAAAAAGCCACGTTAGGAGGCACGGGGGGTGAAGACCACCCGCTGCACACTCTCCTTGGCATGCCTGGGATCAGCATCCCCCTCTCTCCCTGCGTGGGGCTGCAGGCTCCCGGCAGTTGGTTTCGCCACTCGTTTCTACCCCGCGTTGTCTCCGGCATCGCGTCCCGGCCACGTCCGTGTTAGGGCAGGTCCCCAACACCTTCCTCCGAAGGCTGGACCCAGCCTCTGCTGCCCACCGGGATGAGCCGGCTGTATGTCTTGGCCGTGTGCCGGCACCATGTCTTCCCACGACCTGCTCCCACCGGAGCACCCAGAGGAGAAGGAGAAAGAGAAGACGTGCATTTCATTTCTCTGTCCGAAGGAGACCCGCGTGTCGGACCTCGGCTCTGTATATTATCCCCACCGAAGCCTGCAGCTGGCTGCTGGCACGGCACGACGGGGGATGCGGGCTGAGATTTATAAACGTGCTTCAGGCACAGCTGCTCTGGGCTCCCTCGGCTCCATCCATCTCCCGGGGCTGCGCGGCTGTATATCTCGCCGCACTCATCAACCCTTGCAAACGAGTTTCCTATCTCCTGAGTTTTACCTTGCTCAGATAAATGTGCTCAGCACAACGGACTCCGCTCCCGGTCAAATTAGTTCTGCGGTAATCAGAGCGGTCCATGGCGGGGAGGAAATATCCACAAAGCTGAGCGATGCTGCGAAAGCCACCCCCCACCCTCTGAGAAGAGATGCCGAGGGTTCACGTCCTCGGCACGGGTGTGAGCCAGGCTGCTTCCCTTCTTGAACTGGCGTGAAAAAGCTGAAACCACCAGGTTTTCCGAACGCCCGACGCCTTTGCCCCGTGGTGGGAGGAGGCACAGCCCCGTGGATGGTTCTCCAGGCAGAGATACGGGGCTGATGGGTGTCCCGGGGGTGCGGGAGCAAGGCGAAGCGAGGAGGATGAGGGTTGTTCCCCCAAAGTTGGGTTTTCCTGCCAGGGGTGGTCGCCTGCGCGGGGATGCTGGGCTCAGCTTGCCATCTAGTGGCAATAGCAGCCTTTTCCGGAGGGCCGTGGGGTTCGTGGCTGCGCACGGGGGGTCAGAGCCCTGCTGGGGGGTCTGCAGCTCCGCGGTGGGGTCCACAGCCTTGCTCGGGGGTGTCTGCATCTCCCCGGGGGGGTTCCCAGCCCTCGCTCCCCAGAGATTGCCTTCTCTACCTGAGCGCACACGGAGCCGACATGAATCTTTAGCCCCCCCACCAAATCCTGCGCAGACCTTTGGGGGTTGCTGGTTTTAGCATCCCCATGAAAACAGGGAAGAGCGCTGAGCGGCTCAAGCTGGGTGGACGCCAGCCAGAGCCGTGCCGAGCGAGGGGATGAGCTGGGGAGGTCTCCAGCTCCCATCTTGGTGCCCCTCCACCCCAGAGCCTGGAGTCTCACCTCTCCCGAGAGCCAAGACCCCTTGTCCGCCTTCCTCCGGCCCTAGAGCTGAGCCGTTCCTCCTGCCTGTCTCGAGGGGCAGATCCCTCTTTGCCGCAATGCCCAGGGACGGGTGAGACACCGTGGGGTCGCGCCTGGCCCCGTCTGACCCTCTCCCCTCGCCTTACAGGTATGCTGGTGGTCAACGTCACCTGGAGGAACAAGACGTACGTGGGGACGCTGCTCGACTGCACGCAGCACGACTGGGCACCTCCCCGGTAAGCGGGCGGTGGGGTCCGGCAGCGCCCAGGCCCCCATGTATGGCCCCCCGTGGCACCTGGTGCGCCCTGCCCTGTGCCCATGGGGCTGCCGTGGGGGTTAGCAACTCTTCCTTGGCCAGCCGAGCTGCTCCCGTGGCGCTTTGCCCCTGCCGTTGCAGGCTCCCTTGGCCAGGAGACTGGAGACGGTCGAGCATTTGCCGATGGAGCTCTTTTGCCGATTCCTCTTTACTGGAGTGGTGGGGGGACGAGGTTGTGGGGTTGATAGTGAGGGGAAGAAGGGGGTCCCCACCGCGCAGCGGGAGCGGCGTAGCCCAGCACAGCCGTCTCTCCATGAAAACCTCCTTGTCCTCCTCCCTGCAGGTTCTGCGACTCTCCCACCAGCGACCTGGAGATGCGCAATGGCCGGGGCAGGGGCAAACGCATGCGCCCCAACAGCAACACGCCCGTCAACGAGACCGCCGCCGCCTCGGACAGCAAAGGGACCAGCAACAGCAGCAAGACCCGGGCGGGAGCCAACAGCAAAGGGCGCCGGGGAAGCCAGAACTCCTCGGACCACCGCACGCCGCCCGGCGGCACGGCGGAGGACGTGAAGGCCAGTCCCTCCTCCGTCACCAAGCGGAAGAGCAAACCCCTCTCCGACATGGAGCTGAACTCCAGCTCGGAGGACTCCAAGGGCAGCAAACGCATCCGCACGAACTCGATGGGCTCGGCAGCCGTGCCACCCGCCACCATCAAGGTGGAGCCGGCTGTCCTCGACCGAAACTGCCCTTCTCCCATCCTCATCGACTGTCCCCACCCAAACTGTAACAAGAAGTACAAGCACATCAACGGGCTGAAGTACCACCAGGCCCACGCGCACACGGACGACGACAGCAAGCTGGAGGCGGACGTGGACAGCGAGTACGGCGAGGAGCCCTCCCTGCACACGGACATCGGGAGCTGCAACGGCGCCGCCGTCTCTCAGAAGGGCTCGCTCTCGCCGGCTCGCTCGGCCACCCCCAAGGTGCGCTTGATGGAGCCCCACAGTCCCTCCCCGTCCGGCAAGTTCAGCGCCAAGGTGCCCTGCAAGAAGAAGCTGGGTGGGGAAGGAGACACGGACCCGGGCGCCCTGTCCAACGATGGCTCTGAGGATGGTCCCTCGGTGGCCGATGAGACGAGTAACGACGGCTTTGACTCTCTGGAGAAGCGGTGTGTTGATAAGGACAAGGGAAAGAAGGCAGCTGGTGCTAAGCCAGAGAAGATCCCTTCCAAAAGCTTGAAGTCTGCCAGACCCATTGCGCCGGCCATCCCCCCCCAGCCGATTTACACCTTCCAGACGGCCACCCTCACCGCAGCCAGCCCCGGTTCCTCCACGGGCCTCGCCACCACCGTGGTCCAGACCATGCCCAACAGCCCTCAGCTCAAACCCATCCAGCCCAAGCCTACAGTGATGGGAGAGCCCTTCGCGGTCAACCCTGCCCTCACCCCTTCCAAGGAGAAGAAGAAGAAAGACAAGAAGAAGAAGGAGCCCAAGGAGGTAGAAAACCCTCTGACTCCTGGCAAAGCCTGCAGAGCGGAGGAAGGCAAGAGCCCTTTCCGGGGGGAATCCAGCGACCTGGGGACAAAAGGCGAGGGGCTGCTGAACGGCTCGTCCGACCCCCACCAGAGCCGGCTCGCCAGCATCAAGGCCGAGGCGGATAAAATCTACAGCTTCACCGACAACGCCCCAAGCCCCTCCATCGGTGGTGCCAGCAGGCTGGAGAACACCAACCCAGCCCAACCCATGACCCCGTTGCACGTCGTCACCCAGAACGGGGCAGAGGCGAGCTCGGTGAAGACCAACAGCCCGGCCTACTCGGACATCTCCGACGCCGGGGAGGATGGGGAGGGCAAGCTGGAGAGCGTGAAGGCGAAGGATCCGGAGCAGCTGGTCAAGGAAGGCGCCAAAAAAGCTCTTTTCCCCCCGCAACCGCAGAGCAAAGAGTCTCCCTATTACCAAGGCTTTGAAACCTACTATTCCCCCGGCTACCCCCAGGCGAGCCCGGGGCCCTTGAACCCCAGCGGCCAGGCCGCGGCCGAGACGCAGGCCTTGAAGCTGAAGAAGGACGAGGAGCAGGAGAACCCGGAGGTGAAGGTGAAGAGCGAGGGCTGCGAGGAGAAGAAGGCAGAGCTTGGCGGCTCCAGCCAGCAGCCCTCGGTCATCCAGCAGCGTCCCAACATGTACATGCAGTCCCTCTACTACAACCAGTACGCCTACGTGCCCCCCTATGGCTACAACGAGCAGGGCTACCACGCTCACCTGCTGAGCACCAACCCTGCCTACCGCCAGCAGTACGAGGAGCAGCAGAAGCAGCGGCAGAGCCTGGAGCAGCAGCAGCGAGGGCTGGAGAAGAAAGCGGAGCTGGGCTTGAAGGAGAGGGAGGCAGCGCTCAAAGAGGAGTGGAAGCAAAAGCCGCCCATGCCCCCGACGCTCACCAAGGCCCCGAGCCTCACGGACCTTGTCAAGTCAGGGCTGAGCAAGGCCAAGGAGCAGGGAGGTCCCGACATGGCCAAATCCGTCATCATCCCCAAGCTGGAGGACTCGTCCAAGCTGTCCGGCAGCCAGGTCGCCGAGGGACTCAAGGTGAAGCTGAGCGAGGCCAGCCACCTTGGGAAGGAGACCGCCGAGACGAAGGCTGGCTCCGAGTGTGGCCGGCAAGCGGAGGTGGACCCTGTGCTCTGGTACAGACAGGTAATGCCGCCCGCTCGGCCCTGCCCGCCAGCCCGGCGGTGGGCTTTCTCCTGGAGGAAGCCCCTCGCTGCAGCTTCGCTGCAGGGCTTTGCTGGGGCCATCACCTCAGAGGACACGCGTGGTCCTCTGCTCGTGATGGGACTCCATGAGGTTCCCTTGGGGCTGGGAGGCCACGGAGGGGCCAAGGAGAGCCTGGGGAAGGGGAGTAGGGTTCGCTGGTCCCCTCCAAATCCAGCCTGGTTCTGGGCCGGGCAGGGCTGGGGGGAGGCAGCTGCTCTGACGGTTGGCTGGTTCTTGCAGGAAGCCGAGCCTCGGATGTGGACCTACGTGTACCCGGCAAAGTACTCGGACATCAAGACGGAGGATGAGCGGTGGAAAGAGGAGAGGGACCGAAAGTTGAAGGAAGAAAGAAATCGAAGCAAAGAAGCCGCGTCCAAGGAGGATGGGAAGGAGAGCACCAGCTCCGAGTGCAAGCTGACCCCCTCCGAGGAGGCTCGCATGGTGGGGAAGGACCCCAGACCCAGCGTCCACGTCCCCGTGTCTTCACCCCTCACGCAGCATCAGTCCTACATCCCCTACATGCACGGCTACTCCTACAGCCAGTCGTACGACCCCAACCACCCCAGCTATCGGGCCATGCCCACCGTCATGATGCAGAATTACCCAGGTAGGGACCCGCAGTCTCCTCTGGGACATCCCTTCCCAGGCCGTCCCTGCTCCCGGCGCGGCGGATGGCTGTAGGACATCCTCTTGCTCCTGGAGGCTTGCGTGCAGAGCCGCCCGAGGACTCCTCATGCCCTGACTGCTTTTTCTCCCCCCTCCAGGATCATACCTACCCTCCAGCTATTCCTTCTCTCCGTATGGGAGCAAGGCGTCCGGCAGCGACGACAGCGACAAGTCCCGAGCCAGCCCCAGCGTGAGTTGTAAATCCAGCTCAGAGTCCAAGGCCCTGGACATCCTGCAGCAGCACGCCAGCCACTACAAGAGCAAATCGCCCACGGTGAGGGTCAGGAAGGCGCTGGCTTTGTCCCGCTCCGCGCACGAGCTTCGGGATGGTCCCTGGATCCTATAACCCGCCCGGAGCAACTCTGCCTGCCGTGGGTTTTTGCCGTTCCTGCTGCTGTAGGAGACCTGGGGCCACGGAGTAATCCCACAGCACAACTCCTTTGGGGTGGATGAGCCAAACCTGCGGGCAGGGCTGGCCCAGAGGAGCACTGGGGCTTCTCCAGGCCCTGCAGCAACCGGGCAATGCTTGTCCCCAGCCCTGGAGCTGGTGGGTGGGATGCAGGAGCTGTCTCCATCCCGGTGTAGGGGCACAAGCTCCTCCTGTGCTGAGCCGGGAGGGCACAGTGGCAGCAAACCCTGGGTTTGGGCAGGAAGGAGCTGCCTGAAACGGGACCTGCGTCTGCCCTGCCACACTGGCCATCCCGCCATCTCCCAGCAGTGTCGTGGGGAGCCTTTGGGCACAGGCAGGGAGAATATCGTCCCGGCGGGGCAGCCTCAAGTGCCCGGCTTGGGTCCGATGCTGCCCTGCGCCCCGGGGTAGCAGGTAGCATCCCTCAGCGTGTGTCTGCTCTCTCCTCTCCAGATAAGCGAGAAGACGTCTCAGGAGCGGGACCGCAGCGGCTGCGGGGTGGTGGGAGGTGGTGGGAGCTGTAGCAGCGTCGGGGGAGCCGGTGGGGGAGAGAGGAGCGCCGACCGGCCCCGCACCTCGCCCTCTCAGCGCCTGCTCTCGACGCACCACCACCACCACCACCTCGGGTACTCGCTGCTGCCGGCGCAGTACAACCTGCCCTATGCAACAGGTGAGAGCCCAACCTCACCCCGGCACGGCTCGGGGGAGCCGGGAAGAAGCCGTAGCCACCTTTGGGCGGCGTGAGCCCTCGCGCCGGGCTTTGCTTTGACCGTATCCGGCGCTCTCCAGCTCCCCCGGCACAGCTGGGTGCCCGGCCCGGGCTGCCAGCTCCTGACGCCGCTTCTCCTCCGCAGGTCTCTCCTCCACAGCCATCGTTGCCAGCCAGCAAGGCTCCGCGCCCTCCCTATACCCACCTCCCCGGAGGTGAGAACGGTAAGGCTCTCCTCCCGCGGCACCGGCACGGCCGCCCTGCTTCGCCCACGGGCAGCCGGGCCGGGCGCACGGGGGGTTTGGGGTTTGCCCGGGGCTGGCGGGGCTGCCGGCGGCGGGAGCTGACTTGACCTTGGGTCGTGGCAGGACGTGACGCGCAGGGACGCCTGGGCTGTACGAGACATGTGACTGGCTCACATGGGGATGCGCTGGAGACTCCTTTAGACATCAGTTGAATGGTGTTAATTGTTCTGCTTGACGTTCCTGCCACGATCCGAGGCAGACTCTGTCTTCTCCCCCCGTCGGACACACACTGACCCCCCTCCACACCCTCCCCTTTGGTGAGTGGGCGAGCTGGTACCTGCGGAAATATTTATTCTACTGGGCACTGGCGCTCGGGATGGAGGTGACTCGCCTGCCTGGTGCATATGAAGAGGAAACGGAAGCACTGAGGTTTCTCGATGGATTTGGGACCCTGCCGTGTCTCTGCGAGCCGCTGCTTCACGATGGGGCTGAGCGCCACGGGACTGGGGGCGGGCAGGGGTGCTGCCTCCTGCCGGCTCCTCGCTGGGGCTCCAAGCGCGGGGCTGAGCCTGCCGTGGAGTCGCAGTCTCAGGAAAGGAAGGTCTGGCTCACGCGGGTGTCGGGGAGCCTGGCGCGAGCTGTGGGGGCACCAGCCTGACCGGAGGCGGCTGTGGGGCACAGGGACGTGCTGCATGTGGGGTGCCCCCTCTCCTAGCCCCATGGCTGCTCCCACACCCCATGGCACCCACTGCTCTGTGCTCGGGTGGGCAGGAGCCGCCAGCGCAGTGGGTTGGAGGCTGCTCTTGGCCCCAGTGAAGCAGCCTCTGCCCGCCCCCCGCACCCCGGGTGGCCGGGGCTCGGCGGGGCCGGTGCCGCTGGGCGCAGAGCTGGGGGCTGCGCCCGACACCCAGCCCGCTGCCGGGTGCCTCCCCAGTGCCTTGCGCGGTCCAGATCTGCCCGAAGCTCGCGCCCGCGGCGTTCGAGCTGGTTTCTGAGCTGGGACTCTGCAAACCCCCGGCCTCTCCTCTGCCCCCCTTCCCCGGCAAGTGCTCCCCAAACCCCGGGGCAGCACATCCCGCTCAGGGAGGGCGGAGGTGAGGGCTGTGGCTCCCCTTTGCATCCACCCTCTTGCTTTTAAATCGGCTTCCCCAGGCCACGGGCAGAGCCTGGCAAGGAACAAGCACACTTTTAGGCTCTGCCAGAGGCACTCGGGGCCCTGCCAGTCCCCGCTCCGGCCCCATGCTGGTGCTCGGGGCACCAGGCCCTGGAGGAAGCCGGTCCCCGCTCCCGGCTACTCCCCAGCGCCCGAGGACAGGGGCTTTCTGGTCCTCTGCCCACCCCGCCCCGGAGCGGCTCTCCCCGGGCCGACGCTCTACCTCGGCCCCGCAGCAGCCGGGCCGCCCCGGCTCTCTCCGCGCCGCTCCCCGCTGCCCGGCCAGGGGAGCGCGGGGGGCTGTCGGTCTCGGTTGTGTGTGTGTGTGTGTCCGTGTCGCACCCGGCCCCGAGGGGCCGCTGTACCGGGATGCTCTGCCCACCGGGCTCTGTACATACTGTAAAAAGCAATTGTTTGAAAGCTGTTGTTTTGGGTTTTGTTTTCTTTCCCCCGTTAACCCCCATCCCACTTTACCCAGTTGGAAAGGAGGCGCTCGCTGGTCTCGGCCCTGGTTTGGGTGCTGGCAGCGCGGCGGCCCCAGCCTGCTCTCGTCAGTCGACTCGTTTTTTTCTTCCGCTCATCGTTGGCTTTGCAAGGAGACGGGGCTGCGCGGCCCGGCACGCTCCTCGGGGCCGGGGCTGGTGATGCCGGGCCCACCCTGCGCCCCTTAAGGAGCCACCCGCAGCCGCCGGGCTGGGGACCGGAGGGGTTGGGGTGAGGGGGAGCCCTGCATCCCACCCGCAGAGGAGCGTCCCGCCAGCTGCTCCTACCTCCAGCCTCGACCGGTCCGGCAGAGCCTGGCTCCTGGCACAGCCGGGGCCCACCAGCGGCTCCGGGGCGCGGAGGAGGGGGCTGGGCTGGGCAGGGGGCGATGGGGGGTGCCGCAGGCTGTGCTGAAGGGGGCCGAGGGGGGCTGCTCCCCACCTTCCCAGTTGGATCCCAGTTGAGTCTCCCTTTAGGTGTTAAATGAAACAACGGTTTATGCAGAATAGGTTTGAGGTTTGACGTTTTCCTGGTCGGCTCCTGCCCGGGGGGCTGGCACCCCGGCCCCGCAGCCGTGCTGCTCCCCCGCCCTGGGGTCCCCCGCCCTGGGGTCCCCTCCCCAGCCCCGGCCCCGGCCCACCGGGCGGCCAGCCAGGGCGTCAAACCCTTGGTGTTTATAGCTCTTGTTTCCATTGGCGTTGCTGTGTTGGGTTTCATTTCAGTCTTCCTGATTCTGCCCTTCTGTAAAGTGTACATTATTACCAAGTTCCTTGTTTTTTTTATATATATATATATAAATATATATATATACAAACTGTACTCTTCTTGCCTTTGTACATTCGGGCAAGGAGAGAGAATAAATCTTTTTAAGAGACAATCACAAACCTGTGAGGGTGGCTTTTTCTTCCTGCTCCCCTGACTTCTGGTCCTTTGCCCCCAGTGATTTGGGGGGGGGGGAGAGAGAGGGGGGTCCCCGTCTCTGGGGCATCTCAGAGGGCTGAAGCAGACGTGCCACTCGCGGTGCCAAGCTCATCGGTCCGTGGCCGCTGAGGCTGTGGGGGGTGGCCCCAGCACCCCTCTGCTTGCTCGCAGGCCCTCGGATCCGCCCGGGGATGCTGCAGCCAAGCTCGGCCGCGGCAATTTGGGTCAGAACCCCCCAGGCTGGGCACCAGCGAGGGGCAGCTGCCCCATGGCTGCCAGGGCCCTGCCCTACCCCAGGCAAGCCCCTCTCCGTCAGCCCTGGGCGGGGGGGGAAGGCAGCTGGGGGACCGGGGTGCCACGGGGCAGAGTTTGGCCGTGGAGGTGACCTGTGCAGCCAGCAGCACCCGGAGAAAGCAGAAGCCCCTTCAGGGTCTCAGGAGGGTTTTTCTGCAGACAGTCGTAGCCGAGGCCTTTACATTTGCGCTCACTTGCTTCAGCCAGGGCAGGAAAGTATTTGGCACTTGTCAGAGCAGCACATGCACCGGCACAGCCTAATAACCACAGCTTATTAACGAGCTCAGCCCATCCTCCAAGCTCCCATGACCAGGACCTCGCTCTTTACCAGTAAGGACGGAGCAAAGCGGTTCCCACCCCAGCCCCTGAGGGACGTGCCAGCAAAGGAGCACCCCGGGGTGGCAGCAGGACCCCGGAGCACACACAAACACCCCGGGAGGCACCAGCGCAGCGGAGGAGTTACGAGAAGGGATAAAACCCGGCCTTTCAGAAGGGCAGAACTAGAAATAAGAGGGGAAGGAGGGAAAAGAGACACAAACTTTAAGATGATTTATTCACACAAACCTGTATCCCAGCCCCACCTCTCTCCCCCAAACAGAAAACACTGACCATGACGTTTATGGAATGGCTCGGCTTCAGCTTTTAACAAAACCCCCCACAGAAGGGCGAGAGCACAACAAAGCACACAAGGACAAGTCCACACGCAAGCAGCCAGGCCGGGAAGAGAGCTCACGGCACGCCTCGGGGGCACACTGTATAAACACACCCTTCTCGCCTGGCCTCCAAAGCCAGCCAGGTTACATCCACGTGGCACGAAGACAAGAGCACAACCTCATTCTCCAACATCCGAAGGGGCAGGGTCAAAACACGAGCTACCGCCAGCACCGCAGCCCCATCCCGGGAAAGCCCCCGGTTGGGGCGAGCAACCCACGGGGAAGCCACCATCCGCACCTGCCCCCACACGCAGCCCGCTTTGGTTTGGATACAGCCGTCAGCGGTGTCTCAAGTCTCGAGATCATCTCTTTGGAAAGGCGAGGAGGAAGGAGAGGCGTGGGGACAGCCACCGGCCTGCTCCGTGCCCGTCCCGGGGCGGGGGCCATGGCACCGCAGGCGGGTAAGGAAACATCCCCCCAGAGCAGAGGTATTGCTCCGAACACTCGCTTGAGCCGCTGAAGCCGTCAGGAGGCCCAGCAGAGGCTCCCTTCCTTTCAAATAAGCAGCCCCAGCTGTGTGAAGTTCATCTGAATGCCCCTTTTATTGAACGCTGTGATAGTGCAGTGGTAACATTGAACAGAGTTAAGACTGCTTAAACAAAAGCTGGAAGAGCAAGAAGGTGTTGGGTTTTTTAAAAAAAAAAAAAAAAAAAAAAAAAAAGGTTAGACCAGTTAAAAGAGCATCGGTCGCCCCAAAGGGGAGACGCACAGGGGACTGAATGTAGTGTTAAAGGTTAAACTCAAGCACGTCTCCTCCGTGTGCCTAACGCCCAAACCGTGCCTTCTACGTAAGAGTCTGAGTGGAAAACAAGGTAGTCTGTCAGACGAGCGCACGTGGGGCGACGGGGAAGGGGCCCACGCGGGTTTAGAGAAGTCAAGGAGTTGATGCTGCACCTACCGCCGCGCTCCCCGGGCACCAGGCGCCCCTAGGCTAACACACCACACGGCTGCACGTAAAGAGCTCCTATGCCAGTTCATAAACATCTTCCATTTACTATTTGGTGATTACATGTGTGTATATATAGTTCTCTAGGCAACACATTTCAATGAGACAGTCAACTCTGAGGATACACAGGCCAATCTAACAATGAGAAATGCAGGTTCAGTCCAACAGAAGCTTGTTTTCCCTTTCCTCAAGAAAGGAGATGTAACCCTCTCTCCCCTCAACAGCATTTTCAGGTCACTCTGGAGTCCCCCGCTGCAGCTATTCTTCGTCAGAGGAAGAGTTCTGATCCAGGGGGTACACCATGAACATCACGTCTGGCCGCGACGGGACAGAGGGGTGACCAGGCCTCACGATTTCAAAGCCCAAGAAGCTGAATGTCTTCAGGAGCGGAGCTACCAAAGAGAAGGAAATCTGTTACCACCAGGAATAATCCTCTTTACCTGCGTCACCCTAGAAGCCGCGAGTACCAACGAGCACTGAACACCCATCCAGAGCTTCCTGCACAGAAAGAAACCGTTTTAACGTGACAGCCCTCTCAAATAGGGGGTCTCGTCTCTTCCTGCGTTCCTCACTGCCGCTCCTAAGCGTGACGGGGATTTTAGTTGCGCGGCAGAGCAGGTTAGTCCACGTTTATCCTGCGACGTCTCTTCCGTCCCCTCTGAGAAAGGGCGATGCGTGGTTACCTGCCTGCGCCAGCGGCGCGGCCCCGCTTTGCCGGGACGCGCGTGGCCATGCCGCGGCACGTCCAAGTCTGTACTCTGTGCTTATGGGGGTCCCGGCACCCTTCAAGCCCTGAAGGCGGGTCAGCAAAGAGGAACCTGCTCGCTCAGGGTCTCGGCAGAAGTTTGCTGTCTGCGCGAGGAGGACCTGGAGCTCCGGGGAAGCTCCAGGCAGCTCAGCACGGCTTGGCGCGCTCCCCCAGGAAAGCCACCACGGCTTACGCACAGAAGTCCGCAGCGGGTTCAGTCCAGAAGCCCCCTCCCCACCTCCTCTCGGTCAGGTGAGGTTGTATTACGAAGTGACTAAAGCGATCGCTCCCCTGCGACCCATGAAAGTTACCCTGGCGCAGCTCCTAATCTCTACGGCACCCTCCGATGATCAACTTGAAACGGTCATGCAGAGGAGCTTTCTTTTTTTCCAAGACAGCACTGAATTTCAACTGCATAGACACGGACCCAGGATCCGGAGCGCCCCAGAACTCGTGCAAAGCAGCCAGGTCCAAGAGCAACACATAACCCACTTCTAAAACCAAACCCCAGTATCGGATGTGTCTCACCAGCCACTGCGGAGGTCACCTACGCAACCTGCGGCGGCGGCGACATTACAGCAAGAACTTAATCTGGACGTTATTCTTGGCATCGTGACACGGAATGACATCTTCCTGGGCTCAGCACAGCTTAGCTCTAATAACGGGCTTCGTTTCAGAGAAGCCAGCGCAGCTTGGGAAGCAGCAGAGTAAAATTAGAATTAAGGTTTGAGTTCCTCCTGCCGCGGCGATTGCTTGGTTACTAGCCTGCGTCTAGTGAGATTTAAAGTGACACATCCACAGCTTGGTACCTCACCACAAATCTCCTCAAACTTCCGTGCTGTAATTGCTCATCCAACACGTCTATCTTTAGATCCTAATGCAGCCCCCTTAAGCCATAAGCATCTATAGCCAGGGTCAGGATTACCTGTAGGTCTAGGAAGGGCAAAAGTGCCGGGAGATCTTTAAAAAGCTGCTGAACATCAGGGTAACAAGCTACAAGAGTTCGTTCCCCACGTAATAACCTCTCCCTGGTTTCTCCTTCCAAATCACAGAAGCCTGGTGCCAACTGGAGACCTCCAATCCTTACCAAAGGAGAAATATTAACCCCTTTCTGGACAAGAAAATACTCCCCAGTTGCTCAGGAGCAGCTTTCCACGTCAGAGTACTGGGAATAACGTAACTGCAGGGCAGTAAAGCATACCTGCTGGAGAAACCAGAGTATTCCCTCTCCCTTAGTCTCAAGGAAGGGCTTATTTCCTCCACGAGAAACTATTTCTGCGTCGTAAGACCAACATGACAATTAGGCGTGTGACATGTACTGCGTCCCGTGGAGCCCTGCCTGGGGATTACCCGATTCGCGTACAGCTTCAGCAGCGCCATTTTACATCTAGGGAGCAAACCCGCCAGCGGGGGCCAGTCCTCACCTCTATCTTCTCTGCTTTTTCTGAAGCAAATAAAGACGTAGTTTACTTTCATTTTTTCTTCAGCAAACTCCAGCAGTGCTGATAACCTGCCAAGGAGGAAGACGACAAAAGAACATCAGCTATAGGAAGTCCTGTCCTGAGGAAGCCTCTGAGCGTTATCAACTGTTTGGATGTTTTCAGGCAGAAAGATGACTTGTTTACAGACCCCTTCCAGCGAACAATGGGTGCCGAAACAATGGGCTTCCTGCTTCGTTATCCAGCCCCGCAGAGCTAAGAGCGATCCTCTCGCCAAGCCACCCAAGTCACTGTCCTCGGCACCCACGTGCCGGCGTGCACAAACACCCGTCCCCAGCCGCCAGCGATTCTGTGCAGAAGCCTTCGTACGCAGGAAGCCGAATATCGCAGCTGACCCTGAGCCAGGCTATGTCCCCTCCGCTGGCAACACACGTGAGGGGACCTGCAAGTGTCGCGCTTTATGGGAACGAAAAAACACCCAAACCAAAAAAGAGCTTATGCCAGGCAGAAGAGAAAACCATCGCTGAAGGAGCATGTGCGGAGGCAAAGCTGTTTCCTGAACACATCAGCTGGGTGGCACAGCTGATGCACCCCGAATCCGCGCTCCTGCCTTTCCAGCTAAATTATTTCTGCCACCTCCTGATGGAAGCGGCGCTGCGTTAACCCCTCTCTGAGCCCTGGGGATCAATGCGGCAGAGCCGTCGCTGTCACTGCTGGCCTCGTAACCATTTACGATGCAGGCTGCTAGAGCAGAGACAAACAGGGCTTCAATCGACATCTAATTAAACAGCAGTCAGCAAGACTGAAGCGCAGCGAGGGAGATTAAATTTGCAAGGGTTTTGTTAATATGGTAATGAACTATTTTAATTATAGCCTCTACGAGGCTGTTTTACCTCGCTAAAAATAACGTGACAAAATTGCCCTTTAAGTCACGATGACACGGGCGGGTAAAGACCCTCCCCAAAGAACCCGCTCCCGAGAGAGCGGGCACTTGGGCAGCTGAAGGATTTACACACACATTTATCTGGACTCGGGTTCAAATGAGACAAGTGTGAGACAGCAAGAACACTGGCGCTTACTGAAGGTGCCCAATGAGGGGTTTTTTTTCCTTAATTAGCTTGTGTCATTTACGGATGAAGCCTACTTGGAGATTTAGGAGGACTTCAGAGAGCTCCGCGGAGGAATCCAGTAAAGCCGCATCCACACTACAGTGCTCCCCACTGGCAGAGATCTCTGGCAAAGCACTTTGGCAGGAAGTAGCTGCTCTGGAAGCTGCGTTTACACAAACTTCCCAGAGCAGAGCTGTCTGGACAAAACACTACCGTATTCTGCCAACAGAGAAAAATCAGAGGCTCTGGCAGAGCCCGACGCCTGCGTGGCGGCACTCCAAGCGCAGATCCACCTACTGATGAGAAGGAGCGCATCAGTATAATGGAGGGTTTTTTCCCCTGAAAGCGAGGAAAACACCTGCCAAAATAAGCTTGCCAAGTGGCCAGCAGAAAAAAAAAAAAAAAAAAAAAAAAAATATCGGAGAAAGGCTGGTAGATTTTCCATACCGAAGTACGCAAAGAATCACTCCGCTCGTTTCTTGCTTATTTTTCATTAGCATAGGGACTCAAAAACCTGTAACCCATCCGAAATGATCACTAAGGAGGAAAAAATACATGGAGGACTAACAGGAGGACAGCTCTCTGAAGGCAAGGCAGTAAGGACACGCTTCGGATACGCGCACACCAGGAGCAGAGCTGCCGTACGTACAGCCCCTTCTCGCACAGCATCACCCCTGTGGAGCCGCGGACACAGCTCTGGGATCCTGAACTTACCCTTCCTTGCTCCCATCAGCTAATAATCCGTCAGGGATTTCCACAAAGAGGCTCTGATTCGAGAGCACGGCATCCCAGGAGGAGGTCTTCACCTCTGTGACCTTGTACTGGAAGTGGACAATGTGAGGCTTCCCTTCGTGCACTGGGACATCTTGGTTAACAGTGATCTTCTCGTCCTGCGCAGGGGAGGGAGGAGAGCTCAGCAGATACGCTTCAGGGTTAAAGAAAACTATCCGTGAGAGCATAGACCAAAAAAATGTAAGAGATCGCGCTTAAATGAGCACGCAGAGGGACTGTGTTTTCAGGGGGAGCGCCCTCCTGAAGAGCCAGCCCTTACAGCCTGGTGCGCGCCCAGAGTTTCGGCCTATCGCCAAAATTCACCTCCCCGAGACCCACTGCAGCTCGTGAAGGTACGCACCGTCGGCTGCAAGCTCATCCCCGAGTCTCAGCGCCCTAAACAAGCGCGTAAGCGGTTAAGAGTTATTGTTCTGAACTACCCGTAGTACCTTGCTTTCATTCTAACACAAAAATAAAGAACAAAAATAGTCAAGTCACACTCCCTTGGCTGTTTATAACGTAGAACTAGAGATGCGAATGCAAAATAAATGGTATTACAGTTTTACTCAGAACACCACTATACTTTCCCCTTCCCCTTTCACTGGCTCAGGGACATACCACAGCGAGTTCTCAGACCTCGGGGTGATTTTCTAGTCATGTTTTTGTGTTCAAGGGAATGCAGATTTGCATATTTACATTATATTAAATTTCTGGGTAGCGAGAGTCCATTCATCCACCACAGGCCCCAGCCACATCTTTGAAGGGCGGTTCATGAACTACCCTTCAAAGAACACAACTCGAACCGACAAGCTGGAAGAGCATCTGCCGCCGCAGCCCGACCAGTTTCATCGTCTCCCCAATCCCCTTCTGTTTAAGGGACGACCACAAATTGCTTTCCCAGATTTTACGACCAACTGGTACGGCAAATGGTTTGCCTCCTGGTATAAGGGAGGCAAATACATAGCGCAGAGAGAATCCCCAAACAGACAGAAGCTATGCGGATTTGAAGATTGCGATGAGGTCTTTTCCAGAGACCACAAACGGGCATGTCCCTCTCCAATGCTGCTCCAACTAGAACGCCAAGCACGCAGACCGCCTCAGATTCAGCTCAGCAGTTCCTAGAAAACAATTTCGTGGTTGAAACCCCATTCCTTCTCCTGACAATTTTTGCAGGCAGTTGGCTTGCCCACTAATGATTTCCACGTTTCACTGGAAAGAGCCCCAGCGAAACGGTGAGGAAATTCATTAGGTTCCCGAGTTAACGTCGTCTACTGCGGCGGCAGCTGAACTGTTCCCATCTGCTTGGTTACAGGCTCACGCATCCCGACCCTCTCACATTGACAAAGTCACCCGCACAGCTCTGAAGGGCAGAAGTAAACCAGGTCATACAAGCCATGTCTGCTCTGTTCCCGAGCCACGGGAACGCCTGGGAAAGCCTCTCTCTCCTCAACGGCATCAAAAGGTGGGGTGGGAGGTGGGTTACTCCATCGGGTCATGAGGTGAGCAACCGTCCCGCTTCCAGGCATTTTATTTTAACAGGGTGATTAATTCAGCAGCTCCTTATGAGCTCTGATCTGCCGACCATCAGCTGGACCGACAACGAGACAAGGGACACCGCTGCGGAGCCAGCGCCTCACCAGACAGCGTTTAATAAATGCTTTGTAGCGACATACGCTCATCTCTGACCACAGCGCACACAGGGAGCCAGCACAGCGGAGAAAACTCAGCCCAGCCTGGATCTGCAGCCAGGCAGCACTTACGAGACGGGCAGCACCACCGCGTCGGCAGCCCACGGCGCCCAGCAAGAGGGTGGAAGACTCCTCAGTATTGCTGCTTTTCAAGCGGGTGCTTTCTTGAAGGTGTTTTAAGCTATTAAGGTAAAAGCATTGCTGAAAGCCCAGCGGTTCAGCAAAAACATCCCCGAGAACCTTTCTAGGCTCCTCAAGCCTGCGTCCCAGTGCTTTAATTCCTGTTACCACATGTATTAAAATAGATCCCACTCGGTTTGACTAACGTGACAAGGAAGAAGCCATTGAGCGCGTTAATGCTGGTGACAAAGTAACGCCGCATGCAAATCAGGAACTGCCTGGCTTCGGTAACCAGAGCAGAGGAAGCTGCCGTTTGTTTAAAGCCCACAAAGCTCCGCTGAAAAACAAGTTTACACTTCACCAGAATAAATATCCTGTAGGAAACACGTTTATTCATCAAGTTTGAAAGAAGTTTTCACGGCTGCGCCTGCTGTCGGGTTCTACTAGTTTTAAGCCGAGCGCATTAAGAAACGTCCCAACAGCCGCTCAAGTTAAATCAGGCTGCTGCTGCTGAAGCCACCGCAGAGCCAGCAGCAAGAGTCCGAGCCCAGCAAGAGCTCTGCGCTACAGAGGTGTATTTTAAAAAAAACAAATCAAGGGGATTATATGCACATCCTCCACCACTGACTTTATGGGAGCCTTTTACAGTTGTTGTTACTGTGCAGAAAGCGTCTCCGTTTCAGAGAAGAGCCTTCTCTCAAGAAAAGCTCGCGGCTGCTTCTTTTCTTATACTTCACAAAAACAACAACAGGGTGAGGAAGTTGAGAAAAGCAGGCTGGGATCGACACGTCGGAGGGGGAGGCACACGCATGTATTTGTGTGGGAAGACTGGCAGGAGCCTGCAATAGGAGGGGAAAAGCTTTCCGAGCCTTCTGGCTTAGCCCTTCTGTCACCAGAAGTTATGCCCTGCGCCCCAAACCTAGCGAGGTGTTTCCACTTGAAAGCCCCCCAGCGCGCCAGCCCGCTAACCAAAGGCGGCATAACCGCAGGGATTAAGAGAACCAGTTGCCCCGGTTCAGCGGGAGTTACGTTTACACAGCCTGTCTCAGGCAGCTGATATTTTCTTTCTAGGCATCAAAATAGAGACAGTGAGATGCCGGGGAGAGAAGCTGTTCCTGTGAAGCAGCAGCCTAGAATTCTTTGGAACCCGCTCAAAGCAAAATCCTGTTTACGCAACAAACGTTCGGTTTTAGTTCACCCCTGCAAAATCCCCCCGCCACGCTATCGCGGGCAAAAAACACACCCTACCAGGGTACGTTTTACACACAGCCGCCTAAAGCACCAGCTCTCCAGCCCTGGGCTCCATTTCAGCGAGGTAAAGCCACAAGGACCAGCTTCCACTTGGTTATAATTCACCGAGCACAAGATTTTCCAGTCCAGCTATGCTCCTCAGACATCCCGAGAAGGACGGGGGGAGGCCCCTGTGTGTTGGCAGCGTAAGGAGAAAGGATGTTATGATCTGCCATGGCCAAGCGACTCGAGAAACCCGTGCGAGCAGCCTCCCGTTGGCGTGCGCTACACCTGCAGCCTCCTGCCAAGCGCGCTAGCCAGAGCACGTCCGTTCGCACAAAGCCCGTCCGGGCTGCGCAGCGCCGACGCCGATCGCTACTGCGTTCCCAGCTCCAGTAAAACTCCCTTGATGAAGGGCCAAGCATTAAAGTCTCTTAACACAAAAATACCAACAACTATAGGGAGCCCCAGCTGCTTAATTTATAGTGCTGTTGTACACGAGCCCTGCGCCACATGCTCTGAAGGAGGCGGGCTCGTTCAGGAAGGTCATCCCTTGAACTAGAGCGGCTGATACAGCTGGAAGAAGTACTTAAGCTTTTGGGTCCGGATGCCTTTCCAGGTCACGCTGAAGCTCGCTGGCTGAAAAGCTCAGCCTGCGCTAACTACGGCACCACTAACCTCAACGGGCGACGGAGGGGGCAGAGAGAGTCCCCGTCACCCCTGACTCGGGTTGGGCTTTAAACCCCCAGGCAGCACAGCCCGTTCCGCTCTGGGATGAGCTATGTTACAGAAGGGGCTGATTTTCCGACAGATTCTGCTAGGTTTTGTCAGCAATACACCCGGAAAGAATGACAGCCTTGTTTCTAGGATGCAGCTCTCTCGATGACAGGCAGCCAGCCCTGCCTACACGCCACTGCCAAAAGCTTCTGTGCGAATTCGAGGCCGTAGCGAAATCAAACACCTCAAAGCCTCCAAACTGTGACTCTTTCCACCCGCATCTCCTCCACGTTGAGCGCATTTTCTGCCTCTGGACCCCGCCTGGTGCGTACGCAAGGCTTGGCAAAGCTGGCCTGCGGGAGTTTAAGATGCAAGGTCCCCCATTTCTCATCCCCTCCCACCCAGAGGGAATTTATTATTTTTCCTGGGCCCCTCTTGAAGCTATTTATGCATCTTTGTCTGACAGGAAAGCCCTCGTGCTCTTTGCTACCTCTCTGCTGCTCCTCTGGATTTCATACCCCTCTAACGTCCGCGACAATTCAACTCAATAGCATTAAGCTGATGTTACGTTAATAATAAGAGGCCACAGAAGTTGACAGTTATTCACAAAGGTGAGGCACATGCTAAAAATTTGCCAAGGCCGCATTAAAGAAAACTCCTCTGAAAGCAGCCACGAGGCCTGCGATTCTCTCACGAATTTCAAGAGGAGACGTTGGTAGCTGTGACCCAAAAGGGCCTGTATCTTTTCATCACACAAAGTCTGTGTGCCTCCCACAGGGTAATTAAAAATCAAGTCTAACACCTATGACAACACTCCTGGCTGAGCAGCCAAATTTGCAAGCTGAGCAGAAGTTTAGGCTACCTCATCTGATAGCACGTGGAAAAGCAGCCCGTCCCAGAAGGCAGACAGATGCGTGCCACCATCACGCAACGCGAAGCTGCACAAGTGCCAATTATTCTACAGCAAGGAACAGGTCTCCTCCTCCGAAAGCCGAAAGGAAAGGTCCCGTAGAACGAAGACAGCCAACAAACGAGAGCGACACTGATCCACGTGCTCCTAAGCAAGTCTGCAGACACAAACCCCTCCTGATCTTGCCTCATCCTACGTGCGCGTTCTAGAAACGTTCCCGTCTGTGAGGTGGCCGGCCGCCTTGCCCTTTTGTGAAGTCAGGACTTACGCTGGACGCCGGCTCAGGCAGCTCCCAGGCCCCGAGAGCTTTACCTCTCGGAGTAGGGCACAGGAAGGAGCTTATCAACCAGTCTCTCTCTGCATTTCACCGTTCCGCTTCCCGCTTCCTCCGTTTGCGAGGCGTTTAAGAAGTTGTTCCATGTTCTGATAATGCCGGCTCGGCATACAATAGCCAAAACAGACCTCCGGGAACGGGGCTCGTGAATTGTTTGCTGCACACCTTTGAGAAAAGGTCTCTCGTTTCTTACTAAACAGGTGATATTTAAGCAGGAGAGCGCTACGTGCTGAAAAATTAACTGTTTTCCCACTTGTTACCTTGGAGTTATTTGCATTTATTCCCATCAGACTGTGAAAGGAAGCGAACAGAGTTGCAACACGGGTACAGGTCATTATTTAGACGTCAGATCTTTCTCACCTTATATATCAGAGCTGAAAGAGAAGGATCCCTGCTACCCCCTCGCCCACCGGGGATCTTCGACAGTGGGTGAGGGGCATCAGGAGCACCACAGAGGCCCTGGAACAATGTGCCTGCAGCACTGCAGCTGGGGACAGTTACTCAAAGGTAAAATACTACTGCAAGAAAAAGAGAGAGAACACCAGGTTACATTAGCAGGGATCACGTTCCGGATGCTACAGCTCCTCACAACCCCAAACCACTCGTATCCCCCCTCCTCCTCCTCCTCCGCAGCACGTCAGAGGCAGCTACCAGGGCTTTAGCGCCCGGAGAGCTACAGGACAAACACTCACTGCCCAAGCCGTATCAGAAACCGGGGGTGTTTCGTTAGAAACGGAGGAGGGGCTCTGCAGCCACGAACCCGGAGAGAGTGCTGAGCAACCTCATGCTAATAAGGGACGCCTGGAAGGCTGCCAACAGCAGATGGCTGGAAACGCATGACCAGATGAGCACACATTTTCTATAGACAAATATCTACAAATAGATCAACAGGACCCAGAAGGAGGAGGTTTAAGTTTCACATTTTCAAAACGAGGAGGAGTGAAAGGGCTGGTTCTTCAGATATTTTCAACATGCTCTGCAACGTCCGAGTTGACATTTTCACATGCAAATGAAACATGGTACAAGCACCCTTCAGCCCAACCCCAAATGTTACAAGTTCACCCCACAAATCTGCTTTTAAGAGCAAGAAAATCAGCTTCCCTTGCAGTTTCTAAGTTTGTTTGGATGTCCTACACGTGGTCTTTCAGGATCGCTTTGAACACAGGCTTTAATATCTGCCCTAGCTTTTAGGAAGTTTAGGAAAGCAAATTATTTTACTTCTGGAGCGTTGCTCCCTTTATCAGGGCCACAAAAGCTCTTCGCTGAGGCACAGCACAGCGGCGGTATTCCTCTAACAGAGCCTGCAAAAGCAACGCAGAGGAACCAGCCGTTCCCCAGCGCTCCCATTACGAAACACGCCAGCGCAAAGCTACGTAACCACCGCCAAAAGAAAGGGGAGCGTGAGGGTTTTCAACAAGCACATGGAGCGAGGAACAAGGCTATAAGGGACAGACTCTGTAGGCGTATTGACAACTTACTGTCTGTCCTAAAACTTCTCACTCGAGCTGCTCCCAAGACAGTGTTTTTTCACTCTAGTCCCTGTCCACAAGCGAGACTTAAGCGTCCAAAGCCCAAGCACTGAGCTGCACCATCAGAGTCACCTGAACCGCCTATACGGTACGCTAGAACCTACACCAGGCTGCAAACGAACTACTGAAATTCGGCGTTTCTGAACGCCAAAAAATAACTCGCCAACGCAGTTACGACACAGGCAGAATTTGCTAAGATCTTGGCTCGCCATCTCATACCAAAATAATCTTTCTACAGGAAACACAAATATTCTTCCTCCACATATTTCCTCCTCCAGGTGCGCGAGACAGCGCTCTTCGGCAGCGTCCCCACGTGCCACGGCCTACAGCAGACGCCGCTCGGAGAAAAGGCTGTTTAAATACACTAGGAAAAAGAGATGAAGCAGTTGCGCCGAAGACGTCTCGGGGCAAACCCCTTCGCGCACGGGCTCAGTGGCGTTTTGTGTTAACACAGTCCCTCCTCACGGCACGACTGGGGCTATCAATGGACCAGTGTGTATTCAGTAGTAGTGGATGTGGAGAGGCATGACAAAGCACTTTGCTGTGCCGTTCCCCACCCCCAGAAAGCTGTTGGCAGCTTTGTTATTCCCTTCCCTCCTCCCTCACCCCCCACTCGACAATGTACTATTGATAGCTCTCTCCAACTTGTGGCCAAGGCATCAGGAAGCTGGATAATGAAGTGTAGTTGTGGGAAAAAAAAAAATTAAAAAAAAAAAAAGAGAGAGGCAGTAGTTTTCATGCAAAGCAGTTCAAGACACTTCCCAGTTTTGCTTCCTCTGGCACATGCAGAAGTCAAAACACAAGACCCCTTCAGCCGCCGAGCCCTGGCTGCGGCACCGGGGCTTCGCCTAGCCCGGACCATCGCTATCCTCCCCCAAAACTTGGCAGCTGCAGCCAGCTAGGGTCCCGAGAGCAGCACACGCAGGGCAGCGCCATCAGGCAACGCTGGGGAGCGAGCGCGGGGTGGGGGGGCACAGATTAAAGGGGGTTTTGCTTCCTCCAGATGCACGTTAGCGCCCTGGGGAGTTCACGCAAGCGCCCGACAAAGTCTTACCCCTTCACACGTCCGCACGCGAGCGCCTCACTGCAACTCTGCTCCCTGAGGCCTGTTTATAGCTTAAAAGTGAGGAGTGTGCTCCCTTCTAGCCTCTCTTCTCTTTGGAGAAGCTGCTTTCCAGCAGCTTGGCTTAGAGTAAGATGCATTTAGATCACCGAGGGCCTTTCCCCGAAGAAGCTCCCAAGCTAAAGCTTCTTGACCGAGCCCTGCCTGAAACGGGAGCTGGAAGCAAGCGTATGTTTTCAGCCAGCAAGTGTAATTTTAACTCGCTAAGCTGCCAGCGATCTCAACCCCGTGCCCTGTCCCTGGGAAGCGCAAAGGACGACAACTCAACTTTTGAACCCCGTCACGGCTGCTCTTCAACAACCCTCGCACCTGAAGCCCCGGGCCAGCGCTGCTTTCAGTCCACAACAACAACCAGCACCTTGGGGTCTAGAAAGCTGCACATTTTCTTGGGTTTGGGGGGGTTTTATTTGCGCTGAACGCTTGGGCCAGATGGAAGGTTCCACACAGCTCCCTTGACGTTACAGAAATGAAGTTTTTTGGTTTGTTTTCTTTTTCACCCCTTTTTAAAAGGGGCTCTGAAGATGCGGTTGCATTTAGCCCGCGATAAGAAGAAGATTTTATGCTGCCAGCCTTTGCAAGTCATACACGAAGGAATCTGATTTGAGGAGCAACTTGTAAATAACCATCTGACGGACACAGCATAGCTCAAGTATCTACCCTACACGCAGCGGCCAAGAAACAAGGCTGTTTTATACACATCCTCCGGGCACTTATCTACGCAGGACGATAGAAGCTCAGGAAATAACACTTTGAGGACTCTAAACAAGGAAGAGACACACAAGATAACTCGGCCAGCTGAGAAAAATCCCCACGAATAGAGTAAGTTCATGGCTGCCGACAACCAACCTGCCAGGGAAAGAAAAAAAAAAAAAAAAAAAAAATCACCTTTCCTTAGAGATGCGTGGGGACTGCGGGAAGGGAGGGCACAAACCCTCCTCGGCGTTCAAGGCTTATTAGCGAGAGGGTGCTCAGACACTCGCTGCCGAGGTGCCCACCCCCCCGCCCCCGCCAGGACCCGGCCCCGGCGAGCCCAGACACCCCCCCGGGAGTCTCCCCCGCCAGAGAAGCGACGCCCCGAGGGGGATTTTAACTCGGGAAAGGCGGAGGGCCCGGCCCGGCCCACCCCTCCTCTCCCCTCAGCGCCCGCCCGCACCCCAGGCCCGGCCGCCGCCGCTCTGAGGGGCGAGCAAGGCCGCGGCGGGCGGCGGGGCGGGCCCGGCGGTGCGGGGAGGGTGGGCACCGCGCCGCCCCGCACCTGTCCTGGGTGTTTATCATCCTCGGCTCGGTCCGGCTCCGGCTCGGCTGGGTCGCTCCGCTCCGCTCCGCTCCGCTCGGCGCCGCCGCCCTCGCTCGCCGCCGCGCTCCGACTGACCCCGCGGGCCCGCGCCCGGCCCCGCCCCCCCGCGCCCCGCGCGCCGCGCCGGGCAGCCTGGGAAACCGCCGCCCCAAACAAAGGCGCGCGCCGCGCCACGCCCACTCACCGCGCAGGCGCGTCGCGCTCCCCCCCTCCCCCCCCACCCCCCCCACCCCCCGCCACCTCCCCACAGCCTCTTGGGGCGCGCGCGGCGGCCGTTGGGGGCCGCGGGCTCTCTGAGGGGGCGAGGGCGTCTGGCAGCGCCCTGGTCTCTCCCGTGGGGCCGCTGGCACCCCCGCGAGTGGGCGGGGAGCGTGGGGACAGGCGGGTTCTTGACGCCTGAGGTGGCCGGCCCTCTTCTCAGCCGGGCGGGAGTCCGTGAGGTGGGCCTGGGGGAGCGCCGGGAGCAAAGCCGCCCGCGCAGGGGTGGGGAGCGGGCGGCCTGCGAGTGTGAGGGGAGGTGAGAAGCAGCAGCGCCATGGCGGGAAGCTGAAGCGTGTCTGCGTTGTTTCTCACAGTAAAAGAGGCCGGGGCCCGTACACTGAAGGCTTCCTGGAGGCGTTTCGGCTCCTGTTGAAGTGGTGGGAGACGAGGTTAGGGAGCAGCGAGACTAAGTAATGAACTGCTGGGCCTTGGTGGTACCGCTACAGAACAAGCCTCTGGCTCTGATGTGTGATGTACTGCTTAAAGTATGATGCTAGTGCTTTAAAAGATGGCCTGGGGAACTGCAGGCTCATAACCCGGATGAGCAGGAGTTAGAATAAGGAAGAGAGGAATGAATATGTGGATAACGGGATGTTGAGCTGCCCATGGCGAGGCTCTGCAGGGGCTTGTGATGAGCAGTGTACCCATACGGGAAAGGCAGCAGCAGTCACCTGCACAAAGACGAGGAGCCTGGAGAACCAGGCAGTGTGATTAAGCTGTGGGATTCAGTCCCACAGCGCTTGGTAGTCACTGAGCCTTCACGTGGGCTGAGAAACCAAGCAGCTCACTGGAAGAGAAGTTCTCGAGACCCTTCAGACACAAGCCCTGCAGGTCAGACTCCTCCTGGGGAAGCCTCACACCTACTTGCCTGCTCTCACGCTGTCCGTCTGCTGGCGTTCGCAGCACATCGGAGAACACAGGCCTGGCCCCGAGCGGGAGCGGAGCAGGCTCTCGAGTGACATACACGGCAGCCCAAGGTGTGATGCCCCCGGCGAGCTCATGGACTCCGGGGTCTGACAGGCGGCCCTCGGCCTGGGCTTCCTGGTTCCCAGCGCGGCAACGCTGGCCTTCGCTCGGCAGGAAGTGACCAGCTGTTCTGCAGAAAGCTGGACGCCGGCCAGAGCCCGAGTTCAAACAGAGCCCGTTAAATGGCCTTTTCCCCCTTCCTCCGCGTTTAAAGCCCTGCTTGCAGCCGTAATTCTATTTATAATACCCAGGAAAAGCAAGCTGAGACTTTCCCACAGTGCCGGCTTCTCAGGCGATTGTTGTTCGGGAAGCTGGAATGTACGCGATATTATTTTTGTATCCCCCCGGGAAGGTTGGGGTTTTTTTTTATTGCATGTCGCTCCGTGTCCCCATCTGTGCCGAGGAAACTTTGTGAAGCGCGAGGTCTCCGGCTGCTGCTCGCTGCTCTCGAATGCTTTGCCCAGGTGCCGCTGGTTCGGGTGTCTCTGCCTGCCCCTGTTGGGGAGGGTGGTGGGTGCTCTGAGAGACATCCGAATAGCCAAGGGGCTCGAAGCCAAAGACGATGTCGCTGATATCCCCTGTCTCGTTACCGAACCCCGGGAGCGTGTGTCATGTCGCTCGCTTGCTCTCTGCCTCAGTGTCCCCCGGGTGCGGAGGAAGGAAGGCGATAATCCTGCTTGGAGTTAGAGGGGCTCATCGTTACGGCCCTGCCCGGGGTTTCAGCAACGAGAAGTGCCGTTGTGCCGTGGTTCTGGGGTGGCGCAGAGGCGCCGCGTGAGGCTGGGCGTGACGACCGGGTCGCGGTGTCACCGTCCGTTGGGGTGTTGCTGCCAGCGGAGGCCAGCGGGCACTTTTTTTGCCTTTCTTGGCCATGCGAGGCCGTTCCCTGCACGGGGAGCTGCCGTGGGATATTCTGGGCAGGCTGTGGGCATGGCCGGGTTGTGGCAGCTCCGCGCTGCCCTCTGCGAGCTCCCGGCCAGCGCCCGCAGGCCCCACGCCTCCTGGGCGGGCAGGTGTTTTACAGAGCCACGAAACTCCCTGCTTGGCCTCTTACGCCGGCAGAGAGAACGCCCTGCCTGCCCTCTCCTTAGGCACCCGTCACCTGGCAACGCTGCCTGCAGCGCTCCTGGCTTTCCCCTTCCCTGCTCCGCGAGGCCCTGCGCCGCTTTCGCTCTCGCGTGCGCAGGAGGGCGTTTCTGCTGTCCCTTGTTTGCTGCCCTCGCTACAAGCGGTGAGGCTCTGCCGGGTGCTGCCGCCCTTCTCCCAGCTGAACTGTCACCCTTCTCTCCTTTTTTTGTTTCTCAAATAAAAGCTTCCCTGCTCCGAGAGCTCCGCGCGTGATTTTAGCCCAGAACCCCGAGCGGCAGCCCCGCAGAGTGCTAGCCGTTTTCCGCCATGCTCCAGTTCTGCCAGCGCTGCGCTGCTCCTCTGTAAAATCATTCCTGCCGTGGTCTCTCCTGGCCTGGAGACGGTTTTATTGCCCTGCCCGGGGTTTCGGCAATGAGAAGTGCTGTTGCGCCACGGTTTTGGACGTGTTTTTTTTGCTATAGCCAGTCTGACGTAGGATGGGCACCTCTGAATTGCTGTTTGTCACGCCGGGTTTTGGGATTGATTATCCCAAATTCTAGACGTGGAACAGGTGACATCTGCAACCTTTCTATTTTAGAGGCTTGCAAACATTAGTTGGGCATCTCCTTAATTATCCTCATTAATGATTGTGATTAATTGTGGACTACATAGCTCTTAACTAATACTTTCCGTCAGGACAAACTACAGAGAGAAGCGATACATTTCTCCCCAGCTCGGGAACGGAGACCCAGAGCTCGTGGGCTGGGGCTGGGCGGGCAGGTGGCCCCAGCCTCCGGAGCTGCCAGACGCTGAGACGGAAGACGCTGGATGGAGACAGGCCAGGACAAGACGACGGGAGGACAACTGCTCGGTCACAGCCTTCTTGCGCACGGGACTGACAGCAGAGACGCTGCCCAGATGTTGGGGGCCACGGAGGAAAGCAGGGTCCCCGCGGGACGGGCTGTCTCTCCGTGCTCTTCCTTGGCTGCAGTCCTGGCCACGCTGTCTTTGCCTTTGTGTGGGAAACGGCCAGAAGCGGGTTCACCTGCTCGGCCGGCTCCGTGGCAGTGCAGTCACAGGGTCTCTTGCTGACCTCGCGGTGATGCGGCCGCTCAGATCAGGAAAACAGTGCCCTTGCAGAGGCGGTTGTGCCAGGGGAGCGGCAGGGGGCTGTACCCCTTCCCCGTGCCTGTTCCCCCAGCGAGTACCACGCGTCTGTCCCTTGGCTGTGCCGAGCGAAGCGCAGCCAGCGTTGGGGCGCGTGGTGGATGCCACGTCCAGCCAGAGATGTGGCTCCTCGGTACCTACAGCAGCGCTGCGGAGCTGGCTGTGTTTGAAAGGTGTTGCCTCATGGAAAACACTTCCAAACAGAGGTTTCAAAATGAAGAGAGAAAAGGGTTGGTAGCTTTCTCTGTAATTAATACCCTGTAGTTATTTAAAAACATCTTTAGAAATGTGTCATTCAGAACTTTCTAGGGCTATACACGTATCGGGGAATGTAATTATGTTTTCGACAGCAGCCTTTTCATCCCCTGTTCTGTGATTGCTCTTTTTTTTTTTAACCTAAGGATCTTGTTTTGCTAGGGGAAAAATAAAAAGGAACACTGCCAGGGAATTTTGTTTTCATGCCTCGGTCCTCCCAGCCCAGCTGCCAGCTCGGTCTTCCTGTGCCGACACGTCTAGATCGTGTTACAGCCGTAGCAGCACCAGGAGCGTTCCCGGGATTTTGGCTCCCTGCGTTTCTAGGTGAGCCGTGGGTGAATTCCCTGAAGCCAACCCGTCTGTGCGGCCGTGAGGCTGGGATCGTGTCTTGAGGTTTTCGTGCGAGTGTCCACCTCAGAGGAGGATTTTCATTGTTCAAACTCTCGAATTGGTTAGTGTCACCAACCCGTGTCTTCTCTCTGCTTCACGTCTGTAACGAAAAGGAGAGGTTCCTTCCAAGACGTGCCGACACAGTTTTCTGCTCTTCCTTTATATTTCCAACGGGATGAGTTGAGTCCTTGGCGGACCTGCCTGGCGCTGGGGGTCGGATTTAAGGCACGTTGCTGACATCAAGGGCTTTCTTTTTTCATGAGCTTTGTCAGAATTCAGCCATAAGTGGTGCCAGCGCAGAGTTCACGCGCGAGCTGAGTTGAAAATCGTGTGAATTAGTAACGAGAGAAAAGCAGGTCGAGGAACGTCTTGTTTCGAAGCACGCTGAGCATCAAGGGCGATAACGGGCGCGTTCAAGGCCTTGAACCAGGGGATGGGCAGAAGAAAGAACGTAGAAATCACGGCAAGGGATGACTTCCCTCTGCTGTGCTCCAAAGAGACGTCGTCGCTCTTCGTCCCAGTGGGATGTGCATCGGCACCAAGTGAAGGTGTTCCCGTGCGGCGCAAATTTGGGGCACGTTGGAGTGGGATGCGGAGCTGGATGGTGTCAGGGGGGTGAGAGCTGGTGGTACGACATGGCGGCCCACTGTGAGATGGGTCCGTCACGGACCTGTGTGTCACTGATGAGCCGGGACGACGCTCTGGGCCAGCCCCAACGCCTTTGCAGATGCTAGAGAGGGCTCTGCTGGGGTCCATGGGACGGGCGTGGGGTGAGATGCTCCTGCGAAAGACGTGCCAGAGCGAGTCCCTACAAACCTGCCGTCCCTCCACGCGCAGCGTGGCGAGGTGGGTTGCCCTGGAGAGGCGGGCAGGGGTTTTACCAGCAAACACTGGAACAAAGGCAGTCCCTCCGCCCGTGATCTCCTGGCGTAACAGGACCTGGGAACGGGGCGTGATGGAAAAAGTAAGCTGCGAAGTACAAAGCCTACAGCAAAGAGGGGACGTGTAGGTGCGAGGTTCAGGCACGCGGCTCCCAGCTTGAGCCTGCGTCAGCCGCGAGCTGGCAGCAACGCGTACCCGTGGGAGCAGCGCTCTCCCAGCGGAGGTTAGCTCGGGAGGTCACCTCTTTCTTGGCCAAAATAAATACTTCTGTGTTTCCCTGCCTCTGTTTTCCCTGAAGGAGGCCTGCCTGTAGCTTCTTCTCGGCGTCATCCCTGCTCCTCTGTGCCCAGAGCTCTTTTCCTTGGCTGCTCGTGGAGTAGGTCATGCTTCAGGATATGGCCAGAGAGACAAAAAGGGGGAAAATCTGAGGACAAATTGGTAAAAAAGAGCACTCAGGTGGTGAGGAGGTGTCTTGCTGCTGGCGTGTTGCACATCTGAATCCTCCCAGGTCTTTGTATTGATTTTTGTAAAAGCTCTTTCAATTATTTTTACAATGAGCTCATCTTTTCTGGCACATCTCTTCTCCCTTGTTCGTTTAATACAGGCATGGCAGGCTTCGTTTCACGTCTCTTTAGTCATCTGCGTGTGAACCGGGAACAGGCAGCGCCGCTTGTTGTCCCTGGAGAAAAACAGTTACCTTCAGGGCGTCTTGTCTTGGCCCCTTTGAGGCGCTGCGTGAAGATGGGACGAACGGAGCTGGAGGTGTTGCTAATAGAGTTGCCTAAACTTAGCCAAAATCAGGCCCCGTGTACTGCTTCTGTGCAACGGGACTTGCTCGGAAGCTGGTTTTACTTTTCTGTGTGGTTTTGGTGGTCTGGGATACGTTCCCGCGAATGGAAACGGGGTTGTGGAAAAGGATGGCTGAGCGGTGTGTCGGCGTGAAAAGGCACGGTGATGATAGGAGCCACTGCTAGTCCAGCCAAAAGTCCGAAAGGCGTCTTGGAGTTGCATTTTTAAGACCACAGGCTGACTGCCCATTGCAAGGACAATCTAAAAATTAAAGCCTTGCATCTGCCCGTGGCATTTCTCAGTATCTAAGCGAGGCTTCTTAGAAATTTCACATGACAAGAAGTCAGAACTGTGTCTTGGGGCAGCTTGTTTTGTATCATTTGTCTTAACCTATGGCTCTACCATAAACTAAGAAATCTTGGAAGGGACATCTGGAGTCCCTGCAGATCTGAAATCCTTAAAGCACTGTCGCAAAGCTCCCTAAGCAGAGGGTGCGCGGTGGTGAGGTGACACCGGCAGCGCGGTAAACCTTGCTCTCCTGTCATGTTGGCAGCACAGATTTAAGCACACTTGGCCTCAGAGTAGGTCCCGTGGGCCCGACACCTGGGTTTTGGTCCCATCCTCCCGCAGGGCCTGTGTGTGGGTGTTTGGGGACAGGTCTCGGGGGTGCTGCCCAGCGGCGCCGGATGCCTTGGTGTGCCCGTTCCACGGGGCAGCGCGAGTGGTTCAGGGCCGAGGATTCGCTCACGGCTGCAGAGCGCCTGTTTGCCGACACCTCTCGAGCTGGCGGTGAAGCTCTTGGAAACAAAGAGCTGAGAAGCTCGAGGACCTGTCCAGGCAAAACACCTCCTCCATTTGCTTTAATAATTTTGTTTTTCTTAATTCTACACCCCCATAATAATGTGTCCAGGCCTGTTTTAATGCACTGGATCGCTCAGAGGCTTCAGTTGAGGTCTGGTATCCAGAGATTTCTAGAACCTGGTCCTGCCTCTGCCCCATCCTCTGGAAAAGGGAATGTCGTTCCTCTCTTTCCGTGCCGCACATGCAAACATGGACGGACTTTGCCGCCTGGGCTTGGGGATGCGCTGCCTGCAAAAACCCCAAACCCACGTGCTTGGATTCATCTTCCGTGGCTCTCTGCGCACGCGAGGCTTCTGCTCGGTGCGTTTCCGTTCCTGTGCAGTTGGATTCGTAAAGCTCATGTTTTCGCGGCCCCGCAGGAATTTGCAGGCTCAGTGAAATTGCTGGGGGCTCCCCGCTGAGCCTGGCTGGGTGTTAGCCCTCCGGATCGCTTGCGAACGGAGGCAAAGAGCTGATGGAACAAAATTTTTCCGCAAAGCCCACTGCCTTGCTCATGGCCTGGGAGCCGAAGCATGGTTTCTGGGCGCTGCTGACCCTCAAGCTGCTGATTTTCTGGAGACGAGCTCCTTTACATTTTCCAAATACCGTTCAAGCTGTTCTCTGGACAGTTTTACTGTGAATGTATGTATATGTAGGTGCTTGTCTCCTGGAATTTTGTGTTTTATGGTCTAACGGATATTTTTCCAAATGATGCAGGTCAATTATTTATTCACAGTATGGATAGCTAAATCACTTCTTATGATATAAACTTAAAATCCTTTCCTTTAGGGAAAGGGACAAACCCCTTTCCTTCCTCTTGGCTGTTTCAAACCCACCAAACATACCTTTCCCTGGTGTTTCAAAGTTGCTGTACGCTGTTTTTTTAGGTGTGATTTAATTTACTGTTATAAAATCACATTCTTTATTGGAATCAACCCCAGAAATCACTGCTTGGGCACGCAGAGAGGGAGAAATGTCTCGGATTCTGGAGGAGTTGAAAGTTTAACTTGGCGGATGGAGGGCAGTTTGTGATAAGAATGAGAAGAATGCTGTGAGGTTGTTTACGACCGATCTTCATACTCAAAACCTCAGAAGTTAGATCACCTGTAACTCTGGTAGCAAACTGGTAGAAAGGAAGTAAAATCTGAGTTTCTCATGCAATTTCCTTTTAAGATAGATGATAAATGGCTCGTTTTTTATCTTGCAACAAAGACTGCAAACCCTTCTGGGGGTTGTCACCACGCGTCCGTAGCAAGCCGGGTGGGATGCGCACCCGCATGGGAGAGGGGAACGCACTAGGAAGGTTTCGTGCACCCGTGGGATGGGAGAGGACGATCTCCAGCGCGTTTCTTTTGCTCGCGGAGGACCCGCGAGCGTTTGGGGGTGCCTGAAGCGACGTTCCCGTCTCCCCTGCCTGCGTCTGCCTGACGGGCAGCGCCTGCCCCGTCTCGTGTGAGCGCGCTCGCTGGCGGGTTCGCTGCAGGGGTGTGTGCTGCATATTGTTTTCCAGCATTGTTATAATAGCCATGAAAAATGAGGTGAGGGTTTGTCCGCTCAGAACACGTCCAGATGCCAAACCTTTTCATACCGATTACCTTGCAGTTCTCCTTGTTCCAGGGAAGTGTTGTTGGAACACAGCTTTGCACGAAGAATGGAGAGAGGAAAGAAACGGGGCAGACAGGAAAAGGGCCTCCCCGGGCTCTGCACAGCTTTGCTTGCGATTTGGGACAGAAACACCTTTGTGTTGCAGGTGACTCCGGCTGGATTCATCCTGGTGCGTCGGCCACCGAGAGGAGTCCCCAAGAAAACAAATGCCTTTTTCTTCAAGAGCCCGCAGCTAAAAATATTCCCAGAGAGCTCTCTCCTTTGGGAGACCCAAACCAGGTGCGCAGCTGGGCTGCAGTGCTGGTGTCCCCGTGCACAGGGGCAGCCTGCAGCCCTTGGGGCTCCAGTCCCAGCCGCCAAGCGAGCCCGAGCTCGGGAAAGGTCTAAATGTTTTGCAAGAAGGAACTTGAGAAAACGCCCATCAAACAGCCGAGTAAGGGGTTCATGAGCAGGCCGTCTGTAGTCCTTTGAAACAGTCACAAAACACTTCACCAGCTACCTGCACGGAGCACGTTCCCAACTCCAGTACCAACAGCTGAGTGTACACGTGGCGCTGGAGCTCACCCGTAGGTTTAGGGTATGGATAAAGGTATTACTGCACTAGTAGCCTCGCTACAGACCCTATGAGCTGGTAGGAGAGCATGCTGTCCTGTGGAAGGGACTCATGAAGCCTCTCAAAGGGAAGCTGGTGCTTGGATCCTTTGGATTTGAGTTTTCGGATAGCTCTGCCTCGCCGTGTGTGTGATGGGCATAACGCAGCGTACCTAAGATAGATGCCACTAGCAGCTCTGGTGCCCGGCGTGCAAGGGCTGAGCCTGACCGGGGAAGCGTCCTCGCTCTCTGCCTCCTCCTGCGCATCTCTGGAAGAAGGGATGGGAACCGCTGCAAGAGGAGCAGCACCGACATCTGCCTCCCAGAGTGCCCCCTTCAGCCCGCCCTTCGGGAGCGAGAGGAAGCGGTTTGGGGCTGGAGCGAACCCTGGGTGTTTTGCAAAATGTCATATAATGGCTCTGCTCAGGGCTCAGCCTTGCGCTGGACGTCGAGGAGAAATAACCCGAGACCTAATTTCCCAAGACCTGCTCTCCCGTGACATCCGCAGAGCAGCTGGGTAGCAGGCAGAGCAATTCCTGGCCGTGAGCGGATCCCACCCCGGGTGTCACGGCCGGGGGGAACGCCGCGTGGAGGCCGTTCCCAGGCTGGGGCCAGCTCCCGGCCTCTCCTTCCACCCGGATCGCAGCGCTTCCGCCACCACGTTCCGGAGCCGTCCAGTGGCCGCCAGCCGCAGGAAGTGCAGCGGGTCGTGGGAACCGGCCTGAGGACAGGAGGCTGAGCCGCCGCGGGAGCCAAGAGCAGCGCCCCGGCATGCTGCCTCCGCTCCGCTGGGCGAGGGAGCGCGAAACGGCGCGAGGAACTGGGGTGCACGGGGTACACGCGCCACCAGCTCAGGCACGCAGCCAGCATCGTGCGCGGATGCATCCCGTGCACGTGTTCCCACGATCGCACCCCACGTGCCCCTCACCAAAGCGTGGGTGCCCAGCACCCCTCTTCGCCCTGTTCCCTGCTCAGCGTCACTCCCACCAGCCGTACCCCCTGTCTGAGCGGGCGCTGGTCACTACATGCAGCCGGGCAAAGGGGCAGGTTGTTATGGACCAGCTGAAATGTCTCATGTGCTTTTTAATATTTTCCTCCTTTTTATTAAGTGAGGAGCCTCTTCTGAGCACTAAAACCTCCGAGTACTTGGGAAATATTGAAGTGCCACTTTTGGCTCTGCCAGCATTTTTTTAAAGCATTTTAAAAACTATTTGTCAAGTTCTGCTTTCAGTTGATGGAAAAATGCCATGTTTTGGAGTTACTCATCCCCCAAATCTCTCCCAGGACTTGCTGGGGCCATCATCCTGCCGAAAGAGCACCGGGAACGTGGGCACAGCAGTGCCCCATCCTTGTCCCCGAGCGCAGCCTTGTCGGGCACACTTCACCCCGTGACCCTGTGGATCTTTTAGGGGACATTCGGCTCAGCCGACGTCTCCTGGCTGGTTTGCTCGGTGCGTTTCCAGCTCGCTTCTCTTGCAGCGGGGCTGGATGCATGCAGGAGGGTGGTTTATTTGGGCCAGGAGTGTGGGATTGCTTGGACTTTCGGTCTTTACCCCTGGAAGAGGCCTGGGGAGATGAAGGGAACAGCAACGGGGCGGGGATGAAATGAAGGCAAAATGCAAACAAAGAGTTTTTCTGTAGAAATGTCTAGTGGTGAAAAAACAGGGACTTTCTGGCCCGAAGCTGTGGTTGCCCCTCTCTGTCAGCCCCCCGAGCTGCGGGGCAGGCGCAGCCACGGGATGGCGGTGTGCTCCGGTCCGGCTCCACCGCATCTGGGCCCCTGGCCAGCTTCGCTGCGAGTCCTCCATGCGGGACCGTGCCCGGGAGGCATGGGGTGGGTTTCCAGGCGCTCGGTGGGTTTATTATTTTGCAGCGCTCCCAGTCTGCTCGGTATTTCCCCGGCTTGCGTCGGTCGCTGAGGGCGTCCGAAGTGGGCTGCGACGGAGTGAATCCAGGCGTGAGAGCGACGCTGAGGGGGCTCCACCCCGTCTGTGCCACTGCCGTAGGGGAACAGCGCGGGGTGGGGGGGTCCCCGGGACCAAACCCATGCCTCGTCTTCACCCTACGGCCACCCTGCTCCCTCTGCACCCCAGCTCCAGGCAGCCCTGTCACTGTCACTTGTCACCCCATCCATAACCTGGTCTTTCGTCCCTCCCTTGGTCCTCTGTCCCCTACATTCCCACTAGTGATTGCGTTTTCCTCCATTTTACGGGGTTTATATCAACTCCTGCGGGATCTTCCCCAGGCCTCGTAGGGGCACAGATGGCAGGCGGGGACCAGGAAGGTGACACCAGGAACAGCGGTGTGTCTCACTGCTGCTGGCAGTGGAAATGGAGAGATGGATGCATTTAAATCCCTCCTGCGAACACCTGAAATTTTGGGGGCTCGAATATCTTTTCAAATGTTTTAATGCAAAACCAGGTTCTTCTCCTCACCAGCTTCCTCCCCACCCCCACCCCCCAGCAAACTCCTGCTGGGGAAGGACACGGGACTACGTCACCTGCAATACCCCGTAACTTCTGTTCCTGTCTTGTGTCTCCCCGCAGTGGTTTTGCTCTGGAGATGTCGGCTCTCGCCGTCTGGCGTCGCACCACCCGAGACGCAGCAGAGGTTTCCTTCCAGCGCGACGGTTGGGGTCACTCTTTCACAACGAGCGTTTTTCTCCTGAGCACGAGTTGCGCTTTCCAGTACGACGAACTCTGAGCATTGCATCCTGTTAACGTTGCGCCGGCTGGGATTTCAAGCTCTCAGGACTACGTTCTCTGGACAAACGCAGGGTCAGCAATATCTTTCATTTTAAATAGCTCACCCACGCAGGAATAAGCTTTTTATGTGGCCTTGGAAGGTCGATAAATTAGTGTTTAAGCTCCCTGGGCTTCTCTGGGTCTGGATCCAGCAAGGGAGCTGGGATCTGTTCATCGTCTGTCCGCTCCCGGCTGTCATTGGTGGGGAGGGAGTAATGTGGCTTAAGCTCGCAGCGTCATCCCCGGGTCTGGCACATGGACTCACGCCACGGCGTTTGTCACGCTCACTGCGGCCTCCTCCTTGGCACCCCAAAACCGCTGCGCTCCTGCGGCAGGGGGAGTGTGGGGTGATGCCAGGACCCTGCTGGGATCCCCGTGGGGAGGGCTTATCCCATGTTTAGTTCCCCCCCACCAGACTTAAGATTTCTCCCAAAAGGGCCAGCTGGGGAGAGGAGCTGATGCCGCCGCGGTGTGCGGGTCTGGCTTGCGGTGGGCACAGCAAGGTTGCCCCTGGGGCCAGGCTGAAGCCCGTGGGCTCTTCCCTAGTGGCGAGGGGCCAGGAGCGGCCAGGCTGGAGCATCCTCAGGGGGTCCGGCCACGCTGCCGTCCCGTGTGAACGCGGCCTCTCCCAGCCCGCCTGGGGCACGCGCGACCACGTGGGAACGTCCTGTCCTGGCGGAGGAGGTGGGGAGGGACGGTGGGGGAAACGCGGGGGTGGGAGCGAAGCATCGCCCAGCGATGGGAACTGACCGCACCGAGGAGGGGGTCTTCAGGGAGAAATTTAGTGGCCGTGAAAGAGCCCAGCTGGCTCTGGCTGGCCGTGCGATGAGCCGAGCGTGCCGGGGGTGTGTGTGGCTCCTGCTGTTGCTGGGTGGCAAAGCCCTGCCAGAAAGTCCTGAATACCCGATGAGGGCAGGAAGATGGGGAAAATGGGTCCCCATCTGCTGAGCGCAGGGACCAGCCAGGCCCCGTGACGGTGCGTGGCTGTGCCGCAGGCACGGGCCAGCTGGCAGTGGAGGTGTGCGTGCCCCGGCACTACGTCACAGGGGACGTGGTGCCAGCGATGTCCCGGGCCTCGCTGCGCAGCCAGTGCACGCGGCACCAGCCGGCTGCTCCTCCCGGCCTTGGGGTGTGGCAGGGGCGTGTGAAGTGCCGTGTTTGCTCGGGCAAAAATATTTCCCCCTCTGGATTTGATCCTTTGATCCACGGTCAGCTCTGAACGGTGCTCCCTTGGGAGATGGTGCTGGCAGGGAGCCTTTCATGCTGCTCTTCATATATTTCTGTGTGCTCCGTGTCGTGCCGATCCTGGAAATCCTGTCTCCCGTCCTTTCCTTTGGCATTTACACCCCTGAGCCAGGTCGAGTGACGGCTCACCCACTGCTGCAGTGCCTGTCCCATCCCTCTGCCCCGACCCTGTCCCTACATCCCCCTTCTCGCAAAGATCTTCACGTGGACACCCGAACATCACCCCAAGAGGAGACCGGGGCTCAGGTGCCACCATCTCCTTGCACCCAGCATGTCGGATCGGCCATGGAAAACCATCCTCTTCCGATGGTGCTGGGCGAGCCAACATCGCTCCTTCTCTGGTCCTGCTCCCCGGGGCTTGTGGAAGCAACTTTTCTCTGGCCTCTTTGAGCTGAGCAAAATAATTTTGTGCTTTTTTCCTGCATCTGGCAAACGCTTGCCATGTTATTCATTAACCTGGTTAGTCACGTAACTGTAGCGCTGGACTAAATATTGTTTAAACTGGTGAACCCGAGCCTCGATTCACTCGCTCCTTTCTACTCTGAGGTACCGCGGCTCCACGGAGGGGGAAGTTTGCACCGTCAGCTGCCCCGGGGAGAGCTGAAACGCAGAGGGCAGGAAGGATTTGCAGGAGGTGAAGGAGCCCTGGCGCAAGGTCTCGGGGGCTGCAGGGCTGTGGGTATTCCCAAAGCCAGGCCTTGGTTTGGGTTAGAACGCAGCCGGCTTTTGGGGCTGTGCCGGCACCCTTGGCTGCTGCATGTGCCAGCCCTGCCCCATGCCGGCAACGCCGCCGTTCCTTCCGCCTCGCCGAACGGCAGCCAGCCTGAGCCGGAGCCTGTTTAATTCAGCAAGTCATAAATTCATAATGCTTATTTACCACGCAGGGCCATGAATATTTGATGGCGGCCACTGGCCCGCTGCAGCGCGGCTCGCGGAGGAAAAGGAGGTGGCTGGTGGGGGGCTGGCAATGGGGCTGGCGCGGAGCAGGGCTGCCCGGACTAGCGTGGCTGTGCCCAGACGGGGCTGGAGAGACGTGGGCTCCTCCTCCAGCCCTGCCAACCTGCCAGTGGTGGGATGAAGCCGCGAGGGCTCTGCGGAGAGATGCGTGGGGGCCGGGACAGCAGCTGGAGGCTGTCAGGTCGAGGGAGGAATGAAGCAGGGAGCCGGGTGCAGAGGGGGGAACCTGGCGATTGGTGGCGATGGGGGAAATTCGGAGATCTCGGGGTGAAGGGGGGGGACTTGGTTGTCCCCAGGGTGTCCCAGGGACGACTGTGGGGGGCTGCCCCGTGTGCACTGCTCGATGGCGGCTCCGCTCGGCAGCGGTTCGGCGATTAGCGCCGTGAACTCGGGAAGCCCCTTGACCCCCGACCCCGGCTCACTAATTGGCTGCGGGGAGGAACATTGCCGTTCGCGGAGGGGTAAGGAGGAAGGAAACCTTCCCCCCGAGAGCTGCCGAGACTTCAAGGAGAAGGCACGGGCGGGGGAGTTTAGCTGTGCAAAGACAATATTTTGCAGTTCACTCCGAAAAAGCCTCTTCCTGCTTACGGATCTCCAGCGTTTTGCCCAGCGTAAGCAAAAGCTGTCGCAGCCAGCACCCCCCCCCCGCAGCTCCTGCCAGGCCCCGCAGCGCCGAGGGTCGCCTTTCTTGCTCTTTTGGAGGGGGCTCCTCTCTCTTGCCTTCCCTTCACCCGAGATCCCTGCTCTCTTGCGTGCACGAGGGTGATGGAGGGAGCCAGGCACGGGCTGTACCCCTGGAAACTCTGGGCTCCCCCACGAGCCAGCCCAGCTTCCCACCAAAGGGCCATGGTGGTGGGGGGACGGTGTGCGGAGTCGGGGGCTCGGTGGTCGGCGGAGCCTGATGGGATGTGACAGCTCCAGCTGGGCGTGCGGCTGCAGGTTGCCATCACAGGGGGGACGGGGCGGAGGCAACTCGGAGGTGCCCCGGTGGGTCGGTGCCTTCCCCAGCATCGCTCAGGGGATGCGGCACGCTGCCGATAAGGTGGCCTTCAGCCACCGGAGCTGCGGTGGCACCCGCTCGCTGAGTGGTTCACTGCTCTCCCCGCCGCGCTGAGACAAGCCAGGCCAGCCCGAGTGACAGGTCTCCCCTTTTACGGTAGCTTTTATCTGTCCCTGGGGAATGTGGCCTCAGCGCCAGCTCAGCCCATGGCAGCACCGCCGACAGCTGTGCCGCCTTTCCTCCTGCCACCCCAAAACTTTCCCGTCGGCTGTCCCCGTCCCTGCTCTGCCTTTTCCTGGACCCGCCACTGTCGCTCCCAGGGGACGTAGCAGGAATTAAAGCCCCTTCCCAGCACACCGTGGGCCTTGTCCCGGGCCGGCTTCACTGGGAGCGAAGAGGGCACATGTCCAGTGGTGGCTTGCAGCTCCGTTCAGGCTTGGGGACAGCGGGGTGCCAGCGCATCCCTGGGTGTTGCATCTCAAACCCCACAGCCTTTACTCTGCCCCGGAGGCTCCCCCAGCTTGGACTTGAACTTTTCACCTGGGACGTGACTCCGCACACTCTGCTGTTCGTTGCAACACTGGCGCCGGCAGGGCTGCTATCGGGGCTGCGGCTTAGGGGATTTGGGAGCATGGCAGACGTAGGCAGCTCTGTTTTAATTTACAGTGACAAATGTTTATGGGCCTCATGCTAGAGCCCATACTTCACCGCCTCTGTGGTTGGCTTCCTCCTCTTACAGCCGAGGAAGGACCAGATCGCTGTGGGCTGGTGCCGGGAGAGGGGTTTCCCATGATGGCGTGTGCATTCTCTGTATGAAACACTGTCACCTTCTCCCCACAGCGAGCCCAAAACGGGGGGTGGCAGTGCAGGAGCACAGCGACCGCGCTGCTCAGAGAGGATGAGTAGAATGGGGGTCAACTGGGAGGAACTGGGGAGACGGGGCTTGTCTTGGTGTTTGCTGGGAAGCAACTCCAAAGTGACGTAGGACGGCTAATGGATGACACGTATATGGGAACAAGCCCTCCCTGCTGTCACGTCCCTGGGAGCAGAGCGGGAAGACACCAGACACCTCCGGGAGAGGTCTCCTCCTCGGTCACTGCCCCAACCGGCTGGTTTCAGGCTGTCACAGAGCTTTGCTCTGTTGGGTGTCTCCGCCAGCGTGGCCTGATGCTCCCGGTTGTCCCCCAGACCGCACCGCGGCAGTTACAGGGTGGCTGTTTGGCAAAGCACTCAGCCAGCTCCTGGCCTCCTTCGAGTTCCTGTTCCTCTGAAATATTCATCGGCGTGCTCCGTGGGAGACACCGAATTGCTCTAAACCTCTCTGAATATTTCATCCCCCCGCCCTGCGAATGGTACTGCTGTTCTGTGACGTGTGCGGGAGCCGGCGATGGCCCTGGGCTCAGATCCCTCTGAGATAAGCTGCAAAAAGAGGCAGGTTGGTGTCCCACAAGCCTGTCCGCTCACTGGGGCCGTGCCACCAGCCCGCCCCACCATGCAGCCCCCGTCTCCTCCTCCTCTTCTCCCTGCTCGCGCCATAACACCTCCCGAACGCGGTATTCCTTGCCCACGCCGTTCCCACGAGTGACTGTCGGCCTTCAAGGATCCGGCCGATGGACCCGATGGGGACGCCAGGAGTGGGTGGGGGCAGCTCTGCCCGTCCACGGGGTGCTGCCCGGGGTGGGTTTGGGTGCAGTGGGTGGTGGGGTGCAGGCATCGGGGCTCCTTGGGGTGCAGCAATTAACGGAGAGGTAGGGTGTGGGGATTAGCAGGACATTCAGGAGTTGCAGGGATGGGCAAAATTGCAGGGATTAGGGATTAGATGACGCATCCTGCCAGTGGGTGCAGGATTTGGCAGGGGTGCAGGGATGAGCAGGGGGAACGAGGAGTATTGGGGGCGCAGGCATTAGCAACGACGCAGGGGTTAGCAGAGCGTGCCAAGCTTTGCACGACAGCTCTGCCTTTCAGCGTTTGACCGTTGCTGCCGAGTGCTTTGAGGCACCCAAGTTACTCATTATTCTGATTAATTCATCAGCAATTTTGACCAAATAAGTCAAGAAAGTGGAAAAATATCCAAAGAGCTTCTTGCCCCTTGCTGTCCTGCCTGGAGCGGGGTTGGGAGCTGTTGCTGCTGTGCCAAGGCTGGTCGCTGGCTCCTCCGCTGATTTTGCGAGGCTCGGGGATGGAGGGACACTGGGGTTGCCCACCCTGGGGGCACAGAGAAAGATGTCTGGCCCCATCCCAGTGCCTCGCCCCACTCCTTGGGGGGCTCTTCCTCCACCTCCCTGCTCCGGTAGTTAAAACCTTCCCTCCAGCCTGGCGTTGCTCATGGAAAGTTTATATATAGCCTTTTGTTTTTGCCAGCGTCCCCCTTGAGTTTAAATAGCTCTTCCCCGTCCCTGGTGTTGACCCCGGATGTATTTATAGAGAGCAATCAGATTTGTGCTCAGCACCAAGCAAACCAAGCTCATGTCATCCCCCCCTCGTGGGATGTTCTTACATCAGCACGGCTTCACGTTTAGCCTTGTCCCTAAGGAGGAGGCCTCGAGGGCTGGAGGGGGGCTGCTTGGAGGGTTCATAGCTGGGGCTGTGCCAGGCTGTGGACGGCTGCCTTTGGGGTGGCTGCACCAATTCTGGCCATGGAGCAGCTTTTTGGATTGCCATCATTAGGGTTCAGAGTGAACACTGGCTTGCGAGGACCGGTGCTGTTTCTCCTGAGCCTGCTGTTTCATGTCGTGGAGGTGAACCATGTCTTCAGTGCCACGGGCTACGCAGAGCCAGGGCTGCGAGCGATCCCACCGGGTGGTTTAACTCCCCAGGGTTAAGCGGGAGACTCCTGCCACCTCTCCTCCAGCCAGCCAGCTCCCCCCGCGGGTGCCAGCTCTGCTCCCACCCTGGAGGTCCGGGCTGCTGGGCGGCCTCCCCTCCAATCTCAGCTCTTGACTATTTAAGGCAAATCTCCTCGCTGGACTTTTAAACAAAACCCGGGCTCCTCTCGCTCTCCTCGTTTTAAATAACTCGCCTGGCGTAAACACAACGAGGCCTAAGACTATAAATCAGGCATTCCCGGGCCCTGCCTGGCAGGCCGCGCGCGCGGGGGGCTCACCGGTCCCCCGAGCTTCACGGGGAGCTCTTTTCAGTGCCTGGGGGAGAGCGGGCGTACGCGGGGAGCGATAAGAGGGCAAGAGGGGCTCTCGTGGGACAGGCGTTCCCAAGGAGACTAATGAGATTACGGGGCGAGAGGCGCTGCCTGGGCTGCCGGCGTTTGGGGTAAAATAATTAAGGTTGCAAAACAGTTTCCATCACAGCCCCTTGCTTGTCGTTCCCCACCGAGGCTGGAATTTTCCAGGCCGTATTCCCTTCCTGAAAATGACTTTTTCCTGGGAAGTTTGCGCTGGCGATGGTCAGCGATGGGTGTTTCGCAGGAATTTGGGATTTGGGGGGAAACACCTAGTCTGCAGGTGTGAGCCCAGTGTGTCGGTCGTGGGGACACGGGCACTTTGCACCACAGCGTGGCCCTTCCCATCCCATCAGCCAAAGCGATCGGCAACGTCCGGCTCTGGAAAATCGGCCCTTGCTGCCGTCGGTCCTCGGTGTTTACGTGCTATGGTCGAAGCAGAACAGAGGTAATTATAGCTCGGCCCAGGGACCAGTGCTTCCCATGGTAAAACTCTCTGTGTTCTGTGGTTTTAGGGCTTTGCCAAACTTTAATCGTGAGCTGAAGTCTTTCATGCTGGGTGTCCAACATACCAACATACGCGAATTCATCTAAACAGTCCAGTTTAAACAAGTCTGGCGTTTCTGGGACTGAGAAATGGGAAGATATATTGCTTTGGTTTGCTGCCAAGGCTTGAAACTCCGAGGGGTGAGACTTGGGGTGCCCTGGGGATGGGGACGGGCCGGAACAGTTGGCCAAGCCAAGGAGCCCTCGAAAACCCCGCCGGTCGTGCAGGCTCCTTGGCTTTGCCCGGCTGAGCTGCGGTGAGCATCCCCTGTGTGGGGATGGCACCGGGAAGGGTGCTGCTGCGGCACGTTGGCTTTCGTACCCCCAGCCCCAGGAGAGCAGGAGCGCCCGTGGAGCCGCGCTGCTGTGCCTGGCCTGCCCTCTGCCCACCCTTCTCCGCCCAAAGACGAGCAGGATGGATGGAGCAGGCTCTTGCAAGGTGACGCTTCACTTAGCTCTCATCCTCCCCTGACTTGCTAATCCCTCTCGTTATCCACATGACCGAGGAGCAGCCTTCGAAGTGCCGGCGGCGGCTTCTACAGAGCAGGTTACACCCGTGGCCGGGAAGTGTCATCTCCAGGTGGAGGGCATGGGTCCTCCTTGACCAGAGGAGATGGGAGGCTGGAGGCACCAGGAGGTCTCCTCCACGCCGTGCCTGGTGGGCTGGGATCTCCCCCGTGCCGGGCAGTAGCACGCAGGGTCTGATGATGGAGGTGTCCCAGGCTGCCCTCCGCGGTGCTGAGCGCAGCAGGGCTTTACATTCGCCTGGAGAACAGCGGGGACGTGGAAGGAGGCTGCAGGGAGGCTTCTTCCCTACCCTAGAAGCCACCCGTGGACACCCAGGGTGGAGGTGCGGAGGGCTGGCTGGGGGGAACCTGTGGGAGCAGGAAGGACATGAGAAGTGAGCTGATAAAGCGCCACATCCAGGCTGGAGCGATGCTCGTCCCGTACGTCCCCTCTCGCTCACGGGCTTGCTCCGTCAGGCTTTGGGAACCGCGGTGCATCACGGCCTGTCACCGGCAGCAGGGGAGCCGAGCCGTGCCGCGTGCGGTGGGATTGCTCACTTGGGTTTTTGGCCATCTGTTTTCCAAGTCAGAAGGTCATGTGTATGTTGGTCGTGTTGCCAAGGATTCCTCCACAATAAGTCCTTTTGTTTTATTTGACAAGGTCTCCAGTGTGCAGAAGGGCTGGACATTAATAACCTTCGTGAAAATGGGACGCCTTTTCTCTTGGCAGAGTTCGGGTAATGCTTTCTGGGATGACCAGGGAACGTATCACGCGGCAGGGCTCGAAGCTGCCCACCTCCTCCGTCACAAAGGTGGCCCTTCTTGACTGTCTAGATGCTTAGTGGCAAAGTTTGGGAGCATTTCTGCCCTCCGTATGATCCATAATGTCTGTTAATGAGGTGTGAAGATAGGATAGCAGAGGATGAAGAGATCCTGGTCTGGAGAGGCCATGTTGATGGTCAGAGGTGGGTCTGCTGAGCAGGATGGGACATGGCTCCTTCACTTGGTAGCACCTGGCTGAGGGATCCTAGCTTGGGCAACCTGGGTTTGCTGACACCCAGAGGTGCCTGGGCCAGGTCCTGGGGGTAGGACAACACACGAGGGCTCAGGACACTGATGTCACTGATCCTTTCTCAGTGCCCTGGGTCAAGCCATGTCCTGTCCCTGCTGCTCCAGCCACCCACGTGGGCTCTGAAGCCAACGTTCTCACTGAGCACCCTGTCAAAACCTCAGTCAAACAACCGCAGAGGCTGGGAAGGGGTGGGATCCGGCCCGGCAAGGGCTTGCCACAGTGCACTGTGCCTCTTCCCTGCCGTCGGGACAGATCTGGAGACGGTCGGTGCCACTTTGTCAGTGCCGAGTGCCAGACGCCGGAGCAAAGCTGCGCTTGCTGACGGAGGCAGTGATAGCGGGGCTGGGGGGAGCCTTTCCCTCCGCGGAGCTCAGAGCCTGTCCCTCCGCCAGCAGAGCAGCTCCCGCGGTAGCTCAAACGAGGAGGGGCAGATCCAACTGCAGAAATCCCCCCGTTATGGCCTGCGTGGGACCGCAGCAACCTGGGCGGCTCCCAGCCCCTCTGTGGCTGAGGCATCATACTGATCGTATCATCGGTGCGGTCCAACTGAACCCCCGAGAGCACTGTGGTGGCTTCAGCTGCTCTCCTGGCTGAACGGTGGCGGAAGGAGCTGCAGGGGATGGACACGGAGGGAGAGCCCTGATGCTCAGACGTGCCTGCAAGGTCCGGGCACGTTGCATGGACCCGGCGCTGAGACAGCCCCCACCCTGCACTCGGCAAAGCCGGGTTGGTGCCTCCGGTAAGGGCCATCAATGGCCCTTGGGCAGCGGTTCAGCGCAGGATGAGTGCTGGAGCCAGGCTTGCACCCACCCCGTGCGTGGGGTCGGGCTGGCTCTGGGGCCTTTCACAAATGCCTCTATAAAAGATTCCCACTGGGTTGTTCCCCCACAATTAATATGCCTGGACAGTACAAATGACACATTAATTATGAAACTAAAGAGATAACGGTACATTGTTTAAGCACTGCACAAGCAAGGAGGAGCACTGCCCTTTTTTTCTCCGTATTTCATCTTGAAGGCAAAAAACGGAAGGGTTTTGGGGCAGACTAGAGTACCGTCTTCATTTCCTAGGTGAATAAATGGCAAAAGCCCTCCATGCAGCAGTGCTTTTTCCACCAGGAGATTGCTGGCGTGCTGCATCTGCAACCCATCAGAGGAAAGCGTTTGGGTTTATTGTTCCTGCTCCTGGCTCCAAACAGGCTTTTCTCTTTGGCGGCATTTTTTTATTCAAATTTTGTAAACACGAGCTCTCCTCGCCCCTTTTTGGTCTGAAGCCCACTCGGTGGGTTCACGTCATGGGGCGCGGCGAGCGTCCTCGGAGCTCAGCTCCGGCGGCGCTGCCAGGAGCCGCTCTGAAATGCCCATAAAAGCAGCTTTGCAGCGATCCGATGCATCTGAGCAGACATTTGCGCACACCTCTGAGCCCTTGTCTTTCTCGGTTAGCTTCAGCTCGTCCTCCTGGGGGAAGGCAGAGCTGGAAAAGACGAGCGGTGACGTACGGACAGGAATTAAAGTTTGAAAGCTACTCCAGGCACGTGATGTTGGATGAGCCCTGCCATTCCCCCACTCCTGGCCTCTGCCCAGCACCCACCGGGCCACCCGAAATCCTGCGCAGCCCCCGGGACGGGGCTACCTGCATCCCGTCATTCGGTACCCAAATATCAGCGGTCCCCGGTGCCAGTGCTCCTGCCACGAGTTTCATCCTCTGCCCGTTAGCGGTGCTACTAAATCCATCCTGGGGACATCATGGGTTTCAGAGGGGAAGGGGCCAGCAGCGCCTCGCTGATCGATTTGGATGCCTTCGAGCATCCTCCTGTTGCTCACGCCTCTTACGATGACCTTGCACTTGGTGTGCACATGCTTCAGGGCTGCTCGTCCCCTTCTCCCAGGAGGAGCGGCCTGTGCTGCAGCTATCGCAGTTAAATACAGCAAACGAACTGGGACCAGCAGGAATCTGAATGGTTTGACTGGGCAGGAGCAGCCCTCCACCACCTGAACCGTTGTGGTGCTTAGGACCGGTGTAGCCATGCGGCATTTGGTCCAACACATGGAAGGGGTTGGGAGCTGCTCTTCAGCCTGGCCTTGGCCGAGCGGCATCCCTGCTGTCTGGGGACAGATGGGCCAAAGGAGGTTGTGGGGCCGGGAGGGATGGCTGGGTAGGCTCTGCGTCGGGCAGAGATGGGGACTGGGAGGTGGGGGAACCACAGAAGGGGCCGGTGAGGGGTCACCAAGGAGCTAGGTGGGGTTAGTCTGGCCAAAAGGAGGTCAAAAGGGGGTCTACTAGCAGATTACAACTACTAGAGGGGTAGTTACAAAGATGATGGAGCCACACTTGGTAGCGGCAGATGATATAACGTGGGGCAACAGCCACAGATGGTGGCTTGGGAGGGTTGGGTTGGGTGTTGGGATAGACTTCTTCCCTGCAGGATGGTGCAGCCTTGGGATAGACACCTGGAGAGGTGGGGTTGCTCCATCCTTGGGGGCTTTCAAGGCAGGACCTGCCTGATCCAGTGCTGGTGACAGTCCTGCAGGCTGTTGGATGGGAGGCTCCAGAGGTCCCTTCCCACCATCGCTGTGTGATGCTGTAACAACTCTCCAGATGTTTGGATGCTGGTCCATACCAGGAGCAGTGTCTCAGCCCTAAAGCCTTCTCCTGCCTGTGGCCAGAAGGGTCTCTGAGAACTCATTTGAGGTCCTGTAAAGAGTCTTCGGTGACACCGGCACCCAGCTTGCACGTGCCCGTCACTCGCCGCAGCAGTGTCAGCCAGCCCCATGGCACAGTGGGGTCGGCTGGTCTGCGCTGCTTGCTTGGACATGAGGGTTTCTCCACGTCCCATGGTTGGCGGCCTCTCTCCAGCCAGCGTTGCAAATCCCAGACCAGAATAATTAACCAGAAGGAACAAGGGCATGAGGCAGGAGCAGCTGGGACAGCTGGAGGGGTGGACAGGGGCATCTCCAGGGCAGGATGGAGGAGAGCAGCGGAGCAGTGCTAGCTGGTGTGGTCCAGGGAGACGTGGGGCCTCCCGGGCAAGCACAGGAGGAGGAGAAGTTGGTGCCAGTGGTCAGCAGAGGAAATCCTCCCTTCATCATACCTCAAACATGTTGGAAGTGGCACGGGAGCATCCTCTCTGCCCTGGGCCAAGCGCCAAAGCTCAGCTGCTGTCCCAGATAAGCAGCGAGAAACAGCAAAACAACCCAGTGCCTCATCCAAAGCGCGGCACAGCCTGCGATGGGCTCGGGGGTGGCAGGGACCCAGCGTACACCCTATGACAACCACCACGATCCCCGAAATGAAATTTGTCACCTCTCTACAGGTGGGTGAATGAGCCCTGGGATCACAAAACAAATGGGCAGCAGATGCAGGATGCAGGAGCCCAGCTGGAGATAGACATCCCTCCGTTATCACCTATAATGAGCAGCTGGACCCCATTCCTGGCTGTCCTGTCTCCTGCGCTGGCGACCGGCTTGTTCAAGAATGAGGAAGAGCCCTTGGAGAATGTTAAGCTGAGAAACTGTGTGAAAACATGAGATTGTCTACAGGTGGTTGTCATTTCAAGTCCCACCTTGATTTCTCAGCTGATTACAACCTGCTTCTATCTCAAGTACTTAAGTAACCCCCTTGCTAGGACCTGCTCAGTGAGCACCTCACAGCTTTTACTCCTTTTTCTTGGTGAGGCATGGCAGTTCCCATCGTGTGCAGGCAGGGCAGCGTGGCTGGAGCTGCTTGCGTGGGGCATTGTGGCAGGACACGTGTAGCCCTGTGCGTGCTGCCCATCCCCGTGTGTGAAATAGCACGGAGGAGACCTGGAAGTTGCTCTGGAGATGAAGATGCTGTGGTTCAGCTGGCAGTGACCTGGCTGGGGCTCGTGGCTCGGAGGCCTCCCCAGCAAGCTGCTTTTCGAGCCCTGCCACGTGCTTGTGGCGGCACGGTTGGTTTTAGGTGGGCATCGCTGCTGAGTTACCCCGCGCTTGCTGCGCGCAAGCTAAGAAGGTTACAACACCACAAGTGAAGCACATACTCAAATGACCGCAGGAGACCATGCAGTTTTGGGTCTGAGAGTAACTTTTTTGGTCTCACTTAGGTGCTTTTCATCAGCGTGGATTTGGCTTCGCTGCCAGCTCGCCCACCCCGAGCAGGAACCAATGTGGGAGAGGTTGGTGGGCGCGGGCTGGAGAGTCGCAGCGTTGCCTTTGCTCTTGTAACCAGCGCATCTCAGTGGGTGCGGTACGGCAAGGCAGGGCCGCTGGCGCAGACCCTGGCAGAGGCAGATGCTGTTGCGTGGTAGATGCCTCAGGGTGAAAAGTGTCGGTGTAAAAATACATCGCTTGGATAAGTGTGGCTCAAACCAGAGTGTCACCCTGGTCCTGCTCTGGTTCAGCTGATGTGGTCTCAGATCACACAGTTAAAGCTGAGCGTCTCCACATGGGAGAACCACCCAAAGCAAAAATCCTCAGCCAAAACCACTGCAGAAACACCACAACTTTCTGGTAGCAGCGATTGCTTTGCTTGTCCCACCTTTTGTCCGCCCTTGTGAGCTCCTGGGGGCAGGAAACACCTCCCTGTGCGCTCGGTTGGACCATCAAGGGCTCCACGTGCTGAAGCACACGCTGCTTCGCCGGCAGTGCTTTGGGAGGGGAGAGGCTGCCTGGGTGTGATGTTTACAGGGACATCAAAGGGACTTGGGAGCCACAAGATGCTGGCACGTAGGGATGCTGCCACCACACGCCGCTCTGAGGGGTGGTCGTGCAAGCAGGACGCTTCTCTCTTGCCCGACAGCAACAGCATGAACTTGCCTACAGAATAAACCACAGGTTACGGGCCATCGGTCTGGCAGCGGCGTGGTGGACCCGCCGTCGTTGCCCCAGCGTGATGGACGCAGCAGCTCTTCCGCTTGCGGCGGGTGTTTTTCCTGCTGTGGAAGAGGCGGCATGTTTCCTCCGCGTGTGCGCGCAGCGCGGCTTCCTTAGGGGTCTGACGAAAACCTGCTGCTGCCTCTGACTTCCAGCCTTTTGTGTCTTCCTCCGCTTGCCGCAGGCTCCACGTCTCCTCACTCAAAGTCTGTAGAAAGTAAAAAAAAACAAACCCTAAACACCGAGAAAGCTCTGCGAGGTTGCGCTGGTTTTTGCTTAATTAGCACAGGAAGCAAATATTCCTGGTCTTTGTCAGGGCGGGCTTGCTTCGAGCCTTTTTGGCACGGCAGGCAACGCTATTCCTGGGAGTTATTCCTGCGCAGCCTTACGCGGGGGATGAAGTTACGGTGAAGCGCAGTATCGCTGAAGGCCGGAGAAAGCCCTTGCTCTGCTGAGGATCCATCTGCGCCGATCCGTCCACCCTCCGTGGGTGGACTGGGGGCTCTCGCTGTTGTTCGGCAGGGCTGGGTGTATTCTTTGTGTGAAAAGTGTCCCAAAAAAGCACCCTGTAGGAGAACATTGTAAATAAGTAAATTGGTTTTTTTTAATTAAAAAGTGGGTTTTTTCCTCCCCTCTCGCAGGACCTGGCAGGGATCGGGCTCTGGCTTAGCGGCTCCTTACACAGCCTTACAAAAAACAAACCAGTCGCTTTGCTGCTGTACGAGAACTCCATACACAAATCCACGGTGCCGCACGCAAACAGCTGCTGCTGCTAAAAGCCCTAACCTAGAAAGCGAGGAAACGCAAAGCCGATGCTCCCAGGAGAACGTTTCCTCCCTCCAACGCACCTCCTGCGATGAAACCACCCGGCCCCGCGGGCACTCGCTGGGCTATGGGAACCACCCCAGTGGTGCTGCTGCCTCCGTGTCCTCTCCGGTGCCAGACCCGGAGCTCCTTGGGTCGTGCTGGATGATGCTTGTGCATGGGGACACCTGAGTTTAGGGTTAAATTTTCACGAGGAGCCTCTGCGTGACCAGGTGGCAAAGCAAGTCAGCGGCTGGGGCTTGAGCAGGGCGGTAAACCCAGGTGTGGGTGGAAAAATCGGCTGTGATTGCCCCCAGCCAGGCTCACACCTCTTCAGAACGTGCGCACGAGCAAAATGTTATCCCTGGAAGCAAATGGTGGCTCGGAGCCAGTCGTGGGCTTGGTTTGATTTTGAAGTGGCGTTGGGACAGCATGGGCCGTGGGTGCTGTGGAGCGTCTCCAGCCCGGGAGCAGACATTGCTCTGGCAGCTCGGGGGGGCTATGGGGCCGCCGGGGCAGGGCAGGGCTGGTGTCGCCCCTCACCGTCACCTGGCCTCGGCGCTGAGGAAGCGGCGTGGACTGGGTACAAGCGGCGCTGGTTAAGCTAACGTGGCTCAGATCCCCTGAACATCTCCCGCTTGGCGGGTTGACCCCGACCCCTCGGGGTTTGACACGTTTGCCTCGCGGAGGGACTGAGCTGTGGGATGCAGCGCTTGGGAACGAGCCACGTACCCCATTTTCTGCTCCCGTTACACAGCCCCAGCTGCGCACTGCCCTTTGGCACGAAGGCCTGGAAGAAGGCAGGACCCTCTTCATCCTCTCCAGCTGCCACAGCGGAGATGGGAATGGGTCGGGCTGCTCCCTGGGCATGGTGGGGATCTCTGCACGGGCTGGCACACCCCGACCTGCGCCAGCCTCCCTGCCTGCTTTGTTGGGATGAGCCTGGTTAGGCAGCGGTGCGGGCAGGGAGGAGGGCAAGAACATGGACGTGCCTCAGCCCCGCGCCTCCTCCCAAGGCCTGAGAGCAGAGCTGCGCTCCTGGCACCCACCGCTGGCTACGGGGACGGGGGGCTGCTCCGGCAGGAGGAATTGGGCTGCTGTCCCCAGGGAACGGGGGGCTGCTGCGGTGGGGGATTTGGGGCTGCTCTCCCGGGGTCACAGGGCCACTGTCCCGGGCTCATGGGCCCACTGTCCTGGGGGATGTGGGGCTGCTGTCCTGGGGTTACGGGCCCCACATCCTGAGCTCCTGGGGCTGCTGTTCCTGGGGCTCGGGGCTTCCATCGGGGGGCTGCAGAGTTGCCGTCCCAGGGCCGTACGGCTGCAGCCCCGGGGCGCTCGGAGCCCCGCGGGGTTCGGCTACGTCCCCCCCCCCCGCCCCGGGGATGCCCGGGCGGGAGCAGCCCGGCCCCGCTGCGGGCGGAGCGGCCGGCGGGCCCTTTAAGAAAGTCGAAGCCCGAAAGTTCATCAAAGTTGAGAAAGTTTTTCGTGGAAAGGAGGGAAGAAAAAAAAAAAAAAAATTGAAATAACTCGAGCCCAACAGCAGGAAAAAAAGCCCCGCACCCCCCCGGGGGGGGCGGGCCGGGCCGGGATTGGCGGCGGGCGGCCCGGGGGCGGCCCCGGGCGGGCGGGGCGGGGGCGGGCGGGTCCCGGCCCCGCTGCTCGGTGCGCGGCGGCGGCGGCACCGGGAGCGGCGGCGGCGGGGGCTGGGGCGCGTCGGCCCCGCAGCTGCGGCTCGTTGCGCTCCGCTCGGCCCCGCTCCGCCCGGCCCGGCCCTTAACAGCGGCGCGGTCCCGGGACGCCGCATGTGAGCCGGGAGGGCAGCGCCGCCCCGCACCGCCCCGCACCGCCCCCGCGCACCGGCACCGCACCGGCACCCCGCTCCCGGCCCGGCCCCGCGGAGCTCCGGAGCAGCCGGCACCACCCCCCGCCCCGTCCGCCCCCCTGCCCCGGCACCCCACCATGAGCAACCTCAACAAGGACACCGAGCACACCAACGGCAGCGGCAACGTCGAGGAGGAGGTGCGCACCGGGACGGGGCACGGCGGGGCTGGAGCACCGGGGCTTCGGGGAACCGGGGATGGGGCGGCGGGGGTGGAGCACCGGGGCGTCGGGGGACCGGGGATGGAGCACGGCGGCAGCGGGGAACTGGGATGGGGCGGTGGGGATGCAGCACTGGGGCGTCAGGGAAGCGGGGTTCTGGCACTGGTGAGTTGGGGAGCTGGGGACGGAGCGCAGTGCTGTGGTGGGGGAACTGAGGACATGGCATTGGGGCTGGACCCCTGGGTCGTCGGGGGACCAGAGACGGGATGCCGGGGCTGCCCCGGGCTGGGGAGCCGAGGGCAGGCTGTGGGAGCCGGAGTATGGAGGCATTGGGGTGCTGGGGCTGGAGCACCCCAGGCCATCCTGGGGAGCAGGCAGGGGCTGGATTGGGGCTGGGGGCTGGGCAGGGCAAGCCCCTGCTGCCAGCTGGGAGCCCCCTTGTCAGCCCAGTGTCCCTGTAGCCCTGCGGACTGGCAGGTCCCCACTCTCTCCAGCCTAGCCAGTGCCCGTGGGCACGGTGTCCTGTCCCCAAGCCCCTGCGGCTGGAGGGCACCAGGCTCCTGCGTCCAGGCACCGCTCTGCCCGTGTGGGCTGCTAGGGACACGCTTGGCCCACGGTGGTGGAGACCCTGCCCTGCTCCCCGTGTGCCGGCAGCCTGGCTGGGGCTGGAGGGCTGTGAGCTGCCCTGCCAGCAGTCCCCTTCCCTTGGATGTGGCCATAGCAAGCTGGACTCTGTGCTCGGAGGGCTTGTGAGGGTTGCTTGCCCGTAGCCGCATGCCGAAGCCGAGCTTGCAGCCCTGCACGTTTGTCTTCTGGCTGTTGGAGCTGCTGGCTGGGCGCTAGTGTCGCTGCTAGCGTGGCGCCTCTCTTGTCGTATCCCTCGAGCAGGCGTTGGTGCAATGGGTCGCCAGCTGCCCTCCATCTTGGAGAGGGTGCTGGAAAACGCCCGGTCTCCGTAGCGTTTTGCTGCAGTCTTCCGCGCCCAGCCCTCGGGACCGGGGAGGTGCTCTGCCCCCTCCCCTCGCTCTCCTCCAGCGCACCGTGCGCTCGCGCCGCCGCAACATGGCGCCTGGCTTGCTCTGCCACCCACCGGGGCCGGACGGTCCCCATGCACCAGCTGTCTTGGGGCCGTCGTGCCCGCTGGTCTTCAAACTCGGCGTGGGGGGACCCGGGTGATGGGGTGGAATGGAATGGATTGGCAGGCGGCGGCCGTAGCGTTTCTCTTCCCTGCGCGGAGCAGGGCTTAGGTGATGCGATGGGACGTGGCTGTGATGCTGCTGGTGACATGTCCCAGCCTCACTGGGTGGCACTGGTGTGGGTGGGTAGAGAGACAGAGCACCTGGGGCCCTGTGCCGCTCCCCCAGTGAGGGGAGGCTCGGGACCAGGGGGTTTTGCGGGCTGTGCACGCGTGCGCAGAAGACTCGATGCGGCTCCTTGATCCAATTATTCACTGGCCTGCAAAGCTCCCCGAGGTCAATGCTGCTTGGCGCATCCCAGTGGCGTTGCTCCGGCTGGGCCGGTGCCTCGCGGGTGGTGGCCGGGTGAGCTCTTGGTGCTGGGGCAGAGCCGGCCTCTTCCCCGCTGCTGGGTGATGGTTTGGCGAAGTGGGCACTGGAAGCTCTGGCGTTTCGGGAGTCTGGAGATCCTAGCCCTTTGGGGAGGCTGGTCCTCCTGGAGTGATGCCTGGTGGCTGGAAAACCGAGTCAAAGATTGCATCCCTGGGGAACGGCGCAGGGGTTGAACAGAAGCAGCCCCCGCTCTCCATCGTGCCGCCTCCGGGTGTGTGCGGGGAGGGGGACGGTCCAGCCCACCCTGCTTGATGGTCTGCAGCCTCACTCGGTGTGTTTGTCGCCCCGCACCCAAGGGTGCGGCAAAGGATCGACCACCCTGGAGGTGGCTGAGGATGCTTGGGAGGCGGTGGGCTGGGACTGGTGTGGGGGGTGTCCCCATCCCTGGTGGGGTTGCTGTTGGAAAGCCCTCTCTCTGCCAGGATCCATCCCAGATGACGCTGTGGGTGACGAGCTCCGTGGTGGCCTCTCTGAGCCTGCGGGAGCCCTCTGAACGCTTGTTTTTCCTGTACGTCCTCCTGGCCGACCAGGAGCCGTTCCTTACCGCGGAAGAAGCTAATGGTGGCACAAGGAGTGACCTTGCGTTCAGGGTCCCGGCATGGTCTGGGGGGCTTAATCCCACATCCCACCCAAATTCTTGCCCAGAGCTCCCCTTGATACAGAGCGATAAATATGTTTAGTGCAAAGCGGAGTCTTTCAGTCCCAACATACGCAGGAGGTTGTGCTGGAATATCTTCCCACACTGCGTGGATAACGCTGCCGGATCCTGGTGCTGCGGACACTCCTCCATCCCCCCCTGCCGTGAGCCTCCTTTGCCGCCTCCCCGAGCGTTTGCAGAAGGGTGCTGTGTGCCCCAGATACGGCGGGGCGAAGCTCCCAAATTCAGCCTTTCCCTTTATCTTATCTGCAAGCCCCTGGATCTCGCAGCCCCTTCCTGCCCGGTGACATGTGGAGGACAGGAATGCCTCTCGCTCCTCTCGAGGTCGTTAACGGGAATGTTAAACAAACAGGGCCTAATGTCAGTCCCTGCTGTTCCTCACCAGACACCTCCCCAAACTCGATCCCTCCCCACTTGCTGCTATCTTCTGTTTAGTTTTCCAGGCAGCCGCCAATCTGCGTGACAGCGTATGTCCCGGCGCTCCCCAGGGGCAGTGCGTGACAGGCAGCTGCCTAGGTGCTGCCTGCCCCTGTTGCAGGCAGAGCTTTTTCCAGCAGCCGGAGGAGCTTGCTCGCTTACCACGGACACTGCGTGTTGTGTTCGTGGCCGTATTGCAGTAAGGACCCCGTGTGTTCGCCCTGCTCCCTTGGTGTCTGATGCAGAAGTTCATCCTTGCTCTCCCAGGAGGTCACTGGAAAGTTGTAGGTCCGTGGAGAGTGGGGGAAATCTGGAGCTGGCTGTTTAGGCGCCCAAAGCAGGCAGCTGAAGTCTGTGGTTATCCCATGTGTCCTCTTGGCCCCTTCCCTCGGAATGACCGAGTGGCTGGTCTCAAGGGCCTGCTGGCAGTTCCATGGGTGGTGGCTGCTGGCGTGGTGACAGCTGACATCTGAACCTGGAAAGCATCAAACATGTGGTTGTGCTGGGTGGACAGAGCCCTGATGAGGACCAGGAGAAGCTACCTGGCTAAGCTCTGCTAGGAGAGGATCATTTTCCCTGTTGGTCCATGGCAAGGCTGTGGTGTTACCCGTTGGAGTTAGGAAATGCCCTGTGAGGGGAGACGGAAGGCGCTCGGCTCCCAGACAGCCCCCTCGGTAGCGAGTGCTTCGTCCCTGGCCTTTCTTGGCTGTTGCACGCCGGGGCTGCTAGAACCACCCGGGAATGCCACTGGTGAGCAGCCTGTGTTACGTGCTGGATGTCTGTAGCGCTTCATGGACTGGTGCCAGGCATCTCTTGATTTCTGTAATCTCTGCTTGAGTGGACCTAGATACCTCTTGCATGCATGGATTCTAGCGCTCTGACTTGAAACAAATAAGGTTAATATAATTTCTGAAGTCAAATGACTTTGTGATGCTGCTCCTTGCTACAAAGAACTTGAGGGTGTAGTAGTTATGGTCACCGCTTGCTAATCTTGTACTTGGTCTGGCTGAACCAGGATGGGGCTTCAGAGCTGTTTTGATGCATCATAAAAGTCCCCTCAATGTCAGATGCAGCTTTCTCTTAGTGACAGATTGTTGGCTGAGCAAATACCCTGAAGTCACCATGCGTGCAGAGGTTCTGGGAACTGGTGTGTTCCCAGACCTCCTCTTGGTCTATCAATGAGTTGCTTTTACTGGGGGAGGGATGTGGGAATCTCCCCGTTATCTCCCCATGTCCTGGTGCCTCTGTAAATACCCTGTAAAGGAGCTTCCTTCTCCTTTTTTGCTCTTTCAAATGTAAATTTTAGACATGAGTCTAAGTTGCTTTAAGCATGAATATCGCAACTAGTCCCCATGATGGGGTAACTGTTCTTCCTCCTGCTACCTGGCTGTGTAGCTGGTCTAGTAAACGAGACCCAGCTTCAGAAATGAATCTTCCTCCTTGGCTCATCCGAGGAGTTGCTGAGCAGAGCTTTCCCTACTTGGCCTGAGAATGAAGGGGCTTCTGGTGGTGCCTGCAGAAGTTATGAAGGGCCAAACCCAAGGGCTCCCTTGCTAGCAAGGGACTCTGCTTTCCCCTCACCAAAGTAGGAAGGATGTCCTTGGGGATGTCTGGAAGGTAGCTAAGAGTGGTTCAGGCTTTGCTGTCCTTCCTCATGCCTCTGGTAGAGGAACTGGCACTGTGAGAAGTCAAGTGTGACTCTTGCCGGAACTGGTACAGAAGGCTTTTGGAGCCAAGAGATCCTTTGGGCTTGCTGGTCTTGGCCATGCCAAGTCATGAAGGCTTTGCTACTTGGATCACGGAGCAAGGCTTCTGCCTGTCCTGGACCTCTGAGTGCCCGAAGTAAAGGCTTCGGCTTGAAGCCTCACGAGGGCACGAGTGTGGAAACGAGGTGGTCAGCACCTCACCCACAGTGCTCAGCACCTTCTCTCCAGGAGTACCAGGCAGTAGCTGGGACCCAGTAGCCTTCTCAGATCTGGAAGTGAGCAGTCTCAAAAGCGTGTTCCCAGGGATGCCTGTACATCATAGGCCACCCCTGGAGCAGGAAAGTACCTTCTGCAACAGCAGCCACAATTGCACGAGGAGGACTCACGTGGCAGAGGCTGTAAGTGGAAAGAATTCATTTGTGCTTTAAAAGACCCGTGCGCCACGTGGGATGGCTGACACCGAATTCCTCCTGTGTGCCAGCGCTGCGAAGGTGGACCTGGTGAGGGAGCAGGGCAGTGGGACGCAGTCCCAGCGCTGGAACTGCTGAACCTGGGCTGTACTGGGGCGCGTCTGCGTAGCTGTGGTCCTGAGCTGTGTCCTCCTGTGTCTGATGAGGAGGGACCCTGGGGCAGGCAGTGGTACCAGCACCGTGAGGAGATCCTGCCCTTGGCATGGTGGAAGTGGATGCTGCAGGCTTGGCAAGGGTGCTTCGACCACTGCGCTGTAGGGTCATGGTGTGGTTGAGAGGCTGCCTGTCCCAGGGCCTGCTGTCCTCCTCAGTCCAGCCTCAACAGAGGGGTGTTGCGATGCTTTGGATGAGGGCTGGGTGGCAGGTGAGTGTGGAGCTAGAGGCTTACACGAGGTCTGGGCTCTTCTTGGTGTGTCTGGGGTGGTGAGGCTTGCTTTGGCCCCAGGGCTCACCCACTGGCTCTTGCTTGGAGACAGGAGCAGGGATGGGGCTAAGCCTTGCTCTGTCCATCTGTCTAGTGAACATCATCTCCTGCACCTAGCCCTGTGGACAGGGACAAGATGTTGACCTCTGCTATGTGCCCTATGGGAAGGAACAGTCTCAAGCCCAACCGGCCAAATGTTACCCTGTGGTAGGGCCGGGTGGCAGAGCATAGATGTGAGATCCTGCCTCCAGCCAGCCTGGTGGCTGCTTGGTGGGTCTCTCTAGAGGACAGTTGCATGGGACAGCATGTGCTGGCCTTGCATGTTGCTCTCCTTGATCACTGAGCCCAGGCTTACCTGGCTGCAGGCTGTGGTTGCTGGAAGCCCAAGAACCCAGTAGGGCAGTCTTAACCGTGCGGAGGATCTCCAGCCCTGCTGCGTAGCCCAGAGGAGCCCATGGAAATGTTGTACCTCCTAGTTTGGGATGGTACCTCCCCTTCTGTGCTGCAAAGGACGTGGTGATGGGTTCTTGCATTAGCGTGGGGTCGGGTCTTGGGACGTGGCTGTGTGTCGGAAGCTGTTGGCCTGGGGATGTGTGTCCCTCCCATCTGCTTTCAAGGGCAGGAGGCCAGTGTCTGTCTGAAAGTGTGACTCCCCTGGGTCACCTATAGCAGTGGCTTGAAGCGCAGAGCAAGCTACGGGCTTGGAGAGAGCACCCAGCTCCTCTGGGAGGTACCAGAGGAGGGAAGGAAACCTCATGTCCCAAGGTTTCCCTGCCTGCAGTAGGATGCCGGTGGGGAGCTGGCTGGGACATGACCCATTTCTAGCGGGGGGCCTTAAAGCTTGGGTTGTGTGTCGTATCCGTTCTTGCTACACACTCTGCCCTGCTCTCCAGGCTCTCCTGGGCTGGTGGTCTGACCTCTGCCTTGCCCTCTGCATTGTAGGGGCTGGGTGCTGCATGGGGTCTTGTGGGGAGAGTGCCCTGTGGTGCAGAGGGAGATGAGGGCGTGATGCTGGTTAGGGTTGGCATTTCTGGTCTGGTTTTGGGTGGCACAGCCCCTCCCCGCTGCCTAGTGGCCCTCTCTTGCCAAGAGCTGGACTGATGCAGTGGTGGCTTAGTCCTGTGGGTGCTTGGCATCCTACTGGTGTCCCCAAAGGTCTCCCTGTGATTGGGGTGACACTCCAATAACCGCTGTCAACAGCAGAGAGCTGCTGCAAACTTTCAGCTTGCCATCGCTTGGGGTTTGTGGAAGACCCGCTGGGCCGTGGAGGTACCCGGCATGCTCCATGGGGCCGTTAGTGTGCTGCCCCGAATCAGGTGGATTTGAGGAGAGATTCATGTGCGTCTCTGGATCTGTCCTGGCTCTGCGGGCAGAGGAGGCGTAGGACTGAAAAGTGCCCAGGAATCGCCTTGTGGCGGGGCAAAGCAGAGACAGATGTACTTGCTTAAGGACCTGAGGCGCGAACGCACCTTGTGAGGGTCCTGCATCCAGACCAATGTCTTCTGCTCAGGGCAGAGGCTGGCAGGAACTTGTCTCACCTCTGTGTCTCCTGCCAGGACAACAGACGCCTGGGTGTGGGCAGGAGGAGCTGGTCTGCAGCAGTTTTACCCTGAGAGCTGTCCCTGTGGGTAAGGTCCGTGGCTCCAGCTGATGCTGAAAGGTGTCTGTAGGTCCCCGAACATCAGGGGGTGGCAGATGTGCTGCTGGGTCTCTGGAGTGCAGTGGGCTGGGTAGTGCAAGCATGGATGTGAGCGTCCTTCAGCGTGTTGGCTGTGACACTTGTGCATGTCTCCTCCAGCTTAGCAGACCTCTTGGCAAGGTGGGAGGCTGCGGTGGCATCCTGAGGGTGCTCGACCAGCATCTCCCTGAGCTGGGGAACTGCCCTGTTGGGACAGTAGTCTCTGGGGAGTTGCGGGGCTGGCCTCCCCAAATGTTTCAACAGCTTTGAACCCCTGCTGTGGCCCAAGCCCTGCTGGGTGCCATCCTTTCCATGAGATCCTGCAGAGACACAGGGGAGGGCACTCGATAGCGGGGAGCAGGGGGGAGTCTCCATGGCAGAGCCGCACCAGCAGCGTTTCCTCTGCCGGGGCCACGAGCTATTCTTGGGTGCTGCCCCGTTGTGCCTGGACTTATCGGGTCCCAGGCGTCTTCAGCTCCCATGTGCATCCTGCTGCCCCAGGCAGGGGCTGGCGCCTCTCTCTGCTTCCCCCTCGCTCCAACGCCTTCCTGCCCTGACCGCAGGGGTGGCTGAGCCCCGCTGACATCCCCCTGCCTGATGTGGGGGAAGAGCAATGGTGGGGAAGGGCTGATGCGGCTATAAGCAGTGTCGCATGTGAAATGCCCCAGCCTTGGGGACAAAATGCTTGTGCGCTTGGGCTTGTTTGTGGTCAGCCTGCCTTCCTCCACTCCGGGCGAGCAGGATGTTGGTGCTTGGGTGCCTTTTGTGCAGAAGGCTGATTTCGGAGGGAAAAGGCCTGAAGCCCTCCTTGCTTCAAGTGCTGGGGGAGGTTCAAGGCCTTCTTTCCCCTCTGGGGATGGGTGAATATCTTGCTGGGGGGGGGGGGGGGGGGGGGCGATGCCCTGTGCCTGCTTGGGGTTTCCTGGCTGGAGCAGCTCCTGGTCTGATCCTGCACTGGGGCTCAGTGCTACCCTGCCTGCCAGCCCCAGGAGCTGCCTGAGGATGTCAGAGCTCTGCCAGTGCTGGAATTGCAAGCAGGCAGCCAGCTCTTGCAGCCGCTCTGCTGTTGAGCCCTGCTGAGGAGGGGGAAACTGAGGCACAGAGCGGTGGAGGGGCCTGTTAGCAAGCCCCTTCCCCTTGGGAGGCACGCTCCACGGCGTTGAGGCTGCCCTGCTTTCCTGCCGAGCCGTCCCTAGCGCAGACCAGCCATCTCTCTCCCCCAGTTTTCCCCTCCCCTGTGTTTCCTGCAAGTTTGATGTGCTGAGGAGCAAAACTGCCCAGGGCTGGGTGCACCCGGTGCAGTGGCAGGAACCCTGCAGCCCCATGTCCCGTACGGCGCAGTGAGACGAGGGTGCTGTCCCGTTTTTAAGCCCCGCGGCTGGGCTCCCGAGCGTTTCCCTCCCTGCAGCCCTGTTTTGCAAGCTCGCCTCCCTGCCTTTTGCTGCCGTGCCTTATAAGTCCTGGCTCCTGGGGCAGCCGGCAGCCTCGCTGCATTCCAGCGGCCTCGCGTCAAGTAGCCCTCGCTGCCTCGTGGTGGCCAGGGCTGGGGCTCTGTATCCCCCCTGCGCCTCTGCCGGCGGCCCTGGGTGCCTGAGAGGCACCCCGCTGGGATCATCTCCCGTGGGAAGAGCTGTGGTCCATGTGCCTGAGCTGCCTGGAGCGGGGACTGCCTTTGGGATGCTGCGGCAGAGCTTGTCCCTCTCCTCAGCAGGATGGCAGAGGGCTCCCTCCTGCTGGTGGCATAGGAAGAAGGCTCGGTGGACGTAGTGGTGTGAACGAGTGGGAGATGGCTTGCCTCCAGGAAAAAATGGCACGTGCTTGGGGGTGGCTCCTGGAGAGGGGGAACATCCAGTGGCATGGTGTGGATGAGGCACTAGAGCGCGTTCCTGCAGTAGCTGTCCTCGGATGTCTCCTAACCACTGGTGGTAAAGGCCTGTGGGCTCTGGGTGCTGGGAGCGTGGCCCCAAGACCCAGCCAATTTTGGGGGGGTGGGGTAGGGCTGGAGTGGCCACAGCTGTGCAAAAGGAGGGCTGGGGGTAATGCAGCTAAAGGGCTGATCTTGCAGAAGGGGAGGGTCAGCCTTGCTGGCTTCTGGGAGGATTTGGAGCCATCTCCTAACAAAGCCCAGTGCTGGAGACCTACCAGCGCAGCCTCGCTGGGGGCGGGTACTCATCCCTTTGTGTCTGACACTTCTGACATAACTTGACCCTTGCTGGGCTGCAGGGCGGTGTCCGGCTCCGCTCCGGACTCCCTTCCAAGAGGTCTTATTTAAAAGCAGACACAAGAGGTGGATGTTGTAAGACCCACGCTGACCTCCTGGCAGCGCTGGAGCTGTGTCGGGAAGAGGAAGGTGTTGCTGCTTGGCTTCTTTAAAGCCTTGGTGCTAAGTGCCTGGCTGTGCTCGCACTAGGTGTGTGTCTCTCTTGGGAGACACAGCTGTGTAGGGGCTGCCTTAGAGCCACTGAGGACTAGAGCACTAAGTGGGTTTGTCCTTGTCCCTCCCTCCTCCTGCGTGGGAAGCGATGCTGGGATCCTCCCTCTCTAAGAGATGGCCTAGATGGTCTTGCCCCTCCTGGCACAAATCCTGTTTTCCATGGCTCTCCTCCATCTCTGCCGGGTGTTTGGACTGGGGACATCCCCAGAGGGGGCAGGGACGGGGAAGGGAAAACGTTTTCTGCGGGGCCTCCAGCAGTGTGACCCCGCTGGGCTGTCCTAGGCGAGAGCTGCTCCCTGCCCCACTGCCCCGCTTCTCTCCGTGCGCGTGTCCAGTTAAGATCAGTCGTCCTGGGTGAGATGGGGTTGCTCTCACCTGGTATCTCAGTCGAGTGGCTGGTAGCAGAGTCTAAGAGCGAGCACAAGAACAAGGTATTCCTGGAGATCTGCTTCTGCTGTATCTCCAAGCTCCTGCTGAACGTGTGGTTTGGCCCAGGCAGTTCCTGATCTAGCCCTGGATGGATATTTTTTTTTTTTTTTTTTTTTTTTTTGTCCTGTGGCTTTTCCAGCTGCTCTGTGAGGAGGCTGAATGGATCTGGTGTTTGGTGGCAGGGAGCTGAAGCAGTGCAAATATATTTAAGCAGAAGCCTACCATGTCTTGGCATGTTGAGTACAAGGGCTGGAAGCCTGGATTCATCAGCCCTGGATGGTCCTAGTGGCCTTTCAAAGCCTGCAGGACTTGGGCTGCAAAGGGGTGACTGGAGAGTCCCAGGTCGGTTAATCCACTGGAAGATGCTTGTCCAGACCCTGTTGCCATCATCTACAGTTTCCTCTTTTTGGCAGCAGGAGAAGGAGGCTGGACCAAGGCTGCCCACAGAGCACAAGATGCTCAGACTGGCAAGTTGCCTCCTGCTTTTCTCCTGTGGGATGATCCAGATCTCCTTTGCTTTCTGGTTGTTCCTGATCCCCTGTTTACATCTGGTCTCAGAAGCGATATCCCTCTGGCTTGCCTCACTCTGTCCCTCGAACGTATTGCTCAGGTCTCTCGCCAGCCTCGCCCTCCCTTCCCTGAATAACCAGGTCTCACTTTCCCCTTACCCTTTTCTAGATGACTTATGGATGTGCTGAATTGCAGAGATCTCAGAAAACCAACCACTTGGTCTCATTGCTTCTAACAAGCTCTTCTGAGCAGGGATCTTCCTTAGTTTGTCTTGAGACCCTTGGGGAAACCTTGTTTGAAGATGTGAGCTGGTGGCATTTGGGATTGCCCAGGCTGTCTTTGGGGCGATGCCAGCCCTTGGCGGGCGCTGTGGGTTGGCTGGGATCCCCTTTCCAATGCCCTGTATGGTGACAGACAGGACCTGGAGGCCAAGGGAAGCTTGTGGCCTGGGAGAGAAGGTCTCTTGCTCCCGCCCTTGGCAGCAACTTATGGGGCTGGCATTAGGAGCATGTTACCTCTGACAAAGAGCTTTCCCAGGCACCTGCGTTGCTCTGTTCAGGCTGTTGTAAGGGCTCTGAGTAGCTGACTTCCCCTTCTCTGAGCAACCGTGCATCTTCCATTCTGTCACGCCTGTCGCAAGGACTTACCGAGCGACGCATCACGGGACCATTTAGAGACCCAACAGGGATGCAGATTTCTATCTGCTTGGAAGAAACATCCATTCTGGGGTCTGAGCACACTCAGATCCTGAAATATTGAAAAGGGATGGTGCTTTCACATGGCTGAGACACATGTGTGCCACCACACTCTGCACAGTCCTCCCCTGCAAGAGATGGCCGTGCGTCTTCTGGGAATGCACCGCAGGCGCTCCATGTAGCTCACACTGAAGTGCAAGTGCCGACGTCTTCGGGGCAGCCAGCAAGCCAAGAGACGGTGCTGTTGCCCGCTCTGTCTGGGCATGAGGTGGCCCTGGAGTGATGCATCGAAGCATCAATGAGGGGCTGGGCTGGGTGGGGAGACTGTGGGACTGAGCTTGGGCACGGAAAGCGTTTCTGGAGTGCTCCAGATAGCATCCTGCTTCCCTAGACAGGGCAACGTAAAAGCTGGGGTGTGTGGTAGGACCATCCATATGGAGGGGTCGGGGAGGGGATGGGAAGGATGCCAGCGTTGGAGGGAGGATGCGGAGTGGTTGCATTCTGCAGCAGGCTGGAGAGATGCCAGGCTGGAGCAGGGCTCTGCACACTAACGGGGGGTGGTAGCAGCCCACCGGGGTGTTCACCGGGTGGTGGCAGCCCTTAGTCTCAGCATGCATGGAGAGCAAGAGGGGCAGAGGACCCCAAGACTTTCATGGTCACTGTCCATCCTGGAGGGCTTAAGCTTCCCTCTGAGTTGATGTGAAGGGTATCTCTCTGCCCTCGCAGGACTGTCTTGGGCACAGGAGCTCGAGGAGGTGCATGTTTTCTCCTGTAAACAAGAGAAACTTCCCTGCTTGGAGGAGTCTGAATCTGGCTGCCCCAAAGAGTTACAGGGTGCTGAGGCTCTGCCGCGTGCTCCTGTGTTTTCAGGTGGCCGCGTCTCCAGCCAGGAGCACAGCAAGCGTGTGTTGCTCGCTTTGGCGGCAAAAGAGATTTAACGAGGTGTCAGAAACAACCCACTTTGTCTGGGGAAGGGGAAATGGCTGAGCAAAATCTAAAATGCGGGGCGGAAGCACTCTGCTCCCACAAATGTAACGGGGTCACTCCAGACTGGAAAGAGGCCAGGAGATGGGCTCTGGCTTAGGGCTCCTGGTCCTGCTGCGTGTTTGCAGCTCAAAAGCGTCTGGCGTTGTTTGGTGCCATTCTGTGTGTTTGGGCATCAGTGCTGTCCCGTGACCTTCCCGTGGCTTGTTTGGGACTGGCTCGGTGGGTGGCATCCCCATGCAATGGAAAGCCAGGAACGCGAAGCTTCATCCCATAGTCTTCTGTCTTCCCTCGCCTATCTGTCAGTGCTGGCCGAGCTGTGCTTGCGGTCTCCTGGTCCTTGTTAAGGATGACTAGTCTCGTGGTGACCTCTGTTGTGCGTAACTTCCCTTTCCAGCTCTGTGCTGACTTACAAGAAGTCTTGGCAGCTTCATTATGCTCCTTCCCACGGAAACAGGCTGTTGGCCAACATCTCCCAGTGCAGGGAGAAGGTGGCCATGATGGTCTGACTGTTGAGCAGAGTTCTCCCAGGCCATAAGTCTTCAGCATGGTTTCTTCTTCCTGGCTGTTCATGTGAACTATTATAGATAATTTCAACAGACTATCTATTAAAATATCTTCCTCTGGTACTGTATTTTTGCTTATACATGCTGAGCGCATTTGGACGCGGTACGTGACTTCTACAGCTTGGAAAGAGCAGCAGCCTACATGGCCTTGGTGCAGCACAGCTGGCGTTTGCCTGGGCACAATAGAACAAACGCTGTAAGAGCTGGTTTGGGAGCAACTTCTGAAGGGTCTGATGTGCGTTGGTGAAGGAGCTGGGATGGACCCAAAAGTTGTCTTCCCAGTGATGTTCTGGGGCTCTTGCAGAAGTCAAAAGATGCGAGTATAGCAGTGAGGTATTTTTTCAAAACTGAGGGCTGTCTTTGAATCAGTGGCTCAAGTGCCAGGATAGGCTAAGGAATGGACATCTAGTGTATGATCTCTAGAAAGAGCTACAGAGGCAACTGGGGTTTGTACTGGTCTCTTCTGGACCTTTGACATGTGTCAAACTCTGTGTTAGTGCTTTTGGCAGTGCATGGTCTTCTAGAAGTGTTTTTTCAAGTTTTACTCATCAAGGTCCAGTCAGGCTGTGGGGCTGGTGTCCCTGCCCTAATCAACCCAGACTGTTCTGCTAGAGACTGAATTTTTGTCAAGGTCTAAATCCTTTGTGATGGGGAGGAAAGGACTGGGTGTATTTTATCCTGGACGATGCTCCTCTAATGTAGGGAAGGGTTAGTGCCTGCAAGGCCACCTTTGGTGCAAGGTGTCCTACTCTTATTGCACCTAGCTTCTGAACTGTGCGCTCTACTCCTGCTCTGGTACTAAGCATCTCCTTTGAGTAGACCTCGTTGACCTCTCTCCTAGGTACGGACACTGTTTGTCAGTGGCCTTCCCGTGGATATCAAGCCCAGAGAGCTCTACCTACTCTTCCGACCGTTCAAGGTAAGAAGGTCTTCAAATTTGGTCTTTGGTGGGAAAGATGCTGTCTTGTGGCCAACCTTGCAGCAAAGATCTGTGTCAGAGGGGAAGCAGGGATGAAGTGGGAAGGTAGGCCTTCTGTGAAAGCTTGGGGAACCTGGTACGGAACCAGCATGGTATCCCATGGCTTGTGCTCAGCTGAGTAACCTCCCCCGGAGCCTGTTGTTGAAATCATGCTGTCTCCAAGCTCGATGAAGGCTGCTTGGTCAGCCCTGCTGCCCAACTGGACCAGCCCCTCCTTGAGGATGCATCCTGATCCCCTAACTGTCCATCCTTCACTGGACCACCACATACACTGTCCCTGAGGGAAGCGGGGTTCCCTTGTTTGCACCCTTCTAGCACAGGGTGCTCTGTGCTCTCTAGGCACTAGCCAGGCAGGGTGCTCATCTTAGTAGCTTGATGAAGAGCTAGAAAATGGGATTTCTTCCCAAAGGGCCAGAATGGACTAGCTAAGATACCTGCACTGCCCTTAGTCTAATCTCAGTCTTTCCTTTTGGTGGGAAGGAGTACCCAGGGGTGTTAATGTACCTGCTGCTGCAAACCCTGACTTATGAAGGGTTTGGTGCTACAGGAACGCCTGGAGCTGTCACATCATGTCTCGGTTGTAGCTTGGCTCCTTCAGGAACCTGACACTGACTTGCTTTCTTCCCTTCTGCAGGGTTATGAAGGGTCACTGATCAAGCTAACTTCAAAGCAGGTATCTCCTTCTTCCAGCTTGGGTGTTTTTGGCTTTTGCTAGAAAACCAGACATGCCGGGAGGGGAGGGGGCACAGATACCATTTCACTAAGTAAAGCATTGTCTGTGTCGAGCACCGTGTGTACAGCTGGGTTCTGCTCACCCCAAGCTCTCAGCATGTGCTGAATGGCTCCATATCCTCTATTGCTGCCCAGGGCCATATGGACTTGGGTGAGACTCGATGCTTCAGCCTCACACCCTGTGCTGCCAGAAACCTTCCCCAGTCCCACCCTAATTGAGGCAGTAGTTCCCCTTGTGGGCAAGGGGTCCCCTTGCTGTGGCCACCAGGGTGAGCAGTGCCCCCACGTGTAGGAATGCCAAAGCATTTTGGTGTGGTGGGAGCAGACACGGAGCAGGAATCTTGGGCTGATGACCCAAGACCCTTCAAGCTCTGCTTGAAGGCCATCTGCAGCTTTAGATGGTCTCTTCTGCTTGCCGTAAGCTGTCTGGGGCAGAGGGGTAGTCTGAGGAGGTGGAAGAGGCTTCCAAACTGAAATTGGCATTATTTCTTTTAGCCAGTTGGTTTTGTGACCTTTGACAGCCGAGCTGGTGCTGAAGCAGCAAAGAATGCCTTGAATGTGAGTACCTGATGTGCTGGGAGGGCTGGGGGCCATACACCCTGCTGTAGCTAGACCTGGAGCTGCTTGGCTTGTCCATAGCATAGGAAGGGTCAGAGTGTCTCAGCTGTGCCCTTGAGCATGGAAGCTACATGGTCCTGCAGCATCCCACCAGGGAAGCAGGAGAGGCTGACATCAGCCTGAGCGAATGGATGCAAACTGTCCCACGCTTAGTGTAGGTGTAGTTTCTGACCACTGGAAGACTGCTCTGGGGCCTCTGAGGGTGTGGGGAAAGAACAGCTACTTCTTTTCTTGAGTTGGCACGTATCTCCTCGCTCAACAGTTGGCCTCTGATAACAGGATCCAGGCTGTGGATCCTGTTCCTGGTCCATTAAGTGCTCCCCCCGCATGGGGAAGAGCTGTGGACGGAGAGACCCTCCTTGTTCAAACGAGCATGGATTACCTATGTGTGTCGACGTGTGGCCAGAGCTACTCTTCGAGCAGCTTTTCCTCCTGCTGTCTGCACTGAGCACCAAGGTGGGGGCTCATCCTACCTTGGTTGCTTGACTTGGGCTTGGCTTGGAGCACCTGAAGCAGGCAGGTCTTCTCTGGGGAACCAACCCTTAGCAGACAGATGAGGAGAGAGGTGTTGGGGGCATAGGTGGTTCCCAGGCCTATACAGGCATAGCGCGATACCCAGTTGACACCTGTAATGCTTTAATGAGGCACGTGGAGCTCGACTTGTGTTTAGCATCAGTTTTTCGAGGCTCTAGGTCAAGCTCACCAGGGTACGTGGGTAGTGAAGCAGGTTCGTTGCGAAGCTGGTCTATCACGTGGCCGTAGGACTTGCTTGGTGCTAGTGGCCTTGTTAAAGCCTCACTTACCAAATGCCCTGATGAAAAGTGTGTGGCAGTTCAGCAGAGCAGGTCCTTGTCCCAGCAGGACCTCTGCAGCCAGGAGATGCTTCCCTCAGAAAGGAAGGAAACCAGCCTTCCCATGCTGCTGTTTCCGTGGCAGGGCCAGAGCTGTCTGGTACAGGCTCTTCAGCACATTCACAGCATTTCAAACTGCTGCAGCTCAAGAAAAAGACTTGAGGATGGTCAACATGGCAGGCACACCCAAAACGATCTCCATCCCATGTGGGCCTGCAGAAGTTAGTGGGATCTAGGCAGCAAGACGTGCTGATCTGGTTCTGCTCTGCTGTAGACCTTGCCGTGGGCGCTGGGGCATGCGCCGGTGTCTCTGCCCAGGCTGGCAGTAGGTGTAGCAGCACCACAGATAGGAGCTCCAGTGCAGATGGGGTTATCCGAGCTCCAGCAGACAGATCTTTCCTGGCCAGTGTTGGAAGCCATCGCTGCTATGCTGGTTGGTGAGCTGCACGTAAGGAGCAAAACTCTGTCCCTCGTGTTGGAAGCAGTGGTCCTAGGCCAGCTAAACATAGAAATACAAGCATGCGGGAGCTTGAGTGTTGCAGTGAGGTGACAAAAATCTGGGTGTGTGACTGCAGCGTGACGGCCTTGGCTCCCCAGTTGGGCTTTGCTCCATGAATAGACACAGCCTGTGCTTGGACTGGAAACATCACCTCTGAGAGATTCCTGTGCTTTCTTCTGTGACAGGGCATCCGTTTCGACCCAGAGAACCCCCAGACCTTGCGGTTAGAGTTTGCTAAAGCCAACACAAAGATGGCCAAGAGCAAGCTGATGGCCACACCAAACCCCACCAATATCCACCCTGCCTTGGGCGCACACTTCATTGCACGAGACCCCTGTGAGTATGCTGGGAGGGACTTTGAGCTTGTGGCTGGTCCAACCTGGGAGACACCCAACCCTGGGAATACTACTAGGGTGGAAAGGAAACCATACCCGCGTATGCTCTGGCTGAAATCTGCCTGGTGCAGGAAGGCCAGCGTGTTAGGGCTGCAGGAGAATAACAGGCTTATGGCCAACACTAGAAGTGCTGGGAGAGCAGAGTTGGTTTTGGTAGCTCAAGGGATACCATAAGTCCTTTAAACCATCCCTAGGTGCGAAGCGGAAAGGACAAGCCCTGTGCCGTGCACCCTCAGCGTAGCCTGGTGGGGCGAGCAGCCCTGCTGAGGCTTGTTGGGCAGCCGGTAATGCGGTGCTGAGAGCCCTGTCTCCTGTCCTGCCATCCTGTGGCACCAGCACCATGCTGCGTGTGTGAACCAGCCTGCCCAAGAGCCCCTGTGGGGTGCTGAGCAGTGATGGGGTGTGTTCCTGGCCTCTCTTGGCAAGGCTGGGAGGCCAGAGGAGCAGCTGGTGGCAGCGATGCTGCAGGGGTGCTATATTTTATTCCTCACTGAGATGGCAGTGCAAAGCTTTAGTTTGGGGTTGGAGATCCAGAGCCTGTGCCTGAAGCAGGCTGTTGGGGCCAGCTACTGAGATGCTGTCGCCTTGTCTCCTCCTGTCTAGATGACCTGACTGGAGCGGCTCTTATTCCAGCGTCCCCAGAAGCGTGGGCTCCCTACCCACTCTACACCACGGAGCTAACCCCTGCCATCCCCCATGCCGCCTTCACGTACCCGGCGGCCGCCGCCGCGGCCGCTGCTCTTCACGCTCAGGTGAGTTGCTCCCCGCGTCCCGTGCCAGGAACCGGGCTCTCCTCTCTCCCCTGCCCCGGTGCTCGCTCCCGTGGGTCTCTGCTTGGCTGGTTCGACCCCGGCCTCCGCACCTTGGCTCCTGGGCAAAGCCTCCTCCCGGCTGAAGTGCATGGGGGGCCCCTCAGCCCTGAGCAAACCACGGGGGAGAGGTCTATGTGGCTGAGAGCAGTCAGAGCTGGACGATGATTTCTGACCCCGCAGGTCCAGCCTGCTTCCCTGCGAGAGGTAGGCAGATGGGGGAAAGTCAGGGCTCAACTTCTGGCTGGGTTTGCTGCCCGTGGCCAGAGAACTGTGTTGTGGGACCGCTGGGAGGAAGCGCTACCTGCCAGCAAGTAAAATAGCTATGAAATGTCCTCCTTGAATTCACAACGAAGGCAACAGGCTTAGCTTTGTGCTGAAGCTGAGAGGCTCAGCTGGGATCCCCTTGGGCCAAGTGACTCAAGTACTTTTGAAGCTGGAGGAGGATATCCTGCAGGAGATGAGTGATCAGAGCCTGGCCACAGCGAGGAACTCTGGGGCAGTGGTGTTGGCCACCCTGGATGCAGTCTAGAGAGGGTCAGTCTCTACGAGCCTCTGGAAGTGCTGGTGGTGGTGCAACCAGCTGCCTGGTGTCCCAGGGTATGCTTGCTGACAGCCGGAGGTGTAGGGATGCCTGTACTGGTCTGAAACTGGAATGCTTTAATGTACTGAGACCAACACCCCTGCCGAGCGTGAAGTCCCTGAAGCCGTGGAAACGCAAAGGGAAAGCCCAACCAGAGAAGTAGTGCCCTACTTCCAGGTTAAGGTGCTCGGTTTGGAGCACTTGTACAGGGGAACCTGGAGCCCCTGTCCCTGCCCTGCTTGGTGTGACCAGCCAGCTGTGCTCTGCCTGCTTTGGTCTCTGCTCCTGTAGTAGTGCCATGGGGGACTAGGGCAGTGGGACTCCGGACTTGGACCTCAGAGCATCGGGGCTTAACCTCTGCTCTCTGCCCTGCCAAGCAGGGTGTTTAGCTCCACTCTTCCCTGCTTAAATTGAGAGGAAGAGCAGCGGTGTCCCCCTCACCTTGTCCACCTGGCTGACAGTCAGCTCAGTTGGCCCTTTGGCATCCGCTCGCTTCCCACAAGCGTCTTGACTGTAACTGCCCAGCTTCAACCCAAGCTTGTTTCCCAAATGCAATATGGAGGCAGCGGAGGGGATGCAAGCTCCTGGCCTGTGGAGGCTTGTTTGTCCTGCCCCTCACACACCTGCAGGCCTCTGCTTTTGCTCTTTTACTGGTGAGCTGGTGTTGGGCTGAAGCTCCTGCAGGGTAGGTAAGAAGTATGTGGGGCCCAGGGCAGGACCAGGCACTGCCTTGTTCTTCCAAGGGCCTCCAGAGCCAGGCTGGCCCTTCACTGGGAGAGCTGCGCTTGCTGGTGTTCTCCAAAAGTTATGGATGGTGCCCACAGCTACAGGAGTGTGCTCTGCTCCTGGGTAGCCCAGGAGAGTAGATGTCTTCCTTTCCCTGCCCCTTCTGTGTAGGGTGGTGGAGCCAAGGGCTGTTGCTGGTTGAATTACCCCTGGCAGGGAGGACCAGGAAAAAAAAACCTCTCTGGCCTGGCTGAGGTGGTTGAGGGAGGTGAAACCATTACTGCAGTTCCTTCAAGGATGATCATCAGTGACTGTATGGGGACCCTGAGTGTGAGGGTTAGACACCAAAACTTTATGATGCATGGTGGGGGAGAAAAACTCTGCTCTCCTAAAGTGGAGGGTATCAAGGAGGCCTTCAGACAGATCTTTTCCTTCTGGGGTCTTAGTTCCTGCCCTCCAGTTGGCAAGCTACTAGCTTTCAAAGAGGTCTTCTGGCCTGAAGAATGACCCTGAGACTCCAGGGAGCTCCCTGAATAGGCAGGACTCCCTGCCCAAGGAGGTCCATAAGTGGTGACATGCCCCTAAGCGATAGGGAGCCAGCGTAGCCCCTCCGGGCCATGGCCGTGGCTGGACCCAGCTCTCTTCTGAAGGGCAGCTGGGTTGGCCGAGCAGTTGCAGCTGCTCCTTGCTGCGTTGGGCTTGAGCCGGCAGTGACCTCGCAGGGAGACATTCTGGCGCAGTATATGTTACCAATAAAGTTTTATGGGGTTAAACATTACTCAGGCTGGCAGCTCTGAGCTGCTCGGTCTCTAGGTTGGAGCCCTCTCCCTTGCAGAGCCGAGGCAGGGTGGAGCGAGTTAGCGAGATGACTTTTGCTCACAAACTGGGCTAAAAGCTGTAACCTTAGTCTTGGTGTGCTGAGCCCTCTGCTTTCGCTGGTAGGGGCTCGTTCGCCTTGCTGGCGGGGTGGTGGCCGCATGGGTTGTTCTCCAGGACAGCTGCAGTTCTTCCTCCTGAGGCTGGTGTTGGCTGGAGGACGTTCATGGGGACGGCCAGAGCTGTAGCAGCTCCACAGCAGTCAGGCCTGAAGCAGGCATGAAGTTAGAGACTGTAGCTAAACCGAGAGCTTGTCGCAAAAGATTTAAACCTGAAGCGCTCGTCCTCTCACAGCTCTGCGCTCGAGTCTGGTAGTGAGCGGGAGAGGAGGTGGCCGCCCTCTGGGATGCACCTATGCAACCTCCTGAAGAGCTGCCCAGATGGCTGGCAGGAGTGACGAGGAGCAGGAGATGGTGTGAGGCTGGCCTGGCCTCAGCTCGCGCGCTGGGAGCCGTCGGTAAGCTGCTCGCAGACGAGGCTGATGGCAGCTGCTCCCGGCACTGCTGTGCCACGGTGATGCTCCCGGCAGGCGCCAGGCTGCTGTAGATGGTACCGTGGCCTGACCCTGCACCGCTAAGAGCCTCTACCTGCGGGGACTCTGCTGACGTTAAGATTGCCCCGTCTGCCTTCCCTCCTTCCCACCCTCTCTCAAATCCCTCCTTTGATGTCCCTAGTGAACTCCAGCCATGATGCCAGCGCAGGCTAGCCCTGAAGCTCAGAGCTGTCCCTGGAGATGGGACACCCTAGTGATGCCTTATTGCAGCTAGTGGAGTGGCTGTACTACAGCTCCATTCCTAGAAGTGTTAAGCATGATGGCAGCCACGTCTGGAAAGACTGGTAAGGTAACCATCTCTCCTCCAAGGTGCACCATGGGATTTGCAAGCTTCTGCCCATCTCTGTAGCCCGTATCTCCTTGGCAACCCAGTGCATGGGCCTCACGCTACCCACCCACCAGAGCCTGGGGAATGAGATACCAGGCCTTCTTTCTAACCCACATCTCCAACTTGGCAGCACATGACATGGCGCACACAGCATGGCACCATCTTACATCAACTCCTCCCAGCTGAGCCAGGCTCAGCCAGGTCCTGCCGGTGGGAGGGGAGCAGCCCGGTTGAGCCGAGGCAGAGACAACCCTGCCGCTCGGCGTGAAAGAAACCTGGTTTCTCCCCAACCACGACCCTTCGAGGGCAACCAGAAATACACCTTGACCTCACTCCTGGCACATGGTGGGGGAGGTGAGTGACGTGATAGTGATAGCACACGACTAAATTCTAGCGGGCACGTTAGACAACAGCACTTGCCGGTCACTTTGTTCCAGAATTGCATACCGGGACAGACCCTGCCCTTAATCGTGGGTCTAATCTTACCTCTTTCCTCTCCAGTTACTGGAAACGGAGCAAGTTCCTACCTGGAGCTTGGCTTCTCTCTTGCGACCTGAAATCGCAGACAGGACATGGGTCTTGTGAGCCGTAACGAAGGGAATCAGCAGCCTGGGAGAGATGGGAGCGGCGTAGGAAACTGAGAGCTTGGGAAGAGGGAAGATGGCCTGGCCTGGGACTGGTTGGCAGGGAGGATGGTTACTGTGGTCAGCTCTAACTGAAGGAACCGAGTCCTGGCTCGCTTCTCCTTGCAGTGGTAGACTTTTTTCTGCTATGTGGTAGTGATGTTGGGCAATAGGCATCAAAGATGGGGGCCCAGGTCTGCCTTTGCCCTTGGAAGAGTGTGAGGCGCAAAGATGAGCAGAATTGGTCTCCTGGGAAGATGGGGAGAGCTTGACACAGGCATAGAGGCAATGATACAGCTTGTCTTGTTCTGCTTGGACCTGGTGAACAGTTTCCTCTGTTGCTGGTGTGATGGAGTTGGGCCGCATTGCGTCTCTGATGCGAAACCACTTGTTTTGGAGTGCTCTAAGCCAGGCTCTGAGTGGGCAGTAGGAGACACCAGGGGCTATCAATGTCCCTGGAGCTCTTCTGCAAAGAGATGCTTCCAGCTGTGGCAGCACCCCTGAGGGCAGGACTCTGCTATGGGCAGGACTTGCCCTGGAAAGCAGGGGCTGGGTGCAGGATTATTTCATGAGAACATGGGTTAGGCTGGTGGTGGTTACCACATGGTGCTTGTAGGAGACTAAGCTGATGTCCTGGGTACCCAGAGCCCAGGAGACTCTCTGTGGTAGATGCTTCCAAGGCAGGGAGCAGGTCATGGACTGAAAGCTCACAGATGCCATTCCTTTGGGGGTGGGTTGCCCAAGGTGCCCTCAGAGCATCCACGTTGCTGCTGCTGGCAGCAGCCTTGTCTGGAGACTTTGAGGAGATGGTGGACGTGGGCCTCTGAAGCTGGGACCTGTCCAAGCGAGTGGTGGGTGGAAGGGAGCAGTCCTGGATCATGGCTATGTGGTGGTGGTGCAAGAGCCCAGCAGGACCCTGAGGCTTCCCAGCGCTGAGCTGAGGCAGAGCCCATTGATGGAAGGAGAGGTCAGTGCTCCAAAAAACCCCTTCCCTCTTGTTTGGTGCCTGGGCTGACTCAGAGCAAGCTGGATCTCCCGAGCGGTGGCTGCTGTTGTGGATGGACATGACGCAGATCCCTGTGGCTGTGATCTGGTGCTGGCCCTGGAGAACTGGGAGCATGGGGAAGATCTACTGGGGTGGGCTCAGGTGCTGTGCTCTTCCTAGAGTACTGCCTTCTGCTGGGATGCCGCTCTTTGCTGGGCGTGTGACCACCTGGGTGCCACCAGCCTGGCTGAGCCCTGGAGCACCAAGCAATGGCCACCATGGTGGATCTACTGGACAATGGGGATCCTGCCTTTGTGCGCCACTGCTATCTGGACTCACTTCATGGTCCCATCTCCAAAATCTCCTGAACTTCATGTTGTGGCAGCTACGCTCTGATAGACCCTCCCTGGGATGGGAGGCTGGAGACGGGGACGGATTTTCTGTGCCTAATAACTTGTTACCTGTTTGTTGGGGCTGTTGCGTAGGACTTCCCAGGATTATATTTTCTGGGCAATCTCCAATCTTCCCAGAGGTGTGAAGCACTCTTCAAGACCTTCATGGTTATGGTGTCTTCCTAAACTCCAGTGACTTGGTGCTGGCATAGCTGGCCAAGCACCCTGAGCAAGCTCTCCCCAAGCCAGACATTTCCTCCTAGCCAGAGAAAAGCAGGCAGGAGATACTCTTAGCTCCTCCACGTACCTGCTGAGCAGCCATTCTCGCTAAATCACACCTGGTGAGTGAACTGGACCAAGATGCCATCAGAATTGACTTCCTGACCTGTGGCCAGCCCTGGCTCTCCCTGGCTAGCTCAACCCAAAGGAAAGCAGTGCAACTCGCTTCCATGCTGAGAAAAGGAGAAATGCTTGTTCGCTGCGGCCTGCGAGATGAGTATGTCTCCATGAGCTGTAGCATAAGCTGGATTGGCGTTGGGTGGATGCCTGTTAAAACACTCCTAAGCAACAGGATGGATCAGCGCCTGTCGTCCTCAACGTGGTGTGAGATGATGCGCTGGTCTTCCAGCTCTCCCTCGCCACAGCTGCCTGGGGAGATGTGCTTGATTCGACTGCAGCCAGGTTTTCTTGGTGGTGGGCTGAGCTGCCTGGGTCTTACACAGCATGCAAGCATCTGGATGCTCATCTCCTCAACCCAGCCCCCTGAAGGACCCTGGAAGCGGGTGGCTTGGCTGGAGTGCCTGCTGCTGCGGCTGGAGGTGTGTGTCCAGAGAGCCCTAATGGATGGCGTTAGTGCCTTGCGGGTGCACCTTTGCGGGCTGCCCTTGTCTGCCCTGGGTCATGTTCCCATCAGCTGTGTTCCCAGCTGGAGCAGAGCAGCTCTTGGGCAGACCACACTGGTGGCCAGCAAGGCTTGCACCCAGTGACCCGCAGCCTGGGGGAAGCGGTGACCGTGGAGCGCTCGTGCCTTGCCGGGGTGAGGCTGTCTCAGCAGGGCAATTGAAGATGCTGCTCTGCACGTCAGCAGCTGGTACCTAGATGCAGCTCTTGGACGTGCTGGTTGGGGTCCTACCAGCTCCCAGGAGCCCAACGGAGCGCTTTGTGCTCCCTCCTGCACAGGGAGACTTTCTGGTAGCTGGGGAGGTGGCTGCATCCGTCCCAGTTGAGCTCCACAAGATGCTGGGGCTGATTGCAGAGCGAAGATAAGCAGGCCTAGAAGTAACTAAGGAGGAAAGGCAGGCCCTCCAAGCCTGAGGCTGGATCTGTGTATTCAGTCCTCCTTCCCTCTCTTTTTCCTGCTGAAGGAATTGCTCTCCATAAGGACAGTGGGCAAGACAGGAAATTTAAATTCTGAGGGTAATTGGGAGAGACAATGGAGGACTTGATGAGGAGAGTGAAGCGCTGATGGGGTGTTTATCTGCCCCGTTTATCATTTCTTTGTGATTTTTAGGTAGCTCTGGTCTTATGCTGCAGCAGGGGAGAGGCTCTTCACTTCTGGATGTCTCACCTGGCCTCTGGAAGGTGGCAGGCAGAGGCATGAACTTCTGTTCTCCAGCTGTTTTCTGGGACGGATGTTGAACGCGGCAGCACGAGGCTGGCCGCAGTCGGCTGGCAGCGTCTGTCTCGTCCCTACGGGCAGGCGAGCAGGAGATGTTTGCAGCGGTGTGGCCAGACTCCTTTCCAACTGTGAGCTAATGCAGCTCCAGAAACAACTGCATCTCTTCCAGTAAAAGCCTCCCTTGCTCTGCTTTCCTTGCCCAGTGTTGGATGTCTCCATTCACTCTTTCTCAGCTTCCTCCTTGACAGATGTAGTGTTTTGAGAGAACAGATGTTCCGAAAGCCCTCAGAGGAATTTGCTCCCTGCAGGGAAGTGCTCTGGCTTGGCCTGCTGGGTTGCAATCCTCTTGGGACAACCCTACGCGGTCTCTTGTGGTGCTGGTCTCCTCTTCCAGATGGCTTTGGGAGCTCCACGTTTGCAGAGCCTCTCTACTCCCTGGCAAAAGTAAGGTGCCCGAGACACTTTGAGGGATGTGAAGAGAAACCTGCCTTGGCAGGTGCCACTGTCCTAAAGAGCACGTCCTCTTGGCTAGCTACTGCCTCCGATCTGGTTCTTCCAGCGCTTTCTGCTGGTTTTGGAAACATCCCCCCTCGTGAGGGAGTGTTTCTGCCTCATCCCATCAAGCCCTTAAATCTTTCTGCGGGCTGAAAGACCTGGCAGGTCATTCCCTTGCCCCGCCAGCGTGACAGAGCCTCGGCTTGTGCGCAGGATCATCGCAGCTGCACCAGCTCCTGCCAGCTCCCGGGCTGAGCCCCTCTGGCCGCAGGGCTGTGCTACTGGCAGGTGGGGCCACGGCACGTCGGGCTGGTTGGGTTTGTGTGTACGAGCATGGGAGACCTACTGGAGGAAGGCAAGGAGAGGTGGTCCATCAGAAGTGGAGGCTTATTAGTGCCAGAGCTACGAACAGTGTGTGTTTTAGGAGAAAAGCAGGATTTCTGTTGAAACTGGAGGTGCTGGAGGCTCCGGCCGGGCTTGGGGTGGGGTGTGCGTGTGGGGCAGAAGCTGGCTCAGACCCCCTGAGGAGGAGATGAAGAGCCACCAGGCTTGGGGAGCGGGGTGGGGGCCGGCCGTCTTGCACGCACACAGCTGCTGTGCCTCCTTGCTTAAAGCCGCGCTGCTCGGGCCGAGCCCGGCGTGGGATGGAGGCAGCTCTCGGGGTTAAGCGCTCGCAGCCTTGCGAACGCAGGGGGAGTTTCCTGTTGCTGCTGGGCAGGAGGAAACTACTTCCAGCTGTCGAGGGGAGGGGTGCTGGAGTGGGAGTCATGGGCTGGGGAGGAGGACTGCTGGCTGCTGAGGAGATGTGGCTCTGCTGAGCAAGCTCCTCCCGATGACAGGGCTGCGGGGGAGCAAGTAACCCGGGTCCTTGCCCTGGCAGCTGCTGTGGTGGCCCCATAAGGTGTCAGTGGTGCTGCGAGCCTCCCTGGCCGGTGTCAGTGCAAGGAGAGAACCGCGGCCCAGAGCAGTGTGGTGGCCCCAGGCTGGGGAGCAAGGGTGCAGCTGAGCTGGGTCCCTCTCGCAGGCTAACGGAGGAGTGAGGGCAGGGTGCGCGTGGCACCAAGCACGTTGGTCATGGCACTAGATGGGGGACCCCTTGCCGGGGAAGAGCGTCTTGGTAATGTCCGTGCCCTCGATTCCCTCCACCCAGGGCTGGACTGACTGGGATGCACCCGGCTGCCGCACCACGGAGCGAGCTGGGAGCTGAGCATCCACTTGCCTCGTGAAGGTGCCTGGCAAGGAGTCTGACCAGCCCAGCGTGCCTGGCTACAGACAGCCGCCTCGAGCGCGGAGCTGGTGCCCGAACAGGAGCCTGGGATCCAGCGGATCTAACCTAGCTGATGAGAGGCTCCTGCCAGGACAGAGCCTCTACCAACTTGCAGGCCCCCTCCCTGTAGGAAGTGTCGTGAGAGGAGGGACTTGAACAGCCCGAGCCTGAGCTCAGGGACCTCAGTTACTGGCATCACAGTGATGGTGGAGGGGGGACTTGGCCATCGCAGGCAGCTGTGTTTTCTGGGCGGCACATGCTTCTTGTCCCCCTCCAGCTCCCGTAAGGAGGCTGCAGTGTCGAGGTCTTGGCCATTTGCTGTGTGTCTCTGTATAAAGGAACGATTGCAAAGCCTCTGGCTTTGCACCTCTGTCAGGTGTCTGACTTCTGCTTCTTACAGGGGTGAGGGGGGTAGGGTTTGAAGGGACCCATTGAGGATGTGCCTAGCTTGGTGACAGCCCTTGGATTACTCTCCGAGTCTCTGGGTGTCCTGGTTTTCAGCTCTGTCTCTTCTGAAGACTCGTGTGCAGCTTCTGGAGGTCTCGTGCAGCTGGTGTTGGGGACGCAAGTCTGCATCTGCGCTCCTGGATAACTTTGCGGCAAGACTTGTGTCGCACGTGCCATTCAGTGCATCGGTCTGGCTGGCTGCTAGGTAGAAACCATCGACCTCCTGTTCCCCCTCATTGCCAGCTGTCATCTCCACCTGGAGTGGCTTTCTTGATGTCTCTTGCACGCAGACCTGTCTCTGGCAAGAGCCCTGTTAGAAAGCGGCTGGCAGAGTCGCCCTTGCTGGCTTGACAGTAGTGCATCAGCCGCGTAGGTGTTAGATGAGCTCCAAAGCCTCTGCCAAACTAGACGCTTTGGCTGTGGCCGCAACTGTTCCTTTGCCCAACTGGCCTGGGACCTCGCTTCAAGAAAGTCCGCCTGTCCTCGGCCAAGGGTTGTTCTCAGTGGGAGAGTGCTGTGCGCAGGGGTTGGAGCTGGTCTGGGAATACTGTTTTTTCCCTCTGGCCCTGGAGTGATGCCTGTGCTTGGGAGGGGAGCATCTAGCCAGGCTTCTTCAGGCAAGGGGACAACCTTGCCAGGATGGTCTGGCAAGGAGAACAGTTCACGCTGGGCTCTAGGGGGTCTCCTGCCTCTTTTCTACCCATCTTAGAGCAAAGTCCATCCTTCTGCTGGTACCCAGAGCCCTGAACTGCTGCTCTTGATGCCTGTCCGCACCGAGGCTGTGCTCCCCTCCCACCAGCTGGGGAGGGAGGAAGGGGGGATGGCTGCTGTGTTTCAGCTCCCTTTGCGAACGGCAGCAGGACCGAGCTCCGCTAGCTGCCCCCGCCGCTGGATCTGTGCTCAGTCAAGTGGCACAGACTCATCTCCCGCTGCTCTCGGGCATGAAGCTGCTAACTCAGCCCAGCCTGACGTCCCGGTCTCGCAGACCAAACGGGAGCATCTGGATGTCTGATGCTATTCTGCTGGATGTTGCCAGCTTGCTGCATCTTCTGACAGGCTGGAAAGTCTCTGTTCAGTTACTGTTCCCATGTCTGCTCGTTGGGTCCCCATCCAGCCGTCCTTCCTCGGCAAGGAGCAGGCCCACGCGGTAGATGTGGCAGCAACGACCTGCCAGGAAAGCCTCCAAGTCGTGCTGGTTGGCAGCTCTACCAAGTTTCTCCCATGATGTGGTCTGCCTGGAGCCTCTTCTGATGGCTGGGTTGTGGCTTAGGAAACTTCACGGGTCTCTTCTGTGATGGATGAGCCAGTTCTTACCCTGTGCGTGTCACATAGAGGTTGTCTGGTTTAAATGTGTGGTTTTGAGATGCCTCCTTCTGCTGGCTGAGGGCAGAGCGGCCACCACCTTGGGGTGCTGCTTGCCCAAAGTGAGCCTCCTCTGCCCTGCCTGAGCCTGAATGGGGGAGAGAGATGTAAACTTGGGGTATGGGGGGGAGTGGGAGCGTGCTGGGGGGGGAACAGCCTCCTCGCAGGCCCTTCTGCAGTGGTAAACTTCATAGCTAGCTTGGTGGTGAGGAGCTTTCCTAGCTTGAACGGCGGTGGTTTGTGTGTTGTAGTGAGCTGGGGCCAGGCGTGCGTGGGAATTTGGGGGCCGCCTTCTGGTTACACCCGTAGGCAGAAAGTACTTGAGATGTTGAGACAAGCGCTGAGATGGGGTGGTGGCTTCTTCCTTAGATGCGTGGGGATCCTGCCGTGCCCCTTTAGGGAGGACCTGGCCAGGTCCCAGGGCCGGGTGAGCCCGAGCCTGTCCCTGCAGGAGCCACCGGGGCTGGCACGCCGGGTAGTGCCGGCACGGTGCAGCCCCAGGGTAGGACGCTACTCACGTGGTATTTGGGGCTCACCCTGGAGCCTCTTTACCCGGGCTGGAGACATCTCTGCTCAGTGTACCTCCCACGTGGCCCGGAGGAGCTGAAGGTTTGGGCTCTGGTTGAGATAATCCTGGATCACGGACCTCTAGCGTGGCTTTCTTTTCCAGATGCGCTGGTATCCTCCCTCCGAAGCTACCCAGCAAGGATGGAAGTCTCGTCAGTTTTGTTAGTTCGTTAGTAAGTAACTAATTACTCTTGGAGCCGGGTCCTTGTCTTGCTTGTCCTTAGGCTCCTTGGGGTCTTGTGGGGAGGAGGGAGGGGAGCTCGGGCTTGGCCCCCCGTGTCCACCCAAGGATGCGGTTGGGTTACGTTGGCGGGCGATGGGGCCAAATCCCCCCCGGCGGGGGCAGGGAGACCCCCCTGAGCCCTGGGATGGGGAAAGGGCTGCGGGCGCCGCTGGGGGAGCGACTCGGGCTCACTGCCGCTCCTCTCCCGCAGCGTCTCTCCTCGGCTTGTGTTCCTCCTCCCTGCCTCTCCGTGGAGGGATGTGCCAGGGACGATCGCTCAGACTCCTCTCGGTTTGGTTTGCGGCCAGCGGACAAGGCGCCCGGCCCCGGCGCGCTCCCCCCTCCCCGGGGCTGCCAGCATCCCCCCTCCCCGGACTGTGAAGCCGCCGCGGCCCCCCGCCGCGGGCCGTGCGCCGCCTCCATCTCCCCCTCCATCCCTCCTTCCCTCCCTCCCTTCCTCCATCCCTCCATCCCCAGGATGTCCTCCCCAACTGAGCTTCGCCATCCGGCTGTGCCGAAACCCAGCCGGGGGGGCTCGGTCCTGGGCTTCCCCGGGCTCGCCCTGCCTCAGCGGCTCGGCCGAAGGAAACGAACGGCAGTGGGTTTTGCATGTTTTCTGGCATGAATTAAAACACTTAACTTGTGTATGTGTGAGTGTAAGTTTGTTTGTTCTAGCGTTTGTGTAACCGTTAGCAACAGGTCTTGGCCCAACGGATTGATCCATCAAGGTTTTCATCTTGCTTCGGTGAAGACTTGGCTTTGAGAAATACTAACTGTCCTTGTCTCACCCCTTCTCCCACCTCTGCCCTCCCCCTCCCAGTACGACCAGAAGAATTTGAAAAATGTTTCTTTTTTTTTTTCCTTTTTTTTTTTTTTCCAAGTACGATGCACTGGGTTTCTGTTCTCATCCGTTCTTCTCCAGTTTTAAAGTCAGGGTTATTATATTTTTTTTTTTTCTTCTTCAGACTTCTATATGTAGAACGGCTGTAAAATATCTAACCTCTTTTTTTTTTTTTTTCCACATCCTTCTGATTGGAGAGCATCCAGTCCTGCCAAATAATCAGCCATCCTTATGGGAATACCGAACAACAAAAAAAAAAAGTTACGAGTATTTTTGTACCATGTGTAATAAGGAAATATTTATGCATCATAAAGAATTTCTTGTGTGTTTGTGTGCAATTAATTATTATTATTATTATTATTAAAGAGAAATTGTAATCCTGTAAGATAAGTTAATGTTTAGTTAAAAGCTTGAAAGAGAAGGGTTGTCTTCTGTAACAATGATTCAGTCAGGCATAGTAAACAAGAAATTGTGCAATTTTTGTTTTAGCATCTTATTGCTTGGTATTGAAGTGCTTTAAGTATTATACGACCATGGCTGTCTCGCTTGTATTAAAAGATTTGAGAATAAGTTGCTCTATAATTGCTGATCCTATGAGAATGTGAAACTGGATAATATATGAAATGCAACGGAAAAAAAAAAAATATACCCAGAGGCTGCTGTGACTCTTTTTCTGTGGTCTTGTGTCTTTTCTTCGGGGCTGGGCCTGGGCTGCTGCGGGCGGGGGGTACCTGCGCCCCCTCCCCAGCCCTGCCCCGAGCGCCGCTGGAGACCACGAGCGGGGCCGGGGCATCTTTGGGGCATCTTCCCCCCTCGGAGCGGGGCACGTCCTTGGGCGCGTGTTGGAGGGGCTGCTGATGCCGAGCTCCTCTGGAGGCCTCTGAGAGGGCAACCGTGAGCTTTTTTTGGGTGTTTTTGTTTCCCCTCCCCAGAGCCTGCGGAGGCTGAGGGGCCTCTCCTCCGTGCCAGCGCCGTCGCTCCCGCCAGCGGTGCAGCGAGGAGAGATGTCCATAGAAGGCAAACGTCCTCTGCAGCTGCAGCGTCGCCCCACGCCTGCCCAGCTCCTCCTCCGGTGCCGGGCGCCCTGGCCGGGGCTGCCGGCTCTTTCTCTGGCCTTATCTGTACCTGCTACAACAGCCGTGGGAACCGCGGCCCTGGGGCAGGGGCTGCCCGTCCTGGGATGGAAGCGGGGCTGGAAGTTACGGCGGTAACAGCTTGCCTAAATCCTGGTGGGGTGGCCCGGGGCTTCTCCCTGCTCTGCTGAAGGGGTGCCGGTGGCTCGGCTCAGCGCGTCCCTGCCGTGGGGTGCTCCTGCAGCCCTCCCACGCAGCTTCCCACCCCAGAGATCAGTGTTTTCCTCTCTCCCCAGGGCTTTGAGGGCAGCGCTGAGCAAAGGCGAGGAGGAGGGGAGAAAAAAAAAAAATAAGAAAAAGCAAAAGGCAGGTCTAAAAATAGCCCCGCTGGCCCCTGTGCCTGGGAACGGGCTCAGCTGAGCTCCGCCGCTCCGGGAAGTGAGTTGCTGTGGGGCCATGGGCTGCCCCAGCCCGAGCAGCGCTGCCAGCCCCCTCCCCGTGGGATCCCCCCACCCGCTGTCCAGGCAAAGCTCGCTCCCGCCCGCATCCCGAATCCCGCTCCTGCCGGGCCAGCTCTCGCCTGCCCGCTCCGTCCGCATCTCGCAGCTCTGCTCACCTAAGCGGAAACACCCCGGAGAGCAGCCGTGGCCCGGAGATGGGAGTGTGCGAGGCTTTAAATTATAGAGGAGACTTTTTTTTTTTTAAGAAAAGAAAAAAGAAGCCTTTAGCACATGCATTAACATGGCCAGGCAATGAATAATTTACGCCCGGCTCTATTAAGCTTTTACGCTGGGACCGTGCAACACGGCTCGCCTCGGAGCTGAAGTAGGTCACGTCTGCTCCGAGGGTCCCTGGGCGTCCCCGGCCGGTGCGAGCACGGCGCGGGCCCGTGTGCACACGTGTGTGCGCTTGCTGCCTCCGTCCACCCGTGTCTGCTCGTGCGTGTGTGCAATGCCCCTGCCCGGTTGCATTTAAGGGGGTGCGAAGCCATAGCCACGGTTTTTACCCTGGCCCCCCCCCCCCCAGGCTGCTCCCACTTGTGTCCTACTCAAGGGGACGCTCGCTGGGCAGTGATTTGGGGACAGGGAATGTCCCCCTTCTGTGGGTGGGAGGAAGCTCCAGGGTGGAGAGCAGCTCTGGATGTGGGGCAGCCTGATGGCATCACCGGGAAAAAGGGCGCAGGCTGCTGGCACCCAGGTCCTTCGGTCCCTCACACTGCCTGGACCTCTCGGGCAGCGGCCCTAGGATAAGGCGGCCAGAGAAGAGGTGGGTGCGTTGGGGCTGGGAGAAGAAGGAATAGGGAAAAAAGGCTGGTTTGGGTGCACTTTCATTTTACATTTTACTGGAAATTCCCTCTCTTCTTTTCCTTGTTTTGAAGGTGGGACAATAAATAAATAAATCTGGGAGCTTTCGGGCCATTTTCTCCTGAAAATGCTGTGCTCCGCCACACCGTGTGGTCCAGGTGCTGCAGCAAGGAGCACTGTGGAAATAGCAAATCCAGCTGGTCTGATGCGAACAGGCCTCCGGCACGGCCGTGCTGGACAAGCTGCCGTGGAGCTGGCTTGGCCCCCATTTGAACCGATCAGACAGGCTTGCAGCAGGCCAGGGCGTCCTCGGGGAGGCCAGTGGGAAGCCCAGATGCAAAACTCAGTCCCTGCTTGAAATTGGAGACGTAGGAAAGGAGACGGGTCATCTAACACCTGCATTCATCCAGGGACCTGCTGGTCGCAAGGGACTGCAGAGCTCCCGTCTCCGAGGTCAGGAGTGCCTTGCAACGCTGATGCTCTCCTCGCGGTCCTGTACCTTTGCTGAGGATTACGGGTAGCCAGACGCAGCTCAATCAGGCGGGTTGCACGATCTGGTGCCTTCAGCCCATTTCTGTGGCAAATGCTGATGAAGAGTGATTCAAACGGCTTCTGCAAAGGATGAAAATGGCTCCCAGATCCATGATGCATCAGGAACCACCAAAATTTCTGGCTTTAGCAGCTACCGCTCCTGGTTGACTTCCAAGAAGCTGCAGCTCACGTAACGTTGCTGGGATTTCCCTGGCAAATGTGTGTAGACCAGCCCTGTGGGGATGAGGAACAAGTCTGCTGTGGCCAGGGAGCATCACGTGTACCGGCTCTGTGGAGCCCCAGCCCGGCCATGGCACGTGGCCAAATAAAATGAATGGCCCAGCTGCTTGATTATGGATGAACTTGGTAGCAGACCTCTGGAAGAGGCAGGCTTGGCTGGTGGGTACACACATGGACTTACCCAGGCCAGAAACGTCACCAGCAGAGCAAAAAGAGCTGGGGAATGATGGAGAACAAGCAGGGAGGAGAGCGCATGCTGTCTGCAACTTTTCTTGTGTTTCCTTATTGCACAGTGCCCCCTCTCATGAGTTTTGCTTACCTGCCGGGCTCGGATATTGCCACACTGTCTCACAGCTCCAAAAATCAGCTCCAAAAATACCTTTGCTATCCCCCTGCCAACCACCCACTTAAATTATTCCCCAGCCCAGCAAGAAGTCTGTAGAGACTTGGAAACAGCATCCCAAGACCCCAGACAGCGAGCACGGAAAGACACAGGTGATACATCAGAGACTGCGCAGGGGTCATAGAAGTTTGTAGGGACAAAACACACCCTGCACAAAATCTGCTGGCGAAAGGCGAGAGGTACCCGGACCTACCCCCAAAGCGACGGATCACAGCCCAGGGGGGCTTTGGGAGTCAAGGTGCTGCTGCCATGGGATCCTGCACAAAAGCCTGTGATAGCGTAACGGCGAGCGGGTGGCTGGAGGGTTGTTAGAGGAGTTACCTCCATCCTGATGCAAAAATACGTGGGATGGGGTCAGATCTGCAAAGACTAAAAGCTGCTCTGAACCAGTAAGGCTTTACACGGCTCTGTTATTTCCGACAGTGTGACGGGAAAGGTCCTCCCGGTCTGCGTTGAGTCGCAGTGTGTTAAGGAGATGCACAGTGCGGTGGGAAAGCCAGGAGGTGGCATCCGAGACCTGAGCACACCAAAGCAGGACACTCCCAAGCAGGAGCTGAACAGGAGGTTGCAGCTTGGGACAGAGGAGAAAACATGGACAGATTTTTGTCCCGCACCTCCCTCTCCCCCTTGGGCTGGGGAGAGTGTAGGTACTTGTCCTGGTTTGGCTGGGATGGAGCTCATTTTCTTCGCAGCAGCTACTGTGGTTTGGATTCAGTTCGGGATTTGGTATGGGAAGAATGTTGATAATACACTGATGTTATTAGTTGTTGCTACAAGATCAAGGACTTTTTTTCAGCTTCCCAGGTTTTGCCAATGTGCAGGTGCATTTATATATATATATATATATATATATACACACAGGAGGGGTATAGCCAGGAGAGGTGACCCAAACCGGCCAAAGAGAGCATTCCATACCATTGACAGCATGCCCAGTATATCCATGGGGGGGGTGTCAGCTGGTGGGCTGGGCGCTTTGCATTCGTTCGTACTTTCGTTTGTTCGTTCATTCATTCGGCTGTTCAGTCCCTCGCTCGCTCTCTCTGGAACTTGCGGTTCCGAGATCGCTGCTGGGGAAATCGCTGTTCTGAGGAGATTGCCGCTCAGGATCGTTCTGAGATCGCGCTCGGTTTCGCTCCATGATTGCTGCTCGGGATGGACTGTATTGGTCGTTGAGTCATGAGAAATTGTGCATCGTTCATTTTGTATATTCTATTTTGCAGTGACTATTAACAGGTGTGATCTTGCATCATCATCATTATTATCATTATTATTAATTAATATAATTATTATGTTTTGTTGCTGTCCTGGTAAACTGCCTTTGTCTCAACCCACGAGTTTCGCTTTCTTTCCGATTCTCCTCCTCACCCCACTGGGGAAGGGGGGGAGCGAGTGGGCGGCTGCATGGTACTTACCTGCCAGCGAGGGTTAAACCACAACAGTACTTGAGACAAAGAATCTCTGTATTGAGTTAATAGAGGAAAAGCTTTTTACTTTTCTGGTCAGCTATAGCATTGTTGCCCAAAGTACACTGAATCTGTGGACTTGCCGGGGAGGGGTGTCCGCAGCCCAGCCTGGCTGTGGTGGGACCGTCACCAGCACAGACTCGGGCCAGTCGTGGCTTGGTCCAGCTGAGCCTGGGAAACCCCCGAGGCTGGAGAACTCCCTCCTCTTGGTGCATCTGCCAATGCATAGCTGCTGGTTTTACTCATTTGACTAAAAAAGAAGAAAATGTAAGTCTTATCGGGTGACACAGTGATGACACATGCAGCTCTTCACTGGGCACGGGCAGACGGGGCCACCCGGGCTTGGCAGCGGGCTACTTGATCCAGCTTTGTTTTTGCAAGTGAGGTTGAGGACTGAGACGGGCAGGAGCATCACCACCACCCTACGACGGTGCTGGGTCAGACAGCAGATGGCACTAGGAGATTAGCTCAGGAGGGACTGAGCAAGTCAGGATGCCTGGAGCGAGCAGAGGCCACCGCTGGACTGGCAGATCTCGGCCTGGCACGGACCGCATAGCTGCTGGGCAGGAGACCAAGAGGAAAGAAATAGCCACACCAACCCAGGCCCTGGGGGCAGGGAAAGCAGGGAAACACCAGCCCCCGATAAAAACCTAGAAGTGTCTCCAAATACATCCAAAATGTTCTGCTCCCTTGGTCTGGGGCACTCAAAACAGGAGGAATCCCAGCTTTTCCTCTGCGATGGAGATGGACTGGAGTCTCCAGGGTGTTTGTCCTGCTACAGGAATCCCCGGCTCTCCCCTTCCCATGCTCTCTAGGGCATGGCAGCCCAAGCACACTTCATCTGGTGGGCTTCACCCGCTGGGCTTCGTTGTGATTGACACACGCCCTTCATCCTCCTCTGGGTCACAGGAGTGAGTGGGAGCTCCTGAACCTCTCTTGGGGACCAAACCTCCATGCTGCTCACCCAGGAGTTTCAACAGGCAAAGGGAGGATGTTGGCTTGTGCCAACACGGCAAATCAAACGGCTGGTGCAGCAATTACTGACTTTCAAGGCGTGCTGGTACCACGACCAGTGTATTTTCATCTCCCCTTTGTCCTCTTGCTGTCCTGCTGAGGACTGGGTTGGTTGCTCAAGGGTCTGTGGGTGACAGCATGGTCCCCCTCCTGCTCTCTTGGTGAGGTGGGTCCCTGCTGTCCTCCGCAGGGTCTTTCCCTTCTCTGCTGGCAAAGACAGCACAGACAGTCCTCTGTCCGCCGCCAAGGGTGGGATGAGCTCACGCAGGGTGTGCTGGAGTTTCTCAGGAGATCTGCCAGCCCCACCAGAAGGGTCTGACCCGAGAGGCTCTCATGGGACCTGCCAGCCTTCGGGACTGGTGCTGGGGGGGTCATCAGCAAGGCCTCAGTCCACGCTACTGCCTGTTGGGTGTTTCCAGCTTGGAAACCAGGGATACTGACAACAAGTGCTGGAAGTCCTCCTGCTTCTCCTGGATGTTTCCCCAAGGCAACAGGGGAAAAGCTGTGCACAGAGGTCTGGGCCACGGTACTTAGTGCTGCCTGGTACAGAGTTGCCCCGCATGGAGAAAGCGCTTACATCTTAGGGTTGTCATTGACTTTCAGGTTACTGTGAGTTCTCAGCACCAGCACGACGTGCGTATGGCCTTCTGGGAGAGAAACCTGAAGGGAATGAGTGAACTTAGAGGGGTTTTGGCAGAAGAGCCTGAACCTTGCAAATGGCTGGGAGAGGCTGTTGGCTCTGCTCTGTCCACCGCGTCCCAGGTGTCAAGCTGAGCTGGATCATGCCCTGCTTCCCCCAGCATCATCGCTGCCCAGCTCTGGGAAGACCAAGTAGCTGCTGCCTCCTCCCTGCCGGGGGCCGGAGGCTGGTTCACCTCTGCCAACGCTCCCAGGAGGTCTCTGCGCTGGTGGGTGGCCGCGTGCGGCATTTTACAAGGTGCCTGCTGGCGCGGGTGGATGCCAACGAATTCATCCCAGCACCTTTCCTTAGGAACAGGTTCTGCTAATGCAGACAGTCTGAGCCACGGGTGCTAGCGTTGGCCAAATTCAACAGCATTCAGCGCTGCTTCCGCGTGCTTGGCCCAATATGGCGTCTGAAGGGTTGATAGACAGCCTGATAAGACATCCCCACACCGCAGGAAGCTTCGTGCCTTCACCCGCCTTCCTGCCAGTGACCTCCAGCCAGCGTTTTGCTTTCAAAACCCAGAGCTGGCTGCCATGAGGAAATATGGCTTCTTTGCCAGACAGCCGCTTCCCAGAAAAACAGGGGTGAGCAGCAAGCAGGGGGACCGGGGTGGAAACGGCTCCCTGGGATTCGTCTTCCTTTCCAAGACGCTGCAGCACGAGCGTGTGAGCCTGTGGCCCTTGCACTGTCCAGGAGATGCCCGTGGGTTTGGGAAGCAGGTGTCACCCCCCCACTGTCACCTCCACCTGGAGAAATGCACGCCGGCTCCCTGGCCGGCTGTTGGGAACCCATCACCCCCGCAGAAGCTCTCCACCGCTTTGTCTGTGAGGCCAGACCACGCAACAAAAACCTTTCGGTTTTCATCCTTGCGCTTGGATGAATGAAGACCAGTCGTGACGAGGGCTTCACAGACGAAGCCGCTGAGACCTCTGGGAATGGGAGTCGCTACCTGGCCTGATCGCCAGGGTTGCTTTCAGAAACACATCCCAGGCTGAGAAAGGGTCTGGATGCCACGGTTACAATATTTGGCCACGCTGCTGAAGCTGTAATGTTGGTTTTGTTTGTGGTTTTTTTTTTTTTTTTCCCCAGCTGTGCTAACTGGTCTATTTGCCTTTACCCACAAATTTATGTCTTTGAAAACAGAGCAAGTTGTTCCTCTAGAAAGGAACGCCTTTATTAGCCTCACCACCACCCCCCTGCAGGCTGCAGCTCGGGCTTTACGCGGATGTTAATTAAGAAGAGCACCTCCGATCCCAGGGGCTCGCTTCTGCAAGAAAACCACTCCCAAACAAATCACTGACCGCAAGTCATGACTATCCCGCTCCTGAACGAGCCCTGGCGTTCATGTCCTGAGCACATCAAAATGCTGACGAGGACCAAAGAGGGTAAAATTTGATTAAAGTTCAATTAAATACCCATATTTTGGGGTTACCGCTCTGGTGCAGGCACTTAGACATGGGCTGGGAATCAGTAAGGAAATATTGCTTTTCCATGGAAGTTGCCACCTGTAGGTACGTTGCCTCTTTTGGGGCGGTTTAGGGGAATTGGAGAGAAATATTTCTCTTGTGGATCAGCCTGGCTGTGCCCGTATCTTTCTGAAATGTGTCGTGGCTTAACCCCAGTGGGCAACCAAGCACCATGCAGCCGCTCGCTCACCCCCTCCCCCGCCCCCGCAGTGGGATGGGGGAGAGAGTTGAAAAAAACCCTCGTGGGTTGAGATAAAGACAGTTTAATAGGACAGCAAAGGAAGAGAGAATAATGATAATGACAATAATGATAAAAGACTTAGCAACAACTAAAACATCAGTGTGTTATCAACATTATTCTCCTACTAAATCCAAAACACAGCACTGCACCAGCTACTAGGAAGGAAATTAACTCTATCCCAGCCGAAACCAGGACAAAAAGCAGTAACTGGATTTCAACAGATGCGTCTTAAAATGACCCTTTCTTGGCTTGAACTGAGCACTTTGACATGGACCTCTTTTCTTAATATTTACAAAAAAAGGCTTACCTGGAAATCCCAGGGACCGCTGGGCTGCTTGTCCTGGTTTCTTTTCTCAAAAAAATGCTAGTTCTGAAAAATTTGCCCTTGTTGCCGATTGAAAGGTTTGCATCTCTTGGGAAGATGCACTGAGTCCATGTCATGGATTTGGCTTTATTAAACGGGCACGGGAAAGCTTATAGCCAAGACATCTGTAAAAAATTTTGGTGGTGGAACCTGAAAAACTATTTTAGTATTTAACTAAGGCTAAAAACCCTTCCTTAACATTTAACAGTTTAAAATGATTATTTTTTATTTCCATCAGAGAGATCCTGTGGCTGGGGACCAACCAACCACCCCTTTGGGAAAAGGAGGGGATCCTAGTTGGATACAAGGGGAAAAAATTCACAGTTGAGAGCGGTGGAGCTGCTGGACAGGGGACAGAGACACGGAGGGGGATCTCCATCCTCAGAGACCTTCAGTGCAGACCTGGTGGACCGAGACCTCCAGAGCTCCCTCAACCCTCAGACTTTCTCTGATTCTTGCAATTCATGGGGACGTTGCATGGGAGAGGAGATAACTCTGGCTAAGCAGGTCTCTGGCACATTCAGTAGGAAGTCATCTATCACTTAATACATGTGGATGAACAGATTTTTGCGTAAAAAAGCGCTTTTAGCTCAGAAAAAAAAAATACCTATTGGTTTAGGGATTAAACTTATTATACCCACTGAATACAGCCAATGTTTTCCAGACGATTTTAGCATTTCTTAGTGTTCAAGCACTTCTTGGTGTCCGCTTCTCATCACACCTGCCCTTAAAAAAAGCACTATATAAAAGTAAACTGGAAGCTAACAGCTTTTTAAACTGTTTATATTCTTAACAAAGATTATTATAAGCACAGACACAAATCCAAAGCCAGTAAGTAAACCTTGGCTGTCTAAAGAAAATACGGTGTGGTTAAGAGAAAGGTGATCTCCCAGAGATGTATGTTTGCGTACCAAATTGGGGTAAAGCTGCGATGCACGGGAGGTTCCCGAGCTAGAAAGTGGAAGCAAACACTGTGGTGACACTCACAGAGGACGGTGCTGGGTGAGCCCTGGAAAAAACAAGACGGGTTTTCTCCTGTTTTTCTGAGCGGGGACAGACAGATATGGACTTTTCATTTCTGGGCAAAGTCCTAGGCATGAATGTTAGATCTGAAGCATTTGCAGCTCCAAAGGACAGAGAGGAACTGGCCAAAGTCAAAGTCAAGGTGAGAAAGGGGAGAGTTGGGCTGAGCTGTTTGGGGTAAAAACATCCCCGAGCCACCACATCTAATGCTTTTTGCAGCAGACTGTGGAAAATAATATTGTTATAATGAGTTCCATTTAAATTCCTGTTTCTTCCTCCCAGTATAACCCTCTTGCATGGTCAAGGCAGGATGCGAGGCAGCGTTTTGGGACAGTTGCTGGAGAAAACCCAAGTGATAGAGCACTGCCAAGAACCAGTAAGGAACATCGTCTCCAGAACCTGTGATGAAGGGAGGGATACTAGGAGAGAAGACACCTGCCTTCCTGAGATAATGGAGCAGGGATGCGTGCCCGTCCTTGGACAAGGTGCTCCGCAAAACCGTCCCAGAAAGAACAGAGGAACCGACTGGGAGAAACCAGCTCCATGTCAACCCAGCAAGCCACCTGTGGCCTGATTCTCACCTGGTAACATCTCAAGGGCAGACACTGCTCAGAAGTGCAACTGGTGTCAAGAAAGCGTTTCACAGTCTTTGTTTCTCCTTCCAGAGATGCACCTTGACGTGTCCTGACTTGCCTACAGACATCTCACTGCTGCTTAAAGCAGAGACTTAGAGTAATCATGGGCAAACCCAACCTGCTCTGTGAAGATTATGGGGCTAGAGAAACGTGCACACTCATCTCCAGCACCTGAAAGTGCTGTTACGTACGCCTTCCTCTGCACCTCTCCCTCCCATGGATTTTGGACAGATTTCCATATCCCTTCTCTCCATCTCCTGCATCCCACTCTTTTGTTCTTTTTCTAGGATCTCCCGCTACTGTGGATATTTCTGGTCACTATTAAAATATGCATTAACTCCTTGTGGGGAAAAATGGCGAGCTTTTTAAAATAATTCTGAAAATGTTCTTTTAGGGAAGAGCAAATATAGACTTTATACCCGCACTGACGCTTGCGTGACTGAGGCCATTAGGAGCAAAGCTTGGGCTAACGAACGACAAAGGCCTGTGCAGGAAAACACGCATTTTGGCAGGGAAGTGCTACAGGGACAATTTGGTTCTAAATAACATCATTGAAAATAATCTTGTAAGAAGATGAATATCGAAAAGTAAAAGCAAATGCAAGAATGTATGATTTTCCTCATTTTAGGACACACCCCCCCCCCCCGTGCCATTATGTGTTTAAATCAAATTTCTCTTAATATCTGCACAAAGATCTCCAGCAGAGAGCGGAAGCCGAGCTGGTGAGTCAGGCACATTGCACAGGACCTAGGTCACGCTCGACTTACACAGAAGTGGCCACTCTAGATATTTTCCAGTGTGAAAAAAATACAAAACTAAAGGACTAGGTTTCATTTGCCACAGATGAGCACTCTCAGACCGCTGCGGGCAATTCAGTGTCTCTGTGACTCATGCTGTCCCTTGCCTTGCTCTCATTGCTCCTTGCTTGCCCCGGCAGACCAGCACCAACCTTCCTCGGTGAGCTTCAAGCACCAGAGCGAAAGCTCTGCCCTGGAGATACTCATCCCAGTGCCAACAGTAGCAACCTGCAGGAGCAGGAGGTTTTAGAAGAGCTGCAGGGACTAGAGGAGGTGGGACCTGATGGGAGGTTTAAGTGCTTGGACGGTGATGCGGAACGGCAGATATTGGTTAGGTCGGTGCTGCCTCCCAGCCGCCGCCTCGCCTGTTAGCTGCCTCAAAGCAACCGTTCCACTTCAGTCCAACGAAAACAACAGGCAACTCGACCCAGCTCACAGTAGCAACAAAAAATACCTCTGCTGCCTTCTTGGAGGGGAGCACCCTCCTCCTCCACCCATGGAGCCACACCATGCCTTTCCCTTTGAGTCATCCTTGCCTGCAGCAAGACTGGGATCCTCTCGTCTTCCTTGGCTGAAGTCTTTTGGAGTATTCCAGAAGTGAGGGAGAGCTCTGGCCTGATTCACAGCTCCGAAAAACCATTTTCTTCCAACCAGTAACTCTTTTGCATCCTGAGGTTCTCCCTCGCCTTGCTCCTCCAAAACCACATGGTTCTCTTTCTCCATCGGCTGTTTCCCAGCTAAGAAACACAATCCTAGTCATGTCCACGTCAATGTGGACTTGACCTTTTGCAGCGCTGCAGCTGTACTGATGGGACAGGAGCTATCGTGGATGTCAGCAGCGCTTCCGTGCTAAGCACACTAATCCTGCAGGACTTCTTGCTGGAGACGTTGGTGCAGCAAACTCAGTTTGTTAACTACAGAATTGCCCCAAGGCTCAGGCAAGAAGCATCTGTGTATGAAAAACTCTGCCAAAGTCCTGGATAGAAACCAAAGGATTGTCCCATTGCACGCCAGGTCCCGTGGTAACAAACATCTGTGAAATCATCTTTATTGTCCTGTTGAAATCTTCTCCCACCCCTCAGCCGGTGATGGGTATGGCATCCTTACCAAGTGGGTTCCTGGCAAGGCTAGGGGAACAACATTAGAAAAACTCAAGCTACAATGCCTTCAGAGGCTCGCTGTGCTCTCTTAAAGCTAAATGCCGAAAGTGCTGCGTGGAAGGAGCCATTACCAAGATCATGAAGGCTCTGGAGGACAGCTGAATGTGACTGAGATTTGAATCCTACTGCACTCAAGTCTAAAGCTACATTTTCTCTATCACCACTATAGTACGGCTTTTGTGCAGTTCTAAATCACCAATCATGCATAACTGAGAGAAAGAGGTTTGCACCTGAAAATAAGAAAATTAGTGATGTCATACTTGCTGTTCCATTTCTGAGTTGAGCTAATTGCATTAAAAAGTTTTTAATGTAGTGGTTTTCCCTGCCTCTGAGGCTGCTTAGCACAGCGCGAGCTGCACAAAGCCACTTGTAAATGTCCAGTTCAAAGGAACCAAAAGTGCACTTTTAACCAGTCATCTTTTGAAAAACCTGACAACCATAACGCCAAAAATGTCAGAAAATCAAATTCTCTCCCCCTGAATTGTCGGCAGAGGCGGTCATGGCCAACATCGTAAGAATACCTGCATGCAGAAATGAGCAGGTCTTGGGAAGGAGTGGCGTGGCCCTGCCAAAATGGGGTGGCAACGCAAACTACAGGCAAGAGCTGAAGCGCTCTGTCAAGTTCATTTTGTGGAGTAAGTGACGAGCAGGTAAACAAAGACACCTGGCGGCTCCGACTTCACAGGCGGCTGCCAGCGTGTTAGTGATGATTAGCTTTTTAACAGCTGTGTCCACCAATATGCATGTGAGAAACGGGTAATGACTGCTGGCTACTTTGCTGGGGCACGCAGATGTGGCAGTGATAAGCAGAAGCGATGGGCTCAGCCGTGGGAGCGCACAATCTTGCAAGAGACGGGCTTAGTATTCAATTACACAACAGCTTCTCTAGCAACTTCCAACTCAATCACTGCTTTGGAAGAGAAGAAAATGCAGGAATGAGTCAACCCTGAAATCTCATGTGTAAGCCAACTTGTATGTTGGAAAGAAGAAGGGAATGAACAGACCATACTCAGCATCCTAAAGACCAATTAATTATCTACGGCCTGCAAGCTGACCGTATGACCGCACAACACCGAGCTGTGTGGTGCAGTCGACACGCTGGAGGGAAGGGATGCCATCCAGAGGGACCTGGACAGGCTTGAGAGGTGGGCCTGTGTGAACCTCATGAAGCTCAACAAGGCCAGGGGCAAGGTCCTGCACATGGGTCGGGGCAATCCCAAGCACAAATACAGGCTGGGCGGAGAATGGATTGAGAGCAGCCCTGAGGAGAAGAACTTGGGGGTGTTGGTTGATGAGAAGCTCAACATGACCCGGCAATGTGTGCTCGCAGCCCAGAAAGCCACCCGTGCCCTGGGCTGCATCCCCAGCAGTGTGGGCAGCAGGGCAAGGGAGGGGATTCTGCCCCTCTGCTCCGCTCTGGTGAGACTCTACCTGGAGCTCTGGGCCCCCAACAGAAGAAGGACATGGACCTGCTGGAGCGAATTTATTAGAGGGCTGGAGCACCTCTCCTGTGAAGACAGGCTGAGAGAGTTGGGGTTGTTCAGCCTGGAGAAGGCTCCGGGGAGACCTTCGAGCAGCCTTCCCATACCTAAAGGGGGCCTCCAAGAAAGCTGGAGAGGGACTTTTGACAAGGGCATGGAGTGACAGGACAAGGGGTGATGGCTTTAAACTGAAAGAGGGGAGATTTAGATTAGATCTAAGGAAGAAATTCTTCACTATGAGACTGGTGAGACACTGGAACAGGTCATCCAGAGAACCTGTGGCTGCCCCATCCCTGGAAGTGTCCAAGGCCAGGTTGGACAGGTCTTTGAGCAACTTGATCTAGTGGAAGGTGTCCCTGCCCATGGCAGGGGGGTTGGAACTGGATGATCTTTAAGGTCCCTTCCAACCCAAACCATTCTATGATTCTATGATCCTAAGCTAGGGCCAGACTTTACATCTTCCTGGCCTCTTTCCATCTTAGCTCAGGGACGTAAAGGATGGCCACCTGCCAAGGGTTAAAAGAGCAGTTGCCATCCTGTGTCACCAATCCACCAAACAAGTCTGATGTAGCCTCTGCGGGGTTTCTCAAGGCATCATCCTGTTTCTTTCTGGGTCCCGGCCTTCTACTTCTTGGCAGGGTGTGTTGCGACCCTGAGTCAGCCAAACCCTTGGTGTGGATCTCAGAGTTCCCAACACCCCACAAAGACTGCTAGTATAACAAACCCCGGTATAAACTAGAACAGATCACTTTTCAGCTAAAAGGAACTCAAAGCAGAAAGGCTGGAATAGAAAACCAAGAAGTTTATAAAAATTTTCCTCCAGCATTGTATCCTTGCAGCTGTCATTGCTTCCAAACTTGGGTTTAGTCAGCTCTGCAGCTTTGAGTTCAACTCTGTGTGAGGCCATTGGGCCTTCCCCATCACCCCAATGCCTGCTCCCTGCTCCTCCTTGCAGCTTCTTCTGCAGATGCAGCTTCCCATCTCCTTGTCGTGGCTATTACTCCTGGGCTTTCTGCCCAGCCAGGCTCAGCTGCTCTCCAGGGAAAGAGCCAACCAGTTGCTGCTTTCCAAAAGGAACACGATGTGCAAAATCAGAGCAAGCAAATCACACAGGGCTGACAGTTGTCTGGGGGACACCCATAGTGTGAGGGTGAGTATGCAACTCCTACACACCTTTCACAAAAGTAATGCATAGTCTCTACCTCCTAATACAAACACCTTAGAAAAAAAGTCGCCATTAGATGGAACAAATGCATAACAAAGCCAAGATGTGAGAATTCAGCAGCTTCTCACCTCCAGAAGTGTCCAGAGAAGACCGTGGGGAACACTAGCAACATCAGAAAATCTTGTCATGGTGGCTTCCAGAAACTGGAGATACTCCAAGACTGTCTGAAATGACACTGTTGAACAACACTTGGAGGGAGAAAATTTAATCAATGGTCCCTACAGACTGATGAAGAACCACCCAAGACTGAAACAGCATGTTCACTAGTATGAAAGAGCCACTGAGGTCTGGGGACTCCCCACCTCTTGCAGAAGAGACAGGAAACCTGCCCAAGTGACAAGAAAACCAGGAGGAACCAAAAGTGCAAGCCAAGGGAGAAGTCTGGCAGGAGTGGGGAATGAGGGAGTGGGTGATTGCAAGGAGAGATGTTTACTGTGTGGCTGTTAGCCTTGAGGGCAAGGAACAGGGCTGCCTGTGACTCTGTACAAGACCCCAAAGGGGCAAAAAAGTTGAGAGGAATGAGAGGAGGAGGCCTTGCAGGAGAAGAGGAGGTTGCCAAGAAGGACATTTGGGGTTGACTGGAAAGGGGAAGAACTTCTCCAAGGGTGAAATCTGGAAGGGTGGGATGTTTCTAGTGCTCCCACATTCTTCTCTGGACACCTCTGGAGGTGAGAAGCTGCTGCACTCTCACATATTGGCTTTGTTATGCATTTGTCCCATCTAATGCCAACTTTTTTTCTGAGGTGTTTGCATTAGAAGGTGGCAGAGACTATGCATTACTTTCACGAAAGTTATGTAGGACAGGCCATTCCTGTCCCTAGGATATCATCCCAGGCTTATAAATGGGAACGGCCGTTTAGCAGTAGACAAGAGAGGGACTGAATGGGAACCGTCTTTGTGGCTGAAGATTTCAGGGCGGGCAGTGATTTTATCTCCTTGGGTTGCTCCCTCCCCTTGGCAGAGGTGCTCCTCAAGTTGTCGGCACTTTGGCCAGCAAGCAAGAACCACATAAATATCTGTTGTTAGAAGATCCACAGCCTGTGGAAAGGAGGAGTTTATTTGGCCCCAAATCCTGCTGTTCTCATCAGTAAGAGAGGTTTCTCTGAGTCATTCTGATGCTTTGGGAACTGGAGTTTTGTGCAGCAATCAGCCAGACCTAAGGTTTGTCCATGGTGGTTTAATTTTAGAGCAATCTCTGGTTACTTTCTGCAGAAATGTATGTCATGAGGTGCTCTTTGCCCTTGACATCCATCTGGCTTGGAGCACAGATTAGCATTGCCGCCATCTACCTCAGTGGTTACCATAGATGTTTGGTTAACCTTTTCCCTCCTTGGGATGAGGGCAGAGGACAAAGAATGTCACACCTCTATGTACTCAAGATGAGATTAAACAAGGAGGAAAACCCTCCTGGGAGACCTCACTGGTAGGCTCTCCACGCCTCTGGGAAGACCGCTGAACAAGGAACTGCTGTGCTGTTCAAGGTCTTTTGGTAACATTGGGTAAGCTCTCCAGGAAGGAAAAATCTGGATGCCGCAGCTCCCTAGGTTATCACTGGACTCAGCACGTCTTCTGTCTGTCTTTGGGTTTTACTCTCCAAGCAGGGCTCCTGCCGTCTGGGTAGATTTTTATGTCAGTGGCATCCTACCCTGCCGACGTCCAAACTCCACCGGACCCAGGAGGCATTCAGGAGCCTGTCCCTGCTCCTGCTGTATCCAAGTCCCTGCTCCTGGGGATGGGGATGTTCACAGCATGGACCACTTGCATTCGTCTCATCTGCTCATGGGGCAGAGCCTGTTTCTTCTCTCAGCATCTTCCCCCTGGACATTGACCCAGATACCCTAAATCGTTTTTGTTAAAGTCTCAAACTCTTTTGCCCATATGGGCCACTAATGCTATCCAAGGGCCAAGATTCCACTGAGGCCAATACATGCCCTCCTGCTTGCACCTGTCTCAGAAATGGGGTCCACGCCACACCACAAACAAGAACTTTACCCTTGAGAAGAGGAAGTTACTCAATCCCCTGTGAGATCGAGCATTCATTTCTAGCCCTGGGTGGTTGAATGTGTTGTAAATAGGTGACCTTGTTTAACAAGAAAGAATGTCAACACATTTTTATTAACTTCCCAAACAAACCTTGAGGGGTAGGGCAACAAACTACTACCCAGCTTCCTTGCTGCATTCGATGTTTTTGTTTCCCTGTGTTTCCTCATCTGTCGAGGGAGTGTAGTTTATGATTCATTCCACAGCGCTGAGTTATCTGAGATGTGTTTAAAGACGTGTGGGTTTTTCACACTATTCCGTCGTACTGCTGGTGTTGAACTTAGCGGTGGATGGCGCAGGCATGGATTAGATAGGGCTACAAAACAAAGCAAACAACTGCCTCCAGCCTGGTGCTGCTAGTGCTAAAAAAGGCCAGGCTCTTGCAGGAAACACACCCTGGGCAATGACCCAGCACAAGAGAGAGACAAAGTGCAAAAAACTCATATCACCCAGAGCCTATCTTGGAGTATCGATCCCTGCTGAGAAGTAGCTGGACCTTCCGCATAGCCTGATTCCTGTGTGGAGAACGTAGTAGCTTCCTTATGCGTTATCCAAGCTCTGTTGCTGCTCCTCACTGCCCTCCCTGTCTCCCTCACACCATGGTCCAGGGTCTCCTCTCTGCATTCAAGCCTCCTGTAGCTAGTCCTTCTCTGGTTACTGATCCGCATCTCTCACCAAGCCCCACCTGTTTTGTGCTCTGTTGTCCCATTTCTCTGCTTCACACACAGGGAGCTTTCTGCTCCTTCAGCCGGTCCCCCAGGTATGAAACAGCTCCCCCAAAACAGCCTGATCTCTCCCACATGGATCTATCAGGGCCCAGCTGCCCATGAGGACTTAATGATGATTTCAGAGAGGGCTGTATCATGAACTTGGGAAAAGCTCTGAAAAGCATCCAGGCAGCTTCTCTGTCCTTCCTTTATCAAAAGTCATGATCCTTTCTTACGGAAAAATGGAAGTACCAGAAGCCCAAAACATAAGCTGTTGACTGCACTGGTGAGTCTGGACCAAGCCATTTCTCTGAGGTTGAACGTGAGTACCATGTGGCTGGGTTTGAAACCATTCTGGAGTCAATGGTGTGTGACAAATATAGCAGAAAAAAACCCAAACAGAAAAAAAGCCAAAGATACGAACAAGATAATCATGCTTATGCAGACAGATAGGTGGCACATGGAGAAAGGGATGTTGCAATGGAGGGGAAGTAACGTCACTGACCGCTTGATTTCACCTGTGTTCGTGGAAGCAGGACTTTGAGTATATCCTTCCAGAGGGGTGTTGGAAAGGTTGGTCGACTGCAAAGTCCAGCAAAGGGTCGCTAAGACGGTTGAGACTGGAGTACACGGCATATGCGGAGACACTGAAGGAGCTGGACTTGTCTCACAGAAGAGAAGGTTTCTAGGGAATATAATTGCTGCCTTCAGTTACCTAGAGGAAGGATGTAGAGAAGACAGACCCAGACTCTTCTCAGAGACGCCCAGAGAAAGGACAAGAGGCAACAGCTCAAACTGCAGTAGGGACATTCCAGGAAAGGAAAAAATTGCTCACCATAAGCATGTTGCAGCTGTGGGACAGGCCCAAAGATTTGGAAAGGGATCCCCAACCATGAGAACATCACCACCAGACTGGACAAGGCCGTAAGCAACCTCATGTGGCTTTGACGTTAACCCTGCTTTGGCCAGGAGATGGATGAGAGACCCCCAGTAGATTCTTGTAGGCCAAATCTCTCTGCAATTATACGGTGATAGGTTTTGATGACTGCATTTCTTTGTCCCACCAGATAAAACCCATAGCTGGGTTTTATTTTGCTGCTGTGATGCATGGCAGATTAGCCACAGCGAGAGAGAGGATAGAATTAAACACCTGCTGCCCAAGTGCCATGTTCTGCTGGTTTGGACTAAGAAGCAGATCTGGTTATAGTCCACCAACGTGCAGCACGAGCACATGCAGGCAGACTGCTGGCCTAGGGAACTGACGCTAGCGCTTGGCTCCCACGAATGGTAGTAAGGCCGGGGAGGCAGATGCCAGAGGAGATTTGGGAGTCTCTAGAGTGAAAAGTGGCCATAAAATCAGTAAAACTGTACTTCAAAGAGAAGGGCATTGGAGCAGGCGGACGGGGGCACAGCAACACTGTTAACAGAACAATGCTGTTGCACGGCTATGGTAGGGTGGGATTTACCTGCTCTTGGGGTAGCAATGTCAGAGCAAGGAAGGAAGCGATACGGGAGACTTCAAAACACATTAGCAAGAAGATCTTGCTGTTTGTAAAGCTGTTTTGTATCCGCAGGTGTCTGGGAGAACAGTTTGTCCCTATAAACTCTCGGGAACAGGGCCAGAGCCCAGGGCTCTCTGCTCCCATCAGCCTTGGCTTTGGTCCCCTCCGTACGTGCACTTGAGGCAGTGCTTTAACCACTAGGCACTTACGTAAAGGTATAGAGCTCTGCCGCTGTCTGATGGTTTAGATAATCTGGCTGAAGAGGGGTGTTTCTGGGCATGTGACGTGAGAGTTAGTCATGGAATAAAGCAAAGTTTCTCTGGGACGTGGGCCTGGCCTTGAAACCCTAAACTCCACCAAATTGTCTTGAGTGACTACATGGCAGTTTGCAGCCTGCCCTTGTGCAGCCCGCGAGCCTCGGGTGACTCACACTACTGTGTATGTGGGCTCGGCATATTCCAGGGAAGAACACATAAAAAAAAATAGGTGGAGACATGCCCCAGCGCCAGCCACGCAACACACATCCCAAATCTGCTGCTGCCATTCGGATAAAGCTCGTTTGCAGAAGAGGTTGGTTGTAAGCTCCGTATTTCTGAGAATAAACACGTCATGCAGAGGGGCTGTTCAGCCACCGGAGTTCTGGTCCTGCCTCAGGCTTGGGGACAGGACAGAACTGAATGGTTGACGTGAAGGGTGCAGCCACCTCTCCCAGGATGGGGGAAAGCGCATGCCTTCACACTCTTAAAAAGCTGGCACACGATCTCTAAACAATTGTCTCACAAGGACATTCCAAATTATTCCCCACGCTGCACTCCTCCAGCAAATCACATTAAACATTCATTGACGGGATGATCTGAAGGGTGATGTCTTATCAGCAGGCAAGGACACAAGCAGGTGTGGACAAGGAAGTGAGCGGCTGAGGATGGCTTCTGAGGAAATTATGAATCCAAGCTATGCAAATAACTATGTGTTAGGAGATACCTGACTGATCAAGTCACGGCATCCATAGAAAAGGCGAAGTGAGTGGTGGCACGTACGTGCAGGTCTTGACCCAGAACAGAACAATGCTGCAAAAATTCATAACCAGCAGCCACAAAGGCTCCCTGGGTCTTCTCCTGCCCTTACCCAGCTGGCTGGGAGGTTGGGAACGTTGGATCCCAACACGTTCCTCTATCTGTCTTCCCAGTGGAGCATCTTGTGAAGTGCTCAGAGGACAAGGAGCAGGGGCAAGCCCTGTGGTGGTGCACCCAAAAACCCAAACCAGGAAAGGAACTGTTTTGGGGGGGTATGTGTGTGTGTGTGTAAACAGTTAAAACCAAGGATTGCTGATAGCTATTTCGAGCTGCAGCCCTGTTGGCACGTTCAGCAACAGAGGCTCCCTTTTTTTGGAACAAATCCTCTCAAGATAAAATTATCTGAGGGCTTGCCTCTGCAGGGAGTTACTATCTGAATATACAACCTGGTGTTGTTATTTCAGAATATAATTGCCCACACTTGGAGCTATTCCATAGGATTATTGACCTTCATATTCAGACTTAATCTGAATCTGGGCCCGATGGCTGTGACCTACCATACGCAGCCCTAACACTCGTGCGTACTTTGATTTGGAGGTGGGATAAGGCTGTCACAGGATGGTGGCTTTATGTGCTGTCACGGCATTTCCTCTCTTTGGGAGAAAGAAGTTATTACTGTGTATTTTAATTGATTTCTTTTTCTAACTGTTGTCAAAGGTGCTGGTAGATCTGGACAGGCATCTTAGTATTTTCTGCATAAATTTGGGAGAAAACATTTGCTCTAGTTGGTCGGAAATAGAATTCATAGAATCATAGAATCATTGAATAGTTTGGGTTGGAAGGGACCTTTCCAGGCCATCCAGTCCAACCCCCTGCCATCAGCAGGGACATCCCCAACTAGATCAGGTTGCCCAGAGCCCCGTCCAGCCTGACCGTGAATGTTTCCAGGGATGGGGCATCTCCCACCTCTCTGGGCAACCTGTGCCAGGGCCTCACCACCCTCAGTGTGAAAAACTTCTTCCTTATGTCTAGTCTAAATCTCCCCTCCTTTAGTTTAAAACCGTCACCCCTTGTCCTGTCACAACTGGCCCTGCTAAAAGGTTTTTCCCCATCTTTCCTATAAGCCCCCTTTAGGCACTGGAAGGGCGCAATAAGGTCTCCCCGGAGCCTTCTCTTCTCCAGGCTGAACAACCCCAACTCTCTCAGCCTGTCTTCATAGCAGAGGGGCTCCAGCCCTCGGATCATCTTCGTGGCCTCCTCTGGCCCCGCTCCAGCAGGTCCGTGTCCTTCTTGTGCTGAGGCCCCAGAGCTGGATGCAGCACTGCAGGGGGGTCTCCCCAGAGCGGAGCAGAGGGGCAGAATCCCCTCCCTCGCCCTGCTGGCCACGCTGCTGGGGATGCAGCCCAGGGCACGGGTGGCGTCTGGGCTGCCAGCGCACATTGCCGGGTCATGTCCAGCTTTTCATCCACCAGTACCCCCAAGTCCTTCTCGGCAGGGCTGCTCTCCATCCCTTCACCCCCAGCCTGGATTGATACCAGGGGTTGCCCCGACCCAGGTGCAGGACCTTGCACTTGGCCTTGTTGAACCTCATGATGTTTGCCCGGGCCCACCTCTCGAGCTTATCCAGGTCCCTCTGGATGGCATCCCGTCCCTCAGGCGTGTCCACCGCACCTCTCAGCTTGGTGTCATCTGCAAACTTGCTGAGGGGGCACTTGATCCCACTGTCTATGTCATTAACGAAGATATTAAACAGTACTGTTTAATTGCTAAATTAACTGCTAAATTGTTAAATTACTACGCTGGGATGTGCAAGAACTTCAGAGGGACTCGATGGAAATCCTTTCTAGGGTAAATAAGGGGAGAAATAGAAGTAGCTGCCTCCAGCGTAAGTCCTGCTTGAGCTGTGCATGGAGATGGAGAAGAAGGTGGAGAGATCTGGCTCAGGCTACAGCCCTTTGGTTACATTTTGGACCAGGCAGAGGCTTGCACTGACATCTGATGCTTGCAGCAGATATTTGGCTGTTCCATACAGGGCCCTGAAACCAACACTACACGCGAGGCGGCCCCACCACGTGGCACTGCTGAAGGATCGCTGCAAGGAGCCAAAACACCGTCCTCAGCCTCTGCGGGGAACCGGCGGGTGTGCGACCTGCGACGCTGCCCTCCTCCGGGATGTGGAGGTGAGTCCCCCTGAGGTCATGTTGCCCCTCTCCTCACCTGAGATGGTCCAGAGGGGTGTGTCACAACTTGCAAACAAGGAAAACGCCGAGTCTGACTGCTATAAGTGAACCGAGTTATCGTCATGTCAACAAAGCACCTATCTTCTTACCAAGTGAGGCCACAACGATCCTGATCATCGACTAAAAGGGCAAACATAGTTTCCTTGAGCTAATGCAAAGTGAAACTGTTCTGGTAATAAGGATTGTTTTGCAAGGTCAACTTACGACTATGACACAATCTTTATAGCACTGCTATCGTGTCCTTGAAGGAATGTGAACGATGTCTGTGGTCAGTAAAAGTCGGATGCCCATAAAGAGAAGTGAAAAAGAAATGAATGTGCAACTAAGTCCTAAGTGTGTTTTGTTTAGAGCTTTCTTTGGTTGGCAGTCAAAAGAGCTTGCCAGGCAGCGCTGAAGGCAAACAAACAGAAACGGACCATGGCAAGAGCTTCAAAACTTCTTCTAAACGAGGATCTCGGAGGACTTGTAGCAGCTGGCGAAGTCCTTGTGAAGCAAGAGCAGACCCGGTCTGCGCGCTGGAGCTAGCTGCCAGGCAGCAAATACCGGCAGAGAAAACACAGGCGGATGCGGAGTGGATTTGATCCAGAAGGAAAGTGGGAAAGAGAAGGGGAGGAAACTGAAGACACAGCGCTGACAGTCATGGCAGGGAGGAGCAGAAGACCTGAAGGAACCAGTTCTCCTGCCCCAACAAAAAGCCACTTGTCTGCCCAAATGCTGGCAAGGAACCACCTTCCTCCCCATCTTGCTGCAGGGCAGGAGCAGAGGCTGTCCGGCCACAGGGCTGTGTTGGCCGAGGGCATCACTGTGCCTCGCGAAGAAGAGCCAGCACCATCAGTTCCTCCTGGGAGAGAAGATGACAGAACCAAAGCACTTTAAATCTGCCACCCTGCCTCGTCAAGGCAGTGACACCCTGGGCACAGCTGCTTAATACTGGGCAACTCCACTTATTGGGGGTTCTTATCTGAAAATCAGCAATATTGGGGAAGAGAGTCCATCAGGAGAGCGAGATTTAGTGTTGGGGGAGCTGACAATGACTCCTGTGACCCAAAGGACTTGCACTGTAGCAAGAGCCCCAAGTTCTCAGCTGAGCCCCAAGTACGTGCCTCCGCCGTTTCTGCAGATTTACAGAGCCAAAGGGCCAGGCTGCACATCACTCGTAGGGCTGTGGGATTTCACAGTGACTTCCAAGCTAGGATGCAGACAGAGCAACGCAGACAATTTGCACGGCAAGTCAAGTTTGGAGGTTAGCCGCAAATATGTCCCAAAAAGGAGAGGTGCGAACGGGTGCCTTGAGAAAATGAGCGTGCCCAGGAAGAGACAGCCATTTCCCGTCTTTCCATATTTTGCAGAAATGTAAATATTCCTGCTTCATCCACGGAGGCAGTGGACGCGGCAGGAATTGCATTGCTGTGTAAACGCTGAGTAAGGCTTCCCTCGCACAGGCTCTCCTTCCCCTGCCCTCAGTAACCACAGGGGCGGCTCACGGCCGCTAATCGGATGCCGATTCCGACTCAGATAAGCATGATGGGGAATGACACTGATAGGGAGAAAAGAAATGCATTGGCACTCGTCTGCCTGGAAGGCGAAACACTTCTGCGAGAAGGAAAGCAAATTCATAAGAGTCATAGATTGCGCATTCACGCAAGCAGGAGGAAGCAATAATATTAGAAATGCAGGCTGTTTCTAGCTGGTTCTGGCAACTTTGCACGACATATCCTGTACATTTTCTGTTTTTCCAAGGAAGTCAAGCTTGGAAAGCTTTCACCTTCAGACTGCTCTTAGCGAGCACTGGAGGGGATAACCTTCCCGAGATCTTTGCCTACTCCATTAGCCAAGGATCTTGGGCAGTAAAGCTCTTATCCCTGAAACCCTGAATCCCCGTAATCTCAAGCTTTTTCCCAATAAGCCATTCTCCCTGCCGAGATCTCCACATCCCAACAATGCCGTGTCTGGCTGGGTCCAGGCAAGCCCACGCGCCCGCATTTTGTTGAATTTTAGCCCAAGCGCGCGGTGCTGCGTTGACGCCGGCTTCCCGCCGGCGGCGGGACGGACCAAGCCACGCCGTTCAGCGCAGGAGCAGCCCGCACCCGCGGGGACGCGACGTGAGAGGGGCCGGGGCCTGGTGGCGCCCAGTGATGCTCTGAAACACCGGGATGGCTGCGTCCGTGCCGGAGCCGTGCCCGGCCGGGGTGGGGGTGCAGGGAGGGCAGCCCGTGGGCCCCCGGTTGAAGCTGCTCCCCAAGTGCTGCGAGTGCCGGGGAGTGGCTGCGGGGCGCCGGGGCCCGGGGCCGGGGCCGGGGCCTGCGGCCGGGGCCTGAGGCCGGGGCTGGGGCCTGGGGCCGGGGTCTGGGGCCGGGGCCTGCCCGCTCCGTGCCGCGGGGGCGGCGCCGGGCCTGGCGCGGAGGGCGTCCGGGGGCAGAGGGGCGGCCCCACCGCGGGAGGCCCCGCCGGCGGCCCTTGGACCCGGGCGCCGCGCCGAGCCCAGCCGCGCCGCGCCGAGCCGAGCCATGGCGGCGCCGGGGCAGAACCTGGCCGTGGTGGTGCACCGAGCCGGGGACCTGCGCCTGGTACGGGCCGGGGGGAGCGGGCCGCCCCGGGATCGCCGCGGCTCGGCTCGGCTCGGCGGGGCCCGGGCGGAGGGGGCCGGGAGCGGGGCCGCGCTCGGCGGCGCTGCGGGCCCGGGGCGGGCGGGCCGGATGGCGGCGGGGGCGGCCCCGCAGCGCGGCCCGGGCAGGGTGGGGGGGGGCCGGGCCGGGCCGCCCTGCAGCGCCGGCGGGCAGCTCCCCGCGGGGCCGGGAGCCCGCCGGGCCTGAGCCCCCGGCACCGGCGCGGGGGGGCGCGTCCGTTCCCCCCGGGCCCCCCGGCTGGTGCCGGGTCAGTGAGCTGAACTGGCCCCGGGCTGGGAGCGGGGAAGGGCAGCGGCTGCCCCCGTGCTCGGCGGCCTGACCCGTGGGGCAAGCGGGGCGCGGGGAGCCCAAAGCGTGGGGCTGCCCCATGGCCAAGGGCCGCCCGAGCCCCTCTTCGGGTCGTGTGGGGGGAAGGAGGGGACAGGGAGCGGCGGGACAGGGAGCGGGTGCTGTTTGGCGGACGGTCCCGTGGAACACGCGTTCCCGGAAAGCAGAACTGGAGGGTGACGTGTTCTTTGTCGGGCTCACGAGAGCCCGAGTGAGAAGCAGGAAGGAGGGTTCAAAGGCAGCAGCCGCACGGGTCAGGCCCGCGCCTGTCCCGGAGTGCCCTTGCGCAGACGGGGGCCTTCGTTTTCGGTCGGTGCCTCAACCCGATGCTGCTTCTCTGACTGCGAACGCTTGGATGTCCCTGGGTTCTGAATCATTGCGGCGCTGCCAGAGATTTGTGTTTGCCAGTTTGGCGAGTGCCGGATCGGGGAAGGAAGATTTCCACGGGCAAACATTGACAGGCAGTTTTCTGTACAAACAGTTCTGGCAGGAGGGCTCTTAGGAACACGCAGACTTTGGATACCTGCAGCAGCTCGTTTGGGGGATGATTATCAGGGAAGCAGTTGATTTTTTACCGTTCCTGCCCCAGCTCAAGCAACACGTGCCAAAGGCTAAGCAGTGTTCGTGGGGGTGATTCCTGTGTGGCTCCCAGCCACCTTTGATATGACTGCAGTGTCACTAGAAGGACGTGCAGCCTGACTTCTAAAAATAAGTGGCATCGCCACAGCGGGTGAGAATTGAGCTGGTCTCTCCAGTTCAAGAACACGTTTCCAAAACCCTGTGATTTAGAAAGGTTTATGAGACCTGTGAGGGTGGATGCTGGCTGCATCCCATCTATGTTGCTGGTCTCTAAACTGGCTTACACCCAGATGCGTGAGTTTTCCTTGGGATATTCGTACTGCTGGAGACATCGGAGGTGGCCGTCTGCTTCCCTGGCCTTCTGGCAGCCCCTCGGGATGTGATCCTCCCAGCCTTCTCTAAAGTTTCTTTGCCACGATGTGAACGGCACTCATTGCATTGCCTCGCTGATCACGTAAAGCATCTAGGTGGTGAGCTCTGAACTTGTTATCTGCATTATTGATACCTAAAGTTAGGTGAGATCATCTTCCCCATAATTCCCACACCCATCTTGATTCTTGTGGACGTGTTGCCCGTGGGGAGAGTCACCGTGACTTCAGTAGCTGACCTACGTTATGCAAAAATGTGTTGGCTTCATTTTTGTTGACTTTTCTCTTGGTCTTAGGTGGTTGCCACAGGCTCATGTTTGCTGCCACTTGAGGATTTCTTTGGTTTTATGCACGTACCACGTCCTCTCTTTATATGTCTCCTTTCACAGAAGACATCTGCTGCATTTCCTTCACATCCTCAGTTACGCCAGTTGCTACCTCTGAACTTCTCGGTGAACAATGGACAGTGAGCAGAACACGCGTCCTGAAATGCTTTGGGGTCTTCCAGTTCGGTCACTCCGTTTTCTGCAAATCAGGCTGGAGGATTCACTTTCCACCAAGATGTCTGTTGGTTTTGGCACAGCTGTTACTGAAAAAAAAAAAGTGGGTTGTTTTTCTGGGCTGAGGAATGCTACATACACATTTTCAGCTAGAAGTTGGCTTGCTTTATCTCTCGCTGTGGACTGTTCTGTTTAGTCTCTTGGAGATAGCTTAGGCGGTCTGCACCTCTGATGTGTTACCAGATTGCACGCTTACTGGGGATTGTCTATAGAAGAGGTTACATCTGGATCAACTTCTTTTAAAAAACGATGCTCTGGGCTGTGTTTGTAGTGGGACAAAACAAACACCGCACGTAGAACAAATGCAGATACAGTTCTGAGCACTGAAAATTTCAGGAGGTACTTTGATTTGCACTCCAGTGGACACAGTTTGGGCCGTCCTGCCCACTTATGGCACTGATTATTCAGCGGATATTTTAACAGGGCAGCGCTTTGCGACTGTGTTTCCAGAATTTCTCTTTTTGGGATGTTTCCTTTGGTGAAGTCCAAAGTACGAGTTGAGGAATACTGCTGGGATTGAGGATGTATTTAATTAGCTAAAATGCAGAAGTGTGCTCCCTAGAAGTGGGAAGGGATACCCCGCTTTCTCTGCAGAAGGGCAGCAGGAAAACTCGTGTTCCTTGTGGTGTAGCAGCTTTTAACTGGTGCAGCTGACACGTGGGGGACTGCTGTAAAGTGATTGTTCGTCTCTCAAACCCAGAGATCAATTTTCTTGCTAGCTAGATACTGAAGATCCTCTTGCAAGGAGGAATAACCGACTGTGGGCTCACTAATGTATACATGCCAAATTTTTGAAGAGGAACTGTGTGAACAGGAGGTCTGCTCAAAGGTCTTGTGCCCAGTTTTGGGCTGTAGGGGTCTAAGATACATGACAATTTGAGCAGCACATGGATTACAAAGAGTTCCTCGTTAGCACTAATCACCTTGGTGGGGACTTTCTTAGCGACGTGATCCTAGAGGTGGGTGCTAGGTCGGTATCATACTGTCTTGATGTTGTAAAACCCAGCAAAATTATTCCTTTATCTTTTGAGGCAGCTGAGGGAGTTCAGTGAAGGCAAAGGCCTGCAGACCTTTTGGGTGGAGGGGTGACTTGGGGCCAAGTAATAATTTATAATTCTGGTTTTATCATACCCATAAAGAGGTGTCATGCCAATTACAAGAGGATGTGACTTTAAATGTGATTTACAGTGATGTTTAAAATTGATTTATACATTGAGTTATTAGTAGGTAGTAAAAATATTTCCTGTTATTTAGAATAACAATATAAACACTGCAATATTAATGCTTTATAGAAATAGGTGGTTCAGAATGTTCGTGGTTACAGAAGGTGAAATTTTTTGTCAGCCAGCGGGATGAAGGATTCGGCTGCAACTTGAGGCTGTTCCAGGGCAGGAAAGTTTAGTATGTGGCTCTTGTCTGGGCAGGGAAGGGGAAATTACTGCAAAGTAACTTGGAGAGTGGCTTTACAAGCTGGCTGTGTGCTCACTCGTAGCGGACGCCCGCGGTACTCCGCTGTGCAAGCCAAATGAGGTGAGCTCAGGGGGGAAGCGTGGACTGCACATTTACATCCCTCCTCGTTGCACAGCGATGTCTTACTGAGCAGACACAACCGAAAACCTGATCTGCTTACGGATTTACCTCAGCTACCCTGGACCGACTTTCCACGAGGAATTCCCATGGCTACGCACAAGCAACTGAATCCTTTTTTGTTTTCTTTTTGTCCATAGGAAAACCGTCCGATCCCAGAACCGGGTCCCAATGGTAGGTCTAGAGATGACTGCTTCTGTCTGCTTCCTTTACTAATCTCTTTCTTTTCTCATTCTCTTTTCTTGCTCCTTGATATCATAAAGAGATAAAATATTTCTGAGAAAGTATAAAATAATCCAAAAAAGAATGTGTGGCTGAAACAGATGTGTTTCCACTTGAAAAGAAGAGCTGGAGCAGTGACAGATACACCCCTTTATCTGGCTTTTTCTGCTTCCTGTTTCATCAGTTGATCTATTTCACGTTAAACAGCTCTTGGGACATGTCAGATGATTTTATTGCAGGACTAAGTATGAGTAGCCTAGGCATATGGGCTGATAGGAATTTGATTCACTAACTCTCCAGGGCTGAAATCGTAGCTGAGAGAGGAGGGAAAGTTAAATAGATTTGCTCTTTTATTCTTGCTCCAGCGATAGTCACGCCCCTCTTAGGTTGTATGAGCTTTTGTTGACAGGGGTCTTACCATATTTTAAGCTTTCCCGAGTTGTAAATCCTTGTATAGTTATGTATTTCAGCAGGTGTGTCTCATGAATATGCCATCCATCCTAATGCGTGCACGTGCACATTTATTTCACGCTAGTAAATCTGGACGTTTCAGTGCTGGCTTGGCCTTTGTCGTGGGGCATGGGGGCAGCGCACGTGTCGCTCTCCCGGTGCCCAAGAAGGTAAGTTTTGCTACAAGGAACCTTTCTTCCTCTTCTGGCAGAGGTCCTCCTGCGGATGCATTCTGTTGGGATCTGCGGGTCTGACGTTCACTACTGGCAGCACGGTCGAATCGGGGATTTTGTCGTGAAGGACCCCATGGTGTTGGGGCACGAAGCTTCTGGGACTGTCATCAAAGTGGGATCAGGAGTGACTCATCTGAAACCAGGTAACTGGAATCGAAACAGTCTTTTTATTTGTTTTCCTGCTTACCGTTTCCTGAGAATGTGTTGATAACAGGCTGTACTTTTTTTATTAGGTAAATTTATCTGATATTCTGAGTGGTGAATTGCAGTGTGACCTTCTCCTGCGAAGAGGGTCACTGTGCTGCTATTAATCAGCTTGGCTACTGTGGTTTATGATATTTCTTAGCTGTGCTTTATCCTGGTCTGCTTGAGCTGGTCTGACTTTATTTTAATGCAGATCAGAGTGTATGCTGGCACAACGTGCCTTTTGAAGAAGCTAGATGAAGCTTCAGGAACCGCGTATGTTGCTCTTGCCAACAGCCTGCTGTTAATGTTTCTTCGCTGTGTGTGTTCTTGAAGGAGCAGATGGCCTCCTGCAGCGGAGAGAGGTCACTGGAGCAACTGTACCAGGCCCCATGGTGTGACTCTACAGTTTACTGTGCTCATGAATGTCCTAGAAAATGGGCTGAGCAGTGAGTTTTGCAAAGTTTGCTGATGAGAGCAACTTAGGCAGGGTGGAGAGGACACGGGAGAGCTAGCAAGAGGTACAGAGAGACCTTAAGGGTGCCGTGGCAATAAGATGCAGATGAAATTCAATGCAGGTAAACATAAAGTGGTTTCCACAGCAGAAGAAACAAAACCAGCTTCATATCTAAAATGAGGGACTGACCATCACTGCTGAAGAGCGAGACCTTTGGCTCTGACACAGTGCATGGGAACGTTGGCTCAGTAACGATGAAAAATGCAAATCAGCGTTAGGAGAGGGACAGAGACTCAATCAGGGGACATCATCGCACCTCTGGAGCTCTGCATGCGGTTCTGGTCTCCTCCTTTCCAAAGGGATACAAAAAAAGTGAAGAAGTTTCGGAGGAGGACAAGGAGATGACGAGATGTGTAGCAGCGTCTCTATGATGGATGACTAAGCTAGGAGCTTGAGCTAGGAGCTGGAGAGACGGCTCAAGGACACGTGGCACAGGTCTGAAGGCTCATGGAGGGCAGGGAGAGGGCACGTAAAGGCTGCCTGGTTCTCTGGTTCCTCCAATACAAGAGCAAAGGGCAGTGGGAGCCAGGTGCAGCGTTCACCTAAGATGTAGCGTACCTGCAGGCCTCCTTGGCAAAGGCTGACGTGGATGCTAAAAGGTTACATGGTGGAAGGTGGAGGAGAAGTTGTCGAGGGTTACTAAATATAACAAAGCCACATGCAGCTTGAGGGGCCCCACAGCTGAATATAATGGGAGTCTGGGAGAACATTCAGTATGTGCCTGTCCGGCTCCTCTCACCCCCAGACGTCCCCCATTGGCCGTATCACAGGTGGTGTACTGGGCTAGACGGCTCTTTACTTCGATCCATCCTCCTGCTTGTCACTGTGTCTGACTGAAAGCCTGTGGGTGGAGGGCTTCGCTGAGAGATTTGGTGTTGAGCAGCTCGCTCTGCCAAATAAAAAGTGCTGTCTTGTGTCCCTTGTGTACTTGCAAGTTGTACTGTGGCCACACAGTTGTTTTCTTTAGTCCATCCTGCCTTGCGATTGCAGTTAAATAATTACTCTTTGTCCTGCAGCGTGTGTCCTTCCAGCACTCTGGGCATTAAGATGTCTCTGTTCCCCTGGGTGTGCTTCTGCACCGTGAGCTCCCTTCCCAAGGAACAGCCCTTTCCACCTGGCAGCGTGATGGCCAGCAGAGCTCACCTGCTTTGTCCTAATCATTTCTTCTTCCAGTTACTACAGATTCTGAAAAAAATCTGGTCACCGTGCGGTTGCCTGGGGCGAGGGCTGCTAGGGTTGAGTGCAAGGCAGTTGGAGAGAGGTTTGTATGTGACTGAGCTTCCATCTGCTCTGTGTCTGTGCCTCTGAAACACCAGCTCTTTTCAAGTCACTGTGAAGATCTTGGTGATGAGGCCACCGTGAAGGAAGTGTTAGGAACTTGCCTGGTGCGTGCAGCGTGATCTTTCTCGGTTAGCAGATGTCCCTCATGCTCCTCTTGTGCCAGGGTTTCACGCTGTCTTCCGTGGTTGTTCAATGCTACTTGTACCTATGTGCCCACCTTCTTCCCGAGTAACACAGTCTGCTTTCACCCTGGTAGGTGATCGAGTGGCCATCGAGCCTGGCGTCCCAAGAGAAATGGATGAGTTCTGCAAAACTGGCCGCTACAACCTGTCTCCAACCATCTTCTTCTGCGCGACGCCTCCCGATGACGGGAACTTGTGCCGCTACTACAAGCACAGTGCCAGCTACTGCTACAAGTTAGTCGGTGCTCCCTCGGCAGAAAAATCTATATTCCCTGGGAGGGATTAGCTGAAGCAATTGCCTCTTGGCCCTTTTGAGTATTGCAGTGAGCACTCTTTACTTTAACACAACAGGTTTTATTGCTTTCTGATCCATAAATAACATGTGTAAGGTTTGGATGGCAGCCACTTTGCAAAGGCTTTGTCAGGCAGATATAGTTTATCCCCTCTGGTGCCAGACATAAGCAAACATTTCTTGCACGTTTCCTGGGATGTCACCACTGCTTTACCCTTTATTTATTTTCCTTTTCCCATTTGCTCCCTGCTCTTGGTTTCTTTTCTGCTGTCTTTTTGTATCCTTGCCTTCTTAGGACGGTGCCTGGAGGTCTTTGATTCTTTGAGCTGAGCTAGCTTTACTGCTGCTTTTCAGGAAGCACCGCATGGACTGCTGCCACCTCGCTCTGTCATTTGAAACAGAGTCGTCCTACTTAGAGCAGAACAGGAACGGAAAGCAGCGTCCCCTGCTAAGCTGCTCTTTTGCGTGGCGCTGAGTGGCCCCACTAAGCTGCCAGCGTTACACATCTGTTTTCGTATCCAGTTCAGCAAACTTGAGTATGTTCTTAAGTGTCGCAGGACTGACACATTTGCTTAAAAGCAAGTCTGTGCTTAAGTACTCTGGCAAATACGCTGCAAACTCAAATAAACCTCTGCAACGTTATACCCACGTTAAGTATACACAAGCAGTTAAAAATAGTCGAAGGTAGTGACCCTCTGAGACTGCTCTACCTGTGGAGCTTGTTCTTTCTCAGTCTGTGTGGAGCTGGTGCTTCCAGGAGCAGGAATGTCCTCAGGATTGACCTTTGGTGTCTGCAGAGGCAGTGTTCGGGATCAGATCAGTCGGGAGGAGGCACTTGAATGCTCTTCTCATGAGAGTCCTCAGGCAGGAAGCTCCGTTCAAAGCGGATCCCAAGCAGCTGCTGTCAGGATGAGATGCTGGTCTGGATGGGACCAACTTCTCACTGTCCAGACCCGCTGTCACTGATTTCCTGTTGTTAAAATAACGTTTTCTGACAACATCACAAGTTTTTGCTTGGGACGAAGCGACTGGTTTGTAGCGGTCTTCTTCCAGGGAGAGACCTGCTTTTTTCTCCAATTTGAGTAAATACTACTTCAGCTACATTTTTTTTTTCTTAAGCTGGGAAATGCAAAGCCTGGTTCTGGTGCTCTCGGGTTCAAATCAGCAATGCCGTGGCCATCTGATGCAGAGCAGATTCCCTGGCGTGAAGTCACTCTGCCAGCACAGATTTGCTAAGAAAAGATGATGGCTGAGCTCGGCCTGTTCTCGCATATTTGGGCAGGTGTTGTCTGTCCTTCTGCAGGCGGACAGACTCTGTGTTGGGTACTCCGAGTAATTTGATGGAGGTGGGATCGTGCCGCAAAGCTGCCCTCCCTGTTGACGGGGCAGTACCCAGACCCAGGAGGAGCAAATGTGATGCCAAACTCTCAGGCAACCGAAATTTTGGAGTCAGCCCTTCAGTGCCTCCTGGAGACAAGGGGCATAGAGACGTCTTACAGCTGCCTTCCCACAACTGTCACTTCCTTTACTTAGTCTTCGCGTTGGCCTGGCTGAGATCTGACCTCAAGCTTCCCAGGGCTGTCAGAAGGACTTTCCTCACAGACACAGCTCCCGGCACCCGCTGTGTGAGAGCCCACGCTGGTGGCTTTCTGGAGAGCTGCGTTGTGGGGCTGCAATTTATTTCTGTCAGCAGTTCGGAAGGGTTTTGCCCCCCTCTGCTTTTTTCTGTCACTTGGCTAGCTGCATTACCGTGCTGTTTCTGTCCAACAGGTGTTTGATACCCACCGTACACATTTTCCCTGACTGCGGGGAGGGTGTGTGCTGGGACCAGTCCACTGGTTGAAGCGTTTGGTGCATCCCAACACCTTGTTGAGGTTCAACAAGGCCAAGTGCCAGGTCCTGCACTTGGGTCACAACAACCCCCGGCAGCGCTACAGGCTTGGGGAGGAGTGGCTGGAAAGTGCCCGGCGGGAAAGGGCCTGGGGGGGTTGGTCGACAGCGGCTGAAGATGAGCCAGCAGCGTGCCCAGGTGGCCAAAGAGGCCAGCGGCATCCTGGCCTGTATCAGAAATAGTGTGACCAGCAGGACCAGGGCAGGGATCGTCCCCCTGTGCTCGGCCCTGGCGAGGCCGCACCTCGAGTGCTGGGTTCAGGTCTGGGCCCCTCACTCCAAGACAGACACTGAGGGGCTGGAGCGTGTCCAGAGACGGGCAACGGAGCTGGGGAAGGGTCTGGAGCACAAGTGCTGTGAGGAGCGGCTGAGGGACCTGGGGGGGTTTGGCCTGGAGAAAAGGAGGCTGAGGGGAGACCCTCTTGCTCTCTACAAATACCTGAAAGAAGGTTGTAGAGAGATGGGGGTCGGTCTGTTCTTCCTAGTAACAGACAACAGAACAAGAGGAAATGGCCTCAAGTTGCGCCAGGGGAGGTTTAGGTTGGATACTGGGAAACATTTCTTCCCCGAAAGGGCTGTCAGGCCCTGGCACAGGCTGCCCAGGGAGGTGGTGGAGTCCCCATCCCTGGAGGTATTCAAAAGACGTTTAGATGAGGCCCTAAGGGATATGATTTAGTGGGGGACTTGGTAGTGATAGGTTAATGGTTGGACCTGATGATCTTGGAGGTCTCTTCCAACCAGAACAATTCTATGATTCTGTGATTCTATGATTCTATCCTGGGTGTGATGGGGAGACCTGGATCTGGCTGCCTTTGCTTTATGTGGCATCACCATTGGCAGCAAGATGTTTTCTAAAAGCGTGGAGCTGAATTATTCAACCCAGGTGAGGGGTCTGGGAGCTCACTGATGGGTCCCAGCTGCAGGGCAGCCTTTGAGGTGGTACATACGCAACTGTGGGGTTTATTCCAAAGGGAATGAGCGGTAAAGGAGTTTTAGGGTTGACTCACCAGGTACTGGAGAGATGGTGTGGGGAAGTTTGTGGATCCCTGTGTTTGGTGCTAAGGCAAACCTCACTGGTGAATGGTTTAGGTGTACTTGATGCTGCTTTAGAGGAGGGAAGGAGGAAATATAACCTCTTGAAACGCCTTCCAGCCCTGCATTTCTCAGACCAAGGGTGAGAGTGTATTTTGCCACTGTGATTTAGACCCATGTTTGGTCTTCGAGTGTCATGGCTTTCCTCGTCACCCTCATAAACCTCTTTGGTGACTGTTGCTTGTGTCTGGTTCTTGCAGGCTTCCAGATAATGTCACCTTTGAAGAAGGAGCCCTTATTGAGCCCCTTTCGGTGGGAATCCACGCCTGCAAAAGGGCGGGAGTAACTCTGGGAAGCAAAGTCTTCGTGTCCGGCTCTGGTATGGTGAACATACGGGTTCTCTGCCTGCTGCGGCATGGAGGGGGATGGACAGGGTGCAAGCTGTGCTTCTAGGCTCTGCTGTAAGCATGGTCCTGGCAGGGTTACAGGGATGCCAAGCGGGACATTGAGGCTGTCCTTGCCCATGCTGCACTACGGTGCTGCGTTTTGAGCAGCCCAGATGCAAAGTGCAGTGCCTGGGCGTGCTGAGCCGACCAGCTCAAGGGAGCAGAGGAGCGGGTGGTGGTTTCCTTGTGGAGTCCCTCGCATGGCGATAGCTGCTTTCTCAGCAGCTGGTCTCGCCGCCCTGGGATTGTGGTGATGCTCTGATCCCAGAGCTGCCCACTTGGAAACACAGTTGGAGCCTCCTTTAGCCTGGGAACATGCTGAGCCCTGGGCATGTCCAGAGCCGGCGGCTGGTGCTGTCTGGCAGTTGTATATGTTCTCTTTCTCCCCTTCGTATGCAGGACCAATTGGCCTTGTTAACGTGCTTGTTGCCAAGATGATGGGTGCAGCGGCTGTGGTAATTACAGGTAAGTCCTTTTAATCGTTAAGCATGTGCCTGTTTCCCACGATACAACACTTTGATGAGTTCCACATTATTCCTTCAAGGTAACTGCTGGGGAGGGCAGCCCAAGCACAATGGAAAGTCTGTTCATGAATGGAGTAGTAGCCTGTCTGGAAGGAATCCTAACGAACACCTCATTCCCCGGGACAAGACTTTGATCTTTGCACTAATTGGGATCTGTAAGAAGGTGCAGGTTGCAACTGGTGCTTCCCCGCTAGGTTAGCAGACCAGGGTAATAACTTCCACTTCCTCGCACAGACAAGTTGTGGGGGTGGAGTAGCTGCAGTGCTTCACTGAGAATAAACCGGAGGCTAATGAATGGTCCTTGGATCAAGCCTAGAGACCTTTTTCAGACTTTGAGCAGGTCTTTTGGGAAGAGGCAGTGCCTCTGTATGACAAAGCTCTGAGTTACAGAAGCTCCGCCTGTTCCTGGTGCCTCTCATCACTGACTGTTTTGGGGGTTTTTTTCCATTTTGAGCTCTTCTGAGCTTCTCTTCAACTTTGTGTTCTGCCTTCGGCTCATAGATAAAACCTTGAGGATCAGGTTTCATCTTCCCTGTAGTGCCTATAGATCTTGATTATATCTGCTGCTAGTCTTCACCGAGGCATGCAGACCAGGCAACACAGCATATTTTATACCCTGTTTGGAGCTATTCTTGGAGGTTTGCTCTGAGCAGGTTTTTTTCCTGCTGGGGGGTTCATTTTCCACTGATTATCCGCAATGACTGAAATGACCTTTTCAGGGTCCCTGCATTTCAGAAATGGGCCTTCCTTGCATAATTGTGTCCTGGAGGTTTCTAGTCCACTGCCGCTTGCAGCCGTGTTTTTGTCTAGCTGTGCCTGCAAAACTGCTGAGGATGGAGATCACGCCTTTCTGAGTACCTACTCCAGGATTGCACCACCTCCTGATGAAGCAGCTTTTTCTGGGGTCCGCTCACAAACTGTCATTTGCGGGTATTTCCCTTTGTATTATCTGCAACAGCTGAAATGAGTCTTCATCATCTTTGCAGCTGCCCTTCTGGTTGTTCCAGACAGCCGTTCGATCCCCCCTTCTCTTTGCCCTGCTAACCCAGCCCAGCTCCCTCCACCTCTCCTCGATGGTCAGGCTCTTCTCTGTGTAGCTTGCCCAGAAGAACTGAGAGCTGGAGTAACCTCAGGAGGTTCCCTGGTTGAAATTTCCACCTGGGGTTTGGACAGGGCCTGGAAGTGGTGTTTCCACTGCTCTTTGATCCTTCTGAGCAGTGGTGGCTGCAAGGAGCAGTTACAGGTACGACTAGACAACAAGCACAGGTTGCTGCGGCGGTTTTGGGCCAAAGACCCAACATGGACCTTTCAGAAGGCTGTTACTCCACCTCCCACGCTTCGGGCCAGGTGTATTTCTGACCTCTCTATTACTGTGTTTCCATCTTCAGGTTGAGAGACAAAATTTAGGTCCCACCCTCTTGGCTTTGTGGAAGCATTCTTCAGTAGTAGCTCATGTCAAAACCTAAGGCAGATTAGTGCCTTCTCCTTCCTAAATCCTCTTGCTGCCGAGTCCCGGGCCCTTTTTGCTCTGCCGGCCCCACCCTGCAGGCGTGTGCTTGGTGGACGTGATCCGTCCAGGCCTTAGATTTTGTGAAGTGTTGTCATTTGAGGATGATGGTTGCTATAGCAGGAAAAGCAGCTCTGCCTCTTGAATCATGTATGAGGAACCTTGCTGCCGAGCTGAGCTGGTGCAGGGGCCGGTGGGTGGCCTGGTCCTTGGGTGGGGAAGGGCTTGGTGAGCTGGCAGGGGTTGGTGGGGCTGAGGCAGCTGGTTCAGCCTGCTGCCCCATCCCTGGTCCTGCCTGGGTGTATTCTTCCCTGTAACACTGGGAGCTGCTGTTGCTTCTGCCTGTAGGCTGCTCCTGGGGACCTTTGGCAAGCAGGTCTGTATAGCATGTGCCGCAGGGCTCCAGGTGGCCATAGGAAGTTCGTGGTACCTGGTCTGTAGGGTCAGCAAGCTCAGCTACATGGACTCAACCCCTTCTTATCTTTACGCCTTGGCCTAGGTAATGATCCTGACTTGTAGATGTCTCCCACCTGAGAGGTGTTCGGCTGAGATGCTCAGAGACACCTGTGGAGGTGCTGTCGCTAGTCAAATATTTGTACGTGACATGAGCTGAGGAATGGGTTTAGTTTGGCTCGCTGCCGCTGGGGATTTTGCTGCCCTTCTCAAGGAACTGCTTTTTGTGTTGGCTTTAGGAGCCAACACCTGTGAGGTGACTGTCTGCCCACAAAGGCTCTCTTGTACTTTGCTACCAGATTCTTTGAATTCATTGCCTGGAGTTTTTATGATGCATTTGTCTGTGAAGAGCTTTGTCTGCGCAGCATTTAAGGCTTTAGATGTTGCGTTTGTTTTGACAAGCCACACACAAATACAGAAATACTTAGAAGAGCTTTTTCCTGACCTGGGGAGAACTCACCTCCTACAGCTTCTGCAGTGAGTGTCTTTGGCACACCTGGAGTCAAGGAGTTTTGGAAAGTCACGTCTCTGCCGAGGGGTCGGGTCCCTTCTCTGGGGCTCCTGGAGAGCAGCTGGTGCTGTAGTTAGAAACTAATGCTCAGCCCTACCCTTCCAACGGCTTGTGTGCACCAAAGCTTGCCTTTCCTCCCAGATATGGCAGCTTGCCTGGTAAACGGTATTAGTGCTTCTGATGATAACCTTTGCTCTCTTCCCTGAAGTGCTTTATTCCTGGCAGACTAGCGTTCTTCCTTTTGGGGTGAGATTTGATGTATTTAATGGACTGCAGTTGGGTGCAGAAGATGGATTTGTTTCATGGGTCCTCATCTACTCTTCCCTGAGGCCTATGGCTTTCTCCACTCTGCTGCTGAGTGGGTGTGATTGATATTTATGGGCAACCTTCTCCTGTCCTGCCTTGCTGTGGACATTGCTGTTGCTCTGAAAAGCTGCTTTTCTCCTTAGAGGCATGTGAAAGAGCAGCCTTATTCCCCAGCAGGTGACGTGACACTTTGGGTATTTGTATGGCAGTGTTGGGCTGTCTTGCCTTACCCTGTCTGTCACTAAAGGTACACTTAATAATTCCTTCTTAAGGGAAGCTATTCCCCTTGTGCTATCTAAGTCTGAAGTCGTGGGTGCTGGTGCCTCCAGAAACCCTGGAAGTCAAGGTCAGGGAAGATGAATAACTGGACAGAGTTCAACTCCATTGTGAAAGAAGATCAACATAGGAAGTGTGAAAGCTTCAAGAATATTTGCCTGTTAAGTTGGCTCGTAAACCGTCATGAGAAGCTTAAATATAATTTGATAACTTCCGTGGGAGCAGAGATAGGGGAACGAGCTACTCTTAGTCTGGCAGCCAAAACTTTAATTAGCTCCAGCGGCCAGGAAGTGAAAACAAATTTCTGACTAGAGGCAAGATGCAACTCTTTAATTGTATAATTGACCAGTTTCCCAAGAGTCGTGTGGGGTTCAGCCACAGGAAGGTTTAAAATCCAAATGACTTGGTCCTTCTCAAGACTCACAAGTGTCTGGAGCTCTGAACGATATGGTAACCTTCTCATTTGGTAACCTGCAGATCTGTCAGCTTCAGTAAGCGCTTAGCGGTGATTCACTTAGGCCAGGTGTACCAAGATGCTATCACAGCCCTGGCGGGTCTGACAGTATTGCAGCTGTGTCCCGTGTGCCTCTGCAACGCGAGGACTTCCTTCCCGAGCAGGTCAGCAAACCCCAGGCCAATACAGGAGAGGCGTGGGCTTTTGCTGCCCGAGAGCAGCTTTTGTGGCTACTTTGAGATGGAGTGGCTGGCAGGACAGCCTGTCTCTCCTCTTGCTCCAGGACCCTGCCTCTGGATGTGTTTCTGCCAAAGGGACAGTACAAAATATATCAGTGAGTGGGCAGACACTGCAAACAGCTGAGTGCGGCTGTACCTGCTACACACTGGTGTTTCGAGCAGGGTGCTTCGTGGGGAGTTTGGTTCGTTGCTGAGCCCCCGTGGTCTCCTTGCTGTACACTGAGATTTGGGAGACACCAGCCATGCCAGGCAGAAGCGCTTCTTAGCTCTTCAGGTGCTTCAAAAATAGCAGCTCTTGCTGCTTGGGGGGTCTCTGAGGGCAGCGCTGCTAGCAGAGGGTCAAGCAAGACCGTACACGCGGCCTGAGACCCAACGCTCAGAGCTTGGGAGGGACGGATGTGACTCATGTCTCCTGCAGCCACAGGAGCGAGAGCCCACGTCGAGGCTTCCAGGGTGATGCTGCCCTTACTTTTCAGCCTTGCCTTTTCCTCCTTCATCTGCGTTTCATTACTCTTTGTTCTTGGTTCTTGAAACTCCCTCCACAGATCTCCTGGGTGCTCATCTCGGTGGGTGTGCCCGCACCCGGCATCCCAAGCCCTCCTGCTGCTGGTGGGGGCATGTCCATCGCCTGCCCTGGCAGTAAGTAACGTCACATTCGCTGCGTGATGGGCAGGGCAGGTCCTTTGGCCTGGCTTCCTCCCAGCGCTGGGGCTGAGTCAGGGCGGCTCATGTCAGAGCAGCGGCCTTGTCCTCCTTCTCTTTTCCCTTGATATTTCCCCCCTACCCCCATCTTTGACCTCTCTGAAGACTGTGTCCTGGTGAGAGCACTATTTTCTTCTTTGTGGTGAGTGTGCTATGTGTCCTGGAGATGAGTGTGCCCCTGGCAAAGGCATGATTCTCCGAGTCTTCAAGCCTAGGACCTCTGGCTTTGCCCACCCCTCAATCTTGGGTCTAGGAAATCTTGGCTGTTACATCTTCCTTCGATCTGGACGTCTTTTCCAGTGCCAGCACACAGGCCCCTGTAGACCGCTGCTTCAGTGCAAGGCAAAGAGGCTGTTTCTGCCTGGGAAATGCCACTCTTCTGCTGTCCACCTCCTCATCTCCAGAGATGTCCTGGTCACCAGTGGTGCCTGGAGCAGAGTTAGGTGGCTTCTTTCCAGGGGACATGGAACAGAAGAGAGAAACAGTGTGGCTACCCGCCGGGGCAGCTCGCTCCATGGTACAAACCATTTTATGGATCTTCAAAAGATATTTATAGTGCTGCCAAGAGGTACCAGAGTACAGCCATACCCTCACAGGCATTTATCATCACCAGCTTTACTGCTCTGTGTTAATGGGTATCTGAGGTCCACCATATTACCAGATCCACTCCCTTTTTCTTTTCGGCTTGCCTGCTAATTCATCTGTGGTAGAAACTGTCCTGAGAGATGCTCAGCAGCCCCCAGTGCTGTTACAAGGAGGGTAAAAGGATGAGAGAGGTCTGTAACAGCAGGGATGCACTTAGCGTTGCCAGCTAATGCATTCTGCAGTTCGCTCGGCTGAAAGCATCTGCTGATGGTTCATTGAGGAAGCCCTCGGAGAGCTCGCGATCTGCTCTCATCCGGTACGGTTAGAAGTGAAACGGCCATGCTAGCGATCCTCTGAGCCCGACCTCTTCTGTCAGAAAGGCTTCTTGGTGCCGTGCTGTCCATAGCCAGGTGATTTCTGAGCCGTCAGGGCAACCTTGCCTCTGCCTAGTGCCCTTTGAGAGAGATCCTTCAGGGTGTGAGCAACAGCAAATCATCTTGAGAGCCAGGGAAGGAAAATGCAAAAGTGAGTGGTGGTTTTTTGCCTCATTGTAGGCCCCTCCCTGGGTTAACTCACTGAGTGTGTCTATAATGTGGTTTTTTTACGGTCCTTTTTCACTAGTGGATTAAGGTCCCACGTGAATTAGTGAAGTTGCTTCTTGAAAAGTCACGGCCGGAGAGGCACTGAGCAGTGCAGGGTTAGACAGTGGCAGCTTTGGCACTGTTCAAACAGGGCGAGCGTAGGTTGGCACTGCCCTGTCTGTCCTGTCCTCCTGCCGCCTTTTGCCTTTGCCTGCACCGAGGTTCCTCTGCTCTGCGGTGGGCGTCGGGACAGCAACACGCAGTAGCCCAGGGCGGGCACAGCAGCCTGTGCTTGGCCACGGCTGTTCCTGCTGCAGTTCCTGCACTGATGTGCCTGCCCTTTGGAGTTAAGCTTGGCCCTCTAGTTTGCCTTGGCACACCCTTGATGTTCCTGCAGTACCAAAGAGAAATTGGGAGATCTATGAACTGATGTTCCTTCACTTGGATGTTGCTTTGCGTGGTGTGGATTTTGTCTGTGAGTTTAACCTCTTTGAAGCACACCCTCAGGCCTTTGGCATCTCCTCAGTCTTTAAGTTGTCCCCACTGCTTGTCCTCAAGTGAGCGGGTCTCCTCCCTGCCTCCTCACTGAAGGCTGCGTGAATTTGAGGGAGGGAACCTAGACCCTTTCCTCTCCTGATTGCGTGCTGCACTGTGAACGCATGCTCAGACCCCAGACGAGTGTGCTTCCATCAAGGCTCCTTGATGGTGGCCTAGTTACATCAAGGGTTGTAAGTCCTTTGGTCTGGGAGGTCTACATAAATTCTTGAGAAGGTGCTCGTGGGCTAGAGCTTTCCATCTTCTCCTGCTGTGTAACAGATGCTCTCTTCTCTCCTGAGGTGATTGACAGCTGGTCACCAAAGAAGGTGGCTCTGTTGAGACATCAGATGGGGGCAGGAAGCAGATTGCAGGCTCAGGTTCTTGCTCCCCTTCTGCTTCATGTAACGCTCCAGTTCTTGACGTGTTTTGTCTTTCCCCAGATTTATCTGCCTCTCGCCTGCAAAAAGCCAAGGAGGTGGGGGCAGATTTCACCATTCAGGTAAAGAACGAGACCCCGCAGGAGGTGGCCTCCAAGGTGGAAAGTCTGCTTGGCTGCATGCCCGAGATAACTGTGGAGTGTACTGGAGTGCAGGCCTGCATCCAGGCTGGCATTTACGTGAGTACCGCTTGTCCCCAGGGTAGAGCAGTGATGGCATTGGCTTTCCTCTTTCTGCGACGCAGCAGTGAATGACAGTTATTTCACTCCTACAGTGTTTCATTTCAGTGGGCTTGGTGTGGGGGAGAGAAGGTGCTCGTTAGACAACAAACTGAGACAAAGAGTTAACGTCTTTGCAGACAGCGTGGAGATAATTGTCTGATTTGATGCTCAGGTGCTTTACAACGTACCAAAGAGACTGCAGGAAGACCCCGAAACCCAAGCATGGCTACGCAGCAGTGTCAGGCAGCTGGTACAAGTAGGGCAGCGGCTTCCATTGAGTTGAAGTTCTGTCCGAATGAGGAGAATAATTAAGAAAATGAATTCCAGCAGGTGAAGAGAGCAGTTAAGGAGGGGATGGTTTGCTGTCACAAACTGCCTGACGGGAGGATGTGGAGAAGGTAGTGCAGAGTTTCACAGTGAAAGGACAGGAGACAAATAGGACAGGAGACAAATAGGACAAGCTGCAAAAAGAGAAATTCCAGCGGAGCATCAGGCTCGTAGTTTTAAATCTCTCCCATTGAAATCCAAAAGTACTTTTCATACTCCTAAGTGCCAGTCATTTTTCAGAATGAGATTTAGATACCAAAATCCTTCAGGGGTTTTTGAAAGATTGCTTTTTAAGCCTTTTTTATTGCATGTTTCATGCTTATGGGCTCCTGACAGCATCCTACCTCTCTGCTGGCTTCTCTGCTGTACCCTGGACAGTCCATTACAGCCACAAAGTGTGGCTTTATTTCTTTAGAGACTTCTGTGTAGGCTCTGGTGACTGGTTTTTGCAAAATATAGCGTATTTGTTTGTTTGTTCTCCAGGCCACTCGTTCTGGTGGGACCTTGGTGCTGGTGGGGCTGGGGCCTGAGATGGTCACTGTGCCCATCGTGAACGCCGCCGTGCGGGAGGTGGATATCCGGGGGATATTCCGCTACTGCAACACGTGAGTCTCATGCAGTGTGGGCTGATGTGTCTCCAAGTCTGTCCTTAAGAAATTCTTGCTTTCCACAAGGAGAGAGGATGTGGAAAAGGCTGGTTTTCCTTACAGTTGGTTAAACCTCATGTCACTTTGAAATACCAGCGCTGCAGTGCAGACGGTGTGACTGATGCGTCTCGCATTTTTTGCCTTGGTTCCTGGAAGAGCCCTGCGCTGCAAACTTGACCACAACAAAGCAGCCCAATCGGGTTGTCCCACCGTCCTATTTCACGTAGCGTTTGGTGCAAAGAAAGGAAGAGACCCAACAAACCCTTACTCTGCTGTAAGCAAGCAGGCCAAAATGAAAAAAAAAAAAATCATAATTAACATTCGTGCCTTCAATTCATGCCCTGTAGAAAGGGAAAGCCAGGTGCTGGGGGTGTTTTGGAGGAGACTGGCTTGTCCACAAGTGTGCTGGCTCATGGCATGGCAGAGAGGAACACACAGCTTTTAGCTGCGTCAACCCTTGGTGCTGGGAGATCGCTGAGCAGCAGCTTGGCCTGGCACTGACCCCCCCCACTGCTTTGTGAAAAGCTGGCAGCCTCCTGGCATCCGTTAAATTGTCGTTTTTGAGGCAAGTGATACGGGGAATCTTAATTCTGTGCAAAGAGTCAAAATCCCAAGCGCTTCATGCTCTGTCAAGCTGTGAATACCCAGCCTGGCTGGTGGTGCCCAGCTCTGCTCTCCTTGCTTGTCGTGGAGGGAAATCACGTCGTCAGTCCTGTTGGAGATCAGCGAATGCTTGGATGAGGAAGAGCCATGTTTAGTTTTCATCATTTTGCTGGAGCTGAAGATAGATCCGGAGCCAGTTTGAAGGCCTGTGTGCTCTCTGTGGAGAAGTGAGCTGCATGGCTTGTGGACAGGCAGGTCTTTTAGTGTACTGAAAGCTGGCATCGCCCCGAAGGCAGGAAAAGCTCAGCTGTTCTCTCTTTGGTCTTGTTCTCCTCGGGCAGGGCTTGAGACCCAGTGTTGTGCACTTGCAGCCTGGTTTCTGCTGTGTTCAGAGCTGTAGTTTCTTCCTAGCAGAGCAGGAATCTGTGCTTAGTCTGTAGAGGTTGTTTTCCAGGAGGGATTTATGAGATATAGTCAAGCTCCTTCTTAAAATGAGAAATGTCTTTAAGGAGGCGGTTTGGGAATTAGAATTAGATGCATCCCTTTGTATCCCCATCACTCTAATTTGGCCCATTCAAACGGAGCAGCAAGGCCCAAATTGCTTGAGTCTCTGCCAAAGAAGAGGCTGGAAGCTGACTGAGGCTTTTCCTTTCTTCTCCCTGCACTGAGTCGGTGAGTTTGAACTCCGCAGTGAGCAGTCTGCAAGCAGGGAGGCAGGGCAAGAGGAGAGCGGCACACAGCGGTTTTGTTTTTCATTCGATGCTTCAGATGTTGTTCCCCCTCCGGAAGATTGTTTGTGGGCAAAATTCCTCTTGGTTGCCTGGGCTGAGGAAATTACTGTAATGAAACCAGGCTCCTCCACGCTCTTTCCTTGGGGCTCCAAACTGGTGACTGCTCTCACCTCCTGCTCTCCGCTTCCCTTGCAGGTGGCCCGTGGCAATTGCTCTACTCGCATCCAAGCGGATCAACGTCAAGCCCTTGGTTACGCACCGCTTCCCCCTGGAAAAGGCTCTTGAGGCGTTCGAGACCACCAAGAGAGGTGAGGGGGTAAAAGTGATGCTGAAGTGTGACCCCACTGACCACAACCCCTGAGATGCCGCGGTGCCCGGCCCTCTTCCCCTGTCACACCGCCTGCCTGAGATGCGAAGCATGAGGCCGCAGGAGGCTGATGTATGGCTGTTGCATGTTTACACGGTCACCTTATGCAGGCGCTGCCTTGTAATAGAGCTAGAAAATCAAATGTTGATGAGGGTGAATGGCACTGAGGGATACACCGTTAGAGTATTAACAGTTAACTACAAATGGAGAAGCAATAGGGAATAGTTTGAATCAAAACGTTGCTGTTTGTTTGGTTAGAGACGATGGTTCACATGGTTGGCTCTTCTCCGGCAGACCCCACGCACAGAAGAGCCTGGTTCTCTCTGTGTGTTTCGGGCTGTGTGGCTGCAGGGTTTGTCCGTGCGGATGCGCTGCGGGAGGGTGTCACCAGCCGCGTGGGTGAAGCGAGGTCGGAGATGCTGGCACTCCGCCTTCCTGCCCCAGCATTGCCCTGCGGCCGCGCTTGCCGCGGCTCTTGCCGTGTGGCAATCCCTGGGTGTCGGATAGCCCTGTGTGAATACTCCGCCTTCCAGTCGCACCTTCCCTCGGGGTCACTCAGGGACTGTAACAGCCTGTGGAACAAAGCCTGGCCAGCCCACTTCTGAGGAAAGCATCTGCACAGTCAGGTCATTCTCTCCTTGCTCTTTGCAAATAGCAAACTGCGGGCCCAAAGCCCGGAGCCCAGGGCTTTTTTGGACAAGTCTGTAGGCCAGCTGGGACCATATCTGCTGTGTAATCCCCCCCAGCAGCTCCCCGTGGGGTCCAAGGGACCTCTGCAGAGCAGGCTGGAGTGTGTTTGCAGGTAAACTGCCCTCTCTCCGGCTGGGACTGCAGGGAGCCCTGTCCTTACGTGGCTCCCAAGGAGGGGCTGTAGTTGGGGGGGGCACATCTTGCTTTTAGCATGGAGGGAAGCGCAGGTGAGAAGTAAGGGGACAGCGTCACTCTAAGGTTTTACCACTGCGAACGAATCGTAACTTTTGGGGGATATCGGGCCTTCCTGCTGAGTTTGTGAGCCGTGAACGAGGTGCTAGCGAGGTAGCAGGTTGCAGATAACAAAATCTAATCTTCGATTACAGTCACGTTAATTTTAATTCTGGGAGATCAATCCCTTTCTTGGGCCGGTACTGAAGTTTCCTCAATAAATGCTACCTACCTGATGTGTCTGTGTCCATTAAAGCGGTTTGGAGGGGTCTCTGACTTTGGGCCCTGGGGGACTGTGCAGACCCCTGGGCTGTTGCGTTGCTGGGTCTCGCCGGGTTGCAGGCGAGCTCAGCGCTGGCAGGACTGTGAAACCTTAAATGACCCAACTGCTGGTAAATCAAAGCTTGTGTTTATTGCAGAGGCGGCTAAGTTAATCTTGGCAGAGGTAGAAGCCTGCAAGTCCGTGCTGCGTTTTACAGGGCTGAGGCATAACCCAGGGGAACTTCCCATAGCCAGGAGAAGGGGTCAAGGTACTGCTCAGAGTAAACGGAGTTGTTAATGTGTCAGCCTGAGCAGGTAAAACCTACCTGGCAGCCTGGCCCCGTAATCAGATGTGGCCTTAGCAGAGCCTGTCCAAGAACTGCTAAAAGGCACCTTGCTGAAGGGTGTGTGACCACCGGGGAGGGGAAGGCTGCCCAGCTTTTGGCAGTGGGGGAGAGCCGGGGCTTCTTGCCAAGCCGTGGGGCTCTCCTGGCCCCCAACTCCTGTGCTGGGGGGAGCCCCGTTGGCATGGCTGGGGGACCGCTGGCCATCGCAAGACCCTGTTACTACCATGAAATTTAGAGCTACTCCCTGTGGTCTTGGGGGGCTGCTTAACACCCCAAGGCTGAAGCTATTCCCACGGCTCAGCCTCCTGGGGCTCCTTGGCTGTAATTTGCTCCCGCGCCAGGTCTTGCTGGGGGGCATCGCCACTGTCGGGGCATTGCTGGGGGTGCTGAGCCTGGCAGGACACAGTCTGTGGGGCTGTGCCTGGGCTCAAATCTGTATCCCCCTCCCTCCACCCCAGGTGCTTCACCAGTGCAGGGGAAACTCACTCCTGTTTAACCCATTTCCCAGTGGGCTGGTGTAAATACTCTGTAACGGGAGCAAAGCCAGCACTATGCCACAAGTATTGCAAGTCTCCAGGAGACTGAGACCCAACCGCAGGAGGCAAGAAAATGTTTTAAAACTTCAATCAATCAGCTTTATTTAAGCTCAATCACAGCCTGCGAGAGTAGCAGCCCACTGATGCAAAGCCAGGCATTAGTTAAACAAGCACAAATGATCCCTGATCAAAGGATGGTGACACTGCTGAGAGAAGCCAACGCAAACACAACTAAGGCCCTATGCAAACCCAGGGAAGGCTCAGAGTGCTAATGAGCAGGCACAAACAAATGTGTTAGGAAAGCTGAGCCTGTTTCAAGGAGAGGGATGGTGGGGAGCTCCCTGGCTCCTCACCCCAAGTGCGCGCTGCCCGGGTCTTGGGGAAAAGTGCTGTGAATTCAGGTCGTGCAGGCACCAAGCTGTTCCCCAAAGCTGTTCAGAGCCGTTCCCTGTGCGACCCGGCAGTGCACGGGCTCTGTCTCACGGGATTAAGGTGGCAGGGCCAAGCGTGACTCGAACACTGGGTTTTCTGGATTGGGACGCGCCGGCCTGACCCTGGGCGCGGGGCTGCAGGAGTGCGTGGATGGTAGCAGGACGCCCTGAGCTCAGGGGCTCACACCAGGGCTGTGTGGGGCGATGCTGGGATGGCAGCGCTTTACTGGTGCACCGCGTGCTGGTCTCAGCTCTGCGGGTCTCAGCATCCATGCTCTCGGCCATGGATGGCTTTCTCCCGGGCATGGCGGTGGGTGGGAGCCCAGGACCATGGCCACCCGAAGCATTGCCACGCAGGTGCTGGGGTTGAACACGCGTTTCCAAGGAAGACTGCAGCCCGGCGGTGAAACAGCATGGGGTAGGATCAGAAATTCTCATAGTGATGTGCAAAGTAGGTCTGGTCCTTCCTGTTCAGCTGCCGACAAGCCTTTTCTACGCTCTTCGTCATCCCAGGCGGGCCACAGCTGAACACCCCGATCTTCTGCACCTGGGGAAGGAGGGAGCCAAAGGGGTCAAACCCAGCAGCACCAGCTCTCCCCCCAGCCCAACCCCCTCCAGCAGCTTTGGGCACGGATGCTGGCCGAGCGGTCTGTCCAAGCCTGAGGAGGCTTTGGAGGAGGTTATCACCTCCCCATGGAGCTGCTGGGGCCATGGAGGAAGGACGGGATCCTCCGGGGTCTCTGCCAGCTCTGGGCAGTGGCTGCAGCCAGAGTCTCGCCATAGTGGGGGTGTTTGGCTGGTACAGGGCACTGCTGACTCTTGCAGCTCTTCCTGGCTCCGGTGGGAAAGTGGGGCTCATGCCCCTTTTGCCATGCCCTTGGTGTGGATGCCACCAAGGTCTCCAGGGCCTCGGGGACAGGCTGGGACCAGTCCTCCGCACTGGCCGGTGGGTGCCTCCCTCCTGTCCCCAGCCAGGCACTGACCTCGGGGTGCACCTCCTGCAGCGAGTTGAAGAAGGGTACGAAGGGAGGGCGCCCGAAATGGGTGATGGAGCGCAGCCCCGTGAACAGGCTCTTGTTCAGCACCTTCTGGAAGTGCCGCTCGCAGATGTACTGGAAGAGAGATCAGCGCACGTCAGATGGCCCAGCACGGCCCAGCACGGCATGGCCTCCTCCCCGGTGGGTGGCCAGGCTCACCAGCATGGTGGTGCGCAGGTCGAACTTCTCGGCCAGCTGCGTGATGTAGATGTGCACGGAGACCAGGTCGTTCCTGTCTGCCTCTTCCACCTCGCGGATGATGTCCGCCAGCCACTCAAACTGCCGCTGTGTGCGCGTCACCCAGATGAAGTAGATCTGTGGCACACGGGGACGAGGCTCAGCATGGGGCCGGCACCCCACGCATGTCCATGGGGCTCCTTCCCAGATGGGTTGTGGGGTACTTTTGCCCCTGAAGAGGCACCAGCAGCAGGAGGCATCTCAGGAGGGCTCTTATCCTCCAGATGCTTCCTCTTACCTTCTTACACAGCAGCTTGGAGTTGATGGATGACTTGAAGACCAGGTCCTTGAGGATGGACGCGAAGGGCGTCACCCCGATGCCTCCTCCCACCAGCACCGACACCTCAAACTTGTTCCACTCCTGGTGGCCTTCCCCAAAGGGCCCGTCCAGATAGAGCTGGAAGGGAGGCAGCCGTCAGCAGAGCGTCTCCCTCCTCCACTTGCCCAGGTCTTGGCCACCTTCAAGGCTGGAGAAGTGCCTCGGGCTGGGCACTACCCATTACTGAGATGCTCGTGGGCTCGGATGTCCCCATCCCCAGAGAAGCAGCGTGGGGCTCACCTTGGGCAGCTTGCCGATGAGGGCCAGGCTCTCCGTGGAGTAGAGCTCCCGCAGGCGGGTGGTCCAGGGCCCCACGGCCCGGATGTGCAGGCTCAGCGTGTCCTCGTGTGGCGCTGAGGTCAGGGTGAAGGGGTGGTACTCGGTGGTGCCCAGGGCCACACAGGCGATGCGCACCCACTGCCCGGACTTGTAGTCAAAGTCCTGCGGCCGCTGGAACCGGAGGTAGGTGACGCCTGGGGGAGATGGGGATGGGCACTTCGTTAAGGTGGAGACATTGAGCATTGGAGAGAAAGGGCTGGGGGAGATGAGTGGGCTCAAGGAAAGATGGAGCTGTGCGCAAGGTGGGTGGGAGGGGGCTTGGGGACAAGCCGTGGACCCAGGCACAGGGCTCAGGATGATGGAGAGGCCATGCCAGGGCATAGCCCTGGCGCCAACCGGTTCTTCTTGGGTAAATAACTGATCCCAGGGTGTGATGGCCTGAGTTCCTACCTGATGGCCTGTGATGCCTCAGTTTCCCTACCTGTGGGGGAGCAGCACAGGAGACCCTGGCCATGCAGGGGTGCTGCGAAGGCATCGGGGCAACATGTAATGGGATGCAGCTAACTCTTGGAGGTGCCAGCCTGCGCCATCAGCATGTGTGACAGCCAGCAGGACGTTTCCTGGGGCCAGAGTCACCCATGTGCCACCCGGGTTGGGAACTGCTGCCGTCTCAGTGCTGACAGGGCCGGTAGCGGCGTTTCTTCCATCGCTGCAGCCCTGGATGTGGTACCTGAGGGCAGGAGCTCGGCTTTCACCACGCTGATCTCCACCTTCTTCCTGCTCAGGCTGAGCAGCTTGTCCGCGCTGTAGATGAGAGCTGGGATGATGAAGTAGACGTGGAAGCGGGGCTGCTGGATCAGCGCGTAGCTGCCATGGATGATGACCTGGGCAGGGAGCAGCCCCCATCAGCATGGCACTCGGCACAGTAAGCCATCGCCCCATGTCTGAGTGGCAGCTCAGCAGCAGCGGGGAGCCAGGATTGCGGCCACCAGCTCCCTTGGGACCTCCCCAGCTATTTCACCTTGTCAGCCAGGTTGACCCACGGGCTTGCAGACCCACGGCACCACCCCACCCTCCCAGCCCAAATGCTTTACCAGGACATAAAGGAGCACGTAGAGATGGTGGGTGATCCAGAAGCCCTGGAAGCTGACGCGTCGGAAGTGGCGGCTGGCAAACACATACATCACGGCCAGGATCACGAGCAGCAGCACTCCCGTCATGCCTGTGAGTGAAGAGGTTGGGAGGTCCCAGCAGGGATCAGGGCAGCCCCACAGGGGGTCCACCTGGGCTGGGCAGAGGGCTGCCCATCCTGGGCATGGGCATGCAGGTGGTCTGCCTGCTAGGTGGTCTCACCTGGAATAGTCTGGAAGAACCACCAGTAATACTTCTGTGGGAGCTGTGACCTGGAGAGGGACAAGAGGTTGCACCATGGAGTGGCCAAAGCAAACTCCTGGTTTCCACTTTCATTCCTGTCCATGCCCAGGACACTCTGTCTGGATGGTGCCTTAAATTTCACCTACCCATCATCCATAAAGACATTGGAAAAGAGGCAGGACAACACGCTGAGAGGCATGACTGAGAAGATGTAGACATTCACTACGTGACCTGCAGTGTGGAGCACTGAAAGAGACAGAAACCAGGAGAGAAAACCATCACCGTTGCTGCGGATGGAGATGTGGCAGACCCTGCTGATGTGCCCAGGGACCTGGCAATTCCTCCTCTTTGCTGGTGCAAAGCATCTATGTCTCTCCAGGCTCCATATGGGTCTTCAAGCTTCTGCCTGGTCCTGCTGTGCCACGATGGGCTCGTCCTCCTGCCTTACCTGTGGTTCGTGGGTGACACATCCCCCAGCAGCCCACCTACCCGAGAAAATCAGGGCTGCCATGGCAACCCAGCGGTGGAAGTCCACGGCGGCATCGAAGGGGATGTAGTGATTGAGGAAGGTCTCCCGCAGGACGGTGATGAGGTTGCGGCACATGGTGAGCAGGATGTAGGAGTACATGAAGGAGATGCAGGCAGCTGACCCCCGGGAGATGATGATCCCCACAAAGGTGGTCTGTGCGATTCCAGTGCTGGGGGATGCAAAGGCGTAGTCTGGGGAGAGAGAGCAGAGGGGGCATCAACGTGCCTGGCGCTGAGGGCCATGAACCTTCCTGCAACAAGGGGACAGCCACCTGCGTGATTCCACCAAGAAAATGTCACCAGGGATGGGGCTGTGTGGGGACAGGGACACGATTCTCCGTGTCAGACTCCCCAGAGCTGCTGGGTGACAGGATCTCCTTGGAGGTCAAAGGAGGGGATTGTCCTCCTCTGCTGGGCCCTGTGAAACTGCACCTTGGTACTGTGTCCTCAGTTGGGCATCCCAATATGAGAGGTGTCAACAAGCTGGAATGAGTCCAGTGGAGGCCACCAGGATGGGTGGGAGCTGGAGGACGCCATGTAGGGGAAAGGCTGAAGGAAATGGGCTTGTTCAGGCTGGAGGAGATGGGTCAGGGCTGCCTGCAACCACTTAATGGGTGCTACGGAGGGGAGAGAGCCTAACTCTTTCTCAGAGATGCACAGTGAAAGGACGAGAGGCAACAGCACAAGTTTCACTGAAGGAAATACAGGTTTGATGTAAAATAAAAACTCTTCACAGGGAGGATGGTCAAAAACTAGCACAGGCGCAAGGAGGTGGTGGGATCTCCAACCTCAGTGCTCTTCACACCTTCTCTAGATAAAGCCTTCAGCTTTGAAATTGGCCTGGCTCTGAGCAGGGCATTGGACCAGACCCTTCCAGAGGTCCCTTCCAGCCTCAGTAATCCTTTGGTTATTTCAGGGGAGGACCGACACTGTTGCCCAAAGCTGTGCCGGGACCTTTCACACCCCAGCATGCCCCATGCAACCAGCAGCTTTGAGGAGCCAAGCCCACGCACCCCTCCACATCTGGGGCAGCAGGGCTGGATGGGCACTCACAGTAGGCTCTCTCCACGAACACGCCGGCAGTGATGGCAGAGAAGAGGACCACACAGACAATATGGCGCCGGTAATTCTCAATGAAGCGCTTGAACTCCTGGATCTTCTGCTGAACTTTGTTCCGCTCGTACTTCTTCCGTTGCGCTTCGGTGTATAAATGCAGCTGGTACTGATTCACCCTGGCAAAAAGAGGAGGGCTGGTGTCATTTCGAGGTTTAGCTGGCAAGGCATGGCTCAGGGCCACGCTGCCCAGATTTGGGTCTTCCTCCCTCTACAGCACTGTGACCGCATCTGCAGACTGGTGATGGCAGTGACCTGGAGAACAGTGTCAGGGGTTGATCTCAGGTCATCCCGCAGTCTACACGGTTTTGAAAGCTGATAACAAGTGTGCAGAGAGTGACTCATAAAAGAAACAGTAGATAAAAACTATAAAATACAATTTTCATAGTAATACTCAACCCTCCAAACTGATCCTGGGATACAGGAAGGTCCTTGGAGCTATTAAGGCAAACCAGGATATTCTGGCCGTGAATTACAACCACTTAACTGCTTCCTTGTAGAAATATTTGCTGCTGCCACAGCAGTGAGGACCAGCGTCTCTCCTGCAGCTCTTGCAGGCAGCCCATGGGTGAACCAGCAGCATCCCAAGGGGCAGAGGAGCGCTGGCAGGACCTTCCAGGCAAAGCCCCTCTCTGCGGACAAGGCATACACTCTAAAAACCACTATCCCAGGCTCTGGAGTTGGCCACTGCATTATTTTTTATAGAGGCATGTCACCCAGACCCAGCTACGGCACCATCCCCACTGAGACAGGGCTGTTCCCGTAGCTCCTCGGCCAGCGAGAGGCTGTGATGTGCCTGCCTGGGCTGGGGCATCTCCTGCAGGGATGGTCTTGCATCCCCTCCCTACGCTGCACCACCATCATGGGGGTGCTGGCTCCGTGCAGCAGTGCCATTTGACCAGAGGGCTACCGAGTCTGACACAGAGACATGAGAAACAGCAAACGCGCTGAACCCGAGCCCCAGGAGCGTGCCTGGCTAGGAGGGGGCATACTCACTTTCTGCCTGGTCTCTTCCTCAGGTCTTGCCCTTCTCGCTCCATGTAGCGGCTCACGGTGTCCAGGTTTGTGTCTTTCTCCTCTGAGATGGTTCTATTGGAAAGAGAGCTATGTCTAGTCCAAGGCTGTACTTGCAGGAAGGGCTTGCCAAAATTGTCCCCGTTTCCATCACAGGCTCAGGTGAGAAGACATCCTGCTCTTTCCTGCAAGCCTGCTTGTGTTAACTTTAACTGCACGGTACACGGGCTGGATTCACTCCAAATTGACCTGCCCCTCTGAAAAGCAAGGCAGGACTCCCATCCCCACGTAGTGGATGCAATGGGGGCTCTGCAGGAGGCAGTTCCTCCCCTCTGCCCGCCTGGGTGCCAGGGGAGCAGGGCAGCAGCCCCACCGCACCATCTGGTTTGCTCACGGTCGTGTCCCAGCACGGTTGTCCCCCTTCCCCAGCACTGGGCATGCAAAGTCCCGGTGGGAGCATTTGTTGGAGAGGCTGAGGTGAAGGATGGATGTGCAGCAGGGCAGAAAGAGAAGAAGAAATAGCAGCAGCAGCAAGACTAAGGAGGAGAGCTCACCCTTTCGGCTCTTTCTTTTTTATGAAGGAGACACGGTTGTGCAGGTTTTGCTTGAGAACCTCGGGGACACCTTGAGGAGCCAAAAGGACAAACAGCAGTTCAGAGTGTGTGAGATGCAGTGGACAAGGTTTTGACATCTCCCCAGGCAGGGGTGGGATGGGGAGAGGCTCTGAGTTGACGCAAACGTGTCGCACATGGAGCAACAGCTGATGGCCCATTACTGCCCCATGGAGACTTGGGTTGGAGAGATTGATGGGACAAGATTTGGGAGCTATGTGTTGGGTGCTGCCCATCGCCTGCAGGGCCTGGGGTGACCCAGTGCTCCTGCCCACTGACCTTTGATGCAGAGCTGGGTGAGACGAAGCTCGCTGTCGTGGTCCCGCAGCATGTAGTGGAAATCCTCCCATGTCAGCTCATCCCTGTCCTGAAACCCTGAGGCCCGAAACATGGACTCGGTCACCTGCTCTGCCTGGTCTCTTGACAGGCAGTTGTTGGAGATCTCGATGAAGGACCTAGAGCAAGGAAGGGAGATGGGAGCTTCAGAGGACCACAGCTTGAGTCCTTCAAATAACACAGGGCAGAGCCCCAGACCAGTTTCATGGGAGAAATGGGCTCTTGGTTGCGAGTGTTGAGTGCGTGGGCCCTCACATAGCACTCTTGGGGAGTGAAGCACAGAAACTAGGAGCTGCTTTTGAAGACATCTGTGTTTACAGACATTTTGAAAACATCTAGAGAGACGAGGCGAAGTACCTGAGCATCCTCAGAAACTCCTCCTTGGAGAGAAACCCGTTCTCATCAATGTCATACATCCTGAACATCACCTTGGACTTCTCCTCTGGGGACCCTGGTGGGGAGGGAGAGAGGCAAAGTCTATTTTCATCAGCATAAGTGCTTTGAAACATTGTCTTTGAGAGTCTGGACCTGCAGCAGTGAAGTCTCACCCAGCTCTGAAAAGACTGAAAGCACACTGCTGATCGCACCTTGAATAGCAACTGACTGTGCATAGCGTGCCACCCTTCTGCTTGACTTTCTCAAGCGCAAGGTGAAAAATTGGGGAGATACATGTTCTTTCTTGTGCATTATTTTGCAAACTCAAAATGTGCTTTTGCACAGCAATGATTTTTCTGGGAGCTGCTTTGGCTGAATCTGGCATTCACCACCTGTATCTCTGAATCTACCTTTCCAGTGGTCATTTAGGGAGGATCAGATATGGTATCAGTACAGTTGTTACCGTCTGTCAAGGACAGGATGCATGGTCCGTTCAGGAGATGGGGCAGACTTGTGTATGGTGGCGACAGATCAGCAAATCACTGCTCTGCGATAGCTCCCCTCACGGACAGTCTTACAGAAAACATAATTGCGTTGTCACTGCCCCATCACTCAAGTCAAAACTGTCCTACGTGAAGGGAATTTTAACCTCTAGAAGTGTCTACAGATTGACCTGCTGGATGGATCTTGTCCTTCACTCTGCTGGTGGCATTGCCAGAGCCTGGAAACAGGACTGAGGTCAACAGATGAAGACCAGCTCCAGCTCCCACCTTTCATGAAGACCACCAAGATGTCCAGGAACTCCCGGAAGGAGATGTAGCCGTTGCCATCTTTGTCAGCCAGGGAGAACATGGAGTCCACAAACATAGAGTGGGCTTTGAGCCCCAGGGCCTCGGCAAACTCAGCCCTGCTCAGCTCACACGTCAGAGACTCCTTTGCCTTCTGTGAAGATTCGAAGTTGAGCTCTCCGGCATCAGACTTGTCGATTTCCAGCACCTGCAAGTTGTGTCCCACAAAAGAAGTCCCATGAGTGCTGGCAGAGCAGAAGGCTGGTGTTCACTTGCGCAACCTATTGCACAAAGACTGGTGGCTCCCCTGGCACAAAACTCATGGCAGATAACCATGGGGAAGTCCCGTCTTTTTCCTACACAATGTGACTTTCACACTGAACACCACTGACCATTGTGGAGACCTCTTACATCATCCAAAAGTCTCTTTGCAACTTTAGATGCTTATATCACCACAGTAGAACTCCCTTTGTCTTCTGCAAGGGAAAATGTTCCTTGGTCCTCAAAGTACTGGCAGCTTCCTTGTGCATGGCTTACCAGCTCTTGCGGAGTGACAGCAGCAACATTCATTGCTTAATTGATACAGAAATACCTTCCTCCATGCATCAGAGCCTGCCACACCTCCACATACCTGAGCAAACAGGTGCCTGAAGAAAGTCTCCAGAATTTGTTTTCTCTGCTCCTGGGTGACTGCCCGTTTCATCAGGCTCTGCTCCTTCATCTCAGACATGTGCAGATCAAGGCTGCTCTCCTCCAAGTAGCCTTGTAGCTTCCTAATGAAGTTGCTCCTCTCTGCCTGCTCGCTGAAAAGCAGCACCTGCAAAAGACCCCACCGAATGGCTGTAGCAGCAGAGGCTCAGTCCGGATGTGAGTGCTGCTGCTCTTCACCACAGTGGTCGCTCCATGGTATGAGCTGAACCTGGTGGTTCTCAGGAGGCCACAACCATCCTTCAGGGACCTACGCTGCTCCCAATGCCCGGGACTGAGTGGTGCAGGGTGTACAGGACCAGTGGCAGAGGATGGTGGAGGGTCCAGGGGAAGGTATCATACCCCAGGCATCATGGTACTCACCAGGTCATACTCCTTGGGGCTCTTCAGGAGCAGAGCTTTGTTCCCTTTGTTGCTGGAGAGGATCACCTCCACCTTTTGATGGTCTTTCAGGCTGATGCTCCGGAGTACAGACCCTCTGCCATCCAGCACTTTGAGCACTTTGTCAGCTTGGAGCTGAATGTAGACGGGAGAGCTGTCTGTCTTGGGACCGTGCCACTCCATGGCTGATGGGAGAGAGCACAGGACTCAGCTGGAAAGGCACACCTGCGCCCCTACTCATCCCACACCTCCTTCACCAAGGTGCAGCTTGGGCGTGATTGCGTGACCAGACACATGTTAAGGGAAAAATCATGATCTCCCAACCATAGAGCTCAAGTGCAAGGACACAGGAGGAGCAGAGATCGTGGAGGCAGTGTTTTTCCAGTGTCCAGAGCAAGGAGACACAGTCCCTGTGCTGGAGCGATTACTCTCACAGGTTTCCTTCAGGTAAGGTGTGATGTGGAGAGGGTTGGAAGTAGAGGGTCACAGGATGACTCGGGTTGGAAGGGACTCAGGTTGGAAGGGTGTTTCACCCAACCTCCTGCCCAAAGTAGGACCAGCTACAGGGTCAGGCCAGTCCACTCAAGGCTTTATCTGGTCAGGTCTTGGATAGGATGGAGGCTGCACAACCTCTCTGGGCTACCTGCTCCACTGCTTGACTCTTCTCCTGGGGAAACAGCTTCTCCTTACATCCACTCTGGATATAAGCTCCAAGCCCAGCCCTGCCTCGGTATGTGCCCTGACTTCAGCAGCATCACCAGATGCCATTGCAGGACCGACAGTGCCACCTCACCATGTATCGCCTCGCCGGTCACCTCCCTCCGCACACTGGAGCCCTGCTTCTTCTGCAGCTTCTTGAAATCTCTCTTGCGGAGAACGGCAACGATCCAGGCAACAAACAGAGTCACTGAGGACACATGGGAGGAAGAGGCATGAGATATCACAAAGCTCTTTTCCACTTTGGTAGCATCACCTGTGCGACTGGGGCAGACAGAGGTTTATTTCTTCCCCGTCACCCTTGGTTCAGTGCTGCATGGATTTATTTAATGCAGGGCTGCTCCATGAAAACCCTGCTCCCTCCTGGTGCCCAAGGACCCTGCGGCCTCAAGGACCTCAGGAGGGACCAAGCAGGTCCTGCTGGGAGGCGCTTGGTCCACGGGCACTCAGCCCCTTTCTCCAATGGAAGAGGAGATGGGTAAAGAAACGGAGTGGCAAACCTAAAGGCAGGCAGCAGAGGACAACGATGATGATCCCGAAGCCTGCGCCGCTGCCTTCGAAGTAGTCCAGCACCATCATGGGCGTGCAGTTGGCCAGGTGTTGAGCTGTCAGCTGCTGGGGCTGGGGGCACGGGTCCCCTGCATGGGCGGAGACAGGCTGTGAGTGTCATGGACCTTTTACCCATCTCACCTCCATCGTCCCCAGGAACCTCTGCATTAAGGTGTTGGTAGAGTTCATTCTCGAGTGACCCAGGGAGCACTGCAAAACTGGGATGCTCAAGTTAAACTCCAGATCTTAGGGGACAACCCTCGTTTTCAGGTCGAACCTTTACCTGCCACAGCAAACCAAGCGCAGAACTGGATTCAAGCGCTCTGGGAGTTCAGCACCATCACCTTGCCTGATGGGATGGGCTGAGCAAAAAGCACCCTGGGCCATGGCAAATCGTGGCTCTGAGCCTCTGCTCATCCGGATGCTGCAAATCCAGGGAGTCCTCCTGGTGCAATTGCACGGAGCGTGCGCCAAGGGAACGAAATGCCTTGCAAGGGCTGGAACGTGTGCCAAATAAAATGCTTTTGGCAAATGGGAAGGGTGTGGCAAGACGCCAAGAAGAAAAGGCATACTGCTGTGTCTGGCCACACCTCACCCTGAGCATGGCAGCAGGACTCTTTTGGGGTCTCAGTGGGGAGAGAAAAGCTTATTTCAAGGATGGCATAGGAGGGCACCAGGGTGAAGGGTGCACATCGGCACGGGACTAGGCTGCTCCTAGCCTGCTGGGAACCCAAAACATGCTGGGACGCAAGCCCTGAGCTGTCCCCAGGCTGAAATCTGTCTGGCGCAGTTCGTGCTGCTGTTGCAATTGCAGCAGCAGGAAAGCCTGGCCAGCCCTTCCAGCAGCCCTGGTTAATCGGCGGAGCAGCCAGGCAGGAGTGGGTGTTGCAGTACAGCACCCAGAGCACATTCAGGGGTTGATGCAATTAAAGGCAGAGGTAGGCAACGTTACGCAGTTACGGTACGCAAAGCTTAACTCATCTGCGAACTTCATCATGTTTCAGGTCACTCGTTGGTTTATCCTGCAGACTTGTGTGTGCTTGTATGTAGAAGGAGCTAGAGGACATGTCAGTGAGGAGCATGACACAGCGTGGGGTAGGCAGAGGCCAAATTTTAACCCCAACATGACCTTCCAGGGCATCAATGGCATTTCTGTATCTGCAGATCCTTCCAGGACTCATGCAATGCACATGCCTGGACTTCAGCCCACTTTCAACACCAGCGCTGCTCGCCTTGCTTACAAGCAGCCCTTGCATTTCGCACACATTTTGCTGGCTTAGGGGCACAGCAGGTGTCAGGCTTGAGAAACTGCCAGCCTGATGCTTTCCCTGTGTCACTGAGTCACCGGCTGTGTCACCGAGATGGGTCTGCTTTCCTGCCTAACTCGCCGGTGCCGTTCAGTCCCTGCGCTCTGCCGTTGCACGAAGCACTCACCCTCGCTCCAGACGAACACGTGGGGCTGGAGGTCTGTGGGGTCTGTGGAGGTGACAGCAGCCAGGACGTCGTGGAAGGTGGTGTTACGGATCTCCTTGATTTCCTCCGCTGTGAACAGCCTGGGGAAAAAGATGTGGGGCCAAGTGACTGGGTGTCACTGTCTGGCGGATTCGCTCCCCACATTGTTTTAGGAACTGAGGAAGCTGGAGGATGGTTTTTCCTCCAGCCCCAGTTGTTCTGTCTTACTGGGGCTGGCGGAGCAGTGGGCAGCCTGCTCTGTGTGCCAGGTGGGGAAAAGGCATTTACCCGTTCTTGGTGTTTTCGAACCAAAATCTGTCGCCATCACGCAGGCGCACAAACTGGTCCAGGATGATGGCACTGAAGAGGGAGCCATTAACCTCCAGCATGCCTCCAGGGAGCAGCTCCAGCTGGGCTGTGTTGTTGGCATACAGAGCAGCAACCTTCTCCAGGACCTGGCCAGAAACCCCCACCGCACACATGTAAGCAGAGGGAATTCTGCCAGGGCCTCAGAAAGTCTCGGCAAGCCTCAGGAGGGGCCAGGAACGTGCATGTCCCAGGCATCGCATGTCCGTGGGCTGGGAGGATGCTCAGCCGCATGCAGTCTTGAGCTCATGGCTTGGACTTGAGCAACTAAACTCCAGGAGGAGCAGAGCACGCAGCGGCACAGGAGCTCAGGACTGGGGCAGGATATATTTATTCATGCCATGTAGTTACACAGTTACCCCAATGCAACAGCCCTGCAGGCATGAAAATGAGCTAGGGCTGATGTCCCTCTTCCTATGTTGCTGGAGAAGCCAGTTACTGCCTGGACTGCCCCAACATCCTTTGACCCACACACTTTCTGTGCCCAGACCAGTTCCCTGTTACCTGTTGCTCCAGGTGTGGGGCAAATTCTGACCAGTTCTGGAGAGGCTCCAACCCAAATCGCTCCCGGGCTTGGTTATAGGTGGGCAGGCCAAGGTCTCGCCCGCGCTGAAGCCAGCTGGCCACGTAGTCGGTGCGGGAGTACTTCAGGGGCCCGTACCAGTAATCTGTGGGTGGATTTGAAGCCGTGGTGATGACAAGGCAGAGCCGGAAGAGAAACCCCCAACTGCCATAGCTGCTGGGCTGTCCTCGTCCCTCTGCCATGGGCCACACTGAACATGGAGATCATCTCCATGCCCTTGCCAGGACAGTCCCAGTAACATGCTTAACATGCCCTGCAGCTTCCCTGCATCTCCATTAACAAGGCTGAAGCTGGTCTGAGTGTGTGGTTGGGTGCTGATGGTGGTGGCGATGGGACCTGCCTCCCCACCTCAGCCCCTGCAGAGCCCCGTGACAGAGGGTCCCCCACTGATGCGCCAGCTGCAGTGCAGGGGAGCGCAGACCTTGGAGATCTTCCACCACAATGTTGTCCTCCTGCTCTGCAATCTGTGAGCTCATCCCCAGCAGGAGGTTGTCCACATCCTCTGCCTGCTGCAGCCCGGTGGTCTGAGGGGAGATGAGAAGAGCAGGTGATTCCTCGCAGGACTGAGGACATGGGGCAGCCCCACATCCCTGCACTGGTGCCCACAGGGGTGCAGACCCTGGGCGTAGGGGGACTAGGGACTTCTTCCAGGCTCATTTTTTCCACATCAGCTCAATCTTGAGGTCTGAGCCTGCTGCAGCTGGAGGCAGTATCTGGGGATGTCTGGAAGGGGAGGATCTCACACCCCTTGGTTGACTGTCATGCTCTGCACCCAATTTCCCTTTCAGACCCCTGTGGGGTCCTCCATAACGTAAAGCAAGGAATGAAGCCCTCCTGGCCAGCCTGCCACGTCCTCAGGACACCCAGCTCCCTTCCCCGTACCTCTCTGCTCCAGTAGCTGTTGCAGAGCCGCACCGCTGGGAATGAGCCACCGGGGCCGGGCACTTCCTGGAACCGGCACTTGGGGTCTCTGGAACAGCAGAGAAGGGCTGGACCCACAGCTCCTGGCGGGGGCTGCCCTGAGCTGACAGGGCTTGGCAGGATGCGGGGAAGGGACAGGGACCATCCCCAGCCACCACCTCAGCTCGGGCATCCCCTTCCCTGGCATGGGCATTGCTCTCCCACAGCCTCGCCACGCTGATCCTACCTCTTGTAAACGCCCGGCGGCACCATGGTGGCCAAGAATTGCCCTGCAGCCACCATGAACTCCGGCGAGAGGCTGGGGTCCAGGTGCTGCTGGTAACCTGCAGGGCAGCAGCCACGGTCCAGCAGCCAGGCTGGAGGGAAAGGGGGCCAAGCCCCCTTCCCCTCCCTGTCCCCCGGCTCCCCTGGTCCCCCTACCCCTGCTCCCCACACACCATCACCCGCTGTGCCCCTCACCTTTGTACTCCGGGACGTCTCTCCCCAGGAGGGTCGGCAGCCACTCGTACAGCACAATGCTCTAGGGCACAGGGGAGCCGGGTCAGGGCCAGTGCCGATGAGGATGTCGGGGGTCCCGGCAGAGCCGGGGGCTCCCATCCCTCACCTGGAAAGTGGCGATGACCCGCTTGCGAGTGTGCTGGAAGAGGTCCTCATCAGACCAGTTGCCGTGCTCCCCAGCCAGTGTTGTGGCCAGGTGGTTGTGGTACCGAAACCAGGCGATGCTCTCAGCCTGCAGGAAGCGGTTCTCATTCCCCCAGGCGCTCCCTAGGTCTGTAAGAGCCGCCGGGACCATCAGTGGGGGATGTTGCCAGTGGGTCTAGCTTTGCCTGTGGCTGGAAGAGCACCCCCAGCCCTGTGCCTGCAGCCCAGCATCCCCTCGTGCCCTCACCCTTCCTTCCTCCCCGGGGAGGCGAGCAGCCCGAGCGAGCAAGAAGCAGCACCGGCCCCCCAGCATGGGCCAAAGGTCAGGCAGGTGAGGAATTCAAAGCAAGCTGAGCAGGTTTTTATCAGCAGCAGTCCCTTTCCCCAGAGGAGATTGCCTCGGATCAGAGCCACCAGCACCTGTCGGTCTCTGCATGTTGGCTGGGAAATGACCCACTGCCTCCCGGGGATGTGGCACCTTAAGTTCACAGTGTGTCTTTGCTGGGAAGCCTTCACCAGGGCATGCATCTTCCTCCCCCTCAGGCTGGGAAACTGCCTGCTCTCCCACGGTACTCCTGATCCACGTGTCCTGGCTCACCGCACCCCCCTGCCCTTTCCCAGGGTCCCATCTGGGCTCAGCTCCAGGGACCTCCTGCTCCCCCTGCTCACGGTCAGGGCTGGAGCCAAGCAGGTGAAAACCCACTGAGGATGCCACCATTACCATAGATCCCCTGGGGACCACCCTGTCCTGTGGATGGATCCAGTGCCTTCCACATGGGGACCCTCCCGTCTGTCTCCCTCGGGAGGCGCCCGCCGGGCCCCGATGCCAGCTGTCCCTTCGAGAAGCTCCTCAGGGCATCGCTCCAGGAGTGCGAGGGACCATAGATGGAGCTGCCATCCAGCCAGCCCGTCACCTCGTTGGTCTAGGGCAGGCACAGGGAACAGGCGTTAACAGGCATCGGGGTCTTACAGAAAGGTGCAAAACATCTGAAAAGCCCCAACCCAGCCCTTCTGGTCTCGCAGCAGAGAGTCCCACTGCCCTGGCAGCCCGTTGAATATCTCCCTGCCCAATGTTTTCATGAAAACATCCTTTTTAGTCTGAAAACATGCTGGAGTTTTCCTTTTTCTAAGGTTTGAAATGCTGCTAAAAACACGACTCGCAATCTGATTTCATCGTGGTTTGTCACACGAAAGGTTCGGGGGGTATTTTGCTTCGGTGATTTTTATTGGGAAGCTTTCCAGCGTGAAAGAAAAAGCACATGGGCTTGGGAACACATCCAGCCTCAGCACAGCAAAATACGGAGAAATTGGGGGAAACTCTGGATTTTTTCCAAAATGACTGAAATTCAGAGAAGCTTTACAAGTTTACAACTTTATGACAGCACTGGCTCAGTTTTGTGATACATTATTAAAGATAAGAGTTGGTGCCTAAAAAATTGTGTCATAATTACTGACCTTCTAGAGTGGCACAAGTATATGAATTGGTTATGGAAGTTTGTTACACTTTTGTACCAAAAAGGCTCCAATTATCACTTGTTTCACCACATACAGACAGCCCTACCTTTGCTCATTTTGACTGAAGTGATAAAAACTTTGGCAGCCAAGGAAAACTGAGACTTGCTCCTGCTTTACCCTTCCTCTTCTGCCCTCCATAAACCATGCAAGATACTCAAATTTGCATTTGAATAGCTGACACAGGCAGATCTAAAGTAGTTAAATTTTCTGTGGCCAAGATAAGCACTGACTTTGCACAACGACAAATGTTGCTCCGTGTGAACCAGTACCCTGGAGGTTGTGCTTTCAGTTCATTTGCAACTGGTGCAAACACTTGAGAGACATATATTTTGAAGGAAACGGTGGTGCTCTCTTTTTTTTTGCAAACGCTATCTTGGCTGCTACAGACCCCGATGTTGGATGAAGAGGAATTTAGCCGAAAGGCAAAGAGCAAAGGAAATGCAATCTCCTACCTGTTCACGGGGGCTGTTGGGGCTCTGCCCCGTCTCTGTTGCCCAGTGGATGCGCTGGAAGGGCAGGACCACATCTCCAGTGCCTGCAGGGTCGAACACAACGTCTCCGGATGGGATGTGGATGTTCAGGAACTCAGCAGGGCAGCCAGGTTTCTCCGTCTCCAGGATGTCCGAGAGCACGTGGAAACCTGCCAGCGAGTCAAGCACAGTCAGCAGCTGGTAGGACAGCCACCAGCACCTGGAACAGGACGTGATGGTGGGCAGCTGAGCTGTACGTGGGCTGAGGGGACCACCCTGTGCAGCAAGAGTGGTTTCCTTCCCTGCCTTCACTGCTGGTTTGATCCATGGCTTTGAAAAAGTCCCTTTGGCCTGGAGCCCAGATGTGCTGAGCTCCAGTCCACACGAGCAGGGCTCTAGGTGCCCCTGGCCAGACGTCATGGGTAGGGTAGGGTCATTCAGGGATGCCAACGGATGTTCAGAGACCAGCTGGACCATCTGCTGCCCACCACTTCACCAGGCGCAAGGCTCTGCATTTAGCCATTATTTCCCTGAGCTCCTCCTTGCCCATGGCCTTCAAGACCAAGGGTTGCTACTGATGCTGAGCTCAATGGCTGCTGTTGCTGTTGGCCCATTTGAGCTTTGGTGTGATGGGAGAAACTGCCTCCAGGGAGAAGCTAAATGGTACCGCACCAGTGTCTGCCCTTCCTGTGGCCCATCTTGGAGTCGAGCGCCCTGGCTTGGGCATCTGGGGACATGTATGAACCTTAAGCTGTATGGGGAGCTAATTGTCTCCACTTCTTTGACAAGTTCAGCCTGTTTTCTCAATGAGCCAAGGGTATTTCCCAGAGACAGACATCCCCAGGTTTGGAGACCCAAGACCCTGCCGAGCTCCTGAGCGACAGCAAAAACTGCTCCAACTTGCAGCAATTCTACCCAGCGATTACTCACGGTGTGGCTCTTATTGCATCTGTCGGGCGTTTTGCAATGAGGTAACTCTACCGCTAAAACAAATGAGGAAGTTCCCAAACGACAAATACCAGCATTTGGGGCAACAGCCAAAGGTCAGCAAAAATTCATGCAAACTCTCTTGGCTGGACAGTATTTTGATATGGCGACACCCAAGGCTTTATCTTTTGGGTGTGGGTCTAATCTGAAGCAGTGGGTGAGGAGCGCTCCGATGCATTGACTTGGGCTGTGAGAAACCAACATTTTTCCATCCAAACTAACATTTTTCCACCCAAACCAACATTTTTCCACCCAGTGCCAGGCCCCAGCCCTTACCGAAGAAGACGGCCAGCACAGTTGTGTTCCTGCGGGAGGGCAGCCCAGAGGGTCCCCGCGCCACCACATTGCTGAGCTGGCGAGCGTTGGGCACATGGGGCTCCTGCAGCGCCTGGTAGACGCCATCTGCATAGTTGGCCGGCAGGAGACGCAGCAGCCTGGCACCTGCAGCACCAAAGCAACACGGCGTGGGTCTGGCGGCACCCAACAGACAGGAGATGCAGCAATAGCAGGGTACACCGGTGTGTGCAAGAGTCCCAGAAGAGAGCAAGAGGATGTCATAGATGCTTTTAGTGGCCAAGAACATGCAAGTTTTGGTACCAACACTCAAAACTTCTTGCAACACTAGGATCAGTCCTCTTAAAACTAGGAGGGATCCTCCATGGGCACGTTGCCTTCCAGTTGTCCTTCTCTGGTCCATGTGCATCCCCGTTGCCTCCTGGAGGTCTCGGGTGGTGTGCTCCAGTGGGTAACTGGAGTGATGTTAAGCTGCCCATGTTGACTATGCATTCCTGCATAAACATGGTGATTGCCAACATTGTAGGAAACAGGAGAGGGAATAGCCAAAGAGGCAGAGAGACGAGGGAGAAGATGAGAGAGAGAGAGAGACTCTGACTTCGCACCCACTGCCTGCCCTGTAACTGAAAACCCAGGAGGTGGGAGTTCATTTCTCAGTGATGAACGAGTCCCTTTTGAAAGGCTCTTCACCAATGTGGTGGGCTTCATTTGCTGGAGCTCCCCAGAGCTGGGCAAAATCCTGAATTACTGGCTTAGTTTCCATAGCTTTGTTTCCAAATGTTAATGTCTGATCTGTCTGCTCTGGAAGAGGGAGACCTTGTCTGCCAGGGGCCCACTGGATCTCCCTGACAGGCTTTGGTGTAATCAAAGGGCTGATGACACATGTGCCACGTTGGAGAGCCATTTGGTCTCAGAGGAAGCTGTGGAATTGCCGCCACACCTTGTGTCACCATGTAGGCAATTGATCTGGGCTGCAGGAAATAGGAAGATCCATAATCTTTAATATTTTAGATAAGATCCTGCCTGATCTGCCCTTGTTCCTGGCTCAGGGACATCTCCTGGAGGTGGGCCCATGGGCTGGTTGTAGGCATGAAAAAGCAGCTCACCACTGGCACAGGGAAATCCTGTATGCCTGTCCCAGTACAGACCAGTACATGCTGCACAGCAGCCCAACAACACAGTATCTTGTGCAGAGCAGGAAAGAAGTAGGTCGAGCATGCCTGAACCATGAACTCCTCTGTCTCTGGCCTTGTGTTGAATGCTGTTTGAACTGCATGCTGATTTTGGCTAAAGATGCCTTTTCCCAGCTCTGGGATCCCTGACCATCCCTGAAACACCTGCTGGGAAGAGCTGGGTCCTCCCTATCTTGGATATTTTGAATGGCCCTGCAAAGGCACAGCTCTGCTCCTGACTGATCCAACACCAGCGTGACCTGCAGACGCTGTCTGGGCAAGGCAGGACATGGGAGACAAAGCTGGGCTGCTTGTCCCCTCCAGACTGCTCTAACGGGGCTCTTAGGTGCATCTAGGGACCTACCTTGAGCGCAAACAGCCACCTCTCAGGGCCACGGGAGGTGGCATTGCCTGGTCACCTGCTTGGTTGAGGCCCAAGTCAGAAAGGGTTTCTCTCTCAGTCATAAAGCAAGCCAGATGCCAAAGTGCCAGCTCACCCCATCCTGCCATCCCCATCCCCAAGCCTGGCACTCACCCACTGAGCCATGGCTGTGGTGCAGCAGGTTGTTGTACCAGCCGTCGTAGCGCTGGACCTCCCAGGAGATGCTCTCCTGGGCTCCTGGAAGAGAACAGATCCACTTGGTGAGCAGCAAAAAAACACATGAAACAAGCACCTCCACTACAGAATTATATTTATATTGTGATATTTTCCTGTATTCTTTCTGAAACTTTCTGTACAAACAGTTTTTTTAGAGAGGTTTTGCACTCCTTTTGAGGGATAAACAATGTCTAAAATAGGAAATTCATGCTTGTGATCCTGATGGCCCCAAATAAATTTCTGGTCCCCACCAGTCTACTCCGAAACGATCTTCATTTTCTCCTTCTCTCTCATTGTATCAGAAGAAGTCTCTCCTTATTTCTGACCCCCACAATGTCCACATGAGTTAAGCAAAGGCCTTGACACCAGAGTTACGCTCTTCTCCATTCATTGTGTGTCAGCATTAGCCTTTGTCAATAACTATACACTTTATTTCCTTTGTGTTGATTTTTATTGCTTTTATTGTTATATTAGCAAGAAGCTCCAGTTCCTCGTTACAAGCTGTGTACACATATAAACAGCAGGAGGTGAGTCTTCCAATCTGCAGGCTCTGCAAATTCAGCATTTTCCTCCATTTTTTTCTTATCTTCTCACAAACTGAATAATCCCCATCTCTGATATGATGCCCCATGAGTTACAGGAAATTCTCCTGAGGGGCAGAAACTATCCAGGACCTCTCCTTGAGTCCTCTTCCTGAAACTGTACTTACCTGCCAAGGTCCACGTCACCAGCACAACCACGGTCAAACTCAACATGATCTCCGCGGGTTGCATCAACCACTGGGTCTTTGGAAGCAGTGACCTGCAAACGGAGAGGAGAAGAAAGGAGCTGGAGCCGGGCTGCTCCCGGAGGCTGGGAACATGCACAGACCATAATCTCAGCTCCCTCTTGTGGTTTCTGCTGCCTGGTAAAACCCTGCTGCCATCGTCATCCATCAGCAGTAGCTCCCGATTTGGGCTGTGGGAAGGTGGCAGGGGGCACGTGAGACCCCATCACCCTGGGAAGGCTCTGTCAGGAGGTGTCAGCTGGCCTGAGAAGACCTTTCTGCTGGAGCAGGACCAGTACCCCCGCCTCGGGGTACCCCAGCTGTCGGTTCACAACTCATCATCCGCGGCAGGACAACGTGAAGCTGTGCCAGCTCCGTTATAGAAACACGCTCTTTGTTACAGAAACAGACACGTTTCGGCTGGCAATTTCTCTGCACACGCATTGTCCCATCCAAGCAAAATCCGGCTGTGAGCACGATGGGAGCAGCCTCAGCACGCAGTCAGGCATCCCAAAGTATGCTAGTACTGCAGATCGAGACCTCTTGATCACCTCTGGGCTAACTTGACGACAGTCCCTCATGACCAGCCTTTCTTGTGATGCTTTACCATCTCACTTTCCACAAAGACCCTGGATCCAGAGCAAATGTCATCAGGGGGACCTGAACCTTTAAAACCCCCGCCAACACTTGACTGAATAGAGGGATTCCCAGCCATTAACAGCGAAGGCTACATTTTTCGGTCATAAACGATACCATGCTGCCGCTGGCTTTCCATGCGCAGGAATGCCAAACTTGGATTTAACTCCAAGATAGGATTTTCCACCAAATATGGCTCTGTGTCCCTTGTTCCAGCACTGCGGGTGCGTATCCAAAGACTAACATCATTTCAGAGGAGCTGTGTTGCCAAGAGATGCGGCGTTGCACAGGTTTCAACTTTTCCTGTATCACCCTGTTGCAAGCCAAAGTGATGCTTTTAGTTTCTTTTTGTCATTGTTTTAACGAAAACTTAAAGAAATTACGGTTTCAGAAAGGCTTACACATTGCCGGCAGCTCTGTAGGTTTTATCTCTGGTTTACTGGGAATTGTAGTGGGGATTTTTTGCTTATAACTACCAATGGCACAAATTGGAAAATGTGAGCCACTAAATACACTATCCACTTGGCAAATGAAGTAGTTTCAGGTTTAAATATTGTCATTTGTGCTCACATGAATTGGGTTTATAAAACTGAACACTCGTTGACAGGTTGTGAGCGTAGCATATAACCTATGTCCATAGAATCACAGAGTGGTTTGGGTTGGAAGGGACCTTAAAGATGATCCAGTTCCAACCCCCCTGCCATGGGCAGGGACACCTTCTTCTGGACCGGGTTGCTCAAAGCCCCGTCCAACCTGGCCTTAAACACTTCCAGGGATGGGGCAGCCAAAGCTTCTCTGGGCAACCTGTGCCAGGGCCTCACCACCCTCAGAGTGAAGAATTTCTTCCTTAGATCTCATCTAAATCTCCCCTCTTTCAGTTTAAAGCCATCACCCCTTGTCCTGTCACTCCAGGCCCTTGTCAAAAGTCCCTCTCCAGCTTTCTTGTAGGCCCCCTTTAGGGAACAAAAGGCCACAATAAGGTCTCCCTGGAGCCTTCTCTTCTCCAGGCTGAACAACCCCAACTCTCTCAGCCTGTCTCCATAGCAGAGGTGCTCCAGCCCTCAGGTCATCTTCATGGCCTCCTCCTCCAACAGGTCCATGTCCTTCTTGTGCTGAGGCCCCAAAGCTGGACGCAGCACTGCAGGGGGGTCTCACCAGAGCAGAGCAGAGGGGCAGAATCCCCTCCCTCGCCCTGCTGCCCACGCTGCTTTGGATGCAGCCCAGGACACAGTTGGCTTTCTGGGCTGCGAGCACACATTGCCGGGTCATGTTGAGCTTCTCATCAACCAACACCCCCAAGCCCTTCTCCTCAGGGCTGCTCTCAATCCATTCTCTGCCCAGCCTGTGTTTGTGCTTGGGATTGCCCCGACCCATGTGCAGGACCTTGCCCTTGGCCTTGTTGAACTTCATGAGGTTCACACGGACCCGCCTCTCCAGCCTGTCCAGGTCCCTCTGGATGGCATCCCTTCCCTCCAGCATGTCAACCACACCACGCAGCTTGGTGTCGTCAGCAAACCAGCTGAGGGGGCACTCCATCCCACTGCCCCTGTCACCGACAAAGATGTTAAACAGCGCCGGTCCCAACACCGACCCCTGAGGAATGCCACTTGTCACTGGTCTCCACTTGGACATGGACCTGTTGACCGCAAGTCTCTGAGTGTGACCATCCAGCCAATTCCTTATCCACTGAGTGGTCCATCCGCCAAATCCACATCTCTCCAATTTAGAGAAGCGTTAAGTCCCTTCTGCCAAAGATTTCTGTACTTTTGGCCTTTTGCATTAGAAAACAAGCTGTTTCTCAGGAAGTGGCATTTCCACATTCCTCCTCTGTCACAACAGCTCACCTGCACTCTACACCTCACAAAACGTTATTACAGGCAAACCACTTTGTTAGCTTTCCATAACATGGATTTAACATTAAATCACTGTTGAAATACCTCTGCACTGATTGCATTTTCGGTTCTAGCCTCACCTCCATGCGCGTGGGAGCTGGGGCTGATGAAAGCCTCAGAGCTGCTGAGAGCAGCATCGGGTGGTGTCCCTGGTCACCCAGTGCCACCCCTGTCCTCCTGGAGCATACCCCTGTGCAAGGGGCCCGAGAGCTTTTCCATGCCACAGTGCTTTGCTGAGCATGGTCTCGTGGGCATGAGACTCAGGTTGTACAGCTGGTGGGAACCAGAGGCTCTGAGAGCCCCATTCCATAGGAAGAACACAAAAGTTTGGCCAATGGGTGAAGCATGGAGATGCCTAGGACCTCTGCCAGGAGCGGCAGAGCCCGGTCGCCATCACCACATGAGACTCTCCTGCCAGAAAGCTCTCTCCATTGAAACGCCTGTTCCCTGCTGAAACCAATGTGAAGGGCTGTATGGCTGGGGACATCCTGAGCAACCCACTATGGGTTGCTTGTGCACAGAGGTCCACACGGCCTCCCGCATTGTAGGAAGGGAGTCCCCATAGACACAGCTGGCTTTATCTCCTGCTGACTCAAAGTGTACAGAGTTGCAACCCCCATCTAGAGCTGAGGTCTGGAGGCGCTGCAGAAGATTGACCAAAGTCGTTCAGGAAACGTGGAGCAAAGCCAAGGCTCAAAGCACATCACTGCGGTCACAGCGTAGCACCTGCACCCCTTCCCCTTGGGTCTTCTCACAGGGCTCCAGCAGAAAGTGTGTTTTAAAAATTCCTTCTGTCACTGAGCAACCTCCCCTCTCCTCAGATATGGGAGTTGCTCTTGAACCAGGTCATGAGACAACGTGCCATTTCTCATGCACTTTTCACCTCTTCATGGCCCAGCACTGAAAACCCACTTATTGCCTGGTCACTCCCTGACTCTGGGGGGGGTCTCTGGAGGTTTTCCAGCCTCACCCACAGCCAACATGAGACAGTGACAGTGGTGGTCTTGCTCCAAGCAGTAGTTTGGACTATAGGCTCCTAAGGGCCTTTCCCACCACCATGGAACTTCTTTTCCATGCCCCTACACTGCCTTTATGTCTTCCATGAGTTATTGGGCACATCAGCAGTATGTGTCGCCCAACCAAACCACTAGAGCCATTTTCCTTCCCCAGGAGCAGCTCTCCATGGCAGAGCTTGGTCTTTAAAGGCATGGGGAGACACCGGCACCACGTCTCCCCTGCCTATCCAACCTTCTCCAGCTATTGCTGGGAACCTCCTCACAGGCAACGCTGAGTCACAGAAGTCCGTACAGCATGCACTCAAGAAGAAGAACGTGCAGATCTGGGCTAGGGACCTCATGCCCAAGGAAGGTGGGCACCTCATGAGTGGTACTCAGCTGTCCCACAAGCTCCTTTTCCATGCTTCAGCTGAGAGCTCCAGCTTCACTCTTCCCAGTGTGCTCTCCCATGTGTTGAGAACCATTTGCCAGGCTTCTCCAGAAAGACCCCCCTGCCCTCACACCTGCCTCCCAAATCTCGCAGACCACCCAGGGGGCTCCTTGACATAACGAAGCCAGACCGACCTTGGAAGCCCACAGTGCAGCTTGCTGACGGAAAGCTTAGCAAGCTTGGATTAGCTCCACAGACTTGTCAAGCATCAGGAAGTTTGTAAAGTCTGATGGGCCCTCCAGGCTCTACTGTTCCCCGTGACACCTTTGGAAAGTCACTCCCTCCCTCCTCATCTAATGAAATCAAGCACTCGCTTCCCTAGCCTTGTCTTCTCCCACCAGAGAGGATCCCCGTGCCCTATCAAGGCCTGGAGCTCCCCACCCTTCCAAAAACCATGCTGCACAGAGTGCAAACATATGGCTTCCCCCAGAGCAATGATCTCCTGCTCCACCTGATCTCAGCAGATTTGGCTCCCCTGAAGTTAGGGCTTCAGCCTCCAAATGTCTCCTGAGCTCTCTCCAGAGCTGTGCATCATCTGAGACTGTGGGCAGACACATCAGCATCCTGAGAGAGCAGCAGCCCCATTGCAGAGCTAAGTGTGACCACACAAGAAGAGGAGAGCAGTTTCAAGGCATCTGAGAAGCCTGGAGCCTGATCCCTATGGTCCTTGTTAGTCACGGATTATTTCTAGCTCTCCCACTGCTGGTGGGACAGACTGGGGGTCTGCCACCTTCCTGGGTTTGGGAACAGGCTGCATCTCCCCAGCCTTGGATGTCATCCAGAAAATCCCAGACCTGTGCACACGCTAGGGACAGCATGCACACAGGGACCAACGGCGTCTCCAGCTCTCCCACCTGGGGACACCCCTGGGGCCAGATGCCCCAGTGCCACCACAGTGCACAGCAGGAACCCCCTCCTCTGGTGGGATGTAAGGGGTCCCTGCCTGTCCCCACAGTGCCCTGTGCCCACGCAGGCAGGGACATGCACAGTCCCAGCCCACTCTGTCCTGTGGCCCGGCTCCCTCACAGGCAGGGATGTGCATGGCTCCGTCGCACCCTGCAGGTGAGGACATGCATGACCCCATCCCACCCTGTCCTCACACATGACCCAGACACTCCCCCCCCCAGTCCTCCATGCAGGCAGGGACACGGGTGGCCCCAACCTCCTAGTGCCCCATGCCGGTGTGTGCCCCAAGCAGGCAGGGACACCAGTGGTCCTGGCCCCTTGGTCCCCCATGCAGGCAGGGACGTGTACCCCCATCTCAGCCCTGTGCCCTGTCCCCCAAGCAGGTGGGGACACCGGTAGTGCAGCACCCAGGCTCCCACGCAGGTGGGGGGACACATGGCTTCATCCCACCCTATCCATCACACAGGAAAGGAACGTGTGGCCCGACCCCTTCCATCCCCCCACGCACGGCCCCATCCCAACTTGTCCCCCAAGCAGGAGAAGACGGGAGTAGCACGACCCCCTGCCCCCTCCACTGGCGACAACGCGCGCAGCCTGACCCCCCGCAGGTAGCAGCCTGCATGGCTCTGGCTCCCAATTCCCCACGCGAGGGGAGGAGGGACACGCGTAGCCCCGATCCCCCAGCCTCCACGCAAGAGGAGACACGCGTGGCCCCGATCCCCCAGAGGCCCCCCCCCGCCCCCGCAGGCGGGGACACGCGTGTCCGCGGCCCCCGGTCGCGGCGCTCACCTGCGCGGCGGTGCGGCAGGCAGTGCGGCGGGGCGGGCCGCGCCGGCATTTACATAGGGCTCCGCGCCCACCGCCGCCTATAAGAGCGCGGTGCGGGACGGTGCCGCCCGAGCCCCGCCGCCGTCGCCGCCGCCACCGCCGCCGCCGGCAGGTACGTAGGTAGGTGGAAAAGGGCCGCCGCCCCCCGCGCCGCCCCGCCCGCGCCCCGCTGCCCGCCCGCCTCTGCCCCCCGGCGGGGCGCCCCGCTCCGGCCCCGGCCCTTGGCGCGCTCCGGGACGCTGCCTGCCCTGCTGGAGGCTAGGCAGGCGAGGCGTAGGCGAGGGTAGGGAGGAGAGGATGCATCTTCGGTTAACCCGGTGTTTTTTCCTGTCCAGATTTGACCCTCTTACAGGGGCAGGAAAATGCAGCTCTGATCATTCAGTTTCCAGGGGAGAGGATTTCCCTTGTTTCAATGGAAAATACCAATCTGCAGCCCTGAGCAACCCCGACTAGGATTGCTGTTGGCTCTGCTGTGAGGAGGTTTTGGCTGGGCACTTCCAAAAGGTCCTTTCCAGCTTGATTCATTCTGGGGCAGGAAAATGGGTTTTCTGTAAGGAGAAACTGCTGGGGTTTGGGCAAACTTTCTGCCTCCTTTGCCTTTCTCCCCTGCCAGTCCAGAATATTTTAAGCAAAAGGTAAATTGTCTATTTCTGCTAAATTACTGATCCTTCCTTGAAGATGTCTCCAGTCATTTCCCTCTCCGTACACTGGGACAGAAGAAACCACAGGGGCTCTAGGGCCACAGCCATGCTTCTGCGTGCAGGATGCTTTCCAAGGCACAACAACTTCAGTTTCTCCTGCCCTGAGCTGCAGGCACCAGTTTTCCACTTCAAAGCTGCAAAAATGCCAAGGAGCTGGTCTTCTGTGCAGGGTAATCAAGTGAGAAAGATTGGGTGGACAGCAACAGAAAGAGTTGTTTCCCTGGAAATTCTCAAAAAAACTACGCCCAGAAGTTGCAAAGTGTAGAAGAAATGCGAACATCCCTTGATATTGTTTGAAAGTTAAATTTAGATTTAACAAGGCAACATTTTCCATGTTGTGTTCTGGGTTTTCAATTGTTATGTGTGATTGATCTGTTTTAAGCTGTGAAGAGCTGCGTTTTGGTGAATACAGACTTGGAAATGATTCCTTCCCTCATTGCATCTCATGCGAAATTTGGGCAAAGATACAATGAAACCAGTGGAATTCAAGCGATCAAGATTTAACTTGTCCTAGACTAAACTGTTCATTTATTTCTTCTCTTACAGCTGCTCAGCCTGTTCCGTGGGCACGTTTGCTGGGCTGGGGACCCCACAGCTGGACTTCAGTCCGACATTGTAGCATTGGGAATCAGTTACAGCTCCTGCTTGCCAGGTAATCACAGCAGGAATGGCGCTGGAAGGCTGCCCTTCTCCGGGCTTGGCTTTCCAGGGAAAGAGCCCAGAATAGTTACAGCAAACTACCCCAAAACAAGATTTGTGAGTACACGTGATAGGTCTGTTAGTCCGGAGCGGGGAGTCAAGATAAGGTCAGGTCCAGATCAGTTGTGAGCCGGTTGTAAAAACCCCGTCTCTGCTAAACTGTTTGCTGTAGTGATCTGGGTTGCTGGACAGACAATTATTCCGAAACCAAATATTGCTTTATGCACTGCAAAGTGACTTCAGCTGCCCAGGTAAACTGCTTTATGATACTTTGTGTCATCCCCACCCACTTCCAGGGATTTGGGACTTGTTTTTTTGTGGCTGAATCGCTCTGGGTTGGATCTTACCTAAAAATACGATTAATACTGTTTTCAGAAAATGAGAATAAAATCAATTCCTCCATGCAGGGACAGAATGAAATTGTATTTGGTCATGAGTCATATTAGTTCTGGCATTCCCTGACTTTAGAAGACTTCCCGAGGTAGTTACATGCAGAGATGCTATTAAATAAGCAAAATAAAAGGACTGAGCATGTAATCAGTTTTGGTAGAAAAGATCTAACCCAGGAACAGTGGAAGTTCTGTAATTGCTGGAACTAAAGTGTCGGTGGGAGTTCAAAGCCGTCTATGGGAATTATGCACTTTGTCATCTCATGTAACTCGGTTTCCTTCAGCCTTGAGATGTGCTCCTGGTGTTCCTGTGCTCCTTGGACCCACATCCCAACTCTAGGGGTTGCTTCTGGCCCCTCTGGACCAAGCGCAGGAACAGCCCTCCCTCCCCAGATCGTACTTTGCCGCTCCTGGGGAAAAGCCTCGTTGAGGAGAGGGGCTGGAAATGGGGGTGGTGGGCTTTGTTCTGCTTGGCAATGGTGGCTTCTGGCTGGGGATAATTTTGCTACCGTGAGATCGATGTTCTCAGTGGTTCCTTGTCGTTTTGGAGGAAGGCTGCGTCTGCCGGTGGTCGCCGGCTCGTGGACTTCCTCTAAGGGCGAACCACAAAACAGAAAGCCTTGGCTGCATCTGCTGGAGGGAAAGACCCGGCTCTGCCTGGGGAGGAGCCGCTCAACAGGTTTCTGGGCTTGAGCTGCTCCTCAAGCTGCAGCAGGACAGCGGCTCGTGGTTCCCCGGGCTGCCACAATCCCTCCAGACCGGTGGAGCCCTGCCCCAGGCACCTCCTCTCCTCCACCGAGGGCTTTTGGGTGGTGTGTTTCTCTGCTGGCGGGTATTTCACCCTGCCTGTTTCCTTGCAGCGTCACATTTCCTTGTCCCTCTGGGGAGTTTTGAGGTGGACCTCCCACAGCTGAGGCAGCTGGGCAGGGCAGTGCAGGGTCCCCGTTGTGACCACCTCTCTCCCGCAGGCTCCTGGAGGTGCAGGATGACTCTCTTTGACGGCATCTACCCCTTCTACCTGCAGCAGAGGAAGGTCTCCGTGTTCGATGTCAGCACCATCATAGTGATCGTGGTCTTCCTAACGTTCGCTTGCAGCTTCCTGCTCATCATCCCGGGCATCCGCGGACGGGCGGTGCGTGACCCCTCTCCCTGGGGATAAGCACCTGCATCCCACGTTTTGGATGCTGGGACGCTCCCGTCTGGTTCGGGGTGAGGCAGGAGGACAGCCGGGTCTGTTCCTCCCTGCCTGATGTCCCACCTCTCTCCCCGCAGAGGCTCTACTGGACTCTCCGGGTTCTCCTCAGCCTCGTCGTGGGAGTGGTGATTGTCGGTAAGTGCTGCGCAGCCCTCGGAGGGTGGGTCTGGGGGCAGGATTAAACCCCAGAGCAGAGTCTGCGTTTGGGAAATGCGAGCTGGTGGTCACAGCTGTGGCCTGGCCGAGGCTGGCCGCCCTACCCCTGCTCTGCAAAGCAGTCACACAGCTTCCCAGAAGGGCTTCCCCACCCCTGGCACGGGGGCTGAGAGCACCTGGAGGTGCCCGTGGTCACTTCTGAACCGAGAGGGAGCTTCGCTGGCTGTAGCTGCACCACGGAGGTCGAACAGTGGGCTGCACAGCCCCATGTTCCTCTGACCGTGCAAGCCCTCCTGAGCTGCCCGTGGCTGAGGGAGCACGGCTGAGCAGCTCAGGCTGTGGCCAGGCACGTTTGGAGGATGAGAGGAGCCTTGCGGTGACGTGGAGAGAGCAGCTCGAAATAAAACACAGGCAGGGCAGAGGCTGGGGTGGGGGGCTAAAGACTTTCCAGGGAGTGAGGCAGGAGGAGATGAAGGAGAGGATTTGATTTAGTAGAAAACAGGAAATCTTCTGTAATAAAAGGGACTGGCAGTGGAAACCAGGCTGGGGGATTTCCAACTCGGACAGGGCGACAGGACATGTAAGCAAAAGATGTACTGAGGGGGCAGAAGATGCCAGATGGGGACAGGAACCAGCCCTGACCCTAAATCAAAGAAACTCTGCTGCTGTGAAGGACAGGGCGGATTAGGAGACTGATTGGAGGGGGATGATGAAGCACAATCTCAATGACTCAGCCGCTGATTCGACCAGGCAATAGAAGTAGATAGCCAGGCTGTGACCAGCCGCGGGGCTCTGCCGGCTGACACATGGGCCAGTCCAGCATGTGGTGGTCACCCTCCACCTGGGGATGTCCAGACGCTGGGAGGTACCACCAGAGCTGCCCGGGAACGTGGTGCCAGGCTGGAGATGGCAGAGGGGTGGAGGTCAGGGCTTGCTCTGCAGCCTTAACCAGCTCAGCCCTGGAGAGCCATCCAGCGCCGCTCTCGTGACGAGGATGCAGCCGGGCGCTGCTTGGGCACACAGGAGGAATTAATTGTTTTAAAGCCAGCGTCAGGGTTTCTGTCTGGCAGCAGCAGGGCACACTCGACCCTGCAGCTAGAAAACGTTCCTGCAAAGCTGCTACTGGATCAGTGCCCTCACAAGTTGCTTCAGCAGCTGAACTTATTTTCGGGCAGGTTTTCTTGTTCAGCCTGAGATTAAATCATCACCTTCCCTTTCAGCTCATTTCATTGCTGGAAAATTAAGCCCACCACAGTAAAAGTGATTCAGAAGAAGATACTTTGTCCCAAAAAACATATACCAGAAATGCTTCAAATTTTTCTTTTTCCCCCAGCTGAAATGACTGTCAGAGCTGTGATGGCACTTGCCACCTCTCTCCACCGCCTGCGTTTGACAGTGATCTTCGCTATTCACTAATAGTGCGATCTAGGGAGCTTAATATTTGGAATGAAACTCACCCCTGTTCCTGAGGCTGAGGAATGGGCTCATTTCCAAGCCCTGTCCGCCGGGGCTGCGATGCTCACCATGGTGGGGAGCTTGCAGGGCAGTCCTGAGAGGATATCCAAGGAGGAATCAGGTCATGGGGTTCGCCTCTGGGGATCTGAGCTCCCTCGCTACCGGATCAAGGGAGTGGATGCTCAGCGAGGGGAGGACATGAGCTCCGGCAGGGTGTGGGAGCTGGTTGAGGCACGTTTTGGTGGCTGAGTCAGCTCTCCTGCCCTCCTTACACTCCCTTGCAGTGCCACGGTGGGAACACCGCTGTTCATGCTTGCCCATGATCCCCACCTTGAGCACAGCAAAGCCCGAGACCGGCCCCTCTTTAACCCCAGCTTTACTTTTCCTGCCAGCTGTCCAGTTCACAGGGGACTGGGAGACCGGCTGGGTGAAGGCAAACACCTCCTACAAGTCCTTCAGCCGTGCCCTGGTGAATGTGGACATCGGGCTGCACGTCGGCCTGGCGGGGGTGAACGTCACGCTCATGGGTGAGTCTGATGTCCCCGTCTGCAGCTCTGGAGTGGCCATGGTCCCAGGAGGTCCCCAAGGGCTGTGGGTGGCTTTGGTCTGCATGGAGGCTCCTGGGACCCTGCTGTCCCTGGGGTGCCCGTGCTCCTGGCTGGCAGCGCCTGGGCTGCTGGGACACAGCAGGACCTCAGTCTTCTCCCTCTGGCAGGAAACCCAGTGAATCAGGTCAACGAAACCATCAACTACAACGAGCACTTTGCCTGGAGCTTCGATGCAGACTACGACCACAGCTACGGTGAAGGCCTGGAGAAGGGGCTGCCCAGCCCCATCCTCTACGTGGCGGAGAAGTTCACCATGCAAAGCCCCTGTGGTGTGCACAGGCAGTACCGCATCTCTGGCCACTACGCATCAGCCACTCTCTGGTGAGCCTTTCTCTCCTGGTGCAGGCAGGGGAGATGCAAGGACACAGGAAGGGCTCTGCTGCCTTGTCCCCAGGCCTCTGAGAGGGATGGTGATTGCATGCTGCCAGGAGGAAAGCCATGTGCATGGAGGGGCCTCTGCAAGGTCTGCGGTCAAACCAGTGGCCCTGTAGGCACCTTGGGGTGGGCATATAGGAGGTCCTGGTTCTCTCTGCTGGTCGGCTCCACCAGGGCTGGGCACAGGAGAGAGGAACGTGGTGCATATTCTTGCTGTGATGTGGTGATGATGGCAGGGTCCATCCCCATGGAGGGAGTTGGAGCTGCTGTCCTCAGTGGCCCAGAGAGGCCCATGAGCATGTGCAGAACTCTCCCATCCCCATCTGTGAGGGTAGTTGACATCTAGGAGTGGGACCAGATGAGGAAAAGCTGATGATGCTGTTATTTTGGGGTCGATCTCAACTCTAGCAGGATCTGCTGGGTGGCAACATGTTGCTGCTCACTTGGGCTGAGGGAGAGCTGGTCCACAGCTGTCAGGAGATGGTCCCCTCTACTACGGGTTGTGGAGTGCAAGGGCCAATGCAGTGCTGTTCCCCTTGCTCTGGGTTTGATGGCAGAGACGCAGAAGCTAGGAAAGGGGCCTGGCAATGCCATGGAGCAAGAGCTCCTGGCCCATAGCTGAAGGCTTCCCCTGATACCCAGCTCCTCAGCCAAGTCCAGAGCTGCTGCAAATGACTTATGCCTGCTTCTGCAATTATCCCAGTCCTGTGTGCTGCTCTCTGGGGTCTGCACTGCCCCACGCGTAGAAGGGCAGGGAGCTGAGGTGGTCTAGATACGCCGAGTGGGCTGCCGTGGCCTCCTTGAGGCTGGTACGGTCTGTGGGCTGAGCAATGGGAAGAGGAAATCCGGGCTTCTGCCTTCTGGATGTAGCAGTGTGAGCACTGCACATCTGCTTGCTCAGCCTGGGAGGCGAGGGACCACTCCAGACTGCCCACAGAGGTGCTTGGCCTCGTACAATGCAACCTGGAGCCCAGATTCCTCCTCCCACATGGAAATCCTCTCGTAGAGCATCCTAGTCCATGGCGCTTGCACAACTCATCTGTTGGTCTTCTCTTGTCTCCAGGGTGGCCTTTTGCACTTGGCTCATCTCCAACATGCTCTTCTCAATGCCTGTCCTAGTCTATGGAGGCTACATGCTCCTGGTCACAGGGGCCTTCATGATCTTCTCGTTGCTCTCATTCTCCACTGTGAGGAACTCCCCGATGTGCCTGATCCAGTTTGGGACCGCAACCCTGCGCACAGGCTATGGGGGATCTTTCTGGCTCACGCTAGTGATTGGTAAGGACACCAAGCTACATGAGGGCGCACCGCCTTGTCCCTCTGGGTGTGCAAGAGTCCCGGTGCTTTCCCCCCAGAAATGGAGGTGAGAGAGCTCGGGGAGTGCAGCCCACCGGAGCCCCAGCCTGTACCTTGGCAAAGCAGATCCTGGCAGAGATGTGGAGAGGGCTGGCAGAAGGGGGAACACCATCCCCATCTCAAGGGTGGTGGAGGGATTTTAAGTCCCTGAGGTGCAGTAATGCAAAGAGATGGGGATCACTTGCCTGGGTTTTAAGACCCATGCCTGGGTTTTGAGACGCTCAGCACAGCAGCTGAAGCCACCTCATACAGTAGAAGGCCATCTTCCATCAGAGAAAGCGTTGTCCCCTGGCAGGGGGCCATCAGAGGAGGGGTGTGGGGTGGGAAGTGTGCTGGTGTTTACAGGAAAGATCTCAGAGAGCATGTTGTCTTCCAGGCTTGCTCTGTATTGTGGCTGGGATCACTGTTGTCACACTGCACTACTTCAACTTGGACCTACTGAAAACTTTCTTTGATCTCCGTGAGGACAAAGCAGAGGAGCACCAGGAAATGACTGAAGTGTACGTCAACTCTCATTTTGTGAACAAAGGACTGTGTCCTTCTCAGCCCTCCAAACTCAGCCCCAATGGCATCTAGAAGAAACTTTTTCCCACCCCTTCCCTGAAGGTGGGCCCAAAAGGGCAGAGCACAAACCCTTCTCGATGTCCCCAGAGGCCCATTTCCCCATCCAACTGCCTTTGAAGAGCGCACAAGCCCACGTTGGGATGGGTGCTTGCTGAGAAGTACCTTTGCAGACCGTATCTCCCTGACCGTGCCCTCCGGAAAAGGGCAGGCTTTGCACAGAGCCAGCTGACTGCAATGGGAGCAGCTCACAGCTCCAGCGACTCGAGCTGCACACTCACCTGGGGATCTCTGTCCCGGGAGAAATGCCCTTCCCGCTCCATGCCCTGGCACAGCTTGGTGCAGGGAGTCTCTGATGGCCGGTTCCCACACCAGAAACTGAGCTCACTGGTGAGATTTCTCACGGGGAGCACCCGCGACTCCAAAAGCCAGTGACTAAACCTGCTCATTTCTTTCCCAAGCGTTGACGTTTGCTGTAGACCTTTAGGTGTACCTAGGAAAGCCAGCCACAGACCCGGACCCCATCAGGCTGGATGCTCCACGAGCTAGAGTAAAAAAGCTGCTCCAGAAATAAAGACTGAGTAAATGTATGATGGAGTTTGCTGGGAGGGGTGTGGTGATGTGATTATTTTCACTTTCAAACTTGGGCTTTATTAGATAAGACTTGTAGCCTAGCATGGGCCAAAAATATGCCACAAGAAAGGAAGGAGAGGGAAGAATGAAGTCACCCCGGTCCAGCTGGAGCACACTTGGGCTGGCTGGGCTCACCACGAAACACAAGCCCAAGGCCAGGAGTCAGAGCCAGCCAAGGTGAGAAATGATGTGCATCAAGTCGTGGCATTACAAACAGGAGATGGGCTCTGGCACCAAACCCACTGGCCTGATGAAGTCTCCACGGGCTGGCACAAGGAGATCGCCATATCTGAATGCTGGAGACCTGGGCAGCTTCAGTCCAATTAATTGTAAAGGACATAATTTCAGTATTCTGGCTCTTTTCTGTCTGAGAAAAGACCCTCGCTGCCAAGTTACTTATTTCTTTCACATGATATTTGTGTTGCACTAATGTGATTTGTTATGCGCAAGAATTATTATTTTCAATAAAACTTTATTAAAAACCTGCTCCTTTGAAACACTTTGGGCATTTTTGGGGGCTGGTTGCTTAAGAGGGGCATATTTACAGGCAACTGCTTGTGAGCCCCCAGCAGCAGCATCCTTCCAGGGGGAAGCTGCCCTGGCAGAGGTGCCCCCAAGGAAGGATGAGGCTCGCTGGCAAGTGTCAAGGTGAGCCATTGAGAAACCCATGTCGTGGGGAGCAGCGTGCTGTAGGGACATGGGAGAGCCTCCAAAGGACTTTAACTAGCTGAGCCGTAAGATTAAACCAACAAAATTCCCTCAGGAAAAGGAGGATCCTTTCTCGAGTATTTCTTGCATCCAGACATGTCAGGTCTGGAGGCATCGTGGGAAGATGCTACAGCCAACCACAAGTTTTTGGGGCTGGTGTGGGACAGATTCCATGTCCCAAAAGCACAGGAGGCTGGGGGGTTTCCCATCCTTTCTGCCACCACATCTGGCACTCGCCAGCTTCATCTCCTGCTGTTAGGCATGATTCCCCCCAACAGCATCCTCACCAGAAGAAAAGCTTTGGCCTGTTGCATCAGACCTACAGGGGCGTGAACCCAAATAAACAAAACATAAACAAAATTTGATCTCTTTGAAGCGCAGAGACATGAGATCTCTGTGTGTCTTGCCGGCTTCCTCGCAAACACAGGACGGCTGGGATTTCTCCAGCAGACCTTGCATGGGGCCAGCTGAGCAGTGGCAATGACGCGATGGGGGATGCAGAGACCCCTTCACGCATTGTGTCTCATGCAGAGCAGGGCGTTGGGACAACAGGGGCTGGCTGTGTCACGGGGCCTGGCCACCTGCAAGGAGATTTGCAGGTGGAGGACTTCTTCCCCTGCCACCACAGGGAGGGGCACACATGAGGGCCGTTACTCAGGGATGATTATTTTGCCTCACTACGTGTTGTCACAGCAGCTTCAGAGCTGCGGCTGAGCGGCCCCTGGGCTGTGCTGCTGCAGGTCCTACCTCCTCCGTCCACCACAGCTCCCGGCTCAGGTTCCTGGCTGGACTGAGCCGTTGTTGGACAACAAGATGTAAAATAATTGCCATTAAATCCCTGGCTCTCAGCCCAGGCTGCTTCTGGCCCCACGCTGCCCAGGGAATCTGTCATCTAACCAGAGAGCTGGTGCCAGCAATGGAGCAAACACCATAAGCATCTCGGAGAGCACAGCCTGAGGCTCCGCAAGGACCATGGTCCCCATGCCTGGAGGCACTTGTTGCACGAGGGCATGCAGCCACCATGCCATCTAGCAAGCAGCAGAGCTGCCCGCTCCCCTGCCCCCCAGGCTGGGCTGCAAGGGGGAGCCTGCCAGGGAAAGGCAGAGGTTTATGAGGGCTGAATTTCAGTTCAGTAAATAAAAGGGGTTTGTTGCACCTTGGATCTAGTCCATCTATAGGCTGAAGCATCTCCTGGTAGATGCCATTGGGAACATCCTGTGTGAGGTCTCCCAAGCCCAAGGAGTTCAGCTCCAACTTATTTTTAAATGTCTTTTAGGTCCTCTAGGTCCTCATTGAAGGCTCTTCCATCCGGAGTGGGATGGGGCAGGATGCCATGTCTGAGCACCCCCTCCCCAGAGGGCCTGCCCTGTGGTGGTCCCTCTGCAAACCTCTCTGCTGGGCTGGGGATTGCTCCTATCCAACCTTCCACATGCCCAGGGTCGCTCCGGGAGCTAAAGTCCTCCCATGTCCCCCCTGCTTGTTTGCCTGGGGATGCTCCGATACCATATTTACTGTGTGTTGACTTGCTTTTATTGCCCTGCGCTGACTAGCCGTGGTCAGATGCCCCATACGGGACCACAAAAGAGCTCTGCCTTTGCCTTCTTCCCTTCCCTATGGCTGCCATGTCACAGCCGCAGAGCAACAGTCTGCCAGCCCTCAGAGGGACGCCTCTGTTAACACACAAGAGAAAGACCAGGTCCAACTTATTTTATTGAGATAGAGGGGAAAATAAGTGAGTGCAAAACAGAAAAAAAAAAAAAAGAAGATTGCAAAACCTGTGCAGAGTTAAAGGGGTGCAAACCTGAAACATGCTTCCTCCCATCCCTCCCCGTGTGGGCAAGGTACCTGCTAGCTGTCAGCAGCCAGGAGTGGGCGGCTGCATCCACCTTGGGTGTGCAGGATTTCAGTGTTGCCAGCCCCACGACACGTGCATTTCCACAGCTGAGGAGGAGGAAGCCAAGCCTCCCAGAGAGGTTGCGATGCTCACCTCTTGCTAACCGATTACAGCGGCTCTCCAGGGCACTGTAGCACCTCCATTCCTGTCTCCTCCTCTCCTTCCCTCCCACCAAAACATCTTGTCTTCCTTTCAGAGGGCTGCGAGAGCACCCGTAACTCACAGGCTGCTCACAGGCTGGTGGCTGTGGTTTGGGGTGTTTATGAGCACTGTAAGAAGCAGGAGCCAACCAACCAACTCCTTGACTGTGTCGTTTCCAGCCCAATTTACCGCCCAGCACATCTCAGACTTACATCGAACGTGAACTGTGGGGTGTCAGGACGGGTCTGAAATCCAGAAGACCTCCAAAGTCTGGTACCTCCAACATCCTACTAAATCGTGGCCATCCTTGTCAACCTGCTCTTCACCCCAGACCAAGAGGATGTTCTGGATACAGGGCACCCTGGTGAGCACAGCTCCACTCGCTCTTCCTGACCGCTGATGGGAACAGCATCCCTGGGCAGAAGGGACTCCTTGAGGGCCTTCAGGGTGGGGGTGCTGTTGCAGGGGCTCTACATCTCCTTGGGTTCATATCTATGCATCTGCAGTTACTTGGTTTCTCGCCAGTTTGTTCTGGTTTAGTCTCTGTATCTTAGGGAGGACTCTCAGGGTTTGTTGGGGATGGACTAAGGGAAGGGCACCAGCCCAGTGCCTGTAACTGGACAGCCAGGGATGGGGCATGGATCCTCCTCACCCCAAAAGCTCTTCCAGCTGCTGGTGAGTAAAACAACAGCAAAAAAAAAAAAAAAAAAAAAAAAAAAAAGAAGGCAAACTGTCGTATTTGAGACACCTTTCCAGACTTGGATATTCTCACCCGGCTCTTGTCGTGTCTCTTCCCACCTGGGCTCCTGGTGGGGTTGGACCGGAGCGTGAATTTGGGAGGGGCGTCCTTGGGCTTTGCCCTGCCTCCCCCCAGTGCCTTACAGTCGGGTGGCTGTCACCTCGCAAAGCTCGCCCAGGGGGACCATCAGCACATCCTGCACAGAGGAGCTGGGCTCGGCTGGCAGGCAGGACTTGTCCTGCTGCTCCACTTCTTCTCCCTTTTCATTGTCCAGGTTAAAGACGAGCTTCAGCTTCTCCGGATGCACAGAGTTCAGGATGATGACACTCAACCCCAGCAGCAGGCACAGCAGCCCTGCAACGCACAGCGTTAGCACCTTCTGCCCGCTGTGTGCCAGCCCCATCCACACCTGGATCTGGGGCTGGAGGCCAACAGCATGTAGCATCACCCACGGTCAAGGGAAGGTGTTATTTCCCCTCTCCACATCTGGACTCTGCCATCAGTTTGGGCTCCCCAGTACAAAAGAGACGTCAATGAACTGGGGCAGATGGCCAAGAGAGTTGGGGCTGGAGCCTGCCATGTATGGGGAAAGGCTGGAGGAGCTGGGCTTGTTCAGCCTGAAAAAGAGGAGGCTACAATCGCCATCTTCTGCTACTGAAAAAGAGCCAGTCTCTTCTTGGAGGTGCACAGTTGTAACGCGGGAAATTCCGGTTTGATAAAAGGAAATAATTGCTGCCTGTGAGCAGGTCCCGAAAGGCAGAGGGGATCTCTAGCCATGGGGACATCCACCACCAGACTGAACGAGGCTGACGTGGCTTTGAGGTTAGCCCTGCTCTGGGCAAGGGCTGGGAGAGACACCCCCAAGGGTCCTTCCCCTGGGAACAGGTTGCCCAGAGAGTTGGTAGAAGCCCCATCCCTGCAAACATTCAAGGTCAGGTTGGACGGGGCTCTGGGCAACCTGATCTAGTTGAGGGTGTCCCTGCTCATTGCAGGGGGGGTTGGACTAGATGGCCTTTAAAGGTCCCTTCCAACCCAAACCATTCTACGATTCTATGATTCCAGGCCAGGTCTTTCCCTGATTGTCTTTCCATGACTTTCATGGCACTCCTCTGGGCACACCTCCACGCAGATAACTTTGGCCATTCAGATCTCCTGGCTGCTCAGCTCTTTTTCCCCCAGCCTCGATGATGCTATCCTAAATTCTTGTATGCCATTTAAAATTAAAAAAAAAAAAAATCATTTTCTGTGACCAGCCATGGAGACAGAAGGCATGATGTGCTGTTGGGGTATCACTGAGCATCATCACTGCAAGGATGGAGAACAAAAGCCCCAGGAGAAAGCTGAGCACTCACCTGTCGCTAATGTCAGCCAGAAGGATCCACCGTAGTCTGTTTTCAGGGAAGCTGGGCCAAACTGGATGGGACACTTCAGAGTGTTCCTCGCAGTGAAGAAGAAGAGCAGTGAGAAGAGCATCAGCGCGGCAGTGAGCAGGAGCATGTAGCCACCGTAGAGCAGGATGGGCATGGAGAACAATAGGATGGAAAGGAGCCACGTGCAGAAGGCCATCCTGTGAAAGGACCACAAAACCGAGCAGAAAGCATCACGCTTGGAGCCTGTTCTCAGGGTCTCCTCTCCACATCCCAACGGAGGGATACAGCCCTGGGCAACCTGCTCGAGCTGGCCTTGCTTGAGTAGGTGGGCTGGACAGGATGATCTAAGGAGGTCCATTCCAACTCAAACGATTCTGCAACTGCATGAATGGTGGAGCTGTGGGACGGGTCCCGCAGTGGCGGAGAGGGATCTCCATGCCTGGGAACATCCAGTGTTGAACTTCATGAAGCCCCAAGCACTTTGATATGGCTTTGACGTCAGCCCTGCTCTGGGCGGGGGACAGGAGTGGAAACCTCTGGAGGCCCCTCCAAATTAACTGCTTCTCTGACTCTTGTGGTCCTCCACAACTGGCAGCCTTCAGGCAGCTCCCGCCTGTTCAAAAGGAGAACAGCAACAAGGGAGGCCTTTGTTTGGAGAACCGCACAACGAGCCGTGCCCACATCTGATTCAGCACCTGGAATGAACCCAGCTGCCAGCCCTGCCCTGCGCATGGGGTTTGGGTTTAGCTCGCTGGGGAGGTGAGCCTAACAAATTGTTCTGATTCCAAGAATAATAATGAAAAAAAAGTTTACATCAACATCCCTGCCTTGGAATACTCCTTCTCAACAGCAGGAAGGTTTGGGTAAGGCTAGTTATTTTTTCTTCTAATTAAAAAAGGACATGTGGGCAGGGACCTGGAGGCTACACCCATAGGGGGAATCACAAGACTTGCTCTTCCCTGCAGTGCCTTTCCCATGACCTCTGAGACACGTGGGGATGCTCTGAGACTCCACGATCACAACACACACAAGGGCTCTCAGCTTTACACCACAAGACAGCCTCTGAGCACCCTCTTGATGGTCCTTCTTGCTCTCCACCAGCAGGTCTTATGCCCTCTTGAGCATGCAAGAGGAACCCCCCCCACGGCTGGTCTTATCGGGGCTCCACATCTTGCCTGGGAGAGGACCTTGCACCATAAGCCCCACAGAGTTGCATCTGCTTTCCTTTAAATGAAGAATAATTTTTCTCCAACTGCAATTTTTCACATCAGGGCAGAGCACACAGAAGAGGACTCTGGGGAGATGGGCAGGCCAGGAAGCATGAGCATCCCTGGTTCTGGAGAAGGGTGGGTGCCAGAGATCAGCCAAGGCTTTGGCATGGTATTACAGGGAAGAGGGTGGCTCCATCAAGCTCCCTCTGCTCTACCTGGTTCTTTCCACCTCCCCACTGAGCAGAGATAGGGCTGACCTCTTGCTCTAACTTACCACAGTGTGAGGGACGCGTAGCGGCCAGAGATGCGGTACTGCCTGTGCACACCACAGGGGCTTTGCGTGGTGAACTTCTCTGCCACGTAGAGGATGGGGCTGGGCAGCCCCTTCTCCAGGCCTTCACTGTAGCTGTGGTCGTAGTCTGCATCAAAGCTCCAGGCAAAGTGCTCGTTGTAGTTGATGGTCTCGTTGACCTGATTTACCGGGTTTCCTACCAGATGATGAAGACTAAGGCCCTTTCTCAGCCTTGGAGGCAGCTCCAAGACTTCCTAGTGTGGGGGTTCAAGGGCCCACAGCCCCAGTACCCAGGTGCAGGGCTGCCAAACTTACACCCAGTCCCCTCCTGTTGTGATATGCACTCACCCACCAGTGTGACGTTCACCCCTGCCAGGCCAATGTGCAGCCCAATGTCTGCATTCACCAGGGCACGGCTGAAGGACTTGTAGGAGGTGTTTGCTGTCACCCAGCCGGTCTCCCAGTCCCTGCTGAACTGTATGGCTGTGAAAACTTCAAAGGTTAGTCATAGCCTGGTGGCAAGAAATCTAGTGCTGGAAGCACCTGCCATGATGGTCACCATGGCCTGAGCATCATCTTCCTCATCCCAAGCGCAAGGCCTGTGTTGCGAGCCCCAAGGAGCAGAAGCCTTGTATGTCCTTCCCCAACATCAGCCCCAACCTGTGACCCTGAGATGGTCCCTGAGGGTCCCACTTGGGTTGGTTTGTCCCCAGACCCAGCACAGTCTCTAGCCCTAGAGGCGACAGTGCTGATATGTGGGCACTGTCCAGGCACTGGTCCTCATCTAAGCGCCTGCCAATTTGTCTGGGTCCCCTGGCAGTTGGCGGTGGGCTTTCAGTGACTGCCCTGGAGGTGGTCCAGGTTGGTGACCACCAACCTTCAGAGAGCAGACAGACAGGTGCTTGCACCTCCCACCACTTGCTGGAGCCAGGTCCCAGACACAGACGGGGGTCGGTCTTCCCCATCAACTCATCCTGCAGTCTGGACTTGGTTCTTGGCTGCTCTGTCCACCCTCCCTTGCCTTGGTCGTCCATCCCCCGTGTCTTGGGCATCCTTGAGCTTCCCCCCCAGGACCCCAGTACTCACTGAGGACCACCACTCCCACGAAGAGGCCCATCACCACCCGCAGGAACCAGAAGAGTCGCTGTGAGGGGTGAGCAGAGGCGGGGGGACAGGTCTCAGTCAGGTTTTGCCTTGGGGACCTCAGCACCAAGCATGTCATTTAGAAATGCCAGCCGGTGAGAAACGGGCCTGTCCCTCCCCTGGGGAGTCACCCCACAGGCTCTGCAGGCGGGTGGCGTGGGGCGGGGGGGACACGTGGCTGGAGCATCCCTGCCGTGGGGTGGGGGAGGCAGCAGGGAGATCCGGGCAGAGCAAGAAGGTCAAAACAGCCCATTTGGGAAAGCCGTGCCATCCCCTTTCTGGGAAGGAGGATGGAGACACTCCCTTTAATAGTTCTGAGCTGTGTTTGAAGGTGTTGGCAGCTGGCCACAGCTGGAGACAAAAGCAGCAGCCAGAGGTTCACAGTGTGTCCCCTGGGGGGGAGACGCCTCTTGGCCAGCCCCACCGCGAAGCCAAGCACGCGACAAGCGCGCGGCGTGCGAGCAGTGGGCTCGCAGCGGGGTCGGTTGGCCACTGCCCTGCGAGCAGTGCTGGGACACGCATGGTCACACCTCCTTCTTTTATTGGGGTTTTGGGGAAGGTGGAGCGAGGTCTTTGAGCCTCACCCTGTTTTTCCACCCCTGTGAAATCACTCGGGCTTGCTCACAGCGAGATCCAGCCAAGCTCAGACCTGAGCGCCTCGTGAATTTGGGATGGTGGAGCTGGGTGTCTCCAGCATGGGAGTACATGCTGGGTTGGGCTGGAGCTCACCCCCATGGCTCGCTAGAGATCCCAGAGCCCTGGCCATGAACCTGTGGGCATGTTTGCTCCCCAAGTCTGTTTTTGAGGCTGGGAAGAAGGAGACATGTGGGATGCACAGGGCAGGGACCAGAGGGCTGAGCTCCCCCCACCCCTCCACTTACCGCCCTGCCCCGGATCCCCGGCAGGATGATGGTGAAGGTGGCGAATATAGAGAGGAAGACAGAGACAATGGTGGCCCGGGTGGTGTCGAAGGGGAAGTACGCATTGGTGCCGGGGTAGAAGGGGAAGGAGCCATTCCATAGCGTCATCCTGCTGCCCGGGACAGCTGGAAATCAGCAGCCAGAGAGACATCAGGGAGAAAATCACCTCCACACTTCCACCCCACCCAGACTTCTCTGCAGAGCCATCTCCTGCCCCTTGCCAGCACGTCGCTTGTCCCGGGCACGGCTGTGTGTGCATCTCCAGTGCTCGTGCACATTGCAGTCCCACGTCTAGGTGCATGCTCAGGCATCTCCCACGGGAGCCCTCCATCTCCCCAGGGTACATCCCAGAGCAAAGCAGGTTTGGAGTCACTGGGGCAGCCGCTGCAATGCTCAGGTTGTCCCCAAGATGTGACAGCAAGGCGTGCACACATCGCCGGGCCTCTTGCTCCCCTCCTCTGCCTGCTCTTGACCCCTGGTCTCTTGCCTGTGCTCCCACCCTTCCTGGTTCAGCTCTTTATCAAACAGCCTGGTTCCCGCTTGCGGGTGCTGTGCTCAGGGCGCTCGGTGAATCACCGCACAAACGCAGGCTGTGCCCCATCGGGCAGCTCCCCGCTGAGCCCCGGACGGAGGTAACTCCTCGCTGTCCAGGGAAATAGGAGTAACCCAGAGGGGACAGAGAAACGGCCTGTCCCTGGCAGCAGGGTGCCAATCACCACCTGCCAACCCTCTGTCCCAGGAGCTGGCTCGAGGCAACACCGTGCTGTGTGCCACGGCGGGCGGAGGGATGCTGCTCGGGAAGCCGGCCGTGGTTTTTGCCACAGCACTTGGCCAAGGCACCTCCCTGCTAAGAAAGGGCTGCTCAGCATCACCCGGGAGTGGGGACCGTCCCAGTAGTGGCCACAGAAACACCCGTGCCCCCTTCCCCGCGCCGAGCCTACCTCCGCTGCGGCTGATCCCGAGGGCTGGCTGCTGTGCAGAGCTGCGGCGTGCTCTGGGATGTTGCCTCCCTGCCTGCGCTGCCTCCTCGGGCTGTGGGCAAGAAGCCAGCGTGGCGTGTCACGGCTGTATTTCTCCCAGTGTTTTTTATGGTGCCCGCCTCCAGAGGTGGCTGGATCGTGCAGCCTTACCCACGGCTGGTCGGCCCCCTCCAGCACTCCTGCTGAGCCCCAGGGCGGGCAGGGGAGCTACGGGCGGGCACGGTGCCGTGCAGCGTTGCAGAGATGAGGGATCCTGGGGGGGGGGGGCTTTGCCTTCTTTTCCTCAACTTTTTCTGCAGAGCAGTGAAAAGTCCAGCTGTTCCTTACGGCACGAAGACCCCAGGGCTGCCAGGCTCCTCAGGAGCCTGCCAGGGAGAGCAGCAGAAGGCTTCAAAGCCCTCACCTGCACTGCCCAGTGAAGCATCCCAGCTGAGGTCATCTAGCATGGGTTGTGGCTGCACAGTCTCCTCGTGGTCCCTGCTCCTGGCTCCATCCCCTGGGGGAAGTTCCCTGGGAATGTCCTGGCCGACCTGTCAGTCACCAGGCAAGGTGACACAGTGGCTGGCAAGGGGGACCAGCAGAGAGGGACAGGTCAAGAGGGGCTCTCAGTCCCGTTATGCAGAAGATGCTCAGGTTACTATCTTGGCCATGGTGTGGAGATCATGGAAATTCAGCTTTTGGGGTCTGCTGTCCTTCTTTGGCGTTTTGGTTGACCAAAGCAGGTTGCATTGATGCCGAGAGGTCCCAGTGCGGCAGAAACACTCTCCTGACCCACTTTTGGGGGCTTCCCCCCCAAGCTGGCACAATTACTGCTATCCCCTGGGTATTTCTTTCTGCATCCCAGCAGATGGCCTGGCTGGTTGCCCTGAAAAGCTGTGCTTCCCCCCCTTGGCAGAGAGAGGTAAAAACAAGTTTTAATTCATGCCCAGCAGGAAATAAAGGCACTTCTGGGCAAAGACTTTGCCATTTCCCCTCAAGTCCCAGACTGATGCTACCCGGTCTGAACACTGAATCCCTCCCCGGAGGTTGTTTAAAAAAATTAAATAAAGAGTGGGAAGGGTGACGTGGCTGGGAAATGTGTGTGCAGAGCTGTGCTGCAGAGCTGTCTGCCGGTGCAGGCGATGCCGGGGATGTGGCGTCAGCTCCAGCTCTGGCAGCGTCTGCAAAGCAGAGGGAGACGTGGACTTCATAGCAAATGGCGCAGATCCTCGGGGGCGATTGCGTGGACACACACAGGGCTTTGGACCTCTTGGAAAGGTGGAAATACCTCTCTCTGGTGTGGGAGAGGGATAACCAAGCAGGTGCCTGCTAATTGGCGGGCTGAGATTAATTAAGGTGGGGAAGATGCAACCATATGAGGTGGTACGTGGGATGAGACGTGGTCTGGCCAAGGGTTAGACCATCACTCATTGCACTCCCTGGCATGGGGAGAGGCAGCGCAGGGATGAGCTCTGCACTGGCTTGGCCAAACCAATGTATGGGGTTTGCCCGGGGCAGAGGTCGAGGCACCGTGGGTTTTGTGCTGTTCAGATGAGCATCACAAACGTCTTTTGGGGAGACGCCCTATTGCCAAAAATGAAAGCAGAGGGGAGGAAGTTTCCCTCCTTCTGTAAAGGAGGTGCCCAGCAGCACAGCGTTGGTGTGCAAGGACACTGGGTGAGCTCACAGGGCTGCTCTGGTTCCCTCATCTGTCCCCAGCAGTGACGGAAATGGGGCGTGATGGTGGTGGGGGGATGCTCCACTTCCCTGGGGTGCTGATGGGGTCGTGGGCTGGCAAGTGTGGGAAAACTGCTGGATTTACGCCCGAACCAGCACTCTGCATCCACAAAGAGGTCCTACAGAAAGCCTGAGGCCATGGCAATAACTGGGGTTTGGGGTTTTTTCCTCTCTTTTTAGTTTTCTGGGTATTTCCGCAGGTAGTAAAGGCGTGTAGTTCATCGGACAGTTTCCAGGGAACAGCTCTGGGGACTTGTTGTTGCTTGCCAGGAGCTCGCAGCCTCATGCTCAGGGCGCTGCTCCCACCATCAGCACCCTGCCCTCACCTGGGCAGCCCTCTTTTGTCGGGCAGCTTCTGCTTCACTCACTCGTGAGCAATGGATGGGGCGATTAGGGCTGACTCACCCGATCCAGGTCACCCGAGGGAGGTGGAGGCGAGGGGAGCAGCACCCATCACCTCTTGCGCAAGCAGCCATGCAGAATTGGATCAGCCGTCATCTCTTGCGGTGCCGGGAACCAAGGCGAGGAAGGCGCAGGGACGTGCCTGGGCAGGGAGGTAGTTTTGGGGACAGAGCGGGAGCCCCGAGAGGCCGCCCTTTGCTCAGAGGATTTCAGCCTGACCCATCAGTGCCAGTGGGACAGACGTGGTGTTTGTGTCCAGGTGTCACCCAGCCCCATGGGCTGTCCCCATCGCCCCTCTGTCCTGCTCCCTGGCGTGGAGGAGGCTGCAGCCAGGGTCAGGCTGAGGCTCTGCTGTGATGGAGCCCGCCCAGCGTCCCATCCCGGTGCTTGGATGCAGCTCCTTGCCCAGGATGCTTTGCACCAGCTGAATGACCCATGATGGAGCAGCTTGAAGGGAGGGAGAGGAGGAAGGCTGGAGGGACCCCCTCTGGCCACTTTCCACCTACCTGAGCGAGAGCTTCACAGTGCTGTGGCCACGATTTGGCTCTAGATATATTTGCAAGAAGGATCTATTTTTCCAGCTCTGCTTGGAAGTTACTTAAAGATTTTGAGAGAAGGGGAAGGTGTTGCTGCCCACTGCACTGCCCAGTGAGCTGGGTTTTGGAGCTCATGATGGAGACAGCTCAGGGCCAGCCGAGAGGGCTGCCAGGAGATGGAGGCAGAGCTCAGCAGGAGCCACCCATCATCCTAGTGGGAACTGAAACAGGAGGGGGTTTAGCCACACTTCGAGGAAATCCGCATCCAGAAATTGCGCTGAGTGTTCAGCCCTCTGCTCCTTCCACGAGCCATCATGTAGGAGAGGAACAAGTCTCCTATGGCCTGGACCTTCAGAGGCACATGCCAGGAAGAGCATCTTACTTGGGGCTGCTTGGTCATCTTTGCTCCCAGCCCCAACAGGCTTCCAGCTCCTGCCAGTGCTGTTGCAGGTTTCCACGTGCTCTCAGAGACTCAGGGGACAGAAATCCAGCTGTGCCATTGCCCTCCTGAATATCTCCATCCCGCCCAGAGACCCCATGTTACCCCTTGGACACCGAGACCAGTGCCTGCGATGGGGAAGGGGACACCCCGATGTGAGGCTGGGTCTGGGGCCGGCCCCTGTTCCTTCCCAAGCCTCGTGCCCCTTGCTGGGATGGCCCAGCCCTTCTCTCCTGTTTCACAGACCCCAAGTGCCCCTTCCAGGCTGCCCTGATCCCAGTGCTGCAGCTCTGCAACAGCTGCTGGAGCGGAGGGATACGGGGAGGGAGTGTGGGAGGGTCTGAGCGGGTACCCTGCTGCCCTGGGAGAACAGAGGAGAGGGGGAGGACATCGCTTCCCATCTCATATCTGTGCTAGAGATGTTGCCTCTCCACTAAAGAGCAAGCGGGGTTGCCAGCTCCCAGATTGCCTCTCCAGCCTCATCCCTGAGGCCCCGCGCATCCGACAGAGCTCTGCTGCCCCGGCATGAGTGTCGGGAAGTGCATTAGCCTCTGGGACACATCCCATCAGGGGTTTTACCGTCCCAGCCTGGAGAACCCTGTCCCCGCAGATAACAGCCATTCCTGCCAGTTTGACGTAACTATCAGCGAGCTGAACATTTCCAGGCTTTGCTGGGGCTTGTTAATGATGCACTGCATGGTAATTAGCACTTTTGTCCCAGCCTGCAACTTAGAGAGAAGCTTTCCCTTGTGATCCCTGTTGTTAGAGGCCTAATTAAAGTGATACATGTTTTTCCATGGAACTCCTGTGTCTGGTGTCTCCCTGCCAGCCGTGAAATTAATGCAGAGAGCAATGCTACCCCACCTCGGACTGCAAAGCAGGTCTGTGTCTGAGCACACACAAGCACTCTGCACCCCGTACCCTGGCTGTGGGTAGAAGAGCATTTGAATATCTGTTTCTTCCATCCAGGCAAAAGTGTCAATAGTGCATGGCGTAATAAGAAGTCATGCACCTGCCTGAAAAGCAGAGGAAAGACCCAAGGGCCGTGCTGCAGCGTGTGGGCAGAAACATCATAAGATAAATTACAACCAACTGCTTGCTTAATATTAAAAAAACCCAAGTTCCATAGAATCAAGGTGGTCTGCAAGCAGAGACGGGGCTGCCTTAGCTTATGCGCAACAAATAGTCCAATCCAGCTGGAACTAGTGCAGATTCTTGTAGGGCTTGTGGAACCACTTCCCGACTGGTTTTGATCTTGCAAGACCCCCTTGCTGTCCCAGAGTCCTCCAAGGACCTCTTATAAACTCAGAATCCCTCCACTTGGACTTGGACCACCTCCTGCTGGGGATGAACTTGCAGATCTTGGAGCAGGAGGACAAACATTGTGGTGGAAGATATCCAAGGCAGAGCTGAGGTTGGCTGGGTCTCCCATGCATGTTCTCTACTAGCTTTGGGTGTCACAAGGGCTTGTGGCTTGGAGTGCAGAGCTCTTCCCACCCAGTGGTCCTGTCCCACCAAGCATCACCTTGGGATAGTGTCTTGCAGTTGGTGACAGTCCTGCTGTGAGTGAGAGGTTGAACTAGAGATCTTCAGAGGTCCTCCCACTAGCATTTATACGAATCTGGTGGCCCTGTTCCTCCTGCCGTAGTCTCACAGACCTCCCAGCAGAGCTTGTTCCCTAAAACCTTTCAGAGCATGTGTCTCCCATCCTTCCAGAGAAAGGGCACACGGCAGGTGAGGAAGCTGGGAAGATGGCCCTTCATGAAAGGACATGGTCCTTGAGGTCTAGCGTTGCCACCTGGATGTTCCGAGGCAGGAGAAACAGAGTCCACCTTGGCCCAGGTCCCAGATATGTATTCCCAGGAGTTCTCCTGCCCTGCTGGGAGCTCCCAACCCTTCCCTTCCCATGGCATTTGCATCCAGGTCCTGGAGAAGGTTGCTGCCCTCCAAACCAGCAGCACGGCCAGGCTGGAGCTACTCCCTGAGGGCATGCTGGAGACTGGTGGCTCCCTCATCAGTGCCAGCACCCTGGACCAGCTTGCGCAACATGTTTTGGCTTGAAAACACCCAGAACAGGTACAGATTTCCTTCCAGAGGCAACAGTCTTCCCTGGCGCATCAGAGGATGGGGGATGCTAAATCCACGGGCACACTGAGAGCTGGAAATGGAAAGAAAGGAGTGTCCTAAGTTCACTCTTTCTAGATCCTACCTAGAATGGGAAGGGGCCTTACTGTATCCACCTCTGCCCGCTGCTCCAGGAAGGGGACTTATCCTGAGTTACCGCTTTGATTGGCTTCCCACGCTGGGAAAACACCTCAGCGTTGCGGTATCGATCTACACGCATTTTATAAACGCCATCAATTAGGCAGCAATTCCGCCAGCTCTACAACTCCTGGCACGGTTTCAGCGTTGTACAACGAGTCCAAAGGTTGGCAGGTGGACTTGGCAGCAGTTGGTTTATGGCACCTTCCTCTCTGCAGCGCAGCGGGAGCACGTGTTACCAGTGCAAAGCAATTTCCCAGTGCTCTGTCACGTTTACCCCGCTTACTATATTTTATACACCACGAGCTTGAAGAACCAATTAATAAATACCTTATTGCTAACACAGTCCTTGGCTGGTTCTCAGCACCATATGGCAGGTAAAAATGCATCATAACTAATAGAAAATGGAAGTGAGATTGTGTTAGACCTCCTCTCCCTGCACTCCATCACCCTGATGATTTTTGGAGTCCCCTATAGAGGGTCCTGTGGCAGGAGGGCTCTCATCCAGCCCCGTGGCTGGTTTTGTCCCCACTGCTCTAGCCCCGTTTTCATCCATTGAAGACCAACATCTGTCTGCCAGAGGTGCTGCAAAGAAAGCCCATGAAAAAGGCTTTGTGGGTCTGTAGCTGGGATGGTCCGTCTCTAGCCTCAAGCAGCAGCATTTGGTGCACATATACTGTAAGAGTATCTCCTTCTGAGTGGGACCTTTGGTCAGGCACAGCCCTGAGACCTCCTGGACTGGGCAGGCAGAGAACTGGGATTCTCCCAACACAGTCAAGCACTTGTGCCCCTTTCCCTGGGTTATTCACAGCAGGAGAAATCGCAGGATTTCAAGATACCGTGTTCCATGATGTCCTTGTTGCAGTTGCTTAAGCACAGTCCACCCAAGTCCAGAACAAGGCATTTGCTTGGGGCCAGGGTGAGCACGTCCCTTGTGGGAGGATCTGGCTTGGGACAAGCAACACTGGAGTAATTTCATACTCCAGAAGGCATCTCCTGGGCTGAGAAAGAGGCTCAGGAGAAGAGTTTCCCATAAAGACTAGAGCAGTGAGAACAGGCTGGATGACAAGGTCTATGTGGTGTGACCAGGGGAGTTTGGCTCTCTCTCATTTCCAAGTGAAACTGGGGAGCTGTTGCCAGCTCCAGTGTGATATGGAGCCGTTTTCTGAAGTGCTGGGGTTCCCACGGTGGTACCAGATCTCTGTCAGGCCTCTTACTGTCTATCAGAGCACGTCTCTTGCTCATCTTTAGCTGACTCCATTCTTGGGGGCCTCAGCTGGAAGCCAAGGACCTGATGCAATGAAATACTTCACCACAAGGTCCCATATCTGTGTTTTCCAAAGTGCTTCTGCCATGCTCGGGGAGGGGGGGAGGGGTAAGGAAGAGGGGGAGGTTGGCACACGGCTCAGATCTCCCTTCCCTTCACCTCCCAGGAGACCCCATCCTCAGCCCCTATGGCTGAACAAGGAAAGCTGGCCACCCGAGCACATATGATGGGGCTGGACTATTTTGAAGGCATCAATGATGGGTTCAGGATACACATCCTTTCTGTCCGTGGTTTGCCGTTACATGAGATCCTTCTGTCATTGGCATCCCTCCCCTCTTTCCATGCTGCCAGTGCTTTGCAGTGAGCTGTTGGGTCCTGTCGTGGGGAAAAGACCTCTGTATCCTTGATGGAGCATCCAGATGGTTTGCAACCCTACACTGCATTTAACCCTGGCTCCTCTGCACTAGGATGCCCTGCTCCCTGCCACCTGGAAATCATTTTCAAGACAGTAGGTGTGCCAAGCTCTGGACACCCACTTCCTCAGGCTGGCTCAGCCTCTCTGCTGGTTGGGTTTACCTTGGTCTGGTTTTGGTGTCCATATCAGGATAAGAAGAGCTTTCCCTGGAGAGCATGGGGGGATGGCAAAGGTGTTTAGGAGACTAAGATTGGTTTGCTTCCTGATGGCAATCTGATTTCCTTTCTGCCTCTTTCTCACCCTTCCTCATTGCCTGGTTTGTTTGTCTCCTATGGAAGAGAGGTCTCAAGACACCTCAGAGGAGCACACCAACCTGGGGCCTGATGTCTTTGCTGAGGGCATAGCAGGAGAACCAGTCCTGCGTGAATGAGCATGACAGGGAGCACTTCACTAAGCCTGGGACACCAATGACACCAAGTGGTGGCAGTAGACTTTCACAAGCATCCCTCTGAGCCAGCTCCTCCTCATGGGGCAGTCCAACAACTAGAGATGACTGTCAGTGGTGGCGAAGGTGGCTTGTCTCCCTTTCTCTTACCTCACTTCACGTCCTTTACCCACCCCTGGGGTCATTCCATGGCCACAGGTTGTGGGGGAAGTCCAGGAGCCCAGCTATGATCACAGCTGTCCATGCTCTGAACTGTCATGGTTTCTGAGGATCTGTGCTGCAGTTCTGCTCTGCAGAGGTCTGTGCACCTCAGGGAAGTCAAGCCAGTGGCCTCAGTGGAGTCAGTGGCCTTGTTGCTTCTCTGCTCATGGTGTGCAGAAGCAGCAAGCTCTGCTGTGAGCAAGTTCTTGAGTCCAAGCAGCAGCATGGAGCGGCCACCTTGAACCAGAGCAGCAAGGGGAACGAATGCAGAGCTGGAAAAAAGCCCTGAAGAATTTGCTTATTTCCCTAGCCTGGACACAAAGCTTTGGTCCCGGAAACCCCCCCAGAATATGACCTGGTGAGTGACAGGGCATTGTGCTGAGAGACTGCACGCTGTGAACCACCAGGTAAATGTCAGAAGGGCAGATGCCAGGGCAGAGCAGGCAAATTGCCAAAAAATGGTATTCCTCAAAAGCTTTTCTGACCTTCTCAGTTTGTAATTTAAATTGAAGAGGGATTGGGGGTTTGGGGTTGAGTGGCTGCTTGCCTGTGTGGGAGAAGGAGAAATATTGGAACAGTTCAGCAGCGGAGCATGTCACCCAGCCTTCGTACCTGGAGGTTTTCAAGATCTGATGGACCAGAGCCCTGAATAATCTTGTCTGACCTCAGAGCTGACCCTACTTTGAGCAGATGGCTGGACTAGAGATCTGCTGAGGTCTTCTCCAGCCTGAGTTATCCTGTGCTTCTAGGATGGTGTCCAAGTCAGATGCTGGCTCAGAGGGGCCAGCATTGCTCCAGCGATCTATGTAGCAGCTCAGAGGAGGAGGATGAAGGAGTGGTCCATGGTGGAACGGGCACCCCTCGAATGGACTGCTGCCCTTGGAGGACCCATGCTGGAGCATATACATCCCCAAAGGGACTGCAGCCCATGGATGAGCCCATGACAGAGCAGGTACACCCCCAAAGGAAGACGTGAGTGTTGAGCAGTCACAGCGGAGCACAGGAAAAGAGCAAGAAGGACAGAGCAGCAGAAGGGAAAGCACTACAACCTGACCACATCCCCCTGCCATCACCTGTTGCTTCACCAAGGGGACTGAGTGTAACCGACAGTGATAACAAGGAGGAGGAGAGGTGCTGGGAGCAATGTTGAGCCTGGCAAAGGGGAGGAGAGGTGCTTTCCTCAAGTGTGAAAATGCTTGGGGGTTTTTGTTTGTTTCCAAAACCTGAATCAGTGCTCAAATATTTATATCATATTAATTGACAATAAATTAAATTCCCCGAGTCGAGTCTGTTTTGCCCATGACAGTAATTGCCAAGTGACCTCCTCATCTTTATCTCAACCCACAAGATAGCGATGGAGGGAGCTGGGGGACAGACAGGCAGTTGGACAGGTTCTTGCTGGGTGGGTGGGAGAATGAGGATCTCACGGCAGGTTTCTGCTGTGATGTTCAGGAACCTGCTCGCCCTCCCATGAACTTGCCTGGGCGGGCTGTGAGCTGGTGGGCCTATGACACGACATCAGATCAGGAATCCCATTAGGCTGTCGGTCCATCACACTGCCGGCTGAGAGGCATCTGGTCTGCTCCAGTGTCAAACACGATACGCTATGTCATTATTTTTCTTGCTTGTAATTAGTTTTAAGCCAAGGCTTTGCTACAGCTAATGAAAGGCGAGCTGGGGGTCACCCACATCCCAGCGCACAGCAGCAAGCCTGGGCAAAAAACCACAGGTTGGAGAAAGGCTTCCTGCAGTCCTGGGCATGAGTGACTGCAGAAGGACAGTGGGAGACCTCTTGAGCAGAGCTAGTGGGTAGGAGACCATGAAGGACACAAGAAGGGAACAGAGGCGGCTGTGGTGCTACAGGTGGGTTGTTCACTGGCAGGTTGGAGAACCTGGGAGGGCTCCAAGCGGTAGCGAGGTGATGCTCTCCCCAGGGGCTGCAGCCATGCAACTGCTCCAGTGAGGAGGCGAGGCTTAGTGTAATCTGAACCATCATCACGTGCCTCCTAGAAAACTCCCTCCTAGCTTGGTCCTGCTCTCCTGAAGGATGAAGGGCCCTAGCATTGAGGCACTTGATGGGGAGCACCAGGTTTTGAAGGCAATGTTTGGGGCAAACTAGTTGTAGGACTTTTGGTTTTTACCCACCAAACCCAACCTTCGAATAGCTGAGAAAACGCCAACTCCGAAGGCTCAAAAGCTGGGCTGTAAGTGGAAAAGAAGTGTTCATTTATTGGTCTAAGATCTGTAGGCTTTGGAGGTCCACACATGAGTTTGTGTCTGCTGCATGGGGGATGCTGGGTCTCTATTACTGAAGCACATTGTTCCCAGCTGGCAACACTTGGGCAATTGCTGCCAGCAAACCCAGGAGTGGCATACAGGGGACAAGAGGGGGGACAGGTAAGCAGTTGGGCAGACAGGCAACTCTCCAAGTAACCTACAGGCTCATTTTTTTGCAAACACGAGCAGTGTGAATGCTGGTTGTGCCCACAACAGGGCCTGCACCCCAAGGTCAAGCTCAGAGAAGGAGTGATGACCCTATCACACAACATTTCTGCAGTACCTATCTCTTTTTGACCCCCCCAGAGTTGCCAGCCTGCCCCAAGCAGGACCTGGGGACCCTGTGATGTCCCCAGCTGTCCCCTACGCTGGTGGCTCCAGCTCTCACCTGGCTTGGGACATCCCGTGACACTGGCAGTGGGTTTGCAGCACCACACCATCTCCTAGGAAGCACCTCCAGGCCTGGGGCTGGGCGGGAGGCAGTGCTGTGCCATAACACGAGTGGGCCAGGGCATCTGTGCCTGCGTGCCCTGGGATGGAGACCAGCCATTCTCTCCTGCAGCTCCCCAGAAAAGGGTTTAGGGCTGCCACTGCCTTTCCCTCACTCATTAGTAAGTTCCTGCAGGAGCAATATGTTCACCAACACCATTTGGGCTTCAAGCCATCCTTGAAGTGATAGGGAGCAAGGTGGGAAGGTCTCCTACTATGGCTTTCTCCCCTCTACTCACGTTCAGATGCTGGATCGTCCCTTGGGTTGGTGTGACGTGGCTCTGGGCTCCTCTCGCTCTTGGGAGAAGGGCTCTCCTCCCTAGGGAGGCTGAGGTTGAATTTAGCATCAGGAGTGCGTGTGTGGGGAAGCTTATGGTTTCATTTATGGCATCACTCTGGGATCTGCTGCCAGGTTTAGCTCTGCCTGGGGACATCCCCAGGGAGGGCTGGGGGACATAGGGTTTATCTACGAGCAGCGCTTTCAGAAGGTGCAGAACCAGAGCCTGTTCATGGGGTTGTGCTCCATCACCCATCCTGGGCTGTGCTCCCATTTGTGCCCTTCTTCAGCTGTCCTGCACCACGGAGGACCCCGGGGCTGTACTTCTGCCCCTGTAAGAGCTTAACCACGTGCGCAAGGTGAAGGTGCACCAAGTGATCATCCCCAAGCAGGCACATCAATGGTCAGCACCTGCACATGAGGGACAGCAGAGAAGGTCCAGCCGAGGCCAGTGAGCCTGTAGGAAACCCTGAGGTCCCACCAGGCAGGGACTCTGCTTGAACCAGAAATCCCAGCAATGCCGTGAGCAAGACGCTTTCTGTTTTCAGGAGGGTTGGCTGGCAATCTCTCCAGCGAAGAGGGTTATAAAGATGCTCCAGTAGTGAGTGGTGTAATCAGCTCATCCAAGCTTGTAATTTTGTCATGCAGTAGTTAGGGTCTCCTTCAGCAAGCAGAGGCTGCGGGGACTGAATCCCATCCCCTCCTGCCTGCTGAGAGCCAGGAGCTTCCCTCCACCCCCCACCGAGCTGCTCCCACTCCCCATTCTTCCTGCAGAAGCCCTGGGGGTCTGTCTTCCCACCCCCACAGAAAAGCCTGAGCTAGTCTGTGCAAAGAGCCGGTTTTATTCACAGGGGCACATCAGACATCAAGAAAGCAGAAAACGTACAGGAAATATACAGGGAGGCTCTGCTTTTCATACAAGCAATCACTATTAACAATATTACAGAAAGAATAAATAAAAGTCATGTTGCTACAGTAACCCACAAGGACGATGCTCTCCTCCGTTTGCCATGCATGGCCGAGCCTGCAGACCTCATCCTCCACGGCTGTGCTGCTTCAGTTTGAAAAATACTTCTCCAGCACCTTTGTCAAAAGCCCTGTCTCCTACAAGAAAAAGCAGAAGGGTGAGACCCTGGGTCCCATACACAGCCTCCACCAACATCACCTGCTGGGTACCACGGGACAGAAGATCAGACACGTGTCCCATCCCAGACCACGACGGCACTTTCAGGGGTGGCTTGGGACGGCACACGAGAAGGAAAGAGCCAGAAGCCTGGCTCCTGCCTCCCATCGTGCGTTCCAACAGCTGGACCACAGCTGACAGACATCAGAGGCAAACTTCACCAGCCCACTGAGACAGCAGCCACTGGGCTGGGCTTTAGGAACAAGAGGAGCCTCAGGGCCTGATTCAGCAGAGTGCTATGTGAGAAGGCAAAGAGAGACACAAAACACAGCAGGGAAGAGTTACAGAGGGCTTTTGTGGGATTGCGTACTGCCCCGAGGTCCCAGAGCTACACAGGGCAGCATCTGCCTTCACGCAGAAGGGCTCTCCCCACACCCTTGGAGCCATTCCACTCCATGCACACGGTCTCACCCTGTCTGTCTCCTGAAGAAATACTGCCACACACCCAAGAAGATGACAAGGGATGTGGACGGTCCTCCTCTGCCAGCCAAATCCTTGTCACACACAGTTTTATTCACAGGGTGGCACCGTGAAGCCCCAGCGCGCTGAGAGCCAAGCCCTGCCTGCCACATGCGGTTAAAAAGACAAAACAGAAATCCCTGTTTGCAAACCCCTCCTGCTCTGCGCGACTTCTGCCACCACAAACACGGAACAGCACGTGGGCTCCCGCTTTGCAAAGGGATGGGAAACATCCCGAGACAAAACCCTAGGGCAGCAGGCAGGACTAACCCACATGAAGGGAGAGCAAGCAAAAAGACTAAGCCCTGGGATTTATTTAATGCTTAGAGGGGACCCCACAGAAAGGAAACTTGTTTGTGAATGATCAGCAACACCCTCAGAAAAGGAAAAGCCCTTAGGTTTTTCAATAAAAGTCAAGTTCCCTCGAGACTTACCCTGCCACGAAGTACAGCACGTGTGCTGGAGCAGCAGAGCCACACTTAGAGAACACGTTAATTCCTCCCCTGCTGACCGGGGGGCCCAAGGAAGGGAGAAGCATCTTTATGTTTTCTAAACCGAGTTGAGATGGAAGTGACAGATCCTGAGCAGGGGGTGGACAGAGTGTTTCACGGAGCAAAGCTACTGAACAGCTTGTGAGGCAGGTGGCGAACACGCCACACAGATCAGTTCAAGCACAGGCTGGGCGCTGACCCCAGGTGTCCAACAACAGTCACACCGAGGGAGAAAGCTGTCAGGGTGGCAGGAATTTGCATTGGCACCGTGTCACCCCCAACAGCAAGAAAAAATAAGGTCCCACAGAAAAGTATAACACAGACAGCACTCAAAGGCACCAGGGAGAAGTAGTCCTGTAATATCAACCGGCGGCTCAGAGGTGAGGATGCCCAGGGGGATGGGTGAAAAAAAGGAGCAGGAAGGCAAGAGTTGGGTCAGGTGAGGTGCTCAGAGGTGCCTGAAGGGCAGAACCAGACCTCTCACCCAGCAAGGTCTCCGCTGCCACCGAGAGGACAGCTGGCACACCAGGGCATGGCCAAGGAGAGGTGGGAGGCTTCGGGAGGAGGAGGAGAGGGGTAGGAGCCAGCTGCACATCGGGCACCTCAGCTGCGATGCCACACGTGTGCAGGGCATCCCAGCTCCCACCAGAGAGGCATCGGGGCAGCGAGGCGGGCAGCTGGCCAGCACCTGCTTGACCGTGAGCCAAATCGCCCTCCAGCAGCAGAGCTTGACACCCAGCACACACGCGCCAAAGGCTGACGTCCAGCGCTGGGTGCCACCCCTGGCCAGGACCTGCCTTTGAGTGCTGGGAACGAGCGCCGACAGGGCACCGGCGCCCAGCTGGCAGCCTGAGACACAGCGCCAGCGCTCGGGGCAGCCTCTGCCTGAGCACATCTGGAGTGCGAGCAGCGACCGTGCGACTCGCCTACACAGAGGAGAGCCACAAGGATCACTCTCATCAAACTCACACCGCATGCTCATGAACATCTGAGCGGACGAGGCGGGGCAGTGCGTCCACCAGCTCTCCCATCATCTCAGGCAGCAAACACCCCCCTCCTCAAAGGCTCCCCAGGGAGGATGGAGAAGGGTCCAGGGCCTTCACAGCTCCACAGCCTTCACACTCCCTTTCAGCTGCCTCCGAGAAGCAAAAGCTGCAGCAGCGCAGCGGTCACGGCACACAGCATCTTAAGGGGAGCAGAGTGGGCTGGTGTCTTCAGCCATGCTCATGTACCTTCATGGTGGTATATCCCGATGGGACCAGCTCTCTAGGAAAGCCTCAGTTTACCGTAGTCTGCTGAAACCGAGTCAAGAAGATGCTTGAACAATCAGTGCCACTCAGGCTCATGTCCCTGCAACTTTGCTCCACCTGTGCCTTCCTAAAAAAGGCAAAGAATAGGAGCAAGCACTGCCTAAACCTGGATAACAGAAGTAGTTTTACCTGTGTGCAGCGTTACTCGATAGCTCAAGTACAGCAGCTCAGTGGGACAGCACACGTAGGACCCACCTAAGAGGATTTCATCCCTTTTAGGCTCTCAGTTACTTCCTGCAGCAACTGGAAAGGGCGAGACACCGGGGAAGTGCACATGAGGCAACAGACAAGCAGAGCCACACAGAGCGAGCAATTCCATCTCTGTGTCCTGCGTGAGGATCTGTGCGTGTGCATTGCTCCCAGAGGCAGGTTTTCCACCAGGAGTTGGGTGAGCTCTAAGGCAAAAGCCACACCGAGGAGGCTGAGGATCTGCTGACACACAGCAGCACTACCAGAGCTCCTGCCTGCTCCCCGAGACCCGCTCTGCAGCGGTACGACTAACGCACACCTCCCCTCTGCGAGGCAAGCCAACAAAGCTACGTGCCCCTCGGTAACGAGGGATCCCGACCACAGCGACACAGATGCAAGACGGGGGCATCAGAAGCCCAAGACCTCTTGCAGGACGGACTCCTTTCCCTTCACATATGGAGCTGCGTCCCTCTTGGCCTCTCTCTACAGAAAGAGAGGGGAGAAAGGATTTCCCTGTCCCTGCAGTGGCTGGACAAGGGGACATTTCTTCATGTCAGCCATCCTCTTCTGCATCTGGCCGAGGAAGATCCAGATGCTTACTAACAACCCCTGGCCTGGAGATCACCACTGCCACAGCTCCATCGCAGCATCCCTTGCTTGTCCTCACACCCTTCCCAAGCATTTGGGACTATCAGCCACTGCCCAGCTAGACTCAAGCCTAGGGAGACTTCTCCTCTGCCCCTTTACGGCTGGTCTTAAGAAGTGGTTTAAGGAGGGTTAACAGGAGCAGAAAGGGGGGGAATACACCTCTAGCAGCCGCACAGATGCTCCCATCTCCAGCAAGGCTGGCTGTTGCAGATTAACATCTCCACCACCTCCCTGCTCTGAGCATCTCCCTCCATCCTAGTCAATATTCACCTGGTCAGTGAGGTCATATTTTCCTTGGTTCTCATCCAAAAGTCTCTCCTGCAAGAGGATTTTCAGGAGCTCACGGGTAAGCAGTTCCATCATGTCCTCCAGCAAGGCTCTGAGAGAGGGACCGAAGACCATCGGCACCGCAGGCTCCTCCGGCGACTCCAGGTGCGGGGAGCCCGTGACACTCTTCTTCCCCATGAAGTGACCTGCAATACAACGCACTTGTGTGTCTGCACAAGCACTCGTGTGTCTGCACAAGAGGCAGGGGCTCCAGCTAAGCTGTTACCAGCTACCTCACACCAGCACAAGTCAACAAGAAGCACCGAGCAAACCTAACGCCTAAATCAGCCGAGTACAACGAAGTGAGGAGAAACCCAGAAACCTCAGGTCCTCGTTCCACACTGGACTTTGGGGAAGTTTCCCCCTCCTGCTGACGGGGTCTCTGGGGTTAAGGTGATGCTGGACCCGTCACCAAGAGATGCGGGAGGAGGTTGCCTCATCCCTGCCCTGGTCTTCTCCTGCCCGCCACGGGTCCTGCCGAGCCCAAGCCGTGCAGCATCCCCCTCCGCCCTGTGGGGTACCGCGGGGAGCAGGGGGCTCCCCGCAGGCAGCGACAGGGGGCACAGGGTCGCCTGGTGGGAGCTCGTGCCCTGCACAGCCCACGTCCCACAGCTGCTCCACCACACGCGTGTCCGTGTCTGCGCCCCCGTCCCCCCCGCACCACCGGTACCTGTGGCCCAGAGGTTGCCGCGGGGGTTGACCTTGATCTTGGCCGCCTGGGTGCGGTGCTCGGCGAAGTCGAGGTGGACGGCGGGCCCCAGCGCGGCGCCGCAGAGCAGCAGCAGGAGGCAGCGCAGCGCCGCCATGGCCGCCCTGCCGGACCCGCCACCGCCGCCGCCGCCGCCGCCTTATAGTGCGCGGGGGGGCGGGGCCGCGCGGGGGGCGGGGCCTGGCACGCACCGCCCCCCAGCCCCCCGGCAGCCGTTGGGCTTCCCGCCCGCCCTCAGGCGCCCGTCAGCCCGGCCGCTCCCTCAGCCCCTGCCAGGCGCAGCGCGATCCGTCAACCACAACCCCCGGAACCCCACAGGCTCCTCACCCCTCTGCCGGTCCCCCCACCCCGAGCTGTGTCGTCCCACCACCTCGACGCAGTGGGAGACGGTGCGAGATCCACCGCTGAGGTGAAGGGCGTCGCAGCTCTGCCCGCGCCCGCGAGTCCTGTGGTCCCATCGCAGGAGGTGATCAGGGTGGGTTTACCCCGTCTCAGCCCAGGCTGCCTATTCCCCATTACCTCCTGCTTCTCCATCTGCTCAGGAACATGCTCCATGACGTTACAAGTGGCCTTGCAAGGGTGTAAGCCAGCACCATGGCCGGCTCTCAGCACCCTTGGACACAGCCTCTCTGGGCTCACAGATTTTGATCTTTAAAGTCCCTTCCAAAACATTCTATGATTCTATGATTTTTATGGGTCAAGCTCTCCAAGCAATAACCGCCCTAACCTTCATGCACTGCTGGCTATTCTCTTTGAACCCTGTCTCCAGGTACGTGGCCTGGGAGACCTTGTTGGTGAAGACTGAGGCAAAGGCGGCATGGAGTACCTCAGCTTTGTCTGCGTGCACTACCATTTGCAGCGGTGCCTTTGTGAACACTTTCCTTCTTCAGCCTTCTACAACTAAAGGAGTTTGTCAAGATGTGTAGATGTGGCGCTTAGGGACATGGTTTAGTGGTGGACTTGGCAGTGCTGCGTTAACGGTTGGACTCGATGATCTCAAAGGTCTCTTCCAACCTAAATGACTCTGTGATTCTACATGCAAGGAAGATCAGATCTTCTATACCTAAAGTAGTACTTCTATGACTGTAGTTATAGAAGATCTGATGTTCCTTGCACATCTCAACAAACTGAGCTTTGGCTTTCCTAACATTGTTCCTACAAGCCCAGGTAACATTTCCAAATTTCTCCTTCATGGCCGGTCCAGGCTTCCACCTCCTTCATACTGCCTTTTTGCACTGGAGCTGTCATGAGTTTCATTCCCAGTTTAGCCAAACCCATCTCCCAGGGCATCTACTGTGTACTGGTTATTGGCATGGACTTGGACAATCCTGTCCTTAAAGACCTGCCAGCCCTGCTGAGCTCCTTTACTCTTCAGAGCAGCTTCCCAAGGATCCCACTTACCAGTTCCCTGTAGAGGGTGAAGACCAGAGTCTGTATCACTACTCGCCTTCTCCACGCCCTTCAGGACCTTGCAGACCACTGTTTTCTGGTCACTACACCCAAACCCGCCACCAATTATCACATTCCCCATCAGTTCCTCCTTTTCCATTAACGGGATGGAGCTATGCACGCCCAGCAATAGCATGGACAGAGCTGTGCCCAGCCATGCCAGGGACAGAGATAGCGGGGGCCTGGGACATGGGCTGGTTACGCCCAGGGCTCGAGTGAAGTGAAGTCCATGTAAAACTGGAAGCATTTCATCAGAGGGCCCCAAGGCACAGGTTGTGCTCTGTTTTTTCTTGTCACCTGCCTGCAGCCCACAGGGGCTTTCAGGTTCCTCCAGGTTCCACATTCATACAGGGGTGCTCTCAGGGGTTGGACCACTGCCAGACAAACCTGTGTGCCTGAAACGGTAGAGAAGAGATGAGTAAGAGTGCCCAGCAATCTCACCCAGCACACTGGGCTTTGAATTATCTCCCTTTTGTGTTGTATATGCAGACCGCTATCAGGAAGCAGGAGGTGAGAAGGGTTGGGGGCTGACCAGGAACAGGTGGCCAGCAATGCAGCTCTCTCAACAGCCACAGTACCCGAGGGGCAAGCAGAGCAGACAGAGATGGTCACCAAGTTCAGAGAGAGAGTCCAGATCGCCAAGCACGTTCATGGTGATGAGGCAGGTCCCAGGGCAAGCTGCAGGATGAGGGCTGGTGGGGGCACCCAGGGTCAGACACAGCCCAGACAGGTCCACAGTGGTGAGGCAGGTCTGAGACCAGGTCAAGCCAGTCCATAGCCAGGCTTTGCTGAGCTGGAGACCAGTGCTCCTACAACATAGCTCAATGAGAGACTAAAGGCCCAGGGCTGAGCTTAAATGGGTTCCTGGGCCCATGAGGGCGGAGGGTGGAGGCCCCAGGTGAGACCCATTAAGGCCTATTAGTGTCCTCAGGGCCCTGACAACTTCTGCCAAATTTACAGCTCCGTAACTTTGCAAGGAGGTGCTGGCTGGTGGGGGATGAAGTGCCTGGGATGACCCAGTTCTCCCAGGAACTGGCACAGGGAAGATTTATCAGCAAAGCCCTTCTGAGATTTACTGCTGTTCAAGAGAAAAGGGCTAGGGGAGATTAGTTCCTCTTCAACAGCAGGGGGTTAGAGTCCGAACTGCAAATACAGCTCTAATGTTACAGGGAGAAAAAAATTTAGAAGTACTCCTGCGTTAGACGTGCTTCCTTCCAAACTGCCTGCACGTCCCCTCGGGTGGCCAGCTGGCTGGTTGGCATGTGCTCCCTTACTGCCTGAGAGATGTGCCATGGTGGTTGCCACGGCTGACTAGAAGATACTGCCTTCTAGTCAGGCCACCACCCATCAGGGCGGTGGCTGCCTCCGCTAGCCTGGTGTCTGCATGTGCTGGAGGTCCTGGGCTGCAACAGGGAATCTTGCTCCGCTGTCTCACCACACTCCTTCCCTGACTGTGTTCAGCAGGAGTGTTGCTGAGCAGCGCAGCGCTGGGCCCACACCTCTGCTCGCCGTTGGAGGAGCTGGCCCGTTTGGGCGCTGCGTGGGCTGCATGAACACGATGCCCGCCACGGATGTGGCGTTTGCAGCACTGCAGCCCTGACGCTCATGCTGACATCATGGCAGCTTCATCTCCTCCATGAAGTCAGCTGAGAGAGGAGCCCTGAAGCCCTCTGTCCTGGTGCTAGGTGGCTGTGGCCACCACTTTGATGTCCCCTGTCAGTCCTCACAAGCTCTGTGGGAGGGTTTCACTAGTGTTTGATCGGGCTGCCTGGGATCCCACCCTGACACGACTTTGAACTAGACACACAACCAGAACCGACACAGAGCTTTTCTCTTTTTCAGCGGGAGGCTGCACACATTCTCTCGGTCAGGGCGTGAGAGGAGGAACACCAAGGCTGATCTGCGCTGCCCCATCTGCACCACTGCCTTCTGGGGAAGGCAGGAGTCTTTGCAGGGCTGCTGCTGCTGCTGCTGCTCCAGCTGCACACACACACACAGACACACACTTCTTCTCCATCTCCTCTTGCAGCCCGTGTCTCTCCTCCAATGTCCGGCACTGTCACTACGTGCTGGTAACACACGGCTTGAAAGGGACTGACATCATCTCAAGCTTTTTTTTCAAAACAGTCTTAAATTCACTCATGGTGGTAAAAGTGCTGGAAATTTGGGGTGAATGGAGAAGGCTTGGGATGTAGTCAGTACAGGAGGAAGAAGAGGAGGAGGAGGAGGAGGAGGAGGAGGAGGAGGAGGAGGAGGAAGAGGATGTGAGGTGCAGAGAGGTGCTGGATGTGAAGGAAGAGCCTGGTACTGCCCAGCACTGGCAGAGATGAGTCCGGTTTCTCCTCCGCCTGGGGAAGGGGCGTTATCTGGGAAGCTGAGCTGCATTCCTCCACGGGTGCCTTGGAGCTGCTGGCTCCACTGCACGCACAAGCGATTTGTCCACTGCTTTTCCGCCAGAAATTCCAGGGCTTCGCTCGGGGACCTGCAGTGTGCTGGCGGGGGGGGGGAAACCTCTCCCTGTGTCAGGCTCCGAACTCTGCCTGGTGGCCCAGCAGGACTGGATCTGTCCTGGTGCTTGCTGTAGCCACTGTGTCCCTGCACACCAGCAGCCAGAGGTGGGGAAGAGCGAGACGAGGGGTTACCTGTAGGATTACGGAGGATGAAGTCGGGGATAAAGTGATACCAATTACAGAGAGGGCAGAGAAAAGAGCCACGGGCAATTACAGCACCTACTGAAGTGCGACGGGGGGTTAAGTCCTGCTCCTTCAGGTCAGCACAGCGCTCCTGGGAGATTAACTGAGGGGGAGGCAGCCCTGGGGACAGGGGATGAGCAGCGGGAACCAGCGCTGCGTTTCAAACAAGGCGAAGTCTTTTGTGCTGATCTGATTTTAATGAGATGCGCGACCGAAGCGAGACGCATCTTTCCTCTTTCTCAGCTGGTGGCTGCAGGCTGCGCACGTTGCCTCCGCCAGGGTGGGAGAGGAGGAACAGGTATTTCTGATCCCAGTGGTACCGATGTAACAAATGCTCGGAAACTGAGGGGACACCAGGTTAATTGCTGAGTACTGAGGCTTGGCCAGATGGGGCATGTGTGGGAGACCTGAGCCCATAACCCTTGATTTCAAGCCTGGGAAGAGCAACGGAATAGCTACTCGGGGACTCGGTGGAGGCTGGAAGTGGGAGCACAATTGAGGGCAGCCAGTGGGGTTTTACAGAAAACAACTTGTGAAAGCGATCTGAGCTCACTGCTGGCTGAGCAGCAGCGTCGGTGCTAAAGGAAACTGCACAGCCGTAATCCAGGCAGGGCTCTGAGAACACCGATTTCATCCTCTGCAGCAGTCTCGTTAAAAACTAGCGCCAGACACCGGCAGACAGACCCTGAGCAGGAGGCTCAGCACGGCTCACACCCTCTTCAGTGGCGTCATTACAGCCCAGCCCGTTTTCCGACGAATGCTGCGCGGGTGCTGAGCAGCCCCTGGGCAGGGGTGGACGCTTGACAAGCTGGGTCTGTCCGGAGGGGGTTTTACTGCACCTGGGAATAAGGTCTGCAGCTCAGTCGTGTGGGGCTGATCACACTGCGGCCAAATTCCGCCATTCCTGGGCAGGCCAGAGGGCTGTCCCCTCCCTTGTCACCCTGAGGCTGAACAAATGCAGCCCGAGAGGTGGCTGCAACACAAGCGGCCTTGCCTACAAATGGAGACCAGGTTCTCTCTGGAATTTTTAGTCCGTGTCTTCTTCGCAAAGAGGTGGTGTTGTTCCTAATTTGGGAAGAACAACCGGCACCCGGGCCCTGCCTGGGAGAGGCACCATAGCCTGAACTCCAGCCCGCGCTCACCAGCCTGGCAGGGTTTGCGATAGATTTTCTGTTCGGGGCAGGAATCGTCGCTCAGCAGAAGTTCGCTTTCCCAACTGTTACCAGCCAACTGTTACCAAAGGAATCTTCCCAGCTGATGTGTCAAAAAAGGCAGCACAAATTCTATTTTAGAAATGGATCTTGCTGGCAAAGGTCACCGCACCGGCTTCTGCAGGTGGTGCAGATCGGCCTGGCGGCCACCGGCTGCCTGCAAGGGCCTCGCAATGGAGCCAGGGAAGGGCAGGGGTGACTCAGCAAACGCCGGGCTCCTGATAGATGGTTACGTCTGCAAGGTAGAACGTGTGTCTGCACAGACCTAACTGTCCCCTCTCCTGGTGGGATTAACCCTCCGGGGCTGGGCAGCCTGCAGCCACCTCTCTGCAGCCCTGCACAGATCCACACCCGCCGGGAACGGCCCCTTCTCGCCCAAAGCAGCCTCAAAGCTCCAGGGATCCACACACCATTGGTTTTCCCTGATGCCTCCAGCTGGAGGAAACAGCGATTGTCTGTTTTGCTCTGTTTTCCCCTAGTAATTCTCGCATGCGATTCATTTTCTTGATGGCTACTGACCACTGAACTGACATTTTCATAGCATAATCTGTTACAACCCCGACGTTCCAGATGGTAACACTTAACTCAGAACCTGTTGTTTTATAAATAGAGTTAAAATTGTTTTTTCCCCCTGTGCACCATTTTATATTTATGTACATTTGAATGTCATCTTTTTTATTGCCCAGTCTCTTTCCACAGTTGGCCTTCATCCCCACGACCCTTTGTATCAGCAGCAAACTTCAGCATTTGCCTGCTTTTGCTGATCATTTTTGAATATGCTGAATGTAGTCCCTGGTGTTTTCTGCTGGAGATTGTTGCCTCCTACCTTTTGTTCCTTACCTTTTAGCAAATGATTTCTCCCTGTAAGGACCTCACCTCCTATCCCAGGGCTGCTTGCTTTCTTTAGGAGCCTTGCCAAATACCTTGGGGAAATCCAGGTGGATGATCCCAGGGGGCTCACCTTGCCCATACACCTCCTAACTCCTTCACCAAGCTCCAAGCCTACTCTTTAAAGCAGCCCTACTCCTTTCCAGTCTGCAGATCTGGTTTAGAGCCTACAGATCCCTGCATCTCCCCCTTGGCAGCCGTTCTGTCCCTTGGTGCCACGGTGGGCTTGACAGAACAGGTGCCCACCATGGCAAACAGCTCAACGCTTTCAGGTTAGCAAGATTTCACCAGGCAAAGAAAGGAGACCTTTCCATAACGATGCACAATAAACGTATCTAAAAACTGCTCAGCTAAGAGGGCCTCGCTAACGCTGAACTAATGACGAACAAACAGAACAGACCAACCTGGAAGTACCGTGGTTCATAGCGTTTAAAGCAAGGTCCATTTCGTTTCTTCTCTGTTGAATTATGCTTTGATACCTTGGCATTGACTAACGCCTCTCCCAGAGAGGTGGCCAGTCTGACTCCGAGCTGTAGAGCTCCAGAAACACAATGCAGGTGCTCCCAGGCCCCGCAAATATCCACCTGGGCCGGCAAATGCACGCTCAAAACCGATGGCTCTAATAAAAAACAAATACAAAGAGCAAAGGCCTCAAATCCCCCTATTTGTCTCTCTCACAGAGCTCCTGGTGCCAATAAAACTCTTCATAGCGGTTAAGTTGTTTCAGCCTCTTCTTCACCGCTTCTCCAAAGCCAGGTCAAATTTAAAGTGCTGCCATGTGCCTGAGGGTCTATTTTGATGCGTTTGTCTCTTGTTTACAAAGATTAAATCCCTCTGTTACATTCATTCGTCCACAGGCAACAACTGTTGTTTATAAAAGATGAAATTTGAAATCTCGCACATCTTGTTTTCCAACTCTCTTTCAATTTTCATTTAAGCTGTAAATGAGTTGTGGTTTTCCCTGAGGTTTCCCACTCACTCCACGCCCGCTGGACATGGTACAAATAACTGCTCTGAAAGACGACTTAGAGAACAGAATCTTGTTTTCTTTCAGGCAAATCCAGGCCTAACTCAGAAGTGTCCCAACCAGAATTACATGGCAGAAATGTGACATCCCAGTTTGAGTGAATTGAGGTCCAGAGAAATTAAATTGAAGTTCATTTTCTCCGCATTAATTTTACTTCTGTCTCGTTGGAAAGTGAAACCCTTGCAAGGTTAGTTTCTACAGGGGAAGGAGAGATTGGACAAGAAAGGTGCTATCAACATGCTCGGCAAGAGAGCTCCGGGAAGCGTTTCTAAATTATTAAACAGAAGGAGCAAAAAAGTCAAGAGATGAGGAGCTGGGCAGAGGGAGCAAGAGACGGAGAGCGTGTCTGCTCTGTCCTGGATCACAGCGGGTGCAGTTCTAGTCCATCTCTGTTTAGACTGTTCTTCTCTGTGCAGATACTTGATTTCCCCCGAGGTTTAGGGAACTCTGCTAGATCAAGCATTCAAAGGACCTGCTAGAACTGAATGTGTGTATGAATTTCCCCATGAGCAGGAACCGGTTTAACACACGATGTGCTCAACCAGCGGGACCCAGCACGCAGGCAGGCCCTGCTCCACGGGGAAGCCAGACTGTGCGTGAAGGAGCTGGTGGGTTTTTACAGAAATTGAGGGGTAAGCAGGGATGAGCGCACAGAAAAGCTGCTGCCACGAAGAGGGGCTCCTCATGGCTGGGCAGACCACCAACCAGCGGCAAAACCACCCAGTTACAGCTAAGTAGGTCCAACAAGGCAGGAAAGCCACCGCGCCCCTTCCGAGTCCAAAATGCATCAGGCTGGCGGAGCTATCTCTGCGGAGACCTGTGGCTCCCTGATGGTGAGCAAGCTGAAGCACGCGTGTGCAGGCAACAAAGGGACGGGAGTATTGCAAGGGAGGGGAGAAGGTAAAAGGGGCAGGAAGGTATTCAATTGCCTCAAAATGCAATGGAGGTGCTGTTTCTCTTCTCCCAGCAGCCAGCGATGAGACAGCCAGAGCAGTCATCTACTACGCACCAACTGCCCGCAGGAGCTGCTGACACTGACGGGCACTGTGAAGGCCGTGCCGTTCTGGCATCACCCAGGCGCACCTGGCAGTCTGAGACTGGCATCAGGACACTCCTCATCTGATTCAGCCACTGAGTCACTGTCATCGCGTGGGTCTTCAGCCTGGGATACGTAAACCCCTGCTTTGCATTGCCCCTGCTCCAGCGCAGGAGCCATCCCCATGTGACGTGGCTCTGCCTAAGCCACCTCTCCTCTCCTTCTCTTGGCCAACGAGCTTAGCCCGTTCTGGGAGCTGCGCGCTGGGTTTGCCTTCACGCGTTCCTCCAGCAGGCCTTCTAACCGCGCACGGACAAGACTTCACCTTGCAGATTCTCCTCGGAAAAAGTAAGGTTGACCTGTTCGGATTTTAAAGGCAGGAAAACCACCATGAGATTACCCAGTCTCATTAAAGAAAGCACGCAACCATCACCTTACGAACCCAAGCCCTAGAAACCCCTTGCTAAGCAATAAGCAGTGACAGATCTGGATGAAACAGCGTAATGCTTATTACTGTTTAACTGACAACCATGCGTTCAAGCATCATAAACGTACAAAGACAGCCTTTGTCTCGCGGAGCTTCACCGCTTGGCACATTACCCCTCACAGCTCACCTCCCATCCATCATGCTTTTGCTTATGTGTTTAGCTTCGGTATGAAAAAAAAAAAAGAGAGTCACCCAACAAAATTCTAGCAGCGATCAGCATTGCTTTGCCCTGCAAAACAGCTCCTGCCCATGAAGGAATCTGTGCCCTGAACTGCGGATGTGATCGAACAGTAATTAAGCAACGAAATTGCCTACCAGAAAACCTGCTCTGTTTGGCTGTAACCACAACAGAGACAGAAGCAATCTTAGCCCTGGCAGATTTTTCCCTTGGTTTTTTTCCTTTATAAACCAGACCTTTCAACACCCACATACTTTACAAACAAATCCCATTCCTGTTGTGACACAAAGATCTCCATCTTTCCTAAGCCTTAAGTCTCAAAGGCTTTGCTGGCGCTGGCCAGACAACTCCACCTTTTAAAAAAAAAAAAAAAGAATAAAACTGAAATAAAACCCAAAGACACATCAAGTTCTAACAGCAAAACCCCTGGCTCTGCGGGAGCACAGCAGTGCTCACCAAACATTTCGGTGTTAGCACCCAGCTGAACCAGAGATCCTGCATGCTCGGTAGCTTTTCTGCTCGGCAAAGCAGAATAAGTCTGGCGGGGACAGAGCCAGCAACAACTCTTCATCATCCTGCCCCCATGTTCTCAGTTCCCAGCTTGTGCAGGCTCGTCCCCGGCACCTTCTCCTCCCGCTGTGGCAGGAAAGGCATTACAGGGATGCGGGAGGTGATGTGGGAGGCAGAGCAGGAGCTGGTGGGCGTTCGAGCTGTGGGTGGATTAACTGCTTATTTATCCTCGCTCTAATTAGAGCCAACACCTCATTTCACGACTGAAGATAACACAGAACCACGTTCTCAGCTACGCTGAGCTGAAAATAGGCAGAACAGGGGCCATAGAGATGAATTCCCAAATCACACACTGCAGCCCCTGATTTAGGGCAGTTGTTTCTGTTCTTAAAGTGTCTCAAACACAGAAGAGAGAACCCACTGAAGCTGGGCTGCAGCGGGCTTCATCCCACCCTCTCCCCCAGCCACCCCACGTTCTTTAAGTGCTTCCTGCTCAGTCACTTCACACGACATAACGCGAGAGCAAGGCTGGGAAAAACACACCTTCCTGCAAGTGCCCACGCGTGGGTTTGCACCCACGTTGGCAACGAGCGCGTGTCCTCAGCCGCACTGACTGCTGCCAGTAACCGGGCGGGGACGTTGCTGTTTCCTAACATCTCGAAATGACCACTTCTTTCCTCTCAGAACTGGGGCTTCAGCAGATGCTCTTTAAGAGCTACTCCTTGCTCTATAATCAAAGTCCTTTGTATTTTAGTTAAATTAACTCAGTGACAGTAACACAACTGCTTCTGCATGCTCAGATTTTTGCAAAAGGTGTGAAAGCAAGAGGACTCGGAGAACAGCAACAGCAGCACTTTCAGCGAGTTTTCACAGGGAGGTGTTGATTAGCAGATTTCAGAAGAGCTCAGCTCAGTCCTTTATGTGAGCACGAGTTAAAAACCAATTTATCCACAAAACCAGTTTAAGCTAAAGGCAAAACAGGGAACCGAGACTCGGCCTCAGTGCGACCTGCAAAGGCAGAAATGCTGCTCCAAGTCCTCAGGAAGGTGTTCCACCGTGACAGCAGCTCTCAGAGAGATTGTGTGTTCCCTCACTGCTGCCCAGGTTTGGCTTTTGACAAAACATCCCATCTGTGACTCAAGCATTTTGGAGAAACTTGGTATCCAAATTCTCTTCTCAAGGGCTCTGGCACTGGGAGCAGGAGATACAGATTTTATTACCATTTTTTATTACTAAGTTATGATTATTCAAAGAGCCACAGGCCCAAGGCTCAGTGTGAGGGGCTGGACCTGTTCATAGACTCTTCGCTGTGTCCCAAACATAAGATGATTTTTTGCTTCATCCTACTACCGAGCAAAAAGGTCCCATGGACGTAACTAACGGCACAATTCGCCTCCACAGATGGGACAGGCCTGACAAGCGTAATGAGGTGCATATGCAAGGAACTGAAAATAGACCATAAACACCCCATTGGGTTTTGTCCTTGCCTTTCCTGACTGCTTTTACCCTACAGAAGCTGCGTGCGTGGCAGCAGCAATCGTCTTTAACGATCCCTGTCACTGTGGCATCTTGGAGCAGTCATGAACAAGAAGGAATAGAGGGCGCAGTGAAACGTGCATGAAGTAGCTCTGAACTGTCTGTAGATTTTGCAAGACAGAGCAGAGCTGTTAACCCAGGGAAAGCACAAGACGTGGAGGAGACACTCCCACTGCCAGGGGGAAGCTGTCCTAGCAAGGCGACTGCTACGTAAACTGCGGAAGAGGGGTCAGGCAGCCTCGGACGGGGACAGCAATGGTGCTGTGCTCCCACTGCCTGCTCTCGGGAGGATCTGTCCTAGCAAAGGGGATGTCAAATGTTTTCACGAGTCAGTACAGACACCATGGAGGCGACTTGTAACAGTCGATCACTCAGCGCAGGTGGCGCAAATTTATGTGGAAGCTGGTAACTACAGAGTCTCTGCCTTGTACCCCTTCCTTGGGCTCTCCTCTGACACAGCCACACAAGCACGATCGCTATCCTGAATAAGAAGCCTAGAAAAAAAGCTGTTGCACGTGGTGACAAGTGGTTTCTTCTTTCACACCTCAGGGCAGCGGGGGCTCAGTCCTTCCGTAGCTTTCAGGTGAGTTGCAAGACGTGGCCAGCTGCAGGGATTATTAAGAGACCTAAAACCTGTTTCCAAAACTGAGAAAGTTTTACTATTGCATCCTACTAAATCGTCCCTGCCAAACAGCCATGATATTTCCCACCTCAATTCCGCTGTTACCTAGTGCTGCAATGACAGCTTAAGCACGAAGTAATCCTTTGCCATCTTCTGCCCAAAACACCTTGGAGTCTTTAAGCAGATTATTTCAGTGTGATTTACAGAAATATAGGAATATTGAACAGATCTACAGCTCAGGACTGCTCACTCTCCGGAAAGAAATGAGAGGAGCAGCTGCTATTGTTCTGTAAAGAGAGGACAAGTTAGTTCGCTGGGGTCTAGGAGTCAGTCTGCAACAGGAAAGCCCAGGTAACCCCCAGGGAAACGAGGCTGCGCTCAGGGCAACGATGAAGAACGCGGCAGGGCTCATACCAGGCGAGATGCAAAATCTTTATTCCAGTTCTGAATTGGAAAAAACATCACCTCCACCGCTCACCGTTTGACAGTTCGGTCAGCGCAGGGAGAGGTCACGCCTGCCCAGCGGAGGCACAGACTTAGAGGACCCAGTCCTGTAGGCACTTCGAGAGGAAGCTCAGCTTCAAAGTACAAACACTGAACAGTTTGGCTTAAATTTTTAATATAAAAACTCACTAAAAATGCTAAAATGTGACAAACCATTGGAAATACTGTGACAAACATTCGCTCTTACGCAGTAAAAACCAAAACAAACCCAAACTGGCAAGAAGCTTTGAAATGCATGTTTTCTTCTTCCTCCCGGCACATCGGACCATCATCTACTTAAAACGTTCATCTAAAAAAATCCATGGCACCTTCACCTCGTACTTCAGTGCAAGGGGCTACTCTCGATGGACCAGCACAAATAAACCCAGTAAAAAGAGGACTGCATACTGTAAGAGAAAGAAGACACAAGAGTGCACATTCACACCTAAAGATGCAGTAACAGCAGCAAACATACAGGGCAAACGGTTCTGCCTGTGCGTATAAAGTTCTCGTGAAGTAATTTTAGCTGGGGTGGGAGAAGCAGGCAGAAAATGAAAGAGCTCTTACCTTAAATTTTGGATAATCATTCATTAAGATAGTCACTATTCCAATATAGGGCACAAATCTACAAGAATAAAAGTTTTATTAAAAAAAACGGTATTCAAGGGTGCACAGGGGAGAAGCACTGCCCTGCTACTTGTGCAAAGGAAGAGCCGCACCAGCATGCCGAGGGCTACGGCCAACAGGCTTGGGACTTCTTCCTCCCAAGCAGGGAAGCCATGGCAGCGGGGGCTGAGCCACAACCCACCCCAGAGCGTGTTTTAGCCTCTGCCTTGTTCAGATCTCGCTTGCCTGCAAAGACTCTGCCTTGCAGAATCACTTCGATGAAAATTCCGATCACGCCCAAGCCTGCACCGCCTTTGCGTCGGTGTCCAGCCGGCATCAAAACCTCAGGACGCAGCTCACAGCTTGATACCTTGGCTTAAGCCAAGCTAAGAACTGAACTATCTTTGCTTTTTAACTCTCCACGGCACCTTTCGAAATGCTTTCAGGCAGGTCACAAAAACCCAGCAGGGAGAGTTCAAGAGGAGAGGGGGATTAACAGATGGCATTGGGGGAGGGCAGTGTAAAAAGCCACATCTTTTTCAACTTCACTTACCCTCTTGCTCGTCCTACTACGTCCTTTTTCTCCAACCAGTGCTGCCCTCGTTTGTACAGCCCTCTGTCATCAACGGCGTTATTGTCTCCCTTTGTCAAAAATTTGATGTCACCGTTCTGCCTAGCAAAGACAAGACAGCCAGGTAAGTCAGAGAAAAAGACCTTAATAAAAGCCGTTCTAAACAAGCACGTAGCGACTAACACAGAGATATTAGAAGCAATCGTGTCCTACGTGTTCAAGCAGGACGAAAAAGGGAAACTCTGTCAAATATAGTGGAAAGCAGACGGTTTGGAAAAAACTTGCCAATGAAGGAATGAATTCTGGCCTGAGCCAAGCTTTCCAGCAGAGTTTAAGAACAGAACCAGCAGGACGAGCCATCTCTAGCGAAGGTGCAGCTATCGCCTCTCTGCTTTTAACCTCTCTCGTGTTGATGCTTCTCTTGCTTCATATACAAATGTTGGGTTCTAGGCTCTACGCTACCACCCAAAGTGAGACTTTGGGGCTAAAGCATATGGTTCTACTCAGCAGCGGTCAGAAGGAAGCTGAAATGTAGAAATTATTAGGAAAGGGGGACAGAACAAAACAAACAATACCATTACGATACTGCATGACCTCACGACGTGCCTACGTCTTGAATGCTCTGTGCAGTTCTGAGCCCCCTACATCCTTTTTTGAAACGGAGAGAACTGGCAAAAGTTCAGAAATGGATAACAAGGTCTGGAACCGCTTCCGTACAAGAAACAACAGACCAGGACTCTTCAGCCTGGAAAAGACAGAACTGGTGGGAGATACGACGGTAGTCCAATACAAATGACACAGACAGCACCAATCTGTTTTTCACTGCCTCTTCTGATGCAAGACCTAAGAGGGCATCAAATGAAACTCAGAGGTAAAGGTTAAAACAAGCCAGAGAAGGTGCTGTGCTTAACAAGGGCAAACTAAATCGTGTCTCTCTGGAGGGATATTTTGGATGCCAAAATATTCTATCAGTTCAAAAAGTGACCAGGTACTGCATGTAAAAAAGAAAAGGGGGCTATTAATACAGAACTGTCACTTTGTGCCTGAAATGGTAATTTCCAGCAAGCAGGGAAATTATCACTACACATTCTCTCTAGTCTTTAATGAATCAGTTAGCTGGTCAGAAACACGATCCTGGAGCAGATAAACCTTTGCTTTGACCTGGAAACAGCTGCTGCTATGCTCTAGTTTTCTACACCACGCTACGCGCCCTTCCCCACTCATTTCCGTTCAGTGCGCTGGACGGCCGGCGATGCTTGCTTACAGGCAGCGGCTTGTGCCGCTACTCGGGGATCGGCCGGCCGCTCTCCCGGTGGCATCTGAAGGCAGATGCCAAGCGGGAGCGTTCTCGTTGCTTGATTCTGTTGGCTTGCTCACAGAAACGATGGATCAAATACATGCAGAAGATCTTCAGAGCTCACGCTGTTTTCATCGTGCCTGAATACCGATGTGTGTTACTTGACAGGAGAAGCTTGGAAGGGAAAAAAGGGGGAAAAAAAAAAAGAACAGATCTTTCTTCAAAGCACATTTGGCTCACAGTGTGGGAACAGCAAACACTCTAGGAGCTCACAGATAGTCTGGAAAAAGATGAAGATACCCAAAGGTGCAGATAATGTAGTTTCATCTCTGAAGACTGATGGCGTAGGAGCGCACCATCTTATTGAGCGGATTCAGTGCTCTATCACGAACCAGCGCGAGAAGCCCACAGCACAGTTGCTCTGATGTCTGAAAGGTGAATGAAATCTGGTCCTGCTGTCCTGCACCAAAACCACTAAGTAAATTTTGACCGCAGACTCTGTGTTTAGTGATAAAGAATGAACTCAATTTTGCCCTGAACAAAGAAGAAAAGGCTAGCGAGTACAAAACCATTTTCTCACTGAAACAATAGGGATGTGAACTGGAGCCCGAGTTGCCACAAAATCACGGAGAACAGGGTTTCTGTTTTCCTTCATTTTGACACTCCTGTCAGCTTCCACAGAGACGTTTCACAGTTTTCATTCAGTCCATAAGTACAGGAAGAAACGGGAAGCTCCGGCCATTCAGAGGACACTCTGGAATTCCAAACTGGCACCAGTAAAATAGTCTTTAACTAGTGAAAGAAGCAACTGATACCTCAGAGTACTGCCTTCAGTGCCCAGCTTCAGGTGTTTTTCAGTTTTATCTTTCCTAATATAAAGATCAGGTTTGCGTTTGGTGGTTTTATTTAAATGAACCCTAAAATACTGGAGAACGGCTCTACTTCACGGAATCTAGGATTGGCGTTACTGTTCTTGTGACATTGAAAAAAAAAAAAAGACCTAGTGCTGAGATAGAGCCAGACAAAAAAAGAGAAGGGTGGGGAATATCTGGAGAAAAACTGCCGCACAGAACGTGCATTTCTGCTTCTCCTTCCCAGGCACTGGCTGAGAGTGGAGAGAGAAGACCCTGACCTTTCTTGCCTCCTCAATAACCAGCCCACGCAGCAGCACCAGAGCCCAGCTGAGCCTTTAGCATGTAACACGGGAGAAGCAAAGTAGTGTTTCACTTAAAAGAGTTCCCAAGACATTGCAAAAAGTGCACGGGCAATGTTAGATATCAAATTTACCAAGTATACTGACCTTATTTTTAAGTTAGTGGTATCAAAGAACAGTACTTTGAAAACTGACATTGTTAAACCGTTTTGATATAGAATAAATCTGAACAGGAAAGAATCTGCTCTGTCTACCGGGAGAGGTGCCGCTCTCTCATAGCCAGGATTTCAGCTGGACTATTTATGTGCACAAAGCTGGTTGACCTTGACGTTGGGCCAGACGAACGCTCTAGATGTCCCAACAGCTGTGGCTGCTACGAATGCCTGGGGGAAGGGACCATCTCTATCCCATCGACCTCACTTGACCACAGAAATCCTCAAATGCCACCTTCACGTACGATTCAAGTGATTCGCTTAACCCAGGAACAGATCTCCGAGCCCCGGTATAGCTCTGGTTCATTCACATCGCAGCAGGCATTTACTCAGCAGAACAGATGCTGGGACTCCATCCAACTGTTGCCCTCTCAGAGCTGACTTGAAGAACCAGGGATTCGGTTCAAGATTTAGTTTTCACTCAAATGCCTTGCGGGGCTGGCTCGTATCCCCCCAGAATGGCCTGGAGCAGTCACGGTTGCATCTTCCCTGACCAGCAAAATAGGAAGGCTCACGGCTGCAGAGGAAGCCTTGCTTGGAAAACTAAACCCTGTTGGACAATCAAACCAGAGTGACCGCGCTTCACTCCTTCAGACACGCAGCCTGCTGAACGTTTACAGAACGAACAGTACACGGAGAGCGCAGCGCATATAGAGACTCCGTATAACAACGCAACGCTTCCTACAGAGGAGAAAAGAAACGCCCTGCCTCTGCGTGAGAGCAGGAACCGGGAGCATAAAGACAAGCTTTAAAATAATGCACGCTGCATACAAAACACCCTTCTTCTTAAGTTCTACCTCTACAAGCAAGAGTCACTTCACAGACGCAGATGCGGCCATACCCGGAGGAGACAACACAGCAACGTTACGTAGCAGCTTGGGATGGAAATGATGGCACAGGGGACACCAAGTGACAGGGGGAATCCAGGAAACCAGCACAGACTCCCCAGCTTGTGAATTCTGCCGGGTGATCTTTACAAGTAAACCAAAGAGGGCAGATTTCATCTGTCTGAAACCACCATGTTACTTCTTCCTACAGCACCGGGCTATCTGTTGCTGATGTCCCACCCATTCGTTTACCCAAGGAAATGAGGAAAATACACTTTAGCTAAACATCTGCAGTACAACCCCCCAGATTCTTGACATACTTCTCATGAATTTTCAGGACGCGATGGACTATAGGAATTTCCCTTCCTTCTATCCTAAAGACCACAATTTCTCCCACTCTGATTGGATCTTCAATTCGGTTTGTGAGGAACAGGAGATCTCCTCTGTGAAACGCAGGCTCCATGCTTCCACTGAAAAAGAGAAGAGGAGCAAGTGAACAATATTTAAACACTCAGAAACGGGTTTCAGAGTTTATAGCCTGTTGAGAAAAATCTCACAACAACCTCAATGAAAAGATCCTAAGAAAACCACGTGGACTCAGAGGCCAGGCATGCGTCTAACCTCTACTGCATTCAGATTTTCAGTCACCGCACTACCAGCAGTTCAGATCTGCTGGGAGAAGAGCGCTGCCAGCAGCCAGTGTTAAAAGCACACCAAAGGGGAAAAGCCTTCTGCTTTCTTCACACCAACAAGGCTCACGACGAGCAGTACCTTCTCGACTTCCGAGCTCTCCGTTGGTAGGGCTGCACTGGCAGCACTGCAGTGGTGGGAAGCTTGCTCTCATTTATTTTTATTTTTCGCAGGTAGATAGATCACCCTCACGAACAAAGCACCGAAAGCATACAGGCTCTTGTATTCCCATCTGGAACAGACAGACGGGTGTGCTAAAAATTTGTTATTGTGATTCATCGCTTTGCTTAACGACCTCATTTCAGGCACTGCTATTCAAGTTATTTTTCTTCTGTCTTGTAAATGGCAATTGTTACAAAATACTTAACCTTCTTAATTCCAAATAAATAATGCAGTACAAAACAAAATGATGAACTTTAAGTACCGCATATATTTGTGTTTTATCTCGAGAGGGCACAGAAGCTGCTATTCAGAAGAGAAGATCACATCGCCGAAGAAGGGACGTGACCTAACGGCCCCTGTCTTACTCACTGGGGAGGAACAGTGGGAAACGTCTCCCCTGGACTTCACTGACCCATCAGGAGGGAACAGGAATGCCACTCAGTTTTGTTTTGTGAGAGTTTTGTTAAATGGCACGCGGTAGTTAGCACTGACGTAGAAACGCACAGAAAGGCCAAGGCGGACACAGAACAGGCCTCGTGTGATATCTACGTGGGGTCTGACAGCGCCAGCGTCCGATGGCTGCCCACTCTGGCCACAGGAATTTGTCCCGGGCACTAGGAGGGTGGGAGTAACACCGGTGGTACCTACTGCACAGCACTTCTGCCAACGCAACAGGCAACACCTAAACCACGTCCAGTTACAGAGTGACATCCCTTATTTTCAGCCATGCGTATAAAAGGGTACGGCTACAGCTCTCCTCTTCCTGGCCATGCCACAACTCACTAGAAGGGCAGGGAAAAAACCAAGCAGCTGAGGAAGAAGAGTTAGTGGATACTTTTAAGGATGCAACGTAACACATAACAACACTCACTGGGCATTACAGCAAGCCAGTTCCATTTAAAAAAACCCAACAGCTCCTTTTCACTATACACGTTTATTTGCTGGCATCTCAAAGATTTCCACTTCCTTTTCACTAACCAAGACTCACCACGTACTTCAGCTGTTCACGGAGCAGCAACAAGACATGCGGACAGGCATGGCAGGAGGTGCCAGCGCACCGCGATGCTCTGCTACCGCAACTCCTACTACGGGAAGCACCATTAGCCTGGACGAGAAGACGAGCTCTGCCACAAACACTGCTTTTACACAGGGATGACCTGCCCAAGCAACGGGTTCATCACTTGAGCCGGGCCCCCTGCTTCAAAGCCTTCCTTTTCCTTTCACCCACGGCACCGGGCGTTTCTCCAGGAGGTTCGGTATGATCCAGGAATGCCTGGGTTGCGCTCCTGCCATATTTCTTTGAGGTCCTTCCTTGGCTCTAACGCACAAGCCAGCCAGCTGACAGAGGCGGAAGGGCGAGATGCTATTTTTACATACAGCTGCCAGCCCTACCTGCTTCCTCTTCCCTCGCCGTTCCTCCATGTCACACAAGAGCGCGAATTCTTAGAGAGCCTCTTGCCCACCGGGGACGGGGTGGGAGCCGCCTGCTGCCCCATCCCTCTGGAAAACCTCCTCGGGCGGGCCCGCCGGTTCTCCAGCTCTTACCCACGCCCCGTGGGGTTTCACCCCTCAGGCCCGAGCGCTGCCGCTGAACGAGCCCCGCTTTACCCCCCTGCGGGATTTACCTCAGCACCACCACGATGGGGCTCTCGCTGCCCGTCACCACCATCAGCCCCTTCCAGATCATGAGGGCGGACGAGACGATCATGCCGAAGTTCAGCACCTGGTAGTACAGCTGGGGGAGGGGGGGGTCGGTCAGGCTCCGCGGACCGGGGCCGGGCAGGGCAGGCCCGTCCCGGCCCGATCCGCTCCGCTCCCCCGGGGCCCGCCCCGACACCCCCCCGCCCCGGTCCAGCACCTGCCGCTTGTTCATGCGCCGCACATCGTCCAGAAAGTCCAGCGACAGCATCGCCGGCACCGACGGCGGCGGCCCCACCGCCCGCCCGCCCGGCCGCCACTTCCGCTTCCGGGCCCGCTTCCGCCCGCGTCACTGCCGCTTCCGGCCCCGCCCGCCGCGGGAGGCGGCCATGGCGGCCCGAGCCAAGAACGACGCCCAGGCAGGCACCCTTGGATGCTTTTATTTGCGATACTTTGAAGTAAACATCATAGCAAGGCACAAACGCCGCTGCGGGTTAAATAGATACGTGATGGCTCGGGAGTGCCCCCTGCTACCCTTAACTCTACGTAGGCTACCTGGTAAAACATCCCCTAGGCTAACGTACACCGTATCAAAAAATACAAAGAGTCCGAACTGTTCGTATCAAAACACGTCGAGACGAGAAGGTGAGCGATCCGAATGCAATAAGATAAATAGTTCTTAAATTATTTAAACATTGTCATAGTAAACAATAACGAGCAGGGTTCTGGCTCAACGTAATAAAAAAAAATGGTATAGAAGATTATATTACATGAAACGTGTGTGATGGGGGAACGAGTGAGGAGAGTCAATATGACTACACGGAAAGAAACGTCTCCCAGGTGACAGGTAATGGGAGTTGCGGCGGGAGGAGCACTACCGACAGGCGCCAGCCCTTGCAGCGCCGTGGGACAGCGGTTCCGGCCTCTGCCAGCGCCTCGCCAGGCCGCGCTCCCCTCCTCTGCCACGGCAGCTCAACACGAGCCACTCAGGGAGCCCTGGCACCGAGTGAGAAGGAGGCACCGAGGGAAGCACCTGTCAGGAGTGCCGGGACGGTGTCGCTTCAGCTGATGCCATCGATGACCAGGGGATGTTTTCCCCTTCTGGGGATGGTGGTATCCCATCCCCGGCGCTCCTCACTGGCCACCCGGCTCTGCCCGAGCTCCCCGCCGGGATGCGACACTGGGCCCCGCTGCACCCACCCCTGGGACGGCTTCCAGCAATGCAACTCCACTGACACACGGCCAACACGTCCCCAGGGGGACCAGGCCCTCCTTACTGCGACACGTGGGCTTGAGCTGCGCTCACCCGAGAGGACGGGGGCTACAAGATTCTCCTTCAGGATGACTCGGGTCCAAGACATCTCATTATAAATTGCCTTTTGGAAAATAAGGTTGTTATTTGGGCAATTAAAGAAAAATCAGCACAACTTACAGCTTGAACCCGTCCCATGTAACGCAGATCCCGGATCGGCCAGCACGGTCCTGACAAGCGTGTTTTGCTGAGACAGCGTTATGAGTTAAAATGAGTAAAACAAAGGCAGGATGGGAAGAGAAAAAATAAGCCATAAATAGAAGGAGAAAGAAAGCGAGATAGGGAAGGCAAGGCTGGGGCTCCGGGCAGAGGCTGAGGCAGTGCACACTCGAAGGAAGAGAGCTCATCTTAAGGAAACTGCAGCTGCAGAAAGTGCTCCTTGATCCTCAGGAGTTGGACAAGCTCCAGCGAGGATTCTCGCCCTGCTTTCCCTTTTCACCTCTCTGGTCTGGCAGAGAGTTAGTGCTTAGGATGCAATGGCAGGGGTTTTTTTCTTTTTTTTTAAATTTCCCTTACAAATAGAAGTTAACGGAAAGCAATGTCCATCCCAAGAAATCAACAGAATATTTCAAAGATTCGCCCCATCCCCACCCCGTATTTTGAGTAAAAACCCCCCAACAAAAAAACCCCGACCAACCAAAAGGGTTTTTTTTGTTTTTAAGTCTTAAGAGACTTCGAATGATTGTTCTGCGAGGTGCTATTAGGACCCTCCACGCCACACGTCTGACTGTGTTCACAAAGAGCTGAGTCACTTTTGCACTCTTTGCATTTCAGGTTTTCTTCTTCCACCGTAGTGTTCATCTCGCCATTATACCCCTCGTGTCCGTTCTCACTCATCTCCCTTTGTAACTTCTCCCTTTCCTCTTCCTCCTCCTCCTCTTCTTCCTCCTCCTCTTCCTCCTCCTCCTCCTCATCTTTTACTTTATGAACAATGAAGAGGTGTCTGTTCAGAGAGATGTGAGAGGTGTAGCACAAGCCGCAGAACAAGCACTGGTAGGTGGAGCTGTCTGTCTTGTGCTGAGGTATGTGTTCCTGAAACTCAGTACTGATGTCTGTCGCAAATCCGCATTTAGCGCATTTCCAATGCGCTTTCAGTTTTTTGGCTGGCGGCGCGTCTGAACCCGCAGCGGTCTCTGCCTGACCCAGCTCATCCGTTGCCATCCTCTTTGGGGATTTTGCCTTAAAAAAATAAGATTCAAAAGTTACTTTATTGTTCGAGCCCACGGAAGAATAAGCGCTAAATTCTGCACGCGTAGCTGAAGACACCTGAGGGTGAACAGACATCGGTATTTTGATACGAACTAAACGCAGCCACGCCTCGGGACTCCTGGTGCATTGCCTTTCCTACCAGCACCCCAACACCTCACCCCAATGTGCAGGATCTCAACCGCTGCCCCGTGACGTGAGACGGGAGACCTGGGAGGGGTCAGCTGGGGAGAAACGTGACAGGGAAGGAGAATGTGAACTGGGTGTGGGAAGGAGGAGCCCACACCGCAGGGACAGCTGAGGGACACAGCGACGGCCATTTGCCCAGACAATGCTTCTCAGATTTAACTCTGAACATTTCCCCCTCCACTCAGGCTTTTCCTTCACGGCATCTCTCATTAACTCATCCCCTCTGTCTTACAATCCCGCAGCGTGCTTCTCCTCCCAGGAGGATCGCTCGCTTGCGTATGTCCCTTCATGTGATTTTGTTATCTCCTTATTGAGCAGCCTTTGTTTAGGATACAGCTTAGAGGCTTGTATTTGCAGACCCAGCCGGAGCCCCGTTTAGCCGGGTGCCCTGGTACGTCGGCTCTGCTTGGGGGAAGCAGCCGTCAGCTCGGGAAAGTGAATTCTTGAGTTACCCCAGGCTTCCTTACGGCATAAATACAGAGGGGAGTCAGTCTTGGCTGCGATCCCTCTGTGCTACGGTACAGACGAACGATAAATTGTGGTGATATGGAAAACCTACGTCTATTTTTAAAGTAAATGGAGAAAAGAAGCCCAATCAGCCAACCCTCTGCTCCAAAACAACCCAAAATAAAATTAGTTGAACAGTTACATTTGCTGAAAAATATTACACAGTGCTACTGAGGAGGAATGCAGTTCTTAGAGGTAAAGGGTCTAATAAGTATTTTAAAATAGGAAAGAAATCTTTTGTAACTAGCAGAAAAAACGAGGGAGAAAGAGGAAAAATGTACCAGGCTCATGAACAGAGTGGAAGGGGAAAACAAGGGTAATAACAAACCTAAATTAGACCTGGTTACAAAGCAGACTGAAAAAAGGCCAGTAAAACACAGGGCCACATGTTCAAGAATATCTTGAAAAATGCAAGATACGTTGCCCTGGTGCTGCTGCAGCTCAGCTGCGCTTTCAGTTCTGATCCCAAACTGCCAGAGAGAAGCAAACTGGATGGAGCTGAGAGGAGGGGAAGGAAAGCTGCCGTGTGGATGAGAGGGCTTGACTGCCGCAAGGCTGCGGCTCGACATAACACCCCAAGTGAACAGCTACTCGCCAGGTACATTTATTTTTCAATGAAAATATATCAGTTACTTCTGCTGTGTCTCTCTCTGGAGCTTTTGCTTTGGCCATCTGGGATAAGTCTGGGTTTTTGATGCCGTGCATGAGGCTGATGTGATTCTCCAGCATGAACGGCTGAGGAAATGTCTGATTTTCATCTGTGCAGTACCTTGGAAATACAAAAAGGAAGAAAATTTATTAGAGGAAATGCCCAGCTGTTCGTTATCCAAACAGCTCTTCGTTATGTGCCAAACCAATGGGTATCATTGGAGACAGACGCTGGTGAGTAATGTACTATTAGATTATCAAAATATGCAGCAAATCATCGTTTTAATAATAAAACATTACCCTTGAGAGAAATCTAGAACAGTTTAGAGTTTACCACAGTAAGCGTGAATGAGAATGAAAGTAGGGCACGTCTTATTTACAGTACAGACTGAATAAACACAGGGACTAGTGGAGATCGGGCCCACTGTGCCACACGCTGCACAAGCACAAGGTAAATAATCCAGATGGAAAAAGCATGGGAGAAAAACGACTCTCGGATGAGAGACCTACGCACAGAGGGCCCTCTTCATGACTTGCTAACACCGAGGCGGCCTGCAGCAGAACTGAGTCTTGCACCCAGCGCTCCCAAGCACCAGTGCAGCATCCCATCCACAAGACCACTTGTATCGTAACAGGCTTAAAATTCTTACAAAACTGCCAAACTTCCGACTTTGGTAACAACAACCTAGGCAGAAGCACTCATGAACGCGTTCTTTATACGTAAATATTCGTGTTAAAACTTGGTAGGATTCAAGAGCTGCCAGAGAGTGTGGTTGACATTTCAAAAGCAGACGTGAAAAGGATGTGCCATCTGTTCACCTTCACTCCCGGATGACCGAGGTCTACTGGAAATAAGTGCCAGGTCTTGCAGACACATAAACCACCCCATGGTGGAGTACACACAGGTCGCCGTTAGCAACTGGGAAACCAAAGATTGACCTTGTACTTTTCTGCTGCCTGCCAACGTGACACGGGGAAGGTCCATCAGCTACGCATCAACCCCAGCGATGAGGCAACTAACGCCAGACCTCTCTGAAATGCACAAACTGCCATTGAAATGTAGGCAGCAAGGGACGAAAAGCAACAGAGAGGAGATGAAGTGTCTCTGGGCAACAAAGACATCTTTTAAAAGGAGAGAAGATTCCTACTGATCTTCCAGTAACTAGATGGAAATTAGACAACAGTCAGTAATGATATGAAAATGCAGACGTGCTCATTGAATATTTCTGGTTTTTAACAGGAACTGCTTAGATGATAAATTAATATTTAATAATGATGGAATTTTTCTCCCTCATGGAGGAAAGATGAGAGGTTATTAAGTGGTATTTATCAAAAATAAACGTGTTGAAAATCAAGCGTTCCAGACAGTTTGTACTTAAGACTTGGAAAATAAGAGCAAGTTCCCATAACAATAACCAAGTGAATTATGGAAGAAAATACACAAAACACCAGAATATTTTGCAATTTGTCCTAATTTAGAATTTTTTTCATGTGAGAAGAGAAAGATGCTTTCCTAATCTGAATTATTCCAGCGGCAGGAGGGTATTCAAGCAAGTCCTCCATCACTGGTTTCTCCCTACAAATTTAACAGAAGGCAGAGACCTAAGCAGGGCAGGGGGAGAAGGGGAAATCACAGCTTGAAATGTTAGAAGCCAGAGGGAGGTCACCTATAGGACAGCATGCCGGAGTCACAAAAATACTCAATTATTGGATCAATGACAAATTTTACTCATGCTTCACGTGGCAATCCAGGAGTAGAGGGTTACACCAAGTTAAGGCCCCTGAAGGGAAAGCAGGTGAGACTGATACAAACTGCCTGGTGGGAAGAAGGAAAACAGACCCCAGCACCCAAGGGAAAAGAAACGGAGCAGCAGAGATATGGTGCCTTACAGAGCACAGAAAGGAGCCGAGGAGGAATTCCAAGAGGTGGAAGGATTTACAAGTGGCAGTCACAGAGGTGGTTTTTGGAACAGCGGTCTGGACAAACTAAAAGGGATCAAAGGGGAGACTGGACAGAAGACCTTGGATCCAAACAAAGAAGAGCTGTTGGAGATGCTGGGACAAGTATTTCAAGGAAGAGGTTTCATTTGAAGAGTGCTGTGATTTCAGTAAGTCTGCCACTACAATGATTAAAGAGAGACAACCACTGTCCAATTAAGACTTCATCAACAGATTTTGAAGAAGGAGCAACTACAAGCTTCAGAATTAAACACAACCACAATTCACTTGAATTTGTAGCTGGGTCTTCTCTGCTGTAAATACGGCATGACCGTGGACCCCTGGGTGAAGCTGTGCATCCACAACTGTGTGTCATTTTGAAAAGTAATAGAAAAACTGGACTCCAGGGCCCTTGCAACCTAATGCATACAGTAGGCCGGCATGTGCCAGGTTGTTAGGTGTTTCTGTACAAATCCTTCTTCCCCGCTAGGCCTTATGTTCATTTTGATTCTGATACACTCCACTTGGAAAACAACTGATCCAGAGAGAACAGTTTTATACAAATCAGGTGCACGGAACTCCAAAGACCATCACCCACAAACTTAAAGCAGAATGAAGCACACTGGGAGTCAACGTTTCATTCTCTCCAGAGGTTCCAAGTCAGAGCAGTTACAAGAAATGGAAAGTTTAGAAGTCCTGGCCGAAAAATGCATCAGGAATGTATTCCTATCAGGCCCCAGTGGTGATGCCAATACTTTCTCCATTTACTAAAAGCTCTTGTGGCTCACTAGGCAGTCCAAAGAAATAAAGTACATGAGGGATGTACTCTTCAAGACAGGCTTTTAGTAACTTAAGTGCAGTAAAGTGACAGCACGCTCTTCAGAAACACTTGCATTAAACCAAAATTTTAGTTAAACAAAAAAAATCCCCCAACCTACATCACTGCAGACTTCCCTTCCAACACACATGTGCTTTAATTCTGTTTCAGAACGATGTCTCAGAATGAGACAGGAAGCAAGTCTGCACGGTCGCTTGGCATACGACTTATTCCGCAACAGTAGATGAGAATGCAGCAGTTGTAGAGGCAGTTTCGCAAGCACTGGGCTTCGTCCTGAACTGAGACTGTATTCACAGTTAAAGTATGTTCACCAGCAATGATTTTCGTTCACTGCTGATTTACATAGCTCGCCTGAAGTCTCCAAATCCATTTTTCAACTTTGAGGTGCATCTTCACAAGCAAATCCAGCAGGCTTAATTCTCCATTGCCCTGCAGCTCACGCAGTCAGTTCTGCCTCTGTAAAGTGGTGGCGAGATCTAGTGCCCTGGTTCATTAGGATTTTACACACCTTTTGTACCATTTTTTTCACAGGGAAGGCACAAGAGTGATGCGTGACTACACCAACCACGAAGCAGCGAAAGATTGGCCCAATATTTTACTGGCTGTTCCACAAGGGTGCGCAATATAATTCTCAGTTTGCACTTGCAGATCTCAAATCAAACCTTACCCTAAGTTTCCAAAGGGCATTGTGCAGTCAAAAGCAAGGACTTATTTTAGACACCAAGCCTCTCATGTTTAACATATTCTTCTTCTCACTCTCCCTCAGTAACTTATAGCCTGGAGTAGATAGGAGCAGACACGATCTATTACAAAGGGCTTCCAAACTCGAAGGATTATCCTGTCGTTGAAAACAAATTTGAAAAGTGGCGTTCAGTACGTACCAGCAGGTATAAACTTTCTTTGCTGTGTCGTGATTATTGCGGATGTGTCTACGCAGACTGTTGGAGGCATTAAATGAGCGTTCACACTGTCGACAGGGATATCTCTTCATAGACTAGCAGAAGAACAGAAATATCTTTTAATAACAGGGTGATGGAAGGCACTGACTGGATTCTAACATTCTCACACCTTCATCTGGACCTTACCTCTCAGGTGCAAAAAATCCCTCTTCCACTGACAAAGATCACTAAGATTTTGGGGTCCTGCTTATACTCAGCCCAACAGTTGGCTAATACCAAAACTGGTCTTATAAAACCCAGGACTAGTTAAAGCACACGCTTGATTTTTATTTTTAATAGGAATTGCATTAGCTGCTTCTGCTGTGGGCTCATTTCACTACAGGACCCCCTGCAGAATTAATTCAGTGGAAGGTCCCTTCTGCCCCAGAAGAAGGCAGGACCCCAGTGTGAAGTACAAGTCCACTTACCCTTCTCTCTCCTCACAATTCAGCACAGTAAAAGGGCAAGATGTTAAAGAGCATCACATAGTCCCGCTTGTTATCCATTTATGATATCCACGTCCCCCTACGCAACTCTGCCCCGTAACTAGCCTCCTCCTTTTCCTACAGTCCTTTGTATAACCTGCATGCATTCCATTTAAAATCTTCTTAAGACTTGTTTAATAAACACGTATATGTATTGAACTTAAATATTTGGCAAATTTCCTACTTCTATAGAATTCAAATGGGAAAATCCAGCAGTCTCACCCTGCCCCCATCTTCTTCTCTTGATACTTATCAAGCGGGACAATCCAGCACTCCCCAAGTCAAGCCAGAAGGAATCAAAGACGATGATCCAGATTTCCACAGCCTCTGCTCATGGGACTCGAGAAGGGTGACTCAGTATCTCAAACAAGAAGCCCTGATGCCAAAGTACTAAGAAATCTGGCTGCACGCAAGATCTTGGCCTATGTTCTGCCAGCGAGCAAGGATTAGCTTGACAGAAGTAGGTCAAGGCAACACAAGGCTTGAGCTGGATGAAACCAGCAAAACTGAGATTTACCGTTCTTCTAATGATAGCTCTGCGCACTGCATGAGCCTGTTACTCTTCCCTGGTCAGATGTAGTGATATCTACCAACCAATACAATATCATGTAGAGGAACTGTATGTCCTTCTGTAACCTTGAGTGTAGATAGTTTAGATCAGACCGTTGAACCAGCAACTGGAGAAGACACGACTTTTCATCCACTTACCCAGATGAGCTGAAGAGGAAGCCTGACATTAGATGCAGTGGGAGAAGGAACAGCAAAGAGGATGAGGTACGCAGGTTGTAGAGTATACAATCAAGGACAGAAAGTGTGCTTACAACAGGCTACGTCATTTTTTTTTGTTCTGGCCCTGAGCTTACTCCTCAGTGAGGTGACAAACAGATTCTTGGTTTCTTTTTCCCCAAATATTAACGATTATCAGACTCTTTTGTTAAAAATATCTTGTTACCTAGTTGAAGTGTTTCATCTGAGTCCTTACCCTTCCATGATTTCTCTTCATGTGGGACACATAGGTTTCCCGATCGGGGATCCACTGTGAACATTCCTTGCAAGTCCAACCAGTTCTTCTCAGTCTGGACTTGGATTCGGGATTGTATCCTTCCACCCTCATGTCCTTCCTCGACAGAGGGGAGTGGGAAGTCCCGTTGGATACCGACAGCTCCTTTGGTGGGGTGTGAACCTGGTTCCTTGATGCCTTCTCAGACTTCTGTCGAAAGTTTGAGAGCTCCTCAGGATTTTGGGGGACTCCATGAACACCCTGGATAACAATAATAACGGAATCACACATAACATTTATATGTAAGTCATATTATACACCTTTATTTATAAATAAATAACATTTATTATTTAAATAAGTAATTTAAGCTCCCGCCACCCCCCAAAACAGTATGTTGATGTCTTGCTCCTGCATATCTCCCCATTTCCCTTTGAAACCAGCTCTAGTGCTTTCCCCAGCAAGAGATTTTCCCAAGAAACATGAAGCTTCTATTTATGTTTCCTGCGTGACAACAGCAGCTCCTTGGTGCTGCCTGTTTAACATTTTGGATGAGCTCTGAGAACTCTGGTTAAAGAGGGAAGATGTCATGGAAGAGAAATGTTAATTGTCATTATTTCAAGAGCCTAAAGCTCTAAAAACACATTGCTTTGGTGAGCTCTGAATGAAATGTGTGCTGTTATCTTGGGGGCTCCAAAGCCGCTTCATCTTTGCTCAAGGGATGGGAAGAGACAACCTCTCATTTTCTCCAACCCTACTTTCCTCAATTCCACAATGCCTATTGCTATTTACATTTTCACGTTTCAAAACTTTGCTCTTGACAAATAAAAGCAAGCATAAAGCCAGAAACCAGCCTTTTAAGGAATATGCCTCCAGGCTCTTTGACTGTTCAACAGGCCAAAATCCAAAGTCCCCCCAAAAGTTATTTTAACAAAGAAAATTGAACATAAGGAAAATAATCCAGAAACGAAGAGCTGTGGGAAAGCAAAAGCAAATAAAATAGCAACATACCAAAGAAACCTCAAGAAACTCCCCTAGGAACAACAACAGTTCATCCACACAAAAGGATAATTTAGAGGTTTAATTGTGCACAGTAATTAATAACGGGTAAAGTTTCAACACACGAAGGCCCCAGGCCTTTGGAAGTCTTCCTGTGGGTTAGACACCAAACAAACTTCAAAACACAAGGTCTCATCTGAGAAGCCTGTGTGCTCTGCACCTGATCCAGCTGATGTCCGCGGAAGCTCTTTCATGCAATGGCAGGGCAGTGACGGCTTCTCCACAGCACTGCCAGCTACTCAGGGTAACACGAACACCTCACCCTTCTCCCCCTCTGGAAATCTCAAGTGTTTTACGAGCAAAGAGTACATAAGTACCCATCACTCCATTCCTCCTGTTGTTACACCCCTGGAGGGGAAAAAAAAAGGAGCACTGAAAAATGAACTGACTTCTCTGCAGAACCAGTAACAGGAACCAGACCTTGTAACTCCTACTCTTACGCTTTAACAACAGAGAGCCAGGAAAGATGAGAAGGCACATGGTTTCTTTATTTTGCACGGAGGAGCAAATTCGACAGCACCTCCTATAAACTCTATATTGCGTAAAGGAGCGGGATCTGATAGGAGAGGAGATGGGTTAGTGCAATTACTACACTGCCACAGCCAAAAAGCCGCCTTCAATTACCATCTCAAAGACCTGTTGATGGCCAAATGCAGCCTCATGGTTAAAAGACAAAAGTTTTGGAGTGGAGATGTCAGGGTGCTGGTGCACAAACTGCTGCAGGCAGGTCCCGGGGGAGGGGGGGAGATTTGCAAATGAGCTGTGTACCTCAACTCAAGCCCTTCTTTTAGCATCGGCGTTGAATGCCTCTTTGAAGGTCCCAGCCTTAATCTCAGCTCTATTTTCCTAGCTATAATACAGGAAGATTAGCAATCATCAACTTCACAGGAGGGCTTCAAATTTTAATTCATTACTGCATGCAAAGCATTTCCAGATTTGCAAGTTAAAAGCATGGGAGAGAGAGCAAAGAAGTAGTTTTGAATGGTTTTTGCTTTTAGGAGTGAGCTAATGAATCTTCTTGCTTTTTAAGTGTAAGTATAAACAAAATAAAGTCACTGATTGAAAAAATTATGTCACTTTTTTTTTCTAATCAAAGGGAAATAAGACTTTGCAAGCTCTTTCTTCAGAATGCCATCAAGAAATCTTCAGAGAGGACTTCCACGGCAGTGTTGTTAGACACTGTACATAGAAACATACTGACTAAGACAAGAGAAAAATGCGGCACTCACGCATTCATGGGATAATCGGATCTGCAAGTCCTCACCACCAAATGGACAATAACCGGCTTTTTGTATGTATCAAAGAGCAACAAGAGTGAGATTATCACAGTGCTTATTGCAATACGAGGGAGGGCAGGTTCGAAGCACTCTCCGGACCACCATTTCCACCAAGTTTTGGGGTTGCACGCAACTATCCACTTCAGACCGTCTTCTGGAGCAGCCTGAGTGGTGCCAGCGTGGATGCACACAAGGCGGGGGTCCCACCTCCCGAAGGCCGGTCCCTTCAGGGCAATCGCTTCTGCCTCTCTCACCCCCCTCTGGCAACCTGGTGTGGTTCTGCAGGCAAGAGGAGCAGCCAGGGAAGCAGGGCGTTAAATGCCGTGCAGCCTCTCTCTCTGAGGCAGCTGCCAAGGGGCCAAAGCTCTCTAGGTGAGCCACCAAAAGAGGGAGATTCAGCTTTCATAATATAAACTGAGTAACACTGTGGGCAGAAAATGCTTCTCCCTGTCTCCCAACCAAAGATAAAGCTCCCACCCCGGTTTAATCACTTCCTTGGGTTTAATATAGAACAGTTACAAATCAAAAAGATTTACCTGTAGAAAACAAGCCTTTGTCATAAGGTGAAATTACACATAGATGAGAGTAACTGCCTGCATTATTACCAACTAACACAAAATGCTCCACTGATTTTTCCAGATAATACTGTAAATCATTGTAGTCTGTTTTTCCACTAATGTATTGCTCAAGAACCTTCCACTTCTTCAACCAATTTCCTCACACAGTTGATGTAAACTCTCTGTGAACTCAAAAAACAGGACCTCGTATCAGTAAGTGGTGGGAGTTACCTACCTTAACGTGCTGCATTAACTGCTGTTTCTGCATGTACACCAGCTGACACTGCGGGCACTTAAACACTCCCACTAACAACTTGTTTGTGTTCTGCTGGAAGTGCTCTTGGAGCAGCTTCTTCTTGTTAAAGACGGTCTCGCAAGAGCATTTGTAGATCACCCTGGAACAATGAAAGAAAGCAAACTCAGCCTCTCTTCATCAGTTGTCTTAAGACAACAGTGGAAAAAGTTATCTCAGCAACTTCAGAAAGGGATGGGCTTCTGAGGAGCGCTGCGCTCTCAGTGTATTGTCAACACACACCCACATGGACAACCGAACCATTAACTCAACTGGGAAGAACAACAAAATGCCTCGGGCACATACCACAGCCTTCTAAAAATAAGTTGACTTCTATGCATATGCATAACTACCTACGTGTGTGTGTGTCGGTAAGTGCAGACAGATGGGAGCAAACTCAAAGTGTACTAGCTACACGTTACTTTCAATCCCACCTTTCCATAGTTCCTCCCTTAAAGCACACTTTTTCGGCAGTAGCTCAAGGCTTGGAGGGGAAAGCTACAGAGTGGAAGACCCAGAAGGTTTCTCGCTAGTGATTTTTGGGGGCAACGCTGCATGGCATAACTCTCCTCTTCCTTTTGAGTGCCAGATGCAGCAGATGCCCTGGAGCCACCTACCAAGAGGTGCCACTGTGGGTCCTGCTGGACAAAGAGGCGACCATTAAGATCCTTTTACGGACGTTCAGCTCTTCCCTGCCCAAACTCCTCTCCTCCTACCCAGGAGACCACGTTCATACCAAGGAGAGCACGCTGTGGCTGGTAATGGACCCCCGCTGGCAGACAAAGCAGCAGCTCTTCTCATATGAGGACAGAAACCGAAAATAGAAAAAAACTGGGAGGGAAAGGGGGAATCCGGGAGCTACCCAGCAAAGGAGAAGAAGAGAGAAACCCAAAATACTTACTGAGTAGTCTTGTGAGGCTCTGCTGGGTGCTGGCTGGTCATGTGAGCCGTGGTGCTGTCGGCTGACTTGAAGGCCATCGGGCAAAAAGAACACTTGTGGAAGACTTCGCAGTGTTTCTCGTGGATGTGCACTTTGAGCATGGCGAGGGTCATGAAGACAACTCCACAATGGATGCACCTGGGGGACACACAAAGAAAGAGCCGAGTTACAGCCACGGTGCTGCTTCCAGCACGCACGCAAAGCGGCGCAGATGGAGGCAAGCACCAGGCTACGGCAGGTCCTTGTTTAGTCTCTTCAATAGCAACGTGGAAGAGTCAAGGAGGAATACGACATGGGAATTCACAAGCTGGGCACATCTCCCAGCTACATGTTAGTGACAAGCAAACAAGATCTATAAAAGAAGCCTTCAGAGACTAAAACAACCCAGAAAGAATAAAGGAAGATGTGATTCAGCAAAATGCCAGCCCTGTATCTGTGAAAGCCAATTCCGCCACAGGTACAAGTGAAGAACTAAAGTAAAAGTATCTGATGAGATCTCCGGGTAGCAATAAGCAGCATAAATGCCAGTTAGTCCCCAGTACAAAATAAACAGAAAAAGAATATTCATCTAGGAAATCTTCAGTAACCCTGTACAATTGCCTCTTATACTCCACTAAGCACTAGAAAATAATGACAGCAGCAGCAAAGATACTGAAAACAGCAACAGAAACACCCAAGGAACTGATTAAGCTCATTAAAATCATTAAAGCACAGGTGTTGCCTGGAAAGTGCTTGTCTGGGAGCTGGGGGGATGCTCTGGGAGGAGAAAGAGGAAGAAGCAGAGTTTGCACGTGGAGCCAAAGGATTCTTCTCGGCAGCTGAAAACATAGACCCGGGGCCAGGAGGAGAGAGCCAGGGTCACCCCACCGGTCCCAGTCTGCCTCTCCCCCCAACGCATGCCTGCAACAGGCCTTGCCTGATGCTCCCCCAGGATGGCAACAACCGGCAGCCTTGCTATATTTACCTTTAATATGCCTCCCAAGTGCCCACCCGCCTGCTGTGCTCCAAGAGAAGCCACACACCAACACTACAAGGGCACATGAGGATGCAGACACCTGCCCTTGCCTGCCGCAGGGTTTACCATCCCCCTAGGAGCACCTACGCTGATCCAGGACCAGAATAGCCTCTCCTAAGAAGATTAAAAGAAAACGACTAACGGCAGATCTCCGCTTAGGCCAGCGCTGCACGCACGGACCGTTACAGCGGAGGAGCTCGGCTGGGCAATCCGGGGGGCCAACGCTTGCGTTAGTAGGATGTGAGAGACACACCAGGGATAACTTCCTCCGGTGAGCCTGGAGTTAAGCCGCCTTATAAATGTCTTTTTCCTTCTTTCTGACGTTTGCCTGCGGCGCTATTAGGGTTTGTGCGTTCGGCAGCGCCGCGACATGGACGCTGCCGTCGCAGATGGACCCCAGCTATCAAGCAACTGGAAGAGCTCCAAGCCCATATCAAAAACAAACAAGCCGCTAGATTATCCTTCCCTCCGAACAAGCCTCCCGACAGCGTTTAGGAAACAAGCCCGCACTTTGAAGTTACACTTCAAAAGATCGTTAGGCAGAAGCCAGCCCAAAGGAGCCAAACCCTCTCCCCCCAAAATATACACAGAAATGCTGTTTTCTTAAATTTAGAGAGGGAAGTGGTGACAACAGCTGGTGTCATCTTTGGGGAAGCATGAAAATATTCTGCTCGGGCAGCTCTGCCTTCAAGCCTGATCCTCATTCACGTGAGACAAGGAGAGAGACTTTCTACTATAGTAACACCAGGAACCGTGTTATTATGGAAGAATAAATTCCCAAGTATAAATGGAAGAACAAATGCTAATCCTGGCAGTAAGGTCTGGCTGGTACCTCCAGGAATATCCGACGAGCTTCCTCCACAAACGCTCCCCAAACTAACAAGAGATGGTTCTGCATTACATTCGGTTTCGGTAAGTGCTTCGTATAGAATTAGGGATGAAATAAGTACTAACTCAGGGTCAAATGATCACGAGTTAATTTAATTTACAGTAAATGGAAGTTTAAACAACAGCCACTTTGTAATCAAGAATCCCAGTGCCAGAAGGACCAAGTTTGATAAAGTAAACTAATTAGCAGAACAAAGTGGATGGAGGATGTCAGAGGCTTGCCATGTAATTTCTGCAAATTGTGCATCCTGCTATCATCTCCCCAGCACGGGGGAATAATTTGCGAGAGAAGACTCTCGGAGAGCCTCAGGGCAAGGAGGGGTGGCGTAAAAGTCTTGGAAAGCATCCTGCGAGAGAAGATAAAGCTACAAGATGTTGTCTTAACCCTCTGAACGTTTCCTTTGCCGTCACCTTCCAGCCCCTCAACTCTCCAGATGGCACCGAGCAGGAAAACGGGTCCCACACCAGTGAGGACAGCTGGAAGGTGCTTGGAAAAGGTGGGAAGGTGACACTTGGAGCCAAGTGGAAAGGAGCATTTAGGACAGGCTTGTTGGTTTTAATTTTTAACTGCAGAAGACCTTTCTCATTTTCAGTGTAATCGCTAGCCATGACTAAAACCCAAATAAAACAATCTTACTCCAAACTTAATTGAATGCATTGGGGTATTAGTAGAAAAGGAGACAGAGTAAGGACTGATCACAAAAACAAAACCAAACTTATGCATCAGAAATTCAAGAAAAACAGGGATATAGTGAGAAGCAGCAAAAGTTGAGATGATCCTGGGAAGCGTTTAAAAGAACTCCTCAGCTTTTCAGCTCTGTGAGTAACAAAAGTGAAAGAAAAAAACAGTAAAGTCACTACGTGACCACAGGGCAGATGCCACGGATTATCTAGATATGGTTCTGCAACTAAAATTTATTTCTTCTGTTTTCAACAATGCCAATAACATCAACCCTGCAGCAGAGACAGGCAGGATAACAAGGATGCCGCAGCCAGAAGTTCACCTGTCTGGTGGACTCAGTTTTCACAGATAAGCTTGAGCAGATGTGAATTACAGGAGAAGTTACAGAAATTTATCTTCTGGAGAAGCTGGGCAAAGCTAAAAATTCCGTAAGTATCATTCTTGAGCTCTGTCTTGGTTTAAATCTTCATTAATGTCCCTGGCGCAGAAAGCAGATACTTGCTAATGACATCTGTAGATGGATGGAAGCTCTCGTTCCTGACAAAGATTGAGGCATCATAAAGATATGACTGTAATACATCTGGAATGAATAATGTTTTTAAAAAATGCCAGGTCATACACTTAAGAGCCAGGACCAAGCTCTGCTGCACGCTGCGAGCCCGTCAGTTGGAAATAGAGGAGAAAGGACGTGCACTGGATCACTGCTAAAAGACTGAGCTTCCTATATAATGCAGCTCAGGCCAGCGCAACCCTGTGATACATTATTGATCGAGGCATCGATGGGGATGGGGATGCCGCACAAGCAGCTCAGCGCGATGAAACTGCGCCTGCATTTGGGATTCTGAGGTGCCAGCGAAGTCCAAAGAACTGCACCAAACCCGTGGTTAGTTTTCTGACATCTACTCCATTCCTATTTTTCCATCTCAGGGAAAATGTTTTTTTTTCCAGCTTTCCTCCTTCTCTCAGATTAACTCATTTTCAAACAGCCCGAGTATCACAGCCATTTAATTTGCAATGGAATTAATTCTTTGTTGTGGGCTGTGCCCCCTCAAATCAGATCCCACATAAAAAAACCTTATCTGTATATAATTAAATTCAGAATCAGTTTGTTATGTGTCTCTTGTCTTCACGGTTGAAAGAAAAAGCCCTTGAAAACCTAAGTGCGATTTCAGAACAAACCACACAGTGGAGGCTTCCTGAATTTGCAGACATCTTAAAAGAACAGCTCCAAGAGCAGAAATTGCCCTATTCATTTTAAATTTCAAAGTATTTAATGGCAATCGGAGAAAAAATAGAACTTTAAGGAATCGTAAAAGGTCACCTAGTCCATCTCTCATCTCCCAAGCAAATCATCTGCGTCTTAAAAGCTGTGCTGCAGCTGAGGTGATCTAAACACGCCGAGGAGGAAAGGCTTGTAGGGAAAAGTAATGCCTTTTATTAAAGCAATCAATTTGGCTGGAGAAAAGACAATGCACGCACATACACACCACCGCATCCAGAACCTTGGGAGCCTTCCTCCATCTGTCTCAGTTCACGAGAAGCGTTTGGAGAGTTGTAGGGGCACACAAGAAAATAATCTATGCCCTTCTCGTGAAGGCACACATCCCTCAGTCTATTATAACTGACATAAATATAAGTTCAAACCTTAAAGAGATTTAGAGGATTAAGATCTGCAATCTTTTTGCTGTAAATATCAATCCTGAGACGCCTGTCTGCAACTTGAAGTCAACACAAGCGTCTTTCAGCTTAAAGCTGCTTCAAAATCATTTCTGCTCTCAGAAACCTCTTAAATCCATTTCGTAATTCCCTGTTTCAAATGTGTTTTGTCATGCAGAAAACCACGCCAGGGTCGGGCTACATCCTCTTTCGTTTCTGCTGTAAGGAAGACACATTTCCAAAGATCTAAATTCAAGTTTCCCGTTCCCTCTCGCCATCTCGGCACGGACCCTCTGGAGCCACACAAACCTGAATCCGACTTTGCGGGAGTAATGCAGGCAGTTCTCCTTGACGTGAGTTTGGAAATAGGCAGAGCGGCAGACGGCTCCACACTCCGGGCAGCAGTACGGAGACTTGTGAGCGTGGATCCTCTGGTGAGCGCAGTAACTGCACTGGTTGGGCAGCATCATCTGGCACACTTGACACGTCTGATGAAAGAAAGGTTACCTAAGTTAGTTATTCTCTATTTGCCTCCCCCCGCCCCTAATTCACCCTAGAAAACTTCCGTGTTTAGAGGAAGCTCCAGCACATTCCTCTAGCATTAGCATTAACTCTACGAAGCTCTTCGGCTAGTCTCCTTATCATCTTTTTCCACAACAACCCAAATTCCACAATTAGCCATTCCTGATGACAGTATCCATTCTTAAACCATGTCCTCTGTGGTTTATTTCTCTTTTTACCCCTAAAAAAGGAAACCAAAATCTTTCACCTCTTAGCTCTGAAGATGTTCTGTTTGGTCACTGCTTTCATGTCAGCATTAAGGCACTTGAGAAGGTAAGCACTTTCCTCAACAAGCCCCGACCCTACACCAAAATCACCCCAAAAAGCAGGAAAACTCCATTGTATCCCGACTCGAAACCCTTACTGCTGAACGCAGTGTGGTCCTGACACGCAGCAGCCTTCCCCACCAAACCAGTTGTGTCTCTTGCAAAATTTCTTTGGACCAGATGAAATCTGAACTTTCAAAGACCACAAACCACGTGTGCTATGATACCCTTATAGAAACTTCTTGACAACGAGAAATGATGCAAAGACTCTTTCTCTCCCTGTTCCTGCACCCTTTATGAAATCCATTTTTTTTCCCCTACCCTAGAAGGGTCACGCTTACTATCAATATCGCTTTGCAAAAGAAGCATCATTTACTTGATACATGAAGTTTTTTATGTGGCTGTATCATCCCAGTTTCAACAGCTGTCAAATCTCTGCTCCCTTTCACAGGCGTCTCGACTATTCTATATTCCTTCAAAGCCCAGGAGCAGCTACTTATCCTCTGTAGGATGCACATTACCTGATGCCTAAGCAGGAGTAGAGCTGGAGTAGATATCAGCCCTCCAGCCTTGAGCCCTCTAGGAGCTGAAACTCTCTTCTGTCATTAATAAACCCACGCAAAATTACTCCTCTGCTCCTCACTCTAGTTTAAGAATGAACTACAGCAAGCAGCTAATTATGGATTATCAAATCAGGTAATTTAACTACCTCATTTCTTCCGCTACGGTTAAAGAAGGTTACAGGGCTCATTAGATCAGAGACGGTGAGAAGTTGTACCAGAGGGTATGTCTACATGGTCAAACAAAGCTTTTAACGCTGCATGTGCCCACAAAGATGGACCAAACCAAGTCCTGCAGACTTCACTGCTGGCAACCAGTGTAGAAACCTGGGACAGAAGCCCCTAAATCCGACAATAAAATAAAATAAAATCAAGGGCCAACTCCATTTTCTATATGTGACGGATGCAATTAACCCCTTATCCAAACTACCGGTAGTTTGGTACAGGCTCCAAAGGAGGTAAAGGCCTGAGCCGTAGCCGGGCCGTGAACTCTAGTTCCAATTTGTTCTCTGAAGACCCACAAAGGAGCAGAGTGACACAGTGAGCATCGATGCGTATGAGCTTGGAACACCGATCGTGCGATTAACTTATGAATAGCGGGTGGCTCTTCCAAGACTCATTTACCAAGGAACAAAGAAAGTTGTGGGTACAAGGAGGCTCATGCATACCTTTCCCATCGCATGCAATTTGACTACGAGCCAACTGCTTTATTCCATAAATATGCCAGCCTGAGTGAGCCTTCTCCGAGCTCTCCCCGCACGGCAGCGTGGCTGCGTGGCGGTGATCTCCCCTTGAGCTGGGACACCTCTCAAGGTCACTCCTCAAGGCAGAGAGACCTCCTACCAACAGCAGATTTTTGGTAAGCAACCGGTATCGCACGTAACCTTGTAGCATGGTCACTTTTGTGCCTTGGTAACTTTGATAGCATGTTGAATTGACACTCATGAAACATTGCTAATCCATGTAGCTACTCAATATTAATTATTATAAACTCTGTATAGATAATTCCATTAGACATAAACAGTTGTCCAGGTCTGAGACTAAGATTGGACCTAGCCGCATCTAAGCTCCATCAGGAGTTCAGAAAGCAAGGGGGTCCCCTCTGAACCTCGTGACTCAACGGGAAGGTCTTCCTTACCCTTTTGTGTCTCTAGTCTCTGTGTGAATCATTCTAACTCGACTCTAATTCAATTTTCTTTTGTATGTTTCTTCCATGCAGTAATTAATTGAGTGAACCCTGCCATCGAACTTTGTTGAGTTGCACTTTTACAACACCGTATTAAAAGCATTTTTGCTAATACCTTTGACAGTGGTTCTTTAAGCAATCTAAATCACCCACTTGCAACAAGTTGGTGTAGTTGGCAGGATCCTAAATCAGGATTCGCGACAAATTGGCATAGTTGGCAGAATGGCAAGTAGTATCGCTGATTACTTACAGAAGCATGGAATAAATCCGAGGCCCAAATTCTCAGAAGAATAGTCTCGTGATAATTGGCATGATTGGGAAGGAGGATAAAGAGAAATTTGCTTTTACTTGGGAAGGTATACGATACACCTTTAACAGGCTCCCCCAGGGATATAAACATTCACCCACGCTGCGCCTGCTGAACTTTTACAGACAGTCTCACTCCCTCAGAATGTGAAACTGTACCAATATACAGATGATATTCTAACCGGAGGGACCTCCCCTGAAAAAGCGGGAGAAGCGGCAGCAGCAGTGTGGCGGGCCCTGCATAAAGCAGAAGCTGAAGTTCCACCTGAAAAATGCCAGGGACCAAGTAGAGAAGTAAAATTTTTAGGTACTTAGTGGATTGCAGGGAGTGTGGCAATTCCTTCGGACACCTGGAGAAAAATAGAACAATTGCAGATGGCCCAATCTAGGAAAGAATTACAACAGCTTATGGGTACTTTAGGGTACCGGAGGAAACATGTACCTGGATTTTCTATCATTGCTCACCCACTGCACTCACTTTTATGAAAAGGAAAACCAGGGAAATGGAACCCAGAAGATGAAGAGGCAGTCAAAACCCTAATACAGGAATTAAAAACACACCAGTCACTGGGGCCAGTACACCCCGCAACCCCATTATAGCAGAATGGGGTTTTGCAGAACACGGTACGTGTTGCAATCTATTCCAGACCGGGCCGAGCGGGCCAAAAAAGCCTTTAATGTTTAGCTCAACTGCATTTAAAGAGACAGAAGACAGATATTCCGAGTGGGAAAAGGGACTTTTGTCTTTAGTCCGAGCAGTTAAACACGTTGAGCCACTAAGGGGTAACCCGTCCAGAAAAACCCCGCCGAGACTTGTATTGCTTTCCCTCTCCAGGAACAATCCCGGCAATGACACCAGCACACCTCCCCTGGAGATGGGGTTGACCATCGGCGGGTTGCTCATCCTTCTCGCGGGAGTAATCATCGCCAGCGTGAACCAAATTCAGTTCACACGTCGACAAACCCGACCCCCAGCTTGGAGACTCTCACTTCGTTTATTCGTGCTAATCAATACGGTAATTATAACACATTCTGCGCCGTACATGTTTCTCAGCTGTGGGTGCAATCTACTGTAACAGCAATTACAGGGGAAGGCGGTGAAGGCACCCTGCCCGCTGAGATTCGAAAGGTAATTTGGGACAATGCGACTCAATATTAAATAATAACACAACATCATATGAAAACCACTTTTGCTAATACCTTTGACAGTGGTTCTTTAAGCGATCTAAATCACCCATTCGCAACAAATTGGCCTAGTCGGAGGATCCTAAATCAGGATTTGCGACACTATACCATCGCTATTTTGTGCAGCATCTCTGTGATGCTCCACTATGTAACATCCATCAAGGAATTGTCAAAAACACTGTGGGTAATAGAAAACATCATTTATAATAAAATGCAAAGCTATGACAAATCTGAAAAGGTTTGGGGCAGGAATATAAAATTAGGCTCTTGAAAGAAGAAACTGCAGAAAGGGCCAAACATATCAAATCCTCAGGCATGTGATTTGAGACATGTGGCAACTTAAGTTTAGAGGAGAAAAGGTTTCCCCAGGAAAGAGAGAAACCGGATTGTAGGACCCATGCATGCACCCAAATGCAATTCAAATAAACTTAAGAGTATTTCAGCCCTTCCCCAAATGCTGGAGAAGCCCCTTAATTTCAGCAAAGAACAACAGCGCTACTGAGCCATGGTCTGAGCCCATGAAATATAAATGGGAATGGGAAAACGAGAAATAGAAATGCCCCCAGGACCGCTCTGGGAGGAACTGAGCAGGACCGTAAATTCTCCAAAGCTCTCTCAAATCTCCAAATAAGAGCTACAAGAAGAAATTAATGTTCAAGGCAGTTTTATTGTCTTTTATGGCATTTTTTTCTAACTGGGTTTCGATTTGCAATGGGAAATTTAACTTTTTGGTGTTGTTAAAACAGGACTCCTCTCACTTTGACCCTGTCTAGTATTTAAAGCAGACTCAGCACAACCACAAGCTAAAAGCACCTTTGCCCTTGTAGCTTAGTGAGAAACATTTTCTCCCCAGATCCTGCCTTGTCAAAGCCAAGTTAGTTTCGATTTTCAGGCAGCAAAGAGACAGTTTGGAGCTCACCTCTTCCTCCCCAGCATGCCATACCCACTGCCCCCAAAGGCATCCTTGGCACCCTGGCAATCAGCACACATTAAAAACCTGAATTTTCACTGCTATGTATGCTGGTGCTGGATCTAAAATATGCCAAAATTGCCCAATATTTAATGGGCTCCATGCCTGGGTGCTGCTGCCTGACGGTGTGCAGGCTACGGCAGAGGAGCAGTGAGCTCCCGTCACCTCCCTCGTTACGTGAAAGGCTCAGCGGGGACCAAAAATATGCTAACGTAGGGCAAAAAAGTTTGGGGGACAGCTAGCGAGAGGCATCAAAACTCGTGGTTATCTTCTTCAGGCTCCACAAGAGCAGGAAGCCTGCCAGCGAGTGCGTGCACACGATGTGGGAATGAAAAGCAAGACTCGGCGAGGATAAGGCTAAATGAATTTATTGCATCCGCAGACGCCGGGGAAGAAGCTGGAAGGATTCCCACGCTGACACCACGCTCTGCAGGGGGGGCACCAAAAAAACAGCCCAAGCCTTTGAGTTCAGATCGTCTCGTGGAAAAGACAAGAAGTTAGGGAGTAAACAGACAAAATGAAGAGCGATGAGTCACAAGGACACATTAGTAAGAATAAGGAATACTGTCATCTTTTACCAGCATTACTTCTGGACTCGGGAAAAGTCAATACAGCTTCTCCCTTCCTGCTTCCGAACCCATCCGAACTCTCCAAGGGAGTCAACAACCACGTGGGTAAGGAAGATCTGACCTGCAGATGAGTCGGGATAGTTTTGCAACACCCTTCCCTAAAAGATTTTAAGGAAATTAAGCTGCCACAGCATAAGAGAGGAAGCTTTTTGCACGGATAAATAAGTGGTTAGAAGAAAGGAATTAAGTCAGTTCTTTGATGGAGGAAGGTCCCCAGGAAGTTCTGCTGGGATTTGGGCTCTTCAAAATAGTCTCAAAGTATCTGGGAAAGGGAAACAAGCAGTGAAATGGCAAAGATCGATGATCCTAACCCGGTAACTCGGCACGTTACAGATAAGGGCTGGACCACGAAGAACTGCAAAAAGACCATACAGGACTGAGCGACCGGGTAGTAACATGGCAGGTTATATTTTTCCATTGAACCAACCAAGGAATATAGTAGAGCTGAAAGAGGTTCAGTGGAGGGGAAAAAATTATAACCGGCATCTTTACGCTCACGCTCATCCTTTTCTTGACACCTGCAGAAGATGTGAGGCCAGAAATCCTTCCCAGGGGTATTACAGGGGGGTCCGCTCGTCCATTTTACGCCAGGAGCTGCTGTGTTTATGCCGAGCAAACGGGCTCCCCCACCGAAGACTTCATCTTGGAAACAGAGTGGCTTTTTCTTTTGCAACTCTTCTGCTTTGTATGAGAAATTGTAACTTGGTTCCAGATGTCACATTTTTATCTCTCTCCTAGTTTTCCATGACTTTTCAAAGAAGTCTGGCAGCAATTTGAGACATTCATTAGTCAGTTATTTCTAAAGCATGTTACCAGGATATGATTTTGAGTTGTGTAATGTCTGTGTTTTTCATATACTCCCATAACCTACACTTTAATCAAGAGTTATTTATTACATGTTTTCTTTAATTCCGGTTTGCCTGCCACATTTCATTCGGGCTTTTCTTCCAGAAGTCACATTCACACACACACAAAAATGCTCAGAAGCTCAGCCGTTTCAGAATACTTGATTTTATTCCCATTTTTACTTATTAGCTTCTTCAGAAGGGGAGGAAAAAAAAAAAAATACTCACTGAAGTACAGTGAAGGTTGAAATAACACACCGTTCAAAAAAAGTTCGTCTATTAAACCCAACCCTGTGGCCACAGAGGTGTTTGCAAATCAGGAAATTTACAGTGAACACACAGTTTTGCTCTGGCAAGTGCCTGCGTAGAGGCAGCACCGTTAACCTTTGTTTCATTGAAAGGACTGACTACATAACTCGGCGTCAAATTTAATACATTCATGAGTGTGTTTTCGTCTAACCGCCGGCGGTGCAAAGCACCCGGATCAGAGAGTCAGAGCAAGCTCCCGTCTTCTCACGTGCAGCCGTCACCGCAAAATTCCTGCGGCCAATTTTCTCGCCCAGATAAAGCCTGTGAGCAGCGAGGGCACGATCCCCATCAACGCACCACTGAAAGATGAACTCGGGGCACAAAACTCTTCACTTTCACTTACTCCCAATGCGCAAGCCAAAAGGGAACTGGCTTCAGCACAAGCAAAGAAACTTTACATCAGTTTTAGAGTCCCCTTGCTGTTATAGAGGGTTAAGTGATGTTGATGAAGTTCATGTCTATTTAAGAGGTGCCCCCAGACTACAAGGGACCTCCTTGATATGGTCATCATGTAGCTTCAGCTAAAAACACAGGGTTACACTGACCCTAAGGCATAGGATCAGGGCTATGAAAGAAAAAAAGATTCATAAGCCTAATGATCTCTAAATTAAAATAAAAAAAAAATTACTAAGGACTCAGAGTGAAACAGTTCGAGGGGAACAGAAATTTTCAGAATGCAAATGTTTTAAAGAGTGCTTGTCCTTTACATATTCAAACCAAAAATCCCCCGCCAGCAGTGCCCCAAGGCCCCAGCTCTTCCCAAATCCACCCTTTTGTGAGCTTTAATTTTTCTACACTAGGCAGAGCTGCAGGGGCAGCTGATACTTCTGTGGCTGAGGGATCGCAGGCAGTTAGAGATTAGCAGGATGCTTCTGCTATAAAAAAAATTAGCGGCAAATTACTACTTAAAGTTAAAGGTTAACTTCACATTAGCTTTCACTTACTGCCTGACTGGGATAAATGCCAGCAACCTGCATCCTTCAGCGTAGATGCTCCAGCGTGTAGCGGCGTGATGGGCTGGCTCTGGCAGCACAGTTGGTCTCAACACCTTCATCTCTGCAACTCTGTGCTGCCCTTCCCCGCCTCCCACTGGTACGACTCTTTGCTGGGCCATGCTACAGTCAAGATCCAGATGCTTGGAGGATTATTTTTGACTTGGTTTATTTCAACCATCCAGGTTACAACACCGCTACACAAAATTTTACCAACGTGAGGAGAAATGGCGAGCAGAGAAGTTCTTTTGCTGTCATTGTGATAACTAAACTATACTTCTGCCCAGGCTCTCTTTAAATGAATAGGCATCATTGCATTAGCATGTTCAATTTATAGATGGAAAAAAACCCCTACAACAGAAACTCAAGATTATTAATTTGAAGAAGAAAAATCTAGAACCCAACGGATACCCTAAAACCAGTGCGTTCAAGTTTCAGTGACACAATATGTGTCAAGTCCAGTCCTAATGTAGACGCTTTATCCTAACGAACTCCTATGCACTCTGACAATGTCATATCCAAGCACAGCAAAGATATTTTTATTTTCTTGGCTACAGTTGCCTATTTTAAGATGTCAGCCTAAGGAGCCAATGCCACTGAGGGAGTCTGCTTGGCCTTCAGCCTAAAGGACATGACCACAAGACACTCTTTAATCCAAAACTTCTCCTATCCATCCTCTCTTCTGCTGCCTCCAGCTTACTCCCCCTCACATCTATTCATCCTCAGCCTCATCGTTGCATCCCACCTCCTCCTATCGACCTTGGTCATTTGTATTCCCACACCTCGCTCACTGCCCAACACTCCCAAACCTAGTGTCCTCCTCAGACCTTCACCAAGACCGACTCCTACACACACACACATCTAAATCATCCCAAGACGCCAGGGTGCTTAAGCCTCAATAAAATAAGGCATTTGACTAAAACCTTATTCCCTAGAAATTAAGGCTGTTCAATAAATACAAAATACGATTTTGTGTATGTGGAAAAATCCCTGGTTAAAGCATCGGGGTAGACCTAGAAACTTGACAGTTTTAGGAAACAAAGTGGAATTGCAATGGAAAAACACACTAGCACAACAGATCTTGGACAACGTTGCATCAAATAAGCTTAATTCTGAATTTTCTCACTTCGTAGCTCTTTTCTCTTTATGATCTCAGCTGTAATTTCAAGAATTTCAGTTTCCACATCTTTTCTTCTGACCCACTGTATTGGGTTTACGTGGCAAGGTTTTGGTAGCGGGGGTCTGCAGAGGTGGCTTCTGTGAGAAGATACCAGAAGCTTCCCCCATGTTGGACAGAGCCAGCTCCAGGACGGACCTGTTGCTGGCCAAAGCTGAGCCCGTCAGTGATGGGGCTTGCACCTCTGGGATAACAGAGTTAAGAAAGGGTAAAAAATGCTGTGCAGCTGGGAGAGAGGAGTGAGAAGATGTGAGAGAAGCAGCCCTGCAGACACCAAGGTTAGTGAAGAAGGAGGAGGTGCTCCAGGCACCAGAGCAGAGGTTCCCCTGCAAACAATCATGAATACCATGGTGACACAGGTTGTCCCCCTCTAACCCATGGAGGGCCACAGTGGACGCGCCCTGAAGGAAGCTGCAACATGTGGACAGCCCATGCTGGAGCAGGTTCCTGGCAGGACCGGTGGTCCCATGGAGACAAGTCCACACAGGAGCAGGTTTTCTGGCAGGACTTGTGACCCCGCAGGGGACTGATGCTGGAGCCGTCCGTTCCTGAAGGACTGCACCCCGTGGGAGGGACCCACGCTGGAGCAGTTTGTGAAGAACTGCAGCCCATGAGTAGGACCCACATTGGAGCTGTTTGTGATGGACTGTCTCCTGTGGGAGGGACCCCACGGGGGAGCAGGGAAAGAACATGAGGAGGAAGGAACAGCAGAGATGAAGCATTATAAACTGACCACAACCCCCATTCCCCTGCACCACTCGGGGGAGGAGGTAGAGGAGTCAGGAGTGAAGTTGAGCCGTGGAAGAAGGGAGGGGTGGGGGGAAGGTGTTTATAGCTTTATGTCTCACTATCCTACTCTGCTACAATTAATTGGCAGTAAGTTAAATTAATTTCCCCAAGTCAAGACTGTTTTGCCCGTGACGGTAATTGGTAAGTGATCTCCCCGTCCTTATTTCAACCCACAAGCTTTTTGTCACATTTTCTCCCCTGGGCCTACTGAGAAGGGGGAGTGATAGAGCGGCTGGGTGGGCACCTGGTGGCCGGCCAAGGTCAACCCACCAACGAACTGCTCTGCTTCTTGCATTGCAACTTGAAACCTGAACTCCCAGTTGCTAAAATGATCACTTACTGGATTACACCGAGTTCTCACATCCGCACTTTCAAGTCACCAGTATAACCCCTAAGGCTACAAGGCACATGTCCCCTTTCCTTTCTTACGATGGCAATGTTAAAGCCTTCTGCTCTTCCCTCCATCCTGAAGGGCTGACTTCTGCCCATCCGTCAGCAGTGATGCCCATCTCGCAGCCTCCCAACTCTGCCTTTTTCTTCTCACCTTGCACTTCTTTGTGCCCTGCATCCCACCAAAGACAGTACCACAGCTGTTCAAATGCCATTTTTGCTATAATCTTCACCAATCACTTTGCTTTTTCACTGATTCCCTTCTTAGTTGACCAGTTGTTTATTTGCTAATCCCAACTAAAAGATTCCAGCTCCCACTCCAGAAGGAAGATATACAGTAAACTCCTCCACTTACCCCCTCCAACAGCCTCTCTCAGGCCCCATCATTACCAGCGGGTTCTTGCTTCCTGGGATTTCATGACTGGTTTACACCAGTCTTTGCCACCCAAGGGGCAGTCACAGAATGGTTGAGGTCGGAAAGGACCTCCAGAGGTCATCTGGTCCTACCCCCCTGCTCAAGCAGGGCCACCTAGAGCCAGTTGCCCAGGAACCTGACCAGACAGCTTTTGACCACCTTCAAGGATGGAGACTCTACAACCTCCTTGGGCAACCTATGCCAGCGCTCAGTCAACCACACAGTGAAAAAGTGTTTCCTAGTGTTCAGAGGGAACCTCCTGTTTTGCAGTTTGTGCCCATGGCCTCTGGTCCTGGCACTGAACACTACTGGAAAGAGCATGGCTCCATCTTCGTTACTCTCCCCATCAGGTGTTGATGCACACTGATGAGATCCCCCTGAGCCTTCTCTTCTCTAGGATGAACAGTCCCAGCTTTCTCAGCCTTTCCTCATATGTGAGGTGGTCCAGCTCCTTTGACATCTTTGTCACTCTCTCCAGTATGTCCATGCCTCTCTTGTACTGGGGAACACAGCAATGGACACAGCTCTCCAGCTGTGGCCTCACCAGCGCTGAGTAGAGAGGAACGATCACCTCCCTCGACCTGCTGGCAATGCTGCTCCTAATGCAGCCAGGACACCACTGGTCTTCCTTGCAGCAAGGGCATATTGATGGCACATGGTCAGCTTGGCATCCACCAGGACCCCCAGGGCCTTTTCTGCAAACCTGCTTTCCAGCAGGGTGGCTCCCAGCATATACTGGTGCATGGGGTTGTTCCTCCCCATGGGAAGGACTTTGCACTTCTCTTTGTTAAACTTTATCAGGTTCCTGTTGGCCCATTTCTCCAGCCTGCCAAGGTCACTCTGGGTGTCAGCATGACCCTCTGTCTTATCAGTCACTCCTCCTAGCTTTGTGTTATCTGCAAACTCACTGAGGGTACACTCTGCCCCATCATCCAGATCATTAATGAAGATATTGAATGGGACTGCACCCGGTATTGACCCCTGGGGTACACCACTAGTCCCTGGCCTCCAACTAGACTTTGCACCACTGATCACCACCCTCTGGACCCGACCATTCAGCCAGTTTTCAATCCACCTCACTGTCTGCTCATCCAGCCCACACTTCATCAGCTTCTCTAAGAGGATCCTATGGAAGGCAGCATCAAAAGCCTTTCTGAAGTCAAGGTAGACAATATCCACTGCTCTCTCCTCACCTACCAAGGCAATCCTTTCATCATAGAAAGTTATCGGCTTGGTCAAGCATGACCTCCCCTCGGTGATCCGTCCTGATCACTTTCATGTTCTTCAAGTGCCTGGAAATGGTTCCCAGGACTAGCTGCTTCATCACCTCCCCAGGGAACAAGGCAAAGTTGAACAGCCTGTACTTCCCTGGATCCTCCTTCTTGCCCCTTATCTTTGAAAAAAGTGGCATTTGCTTTCCTCCAGTCCTCGGGTACCTCTCCTAATCACCATAATCATTCAAAGATTATCAAAAGTGGCCTCACTGCCAGCTCCCTCTGCATTCATGGGTGCATCTCATCAGGACCCATGGACTTGTGTATGTCGAGTTTAAGTATTCCCTGACCTGATTTTCTCTGTCACCCATACTGGTCAGCTCTTTAATCCCGACCCATAAGCTCTCAGTTGGCTCCTCACCTATCCCAGGCAGAGCTCCAGGCACTCCAGCTGCTGCCTCACAAAAAGGGCAACTCCCCCTCCTTGTCTTCCTGGCCTGTCCTTCCTAAAGAGCCTGTGTCTCTCCATCACAACACTCCAGCCATGCGAGCCGTCCCACCACCTCCCTGTGATGCCAACAAGATCAGAGCCCTGCGACTGCACACAGATCTCCAGTTCCTTGTGTTTTTCCCTCGTGCTGCGTGCACAAGCACTGGACACCTCAGAGGGCCACCTCCTCCTCACAGCCTTTCCCCTCACTGGCAGGACTGAGCAGACCACCACCTGGGCTCTCATGCCCCTGCCCATTGCCCCAGAGCTCTGCAGTCACTTTTGATATTCTCCAGGTTGCCCTTGGCAGCATCATTGGTGCCCACGTGGAAGAAGAACAGGGGAGCAGGAGCCTTCCTTTTAGTGCCAGAAGACACCAGCTTCCAGCCTCAGTTTCCATCCTACCTGAGACAGACTCCGCCTTTGTCTCCAGTTGTCCCCTCTTTCTTGCTCTCAGCCGTGTCTTGGCCCCCAGTTTGCACCCATGCTCGCTCTCCTCTTCCCCCAAGCTGGTCTCAGTCCCCAGGGGCTGCAGGACCACCAGGGCCAGGCGAGCAAGCGTGGGTGGGGAAGGAGGAGAGGGTGGGATTGTTGCCTTGTGTGGCAGCGGATCACACACTGATTTAAGCAGACCATGGAGCCGCACCCTAGCTTTTCTTCCTCCCTAGCCTCTCCTCCTCCTCATCCCAATGCTCTGTTTTGGCCTCGGGGTGCAGGCTCTCGCTCCTACCCTGCCACTCATCTCTTTGTCTGCGCTCCCAGCGATTCCTGCCTGGAGCTCCATTCCCTCAACACGCTTTCATCAGAACATCCTCCATCCCTTTGCTTCTACAAAATCCAGAGGGAAAATTTCCATATAAAACAAAATCCGTCCTCGCTACTACCTAAGGACTTCATTAATCACCCTTGGTTTGGGAGGGGGAGAAAGCAGGGCTTTACGGGGCCAAGGGAATTTTTGTTGATTTTCAATCCTCTTGTTTTCTAAATTAAAACATGAACATGCGGGGAGGGGATGAGGGGGGGAGGAGGAAGAGAAAAATAGCAAAGATACGGCTGCTGTCTTTCTTGCTTGCTACTTTGCTGCTGGGAAATTACCAGTGCAGCATGTGGTCCTACTAGCTTCTGGCAAGTTTTAGCCAATAAATTATAAAGCATTGATTTAAGAGGGGGAAGGAAGAAGAAAAAGAAAAGGCAGCAATAAAATTGCTTTAAAATAACTCCAGTGTAGGTGGCGCGTAAACAGGATACGTCACGACTCATTGAAAAATTCTTATTGGACAAATAAAGGGTGACAGAAGAAGAAAAAGAGGGGGGAGAACAAAAGCACAAAGGTGCAAGAAAATTCAGAGGTCCTTAGTTTACATTTTGTACTTTATTCAAGTTCCTAGCTACCTCGGTGGATTTTGGGTGGTCAAGTCAAAAGAGACAAAAAAAAAAAGTATGAAACATCTCTGGTTACCAGTAGATGGACAATTATGCCCAGGAGGGTCAGGAAGTACTTTGAATTCTTGCACATGTTATTGTGCACTGGTCTGTCCTTGCCAAAAAAACAAATAAGCTCCGTCTCAAAACCAGTTTGTGTCTTTTGTTCATGACTTCTGCTGCAAACCCCTTCCAGAATTCACTCCTCTGATGATTACAGACCGTCCTCTAATTTTCCGTGTAAATCTATTTCAGTCTGTTCTTGCATCATTGTTGCCCCTAAATTTAAAAAGCTCTTTTCTATAAACATCACACCGGATACAGAGCGTCCTCTGTATCCACTCTCACTCTTTAAGGAAAAGCACATCTAAAACGTAGGCACCAGGGGCTCCATGGGTTTTGTTCATCTCCTGTAATTAGAGCCCAGCCCTGAAAAGGCTACAGAAACCCGTCTGATGCTGACAAACTACCCAGGGCGATCCCTGCAAGTACAGGAAGCACTTAGTTTTTGCAGATTTAGTTTCTGGTGGAAAAAAAGCGCCACAGCCCTCACCTTAATACTGTGTCTACTTCAGTACTGAAGGAGACCCACCCTAATTTACCAGGTCTTTGCCAAGCTAAACTCATAAAGGTTTTTTAATTTCCCCTCAAGAGATCATCTTTCCATTTCTCTGGCCATTCTGCTCTCACTCATTCCAGTTTATCCCTGATAAACAAAACAATACACTCTTCTCCAGCTAGGTTATTTCTAGCAGCGACATGGAGTATTAACACAACCCTGACTGGGACTGCAGGTTAACGTAAATCCCCTGCACAACTGTGTCGTCTTGGTCATTCAGAGTCTTCTCGTGGCCAAACACACGCATTCTGCTTTTCAGTTGCTTCAGCCCATTCCTACTCGGTCTTCAAGATCATCTAGGTCCTCCTGTAAAATATTCCCAGTTTGCCATGATTTCTTACTCTGCTGGTTCAGCAAATTTTATCTACACATTCATCCTCCAAGGTCCTTCATACAAACATTAGCTGCAGAGGTATCCTAACGCCATCCCTCGGGAGGTCTTACAAGCAACCCGTCCCCAGTTGCAGTTACCTCCCTTTTACCCGATTCTGCTCCAACCCCGTAATTCAACTTCTTCAGCACAGTCGTTCCCCACGTGGCACTCTAACAACCATCTCAATGAACATCAAGGAGATTAGGATCTACTCATTTCTCTATTCCAAAAATAAATTATAGAAGATTATATCAGATTAATTTGGCATAAACTACATCTATTTAATTATCCTTTTTTCCCAAAAAAAATCTTCCTCTAGAATGTAACACTGCTGTAGTCAGACCAAACAGACCTGAAGTTACACGAAACATCTGCTACCACCTTTTGAACATCTGGACAAGCATAATATGCCTACACGCAGCACAGCTTCTAGTTTGAGCAAATCCAACCTACCAGACACTCAAAATCACATACTGCTTTCTTCTTGCAGTTCTGCCACCGAAAAGCAGAAAACAGATCCCATCAAGCGACTCGATTCACAAGCTTTGCAAAAATTGCAAAACTGGCCTCACTAGTCTCCAAAAAAAGGCAAAGTAACCGTGATCCATTAAGATGATCCACTCAAAACATACATCCAGTAAATCCAGTTCTTTCCGTTTCTGAAGTGGATTAGCTTACAATTCGCAAAGCTTGTATCCTCGCTGTAAGCCACAGAGATCCCACTGCGGCATTTGGCTGAGATGAACTGCCTTCATCTTATGCATATTCTATATAAAACTAAGCCAGGTAGGATTTCCCTGCTGTACTTTGAACAACTGCAATCATGTAGCCGCCACAAGTCTAAAATGTAATGTTAAGGTCAAGCTCTCAATCATTTTTCTAAAGGTCTTTCCACTCCACCTTCTCAACCACAGCATCGTCCCCCTCTCTTCCTCTCACTCGCTCCAAATCTCCTCCTTTCCCTGCTGTCCAGACCACATCCATATCTTCCTTCCTTCCTCCAAAACAACCGTGACCCAGCCATGTCATTCTCATGTTGGCCACACCTAGGAAACTCATTATCTGTCCTATTAACATGGGCTTTACCCAAGGCCATTCAGAAATACAAGACGAAGCATTTCCCAAGCCACCGACAGGAACAAACAAACAGAAAACCCAACAATCCCCTTTCAAACAGCTACAGGAAACATGAAGATGTCAAAGTAATTCACAAAGTCATGGTAAGAAATTCCAATTAAAGTGAGAAGTGTTAAGTATCAACACAGGGTAAGTTTTCTCATGGAGCAGAGCCAGCTTAGGCTGCTCCCCCTCTCCAATCCAATCATTCCTGCCTCTTACCACAGCTTGCTCGTCCTTCAGCTTCTGGATAACTGAAAACACCCTACTGAAAAAGAACTCTTTTTCCCTGCTATTTCTTTTCTTTGTCAACCCTGTTGGATCAACCCTTCCTTCTTAAGGTGACATACCCATTCCATATCAGGTCTAAAAAGGTTTTTGAGTTAAAAGCACTATAACTGAGCACTTCAAAGTCTGCTCGGTTTCTCAAGTTACGGTCACATTAGACGCGCACGTCGTGGTTACTAATCCACATTTGGTGTCATTTAACAGAAGAGCTTCTAAGAACATTGATCAAAAATCCACCTAGCTTATTTTCCATAGGTCAGGGGTCTCCATCTTCTAGTACTAATCCAGGTGCTGCAAATAAATCACTTTTACCCTTCATCTTCAGCCAAAGATGCTCTTTCCCTTCTACATCCATCCATCCTTCCCAAGAATCCTCTTTTTTGGGACAATCTGGTACCAGGTATCTGAACAGACACAGATTATAAGCTTTAGGCCATAATACAGCGGGGACCTGCCCTGCTATTTCTGGAAGCTCTTTAAAAGGCTTAAATAAGTCAAGCCATAGCTTTACATAGAAAATATCAAGATACTCCATACTTTCTCAAGGAGGTATGGCGAAGATATTGTGTCTGAATTCTGGGATTGAGTAAGAAATTAAAAAAAAAAAAAAAAATCCAAAATATGAGAGTGCAACTTTTTGTTAGCTTTAAGAAATTATGACAATCTCTCCCCCCCCCACCCCATTACAGTTCTGAACAAACGTTTCAATACAGTGAAACACCAGTTATGGAGGAAGAAATACACATTGTTTTTTGCTCAAACGCGCGAAATTATGATAAACACAGATAATTAGCCTCTTGAGATCTGGGGATGCGGTTCATGTCTGAGCTTGCCCACAACTGTGAATACCACCTCTGCATCCTGGCAGACCGTCCTGCAACAGCAGCGTGCTCTGGATCAAGCATGGGTACATGGCCACCAGTCAGGTTTTTTTTTAATTAGAAGTACCAGTATATAAATCAACACCTTCTGCCACATGCACGCAGTGGTTTTGATCCACTACGGGAGGGACTAACAGATTTATTATGTTGAATACTGGTGTCACATCGACGCCTTCCTCAGCAACGCAATTTCTACCACTGCCCCAAAAAACAAGTGACCCGGCACAACTCTGGAGATCGAAACCAGGGTTTTCAACCACTCCTACCACCTAAGAAAGTATTTGTGAAATCAGTTGCTTGATCATCTGCAGCTCCTACCAACGTTCCTCTTTTTTCTGACCAAAATAAAAATAGCAACGCAAGACATTAGTTTCATTAATGCAGAGTCAGGGATATCCACAGCATCTTCTGAGAATGGGTTCAGCCAGTTCATGTTTTCCTATTTCAGGAGCTTATGATGCATACTCCAACAGCCTTACCTACGCCCTTCTCACACCGTGATTGATATCAGACTCGCTTACGTTCATTAACACCCTCGATATGCAAAACCTTCAGTTTCTCATACCTCGTTACTGATGGGAATCATGGAATCATAGAATCGTTTAGGTTGGAAGAGACCTTTAAGATCATCGAGTCCAACCGTTAACCTATCGCTGCAGTGTGCTACCCAAGTGAGACATACGACGTGAAGGCAATCCACACCACCTCCCTTGGACCGCTCAGAGGAGCTGAGCGTGGTACCCACCTACTGCAGGGACCCCTATGAGACCACTGAATTTCACCCATCCTTTGACCTCGCAGCCCAGTGACACCAAATACCCTGGGTCCTGCTAGAAGGCAGAGGGATGGTTTCCATTAGCTACTGCTAAATCTGGAGGCACACAATTACAGGCAGATGGGCACAAACTCTTATTTCCTTTAGAAATGTAATAGCTTTGATGAAACAGATGTTCCGGGAACAGCATGGAGCACCATGTCTGGGGGACAGCAGATACAGTGGAAAAGCACTCCCAGAGCAATGCATGCATCCCGTTGAGCACAAGCATGGGAAGATCAAACAGGGAGGAGATGGTTTTACACGCTCTAATGTCGCCTCTTTTTCCAGTTTTTCAACGCTTCTATTCAGAAGAATATTACAAAAATAATCTCACATCTAGCAGACCTAACTTGAAGCAAGAGGCTTAAACTCTTTTCTGGGTTAAGTTACAGAATAAATTATTTGATTACAAGCTAAAAATACTTATTATCAGACATTCCTTCTCTCTTTAAGGAGCTCTTGAATTGATAATCCCACAACAAAAATAGGAAATACATTTTTAATGTGACTGATTAACATTTTAGCTCACTGTGGAGCACTCACTGTATCCCTTCACCTGAAGGTTTTAATTCCAGACTGCTGACATTTCCTAAAAATGCATTATAGTTGAAAAATAAGATACGGTGTTGACAGAGCGCAGTGCTCGCTGGTCTGCCTCGGGCGAGAAACCTGATTACGTGGCCGCACCGATCCCTTCTGGCCTCTCACCATTTTTCATGACATAAAAACCATTGAGCCATAATCTATTTTTTTTTTTTTTTTTTGCTGCCGATGAATTTAAAAGTAAGATAACGAAGCATCTAAACGGGACCACAGCGACCTCGATACTCTTGCAAGCCATTTAACAAGCAAAGGGAGGCTCTGGAGCACGCAGGTACTGCGATGGCCACGGCAGAGACTGGCGGTCACCTCCCCGAACGTCTCCTGTTGGCATGGAGTCCTTGGTTGCGGAGCTTGTGGAGGAGACTGGGCTGGGAGCGTGCCAGCTCCGCTGGCAGCCAGACCGACGCGGAAAGCTTTCACCTCATCTAAAGAGATAAGGAGAAAGGATTCCTCCTCCTGCTCAACTTCAGGTTGGTTTATACTTAAACAGGATTGACTGTATCTTCCAAAATAAAAAACATAAACAAAGTGTATGGTCTTGGTACACAACGAAGAGCATCTCCTCCTCTTCATCAGTACAAACCTAAGGTGGAGTTTCAAAGGGGATTCAGACCCCCTGTCTGCACTTATGAGTGAGGTCCGCGAAGGCAGCGGAGACCCGAGCAGGGCAGCAATGGACCAAGGCAGGAAGCCACTAATGGGGCTCTTGAGCCCTCCCATGGAAACACGGCACCAACTTGTCCCTCTCCCACCCAAAGGGCAAAACCAGCCAAAACCATCCTTCCACCCCACATATCGCACTGCTCGCCTCTCAGCCAGTCCTGTCCCAATATACACTTCAGCAAGCTAACAGTAAAACCAGCACCTGACGTTCAAAGCGTTACATGGAAGATTTTGGCACAAGTCCTAGGAAAGGTAAAATTAAATTATGTCACATCTCCTCTAGCCATGCTTAGAGCACAAAAACGTGTTTCAGGTAACGCTCCGCTGGTCCTCCCCTACAGCACTCTCGCACGCCTCATCCAAGTGATCTTTGATCTCCAACACCTTCCTTTGATGCTTAAGGATCTCCATAGTCTCCTTACTACCCTCTTCTTGCTGGCAGAGGGTAAAAAGAGGGCAAGCAAGCAACACTAAACGTCTCTTCACGCACACACGTCTGGGCTCATGCATATCCCAAATGCTCCCCACAAGCACTTTTTTAGGCAAAGCGACTCACTTGCCACTACGACGCCTATTTTTTCCCCTAGAGGACAATCTCTTTAAACTCAGAGAGATTTAACTAATAACATTAAAATGATGACTTACCAGTCTCTCATTATCTTCTGAGGTTCTCTGGTAATGAGCTGCTAAAGCAACGTAATCCTGCGCCTGCTTGTTACACTCTAAACACTTAAGTCCATGACGGATTAGTCTCAATGGGTCCGTATAGAGAGGCAAGGCTGGCTGAGTGTTAGCAGAAATTCCGACCCCACCTCCTGAAGCAGCACTGGGCTTACGCGAAGGAGAGGGCGAGTGCAATGTCTGAGGAGCCAGAGAGGCTGAAGAGCTTGTAGGAGAAGGTGAAAACATTTGGTCTAAGGAAATTGGTTTCATTAGCAGCTGAGAACACTGCATGATAAATCCTTTGCTCTTATGATCTCTTGCATGTTTAAGCAAGCTACACTTATTAAAAAAAAGTAGCATAGTTGAACACTGAGTGCACATGACTTCAATATGAACGCTTCGTCTACTATAGTGTTGAGTCAGGCTTTTCTCTAAGGCAAACGAGTCCCCACATTCCAGGCAACAATACCCGGAGGCAGGTAAATTAATACTGGTGTCAGGCGGAGGGCTAAGGTTTGGAGTATATATTGGCACCGGATTGGCACTGTGTAGTACTTTATTGAACGCCTCCACGACAACGGGAGCAGCTTTCTTGACTTGGTGCACCAGCGGCACAGACATCTGCGTCACCTGAGGCTGATTTCGCCTCTGTGCGGATGACTTCGCCGTAACAGAAGCAGCAACACTATGCGGGACTAAGTTGAGATTTGCCAAGTGCACGGCTTTGGGAAGAAGGCTGGAGGTGGTCACGTTGGACGGCTGCAGGGTCACGATACCCTGCTGCTGCCTCTTAACACCTACTTTAATGGCACCGCCGCCGCAGTTTGGCAGTGGAGATAAGGACACGGCACACGTGCTGTTTGCAGCAATATCTGCTTTCATACTGTCTGCGTAAGGACTCGTTACGTTTGACAGCTGGATAGCCACAGCAGCCCCGTTTTTGGTTGAATTCTTGCTAGCCTCGCTTTCCATAACTGCACTAGTGTCAGGGGATGGGAAGGATTTGATAAACTCTTCGGCAGATGAGGTTTCCACAGGCGACTCTTCTGAAGATTTGCCTAACTCATCGTTTTCTGGCAAAATTCTAGTTACAGTTCTCTTAATTTCACCAGAGGATGTCTTGATAGTCTTTATTCTAACTTTGGGAATAGCTGGCGGAGAGCCGGCTGCCATGGAAGGAGAGCCTTTCCCACTGCTGTCGCTGCACACGCTTCGAGGACTCTCGGGCTGCTTGCTGGCCTTCCTTACCACCTCTAAGGGGCTTCGGGGACTCTTTGGCGACTTGGGCATTTTTGGACTTCCCTTTGTCCCATCTTTAAAAGGACCAGGTTCCTTGGTAAGATTTGGCTGATCGCCTTTTGGAATACAGGCAACCTTTTTGGCCTGAAGAGCTACTAACGCCGCCACGCAGGATGACAACTTTGAATGAGTTGGCTTTAACCTCTGGCGAGGCGGTACCGATGAAGACATGTTCAGCTCGGGCACAGATCCCTTATTTTCTCCTAAATTATTGTGAGGGAGGTCTCCAAACACCAAGCCTTCTCCAAGAAAGCTATTGGCATCTACCAAGTCCTTGCTTGACTCCACAAACCTCTCCGCTGCTTTGTCTTGTTCTCTCCTGCTCATTTCCAGCCTATTCTCCGGCTGGCAGTGGATTTCCATCTTTTGTTCCTTTTTACAGTATTGATCAAACATGCTTAATTCGGGCTCTGGTACCTTCCTAAGATGATCTAGTACTGAAGCTCCTGTCGGTATATACATTGAAGGCGGTGGAAAATACGGAGTTTGGGCATGTTTGGGTTTATCACCAATACTGTTCTCTTTGAATGCGTCCTCTGGCTCAGGGCTGGAAATTGGGCTAAACTGACTAAAGGTTGGCAAAGGCTCCGACTTGGACTGGTCCAGTTTATCAGAGTAACTTCTTGAGCTGTCGCCATTAATAAAAGTTGACTCAAACTTGCCATAATTATGCACTAAAGCGTGAGCCTCCGATGGCAGATCGGACCCACGAAACCCGTTGTGTAGCAGAGCAGTCCCGAGGTGATTCCCCTCCTTTTCTGCTTCAAAGGACTCCTGGCGACTCGTGTTCTTCACTATGACACTCACTACAGGAGCATCAGAGGGAGGTAAAGAGTGGGATAAGGACACGTTCTCATCTATGCAGATTCCAGATGACTTGAGGTGATTCTCATTCTCCTCCCCAGTTGACGGGATGGTCTCCTTGGCATCGAGGCTAGTCGGATCGGGGATGTCAAAAGCAGCCAAGAGGTCATCAAAGTCCGGGGTTTTCATGTCCCCCATGATGAAAGCTACAATTAAAAGCAAAAAAATACTTTGTCAGGTACATTTCCTCCAAGAACAAACTCTGTAAGACTCATTTGCATAAACATCTTACGTGACAAAACCCACAACTGCCCAAGACGCTAACGCAGCAGGGTACAGAGGCTAAAAACATCTGCGGCAGACACTTCAGCTTCCATTTTAACTATCCCAAGATCGACTGTTGATACACAAAGATATTAGCCCAGCTTTTTCAACACAGCTTTCAACACAACAGTGCCGTTTTGCAGGGCACCGTGGGGAGGGAACCTCTCCTGCCCTACCTGTGCCTGGAGGATCCGCGAAAGCTCGGGTCCCATCCTGCTCGAGCTGGGCAGGGGCAGGTGACAAGTGACAGAAGCTGTTCGCTCCTGTCCTGCGACACAACCCGCTCCCTCCGGGTTGTGGGCAGAGCTGCTGCTGGTGCTTCAAGCATCCCCTTCTCCCAAGGTCCCCGAGAACAGAGCTGTTCAAACATGACCTTTTAAATGACACCACGCTCACGCAGGGGACATCTTTTCAACCTGTCAGATGCATCACTACTCCAAAACCAGCTGTTGTCACGAGCCTCAACAGAAAAGATTCAGAAGTACGTTAGTACAGGGTTTCTTTTTTGTTTGGTTGGGGTTTTTTTAGAGCTAATAGGCAACAATCACCACCGATTCCTCAACAGATTGTCACATCTGAAGAATTCAGTCCTCCTTCAAGGAAAAAAGGCAGGAGTAAACAGGTGGCCCAAGAGAAATAGGCCTGAAAAGCAGGAGTCATCCCTACCTAGAGCAATTTAAATAATAGAAGTCTTCAGTAAGTATTTCAATACAGCAGCTCAAAGCACGGTAAACCAAGCAAGGTTTATCTGAAAACGGTGCAATCCTTAATTAGGTAACGATGCGAGGCAAAACTGCCCAAAGACAGAATAAAGGATCATATTGAAATCATAACAAGAAATGGTGTTCCCAGCCAGCTCTCTCTTTATAAGCCCTCCAGAAGGGAAGTGGGGACTTAGACGCTCACCACACAGACCTACGACAGCAATAATCAAGCTCTGATGAGACGCATAATGAGAACTGACAGCACAGAATTACTTGAACATTTGTGTTCACTACTGTCAGGGATACCGGTTTTCCCCTGTTTAATCAAAGTATTTTCAAGTTGGTGCAATATATAGACTTCCCAAATATTTAATAAGCCATTCTTTTAATACATGTTCCATTTAAATCCCAAATTTACGTGAACTGATGTGTGCTGGGTGCAGGGAAGGAAAAAAAAACCCAAAGAGCATCAACTGAACTAGCAGAGCACCAGTTCCTACTTGGCAAGGAGCACCCACAGGCAAGGTAAGTCCTGCCACACTCACTTGACTTGGGCTGCATCGGCGCTGCCAAAGCCAGCGGCAAGCGAGGGAGACGGAGAGGGCGGCAAGAGCCCAGGAGAAGGGGGAAGAGCTGGGAGCAGAGGTGCAGGCAGAGAGGAGGACCCTGGGACAAGGCGGAGGGAGAGAAAGAAGCTGTCGGATACCTTCCCAAAACGCCACTGATTTAAGGCTGCTTTCATTGTTTACAATTGGCTTTAAAAGTTTGTCAAGCGTCACGTCAAAACCAAACAAAGCGCAGCCCTGCCTGCCAGACTGCTGGCATGTGGAACAATTTGCAGAGCTGGGCCAGGAGAAATCACTTCAGCACGGAACAAGAGGACATACTGGTCTTTGAGCTTTACTTCAGCTGTGCCTTCAGACAAGCCCCGGAGGTGTTGCTTTGGTTAATCTACTGCAAAACACTGCGGAGATTTACTTGGCTTAAGAGCGGCTCGCTGTGGTTTAGCTTAAACCTGTTCTCGTTCTTAAATTAAACCACAAATATGAATGTCCACAGAGGGCTGTGCAATAATTTACAATCCCATCCCTCAGCAAGGTAGGGCAGCTGTGCGTTAAGTCGCTGGAAGCCCAGAAGATTATCCATACGCTTCACATCGCCAGCGCTTGATAAGGACTTTTGAAACATCGCAGATTACGGCAGTTGGCAAAGAGCGTGGACCTGAAACTTCCCCTTTCTTTGGGTGGGAAAATTTGTGCCAGCTGGGAGAGAGCTAGGCACCACTCAGCTCCCAAAATTTCTGGCACACAAATCCTTCCACAAGGAAGACATTTCATCCATAACCTGGAGTGCTCAAGTTTTATATATAGAAAAAATGAGCTTGCCAATCACTTTTCTGTTCTCGCTCTTGAACACCTATCCACAGTCGGACGCGGCAGTGTTTTAAAATACAAGACAAAATAAATCCGAGGTATCCGCAGCACTACAAAATATGCTTTTCTTGGAAGAAACCTTGCATTTTCAGAAGCTTTCGTGTGCATCTTTGAGTCCTACAAAAGACTAGTTTATGCTCTTTGCTATTACAAGAGCACAATTCTCTACTCAAGTATTTCTCCACAAAATTGCATCTTAAACTCGTCATAGATGAAGCTACAATTTCTCAAAGTAAAGCAAAATTAGACCCAGATTCTAGAGAAGATCAAGTAAGCATCTTGCCGATAAAAGTGATTTTTAAATGACACAAATTTAGAATTTTGACTAAACACCATTTATTTCTGTTCTTGGGTAACAAACAGAAAAAGTATATTAAGGGAAGTTATGTCAAAGCCTCCTGCCAACTAGCTTGTGAGGAAAGCTGAAAATGAAGCCCTCCATCCTTACTCCATCCTTCCTGTGCAAAGGACTTGCCTTAGAACCCAAGCTCGCAATCCCATCTTCTCTCTCCGCTTGCCTATGCAAACACGGAGGTTAAGATTTGCAAAGCAATAGAAGAGGCGAATAAAACAAGCAAAGAAGGCAGCCTTGCGGAGTAGAACGCGTGTATTTCAATGCTCAAACCCAACCTCGCTATAGCACGTTTCTCCAGGAGGCAGGGAACCTAGAAGCCTCCAAGCCATCCAAAGAAACCCTGCAAACTCGCTTGAGGCAGCACGTGAAAGCCCAGGGCCTTCTGCTGTGGCGAAGCTTCAGAACTCTGCAGTCGGGCATCGCGGGGCCAGCGTCCCGCACGCACGCCGTACAAACCTTTCGCTAGCGGTGCTATTCCTGGGGGCTTTCAGGGATCTGCAGCAGCTCCTCTGCAGCCTTCAAACCAGCGCCGACCATGCTGTTGAAGAAGGAGGTTCAAGATTGCCACCTAATAGGAAAGCATGAAATGGCAATTACACCAAGGCTAAATAATAAAGGAAAATAGCAATAACAAATATTGATAAATCTGCAAAACAGCAGTGAGGTACGTGGGAAAACATCTGCCAAGGGCTGCTCTCATGGGTTCACAAGAGGCAGGCGTCTCCTGGAGGGGATGCAGGAGGGCGGCGGGCAGGGATCGCCTGCCAGGGGAACGCTTGGGGAAGGCAGGGATGTCAGGAGCAGGGGCCGAGGAAGCGTGGGGAGCGCAGGCCAGCTGGCAGCGGGCGAGGCGGCCGAGCCGGCCGAGGGAAGCGGCTGCCCAGGGGCTGTCAGGACTGCGGGGAGGGTACGGGAACGGGGAAACCGCGGCTGGCGGGGATTAAACCGGAGGCTTCCAACGGCAGACAGGACCCGGTGTTTTAACACCCATTAAAGTTTCAGGAGCCCTGTACGGGAACGCGGTGCGTCCCGGATTAACGGTGCGAGCGGGTCCGGGCAGCTCGGGGGTCGCCCGGCCCGTGGCAGCCCCGCCGCCTCCCCCCCTCCCCCTCAGTCCACACCGTCCCCACGCGCGACCCACCCGAGACAAAGGCCCGGGGGCCTCCCGGGCCCGCCGCCCCCCCGCCGCCCGCCCCCGCGCTGACAGCCCGGCCCGGCCCCGCCGCCCCCCGGCCGCACGTGGGCGAGCCCCGCTGAAGTTAGTTTGTCCCGGCGCCGCCGGGCCGGGCCGGGCCGTCGCGGGGGCCGGGGCCGGCAGCCGGAGCCGTGGCCGGGGCCGGCAGCCGGAGTCGGGGGTGGGTTGTGGGGGGGGGAAGGCGGCGGGCGCCCCGCGGGCCGGAAGAGCCGGTGCGGCGGCCGGGCGGGCGCGCAGGGCTCCGTCTGCCGGCGGCGGGGCCGCCCGCCCTGCCCGCGGGGCGGCAGCACCCGCCCGGCCGGCGGGAGGGCGCGGAGAGGGCGGAGGGCGAGCGGGAGGGGCGGGTCCCGGCGCGGCCGGGCCCGGCCGGGCGGCACTCACCCACGCAGGCGGCTCCTCTGAGGGCCCCGCCGCCGCCGGGGCCCCGCGCAGGCCTCACCCCGCACCGGGCACCAACGGCCGCAACATGGCGGCGGCGGCGGCGGGCGGGGCCGGGGGCGGGGCGGGGCCGGGCCGGGGCACGGCGGACCGCCCCCCCACCCCCCCCCGCGCCGGGCCCGCGGCGGCGCCGGCAGCCTCCGCCTCGGCCGCGGCCTCCCCCGCCCCGCGGGGCCCCGGCCGCGGCCTCCGGCGCCCGGGGCGGGGAGGCGGCGGAGCCTCGCCAGCGGCCGGCCCGGGCGCGTGTCCCGGCCGCCGGCGCGGCCCCGGGCGCAGCTCCCCCTCAGGGCTGGCTCCTGCCGCCCCACCGGCCCGGCCCGCGGTCCCCTCACGCCTTCCGAGCTGCCGCGGTTCTCCATTTTCAACGTTTTCTCACCAAAACCTGTCTTCTAGAAAGGCACCCGCTGCTAATCACTCCTCCGTGTCTTTTAACTCCTTCCTCGTTGTGTCCCACGTCAACACTGATCTGATTTTGCATACAATTAGATTAACCGACCTGGAATTAATCACTTTCTTCTCACAAATGTGCGAATGGCGGTAGATTTTTGCCCCCTCAGTCCTATGGAGCTGGCGTAGGCCGTTAGTATTTATGGACTGTCGCTGCTAATTGCTCGGTGTCTTCCTTAGCTGATAAAATTGCCGGGTACGCACTGTCAAGTCCTAAAAGAAATTAATTGTCGTGGTTTGTGCTTAACATCTCCCACAGTTGGTGGTGGATTTGGAAGCGGTGGTGAGGCCGTCCTCGGAGAGCTGCGTCCCACACTGGGCTCACCTCCGTGAGAGAGATTGGAGAGTCCATCGAGAGGCCGCCGAAATGAAGACGGGACTGGAGCGTCTCAGGTCTGAGGCAAGGCTGTGGGCACTGGGAACGTTCGTCCTGGGGTGAGAGGCTCAGGGGGATCTCATCAATGGCTGCCAATACCTGAGGGGAGGGTGCAAAGAGGACGGAGCCCGGCTCTTTCCAGTGGTGCCCAGAGCCAGGACCAGAGGCCGTGGGCACGAACTGCAACACAGGAGGTTCCCTCCGAACACCTGGAAACGCTTTGTCACTGTGAGGGTGACCAAGCGCTGGCACAGGTTGCCCCGGGAGGTTGTGGAGTCTCCATCCTTGGAGGTTTTCAAAAGCTGTCTGGATGTCTTGGGCCACCGACTCTGGGTGGCCCCGCTTGAGGTTGGACCAGATGACCTCTGGAGGTCCCTTCCAACCTCAACCGCTCTGTGATGCCGTGAAGCATTTTGTGTTCAGGTATGAATATGTCATCCTCCCAGCTTAATAAAAGAATATTTCTTGAGTTTGTCTTTCCTGTGACATGACATTTTTACCACCTACACCTGGTACTGGACGTACAGCATTGTTCGTACCGCATTTGTTTCTCATCTAGTTAAATAATTATTATTTTCCTTGTCATCAGTCTCATAGGCAAAATATTTCTTCTTTTTTTTATTGACACTCGTAGCTTCACTTCCTTCATTTCTGAATCGGTGTCATCACCTTTCTCCTTTTGGAGGTTATAGCTGGTCCCTCAAGACCAACAAAAGGGCAAAGGAAGTCATGCAGAGAAAACACTTTCGATATCACAACTGTTACCTGTATTTTTAGCACGTCTCTATGAAAAGCTGTTCAGGAGCTGTAAGTTGTATCTAGTAAGAGAGCTGGCGTTTCTTACACAATTTATAGAGATCTGCTACAGTCCTGAACAAGTTGTGGCTTGCAGGAAAGCCACTCTAATTTGAAGGATTGTGCTAATTAAGAAATATAATCCCAATGGGAATTTAGCTCCATCCCAGATGGCCAAGGAGAGGCAGCCCTAGAGCGGCAGGGTGGGAAGCTACATTCCCCTCCTCAAGACAGCAGAGACACGAAAAGGGCTAAGGAGCATCTATATTCTTCCGTACAATCTAAAAATCGCATTTCTTTTTTTTATTTTTAGTCCAATGTGGTAACTTGACAAATCTGGAAATAAAAAATCTTCCTCCTTTTTTTTTTTTTTTTGAGGTTTAAATTTGTCCCTTTAGGCTCGTTTCGTGATCTGAGCTGAAGGATTTGATGTGGAAGAGACGAAAGCTGTGGATCTAAAGGCAATGCTGTTACGCAGCAGCCCTCTGGGCTTGGGACGTGCTTAGCAGGAGCAGGGAGCAGGATCGGCGAGAACCCCTGTGCTTTGGTGGCACCTCGATGAGGGAAGCCCCTGGATGAAATACTCTCCAGCAATGTCCAGCTCCATCCGAGATCTTCAGTTTTAATTCTTCCTCCTGCTTGGGGTTGTTGGTGCATGCTTTTTAGCTGGGGGAAATGGTTCTTCCCAGGTGCTAGCTATGTTGGAGGGTGTACATAGGCAGGCGGGCTGGCAAGTACGGTGAGACCCATTTTATTTATACATAACAAACGTAATAAAGTCTTGAGCGCTCATGCCTAGGCAACCGCCAGTTTTCAAATCAGAGATTAATTTGTTTCTGTCAGAGCTTGGTGTTACAGAGAATTACCTTGAGCTGGCTGCAATACTTGCGCATTACAAAACTAAATGTTTCAGAAACTCCGGGAAGGTTTATTATTGGCAGGGTGAGAATGAATCTCCAGACACAAACATTCCTCTAAGATAACAACGTAGCCTTCAGCGTTATCTACACACAAAAAAAATTCGGTGTAACTTAAATCAGGGTAATTAATTACACAGATGTCATCTGTATACATTTAAAACCATTTACACCTTTCACTCTGGCTTTTTGGTCTCCGTGGCTCCTAGGGCATGCCCTCTGCATTGCCCCAAACAGATCTTTTTTCCCCCTTTTTGCTTCTTGACACATATGCCAATGTGCCGACACATCTCTTCAACAAAGATCCCTCTGTACGACCGCTGATCCACCGTGGACACGGAAAAAACTTGACTTTACTCCACATCTGTGCTCAAGGCAGCTTGTAGTCAGTGGTCATGGTACTCGCTTGCAATGATGGAGACCTGACCTTAAATTCCTGTGTCAAATCAAAGAGAACAAAGCCATGTATCGCAGCGAGTTTGGGAATAGGAATAAGAACCCTAATTTGGCAAAATCCTGTTAGAGAAGAACTGTTTCATGCCATGCCATGCTTCTGATTCGCATTTAGGGGAGTTGGAGATGTGATAAGATAGATTTCTTGTGGGGAGGTTGTAGTCAAAGCCTGCTGAAATGGCAAGGATGCACATTTCCCGTATCGGCTTTCACTAGCGCAATAGCAAACCCGTTTTACTACTTGACTAGAAGACTGGGAGAATAACTGCCAGACAGCCAATTTTCTTCACCCACGAGAACTGCAGGCTCCGGTGCAGTACGGACATGCTCCAAGGTCTGGGCAAGCAAGGACCCTTTGCGCAATCCTCTGCGCCGGCAGCAGAGACGGCGCAAAGCCCTGGGCTTCGTATTGCTTCGCCTGAGTAGTGTTGACGCAACCGCTTGCGGGGCTCTGCACCTGATTGCTGAACGCAAGCCAGGTTCACAGTGACCTCCTTCTTCTCAAGCTGGCTCCAGATGGGCTCACTCCCACGCTCCGGGCTATGGCAAGAGGACCTTCTCAAGATGGTTCTCCTGCTGAAGCAACGTTTCATGTGACTGCAGCCCCAGGCCTGGCCTCAGGACTGGGGTGGCTGAGGGACGCCGTGGTTTCCCCATACGTTTCCCAGGGTGACAAGCCTGGCTTGAGCTGTCCTTGCCGTTGTGCCTCCAGTTGCCCCATGCGATGGCAGCAGGACTGCTCTGTGAACCAGAGAGAACTGATCCAGGCTTTATAAACCTCTTCGGGGAAGAAATTAAACTCTATGACTTCCCTCATCAGCTTACACATAGTCCCACAAGTGGTTGTGTGGGCAAAAATGAAGACTAGGGCAGTTGGCTCCCAGGTGGGAGCCAGCCAGAGGGAGAGCTGCTGCAGCAGAAAGACCAGCGGCAACAAGCCACAGCCCACGTTGCTCCTGGAAACTCTCTTGAACTTCGCTAGAAAGTTTAACTGAAGCTTGAGAAAACTGCAAGTAGAATAATTCTGCGAGGGTTCTCTGACCTAAACTGCCTGTAGCACCCTCCAAGCAATTTCAACGCGGTTGTATCTTGAAAAGCCTCACCAAGAATGCTCGAGAGGTTGCTTTGCATGTTCTCAAAAAGAGAGATGGTAATGTAGATGCCGGCGCAAGGTCAGTCTGTGTTGCAGGCGTAGCTGAGGGGTAAGCGGGATGTTGTGGGCTTGGTGGTAGCTGTTGTGTAGTCCCCTAGTTTGGCCAACACATTGAACTGCAACAGGGCAGTCCAGTGTGGGCAGGCCCAGTCCCAGACTGGGCTTTCTGCATAAAGCCTTTTCTTCAATTAGTTCCTCCAATTACACTTAGTAGTAAAATGTTTACCTCAGAGATGCCCCAGAAACCCGAACAGTCTGCCCTTTCGCTCTATCCTTACCCTCTCGAGATGGATCTGTTGGGGAAGCAGAGCTTGTGGCGTATGTTACAATAGCCTTTGGCTATAACAAACTCTTTTTTTTCCCCACAGGAGGAACAGGCAGTCAGTACGACCGTGTTTGAAGGTAAGGTAGGAAAGAAGAGGTGAGTAGATGAAATCGCACTGCATGCAAATTATCTCATATAGCTAGGAGAGGCATTTAGGAAAATGTATGAATATGTTTCCAGGTGTCAGACAAGGATTAAGTGCAATGTAGCCCCAAAACGAGGTGTAGGGTTTTTGCTTTCTGTGCAAATGCATTGATAATCCTCAAGTGAATCTGACACTTCTGGCATCATCCAGTGGCTGGAGAGTTTTCATATTTAAAATACTAAAACTGAAATCATGTACAGAAGCTTAATTTCAGCGCTACAATAAGAATAAAATAGCTCAGAAATGAGGGCTTCTGGTGCACAGCCCCACTGACCGTGCCATTTCTGCCCTGGCCCATACATACTTGAGCACCTGTCTACGTGCTCCTTGGCGTTGAAATGATCTCGGGCACTTTCCCAGGTGCTCACAGGACACTTGCCGATCCTCCTCGGGGCGCAGTGGAAAGGTCGCCGGGGACTGTGAGGCATTTGAGCAATTTAATCTGCAGTTGGGCGGCACGCTGTGAGGTTCCAGCCCGAGGCAGAGTGGCACATGTTAAGGCTTTATCCCACAGCCTGCGCTGAGGAGCACGGCTGGATTTTAAACTGTACCCGATCTGAGGCGGAGGCTTTTCTTCATAGCTAGGGACAAGAGGACACCGAGCAACCAAAGGATTTTTCTTCTTGCTTTCCAAATATTGCGAGTTCCTAGGAATCCCACAGACAAGGCAAAAAAATCCTCTGTGTTTGATCTCCACCCTGTCATAGTTTCCTTTTTTTTTTTTCTGAAAAGTATTAACAAAATCTTTTCACTCATTTGAAACTTGAAAACTCAGTGGATTTTTGTTTTCAGAATTGTATGTTACTATTTTCTCTCTCAGCACAATAGTAGGAAAACGCAGCTGAACCTTTACACTGGAAAAGTTTGTGTATGAATTCTGTTCATCTCCAAGTATTTGTTATCACACCGCTATTTAAGTTCACATACTAAAACGGACTGTTCGCTTTGCCAGGATAGTCTCCATCACACCAGAAAATACTCAATTGCCATGCAACTAGTTCAGCTCAATTCACACTTCTCCCAGGAAAACCCACAACTTGACCGTGCCGCCACGCTGACGCTGGGGGTAAGGCGGCCGAAGCTCAGTGCTTGACTCTGCTTTCTGGGAAGCGGGCCAGCTCCGTGTCACCCTTTCACAACGCCAGGACGGCTGCACAGTCCCACAGCGACACAGAATGCGCTTCAGCTCATGCATTTGCGTTAGGAGTTGGTTTTCACCTATGTGGTGCCCTGATGTGCCTCCCCCGAGCTCCCTGGAGGTGTGCTCCAGGGCGCTCTGCTGTCTCTCGCTCCCTGGTTAGTCCTTCCACCGAGCTCTCAGTCAAAGGAAAGATCTTGGGAAAACTGCTAAATTTTCAGTCTGGTTTGGATTTCAGTAACAAAAATATCTTGCCTTCATCTTTGTATCTCACATTATTTCATACGTGAGGGCAGAGCCCCCTGCATCTGCTCACTTACCCCACGTTTATGCAGCAGGGGGATAAATGTAGACAAGTCGCTGCAGCTGCATCTTGCTTTCTTCCTCACCCCTCTGCTTGTGCTGCCTGGCACATGCGTGCCTCTGCCTCCTGCATTGCCTCTGCCTCCTGCATCGCCTCTCCCTCCTGCATCGTCTCCTTCTGCATCGCCTCTCCCTCCTTCATCGCCTCTGCCTCCTGCATCGCCTCTCCCTCCTGCATCGCCTCTCCCTCCTGCATCGCTTCTCCCTCCTGCATCTCCTGTGCTTCCTGCATCATCTCTCATTTCTGCATCGCTTCTGCCTCCTGCATCGTCTCTCATTTCTGCGTCGCTTCTCCCTCCTGCATCGCCCCTGCCTTCTGCATCACCTCTCCCTCCTGCATCACCTCTGCCTCCTGCATCGCTTTTTCCTCCTGCATCTCCTGCTCCTCCTGCATCGTCTCTCATTTCTGCATTGCCTTTGGCTCCCATATTGCCTTTAGCTTCTGCATCATCTGCCCTACGTGAGGTGGCATGGGCAGAGCTATGTCAGCTTGGGGCAGCCCATACTGGTGCCACATAGGACATAGTTCGATGCCCCTCTGTAGGCCTTACTGAGAAAAAGCTGGAGAAGGCTGGTATTAAGCAGCAGTAATTACTCCTCTGGAGAGGTTACAGCCTTCAGCAACATCTCGCAGTGCTGCAGCTCCCGAGAAGCAGTTTTAGATGCAAAATCTATTTCCTAAAAGTTGATCTTTGCTTGCCAATGACTTTCTCTCCCTTCTTCTCCAGACCTTTGTGTTTTTATCCCTAGAGAGAGAAGGACCTTAGGAATTTATACACCATATCTTTCCTTCCTCTCTCACCTTGCTTTGTCCTTAAATTCAAACCTGGCTTTAACTGAGACAACTGATGGTGTGTCCCGTGTGTCCCGGAGGCTTTCGCTACATTATAAGACTGAGCAGGCAGAACTGGTCTCCACGCTGCTTGTGATAATAAGTTGCCTTCACACTCATGTGTCCCTGGGAAAAAAACTAGCTCCTGAACACAGAGTCAGGCTGTAACTGGGGAATTGCAGCCTGTTCGCTGACACAGGAGCCGCGGTGCTGTCGGCAGGGTGTGCGGCTGTCTGGCTCCCAAATCCCGTCTCCTTGGGAAGGGGCTACAAAGCAGAGGTTTCCCAGGCTTGCACCTTGTTGGCAAATTTGGGCTATAAGTCAACAAAATATGGGAGGGTTCTGGCACCAAAAGGCACTAACTTTTTTATTGTTTTGATTAACAGTAGAAGCTGTCTCATCTGATTACTTTTCCGTAAAGATGACTAGGGTGTGGAGAAAGGGAAAAAATAACACTGTGTATCAGGACACAGCATCTCATAAGAGGTGCAGGACGCTGAATGCTTTTTGTTCTAACCAAGCTTCGGGAGAAAGATGAAGAAATATAGGAAACTATAACGGGCTGTGACAAACAGGCTTTTCAGAAAAAAAAAAGAAAACAATTGTAAGATTTGTTATGGAGAAAATTATTTTTATGCCTTAAAAACACTAGGGACGGTGATGGTAAGAAGACACTGTACTAGCACAGTCAAAAGTCATCTGAAAATGAAGTTTTCCATAGTAGGCCTCCTTTGACCCCATTAACTGTGGACATTAGAGTGTTTTCATGTTCTTTTTTATCCTGTTAGACATTCATTGGGCCCTCAGTTACACTGTGCTGTCACTCAGGATGCTAAGCGATGGGCTGTGGTTGCTCTGATGTGTCAGTGCAAGACGTTTAAGTATAGGACAAACAAATGTCTCTGGCCTTCAAGAAACAATTTTCCAAAGGTTGAACTCGTATTGACTCATACCAGCTCAGCAGAGAGATGTGCTAAGCACTCTTATTGCAGCCTACCTGGAAGCAGAAGTGTTTCCTGTGAGAGAAAATAGTGGAGAGGAGCCAGGGATGAATAAGCGGCCTTATTGCATTGTGGATTGAAAAACCTCTTCTTATGAAAGGGCTGAGTAGGGCTCGTTAAAGCATTGATGAAGACAAAGAGTAAAATTACAATGGGGTAGACGGGGTGAAATTATAACCTACAGCTTTGGGGTAGGAAGGAAACGAGCAATAAAGGAATTGGCCTGTGTGGGAGGCAGCAGGTTTCTCGTCTTCTCCCGGAGCATCTTGCCATGTCACATTGCTAGAGGTAATGTACTGGGCTGAAGGGGTTTCTGGTGAACATCCTTCCCGTTCCTGTATCGCCTTGCCCCAGGGCATTGCTGCCCAAGCTGGACAGAGTCCTTGCTGAGCATCAGCATGTTGCTCTCTAACGTCACTGCTATCGCCATCACCTACAAACCCCCAGCTTTAAGGTGCTTTTCAAAGAGAGGGTTTGATCTTGTAGATCCCATGTTCAGGATCAGCACCTGCACGTCATGCCCGAAACACGCTGGCACTCAAAGCACGGTGTCGTGAGTCTGGAGTAGATGGTGGTCTCTTTTCAGACCTAGGCTTCTGCATTTCTCTTCAGTGGCCACCGGCCTTCCCAGGGCAGAGAGCAGGAGCGATGCATTGCTCTACAGACAGGCTTAGACCCGACTTTGGAGCCGGGCCCTGCAGAGTCAGAGCTGGCAGAGAAGGATGCACATCACACAAGTACTTCAGGAAGAGCTGCTGTGCTTCTGCCAACTGCACAGGGACCTTGTGTGTCTGTGATAGTCCTTTTGATCCAGCCACTTAAATTGCCTGAAGGAAACTGCCGGAGTTTGCTGATGTGCTGGGGGTTTGCGACGCCTTTCCTAATTTCCTGCTGGAGGAGTTGAGATGGGTTGATCAGGCTGATGTCAAAGGGAGGAGCATTAAATAGGCTCTTGCTTTGTCTCACTGAGTGATAAGCATCCATCATCTGAGGAACTTCAAAGCCTGATAGAGACAGCATGCAGACCACTTAGAAGGATCAGTCTTAAGCTTTCCATAGATCTCTTCTGCTCAAGATCCTTCCATTTTTTCTCCCAGATTGACTGTACTTTTCAGCATGCTTCTTGATGTTCTCCATTGCATCCTCAGCAGGACTGTCCCAAATCAGTGCCAAGACTGGACCCTCCAGATGAGATCTCACCTTTCATGAGAAGCTACTAGCTTTGACATTACCATTTCACAAGCAGCAGACACTTCATTCAAGGGCTACATGCACAAAAGAGCTGAAGACACACGTGTATCCAAAATTCACTGAAATTTGAGCTCAGGCTGGGGTTGCTCCCTGCCCACAGTGCTGCTCCAGGCTTATGGCTGAGGGTCATCTTGCTGCTTCTTGTGATTTTGGTCACCAGGGTGGGCCCATGGTGTCTCCCTGCCTGCAGGAGAGGGAGGCTGTGGGCACCTGACCCAGTGCAGCCATCATCATGGGGACTCCCATCAGTGATGACGATGTGATGGGTGACTGCGGACGGGCACCTGTGAGATCGCAGTAGGTCTCAGCAGTCTCGGGAGGGAATCCAGTGGCTCTGTTATGCCAGCAGTGCACTGGGAAAGATGATCCCAAACCTGGAAATTTTGTGTTAGTAATTAAATTTCAGATTTTCTCTAATTAACACAGGTGCAGGGAGACTCTTCTGGAAGACATACAGAAAGTGAAAGGATGAGAGTAACTCAGCAGCAGTGGGACTTTGGAGAACAGCACAGTGAGTGAAGGTATCAATTTAGCGGTAGCGATAGTGGTCTAAGATATAACTTGGCAAGGGCTGTAGAGAGAGTGCATAAATCTCATTAGACCAGCTGATACTGTTGGGGGGAAAAAAGACAAGCTCCTCTGTTGAACCTCCACTGCTCGTCCCGTACCAACTTCATCTGGCATGTCTCCAGAAAAAACATTACACAAATGGCACAGATAATGGAAAAACAACTGTCCTCTGAAGCCTTTTCCCTCTTCTCCCTTCAAATGCTACCAAAGCGATCATCCAAACCAAACTTGCAGGGAGCAGCAGTTGCGTAGAAGCACGCCAAGCCGGAGCACCACATGCAAATCCTGTCCTGCAGATACGGCCAAGATCACTGCCCGTCACGGTATGATCAAACTATGCTGTGTGCGTCCCACACTGTGAAATCCTCCAGCCCAGGAGGATTCAAACGGTCTCACTGAAACTAGGTGAGAAAACCAAACCTACTATAGAATTTGCATAGCCAACGTGCATGAGAAACCCCCCATCAGCAATGAGAGTACTGTCCTCCTAAAGCAGCTGCTCTGCGCTGTCTCTGACCTCTCAGGCGTGATCCTCCAGGGAGACCTAAAAAATAACTTCGATAGAGAGAATTACAACTTTTAGCAATAGGATTTACAATTCATATCTCCACCAAACACCAGGGATGCACCACCTTTCTCTGCCCATGCTCTTTGCTCAATGCTTTTGCATTCAACAGGCAGTGACAACCACCTTCTCTTTTTCTCTCTCTCTGTTAACTGTGAAAGACGTAATCCCGGCTGTCCTAGCTAATCACAGAATCATAGAATTGTTCTGGTTGGAAGAGACCTCCAAGATCATCGGGTCCAACCATTAACCTAGCATTAGCAAGTCCCCCCCTAAATCGTATCCCTTAGGGCCTCATCTAAATGTCTTTTGAATACCTCCAGGGATGGGGACTCCACCACCTCCCTGGGCAGCCTGTTCCAATGCCTGACAACCCTTTCGGTGAAGAAATTTTTACGAATGTCCAATCTAAACCTCCCCGGTGCAACTTGAGGCCATTTCCTCTTGTTCTGTTGTCTGTTACTAGGGAGAAGAGACCGACCCCCATCTCTCTACAACCTCCTTTCAGGTAGTTGTAGAGAGCAAGAAGGTCTCCCCTCAGCCTCCTTTTCTCCAGACTAAACATCCCGAGGTCCCTCAGCCGCTCCTCATAGGACTTGTGTTCTAGACCCTTCGCCAGCTTCGTTGCCCGTCTCTGGACACGCTTCAGCACCTCAAGGTCTTTCTTGTAGTGAGGGGCCCAAAACTGAACCCAGCACTCGAGGTGTGGCCTCACCAGGGCCGAGTACAGGGGGACGATCACTTCCCTACTCCTGCTGGCCACACTATTTCTGATACAGGCCAGGATGCCTTTGGCCTTCTTGGCCACCTGGGCACACTGCTGGCTCATATTCAGCCGGCTGTCAGCCCACCCCCCCAGGTCCTTTTCCGCTGGGCAGCTTTCCAGCCACTCCCCCCCAAGCCTGTAGCGTTGCCTGGGGTTGTTGTGACCCAAGTGCAGGACCCGGCACTTGGCCTTGTTGAACCTCATACCATTGGCCTCGGCCCATCGATCCAGCCTGTCCAGATCCCGCTGTAGTGCCTGCCTGCCCTCCAGCAGATCAACCCTCCCTCCCAATTTGGTGTCATCTGCAAACTTACTGAGGGTGCACTCAATCCCCTCGTCCAGCTCATTGATAGAGATATTAAACAGAACTGGCCCCAGTACTGAGCCCTGGGGACCACCACTTGTGAGCGGCCGCCAACCGGATTTAACTCCATTCACCACAACTCTTTGGGCCTGGCCATCCAGCCAGTTTCCTACCCAGCGCAGAGTACGCCCATCCAAGCCAGGGGTGCCAAGAGCATGTGCCCCTCTGCTCTCCAGGAACCATCTCTTGTTCCTCTCAGGTGATCTATTAACACAGTCAAGCTACGCTTAGAATTGTTCCCAAGATACCATTTCCCTCCCTCAGGTTCATAAAAGAATTTTTGAGGAAAAGTGTGAATCCCCATCCTACTATTCCGGGCAGCCCTCAGAGTATCTGCACACATGCCTGTCCTCTGCCACCAACGGGACGAATGACCCTGGACAATGTGAAGCTTCAGCCGGTGTGGGCAGGGAGGAGTGTCCTTGTGTTGGCCACGTTTCTGTTTTTATCTTTTCCTCATCAAAAACAAGCTTTGGGAGAGTGTGAAAAGGCAGAAGACTGCAGCTAAATAGAATTTCACAGCAATTTTTATAGACTCCTGGAAGTACTTGAGGTGGAAGGACCCCCTGGATGTCCCCAGGCCAACCTCCTGCTTGAAGCAAGGCTGTTCACAGACCCAGCTCGACTTGCTCAGAGCCCGGTTGACTTGCTCAGAGCTTGCTCAGGCCACTCTTAATGTGTCCTTTCAATATATAAATGGAGCTTACAAGAAAGATGGAGAAAGACTTTTTACTGGGGCCTATAGTGACAAGACAAGGGGCAATGTTTTTGAACTGAAAGAGGGTAGATTTAGATTGGATATAAGGAAACATTTTTTACGATGAGGGTGGTGAGACATGGGAACAGGTTGTCCAGAGATGTTGTGGAACATCCCTGGAAGTGTTCAAGGCCAGGTTGGATGGGGCTTTGAGCAACCTGGATTAGTGGAAGGTGTCCCTGCCCATGGCAGGGGGGTTGGACTATATCTTTAAAAGGTCCCCTCCAACCCAAACCATTCTATGATGCTGTGATTCTGATGCCCAGGTTGTCTGTGACACTAATGCTCATGACAGTGCCAGTTTAAAGAAATTTATTTATCAGCCCACATGGAGGCAGGGACGGGGGGGTCTCCAGTGCGAACCAATTCTTTCCTGATGTTTCTGGTGTTAGAAATTGTGACAATCCATCTATCTTGGTGCTCTGCTTTTCTCTGGAAAGCAATGAGGTTGTCAGGCCATCACAAGCCCCCTGCACAACACTGGGGCTGTTTTGGGATGCCAGAGAATGACTTAGTAAAAATCAAGGGCCTGGGCAAAAAACTAACAACCAAAAATTAGAGGAAAACATGCTTTTGGAAGCACCTTCGCAGAGAATAAAGCAAGTGGAGCACCATGGTTATTTCTGTAGCTGTCTCTGGCACGTGAATTATGCTTCTTACTCAGCCCGTCACTTCTGCACGGTGCAGTGAAGGCCAGTCTAGACTGGAGGCTGCAAACAGGGACCGCGCCACACAACTTGCTCATCATGAGAACAGCGTGCGCTCGTGCGTGCATCCTGGCACAGCCTCACAGACAGATGCCTCGAAGAAAGGAAACCAGAAGACGGAGCCCCAGGGGTGCACTGGTGCACATCAGTGCAGATGCTGCCACAAGAGCATGTTGGACCCATGCGTGCATGCTCCCCAACACTCATACTGCAAGCTGCAGAAGGGTGTGTACCCGCAAGTATCAAGATGTAGACATTAAATCCTTGCCAGACTTCCAGAGCTCTCCACCACACCAGCTCTCCTCCAGATCTCTCATATGACAGCACAGGTACATTTATATTCCCCAGGGAATTTCCCCTCAAAAGCAGCCCAAGGACCCCACAAGTGAGCACCTGAGAAGATGCAGAGGCATCAGATACCTGGAGATAAAAGCAGTCATTAAAAAGGCATAAACAAAGGGCATTGTGATTGTTTTGCCACGTCTCCAGACTTGAGAGGAGGCTGAAATAACCTTTACATAATCCCATTAGCATTTCCAGTGAAAACAACGGCATTTTAGGAGGCAGAACAATGTATTTTCTTATCATCCAGAAAGGTCAAAGGTATTTATCTGATTTAATATTTTATAATTGATACTAAGCAACACAGAAGAATAAGGCAGGCAGGTGGGAGATGGCTGCAGTGACATAGCAGAAGCTGCCCTCTACTTTTCCAGTAATGCATGGTCCAGCGGGCTGGGCAGGAGTCAGGTCAGGGAGCAACAGCCCTTTTCTAATGACTCTACAGAAAAGAGGACCTTCTGTCATGCCCTGCTGTGGTAAGGACCCCAGATGCAAAGACAGGCTCCTCCACGCTCACAACGTTGCCACTTAACACTATTTCACCGTCACATCTCTGCGGGAGCTGATGCTCTACCCGTTGCAACCCCAGGGGATGAAACATCCTCAGCCTGCCTGCCATCTTCTGTCCTTCCCCTGGTCAGGCAGGGCGCTGGCACTGCCCTGGCCAAACTGCCGCATCCTCCACAGTGGGAAGGGGTGAGACAAAAAGAAAGCGGAGGAGAAGAGACCGCTGTAGATTGGGGAGGGAGAGTCAGAAAAGAAGAAGGGGGCTCAAAAATAGGTCGTGATGCCCAGCAGGAGCCAAGGCAGTCAGCACACACGTGGACATGCATTGATGCTCTCCACAATGATGACTTTGCATCCAGAGTAGCAGCAGGTCAGGACCAGCACCCCTTCTCCGGGTCTGCGAACTGCCCCATCTCATGGGCCCTGTGGTCAGGCAGGGACAAGCTGCTGGCTGAAGGGACGTGCGGTCCTGCCTTACAGTGGGTGCCCCACTGGTGCACAAGGTCTGTGACCATGCAACACTTGGGTAGGTATCTCATATTTTTCATCTCTGGTAGGGAATGGAAATTAGGAAGTTATTCTTTGCTGAAACATTCTGGAAAGTCATAGCTGAAATCTCTCACTTGTCTCTTCCATCTGTTTATTTTTACCACTTAATAACACGTCTGTCTCATCAACTATTCCTGACACCATGGCAAGAAAATCCAACTCAGCGAAGACAGCTTTATCAAAGAGACATTAGCTCTTCGTTACTGTGTGACACCACGTCAGTGCTTCTCGTGCGTATGAAGTCTGGTCTGTAATTTCAAAGAGTGTCTCCCATCTCTTTGAGGAGGTGATATGACCAATATATTTGAAATTGTTGATTATTATGCAAAAGGTTATCCAAACTGTGAAGATAAGAAGCAACTTCAAGCACTTCAAGGAGTCTCATTTGTTTGGTGATACGCTTTTCTCTTCACTGCCACATGATGTCATGGACCTAATTTCAAGTGATTAGTAACAATGGCAAAACAGTCATTGAAATAATCTTTGATAGACGAGGGAACTCTGGGGCCGTATGAAGAGGCTGTGCTATCAATAATTTCTCACCATTAATGAAGTCTTAGTCTGCAGGCTTCACCATGACACCAAACCTGCTCCTGTCTTTGCTTCCCAAAGAGGCATCCCAGCTCTCTGCAGAGGGGTAGCTTGCCTGAACGCAGATTCACAGTGTTTATCTTCTTTTTAATTTGAGTAATCTCGGGTTTATTGTCTTCACAGTGGATGACTTCACTCACCCCTTTTATTTAAAACTATCCTCCTGGTTTCATTACCGAACAATCCGCTTGTTGCGGAAGAACTGAATCTGAACCATCTTACATTTTCAAATGAACTGTCTCGCCACCTTTCCCTTATTTTCTAGACCTGCCATAAATTTTTGTTTTTAAAAGTTTTGGAACCAGCTGAGCTGAACCAATGTCCTCATTTGCTTTTTGGACAGGGAGCAGGAATATTTCACTGAAAACACAGTCTTGCATCTCCCAGTTTGCTCACTGTGCAGAATCACTCAGAACATGTACACGCTTTTGGGCATATATTCTGGTAGCAGAATCACAGAAGCGTTGGTTGGAAGGGACCTAGTCCAACCTCCTGTTCAAAGCAGGACGATTGCCAACGGTAGGAGAGAGGAGAGCACAGCCGTGGGTGTCTCCAAGTGCAAAGCATGATGGATAAAGCCCATCTGTGACACTCCGCCTTTGATAGCACCACCTGGATTTAACAATTCAAGACCTCCTTACTAGTCCCGAGTCTGGTATCTTCAGTTACTGTCTTGTGTATGGTCCTGTTATGCCTATAGGAAGTGGACTGCCACTGCCTGGCATTTCAGAAGCAATCCTCAGCTAGTGACCTAAAAAAGCAATCCCTCTATTAGATCAGTTCAAGAAATCATCCTATTCAATCCTTGTCTACAAGAAAGGTACCATAACTGCTAAAGAACATGATAACTTGCACTTTGGGAAGCTCCCTGCTTCCCTGGGAAGGAATGGCCAGCTAATGCCTTCAGGATCTTTCCTGCCTATATGAGGAGCTACTTCCAAAAATTAGGGAAAGAGGACCAAAACAGCATTCTTGAGTCTTGCAGTTTCCCTGTATATCCCTCTATATGTTCTACTATACTGCACGCATCCTTTCCATAAGGGGCCATCCAGGCCCAGACCAATTAGGTTGCCTGCATATCAGGAGGCTCTTCAGGCCCTGCTGTCCTGGGATAAAAGAAAGAAAATGCTCAAGGTTGCAAAGTTTCAAATGCTCCTGAGCTCCTGCTCATGCAGAAAACTGCATGAGATTGGCCCACAGCATAGAAACTTTCAGCTCGACAGTTCGACAGCTATAAGCAACAGCAAACAGCACCTATAGAGGGAGGTGTCAAGCAAGCGTATCTAGTAGACAGCACCACTAGCTCTGCCCTGCAATGCAAAGTAGGAAATGATCTGGCAGGTTCTGTAGTCGTTATTATGGAAAATTTCTATCAGGTGGAAAATAAAGAGAGCCTACCAGTTTCTAAAGAGTAAATTCAAATTTGCTGTTGTGTGAGGGAGAAGGATTCGTTCTGAAAAGCTGGAAAGAGAGAAGTGAGCTGTTAAGTGAAATGGCTCAACATTCCTCCATACTGACTTTTTTTCCCCAGAAACAACTCTTGCAATGACATTATGCTTTAGCCATTGCCCACTGCTGCACTGCAGACATTATGTGACCCCATCTAGGGCTTTTCCTAAGTTTGCTCAAGGAGAGGACACCTCTGGGATGCTCCTTCAGCCCCAACAGCAACCAGACCCGGACGGTAGGTAGCGTAACCCTGAGAAAGCAAATGACGAGCTGCTGCTTTGCATGGAGGAGGCATTTTCCGCCCTGTCGAGGCCACTTCACTAAAATCACATGGCATCCAGCGGCCTTATCCGCACAACGCTTACCACTCTATAAGGTATGCTTATTACCTTCACTTTATGCTGACAGCATACGTGCCACCCATTTTTCTGTAACCTACCAGGGTTACAGCACGGCTTGCAAATCATCTCGGTCAGCTGGGCTAATCCAGCTATAAGCATGTCACCAGCAACCTGAATATCACCGTTTTTTACCAGATAAGCTGCAGAACTCAATGGCTGGCTAATACGGCTGGGATGAAAGTTTGGTGTTTCTGTACTCACTAGCATGACTATGGCGAGAGATGACCCAGGTGTTGGTGGAGGCATTTCTGTCCCTCTATTGCACACTCTAGAGAGGTAAGGAAGAAAACATTCCTCTGCACTACAGAGGATGGAAACGTTTATAGTTACCCATCAGTGGGTCCTTCTCTTCTGTACCAGCGCCTTTGTTGAGCCCAACAGGAGACAGCTCTTGCCCAGAGCCAGCAGGGATGGCTCAGTGCCCAGAGAGGGGCTGTACGAACCAAGAAACATCCCATGTTCTGCTCTGCCTCGATGCTGCTGCTCGGATATGTGGGAAAGGCACATGGCGTCTGAAACACTCACAGCGACATGCAGCTACCCAAAGGTGCCAGGAAGATCCTCTTGGCATGAGGACATGCTCTGGTGTCATCTGCCTCCATAGCTGTGTCCCTACCTGGCCTGAGACATGAGCCTATTGCTTTGGCTGCCTTCTTATCCCTAATTTGCTGGTTTACTTGTGTGACCAATTCTTAAGGTGCAGAAAGACCTGACTTACGCTTATCTCTCTCTTTGGTTGAGGCTGGAGAGTGGCTGATCTGGGACAAATCTACCCTTTCCTTGCTTTGGTCACAAAAAAGCCAACTGGGAACAAACCTTAAGGAATCTGCTGCCGACAGAAGTGCACCAGGGTCAGATATATGTGCCGGTGCACATATAACACACTTCTCAACTGTGTGCTGGGCCAGTGATTTTCCAGTAACTAAATAAACCAGAGAGAAATGGCATTTCCCTGATTTTCACTGCCTTGTTTTCTCACTCCTTTTGGGTGCACTTGCCTTGTTTTGTCAGGAACTGCCAAACGACAGCAAATGAGCTGAGAACTGCATCCCAAACGAACTCTGTCTGTAGCAGAAGAGCAGCACATCAGGCTCTTGACCAAGGTCTTCCTCATCTGCATTAGCAGAGAGGAAAAAAGGGGCATCTATCTAAAAATCAAATTATTGAACATTTAGGTGTTGCTGTTTTCATCAGAGATTAATGAATGTTTTAAAGCTTCTCTTCGCTTGGTGCATCTCAAAGAAAACATAGCAGACTTGGGCAAAGGGAAAGGAGCTGCATTACCTACATAAATGCTTCTAAATGCCGAGTAGCTGTTTGTAGCCTCTGGGCACAGACTGGCCCATGAACGGTGGGAAGCAGAGGGCAATGGCTGTGGTTATGATTGTGTAAGTGAAGGTATGGAGGCAGAGAGGGAATGTAAATTGGAGCTGATTTCTTGGTCAAACTTTGCCTGCAGTTGTGCATCTAATGAAGGAGTCGTAACCTTAAATGGGTCTTGTAGTCCTTCTGGGAGAATCAAACTAAGCAATGGACTGGTTTTCTTACTCAAGGTAGTATGAAGACTAGACACAGGGGAGCCCATCCGTATTGCCCAGCCACAGGATCTGTCCCTGCTATGACCCTGCAAAGAAATGCAATGGGATAGCATCCAATTTCCAGGGTTTTAAATTTGGAGACATCACCTGCTGCTTCAGAAAATGTACAAAAAGGCGTGGAAACCTACTCAAAATTGATGGGGATGGAGGGATAACCTGAAATGACATAGCAAGATGGGGGGGATACACGCTGTCAGGTGAGAGAGGGAAGCGGAAAGAAGAACAGCTGCTTGCTGCAGGGTCAGTGCCGTGGCAGAGGGAAAGCCAGAGAGATGCAGCAGCAAGAGGTGAGGTCAGGTCACACAGACCTGAGGGAAAAGCAGCATTGTCCACGATGCAACGGATGGAAAGAGCAGCAATGAAGAGAGAAATCCAGCATCGAGTGGGCAGAGGCTGTTGGGACTACTCAGCCATGGGCATGCCATAAGCAGAGTATGAAACACTGGTCCATTGCACAGGGATGGGTGCTCCTTCCTCCCTACCCTTCAGGCTGGCCACAGGGAGCTTATGGAGCCCAAGGATTGTGGCTGCAGATCGGGAAGGAGGTCAAGAGCAGCACAGCAATCTTGGATGAGTCGTCTGTCCTCCATGCTGGGAGATGGAAACACAGATTCAAGGGAAAAATTATGGGCACTAAACGGTTATGCCACCATGGGGGAGTTTGGATTTCATGGGTAAGGTAGGGGGATGAAGGCAGACACAGCCTCACCCCCCCCCACAATGGACCCAGCTGGCGGCAGGGCAGCATGCTGTCGTGGCCAGAGGCCCAGGACGCAATCAAACTCCACCTTCGCAATTCAGCTTCACAAGTGCTTGCGTTCTCAGTTGTAACACGCTGCCGACTGAGGTGCATGGAAACGCGGTGGCAGCCCAGGCCTTGGCTGCGGGGTCGCCTGGAAGGAGCAGGAGAGCTGGTGACAGGGACAAGTCCTGCGGTTGGCACCGGGACAGGAGGCCTCCTAAGCCCGCTCCAGCCACCTGAGGGCTGCAATACTGATGGATAATTTACAATGAATCCTGACATTTTATCTACACATTTCACTTGACATTATTTCATCCTATCTAGTGTCATTTGATCCACCTTCTAAATCCAAACTTCAATATGCAGTTACCTAAAAAAAAGAAACAGTCCTCACACATAAGAGCCTAGAAGCTAGAGTTCAAAGTGTAGAAACCAGTCGGTCAATATTAAGTCACACCCTGGCAATTAGAGGGAAAAATACAGACAGTTAACTCAAAGCCACATGAAGCTTTATGCATTCAAAAACACTAATAGTGTTTTATTCAGAAAAAATAAACAGCCTCACTTGGAATGAGATTAACATTCACATGAGATGACATTTGCCATGATTACATGAGCCAGAAACATATTTTGCCCCAACAGTATAAGAGGGTGTGTATAATCCTCATAGAGGTAACGAGACTCCCAGCTCCTCCCAAATGTCTGCATAGCCATTCCCACTGACCTGTCTTACATTTCTGCTGGTGTTGAGTTGATCTTCGGTTGTCCCTTCAATTAGTTTATTATTCTCTGGTTTAGCTTCTCTACCAGTCCATCTTATTTAAACTACACCCTGTATTTTTTTTTTTTTTGAGCTTTAAGTTTTTTTTCTAGGAGACTTTCTAGACTTCAGCCAGATGGGGCCTCTCTTCTTTCCCTTGGCTCTACTCACTGTGAGGAGAATAAAAGCCTCCTCTGTTCTCTTTGGACAGGTTTCCAGCACTTGTAGGATGGTTTATCTGGAAGGAGCATTTCATATTCTTCCATGCTGCAATAGACACCGTAGACAGAGACGCAAGTATCTTCACTGCTGAAGGAGAACCGACACTTAGAAAATGCTCTCTTCCATCCCTGTTTTAGACCAAGACAGAAGACAGAGCTTGGGCCCTCTCCCTGCCCCACCAACCTTGACCTCTCAAGAAGTCTTTGATCTCCAAGTTCTTTCTTTCAGAGGACCACAACAGCCAGAAGGGACCTCCGTCTGTCTCTGGTCCAGCACCCTGACAGCTTGGATCAGTTCATCAGCACCTTCTCCAGTCCGGAGTGAACTGTCTCCACGGATGGAGATCTCACACCTCATTGGGGTCACTGGCCCCTGTTGAACTATTTGATCACCCTCTCAGGCCCTTGCTGAGCAATCACCCAGAGCTACGCTGAAACCTTTATCAAACAAATATTAGAGAAGCAGGCAGGGAGAGGACTGTGCCCACTCGGGTCGTCCTCTGGGCCCTGCTCACCTGTGGCTCTCTCTGGACAGCTGGTTCTCCACGAAAGGTAGTGCTTGAGGTTGCCCACAGTGAATGCACGGAGACAGGCACTTAGAAATAAAATTTGCACTAATAACGACTTTTTTGAGGTTCTTCCTCCTCCCTCTTGGTCTTTTCCATCTCCCACATGTAGGAAATTCTGCATCTGAGAGGAACTCGGGACTGCACAGGACTTAACACACTTTAATGCCCCTGTGTACCACGCTAGAAGGGGCACGTGGAAGTGTACCTGCCCGGTGGCTACTACTGATGGGAAACCAGCCTTCATTGTAAACACACACTTGGAACATCTGACCTTCCTTTTCCTGGCAAGCAATTGTCTTGCCTCAAGTATAAATACATTCTTTAGAAATACATAAATGCATAACTTAAAACCTGCTTTGACACAGGCAGGACTCACAAGGAAAGAAAACCACATTGCGACCCCAGGGGAGAGCTTATACATTCACACAGTTTGATCTGGGTCCCTTGTTCAAGGCTTGTGTCCCTTGCACAAGCGCGATGAGAGTCAGCAGTTGTACGTGGGTTTTGAGGCTGTGCCACTGCTGTGGCACAGGTCTGTAGTGTTTATGGGTTTCTTAACACCTTTAATGCTGTAACATTTGCTTTCAGGCAAAGCCTAATTTGCAGAAAACATCAGCCAGTGCCCTTGACTTCAAGCGATGTTGGGTTTTGCCTGGAAATGTTATGACTTGTCGGGTGGCCCTGTCCTCCGCCAGACACGACAATGACTCCTTGCTGATCCCGCCTGCTCCTGCGGCACAGGGGTTATACTTCCAGCAGGCTTCAGGCCCCGCACGCCGCAGGGTGCAGATGGGAGAAGCCTTTCCGAAAAAGCAGCCTTGGCCTCATTTGAACAGGGCGATCGCTGAGGCTGGAAAGCAGCTGATGGATTCTGATGTATTTAGGACTCAAATAACTGTTGCCTCTATTAAAAATAGCAGTCCCCAAGGCTGGGCACGCCAGCCCGCGGGGGTCAGGGGTAGTCCTGCCCTGGGCCAGCCCGGAGCAGTGCTGAGCAGAGCTCGCTCAGGTCGCTCTCGTCGTTCTCCTCCGGCTCGCTGATGGAGTTGGAGGGGTTGCTGCTGGGCAAGCTGTGGCCAGAGCCTGTCCTCAGAGACGCTTGCCCCTTCGGGTCTGTGCTCAGCGCCGACGCATCCCGGAGGCACATGCTGCCCGCGCAGGCAGGAGTTCTCTCGTAGTTTGGCTGGGAGTAATTCCTCTGGCTGAAAAACTGCCCTAGCAGAGATTTCTGGAGGGTTGTTTGCAGGCTTTCACAAGTCCTCTGCTTTGTGCTCAGCTGGGTGTAATGCAAATCCAACTGCAGGACCATGTCCGTCTGGAAGGGAAGAGAAAAGGACGCAAAGTGAATCGGAGACTAAGACTTGAAGCAGAGCTTTTTCACTGTTGCCGCTGTCAACAAAAATGACAGACTTGGCTGGCTGTTCTGCAGGCTCACAGCCCCATGCTGTGGCGTGATGGAGCAACGCTACTGCCAGAGAAAACGAGCTGTTACATACGCTCATGACGTTTGTGGGCCTGAGCCATAGTTTCTGGATTTCAGGACTTCTCCTGAAATCAGGCCACCTCACTTGAGACCTCATCAGCCCAGTCAGGGCACTATCACCGAGAGCGTCTCCCCCAGGATGCTGGCACAGGGGAGCAGGAGGGGAGAGGGACTGACCCAGGCCGGCTGTACCCACGCGAGGAACGGCGCGACATCTGTCCTGGCCACGGCACGGGACTGTTGCACACGCAAGAGGAAAGCATGCAAGGGGAGGGATATGAGTCACTTAAATAAAACACACATCGCGCAGTAAAAGCCAACAGTTTTAAACAGCAGCACTCCACAGGGAGCCATTCGCAGTCTACACTATTTTAGATTTTTATAAAAGATGGCGAAGAAATCAGAAAATAACCATATTCATGACAGCTAAATCTCTGAATGTGAACCCGTAGCACGGGGCTGTGCCTGAGACGCCTGGCTGCACAAAGTAGGGAGATGTATAATGGAGCAAGAAGATTTTGGCAGGCAATGCAGGGTCCAGGTCTCATGTCTGCACTTAAAAGCAATGCTGAACGCTTGGGAAGGGTTCAGAAAAGAGCTCCAGGAACAATCAAGGACTGAAAGAGCTGCCATATGCCGAGGCACGTCATGCACTCAGCAAATGGAGCTCGTTGTAGGCAGCAGCTCAAGAGCAACGCTTGGTGTGAGCCTGCGTGGAGTGGAGCAGATAAGCAGCTGGCAAGATCCACTGGCTGGGTGTTAGAGAGGGGAAAAAAAAAATCAAATGAGAAACAAGGTGCACACTGCTATTTGGGTAGAGATAATCTGCTGGAAGAGACATGCCAGGGGACTAGCAATTCTGCCCCTCTCAGGGTCTTTAAATAGTTCGAGAGTCTTTTGAAGTGTGCCAAAGAGGCGTAATTTGGATCAGGCTTGGTACCCTGACGGCAGGGGATAAACCCTCCCGCAGCTTGAGACCCTGGCCAGCCCGTGAGCCCATCTCTCAGGCAAGCACACAGCCCAGTGAGACATCCTTCATCTGAAATATTTGGGCTAGTCTGATCTCCCCTAGGCCAATACAGGCAAAGAACAGCCTCCCTGGCCCAGCAGCATGGAAGGACAGAGTGAACCAAGAGAAAGAGGATTGCTCTTGTGCCTTGAAGATCAACAAGCTCCTCGAACATCGATGTGGATGTTACACTGACACAGGAGTCCCAGGCATCATCCGCACGAAGTCACAAGACACATGGTCAGAGGGACACATCCAGCTCGAGCCAGTGGGAATCGGGAGTACCAGTTACGTGAGGCTACGGGAGAACCGCGGAGATTTGCACCTGGCAGCTCTCTACCTGAATTTTCTGTAGTCCACAGAGCTGGAAGACGCAGTCCAGCTCCTCCCGCTTGTACACAGAGGCGAGCAGAGACTCCACTTGCTCCAGGCGGCTCTCTTTCAGGATGGCCACATCGTCCATCTCCTGGGTCAGGAAAACAAGAGGAAACGCAAGGAAATTTCAGCATCAGCCTGGGCGTGGAGGCATAACTGCCCATCAAACATGCTGCTTCTCTGCACACAGCAATGCCTGGGGCTGGCCTGGGCCCTTGACACTTTGGCTGGTGGAAATGCTGCGTACCCTAATGGAAGTACTACAGAGTGCAAGCAACAGAAATACAGAGATTTTACACACCTGCCTTGTGCACGTCAATGGGAAGACCTAGCTAAACATCCCCTGAGGGCATCTACTGGGAAAACTCCGGTGTAATGGGATTTCCAGCAGTGTAGATAGCAGCAACAGCCGGTATCACAACCACGTGTAGCACAAGCAGTGTGTCAAGGAGGGAGAAAGTTTTCCAAGGGCGTAGCTGGAGGAAGCTCTGAGTTGTGCCCCCCACCATCTACAGAACTGTCAATTCTTGCTCAATTACTCAAACTTATCCAAAACGGCTCCGTCTCTATGAGATCCTCTTCAGTTACGGTCTTATCTTGGACATGCGAATAGCACAGGGACAAGGGAATAGATGCCTTATGAAATAGCATCTTGCTTTGGATTTGAGCCCTCTAGGATGGGTGACAGCCCACAGTTCACCAGCCCCTTCCATGCAAAGACACTTCCCTCTGCCAGCTGGCTCCGGCAGCTGCCACGGCCCGGTCCTGCCGACCTGCCTTGGCCAACGCTAGAATGTGCCGGCCTGGCTTTGGCCACGGGAGCTGAGCAGCCCAGGTGGGCTCACTGCAGCCACACGTAAAGCCAGTGGCACATAAGGAGGGTCTGACCCTTGCAAAACTTCCTCGCCTCTGGCAGAAGTTGCACTGGGCGGTGAAGGAGGCTGTTAGGACACTGCAGGGAGGTAGAGGTTTGAGAAGCCCTGGGAGCTCTTGCTAGCCTTTACAGACCTTCCCCAAACTGCTGCCTACAAGCGGCCAAAGCAATTTGTTTCTGGACGGGAGAACACTGGGGGTAGAAGCTAAAATGTTGCATCCCAAATGCTGGCTGGGATCTGCAGGCATCAGGGTCACCCCTGCTCACAAGGCTGACAGAACAGGAGTAAACACCATTGCTGATCCAGTACGTCCACTGGAGGCAGGCTGAAGAAATACCATTTATCTCTGACCAAAGCAAAGCCAAATCCCATCTCCGCACGTGGCAACTCATTACTGGAAAGATAAACTGGAGGGAGCTTCGGGAAGATCAGGGCAGTGAATGGAGCTGGCAGAGAGGGAGATGGGTGTGCCAACAAGGGGAGGACACAGCTCACAGGGGGATGGAGCAGCTCTCCTGCTCAGGGAGTCTCGTCTTAGTTCCTTCCATCAGTCTGAACTGTGCCTGAAACAGGAGACAGGCTGCAACGCAGAGTGCCTTCTGCAAATGAACACTGCCCTCTCCTGCTCTCTCCTTCCCTGGCTCATTGCATCAGGTACCTGCTCCCAGCTACCCTGATGCCATCACTGCTACGCTGAGCCCAGAAGCCAGGTTAAACTAAACCTGGGGACCAAAGAGAGAGACACAAAGCAGACCAGCCTGGATGCCACGAACACAGGGCTTTGGCAGGAGGACTGCAAAACGGAGCAGAGTGGCCCTGCTGCGTCCAGCCAGCTCCATCCTCCAGCGCATGCTTAAGGAAGGACAGGACGAGCATGCCTCCAGCCCTGCCCGGGGTGAGCCTACCCTACCAGGCTGCTGCAATGGGAAAATCAGCAACTTTCCGAGGCAAGGGTGGTGTCTGTGCTTTCAGTAGCCTTTATGGACTCTTATGAAGGTGTCAAAGTTATTTTTGAACTCTGCTAGACTTGTAATACCCATGACATCCTAATCACTAGGAGAAAAACGGTCCATGGCCAGAAGTCCTCCTCACAGTCACCCCACCACTAGTTCCCTCTCTTCCCCATATCTGATGATGCCATAGCGCTCTCCTCCAACCTTCTCCGCAGCTGCCTCATTGCTGTTTCCACACATGCCTTTTGACTTCTGCAGTCCTGCCTTCCCCGGTGCGTCCCCACACCTGCGACCTCTCCAAGAGTGGCTCCTCCGGGGATTCTTCAGCCTGTCGGAGCTGGCGTTGGGCCACATTCCCTTTTGTCTCCTTGCAGGCACAGATGTGCTCTGGATCAGATGACCTCTAAGTGCCTGCTTTTGCAATTGCGTTAGCAGCCTTTGCAGACACTGTGAAGCTTCAGCGATTAACACTGCAGTTGGGTTTATGCTAGCAGGTCAGGGATGCTCAGATCTGCGCTAATGCACTGGACTCTTCTCCCAAACGTCGGTTTATTGCTCTGCAATTTTGAGCCCCTTGAAGTTGGGCCGCCCTTTTTTTCAGCCTAAGGAATACCCAGTGTACTACAGACATGACTAGCACAAATACAAGCATATTCCCTCACAAGTTAAACCACAGCTCATGAAAAGCCAAGCAGCATCAGGAGGTTTGGATGGGGTGAACCACACAGCCTCCTCAAGTGGAATGAAGCCAGTGCTGAACATCCCAAGTGCTGAACATCCAAAACAGATGTGCTGTTTCTCTCTGGCACAGACCTGGGAACATCCCGAAGCACAAGAGCAAATGTTCAGCACTGCGGGGAAATGCCCAAAGTCCCTTCAGCATCCACACAGGGAGGATCTCCCAGCAGCCTGAGAGATTAAGTGATTAAATGTTAAATGATCGTTAAATGATTTTGGATTCGACAGCCAGCCACGTGCTGCTGACCTGCTTCTGCACGTGAGGTTGAGCCTGTGTCCTGTTCCTGAGGCTAGGACACTCACCACCAGGATAGGGACCCTACAGGAGAAGGGACCAAAGGCATTCCGTGGCCCAGAACACACAGATTTGGTGACACCCATCACGCCTGACAGATGCGTGTCCAGATGCTCTAAGGGATCCACATGGGTGGTGATTCTGCAACACCCTTAGGCACAACCCCTCCCAGACATTCACTCTTCTTACCATGAAAATGTCATGTCCAACCTGGATCTTCCTTACTACAGTTCAAACCATCACTTCCCTCCATGTTGGAAACAACTTTTTATATATTTGAAGGCCCCCTATCCACCAATTTTTGCTTTTCCTGCCTAAACCACAGTTCTCTTGCTCCTTCCTTTTATTACTTTGGATGTGCTTTAGTTGGCACACTTTTTTCCATGAAGCGCGGACCCAAAGCTGGACCCAGTGCTCCAGCCACAGCAACAGTGAGGAGATACAGAGAGGACCTCGCACAAACCTCCGAGGATCTCGGAGCTCTTGTTTACAACCTCGGCACAGTTTTCTGCTCTGCTGTTGTTGCACTAGCTATTGTGGACTTTGACCAGAACTGGTACCCCAGTCGTTTCCCATCCCGTGCTTACACTACTGCTTATTCCTGCCCACATGCAGGAACTCGCATCTCCTCCTAATGCAGCCCAAGACACCATTCGTCATCTTTGCTGCAAGGGCACATTGCTGGTTCATTGTCAACCTGTTGCCCACCAGGACCCCCAGGGCCTTTTCTGCCATGTTGACTACCAGCCTGTCAACCACCAGCTGTACTTGTACGTGGGGTTATTCCTTCTCAGGTGCAGGACTTCACACTTCCCCTTGTTGAACTTCATAAGGTCCTGTTGGCCCATTTCTCCAGCCTGCTCAGGTCCCTCCAGATGTCAGCACAACCCTCTGGTGCATCAGCCACTCCTCCCAGTTTTGTGTCAGCAGCAAACTTGCTGAGCGTGCGCTCTCCCCATTACCCAGATAATTAATGAAGATGTAAACCAGTATTGGTCCCAGTACTGATGCCTGGGGCTTCCCATTAGTGGCCTCCAGCTGGACTTCATGCCATTGATCACAACCTTTTGACCCCAGCAGTTCAGCCAGTTTTCAATCCACTTCACCATCTATTTATCATAGAATCATAGAATAGTTTGGGTGGGAAGGGACCTTTCAAGGCCATCTAGTCCAACCCCCTGCCATGAGCAGGGACATCCTCAACTAGACCAGGTTGCCCAGAGCCCCGTCCAGCCTGACCTGGAATGTTTCCAGGGATGGGGCATCTACCACCTCTCTGGGCAACCTGTGCCAGGGCCTCACCACCCTCAGTGTGAAAAACTTCTTCCTTATGTCTAGTCTGAATCTCCCCTCCTTTAGTTTAAAACCATTCCCCCTTGTCCTATCGCAGCAGGCCCTGTGATAGTCTGTTACCTCATCAGCTTGTCTATGAGGATGTTACAGGAGAGAGTGTCGAAAGCTTTGCTAAATCAAGATAAACAATATCCACTGCTCTTCCCTCATCCACCGAGCTAGTTATTTCGATGCAGAAGGCTATCAGGTTATCAGGCACGGCTTCCCCTTTGCAATCTATGCTGACTGCTCCCAGCCATCTTCTTGTTCTTGCTGTGTTTGGAAATGGCTTCAGGGATTATGGGCTCCATCAGCTTCCTAGGGATCAAGGTGAGGCTGACTAGCCTGTAGCTCCCCAGATCTTCGCTCTTGCCCTTCTGGAAGGCAGGAGTGACATTGGCTTTCTTCCAGGCCTCAGGAAGACCGACATGAGCTGGTGCAGAGTGGCCTCGCAGTCTCACTGCCAGCTCCCTCAGCACTCGTGGGTGCATCCCGTCAGGTCCCATGGATTTGTGAATGTCTGGTTTGTTTAAGTGCTCCCTGACCTGGTCCTCCTCCACCGGGTGTAAGTCTTCCTTGCTCCAGACCTTTCCCCTGGTCTCAGGGGTCTGGGAGTCCTGAAGCCTGGTCTGACCAGTAAAGACTGAGGTGAAGAAGGCATAGAGTACCTCGGCCTTTTCCATGCCCTGTGTCACCAGGGACCCTGCCCCATTTAGCAGTGGGCCCATATTTCTTCTTGCTTTCCCTTTACTGCTGATATACTTGTAGAAGCCCTTCTTGTTGCCACCAGATTCAGTTCCAGATGGGCTTTGGCTTTCCTAACCCCATGCCTACATGCTTGAACCATGTCTCTATAGTCCTCCTACGTCATCTGCCCCTGCTTCCACCTCTTGCACACCTCCTTTTCATGTGTGAGCTCAGTTAGGAGCTCCCGGCATGTCCATGTAGGCCTCCTGCTGCCTTTGCTTGACTCCCTGTTCATCAGGATCCTTGAAAATCCACCAGCTCTCCTGGACCTCTCGTCTCTCCAGGGCCACGTCCCACAGGAACACAGCTCTCCAGCCTAGTGACCTTCAAGACTTTCACCTGGGCAAGGAGTGATCTGATCTCGAGGGACCGATTAAAGCCCTGACACGTGAGATTCAAAGCCCCTCAGCTGACAGCAACTCGTTATCCACAAGTGTCTGCATTCTGCTGAATTCCCAGCCTCACCAGCCTGCTGTGCCAATGACCTCCACAATCTAATTACAGTGCATGCAGGCCAGCATTTCCTTCTGTTAGTCTCCTTTATCATTTCTGGCTGTGTAGGAGTCAGGAAAAGGAGAAAAGGATTTTCTAAATTAATTTTTTTAGCCCATTCATAATTATTTATAAATGTTTCCCCATAGTGGAATGCATTTTTTAATGAAGATGATGCCCAGAAATTGGCAAAGCCAGAGTTTTGGCTGGCCTAGAGTTTCAGACATTCTAAATACATTGGGGAAAGGGTGACTGGAGATGCCATCAGGTTAAACAGCTCCAGATAAAGTGACTTGAAAACAAGGAGATCCAACATAAAAGTTTAAAAAAGTGTTTAAACAGTACAGAACAAAAAAATGGGAAAGTCTTAGCTCTCAGCATCATTCCTTGCTACGTATGTCCTAGAGCAGCCTCTCTGAAGACAGCGCTTGTCAAGTAAAAACGCAAGCCAAGCAAGACACAGGATGGGAGAGAACACTACCACTGGACAACTAAAGAAAATGGATCAATGCTAGAAAATCCCATCATAATTATCTCTGGCAAGTCCTACAGCAAGCCCAGGCTCTCCACTTAAGTCCCTTGGATAAGCAGAATCTGGCAAATGGTGGGAAAACTACCATTTCCTCAACCAAACGGCTCCCTGGGTTCATTCCCCAGGGCTTAGAACATGCACCTCACATCAAGCCTATTTTTGTCGGCCTTCAGCCTCCAGCTCCTGCATCTCAGCAACGCAAGTGTGGCTCAGACGGTCCCCCAGATCCTGAAAGGCGCCAGATGCCCTCCCGCAGACACCCGTGCCTCTCTCTGTGGTCCCACAGGTGAGAATGGGCGGCCTCGCTGTGGATGTCTAACGTGGGGCAGATGAATTGCAATCCGGTGGGAGGACGTGCTGCCACGTCAGCAGACACCACTGGAGGTCAGTGTGAGCTACCACCGCTGTGGAGCAGGATGAGGATGGGGATCCTACCGCCCTGGCTCTACCGGGGTCCCTTTTTGGTCTCCCTAATCCCTCTTGAACCAGCTCCAGACGTAGGAGCAAGCAGCTGGGTCCCCCTTTCCCCACAATCGCACACAAAACACGTGCAGACACAGACACACACACGATTTTCATGCGTGGTTAGGGAGCTCACGAGGGGAAACGATGCTCCGGCTTGGTAATGGGCAGGATCAGGCTCCAAACCTCCCGCTGGAAGCACCACTCTGCATCAGTGACCACAACGTACTTAGGGGCAGCATCCCTCCACGAGCAACAAGGGTTGAAAAATCCACCACAGTCACGCTACGCTTCAGCAAAAGGACTACAGAAAATGAGGAAGACGGTTAGCAAAAAGGAGCAGCAAATTAAATCCTTAGAGGTGGCATGGAGACCACCAGAAAAGACCATGCTGGGCACGTGGTCTGTTAGGAAAGGTGTGAGAAAGGGTGCAAGGAAGCTGGTACGGCTCAACTGGGCACAAGTACAGGAGGATATATTGTTGTGTTAAGATATATTAGCACAGCGGGCTAAGAAAGCATCATTCGAAAAGCCAGATCTGCTTCCAAACACAGAAAACAGAAAGGCTCTTCATCTCAATCGGATTAAATACAATAATTTAATCAGGCAGGCCAGAAATCGGTCTGAGGACTAACTGGTTAAAGGCATCAAAACTGGCACCAAATCTATTTTGTGAGGCATTAGCAGCAAGGCAGGCAGGCTGCGGGGCACTGACACGTGGAAGGAGCACTCAAAGATGTGCTTGCAGAGGATTATTTGCATCAGAGGTAGCAAAGAAGAGGATCCTTTTCCACGTGGGTTCAGCCTTTCCCAGCCCTTGGGACCCCTCGGTCTCACCGTAACCCTCCTCCCTCCTCTGCCCCGGGGAAAGGAGCCTGGCAGGAACTGAGGGGAAGGGGACCAGCGTCTCTGCCAGAGGACTCACAGTGGGCCGGCAGAGCAGGAGACGGGTGTCAGCGACGTGGGCTGGGGGGGGCTGCAGCTTGGCGCACACATACATCACGTTGGAGAAGAGCCGGTGGAAGCGGAGCTCCACTTGTGCCCCGCAAGGGAACGTCACCGTTTCGCTCACTGGCTCTGGAAGGGAAAGTCCAGCGGGTTCAGCTCCTCGGAGGGTCCCACCTCCCCGCAGACAGGCGTCCCCAGCCCTCTCCTCCTGGTAGCCCTCCCCACGCCCTGCATGGCTCACCGTGGCCGCGTCCCCAGCGCTCAGCAGCTGCTCCTGAGGGACAGATCGGGTCCGTCAGGGACCGGGCTTCCTTCAGAGTGTGTTTGATCTCCATCACCTGCTTCCCAGTGACCAAGGGATCCCGGCCAATGTCTGGGAAAGAGATTTTGGAGGCACAACGGTCACTCCAGGTTCCTTATTTATCACTCTGCCTTTCAGACATCTTTCAGACATTTATCGCCCTGCCTTTCATGACCATCTCGGTACTGCTGCCAGGTTACTAAAAGCTTGCACAGGGCATGGCCTGCAATGTGGTTTTTAGGGATGGCTGGCTGGCTGGGATGGCGTGGCGTGGAGCCACTCGGTTTCTGCTGATATCTCTTCTCACCCCTGCTACTGAAGCAAGTGGCTTCTGGCTCGGCCCTTACCTTCTAACACATCCTCCAGCATGTGTGTAACCTTCTTCTCCTGTAGAATATGTTTCTTCAGATATTTCATGAAGATCCCAGAGCTGAACTCCCCATCTTGCAACTCATAGGCTTCTGCATCTTCGCTCCTGCAAGAGTAAGGACTTGTCCTCACCTTTCTGCGACAGAACAGAACCCTGGGGGTGACTCAGGGCTTGCCGACTCCATCCAGACTCTGTTGGCTGCGTCCGAGTTAGCTCCTCATGCAAGGGCACAAAGTGCTTGGTTCTGGCCCAGGAGAGGGTGGGAAGGGCATGGGATGGGAAAAAGCAGCGGAGGGGGACAGGAGAGGAGAGCACAGCCTCTTTTGCCAGCCCAGGTGGGCGACAGCAGTTGAAAAGCCAGCGGAACTGGCACTGGAGCAGTAAGCAACGCTCATCCTCATCTCAGGAGGTTTCAGATGACATGCTCGTGGCACATGTGCCTTGGGAATCAGGCTCAGGCATGGAAGGACAGATTACAGGAGCTGATGCCACCATCACGCATAACCTGAAACTGATGCACAGGCTGCCACTAGCGATGTCAGGAGGAAGAAAAGAAGTGTCTGAACGGGAAATGCTAGAGATGGAGGGTGAGAGCCAGAGGAAACATGAGCAAAGCTCTCTGAAGCCTCCAAAGCCACCATGCATGAAGGGATGCGAGGAGATAGAGCTGTGCCAGCATTCGGTCCTGTGTCACGCTGTGGTGACAGCAAAGCACACTTACGTGGCGTAGCCATAAACGGTATTGCCCCAGGGCTCCAGCGGCTGTACCTGGGAGAGGGCACACTCCGGGTTGTACCTGGAAGAGGAGACAAAGGTACGAGTCAGTGTCGAGGACATCTGTCAGCATGTGCCTGGAGGGGACAGAGCCCGTGTGCTCCACCAAATCCATCTCCCATGGATGGCAATAAGATCAACCCTCATGTCAAATATAACCACACGTGTTACTTGGGCAGCAACAGAGGCTAAAGCTAGGAGTCCTACAAAGAACCCAAACCATGGGACAATGAGTAGATAGGGCCAGCTTTGACCTATCTGCGCCGGTGAGCTGCTCCCTGCCCTGGAAGTGAGCCTGGAGCTGTGGGTGCAACCATGCCTCCTCCCTCCTGAGGCTGGTTTGCCACAAATCCAGGCAGCAGCACAGTGCAGAGCACATACGGGTTCACTGTGGCCCAAGGGACGACTCTCCCTAAAGGACCTGGTGGTGTGCACATTGCACGGCTACGGCAAAACCGCCTGTCCCAGGGGTCTGGGGTGCCCCACAGCTCCCTTCCAGACCACGCACACACCTTCTGCCCCAGGACACCAAAGTATCCTACAGCTGATACACCTCCAGATCTCACTTAGAGATGCGATCAGGACACACACCCAGGTTTCAAAGCCCAAAATGAGCGCAGACCGTGTTATTTCCAAGATCAGGTAGATCTGGGGTGACAGTCCTGGTTTCCACTGAAAAAGATATCACAGTTGCACTTAATGGCCAAGCCTTGCCCATCTAACTGCAGCCAGACTGAACAGCGTGGGGACCGGCTGCCTCCAGTTTACACCAGTGCCTTGGAGCCGTTCCCATTCACACAGGGATAAGAGCCAGACACAGAGGCGGTGTTATTCGGTGTTATTCAATTCCAGCACAGTTTGCTGGGGCTGAAGCTGGCACGCAAAGGAGAGCAGAAGGGACGGTTGTATCGCCAGCAGCCAGCACGTTACCTACTGCTGGCGGGGCAGTCTGGAGGTGTTTAATGGCAGTACTCATCTGGATTGTGTAAGTTTTCTAAAGATGATCAGAAGAGAAAATGTGGAAAAGGAGATGAGCTTCTAAATACGAACACTGAGCAGAGAGCTTTGTCGGCCCCTCAGCTGCTCCTAAATGAATGCATGAATCTGGGATTGCAGGTCTGAGGAGAAATGAGACATGAGATCCCAAAATAAGCCGAGGTCCTGTTGTCCTCCTGCTGGGGACACCCACCCGAGGCTGCGCAGACACAAGCTGATGCAAACCTTCCGTGATGGCACCAGCAGGCATCCACAGCTCTGGCAAGGCTGGAGCTGCATGCCGTGGAAATGCCGGCTGTGGTCCCCTGCCCCAGCAGAAGACGAGCTTCAGCAGGGGCATTTCCAGACCATGACCAAACACAGGGAGAGACCTGACAGCAGAGGAGGTGGCAGCACTCCCTCCTGCTTCAGGCCCCCAAAGTCTCATTTATATAGCACATCTCATGCAACCCCGTTCTGACGACAGGACAAGAGGAAATGGCCTCAAGTTGCACCAGGGGAGGTTCAGATTGGACATTCGTAAAAATTTCTTCACTGAAAGGGTTGTCAGGCATTGGAACAGGCTGCCCAGGGAGGTGGTGGAGTCCCCATCCCTGGAGGGATTCAAAAGACGTTTAGACGAGGCCCTAAGGGATATGATTTAGTGGGGGACTTGCTAATGCTAGGTTAATGGTTGGACACGATGATCTTGGAGGTCTCTTCCAACCAGAACAATTCTATGATTCTATTCTATGATTCTATGATCTGCATCCTGGACAGGACACGGTGTCCTTCTGTCCTAAGCGGCACACACTAGAAACCCTCATAAATCAGGGAATTCCTGGAAGAGGCAAGCGCATCCACCCAAAATCAGCACATAAATGTACAAGGCTACACACAGGCTCCGTGTTCCTGGTTCCTCCTCTGCTGAAGCTGAACATCTGCTACCACTTGGCAAAGGAGGATGTGTTTCTCATCGCCTTGGCATTTCTGATGCTGACATACGGGGTGAAGAGATACTCCGGGCGAGATCCCTCTTAGCACAGACACAGCTCCTCCCGGCTCATGCACGGCTGAGCGAACCGTCGACAGACTCGCAGCATCAGCCCAACCGAAAGGGCGTTGGGAAAGGAGGCCCCAGGAGCCCTGTTTTAAGGAGTGGCGTAAACACACGCAACTATAAAATCCAAACTCTTTGCTGAGCTGAAATGGTGACTTCTCAAGAAAAATGAGCTCAGGGGAGAGCCTCTACAGCAATCCCCTGCAAGCCCAGGGGTAACACCTACTGCACTAAGTGCTGTGCTTGCCGTGGGAAAGAGGAGGAAAGAAGTGTGAGATCTTGGGGCGGGAGAGAGAAAACCAGCCACACAACCACACATGAACGTCACAGCAGATCTCACATCGCATCCTTTTCCCAAAGCACCGTTAAGACTCCACTGAGCACAGAAACCGCTGGCGACACCAAGAAGGAGACATCAGCTCAAAAGCTGTTTCATAGATTGTCGCTGTTCGCGTTAGCAATCTCCGTGCAGCCTCCACGTCGCCCTGCTGCCTCCCCATCACACGCTGCCCTCGGATGGGCTACCAGCCGCCCGGAGGCACGCTAGCCCATCTCCACTGGTGCATCCACGAGAGCCACGTGCTCCTGCTCGGCTGCAAGCTGTCCCCTACCTGGTACCGTGCTGGAGAGAGCAGCAAGGTGCTGCTGCGTGTGCCGTGGGGGTACTCGGCAGCGCAGGGAAGCAGTTCGCTCTGCTCTCAGCGGCGGCGATGAGCGAGAGGGATGAAGGGGATGCTTCGCTACGGGGCGTTCAGGGCAGGTATCAAGGGACAGAAAGCTCCAGCGACGCTGGCAACTCAGAGCTGCGGCGGCAGCATAAGTCCCAGCGCAGCCAGCCTGTAAGCTGTTCAAAGTGAGTGTTCCTACCTCCGCAGCTAAAAGACATCAAAGACTTAACATCTTTCCAAGGGCTGGCAGCTCTTTCAGGGAAGCGGTATCAAAATCCCTGTCGTCTTTCTGGTTCTTAGTGCAGGAACCACAGAAGGAAGAGGGAGACAGGGAGACTTTTCTGCATTTGCCCTCCAGGTCTCTTCTGACCTGTAAATCTGCCTCAGGAGACCGAAATAAATGAACTAATGACAGCTTCTACTGGAACAACCTACCTACCTCTGCTGAAAATGGGCAAGTAGCAATTTTCTGCAGCACACAAGCTGCAGGATGGAGATCTGCAGGCCAAGAGAGGATGATGGGCTTTTTACAGACAGAGGGAAAAAGCTGATTCCTCACCTCAGCAGCAGCCTGGGTCCCACTTCATGACATGACCACTTCAGAAGCATTTAAGGCCAGTAAAAACCAAGTAGCACAACTTAAAATATTTTCCCCATCATGTTGCACTCTTCTCACTGAGATGTTAACACAAACGCAGCCAGGAGAAGAGAGGCGAGCTGAACAGTCCCAGCCTGAGCATGTGGGCAACACGCACCATGAAAGTGTGAGGTCAGTGATGCTGCTGCAGCCTGCCAGGTCGGGTGGTTCAGTGCAGGGGGTTGAAACACAGAAAGACAAACCCTGTGCCGAGTTTCAGCCAACAGTTTATGCCAGGGTAGAGCCAGCGCTCTGCAGGCTTTAGGTGACTCACTCTAATAGGGTGTATTTGCCAGGCTTATTCACTCTGAAAAACCGAGGGAGGATCTCCAGCCCCTTCTCTCCAGCAGATCTCGGGCAGGATCTGATGCTCTCTGCAGCTAACCCATGACTGACTGGGCTTCCCAGGAGATCCTGCAAGACCTGGCAGTCTTGCTGATTTTATGACACACCCTGACAACCTTTGACAGAGGCCTGGGCTCAGCAGCACAAGGGGGGACGTGCACCCAGCAATCCACGGGAGCACCCTACGTGGTTGTGCAGAAGCCCACTGCTGAAGCGGGGGCAGAGGCTGGCAGCCGTTTCCCCCGACCCCTCGAAATGCCACGCTCTGCCCATGCCGGGCGAGGAAGGGGGAAGAGCACCCTACCATTTCCTGCAGGTGTCCAGCAGGATGAGGTTCAGGGCCGTCTGCTGCTGCTGCATCTTCTGGAGGATCCTCTGCACACTGATGCAGTTCTCGGGGGCATAGGGTTGTGGAGCGTCGATGGGGACCATGTAGTTCCTCCCCGAATGTTCGTACCCGTGACCAGCGTAGTAGAATATAGCTGGGAACAGGGAGAGGAGAGGATGAGTCACGATGCGAACCCGCAGGTCTGTAACCAGCGCCCCATGGCTGCGTCCCACCTCCCGTCCTGAAGGGATACTGGTTCAGGGCAGACCTAGACCAGTAGCACCTATGAAACTGGAGCTACGTTGACCTCACAATTTCTACTTTTTTCCCTTCAGCAGAGCTGGAAGCAGCCCTGAGAGGCTCTCCTGTACTTGTGGTTCCCAGTACCGTTCGTCAGGAGACCCCAAAGTCATCGGGTTTACACGTTTCCGTAACCATCTGTGCTACAACACCCAAGCTCGGCATCTGCCAGGCTGATACCATCTTTGTACAGAGTTTCGGTTCATCATCAGCTCTTTGCAAGAATATGACAACAGACAAAGTATTTTACCACGATGAAAAATACATTAACAGCCTTTTAAATGAGAAGTTCCTCAGCTTCCTAGTTTTGGAGGAGAGACTAGCAATGGATTAGCTGACGGGAAATGCTCTCCAGCTTTCAAATGTCTGCCTGTATTTACACACCTATAACCTGGTGAAAAATGAGATAGAGACAGAGAGAGATGAGTTCTCCAGATGTCCAGAACACGTGGACCACGTGCTTCAACAATCTCAAACCCGGTATCAGCCCTGTAAGGCGTGAGAGGAGTCAGACTCATCCAGGTGTTGGTGGGAAGTCCAACACCCAACAAGAATTTTGGTTTTGAGTTTCCTCTTAAGCCCGTGAAAATTAATAACGGTTTCTGCCTTCACAAGAGAAGGCAACATGGTGACACGCAATTTGGAAAGCCAGCACTGAGGAGCTCAGCACGGCCCAAGCTGGTGCTTCTCTCCGACCTCTGCGTTCGGTGAAGGGCTTTCCTTCTGCACAGGGATCCCTTTGTGGGCTGTAGCATCCTGAAAGGAAGCTGCACGCTGGCTGGCTACCGCTTCTCAGCAGTGATGCAACTGCTTGGGGGATGCTGGCAAAAGCCAATTCGGGGAACTGAAAGGGGTTAAAAATATCTCTGCGAGGTGATGCAAACAGTTGCACTACCGCAATTGAGGGATAGCGAAGAACGAGACGTCAGAAATGGGAACAAGCGGCCAAGAGGCAAAAGCAGGAGAAATTCTTCAGTCAGATTCACTGCAAAAGCCCGCGCTTTATTGAGCAACCTCTCCTCTGTATTCCCCCCAACTGTTCCTGCCCCCGCAGTTCGCAGGACACTCGCTTTAATCTCTGATGCTGCAAGGGATGCAGTGAATGGGGCAGGAGCTGAAGGGCTGAAAGCATGATCTCATCATATGGAGGATGGAAAGAGTGATCTCGTAGTAAAAAAGGCCTCGAGTCACCTTTGGTTTCTATTCTCAGGGGACAATGGAAAGTTACTCAAGTGGCTGTTTTCACAGGTGCTCACAAGGCTTGGGTTCCTCTTCTTGTGGATGGCCAGCCAGAGGCAGTGGGCTCTGATTTGCAGAAGTTTTAAACTTTCATAACTTGCAAATCAAACCCACAAAAACCTCCCCTGAGACTATAAGAGAGTATAAAACAGGAAGCCTTCTGGAAAAATCAGATGCAGGCACTTCAGGTTTGGCCCCTCAAGTCATCGAGCACAGATGGCTTTCATCCCTCTGCTTCCCTTCCTGTATGTGACAGGGAGGTGATGACATCCGTTACCAGGCAGCGTCACCGACGCTTGGAAAAAAATGAAATATTACAGAAAAGCCCACAAAGAATCATTCAATCATTAAATGTTCTAACTTTCGAGGTCTCGTTGTGCACCCTGAATGCACCGTCAAGTGCTCCCCGTGCTATATAAACCACAAAGACTCGCGTTCAAATCAAAAAAGACGGGAGTTTCACATCAGCTGAGAAACTTTGCAAACCTCTCCTGGACTTAAACTCTGCTCCTGAACAGGAAAGTCAACAACTTGCCTGGAGAAAGAAAGGGGTTTTTTATTCCGAACTAACATTTCAATGCTCTTCCCACATCTCGATTCAAAACTGCTGATCAGAGACAAGCTTCCGAGTACCAAATTAAAAAGGGGAAGCTCCAGGCACTGCTTATAATACAGGAAGTGTCAGCATGGGGCTTAATTAAGGCATGACGGCATATTCCTAGTATTTCACTTGCAACTTTTTGCTCTTGTTGCATTTCCGACATTATTTTTTTGACTCGGGACTTTTTAGAACGCTCGAAATAACGTCCAGGGGGATTCCTCGTTCGCCTGAGGGTTGCATAATTAGACCATTTAGGGGATGTTTGGGGCCCTCAAAAATCCTCTGCAGCTTTTCTAGGAGGAGATCTGGAGTAAAAGGAGCCAGATGAGCCACCACGTCCACGTGGTGAATTAGAGAAGCCTTTGGATCACCTTGAACATGCAGCCATACAAGGTCCCTGTGCCTGAAACCAAAGCCAGTTTTTGCTCTGGGCTTGAGAAATCTCAGAGAAGGTTCAATATCAAGAAGGACAAAGTCCTGCACAGGGGCAGATAACCCCAGGCAGCATTTTGGCTGGGGCTGAGCACTGGTTGAGCAGCAAGTCTGGAGGTAAGGGCCTGGGGTCACAGCGGACACCATGCTGAAGATGAGCCAGCATCGACGGGGGACAGAACTACGCTAGGAGATGCAGGACCACCAGGGAAGCTGTCACTGCTCTCCTTGACCCCAAGTAGAGCCCACTGAGATCCTGTGTCCGGTTTTAGGGACCTCAGTTCAAGAGGAAGGCGGAGAAGCTGGAAAAAGGCCAGCAGAGGCTACCAAGATGTTGGGGCACAGGGCCTGGGAAAAGAGGGGGAAGGAGCTGGGCTGGGATGGTCTAGAGACATGGAGGTGAAGGGAGGTCTAACAACAGCCTACAGTTCCCGGAGGGGCAGTTACAGAGACAACAAAGCCCAACTCTCCGTGTTGGTGTGGACCACACAATGTGGGGCAACGAGCACCAACCCACGGAGGGTCATGTTTGACAGGAGGAAAGACTTCCCTGGAGGGTGGTGCAGCCCTGGGATGGGCAGGTGGAGGAGTGGGGGGCTCCATGCCTGGAAGTCTTCGAGACCTGATAAGGAGAGCCACAACCAACCCCGACCTTGTGTTGATGACTCCGAAGTCCCTTCCCACCAACCCCTGCAGGAGTGTAAATCACAGACAGGTCAGTAAGGACATGCAAGGAAGGGCCAGCCATCCAGAGAGCCCCGCAATAAGAAAGGGCCCAGGGAGGTCAGACACATCTTCTTCAGCTCTGATCAGCATCCTGAAGCTAAATAAAACCCTAGAAGCAACAACAAGCACCGTGCTCAAACACTAATCCACGTGGCTACGTCCTCTCTTCTGAGCTGCACCAGCAGAAAGACGCACGAATGCCCCAGCATCTCTGCCGCTGGAGTTAAACTTCAGGAGACAGCCGGCCTCGCTTCTCGGGCGTGCTGACAGGTGTGTCTGTGTTACACCAGTCTCCCGCTTCAGTCCAGTGACAGCCTTTCACCAGTCAGCCCTTTCCTCCCAGCTCCCTGCTTTGCTCCGTACGCCTACGCAAACCTCTCATGACTTCGGCTGTGGTGGTTGCTACACGGGAGATGGCACCTCCAGGTTCCTCGAGCAAGAAAAACCAGGTGAAAGCACCGGGATGCCTCTGTGCAGGTGCATGTCCGAGGTAAGGCTGGATGTACAGGACCAGCTACCACAGGCACCCCTGGGGTCTCTGAAGTTTTAATAGGCTGACTAGGTTGTGCCGGGAGCTGCTGTCTCACCACTATCTTCCCATGCACATGAGTTATGTGAATCCTAAACCTCTCAGTCAGTTCTAGATGTTTATCCTGGAGCTAGTGCCTTGAAAAATTGATACACAGGATTTAAGAAGAGTTGTTAGCTCCTTCTAAATATGTGCCTTTATTAACAATACAAGTTAATTTCAATGATTTGTACTTCACCTGGGTTCTTTTAATTTTATGTAAGGAAAACAGCTGAAGAAATGCTGGAAGATGCATCACAGCGAGAGGCAGCACACTTCAGATGGAGAAACCCTGGGGCCATCAGCAGGCAGACTGACCCAATGCCCCACCAATTGGTCTGGATGCCACCAATTACGGCAAGAGTCCTCAACTCAATCACGCTGCAGGGACCAGCCTGCGCTGGGGTTCACTGCCTCCAAATAATAGTAGACCACTCAGCTTAGAAAGCTGTAAAGAAAACCACCATCCGGAGCAGGCTATGCATAGCAAACACTTGAGGCTTATCAAGGTTCAGTAACTCAGCTGTTAATGTTTTCCCTGCCAGTGCACAAAATCAATTTTGCCAGGAAGGATCAGTGGCTATGAATGCAGAAAAGCACTAGAAGTTTAAATAAGGCATGACAGCATGAAAGGTTTGCCGTTTCCAGATCTTTTTTTCTCTCCAATGCTTATGAAAACAAGGGAAGCGCCATGGACAAAATGCCATTTGGTCCTCGCGTGCTATGGACAGAGGGTTGGAACGGCAGCGCTGTGGGAAAAGCACAGTAGCCCCCCAGGGATGACCCTGGGCAGGGAGAGGAGGTAAAGCCTGAGATGCAAGGGGATTTCAGAGAGCAACCACAAAAGGAAGCTGCAAGTGAAGTCATAGGAATATGCTGTCATCAGATGACGCGCTTGGCTGGAGCGGCAACAACCACATGCTGCCCTTCCCCGCTAGCTCAGCCTCCCCCAGTGAGTCAGTGCTTCCTGGAACGAGATGGCTTTGCAGCACTTCACTTGTGGCCGTGTCCCTATCCATTGCACAACCTCCAAACCTCACACTACGCACCGGGCTGGAATTGGCCCAGGCTGACTTTCACTGAGTGCCCTGGTATGCCACGGAGCTGGGAGGACCGTGAAGGTAAATCTCGTGCTGAGGTTTGGAAGCAGAAAAAAACCACCTGCAAGGTGTTTTCAGGGTATCCCTCGGGCTGGGAGAACCGCAGAAACCCCAAAGCAGCTACTTTCACCACCAAATCTGAACACCTGCTGTAAGACCCGCAAGATCTGCTGGTTGGTTTTGTGTTTGAGGAACACTTCCCGCTGAGGACAGCTTGCGATAAGCTTGAAGCCCAACATCAAAGCCATCTGCAGCTGGGAATGCGCTTCTGCAAACAGGCTGTCAGAGGCTCAAATTAGACCATCAGGAAAGAGAAACAAGGAAATTGTAGCCAGCTGTAGCAGTCATGGCTCAAAAGGAGCTCCCTTCCTCACAAAGGGGAGTGGTGGGGGCAACTGACAGTCAGTCTCCTCAATTTTGTCATCTAAGGCAAAATCAAAAGACCTTCTCCTATTTGCCATCGGAAGCGGTGGCTCCCCAAAACCTCAGTATGAGACCACGCTGTTGGAGCTGGAGGTGAGCCACGTGACGGAGAAACACCTACTTTGGTGTTTATCTAGGGGCTTCTGCCAAGCCTGGTACCGCTGCAAACTGTGCTGCGGGTCTCCCTTTTCAATTTCTTCTCTTTTAATTCAACCGCTGTTCAGAAAATTGCCAAATCCCTGCTCCTCCCTGGCATCGACTACGGCTACCCGCACGTCGGCTGCTGCCTGCTCAGCACTGGCAGGTAGCTGGGCTGGCTTTGCCTTACCGTAGACTCCCTTCCCCAGGAGCTGCAGGAACCGACTGACCGCTGTCACCATCTCGGCCTTGTTCAGATCCAGAAGGGAGACAACCTGGAAGCCCAGCTGCTCCAGAAGGCGGCTCAGCTCAAACACATCCGTGACGGGAGCCATGAGGTTGGGATGATGCTGGTAGCGGTTGTTGCCCACTAAAAGCGCTATCTTGCCTGTAGCTAAAAGAAACACCAAGTGACAAAGCTGTAAACGCTCAGCAGGAGGCAAGGTCTCACCTCCTTCTGTCGGAGTGAGGATACGGGAAATCTCTTCTTACATCTAGGCAGGAAGGACAGACCCTACACTGCTACAAGCCTGAAGCGCCCTCCAGAAAGCCCTTGGCTTTCTGAACACTTTGACAAAATACACAAACCATCATTTTGAAAGAAAGACTTGAAAAGTTTTCACTTGACAACCAAAATCCCAGGAGTGCAGGAGGATCTGCGCTACCGAGGTTATTCGGCACCTGCCCTACCGTGACCGCAGGTCTTGCGTGCCAGCGGTGCCTGGGAGCGGGACGCACAGGGCCAGGCTAAGAGGTCCTTTCCCTGTGGGGCTGAAGGAGAGAAACCCCAGGCTCCTGCTTTCTTTTTATCCCCACTTTCCACTGTAGAAAAAACGGATTTATGGCACTCAGCAGCAGTGGGAGCAAGGAGCTTTGCCCTGCTCCGAGGACATATTTCAAAGAAGGCAAAAGGCATCGTGTGAACAAGACTTTGTAAAGTCATTTGGCAGGCACGGAGGTCGAGATTGGGTTACTCATTAGGAATACTCTTACTCCACTCGCTGAGACTGATCAGGGCTTGGCAGGGGATAGGACTCGTCCTGCGCCTTGCAGCTCTGATCTCAAAAGCGCAGAGCCCGTGACAATGGGGGCATAAAGGCTTGAAGCGGTCTCTGCAGGAAAAGCACTCCTGTGCCCTGTCCTCCCATCCACCCTGGAGCCTGGCTTTTTATTAAGGGAATAATTGCTCAGGAAGAAAAGATGACAGTACTCACCAAAAAACTTTTCAGAGGGACATGTACCTGGAAAAGAAAGAGGGAAACGATAAGCCTGTGCCCAGCACCCAACGCCCCAGTGCCAGCTCCCATCGCAGGTCTGAAAGCTGCTCCCACGGCCCCTGGCAATGCAAAGCTGGATCAAACACCCCGGAGCATCCACAGAAGCAACACTCCTCAAGCAAGTTCTTCATAGCCCAATTGCGAACCTTAAAGACACTAGTCTGGTGATTTGGGGAGGATTTATGAAATCTGGCCTGATTCATGAAATCCTGAGCAGATGGGAAGCAAAGCTCGGAGAAGGGGCAGGCCAGGGGAAGGAGGGCCAGCACGGAGGAGCTCGTACCCATCAGCAGGTCTGCGCTGCTTTTACCAGCCCTGCCTGGGCTGCTGCGCTTCCCGAGATGACTTGCCCGCTCCCTCGCTGCAGTGAAAGCAAAAGAAACGCGACTCAAGATCAACATAAGCTTCAAAACAGAGAGCTTTTCCCCATGAGCAGTCAGCACAGAGGAAGCTGACTGTTTGCTTTTGATTGCGATAATAATCCCAGAGCCTTTCACCACCCTGCTTTGCCTTTCCTTGCCTTTTAGCAGTTCCGGCTCAGAAAAGCCACCTCAAACGTGACTCACTTTCACGAGCTCCACAAGCTCCCCTGCCTGAGCGCTCTCAGCCTCTTAAAATCACCATTACCCTAACAGCTCCAGCTTTTCCTATTTAAAATAAAAATAATAAAAGAAATCCAGCCCAGGAGAAAACCCCAAAGTCCTATAGGCTCTAAAAGAAGAAATTAAGGGCATATTTTTAATTGCATCAATCTCACGGGCCTGGAAGACCTTTAGCACCTGAACCAGTGTTGCCAATGCTCCAGGGATGCCTGGAAAGCCATCGGAACAAGCCCATTCACCCTTTTCTGCCTCTGACAGAGCTGCCTGTTGCACGTTAAAGCTACCCAGCCATAACATTTTGAACCCAACCTAATCTTGTGCCCCTTTCTCGCTGCCTGTCCCCCTCGGATGCTGTTTTGCCAGCTGCGAGGAGGCAGGGAGAGTGCTCTCTGGTTATACAGGACCAACTTGCACTCTGGAGCAATTTTAAAGCCAGCCTAAAAGGCGAGATGAGAAGCTTATGGCATAGAAAAATCTCTAGATGGAGTAAAGAGCCAGCAAAGCTAGCCCATGCTATTCCTGTCTCACGGCAGGGCAAAGGCAGAGGGCCAAAGCAGCTGTCACACCGAAGGTGGAGCATGCCTGAGGCTCTGGGGACCCATCTTCTCCCCAGGATTCGTCAGCTCGCATCAGGCCTGGGCTGCCAGCCCGAGGGGCCTGAACCTTCCCGAAATAAACCCCCTACTCTCCAGCTCTATGTGTCTGAGCGCATCACTTCATCTCAGCAAGGCTGTAAATGAGTTTTAGCATGGGAGCCCGCTGCGATTTGGCCGAGAAGCTATTAAACCAGCACCTTGGCAAGGCAACAAAACCGCAGCGAGCATCCGAGAGCGCTGAACCTGCCCTAACGTGGCAGGTTTCTGACAGACTGCAGGACCCAGCAGCATCCCACGCCGCAGGACAGCGGATCACCAGGTTTGGGGTTTTTTCTTTTACAGATGACGCTTCCCTCGCTACCTCTGAACCCCATTATCAAGGAATCCTATTTATCACGGTCTGACGGACGCCTGCGCCCGCCGCTCGGCAGGGCTTGCGCAGCTCTGCTGAGATCATCATATCCAGGGTGTGAAACCGCGCTCTGCAGGCTGTTCCTGTCCCAGCTGCCGCAGGACTGCCGGGACACTCCAGCTTCCCTGCAGAGCCCCATGCCGCTTCTCTACTCCGAAGTGCCTTACCTTCAACTCCCTGCAGAAGCGCTATTTAAAACCGATGGCCTTTCTTTTTGTTAATAAAAGCGTGCAAGATCCGTCCAAGCTGGGGGAAGGTGCAAGCGTCAGAGCATCCTGCTTCTCCTAACCCCACGCCCCACAGCCCAGCTTCCCCTCACCGACTGAGCCGCAGCATAACATGCCAGCACTGGGCTCCTTGTCCACCAGCCCGGCGCTTCCAGGCGAGAGCCCTGAATTCCCTTCTGCCCTCTAATTAGTTTTCACGTTAGACGGTGATTTGCAGCAAAGCAGACGTGGGTTGGCTCTGCTCACCTATGTGAATATCCACGGCGTTGGTCCAGTGCTCTCCGTGGCTATTGGAGGCACAGCAGAGGTATGTGCCAGAGTCGCTGACCTTTGCGTGGGTGATCTAGACAGATCAAAAGTTAAATCGCATTATTTACGGTGAAAGTTTGTAGCCGCCTGCCGGTATCTGCCAAAGGCACCCATGTTCCTGGAATAAAAAGTCTTTTTTCTTGCTGGTTGCCGAGACCTCATTCCTTGCCTCACAAAGCTAAGACTTCCCATGACTTTTGTCTTTCTAAGGAGCTCAGTAAGGCCACGCGCTCAGGTCTGCTGCTGACCCCAGCTTCTAGACCGTAAGAATCCTCTGCCGAAATGCCTTCCCTTCTTTCTCCAGCATCCCTGAAACCCTGTGTCATAGCCGTACTCTGCCCCAGGAGCCACGGTGCATGGCCAACATCAGAAGGTTGCCTGGTTTTCCTCTTAAGTGACATTTTCTAGATTTCTGATCACGCCCATTGCTCTCTTCTGGCAAGTTTTCAAGTCTTACCCATCTCTCTTGACGTGGGACAAGAATCAGAGCAGTGCTGGCTGGCGAGGACCTCTGTGGTTCTCCAGCCCAGGCTCCTGCTCAGGGAGGAACTAAAGCCACCACTGGGTCAGGTTGGCCACAGCTTTGTCTAGTCGAGTACTGAAAACCTCCAAGGACAGAGATCTCACTGCCTTTCTGGCCCCACTGCAGCACCACCCATCTCCAAATGAAGAACCTCTTCCTAATTCCCAGCCTGAATTCCCTATGGAAAGTGCCATCTGAGGCCACTGTTCCCTACCACTACTGAGAAGAGACTGGATCTCTTGTCTTCGTTACCCTTCACGTGATGCCCCAGAAGGAAATCTGCCTTTCTTGCTTCAAGGAGACAGCACTGATTTCCATTCAGCTGTCTCCCTGACTCTCTTCTGTGGGGACTAACCACTTTTCCTTCTAGCTCTCCCGCAGGCAGACAGCACTCCCGCAGCTCCATGGCTCCCCAGTCCCCTGCGCAGACATACAATAGCTGTTCTTGTGCCACTGCTGCAAAAAGGCACGAGAGACGTGCTGAGAGCCCTTGACACATCTATGAATCGGTTACTTCTTAGAGAAACATCCACAGCTTTGAAAGAAGCCCATAAAACGTATTCCCTCTTCACCCGGAGTCCTTCAGTCAGCTATCAAAGCAACAGGGGCGATACGTGGAGTGCTTTCCCACAACCCTGCAACGCCGCGGGGGTTGAGCTGAGCACGAGGCTGCTTCTCAGGGGCTGCAGGGACCGGGAGGACAGGCAAGGAGAGGCTGCTTTCTGCTGGCATTCACCGGATCACACAGATCAAAGCACGCCCAAGCCCTGACAGGCAGATACAAGCCAGGCTTAAGGACTGCCACCTGTCACGTCCAGGACGACAATAACACAATTTTGGTGTTCTCTCCAAGGCTTCTGAGCCTCTCCCACACCCACCATCCAGCAACAAGCTTCTCCCGTCACCCACCTCAGCAGCCAAAGTTTCTGAACTATCCCAAGGCAACATTACCCAGAGTTTTTTTTTGTTCTGGTGCTCCAGCAGGTTCCCATTCCGGTACCACTGGTAGCTGGGGGCCGGGACCCCCATGGCGGCACACTGCAGCTGTAGCGGCTTCCCCACCTCCACCCTCTGCTCGGTGGGGTTGAGGACGATGACCGGTTCTCCTCGCCAGAGCCGAGGGGGCAGTCCTGCAAAGCAGCGACACAGAATTGGTCCTCCCTCCGCAAGGACAGAACACAACGGTCATTTTTCCCCCCTGTGCGTATTGCCAGAAAAGCGAGCTTTTCCCACCGGCACGAAGAGATGCTGTCCCACAGGATGGCTGTGGTGCCACCGCCCCCGCTGCAGCTTTCTGCTTCCGCAGCAGGGAATCCTTGAGAGTGACACCCGCGACAGTAAACGACACACCAAAGCCCTGCCTCTGGCTTCCCAAACCTGACGCTCACCCTTTCCTGCCAAGGGCGCAGTCAACATGCCGAGGTCAACCACACCCGGAGTTATTTTTGCTCAGCTTTGAAATAGCCAGATTGCCTCTTCCAGTCCCTCTGCCCAATGCAAACACCCAGTATAACTCTGGGAAACCCATGGCGAGCGATCAGCATGAGGAGCAGGTACATACAGCCGGGGTTACTGGGACCATGACAGGGACTTGAACCATCCAGAGGATGGATGCAGAGTTCTGGCTTAGACCTGCAGGCTCACGTCGCTGGAACAACACTTCTGTATGTGATTTTCGAGCTGGGAGGACGCACTGCCCCAGGAACTGCACGAGGATCACTGCTGCAAGGGTGGACAAAGCATAAAATATAGAAAAGCTAGAAGATACGCTCGTACCTCTGGCGACGCACTGATGGACCTCTACCTTCACCCAGTCGGAGAAGACGGCATTTTTGTAGAGGTCATTGATTCTGCAGATGTAGAGTTGGGTCTGCTGTGCAGTGATGGGCAGGTCTTGCTTGGTGGCACCAGGAATCTGGCTGCAGGAAGACTAAAGGGAAAACAAAGGTGGCGGGCAGTGAGTGCCCTCTCATCGCTGGCAGTAGAAGGCACCAGCAGGCCCCTTGGAAGAGCAGGAAAAGTGGAAATCCCTGGTCTCCTCCCCTCCTCCAGCCACAGGGATGCAGGAGAAGGAGCTTTGCCATTGCACACGCGCCCCCGCATCTGCAGAAGGCCTCGGCACGCACACGCATCCTATCCCCCTCTCCTTCTAGCCTCCTGGTGCCCACCAGGTCTGCCCGCAGAGGGCCAGCTCCATCGCTGCGGGCAGGGACCCAGCCTGGTGCCATACCCAGGGCCACCTCCGCTCCCACCGTTACCTGGTGCTGACAAAACCACTGGTACTGCAGCGACGTGCGTCCCTCGGCTCTGCACCGCAGGGTGACGGAGTATCCCACGGGGACGGAGACGGAGACCGGCTGCTCAGTGATCGCAATGGCTGTGGAGAAACGGGCCGCGGAGGTGGAAACAACCCGGCAGGCGCAACCCAGGGGTTCGCTCCCACCCGGCGGCCAGGCGGGCTGGGCTGCAAGAGGGGGCCCCCGGCAGCCGTCCCGGGAGGAAGGGAGATTTGGAGAAACAGGGATGCTCGGCCTCCCGCGCCCAGGGGATGCCCCGGGGCTGTTTTGGGCGGTCTCTGGGGGCCCAAACGCGCGGGCAGCGGCGCTTTCTGCGCGGCAGGGCGGGGGGGATCGCCCAGGCCGAGCTGCCCCCCGCCTCCCAGCCGGCCGCTCACCTTCCTGCATCGCTTCGCCGGCGGCTCCTCCCCGGCCTCGGCGGCCGCCGGCCGGGCCCGCGGCGGCTCCTCTCGCGGGGACGCAGCAGCAGCACCTGCGGCGGGCGGGACAGCAGCGCCCGGAGCTCGGAGGGCGGCTCGGGCCGTCCGGCGGGGCCGCTCACCCGGCGCGGCGGCGGGCGGGCATGGCGGCCTCCGGGGCGGGGTAGGCCGGGCTGCGGGGCGGGGTAGGCCGGGCTCCGGGCTCCGGCTCGCCGGGCCGGGGCCTCGGCCGGCTCCCCCCGCGCGGGGCCGGGCTGCGGCCCCGCACTCACCTGCCGCCGGCCCCGCCGCCCGGGGAGGCCCCGCCGGCCCCGCACTTCCGCGCCGCCGGGCCCGCCCCGCTCCCACAGCGAAACCGCGCGGGGCGGCGCCGAGCGACGCCGGGGCTGCCCCTCGGCCCGGCCCGGCCCGGCCCGGCCCGCTCCGGCGGGGACGCTGCAGGAGGCGCCTCTCGCTCGGGTACCAAGGCTGCCCGTACCTCCCCTCCCCACGCCGCCGTCCCCACGAGTGTCCTTGCCCCCATTCCCACGGGTGACCTCTCCCCCTCCCCACGGGTGTCCTCACCCCCCACCCCCCACTGGTGACCTCGCTCCCATCCCCACGGGTGTCCTCACCCCATCCCCACGGGTGTCCTCACGTTCCTCCCATGGTGCCCCCACCCCCACCCCCTACAAGTGTACTTGCCCATATCCCCACGGGTGTCCTCACCCCCATCCCCACAGCTGTCTTCACCCACATCCCCGTGGGTGTCCTCACCCTAGTCCCACGGGTGTCCTCCGCCCCCTCCCCAAAGGTGTCCTCACCCCATCCCCACAGCTGTCCTCCCCACGGGTGTCCTTACCTCATCCCCACGGGTGCCCTTGCCCCTCTCCCCACGACCGCCTGTGCTCTCATCCCCGCAGCCGCTCTCACGCCCTCCCCACGGCCACCCTGCCCACTGCCCAGGCACCCCACGCCCCACGGCTGCCCTCACCTCTCTCCTGGGGGCCGCAGCCCCAAGGCTCATGGTGGAGCCACAGCTCTGCTGGTCCTGCTCCGCCGGGCGGGGAGAAACCCTGCCAGGCTGCTTCCTCCGAGAAATCCCCGCGGCCGGGCCGGGCATCACGAGGGCCCCAGGGGAAGTGGCGCTGGGCCAGCCCGCCCGGAGGTTGCACAAGCCCCTCCGGGACGGGGCAGAACCGGGATGGCCGGGGACAGCCTGCTCTCGCAGGGGAAACGACGTGGCGCTGAGCGTCAGGACTTGTTACTGCTGTACCGTGACTTTGTAAATGAAAGTAACATCAGACTCATTAAACCAAAACTCGTCACCTTTCAAGAGACGGGAGGACCACGTGGAAGGGAGCTGGAAATGGTGAATGGAGAGGACGGAGGGTGACCAGGGAGTGACTGCTTGTCATTCCCAAAGAACATTGAAGTGACCGGGCAGGGAGTGTGACACAAAGCCGATGGGGATGAAGCAGGTCTGGGCTCAGGACTTGGGGGGCCCCACTGATGGTTGGGGGCAGGCAAATTCCCACCGGGCTGGCTTCTCCCCCAGCCAATGGTCCTGGGCAGCAGGTCCCCGTGGTGCCAGGAGTGACCGGGACCAGGACTTCAGCACAAGGGGGACCACGGACCATCTGGAGAAGAAGCTGAGAGAGAGACTCTTGCTCCCTTGCTGATATTTCTCTCCCCCAGGGCTGCAGCAGTGGCTATGACGGGGGCTGACCAAGGAAAAGCAAGGCCATCAGGGATGTTTCTCCCAAGTGCCTTCAGTGGCAGTGTGGAAAGGCGCAGGCAGGTCTCCGGGATGGCAGAGAGAAGCAGTCATGGCTGAGAGCGGTCAGGGATCACCTCCACAGGGTTCCCTAGGGAACCCAGGGCAGAGCCGAGCGACGCCGTAGGGTCGGGGGGACTAAGCAAGGCTGAGGGATGCACCTCTACCTGCTGCTTTTCTCTTACAAGGGATGGGGAAGAAGATGGTAGGAAGAAGCGAAACCCAACGCAACTGGTGGATGCAGGAAGGATTTTCTCCCTCCACATCCCTTCCTCTGTGCAGGATGGGAGAGTCACGCTGCGCTCCTCTAAATATAGGAAAACGTGCTGCACCCTGTCCACCCAATATGACCCAGAACGATCCCTGCTCCTACAGGGACTGGTCCTGTCCTTCCCTGGATACAGGGAAAGGGATGCTTAGCATAGACTCGTAGGACCTTTATTTGTGCTCATCTCCCCAGCTGTCTCTGAGATCACACAGACTCTCTCCTTTTTCTTAATTTCTAGAAGGTCCAGCCAACCATTTGGAAATATACCCTTGCAGGTTTAAAATAAACATATTAATGGACTGCAAATGAAGGTTCTGGCTGAATATGTGCCAGTAGCTCCGTGTCATGCCTGTGATGCAGAGTTATTATAAATGCAGCGCAGGTAGCTAATAAAAATGATCATTAAATTAACCCCAGCACTTCCCGGAGCTAAAGATGAGGCTTCTGGTTGATGCAGCATCTCTTCAAACAGCTGGAGGTTGCTGCATTCCCCACAGACTGCTTCTCTGGGCTTCAGAGAGAGCATCCTCCATCAAATACCTAGACAAAAAGTCCGTCGTGCTTGTCCTCTGCAAGAGCCCTGCCCTGGCAGCGCCTGCATGAATATTTGGTGAGGAACCAGGGGTGAGAGCTTGTTGACATCACGCTGGAGAGCAGGAAGAAGCCTGTGATTTTAGAAAGGGAGGAACGTACGGGTATGCGTGCAGGGTGGGAAAGGGAAGGATATATTGTGTGAGAGGAGTGAGAAAACATCTGCGACCCTTGCTGTGAGTCAGCGCTGGATTTGCAGGCAGAGGAAAGCTTTGCTAACAAGGGTTGAAGCCTTGCGGCTGACTGGCTTCGGCTTCAAAAACTAAATGGTGAGAGAGCGCATTTCCAAATGGAGACGGGAGCAGAGGGCCCTGTCACTCTCTGTGAACAACATGACGGGCGAGCAGATGCTGTAAGAGGAAGCTCTGTCTCAGCAGGGCGACGGGCACAAGAACCATTCAGAGCCTGAAAGGGCAGAAAAAAATACATCCACCGTGCATCTAGGGGGAGGATCAAACACCACAGCAGGCTTTGTCTCGCCACAGTCGAGCTAAACCTGTGCTCACCATCCAGGTCTCCCTCCGCTACCGGGGTGAGGCACAGAACCGCGGTATGACTAGGGTGGGAAGGGACCTCTGGAGGTCTCTGGTCCAGCTTCCCGCTCCAAGCAGGATGATGATCAGTTGCTTGGCACCTTGTCCCATCCACAGTTGACTGTCTCCCAGGACGGAGATTGCCCACCTCTCTGGGACCCTTTTGTACTGCTTGATCCCCCTCACAGGGCAATTTCTCTTCCTAACATCTAATCAGAACTTTCCTCCTCGCCACTTGCATTTGTTGCCTCTCAATCACTCTGCACCTCTGGGAAGTGGCTGGCTCTGCCTGGTCTGCACTCTCCCATGAGGTAGTTGAAGAACGCAAGGTGGTCTCCATTTAGCCCTCCCCTGAAGACTTAAACCCAGTTTCTCTCATCCTCTCCTCCTATGTCATGTGCCTGAGCTCCTTTAATCATCTTGATGGCCTTCACTGGACTCACTCCAGTATATCAGTGTCTTTCCTGTATTTGGGAGATTGAAACCGGACACAGTTCCAGGCCCGACACAGAGACCCACCTGTTCTGGACACCCTTCTCAAGATGGTCTGGGCCCTCTTCTATCAGATCAACACCCCAAGAGATAGGGCTCATGGTGATGGGATGGTAAAATAACATGCAATTCATATGCTGGGACTTGAATTCAGGTGTCCTGAAGCTGTGGGACCTGGAAGTCCTCCTCCTTTCAGAGAAAGGGATGGGAGCAGGAGAATGCCACCTTGGGTTCCCCCAGCCTAGCATCCCGCCTCCCACCTTTGGGCAGCAGCCAGGGCACAGCGAAGGGTGTGAGATCGAGGCACGCACACAGTGAATATTCCTTTGTAGCTCGGAGACTTCTTGAACCAAAGGTAATATCTTTGTCCTGAATAAACCTCAAGAGATTTTCTTTCCATGGGTTTGTCCTATGGGGTTTCTTAACCCCTATTGACACTGAGCAGCCACAGCAATGTGTGGAAGCAGCTGAATGCCAAGGTGAGGGAGGAAGCATCTCCCTTTTACTGATTTCACCCTCTGCTAATTTCACTTGCTGCCCCTGCTCTTGTTCTCATTGTCCCTCACAGTCATATGCACCTCAGTTGTTCCTTCCAGGCTGCAGAGTCCCAGTCTATGCAGTTATTCTTCTTGCAGCAGCCAGTCTGGACCTCTGGTCGTCCTTGCTGCCCTTCTGTGAGTTTAGGGTTTGGGTTTTTTTCAGGTCTACTGTGTTCTATTTGAGACGGATTATTCCTGAGTGGCATTAGTCCATGCAGAGCCCCCTGCTGCCTATCGAAAATGAGCATTGTTGTTTCCCCTATGGATCATGTTACGTTCATTTTATGCAATTTCATCTGCTATTTTACTGCCTGGGGAAGGTGAGATCTTCAGTCAGCCCTCTGGGACCACCTTCTTTCTCCGTATTTCCTAGGACCACATCCAAATGTCTTACAAGGTCCATCTCCTTTGCATTTGCCAAGAGCAAGTATCCTCTCTGGTATCACAAATCCAGCTATTTACATGCCTGATAATGTAATCACCTGCCACGGTGGCCTGCAAGAAGCAAATAAACTCCAACACCTACACCTGAGATGGCAGAAGGCTCCTTCCAAAACGCTGCTCAAATGCAAGACTATCCTGAGATCTGAGCTGAGAAAAGCATTTCACTGGGGCTTGAGTGGAAGAACCAGGCCACTGCCAACCAACTGGATAAATCCCGATTCGGAGTGCTTAGGACCACATCATAACTACTGCAACCACAAAACCCAAATTGTTGATCCAGTATACACTGACTCTGACAAGTCAACAGGGTCCAAGAAACTTTATATGAGAGTAAAATTCACTTGCGAGTCCTGGCTTTGGATCTTGTGGTGTCTGCTAGACTGCATGGCTGAATCCCCCCCAGTCACCACCTCTCCCTGCAAACTTCTCCCCAAACCCCTGGTCCACAGACGTCGCTGCCCTCCCATATGCCCAGGCTTGGGCATCTGCTGGGCTTGGCAGTTCTCTTGGTGGACGTCAGTTTCTCCACATGCAGATCTGGCTCAACTTGTAACCACCCCTTCCATTTGGGCCAAGGTTTGATATACCAGTGACAAGGTCAAGGCTAAGTTAGATGAACCTGACGCACACACTGTGTGTGTGTCTGTGCACACACCGGCCCGTGCACAGGTGATGCACACACTGTGTATGTCCGTGAACACCCCCGTGCCAGTCCCTATCCAAAGTCACCTTCCAAATCACAGTGTTTCCCAGGGAAGAGGAATCAGGGGTGTTCCGCACCAAGTGATCCACGCGGCTGTCACCTGCCCCGCTGCTTGCTGCCGCATTCGTTATCTCTTCTGCCCAGGGAGGATCAGCTCAAAGCCTGTTGTCTTTCCTGGTCTGGAGCTCTCTACCGTCATCTTCCCACTTCTGCAGCAATCGCTGCTGTGCAGTCGTGGGCAGACAGCTGATCCGCAGCAAATCTGCTCCATCCATCAATCCCGTGCCGGAGAGATGCGGTGCCACCAGCGACGAGCCTGCGGCGCACGATACAACAGCTTGACACGCAAGATGAAGGTGGAACAAGAATAAATGCCATTTTATTACACGTTATGTTTTCATTTGGTGTTAAATCAATGCTGGTAATAGTTTGTGACATGTACCCACCTTTTATAGCCCTCTTTTGTGCTGTCCTTTTCATGGAGGCTGAATAACTACCATCACAGACCTTCTCCCGGGCAGCCCAAGATAAAAACCAGGCTGCCAAGGCGTGAGACGCTGCCGAGGCCGACGCGAGGATGTGACTGCCGTGACCTGTGCCGCCGGCCAGGGCGGGAGCCTTGCACCTGCAAGAAATTGGGGGATGTTTTAGCTGATCCTGAGACACCTTTGAGGTGCGAGAAATCCCCCAAATCGAGGTGACGTGTGGAGGTTATTATGAAAAAAAAAATACACTTTCTCCCAAAAAGATGAACTCGAGCTGGCAGTGACGGATGGAGGAGGAGGAGGAGGAGGAGGCCGGGCAGCCAGGCCCGGGGCAGGCCGGGCCGCGAAGCCCGGGGAGGCCAGGCCGCCAGGCCCGCGGCAGGCCGGGCCCCCAGCCCCGGGGAGGCCGGGCCAGGCCGGGCCGCGGCCGCCGCGTCACGTCGCCGCCGCCCCCGACTGACAGCGGCATGTGCGGGGCGGCTATAAATGCCGGCGGTGACTGACAGGGCGGGCAGCGGCGGCGGGGGCAGGGGCAGCTGCAGCCCGGCCGCCGCCATGGGCTCGCCCCACCGGGCCCTCGCTGGCCTTAACGGGCGGGGAATGGGCAGCGTCGAGGAGGCGGAGGCGGCCGAGAGCGCGGCCTGGGCCTCCCGGCCCGACCGGCGCAGCTACCTGCTGGGCATCCGGCCCCAGAACAGGTGAGGGCGACCGGGCCGGGGGGAAGGGGCTGGTGCAAGGCGGGTGTCCCTCTGCCCGGCTGCCGCCGAGGGCGCCTGGTGCCTGGGAGACACTTCACAGGCAGGCGGAGGGCCGAGGCGCGGGGGAAGCGGGGACGAGCCGTCTGGAGGAGAAGCAGGAGGAGGGCAGGCTGGCGGCGGCCCAAGCCGTAAGGCAATACCCCGGCCCCCAACGCAGTGGGGTGGCGTCTGAGCTGGAAGCGGCATGGCCGCCTGGGCCTTTCCCTCCCTGGAGATCTTCTCCAGGGTGGAAAACCCAAGCGATGGCGTGGGCTCTCCAAAACAGCCCGTTTGCTGCGGGCCAGCCCCTCGCCTCCCAGCCAAGGGCTGTGTTTTTTGTGGTTGTTGCCGGGGCAGGGGTTGTCAGCGTCGCACATCATTTTATAGCAGGGCAGGTGTGCCAAGCCGACCGCTGTGCTGTGAAATCCTGACGGACACGAGCTTCTGCGTCTCTCGAGTTAAACTCGCGTGCGGCATACTGCGCTGACCTTCCTGCCTTCATTGTAGTGAAGCTGCTTGTGTTATCGACACCAGACTCCGAGCAAGGGGCCCGCTTGCGCGTGTGCCTTATCTTATTGCCAAAAAGGTATTTCTACAATGTAGATACGGGCTGAGCAGCAATGAGAACCGCATTCCTGGGTCAGAAATGGCCTTAGGCAGGGGGTCTGTGGTAGGAATAAGGCTTTGTTCGCACAGGAGAAGGTATGATAAACATGTCAACTGAGACTGGCTGAGGTTAGTGAATACAAGGCAACGTGCCAGCGAAGGCAAAGGTGTCGGTGATTGTGTTAGTCGTTCAAAATAAAGCCTATAAATTACTTCAAATTCACTAGGAATGCTCTTCGGTCTGTAAGCTCTTGAAACGAGAGTGCCTCTTCCCTGTTGATGATCTATAAATAATCCATTTCCAGCATGTCAAGGGTTGATGCCTCAAAGAATCTGAGATTCATAAAAATAAATACAGGACCAAAAGAGATAAAAACGTGCTGCCTGGAAGTCAGATGTTAAAACTGGGGTAATGCCAAAGTTAAGTTGCCTTAATTCAGTTCCTTTGTGCTTGTATCGTAGCACGCGATCTAATTGCAGTCTGCCTGCATACCGTGGCATCTTCAGTACCAACAAATGCCCATACAGCGTCCACAAGCAATCCGTGACCTTAGACCATACTCTGCAAAGGAAATTTGTATTCGAGTCCAATGATTCCATTCTGCGGATTACAAGTAGAGAGAGTCTTTAATAAATAAGATGTTGAGGTGTTTTGGTTGCCTGTAGCTTGACTTTTATTCCCCTCCTGAGTATGTTCAAATTGCAGCTTTAATCAATTTAGCCATAAAGGAGGGTTTGGCAGTCCTGCAAGCAATCCCACCGGTGTTCCCAGCCAGCTTCCCCAAATCACACAAGTTTTGCTCAAGGCCGCTGAGGAAGGCTGAGAGCAAGGTAGCACTCCCATGCAGGGAGCCTGGTGTCTGCTGGCTGCGGCTCAGGCACAGTGAATCCAGCCTGTGTCTGGAAAGGTCCGAGTCCTGAACACCCTGAACTTGCCAGGCTAGTGCTGTGGGTGGGTGTGCCCCAGTTTCCATCTGTGGGAGCCTAATGCTTTTGCAGGCGAATCATAGAATTGTTTAGGTTGGAAGAGACCTTTAAGATCATCGAGTCCAACCATTAACCCAGCACTGCCAAGGCCACCACCAACCCATGTCCCCAAGCGCCACATCTACACGGCTTTTCAATCCCTCCAGGGATGGTGACTCCACCACTGCCCTGGGCAGCCTGTGCCAGGGCCTGACAGCCCTTTCAGGAAAGAAATGTTTCCTGATACCCAATTTGAGGCCATTTCCTCTCGTCCTGTTGCCTGTTACTTGGGAGAAGAGACTGACCCCCACCTGGCTCCAACCTCCTTTCAGGGAGTTGTAGAGAGCGAGAAGGTCTCCCCGGAGTCTCCTTTTCTCCAGGCAAAGGGACACTGTACTGCCACGCTTAAAGCAGCAATGCATTTGCTTACCACAAACTGTCCGATCCCTTTTTCAACCCACTTAAGTACTTGGTAGTGAAAACCTATGGCAAGGCAATTCCATTTTGCCGGTTAACTTCAGTGGCCACCCCTTCTGTTGTAAGAAGCAGTGAATAAATATTCGCTAAATAGCAAAACTGACCTTTCCCGGTATTCATGACACCTTCCAGTTTCTCTAATGAATAAAGGAGGCGTAATGTAAAAGTCTCGTTCCCCGCACAGCCCTGAGTGCGCCTACAAGTGCTGAAGACTTGAGCCAGGACGTGTGGAAACGTGTGTTGTTGTCTACGATGCAGGGCAAGGGCTTGAATGAAGTGGGGCTTTTTGTCCTGTAATTAAATAATGTATCATAACAATTCTGGAGAGCAAGTGAGTGGAATGGTGTAGCAAGAAGACTTTCAGAAAGCAATTAGGAGTTTAATTAAATCCAGGAACATCTGGAGAGCTTGCCTGGGAGAACTTGAAAAGCAAGATGAGCGACATGCATAACAGCAGATAACATTCAGCAGTTCTCTTTAATGCAGAACGTGTTTGAATTTGGTGAGTTTGGAGCTAACAAAAGTACGAGACAAGTAATACAGACACAGAGTTGCGGTGGGAGGTGCGGTGGTGGTTAGAAAGCAAAAATGGATATTCTGATCCAAAGGAAGTGTGGGTTTTTTCAGGCTTCTCTTTTTCTGTCTTTATATGTATTTGTCAGATGTGTTTAACCAAAATATTTGCCTGCTCTCTTCACCCATTCTTAAAGCTGTAGAAAGTCTAGTGACGTGACAGAGGTACTTACGGACATGGAAATACCTTTATGAAAAGAAACTGAGGTTAGGAATCCCTGCTTCTGGGGTGACTCATCAACATGTTTCACCTATATGCTTGCATCCAGGACCCATGTAGAGAATAGTCTGGATCGCCTGTCTTGGTCTCCCTAGTCCTATAGGGGGAAAAGGATGTTGTGTAAATTGAAGGATAGTAATTTAGGAAACAGTACACTTTTTTTTTCCCTGTTTTTTTTTTTTAACTTGTAGAATTTGTCAGAGGTGGTGCCACAGGGGCCAAAAGAATAGAGGTGTTGAAAATGGCCATAGAGAGAACATCATCCTTTTATTAAACAGAGTATTCAGGATATTTACTTTTAGTGCCCTTAGGAACTGGTCTTTAGGAAGAATCTGCCCTGTGAGCAGATAGCTCAGTGACAAGAGATTACTGGCTTTCCTTCCTCAGTCTTTTAACATACCTGATAACAGACAAAGTGAGGAGCAGCTTATGGTCACGGTGACTTGCCTTCTGCCCTGGCAACTGACACGACTTTTTTTATTTTGGGGTAGGTGTAGGACTTTTTTTATTTTGGGGTAGGTGTTTTGTTTTATTTTTTAAACTCTAATGTCTCAAAGCACTTGACTATAATTACTTCACAAGGTGAGAGGAGAAGCTGTCAGTCCTGTCCAGGGTCTGCCTTAGCTGCATTCATGGGCCACAACCTCAAGACGTCTCTTTAGGTGTCCTTTTTGTAAGAACTAGCTGAGTCTGGAGAATGTCTTGTGCAGAGAGATACAATTTTATGTAAAATCTTACAGCAAAGGCTTCATCTGAATCCTAGGCAAACTCCTCTGTTGGAAGTGATCTGCACCTCTTGTCTAATGCAGATGTCTGCTCCTTGGTCTCGTTACAGCATTGCCTCCTTGCTTAAATATCTTTCTACTGTCATAGCTTCATCATATGCAGATATTTTTAGAGTAGAGTGACATTGCCTCTGGTCTTTTCTTGGACGGCTGCGTCTGGTTGTGGTGGCAGTTGAGCTCAGGAGAGTGCCTTGCCACCTGGCTTTTCTGGCTGGAAACCATTCCCAATCTTGTACCTCTTGCTTTGCACATAATATCAAATGAAGGTGAAAGATCTGTTACTATAATAAAGTGAGCTGAAAACGCAGGAGTGCTTAGTTCCTGAAAAGCATGTTTAGCTTTCTTACCTCAGAGGAGTTCCCTCTTCAGCAGCTGGGGACCTGTAACTTCTTGCGGGACCTTGTTTTTGGCAACAAGTGGTGTAAATCCCTGATAAGAAACCAGCTGTAACATCTGAGGGAGTTCAGTGCATCCATCTTGTCTGACAGAAATGCCCCAAGCTCTGCAAGGAGGAACATCCACTACACATTTGAAAGGCAAAAGTAAAGGCGTTGGTGGGTTCATCTCCAGGGTCTCTAGAGGGGTCTTTTTCCTGTTGGTGTAATTACCTGCACGGTGGTGCCCTGTTTGAGTGGGGCTCCTTGCTAGTTGTGCACGGTGAATAGCAATCCCAAGCTGCGTTTTTCAGCCCCCTTTCTAAAGCCTCCTGTCCATGTCTCCTAGAAAGTCAAGCGGAGCTGAGTATGTAGGATGATGAGCCTATAAACCTAGGCTGGAAGATCAAGATGTGGAGCTGGACAAACAGTGCCCTTCAGGACCACTATTAAAATACAGAATATATCATGTGTGTGAACTTTGCTCTTCTCTGGAAACCTCATAAATGGAGACATTTCCCAGGCCTGCGATCCCGTCTGATTGCATGGAGGGGAGAGCGTGGTCTCCTCTGAACCAGGCACCTCTTGTGCCACAGCAGTTTCCAGGAGGTGGAGTTAAAACCTGCTCTATCCTCACTCTGTTTCAGCAGGGAGAGGAAGGTGTTGGGTGAATGAGGCTGTTGTCTCACACCGACTCAGTCTCACACTTTACAGCATCGCCTGGTCCAAGAAGAGGAAGGCAGAAGAGCTGTTACGAACTGTATTTTCACCTTGCTGCTTTTCTAACCCACAGCCACAAAAATCTTCTACGCACAGTGAGTTATGAGGAAGATGTCAACTTTCCCGGGCATCTCATTGTCCAATATTTGCTTTGCTTTCTTTAGTCCTTTCTCATTCCTTGATGTCTTTCAACTAGCTACCAGTTTAATTTGGACCATAAAGGCAGTGATAATTCAGAGTTAAAATACACAGATCTGAGCCATCTTCAGAGTGTTACAGAGGCTGATACAGGAACATGTAACTGAATCTATTGTTTTCCGCCTTCTCTGTTAATGAAATCTAGCTCTAAATTGTTACATGCAAGTCCATGTTCATCTCAGCTCAAAGTAAATTAGCTGCAGAAAAAATGCCATATTTCTCCAGCTCCGACATCGATTTGTTCCATGACCTTGACAAGCAAAGACTCAATACATCCGTTTTCCAGTCTGTAAAATAACAATGTGTCTTGTACAGCTCCATAGCACTCACAGCTGCTTTATCACGGGATTGCTGATAATTACTGCCATGGTATATGAAACACAAACACTCGTTCTGTGTGTCCATGAAGTGCTTGATAAGAAGCGGGACACATGGCAGGAAAGAAGCCTTAAGCATAACCATATGTACGTGAAAGCTTCATTGTTGGCTTTTAAATGTTGAAAATGGTTGGCTTCTGACAGCTGAGAAGATGTTCAGAGTGGCTTGTATTTGTCTCAAGTAGTATTAACCTTGGAGGCAGAGAAGTTCATCTGAAATCTTATACTTGGAAGTCTACATGTGCAAAACATGCCCAATAATGTCATGTGTCAGAGGGAGCAAGGGGGAGCGTCTGTAGGGGATTGCCAGGGCCATCCCTCTGTCCTGCTCCCGGGACGGAAGGGCTGCCCTGTTCTCGATAGGCTCTTCTGAGGATCTTCTGTGCAATGCTGTTTCCATGAAAACATAGCTCGGAGGTCTCGGCTTTGCTGTCATTGACACGTTTCGCTGTTTACTTGATGCACTGGACAGCTTGTGTGGCTCAGTTTTCGTGCTGTGGAAGAGCACTGAAATATATTAATGGCTGTTGCAGCTCAAGCAGATCAAGTCCATGTACTTGAACATGTGAGGATGGAGCCACTGTGAAGCCTATTTCAGGGTCTCCTGAGCTCTTGTCGACTTCCATATGAGGACATGAGCTGGAAGGAGAGAGATTTATCTCGGGAAGAAATACAGAAAGAGAATTTCATGCAGTGATTGCATGAGAGGGCTTAGAAAAGGTGCTGGTTTTAAAATCTATGTTTTTCAAGTCTTTTCAGTGCCAGTGGTGATGTACCAGCCTAGACCATCAACTTGAGCAATATTTTTAGTGATTAAAAAAAGTGAGTGTTGTTGACAGTTCTGCCTCCTGCCCTTGCAGCAAGACTGAAATTTGGCAAGTGCATGAAAAATGGGGAAGACTGTCTTCACTTCCGAAGAAAATTATGAGTAGTTGAAGGGCTAAACCCTTTAAGTAGATGACAAATGTCCGAAGGAGTTTGAAAGCATCTGATGAAACAGAATTTAAAGAAGACTTGAGGCTGGTAGAAGGTACGTAGTAGAGGGGTATAATTCTCACAGTCCAGTGCAACAGCGGTTAATAACCAAACCTGTATTTTCAGGGCTAGCTTTTAACAAGCTTCTTAGATCATAGAATTATAGAATCATAGAATTGTTCTGGTTGGAAGAGACCTCCAAGATCATCGGGTCCAACCATTAAAGATGTGAGACACCTGAGGAGGCTTCCTCCCACTGATGCCAGACACGCCTGGAGCAGACCTCTCTGAGCTCCTCTTCTCCAGTAGAGAGAAACCAGTATCTTTAGACCTCAATTCACCTGCTTCAGAAGTGTTCCTCAGGATAAGATAAGCGTTTGCCTTCAGCCAGTAACTAAAATGGCCCCAGGCTTGCTCGGGGGAGACAGATCCGCTGCCGATGCTGCGTTTCATTAGCAGAGTCCTCTGCTGTGTGTGCTAACAAGTCTCTGGATAGCTGAGGACACAGACAGTCCAGTCCCAAAGCCTATCAGGCTGGGCACGCTGGGGAGTCTGTCGTGCCTTGCTCAGGAGTCCCACATTTCCAAGTGGATAGATTTGGTTTAGAGACTGATGTAGTTATGCTGTTGCAGCTCTATGCGGGTATGCTGTGAATGTAATTAAAATGAAGCAAAACGCCAGCTGCCTGCAGGCAGGGCTGTTCTGGCTGAAGCATTCACAATTTGATGTTGCTCTCTCTGGGCTTAAATCTCTAGTCAGTAAAGCAAATTTTGCTTGGTTCCTTAGCGTATTGAGGTTAAACTTTAGTTAATACGTGGTGATGGCCTTTTGCTTTTGATAATATCAAGGCTCCTCAAGAGACTGTCAGTCCAGTATTCAGCAATGTGTTTCAGGACGTGCAGTGAATAAAGCCCAGGTCGGATGCTCAACGCTGGAGATTAAAAAAAAGTACTGATGATGCTCACTGTTTGACCACATTCATGAGCGCAAGGGGTTCGTGGCACAGGCACCCTTCATTCTGGCTCTTGCTATTTGAGTGATTTTCTTTACGTCCAAGCCAAGACACCTTCCCGTTTGTCTTACGCAAGAAAGCATGGTTAAAACCACACTTCTGCTTACGCTAGTGTTCTCCAGCAAGCGTTTTAGGATCTTCGCTGCTGGCTCCTCAACCAATGCCCACGTCCTTAGTATTCCCAGAGGCCAAAAGGACATTTTTCCCTTGGAGTGGTATGCAAAATGTTTTTGGGTTCCTTTGCTATTGAAAAGCTGGGAGGTGAGACATAATTTGTACTTAGGCCCATGAGTTGTGTTTCCAGCTGGACAGAGGTGCCTGGGGGCAGCCCAGAGCACGGGGACACGGCGCATTGGTGCTGCTGCCCCTGGGATCACCCCTGGGGAGGAGGAAGCTCAATCCCCCTGGGAGGTCAGGGCAGGGCGAGAGCAGCTCGAGGTGGAATTTGAGCTCTCTAAGATGTTCAGGTGGCTGGGAGAGATGAGGACGAGGTGACGTGCTGGTCAGTAAGGCAGGTAATGCAAAGGCATGCCTCGCAGTGCTGGAAAGGACATGGGGCTCGAAGGGGTGCCCCAGGTGGTGGGGCTCAGCTGGAGAGACAGAGTTCCTCTGTCTGACTTCTCCCATAGGCCAGCACAGCGCATGCAAGATGGATTGAGTGGCTGATCCTCAGCCTGTTATAGTTTGATTTTTTCCAGCTGGATAATGCCTGATCTGCTCATCCTCCGGCTACGTGACCAGCGGTTGGCGCTGGGGAGGGATCAGGATCATGTGGCTGGGGGTGGAGAGGGTGAAGCCGTTGCCAAAAGGGCAAGTGCCACCCATGTTTGTTGGGTTAAAGCTACTCCTGAATGGCTGTCTAAAACATCTTCTGTCTTTGCTCTCCTGATCTGAAGGAGAGGAGACAGTGAGCTCTTCAGTGCTGGGGTTTTTTTCCAATGAAAACGTGCAATTATTTGTGTAAACTGTCAGACCTTCAAGTTGAACTACTTTTTTACTTATTATTCGCATGGAGATTCTGCCTCCACAGGTGGAAGTGCTACATGGTTGGCACGAGCAGTTTTCAGAGACCCTCTGTGGTCATTTTTAGGGCAAGTCTTGAAGTCCTGCTGACTTCTGTGCGATTAGGACTTGCACAGAGCCTGGATGTGGTCATTTGGGTAGGCGACCTGAAGAGGTGCACCTTTCTTGGTTCTTCATGCTGTCTTCTGTAGCATCATCGTAAAGCACTGAAGTTTGGCTGTTCAACGGTGGTCTTCAGTGCACAAGGCTGAGAAGGTCTGGTCTGTCTGCACGTACCGATGTGGGAGTCTGACTTCTTACATCCCAAAGGGGACGTCTACACTGCAGTCACTTCTGAGGCTATATGGTCAAGTTGTTGTGTAGGCAAAACTAACGTGTATCTCAGTGTGATGAAATCACTGAGTTTGTGCTGTTGACTAGCTGGTACCTAGTTAGTTTTAGGCTTTTGATTGCCATGTGGGTGAGCTCAGGGTCTGAGGAACTGCTCCTGACTGCTGTGGGTCAATGCCGAGAGGTTATTTCGTACAGCCTGCAAGGGGCTGCTGCCACAAAATGGCAATGTGGCCTTTTGGCTGGAACACGAGTCCTTGAAGACGCTCCTTTGGGAGAGCTGGTGGCTGCTGGTAAGTAGCTTATCTGGGTGTTCCTTGTGTAGGACTTTTATTCCCTCAATTAGTTAATGTTTTAACACGTTCCTGTGAAGAAAGCAAAACCTGTAGATTCTTGTAAAGTCTGCTTCTTTTATTTCATTTTAATTTTTTGCCAGACCTTAGTGATTTGGTTGGCAAGCTGGAAAGCAATGTGTAGTGACCAGAGAGTTTTCAGCTCCTCCAAAGAGCTGTCCTTGGAAGCGCGGAGGGTGACCAGCTCAGACCACCCGCTTGCCGGCAGAGAAGTGGGCTTGCAGCGGTCTGTACTCCTGCCTGCCGTTTAATCGAACATCTCCCGGGGTGGACTTGCCTGCTTTGAGCACAACGCTGCGGATGGTGCATGGAAGGCTCAGGTGCTGCTTCTTGGAAACCTACTTGTATAAATGTCCTTACACTTCTTCTCTGTGGTTAACGAACATTTCATTTTTACAGCCTTTGATTTCAATTGACAATGCGGCTTGCTCGTCCTGGCAGTCAGCCTGAGTAAGGCAGCTGTACCTTCTTTTAATAGGAACTCTGACCTGTGCAAAACGACTCATCATTAATACGTCTCTGTAATGGTTTGTTTATTTCAGCTCCTTTCCATGCTTCTCTGTCTAATGGTTTTTATGCTGTTTCTTGCTTAGCTTATCAAGCAGCAGATTCTCTCCCTCCAGTTTAGGAAGGTAAAACTATGTTGCATTAAACTGCTCTGACCAAACACTTTGCTGAATCTGACTGCACATGATTAATCTGTAATGCTTTGGTACTAATTAATCAGTAGAGAGCCCTGAAGTGATCTAACAGCCTTATTCTGCATGATTGGATCCCTAATACTTGCTTGAACTGCAGACAGCAAAGTGAATGTTCATCATAATTCCTGTAGAAGTGCAAGAAATATTCCTCTTTCTTAGCCAAAGGATGGGTGTTCAGCTACTTCTTGATATTAAAGTGAGACTTCCATACAGAGACTTCAAAAATTAGATGTGCCTGCCCTGAGACTGTCAAAGAAGAAATTTTATTCTCCCCCTGCCATTCTGTGCTTTGTTGTGAAGATCTTCGTTCATTTGGACTCTGCGCTGAAATGCACTCGTAGGGCTGTACTTTGCCTCTGGCAAAATAACGCATTTGGAAGTCAGTTGGCATTACTGGTTTGCTGCAGAAGCAGGTAGAGGAATGACTGTGGAGGGAAAGGCCTCTCCAGAACATACCTATAGCTGGGGGATTGCTAACCAAAAAGTCAGGAAAAGAAAATCACAGTGAAGAGGAATACGCTTCTCAAATCTCCTTTTCTGGCAGACTGCTTTTGTATGGAAATCCCTCTTTAATGTAAAAAGGCTACTGAATTGCCGGTGTCCTCTTCCTCGGCTCCAGGGCTTTTTCTGCAACAAAGATGTAGCTTCAGGAAGGCCTGGAGGAAGAGCGGCTGCCACCTTGTATCAGATTTCTTGAATGCTCTGAATTACTGGTTTAGAAAGCAATTTGAATTGGACAAGTCTCCTTGCAGCTGGAGTGAGTCAGCTGAGAGCCCCACAGTGCTGCAGTCTCTATAACCCTGTGACTAATACAATGGTTTCTTTGAAAGATTAAATAAACCTTCCAGGGCTTCCTGCCAAGTGTACATTGGGCAAGTCTCCTCTGATTCATCTGCTGTGCCTGTGGAGCCCCCAGCTTCTGGTGACGCCGCTTTCCTAAAGCATTCAGTAGCCTTTTCTGTTATTTCACCTTACTCTGGGATTTGCACTGGATGGACCAGACTTATTCCTGGTGTTGCCTGCTGATATCGATGGCATGGTACTGGGATTAAACTTGGTCCCGAGTGTCACTACTGTGTGTGCGCATCACTTTTTTTAAGATGCTGATCTGGTTGCTCTCCTGCTGGGGTAAGAAATGTTCATTGATGCTTGGAAAGTCCCTTATGTGGATCTAAAAGGCATTTACTGGTCTAGGGCTGGGGATCTGTCTTGAAGGGGCCATCAAAACCCCACCAGTAACTGCCTTGGTACTGGATTGTCTGCCTTGCTCTTTGGAAATGGGAGTTTTTTCTCCTGGGGTTGATGTATGGAAAGGTTTCTCTGGTCTGAAACAGCTGTCGGCTCCCACAGCCCTCTCCTGGCCCTGTAGTTGTGTGAAGAGTTGCTTGCCAGGACCAGTCTCCTGGGGACCATTGATTTCCACAGAGAAGAGTCTGAGCTGTGGCATCTGTTTTTTACCCCATCCCACACATGTGTTTGGATATAGGCAGTGCTTATAACCCTCGTTCAGTAGATGAGTCAAGTTTGGAACAGCCCTAGCTGCCCCTGTCCCATACCCTTACCCAACATGAAGTGCCTGGGAGCTAGATGAAGCTCCCACTGCATCCCAGTTGTTTGTTGCTCAGGATTCATCTCCCTGCATCTCTTACAAACCCATTCTAGCAGGAAGCCAGAGTGAAAATCATAGCACTGCAACCTCCAGGTAAGTTTTCTGGGTGGATTAAACAGGCAGTTCCTTGGCTGGAGCTGTCCTGGCACCTTGAGCCGTGCGTGCAGTTCCGTCCCTGCTGCAGAGCCTGTCAGTGCACCTGACCTTGCTGGGTTCATGCTAAATGTGGGGGTTTTTTTGTTTTTCCTGAACAAGTCTGCTTCCTCAGCAGGTAGAGCATGAGTAGCAGCAGCACCAGCATCCTGCCTGCAAGCTGGGGGGTGCTTGTGAGGCTGGGGTCCTCCTCATGGAGCCCTCACCACGTGCTATGAGCCCTTCTGCTCGTGGTGGAGCTGTGTCAGGAATGGTTTGGGGGTTTGTTCCACCTCTTGCATGTCTCTAGAAGCTGATCACTTGTTAAAGGAATGTCTTTCACTGCTGAAAATGATCTAAGTAGAGCTGCCAGCTACCGGTTCTCTTGCAATGTTTACTGTTTCTCCTAAGATCCTTGCACTTGAGACCTTGGAGTCCTCTCTCCTAGTGTAAACATGTAGTGTTTTAATTGCAGAAGGAAAGATGAAAGAAGAAGCTCTTCCCTTCCAAGAGCCCCAGAGCACGACCCGAATGAAGACCCAACATGGAATTAAATCATTTTCCTTTCTTTAAGAAAGCCCAGATCTTCTGGGGTCTCTCTTGGTGATGCTCCAGCAGGGTTGGCAGTGCTGTGTGAATACGCTGGTTTATTGCTATCATTGAATAGTGCTTAAATGGCTGGAGAATCTAAGGTCCATTTTTGAACTTCATAGATTGCACTGATTGGGTAGTTCTGGCTATTTGGGTGTCCCAGCCTGAACTTCGAGGTCACTGCCTGAACTCACGGAGTATGTAGAGTGAGTGCCCACCTGCAGCAGCGAGAGGTTAAACAGGGAATGGATGTCAGCTTCACATACAATTCCCAAGCTCAGAAAGCTGCAAGCCAGGCTCAAGGTCTCCTTCAGTGAGCCGCCCCCGCAGCAGGCAGCTTTTCTTAAGTCAAAGCTTTCAGAGAGGGCTGCTGTGTTCGGAAGGCACATTCAGTTCACGCTTGGCCTGAAATTACAATGTGAAGTCTTCACAAATAAAGTCAAATCCCAGTGAAGAGAACAGCACTTGAAACACTGATGGTGCAGTACCGGGAGTGTGAAGCTGACTTTGTTAGGGTCTTGCTTTGAGCCTGCTGGCTGATCAAAGAAATGTTCTGGTGTAATCAAGAACTAAAATGGTTCTTGACATTCATTACCCCGATAGCCGTAAGGGCTAAGACAAAGGGAATGTCTCCCAAATGACACTTTAAAGTGACAGAGTCATCTTAGGAGTGAAAAAGCAGTCAAATACCCTGACACTGGACTGGATTTGTGAACAACCTAGTGTAGGGATGATGGGAGGGGAGGGCATTTACAACAAGAATGCAGGCTTCTGAGACGAGACAGGAAGGGGACTCTGATTTTTTTTCTAGTACTTTGGTCTCTAAGAAATGCTTCTTGAATCTTCCAGGAGCACCTTCTGCGCAATCATTTCTCAGCTGACGGAGGAAACCCAGCCACTATTTGAAACCACTATCAAATCCCGTTCTGTGTCCGAGGACTCTGATGCTAAATTCACATGCATAGTGACAGGTAACAGTGTCTTCAGTGAATAACCCGGTCCTGCCTCACTTACTTGACACGCGCTAGTTAAACGCTAGAGCAAGTGATAACAAGGCAGCATGTTTACAAGTCTGCTGTTGTCAGACTGCCAAGTAAAGATTCAGCAATTGCATGATGATTTCAGCTTTAATTTGAGGTGGGGGGGGAACCCCTGCGATTGCAAAGAGGCAAAGGCATAACCTAACATCTCAAACAAGGCAAATTAAAGACCAGAAAATGGAATGTGCTGGCTGCTGCTTGGGCCAGCTACATTTTATTGTCCTAATCTCTGCTAATCCTGGACTCCATAACTCAGGAATGTGCAGTTTTGAAGACTAAGGCTGTCATACTGGAGCCAACTGTGGCTCTCGTTGCTGGCTGCAGATGGTTAGAGTGCAGCTGCGTTTGCATCAGTGATCAACTTCTGTGTTTGTCAACACCTTAAATAAAAGCCGGTTTCTGCCCAGTGAGCTGAAATCTAACCTTGGGCAGGAAGGGGTTAGGCCAGTAGGAGGAGAAGGGGGAGGCTGAAGAAGAGGACACTGTGGTGATGTGGCATGGCAGTGCATTGGTGAAAAGGCAAGTGGCTCCTTTGCTGATGAGCTTTTGTCCCTTAACTATAGAGACTCTAAAACCTCTTTTTTTTTCCATAGTATGTACTTGTTTACAACTCTGTGATCCTTCCTGATCTTGCATATGTTGTTTATTCTGACAGGTTATTCAGTAAGAAACATTAAACAAGTTTGTAAGTTTTGGAAGGAGGAGGGTGTCTCCAGTGAGCCTCTTAGTCACAAGTACCAAGAGTTTCCTAAGATTTAGGAAATCCAGTTTGCCGTTAGAAACATGCTGTAAATAAGCTGTGCACCAGGAAACACAGACTGAGCCCTTCTGAGAGCTGCCGGCTTTGAATTCTTGGCTCTTCTCACATGGATTCACTTGTTTTACAGGTCTGACTTTCTGAACTTGCAGGGGTACAACTCATATATTGATTTTATTGATGCTTAACTTCAGCAGACCACTTACTGCTTCTAGGGCAAAAGTGGGCTGCTGGGGAGATACCTCCAAGCCGTGCCCCTCAGTGATTCATTAGAAGAGCTTTCCCAATTGAAGTTTTCTAAAAGCAAAAGCTTGACATACGGTGCGGTAGCATGGAACTCACCATTCTGCAAGCCATGAGTGTCAGAGGTCAAAAAATTAGTGATGTTTAGATATGCTAGGAAATCCTGAGTAAGAGCAGATACAATTCTCTCTTCCATCTCCCCTTGCCAGAAGGTGAAGCGCTGCAGACCCAGAGCATGACTGCTGGGGTAGCACTGCTCTCCCTTTCAGGATTTCTTGCTCCTTTTGAATTGCCTGGTCCTGGCTTCTCTCCCTGGCTTAACTCTTCACCAACTGCACCTTGAGGTTGACAGTTCCCTCTAAAAAATTTCGTCGCCTACAAAGTCCAAATGTTACCATCAGCTCCAAGTTGGCTTTGTCAAGATGAGAGATTCGTTTGTGCAGCGGAGCTCTAGTTCACCGTTAGGCTGGATGGCTGACAGGGTGGGAAGTGCCCTGCGTGCGTGATGCCAACATGCTCAGTTTCCTCTCGAGAGAGAATTCAGTCAGCCCTACCAAGGAAGCCTGGTAAATACCATGTCCATGTCCTTTCCAGCACCTCTCCTGGAAAAGCCAGAGAAACTCTTCACCATATATTGTGCAGGAGACATGCTACCAAGGAATAACCTCCTCTGCTTGTACCGAAATCAAAAGTATCAACATCTAGAGACAAACACACTCTCTGTCCAGTTTGTAGCCCTTCCTGCAGTCCACCCTTGCTCTTGGTAGGCAGGATGCTGCCTTCCAGTTTTGGATGGTGCTGCGTAGCACAACCCGGTGTATTACACCAAGTTGGAAACTTGACCTGATACTGGTCTCATTTTCTACTCAAGTGAAGGAAAGTGTCAAATGAGCATCTTCAGCATGTAGCCCATCGCAGTATTTTTGTATCTGGTAAACTAGACTGGGGGATGTCTTTATGCGCTTAAATTAATAAACCTACAAAATTAGGAATTTTCATGGAAACGTCCTTAAAAGCAGCCTGGACCAGCTTTGCCATATGGTCATCTCTTGCATGTGGTCCTGTGGACTGCTTTAGGACCTCAGGATCTCTTTTGGAGAGAGGAGCACGAGGTGGAAAGCGAACTCTGACGGCAAAGTCTGATCAGTAGTTCAGCTATCTCCCCCTGCCATGATGTTTACATTCAACTGAGAGACATTACGGGGAGAAGGGAAGTGGTGGTGGCATCCCTGGCCAGTGACCAGAGTGGAACCAGCTCAGTCCCACCGCTGTGGCTGGAGTCCAGGGACACTTTGGTTCATAGACTTGCAGGAGGCAAAGGGCAGACTGTCAGCTGCTCCTGTTTTGACTCTCAAGCCCCAAATATGGATACATGACCTACAGTAACATCTTAATATTTTTTTTGCTGCTTCTTGACCAATAAAGAGAGCTTCAAGGTAGTCCTCCATCTGTAAATACCAGTGACTTGCTGGGCATGCCCTAGGAAGGCAGCAAGATGCAAGTGTTTGAAGAGCCAGTCTCCAAAATGTGCTGGGTGGTGCAGGCAAGAAAAAAACAAGTCAGGCAGAGGCAGACTTCCTGATGGTCTTGGGGGGTTGCACAAACCCTCCTTTCCTCCTGTTGCCTAGTTCTGCCTGCTACCGGTGCATGTCTGATTTGATTGTTTTGGGTCAAATCCTGCATCAGTTATGACACGTTTTCTTTTTCAGATAAAATCAGTTCATCCTTTGTTCTCTGAGAGATGTGGAAAGGGGAACGAGAACATTTCCATTTACTGTGCAGTTTCTTACAGAGCAGAGCGTACCCCGCTTGTCTGCACCAAGTGTTTCCCTTGGTGGGTCTGTCTGGACTGCAGATCCTTCTGTCTGTCATCACAGATCCTTCCCAGAGAGTGGATACTGGGCTCTTCTCTTCAGAGAGTGTCCCTTGTTGGAGGTGCTCCTCCAAGGATTTTACAACTTTTCAGTCATTTCTGTATAGTGTTGGCTGGGAAGGAGAGCTGTCGGCTGATGAAATGTGGGGGCTTGGATGAAGGGGCCTGCGTCTGTGACTGCTTGTTAGGGAACGAGGCCAAGGGGGAGAGGTGATGACTGGATCTAGCCAAGACCATTGTATGTCAGTACCAGGTGTTGCCTGCTGTTGCACAGCTGCCTCTTCGGTGCCATTTCAGCATTCCTTAGGCAGGTTCGGCCCCTCTGACCTGGCCACCCAAATATCAGCTCAGGAGCTCGGTCCCATCACTCCCTTCATGGGTCGGTGCTTGTGCTGAAGAAGTGTCCAGCCTGGTACCTCTCCCGTACTACACAGGTTCTCGGTCAACGTGGGCATCTGCACTGTGTTGAGTAGCACATCCCCAGAGGGGATGGGAACAAAGCAACGTGCCCAGAAATGGTCTGGTTTTATTGTAGGGCTACGGAGGGGAAAAGGCTCTGCCCATGGCTTGTGGAAGAGAGTTGGGTAAGGTGAGTAGACAGTCGTGTGCTTAGTGGCTGAGGATTTTAATAAGCATAAAGGAGTTCAACTTGTTGCATCTGTGGTGGCCCTATTAGGGAAATGTTTGAAGGACGAGAGTGAAGTGCTTGGATGAAGGATGTCTGGAGAAATGCAGGGGCTGCGAGAGGGGTGGATGGGTGGTTTGGGGATGGGGTAGTGAGTACAAGAGCAGAGAGCAGGCTGGTGAGAGATGAGGATGCCTGGGTTTGGGGCAGCCAGGGTAAGAGAGGGATGGAGAATGAGCACCACTCGCAGGCCGGTGGCATGGGGAACGACTGCTCTTAGTGAGTGTCTGTCCCTCCTGTCAGCATTACTGGAAGCCTCCTTGTCTTCAGGTGATAGAGAAGTTTAAATCCAGAAAGCCAGAAAGAACGAGATCTTACCATGGCTTTTCATCCCAAAACTGCCTGAAGCCCCCACTCCACATAGCTTGTGTAGAGCAGAAACAGAAAACCGTGAGGTTATGTGTAATTGTTCTGAACTCTTTCCACCTTCCCAAGTTTCAGAAGACTAACTCCCCCCGCCTCCAGCCCAAAAATTCAAAAAAAGAAAGTTGCTTTAAACAGAGTTTCTCTGGGTGATTTTGGATAGCTATTGCAAGAACTGTTTTGGATAAGGTCCCCAAAGCTTTGAAGACTTCTCAGACTTTAACAACTTCGGGAAAAAGAATGTTTGATCTAAACCTGGCAATCTCCATGGAAAAAAAAAAAAAATCCTTGCTCAGAAAAGTCTCCTGGGTCCTGCAGTGGCTGGCCATCATGCTGGAGCAATGCTGCTGGAAGACATGATTCCCCAAAAACTTCTGCTGGGCTCGAAGATGCGCAGCAGACGCCTGCCCTCCCCTCCAGGAATGCCCGGCACCACTCTGTCTGCAACGGCGGGGCACCCGCTAGTGAATGCAGGGGACCAGCTGCCAGCAAATCCCTCTCGGCACCAGCTGCACGGGGAGTCTGCGGGACTGACAGGTTTCGGAAGGGCGAGTGCCTGATTTATGAATGGCTGCTCTGTCTTGCAACGCGCTTATGCTAAGGGTGGGCATCCGGCACCCTGCAAGCGTGGCAATGCCCGCTGATAGAGCCCTTGGCTCAGCCGCCCTGTCCCACCCGTACCCTTGAAACCGGCCCGTCGTGGCAGCCGGGCAAGCTGTGGATGTTGTGGCTGCAGGGGATGTGCCGGGAGTGATGCCTGCCCCCTCGCCCCCAGACCAGGGGAATTTATTCGCTCGGCAGCCTGAAGATGGATGCCTGCAGTGTCAGCAGCAGCTCCCCTCCCCAGCGGAGCGCAGGGCATGCCAGGGAGCCTTGTCCCTGCACAGGCGTCTCTCCAGCCCTTGCTTGGCTCCGGTTACAGCCCCTGAGGAGGGAGGGCTGGTGTTCGAACAGGCAGCTGGGGCCACTGTTTCTGCGTGGGAGGTGGGAAGCCTTTCAGCATCCCTCTGCCTGCGGGTTTCCAGCCAACACTTGCCCGTAGCTCCCTTTTGCTGCAGGCTGGAGCATGCAGCAGGGGCTAGTCCCTCCTTGCCTGCGCTGGGCTGGTACGGCGGTAGCCCCTTGTAGGGAGCAGGTAGCCTCAAGGACACAAGTGCTACAGGTCAAAGGGAGTTTAAGCTTAACAGGAGGAAAAGCCTTTCATTGAGGCACTGCGCAGCTATAGAAATTGCAGCTCTTTCCGGCAGATGTCAGCTGGGAATGGGAATCAGCTGCAGAGGCCACAGGGGGACATCATAGGGCTTCTCGGAAACGATACGCTTGCAGTTCCCAGAATGAAGTGCTGTGGTTGCTGTTCGCAGGGTATTAGGAAAATCTACCTGCCAACTCACTGCATCACAAACCGTGGGGGCCTCCTGAAGGTCTCGCCTGCAGAACAGCCCTTGGGAAGGGTAGGATTGCTCTGGGCAAAGTGTGAGCTGTGTATGAAAATTGTGTTGTTCCTCATCCCTGGAGCAGAAGGAAACTGCCACGGGCTCATCCAGTCCAGGGTCCTGCTGCCAAGTACAGTCAGTAGCTAATGTTTATGGAAAATACAAGCAGCAGCGTTGATCTCTGGTGATCCCATCACTGGGATACTCTCGTGGCCTCCTCCAGTTAGCAGTTTAGGGCTCATTCGCTTCAGCCACAAGTATCTGAGGGCTTTGCACTTCTTATAGAAACTGTTTTGGAGGGCCAGAGCAGCAGCAAAGAGCAGACCGTGGCGAGACGGGGACCGAAGAGGAGGATGGAGAGCCTTGCAGGAAGGGCTTCAGGAAAAAGTCATGACTTGGCTTCCTGCAGAAGAGGAGGAAGGAGGCACTAACCAACAGAAAGCCAAAGCTGCCGATGGCAGCAGTGGGAAGGGAATGAGGCAGCAAAGGATGCGAGAGATGGACAGGCAGTGAGGATGGAGAGGGCAGATGCCAGGGGCAGTGCAGAGTAAGAGACCTCAGTGAGGAAAGGAAGGTAATGGTGAAATCTGGTCTGCGAGGGTGTCTGGGCTATGGGGATGGCTGTTCATGGAGGAGAGCAGGAAAGGAAAACTCTTCTGAGACTGCCTGGTTCCAGTGGGCTAAGTCCCTTGGGGGCCAGAGGACACTGGAGAGCCCCAGCAAGCAAGGGGGTGTATCAGAAGAGCAGATTGGAGCGAGGGGAACCAAGCAATACATGAGGAGGAGATCTGACATATGCTGCTTTTCTGGTCAAAGACATCTTGAATCAGCCAAAACCAGGGTGAATTCCTGCTGATGAGTCTTTGCTCCTGGTCTTTTGCTCCCGCTATGGGACCTTCATGGGAGCAGGTGTAAGCTGGGCTCAGGCATTGCTGCAGGCTGCCAGCATCTCTGGCTGGTGCAGGTAGGAGGCTCCTCACCCTGGAGACGAAAAGGGTCCTGGTCAGCCCCGAAACCTGTGGGTTGGCAGCTGGGAAGTATCCAGGATAGGTGGGTAGTGGCCCTGTCCCTGCCCTCTCTCTACGTCAGAGCCATCGAGTCTAGACGCTGTGGAAATTCCTGGAGAGCCCTCGCTGGCCCCGTGCCAGGGCTGCCCATGAGACCTGACCCCCCACTGCATTTGGGGGTGCCGGGGGCTGGTGGGGAGACCCTTGGGGACTGGTGGAGGTGAGCAGCATGCTGGACTCCTTCACTTTGGCAGCACAGAAAGCCAGCAGGGGCATTTGCAGGAGATAAGCTTCGGATGTCTACCTTAGGACTTCGAACAACTGTTGAGCGCATTGACTTAAGCGGAGGCATGATGTGATCGTTGAAACTTTTATCCCATGCCCTTAGGGTCAGCTTTGCTGTGCCGGGAGCCCTGTGTGAAGTATGGGAACCAATGTTGGCCACTGGCTCGAGCAGTTTTCCCCTGAAAACTGCTCTTATTCTGAGCTAGAGCCGCTGTCGGTGGGAGATGAGGGCTGTGGCTAGCACTGGCCCATGTGGGGCACTCATGCTGATCCACTGCCGCTGTCGGTGGCGGGGAACGTGGCTGCGTGCCCGGCCTGCTAGCCAGCCAGTCACACACGTCATGATGTCATTCTACTGAAAAGGCAGGTGACATCTGTTGTCAAGTGACATTTGTAGGACACCAAACTGGCTGTGATGCAATCAAGGTTGTTTCTGTTCAATGGAAACTTTCGGATCAGCTTACAGGCTGTGACACTTAGCGAAATGCTGTGAGCCCCATGGAGGGGCGAATGCCTGTTTTCTAACCTTAGCCTTAGTCTCATCAAAACATGCCTCTTCATATAAAAGTGACAGTATGCTCATCTTCTCCTCCCAGCCAGTGTTACAGGAGACGATCGTGTGATCCACTCCCCTCTGTTCAGGAATGAAGTGCTGGGATTTTTTTCTCAAAAATAGCCCTATTCCTAGGAGTGATAAAAGACTTGGATAAGCCCGTCAGGTTTCCACTCACAATACTTCTTCTGCTGTGTGATTTAAAGAATGCGGTGAGCCCAGAATAACATGTATCCTTTTCTGCCGGAGCGTTTTGTTTTGCTGTTGATACCTCGTCCCCACGGGAGCAGGCTTGCTGTGCTACTGGTTGCAATGTTTCACACCCTGATGTACCATCCATCTCCCCCCCAGGATACCCGCAGCCAGAGGTGACGTGGTACAAGGATGATGAAGAGATGGACCGCTACTGTGGTTTACCCAAGTATGAGATATTCCGTCATGGAAATCACCACACTCTGCAGCTGTACAAGTGAGTAAAGAAGCTGGAGAGTGGTTGGAGTTGGTGGTGGGAGCTCTGAGCGTGTTTTCAGTGTTTGGAGGAGCTGGCTGTCAGCAGTGATCTCCCCCCAGCACCCGTGCTGGCCCCTTCTGCTCTCCGTTGCGATGTTCCCGGCTGTCCCTTCCCCTTCGGCTCTTTGCTCTGATGGCTCCCCGATCACATCAGTGTGAGATCCATTACTGCATCCAGGCATAGCTGCCATGTCGGAAGCAAGAGGAAAGTCAGGAGAAGTTCCTCTCTCTGGAGCGTTCCGGGCTGGCAGCAGCGTGTGCTATGGCTGCACCAGACAGGAGATGAGCGTTAGGGCTGGATGATGGTGAGCCAAGGGAAAGCACTGGCTGCCTCCAGGATGACGGTCCAGGGGATCAGGCAGGACAAGGACAGAAACAGTTCATAGGAGTGTCCTAAGCAAGGGCAAAGAGGAGAAAGGGCTGCAGCCCTGTCCCAGGAGGGCCTTTCCTAGCTCTCACCATGAGGTCAGGCAAGGAAAGGGCTGCTTTGGCACTTGACTGATGGAGCCAAGGGCCTCCTTTATTCAGCCCTGACTACCAGCTTCTGTTAACTTTAAACGAGGACTGTGTTTCTGGAGAGCCAGGCACTCTGTCCCCAGCAAGCAGAGACCTGTCACACCTCGAGCCCTGGATTTGGGACGTCAGACAGGTGCGGCACTGTCTGAAAGTGCAGAATATCGGTATTGCTGATAGTCCTGTCATCCTCGTGCTTCTAGCCTGGACTTTTCTGCCACCCCAGGTGTGCTCCAGGTTTCTGTCAGAGGCTGGTTCACCTCTCGAGGGAGCAGGGATCTCCACAGGCCAGGCGTCCCTGAGGGGACGGCAGAGACGGCATGCACCATTGTGCTGGAGCCTGTGAAGCGGGGTGGGAAGGCTTTGGTAAGGCAGTAGGGTAGAGGAAGAACAGAAATGTCATGGGCTGTGAAGACCTGAGAGGAGAAGATCCTGCAGAGGAATGTGGCCAAGAACAGTCGAGAAGCCTGGTGCTAGCTGTTTCTCCTCCATCCCAGCCCTCTCTTATCAGAGTTACAGCTCAGGGAGGAGTTGGGCACTGATTTAACGTCCAACTTGCTTATCTGCTAGTGCTGAGAACAGGCAGAGCCCCGGGAGGGAGGCCAGCCCCAGGCCTCCAGACCTACTGCGGGCACCTCAAGGGCCATGTCTTCGTCTTCTGGCCCCTCTGGAGCAAGGAGTGGGAGAGCGTGCATGCCTGTGTGCCCAGCGGTAGTGCCTGGGGAGGATGGGCAGGTCTCACGCAGAGCTTTTGGTTTCCAGGTGCCGAGAAGAAGATGCAGGCATTTACCAGGCCTCAGCTAGAAATAACAAAGGCATCGTGTCCTGCTCTGGAGTGCTGGAAGTGGGAACCATGACGGAGTTCAAAATCCATCAGAAGTGGTTTGCAAAAATTAAGAGAAAAGCTGAAGAAAAGCTACGAGAGATAGAACAGGGCAAGAAACGAGGGAAAGAAAATGTGGAGGTGGAGAAGTTGCAAGGAATGAGCCCCGATCGGCTCCAGAGAAAGCGGAGGCTGGCCAGAGATCTGAATCTCCGGTCGGGAGCCTCTCCATGGGAGAAGGAGGATGCAGTAAAAGTGCACGTCGCCGATTCTCAGTCCAGGTTGCATGAGGACATTGCTGAGCCGAAGGAGCAGCCGATCAATGCGATGACGGGCTTTCCAAACAAACTGATGGCACCTTTGAAAGCAGAGGTGACCACCAATGGAGATGCCTCTTTGGAAGGTGTGGAGGAGAACGGGAACAGCTTTCTCGCGTACATCTATGAGACGGTGGAGGACCTAGCGACTAAGCCAATGGCAAAAGACTCTGCAGCTAAAAAGAAAAAGAAGGTGGAGGCTCCTCCAGCAGCAAAGCAGGAAGTTTCCAAGCGAGAAGAAAGTGGGCGAGACAAGGCCAACCCCTCACCAAATCCAAGGTTTGCCCCTCCTGTCCCCTTACGCAGGAACACACGTTTGAGGGTGGCAAATGATCAAGAAGTGGAAAACAGTCCAAAAATGAAAGAGCCTGGGAAAGCTGTGAATCAGGATGCCAAAATCAATGGCGACATGCACTTCTCTTTGAAAGAGATGTATTTTGATAAGCAAGTGAAGCCAGCAGCAGGGAAGGAGGAGGCGAGAGCCAAGGAAGAGGCTGCGAGGGAGGCTACCCTGCAGCCTGTGGCAGTCAGCAGACAGACGGAGCATGCTCCGTCGTCCTCAGAGGTGTTGGAAGCCAGACCTGTGCCGTCCGAGGGACACAGAGGCCAGCACCAAGCACAGAAGTCGGAGGAAAACAAAGCCGTCGGTCCAGAGGTAACTAGGACAGAAAGCATCCAACGCAGGGGTTGCAACAAGAGAATATCCGTGCCGCACGGTCGTATTGTGGCACCAGCCCTGGGAGGCTGTGTGTACCCCGCGGGATCTGCTGCCGAGGCTCCATAGGTCTCCACTGGCAAAAGCCCCCAGGAAAAAGGGCTTTCTGGACTTTGTGTGCCCAGACAGCAGAGCTTCCGCCCCATCTCCGAATAAATGTCAGACGAGGTGGTGAGGAGAGATGTACGTCAGGGCCCTCCGGCCGAGCAGCTGGTCCCCGGGTGGCCTGGGGCGTGCTGTGAGCTCTCCCGCTTAATCTGCAGGCTGACCTCATGCGAAATGTTTCCAAATCAGTTAAGCAGGGAGCACTGAATGGCTATTTATAGCTGGGGGTGGATGCCTTGTGCGTACGACAGGCAGCGAGAGTGATGACATCTGTTCAGTTTAGCAATTGAGCCTGAGCTTCAGCCTGTGCTTAATGAGCCCCCCATGCAAATGAGCGCAGCGTGCCAGGTACGCCACGTTAGCTGCGCCGGGCAGGGCGTTGGATTTTGTTTACAGTGCAACGTGTATACAGTAGACCTGGGCTATTTTTTGGCTCTTCCCTGTTGGAAAAACTCTGTTGCAAGACGCATTGTGGTGGTGATGCAGTGCCAGGGCACAGCACCTGCTCCTGACCCTCACTGCGTCTTTTAGTCAACTTCTATTTCTGTCACTTAACCTGAAGCATTTTCCATGAAAATATTAGACTGGAAGCTACCAATCTTTTTTTTTTCTTTAATGACTCCTTCTGTGGTAAAAAGTTCTCTGAGTCCAATTTGCAGGTGCTGTCAAGATTTGGCGTTTGAGCTATGGTAGGTGGATGCTTTCAGTACAGACCAAGCTGTCAGAGGAGGCTCTCTGGGTGCAGCACGTCTCCCTCGGTAGGTAATGCAGGTACTTCAGGATGTGGAAACATGCACGATATGGAAAGTGGGACTGCCAGGTGCTCCAGTGAAAGAAAATTCCTTTCTTCCTCTTCTAGATTTCTTTAGCCACAGGTAGGAGCACCGGTTACTGGTAAGAAACCTGCTGCGTTATGCAGTGAAGCGAGCATCTGGGTCCTGGCCTCGCCACAGTGCAGCACCCTGAACCCATCTTTAACCTGACCCATCCGCAGCACATATTGCTGGAGAAATTATCGCTGTGCGTGCGAGCCCATGGCAAAGCAATTCGTTTTCTCCCTCTCTGCTCATTTTTATGCCCCTTGCTCTTAAGGAGGGTGGAAAGTGGTGGTGTGTAGCAGCCAGGCTTGAGCTGTCATCCCTGAGCCTTTGACATGCATCAAGGTATTTTCCTCTTCAAAAACCCACTCACAGAGGGAAACCTGTAACTTGTCAGCTGGTGTGCCTTTGAGCAGACAAAAGGCAATGCTTCTGATTTGAATTTGAATGCTTCAGCTAGTTGGTGATGCTGGGGAAAGTGCTCAGGCTTTTGTGTGACCAAATAAGCTATTTTAAAGCCTTTTAAAGCTGACTCCGGATGTGTTTGAGGATATTTTCACTCCCCAGGACACGAGTCGCTTGTCTTTTTCTCCTTTAATCTTTCCCTTAAACAAGACAGGGTCGTAGCATGAGTGTTTTCCTGGCCTTGGGATCTAGCTGGGCCTCATGCTCAGGGCTTCTCTTTTGAGATGGATTTATCCGTAGCAGAAGGGCTTTGCAAAATGCCAGACCGTAGCCAGGCTCTGAACATCCTCACGCAAAAGAGCAGAGTAGAAACCGGATTTCCATCATGATCATTCTTGCCTAACTTTGAAACTGATGATTTTATTTTATTTCTTTTACGTGACCCTAGTTTGAGTGTTGTACGATTACTTAAGGACAGATGCTTTTCTGAAAAGCTCCCAGAAAGCTTTTCTGAATAAGCTTTAGTTCGTGCACCAATAATAAGCGAATTTCCCCCAAATCCCAAGTCCTCTTCAGCCAGAGAGATGCCCCCATTGACCGGCACCATTGTGTAGAGCCGCCTCTGTGCGTCCGTCTGTGAACTGCCAGCCCCGGTCTGCCTCCAGCCCCCTTGGGCACTGTGCTGCTCAGCCCCCCGCGCAGAGGGACTGCGGTTGGATTGGGCTGTGTCCGTCCCCATCCCTTTCCGTGCCACAGAGGACCAAATACTGTGGTAAAACCCAGCAGGGTTTCACTGCATGAAGCCCGTCTGTCTCTTAAAATAAAACCTTTTAAGCCTGAGCACTGGGGTGCTCTGTGTTGTGACACTCAGCCCGCTGAAGCAGGCCAGGGACGTGGCTCTAGGGGAACAGCAGCAGGGACGTGTGGCATTTGGGGGTGCCTGTGCAACCCTGTGAACTGGGGCCCTATTTCTGCGAAGACAGAAACTGCCCGGCCTTTGGCATCCTTTGGAGTCTACCAAGGAAGCAAACTTGAATTCTCTGTGCAGGAATGGCCCCCCTAATGCTGCTCCTCCCGCCTCCGTCCGCTGATATTCACATTGTCATAGTAATTGCTTGGGGAAGGGCTTGCTGAGAGGCCAGCATTATCTTTCCTGGTTTTCCCAAGCATTCAAACAAAGCCCAAGTGGCACAAAATAGAAGGACTAAGTGAAACAGCCCTCCTTTCCCATGGGCCTCATCTTGGAGGCTTAAAACTCAAGTCAGAGACCTCAGGAGAAAATCCTTAGCAGCAAGTCCTCTGGGATGGAAGAGGAACCTGTTGTGTGCGTGCCCTGTTCCCATGCGATTGTCCTGATGTTGCTAGCTGAGCATCGGCTGGGCATAGCGTGTATGTCAGCGGTATCGCTGCCTCCCCCGAGCCTTATCCTACAAAAATAGATAGTGCCCCTGGGCTGGAGGATTTCACCAGATCTGCTCGGGATAAAGCTCAGCCGTCACAGCGGGCAGCTTGCTGAAACGTCTGCTGGCGTGCAGCTGCAGTCGGAAACATTTGAGCTTCCCGAATGTCAAAGAAACAGGATGGTTGAATAGCGCAGATAACGTCACGGTGTACAGTTTCGCTATAAATCATTTGGGCAGCCTCATCCAGATAGTGTGACATGCCCATCGCCCCATCTCAGCGTGGAGATTGCAGATGGGGAGCAATCTCCAGGGGGAGCACTGAGTCTTCAAAAAGAGCAAGGAAATTATACAAGGTCTCAGCAACGACTGGTGAAAATGGGAAAGTTTTGCTCCTTGGGAAGGCGCCGTGTCAGAGGAGATTGAATTAAAAGCCATTGAATGTTTTAGAGAGGGAGATCTCCTGCCTCTTTGTGCACAGCCAAGGCATTGAAAGGCAGAAGAGTTGCAGCTGATTAAAAGAAAAAACGTTTTGTGCAGCATGACAGGGGGCTGTGGGACCCACTACCGTGGGACGATGGCGAAGCCAGGAGGCCCTGGGTGAGTGAGTATCAGCGATACCAGGTTAATACTTATGATTCAAGCAGAAGTTGGGCAGTGCCATACGGTACAGATGGACCACAAGCACCGCAGAGCAGACCCAGGCAGCAAAATGATGCTAATTTTCTATTTTCTTTTTTGACTAGGTTGCAGCAACAGTGGGACAGTCTGCTAGTGACCTAAAACATCCAGTGTCCGGTCCAACTGTAGAGACCGATCAGCAAGCCAATAAGTTAGAGGAGCTCAGGAAAGAGACACCTGTCTGCCAGGAGACCAGGGGGGCTGGGAAAAGGACAAATCCTCGGCTGAGGCCTCAGGAGCCACCAAAGCCACCAGCACGTTCTCCAGACCAGGTGCAGTCCAGCAAGGAGCACTCTTCCTCTAGGAAGCAGGCAGAAGGACATTCCCATGCTCTTGAGAGCAGAGACTCCCAACAAGGACTGTTAAATCAAGAGGACAAGAGCCAAGGTGAGGAAGAGCCATTGCTAAAGAAATCGAGTCCTCCAGAGCCTGGAGAAAACACTCCTCTTGAGCAAATCGCACATCAGGCAGCAGTCAAGGATGGGAAGAGCAAAGAGGCAGGAGCAGAGCTGTCTGGGAGCCATCCCCGTGCAGAGACAGGAGGGAGCGGTGCAGCAGAGCCATCTCCTGGGACTGCGCGCAGGGAGGCGGGAGGGACACCTTTGGGACATCAGGAGACTGAAATGCCGGCTCCTGCTTCAGTCCAACTTGCCAAGGAAGAGCTCCTTCCTGCTCCTGCAGTGGGGACGTCAGTGGCTCGGGAGGCACCGCTTGCAGCTCACGGCGCCCCAGGGATGGAGCCCCCAGCAGGAGAGGTCCCGTCTGGAGCCCAGCTGGTGCCTCCTGCGAGCAGAGAAACGGAGATCAAAAAGGCAGATGGATCTGCCCCACAAGAGAAGTTTTCAGCCAGCACGTTAGGGGCGGGGAGTGCCAAACCAGTGGCCGTGGGACCTCAGGGGAAGGAAGGGGGAGAGCAAACAGCCACAGCTCCACGCCAGGAACCGGCAGCACCTTCAGGCACTTTTGAAGGAGATGCTGAGGTTCAGCCACAAGTACCACTGGTCCTGCCTAGCCCCGAGAGACCTCAGGAGATGTCTTTGGAGGAGAAGATGCAGCACAAAAACCTTGTTTCCTCCTTGAAGAACTATCTGCTGCTGCTTTTAAAAATGTCAGATAGCAGTAAGGATGCCACGAAAGAAGACACTGACCCCGGGGATGAGGAGCAGCCAGATGCAGAGGAAGTCATGCTGCCAGAGATAGGCATCGCAGGCCTGAGCCCCCGCACCTCAAGGAGAGTTTTGGAAAAGGTACAAAACAATCAGCTCTTCCAGACAGCAGAGAACTTGCCTCTGACCCCCAGGACGTCCAGGCGGATCACGGGCATGATTAACGAGGAGTTTGTTACCAGCAAGGAGATGCTGGCTTGCAGGCCTGTGCCACCAAAGAGACGTACTCGGGTCGCTCCCGAGGCAGAGGGGCCACCCCAGCTCTCTGTGCCCTCCATCGTGGTGGGCAGCATGCCGGCAGCAGGAGCGGGGCAGCCTCCTAGTAATATTTCCCATTTGCCTCCAGTAAGCCCTGAAAAAGAGAGCCCTGGTGACCCTCTGGCAGTGCTACCTTGTGCCACACCAGAGGAGCTTGCTTCCGGGGCCCGGCGCAAAATATACCTGCCAAAAACCAAGCAGGTGGGGGAGGAAGAGGAGGCAACCCCAGAGAGCCCAGGGCATGTGAGAAGTCCTACCGTTTCGCCACGGCAATCCAGGAAGAACGCGGCCCTGTTGCCGTCGCCTGCCCTGGCTCCGTCCCCTCCCGCAGAGCGGCGCTCGCCAACCCTCACGAGGAAGATGGCCACGTTGGAGGTTCCTAAGCTGTATGAGGAGCCCACAGGTGACAGCAGTGGTGACCACGAGGTCCCTGAAGATGCTAAGCCAGAAGCACAGCCAGCAGAGTCCAAGAAAGCAAATAACCCATTTAAAGGTAAGGAAAGAGGTGATCCCCATGAAGCATGTTTCCTTGTTACCTACAAAGGGAGCCTGGCCAACTGAGCTGGTGATAGTCAGCTGGGGCCACGTGAGTTTTGTGCGTTTGCAGGGTTTTCAGCATCGCCCTTTGGCATGTGTGAAAGCCAAAAGTCTGCCCCAAGACTTCTTCCCTAGCGCAGGGAGGGCGGAGGAATGCAAGAGACAGCAGCGCTGAGACTGGCTGTCTCCACAGCCTGGACTTCGCTGGCCAAGGGAATCGTATAATCCTCTTGTTCTTGGTCTGCATGTCCTGGTCCTCACCATGCCTCATGCTGGTCGGGGGTCCAGTGGGCATCAGCGGGGTGCACGCCCCTTTTCCACCTCCATGGTCAATGCTAATTTGATCCCTTGTGGCATCGAATTAGAAAAGGCATAATCCTGGTGTTGAAGTGCTTGTGGGAGCTAGGTGATACCCTCACAGAAATCGGCACTCTTGCAAAAGTATGGGTAACCTTGATAAATCCCTACTTCAGTAGATAAATGTTTCCTCCAACATTGCGTAGTGTTTTTCTGCATTGCCTCTGGCCGAGCCCCACTAGGTATTGCAGTGCTGCGCTGTTGAATGAATTTGTACCGCTTGTATCCCACCGTATTTATCCAAGCGGAGCTCTGAGACCTTCCCTGGGAAGGCGATGTTATACCAGACTGTGCTGACGTACGTGTGATAGCCAACACCGAAGTCCTAAGCAGCAGCGCTGGGGTAGGCTGTGTGTCTCACCATCGATCTCTTTGCACCCTGTCCTTAGCTCCACAGGTGATTCGTAAGATCAGGGCAGAACAATTTTCCGATGCGTCAGGAAACCTGAAACTTTGGTGCCAGTTCTTCAATATTTTGAGTGATTCTAAGCTGATGTGGTACAAGGACGAGATCCCTGTAGCAGAAGCCCAAAGGAGGTAACCTGCCAGCTCCGCTTCGTTGTAGTCCTTGTGCGTAGCCCTGGGTTCGTGTGTTGAATCCAACTCCTCGCGTTTGCTGGGGTGAGGGTGCCCCTTCTGTTAAGGCTGCACGGGAAGCTCATTGCATGGCACGGTACGTGGTGAACTCGATCTTCTCAGTGCCTGGGGAGGGAGGGATCGCCCAGATGGGGAATTGCTGCCAAATTTGTCCTATTGATGCTCCATCTGGAGCCTGGCTTAAGGGCTGACGCTTTGAGCAGCAGAGCCCTGGGGAGGGCAGGGGCTGAACCCGAACCTCAAGGCGGGCAGGGAAGGTGCTGTGCCCATCGCAGAGTTTGAGAGCTGGGTGTGAGCTGCAAAACTGGGACCTCAAGTGATACATGGGAGGGTGTGATACGTGTGTGCTGGGAGGGTCTGCACACTGCACCTGAGCCGGTGCTTCCATGCAACCACCACTGGCAAGCACCGACAGGGAAACAGCAGCTCTGGCTGTGCCCTCTCTATCCCTTGGCACTGCCCTTGCACAGGGAGAGCATGTTTGGAGAGCTGGGTGGCTCGTCGTATCCTGGATGCTCCTTTGGGTGCATTATGGAGAGCAACTTGTTCTCAAGCCCAAGGGAGCTGGTGTGGGAGCATCATCCACATTGGATAGGATTTGCCTGATGCCTTTGAGCGTCCCTTGAGCTCCCTTTATAATGAGCAGGCAGAAAGAGGTGCTGCTGGGGCAGAAACGATCTCCTATGGCAGATATTTGAGCTGGGGCAGATGGACCAGGAGTGGCCTTTGCCTTCTACCTGACCAGAGCAGAGCCTGCTCAGCCAGCGCGTCTCAGGATGAGGGTCCCACCTCTTCCTTCTGGGGCCCGTCATCCCTTTCCTGGTTCACACTGGCCATGCAGAGCAGAAACAGGCTTTTGGCTCTTGTGGAGACCTGTCTACATGGTGTGTCGCCACCTTGGTTAGAGGAACTGCCAGCCCAAAGCTTGGTGCTGCAGGCTGGAGAAGACCGGCAGCCTGCTGATACAGAGCTCGTGCTTTGCCGGTCCCTCGGAGAGGGGCAGGCTGCAGGATGGGGAGTGGTGTCTGCCCTCACTCGTGAACAGCTGAAAGTGAAGCTGGACACCTCTGTGGCTGTTTGGGTTCCAGCCATCCCATCCAGATGCAGATCTGTTAGCCCAAGCACAGCCCTGACCCAGCCACACTCAGAGGCAAGTACCTTTATCAGTCTGTAGCCCAATCCCAGCCATTTTGCAGGGGCTTGTCTGGAAGACGCGCATCTCTGTGAGTACAAACTGCAGGGCGGGGACTCCTGGTGCCGTGAGGTGCCCTTGGGCTGGCTTCCTTTGTAGCCCTCTTCCAGCCCTCCAAGGGCAGCACGGTGCCACCCGCAGTGCCTGTGATGGGGCTCCCGTGTGCCCCCCCGCGTCACACGGGGCTGAGGCCGTGCTCCGGTTTCTTCCAGCGCTGGTGACGAGGGCCAGGCAGCCTTGGCTATTGTGCAGGCGTCCCAGAAGGACTGTGGGGTCTACCGGTGCGTGATCAGCAACGAGTACGGCACTGACTCCACCGATTTCCTGCTCAGCGCAGAAGGTGAGGAGCCCTCAGCAGCCTGGCAGCTCTCCCAGCTGCCCGGGCGTGCCGTGGGGTGGCATGGTGAGCTGCAGAGAGGGCTCGGTGCCAGGCTGTGGACAGGGAGCCTTGCACGCCCCATAACACCACCTCTGCGAGGTGCATCTGCCCCCACGTGCTAATTCATGAGCGATTCACGCCATCCTCCTTGCCGTCCCTTGGTGTGGAAGTGCATGGGGCAGGGTGGGATCCTGGCAGGACCTTGACACCTCTTTGCTTTCTGTCTCCTCTAGTGCTGTCAGGATTTATCCTGCGGGAAGAGATCGAAGGTAAGGGCCACGTGCTGACAAGCTGTCACTGCTGCCCCTTGCTGCACGGGGGACAGGCAGGTCTGTGGTGGGGGCAGGACGTGCCCGCGTTGTCCCCCCTCACCAGCTCTTCCCTCCGCCAGTTGGAGAGGAGATCGAGATGACGCCCATGGTGTTCGCAAAGGGTTTGGCTGATGCAGGCTACTGGGGGGATAAGCTCTTCGGGCGCGTGGTGAGCGAGGACATGGAAGTGGGTGCCGGTTTCCTGCGCAAAGCCTGCCGTGCCAGAGCCATCTACGGCCTGGAGCCCATCTTTGAGTCCGGCCGCACCTGCGTCATCAAAGTGCACAATTTCATTGTCTTTGGGACCAAGAATGAGAACAGCCTCATCGAGAAGAACTACGATATCACCATCCAGGTGGGCATCCTTGTGGGACACCCTCCGCCTGTCTCCCCCACACCTTCCCCATCTGTCTGTGCCACGGTCCCCAGCTCTGTGCCCACTTTCTTTATTTCCTTCCACTTTTTGAATGTTCGGGAGGAGTCGAGCCATGTTCCAGCGGGCTGGCGATGTCCTTGTTATTCTTGGCTTCAGCTCTTCTCTCTGAGCAACACGGAGCTGCTCAAAGCTTTCCCGTCACTTGTCCTTTGACCACCAGGACAAGGAAACAACTGGCAGTGGTCCCAGGGGGTGCCTGGCCAGGCAGGGGGTCCCAGGGAGGTGTTGGTGCAGGTCAGGACAGGCCCCTGACTCTGCTCTTTGCATCTCCAGGAATGTAAAATCCAGAACTCCAGCCGTGAGTACTGCAAGATCTTTGCCACTGAGGCACGAGCCGTCCCTGATTTTGGAGCGGTGCCTGAGTAAGTAAGGTGCTGCGGGCTCCGTTGGCTTGGCATCCTGGCAGAGCATCCCAGGGGATGGTGGGAGGGTTCCCTGTGGGTGCTGGGGACATCCCAAAGGGCAGCGCGCTCTTCTCCCACCCTCAAATGGAAGGGATATTGGGGGGGAAGGCAAAAGCCAGGGTTGCGGAGTGCAGTGTGAATCTCCCCTTGCTGCTGTGGGAGAGCTCCCCAGCTGGTGCTGAACTCATCTGTGCGCTCCCACGCAGGATAATTCCCCTGTACCTGATTTACCGACCGGCCAACAACATCCCTTACGCCACAATGGAGGAGGACCTGGGCGGGCCCTGCGAGCAGTACTGTGTCACCGAGAGAGATGGCAGCTTGGTGGCACGAGGCACCTCGGAGATTGTGCTCAAATGCTGCACCTTCCAGCACTGGGTCTACCAGTGGACAAATGGAAACATCCTTGTGACTGACATGGAAGGTAAAGGGATCTCCTGTCTGATTCCTGTGGCCCCTCACCACCCTCTGGCCTGCAAAAGGAGGAGGAAAAGCCCCAGCCTTGCCCTCCTGCCTCTTTCCCCACATGCTGTGGAGCACAGCTCCCAGGGCGACGACCTGCCCTTGGTGCCAGTGCCTGTCCTTCTCTGAGCAGAGACTGGTTGTCCTCCCTTTCATTGCAGGAGTGGGCTGGAAGATGACCAACGTGCGAATCGCTACCAACCTGAAAGGGTGAGTGACCCCAAGCTGCTGGCGCAGGGTGGCCCTGGCTGTCCCCAGCTCCGCCGCTCGCGTGGCGAAGGGCCACGGTGGTGAGCGCGGCCGGGCTCCGGCCTCGGCTCCCTGCTCTGGTGGGACGTCTCCTGGTGCGAAGCAGGGGCTGAGGATGGCTGTGTTGGCAGGTACCAGGGGCTGAAGGAAAGCTGCTTCCCCTCCCTGCTGGAGCAATTCGTGACCGCTCACCAATGTAACCGTTACTGCAGCATCCTGGGCCTGAAGACGCTGGAGCTAGCCAAGCCCAAGGGCTCCAAGAGCCCCTCCATGGGTAGGAAATCTGCCCAGTCCAGCCCTCAGCTCCAGAAGAAGGGGCTGGCAAGTCCCCAGGGTACCCGCAAGGCTGCCGTGAGCCCCAAGAGCTCCCGGAGAGCTGCAGAAACAGGAGAGGCCCCGGCAGCCTCCAAACCCGGGTCAGGGGAGAGCGGCAGGTCTGGCCGCCCGCAGTAGCCTGAGCCGCCGCGGCTGGGACCCCCTGCTCCGGACTCCAGGCCGAGCAGTCCAGAGGCAGCACGCGACCAGGCTGGGAAGGGGAGACCCCGGCAGCGGCCGCTGCCGATGCCGATGCTCTCCTCCCTTTGGCTCCTGCCCTGGCCCGCGGCGCGTGCGTTGTGTGGTGTGTGCTAGTGTGAGCGGCTTGGCCGGGGTCATGGGGGGGCTGTGAGCCGTGGGCAGTGCAGACCCCCTTGCCAGTACCTCTTTACAAGAGCTGCTGCCGGTGGTGGAGCCTGTGGGGCCACGTGCCCCTCCACACTGGAGCTCGCTTTCCTCTCTTGACTCTCTCTGTTTGCCTTCCTTAAGGCAGGGGCCGTCAGACCTGCTCCCTCGGGCTTTGCAGGTGCCATGCCCCCTGCCTGGCTTCCCCGAGCAAACTGGGAGCCCGGGCTGCCCTCCTGGCTCCCAGCACCTCATGTCCCTCTTTGTGTCCTCCATAAAACGACGGTACCAACCCCCGCCAGTGCTCTGTGTCAAGGATGTGAACCCCAACAGCGCCCAGGCGGTCTCACTTGCCCTGGCACACCGTGATTTAAAAGGTTTTGCTGCAGAGGGGTTTAGCGGTGAGCTGCAGGGCTCCTGCTGCTATTGCGTGGGGCTCTGGGGTGCAGGCCAGTCCCGTGGCGTCGGTACCAGCAGCTGCATGGGGATGGGATTTTGCACCCCTGCCCTCCCGGCCTCCCCTGCGCCCCGGGGGGAGCCTCCCACCCCCTTGCCGGGTGGACGCTGAGGGTGGCGGTGCTGCTATGGGTGCTGGCCAGCGCCGCGGTAAGGATGCTCTACCTCACACGGGGCACCCGGGAGTGGGGCGAGAGGGAGCTGTCCCCTCCATGCCAGGCGCTGCTTTGGCACACGTGGGTGTCCGGCCCACAGGACTCGCCCCCTCCTTGCCCACCTGCTGTACGCAGACCCCGTACACCCTGCCCAGCCCCACAGCACGACCTGGTCATGCTTGCTCAGCATTGCCCCTGCTTGGCACATGCCGTACCCCAGTGGCAGCTAGCAGCACCCGCTCCAGATCCCGCTGGATCCCCCGTGGCAGGAGGCAGTGACAGACAGCCGGTGATGCTCGTGCTGGAAAGTAAAGCACCCTGCATTGCATCAAGCCTCCCTTGTGCCCGTCAGCTCGCTCAGGCGTGCAGCAGCCGGCAGAGTGTGGCCGCGGGCAGCAGGGCTTGCAAAGAGCCCCAGCGCTGCCTGCTTCGTCTTGCCACAGAGCATCACCTTCCCTGAGGGCTTTGGAGGAGGGTGCCGGGCGCCAGCAATGCCACCCCACGTGGTGGTGTCCGAAACGGTGGCTCAGTGCAGCCTGGCAGAGGAGGGAAGGGACCGGGCTGGGAGTGCGGCATGCTCTGGGGTCCTGGTGCTTTGTTGTTGGGTCATTGTAAAATAACGATGTACATAACATGGCCGCGTTGTCAAATGGGTGCTCTCGAGTGCAATAAAGTGAAAAGGACTGGCCTGTTCCCCGGCGCTGTGGTCCCTGCGGAAAAGATGCACCCAAGCACGGCAGGACAGGGCGGCTTTGTGTTCGGGGGAAGGAAACATCTTCAAGAAATGGCTTTACCCCCGTCTGCGCCCTGCAGGGGAGAAGAGGGTGGCCGGGGCCGGACCCTGAAGCTGGCACCTGGCGGAGGCTCGGCTGGCGAGGTCTGCAGCGAATGTTGGCTACGGCAGCTGCGGTTGCGGGGTGCAGCCTGAGCAAAGCACCTTGTGCCGTGTGGGACAGCCACGGTCAGAGGCCAGAGCGGGGCTGAGGGCGAGCACACGGGGATTACCATTATTTATTTGGGAGCAGTTCCTTTGTGTCCGCGGGGCCAGCACCTAAGGGTGCTGGTTGCAAGGTGCACATGGCTGTCCGTCATTACTGGAGCGGAGAAGACCAAACGCACAGGTCTCTGCTGGGGTTTTTTCTACTTTTGGGGCCAGGCCTTGCAGACCCTGGTGCTCCCCGGCCCTCGCCCCCGGAGCGGGCAGCTGCCTGCGCGTTTCTAGGTTGTCCACGTGCAGGATGTGTGATTGTAGTGCCCGCAGCACTGCGTCAGGCACGGCATGCTCTCTGCCAGGCCGGCCCAGTCTCCCGTGAAGGAGAGCGTCCCGTTATCGAGCACCGAGCTGGAAGGAGAGAAGCGTGGTCAGGACGAGCTGCTGCCCCACCACCTGGGTCTCCGGGCAGGACCGTACGGCTCTGGGGCTCTTCACACCCACCTGGCAAAGAGCTGCTTGCAGCACCTGTACATGGTGTAGCTGGTAGAGCTGAAGTTGGCAGTGCTGAGGAAGGTCACGCAGTTGCCCAACTCCGTTGGCACATAAAGGAGACCTGAGGGACAAGGTCTCCTGGTTGGGGTTCTTGAGGGACCATGCACGCAAATCCCATATCCTGAGCAGGCTTGCAAATCCTGTACCTCAACCCTGCTCGCGAATACCCTGACTATGCTTGCTTGCAAATCCTGTACCTGGGGCTGTGCTTGCAGGTCCCATGCGCTGTCCCACCTCACCCCCGAGACGGTTGCAGCAGTCACCCCAGGGAACTCCTTGCAGTGCCCCAAAAGCTGCCCTTGAAGTGTCCCCAGCCCAGATGAGGATGAGGGGCCCCAGCAGAGCTATTGGGCTTGGGCAGCCCCTGGCAAAGCCATAAGGGGAGAGCAGAGGGTTTGGCAGAGCCATGGGGAGGACAGGCCTGTCGTCCCCATCCCTGCACCTGCATTTATAGGGGTCTTCAGCCCTTTGCCTGTCCCTCCCCGGTTCTTTCTGGCCCCGCTGGCAGCGGGCAGGGACCTACCTGCCAGGCAGGCGTTGAGCATGGAGACGCAGATGCCGGTGAGCAGGGCTCGCAGCACGACGGCGGCCAAGTCGCTCTTGCGCTCGGGTACCATGGAAGCTGCGAGGGCAAAGCAGAGACCAGGGTGAGTCAGATCCTTGCTCCGGCTCTACCCCGGGCTGGGGACAGGTAGGGACGTGTCCCAGGTCCCCAGCTGGCTCTGCCACACAGCGTCCTGCCCACCCCAACCCCTGGTGTCTGGGGGACATGGTGATCCCCGCCAGCACCCAGCACACCGTCTGCCCATCCTGGCAGCTGTGGGTGCTGGCAGAGTGCTGTGCCCACCCTGCACCCGTGGGTGATCAACCAGAGCTCTCGGCACTCTCAGCACTGGAGTCTCTGCTCTTTGCCCCGTGGCTGGGTGGCACCTGGGCTTGGACGTGCTCTCGCCCACGGACACAGGGCAAAATCATCCCTATCACCTCGTGCAAATCCTGTTTCTTATCGGTGTGCTGGCAGAGACTGAACGTGGAGGCTTGAGGGCAGCAAATTCCTCCTGCCCCAGCTGAGCCCTTGCTCCCTGCGCCCAGGATCCCCCTGCATTGTGACCAGGCACCCAGGATGCGGGTCACACTCACCCAGGCCTCCGAGCATGATCCCGATGGAGCTGAGGTTGGCGAATCCACAGAGCGCAAAGGTGGCGATGCTCTCGGCTCGCTCCTGGAGGGCACAGTGGCAGGGGACGGTCACCTCCGCCCAGGGGCAGCCCCAGAGCACCCAAAGCTGAGCACCATGTTATAGCTCCCAGCCCAGCCAGACATGATGGAGATAGGTCCCCCACCCCAATCCTTTCTCCTTCAGCTATTTTTGGGAGCGAAGATGCAGGTGGTAGGCAGCCTGCCCCCAGGGGAAGCTGGGCTGGGAGAGCAGGGGGCCCGTAGCACCACGATCTGTCCCACCAAGGAGCAGGATAAATGGGGAAGGGCTTCACTGACTCCTTCAGGATGACCCCGTAACCCAGCAGTTAGTGAACCTCCAAGTCTAGTTGGCCATAGGTGCCCTCCTGCCCCCAACACCATCATCCCCCTGCCTGCCCACCACCCGTCCGCCTGGCAGGTCCCATGCCCTGTTTCGGCTGGCTCCATCCCTGCCCTGTGCCCGGCAGGGTGGCGGGTGCCCCTCACAGATATCCACTGCTTCTGACTCCCGTTCCACTCCTCCAGGCCTGCCAGACGGTTCTTCTTGTAGGTGGACAGCTGCTGGTACGCCACAAACTCGTTCAGGAAGATCTTGATCCCCAAGAGCTCGGCCACCAGCGGCGAGTCTGCCCAGTCTGCCCCCATGAGAAAGGCCACGGGCATGAGGACGTAGGAGCAGATGATCTGGGAAAAGCATCCCAGAAGGGAGCAACTCAGAGCTGACCATCTGCATAGCCCCCAGCTTGGACATCCACTGCCAGCATTTGCCAAGCACCCAGCAAGGGTCTTGGCAGCCACCTGAGGCGGTGGGCAAAGGTGGGGATGGGTGGGGGATGCAGGATCTGGCAGCGCAGACCATGGGGCTGCCTTGGGGATACCTGGAAGGAGAGCCCCTTGATGTCTACCATCTCTCCGAACCAGCGCAGGGCAGCGTTGATGAACTCCAGCACCGCCAAGAAGGCAATGAGGTTGGCCGCAATGTTGGCCACGAGCCCCACGGAGGCGGCAGCCCCGTTGCTCGCAGCTTCCAGGATGTTCTGCTCTTCCCTGTGTGGAAAAAAAAGACCCTGATGGGCTCATGTGGCCAGGCCTCCCCTGTGCAAGGTCAGCTCTCGCTCCGTGGATGTCTGCACACCGCAGGATCTCCCAACCTCGGGCCACCCCCAATGTCCGCTTGTGCCCCCAAATTGCCCCCACAGCTTTCCCGCACTGGCAGGACGTGTGCAGCCCCACTCCACCATCCCTCTCCTCACACTCACCCACTGGAGAGGCGGACGCTTGCTTTGCCCTTGAACTTGGACTCTTCCACTTCGGGGTAGATGAGTTTGGACATAGCGAGGGCGCAGGGCGCAGCCATCACGGAGGCTGCGATCAGTGATGCCGCATCTATCTGCAACGCGCAGACCGTGAGCTTAGGCACCTCCGTGCAAGGCTGCGCCCCGTGACGTGCCACCCCAGGGCACCCCAGCACGCGGCTGGCATCAGCCAGCGATGCTCAGAGCAGTTCAGGGCTCTCCGTTTGCTCAGGGTGGGAAAAATGTCTCTATTTTTCCCATCTCAGCTGGCCACGGCACGTAGGGCAGCTCGCCTGGATGGAGGCACTGCTGGAGCTGCGGCGATCGCGGCCTCAGAGATGTTAATCTCTCCTGCTGTTTGACCTAATCGTGATGATTCTTACCCCTTCCTTGTCCCTTTTTATCAGTATCAGAGCAACAGGTTGTACAACGTTGCGAACTTCTACCCGGTGACGAAGAACCAAGCTCCCAGTCTCACCCCTCCCCTGCCCTCTGAGTGGCAATGTCTCATTTCTCTGACCTTTCACCCTTGACTTCTCGTTTAAGCAGACTAATTAATGTTTAAATAGCAGGAGCTCAGCCAGCGGGTCGAGGGGAAGGTTTATTCCCCATTACAGAGCACTGATGAGGCCACGCCTGGACACCATGTCCAGGGCTGAGACACCGATGAACTGGAGTGGGCATCCCTGGGGGGTCAGGGCACAGGACCGCTGAGGTGATGCTGGAGGAGCTGGGGGAGATGCTGTTCCTCACTACTTAAAAGGGGGTTGGAGGGAAGACACCGCTCAGAGGTGCCCAGTGAAAGGGTGAGAAGCAACGGCGCAGTTTCAGTGGGGAAATTCCAGTTGGATATAAGGAAAAAATTGTTCCCCATGACCGAGGCACCTGGAGATCTCCATCCATGGGGATGTTCACCACTAACCTGGACAAGGCCCTGGGCATCCCCTTGGGCTTTGCCATCACCTCATTTGGGCAGGAGGGTGGATCAGACACCCCTAGAGGGTCCTCCCAGGCTAAATTATCCCGTGATTCAGTGAGATTTGCCCTGCTCGCTGTGCAAGGTCACAGAGTGAGGGTCCCACGGCAGTGCCTTCTGCCTGGCAGGGCTCTGGGGTTTTGGCCAGGCCAGCGAAGGTGAGGCTAGACATGGAGACACCCTGCCCTCATCTTGCTTATGGAAGGGGACTATGGGGCACCTGCTGGGGGTCTTCCCCCACCCGCAAGTCCAGGGCAGTTCCTGCGTGTCAGGACCCCATAGCAGAGAGCACGTGGCATACATCTGCTCGTGCACTCACCCCAAAGGATATGTAGGCACCCATGACGCTGCCTGCGATGGTGGAGAAGCCACCAGTCATCACAGCATGGATTTCTGAACGGGTCATGTCTGCAAGGTACGGGCGGATGAGCAGCGGGGCTTCGGTCTGCGAGAGAGAAAACCCTGTTGTCCTTGAGACAGGGCCATGCAGGGCCACAGGTCTCCTGGGAAGGGAGGAGAAGACCCTTCCTCCAGGGCAGGCTCAGCTGCAAGAGCTGAGGAGCTGGATCTCCTGCCCAGGACCTTACCTGTCCCACGAAAATGTTCCCTGCCACACTCAGGGTCTCAGTGGGAGTGGTGCCCATCGAGACCTGAAGCAGCCAGGAGATCTGGGGAAAGACGAGGTCACCATCTTCACAAAGGTTCCTGGCACCCTGCCACCCACCCCATGAAGCAGGGCACTGTTTGGCCCTCCAGCTGCACACGGGTGATCTTGGGAAGCGCCCACAGACCAGGTAGCAACATCAACTCCAGGGCTGGGCTTTCTCAGGAGGACACGCAAGAAAGAGGGGGGTTGTGTCCATTCTTTTAAGCAGGACAAATCACCCCAAATTAGTACCGTGCCAATTTTCCTGGGACATCCCTCAGCTGATCATAGTAGTCAGAGAACCCACCAGGTTCTTCTCCTTTCCACCACCATCCCAGAGCCAGGTGTGGGGCCCTACCTTGACAATGAGCCACTGCATGACGCCGAGGTAGTAGAGGATGGACATCACACAACTGAAGAAAACAACGATGGGCAGAGTCTGCAGGCAAGGCACCGGGGCACAGGGTTAAAGGAGAGCTGAGCAACACATCTAAGCACACTTGGGGCCAAGCTCTCTGTCCCATGAGCTGGGCATGGCGTCGTATTGCATAGCCAGCCCACGCTATTGAGGTGCCACAACACTGGGCCAGGCTGGCAGGAGGGACAGGGACCGGTGCAAATCCCCCATGGCACTGAGGAGGCCCATGGCTGGGTACAAAGCTGAGGAAGACCCATCCTTGAGCTGGTTGAGCTCTGCTGCAGCAAACCTGGCTGCGCTTAGCTCTGTGCTCTCTGGGACCCAGCAAGGCAGCCAGACCAGAAGAAAACCAGGATCTGCCTCTCCCTCCCCATACCCCATTCCCAAGCTGACCTGAAAGGCAAAGACTTCTTCAATGAGCGTGTTCCCAAAGACGAAGCTGGAGCCAGCTGTGGTGTAGCCCAGGAAGATCTGCAAGTGGAGAAGTTACATGGTAGGATGGAGATCTTCATTAGCTCTTTCCCTGACATCGCGCTTCTACCTAGCAGGGGTCTGTACCCCCAGCCCCACAGCTCACTTCACTACCCCACCAGAGAATGACCCTCTGTCCCAGCTGGGGACACTGGTGGGCCGTCTCCAAGCCACAGGGCACTGCTCCAGCCTGCAAGGGAGACCGCACCGAAGGGTCTGGGCTGCTTCAGAAAACCAGGGAAGAGCTGGCTTTTCTCCAGCCCCAAACAAAAATGTTTGTGAGCATGCAGTCCCTGCAGCTTCTCCGCCCCATGCCACCCTCTGCTCTACTTGCTGTTCCCTGGGGGGAGCACATGGAGGGCGCAAGCCCGGGACGGGCTGAGCAGATGCAGTACCTGGATCTGGTCACCCAGCCACTGGAAAGCTTGGACGCCCGGGGTTGTTCGGAGGACGAAGAGTCCAAATAAGAACTCCAAGCCAAGACCCCAGAAAACGGCTCTCCAGGACACCTGGGGACCAAGAGCAGAACGGGGACTGAGAGGTTAGCAAAGCCTACAGACTTTGCCCTCTGGCTTCCTGCTCCTTCGACGGCTGCACGCGGCAAACACCACCGCACTGTGCCTGGGGTGAGGGTCATGGCGATACTAATAAAGAAAGTGTCACAGAAACCCACAAACATAGGTTGGTGATAGAGGAAGAAGACAAGTTGGGACTCAGGAACTGGCTGGTGGAACATAACCTGCCAGGCTTACCCAGGAGGAGACAAGCACCTTCTGATGATTTGACTGGTAGAACAGACCTGCTAGATCAAAACTTCCTGTTCATTAACCCTTTGGAGGAGGCGGATGGAGGGACTGCCCAAAACATTGAAGCAGGTTGGGTTGGAAGCCACTGGGCCTTCAGTCAATTCTGCCCAAGTCACCCAGGACACCCGAAGCTCAGGCCCACCCTCCACCCATGGGCACCTGAAGCTCAGGCATGGGTGTGGTGCTGGGTCTCTGGGTCTGACCCACTTTGAGGGACATGGTGGAAAACAGGATGGAGGCACCACGAGGGAGCCCTGGGTTGCACAGTAGGAAGGAGAGCAGTGAGGTGGCTTTGGGGCTCCATCCACCCGACCAGCTCAGCTCCCCAGCTCTGCCCAGGAGCCCTGCTGGGCTTCTGCTTCCTCCAGGGAGCTCCAGCGATGGGCCATCGGGGGATGCCAGTGGGAAGGAAGCACTCGTTCCCCGGTGCTGGGTGGCCACCTCCTGCGAGGGGACCAATGGCCAAGTCACACCTGAAACACATACTGCGCCGTGGTGCTTGGAGAAGGCAAACAGGAACAGCACCAAAAAGCAGAAGCCAGCTAATGAGATGAGCTGCTCTGGATTTCTGGAGGTGTCCAAAGCCAGCCACGTGATCAGGCCTCCCAGGATGGCCACCCACAGCAGCCTGCAAAGGAAATCCCGGACTGTCACAGGGGGGATGTCCCCATGGGGAGGGCAGCTCACGAAGGGCAGGAGCTAATCGTGTGGGAGATGCCACCATAAGGCATCTGAAGAAACGTGGGGCTCGGACACAAACGAGGGGTGTGAATAGCCATCAAGCTACTGAGGTAGAGTAGCAAGACATTGCTTCCATGGCTTTTAAGTGGTCCCCAGGCTGGGCCATGCCTCATCATTCATGAGGTGCCTGCATGGCACTAGGGCATGCGCCCAACGCCACCGGCTGTTGGTCATGCTGGCAGGGCAGCCACGGGAGAGGGGACCCAGGCGCTGGGCCCTGCCTTTTCCTGACTCACCATTTCAGCCACGGCCAGGACTTTTGGAAGCATTTCCAAACGGGGCTGAGGAGCCGCAATACCTTTGCCCCACAGTACTTCTTGAAGAGGCTCCAGCAGATGAAGAAGACAACCACAGCAGTCATGACAACCAAGGCAAGGGCTCGCTGGAAGTTGAGCCAACAGGCCGCAATAAAGTAGCACAGGTAGGCTGGAGAAGGCACATTGGGGGTCAGAAACATCAGGGCCGTAGGATCACGGATTCATAACACTAACCGGGGCCAACAATGAGATTCATTTCCTCCAAATTCCTTCCCTGGCCACCCTTGAGGCTCGCATCTGTGCGCGAGGAGGACTTAGGGAGCACCCCTCCAACAGCCAGGCTCACTGGTGACAGCACCTCAGCTATCTGGGGGGCACATGGGGTGAGCAGAAGAGGCACAGCAAACCCTTTGGGTAGGTGGAGAAAGGGGAGGAGGACAGTGAGGGGCAGGTAGCCCTCATGGACAGGAGTGGTGGGGTGAGGAGGGGGCAGGCGGGGGCACTGGTGAGAGCGGATACAACCTCCTCACGGGTGGCCATGCCCAGTGCTTGGAGGCTGGGGTCACGGCCAGCCAAAGAGATGTGGGGATGGGGTCTCAGTGCCACAAAGTCCTCACCTACTACAAGGAGCCCCAGGGCGACCCTTCTCAACACCTTGGCATGAGCCTTGCAGAAGCGCTTTGCCTTGGATGCCGGCTGCAGGGCCTTCCTGGGGAGAGTCACATGCCAGAGACGTGAGAAGCGCAGAAGATGGATCCTGAAGATCACCCCAATCCAACCCAACGGAGCCAGGTCTTGACCATGCCTCCCGAGGGCGCTTGCAGCGGCAGCACAGTGGTATAGGTGTGCCGTGGCCTCTAGCAGCTCTGTCGCCCGCTCCCGGGAGTGAGCTGGCCCGTTATGGCAGGGGATACCCCACCACACACCCCAACACCCCAGGCACCATGAGTGGAGGCTTGCTCTGGGTGGCTGCTATGGGGACAGAGACTTGCCACCGCCACCCTAGAAAGCCATACGGAGCCATCAGGCACTGTCCCCTCTGTGTGGTCAATACGACCCTCCTCTGCTCCTAGATCAGATTTGGCTCCAGGAGAATCGCTGGCCCGAGGATTGCAGACTTGCTCTGACCACTGGAAACACCCTACGTACACGCATCTCCAGGGGTTATCCTACCTGTAGTAGGAGGAGAACCTCCCTTTCCCTTCTCCTCTCCTCTCCTCTTTGGTCTCATCACATGGACCATCACATTCCTCATAGAGTCTGTCCTCCCCCTGGAAAACATCATTAGCTGGAGCACCCTGAGCAGCTCCTGTACCCCAGCGGGAAGGGATGGGAGGGACTTACCCCCGAGCTGAAAGCTGGGTTATCTGTGCCCTTCTCAAGGTTGTCCAGGGCTACCTGGTTTTCTTCCATCTCTAGAAGTGCCACAGCTTCAATGCATTAGAGAAACAGCACTGCGAGGGACGAACGCTGGCTGGGGAGAGAAAGACGGGATCAGCTCTGGGAAGGATGAATGTCCAACCCCGATTTTCAGTTTTGGGTCTCTGAGAGGAGAACGCCCTTTGCAGTAGAGATTCAGAGCAGCTCCTGCACCAGCACATCAAGGGACCACCCCATGGGGTCCTCAAGCCGTGGGGCTGGTGTGCCCACTTCCTCGTTCTCCCGTAACTCTGGGAAGGTCTTTGCTCTTCCGTGCTTCCAAGGAATTACAGGAGAGGATTAGATGCAGCAGGGAGAGCTGGTACTCCTCCTCCAAGTTGGTGGCAGTGGCCACCGGCCTCCGTGAGCCTCTTTGCAAGTGGGGTTTTGCAAAAAATAAATCTGGCTGCATCCCTCATCAAGAGGTCGTGGTGCAACCAAGTAAGATAAGGAAGAAGGTCCTTTCGTGTTGATAACTAGTACAGTGCAGGAGCGATGGGTAGGAATAAGTGGCAGTTTGCATGGGGACTGGTCCTAAAGGAGAATCATACTGGGAGAACTGGTCCAGCAAAGCCAGAAGAACCAGTGTTATACCAGGGCAGGAACCCTTGGAGCATCTCATTTGGACACCCTGTCGGTTCCTCTACCTGGAGAAGGATGAGGGAAGAGCAGAGAAGTTGCAGAGAAGGCAGCGATCGACCGTAGGAGCAGTTCTGTGTGAGGACAGAGGGAGTAAGGAGTTGTCCTTGCTTTGGAGGAGTCGCGGAGGTCTGCATGGAGAAGGTGGCGACAGCAGAGTCATCACCTGCTTCCCGCAGTATGAGAATTAGGGTCCACTGAAGGGAGCGACCCAGCCTCATATGAAATGAGTGGAGGTGAGGAGTTTTGGAGAACATCCCCCTCAGCGTGGGACCTCACGGCAGCTGAAGGTGGCCGTGGGCTCCATTGGCCAGCAGAGCCACCAAGGGGGACCACTGAGGCATGCTGGCCGCCAGCATGTCCCTGGACTCATGGCTCCTCGGCAGCAGGGCGGGACCCAGGGCCACGGCAGGAACCCGGGACCCCAGACCTCCTCCAGGGCCTCCAGCACCCCCGGTGCCCCCCGGGGCTGAGGGAGCCCTCAGCAGGACCCTGGCAGGGGTCGGGGGACCTCCCCCTCCCCAGGCCCACCGCTGTTTCAGGGACACCCCACCAGGACCCCTCTGGGCTGAGCGACCCCTCCAGCACCCCCAGTGCTCAGGGTCCCCTTCAGGGCCTCCCAAGGCTCCGGGGCCCCCAGGGCTCCAGGCTCTCCCCGTCCCTCCAGGACCCCCGGGCCGATGCCACCTCCGTGGCCCCCGCAGTGTCCCCCCCCCGCCGCTCATCTACCTTTTGTTTTGGTGAAGCCTTATTGGCTGCTCTCCCCTTCGGGGGTGGGGCCGCGTGGACAGGCAGCCAATCAGTGGGGCAGCAGAGGGGCGCCCCCCCGTGCCCCCTCACCCCACGGCGCCCCATGTCCTCACGCCGTGCCCCCCGCGCCCTCCCGTCCCCCGTGGACCCCCACGGCCTCGCGGTGCAGCGTGGCCGCACGCCCCCCCTGCCCTCCCCGCTGCGCCCCCGCGCCCCACGCCCTCACACCCCCCACGCCCTCACGCCCCCCACGGCCTCGCGCCCTCCCCGCGCCCCACGGCTCCCCCCCGCCCTGGCACCCGCCGGCCCCCCGCGCTCACCCGCCGGCCGCGCAGCTCCCGGCTCCGTGCCCCGGTTACCGATTAACAGCTCGGTCCAAAGAGCTGGGCTGGGCACGGCGGCGCCGGGGCTGCCCCGGCTCCTCCCGGGGCTGACGCCCGGGCACCCACGAGGGCGTGCGGGGCAGCCCCGCGGGGCGGCCACGCGGAACGCCATGCCGCCCGGAAAGGGCAGCCCGGGGATGGCGCCACGCCCGGGCGAGCCGAGCCTGGAGGGGAGATATTCCACAGTAAGGCAGGGATCCAACCTTTACCCCACCCCAGGGAAACTTCCCGGGAAAAGGGCCGGGCGCGCGTGGCCTCCGAGGCCGCGGAGGGGCAAAGCCACGTCACGCCGGCCCTGAGCAGCGCGGGGCGGACGGGGCTGCCGCCAGCAGAGGCGTCGCGGGCCGGTGCGTGTTGGCAACCACCTTTTCACGCGGGACGGTGGGAGTCGCAGCCCCACGTGTGGGCACCCAGCCGGTACCTCCCGGCCGGTTTTGGGCGCGGGGAGCGGGGAAGGCACGTGGCTCCCGCGGTGCCAGCGCCGGGGACTATCAGGAACAGGTTCAGAGATCGCTGATTAACGGGGTGCCCGGGGTGTCCACGCGTCACGGGGTGCCCGGGTGTGTCCACGTGCCACGGGACGCCCGGGTGCAAACGCTCCCCGTGCCAGTTCCCCGGCGCGCACCAGCGGCACCTTCTCCCGTGGATTTCATCCGGCCCTGGGGCTGAAGCTGCCTGGATTTGGGGTCGGCGTAGCGCGCGGTGCCCCGCACCCACTCGCCCGCACCAGCGCGTGGATGGGGAGGAGTGAAGCCCCGGAGGCGGCTCGTGCCGCGCTGCCGGAAACCCGTCCCCACGCGTGCAAAGCGCACGCAGCCCGCTGCCCCGCTCGCGGGCTCCTCGTGCGGACACCGGCGGGGCGCGCAGGGCCCGGGCGCTGCTCCCGCGCCCACGGGGCGCTCGGGCGGCCCCGCGTGGGGGGGCGGCCCCGCCCCGCGCCGCGCGCTCGGCGCCGTCACGGCCAAGGGCCGCCGCGCCGCCCCGCCCGCCCAGAGCCCCGGTAGCGCGCCGTGATCGTATAGTGGTTAGTACTCTGCGTTGTGGCCGCAGCAACCTCGGTTCGAATCCGAGTCACGGCATCGCCCGGCGGTACCACGGCACACGGGCTCCCTTTTTCCTCCCCGCCGGGGTCGTTCTGTCGCGTCGCGCCGATACTTCGCTTTGCCTTTTTTTTTTTTTCTTTTCCCGGCTCCTGGCGGGGCGCGGGGCCGGGCCGGGCCGGGGGGGTCTGCGGGGCGGCGGGGGGAGAGGTGAGGGCGCAACGGGAAAACACGAAAAAACAAAATATAGCTAAATGTAACATAAAATGCAAAATAAAATACAACACAATAAAACAAAATAAAACAAAACAGAATAAACCAAAACAAAACAC